>CM035768.1:74464594-77230449 GCA_020466155.1 Pachypeltis micranthus | reverse complement strand
CACATTGCACTTCATGCGAGGACTACGAAATGCCCGTGTGAGAGAGCAAGTCATGACCATGTGGCCAGAGAATATGCAGCAGGCTTTGATCACCACTCTACGCATTGAAGCAGCAAACCAATTGACAGGTACGATGGTGCCGAGTCTTCAAATTGAAGTGGAACCACGTGAAACACAAGAAGTATACAGAGCAGAGTCCCAAATTCGTCGTTGTTGGAGGTGTGACTCACCTGAACACATTTTTCGGCATTGCCCGTTGAGGAGACAGAACCAGCCGGGGAACGACATGCAGCCAAACTGAAGGGGACCGGCCTTGAAGATTTGAAGAGTCCTCTATTTCCTTAGTGCCTGAGCGTGTGGGGTCTTCATCTTTCAATACCCATCTGAAGAAAACTGTAGAGGAAGTGGACCAGCCTAACCCAGAGGTTCAGAGCGCTTTGTTGGTACGTTCAAATACGAATGATGTTCTTTACCGTGTTTCTTCTCAATCCTCTCTGGTGCTAAGCGGAAAAATTAATGGGATCCAGTGCGCGTTAGTGATAGATACAGGGGTCTCGAGGACAATTGTAAATCATGAAATTCTACAGCGACTTGGAGCTTGTGTATCTCCTGTTGGACAGATTTGGCTTCGGTCTGTTTCTGGTGAGCGCATCCCAGTGTTAAGAGAAGCCATTTTACAGTTTGATGTAGGGGATGGCAAAGCCAGGTCTCATACAGCACTTGTTGCCAAGGTGCATGAGCGATGCATTTTGGGACTTGACTTTTTGGTGGCCCATCGGTGTCTGATTGACCCGGCTGGTCAGGCTGTGATCATTGAAGGAACAAAAGTTTTGTCTTTTAATTAATTCTCTGACACTTATATTTATTGCAAAGTGAATTGGCCAACAAAAGCGGCGTTTGTAAATCATTGCTTGTGTATTGTGATTGTAAATCTCAATCCGTTCACCTCATAAACGATATATCTTTGAACCCGCAAAGGTAATTTTTAAAAAGGATTTTATTCTTCAGTTCAAAATTTAGGATACTTTGAATACACTTTGAATAATTTCGAACTGAAACGTGGAAGATGTACGACAGTACACTTTAGAGCTCGTATCTATAACTGCAGACTCTCGAGGTGCAGGAATCTAATTATATATGTTGAAACCGAGTCAGGATGATTCGGGTGATCTCCTTCACTTATCTCGCCGTCCTCGAATTCCCGAGATATGCCAAAGACACAATTGAAGAAACTAGTTTTAACGACAACTGAAGAATTAGATTTAGTAAACGGAATAGTAGCACGTCAAGATGGCGAAGCTCCCCGTCCGGACTCTTGCCGTAAACTGCCCTGGCGTTGGAGAGGGTGTACCCTTCCCCCTCCGTCCGACAGGGTGCGACGCAAGAAGATCGCACTGATAATCTTGACGTAGATAGGGAGGCGAACTGCTACACGGCCATCCTGAGGAACGTCGTCCTCGACGGCGGCAACTGGAACAACTCAACAGAAATGGGTGTGGTCAGTTCTCACCAAAAACCACTCAAGTCCCTACCAAGTGAATGCACAAAGGCAAAGAGCAAATCAAGCTCAAACTCTGGGGAGGGATGTGGAGACAACCACAACCCAGAAAACTGATCAAATTGACTGAACATGCACACTCCTGCTGGCTCGTCAGATCACAGGGCAAAACGACCCATCGTTATTCATGACCGTACAAAAACACGCTCACAACAGACGTAGGCAGCACTGGATGCCATGGATGAGGATATGCTGTCTCCCAATGAACAAAAGCATCACTTACTGAGGCAGGTGATCAGCCCCTCTGAGTGCACATCCTGCTCGAAGAAAACCCATTCTGAGCAACTGCTCGAGGTAACCCCATACTGAGCGAACACTCGAGACTGACACCATGTTCGAGACTCCCCACCATAACTGCACCCCAAGCATCCTAACACTGTCTGACTTTGTGAGGTTAAGACTAAAACATTCACTGTGTGATAATTCTTGACAACTCAACACTAGGTGCATTAAAGTCAACTCAAATAAGAAACATAAGCAGCCAACATAAAAGCGGCATGTAACACGTATGAAGAGAAACGTGAATACAAGAATTTTAAAGTGTAATTATTATTCACTACTGTCTGCCTCGTCTTCACTGACAATCAGTGATGGCCCACCTGTTGATTCGGGCACACACCGTACTCGATCGTGCGCATACTTGTAGGTACGGCGCCCGTCAATAGATACTATCTCGTATCTAACATTAGGCAAGAATTTTCAATGGAAACCCATCAATAATGACAGAACAATGTACTTGACTCGTTACGTGACACTGTGGATTCACCTAATCTATGCAACGTTACTGAGTTTCCAAATCGTGTGCCCTCAAATTTAGAATCTAGACTTAGTCCCACTCTGAACTACTGTCAAATTGATAACAAAAACGCTCACCCTTGTGATAGAGCTGGTCCATGGGATTGACTTGGCAAAAGGCGACTCGCTTATCCAGTGAACGGGTGGCTGCCGGCTCGCCTTTCTTCAATGAGGTCTGAAATGCCCTGGGCGCTTGCAGTTGTAGCAGGAGACATCCGGCATGGGGGATCCAGTCGTTGATCTCGAGGTAGCCACTGGGCGGCAGCACCCTTCAGAGCTCTTCCCAACGATAATAGCAGTTTGCCACCTTTCTGCGGGCTTACGTTCATGAAAACGTCGACGATAGAGCACCAAGAGCGAGCGTTTATTAAGGACACGTCTGGGTCGAACTCAGGTGGGGAGGCGAACTGCTACATATAAATACAAAATACACGTACAGTTGGCTCTAAAAGCCGAAATAATCATGGTTCAAAATAGAACAACAGTTTAATAATATACCGTCAAACAACCAGTTTGCTGAACGGAAGGCACACTGACCTGGGGCGAAGACTATATGGCCCTAATGGTGTGTTTGAAGATCCTGAGAGTGGAGGGGGCACATGAGAGGCCTTGAGGTTGTTCGTTCTACGAATACACAGGGTAGCGAACAGAAACAATTGGTTGTGCACAGCAAAATAACATAAATCTCCAGATCGCAACACTAAGGGCACATGAGTGGCCCAACCTGATGACTGTAGGCTGCCCAAAATATAAGCTCTGATGCAAGGAAGACACTAATGGTGCTCGTGAATACTGTGTAATGAACATAAAGTTTTACAACTGTACTAGGGACTTCTTGGTCATGAACGAGCGTCAGTTGTACAACTTGAACTCCACATCAAGGCTGGCTGTAGTTTGTTAAGAATACAGTTGAAAGGTGGTTCTCACTGTCGTTCGGACGGGTCGATATATCAGTCACGACTTGCTGTATTGGTTTCAGTTCATTCGAGGAGACGAGCAGGGATATGAAGCGTTTTGAGCAATTTGTTCGTTTGTCAGTGGCGATTATTGAGTTTTATTCCCCAACTTCAAACTCCCTCCAGAATTGTGCTTCAGCCATTGAATTATTTCGAGGCTTTCATGCCCGCATTATAAAACTGCAACTCCCGAGCACATCATAGTAGGATTCTTGGCAATAGGCCAGGGAATGGTGAATGTCGGGAGTTATGAGGAAAATGAAAATTGTAACACCATGGGCCACAAGGCAGGAGGAGGAACCAAAAGCATATCAGGGCAGGTGGCAATCAACGGAGGACTTAACCCGTGACCCGGGGGGGGGGGGGACTTCAACAAGAGTGTGACAGTACAGAACGTAGCATGGGGGGTAGGATGAGACTCGTGTGATGATTGCATTTTGATCGTGGCGGAGTAGAGTAGATCATACTTTTGTACGTGAACGTTTGAGAGTACCAGCTACATTTTGTTTTTCTTTTTTTGACAAGTAGTATATGGAAGGTTGAGGGAGGCTTCACATCGGACATTAACGTTTACTCTGAAGGAGGAGTGGCCTTTTTGGTTTATTATTCATTCTGAATAATAACCCTATGTTTTCGGTTACGAAAAAATTTTTACAACCCTCCCTCAAAATTTGATGCTTTACGTTTCAAGACATGGGGATTCCTAATTTGCAATGTCCGTCCGCCGTCCGGGCCGTTTTGTGCCTTTAACGTGGTCTAAAAAGTTCGTTCTTTCGCACAAAAATCCCATTTGGTATCTAGTTGTGCCCGTCATCTTCGCAATCCGATCGGACGAAACCCATGGTTGTTATGGGCAAAAAATGGTTAAAAAAATTAACGAAACGCAGTATAACGCTGGAACTACAGCGGAAGTCAACGTTTCGTCTTTAGTACTCCCTCCCGTCACATTAAAACCACCCGCCCCCTCGCCTCGCAACGGGTTCACTAGAAGCCCCCATTTACGGGAGCCTGGCGCCAGGGGATATTTACTTTCCGTAGTTCCATTGTAGACAGGTCATGTTTCGTATGGTTTACTAGTATTCGATGCTGAATTGAATGGGATGGGTCTTGGAGCAGTAATACTTGGTCAAGCTGTTCATGAGAATAATAAACCATTGTGTAATAATTTGCAGGGTTTTTAAGAGTAAGATGCGCGGTTTTTCTTCTTAGCCATGGCCTTTCATTTTACGTTTAATTCAGGACGTGTTTCAGGGTCTTAGGCTGACCCGTCGCACCTCCACCTTTATCAAGTGCCTTTCGCACTTGCTAGATTCTTTCATGATTCCCCTCCCCATCACCAACACTTCTTGTATCCTTCGAAGGTAGTACAGCAGATAGAGAGAATTTAAATAGATTAGAGAAACGGCAAGCGAGATGGGAATCCTCATCGAAGAGACGTGACGCATATGATTATTTCCCCCAACATCCGTGAATGTCTTGAGGGAGGGTGGTTGAGCCAGACCACTGGACGAGCCAGTTCCTCATGAGACACGGCGATTTCAGGGTGCAGCTTCACTTCTTTTCACTCAAAGACTCTCCATCTTGCAAGGCTTGCGCCTCCAATGGGGGGGGGGGGAGCAACCAAGTGTTTCCTACAACCGATTTGCCCAGTGTGGGAAGAAGGTCGTGCCATGAAACATGGTCACAGTTGATCTACTCCTTTGAAACTTGCCTCCCGAGTAAATAGTTAGATCAGGTGGGAGACCAGATTAAGAACTCTTGCAAGATGGTATGGAGAACACCTCCGGATTACTGTCCGTCAGCAGACTAGTCAAGAGCAAAAATACCTGTCCTGGGTTTGGTGGATGCTGCGTTAGGGGCCGGCCTTTTCATGATAGCGGAACCGCAACCTTTATGGCGGTAGACTGATATAACTCTCTCTGAAGTATCAGGAACAGTCATTTCGATAAGGAAACAGACCTACCCAGCACAAGTTATGTTTAGTCTGGTAAAGCAAAGGCTGGTTTGAATCACTCAGCTGGACGGTAGGTACTCACAGTGCGGCTTTGAGGACGAGGTAAGTCAGTGTGAACTCGTTGAGAACCCCAAATGCCTCGCGTCCGCATTTCCAAACGAGGCGGATTTCGACCGGACCCAGCAGTAATTGAGGGGCTGCGCGTCTTGTTTTCCAGTTTCGCTTGGTAACGCGTTCAATGGGAAACACTCAGCTTCATTTTGCCACTCGCCACTTGCCCCGCGGTCCCTCGGCCGTTCGTTATCGCGCCGCCTGTTGTTCTCCGGCCTCGTCCTCAGAAAACTGAAGTGAGCTCCGCAATCAGCGCTGCCCCGAACCACGCCACCACAGCCAACGTCGCTCGTAATTCAAGGCGGCTCGTGTCAATTAACTCCATCGCGGTCAACTGGTTCGTTAGGTCGTCCGTCTACCTCAAGTTTACTGGACGTCACCTCCAAACCCAACTCAACGCCTCGACACACTCACCAGTAACTATGACGCCGCGCAATTGTTGCTTAATCCAGTCGCCAGTGGTCCAGGAACCTCCACCACTAAAGCTTCATGTCTATGATAGATTGACGGAGTATGCAGTTTTCGGTTCGGCCCAAGTCCTATTTAAAGCACCGGGCAATGTACCAAGTATCATCTTCAGCGGATAGTAACAAGTACATTTCACAGCTCGGGGTTAGAGTAGTTCAGTTCTGTGCAGCTGTCCACACAATTCAGTTGGCGATTTTCTTAAATGTTTGTCACGCTAGCCATGCCCTTGCAAACTCTCGGTTTGACACCAAAATGACGACAGTTCCTTCTCTCAGCTCAAAAATATGTTTAGTACAATAATTGAAAAATTGTGGATGTGTAATAATGATCAGGACCGCTTATTCCGTCTTCCACTGCTCATGCACCTTTGCTCAACCTCCTCTGAGGTCTCAGCCGAGAACTAACCTCATTCTGAGCCACACCAGGCCACTGAACTCGACCAACAAACGATTTTCTCAACTGTGTGTTTATTGACTTCGCCAGATCGTAGGCCTAATTGTGCCCCCCAGCTGTTTCCAGGCATTCGCTTTTCGTATTGCTCCCGCTCTAACTTCACTCTCTAACAGCGTTTGCCACGTCCAGCCAGAGCAAACATTTGAACGCCCCCAAAGGAGATAGTCCTCTCGCCGCTAAATCGTAGCAATTGCTATTTGTCCAACAGCCGACTGCCTTCATCAAGCTCAGTCGAAAATACTCATTTAGACTCTGAGCCGACGTTTGTTGTTGTGGAGCACACAAAATGCCCACCACCTACTCACCAAAGCTATAGTTACAGAGTCACACCGCGCCAACCTTTCGAAAATCAGCAAACCAGTTAGTTTTCATCGTTTGTGACGAGATACTTTCACGTCTGGCTTCCCACTTTGGTGGTATTTTGTTGGAATTCTCGAGGCTTCGAAGGAGTTCCACTCCTCAGAGACCCGTCCCATGCGATTCAGTAGCGGACATACTAGTAAACGATACTAAACGGTGCCTGACGACGTGGCAGTGCGGAAATAAGTGCAGGCTGGGAAGAAACTATAACGTTGGCTACATCCACCCCCCACCCCCTGTCGTGCCAAGCATCGCCTAGAAAGGTTCGTTTTCGTTGTTCTGCAGTACTGTCAGGTCATGTTTCGACGGTGAATCTCATGTAATGGGCCTCAAAGGTGTGAGATTGCGTCATAAACCGCTTTGTAGTCATTTGCAGCGTTTTTAGTTCGTGGAGCTAAGAAAATTAATATTATTTTGCATCGGATTGCTTGATGTTACCAGTTTGTCATAAAAGCAGCAATATTTTCTTGCTTTTCACACTTTTTCTTTTGAACAAATTATTGGTACGTTAAGACCATAGATATTTTTATCTCACTTTCGTATGTATCGTGGCATACCTCTGTATTGAACAGATAGTCACAGAACTAAAATACACCGGTTGCTATAAGTCACTCCGTCAGGTTGATTAAGTTCAGTTATGCATTTATTGCGAAAATTTCGAAAACGTAGAAAATGGCGATTTTTGGAACATTTTTATCGCCTCTACGCTCTTCCATGCCTTACAATTCCCTGACCGATTTCGATTCGTACCTTCAAATGTGACTATAACTGTATGTTTGCATATAAGTGGGGTATTCTAAGGTAACTGATTACCGACGACGGACGGTGTTAAGAGAAAAACGAACAGAAGGAAATTCAACTTTGGTTGCTTGTCGTAGAAAAATGTATACGCACATGAAATGGCACTCAATAGAATTTATTGACAGTTTTTAATGGGATATAAATGAAAAATAAAAGGTGGCTTGTTTCGGACGTTCGTAAATAACTTTCGGGGAAGAAATAAGTTCCTGAAGACTGACTTTCTGAAAACCTTCGACGATAAGAAGATCGGCTGAGCCGCGTTATTCGACACCGAAGAGGCGTTCGACCGCTTACGGCACAAAGTCCTGCTGTACAAAACGCTTCCTATCTTGCCTAATAACCAATTACTCCTACTTATGAGGTTCGAGTACTTGACCAACCAGCGGCCGCTCCAACTATAGCGGCGGGAGTTCCCCAGGGATGTGTCTGGAGACCATTCCTTTGCGATAGATTCTCCAACGACATACCCTCACACGAAACCGGGGATGAGCTCTGGGTCTATTCCTTCTCAGACTCCACAGGAGGAGTCATTTCTCGAGCGAGCCGTCGAAAAGCTAGGACAATGTTCGAAATGGAGAGTGAAAATCAATGCCTCCGAAACTTCAAACGTCACGTTCACCTACAAACGGCGCTTTGTTGAACCAGAAGGGTACTTCAAAGGTCTTAGTGTCATTCCAAAAGCGGATGTCCAGGTGTAATGTTTGACAAATCTCTTACTTTTTCAACTCATGTCTCCCAACTTCTGTCAAAAATTTGAATGCAGTTCGAGCAACTGCAACCACTTATCTCATCCTAGATTTAGCCTTTTGGTTTATTATTCATTCTGAATAATAACCCTATGTTTTCGGTCACGAAAAATTTTTTACAACCCCCCCTCAAAATTTGATACTTTACGTTTCATGACATGGAGATTCCAAATTTGCAATGTCCGTCCGCCGTCCCCGTCCCCGTCCCCGTCCCCGTCCCCGTCCGCCGTCCGCCGTCCGGGCCGTTTTGTGCCTTTAACGTGGTCTAAAAAATTCGTTCTTTCGCCCAAAAATCCGATTTGGTATCTAGTTGTGCCCGCCATCTCCGCAATCCGATCGGACGAAGCCCGTGGTTGTAATGGGCAAAAAACGGTTAAAAATTAACGAAACGCAGTATAACGCGTTACGTCTTTGAAGTCCTCGCTCCCGCCCATCAAATGCGATCGGCACTGGTCCGGCAACACCGCCGCCCGCCACCCCTTTCCACTCGACTCACAGCGATCGCCCAATTAGCGGCGGGGTGTCCTTTTTTTTTTTTTTCTCTTCCCTAGGAAGCGCTCGTGTTTCGTATATAACCTTTGGCACTACGATTTGTCTCTTTATCGTCCGATTGCCTTGTTCTCGTCTTCACCTCCACGAATGACTCTTTCTCTCCGTCTCAACGGTAGCAAAATATCTGTTATCTTCGATTGAACTTTTCATTATTCGCTTATTTTTGGTTTATTTATTAATAGTTCGTTCGTTTCATTTTTTTTGTTTATTTTAATATTACGATTCAGTTCTTTTCGGCCTTTTTTTGGGTTTCATTATGATATTTTTCGATGCTGAATCGAACAGGATGGGTCTCGGAGCATTAATGCTAGGTCAAGCTGATTATCCGAATAATAAACCGTTGTGTAATAATTTGCAGCGTTTTTTTTTTTTTCCTTGAAACAGTGGATGCAGGCGATACCCTCACTGGAGCCACAAACGGGCCTATTGTGAGGACGTCCATGATCCCCACGGCACTAGTCTCACTTGGTGTGACGTCACCTATGCGCCCCCCACCACCCCCGCACAAAGCGGAGAATATCCGCAAGTTCTGCATTTGCCACCTCTTCGGGCTGAAGAAAGGGCCTCCCAAACACACAATGGCGCGATGCCGCGAGTCCATCGCATACGCACAGCACATGCTCTGCCGTCTCTAGCCCTACCTTGCAGAACCTGCATACATGTACCAATACATGTGCCAATATTTGCAAGATGGTACCTCATATCTTTCCTCCTCAGTGCATGCACCTCCTTGGACGTTTCCCTGGAGAGCCAGATGAAGAGTTTTGACTGTCTAAGGCCAGGCAGCCCCTGCCAATGAGCAGCCCTGCACCTATCCTCCTAATTGCCAACCTCTCTACGTAGGTGGCTCCTGGTAGTCCCAACAAAGGGATCATGGCCAATACGGATCTGCGCTGATCCCTTCTTAGCCAACCTATCAGCCCATTCGTTTCCCTCTATACCCTGATGCCCTGACACCCAACACAGTGTTACACTGTTGTCCTCTGCCAGGGCCTTCAGTCTAGTCAGACACTCCCACACCCCCCACAGATGTAAGACAGTATGAGGCTAAGGCCTTGAGAGTGGCCTGACTGTCCACCATGATGTAGATTCTCTGCCGCATCAGTCCCCACTGCAGCAGCCGCTGCACACAGACTGTCACTGCATCCATCTCTGCCTGGAACACAGTGGCCAGCAACCCCAATGGGATCGCCGCTCTGATTCTCGGCCCAAAGATGCCTACCCCAGCAAGGCCACCCTGTGTAGTATACCAGGGCCCCAGCTTCGAAAGCGGGAATGCCTCCTTCCCACCTGGCTCGCTCATGAATAAGTATCAGAAAGGGTAGCGCGAAGTTGAACCTCGCGGGTATTGAGTCTGCCACATGCAGTTCGGCCCCTCCCCACATTTACCTTGTCAAGGATCAAGTGGCAGGAACTCCTCCTCCCCCGCATGATCAGACCCAACTCCAACATACGCACAGCCTGGAGGAACGCAATCCTTTTAACATGTATAAGGAGTGGAGCTAAATCTAGCAAGACCTCCAGTGCAGCCATAGGGCATGTTGTCATACAGCCTGCAAGGGCTAGACAGGCCCCAAGCCGCAGTTTATTTAGTTGCAACTGCACTGTTTTGATTTCCAACCTAGTCCACCAGACCAGGGCTCCATAGGTGACTACAGGCCTAACAACCACAGTGTACCGCGACCGGATCATCCCTGGCCTCAGCCCCCATGTCTTTCCCACCATTTTCTGAGCTGCCCACATCACCACCGACGCCCGCTGTAAGGCTTTTTCCACTCGTGTTGCCGATGTGAGCTTCCCATCAAGGAAAACTCCCAACTACTTGATCTCATGCTGGATCTTCACCATCTTGCCACCCAGCTTGAGTTCCCACAGCGCAAGGCTGCGCTTTCTGGTGAACGGGACCAGGCTCGTTTTGTCTGGATTGACTTGATTCAGCCATAATCGACAACTTTTAATAAAACCAATCGCACTACCCGTCTGGGGTATCTGCTCGAAGTTTCAATTTCAACGCATTGCACGCAACTGAAGCCAAGTCCTTCAAAAACAGATTATGTTATTAATAGGTTATGCTACATTACACCCCCCCCCCCCCCGAGGAACTACTTTATTATCGTGCCGTGACACGTTTCTTGAGCAACTACTCCACCCACACCAACCAGACGGTCACTCTCGTCTTACTACCTTTTTTTTTTTTTTTTTTTTTTTTTGAGATTAGGTCAAACGAAAGAAAAACTGGGCGTGGAAAGAAAATATTTCGACGATGAGCTGCGGATTGGGTTTTGCTCAAAACAATGCGGATCGGCCTGGCCTGTCGCGTAGGTGCTCGGAGATGTCTATTGCTAATACAAGAAAACAATAACTGCTCCTCCAATGACCACTTTGAAGAATGAACATTTTCCTACGGGGCAGTTGGAAGTCGCGTATGTGAATTCATTTGTCACCCCTTTCAACGTCCTGTCGGAGCGAAACCCGAATTGTTCGGAAACGCCTACGCTGCAACAAGTGGTCATGTCGAGATGGAACAGTAGTTGTTCATTCCGGCAAAGTGAAAACAATATCGCCCCCGTGTTTGGAAACTACGGCCAGACAAAACGTGAGCGAGAGAAAAACAACCGAGTGAACCTAACGAATAGAACAGCCATAGACTACGTGACGAACAACCCTATTCCTGCCTCATCCAAACCCTGGCTCTTCACATCTTTACTCTCGCCTTAAAGTATAAACCTCTTAATTAAATACTCGAGCCCGTACCTTGAAGATGAAGCCCTCGGACCTAAAACGTTCGTCAACAGCTTAGGGCACAGACTCTCCAATTGAGTTTTCCTCCAATAATTAAACAATCGCTTAAATGATCGAGAGCGGACAAACTAATCATGAAAGGAACCCCATTCGTTAAACAGCCAACAATAATAGCACTGGTCAATATAATTTGGGGCGAGCGCGTGGCCTTTCCAATCATTTTCTACAGCATTTTTCAACGCTGAATCCAAATCCGCCGGCCTTTTATTTCTCAGGAATGAAGTTTTTGCTGGAAACCGCGATTTGTTTAGGTGATTGTTCTACGAGATGTTAATTGCACTTGAAAACTAGGACGATAGGCCTAACACATAAAACCCCAATCTCGAATGAGTCCATATTCCCGCTCTATGTAAGTTTTCCAGCTACGTTTTCCTCCCGACTTCAACTTTATCCTTCCTATAGAAACTTTCACACTGTTTGTGGTATGTCCCGCTAAATGTCCAAGACATACCAATTATGAGTATTAACAATTCATGCTCAATAACAACCACTGCAATAAGATGAATTTATATAAATATAGAATGTAGGTTATGTGCGTGATCAGCAAAGATATCATCATTAGATACTTATTTGATACTTCACGATATGAAATGAGTATTCATGAGAATTATTTACCTTGTGTGGTGAATGAATGAGAACTGTATTGACGCTTTGGATATGAGTTGGAATGAGTATTTTAACGAGAACAAGGAGGTCTCTGAAGGTGGTGAACTGGTTGCGGGGATGAGAGCGGAGAGTGAGTAGAACAAGAGCTGAGAGAGGAGTGCGTGTTTTGGGATTGGATCTAGGAAGATCTGTGCGGGTTGAAATCTAAGGAGATAAGGTAAACCGAGTGGTGTGAAATGGATATTTGAGAAAGTCCAAAAAGGGAAATCCGTTGTAGACTTCGAGATTAAACTGAACAGGGAGTGTGGACTTTCCCGAAGCTCCAGACTAAAGGCTTCAGGTCAGAAAGAGCTGTACTCGATGTTTGGGAAAGCCCGAAACGACTTATCGTTTCAAGCAAGTGCAGAAGTTCCGAGCTCAAGATTTCAACTAATTCGACCAGCACTGGATATTCTTCCCCGTGCTGTAGCACCTAATTAACTCTTGAAGTGAGGTTACCAATTTCGCAGGCAGTAGTTCATCTGGGCAGAGGGGCTAACTCTCAAAAGGACTGGGCAGGTGGGCTAGGGTGTGCTAGGGCTGAGCCAGATTGCTAGCGTTTTGAAGGGCTAGAGCACAGGGGGATGATACCAGGGTACGCGTTGTGAGGCGAATGATGGGGTGTTGACAACAGAGCAGTTGAGTTTAGGGGCGAGGGTGAATGAGTGAGCACAAGTTCCCCTTGTGCACATGGGGTGGTGCAGATAGAGTTGAAGGACAGTGAGACTGCATGAACTGAGAAGATCAAGGTAAGGTCGAATAGGAGTGTTTTTCAAATGATTGAAGGGACAAATTGGGGTGTAAGCAAGCACTTTGAGATAAAGAGGCCGAACGGCCTGGGTCACTCTCAAATTTCAGGTTATAGGCATCAGGTGCTGAAAGCAAAGGTTTGCGCTTGTAAAAACGGTTTGAGTTTTTTGGCCTGTGTGGGGTATGAAAGTTGTTGCGGGTCGCCTGGGCTAAACAGGGATCTAAAAGGAGGTGAGGGCTGCCTGTGCAGAGGAGAAGCTGAAGGCTCCCTTCTATACTCCACTGCGTGGAACCAGTTTGCACTATTCAGAGACGTACTTCGAGATACAATGGTCAGCAGCGATCTGCAGTTCGAAAGGAGCGGACGTAGGAGGCTGACGGGAGCAGCGAGCATCTATAGTTTTGTGGGGCTTCGTTTGTATGGAGGCGTTTGGAACTTGGCAAGGATGGTGCCGTTGCGAACTGCCAATTGGTACTTGAGTGGGGGGGCAGTTTGGTGATGTAGCGAAAGACGGCTTTCTAATCCGGAGAAGAGGTTGACCCAGGAGTGGCAGGCGAGTCCAACTAATTCGGCCCGCGCCGAACATTCACGATATGAGTGTGACACGCAAAGGTATCAGTTAGTCATGAACTTCCACTTCAGTACGTCTCACCTTTGTCAGGCACGTCATCATCCTACCGATTCGATTTTGCCTCCTACTCGCGCAGAAATCGTGGAGAACCGATATCAAGGGAAATGGATATGACGGCGGATTACTGCTAGTCCCGGAAAAGAGATTTCCCACACCAATGGAAACACACTGGCGACTGTCCCTCCGACGGAGCTTCGTAAATAATACACGCGCTATCGCGTGCAGAAAGGAACCTAGAACATACGTATCCGGAACCAGCGTGAAATTTTGTGTAAGAGTGATAGATGTAACTTCGGATGGAAAATGTACCTGGAAAACTCGTTAAAAATTTGACTGGGGCATTTTAGTGAACAATATCGAGTTAAATGAGGTTCTATAGGAAAAATATTTACATATTCAGAATCAGCAAGAAATTTATCATAAGTTAGGCGTATAACCTTTTAGGTGCGTTAACGTCTCACTAAATAATCTCTACTAACCTTTGAACCCTGAAAAAAGGAAACAACGCAGTTTCGATCGAGCAACGGATTTGGATTCAATGTTGAAATTTACTAGAGGCATGCAAAACGCTACGCACTCTCCACATTTTGTCGACTTCTATTCTGTTCTGTCAATGCAAATTCTGATGACAGACCGTGAAGTAGAGAGAGGGTGGGGGAGGACAGGGTCGGTTATTCCATAATCGTATCTTGTTCAGGCTATCTGACTTAATGGACCTTATGCATGTGCGTCTCTGTATTAATCGTAGAAAGAAGGCTTATTATTGAGTTGACCCAAGAACCATTCCTCTATTCTAATAGTAGGAAGTTTTGTTTCACGTCAACTTAAACACCCGGCAAATTATTTCACAACGGTTTATTATTCTCGTGAACAGCTTGATCTAGTATTACTGCTCCGAGACCCATCCCATTCGATTCAGCATCGAAAAACACGAGTAAACCATACGAAACATGACCTGACTACAATGGAACTACGGAAACCAAGTATTCCCCCGGTGCCAGGCGCTCGTAAGCGTCTGTAGGCATTTATGATCCGATGCAGGGGTGTGGGGAGGAAGTGGCCCTCACCTTCCTCCGCCAGGGGGGCGAAAAGAGTCAGGGAAATTGGGACGGGGAACCTCGAACTGAGCGAATTCTCGGCAATTGGCACGTTGCGAGTCAAGCGAGCGGGTGGTTTTGATGAGACGGGAGGGAGGGAGTACTAACGACGAAACGTTTACTTCCGCTGTAGTTCCCGCGAGTTCTTTCAATTAGTTGACATTGACTCTAATGATTACTGTAATTTCCCTATACGCAGTTGTACACGTCTGATACTCATCCCATTCGACCCAGGATGTAAAAATACCTTGAAAACGATACGAAACACGGCGTATTTGCGATTAT
Organism: Pachypeltis micranthus; assembly: GCA_020466155.1. Classification (NCBI taxonomy): domain Eukaryota; kingdom Metazoa; phylum Arthropoda; class Insecta; order Hemiptera; family Miridae; genus Pachypeltis; species Pachypeltis micranthus. The sequence goes on along the minus strand of CM035768.1, from coordinate 77,215,484 downwards.
ACTGCGTTTTGTTAATTTTTTAAACCACTTTTTGCCCATAACAACCATGGGCCTCGTCCGATCGGATTACCGAGATGGCGGGCACAACTAGATACCAAATGGGATTTTTGTGCTGAAGAACGGATTTTTTGGGCCACGTTAAAGGCACAAAACGGCCTGGACGGGGGACGGCAGACGGGGAACGGCGGACGGGCATTGCAAAGTTAGAATCCCCATGTCTTGAAACGTAAAGTATCAAATTTTGAGGGGGGGGGGGGGGTTGTAAAAAATTTTTCCTGAGCGAAAACATTCATTCTGAATGATAAACCAAAACCGGAAGTGTTGTTCCATTCGAAATAGGCGAACTACACAAAAGTTTCAGCTCATTTTCGTTCATTCATTTATTAACCCGATTATCGATTATCATTTTCGTAACTCCGAAGGATCTCGAAGCGAACGAGAAACTTTTTCTCGAAATCGACGCCGAATCGGTTGCGAAACGCGTCTCACCAACGACGAACTGTTCAAATGACTTCCGCCTGTCGTTAATGGCAAACTGATCGTAAGCGGATTATAAAACGTCGCCGGCTGAATTCCTTCCAAAGGCGAATGTTTCGGGTTACAATTGCGATAATCCTGTTTGTGTAGGTTCGAGTTGGAAACTAAACTGAGCGCGACGTCGAAACTGATTTGAGTCGTCGGGTTAATTATATTTTTCTACCTTCTAGCACGTTGCACCCTGTGCGTAAGTTCTACTTGGAAAACAGTTCAATAGTCTCGTGAGAACTGTGGTCGTGACGCTCACCGAGATTCGAAATGGAGTTTCGACCAAACCTGGCCATCTTATTACTTTCCTAGTTAGTAAGGCATCAATCGCTGTTTTGTCGATTTTTTTTTAAATCGGTATGAACGTAAAATCGTACAGACGCCCACATTTTGTTACGAAAAAACTTTGTGCGATGCGGAGTGAAAAAATTGTTTGATGCGTCGTGTCACAAAACAAAAACACCGGGGCGGAGTAGTTCAATCAGTCACGAGAACGCCTCAGAAACATAGAAAAGCTTACCTAAAAAGAAGAACGGCTACTATCGGTTAACGAATGGTTCAAATGCCGGAAACATCTTGCTAGCAGCTGTAGGATGTTGTCGACAACTTGATTAACAACCAACTAGTGGATCAACACAATACATTCCAAACGCGGTTTTTAAGAACCTTCTGAGTTGAGGTACCCCTATGACGAAGAATGCCGGGCTGAGGAAGTTGTTTGGTGCGTTCCAACGGATATTTCAATGAACCTCCCCCATACACATATAGATTTATCGAGTAGCAAGCAAGGACCGTCTTCATTCGCTGTTTGTAGGTAAAAGTCGATCAGCGCTGCAACGTTTAACGTCGTCTCACCTTGAATGAGGACCTAACATCTTCTCACATTACGATTAATTCAACTCTCGAATTAGTCTCCTTATCCAGCGAAGCTGCGTTTGACTGACGCTGACGCAGAACGAGTTAGAAATGATCATCAGAGTTTAGCTAACCTCATGAACGCTCAACGGAGCGTGAGAAAATCAATGTTGGGGTATTGAGCTTAGAAGTAGGTTTGCCGAACGAGGAATTTGAAGTGGCCGGACGGATAGTTAATAGTTGGGAAACACGAGGCGAGGTAAGGGAGAAGCGATGGGGCAACAAGTTGATTGGAGCGGCAAGCTAGTCAATTTATGCGGTCACATAGGAGCTTCGATGCAAGGACAGGTCAGCCAAACATCGCCATTTATTGAAGGGCTTGCAACTCCTACTGTTACGTACATCATATTCAAATTCATCGTGTTCGACTAAATACAGCGACACCTTGAATGTACAGTACAGCAAAATGGACTGTTATTAGCATTGAGATAACGAGAGGTGACAATGGGAAAAATGATAATAAGGTCAAGTTCAGTATCACACACAGCTCGGTAACTGAGTGGGAACTGTTTGAATTGGCCAGGTACGAGTTGGTGCAGTGTACTAGAGCAACGTTGGGAACAGAGTGTAAAATATCACGAACAAGGTTTGTATCGAGTAGAATGAGAGAGGTGAGGAAGTACTGTTTAATAGAACCGTTCCAATGACTAATGAACGTATGAGTAGGAGAACGTTATCATTATCTTGTCTCTAACTACTATCACTGAATCAGCTATTACCACAATTTTTTAATCATTAAGGGTTCGCCAATTGCTAGATAACCTCCTCAAAAAGGTACGGTTAACTGTATTCAACACTTCTAACTCCAGCAACACGTATAATGCAACATCAATACTGTTAGTATCAGCGTTTAAGCATAACGTTGCCCTGCCAATGTCATCTGCCACCTCCATATGCATCTGCCAGACCCACAAGATGTGATCAGTCTTTCAGAACGTTTTTCAGTCACCCATACCCACATTTTGTTCCGCATAATTATTTCTGTATATGTATGTTGAACGGAGATATAAGCCAAGTTAACTCAGAAAGGAAGATTCGTCGAATATTAATTCATCGGTATTCAAATTTTATCAAAAACAGCTCTAACGATTTCGATCAAACTTATGGAGCACTCTCAGCTAACTAGTCCCCACATTTTGTTCTCCATAAATGTTTCCGTAGAAATGCGTTGAATGAAGATATAGTACCCGCATATGTATGTCGTGTTTGAATTTACGGGGGTGGCGGAAAGTTGTGTGTTGCTACGCACCGCTCGTTTTGGTTTATTATTCATTCTGAATCCCTATGTTTTCGGTCACGAAAAATTTTTTACAACCCCCCCTCAAAATTTGATACTTTACGTTTCAAGACTTGGAGATTCCAAATTTGCAATGTCCGTCCGCCGTCCGGGCCGTTTTGTGCCTTTAACGTGGTCTAAAAAATTCGTTCTTTCGCACAAAAATCCGATTTGGTATCTAGTTGTGCCTGTCATCTCGGCAATCCGATCGGACGAAGCCCGTGGTTGTAATGGGCAAAAAATTAAATAAAAAAAAAATTAACGAAACGCAGTACAACGCGGGAACCACAGCGGAAGTCAACGTTTCGTCGTTTGAAGTCCCTCCCTCCCTCCCGTCTCAATAAAAAACCACCCGCCTCGTCCTCGCCTCGCAACGGGTTCGCTCGTAAATGCTATGAAGAATTTTACTTTAATTAGGATGATCACGATGCTCCCCTGCCCTTTGTGGATACCTTCGCGTCCCTTTTGAGGAGTCCAAGAGGTAAACCCAGAAGATGAGGAGCCTAAAATGTTCTTTATCGTCAGCCCTGTCCGAAATCGACAAACAGCTAGATTAGTCACGGAGTTACGTTGGCGGTGAGGAGCCTTATGTTTTACCGAAGTCTACAGGCCGTTGGAAACACGAAAAACGCGCGTTGGTCGAACGTTTGTCAATCACTTCTCGTCCAATAAACTGAATCGATTGTTAAGGAAAAATCGCGTGTTCTGGTTGACCTTCTACGTTGAGTCCCGACGGACAAATGACAATGTCGACTGACTGGTGTTTTTTACGACGTTGTTTCCCTCCTCGGTAACGTTGAAGGGGCGAACACAACGATTACGTTGGGACTAGACGTAATAAATACCTTCGACTCGGGTGGTGGAATATACCCGTCTTGCGTGCATAATTCTGTCGTTACATCGATGAGAGTTTGCCGAGCGCCGTGTGCCAATTTTATGGAAATAAGCCAAGTATGTTATGCAGAGTTTTTTGCCCCCCCCCCCTCAGCTGCGGTTGCCCGTGTGAGGCACGCAACACCTTTTGATTTTCCACGACGCTCGAGTTGAATTATTTTTATCGTCGTGTTTCGAAATCTGGCTGTTCGTGCGCCGAAGAAGTATTCGTTCTCGGTTTTTTTACTTTCCGCCTCCGAAGAAAAAAAGTATCGTACTCGTGTCGAAAAAAAAAGTTGGATTTTGTTCAGATGTTGACGTTTTGTCTAAAACCTAATATCGGCGCGTTCAGTAGTTCGATTTGAGCAGATGATGATTGCCCTAACCAGCCCTAGTTCTTTTTTTCGTTTTGTACAGTATTTTTTGTAGACGCGAAAATAAGTTTATGATCTCTTTTGTTCAATGGCCAAAAGGGGGGGGGGGGTGTAAAGATCTCGTACAAAATTAGGGTCTCAACCTTGATTTCCCAGCTATTTTGTACGCTCTACTTTAATTGTGGTAGGCAGAGGAGGCAACAATAAAAATTTATATAACCAGCAATAATGTAGGCGTGTACTGGGGAAGCGTTTGAAGTCTTACATTAAAAAACAAATTAATAAATGAAATAGCACTTTCGAACGTAGAATAAATAATAGAAAATTAAACGCCTTTTCTACTTGATGCACTGGGATAGAACGTGCACTGGCGGTGATCTTCGGCGATCGGGATAGTTCCGCGTGCAGTAGAAGCGAAAACAAATAAAAGGTCAGATCAGGTAGCGCGGATATCCTGTCGGTGTTCCGGTCGGAAAGATACTGACGAGCAGCAGGTTTATCCTGATATGAATTGGACGGGTACAAAAAAAAGGAGTAGTGGATAAGATCGCACGCAATAATAGTTTGCCGATAACTGCGGCAGCGTTGCAAAGGTGACAAGCACCGATTCATTTGGCGTAAACAGGGGGTGGGGGACGAAAATGTACCACAAACTAGGGGTTTTCGCATTTTTCTCAAAAACGGCTCTAACGATTTTTTAGAAACTTTCAAATCATCTATTCATAGCCAATACGGAAAATGTATCAAAAAACATATTTTCTAAAATGTTCCACTTCTTACTTTCCGCTACCCGAAGGGGAGGAAAGTATAGTAATCGTGTAAAAAAAAAAAAAAATTGGGTTTTCTTCAGATCTTTACGTTTTGAGGCCTACTGAGTCTAAAATATCTGGTGCGTTGCAACACACAACTTTCCTTAGCTCTACGTCGGTTCACTTTGTACATGGCTAATTCTATTCAATTAATTCATTTATCACTCAGTTAATTTGAACTTCCTCAAACAAAGGTTTACGGCCGCAGAAAGCGGTAGCGCTTACAGTTCCGGAATTTATTGTGCTGCTCGTACTCATTGCAGGACCATTATTGAGCAATTGGTACACAGATAATTAATGAGGCTCTAAACAAGATTTTTTAAAAAAAGGATAGTAATCACTTGTGCAGAGTTATTGGAAAATAACTGTCAGAACTGGTAGTAAGCGAAACGGCAGTAGTTGAAATTCAGGAATTTGTGGAGTGAGCCCCATGTTTCTCATGAGCATTTTTAAACACTCACCCTTTAGGTATTGGGTTGGACTACAATACCAGTTTTTTTTAACATTCTACAAGAATTCCAGCGGAGTTTATAAGGAAAAAACTGCGCGAAAAACGCTTTTGGTCGAAAATTTTGATAATTTATTGTGCTGCTCTCGTCATTTTCCCACGAATGAGAATTTTATAGTACCATTGCCTTATTGAGAGCTATCAATATAAAAAATGTAATTAAAATCGTTAGAGCCGTTTTTGAGAAAAAAATGTGGTGTTTTGATCACTATGATGACTATAGTTAACTTTCGGTGGATTTTGCCCATACCCTCATTATTGCGTCCCATGGTAACCTGTAGGCTAGACATCAAGTTTCAGCTGATTTGGTACGATGGTTTTCTCTAAAAACTGCGCTAAAATCGATTTCGTCGAAAGTTTTGGTAATTTATTGTGCTGCTCTCGTCATTTTCCCACAAATGGGAATTTTATGGTATAATTATCATATCAAGAGCTACCAATATAAAAAATTTAATCAAAATCGTTAGAGCCGTTTTTGAGAAAAAAAATATTTGGTGTTTTGATCACTAACATAACTATAGTTAACATTCGGTGGATTTTGTTCAAACCCTTATTTTGGCGTCCCATGGTGACTTTCGAGCGAGATATGAAGTTTGAGCTGATCTGGTACGGTGGTTTTCTCTAAAAATCGTTCACAGACACACATACGCACACACAGACACACACACAGACACACAGACCATTTTCCCAAATAGTGTTTTTCGGACTCAGGGGGGTCTGAAACGTAAAGATCTGAAGAGAACTCAAAATTTTTTTTTCGGCCGATTACATAACTTTCCTTTCTACTTCGTAGAGCAAGGAAAGTAAAAACCTAATTTCGGCGCGTGGTCCGTGTGTGTGTGTGTCTGTAGTTCGATTTGCGGGAGAACGGCTGATCCGATTGAGCTGGTTCTTTTTTTGTTTTGTTTGTTATTTTTTGTAGACACCAAAATAAGGTTATGGACGATTTCGGCTGATGGGAAGGGGGAGTGGGGGACGAAAATGTACCACAAACAAGGGGTTTTCGCATTTTTTTTGAAAACTGCTCTAACGATTTTGATTAAACTTTCAAATTATCTTCTACTAATCAATACCTAACTTTTCTTCTCCATACATATCGCCATGAAAATACGGTTAACGGAGATATAGGCCACTGAAGCAAAAATAGGTTTATTACGCTTGTTGGCAAAACGGCTTCAATGATTATCACCAAACCTGCAAGATGTTTTCGAATAGTTATTACCTACATATGGTTCTCAATAAATGTTCCTCTGAAAGTCCATTGAACAGAGATAAAAATCAAAATGTGTCGAAAATAACGTTTTTTCGAACATTTCCGTAAATTCCAGGGTAACTTCTTCACCAGATGTGATAAATCCTAATGTAGTGTCTTTTAGTCACCCATACCAACATTTCGTTCTGTATAATTATTTCTGTATATATATGTTGAACGGAGATATAAGCCAAGTTAACACAGAAAAGGAGATTTGTCGAATATTAATTTATCGGTATTCCAATTTTCTCAAGAACAGCTATAGCGATTTCGGTCAAACTTACGGAGTACTCTCAGCTAAATAGTCTCTACATTTTGTTCTCCATAAATGTTCCTGTAGAAATGCGTTGAACGAAGATATAGCGCCCGCCTAATGTAGGTGGTGTTCGAACTTAAAGGGGTGGCGGAAAGTTGTGTGTTCCTACGTACCAGATATTACTTGTTTCTATTTCGTTTTCGTCGTTCAGTTGTAGTCCTTTCAATAAAGCACAAAGTTATTTTCCCGAATATTTTGAAGACGGTCAAAAGCGTAACTTTCACAGCCTCAGCCTGGACCCAACTCGTGACTGTCTGCCCTAAAATTTTCATGAGACTTTAAATCCTACGTGTTTTTCTTCTCTTTTTCGTTGCTGTTTTATTATTGCATAATGGTTTATTATTATCTTGAAAAGTTTGATGGAGTCTGACAGCTCCGAGACACATCCTATTCATATTGGCATCGAAAAATACCATTAAACCTCACGAAACATGACCGAACTACAACTGAACGACGAAAACGAAATATTCCAGGCGCCTGTAGGTAATTGGCACGACGTGGCGAGTCGACCGAGCGGGAGGGAGTACTAACGATGGAACGATCATTTTCGCTGTAGTCATTTTCCCGCGAGTTCTCTCAATTAGTGGACTTTAGCTCACTATAATTACTGCGATTTCCTTATATCCAGTTGTACACGTCTGATACTCATTCCATCGGATCCAGGATCTAAAAATACCTCGAAAAGGAAACCAAATACGGTGTATTCGTGATAAAACTGCGTATTTGTTAATTTTTTAAACCGTTTTTGTCCATGACAACGGTGGCTTTGTCTTGAAACGTAAAGTATCAAATTTTGAGGCGGGTGAGGGGGCGGGTTGTGAAAAAATTTTCCCAACCAAAAGCATAGGGTTATTGTTCAGAATAAATAATAAACCAAAAGCCATGAACATAAGTGAATTGACGATCTAAGGAAAGTTGTGTGACACTTTTTAACAACTGACGACCATAGTTGAATTTATCTTTTTTTTCAACCATGATTGCCATGAGTAATTGGTGTAAATTAGAGCACACCACCTTTGAGCAAACACTGACGAACTGGTTTTTCTTAAATTGGTTCAAAATGCATCGAGAAATAAACACGCAACTTCATGATGAAAACATCTCCCACCAGCTCCATAGAGATGTTCCCCTGTCTTAAGGAACTGAAGACCAAGCGATTCTTGAATCGCTCCCTCTCAAGTCTTGGGCACTGGGCCACGACATGCTAGGGAGTCCTCTGTGCCACACCACCTACACCGAATGGTGTCGAATATGCTCATGTCATATACGTGTTCGTTCATTCTGCAGTGCCCTGAGATGATCCTCACGATCTGCCTCAGGTCCTTCCTCCCCATCCTTTGAAAGTTCTGTTTTGTCTCATGTGTTTGTTCTGAGATGAAGCGTTTGGAGTGCTCCACTCTCGCTGCTCCACAGGTCTCGTTCTGGTTGCAAGTTGTATCACCACGCTGAGCTCTGCGAAGGTCAATATAGCCAAGTGCCCATTAAATCTATTGCGTTCTGTTTCCCGCCAATCATTTCACTCAACTGTTGGGCTGCTTATCAGGAAGACTCGTGGATTGCCATTAAAACGTTAAGGTGCGAATTGATTGCTTTTCCTCGGGTTCCAGCTGTCGCTTCCTGTAACGTGCTCTCAGAATCCTCGCAGGCTACTGAATAAATATTCATTTCCTCGCTTACGGGCAAAAGCTACTTGTCATGGTCACTCTTCAGTTGCAGGAGGCTCCTTGAGAACCCGTTTTATGTCTCGAGCAGTTTTACCGAGGTTTCGATGAAAATGTTGAGAGCCTCAGAAACGTTTTCTCTCCGCTCGCGACCGTCGAAGGATTTTTACGGCCCAGTAAACCCTCATTCAATATCCCAAGTGCATCGGTTTATCGCGCTGTAGAGGAAGGAGAAAAGGCTCGAGGAAAGTGGCAATTTCAACGAAGCAGCAGTTGACCCGGTGCATCACTGTCGAGACTGTCGCTTGACAGAATTAAGTGTCTCCTATTGATACGAGGGAAATGGAAACTTTGAGGAATTCGCTTAGAAGCGACCGCCCGACACGAGGAAACTCCTTTTCCCCCCCCACTTCCTCTCCGTTCGAGCACTAAAACTCGTCGCTGCCCGTTTAACTTGGAAACTCGTGAAAAGTTTGATGTCGGTTGCAACGCACGCGTATCGTTTCGTAACTGAGGATTTATGGCTGTCTCGTCACATTCGAGTTGCCGGTGAACGAAGAGCCTTTCGTTCAAATTGCCAGCGCGTTAAGCTGCGAAGTAACACTTTGTGGGAAGGTTTCAGATTAGATCCTCTTCACGACTTTTCCAACGAGGCGTTGAGTTAAGGCGTGCTGTTGAACGTTAAGTGCATCCTCGACGAGTCTCTACAAAAAACTACTTATTCGAATTAGGTACTTACAACACATTTACATAGTATCTGCCACGGAACATTTATTATCCCAGCGACGACCTTAGAACACATATAATTTGAACGCAATTTAGAACTCAATATTTCATATTTATTTAGTGCGTGTATCGAAATGAGAAAGTTGAGCTCACTAAGGAGATATCTACGACGTCGTTACCTGTACGTAAATTTAAATATCCGATACTAATTTAGTAACATACTTTAATAAAATTTCTCTTCAGAACACATTCATTTTAAGGAGTTTGTTCGGTGCAGGCCGAATTAGTTGGAATTTTGAGCTCGGAACATCCGCACCTGCCCCTAATGGTAAGTCCTTGTTTCGGGCCTTCCCTGAACATCGAGTCCGACCCTTTTTCTGGACTTTCCAAAATATCCTCTCTCTACCCCCCCCCCTTCGATTCGCTTCATCTTCACAACACACAGCTGTTTCCGAACTCACTCGTCTCCCAGTTCTTGCGATCGACACTCAACTATCATCTCTCGTAGTACTTAAAGCTTTGACTATCGCCACCAGTTCACGTAGTCAGAAAACCAAGTGACTGCATCTTGTTCAGTTCATGTGCCCTTTTCTTTCTCATTTTCGTGCACCCAACATATGTGGAGCGCTTTTCTTCAAGAGACGTAATAGAAATTAACGCTATTCAAATATTGTCAAAAATGTTCCGTTATTAAGATCGATAACATTTCATTGGAGTGAGGTTGGGTGTTGAAAATTGGCACTGGAATAGCCTTTCTATATATGTAGCTTTGTGGCTGTCCCGAAATTCGGTATGAACGCCGCAGCCTGAAATTCCTTTTGTGCCAGTACGAATGTTTCACAGGTCCATGCGTAGCCGCCTCAGGACTACCAAGGATTTCCAGCAAGAATGTTCTGTGATGTCAACATTGGGTGAAGTAGTACCAAAGACCAGAAATCGCTCACTTGTGCTGACTGACTCCTGTTAAAGGCAAGCGGTTGATCGTGGTCTAGTGGTCAAGACAGTCGATTCATAATCCTCGACGTAAGTTGAGGATTGTGGATCGAATCTCCGGGTCGATTGCCGTAATTTTTGCCTGAGTCAGTAGCTCTTCAAAAGCACCTCCAAACTACCTCAGTACACACTCTTAAGTCTTGCGCACTGGGCCAAGACGTGGTAGGGAGTTTCCTTGTATGTTTCGTACCACCTGCATGTGTTTGCATCCACCCACAATACGCTTTGGTGGCCACAGGCTCCTTCTTGAAAAGCACATCAAGTATTTAGGAGTGAATATACTCGTAAGTGAGAGGTGGGGTTTCAACTAACACCTCTAGTCCCTTAAAGTCACTACCATTGCGAGGTTTGCCTCACTGCGTGCAATTACAAAGGCCACTTGGGGTGTGTGTTACCATGACACTATTCGCATGTATAAGGCCATATATCTAGGCGTGATTGGCTACTGCCCCGTTGTCTGGGGTAGCAAACTTACCATTCAAAAGAGAGTATTGGCCCAATCCCAGCGAGCTGCGCTCCTGTGGGTCACTAAGGCCTATAAGACTGTATCAACAGAAGCACTCCAGGTGATCACTGGTCAGTTACCAGTTGATTTGGCCGTTGAGTGCATGGTTGACAAGTGGAAAGTAAAACGGGAGCTTCCCCCACTTTGGGCTGAACTCCGTGCAGATCTAACCACGGAACAGAAACCTGCCACCATCGACGAATGGGCGTTAGAGAAATGGCAAGCGAGATGGGAATCCTCGTCAAAGAGGCGTGATACGTATGAGTTCTTCCCCAACATCCGTGAACGTCTTTCAAGGAAATGGGTTGAGCCAGACCACTGGACGAGCCAATTCCTCACAGGACATGGTGACTTCAATGCGCGGCTCCACTTCTTTTCTCTCCAAGACTCTCCGTCATGCACGTCTTGCTCTTCCAGTGCGGAGGAAACAAGAAACCATGTGCTGCTTCACTGTAGTTTCCACAACAGTTGTTGGGAGGGCAAACGAACTTAGCCGCATTGACTGCTACAAAGCAAGCCTATACCCATTTTGCAGAGTGATGGCTAAGAAAAGTGGTCATAGTTGATCTGTCCTTTTGAAACTTGCCACCCAAGTAAATGATTAGATATATACCTGCCGTACCTCCACAGGTCTGAGTTCGGTGGATGCTGCACAGGCCGGCCTCTTGCACATTAGCAAAACCGCAACTTCCATGACTGATATTACCCTCGTCGAGGGTTTAGGAACAGTCATCAAATAAGGAAACAAACCTGCCCCGTGATGATCCCCACAATCTGCCGTGGGTCCTTCCCTTCCCACATCGGAAGGCTCTGTCTTACTCGTGTGTTGGCCCTGAGATAAACTTTTGGAGTGCCTTTTGGCAGCATTCAAGACTGTCTGATGCATTCTTCCGGCATACTCTTCCACAGCCCTCCTGACTAGTGGCAGAGAAGTCCCACAGTCGGGACGTGACCCTATAGGTACAATAGACGAACCGAGTTTCGCCAGATGGTACGCTCTCTCATTTCCAATGATCCCGTTATGGCCGCGAATCCAATAAACTCTATTTGTGTTTGCTAAGGAATAGAGCAGTATGCTGAACTCCCTCGCTAGTTTTGACGTTGTGCAGTAGTTCTTCAGCGCCTTACTATCAGTCATTAACTTGATAGTTTTATTGCTTTGTCTTTTTCGTGCACTGACGATAGGACGAAGTGCAATATGCGTCCCACTCCTCCCTGAGCTACTAATCGAGACCGCAAAGCTTTTCGATCGTCCTGTGTCGATATCACTAGTCCATAGGCATCCCTTTGATCTTACGTTGTATTTCCTATCGAACTATAGGCACAATCATGTCAGTGACCATGCTGAGCTCCGTGAAGGTTGCTGAATTCCTGAATATAGCCAGGTGCGGCACCTTAGATACCCCGACCGTATTTAGTGTGTATACAGCGCACAGCGTATAGCGCTTTCTGGCCCCATGCAGGTCAGCCCTATAAAAACCAGTCGTGTAGGCCAAAGTGTTGATAGAATTGACACACTGCGGGCTCTTTAAAGCGAAGGTTAACTCATGGATTAACAATATTTCCCTGGAGTTGGAAGCAAGTGAGGTAAGGACGCGGCTTATTAACAACATCGGCATTTTCGTGCTAAAATATCTGGTGCGTTGATACACACAACTTTCCTTAGCTCTACAACAATTCACTTTGTACATGGCTAATTCTATTTAATCAATTCATATATCACTCAGTTAATTTGAACTTTGTCAAACAACGCTTTACGGCAGCAGGAAGCGGAAGCGCTTACAATTCCAGATTTTATTGTGCTGCTCGTACTCATTTCAGGACCATTATTGAGCAATTGGTACACAGATCATTAATGAGGCTGTAAACACAAATTTTTTGAAGAAGGATAGTAATTACTTTTGCAGAGTTATTGGGTAAAAACCTTTAGAACTGGTAGTAAGCGAAACGGCAGTAGTTGAAATTCAGGAATTTCTGGGGTGAGCCCCATGTTTCTCATGAGCGTTTTTAAACACTCACTCTTTAGGTATTAGATTGGACTACAGTACCAATTTTTTTTTAACATTCTACAAAAATTTACAGCGGAGTTAATAAGGAAAAATCTGCGCTAAAAACGCTTTTCGTCGAAAATTTTGATAATTTATTGTTCTGCTCTCGTCATTTTCCCACAAATGGGAATTTCATGGTATAATTGTCTTGTTGAGAGCTATCTATACAACAAATTTAATCAAAATCGTTAGAGCCGTTTTTGAGAAAAAAAATATTTGGTGTTTTGATCACTATGATAACTATAGTAAACTTTCGGTGGGTTTTGCCCATACCCTTATTTTTGCGTCTCGTGGTAACCTATAGGCTACACATCAAGTTTCAGCTGATTTAGTACGGTTGTTTTCTCTAAAAACCGCGCTAAAATTGATTTCGTCGAAAAGTTTGATAATTTATTGTGCTGCTGTCGTCATTTTCCCGCAGATGGGAATTTTATGGTATGATTATCCTATCAGGAGCTACCAATATAAAAAATTTAATCAAAATCGTTAAAGCCGTTTTTGAAAAAAAAAAAATTTGGTGTTTTGATCACTATGATAACTATAGTTAAATTTCGATGGATTTTGTTCATACCCTTATTTTGGCGTCCCATGGTACCCTGCGGGCGAGATAAGAAGTTTGAGTTGATTTGGTACGGTGTTTTTCTCTAAAAATCGTTCATGGACACACATACACAGACCATTTTCCCAAAAAAATTGTTTCAGCCGATTACATAACTTTCCTTTCTACTTGGTATAGCCAAGGAAAGTAAAAAGTCTCTTATAAGAGGAGCTGCAATCCCCCCCCCCCTCGCCAATACTCCGCACTGATGTACTGACTGCGCCAGCGCAAGATAATAAATTTTAATCGCCAAACTGTCTAATCGGCGGGACCCATAAAACTGGCAATTGCTGCAGTCCAAGATGTGAGACCTAGAGAGGTCCCCGTCGTAGAATTTGTCAGCTCGAGCAGTAACTTTCTGAAAGGAACGACATTTTACGTTGAAACGAAATTACCAACTATCGGCAGGTACCGATTAAAAACTATTTATATTCCTCAACCAACTTGTCCGTCCGCATGACCAAGTTCCGTAACTGTGCGCTTTACAGCTTTTGGCGACGGCGGTCGGAAGCCATATCCTTAACAGAATCTCGAAGTTGGAGAGCTTAACCCTGAAGTTGGTGGTGCAATTTCCAAGGCCATCACGACGCTTGCCCTCGTTAGTGCAGCAGGTGGGTTGAGGGAGCTAAAATACGGATGATTAATCGGCCCACTAATTGGCGGTTATGAGCTCAGAGCAGTTTTGGAGAGAAAATGAAAGGGGAGGTTAATGCGCTTGAACTCCTCAGAATCCCTACAAAGATCATCTCTCGGTGCCGTGCCTCTTGGCGTCGCCAGAGGACGCGTTGATTGACGTTGCGGATGACATAAAGCGCTGAGCAATCGACTTTCTACCCACGATGAGCCGCTTCCAGCCGATAGGTAGTTCAAGCTATCCCTATTACGGGGAGCCAACTCTTGCAGATTTAATTAATTATTGATTGACGCATAACGAGCTTTATCGGAGGGAGTTAACAGCATTAGGAAACGCCGGCCGGTCCGATGGGCTATTAACGTGTTACCAGGCGAATTAATCTTTCGGAAACACCTCCGCCGACGGAGCAAGCTCTCGACGAAATCTCGCGGCAAATCTCAACCTTCAACCGGAGAATCTCAACTAAAGGGGAAGATTAACGATTTTATTTAATCGCTTGATCCACTCTCAAGTCTCGGGTGGAAGTGGAAGGGGTTTTATATCTACCAGACTCTGAGCTGACAATTCATCCACCGCCCTGTTCTAACAAATCCAATCATCCAACTCACGTTGATAGGATCTAGCGATAGGCCAATATTCTTTCGTTCCAGTCCAACTTCAATTCTCCTCATCGGTATTACTACACCACGCGTTTCTCAGTCAACTTCACTATTCCCCACTCACTAACAGACGCGCTCCTCCGAGTTATGCTTTGACGTTGCGACGTACTTAGGGAATTGCCTCACAATTCCCGCGTACAGAACACTCGTGAAAGTCGCGCCTGGGCCCAAAAGAAAAGAATAAATCAAATACGCTCAATAATACTCACTCGATCAAATAAATAAAATAATAACTCTCAAGAAGGTAATGGGAAATGAAATTATAAAGCAATTAAGACCCACTTGAATTTAATCGGCAAAACTCGAAATGAATGAAATGAAACGAACTCCTTTTAGAATGAAATAAATAACCGATGCTCGGATTGTATTAAATGACAATAAAGGGACAATGGGGAAAATGAAACGCAAAGCTCTGATCGCTTACCTTACTTCACACAATCAAAAGGGGAAATTAAACTCTGACTTACAACAGGAATACTATTCGCTGACGAGCCGAAAGCCGTTCTGATTGAGAAAAGCGGCTCCGACGCTAAGATAAACAGCGGCGGCCTGCACGGGTGGCGGTCAGTGTTGCCACTTCGCGCAGTCCGCCGCGAAAACCATTACACTCCCCCCCTCCAGACAAAAAGTTTTTGGTGCAAAAAAAAAATTTGTCAAACCCTTCTCGGCAGTTCAGTCCGCAGCGCACAGGGGAGACTAGCAAAATAAGAAAACGATAAAATAAATAAAATGCAGAAAGAAAGAAATAAATAATAGCCGGAGCGGGGAGCCTGTTGGCGGTGGCCTCGGGTAGGCAGGGGATGGGTACACTCCGGAGAGGCCGTGGATGCTATGGTGATCGGACGCCCGCTGGACGCTAGCGCCCCAGGGGGAGCGATACTCCGGGACCTTGGTGCTTCGGGAGTGACCCCGGCTTTGTCACAGCGGGGGGAGGTGCATGCTAGTAGTACCACTGTTTATGGGAGAATTCATCCCCTGTACCTACACCCAGGTTAAGGGAAGGGAAATAAACCACCCACCGCCCACCAGTGATGGGGAAATCGATGAAATGAAAATGAAAAAAATCAAACAAGAGAAAAAAAGAAACGGAACCCAGGGGAAAGAGAAAAAAAAACAAAAGAAGTTACCGAGCACTAGGGGGGGTCACCCATGGGGAGGAAGCCGGGGGAGGAGCTACAGACCCCCAAGGTAAATTAAAGAAAGCAATGAATGGCAAATCAAACGTACCACGTAGGTGGGGATGAGACAGCGGTGGGCCTAGTGGTGGGGTTAGTGCAAGGTAAATGAATAGCTAGATATGATGGGAGTACCTGTTAGGAGCAGTGTGTAAGCAAGGGAGACAATATATGAGGCGTACAAGGGTGGAACTATTGCGGGGGAGGCAAACGAGCAGTACGCAAAGCGAAAAGAAAAAATTAACAGAAGGATACAAAATGGTTACGGAGTTCTAAAGCAATGTTCGTCAAGATGGTGTCGAAGTTATGAATTAGTGAACATGAACAGGAAAAACTGCGAGGCACTATCATACGACATAGCTCAGGGTGAGAATTTGATGAGGAAACGTTACTGAGTCCACCGGCGACGATAGTGACTCCCAGGAGAAAAAACCTGTTCGTTGGTCATCTTAAGGTATTCTACGGTTAAGGCATCGCAAGCGAATCAGAATCCCAGCACAATAAGCAGGTAGGTGCAAAAGCCAGGCAAAAAGTGTACATGAAAAAAAACAAAAAAACAAATGGACGACAGCAGTAATGGTTCAAAAAGCAGAATTACAATGTGCAATAAAAAAAAGGTGTGGAGGAAGTTAAGCAATCCTAGCTGTACATGGTTTCAATTGGCAAGTGTGTTGGAATTGACATCGTCAGTTGCGGAGCTCAGGGTGTATGATCGAATTAGGGCATGATCTCCAACCTGTAGGGTCCGGGGGGTATGACGGGCATTGTAGTATGCTGTGCGAGTGTCGCGAGCCTTTAACAGATTACCGTACGCCTGACGCCACACTGGAAGGTGTTGCTCAGGGGGGATAGCAGGAAGGGCGGGGAGGTCCCACTGGAGGGTGAGGGGCGTTTGAATTTCCCGACCAAGGAATAGACGGGCAGGGGTGAATTTGGTGGATGCGTGCTTTACTGAGATGAACCCGAGTTGGATGTATTCAAGGTGTGTATCCCATTGTGAGTTGTCGTCAGCATGGAATGCGGTGATGGTTGCTTTCAAGTTCTTTATTTGACGTTCAGCTAAAGAGGGATTGGGGTAATATCGCCGAAGGTATTGGGACGTCATTCCGTGCTGCAGCTGAAATTCGGAGAAAACCTTACTGCGAAACACGGACGAAAGTAAGCATACTTTGAAAATGCGTGGGTATGTAGAACCTCAATGACTACCTGGGAGGTTAATTTTTTAAGCGGAATGAGGAGAGTGAAGGAGGAAAAGGAGTCAACAGCAATGAGGATGAATTTATGCTGTCTTTTGGTGCGAGGGAGTGGGCCAACAATGTCAATGAATAATTTCTCAGTGGGATAGGAGGAGGGTTGGGAGCTGAGGTTGCCGTAGGTCTTGATGTCATACTTGGACCGGGCACATACTAAACAGTCTGCGACCACTCCACGCACCACAGTGTCCAGGCGGGGGTAATAGAAATGCTGCTTAATCTTGGAGGCCGTTTTGTGGATGCCTTGATGGCAGCCAAGGGGGGAGTCATGATAATATTGGAACACGAGGGGTAGACGATATACTCACGAATTTCGTCGAAACGCGACAACTTTTACATTCCTCGGCCCAACAAAGTAGGGAAGAAATTCGTGTGGTCACCCGGAAAAACGTTTCCTGAGCTTTTTTCGCCGTTACTTGCAACCTTATCAAAAAACAACTGTGGGAATTGTAAACTCGGTGAACGAAAGTATTAAAACCACCGTTCACCATTTTCGAACTGTCTTTTCACCTTCCGAAACCCGCGTCCTCACCTTGGTATTTGCAGTCACCACATCATCACCAATGGAGTGTCCCCGTTCAGGTTGCTACACCACGGATACAGTTTTTGGTGATCATGCGCGTTTGTGAACGCGATTGCGGGAAAACCGCTGAAGGAGTGTCGTATTCGACGACTTCAATGATACGAGATCCACTCCTGGGTGTACCAAATCAGCTTAAACTTGATGTATATCCCGCAGATTGCCATGAAACACTGGAATAAGGGTATGAGCCAAATTCACTCAACACTAACTATAGTTATCATACTGATGAAAACACCAAATATTTTTTTTCTTAAGAACGGCTCCAACGATTTTGATTAAATTTTTTATGTACATAGCTCTTAATGAAGCAATTATGTTATAAAATTCCCATTTGTGGGAAAATTACGAGGGCAGCGCAATAAATTACTTAACTTTTTGACGAAAATCGATTTTGGCGCAGTTTTTCCAGTCCGCTGAAATGTTACTAGAATTGTCAACAAAAAAATTGGTGTAGTAAGTAGTGAGGGGTCACTTCTGGGATGAGTGACGTAATCCCCCCTCCCCCACCCACCAGCTGATATGACGTAAGACCCCCCTTCACCACTGCAGCTGATGTATGGCGTCACCCCCCCCCTCACCCCGACAGCTGATATGACGTAAGACCCCTTCCCCTCACTACTACAGCTGCTGTATGACGTCCCCCTCTCCCTCACCACCACCACAGCTGATATGACATAAGACCCCTTCCCCTCACCACTACAGCTGATGTATGACGTCACCCCCCCCCCCCCGTCTCACCATTACAGCTGATGTATGACGTAAGTACGTCGCCGAACATACAAAATGTCGTCGAATTCACGGGAGTTGCGTATAGCTGTGTGTTGCTGCGCGTCGAATAGTTCAATTACATACAATTATACATGTATGTAATTATACATCAATTATAAGTGTTCATTTACATCAGAAGTGAACTTACATTGAACATTTACAGTGCTTTTACGATGAAAGATGGTTTATAACAGATTTTCTCTGATTGACACCTGATAATTCGTCGGAGTTGTTGCTTTACTTTGAACTTTGTTAAAGTATACTTACATTAACTCTTCTTAAGAAGGTGATTTTAGGTCAATTTCTACAAAACTGCACGATGAATTCACTTCTACCATGTAATGGTTTGCGGCGATCTGCCGATGGTGGCAACACTGTTGCCGCCACCTGTGCAGTTCGCCGCTGTTTATATTAGCGGAGGAGCCACATTTTAGTCTTATAACGGCTACCGACATTGCTGACAAATCTTCCCCTTTTTGAAGCCAGTGATGAAGTATTTAAATTCCCTTTATATTGTGTGAAGTAAGGTAAGCGATCAGAGCTTGGTGTTTCATTTTCCCCATTTTCCCTTTATTGTCATTTACTACAATCCGAGCATAGGTTACTTGTTTCATTCTAAAAGGAGTTTTTCCTGATTAAATTCAAGTGGGTCCTTTTTGGTTTATAATTTCATTTCATTAGTACTTTCCTGAGAGTCATTTTTTTTTTTTTTTCATCAAGTGAGTATAATTGAGTGTATTTAATTTGTTCGTTTCTTTTGAACCCGAACACGACTTTCACTCGTGTTCTGTACGCGGGCAATTAATAAAATAATTCCCCAAGTTCGTCACAACCACGAACTTACACGGTACTCAGTAAGCGCAGGAGTTTATTGGCCAGGTTTCCAGATCCATCGATTCCACTGGGTGCACTGGAAACAGTTTTCCAGGCAAGAGCTCTTCGCAGTGATGGCGTGTGTGTGCAGAACCTCTTGGGCAGGGGTCTGAAACGAAAAAGAATACACATTACATCGGACAGTCAGGCTGCACTTAAGGCCTTGGCTTCCTACACTATCACGTCAGGGCTGATTTGGGAATGCCTGACTAGCCTGAAGACCTCGGCGAGGGAGAACCCATTGACACTGCGTTGGATGCCAGGTCATACAGGGATAGAAGGGAATAAGGAGGCGGACAAATCGAGAGAAAAGGCTCTGCAGTTCTCTCAGTGGAACTCGAGTCCTTTGTAGGGGCCACCAAGACCAGTTGACCGGGGAGGTCGGCAAGTGGAAGGCCGTCGAGGCTGTTCTTCAAACTCTCCAAGGAACGAACAAGAGATATCCTCAGTCTCGAGTGGGAAAGTATACTGATGGTATGTGGCCTATTTATAGGCCACTGTCCACTAAGGTACCACCTACCAAGTGACTTCGTGGATCGGGTGAAACTATGAATTTATTCCCATACATTACAGAGAATGTACTGTGAGTATAAGTGTGTGTTAATGCACGTTCGGATCGAGTATGGATAGCGTCTTGTGTTGTATGGTGTGTCAAACATGCTAAGCCAGTGAGGGGGTCAATCGCCGCTGCTACTTCACAATGAATCATGAAGGAGTGACGTGATGGCGTTAGACCTCAAGATATCCAGCTAATAAGGAAGAACATAAATCGTCTTCGACGGGTGTAAGGGGGGGGGGAGGCGTTCCAGCTCTCCGTCGACGAGTTGAGCGGTCCACATTTTTCACATTAACGTATCGCCGAGAACGCTACAAAAGGATTTCCGATGAGAAACGCGAACGCTTCCGAAAGAAAAGAATCCTCCGTGAACGTAAATTGACGGGAGGGCGGAAATTTATTGCCGCTCCCCTATTTTTCATTGTACCGCGACTGTAGAGAAGTACAATCACGTCGCAATGAAACTGTCCAATTATGTACCACCTCGAAGCCACTCATATGAAGACAGCCAGAGAAAAAACTGGCTAACTCGAGTTTTTCCGAGAAACGAGTTGAAGATGATTTTTGATGAGAATTCTGCAGCTTATTATACAACGGTTCATCGTTCTATCCTATTCGATCCAACGTCTAGAATATAACATGGGTGTATCAAGAACAATGTTTGTAGAGCACTTTCCTGACTCATTCCATTCAATTCGGCGTTGAAAAATACTAGTAAACGATACCAAACATGACCTGACTACAACGATACGAAAGTTAACATTTTCTGGGTGACGCTAATCCAATTGGCACGACAGGACGAGTCGAGCTAACAGGTGGTTCGAGCAAGGCTGGAGGGAGTGTGAGAGACAACGAGCGCTGGTCAGGGAGAAGAGAATCCGCTTCATTGTCCCTCAAGTTCCTTCAACTAATAGAGTTCGCTTCCACTATAATTACTGTGATTTCTATGATTACTGTGATGTAAATGCAATTGAACTAACAAAGATAAAAACTATCATTCGATCTGGTGCAACGCATCGCACAGCTTTCTTCAACTCCACATGCATTCGACTATTTGCATGGTTTTAGCCGCTAATCCTACCTAATTTGTAAGTCGGTTCAATTCCCTCAATGTATTAGAATTTATTGGGTTGAAGTTACTCACGACACGACCTCCATTTAAAGATTAAAGTATAGGTAATCGACGGTACTATAGATTTGATTTTTGTTCACCGTGTTTTAACGTTATCGGACTACATATTCCCCCGATTATGGTTTGCCCAGTTGAGTTTTTCCTCATTCCCTTCCCTCATCTCACTTCTTTCCCTCACTACCCACTTCCTTGCTTTGCTCAGCCTCAGAAATCTAACAGTTATACACTCGATCTCAGTTCTCGCCTTGATCACGCCAGTTCACATAATGCAGAGATATCCTGACACGTTAATTCTGCCTCTTTCATACTTACCTGTGAACTCTCTATCGTGTCTCACTCTCGTCTCATTGTTTCTTCTTACTCTTCCAGTGCTGCCTTTTATCTCTCCCCCCAGTGTGCCCAACACTAAGGTTGCCTTCGATTATCTTATTACCCTTGGTCGTTGAACCATCATAAAGGCATCTATAATATCTGTAATCCACCACAACGTTAAACACTTAACGTTTCAAGGCATGATTATGCCAAACCTACAATGCTTGTCCACCATCCTGGCCACATTTGCCTTTGGGGGGGCCTTAAAAATCCATTATTTCGTACAATAGTTCTATTTCAGGTCTACTTGTGACCGACTCAGCAACTCGATCGGATGCACGGTTGTTTTGGACAAAAAATGGTTTAAAAAATTAGCCAAAAACGCAATGTGGGCAATTTCATAGCATTTACGTCGTGTTTGGTGTCGTTTCCTAAGACTATTCAATGAAGAGCCGACTAGGATGGGTTTTGGAGGTGTAAGATTGCGTCTAGATGAACGACAGTGAAATCACAGTAATTATAGCGAGCTTATGTCTACTAATTGAAAGAACTCGTGGTAGGATACAGGGGAAGGAACCGTTTCATCATCTGCGCTCCCTCCCGTCTCACTCAAACTACCTGTCATTTCGACTCGCTACGCCATGCCTAGACTCGCCTAGAAAACGTAAATTTTCGTTGTTCCTTTGTAGCCAGGTCGTGTTGCATATCGTTTACTGGTATTTTCCGATGATGAATCGAATGTGGTTGGTCTCGGAGGTGTGAGACTGCGCCAAGCTGGATAACAAGAAAACTATCGAATAATCATTCTGCGCAAGAGAACAATAAACCATTGCGCAGTAATTTTCAGCGCTCTTTTGAGAACGCGAGTTATGATTTCGGTTTCTGCAAATCTACCAATTCAGTTGATAGAATCGTCCCCTTTTAGCAAACAGAAGGGGACGTATCTTTATTTTAGTCGATCCTTGAGCCCGGCTGAATAGGTTCTTGCATTTGACACGACACACCAATCACATCGGAAGGCGTTCTTTCAGTGCCGGAGGGTTCGTCCTCCGCGTTGCATAATGCTGACTCATCGGCTGCGATGTTTTCAAGAACTGCCAAAGTAATAGTCTGGAGCTACTGCAGCTCCTTCACAAAAAACACAAAAAAGACAAAGTTGACGATCCCAAAAAGGTATCGGAAAAAGGCTGTTGCACGAGGGCTACGACACGTTCATCGTGTCACGTCCTCAGGAACAAATGCGGTGAGAGGTAAGGGATGATTTTTGATGTCAAAATTTGACGCTTTACTTTTCAAGACATGGAGATTCGATATCTGCCTTGTCGTCCGGCATTCAGGCCATATGTGGGCTAAAAATCCAATTTGGTACCCAGTTGTGCCCACCTGCTCGGCCACCCGATTAGGCCAAGCCCGGGGGTCATGGCCTACAACGGTGAAAATATTATTTAATACGCACTTCTCGCAGATTTATCGCAATTAAGTCGTGTTTAGTATCGTTTTCTGGGCATTTTTCGACGCTGAATCGAACGGAATGGGTCACGGAGGTGTGAGACTACGTCTAGCTGTGCAAGAGCATAATAAACCGTTGTGTAATCATTTGCAGCGTTTTTGTTATATGTTTTGGAAGACGTGTCTGTAGCGACAGCCTAAAGGCCTGGAGTAGTGCGGGTTTTATCGAAAATACTTTGAATCTTCTAAACTCGTTCAAGCGTTTATTTATTTTTATTTTTTGCCGCGAAAGAAGAAAGTAGACGATACAAATTCGGATGATTCGAATGTCTGACGGTACATAATTCTGTGTTAAACTCACACGAACCCCTCGCTACACTTATTCGTATTTCGACGGCTGATATTGTCTTCATTCTCGTCGAGCTCTCGTTGTGTTGAAGTTAGTTGCACGTTCACGATTAAAAGTTCGGCCTCTCGCTCCGACCTCAATGAAAGTTATTGCGCGAATTTACGAGGCGGAGTGACGTCATATTCTTCATTCAATTTCCATCCTATTCTCATATCAGAACTTCATTCAGTCCACCCCCCCCCCACCTCCACCATCACCAACACCTCTCTCCGTCCCACTCGCAACCATTCAGGCTTCTCACTTTCCCCCTTCGTGATTTAAAGATGGGGCGTGAATGGGTGTAATTTCGTTTTCCTTTTGGGCGCTAATGGGGGAGTCACTACCGCGCATCAACATATTCGATATTTCAAACCTACCTCGTACGAAGCTGTAGTCCCAATCAGTCGGTCCCGGTTGCTCACAATGCTCAGCTCCGCACGGTACTATGCATGGCTGAAAAAAGTGTTTTTCTCTCAGATCATCACGTTTTGAGGGCGTTCGATTGACCAAAATGGTCTGCGTGTCTGTGAATGACATTGAGAGGAAACAGCAGGAACAAGTCGGATCGAAGGGGGGAAAAAGTATTTGCGCGATCAAAATCGTTTCCAAACGAACTATAGTTATCATAATGACAAAAAAATACTTTTTGTATGTAAATCTTAGTTAAACGTTTTGGTACTAAAATAATTGTGTTGGTTCCGCCAGTAGGTAAATTACTAAACTTAACGTACCTGTTTGCTGAGTCCGCCTTCTCTGGCTGGTGAGATACTGTAGGGGAGCCCTTTCGATGTAAAGACATCATCGTTCAGTACTATAGTCAGTTAGTTGGTCGTGGTCTTTATATACGAAGAGAAAGGTTAACAGGTTGGTGTAGAGTCTGTGAAAGGGGGAGGGGGGGTGAGGAGGAAGGAGGTCATGCACCTCCGGGGAAATCCGTTTGGAGGCGAAGGGCCAAGAACATACGGGTAGTATGTATGTCTTAAATAGTGTGTCGATTCCTAAGTCTTTTTTGTATGGGGTGGCCAACAGTACCTCACCAGCCAGAGAAGACTGGCTCACCAAACAAGTACGTTAACTTTAGTAAACTTTTCGTATCGACAGCTCCAATCAACGCAACAAATGCTCATTTGTGGGAAAAGAAACAGTGCGGCACAATAGATGAAGTGATTTCAATGCAGTTTTGGTTTATTACTCATTAAATTTGACTCTTTATATTTGAAGGCGTGGCGATTCCGAATGTGCACTGTCTGCCCGCCATTGGGGCCGCGATTTGCCATTAGCACGGTTTGTTCTTTCGCACGTCAATTCTATTCGGTGTCTACGAGTAGAGTTGTGCTCGCCTGGGCAGCAATCCAGAGGTTTTTGATTACCATTGTGTCGCGTTTGGTATAGTGTCCAAGGTATTTCTTGATGCTGAATGAAATAAGGCGGGTCTGAGAGGTGTAGGACTGCGTCTGGGTAAAACAGTGAAATCTCTCACAATTTCTCAAATTGGTTCGATGCTTTTGCATGAAACGGGAAGTCCTGAGCTCGGGCTTTTGCCTTGAGGATTCATGACCAGCTCTTTCTTACTGGGAGCCTTTTAAAATCCAAATTACCCGTTCGATCAGCTTCTCCTGCTGGCAATGTGTCTAAGGTTTATTTCGGAAGCCGACGAGGGATTTGCCCTTCTTTAACATTCCGAAATATTCACTTCCTACCGCTCCCCCTCTCCTCCTTCAGCTCTTCCCAAACCCAACCCGGAATCGGGCATTCGTTGCTAAGCAGCAGCTGATCAGTAGCTCTCTGCTCTCATCCTAACACCAGTCCGAGTATCTAAAGACCTACCGTATCGTGTCGACTAGTTCTATTGGCTGCACAATCAGAACTCTCATTGTGGAAGTGTAGGAGAATATCGTTGAGAAAACCGTTGCGTAATAAGCGCTTTTTCCTTAATCCCGCTCATGCGATGCTAGCGTATTGGGCCACTACAATCAGTGTGGTAGTCCAATAAACTACCCATGCGACTGAGCTTAATAACAGTCATTAGATAGCCTGACGCAACCACAGAAATTCTGGAACTGCGTGTTTTCCCCATGAATCCACAACTGCAGGCACGAATCATCCTGGATCACGTTAACAGTCTCATTAATCACCGGAGGTGCGGCGGTTTTTCGATGAGCAGCTCAATAAGTTCTGGAACTTCAAGCGCAAAACGTCATATCCGTAGGAATTGAACGGAAAATGGATTCTACTGATGGCTAAAGCTGTGGAAATCGCTGAATCGATGGAAAGTGTGCTGAGGAAAGTTGTGTGAAATGTCGCAGCAGATGTTTTTAGAAAAACGGGCATCTGGCGACTTTAAGTATAAAGTCCCTCACAGTTCTTCGATTCCCTACTCATACGAGGGTAGTATTTACAGGAAAATCAGGGGCGCAGTCCAATAAACTGTTTATACGACGAAGGTTTAACAACTTTCTTCAGATAACTAGGAGGAGCCTCAGAGACTCCTGAATTCAAACCACCTCGATTTCAGCCTCAACCATTTCTCACAGTGATAACCCGATAAGTCCAGAATTGTAAACTAGAACCTTCTCAAAAACGTCATGGTCGTGGCGTGAATAGGAAAAGTTTGCTAGGGAAATAGTTTCCCGAGACACAGTAAGATCGTTAACTCGTTCAAACCATTCAAGTTGCCTGGAGCAGGTAGGATTTACCTAGTTCTACTGCAGAAAGGAATAGAGAGAATTTTGCCGTTCCTGGTGAGGCTATTTAGAGGCTTGGCAGTACTTTGTGCTCAATACTATGTGTAAGATAGGCAGGTACTTTAAAGACATCTTGATAACACTGGCTGATAATCAGAATGCTTGTTTGTCAGGGAGATCCTGCGACTTTCGAGTCCAAGAATATTCTGGAAATTAACTAAGAAGACCGCGTGTTGTAAAAGAACGTATGCAACTTTTGTGGTCTGAGGTGGCAACCAAGTTTCGAGCTGGGCCTCAACCACACTGCGTGTTCTTCTTCCCCGAACAGAAACAATGTGACGCTCGTGCGCTCCTCAACAGGTTGTATTTACCTCAGTTTTCATCTCTTGCGACTTTCCAAAGTTTTTCTGTAATGAACCGTGCTCCCAGCGTGCCCCAGGCTTCCAACGCGTGGGTCCAGTCACTGGTCCCATTCCAGCCTTATTGCTCCTTGAGGTCTTTCGCTTTTGTATATTCGAATGTTTCATACTTTCAGCTTGACAATGGTTGTACGAAGGATTCCCCGATAAATAAACTGCTAATTACTGTCAACTTTAGACATTTCTTTCGCTTCCAGATGGATAATTTCAATCTCCCGAAAGGTCTTGAAACATCTTCTCCCCGAGCTCAATCGCTCCCACTTGTTTTCATTGAATCAACCGACTCAAATTATCTTCTTTTTTCAAACAACCTCCCATCCCGGTCACACTATAAGACCTTCGCTTTTCCACTTTCAAATCTATCACAAATTGAGGGCGTCTTGTTCCACGTGCACCTTTTTTCGCTTCCTGTTCACGCGTCAATATAATCTCGCCTTCTTCAACAATCTGCAGCAACCTTTGGCCAGCCAGCCTCCTCTACACCTCGAGCAATCCTAATCTGCTTTTGTTTCAGCCTCACTGATCACCACCAGTCTGCCGAGCTTTACCAGCGTGTTATGCTCATTACGACTTCGCGACCCCGAAATTTCCAGTTTAATTATTTTGTGGGATTGGGGCCAAGTTCGTCCAATAATAAATAAATTCAGTGACCAAAGTGACCAGTTCTACTGCCCCTGAACAGTGCATCACTCCCCTTCATTTTGACAGACTCAGGAGAGCTTTCAATTTGTTTGTTCAACGTAACCTGCCTTTCATTTATTTTCTCGTTGAATAATTAAAGTTAATTTAATTTTACCATTACTACAGTCCACCTCTTTCAGTTTCATTGCTTTTATTTTCGATTCGCCACTTCCAATACTCTGCAATTCGGTCTCTTAATCTCTTCATTAGCTTTTCAACTGTACCTCGCTGTATCAATTAGCGTCTTTCATCTAATGAAACTTTCAAGACACACGCGCTATTTATATTCATCCTGCAGAGCGTTAGAATTTAGTCCTTTCTATCTCTTCTTTTCCTTTTCAACTGCTGTTACTTTTTCTAGTTGAGAGAAACATTTGATTCTCTCGCACGTGCCAGCTACAGTAGTTGTCCTCCTCAGCATTACCCTGTGGATTCAAAATATCAAAATACTATATGAACGAACAACGACAATAGTCAACCCGTTCCATTTACGAGATATACGTGGGATGTGACTGTGTGGGAACAAAAGGAAAAAAGAAACTGTCTTATACCGACAGAGGTCAACAGTAAAATATCTGGTGCGTAGCAACACACAACTTTCCGCCACCCCTTTAAGTTCGAACACCACCTACATAGGCGGCGCTATATCTTCGTTCAACGCAATTTTACAGGAACATTTATGGAGAACAAAATGTACGTACTAGTTAGCTGAGAGTATTCCGAAAGTTTGATCGAAATCGTTAGAGCCGTTTTTGACAAAATTGGAATACCGATAAATTAATATTCGACAAATCTCCTTTTCTGAATTAACTCGGCTTATATCTCCGTTCAACATATATATACAGAAATAATTATTGAGTACGAAATGTTGGTATGGGTGACTAAAAGACACTCCATTAGGATTTATCACATCTAGTGAATAATTTACCCTGGAATTTACGGAAATGTTAGAAAAAACGTTATTTTTGACACATTTTGATTTTTATCTCTGTTCAACGGACCGTCACAGGAACGTTTATCGAGAAGAATATGTAGGTATTAACTATTTAAAAACATCCTGTGAGTTTGGCGAAAATCGTTGAAGCCGTTTTGCCAAAAAGCGTAAAAAACCTATTTTTGCTTCAGGGGCCCATATCTCCGTTCACCGTATTTTCATGGAGATATGTATAGAGAAGAAAAGTTAGGTATTGCTTAGGAAAAGATAATTTGAATGTTTAATCAAAATCGTTAGAGCCATTTTCGAGAAAAATGCGAAAAACCCTAGTTTTCGGTACATTTTCGTTCCCTCCCCCCCCCTCCCATCGGCCGAAATCGTCCATAACCTTATTTTGGTGTTTACAAAAAATAACGAACAAAACAAAAAAAGAACCAGCTCAATCGGATCAGCCGTTCTCCCGCAAATCTAACTACAGACACACATACACACGGACCACGCGCCGAAATTACGTTTTTTAGACTCAGTAGGGTCTGAAACGTACAGATCTGAAGGAAACCCAAATTTTTTTTTTGGGCCGATTACTATACTTTCCTTCCCTTCGGGTAGCGGAAAGTAAAAAAACACAGTGAACTATTCTTCAGTATTGTAATTGTTACTTGTTTGGCAAGATCTCAAAACTGGTTCATGGCATTTGTAGTTTGTTGTGTGTGAGCTAATTATACACCATGAGAAATAGAAAAGTCAGAGAGCACGGTGTTGCAGTTTCATTACTACTCCACTCGTGCCCACTCTGAATGAGGGGCTCTATTTGAAATTTGAAAGGGGATGGAAGGTACCACAAAAAAAAAGGAGTTTGGATTACCTGTGGAAAAGAAGGAGAAAGAGGTAGTTCTGAAACAAGGAACGTTCAAGTGGGGGGGAGAGAAGACCTGCAGTAGATTGAGTGTGGGGGGAAAAGAGGAAAGAGAGGTTGTTAGCTGGCAAATGATCGGAGGGAGGGTTGACCGTGTAAGTCAGTGGAATGGAATGAATGCTCTTGGCTCATCACCCGCTTTCGCCTTTTCTCCTCTGCCTCTTTTCATCTCCTTAGTTTATTAGTATATTAGGAGTTGCGAGGGTAGGGCATCTTGAAATGAACAAACCGATGTGCTCTGCTCGCCACTTCCGCCTTTTAGGTACATCAGAACCACATTTTTTGACTCCGGTGTTTTTTTTGTTACGTCTGCAGTAACGTTCAGCGTACCAAGGTCGCGTAGGAGGGCGAGGCAATGAAGAAATGCTAGACAGTAAGAAAGGATTTTTGTAACTGTGACGTGTGACATGGTACGTCACTCAGCGCTACTAGTCAATTTACTCGTAATTCCTCGTCGAAACGACTAAATCATGTTTCATATTCGTAACCACTGTTCTTCTTGAGACGTTTCTTACCATTGACATACTACAAACCAAACTAAGGCAAATAGACACGACAACCACTAGAAACGTCACCAACCTCACCAAACTGACACTCGGACAAAATTACTTTCAATTTAACAATAGCATATACAAGCCAAAAGATGGATTAGGTATGGGAAACCCTACCTCGTCCATATTAACTGAAATATTTCTACAACATTACGAAGAAACTCACATCCAGACCTTAATGACAAAACACGATATCAAACACTACGCCAGATATGTAGATGATATCATCTGCATATTAGGCCGTGATAACACTGACGATATACTAAAGGACTTAAACAATATCCACCATAACATCCAATATGACATGGACAAAGAACAAAATAAAACTCTTAATTACTTGGACGTAAAAATCACACGGTTGGACAACGAACTACAATACGACATTTTTAGAAAACCTACCGCTACTGACACGACCATACATTTTACATCAAACCACCCACAACAACATAAAC
Source organism: Pachypeltis micranthus (assembly GCA_020466155.1). NCBI lineage: Eukaryota > Metazoa > Arthropoda > Insecta > Hemiptera > Miridae > Pachypeltis > Pachypeltis micranthus. Next base: position 77,185,686 of record CM035768.1, on the reverse strand, counting down.
TAAGTGCATTCAGACACATGATACGGAGACTAAAAACTATGCCACTATCCGAACAAAATTACAAAAAAGAACTTGATATTATAAATACTATCGCAGAAAATAACGGTTACTCTGAAAAAACAATAAACAAATTATTAAAACAATATGACACCAAAACAAACGACTCAAAAACATAAAACACACAGACTTTAACAAGACGCTGCACATTCACGTACACAGGACCACAAATATACGGAATAACTAATATCCTCCGAAAGGAAGGTATACAAATTGCATTACGTACGGACAACACACTTAGAACCAAACTAACTGCAAAGACTGAAAAGACAGACCCACTCGACCAAAGTGGGGTGTATAAAATAACTTGTACTTGTAAAAACGCATACATAGGACAGACAGGACGAAAAATACGGACCAGATACTCAGAACACATTAAATCTCTTAGTAGGAACAAAGACGATTCAAACTTTGCCAACCACTTCAAAACAACTGGACACGAACCTACCAAAATACAGGACTGCACCATCTTACTACACAAACAATGCAAAGGACGAAAACTGAACATATTAGAAAACATGGAAATTTATAAGCAAAAAAACTTCAATGGACAGATCATAAATGAACAAATCAACACAAAATGCGACACCATATTCACACCACTGAAAACACTACACAAACGAAAACAACCAACTGACGGATTTACAGACCACCCTACACAAAAAAGACGTAAACTCCACATTTGACAGACCATCCAACACGTCCCATTTATCTCTAGGGGGTTTCCCCCTGAGATACATGACCTCCTCTCCCCGCCCCTTCACCGACGCTCCATCACCCCTTTCACCTTTCTCTTTGTATATAAAGACCACGACCAACTGACTGACTCCAGTACTGACTTAACGGCCAGACGATGATGTCTTTACATCGAAAGCGCTTGCCCACAGTAACTCACAAGCCAGAGGAGACGGACTCACCTAACAGGTACGTTAACTTTAATTTCTTACCTCCTCTTAAAACTGTAGGTACGATAGATCATTTACTGGCACAAACTAGAAGAACCTTGGTATCTAGTCATCAACATTTACTTCTCCAGTTTATTCAGTTGGATTCAATTAGTGTTCAGGGAGTCATATGCGAACTCCTTTGCCGTCATGATCTAGGGTCCATGCACTAAGGATTCCCTCGATTTCTTCTCAACTGTCGAGAAAATCCTTGGACTGTTCCACGAACCAAGGTTTGCCTCACTGCGCGCAATTAGCTAGGCATTACCATGGTCCAGGCAGGTTGTCTGGGGTAGCAAACTAACAATCAAAAGAGAGTACTGGCTTATCTCAGGAAGCTGCGCTCCCGCGCATTACCAAGGTCTATAAAACGGAAGCACTCAATGATCAATCATGGTCATGGAAAGGTTCAATTAAACGATACTTATCTACTTTTCTCGTTCTATATGACACAAAGTTCGTTCTTGGTACTTCGATCTGATCCTGGATCGCGTGAAGAACTGTCGCTTGTGCTCGTACGCGTTTGTCTTGTGCGCTTCATGTGCTCCCAAAGGTCATACAGGTCTGTTGACTGTTCCTGAACCCTCATGGGAGAGTAGTCCGAAGGCAGTACAATCTGTCTAGCAGTACTTCACGTGTAAAGGTTTTCCTGGGCTCGCCTTTCTTGTTAAAGATTTCCACACATTTAGAAAAGCGTGGAGTTATGCGATGAGGTGTAGAAAATGCCCCTGGAGACCCTCGTAACACCGTTGGCGGGCTCTAGATATTCGCGAAACTGCGGAAGGCAATCAATCGCGAAAACAGTTCATTCGCGGTGGCCCGCATTTCTGAATATTCACAGCCTTCAGAAATGTATGAGACCGACTTGTAAATGCTTCCAAATTCGGTAGGACGGAGCGTAGATCCAGCTGATGTAGTCAAATATTCGGTTAGTACTAACCGCGCGAGTCGAGCTCCGTTGCCTTAATTCCGCACATAAATAGTGGCTGGAATCGAGCGGAAGAAGGAGCGTCGGTGTCTCATTAGAGCAGCGCCTTGTCACGAAGGACGATATTAAACGGAGAGCCGTGCCTCGTGGAAAAGGGAACTTCCCCAACAACGAATTCGGTGGAGGGAGTGCAGAGTTCGGGAGTCTCTTGCTGAAACAAGGCCGGCTCATACAAAGATGATGACGACGGGCTGACTGGGGTCCTCAGTGGATCGGTGAGGGGCTGTTGGAGGAGGAGATGCCGGAGGGGCCAAAGTTTTAGGAAACTCGAGGGCTCAACTTTATGCAACATTCATTTCCAAGTGGGAACTGCGAAGTAGAGGTGGATCCGCCGAACTTTGCCACCGGCTTCAACGTCTAGATCAACATTTACATCAACAAGCAGCTCTCTTATAATAATGTTTCATCTCCTCGTTGTACTTCTATCCCAGTTGTACTACGCACAAAAACGCCAAATTAACCTGACAACTGTTCTTGCGCTCACAGTCCAGGCACATGGGGGAGGTTAAAATTAATTCAGCCCATCGATCCTTCTACTGTTCCACTCCAACCTAGGTTTTAGTTGGCTATTGGAATGAACCATCCTTCGCTCAGAATTGGAAGATTATTTCATTTTACTTATTATTATTATTCTTTGTCTCTTCCTCTCCTTGTTTTCCGTCTTGATGTCTTAGGGCCGTCTTCACCAACTGCGTTGATCCCGTTTAGATTCGATTAACAGCACCTAACCGCCCTGCCACAAAAACGGGCTTCACCAGATTGGGTTAAGGTCTGTTAGCTCTTATCTTACTTTATCATATCCTGATATTTTTGCGCCATTGTCATGCTCCACCGAGTATTCGCATCTATTATTGTGAATAATTTACCCCTCCAACGAGACACGGTGCTGGCTATCCTGCCGGCATACCGCACCACTTCACATTTGGCCCTCCAGATGGTCGCGGGCATGCCACCCCTGGACCTAGCGGTGCTCCAGTCCCACATAAAGCATGACTGTGTCGACTATACCCATAACATACATGTGTTTGTTCATTCTGCAGTGCCCGGTTATGATCCCAACAATCTGCCTTAAGCCCTTCCTCTCCATCCTCAGAAGGGTGGGTCTTATCTCACTAGTAGTTAGGTTCATGGTACAGCTGGGATGAGTGACGTCACCCCCCTCCCCCACTGCAGCTGATGTATGACGTCACCCCCCCCCCCCCCCAATACTACATCAGATACAGCGTTCCCCCACCACTATGAATCCCCCGTGTGACGTCATGCCCCCCCACAATTGGGGCAACTTCTGAGTGGATCCCCCACCACTATGAATCCCCCATGTGACGTCATGCCCCCACAATTGGGCAACTTCTGAGTAGGTCCCCACCAATATGAATCCCCACCCCGTGTGACGTCATGCCCCCCACAATTGGCTCAACCTCTGAGTGGATCCCCCCACCAATATGAATCCTCCCATGTGACGTCATGCCCCCCCACAATTGGCGCAACTTCTGAGTGGATCCCCCCACCAATATGAATCCTCCCATGTGACGTCATGCCCCCACAATTGGCGCAACTTCTGAGTGGACCTAGACTTAGCGCGACAATTAATAGGGGTATGACGTAGATCCACTCATGGCATGACGTCACACGGGGGGGATTCATGAGTTGTGGGGGGGGACGCTGCTTCTGTTGTAGTTGGGGGGGGGGTGACGTCATACATCAGCTGGTGGTGGGGGGAGGGGGGCTGACGTCACTCATCCCAGCTGTACCATGAACCTCACTACTCTCACTTGATTGCTGTGAGACAAAGCGTTTGGAGCGCCTTACTCCTGCAGCATTCCAGATTGTCTGATGCATTCTTCTGGCGTGTTCTCTCACAGTCCTTCTTACTAGTGACAGAGAGATTCCACAATGGGGCAGTGGCCCAATACGTACCGTAGACGAACCGCGTCTGGCCAGATGGTCCGCCCTCTCATTTCCAATGATCCCCTTGTGTCCTGGAATCCAATACACATTAAATTTTTCGCACTTGCCAGGGAGTTAAGCCACATCCTGCACTCTCGCACCAGTCTCGCCTTGCACGACGTTTGACTATCGGCCAACGTATTGATAGTTCTGTTGCTACAGCCATTCTCATGCATTAAGATTGCCCCGACGATAATAGCATAAATTTCTGCTTGAAAAGCCGAGGGAGTGAGATCTAGGGCAATATGCGTCCCACTCCTTCCAGAGCCACTTATCCACACTCCGGATCCTGTTCCCTCTGGAGTTTTCGATCTATCTGTGATGATGTTGATGCCATTGGGAGGGCGAAACTGGCGACTCTCGCTGTTCCATGGCTGAACATTATATTTCCTCTCGAACTCAGGCACAATTGCGTCCGTGATCATGCTGAGCTCCTTAAGGGTCTCCATGTTCCTGAATATAGCCAGGTGATGAAGTGTAAGTATGATGGATCTGAGATAGCAGCCTGGAATTGCCCAACAGTGTGGCCTTAATTGTTTTGACATTTGGGTACATACCATGCTTGGAACACCACGTATGCATGTTGGTCCTCATTAATCATCTCGACTGCTCTCCCTACCTCCTCCACACCACACGCCAGGTATAGTTGTATGTCATCCGCATACATTCCTTAAGGGTTGTGCTGCAACACATCTGGCAGTGTATTTATAAACTCTGAAAACATCAGCCCAGACAGCACGGGCCCTTAGGGTCTCTTTATGTCAATGCTCTTCCACGACGACAATGAACCATCAGGAGCTTTCGTACAGTGTGACCTGCTCGACAGGTAGGATGCAAATCAGCCCACCGCTTTTTGTGACGGACCAATCACACACAGCTACAGAGTGCTGTAACTTATCTTATAGGCTGATTGGAGATCCATAATACAGCGATGGTCTACCACGAACTGGTTAAGCTCCTCGTATACTGTTTTATCGTAAACTTTTCCAGGAGCGCAGAGTATTTGTATCCCCCGGAAGATAGTGAGAGTAAAGTAAGAAGAGAGTGGAAATGTTGATAAGAAAGGAGCTAAGGTGACCCTCGCAAGTTCACGTCTCATAAGAAAGTGCATCGCAGATTCGAGTCTCTGACGTCACTGAAGTTCTTATTCGCTCTAAGCCGTCGCCTTTGTTCACTCTTACAAAAGAGGGGATTCCCGAAGAAAAGGCACTAATCGCAAGGGGGAACTCCTCCTTCTCAGACAACTCCCACAGAGGATTCTCACCCTTGGTCGTGTACAACTTGCATTGGCTGCAGCTCCGCGAGAGGGCGAAACCCTTCGTTTCAGGCGATCGAGAGATGAAAAGTGCGGTTTCCTACCGATTAAAACCACCTTCAAACGAACGGAAAACAAGTGGGAATTCAATTGGAACTTGAATCATTCGACGAGTGAAGTGGAGAGCAAACGCGTTGTTGAAGGCCCCCTACCCCTTGATCGATGAAAACAAACAGCCGAAACGTGTAGAGCGATCAAGTTTGTTTTCTTCCCTCTCGCCGCGGCCCCTCGGCAAACTCGTTCAAATTCAAAATGGATATTTGAGTGTATTGTATTCCAATGCATTACGCTCTACCGAAAAATCGAAACCGTGGGAGGAAATACGTTCCGGCAGAGCGACTTACCTTCTTTGAATTATCGCGAACCTGCCAGTCTCAGTAGTATTTTGCTACCATCTCTAATTTCCACTCAATCCAGTACACCTCAGTATCGAAGTGAACTCATCGCGATATACTCATGCACGCTTTTATCGAGGAACATTAGGAATACTAGTACAGCCATCTATCTATACTAACGACCAATCTGTCGTAAAAATGCCTATTGCTCCAGTATTTGCTTCGAGAACTGCAAAGCAGAGCTTGATAGAATCGCTTGTGCCTACCCAGACTACTCTTTTTGCTGACGGGTGATTTAAATTTGGCAGGAGTCTATTGGGATACTTCGTCTGGGTACTTTCTGTCTGTCCTCTAAGGGTGAAATCATTGGAGAGGCCATGGATATGTATTTGTGTATTTCTGGAAACTCGCTAAGAGGTTCAAGACCTCGGATAGTAGCGTTATGGGTGAAATTAGTATGGAGCGCTGGGGCCAGCATTGTCGAGACTTGTTGAAACCTGATTTTGGTGGGACACTTTGTGCTTTTGTTGAGCCTTACACATCCTGTACTGCTCAGGACGAACGGCTTACCCTGGGGGAGTTAAAGACAGCTCTTAAGGCTAGTGGTAATGACAAGGCTCCGGGTATCGATAGAGTGCCGTATGAATTCTAAAAGTCTGCTCCGGACACTTTTCTGGAAAAACTCCTGAATTTATTCAATCACTGTTTTGAATCGGCTATCTTTCCGGAGGACTACTCAAAATCCATCGTCTTTCCGCTGCACAAAAAGGGGGATCCGGGCGATGTTGGTAATTATAGGGGCCTGTCGTTTATAAATACAAACTCGAAATTATTTGCAGTGCTTTTGCTGGGAGCGCTTTAGATACTGCTGGGATTTAATTCGAGGATCAAGCGGGGTTTCGGAAGGGATATTCAACTGTGGATTGTATATATGTTTTGACAGATCTTGTACACCTGGTTACACGGCATAAAGGGCGGAAGCTTTATGCTTTCTTTGTTGATTTTCATAAGGCATTTGATACGATTGTTAGGGATGCGCTGTACCAGAAGCTGTTTGCCATGGGATTCTCTACAAAAATTATTAATTCACTGAGGGGGTTGTACAGGGGGGCTGCCTCAGCAGTTTGTGCAGAGGAAAAGTTATCGGAGTCCTTTGAGATGGCTGGTGGGTTGAAGCAGGGATGTATCTTGAGCCCACTGATGTTCTCTCTGTTTATAAACGATATGGGGGATTGTATTGATACAGGTATCAGGGTTGGAGAGACAGTAATTGGCCTGCTAAAGTATGCAGATGACTTGGTCTTGATAACGGACTGGCCTAGCAAGCTGCAACGGGGTATAAATAAGCTGGGTGTTTATTGCGATAGGTGGGACCTCAAGGTGAACTTGTCCAAGTCCAAAATAATGGTCTTTCGGAGAGGGGGAAGGTTGGGGAGGGCAGAGGAGTGGACTTATAAAGGGGAAGTAGTGGAGGTAGTCTTTCAATTAACCTACTTTGGAATTGTACTGACTCCGAGGCTCTCGATCTCTCCCATCACAAAAAAAGGGTCAGTGTGGCAAAGTAAGGGGTTAACACCTTATTGGCAGGGCTTATTGAGGCAAAATGATGTGCCTTTGAAGGCTAAATGGGCGGTTTTTGAAGCAGTCTTCAGAGCTATATTAACGTATGGAGCCCAAGTTTGGGGTGTAGTAATGTTTGAGGAAATAGAGAGATTCCAACGATACTTTTTAAAAAAGCTGTTCTGGCTGCCAGAGGGAACTCCTAACTATTTTGTTTATTTGGAAACCGGAACCTGTCTTTTGTACTCTTACTGCTTGCGATTGCATCTCGATTATATTATAAAGGTGTCCCGCATGCCAAGCTATAGATTTCCGCATATAGTTGCCAGTGAGGTTATGCGTGTCAAGGTCTCGTGGGTGCGTGACTGGATCGGGCTGCAGGAGCGGTACGGGTGCCAAATTATTGGTGCAAACGGCTCACTAATCGCTGGTGGGCGTGGCCCCTTAATAGATAAAATGATGCAGGTGGAACGAGATCAATTTTTGCAGCGGGCCTCGGGGTCCCCTTTCCCGAGTGTGGTACGCGCGAATTGACCATGCGACCCCAAGTGTCAGTTTTGTGGATGGTGATGGTGGTCTTGACATTGGAGCTCTCAGGTGGGTGTTGAAGGTCAGAGGTGAGTTGCTGTCCCTTAATTACAGACCACATTTGGAAGGAAATCGAGACGACTGTGCGCTCTGTAACCTCCGGGAGAGGGAGGACTCGTTCCACTTTGTAGCAAGGTGTCCTATCCTGGCAGAATTTAGAATAAGGTATTTAGGGACGAGGGAGGTGGATGAGCAGGCTTATTTGGGTATCATTAGTAATAAAGATAAATGGGTCCAACTTGCTGCATATGTTAACTCAGCATGGAAGTATAGGAGGGAATTAATTTTGGAATTTAACTGGACAGGATTGTGAAAGAGTAGTTCATTTAGTTATTTATAATGGGAGGCAGTTTGTTTATTTGAATTCGTCATATTACTGCCCATATACACGGTGTACTTTTTTTTTTTTTTTCTTTACATTGTAGTGTTCATTTTTACTTTCCGCTATCCGAAGGGAAGGAAAGTATAGTAATCGGCCCAAAAAAAAAATTTGGGTTTTCTTCAGATCTTTACGTTTCAGACCCTACTGAGTCTATAAACCTAATTTCGGCGCGTGGTACGTGTGTGTGTCTGTAGTTCGATTTGCGGAAGAACGGCTGGTCCGATTGAGCTGGTTCTTTTTTTGTTTTGTTCGTTATTTTTTTTAGACACCAAAATAAGGTTATGGATGATTTCGGCCGATGGGAAGGGGGGTGGGGGACGAAAACGTACCAAAAACTAGGGGTTCTCGCATTTTTCTCGAAAACGGCTCTAACGATTTTGATTAAACTTTCAAATTATCTTCTCCTAATCAATACCTAACTTTTCTTCTCAATACATATCTCTATGAAAATACGGTGAACGGAGATATGGGCCACTGAAGCAAAAATAGGTTTTTTACGCTTTTTGGCAAAACGGCTTCAACGATTTTCACCAAACTCACAGGATGTTTTCAAATAGTTGATACCTACATATTCCTCTCAATAAATGTTCCTGTGACGGTCCATTGAAAAGAGATAAAAATTAAAATGTGTCAAAAATAACGTTTTTTCTAACATTTCCGTAAATTCCATGGTAACTTTTTCACCAGATGTGATAAATTCTAATGGAGTGTCTTTTAGTCACCCATACCAACATTTCGTTCTCCATAATTATTTCTGTATATATATGTTGAACGGAGATATAAGCCAAGTTAACTCAGAAAAGGAGATTTGTCGAATATTAATTTATCGGTATTCCAATTTTGTCAAAAACGGCTCTAACGATTTCGATCATACTTTCCGAGTACTCTCAGCTAACTAGTCCCTACATTTTTTTCTCCATACATGTTCCTGTAAAAATGCGTTGAACGAAGATATAGCGCCCGCCTGTGTAGGTGGTGTTCGAACTTAAAGGGGTGGCGGAAAGTTGTGTGTTGCTACGCACCAGATATTTACTTTTGCATTGGCCAACCTCAGCAGACGGTCTATTGACCATGCCTACTATGCTGTTGTTTCTGTACTTCGTCGAATGTTTATAATAATCTAGAATAAAGCATTTTTTCTTCTTCTTCTTCTTCTTCTTCCATGGATATGTACAACCTAAAGCAGCATAACAACTTGCGTAACCCTGCACAGAATAAGCTGGATCTCTGTCTTACGGACTTGAAAGAAGTCACACTTCGTAAGTCCGATTCTAGCTTACCCTTAGACCAATATCACCCACCTTTTGAGTGCACCTTCTCTATCACTAATGACTCCTCATGCTTCGCACCTAGCAAGTTCTCGTTCGACTTCAGGAAGGCTGACTTCGAGCACGTGAATGACTTTTTTCTTACGGTAAATTGGGATTTTTGCCGTTTGTTGCCCTTAGATGGGGCTGTTCGGAAATTTTATGAGGTTTTGGGTTCGGCTATTGAGGAGTATGTACCCCATGTTGCTGCTATTAATTCGAATTTTCCCAAATGGTTTGAGCCCGTAATGAGGGCGCTGGTGAAGAGGAAAAATTACGCTCATGCACGCTATAAGTATACTCGGCTGGATTCTGATTATATGATTTTCTCGGAGCTCAGGATGAAGATTAAAGCTCACTCAAGACTGGCTTAGTCCAAATATATTGAGGAGGTTCAGATATCCCTCAAAGACAACATTAAGAAATTCTGGAATTATGTTAATTACGCGAAGGGCACCTCTTCAATGCCGTCCGTCCTCCATCTGGGTGCCGCTACTGCAGATACGACTCAGGATATTGCCAACTTATTCAAGGACCATTTTTCTTCCGTGTTCTCCTCCGCTATAGTGCGACCCGTCTGTGGTGGGGTGCCGCCCCCATCCCAATCTCCGTTTTCTTTGAGCTCTGTCGGCATCACCACGGATATGGTTAGGGCTGAACGCCCTGACGGTGTGCCTCCCAGCTAAACCAGTCTCCTCGTTGTTTATGAGATCACTGGATTTGCGTGTGGTCCCCGACTGCTGGAAGTGCTCGTATGTGACTCCTGTTCCGAAAATTGACAACAGAGCTAGAATAGAAAACTATCGTCCAATTTGTTATCTGAGCACATTACCTAAAATGTTGGAAAAGATTATGGTGGAACAGATTGCACCTTTGCTGCGACCTATCGTTGCACCAACACGGGTTTATGTCTGGCAGGTCTTGTGCAACATTCTGTCGACATTTCAACATACTGTCATGGAAGCGTTTGTTGATGGTGTCCAGGTAGACAGTATTTATACGGACTTTGCTAAGGCCTTCGACAGGGTCTCCCATGCGATTCTCCTTGAAAAGCTGGAGGCTTTTAGTTTTTACTTTCCGCTACCCGAAGGGAAGGAAAGTATAGTAATCGGCCCAAAAAAAAAAAATTTGGGTTTTCTTCAGATCTTTACGTTTCAGACCCTACTGAGTCTAAAAAACCTAATTTCGGCGCGTGGTCCGTGTGTATGTGTGTGTGTCTGTAGTTCGATTTGCGGGAGAACGGCTGATCCGATTGAGCTGGTTCTTTTTTTGTTTTGTTCGTTATTTTTTTTAGACACCAAAATAAGGTTATGGATGATTTCGGCCGATGGGAAGGGGGGTGGGGGACGAAAATGTACCAAAAACCATGTTTTTCGCATTTTTCTCGAAAACGGCTCTAACGATTTTGATTAAACTTTCAAATTGTCTTCTCCTAATTAATACCTAACTTTTCTTCTCCATACATATCTCCATGAAAATGCGGTGAACGGAGATATGGGCCCCTGAAGCAAAAATAGGTTTTTTTACGCTTTTTGGCAAAAGGGCTTCAGCGATTTTCACCAAACTCACAGGATGTTTTCAAATAGTTATTACCTACATATTCCTCTCAATAAATGTTCCTGTGGCGGTTCATTGAACAGAGATAAAAAATCAAAATGTGTCAAAAATAACGTTTTTTCTAACATTTCCGTAAATTCCAGGGTAACTTTTTCACCAGATGTGATAAATTCTAATGGAGTGTCTTCCAGTCACCCATACCAACATTTCGTTCTGCATAATTATTTCTGTATATATAAGCCAAGTTAACTCAGAAAAGGAGATTTGTCGAATATTAATTTATCGGTATTCCAATTTTCTCAAAAACGGCTCTAACGATTTCGATCATACTTTCCGAGTACTCTCAGCTAACTAGTCCCTACATTTTTTTCTCCATAAATGTTCCTGTGAAAATGCGTTGAACGAAGATATAGCGCCCGCCTATGTAGATGGTGTTCGAACTTAAAGGGGTGGCGGAAAGTTGTGTGTTGCTACGCACCAGATATTTTTGGGTCGTTACTTACATGGCTGAGGAGTTATTTGCTGGGTCGTCGTCTGGTTGACAGGCTGAGGGACGTGGTCTCTGATTCGTTCATTGCCTCATCAGGTGTGCCCCAGGGATCACATTTGGGCCCTTTACTATTTCTCATCTTCAAAATGAAGGAAATAGCAGGTTTTATGTGTAGTTCAATATGTGAGTAGTCGTTCCCCGGATGGTTGATATACCCACGTTATATTCTTAATATTTTTCAAAGTTTCATTGCATAGAATAACTCCCAGTCATGACGGGCATGCGAAAAATAAACCGTTGCGTGATAATTCGCAGCATTTTTAGTTGGAAATCCGGTTTATATTTCATTAGCGCTCTCATAAAAATCGCGTTTGTAGTATAATTACACGCATATACAGTGACAGCCCAATAACAGCCATAATATATTTAGGATTACTCAATAACTCAAACTGAGTCCTCAGAAAGATCAAGTTGACCGAATCGCACGCACGCTGAGTATGAGCAACGAACTGATTCAAAAGTGAATTGGATTAAATACAGCGATAGCTTATTACTTTCCTTGGCTCTACGAAGTAGAAAGGAAAGTAATGTAATCGGCTGAAAAAAAAATTTTGTGTTTTCTTCAGATCTTTACGTTTCAGACGCTCCTGAGTCCGAAAACCCCTATTTGGGAAAATGGTCTGTGTGTCTGTGAACGATATTTAGAGAAAACCACAGTACCAAATCAGCTCAAACTTCATATCTCGCCCGCAGGTTACCATGGGACGCAAAAATAAGGGTTTGAACAAAATCCAACGAATGTTAACTATAGTTATCATAGTGATCAAAACACCAAATTTTTTTCTCAAAAACGGCTCTAACGATTTTGATTAAATTTTTTATATTGATAGCTCCCAATAAGGCAATTATACCATAAAATTCCCATTTGTTGGAAAACGACGAGAGCAGCACAATAAATTATCAAAATTTTCGACGAAATTCGTTTTAGCGCAGTTTTTTCCTTACAAACTCCGCTGCAATGTTGGTAGAATGTTAAAGAAAATTGGTATTGTAGTCCAATCCAATACCTAAACGGTGAGCGTTTGAAACCACTCATGAGATAGATGGGGCTCACCCCAGAAATTCCTGAAATTCAACTACCACTGTTTCGCTTACTGCCAGTTCTAAAAGTGTTTACCCGATAACTCTGCAAAAGTAATTACTATCCTTCTTCAAAAAATTTGTGTTTACATCCTCATCAATTATCCGTGTACCAATTGCTCAATAATGGTCCTGCAATGAGTACGAGCAGCACAATAAATTCCGGAACTGTAAGCGCTACCGCTTCCTGCTGCCGTAAAGCGTTGTTTGACCAAGTTCAAATTAACTGAGTGATAAATGAATTGATTAAATAGAATTAGCCGTGTACAAAGTGAATTGTTGTAGAGCTAAGGAAAGTTGTGTGTTGCAACGCACCAGATATTTTCTTTGGCTTCTGAGGCGTGTTGTTGTGTTGTACTGCTAGTGGGACTGTTCTGACCAAAATAAAATTGAATAACCTAATTTGCTTGAAAATAATGAATAATAATTCACTCACAATTTCATCCGTCGTAGTAACGTGAAATGATGATGTTGCGAACGGTAATAAGAACCTATGCCGCTTTTAAATTCTATCAAATTGATTGACAATGACAAACGGATTTAATTAGTTTGCTAGAGCGGCGAATGTTGATAATTTGCGACGGCCTCATCAACTTGCATGTACGCGCTAATTCGTGCAGCGTAATGTCGTAGTAATACCGAGAAATGTTGGTTGATATATCGCCCCGGATATTGAGTATCATCTCTCATCTAGAGGCATTCGCCCGATGGAATTCGTCTCCGCCGCTTTTCAGGAGTCGATAGCGATATCTTTCCAACTCTCTGAACAATCGGAGGAACTTCATATCGAACCGGCATCGTCAAGGCTTCGAGACGATTGAAAACGTAAACGGAGCCGTTAGGGCGTTTCATTCGACGTAAATCGAGTGAACGTATGAACGTTTTAAAGGGACACAACTGAGGATTGAAGTTGTAGGAGAACTATTTCCTGATCCAGTTGAATTTCCCTTTCGCTCGAAAGGAGTTTGGTTCGAGTCAACGCGAAATCAGGGTCCTTCGTCTCAGCCCCGGTATCCTCGTGGCATTCGCGAAGCTCTCATCTCCATCGAAACCCCCACATACCCGCTTCGCATACCAACCGAGTCACTCCGACCTCTGCCGCCAAAACCATGGCAACCTCAACCTGCTCGTCTCATACTGATTTCAACTCTTTGATGTACTTTCTCCACGTTCAGTTCTCCGTTTTCCAACTTACAACTCACTTGTGATGACGGTAGAAACCGCTAATGCTACCGTTATATAATTAACGCTCGTTAAGGCGAAGGAGGGAAATTCAATGAAACGCCTTCTTTTGCGCGCTGCGGTTAATCGGATTTATTAATCTAACTAAATGAAAGAAAATTGCTCCCGTTAAAAAGTAAAGTAAACGTCGACGTGAAAAGGGAATAAATTAAATTAAATATCTGGTGCGACGCATCACACGAATTTTCTCATTCCCACATCAATCAGCAATTATCATGGCTTCGTGCACTAATCCAATCTACTTGTTACTCAGATTATTACTTAAAGTAACTTCGCGTTTCACGTAAAAAGATGTAGCGCTCAAAGTTTCAAAATATATCGAGAAACTCATGCCACAACCATTATTGATCACACAGGTGATTTATGAGACTACCGACACGATTTTTACTTTCCGCTACCCGAAGGGAATTACTTTCCGCTACCCGAAGGAAAGGAAAGTATAGTAATCGGCCAAGAAAAAAAAAGAAGAAAGTTTGGGTTTTCTTCAGATCTTTACGTTTCAGACCCTACAGAGTCTGTGTGTGTGTGTGTCTGTAGTTCGATTTGCGGGAGAACGGCTGATCCGATTGAGCTGGTTCTTTTTTTGTTTTGTTCGTTATTTTTTGTAGACACCAAAATAAGGTTATGGACGAATTCGGCCGGGTGGAAGGGGGGTGGGGGGGCGAAAATGTACCAAAAACTAGGGTTTTTTGCATTTTTCTCGAAAACGGCTCTAACGATTTTGATCAAACTTTCAAATTATCTTCGACTGATCAATACCTAACTTTCCTTTTCGATAAATATCTCCATGAAAATACGGTGAACGGAGATATAGGCCCACGAAACTAAAATAGGTTTTTTACACTTTTTGGCAAAACGGCTTCAACGATTATCACCAAACTCCCAGTATGTTTTTAAATAGTTAATACCTACATATTCTATTCGATAAATGTTCCTGTGACGGTCCATTGAACAGAGATAAAAATCAAAAAGTGTCGAAAATAACGTTTTTTCGAACAATTCCGTAAATTCCAGGGTAACTTGTTCACCAGATGTGATAAATTCTAATGGAGTGTCTTTTAGTCACCCATACCAACATTTCGTTACCTATAATTATTTCTGTATATATATGTTGAACGGAGATATAAGCCAAGTTAACACAGAAAAGGAGATTTGTCGAATATTAATTTATCGGTATTCCAATTTTCTCAAAAACGGCTCTAACGATTTCGATCATACTTTCCGAGTACTCTCAGCTAACTAGTCCCTACATTTTTTCCATAAATGTTCCTGTGAAAATGCGTTGAACGAAGATATAGCGCCCGCCTATGTAGATGGTGTTCGAACTTAAAGGGGTGGCGGAAAGTTGTGTGTTGCTACGCACCAGATATTTTAACAGAAAGATAGTATTCACTGTTTCTGAATTATCGGGTAAAAACTGTGAGAAATGGCTGTGGGTGGAACCCTCGAATAAGTAGGTGATTGGACCATTACTCTGGCTGGGCTAAACTCGATTTTGATAGAAATTTTTGATAATTATTGTGCTGCTTCCGTCCAATCGTTCTAGCGGCTTTTGAAAAGAAATATCTGGTGCGTTGCGAAACACAACTTTCCTAAGCTCTACGTCAATTCACTTTGTACATGGTTAATTCTAATTAATCAATTCATTTATCACTCAGTTAATTTGAACTTGGTCAAACAACGCTTTACGGCAGCAGCAAGCGGTAGCGCTTACAGTTCCGGAATTTATTGTGTGGCTAGTACTCATTGCAGGACCATTATTGAGCAGTTGGTGCACAGATAATTAGTGAGGCCGTAAACACAAATTTTTTGAAGAAGGATAGTAATTACTTTTGCAGAGTTATTGGGTAAACACTTTTAGAACTGGCAGTAAGCGAAACAGTGGTAGTTGAATTTCAGGAATTTCTGGGGTGAGCCCCATCTATCTCATGAGTGGTTTCAAACGCTCACCGTTTAGGTATTGGATTGGACTACAATACCAATTTTCTTTAACATTCTACCAACATTGCAGCGGAGTTTGTAAGGAAAAAACTGCGCTAAAAACGCTTTTGGTCGAAAATTTTGATAATTTATTGTGCAGCTCTCGTCATTTTCCCACGAATGAGAATTTTATAGTATCATTGCCTTATCAAGAGCTAATAATATAAAAAATTTAATCAAAATCGTTACAGCCATTTTTGAGAAAAAAAATTTAGTGTTTTGATCACTATGATGACTATAGTTAACTTTCGGTGGATTTTGCCCATACCCTTATTTTGGCGTCCCATGGTAACCTGTAGGCTAGACATCATGTTTCAGCTGATTTGGTACGGTTGTTTTCTCTAAAAACCGCGCTAAAACCGATTTCGTCTAAAGTTTCGGTAATTTATTGTGCTGCTCTCGTCATTTTCCCATGGATGGGTATTGTTGGGCATAGTTGTCATATTTGGAGCTACCAATATAAAAAATTTAATCAAAATCGTTAGAGTCGTTATTGAGAAAAAAAATATTTGGTGTTTTGATCACTATGACAACTATAGTTAAATTTCGGTGGATTTTGTTCATACCCTCATTTTGGCGTCCCGTGGTAACCTGCGGGCAAGATATCAAGTTTGAGCTGATTTGGTACGGTGGTTTTCTCTAAAAATCGTTCACAGACACACAGACCATTGTCCCAAATAGTGTTTTTCGGACTCAGGGGGGTCTGAAACGTAAAGATCTGAAGAGAACTCAAAAAATTTTTTTCAGCCGATCGCATAACTTTCCTTTCTACTTCGTAGAGCAAGGAAAGCAAAAATTGGCGTTTTGATCGGTGTGGTAACTACAGCTATTTTTAGACCGATTCTGCTCATACCCTCATTTTGAAGTCAGTGACAATGCTGAGCTCCGTGAAGCCGCTGGGAGAGTACGCCACGATATTTCAAGCGGAAATCCTAGCCATGAAGATCTGCGCGGAAGGGATCCTGAAAAAAGGACTCAAGGACAAGTGGATCTACATATTCTCAGACAGCCAAGCCGCCTTGAAGGCTATTGCAGCCTATAGTTTCAGGCCTAAGCTGGCATGGGAATGCCTTCATGCGCTCAAACAGCCCGACGCCCGTAACAGGCTCTCCCTCATCTGGGTGGCGGCTCACAGGGGGCATGAGGACAACGAAAAGGCTGACCGCAGGGTTTTTTTAGAAGTACCTTCAAAATAGCTCTTTGCAGTACATTTACTGGTTCCAGCACGCTACTGTAAGCATTACCCCACCAGAGAACGCCAAAACCAAGTACTGACTGTATTAAGGCTTTGTACAATAAAATGAGAGTGCTCTTCGAGAAGTAGTTACGGATGGTATGGAATATGTGAACAAATTTCCTGATTTTCTTCGCCAAAGCGATCACCTGGGCCTTCCAATCAAGACTCTCATCCAACACTAACCCTAGGTACTGTGCGCTTCTAACTCTCTCTATTTCCGAGCACCCACATGCCATGTACTCTGAATTACAGAAGTGCAATTTCAGGTTGTAAGGATGAGAGTCCTTGTCTCTGGCACGGGAAAGCAATAGGTATTTTGAATTATTCACGTTTATGGTGAGAGATTGGGAGTTGAGCCATAAGCATATGTTATTCATTCCCTCATTTGCTCGAGTAAAAGCCCCTTGCCATGACTCCTGTTCAAACAGGAAGGCTGCATCATCGGTGAATAGGTACACCTTTCCGATAATGGGTATTTTCACAATATCATTGATAAATATCTTAAATAAATCAGGAGCCAGCGTACTCCCTTGAATCATTCCAAAATTTACAGGAAGTATGCCACTTTCCACCCCATCAACACTCACCAACTGCCTCCTACCAGACAGGTAGCTCTTGAACCAAGAGATCTCTTTCCCCATTCCTCCATGACGTTCCAAGGCGCTGATCAATTTATTCCTGTCTATGGAATCGAAGCATTTCGCAAGGTCTATCAAGACCAAGATTCCATTCCTCTTCCTATCCATTATTTCATAAAGGTCTTTTGTAAGAGTATAATGGGCCTCCTCGACTCCAACGCCAGGTGTAAAGCCGAATTGCTTAGCTGTAATCAGGTTATGTTTGTTCAGATTCAATTCAATTGTTTTTAACCCATTTCTCTAAGAACTTAGAGAAAATGCTTAGTAATGAAATAGGTCTAAAGTTGGTAAGCTCGACAGTTGATCCCCCCTTGTGTAAGGGGAAGACTTTCGCTATCTTCCATATGTCAGGAAAAGTTGAACATTCTAGACTGCAGTTTGTTATGTGGATGATTGGGCGTTTTATGAAATCAAAATAAGTTTCAATAATCTTATAACTTATACCATCAGCTCCTGGAGCCGATTTTCCATTCATTGCTTTGATGAGGCTTCTCAATTCTCTTCTGTAATTAGCGATAGTGATAGAGAGTGAGCCCTGCATTAAACGCCTTCCTGCCTTTGTACGTTGCTGTCAACACTCGACTTAGGTATCTGCATAGCCAAATTTTGTCCCACATTTGAGAAAAAATCGTTAAAATCATTCGCCACCGCTTTTTTTGCGTCAGAAGTCGACAGAGGATTCGCAGTTTGTTTCTTTCTAGTTAGGGCCTCCGTTTGACTCATTTTGCTTTTGCCCAGCACAGTGTTGTGAAGACATTTCCACGTCTCTTTTGGGTTATCATTCAACGATCTGAGTTTTTCAGCGAAATACTCCTCTTTGCAAATTTTAATAATAAGTTTCAGTTTATTTCGGTGTTTCACAAAACGTTGCTTAAGGCTGGAGTCGAAGGGTTGTCGTTTGAGTTGCTTGGCTAGCTTTTCCCTAGTACGTATTGATTTCACTATTCCTGCCGTTATCCAAGGGGTTAATTTAGTCTGTCTTGAGGAAACGTCAGTAGGGTAGGACGCAGACATGATGCATGACTGGATTCCTTTAACTAACAAATGGGCGGCATCATTAACATCCGGTATCCTAGTCCGCCTCCAGTCATAGTCCTCAAAACTAAGCTTCAATTTTTTCCCATCAAGTTTCAGCACCTCTTTCTTCTCACTGGTTGTCTTATTTCCGATTGATTGAATTTCTAGGGATACAGCTGTAGTATAATGGTCGGTTATGGTCGATTCCTGCACTACACTTAGTGTGGTTTGTACGGATGGGAGGCACAGGAAAACAGCGCCCATTGGCATCGCCAGCTACGATTAAGACAAGCGAAAAGGCTCGTCTTGCCTCCCTGTTAAAGGGCAAAGGCGATGCTGACACTCTCCAGAGCACTGCATCTAAGAGCTCTGACAAGCTTCCTCACTAGGCACTGCCCACTTAGATATCACCTCAGCAAGATGGGCATCTCAGAGGCGGTGGAATGCAGACTTTGCGGTGAGGAGAAGTCCTATGTGAATGCCCTGCCTTGGCAGCTAAACGCTTCGAATTTTTCGGTCAGGGGGCCATTGAACCCCAAAGCATAGCGGAATCTGCGGTCAAGGGCATACTCGGCTTCTTAAAGGGGACGGGTATGTACGACGCCTTGTACTAAGAAAGGGTCAGTGTCACAATAGGCCCATATGTGACCGCAGTGACAAAGAAACTTGTCCCGCACGCTCTCGAGAATGAAAAAGCTCCGTGAAGGGGTCCAAAGTTCTGAATGCAGCCAGTTGCCCGTCAATTGCCTTTGGCACCTTAGAAATTCCAAGCTGGGTGAGTCAGTACGCCACATTCATAGCCTCTGCCTTGGCAAATATATCAAGGGGATACTAGCGGATGTGGTTTCCATCACCCTTGTTATTAAGCACCCAGCCTTTGTACTTCGGCCAGGCTGACCAATGTGGGATGATTAGGGTCTCACAATGGCCTCGTAAAACTAGGCCGCTTTGATCTTTTTGCTCTGCGTTCTACTGTACATTGTTTGACACGTTCACAGGGCGGTTGTCGCCATGTTGGTCGTATATCTGATGCGCTCTTTCCAGGTTAGTTTCCGATCCACAATCACTCTCAAGAACTTGACCTGCTCAATGAGCTGAATGCATTGCCCATAACTTCTTGCCGTGTCAGTCTTGGTTTTTGTGAATGACACTATCACCGTCTTTGCTGGGTTGATGGACGGTCCCATCTCCTCGTACCACCTGTAGAGCTGCCTCCATCAGGTCAGATAGCAAGCACACTTTGCATTTTGCCCCGAGTGAGTGCAGTCGCATCATAAGCATACCCTTGGGCGAAGAACCCCGCAGCACTCAGTATCCCAAGAAGGAAATCTTTCACCAGGTTCCGAAGGAGTGAGGATAGGACTCCTCCCTGAGGGCATCCCCTCACGATCCTTGCCCTAAGCGAGCAGTTTCCCAGTGAAGTCTGAATCTCTGTTGTTCAGCACAACAACCTTATTGCATTCTGATTGACATTAAATCTGGCCAATTCCATTTCAATGCTGTGTGTAGAGGTATTATCAAAGGCCCCCTCAATATTTAGAAAGGCTCCTAAGGTAATCTTCTTAGTAATATAATAAATAATCATAGTCGTAGGATGACCTGAATGCTGTCTGCCTGAGCGCCAACGGCAACAGACGTGAATCGTTGATAAACCATAGTAATCAATCGATCAATCTAATCACGAAACGCACTCGACCGCAGGATTGTTGGTTCAAATAATAGAAATGCGGAGCAGGTGGTTCTCCCGTGAATATAACGATAGCAGATTGTCATGGCTGGGGGGCTCTTGGCCGTCGAAACTTTAACGCGTGGTCACCATCGATTGGAGATCGGCACGAATGAAATACTCAATGAGCCATTTTTACCGCTAAATTCTGTTGGGCCAGAAAACTGTAGAAACGGGTTCAACATGCTATCGTTTCAATGCCGCACGCGCATATTTAAGGAAACAACGTCAATCGAGTTCGGAAACTCCATGAATTTGTCAGTGTGTTAGCTCACGAGTTAGTATCGTTTTACCTACGCTCGTGGGGCGTTAAAAGTTTCACAAATCGAAGTGATTTTCAAATCACAAAATGACGGCTGATCGAAGCTCCGCTTAAAATCACGTTGTCACTCGATTACAGGAAAAGGAGAAGGGAAGTTGTCCCCTTTGTGTGGGTTCATCACGATCTTCCGAATGGGCTCACGAGGGAACGATAACATGACAGTTCCCGTACAGTGCAGTGGATCGTGTTGACGCGTTCATACTCGAAGAGCATTCACATTTGCACGAGTGCTGGGCATATGCCTGTGGCCCTGGAGAGAGTTCCCAGCTTCGTAACCTTACCCCACTCCTGCAGAGCATTCGACAGCATAAAGTGGAGAAAATAAATTTGTTCTTGTGAGCCCAAAACCTCGGAACGATAAAAATACCCTCTGATGGCGCTGGACGGTCCTGCGAGGCTCGACGCGAACACTTCATTCCCAGCGGCGTCCAGGTGAAACAACATATCTCAGCGTTTCGAAATCGGATAGACACCATTTTAAGGTGTTTATGTTGAAGCAGACAAGAAGAAATGTGTGTGCACGAATGTGTTTCGAGACCGTTCTACTCGAGTAGAAGCCGAAAGCAGAGCGCTCATAACGTGCTTTAAGAGGATGCAGGGTGGAGCAGAACACCAACGTCACAGTAGATGCTCGACCATCGTCACTGAGGGGAAGTTTGTAATCAGAAGTATGCCCAGCTAGTCTGGTGTGGAATGGCTGTGAATCACTCCACCATGCCCTACCCTTTGCCACATATATCAATGGTGTGCATGTTGCAGATTTGGTTGATAAATAATAAACACAATTTGAAGGTGGAATCGCTGCACACATGGGTTGCCAATTATTATGGGTTGTACAACATCCCGATTCAACCAATTGTCACATGATTGTAAGACGCTGATGGTCCAAATTGTTGCTGCGGAGTGAAACAGGCGGTGCTACCCCCGCACAACTTTCTTAATCAATTTTCAATAAAACGTACACTCAGCCCGCAGAAGTAGGACTCTCGAGGAAGAGTGAGATAACTTTCCCTCACCCCTGAGGCTAAGGACAGAGCGAAGGGCTCACAAACCCCCGTTCCCTCCTTGAACTGGAGGAGGTCGAAATAAGGGGGGTTCTCATTGTTAGCATTTCTGCAACAGGAGTATTGGATACCACGAGTGAAGAGTCTTTTGAGGTCCTCAATGCACAACTGCGTTGTGTGCACGAGATTCTCCAAAGCAAGAACTACACCATTCATGGGCAATCTCCAAAAATCAAGATTTGCGAGTGTTAGACCCTTTCATATTTCGGGAGTTGGTTTTCAGGCCCCTGTCTCTGCTGAGAAACTACAGGAAGGAGGTCTAGAAGCTTTAAGACGTACTTATGTCTATTCATATGTATGTCCTCTCGCGCACTACACTTGGAGGTAGCCATGTCCTTGTTCATTGAAGGATTTCTGGATGCATTTGACCGATTTGTTGCTAGACGAGGCTTACCTGAGCAAATGTTGCCTGATGGCGGAACCAATTTTCACGGAGCCTCCAAATACATTGAGGAAATTATGCAATGGCACAACAACCCTGAAATTCAGGATGGTATCAACCTTGGTGTCAAGTGGGCTTTCAACCCACCTGCCTCACCGCATTTTGGAGGAGGCTGGGAGGTCTCCATAAGGTTGGTTAAGGGCTTGCTGCATAAGTCTGTCAGCAATCAACCGTTCACCCTCCCAGAGCTCTTCACCATCATTACCAAGATTGAGGCAGTGCTTAACTCCAGACTACTGCAGCCAGCTTTGCAGCCAGTGTTGCAGACTTGGAACCACTCACACCCGGCCACTTTCTCGTGGGTCAGGCTCTCAATGTACTGCCGGAGGAAGACTTCAGTGAAGTTTCTCAGAACCGTCTCAATCGCTGGCAGCTCGTCAGAGAGCGGATCCAGTACTTCTGGAATCGATGGAAGGAAGAATACATGCGACGCCTTCAGATACGCTCAAAGCGGTTCAAGAAAACTCCAAACTTAAAAGTTGGTGATCTCGTATTGCTTAGAGATGAAGCTGTTTCCTCAGCAAGTTGGCCAATTTTGGAGGTGCGTCCGGGTACTGATGGGGTGGTGTGGGTGGTAACTCTGCAGACAGCAAGAGGAATCTATCAACGTCCTTCAGTAAAACTGGTACCGCTGCACCTTGATCCTCCAAGGTCTGCTTCCCAACCATGATGCAAATTGGGGGGGAATATGTTTTTTTCTATTACAAACTTACTCAATACAAGGGTTGAAATTCGCATCATGGCGCCTTCACACCCACCAACCAACTCCATTCATTTTCCATACTTCAATCACTTCAAGCCAACCATGCTCCGAACATTTACGTTATCAGACTAGCAGAATGAATTGATAGGAGTGTTTACAGCAGGACGACTCTCACTTCTGCCAACCTAACCAGCCTCCTCCGTCAAGACATCCCTCCTCAATGAGATTGAGAGAAGGTTCCTTTTTTTTGCTTCTAGCGGACGTTACATTAATTATTTACGAACGTTGCTTTCTCTCAGCCCGGGAAATAATACAGTGATACAGTGATTCTCTCTGACTCTTTTCATTGCTTCTCCTTTTTTTTGAGCCGTGCTCGTGTTTGCGTCTTTCCTATCGCGTTGCCACTAACCGAAGAAAGTGCCACAGCGGTCAACAGAGTCCTGCCGCTGTTTCCAGGTGCTGCCGCTGCATTGTCGACTTCACAGACGCCAGGGGTCACTGTGTCGAATATAATTGCCCGCGCCGGCTACTCCCGACAACGCTCTTGACTTTAATTGGCACTGGCGGCCGATAGTTCAAGTAAGAGCTAACTTTGCACACAGTCGAACTAGAGCACAGTTGAAGGCAATAGCTGTTGCGTTTCTTCCAATAACCCTGCCTTCACCCATAAAATCGCGACAGCGGAAAGAATTTCCCTCACTTCGTTCAGAGTCCCTGTTCAGCTAGGAAAAAATAAGAGCTACTTACCTCTCTGCATCCGTGTCACTTGAAAGTTTTGATTTGTTCATCTCCTCCCTACGACAGTCCAGTTAGCGAGACGCTGGATGGAAACTCAATCAGGCCTTTTGTGTGACATTAATCCGAGGAATCGCGGTTGCCCTTTTGCGTGCGAACCACATGGCCACCACAAACAGGATAGGGTGCAGTGAAAATGGTTGCCTTTCATGAGCCAGCCAGCTCTGAGGGGTAGTATCTCGTGATGTGGAGCTAAGCACAGAATAGGTGCACCGTTCAGCGGGCGGGGACACCCAGTCGAACCTTTGGGATATTGTTTTTGCACAACTAAGTCTTGAGAAGGTGGCTGCTAACCACATGCGTATGGAGTCAGAACACAGGCCATCTAAATAGTAGGCGGAATGTGGATGAGCTGCATTTATATTCGGAATTGCAACGCGCAAGAGTTGCTATTTTGGACAGTGGGACGGTATTGCGATAGATAGAACTAACCCCCCCCCCTCCCTCCCTTGTCATGTGATGGTAAGTTGTATAAAAAATAAGTTCATTACTGAGTTTGAATCAACACAATAAACAAGTTGGAAGGCGAAAACGAAAAAAAACCTTTTTCCATAACTATAGAGAATCTAGCGGTCCTCTCGTAACAACTTCATATTAATTACGTCTAATGTGTTCTCTCTCTCTCTTTCTCTCCCTCCACTCACCCCTCTCATTCGTTTCATCCTCAGGTTTTTCAACTTAATTGCCCCGACGGAGACGCCCTAAGTCAACAGTTATATAATCATTCCAGTTCACTTTGACTCACACTAACTTTCTAGAGCGTTACGTTCGAGAAGATTTTTTGTTGAAAATTAATTTTTCTTTCTCTTTTCGCATGATCGCTAAGCGTTTCTGCTCGTTGACGTTAAAATAGTTCACTGTCTACGAGCCCTTCATTCCCCTTGGCGTACTTATAAGCCTTTGAATGTTGGAGTCGACTAAGAAACATGTTAAGTTAATCTTCGCTATAACTGACGTTCAAAAGACTGGGGACAAGTGGGAGGAGGATTTAGAACTTTGGAATATCACATCATTAGCGATTAATTACGATATATTTTCTTCAGTGTCGCCGCCTGTAAAATGTGGTTGAGGGACGTTGAGTAGTAGGCAACGAAGTGAACAGGCCAAAAACCGAAACTTTAAAGCTCTGTATTTCTTTCATTTATGATTTAAAAGCCGACATCTAAAAACCGAATAGTCGTACCTAATGCCACGTGGTGAAGTGCAATGCCGCCGTTTGGCATTCGGTTGAGTGATTGATCACGTTTTGTATGAGATTAGCTCCGGGCAATCGGAAAAACCCTGCAAATTATTACACAACGGTTTATTATTCGGATAAATAGCTTGACCTAGCATTAATGCTCCGAGACCCATCCCGTTCGATTCAGCATCGAAAAGTATCAGAACGAAACCCAAAAAAAGGTCGAAAAGAACTGAATCGTAATATTAAAATAAACAAAAAAACGATAGTATCTAGAAAAAACTGAATTTTAATATGAAAACATGCACGCTAAATACTAATATCAAAATGTAACCAAAAATCGATGAAAAAAAACAAAATGAGAATGAAACGAAAGAATCTAAGAAAATTGAATCGTATTAAAACCAAAAAAATGAAACGCACGAACTATTAAATAAATAAACCAAAAGTAAGCGAATAATGAAAAGTTCAATCGAAGATAACAGATATTTTGCTAATGGAAATAGTTGAGACGGAGCGAAACAGTCATTCGTGGAGGTGAAGACGAGAACAAGGCAATCGGACGATAAAGAGACAAATCGTAGTGCCAAAGGTTATATACGAAACACGAGCGCTTCCTAGAGGAAGCAAAAAAACAAAAAAAAACCGGCGCCCGCCCGTAAACGTCTGATGATTTTGCCCCGTCGGGTCGGGGGAATTGGGCGAACCCGTTGCGAGTCGAGTCGGAAGGGGAGGTGAGCAGGGGCGGTGTTGCCAGTCCAGCAGGCGAATGGAGGGAGGGAGTACAAACGACGAAACGTTGACTTCCGCTGTAGTTCCCGCGTTGTACTGCGTTTCGTTAATTTTTTAACCGTTTTTTGCCCATAACAATCATGGGCTTCATCCAATCGAATTGCCGAGATGGCAAGAACAACTAGATACCAAATTGGCGAAAGAATTTCTGTGCGAAAGAACGAATTTTTTGGACCACGTTAAAGGCACAAAACGGCCTGGGCGGCGGACGGACAGTGCAAATTTGGAATATCCATGTCTTGAAACGTAAAGTATCAAATTTTGAGGGGGGGGGGGGGTGTAAAAAATTATTCGTGACCGAAAACATAGGGTTATTATTCAGAATGAATAATAAACCAAAAGTTGAAACCCCATTTGGCAACCGAGACTGTACATTCGAAAATCTAAAAAGAAACATTGTAGTGCGTATAGTGTTCAATTCGACATTTAGAACAGCTGGAAATCCTGAATACGACCCGTAGCTTTTCCCGTCTCGAAAAGAAGAGGTGAAAATGCGATGAGAAAGTTGAGCAAAAAAAAAAAGCGGAAGTGGAGTGAAAATGCGGAAGAGAAGTTGAGTGATTGCTTTCCGTCGATGCTGCGAGGCTCATTGAATAGTGAAGCGGCTACGGATGAGTGGGATTGTGATGTTATGACGAGGGGCGAAGGGGTTGAAGGAGGTGAGTGTGGGCTGAAGCGGCTTAGATTTAAGGGATCGATCTCGTGGAAAACACGCAGGGGTGGTGAAATAATACAACGGATGGTAGATGATTCCGAAGCTTCCCTACAGTGGCCACCGTGCGTTATGGGAAGCTTTGGGGGATCCCTCACGTCCGACTCCTTTCAGACACCCTTGAAGTACCTTCTTCTTCGATATCGACGACCCGAAAATAATTTTAGCGGCTTCGAAGCGTACTTCTCGTTGAGGTCGACGCGAGGGGAGTTTTGAGTGCTTGCGGATACTTTTTAGTGCCCTAATTTATTTCGTTCATTATTTATTCATACAAACTCCTCTTTCCCTCAAACGAGGCGCCTGGTAACTTTATACTCACAGAGAATGAAACACAAGAACGTATGAAGTGAATAATACATAAATTAAGGGGGACCTTTGAGACCTCTGAGCAACTAACAGCAGCTCTCAACGCCGCTTGGTTCCAAATTTACTCGCACAAACAGAATCAGAATGGACGCAAACAAAAGTCTCCAAATATTACAGTACTCAAACCGCGTCGCACGTGTCGTCAGTGATGTAAACGCTTCCAGGGGAGGAAATGAGCCTGCAGTTTAGCTTCTTTAATCCTCGTCCTAAACTTAAATAATAGTGGAAAGAAAATGCCCTCATTCAGACTCCGGGCAGTCACTCAATGCAATAATAAAACTGTCAACATAATGACTGACAGGTTCTCTAAGGCCTAGGCAAATCGGCGAAGGAACGTAGAAATGGCTTAACTTTGGCGTCAGTACTCGATTCCGAAGTACAAAGAGATTACAGGGACCATTCAGCTGATCGCAGTGCGATTGTCACACCCATTAGGCCACTGACGATCGTTCCAAGTGGAGTGGCGCGGCGCGAAGTCAGGCGATATTGGAATGACGGAAAGAGGAGTCGAAAGTGGGGTTCATTCGCGATCGCTCACTCCACTCCAATCCACCGTTCTGCCTTTTGAAGAGGAAGTGGTGTATCAAAATTGCCTATTACCTGTATTATCATTTGATTTATTAATGATAGTTTGAAAAGCGTCTTGCCGCAAGATGGACGAAGAAGAATCTCTTCTTTTGGCTACAGTTGTATGGTTGTACGCCAAACAAAGAAGACCCAAACGGAAGTGGGTGAAACAATGGTTTCTCAACAGAAGAAAATGAAAAATTACGGAAATTACTTCAATAGCTGCGGTTAGAACCATCTGGAGAAATTACTTGCGAATGAATGAAGAGGCCTACTTTCAATTACTTCATTTGGTTACACCAATGATTAAAAAAGACGACACCGTCATGAGACAGTGCATTTCTCCCCATGAGAGGCTCGCTTCTACATTACGATTTCTGGCAACTGGGATGAATTTTGAAGAGCTGAAATCTGGGTCACTCGTTATCCACAAGCAGCTATGTTCCTTGTATAAATCAATTACGGAAATTACGAAATCCTTGTTGGAAACAATCATTTCGCGGAGAAAAAACGTATATTGGGGAAAGAACTGACAGATTAAACACAGGGCAAAAGGCGATAAGTGAGTTGTTCGATTTTGAATCACAGGAAAGTGCCCGGTTCCTCCACTCACGTTCGTTCCATCGCGCCATCTGTCCGGTCGCGTTTCCCCATTCACGAGCAGTTGGAGTGATGCTGTTTTGGCGCGGCGCGATGGCTTTTGGACTGGTTGGAATTCCATCACGTCCCGTCACTCCACTCCAAACCCGACGAGTTTCGCCATTCACGTCGTTCCATTGGAGCGCTACCGCGCCATTTGGCTTGTTGGAACGATCGTCAGTGGCCACCTTAAGGGGCTGTCGAGCGGAAACACTGAACATTTGAAATACCGCCGGAGTAAGGCTTAGCAGGTAGACATACGAATATGGTACGGGATCCGACTGAGCTGCATACCAGTGCAAGGCACGGGAGTGTTTCTTTATTTTAGCCAGTTCCGGTCTCAAAGAAACATGGTAGAAGTGTGAATGTTTCCAGCAGGGGTCGAGACGTGACACGTATGAGTTCTTCCCCAACATGCTTGGGAACGTCTTGGGAGAGGGTGGGTTGAGCCCGACCACTGGACGAACCAGTTCTTAACGGGATATGGGCGACTTCAATTCGCGGCTCCATTGTGTGTGGAGTAGCAGATTAACAGTCAATCAAAAGAAGCGGCCAAGGCCTATAAAACTGTACCAACAGAAGCACTCCAGGTGATCACTGGTCAGTTACCAGTTAACTTGGCCATTGAGTGCATGGTTGACAAGTGGAGAGTGAAACGGGAGCTTCCTCCGCTTTGGGCTGAACGCGCGGATCTCACCACAGAACGAAAACTTGCCGCCATCGACAAATGGCCGTTAGAGAAATGGCAAGCAAGATGGGAATCCTAGTCAAAGGGTCGTGGCACGTATAACTTCTTCCCCAACATTCGCGAACGTCCTTCAAGAAAATGGTTTGAGCCAGACCACAGGACGATCTAGTTTCTCACGGTACATGGCGACTTCAATGGGGGTCTCCACTTATTTTCTCCCGTCATGCACGTCTTGCACCTCCAGGAGGAAACAAGAAACCATGCGCTGCTCCACTGTAGTAGTTGTTGGGCAGCACAATGCTACAAAGCAAGCCTATAAACATTTGGCTAAGTTTGCGAAGAAGGTGATGGCTAAGAAATGTGGTTACAATTGATCTGTCCCTTCGAAACTTGCCACCCAAGTAAATAGTTAGATCACGTGAGAAACCAGATTAAAATCTCTTCCCAGATGGTACAGGATTCCTCAGGTGGGCCACCTTTGGTTGGTAACCCTCGGGCAACAGCTCTCCACTGAGAGACTGCCTAACGACCAAATACCTGCCGTATCCCCACAGGTCTACGTTTGGTGGATGCTCCAGGGGCCAGCCTCTTGCATATTATTGAATTCAATGACTGATATAACCCTCGTTGACCAGTTTAATTATCAAACAAGGAAACAGACCTGTTGCTGTGGCAGCAGAGGCCCAGCGCTCTACATTGCTCATTTCAGAGATGTCTCGTTCTGTCAACATTTTCAACATCAACTTTATTCGCTGATTGGGTGAAGTCCTCTCCCTGCAGTATCAACCACCGCGTGCAGGAAAGTGAAGAGCACATCCCTCTCGTATTAGCCCGTAATTCGTGGACAACTGGCTCTAGCCTGAGACTGTCACACCCTCCCATTGAACATCGGACCTTCCTCTCCCCAACCTACTCAACATGGCCTTATCTTCCCAACTAGAGCCACCCCGCTGCTCCCACATCCACGACACGTAACTGTTCCGATGCTATTTGTGAGGAGCCAATGGCATTTGCATGGTTCTCGATAGGGCTTCGTGGAAAGAATAATCTGCTGCACGTAACTCACACATTTGTTCAACTGGTGGAATAGTTGTAGTCAAGTATAATTCTGTGGGTGCTGGCAAGAGTATCCAGCGCGGTAGCCTTCACCTCCTCCCCCACCCACCACACTACAGAATCGCTCGCAAACGACCACCCATGGCTTTACAGCCTTGGCGCCCCACCCAGAAGCCACGGGCACAAACCCCCATGGTACCCATTCTATTTGGCTGTGGCTTGAGATGCCTAAGGGCCTGAATGGGTCAGGCCCTGGTGCCAGAATTGCATGGAGGGGTTCGGCCCACCTACATATTATCTCCGTGGGGAGCCGTGAGATTGCAATTGCCTTCGTCCTCCTCACCACACAGAGAAAGGCGTCTGGCCACGATCCATGACCCCGACGTGAACTGTTATCTCTCTTCTCTCCATTCACACAATAAATACGTTCACTCCTCCATTCATTCAACGAACCGAGGGCGGACTGCTCGATATTCGGCCGCGCTCAGTTCCTACCCGTAAGACCTATCCTAACCTAACACATCCATACAATAAATACACTCAACCCTTAAATACATACACACCTGGGGACACGGCGTTAGTGGGCTACTGTAGTGGTTGTAGTCAGAAAGAAAGAAACCATTTTGTTTCGTTTATTTAGCATCTTAAATATCACCTCACCTTTTACGTTTTCTTCCCCGTAATTTCTACCAGCGTTCTGCTATTTCCTCCTCCTCTTTACGTGAAGGTAATCACCGCCTGAACCAATCGATTCGATTAAGGCGTTGCATATTTGCGCGTGACGTTCATTTTAGGGACTTGTTCCGGCAAAATCCTAATTTAATGGTCACGTGCACACATCCACTTGCTCCTTGATCCACTTGTTTTGGTTTATTATTAATTCTGAATAATAACCCTATGTTTCCGTCAGGAAAAATTTTTTACAACCCCCCCCCCCTCAAAATTTGATGCTTTATGTTTCAAGACATGGGGATTCCAAATCTGCAATGTCCGTCCGCCGCTCTGGCCGTTTTGTGCCTTTAACGTGGTCCAAAAAATCCGTTCTTCCGCACAAAAATCCCATTTGGTATCTAGTTGTGCCCGCCATTTCGGCAATCCGATCGGACAAAGCCCATGGTTGTTATGGACAAAAAATGGCTACATAAATTAACGAAACGCAGTATAATCGCAAATGAGCCGTGTTTTGTATCGTTTTCAAGGTATTTTTATATCTTGGGTCGAATAGAATGAGTATCCGACGTGTACAACTGCGTAAAGGGAAATTACAGTAATCATTAGAGTCAACTGATTGAAAGAACTCGCGGGAACTACAGTGGATGTCAACATTTCGTCGTTAGTACTCCCTCCCTCCCGTCTCATTGAAACCTCCCGCCCGTTCGACTCGCAACGTGCCAATTCCCGAGGGTTCACTCGGTTCGAGGTTCCCTGTCCCAATTTACTTGACTATTTTTGCCCGACTGGCGGAGGAAGGTGAGGGCCACTTCCTCCGCAAACGCCTACATCGGATCATAAATACCTACAGACGCTTACGGGCGCCTGGCGCGGGGGGAATACTTGGTTTCCGTAGTTCCATCGTAGTCAGGTCATGATTCGTATGGTTTACTACTATTTTTCGATGCTGAATCAAACGGGATGGGTCTCGGAGCAGTAATACTAGGTCAAGCTGGTCATGAGAATAATAAACCGTTGTGTTATAATTTGCTGGGTTTTTTCTGATGTAACGACTCAGCGGCAATTTCTGATTCCACTTCACTCACCTTGCTCAGGAAATAACGACTGAATGGTAGTCAAGCATGAAATAAGTTCAGGGAAACAAACGATTAGACGGTAGGGGGCTCTTTTGGTCATGGTTATACTCTAACATAATTGGATAAATCAAGGACGCGTGGGTTTCCTTGGGCCGTGAAATGTAGAGCATTTTATTTTTGAATCTATTTCACATGAAACCTTCATGACAAGCTATGCCAGTGGAATATATGAGTTGCATCACGTTGTTAAGGGGTAGTAGGCCCTGTAGAGGAATGTGCACACGCAATGAACGCATTGTTAAGTGGCTCCACGCAAATAACCACCGTGATAGAGGAGCCAGCGAGACGGATCTCCAGTTAAAAGGCACAGTTCGTGCTTATAATGAAACTGTCGTTGAAAAAACGGTCAGAAAACGAACGAAAATTGACGCTGTAAAAACATTGGTTTCTGATAGTCGTCGAAATGAAAACATCGAAGGAACTTTTCAACCCGAACACGTCGTGGAAAAGCAACGCGACAATACGGCTGGATAAGTCGCTCTTTCTGACGTCAACATGTGCTGAGCTTACCATCCATTCGTACCCAACCCATCATCGTCGTTCTTCCAGCCTCCGCCCGGCACCATCCTCTTCGTCACTGCGAGGCGCGAACTGACGAGTCTATTATCGGTTATTCGATTATCCCATTTGCATACCTTTTTCTGTTTAGCAGTTTCCGGCGCAAGAGCAACGCTCGTTCGTATAATGAGACGTTCGTGAATAAAAATCGTCAAGTCCGCGCCACTTTGAGTGGTCTAAGTTGATAAGGGGAGGTTGGAAAATCGTAAAATAACGGTTTACTAGTTTATTCGGCAAATGATCGCGGCCCGAGTAACGTCAAAACGTATTGTTATGACTTTTTTGAAGTTAATAAATTTTTTTGGTTGGATTTGGCATGTCCAACTTTCAACTTTAGTTTTTGTAAAATGTGACTTCATCTTGTCCACCCCTGAAGGAGGTGTCCCTAGTTTGATGGAGCAAGTACCCTCGTTATGAGGAACAGCTACACCTCGTGTGGGAGCAAGTACACCTCTGAAGAAGGGTCAACAGCTCGTCCGTACACTAAATTGAGAGCAAGTACGGCCTTTGAAGAGAGCCAACAGCTGAACCAATTAAATGTAGGAGCAAGTACGAATCTCTGAAGGGGAATCAACAGCTGCACAACAATTTTACCGGGAGCAAGTACACTTCCTGAAGGGAAGTAACAGCTAAACTCAATAAGCAAAGCTTCGTTTTCTTTTTTAGGTTTAAAAATGAAAAGAGGTTTTTTACTCTTTAACTGAGCTACATGACCTCCTCTCACCGCCCCTTCCCCGACGCTCCATCACCCCTTTCACCTTTCTCTTTGTATATAAAGACCACGACCAACTGACTGACTCCAGTACTGACTTAACGGCCAGACGATGATGTCTTTACATCGAAAGCGCTTGCCTACAGTAACTCACAAGCCAGAGGAGACGGACTCACCTAACAGGTACGTTAACTTTAGTTTTTTACTTTCCTTGGCTCTAAAAACTAGAAAGGAAAGTTATGTAATCGGCTGAAAAAAAAACTATGAGTTCTCTTCAGATCTTTACGTTTCAGACCCCCCTGAGTCCGAAAAACACTATTTGGGAAAATGGTCTGTGTGTCTGTGGACGATTTTAAGAGAGAACCAACGTACCAAAACCAGTCAAACATGATATCTCGCCCGCAGGCTACTATGGGACGCCAAAATAAGGGTTTGGACAAAATCCATCGAAAGTTACCCATAGTTATCATAGTGATCTAAACACCAAATATTTTTTTTCTCAAAAACGGCTACAACGATTTTGACTAAATTTTTTATATTGATAGCTTTCAATAAGGCAACTATACCATGAAATTCTCAATCGTGGGAAAATGACGAGAGCAGCACAATAAATTACCAAAACTTTCGAGGAAATTGAATTTAGCGCGGTTTTTAGAGAAAACAACAGTACCAAATCAGCTGAAACTTGATGTCTAGCCTACAGGTTACCATGGAACGCAAAAATAAGGGTATGGGCAAAATCCACCGAAAGGAAACTATAGTTATCATAGTGATCAAAACACCAAATTTGTTTCCCAAAAACGGCTCTAACGAGTTTGATAGCTCTCAATAAGGCAACTATACCATAAAATTTCCATTCGTGGGAAAATTACGAAAGCAGCGCAATAAATTATCAACATTTTCGACGAAAAGCGTTTTTAGCGCAGTTTTTTCCTCATAAACTCCGCTGGAATTTCTTTAGAATGTTAAAAAATATTGGTATTGTAGTCCAATCTAATACCTATAGGGTGAGTGTTTAAAAACGCTCATGAGATACATGGGGGTCACTCCAGAAATTCCTGAATTTCAACTACCGCTGTTTCGCTTACTACCAGTTGTAACAGTTTTTACCCAATAACTCTGCAAAAGTAATTACTATCCTTCTTCAAAAAATTTGTGTTTACGGCCTCAATAATTATCTGTGCACCAACTGCTCAATAATGGTCCTGCAATGAGTACGAGCCACACAATAAATTTTGGAACTGTAAGCGCTACCGCTTCCTGCTGCCGTAAAGCGTTGTTTGACAAAGTTCAAATTAACTGGGTGATAAATGAATTGATTAAATAGAATTAGCCATGTACAAAGTGAATTGTTGTGGAGCTAAGGAAAGTTGTGTGTTGCAACGCACCAGATAGTTTTTTAGAGTGGTCACTGACAGGAGGTCGGAATGGGACTGCCTGAAGTGGCCAGAGGCCCTTTCGATATATATTCAGGTCGAGGTACCCCCTTCTCCGTGCGCTGGGGAATCCTCCAGTGTTCTCAGGGGGTTGACCTGGGCCCAGGGGAAAACCCAGGTGGATGGCCTCTGTCAGTGGTTTATTTCCAATGTATTTCCATAGTTTGATATAACATATTATAAAAACATATTATTTGTTGGTTGTGTACTTAAGCTAAGTTGATTACAATGATTATCTTAAAGCTAAGTTCACTACACGTATATTCTTCATAGACGCAGGAGCTGATGTGTCAGTTGTTTCTCCTATTGCTTGATACCGGCGGTTTGTGGTCAACGATTCTGAAATACCAACGTTTGGTATCAAGCTTCTAACCGTAGACCTTGGTTTGAGGCCTTGCATCATTACGTCAGTGGTTAAACCTATTATCGGAGCAGGGTTTCTTACGCGTTACGGTTTTGCTAGTAGGTCTCAGGAGCCAGAAGTTACGAGATCCGCTTACATTTACAGTTCCTTCAGGGCTATTATAGCAGAATCGAGTGATCCAACCATCACCCACTATTATTGGCGATGGTAGATACGACGGAATAGTGGCCAAATATAAAGATGTCTTTCGGCCTTCATTGAACATGAAGAGTGCTAAACATAACGTAGTGCATAACATTGAGACTGGAGTTATAGTAGAGTCTCTATACCTTGTAGATGAGAAGACGAAAGGAGAATTGGAGCGGTCGATTTTATGAACCAAAGAGGACGGCACTGATTAATAAAACGTTCCTGAATGATCCACTGACAATCCCAGGGCCAAACCAAGGTGTTATGTTATGGAAAGGATTGGAACCTGCGGGATTGGTCACACATAGTTTATTAAGACGGTATATTCCACAGCAGCTTCATTAACGCAATAATGAGAATCAAGTGGAAACCTAACTATGAAACATACTATGGCACTAGCACCCCAACGGCGGGGGGCTGAGCTTGTTGGGGCGCGAGGCCTTCTGAGCCAGGCGGGGATAGAACCAGCGGACTCTGGTTCGATCCCGACCGGGCACCCCCCTCCTCCAAACCCAGCGGGGTGAGGGAATGGGTACCCGCCACGTCTGGGAAACTAGGCGGGCCCCCCAACGGGCTCGCCAGGGAGTTAAGACATGGGCCCAATGTGTGCCACGGCGAAATGCCATTGCTCCTGCGGCTCTAACGGTGTCGTATGGCCCACAGCCGCCTCCCAGACGAGTGAGTAGCACCCCAACACCACATAACTCTCCAGATACTGTTACACGCAAGGAGAATTATGCAAGAATGGAGGCATTCCTATTCAATGACAACGCAATGGGCATCCTTCCTTGATTAATAGGTGATGCATATTTCCGCAGCATGTGCGTTAATGCATGGTAGGAGACTGGGCTGTTCCAGACTGAGGTGGACGTACTGCCATGGTACGCTGATGGTTCTGGAATAGGGAGCAGGGCTAGTTTGGCCATCGTAGGGTCTAACTTCACCCCAACACCAAATAACTCTCCAGATACTGTTACACGCAAGGAGAATTATGCGAGAATGAAGGCATTCCTATTCAATAACAACGCAATGGGCATCCTTCCTTGATTAATAGATGATGCATATTTCCGCAGCATGTGCGTTAATGCACGGTAGGAGACTGGGCTGTTCCAGACTGAGGTGGACGTACTCCCATGGTACGCTGATGGTTCTGGAATAGGGAGCAGGGCTAGTTTGGGCATTGTAGGGTCTAACTTGGCTAAACCGCTGGGAGAGTACGCCACGTTATATCGAGCAGAAATTGTAGTCATACAGATCTGCGCAGAAGAAGTTCTGACAGAAGGACTAAAGGGTTAGCGGATCTACATATTCTCGGCCATCACGGCTCACACCTTCAGATCCAGGCTGACAGTGGAATATCTTCAGGCGCTCAAACGACTCTGCGCTTCCCCTTATTTGGGTGTGGCCAGGATGGAAGACTAAGGAAAATCACGCCCATTGGCATTGCCAGACACTGGGGCGAGAAGGGTCATTGCCTTTCTGTTCAAGGCACTCTCCAGACAGGATCTAAGTGTATTCAAGAGACAATGCCCACTTGGGTATCAACTCAACAAGATGGACATTTCAAAGGTAGTTGAGTGTAGATTGTGCGATGAGGAGTATGAAGCGGCAGAGCAAAACCTCTGCAACTGCCCTGGTTTAGCAGCCAGGAACTTCAAACATTTCTCCCAGGGTTTCTTTGAACTCCAAGCCATAGCAGGATCTGCAGAGAAAAGCGTACTTGGCTTCGTCAAATAAGTGCCCATGTGTGTAGGTCAGTTCAGTCCATCACAAGATCCGACTCTGGTATCACGGTCTGTGTCCTATCGCCACAGCTGGCTACCGTTATTGCATCTCCCTTGTCCACTTCACCTTTTGCGTATGAGCTAGATATCGTTCCGTTCGGTAATCACCGCAGGTTCCAATCGTGCCCTTAACAATGCCATGAATCAGGAGTAGTCATAACTGATCAGCTCTGCATGCGTCTGAGTAGAAGACGCTCGCATTTGCTCTCACCCTCTTCCAATTTATGGCGGTTAAAAATCTCTTCGATAACACACAATCTCACGTCTGGAGTTCTTGTCGTTGACTACCGTTACATTTCATTGATATTGCTGCAGCTCCACCAAGGGGGGGGGGGGGACCTATACTACTTCAAATAACGCCGACGGAATCTAACGTTCTAATTATTATTTCACTCGTTAGAAAACTGTAATTTATCTCGCACTTATTTTAAGTTTATGGAACTATCAATAAAGAC
The DNA here is from genome assembly GCA_020466155.1 of Pachypeltis micranthus. Lineage (NCBI taxonomy): Eukaryota > Metazoa > Arthropoda > Insecta > Hemiptera > Miridae > Pachypeltis > Pachypeltis micranthus. Next base: position 77,148,604 of record CM035768.1, on the reverse strand, counting down.
TTCATCAAATTATCCACCTAGTCATTAATAATAAATAAACACATAATCCCGATTTAGCACAAACTCAGTTTGCCATTTATTATTATGCAGAAGCTACTGAATAATGCAGAACGCCCAATGAAAATTCAGGAACGGACAAACTGATGTCGGTTTAATTAAAACGTAGGGAGCGCAGGAGGTAAATTAAGTATGTGAATCTAAATAAAGGTTATATTATCTCTGCATCTTTTGCGACATTTTGGGAGACCGTGTAATCGGGGCAATACGCAGGACCCGGAGGAATGAATAAATTGATGAATTCGTTACTTTTCCATCGTGGTCATGGGGCTCGCCTCTCTACTATTTAATGCTCTCCAAGTTAACTATTCCTCATTCAGCATTTTCATACAGCTTTTCTTACTTTCCTTGGCCATACAAAGAATGAGACAATCTGCTAATTTGTTTTTAGTTGTTGACATTTCGGCTATCTGAGTTTGAAAACGGCATTTAGGTAAACATTGTGTGTTTGTGGCTGTGAGAGTCCTGCAGAACTAAATGGTTTAGATATTTAGCGTACAAGTCAATGTCTGAGGTACTACTAGACTGGAGGCAGCAGAGTTTATCTCATGTTGAGATTTTAGATACATCTAAAAACCCACCTCACTCTCATTCATTCCGCAGTTAGTCGAGTCTGCCCCAGTTCGTTCATACAATCACGTCTCAGCCCGCTCTTCATGGATTTTGCCCCATTCTTTCTTACTTTTGTGTTATTCTGAACTCCTTCTCGTGAATCTCTCTTGTGTTTTCCGTACAGCAATGTTTTAGTCATCAAACTTTACGTATTGATTCGCAGAAAACATGTAAACGTAATCAAAATCGGTTTCGAAAAAAAAACTGCGAAAAATCACGCTTTTGGTACATTTTGATGGTGTTGTGGGATGAAGAAAGTTACAAAACGGTAAAACTAAAGAAGCACTAAATGAGCGCATTAATGGGTAACGTAAACGAAGAGTTGGACTGCGCAGAAGAATCATCAAACCGACAATTAGGTTGTAGGGGTGTGCGGAGGCAGAAGCCCTTGAAATGTAACGGCACGAAGAAGTATCAACGCTTTGTAGTTGGAAACAAAGTTATGTAATCGGCTGAAAACGTGAATTTGGTTCGTTTCATTTAAGGGTCTACTGAATCCGAAAAACGTCATTTGAAAAACTGGTATGTCTGTGTGCGCCAGTGAACTCGATTTAGAAAGACCGACTGAAACGATTCGGTTCAAATTTTATCTTTACCCTGCAGGTCACGGTGGGAGGGCCAAATCCGTTCAAAACTAACTATAATTATCCTTAATGTTCAAAACTTAACATTTTTTTACTTCGATTAAATTTTTTGTATGGACATTCCCAAATGACACGATCGAAATTCTCTCGAAGAAAATTTACTATAGCGCGCTATTTTCCTCACCGATTTGGCTCGCATGTCTCATAACTCTCAGAAAAATCGAGTAGGTATTCCAATAAACTTTCTATATGGTAAGGGTTCATAAGATAATTAGGAGCAACCCCAGGAAAAGCACTGATTTCTCGCAGTTTTTACCCCATAATTCCGAATAGAAAACTCAAACTCGAATCACTTAATAATAATCGTGACATAAGTAGGAGAAACTCAATAAATCTTAAGCGCGACCGATTTTTGCGTAAAAGTTGTTGTTGGGCGCACGAATGGGGGAGCTTGAAACTGAGAATGACGTGGACGTGATGAGCGTGAGTGAGGATTGTATTATACTTGACAGAATAGCGTTATCCGGTTGAGTGTGAGTATATCATCGCGCAGAAGGGACTCTCAACACATGTGAACTGGTTGTGAGACACTAAGTGGAGGGAGAGCTGAGAGACGACTGTCGAAGGCGAGTGCTGATGGATGACTGACTGTTGGGAGAAGTTGTGTGTTGTGGAGAGAAGATAGTTGGGAAAGTCCAGGAAAGGGGGAAATCCGTTGTCACTTGGAAATGACTGAGGAGCTGGGCTTTCCACGGGTACAAACGAAAGGGTTGAGTGTTTGGGGAAGCAATGGCTTTCCGTATGGCCAGTGAGTACCATTAAGTACGACGGCGGATATTCAGGAGGTCGTAGAACCAGCTAATTTGGCAGGCGCTGAACAGTTATGTTTTAGCAAGTTCAAATGATGAGTGAAAAATAAATTGGATTATTAGGTGAAGTCACGAAAAACGCCAAATGAATATTGAATCTAGTAGCAGTACCTGTTTTTGTTCTATAGATAACATTTTGTGCAAAGTAAACTGAAAAACCGCTTTACGCCTCACAGCTTTGGGCGCTCTCGCCTTGGATGGGTTTGGACTTGCCCACAGCAGCTGGCAGCAATAAGGGATCTGCAAATGCGTTTTTCCCTAATACATCGGACAGGGCACACATGTGGGGTGTGCGGTGGCAGTGCCGACCTGTGCCCTAAGGGACCGGGACAGGGACTACTTCCAGCAAACCCTCAACCACTGCGATATCTGCAGGACCCCATTGCTGGGTCGCTCAAGGATCGGTGGATTGCTCCGCCTTTACCCTAGCATCCTGCAGCGGCATCCTCCTTGCGTGGACCTTAACCCACGGTGCACCCTCTTTCACCGTGGGCTGTGCACCCCTGCAGTACCATTTTGGGAAAAATACCCCTCAAGGCTAGAATTATTGCTAGCCCGCCCAAACTCGTATCCAGACTAACGGCTTCGAGGACCTCTGCCTTAGAGGGGTTTGGACTTGCCTCTCATTTTCAGGGGACCTCTGTTCCGTGGTATGCAAGGGCCCTTCCTCAGCAGCTGGATGGGGCTGGGGCCCCACAAATGCCAGTTTTTAGTCCCCTAGGATCCCCCCTGTATTATCCACCATGTACGCATCAGCTCACCCACACCCAATATTTTTATACTTATTTTGTGACTTTCTTACGATCGATATGGTGCTCCTTTTGGTTTATCATTCATTCTGAATAATAACCCTATGTTTTCGGTCTCGAAAAATTTCTTACAACCCCCCCTCAAAATTTGATACTTTACGTTTCAAGACATGGAGATTCAAAATTTGCGATGTCCGTCCGCCATCCCCCGTCCGTGCCTTTAATGTGGTCTAAAAAATTTGTTCTTTCGCACAAAAATCCCGTTTGGTATCTAGTTGTGCCCGCCATCTTGGCAATCCGATTGGACGAATCCCATGGTTGTTATGGGCAAAAAATGGTTAAAAAAATTAACGAAACGCAGCATAACGCGGGAACTACAGCGGAAGTCAACGTTTCGTCGTTAGTACTCCCTCCCTCCCCCCCCGTCTCATTAAAACCACCCGCCCGCTCGACTCCCAACGGGTCCCAATTTCCCTGACTCTTGCCCGACACATTTACAGTCGCCTGGCGCTGGGGGAATATTTAGTTTCCATAGTTCCATTGTAGTCAGGTCATGTTCCGTATGGTTTACTAGTATTCGATGCTGAATCGAATGGGATGGGTCTTGGAGCAGTAATACCAGGTCAAGCTGTTCATGAGAATAATAAACCGTTGTGTAATAATTTGCTGGGCTTATTTTTGCAAGGTTTATGATGACCTCATTTTGCCATCAATGATACGAAAAGAATCAACCAGTCAGCCAATAGATTAAAAGTAGATCGAAACATTTTTGCTAGAGCTTGTCACACGACCGAGGGACGAACGGACACGTTTTTTGTACAACAAAGACGAACTTATTTGGCTTACGCTGTTTAAAAATGATTCTGTGCAATTCAGATTCGCTTGATGAATGCGCTGCATCTAAACATGCGATTGCTGTCACATCAACACTTATTCCATTCCACTTATCAGTCGACGCAGTTGACAACAGCCTCTTTCTTTGTGTTACGTACCGCTTCGACTTTTGCCTAAAACCGCTCGCTAAACTGAGCAAAATGCGTTTTCGATCTCCTAATCGCAGGGCGGAGGACGTGCCTAATTACCAGCGCTTAAACAAAAGCTTGAGCCTGAGGATCCTCTAGTTGAAAAGCGATTCCCAGACACAGAACTCCTCGTTGTTGACCGCACAATACCTCGTTCCCGCTTGTTTTCAGTTCGGTCATTCGAACGAGAAGATAGCGTTCAGTCCTCTAGTGAGCGGGAAATATCGATCAGAGGTTACGCTGGCTCCGAGACTCCGACCGTAATTAATTTCTTCTCTTTTGGCTGACAATACGTTCTAGTTTCGCAATGGAGATTTCCCACATCCAGCCGTGTCCAGTCGCTCGTAATTCGGAGCTTTCGTTTCGACCGACGTGTAACACTCACTTGAGCACATCTGACGGCTTCCGTTTCGTTATTTCGGATTGAGTGGACCGTTCGTTCGTCCGTCGCAACAGTGTTATCGAGGGAATATCGATGAACATGCCGAAACATGTGAGTTCTCGCCCGAATTTTTGAGGTCTTCCGGTTGCCGTCGTAGCACCGATCGATCTCGCCCTCTCTTCCTTTCGTTTCGTTAGCCTCTTCTATCGAATGATATACAACAGGTGCGACGCATCACACAACTTTACTCAGCCACACGTGAATGCGGCGGTTTATATCCTTCTAGCACCTAATCAAATCACATTTTCATTGAGTTGCTCCTACTCATTCCATCACTATTATTGAGTAACCAGTGCATAGGTGGCTAATGAGACTGCCAATATGATTTCTGTAGGTTGGTTTGATTAATGCTTCGAAACTACGAGATGTTGAACTTTTACACTAGCTTCTAACTGCCCTATGAGCGTGGCGCTCTCGCCGTTTAGCTAGTTTATTGGACTACCACCTCGATTTCTCTGAGACCACTCCAATCGTATGAGCGAAATTTATTGAGAAAAGAATGCGCAAAAATATTTCTTTGAAATGTTTGATAATTTAATATGCTGCTCTCGTACGTTTCCACGAATGAGAATTTGATGGTGTCGCTTTGATCACTATGATAACTATAGCTAGTTTATATATATATGAAGTTATTTGGGCACTCCACCCGAAGGCCAAGAATCAAATTTGAGCCGATTTGGGATGAACCGTTTTCTCTAAATAGCGTTCACAGACTCGCGGGTCATTTTCTCGAACGGCGTCTTCCGAACTAAATATCAAATGCGCCGCATCGCACAACTTTCCTCGACTCCTCGTGAACTTGGCCAAACATCACTCCACGCCGGCAGAAAGCCGTAGCTGGAGCTTACAGTTACAGAATTTATTGGGCTGATCGTACTCATTCCCTGACTATTACTGAGCGATTGGTGCCGAGAGAATTGATGAGAGAGTAAACACGATTTTTTTGACAAAGATAATTGTAATGTTTCGGACGGGGGAGTATCTTTTAACTAATAGACTCACATAATCATTCGGAAAGGTTTATTTCCATTGCTCAAAGGAGCATCCATGTTGACAAAACGTCGCGGAAGGGGAGGACGTAGTGGCGAAGGGAGGGGAAGACGCAGGCTTACCACCCTTTTGCAATAAAGTCGGTAATCTACGGATATTACAACTTTCCCCCTTAAGCATGAAATATCATCAGATAGTAGTAATAATAATATAGTGCAAAAATACGTCAGAATTTCTTATGTAAATTAATCTCAACGTTCTTCTACTTATGTCTGCAACACATGACAAATAAGCTGTAAAGAATTCAATACAATATAATCCAATGCTAATAAGGAATAACTTAAATCAATTCATCTTGTCTATAAGTCATTTAACGGGTTTGATTTTTCTACCAGCGCTTGTGGCAGTAGTAGTAAGTGTTTCTTCACCTCGCGTCTCCTAATTTGTGTCGGGGTTTTCCCCTGATTTATCTCTTCAATATTAAATCCTAGAAAAGGAGAACTCGAGGAAACAGGAGACCCACGAGAGTGCGAGTGCGAACCAGGGTCAGTATTCGACGGATGTACATGCCTAACCCAGGTTAGCTCCAATACCGGGACAAACACTTGCATACGTCCTATGCCCTAAAATATTTTTGATTATGCCTCGCACACCACTGTGATTTTCTATTTGTTTTCCCTGCTGTTTCCAAACATGCGCTGAAGTCGTAGGCGGTCGCATTAGGTCTAGGCAGCTTCGGATATTACAATAATAATCGCTTTTTCAGAGTTATCGGGTAAAAACTTTTAGAAATTATAACAAGTGAAACGGTGGTAGTTGAAATTCCGGAATTTATTGAGTAGTTCCTATATATCTTATGGCCGTTTTGGTTTATTATTAATTCTGATTAATAACCCTATGTTTTCGGTCAGGACAAATTTTTTACAACGCCCCATCAAAATTTGATACTTTACGTTTCAAGACACGGCGATTCCAAATCTGCAATGTCCGTCCCGCGTCCCGAACGTCGTGCCAATTGCCGATGGTTCGCTGGAAGTAGTCCCCGTCCCAATTTCCCCGACTCTTTTTACCCGACGGGGCGGAGGAAGGTTAGAGCTGATGAGGCCGGCACTTCCTCCGCACACCCCTACATCGGATCATAAATGCCTACAGACGCTTACGGGCGCCTGGCGCCAGGGCCATATTTAGTTTCCGTAGTTCCATTGTGGTCAGGTCATGTTTCGTATGGTTCACTAGTATTTTTCGATGCTGAATCAAATGGAATGGGTCTCGGAGCAGTGATACTGGGTCAAGCTGTTCATGAGAATAATACACCGTTGTGTAAAAATTTGCAGGGTTTTTAAATGGTCATCGTATAGATATTTGACTGGATTACTGGATCTGGTGCGTTGCAACACACAACTTTCCTTAGCTCTACGTCGTTTCACTCGAGTACATGGTTTTTTTTCTAATTACTCAATTCATTTATCGCTCAGTTAATTTGAACTTGGTCAAATAACGCTTTACAGCAGCAGGAAGCGGTAGCGCTTACAGTTTCGGAATTTATTGTGCTACTCGTACTCATTCCCGAACCATTATTGCTCAATCATACCCTTATTTTGGGGTCCTATGGGAACCTGCAGGCTAGAAATCAAGTTTGATGTGATTTGGTTCGGTCGTTTTCTGTAAAAACCGCTCGATTACGTCGAAAATTTTGATAATTTATTGTGCTGCTCTCGTCATTTTTCCATTGATGGGAATTTCATGGTATACGTGCCATATTGGGAGCTATCAATATAAAAAATTTAAACAAAATCGTTAGAGCCGTTTTTGAGAAAAAAAATATTTGGTGTTTTGATCACTATGATGACTATAGGTAAATTTCGGTGGATTTTGTTCATACCCTCATTTTGGCGACCCATGGTAACCTGAGGACTAGATATCAAGTTTGAGCTGATTTGGTACGGTGGTTTTCTCTTAAAATCGTTCAAAGACTGACACACACACAGACCATTTTCCGAAATTGTGTATTTCGGACTCAGGAGAGTCTGAAACATAAAGATCTGAAGAAAACTCAATTTTTTTTCTCACTTGGTTAAATAACTTTCCTTAGTGCTTCGTAGGGCTAAGGAAAGTAAGAAGGAGGCGTTCGGGGTGCCGTAATCTCAACGACAACGGCGATTTTAGTTCTTTTTATTGAAAAATATTCACCGATTTGATTGAACTCCTTAATTATCTTTCATTATTCGATCATGAGACTTTACTGGGAAAGCATGAGAACCTTGAAAAAATGTGGTTGTAGCATTTAAAAACGTCAGGTGCCCAAATTACCGAATTTTTCGGCCCCGCGGATTGATGGAATCTTCAGGTGTACACATCCAGATTTTGCTAATTTCGCAGACGTTGTCGCGTGGTACCATTGACGTCGTTAAACGTGAAGCCACAGCAATGCTCAGTGTAGGCGGAAAGTTGAGCAAGTAACCGAAATTACTCTTTCACCTTCCCATACTTCAGAAGCAATTAAATCGACAGGCTCAGTCTACGGCGCAGTACATTTATTCCGACTCAATAAAAAATTAAGGAAAATATAGTCGACGGTATTTTCGCTTACTCTCAGAAACGAAACGTGCATCGATCATTTCAAACTTTGGAATTACCGATGCAGCTGGCTGGGGTTCAGTTACAATTCTTCTGTCGTCCAACCGATGTGGTTAGCGAGTCAGTAAACCTAAGGGCCGCGGTTCCTGAGGTCGAAACTCCGAAACCGCCGGCCGAACACACAGCGGGGATTATCCGTTTCTGTCGATAAATTCCCAGCTGGTCGTCCCGAACGCACGACTTTGAGCGATGAATGCGACAACGGGCTGCATATTTAAGCGAGAGACAGCGGCGTCAATTCGTCCTGCTTTGCGAAAGAAGCGTGGACTTTATTTCGGTCATCCGTGTTGTTCTCGCATCATTCTAACACAACCCGCCAAAACCCATCCCAGAAAATGACTTGTCCAAACTGGATATGACAATTATAGCAGTAGAGTTTGCAATTCTCCGAAACTGAGGGGTCGGAGGATTAACGAAAATAAGAAGGAAATACCAAAAAGTGCGAAAAGATAGGTGGTGATTGAGAAGGAAGAGGTGCTGGGAGACTAGGAAAAAGAATAACTGTGGAGACTAGATGAATTGTATACGGGTTAGTAAGGGCAACCTGCTTCCTCGAGGGACGGAAATGGAGAGAGAGATCGGGTGTTCGGTGGAAGGCTCGGCGATCGTCCTCTGCTGAGCAAGCACTCTCGATTCGGCTAACTCCGTATTTGGGCTACTCGCCACCTCGAATTCGGTTCTCAAGCTGGTACCTTATCTAACTATCACTTCTCGTGCCGGTGATATGGTTCACGGCAAGGAGGAGAAACGATAGCGAAGCCTTCTCTCTAGGGGGAGAATGTTGATGCTCAGCTCTTCGTCTCGATAGCGCCGTTCCTTGGGCGTTACATGGCTCCCCAGCTTAAATTGAGCATGTCCTCATGCGACCAGGTAGGCAGAAGCGGTGGTTAGGCCTGGTTTGCTTGGCCTAGGCAGGCAAGTCGAGAGTAGAATCAGAAGAACGGTATCAGTGATGGACTCCCCGAGAAGGTGAGGTACCAGCAAGATTACCTAGAGGTTGGTTCGAGTTTACCCTGTAGCTGTAGCTGCTGTCGCAATCGTCCTCAGGAAACGGGGGATCAAAAATGGGCAAAATTTTGCAACAAGTACATTACGCCAAAATCGAGAGGAAAGCAGGTGCGGAAATATGGTACATCGTCATAAAATTTTCAAAATAACTGTTCGAATCTTAGGAATATTAGTAGAAACAGAAGAAAATAGAATATGATGACACACTGAAGTATTCACAGAACATACACGGAAATTGGAAACTTAGGTACAGTAGGATACAAGGCGTACTTCAAGGTTTTAATGACTTTTTTGTTGCTGCACATCGCAACTCGTCTTGTACACTACCGTTGTACCCAAGGCGAAAGAAAGGAATAGGTTTCCCAGGAAGGCGCAGAGTGAGAACACAACACAAAAGGGATGGATTAGTTGGCTTGCACGCGAACAGTAATCAACGAATCCTGTGCTCTCCCTCCCCCCTCGCGATGACTAAGTCGCCACCTGGTGACTAGGAGTACTCTGGTACTGCACAAATCCGATTTTGTGATTTCTAGCTTACTTTCCGCTTAGATCCCCAAAAACGTCTCCAAACCCCCTTCGTAACACATTGATACTTGCTGTTCGATCTCTACGCCTTCCATCCCTCTGAGACTCGGCGTGACGTAATGTGGAACAGTCCCAGGCTGCCGCTGTGCTGGTAGAGGCAACTACCTTGCCGGTTTGTGCCAGGTTTAGGCTGGGTATCGTGACAACTGATACAACCTAAAAAAAACCCAAAAAACTGCAAGATTCTTGAGCATGTTATAATAACTTTCCCCCATGGGCATGTCTCGTATTCACACTCATCCAAATGCTGTCAAAGGTAAATTAATTGATATACTCGCAACGTATGCATGAACAAGAAAACAGTCAGCACGATCCACAAGGTTCTCGGGTCAGAGTGTGTAGTGGGCCCACAATACCACATTAAATTGTTACGCAGAAATCGATTTTAAATCTGGTTGCAAAAAACCGCTGTAGATCGTTGTACCTGCTCAAGTAACTAATAAAATTTGTTTTTTTTAAAACTCAATTTAGGTAAGTCTGTTAGAACTTGACGTTCTATTGCGTGAAACTGCACTACCAGTCCACGTTTCGGAATTTATCGAGCTGCTGCTACTTAGGTGGCGACCGTCGTTGGAAAACCAATAGATAATTTATGAAACGCTCAATACGATTTTTTATTTATTTTTAGGCAGGTTGGCGTTCACAGTTCTGGAATTATAGTAGAAACACTGCGGAATACGTTCATTGAATTCCGTAATTTCTTAGGTCGCTTTTCTCATGAGCGTTATTAAACTGCTCGTGCAGGCACTTAATTACACGACTACTATTAATCGTATAACAGTAGTGTTACGAGAGCGATAGTTAGAAGGAGAATACACAAATTGGTTTTCGTCAACATTTTTGATAGTGAATTGCTACTAATGATCATTGTCCTCTAAACTACAGGACTTCGTGTTTTCGAGCTTTCTGACCCGAGCTGCTAGCACTGTCAATCAACTATTTTTACTTTCCTTGGCTTTACAAAGTAGAAAGGAAAGTTATGTAATCGGCAGAAAAAAAAATTTTGAGTTTTCTTCAGATCTTTACGTTTCAGACCCTCCTGAGTCCGAAAAACACTATTTGGGAAAATGGTCTGTATGTGTGTCTGTGAACGATTTTTAGAGAGAACCACCGTATCAAATCCACTCAAACTTCATATCTCGCCCGCAGGTTACCATGGAACGCCAAAATAAGGGTATGAACAAAATCCACCGAAATTTACTTATAGTTATCATAGTGATCAAAACACGAAATATTTTTTTTCTCAAAAACGGCTCCAACGATTTTGGTTAAATTGTTTATATTGATAGCTCTTAATATGGCAACTATACCATAGAATTCCCATTTATGGGAGAATGACGAGAGCAGCACAATTAATTATCAAAATTTTCGACGAAATCGATTATAGCGCGGTTTTTAGAGAGAACAACCGTAACAAATAAGCTGAAACTTGACGTCTAGCCTACAGGTTACTATGGAACGCAAAAAAAAGGGTATGGGAAAAATCCACCGAAATTTAACTATAGTTATCATAGTGATGAAAACACCAAATTTTTTTTTTCTCAAAAAGGGATCCAACGATTTTGATTAAATTTTTTATATAGATAGCTCTCAATAAGATGATCAAACCATAGAATTCTCATTTGTGGGAAAATGACGAGAGCAGCACAATAAATTATCAAAATTTTCGACGAAAAGCGTTTTTGCCGCGGTGTTTTCCTTTTAAACTCTGCTGGAATTATAGTAGAATGTTAAAGAAAATTGGTATGGTAGTACAATCCAATACCTAGAGGGTGTGTGTTTAAAAACGCTCATGAGATACATGGGGCTCACTCCAGAAATTCCTGAGTTTCAACTACCGCCGTTTCGCTTACTACCAGTTCTAAACGTTTTTACCCAATAACTCTGCAAAAGTTATTACTACTCTCTTTAAAAAAATAGTGTTCACAGCCTCATTAGTGATCTGTGTACCAATTGCTCAATGATGGTCCTGCAATGAGTACGAGCAGCACAATAAATTCCGGAACTGTAAGCGCTACCGCTTTCTGCTGTCGTAAAGCGTTGTTTGACCAAGATTCAAATTAACTGAGTGATAAATGAATTGATTAAATAGAAAAAGCCATGTGAAAAGTGAGTTGACGTAGTGCTAAGGAAACTTGTGTGTTGCAACGCACCAGATATTTTTCTCAATATCCTGAGCCCTGGCAAGCACAAAGATTTGTGTTTCCAACGTACTTTCTCACATTCAGGGTTTGGCAGTTTTTCCTGCAACTCTTTCAAAATCTCCCGTCTCACCCCTCACTTTTGACACCTCCTTACGGTTAGTCAGCTCTAGAACCCATACAATTCTCTCGCAGCTCTCTTCCCTACTAACTTTGAGCTATATCTCTATATGTCGTCTCATTCTTCAACCAATTCTTCGCGTTATTCGGGTCCATCTTTCTATCCCTGAACTAACACTGATTGGTCTGTAACCCAAGCTGCACTTCTCAGGATCCCCCCTCCAAATCCACACATGCCTACCAGCCTTAAAAACGTGTCATGGGCGATCTGAAAGCCCTGCTCGGTACCTGCACAGAGGGCGACATCATCGACGAAGACTAATACACCCACACAAGCACATGGGGCAAGATCAAACCTTACTTCTTGAGGCAGCTTACCCAGTGCAGTATCAATCACAAGGTTAAAGTGTGTAGAAGACATAGGGTCCCCCTGCCGAACGCCACGCCCTATTGCCATGTCCTCAGGCATCTCCCCTCCAACCTGCGAGGCCATCACATCTCCCCAGTACAGAGAGCTCACATAATCGATGAGTCAATCAGGAGCCCCCAGACCACAGAGGAAATCGGCCTATGCTTGGTGGCTTACCTGTCAAAAGCCGTAGCAACGTCCAGGGCAACCAGATGTAGTTGCTTCTTCATCTTTCGGGCCAGCAGACTGTCTGCAGAATCGAGAGATTTTCGGCAGTACCGTCCACTGCCCGGAGTGCCTTCTGTACATTGCCAATGACGCCAGCCACCTGTAAACGAGATGCCAGCACTTTTTTGAAGTGCTGAAAGGTCACGGATGACGCTGAAGTCGGTCTGTAGCCTTCCAGCCCATCACAATGTTTCTCGAGGGCAAAGACAGTTCGGATAAGCAACAATCTAGCAAACGTTTTCCCCATGAAGAGAAGTAATTTAAGCAGATTAACAGTCTTTGGGGCCTTCCAGGTCCAGCTGGAGTGGAGTTGCTGACACGGCGCTTATGTGCCTCGTGCTCGGGCTGGCTAATGATTCCCCAGATGGAGCACGGGTCGCCACACACTCTTCAGGTATGTGGCTGGGAGCGCTCATGAGAAGAACTCTTGAAGAGTGGGCAGAACATTCCCGTGCCTTGCACCCTCCAACAAACCTCCTCCTCGACTGTATTCCAGTACCTCCTCCCCAACTTCTGGACTCCCTGGTAACCAACCCGCCTCTTCCTTTTAGGTGCCCTACGACCACTTGCAGGGGGCATATTCGATCGCAATACTTTCCCTACCCTTTGGGTAGCGGAAATACAAAATGGCTCCGACGAAGCAGAAAAAATGTAATGGAGAAGTTTGATAGGATTATTAATACCATTACTGAGAGTCTTTTCAACCCCTAATTGAGAGGCTTCCGTTTGTGGATTAGGGTTGAATAGGTTTCACTCGGTTCCTCGACGTTCATTTGAAACGAAACGCGCGGGGTTTATTTGTCTTAATGTTGTTGAATTCAAATAATTAAGGTATGAATGCAGTAGTTTCGCTGCCGATGATTTCGGCGTTATTGAATTACCCGTTCCGTCGTAACCTTCGTGCTCCATAAATCCCGTCTTGTCTTTCCGGTTGTCGGCTAATTATATAGTCTCGCATAATTGAAAATTCTAGCACCTGCTAGCGAATTCGCAATTATTACCGCTGTAATTTGTGCGATTGTTTGTCGTTGAATTAGGGCACGGCTTTTGGTAGCTGAGTAGCTCAGGCGGTGTCGCTAGCGATCGCGTTCGCTTCCTCCTAATTTCGCGATAGTGTTCGTAAATCTCCTAATTGCGATCTTGTGTCTGTACACTGGTTAGATTTTAGTATTCCCAAGAACCGGTTCTATTGCAAGTTCCTCCATGAAGTTGGAGTTTCTTTAGATCTTAACGTTTCAGACCGTACTGTGTCCGAAAAACATTATTTTGGAAAATCGTGTGTGTGTGTGTGTGTGTCTGCGAACGTGATTGAGGGAAAACGGCTAAACCAAGTCGATTCGTAATTTATATTTGATCTGAAAACCACTATGGGACAACCAAAAACCCTGCAAATTATTACACAATGGTTTATTATTCTCATGAACAGCTTGACCTAGTATTACTGCTCCGAGACCCATCCCATTCAATTCAGCATCGAATACCAGTAAACCCCTGGCGCCAGGTGCCCGTAAACGTCTGTAGGCATTTATGATTTGATGGAGGGGTGTGCGGAGTAAGTGGCCTTGGCGCCCCGTCGGGCAAGAGTCAGGGAAATTGGGACGGGGGCTTCCAGCGAACCCGTTGCGAGTCGAGCAGGCTGGTGATTGAGTTTGATATGACGGGAGGGAGGGAGGGAGTACTAACGACGAAGCCTTGACTTCTGCTGTAGTTCCCGCGTTATACTGCGTTTCGTTAATTTGTTTAACCATTTAATGCCCGTAACAACCATGGGCTTCGTCCGATCGGATTACCGAGATGTACAACTAGATATCAAATGGGATTTTTGTGCGAAAGAACGAATTTTGTAGACCACGTTACAGGCACAAAACGACCCGGACGGCGGACGGACATTGCAAATTTGGAATCTCCATGTCTTGAAACGCAAAGTATCAAATTTTGAGGGGGGTTGTAAAAAATTTTTCGTGACCAAAAACATAGGGTTATTATTCAGAATGAATAATAAACCAAAAGGGTAGGAGCCAAAATCGCTCAAAACTAACTATAGTTATCATAGTGATCAAAACACCAAAAAATGTTTTTTTCTCCTAACGGCTTGAACGATTTTGATTGATTTTCTTATATGGACAGCTCTTAATGAGGCAGGAGTTTCCATCCGTGGGAAAATGACGAGAGCAGCTCAATAAATTACCAAACATTTCGATAAAATCCGACTTCGGCAGTGCATCTGTGTGGTACGCCAACTGAATACCTATACGGTGAGCGTTTTATAACCCTCCTAAAATGCATAGGGACTACCCTAGAAATGCCGGAATTTCAACCACCGCTGTTTCACTTACCATTTCCGGACGTTTTTACCGGTTAGCTCTGGAATAGCGATTATTATCCTTCTCAAAACAATTGTGTCTACCGCCTCATGAATACTCTATGTACCGATTCTTCAATAATGGTCAGAGCGTGTATACAAGCAGCACAAAAAATTATTTTTCTACTGAGCGAAGAAAACATTGAACTAGTAGCAAAAGCCATACAAACCAGTGAATTGTCGTGGATGTTAGGAAAGTTATGTAATGCGCTACACCTGATATTTTCAATTGGAGACTGTTTAAAATTAAAACGTACCTCTGTGAAAGACATAATTGACGGTTACAAACTACGAACAATTACTTTTAACAAGACACGATATTATGCTTGCATAGATTTCATACGTGGAAAAGCACAATTTGTGCACGATTTGCCTGACAACTTCACACACTTTCAAAAGCTGCCACTCAACGTACAAGTGATCAAAGTTCAGCTCACCCAGGGCATTAGAGCAGACTACGGACCTCAAATGCTTCGGTGTCATCAGTCGTAACCGAGCAGTTGCCTCTTCGAGGCGTCGCCCTGCGCTCGCATTAGCTCCCACCCAGTCCCAGTTGTTTGTGGTGGTTAAACTTCTTCGAAAGTAATTCGCGAATAAAATACCTTGTTCCAATCACTACTCTGCGGTTATATCTCCTTCAGTAACAGTTCCCATAGTATAGTAAAAGAAGTGTGACTATATTGGAGAACATAGGGAGAGACTTTTGAAGTGTGTATTCGTGTGGTTATCCAACTTCTTTTCTATCTAGGTCACTCATTCACTCAGGGAATCGTTTGTCATCATTTTAAGCCTGACGGTTATTTATCTGGTCCAAATTGTATAACTAGGCGGTAAGTGCTACGTACACGCATGGGCCACTTGTTGAAATGAGGTTTGTTGGATTCATCAAACCTCAATACATGAAAATGTGAAGAAAGCGCAACTTTTTTTTAAACGCAATCACAATATAGTGTTGTTGGGCTCACGAGTTGAGTAAAATAAATAAATGAGCATGAACGTGAGAGAGGATTGTATTAAAACTTCGATAGAATAGCAATATGGAGAATTGGAGAAAGTATTTTCGCGAGGGGTCTCAAAATAAGTGAACTGGATGCGAGGAATGCGAATGAGTAGAGAGGTGAGTAACAGGGAGTAGCGTGAGAGCTGAGAGACGAGTGATGTTTTTGGGTTGAGTCTGAGAAGAGCTGTGAGTTGTCTCGTCGTTGGCTCGGCTTTCCCGCAGCTACATACAAAAGTCTTCAGGTCAGAAAGAGCTGGACTTAACGTTGGGGGAAAACCTGAAACAAGAATTTCCCATTAGGGGCAAGTGAGGAAGTAAGTTCTGAGCTCAAGATTTCAACTAATTGGGCGTGTGCATCTACAGGTCGACCATTCGTATCTGGCCCAGAGGACTAAAAGAGTGGGGGAACTTGAATTGGAATAAAATAAATAAATGAGATATTTTCGGAAAAATGTGTTTTCGAGACACAAGGGGATCTCAAAATAATCGGGAATGAGACTGGAGAGCGAGTGAGGTAAGGTTTTTATGAGTCTGGAAAGATCTCAGAGTTGGTGAGGAGGTGAGTCGAGAGGTGGGAAGTGGATATTTTGAAATGTCCAGAAAGGGAAAAACCGTTGTCAGCTTGGGAAAGAACTGAGTGGGCAGGCCCGGCTTTCCTGCAGCTACAGACAAAAGGCTGCACGTCAGAATGAGCTGTACTGAATGTTCAGGGACGGCCTGAAACAAGGACTTATCGTTTGGAGCAAGTTTCAACTATTTCGGCCTGCGCTGAACATGTGCGATGAAAAAAGAGACTTGGGATTCCCTTTTCGTTCTGGAGATCACTGGAGTGCGGCGTGATAACACTGGATCCGGTGCTCTCCCTCGCAGAACACAAGTTTGAATTTGGTTGACAGTCATTTGAACCAATTCGGCGTACGTCCTTTTGGATTGAACGATCGAAGGAAATTATTTCGGCTTCGGCGAACAGTGTTCCTTTTGTTCTAAACGCCGCCTTCTGAACTGTTTTAAATTCGATTTATATTTATCCAATTCCCTTCCTCTTACTGAAGATCCAAGAAGTTGGCCGTGTTCCTGCAAATGTATCTTTAAGGTGCATGTGACTTTTTTCCTTTGTTCAGTCGCCAACTTTTCCCTCTAATTCGATTCAGGAGGGTCGAAGCATGTCAAACTTTTTCAACTCCACCAACTTCTATAGTCGGCTTCTCATTGGCAGCAAACTCTTACAAATCTAACTGAAGTGAGCGTGACGTTCGCCTTCCTGTCCAGCAGCCGATTGATTATTTGAAATAGTAATGTGGCGATATCGTAGTAATGTCCAATCACGCGACTCGACGCAAACATGCAAATCCAAAACGCGTTCGTAATAGTTCGACCAAACACGTTGTAACAAGAGGAGTAGCTTTTATTTTCACGATGAATATTTATGGAATATAGAAGGAACGCGTGGTTCAACTTTTCCAAGCCCTGTGGAGAAGGAAGATTTACGTAATCGACTGAAAAATGTCGTCAAGTGCTCCTCAGTCCGAATAACACCATTTGGAAAATGATCTGTGCAAGTGTACTGTACATGTAAATGCCCTATGTACTGGGACGAACCAAACTCTTCCATTCAGCAGAGGCTCGTCCGAAGCATTTGCACTGACTAGGCACGTCAAATGCCTCGATTCGCTCGAAACTGTGCTGTCGTCAGTCGTAACCCAGCGGTTCTCTCGTTGCACTGTCGTCCGGGCTCGCGTTCGCTCCCACCCAGTTCCCTGTTTGCGGTGGTAAAACATGTCACGAATAAAACTCTTCGTTCCATTTACTATTCGGGCGATATCGCACTTACTCCCAGTCTCATTCAGCGCGATATCGCACTTACTCCCAGTCTCATCCAGCGCGATATCGCTATTATATCCGTACTCCGTGACGTACTCGCTCCTAAGGCTGACCTATGATCTAGTTTTTGGAAGGTTGACTGTCGTAAGGCCAATAAGTCTCGATAGGATGGAGCGCTATGCTGTGCGTGCTTGACTAGGCCTCACAGACAGCGTCCAATGTGAGCACAATCACTGTCCGATTAGATCCAAATAACTCCATGTTTCATCTGTTCTTGGGCCGTAAGCAAAAGAATCTGGCTGGGATGTCGCACGCGCTGTGGCTGGTCTTGGTTTCATTCAGGATCGGCTGCAGTGGTGTGACATTGCGATTCCATATCCCGGGAGACTGGTGAACGACCAAATACCTGCCATACCTCCGCAGGTCTGGGTTCAGTGGATGCTTCAGGGGCCAGCCTCTTGCATATTAGCGAAAGTGCAACTTCCTTGACTGATATAACCCTTGCTGAAGGTCTGCCCCTAAGGTCATTCTGATAAGGAAACAGACCTGCTCCTCGATATCCATCCAGGATTTTCGCTGGATGTGGGCGTGCGGAACGGCAAGATGCTGCAAACGATTCACGGGGGGCTGCCCGCAAGTACTTTTAGGGTGAGACGTTCTCCAAATTCGATATAGAAGCGAAAACGAGTTTTTTTTGCTCTAAAGTTTTAGCCAACTGTACAATTGTAAATATTGTATTGGCAACGACAATTATGTTGATTCAAATGGTACTGGAAGAGTGATTGCCACTAGCGCGCTCTGGCGAATTTTCTTTCTTCCTTTTCAAACGTACTCGCTGCCGCGTGCGTTCCAGGATCGTTTTGCTCTCATTTACAAAAAGGACATAACCAGATTTTAGTTTTTTTTTTTGGTGCTCGCATCAATAGTCTCCACACACGTCATTGTGGACGGCAGGATTCGTGGGGCGATTGTTGCTTACGGAAATACGACTTTACCCTGGGCCCAGGGAACGAGGCAGCGCAGACGCCAGTTTGGTGAGTCCATCCTACGTCCTATGTGCCAATTTAGGAATAAACTGCTTCTGATTTCGACACCCTTTAAAATCATACTGCAAAGACAATCCACGAATAAATTCACTCAAGACTTAAATCAAAACCAAACACCAACTAATATCCGTATTTCGTTCGGCCGAAGCATTTCTGTTATAATTTACCCGGGGGCGATCAAATGTTCCTGATGACTCGCGGTGCGCGTGTTCCACAAAATGATAACAATAAACGGCGCGTGAATCGTTTCTTGATTACTTCAATTCGTATTCAGAAGTGATGAGCTGCTACTCGGATCGTAATCGCTGGCAGTGCGTCCTCATTTCATCGAATCGATCAGTCGAAACCCCCACTTGTGAGATAGTAGCGAGAGAGAGAGCGAGAGAGAGGATGATGATGGAACTCACTGAAACCCCATAATATCGTTCAACGTTGCATTCAATCGCCGCTTCGCCCGTATTTATTACGCAGGGGGTTACCACCATCTCTATTCGACCGAAAGAATGAATGTGCAAGCAATATTGGATTACTGGCACGTCTTTTGCCTTACCACTGTTCAACCGCACGTTCCTATACGCAATCCTTCCCCTTCCCGTTTGGTAGAACCTCCGGAGGCTGTTCATCGAGTTCCATTGCTCGGGCAGCAATCATTTGAACTGCCAAAAACTTCAATAATCACGAGGTCAACAGTCATAATCCTGCCTGTTCACCGAAGGAAACTGTGGCGTGGTCAAATTATTGCGTCGCTTTCTGCGCACCCATCGATGGAATAATGCACTTTAAGCAGCACTTACACTAAGAAGCGTATAGTGTGCAGACCTGATTGACGCGTGAATCAAGCATTCCGTCAGTCACTCGTTGCTTGAGCAGGTCCTGGGACCTTACTTCCCCATCCTGATCAGGACTTTCAGAGCCAGTTTTCTGCTGGTTGTGCCTAACCCATGGAGAAGGACAAGGCTTGAGTTTCTGCCCAAGGCAGGCAGTGATCCCTCAACTGCTAAATCACAGAGGTCGATAAGGCTCTCCTACTCACTCATCCGGGAGGCGGCTGCGGCCCATACGACACCGCTAGAGCCACAGGACCAGTGGCATTTCGCCGTGGCACACATTGGGCCCATGTCCTAACTCCCCGGCGAGCCCGTTGGGGGGCCCCCCTAGTTTCCCAGCCGCCGCCAGTACCCATTGCCTCACCCCCCTGGGTTTGGAGGAGGGGGGTGCCTGGTCGGGGATTGAACCAGAGTCCGCTGGTTCTATCCCCGCCTGGCTCGGAAGGCCTCGCACCCCCCCGCGCTCAGCTCCTAAAGGCCATGAAAAAGGTCGTAAATCTGGCCATCGAGGACACGCTTTAGACTCAACCCCTTTTGAAGGAGCAACATGCCTATCTAAAGGGCATGTCGACTGCACTTATGAAGCTGGTCTCGGCAGTGGGTTGGCCCAGGGAGGTGGCGTTGGGCTGATTCATGAGTGTGGGAGAGATCACAGGAGCATCACAGGACACCACCTCCTTTGCCTCCATGGAGACAAGAGCAGCACATAGAGGCATCAAACCTCAGGGTGTAATGGACTATGTCCATGCTTAAGAGTAGGGAAATCACCGCTCAGCTAAAGGGTGACAGCGTCACAGCGGTTCACACTCGAGGCTGCTCTCAAGTACTCTTTCCCATTCGGTGGCTGCTAGTGGCGAGCTGTCGGAAGCACTGCGGCTTGAGGGCTACGAAGACGTTATATGTGGATGATCTTTCGGTGAGTGGAAAATTTGCCTACACAGTACCGAAACGGATGCAAAGAGATGTAGACATTATCCAAAGTTGGTGCGACAAGTACCGAATTTGTATTAATCCAGCCAAGACCACCGTAGTCACTTTTACTAAACGAAGGAACCTAGGAATACTACCACTCATTATGCAAGAAGCGAGTAAGAGTGAAATACTTAGAAGTGATAATACATAAGCAGATCACAATGCAACCACAGCTCTGCGGGCGTGCAGAAGGACGAGCCAGTTCCTTGCAGTATATGACGAATTTAATGCGCTGCTGCCTTTCTATCCTTCTTTCCTTTCCACGCCTTCCAGCGTTGATTGCCACTTTGTAGAGTTTATACATGGGGAAATTATCACTTTTCACTCTCCACTTGTCCACCATGTACTCAATGGCCAAGTCAACGGATAACTGACCAGTGATCACTTGAAGTGCTTCAGTGGGATGCTGTCAGATCTCTGGGATTGGACCAGTACAGTCTTTTTGGACTATGAGTTTGCTACCCTTGAAAACGGAGCAGTAGCCCTTGCAGTGGGCTTGCCAGTTTTACGTATTGAGGCAAACCTTTGAGGTACTGGAGGTGTTAGCTGAAACGCCACCGCTCACCTGTATTGATGTATAAGTCACTTCCTTGACAAGAGGAAGCATCTGACCGCTAAAACGTATCGACGGTTGGCTATTTAATTCTCCCTTAAGAGGGTGATCTGGTTTTTTTTCCTCAGCCACCTATTCTGTGCAGCACACTGTGGCTTCTCCTTATTCACGTCACGCTGTCCCTAGTCCCTCAATTGTGGATTGTAAAATGAATAATGTGTACAAAGTATTTAGGCCAGAGCTACTTGAGATATTATTGGAACGTGTTAATGTCGTGTCAATCAACAAATAATGACGATTTTCAATGATCGGATGCGGCTATTATTCGCCGTGTAAACTAATTGAAAATGTAACAGAAACCTCGAAGAGCTAGTTACTTGTTATTTGTGAACATTACCCCCAGTAGTTTGGCAAACTCCAGAAACGGCTGGTCTAAAGGAATCGGAAGAGCTCGCGTGTTTCCCAAACACAACTATGGATTTCAGTAGTGAGGGGGATGGCACTTCTGGGATGAGTGACGTAATCCCCCCCACCCACCAGCTGATGTATGACGTCGCCCACCCCCCTCACCACCATAGCTGATCTGACGTCACCCCCCCCCCCCTCACTACTACAGCTGATATGATGTCACGCCCCCCACCACTATGAATCACCCGTGTGACGTCTTGCCCCCACAATTGGCGCAACTTCTGAGAGGATCCCACCACTATGAATCCCCCTGTGTGACGTCACGCCCCCCACAATTGGCGCAACTTCTGAGAGGATCCCCCCACCAATATGAATCCCGTGTCTGACGTCATGCCCCCACAATTGGCGAAACTTCTGAGTGAATCTACTTCATACCCCTACTAATTATCGCGCTAACGCCTAATTACCTCCTACCCCCAATCCCCCCCCCCCCCCGTGTTCACGCTAAATACATCCCGAGCACACGTGGAGCCGCTAATTTTTTTTTACTGAGACGTAATTGCGCAAAAAACGGTTGCCCTACGCTCCTAGCAAACATTACGCGAATTACGAGATTGATAATAAAAAAATATCGCGCATTATTATTATCACTTCATTAAATTTACGCGTGTTTCGAAAAAAGATTTAGGACGATAGATAAAACGTGATTGTTAAAGGTACGCGTTTTTTTTTTTAAAGACGCAGGAAGATAGATAAAACATAGTCGTTAAATTTACGCGTTTCGATTGCAAGTAATTATATCGAGGAATCAGGGCAATAGATAGAATAAAGTTTTAAAAAATTACGTTGTTCATTATTCCGAAGCTAGATCGGGTTTGTAATTAGAGGCAGTAGTTAAATTTACGCATGTTTCGAAAAAAATTTAGGACGATAGATAAAACGTTTTTGTTGAAGGTGCGCGTTTCGATTGCACGCAAGTATATAGGTTATACGACGAAGTAGGGCAATAGATTCGTCAAATTTACGCAAGTCGTTCAACGAACAAAAAATATTTGAGGCAATAGATAGATCTACCAATCCTAGCAATAAACAGTTTTTTCTCTGTTCATTCCAATGAATCGACAAACGACGAAGACTGTTTGAAGAAAGTTCGAGTCTTGATGATTCTGCGGCCGGTTCGGGTATGGCGACACGTGTCGGTTGAGCGCTCATCGGAAAAAGCTTAATGCTGCAAATACGCCGTAAAACCCGGGTTTATCGCCAAGGTCTGATTCAGCTAGAGCTCTCGGAGGATTTATTCGCTCCCCGACGTTGGGGCCCATTGGCGAACTAAGCTGACAATTTTTTTTTTTTTCCTCCTACGGTCGTTTGACTTTTACGTTTTAACATTACGCTCTCTATAACGAGGCATCGATTTTTTCGAGCGTGAAATGCCCCAAGATACTCGGAATTGCGGCGGCGTTTTGTTCAGTCCCGAGGACCAGAGATAAATCCGCTTTGGCCCATTATGAATCAGTATCTTCGTATAAATATTTGACGACTTTGAACTCATTTAGATAAATATGTGGTGCGAAGCATTCAGCAAATCCTCGTCGCCTTGTGTGTTCGATAACGCGCATACGGGCAGGTATCTCTTCGTTCGATGTATTTCTATTCTATTCTTCATAGTTCGCGGGTAAATACCGTCGATGTTTAACTAGCAGGTGACCCCGGGGTCTCCAAAAGTAGGTGCTAGCCTGACCATTCAAGTTTTATGTGGGCCACGGAGGCTATTAGACTCCCACCAGTCGAGGATCGCCTGAAATGCATGAGTGGACCCCGTGAAATATTTTTAGATCGCCGGCTATAAGCGTACATCACTAGAAAAAATTGCTGATATGTCGTTAACGAAAATCAGAAAACACGTACGTCCAGTATGGGAACCCTGAGTTACCTCGGAAGTATTCAGGAAGGGCCTTTTACCAAGCTCATCCTTCCAATTGGCGGCCCTGCACTTCTTTTCCCATTTGATGATGTCGGAATCTTTCAGAGGTCAATTTGTTGTCCTTTTTCGCCAATTTGAGTCTTCTTATTCCCATCTACTCTCTGATGATCCGGTACCCAACACAATAGCAGCTCAGCAAGTGTCTTCGAACCCGCCAGGCATTCGCAAATCACCCCCATCGAAATACCACGGGGCTTGGAGAGCGTTCTATTTTTCTGCCTAGAAGTCTCCATCTGGTTATATGTAACTGTATTGCTCCCTGGATCCTAGGCCCAGAGCACCAGCTTTAAGCGTGAGGCCTTCCCTACTCATCTGGTTTGTTCACGGAGAACCTGTGGGCTTCAACAAAATCCCTTACGGTTTGGAAAAAGTATCTTCGTTCAGCAGATAGATACAGAAATAGTTAAAGTTGATGTATGTTACTAGAAGACACTCTGTAAGATTGATCAAATACAATGAAGTAGCATGTTCGACAAAACATTATTGATTTTGATGCTCCGTAAGTAGCTGACTATTCGAAAACATCCTGAGAGTGGTTAAAATCGTTGAAGCTGTTTTTCCAAAAAACGTCAAGAGCCTAGTTTTGCTTTTTAGGCCAGTATCAATCTCTTAGCGAGAATTCGGGCCTAGAGTCCAAGCAGTTCACACGCGTCTTTGTTGCTCCCTCTTAATTCATTCCGAAACGTGGGTTCTTGTTGTCAGTTCACGTCAAAATTGTGCAAGAGTACGGTGTCTGTATTCCTGAGGGTTCCCTCATTATAAACACTGTGTCGACCATAATCCAACTAAATTGTCGCGCCCCCACTGCTTCTCCCACTACTGGCCGCCGGTGAGTCCCCCGATTGCTAATATTTTTGTTGGTGCGTCGCCTAATCATGTACGCTTAGTTGGCTGTTGGCCTGGCGTCATAGCATTCTGCGTTCTCGGCGTGATTGAGGCTCGTAAATTACGTACCGAGTTGATTGCTTCACCTCGCGCACATATTTAATGCAGCAAAACATAAATAGGTATCTGCATAGGAGTAATAGTGTACAGAGTACCCCGTCTAAAAGCACTGCTACTCCTAAGCGACCCCGTAGTTCACCGGAATCAGCAATTTATAATCGGGAGAAGAGAACTAATATAATGGGTGATTCTAGCAACGAAGAGTTGTTAATGTCAATCAGTAAAATGATGGACGAGAAGCTAAAAGTACTGCCCACCAAGAAAGATTTTGAAGAGCTTCGTGCTGAGGTGCAGTGGCTACGGCAGGAGAACAAGCAGCTGCGGGTTGAGATTGCTGAACTGAAGGCGGCGGCAACCCAAAGAGACCGTCGTATTGAATTTTTGGAGCTTAATTCCCGAAAAAATAACCTAATTTCGAGGGCTCTTATTGTTCAGCTGGAGGACGATCTCAACCCTGTGGTTCAACGTTTTTTCGCCGATACTTTGCAGATTTTGGATCGTATTGAGCTCGACTCCGTTCGACGTCTTGGTGGTTCGCTGGGCGCAACCGGAGGATTGTTATTGGTGATATTACGCAATTAGTTGAGTTGATCTGAAACTGGTTATCATGGGATTACTCTCGGAACGCCAGTCTCGGGGACGTGAGGGGTCAGTGTGGGATACAGCCTCGACTACTGCTGGCAGCTGAAATGAGGAGGTCTGTCGGAGAGAGGATGCAACTGTGGCTGAAACTGGACTGTCAATGGATAATGAATTTTGTTATAATTTTTACTTTCCTTGCTCTACGAAGTAGAAAGGAAAGTTATGTAATCGGCTGAAAAAAAAATTTTGAGTTCTCTTCAGATCTTTACGTTTCAGACCCCCCTGAGTCCGAAAAACACTATTTGGGAAAATGGTCTGTGTGTGTGTGTGTGTGTGTATGTGTGTCTGTGAACGATTTTTAGAGAAAACCACCGTACCAAATCAGCTCAAACTTGATATCTAGCCCGGAAGTCACTATGGGACGCCAAAATAAGGGTATGAACAAAATCCATCGAAAGTTAACTATAGTTATCATAGTGATCAAAACACCAAATTTTTTTTTTCTCAAAAACGACTCTAACGATTTTGATTAAATTTTTTATATTGGTAGCTCTTGATATGATAATTATACCACAAAATTCCCATCTATGGGAAAATGACGAGAGCAGCACAATAAATTACCAAAACTTTCGACGAAATCGATTTTAGCGCAGTTTTTAGAGAAAACCACCGTACCAAATCAGCTGAAACTTGATGTCTAGCCTACAGGTTACCATGAGACGCCAAAATTAGGGTATGGGCAAAATCCACCGAAATTGAACTATAGTTATCATAGTGATCAAAATACCAATTTTTTTTTGTCAAAAACGGCTCTAACGATTTTGATTAAATTTTTTATATAGATAGCTCTCAATAAGACAATTATACCATGAAATTTCCATTCGTGGGAAAATGACGAGAGCAGCACAATAAATAATCAAAATATTCGACGAAAAGCGTTTTTAGCGCGGGTTTTCCTAATAAACTCCGCTGGAATGTTAGTAGAAAGTTAAAGAAAACTGGTATTGTAGTCCAATCTAATACATAAAGGGTGAGTGTTTAAAAACGCTCATGAGATACATAGGGCTCACTACAGAAATTCCTGAATTTCAACTACCGCCATTTCGCTTACTACCAGTTCTAAACATTTTTACCCAATAACTCTGCAAAAGAAATTACTATCCTTCTTCAAAAAATTTGTGTTTACAGCCTCATTAATTATCTGTGTACCAATTGCTCAATAATGGTCCTGCAATGAGTAAGAGTAGCACAATAAATTCCGGAACTGTAAGCGCTACCGCTCTCCGTTGCAGTGAAGTGTTGTTTGACCAGTTCAAATTAACTGAGTGATAAATGAATTGATTAAATCGAATTAGCCATGTACAAAGTGAATTGACGTAGAGCTAAGGAAAGTTGTGTGTTGCAACGCACCAGATATTTTGATTTATAATGTGGCAGGTCTTTCTAGTAAAAAGAATGAGTTTTCTTGTATTAATTTTGTCAAATCTTTTCAGGTATTTATTCTCATAGAAACGCATGTAACTGAATGTGCTGAGTCAATTTACGCTAATTATTTCCCTGAGTTCGAAGTTAGCTGGATGCATGCTGAAAAGAGGAGTAATGTTGGAAGAGCCAGTGGTGGTATTTTAGTGGCTGTTAAAAAAGGGCGAGGCAATATGAATATAGTGAGTCTAGATGGAGCCATTTTTGTTAAGTTTACTTGTGCCGGGGCCACTGTATATCTTGTGCCTGTTTATTTAAATTGCAACGACTGGGAAGTCGATTTTCGGAACGAGAGGATGTCTTCCACTTTTTACTTTCCGCTACCCGAAGGGAAGGAAAGTATAGTAATCGGCCCAAAAAAAAAAGTTGGGTTTTCTTCAGATCTTTACGTTTCAGACCCTTCTGAGTCTAAAAAACCTAATTTCGGAGAGAGGTCCGTGTGTATGTCTGTGTGTATGTCTGTGTGTATGTCTGTGTGTATGTCTGTGTGTGTGTGTCTAGTTCGATTTGCGGGAGAACGGCTGATCCGATTGAGCTGGTTCTTTTTTTGTTCGTTATTTTTGAAGACACCAAAATAAGGTTATGGACGATTTCGGCCGATGGAAAGGGGGATGGGGGGCAAAAATGTACCAAAAACTAGGGGTTTTCGCATTTTTCTCGAAAACGGCTGTAACGATTTTGATTAAACTTTCAAATTATCTTCTCCTAATCAATATCTAACTTTTCTTCTCTATACATATCTCCATGAAAATACGGTGAACGGAGATATGGGCCCTTGAAGCAAAAATATGTTTTTTACGCTTTTTGGCAAAACGGCTTCAGCGATTTTCACCAAACTCACAGGATGTTTTCAAATAGTTGATACCTACATATTCTTTTTAATAAATGTTCCTGTGACGGTCCATTGAACAGAGATAAAAAGCAAAATGTGTCGAAAATAACGTTTTTTCTAACATTTCCGTAAATTCCAGGGTAACTTTTTCACCAGATGTGATATATCCTAATGAAGTATCTTCTAGTCACCCATACCAACATTTCGTTCTCTATAATTATTTCTGTATATATATGTTGAACAGAGATATAAGCCAAGTTAACTCAGAAAAGGAGATTTGTCGAATATTAATTTATCGGTATTCCAATTTTCTCAAAAACGGCTCTAACGATTTCGATCAAACTTTCGGAGTACTCTCAGCTAACTAGTCCCTACATTTAGTTCTCCATAAATGTTTCTGTAGAAATGCGTTGAACGAAGATATAGCACCCGCATATGTAGCTGGTGTTCGAGCTTAAAGGGGTGGCGGAAAGTAGTGTGTTGCTACGCACCAGATATTTATGTGTATGCCCAATACTTGCCGAGTTTCGAGTCGTGGTGTTTGGATGGCCGGGACTTTCGCGCGATGAGGCACTGGTGCTCCTTGATGGTCCTGATTGGTCGGGTCTTGCCCGTTACTGTAGATTGGCGTGGCGTTATAGGCACAGTCTTATCAGGGAATTTAATTACGATTAATTTTGTAAAATATCTATTGTAAAATTTTCTTTCCCCCTTTAACAAACATTAGTCTTTAGATAATTGGAATCGGGGCCGGTCCTCCGGCGGACGGTTTTAAAACCATGTCGTTTATTTATTGTCATGAAAGGTAAAATTAATTTGTTTTTTGTAATAAACTATTTTCTTCTTCTTCTCTTCTTCTTCAATCTCTTCGCATGGCGGTGTCGGAATCTCGTGGAGTGGAGGCAGGTAACATTAGACTTGCAGCGTTGACCGTGTTCTGGCGTGGCGTGTGATGCAAGAAAAGTGCCGAGGACATGCGTCAGTATCACCACCCGCGTGCTGCTCGGGTAGTACCTTGAATGGTGGTCGTTCTATCGTGGAACATCCTCTTATCGTTCTTTCCTTCGCCCGTCCCGGCCTATCGAATATCGTGTGGATAGAATGGTGTGGGTCCCAGAGGTGTGAGACTGAGCCCAACTGCGCAATCACGTTTTGCAAAAGAATAATAAACGTCGGGTAATAATTTGTGTCCCCCTATAACTCGACAACTTCGAATATATAGCATTTACAAGTTTATTTCAACCCTTTACAAAAATGATTCAACCGCTTGCAAATGTGTTTAAACTATTTATTAATGTATTTAAACTATTTAAGATGATAAAGCGCCAGTAGAGATTTCCGATTCGCGTAAGCACCCCTTCTGAATGGGAGGAAATTCTTTTGCCATTAAAAAAAAAAGTCATCATGCCTTCGCGGTGTGCACCGCACCGTTACTCTTTCGTATGCTCTCCACTCAGCTCAACGAATTTCTTCTTCAATCCGCGATTTGTTAGTTGTTATTTTCCAGTTTGACTAAGTATTGATTCATTCATTCTTTTGTTGTTCGAAGAATAGTCGGACTTCCGGACTTTCTTGTCAGCCCTCCTAATGTCTTTAGACAACGGCGAGGGAAATATGAGGTAATTTCTGTCGACAAAAAGTTGTTTGTGGTGCGCACTGCGAAGGGATGATGACTTCCCTTTTGAATGGCGAAATAATTCTTCGAATTCAGAATCGGAAACTCGACAGTCCCTATTTCATTTATAAAGGTTTAAATACATTTCTAAATGATTCGCGAGATGAATTATCTTTGTAAAGGGTTGACAGCTTCATCTGTCACAACGCAGGTTTTTCATTGAAGGTCGTAGCATAAGTACCAGCAGCTCAGTAAATTCGAGAAATGTCATGTTTTGTCGTCAAGTTCTATTTAACCACATTCTAAGGCAAATAGATCGGATTATCAGCGATAGCCAAGAAACTCACTGAACGTTGTGTTTTGTACGAACAGGAGCCTTAAAAATGTATGTTGACGAAGCTCTCAGCTCAAAAAAATTTCGGGCGAATTATTTAGAGATCGAATCGAGATTGGATTCCACGTACGTAAACTCGTCGGGAAACGTACAGGTTGAGACGGTTGACCTCCTTCCACCTTCGAGAGAAACCTCGTACTTAGTTCACAGCTCCGATTGGCTCGAAATTCCCACTAGACTCGGTGAAGAGCCAAAAGGCAAGTGAGATGTGGCGTGACGGAGGGGGGGGGGAAGAAAATGTTCCAGTATCGAAGATGTTTTTTCCCCTTTAAAAGGCTCCACTCGACGAACAGTTTGCACGGTGTATTTGAGTTTTTCCCTTTTTCAAGTCTCAGAATTCGTTCGAGAGGAGCCATCGCGATTGTCGGTGAAAGCTCTTTGGATTCGCTGAAAAATCTGCGCGGGAGCCAAGTGGCGGCTTATCCACTTCCGTGGGATGGAGCCGGAACGGAATGGAGAGTTATTTGTTAGGTGGGTTCAGCTGTTTGAAGAGAAGTTGCTCAGGTAATCCGTCGGAGTGTTGATTTGTCCCATGACTCGAGAGATTCGGCTCTGAAACACGCACGAGCTCAGTCATCTAATCTTGAGGAACCTTCCAGCGAGTTTTCAGTCGGTGGAAATTGAGAGGTTTGAGACAGTTTATTCCTCTTCACGAGAGCTCGTCAAACACTGGGGGGAGCTAATTCTAAACTCGCACCGCTCCAAGCGCGCGATTCATCCGGTTTTCTCAATTTGCTATTTGACTCGGTCGACGGGGGTGTAATATTTTGTAACGCTGCGATGAAGAGTCAAAACAAGGTGTTCCACGCAAAGCGTCGAAGTTGTCAGAGTCTTTGACCTCGGACTTCCCCGCGTCATTGTCTCCGACCGCCTAATTGTTTCCAACTAGTGGGTGTGCCTTCCACCCTACTTGCACCACCCCAGCGTGCCTTCCTTCCTACTTGCACCACCCCAGCGTGCCTTCCTTCCTACTTGCACCACCCCAGCGTGCCTTCCTTCCTACTTGCACCACCCCAGCGTGCCTTCCTTCCTACTTGCACCACCCCAGCGAGCCTTCCTTCCTTCTTGCACCACTCCAGCGTGCCTTCCTCCCTACTTGCACCACCCCAGCGTGCCTTCTATCCTACTTGCACCACCCCAGCGAGCCTTCCTTCCTTCTTGCACCACTCCAGCGTGCCTTCCTCCCTACTTGCACCACCCCAGCGTGCCTTCTTCCCTATTTGCACTACCCAAGTGTGCCTTCCCTACTCACCTCCCCCTAGTATGCCTTCCGCCATCTCCCACCTTCGTGACCCACACCTTAAACCTCTTTATGCCTGTGCTGTCCTACTTTCCTTTCGTTTTCCTTGCACCACCTCCTGTGCTTTCTCATGAGATCACTCATTCATCCTCGTTTTTGCACCTCCAGGTCTCTGTTGCCCTGCTTAATTCACTACCACATCATTGTCTCACACTCATCACCTCATCTCTCTGTGCTCTGGCTCATCAGGCAGCCCAGCCTAGCCACGTCCTCCAGCTCGCTCAGCCCTCATGAGCACTAGCCTCCTCACTCACGATCATTACCACACACAACTGTAACCCCACTTCAAGGGTTATCCTGCTGCCACAGCGCGGGGGAGTATGTTCGACGCAAAGCGCCGAAGTTGTCAGAGTCTTTGACCTCGGACTTCCCCGCGTCATTGTCTCCAACCGCCTAACTGTTTCCAACTATTTCAATACCTGCCCCTCACCTGCGGGAATCCCTCACCTGCGGGCCCCCAGCCCCCTTTTCTAGGTTTTCCCCTTTTCTTTATTTCTTTCTCCCAATTTCATTTTCCTATCGACGATAGAGCTCTTCCAAAATCATTCTGCTTCCAACAACTGCCCCAGTAACTTCTCACTCTCTCACACGGTTGCCAGTTCACGCGTTCCGAGTACTGCCCTTGTGTCGCCCATTTGTACTTCATCTCACCTCAATTTCAATTCTACTCAATTCCGTACGCACGTATAATACAGTCCTCCTCACGCTCACCAAGTTTCAGTTTCATTGCGATCCTCAGCTCCCCCATTCTTGCACCCAACACAAGGGATAGTTCGCAGTATTATTCCTCGCGTTATCAGACTTCTGCTTGGTCTGTTTTCCTAACACAACAACTTTCTGCGAACGTATTAAGGCCTCGTTATGAGTTAGGTTAATTAGATACGAGTGACGACCAAGGGTGGCCGAATATCGAGTATTTATGGTAATGCGTGCTTCGGCTGTGCCAGGATGGTGGTTAGGTAGAAGAGGAGATCGCAGCTCTGGTTGTCGAGTTCTCCACGTGAAGGATCAATCCACAGAATTCGCCTCCATTCTGCCACTACGACCTGCCACCCGCAGACACGACAGCGAGCATTCACAGCGATACAATCCTGGCCTCTTGTGGCACCACACGCATACATACCATTGTCCCAAATAGTGTTGTTCCGTGGTTGAGCTTGGAAAGTAAACCCATGTTGTCAGTCTCATAAATCGTCTATACACTGCCGGGTTGAGTGTCGCACCAAATACTCCGAAAGGCTAAGGAAAGCGGGAGAGACGGAAAATGCCTGGACTATTCGCTAGTTGCCCCGTTAATTTAATCGTAGAACTTCGAAACTCTGATTAACGAGTCGTTACCCAAAGTCGATAAACGACGATTCTCCGGCCGCCAGTAAACGTGTGAGTTACTGACTCTCAATTCTGAATTGATTAACTGGCCATCGGCTAGATATCGCGAACGTCGAGTCGTTTTGTTCACCGCTCTTTGGTTCATATTTGCCTAGTTGTCTGCGCGGCGGGTTTACAACCGCTAAATCATCTCTCGTCCTCGGGCTGAGTGCGCTTTTCCAACCGTCGGTTTTTCTCTCGCTCGTTCTAAAGAGCCAATTCAGCGTTTAAGCACTTGCAAGGTGAAGTAAACTGTGAGGTCGAAAAATCTCCTCCCGTTGGGAACGCTCGCCTTAACCCCGTCTTTTGCTCCTCGTCTTGAAACCCCCTGAAACATTAAGCGCACAGTTGGTCGAACGCCGGTGTAGCACGCCACCTTCGGCGAACAAAACTCGGAGCTTGTTTTCTTTCCGTTGAATCGTTTTTTAGCGTTTCTGACCGGCGGCTCATTCTGATTCGGTTCAAAACCGCGACTATCGCGTTAACACGGACGTGTAAAATAGAATACGTTGTTTCTATGAAATATTCATGAATTTGTCGAGAAATCGTGAATTGAATCATTTTAAACTGAACTTCACTACCGCATTACCGCGTTTGGATGCCGATTGATTTGGATATCCGGTAAACAATTTCCGAAATGCCACGAACAAATAGTTTCTTCTGACCTGTAAACTGGTGACTGAAATCATTTTAGGAGGAGGAGCGAGATGTGCTTCCGAGGTTTACGGGTAAAAGTAAATGAACATGTTTCTTGTGGTAAGGTGAAACGGCTCATTCAAAATTTTAAAAAAGCCCAAATGAATTAGGTCGAAATTAAATGGATCCACGCTCTTGGTGTGTAATGTAAAATTTATCTTGTACAAGAAATTTATTCCGCTTTTTCACATTGTAAGATTTAACGAAAAAAAAAAAAATTAAAAAAGGAGAAAAAGAGCAAGAATAAAACGAGCGGAGTGTAGCAACCGCCAACCGCCAACTTTCCACTACCCCTGTAAATTCGAACACCAGCTACATATGCGGGTGCTATATCTTCGTTCAACGCATTTCTACAGAAACATTTATTGGGAACAAAATGTAGGGACTAGTTTGCTGAGAGTGCTCCGTAAGTTTGATCGAAATGGTTAGAGCCGTTTTTGAGAAAATTTGAATACCGATAAATTAATATTCGACAAATCTCCTTTTCTGAGTTAACTTGGCTTATATCTCCATTCAACATATATATACAGAAATAATTATGGAGCACGAAATGTTGGTATGGGTGACTTAAAGACACTCCATTGGGATTTATCACACCTGGTGAAGAAGTTACCCTGGAATTTACGGAAATGTTAGAAAAAGCGTTATTTTCGACACATTTTGATTTTTATCTCTGTTCAACGGACCGTCACAGGAACATTTATTGAGAACAATACGTAGGTATTAACTATTCAAAAACATCTTGAAAGTTTAGTGATAATCGTTGAAATCGTTTTGCCAAAAAGCGTAAAACAACCTATTTTTGCTTCATAGGCCTATATCTCCGTTCCCCCTATTTTTATGGAGATATGTATGAAGTGAAATGTGCAGAAGATAATTTGAAAGTTTAATCAAAATCGTTATAGCCGTTTTTGGGAAAAATGCAAAAAACCCTAGTTCTTGGTACATTTTCGTCCCCTACCCCCTCTTTCCATCGGCCGAAATCGTCCATAACCTCATTTTGGTGTCTACAAAAAATAAAGAACAAAACAAGAAAAGAACCAGCTCAATCGGATCAGCAGTTCTCCCGCAAATCGAACTACAGACACACACACACACGGACCACGCGCCGAAATTAGCTTTTTTAGACGCACTAGGCCTCAAAAGGAGTCAAGACAATAAATGAGGGGTTGGTACGCGTGGTATCATCGTGCGACTGTCATGGAATGACGATAAATGCTGCCAAATCTGAAGCCATGATCCTGGGGACCACTAAGCGAGTGACACAGTGTGAGGCACCAGAAGTGTGCATTAATAGTGAACCACTAGAATACGTGACCAACATAAAAAATCTAGGGATAAATGTATCACGCACGCTGTCATGGTTGCCACACGTCACGCTCTTATGCAAACGTGTGTATGGTTCAATCTGGTATATTCGCAGGTTAGCAATAGATATGCCGTTAAGTGTATGACGGAGGCTTGTCGAAAGCTTGGTACTGCATAACTTTGATTACGCCATACTAGCTTTCTGCGACATGAACAGCGAGCAGTGCGATAATATGCAGAAAGCACTGAATTCAGCAGTACGTTTCGTTTATCGCCTCAAAACATATCAGCATGTAACGCCATACTTTCTGAGGTTGGGCTGGTTGAAGGTGAAGGAAAGAGTCGCGCTCCTCTCTGCGACCATGTTGATCAGGATCCTTAAGTACGGAAACCCCAGATACCTCCGTGAAAGGTTTATGATGCTGAGTGAAGGTCACATGCATGGAACGCGGGGCGAACTCATGCAGGTTCCAAAGCACAGGACCTTACTGTATAGCAGATCTTTTAGGATTCGAGCAATCCATGTACATAACGAACACAGAGATATATTTGATTTTAATTTAAGTGCAAATAGTTTTAGGAATAGAATGAAAAAAACGTTAATAAAAAAATACGAGGAAACCAAACAATGAGGTATTTATGGAATTGTCAAGTGTAAGTGCGAAAGTGTAGTGGACGTGGAAGTGCAACAGAAGATTTGTCAGAATGTTAGAAGATGATTTTTTATTTTATTCACGTGGTAATGACAACTAGAAACAGTGATTGTTACATAATTCCTGGGAACAGGGAAGAGAGGGCCTTAAGGCCCTATTGCTTCCCAGGTTATTAAATAAATTCTTCAGTCAGTCAGTCAGTCAAAACGTAATGATCCAAATTTTTTTTTGATACGATTACAATACTTTCCTTTCCCTTAGGGGTACCGGAAAGTAAAAAGTCGTAATAAAATTGAAAAAAGTTAAGGGTGGTGGTAGGTACATTATTGGAAGAAAAACAGTTGTTGGAAGAAAACCTCGTTTGCACGTATACACTCACGTATGTCTTGATGTTGGAGTTGAACTCAAAGTGCCTCCATTATGAGGGCACTGGAAGGTGGAAGGCTCTATGTAAGATCGGCAATTAGGGGAAGGGAACACCACAGCCTTGCCCCAGCAATCCTGTGGGACTTTCCCAGAGAAACTGTCAGGTGAGAAGCCACATAGACGACACGACGCCGCCCTAATCGCCTAAAAGGAACCTTAAGGTACTCCTCGCTGAGTATTCCCCTCCCATTAATCAAATAAGACGTTAATTGGTCGATTGAGTAATTAAATGATGGAGAAATGTGGTCATACCAACTGTACTGAGCTTGAGAAAGGGTTGAAACACACAAAAAGAAAAATGAGACCTATTTTCCCTACGCAGACAAAATAACGGGAAAAGTTTGAACAGATGACTTAATATTTTGAAATTAACTTAGGATAAAATAAAGGGAACGTTCTGACCAGGTGGTGGCGAAGTGGACAGACGGAGAGAAGTTGGCAGACGAAAGACGACGACGTCGGGGATCCCCGAGGCGGCTGGAAGATCAGGCTTTCCGAGATGTGGAAGACTTAGTATAGTTGCTGATAATATCTGGCCGATGAAGTGTTCCAATAGAGAGAGAAAGAGAGATTGAGGGTAATAGACTGGTAAGTGAGGTATAGAAAAACGGGAAACCTGGGATACTGATGACCCAGTTTGCAATATGAGAATTCGGCAGACGACCGTTGAGGGTTTCGGCGAAAGACAGACTGGCGGGTTCAGGAACGGTCTTCATCGAGGTCGGAGCGGAGAGCTTGTAGCGACAAGAGCGCGATCACTCAGAGGTCGCCCGAGAGAGCACCAAATATTCCGAAGACAACACTCGCGCGCTGGTAATTTAAAAATATGATCTATTGTTTAGATTTCTAAACACCGTCCTTTGTTGAAAACACAGCGGTTTATTGAATTGGAACGATGACAAGCAGCACTGGGGAGGCTTGTATGACATATTTCACAACAATGGTAGGTTGTGCTTTGAGCATTGCCCGTGGCATTGGAGAGGGTGCCTAGCTTCATAGCCTTTACCCCTCTCCAGCCAGCACCGATCATCTCTTTAGGGGGGTTTCCAGCGAAACCACGGTCCCCACGAGGCCAATCACATGGCTTCACGGCCGACAGTGCCACGCCCTAGAGGCTCCACGCTGCCGGCCACGGGCAGAAGCACCCGTGGTACCCATTCTATATGGCTGCCCCATGAGCAGCCTAAGGACCTGAATGGGTGGTAGGCCCCGGTACCGGAATTGCCAAAAGGCGTACTACCAGCACCTAAGCTTTATCTCCATGGGGGGTACGGGAATTGGGCTTGTCCCCACACCTGCCATGGAGAAGGGTGTCAGGCCGTCTTTTACGGCCAGAACTGCGATCCCCTTTCCGACGTGACGAGGGTGGACTACTCTATATTCGGCCGCCCTCGACCGCGAACCACCCATCTCACACTAACCTAACACTTCTAATCCTACATACACATCCATTCAACCCTTAAATACATTCACACATTTTCCCGATGGTCCAGGGGCGGACTACTCGATATTCATCCCCCCTGGATCCATCGCTACACTACCTAACCTACAAAACACTAACACACATATACACAACACGTACATTCACACATATTTACACTCAGCCCTTAAATACAGTCATACCGACGGTCCAAGGATGGGCTACTTGATATTCGACCATCCCTGGCACCGCCCACTCAAAACCACACACCAATACATAACACAAACACAAATACACACTCTAAACACCTACTCTCAAGGCCCTGCGCACATTCCCTAATCTAGTGTCTTCGCTAACCTTTAACACCTTTTCTCCAAACCACTTCCACCAAATAAAACTTCCCTGATTCCTGACCATTGTCATGTCCCACTGGCTTCCTATTCTCATTAACTCGTTCCTCGCCCTATTCCTCTCGTTTTCACAGCTGACACAGTGGAACACTACGTGCTCCGCTGTGTCAAGCCCACCACACTCACACAGCCCGTCAGGCACCAGCGAAAACCCACGGAGCTTCTCACGGAAGTCTCCGTGGCCCGTGATTAGCTGGGAGGTGTAGAATCCGAATCCTTGCCAGTGGGACTTAATCCTATCTCGAACCTGTGGCCGCCACGCGTACGTCCATCTGCCTTTCTCACTGGAGATCCACCTTTCCTGCCACTCATCGACAACTAACTTGTCGATGAGGGCCTTCCTCT
The DNA here is from genome assembly GCA_020466155.1 of Pachypeltis micranthus. Classification (NCBI taxonomy): domain Eukaryota; kingdom Metazoa; phylum Arthropoda; class Insecta; order Hemiptera; family Miridae; genus Pachypeltis; species Pachypeltis micranthus. The sequence goes on along the minus strand of CM035768.1, from coordinate 77,111,402 downwards.
TTCTACCTTCGACTTCTCTGCGGTTCCACATCACACGTCCCTGTGCTCTTAGCCGGAAGCCCGCCCACCTCCTCTTCACTTCGAGGTCCATGGGCGGCTCCCCGGCAACGACACACAGGGCATCGGAGGAGACTGTCCGGTAGGCCTTTACCATTTTTATTAACATCTTTCTTTGGCCACCCGCCAGTCTCCTCCTCGTGTGGGCATTCAGCTTGTCCCACCAAGCTCCAGCTGCGTACGCGATAACTGCCACGTACATCCCCCTATAAATCGTGCGCAGGGCCTCCTTTCCTACTCCCCATCCTTCCCTAGCCAATCTTGCTACTCCATAAAACTTCTCCCTTCCTTTTCCTATCACATAATCCACACGTCTATTTATTGTCAAACCTGATCCCCATATTACACCTAAATATTTTATTTCCTTTACCATTCCTATCCTTCCTTCTCCATAAAACAGGCGTGGTGGCCTTCCTTCATCAAATTTTCCCTTTAGCATCATAACCTTCGTCTTTGCCTCCGATATTTTCATTTTACTCTCTTTGCACCATCCTTCTACTACTCCTAAAATCCTGTTTCCTTTCCTTTCCAGCTCGGCCCTCGAGTTTCCTGCTACAATAATTACACCATCATCGGCATACGCCACCATTTCATGTCCTTCCTCTTCCACTTTCCTTATCATCCTATCCATAACCTTTTTCCAGAACTGAGGGCCGAGCACCGATCCTTGTGGGCATCCCATATTCATTTTCCACCTCACAACTTCTCTTCCTAACCAAATTTCATTCGTCCTGTTCCTTAAATAATCCTTCAATATTCCATAAACATCTCCGTCCATACCTTCCTCTCGCATTCCCCATACGAGATACGGCCACCACGCCCTGTCAAATGCTCCTATAAACATACATGCTCAATAAATATTCCCATAACATATTTTTCCTCATGTCTCCTTTCTACCAAATTCCTTATTTCCATAATGGCATCCTCTGTGCTTCTTCCTTCCATAAATCCCTATTGCCTCCTATTAATTCCGTACTCAAAATATCCTTTAACACTTCCTACTACTAGTCTTTCTAATATTTTACCTAATACTGGCAGCAGGACTATTGGTAACACATATATACACAACACATACATTCACACACATTCACTCAAATATACATTCTGCAATATTTCACAACAATAAGAAAAATGAGGAAGAAGTAAAAATTAACTTAGAATGAATTCATATATAGCTCTGTAACTGTCCCTAAATTCAGATTAGGTCACGGCTTGAAGTCCCATTGTACCAGTCGTAATGTCTCACAGGTCCATGCCTAGCCTTCTGCGGCATGCCAGATAGTTTCTGCAAGGGTCTTCTTTGATGTGTCAACTACCCTTTAAGATACATGCGTCTGTTCATCTTTCAGAGTCCTATGATGATCCCCACTATCTGCCTATCCTTCCTCTCCACCTTCAGAAGGCTGTGCCTTTATCTGAGATGAAGCGTCTGGAGTGCCTCACTCCCGCAGCGGTACTGTTTGATGCATTCTTCTGGCATATTCCCCAACAGTTCTCTTGACTAGTGACAGAGAAGTCCCACAGTGGGGAGACAGCCCTGTAGGTACAGCAGACGAACTGATTTTGGCCAGAAAAACGTTAACTCTGTCAGGGTCTGCTAAGGAGTCAAGCCGCATCTCTTGACGTTGTGCAGCAGTTCTGATGCGCCTTACACGACGCTTGACTTTGAGCTCTTATGTTGATAATTTTATTGCTGTAGCCTTTTTCATGCATTGTGATTGCCCTGGCAATGATTCCATAAATCTCTGCTTGAAAAATCGTAGGTGAGGGACTCGGGGCAATGTACATGCTACCCCTCTCAGAGCTCCTTATCCACCCCAAGAGCCCGTGCCCTCCGGAATTCCGTTTTGACCACCGCTATGGTTGAAGTTGAGTTGTGTAGGACTGACACCACCATAGCGATGGTCAAAACAGAGCTAGGCTTCTTTTTTCTGTTTTTTTTTTTTTTTTTCCCCATAACCTGACGCAACTGTGGAACCACCACTGTGGGCTCAAATGGACCTACTGTGTGAGAGTACATGAGCCCAATCATGTCCTCCCAGTTCCATCTCCAGCTCCTATAGAGCTGGTATTCTCTGGTGCGACGTCCCCACCTTTCACAGACAAAACGCAATACGATCGTGAGCTCCATCCCTGCAACCTCATCTGGCGGCAGCTGAGAGCCCCTAAGCACTTCGAGGCGCACTGCAGCCGTCCGCATGAATACGGTATATGCTTCGTTCACTTCTGCCTCGCAGAAGATACCTTAGTCGACACGTACTACCCGTATACTTTCTGTTTCCAGACTGAAGATCTCTCTTGTTCGCTCCCTGGAGAATTTGATAAACACTCTTGACTGCCTTTGGCCTGGCACACCCCGCCAATAGGCAGCACTGTGCCTCTCCAACCACTTGCCAACCTCCTTGATGATGTGAAAACTAGGCCTCGCTTTGGGCACTACTTTGACTCAGCTGACGACTGACTTATGATGATAATGTCTTCACATCTGTAGCAACACAAATTAAGATAGACGAACTCGACACCAATCCCAAACATCGAAGAAAAAGGCACTTGGAAGATCGATTTTGAAGACAGTCGCCATAGTCCATAAAAATACCCTTGAATTCTTTTCATCCTGACTGTTCTCCTGGGGTTATTTTTCATTACAGTAGAATGCAAGAGTTCGCTCGAGCTGGGAAATGGCGTCGTCCTACTCGTGCGACGGTGTGCCGAGTCTTACGAGATGTATCGCCGCAAAAACTAGCGACGCCGTCTGGGAATCAAGTTGTAAATTACTGACGTAAGTTGGACGCGGGAGAACTATATGCCGAAACCCAGTTAATCTCAGAGCCGGGAAAGTGCGAACAGAATTGTTGTTTATAGGAGGGATGAATGTCCCACGAGGTCCCCTCGGCGTCCTAATATCGACTCAGCACCGCGGGACAACCCGTATATCAACCTAATGCAATTCCAATGGAATCATTTGGTGCCAGCTGTTTCTTCGGGGAGACCTTTTTCCCCGCTCTGTGCCGCAACCCGTTAATTTGCCAAGGGAAGTAGAGAATTTAGATTCATTGGCAACGATTCCACGGCTACGTTGACCTTCGTTACGAGACGAGCTCCATTCTTCGGTGGCTCCATATTTTTATTCATTTTATAACTCAGCGACGTCGTTTAGTGCTCCACAACTTCTGCTTGCTTCGTTTTTCGAATAACCGCGAACCTTATCATTCGAATATTAGTGGAGTCTGGAGACCGCAAAGTCCGCTACGTTCGGTACGAAAGTTGTTTTGTCCTTTTTGGTCTGTGGAATAATCTTGAAGGAAATAACTTGTGGAAGAAAATCACAGGGTGTGGTTGGCCAACCCCACTAAAACCCCACAGCGCCTTCGTGACTTTATTAACCTTGGAACCACACTCCAACACTCCAGCGTTACGTCAGACGTTTTCATACTGAGTGCTGCAACTTATTCCCCCATTTATGAAAAAGCTGCTAAAAAAACACGAAACAACTTATGAGAAAAATGGCTTTTTATTCTCTCGTGACTTGAAAATAACGTCTTCCAAATGACTGCTTTGGATAATGATGTGGAGACTTCCAAGGAAATATTTCATGGCCCCCTTCAGCGTACTGGTGTCAATTTGGATGATTCCCGCCTCAATTGTTTCCTCTTCGCCCTAGGGCGATTTTTGAAGACCTGGCCATTCAGGCAACTTCACAGGAGGAAGTTGGAGGTGGATACAAAATGTCCTTCTGCAGGGAAATCACTTGCCCGGGGAACGGGTGTTGCAGAATCTCATGGGATGTGCCCTCATTCTGCCAGAGTCAGAACTTCTTTGTCTCGAGGTGTTCTCCTCATTTTTCAAAAATTCCTCGAAAATGTTGAAGAATCATTGCCCTGACAGTGACTGCTCAATCAATGCCGTCTGTTGGGCGCACGAGAGATGAAGTATGAGTTGGAGTGAAAGAGACACGTGAATCAACGTGGTGGTGGTTTGAATGAATGTTTAGGCGAGAACAAGTGGGTCTCGGAATTGGTGAATTGGAGAGTGCGTGAGTAGCCAAAGAGCTGTGAGTTGGAGAGGAGGTAAACTGTGTGGTGGGAAGTGGATCATTCGGGAAGGCCAAAAGGGGAAATCCGTTGTTGTTTAAGGAAATAACTGATCGGCAGTCTTCCTCGCAGCCCAACCCAGTCTCAATGCTGCAATCCTGATGTCCACGCCATGAGCTTCTGACAGCACCAGTAAGCGCAAGATCTCGGCTGCCAGGTAGTACCTGGACTTCCAGGATCACTGCAGGCTGGTTGGGTGGGACCCACGGGGATGACATCTGGCCTCAGTCCTTTTCCAGAGACAACCTGGTAGTGCCGCTCTCTCTCCACTTCGCAGCGCTCAGATGATAGTGCACCAGCAACCTGCTTGCAGACCACGTCATGACGCTTGACACGGCCCCCATGAGTACACGGACACACCTGAACCACATGATTCAGTAACTCAAACAGGTTACCACAGGCACGACAGCGAGCATTAACAACATTGTAGGCAGTGGCGCCACACGAATGCCGTGAAAGCTCCGATAATTCTTCCGATGGATGCCCTCTGAAGCCTGCGCCTCTCACGTAGAAGAGTAAGGGGAGTCAGGACATGGTCTGAGTTCGCGTCCATCAACTGAACCATGCTGAGCAGCCCCAAACTCTGAAGGCTTACTGAGTCGCCATGTCACACGACTACAGCTGACCCTTGACGATTCCAAGACCAGCCACAGTGCGTGGGACACCCCAGCTAGATGCCAGCAAAGCAAGCAGGCGCTTATGGCACTAGAACGGAAAAGTGGTAGAGAGTGATGGAACACCAAGTCCCCCAGATTGAACCAGAGCGTAAATGTATGCACATGGGCCACATAACGAACAGCAGAGCACACCATTTTATAAAGGCCGATCTGCCATCAGACGGTCAACCTCCAAAAAAACCAACCCGTATGTAAGTTTCGGGAGCAAATACGTCAGAAGGAGGCGCAGCTTCTGCTGTTGGCTTCCTTGGCAACGTTACAAAGATATCATCAAGATCCACGCGGATTCTGGGTGAGGAGGTTGCTCCGAGCAACTCGATCCCAAGGTATCTCAAGGACGCCTCTAACCGAGACTCGGGATTCGCGAATGTCAAAACCCGCATCCACGACCTTCACGCTGCAACCTCGATAGGACGGCACAAATGAAACCGAGCCGCTGGTCTGTTTCCTTATTTGATGACTGTTGCTAAACCCTCGACGAGGGTTATATCAGTCATGGAAGTAGCGGTTTCACTACTGTGCAAGAGGCCGGCCCCTGCAGCATCCACCGAACTCAGACCTGCGGTGGTATGGCAGGTATTTGGTCGTTAGCCATTCTCCCGGTAGAGAGCTGTTGCCCATGTGTTACCACCTGAGGAATCCCGTACTGTCTGGGAAGATTTCTCAATCTGGTTTCCCACCTGATCTAACAATTTACTTGGGTGGCAAGTTTCAAAAGGACAGATCAACTATGACCCCGTTTCTTAGCCATCACCTTCCTTGCAAACGCTTCCAAATGGTTATTGGCTTGCTTTGTAGCAGTCGATGCTGCTAAGTTCGTTTGCCTTCCCATCAACCATCGCTCACTGAAACCACGTGCTGCACTGGAGGCACAAGACGTGCATGATGGAGAGTCTTTGAGAGAAAAGAACTGAAGTCACCATGTCCCGTGAGGAACTGGCACGTCCAGTGGTCTGGCTCAACCCATTTTCTTGAAAGACGTACACGGATGTTGGGGAAGAATTCACGACCCTTTGATGAGGATACACCTGCCGGAATTGGATTGTTTGAGATGATCTTTGTAAAGATCTAACAAAAATTCAACTTTTTACTTTCCTTGCTCTACAAAGTAGAAAGGAAAGTTATGTAATCGGCTGAAAGAAAATTTTTGAGTTCTCTTCAGATCTTTACGTTTCAGACCCTCCTGAGTCCGAAAAACACTATTATGGAAAATGGTCTGTGTGTCTGTGAACAATTTTTAGAGAAAACCATCGTACCAAATCAGTTCAAACTTCATATCTCGCCCGCAGGTCACCATGAGACGCCAAAATGAGGGTTTGAACAAAATCCACCGAAAGTTAACTATAGTTATCATAGTGATCAAAACACCAAATATTTTTTCCTCAAAAATGGCTCTAACGATTTTGATTAAATTGTTTATATTGATAGCTCTCAATGAAGCAATTATACCATAAAATTTCCATTCGTGGGAAAATGACGAGAGCAGCACAATAAATTACCAAAACTTTCGACGAAATCGATTTTAGCGCGGTTTTTAGAGAAAACCACTGTACGAAATCAGTTGAAACTTGATGTCTAGCCTACAGGTTACCATAGGACGCAATAATGAGGGTATGGGCAAAATCCACCGAAAGTTAACTATAGTCATCATAGTGATCAAAACACCAAATTTTTTTTCTCAAAAACGGCTCCAACGATTTTAATTACATTTTTTATATTGATAGCTCTCAATAAGTCAATGATACTTTAAAATTCTCATTCGTGGGAAAATGACTAGAGAAGCACAATAAATTATCAAAATGTTCGACCAAAAGCGTTTTTCGCGCAGTTTTTTCCTTATAAACTCCGCTGGAATTCTTGTAGAATGTTTAAAAAAATTTGTATTGTAGTCCAATCCAATACCTTAAGGGTGAGTGTTTAAAAACACTCATGAGATACATGGGGCTCACTCCAGAAATTCCTGAATTTCAACTACTGCCGCTTCGCTTACTACCAGTTCTAACAGTTATTTTCCAATAACTCTGCAAAAGAGATTACTATCCTTCTTGAAAAAATTTGTGTTTACAGCCTCATTAATTATCTGTGTACCAGTTGCTCAATAATGGTCCTGCAATGAGTACGAACAGCACAATAAATTCCGGAACTGTAAGCGCTACCGCTTTCTGCTGCCGTAAAGCGTTGTTTGACCAAGTTCAAATGAACTGAGTAATAAATGAATTGATTAAATAGAATTAGCCATGTACAAAGTGAATTGTTGTAGAGCTAAGGAAAGTTGTGTGTTGCAACGCACCAGATATTTTTTTACGAACTCCTTTAGGAAGTGAAAGGTAATAAGAAAATAAATATTCAAGTCAATTAAGCAAAACTGAATTATAGTAATAGAAAAATCGACGTAGTTGAAGTTAAAACGAGAAAATGTGCTTATTATCTTGAACGTGTTGGTCGATTTTTCCTACCGAACGTCCTGCGATCAAACCCATTCGGAGCTTTCAGCCAAACATGCCTGGATTTGCAGGTGGGAGTTGGGGATCAACAGGAACCGGAAGGAAACCCCTGTTATTTGCAAGGAATTTGAGTAGCAGAAATAGGGAAATCCGCTCCAAAGCACCTGCGGTCTAGAGCCGAGCTATTAAATTGTTTTTCGAGGCTGCGACGTCCGAAATCCTTTTCTTTTTGCGAGGGATGATCTCTAGAAAGAGAGAGAGAGAGAGACGAAAAAGGCAGAGGTCGGAAAATTCGCGGGATTATTCAGATGAAGCTGACGGTCGGAAGGAGACGAGTTGTCGTAAATAAACGAGAGTTGAGATATGAAGAGGAGGGAAAACACTTCAGTTGGGTGCACAACGGAGCAGTTCATTTTCAAAGGGAAGGAATTAAAGCTGACGTGTCTTAACAATGAAATATCTCAACAGGCTCGGAAAAGGCGACTGCTGTCCCAACGAGTCCCACGTTCAACCAGAGCCCAGAGCTGAGCTTTCGTGAATAAATCACAACACCGGAGGTGGCCGATGTTTCGTTGCCCCCGCTCAATCCTAAACCGACGTTTATAGCCTCAGTTTAGACCAAATAGACCCCAATTATGTGGTTGGCTCTTGACCGCAAACGACTCACATTTGCTTCCCGCACCTGGACATCAATAAGCAAGCCCTGTGCGTAATAATTGAGTGCGTCGAGGTGGTGCCGGTGTCTTATAGAGTAATCCGCGCGTTACGTCATCCCTTAAGCTGGTCACTAACGACGGATGCCATTCCAAGCTGGAGCGATACAAAACCGTCTAGATTTGTGCGACCATTCACAAGCGCGACATTCCATCCCTCCAGTTGTTGCTGCAGTATGGTATGTAGATAGCTTTCCTTTCAACTATGGAGGAAGATACTAAGCACCATTTACTCCGTTTGGTAACGCCGATGGATTACCGCAACAATTCACGTTTTTTGGCCGTCGGGATGAATTATCAAGAGCTGAAGTTCATCACAGCTATTGGACCCCAGAGATTGGAAGTCAATATATCCTGAAGAGGTTGAATGTCTATTCGGGCGAGCTCAATTTTCCAATTAATTCTGCCTGAGCCGAACACCTTTTCAAAACGTTGAGCTTCTTCCTCGTCGACGGTCTGTCACTCACTGAGACGGGAAGCCACAGAGGTTTCCATATTCACGGCCGTTGTAACAATCCAGGCCACCAGGATTGATCATTCCTCCACCCAAACACATCGATTTGGCCAATCACGTCGTTCCATTGGCGTTTGGCCCGTTGGACGACGCGAGTTAACCGATATATTTACGTCAGTTACCGGGCGAGGGGTGAGGAAAGTTGTGTCGTACCTCATTTGGCTCTACGTCATTAGTCTGTTGTCGTACATGGTACAAACCATTTGTTTCAAATATTCCGCTTGAGGTCATTTGCGTCGTTATTTCGGCACCTGAAAAATTACCTTTTTCGGTTCTCCAAGTTCAACGCTTGCTATTCCGTTCGTGCGTTTCAACGTAATTTATTCCGTTCGTTCGTCGGGTCGCAGCAACGTGCGCTTCGGTTCCTCAGTTGTTTGAGTTTACCAACGGCAAACCTCACAGTTCCGCCCTGATTTTCATCGCAGTTATTCGTTTCACGGTTCGCTATCGATTTCATCCATTGTAAAGTGAAAAATGTGTAAAAGATCAACAGAACAACGAGCGTCTGGAAGGAGGGGTGTAAAGGGTATAAGAGCGAACGGCGAGTGGGTATAGCGGAGTGGTGGTGGGGGTTGAGAGAGATGTCGAGAGCTTGTGAGGGAGCGAGGGAGAACAGAAGGAGAAGGAAAGGCGAGAGAGTGGAGGGAACGGGAGGGAAGGGGGGGGGGCGAACCTGTCAAACTGTCATCAAATGTCAAGAGCTCGACAGTCGGACTGAAGCTTCTTGTTATAGTAGGTGATATCGGAATTCGCCGGGGCGTCTGCAGCTGAAGATTAAATACGTAGCTTCCCGTCCTGTCTATTACTAGCCGAGCACAGGCTTCTGCGCGACAAGGTGGGTGCTGGCAAAAATTATACGAAACTCTTACAAATTCTGCCGACTGTAGCGATAATTGGGTGTCTAAAGTTTCCAAAAATTTATTGAGGTCCTAATCGTGCGACGAAAATTATTGAGTGATTGGGGGCCTAGGTGATTAATGAAATTGTGGTTTTTGCTTCACACGACCCAAAGGGTAAGGAAAGTATAGTGATCGTGTCGAAAAAACTGTCTAATTTTCATCACATCTTTACGTTTTGAAGCCTACTGAATCTAAAACCCCCTGCAAATTATTACACAATGGTTTATTATTCTCATGAACAGCCTGACCTAGTATTAGTGCTCCCCCATCCCATTCGATTCAGTATCGAATACTAGTAAACCATACGAAACATGTCCTGGCTACAATGGAACTACGGAAACAAAACGTCTGATGATTTTTCCCCGTCGTCGGGGAAATTGGAACGGGGGCGCACAAAGCGAAAGGGGAGTTGAGTGGCAGCGTCGTTGGGAGGCGAGCGAGCGCGGGTGGTTTAACCATTTTTTGCCCATTACAACCACGGGCTTCGTCCAATTGGAATGCCGAGATGGCGGGCACAACTAGATACCAAATCGGATTTTTGTGCGAAAGAACGAATTTTTTAGACCACCTTACAGGCTCAAAACGGCCCGGACGGCAGACGGGGGACGGCGGACGGACATTGCGAATTTGGAATCTCCATGTCTTGGAACGTAAAGTATCAAATTTTGAGAGGGGGTTGTAAAAAATTTTTCGTGACCGAAAACATAGGGTTATTGTTCAGAATGAATAATAAACCAACACCTAATTTCAGTGAATGGGGCTGGTTGTTTTTTACTTCCCTTGCCTCTACAAAGTAGAAAGGAAAGTTATGTAATCGTCTGAAAAAAAAAATGTTTTCTTCAGATCTTTACATTTCAGACCCTTCTGAGTCCAAAAAACACTATTATGGAAAATGGTCTGCGGGCAAATCAGCTCAAACTTGATACCCCGCCCGCAGGCCCATGAGACGCCAAAATAAGGGTATGAACAAAATCCACTGAAAGTTAACTGTAGTTATCGTAGTGATAAAAACACCGTTTTCTTTTCTCAAATACAGCTCTAACGATTTTGATTAAATTTTGTATATTGATAGCTCTCAATAAGGCAATTATACCATAAATGTCTGCCCGCCGTCCCCCGTCCCCCGTCCCCCGTCCCCTGTCCATTGTCCGCCGTCCCCCGTCCCCTGTCCATTGTCCGCCGTCTGGGCCGTTTTGTGCCTTTAACGTGGTCTAATACATTCGTTCTTTCGCATAACAATCCCATTTGGTATTTAGTTGTGCCCACCATCTCGGCAATCCGATCGGACGAAGCCCATGATTGTTATGGGCAAAAAATGGTTAAAAAATTAACGAAACGCAGTACAACGCGGGAACTACAGCGGAAGTCAACGTTTCGTCGTTAGTACCACTCCCTCCCTCCCGTCATATCAAACTCAATCACCCACCCGCTCGACTCGCAACGCCCTTTCGACTCTTTTTGCCCAACGGGGCGCCGAGGCCACTTCCTCCGCACACCCCTCCATCGGATCATAAACGCCTACAGACGTTTACGGGCGCCTGGCGCCGGGGGAATATTTAGTTTCCGTTGTTCCATTGTAGCCAGGTCATGTTTCGTACGGTTTACTAGTATTCGATGCTGAATTGAATGGGATTGGGTCTCAGAGCAGTAACACTAGGTCAAGCTGTTCATGAGAATAATAAACCATTGTGTAATAATTTGCAGGGTTTTTCCCCTTATGAACTCCACTGAAATGTTACTAGAATGATAAAAAAAATATCTGGTGCGTTGCAACACACAACTTTCCGTAGATCTACGTCAATCCACTTTCTACTTGATAAGAGAGGAGCTCGATTAAAGCGTGGCAGGATGCGTGAAGAATCAGAATGACGATAAGAAGCTCAAAGCCTCGCAAATTAATCGCTCCCCCTTCCCACGCTTTTCCACGTATGGCAGAGGGGGCCAAGGAAAGGAGAACTGACGGAAATAGGGGCTACATCCTTCACAAGCCTCACACCTTAAAAACCCTCCCCATTCGATTCAGAAACATGAACGACGATGAGAAACATGACCTGACTACAACGGAACGACAAAAATTAAACATTCTGGGCGCCTGTAGGGAATCGAGCTGGCGGGTGGTTTTAATGACGAGATGGAGCACGAATGATGGAACGATTATTTTAGTTGTCTTTAAATTACTAGACCTTGGCTCACTATAATTACCGAGATTTCACTGTTTTCTGTCGAGATGCAGTCGTACACCTGTGCGACTCATTCTCTTCGACCCAGCATCTAAACATACCTAGAAAGCGATGCCTCGCAAATTGTTCGCTTCCCCTTCCCACGCTTTTCCACGTATGGCAAAGAGCGCCGAGGAAAGGAGAACCGACGGAAATAGAGGCTATATCCTACACAGGCTGCGTCAAGATGTGCAAGAGAACACTAAACCGTCGTACAATAATTTACAGCGTTTTTTGTGGGGGATTTTGACGCTTCTCGTAATTTCAGAATTGAAAACCGTAATGTCCTGCGATCTGGAGGCGGCAAAAGGTAATTACGGTCAATTATTCGACGGAACGACGATTCAGATCCCTAGGCTTTGATTCGTAGAAAGATTTTCGTTTTCGGTCATTTTCTGGGTTGCGAGGAAACGGGCACCCATCCATCCCGATAAAATTTGAATTGGAAACTGCGAGAGAACCCCCCCCCACCACCACCACCACCACTTCCCCAACCGTGAACCTTCCCTTCGAAAAAGCAGGAAACTGGTGCGAACGAACATTGTGTCAGAATACTTCCCGTTAGAAATATACCGGGAGAGGAAGAAACTTCTAAAATACGAAGCTTCGGCGAATATTAGTGGGAAGGATTTTAGCATATCGTACGATAAATCGGTCGTTCGTGAGGAATCGTTCACCTTGAAGCGCCACAGTGATACGTCTCGGAACGCTACACTATTTCGTACGCAGTTATTTACATTAACCGGTCCTAATAGCTTCCTCGGCAACACCGAAAGCCGTTTTATTGTCCTGTTAGCGGACGCTGTTTCAATTTCATCAATAAAAACTCAACTCGAAAACAATCAAAGTAGTATAATACTAATTCACGTAGGATGTGGAAGATTTTATTGAGTTGCTCCTACTCATAGTGAGCGATGAGAGCCCAGAAGATTCATGAGATTTTTTGTAAAGTTTCGTGTTTTCGGTTTCGTAATTATCTGGTGGAATCTATGAAAAACGACAGCGAATGAGGCGGCAGTGGTTGGAATTTCTGTGGTTGCCACTAATTACTTCAAGAGTGTTCTTAAACTCCAACGCTACTTCATAGAACTACCACCCTAATCTTCGTGAGAACGCCAAAATCATTTGAGCGGAATTTACGGGGAAAAAAATTGAGCTAAAATAGATTTCGTTCTAAATTTGTTGTGCTGTTTTTGCGACGCAACACACAATTTCCCTTACCTCCACGAATGTTCAGTGGTTTCCATGGCTTTTTTTACTAATACGATTTTCTTTTCCACTTAGTTCATTTGCACTAAGTCAAAAATAACTTCACAGTGGCAGAATGTGAAACTTTATTGACGCTTTTACTCGTGCCACGAACATTATTGAGCAATTAATTAACGCGATTTGTTTAAAACCATAATGATCTGTCCGAATTAGGTTACTTTTATTAAATGCTGAAATGAGTTCAATTCATTTATTACATTTCCATTTATTCGATTAAATTCAAAGTGCGTCATTATTCTTAGTTTCATTTCCTGGTTTTCTCCTCAAGTAGAGTTATTAACTTATTTTGATATCTGAGGTGAGTTTAGTGAGTTCTTGTCTGATTAAGTATATTAGGCCGAGACACGAACTACTGTAGTACGAAACCACTAAACACATCACACTTGGTGAGCTTTCCCAATCTGCCCCTCACAGTATACGCTGCCGGTGCATGACAATGTGTGAGTGTGTGAATGCGATAAGACCCACTTTGAATTTAATCGATTGAAATAAATGACCATTATGAAAGACATAATTGGGGCTAGGAGGTTAGTAAATAGGGGTTTGCTCACCTTAATCTAACAATATTAGAGGGAAGGAGGAAAACACTGAACTGGAAATCTCCGGTTGATAAGGGACGGGCTCGATTAAAGCGTTGCAGGGTGTGTGAAGAATCAGAATGACGATAAGAAGCTCAAAGCCTCGCAAATTATTCGCTCCCCCTTCCCACGCTATTCCACATATGGCAGAGAGGGCCAAGGAAAGGAGAACCAACGGAAATAGGGGCTACATCCTTCGCAAGCCTCACACCTTAAAAACCCACTCCCATTCGATTCAGATCGAAAAATACTGGTAAACGACATGACCTGACTACAACGGAGCAACAAAAATTTAACACTCTGGGCGCCTGTAGGCAATTGGCACGAATCGAGCTAGCGTGTGGTTTTAATGAGACGAGACAGAGCACGAATGATGGAACTTTAGCTGTCTTTCAATTAGCAGACATTGGCTCACTATAATTACTGAGATATCACTGTTTTCGGTTGAGATGCAGTCGTACACCTGTGCGACTCATTCTCTTCGACCCAGCATCTAAACATACATGGAAAGCGATGCCTGTAACAACCACGAGATTCGTCCGATCGGATTGTCGAGCAAGCAGGCACAACTAGATACCAAATGGAATATTTGAGAGGGCTGAACGAAAACATAAGTGACCAAAATCGTGTTCACAATCTCATGAATCCCATGAGCACTATTGCTGTTCGGAGCAACTCAATCAATCCCAGATTACTAAGCGCTAACGCTTTCTCTATAGACCTCTAAGTTGACACACTCAGTCAAAATTGTTTAAATTTAATGCTAAAGCGATTGGAATTGAGGCGGAGAAAAGTTGCGTGATGCGGCGCACCTGATACAATTTTTTTTAGTATTCCGTACAACTTTTGAAAACCACGATCAATGTTATCTGGGTACTGTCCGGCGTTTTAATTATACCGAGACTCACGACAATTACCCACTGAAGTTTGTACGGTTGCTGTGATAAGTACATAAAAAGGGGCTGAACTTCAGAAATATTGATGGGGGTTATTGTGTGGTGTGTTTCCAGTTGCACTCAATAACCCGTACGACTATTTCCGCGATATGATACATCATTATGTTTCAACACGCTCAAGAAATGCGGTATCAATATGTTGATTCATTACGATTGGCTTCATTCTGAGTAGTCAGAAATCCACATTTAATAATATCAGGGTTTGCTTGAAGTTTTCGAAGTATCGCAGAATGGATCGAGTGAAAATCTGGCTTGACAGGCTTAAAAATGTGCATTCAGGCTGAACTAAGTATAATCGGGGCTTACTTTTCCGAATTCCTACGCGCAGCGGATGCGCCAGCGTTTGCGGATTCATTCGAGTACTAGGACAGTCCCTGGTGGCTGACGGACAAACAAGGGGATTATACGGGAACTGAGCAATCAAAACGTTGCGCCCCTAAACAATGGACTGCCTCGAGAAATGTCTCGGTTACTAGTCAAACCGAAGGCTCAAGCGTTTGCGGATCCTCTGGTCAACATTTGATCAGCTTCGTTCGAATCTAATCCGCCGAACGATTTGAACTGGGATTTAGCGATGGCACGCTCCGCTCTTTTATAGTTTCGACGAAACCGGAAGCGGCGTCCGGAGCGACGAATCGAATATTGGGGGGCGATCAAACGTTCGAATTTATCGTTCGACGACGTCTATGTTCAGTTGAAGGAAGAGGATTCCCACGGAAAGCCAGTCCCGTGGCTTTTCCTTAAAATGTCAATGTACATTGACCGGATAATTGTTGTACAGTTCTAAAGGTAACGTACCTGTTTGGTGAGTCTGTCTCCTCTGGCTGGTGAGATACTGTGGGCGAGCGCTTTCGATGTAAAGACATCATCGTCTGCTCGTTAAGTGAGTACTAAAGTCAGTTAGTTGGTCGTGGTCTTCATATATGAAGAGAGAGGTAAGTGGGATGTTAGAGTCACAGAGGGGTGGGGGGGTCATGCACCTCTGGGGAAACTCGCCTGAGGTGAAGGGAAAGGTACGTAAGGGTAATATGTATGTCTGCCCTTACATTCCTTTCCCTTTACCTCTAGCGGGTTTCCTGGAGGTGCATGACCTCCTTCCCCTCCTCTTTCACAGACGCTTCACCATCTCGTTTACCTTTCTCTTCATATATAAAGACCACGACCAACTAACTGACTTAAGTACTCACTTAACAGCCAGATGATGATGTCTTTACATCAAAAGCGCTCACCCACAGTAACTACTAACACTGGGAGCCTGGTTAACAACCATTGTTGGGCGCACTAGAGGGTGAATTACAGAACGAAATGAAAAGAAACTCGGTGAGCCTTAGGAGTACTGTATTATATGTGAAATACGTGCAATGAATGGAGCTAAGTTTGTGTACAAAAGGACGACACAAGGGGACTGCTCAGAATACACGTGAACTGGCGTGGAAAACTGTACAGGTTGATAGTGGAATGTCGGTGGAAAGAGCGGTGTGGGTTGGAGATGGAGGTAAATAGAGGGAAAGTACAAAACAAGAAATCCGTTGTTAAAAGTTACCCGAACTTAGTCGGCATCACATTAAAATCCCCGTGGCATCACATTAAAAGTGTGAAAACTGTTGGGTGGGCAGCCAGGTAAAGGAATCAGTCATTCATCATGTGCTGAACAACCATATACCTGCCGTTCCTCCGCAGGTCTGAGTTTGGTGAATGCTGCAGGGGCCCGCCTTTTGCACATTAGCGAAACCGCAACTTACATGACTGATATAACCCTCGTCGAGGGGTTAGGAACAGTCACCTAATAAGGAAACATATCTGCCTACTGCTTCCGAATTATCAAGTGAACACTGAGAAATAGTGGATAAAGGTAATTGGAAAGTGGAACGGTGGAAGTTTAAATTCTAGTATTTATGCTAGTCATCTTATTGGCGTTATGACGCTCTCGTCGTGAAGGTAATTTGATGGGCTGCCATTCTGACTTATGTGATAAGGCTATTATCATTCGAGTGGGATTTTTTTTTAAAAAAGCTGCGCTAAAATCGATCGTTTTCTTCGAAATTTGCTTTACTTGTAACTTATGCTGCTCTCGTCGGCTTCCGACAGATGATAATTTCGTGATATTCTTGTGCCACTTGAACCTTTTCCATAAAAAAACGTAATTTAAAATTTTGTTTACCCGTGGAAAGTCCACCTCTTCTTTTGGCCCAAACATCCTTCTTCCCTCCCCTCAATTTATATTCCTCTCCACAACTAACATCTCCTCCCAACCTCATTCACTTACGAGTCCTCGCAAACGACAGTCGTCTCTCAGTTCTCCCAACAGACACTCCCAACTCACCTCTCATCGACGTCTAATTCGGATTTCTCCTTCCTTCCCCGTACGGCCAGTTTCACGCCTTCAGAGCCCCTCTTGTTGGGGTTTATGTAATTACACTCAAACTGATATCGCTATTCTGTCGAGTGTTATACGAGTTCAGTCCTCACTCACGCTCACCACGTCCATTTATTTCTCAGTCTCAAGATCCCTCATTCGAGTGCCCAACACAGCCGTTGGTGCTTTGATCACTACAACTATTGTTCGGTTCAGACCAGTTTTGAACTTACCCTAATTTTGGCGTGTCACGGTAGTTTTACGGTTAAATAGGACGTCCGAGTGGATTTTGTGTTGACAGTTTTCTATTACAGACACAAAATTGCGTTTTTCTGACTCATTAGCTCTTAACTCTTGAAATTTCGAAGAAAAGTTAAGTTTTATTTTTTCTTCTGATTACACAACTTCTATCGTCGAAGGGTGGAGGAATGTAAAAATAACTACTAGGAGAATTGAACTGCATACACACCACGCGTCAATAATCGTGTTTTTAATCGTTTACGTGCGCGTTACTGAATTCGATCAACCCGATGGTGCGTCTTTTAACAACTCACGTATTGTGCGCCGTGACATCTTCAGGGGCTATCCGCCGAATGGGGATAGTAGCGGAGATACGTCAAAAAATATTTTGTTGATAAAAAAAATTTTTTTTTCAAACTCACCGAGTACCTAGTAGTACTTACCTACCCTTGTATTACCGAAACATAATTCCGTACAAATAGCCCACGTACAGACGGCTGAAGTATTGCGTGCTCAGAAAACAAATTTTAACAACATTTTTAATTGGTTTCAGGATCCAGGATCCGTAAATTCGTCGATGCGTCGATTCGACAGAATCGCTGAGTTGGCTTGAAACCGTAGGAACTTGGTGCAGGTAAGAAGTTTACTAAATACCAACGTTTTTCAGTGAAATGATTCAGTTGGTGCGTAACGGAGCACCTCACGAATGATTCATGCCGTGGTTGGCAGTTACCTTACGTTTTTTTACCCTTTTTTCCAATTTTCGATAATCAACGTCATTTTTCCACAAATGAAAAGTTTATGGTACTTTCGTGTTCTTTGGAACTGTCGATGCAAAAAATGTAATCAAAATTTTTCGGTGGCGTTTTTGAAAAAAAAAAAAAAAGTATTTTGGTGTTTTGATTAATGTGATAACTATAGTAACTTTAGAACTGATTTTGTTCAGCCGATGTGGGTCAGCTATTTTCGCCATCAGAGAAACACAGAAACCGATTTCCCGAAGCTGTGTTTGGCGTTTTCTTCTTGAAACACTTGACAATAGCTGTTGACAAGTAGAGATCTGAAGAAAATTAAAAAAATATTTTCGGCCAATTACAAAACTTTCTTTCCGGCTACTTAGTTAAGGAATGTAAACACTGGTTGGTGGTTAGTACAAGATAATTTGAACGTTTGAGCCGTTAGTGAGAAAAATGGGGAAAACTTTCATTTTTGGTACATTTTGATCTCCCCCGCTTCAAATCTATGAAAATTCATTATAAACGTATTTGAGGAAATAACGAACAAAGCGAAACACGAACCAGGCGAACTACAGTTAGGTTGGTTGCGTACTTCTCAAATCGTAAAGATCTGATGAAAACTCAACAGTTGTTTTATAAAAAATGCTTCCCTTACGGCAGCGAAAGGTAATAAGTAAGAAAAGTGAGTAACAGCTTCATCTGTAGAAACAAAAGATAAGACTTGGTCAAAAGCTTGGTGCGACAGTTAGAAAGGTCGGAGGGTTTTAAACGTCATGCACTAATGACGGAAAGATGGACAGGAGGTGTCGGGAGGAGTCACAGTAATACAATTCTCAGACGGATGAAGGAGAGAGCAAAGTGCCCAGAACGCCTTAACGGGGTTTAACATAACCTTTTTCACTCAACACCTTCAGAGCCTCATAATAAGCTGTGCATTTTGAGAACAATTAACGGATTCTTTCAGAACTGTTCATTAAAGTCAACTATTGCAGAAACAGCTGTGAGACTACGTTCGAGTCTTCAATGCAGGAATTATAGAAACAGTCATACAGGTGGGAAGGGGGAGTTCCCACGTTTGAAGCTGGGGCCCTGGTGTATCACTTTGATGGCTCAGTCCAGGGTCGCCTGGCAGACGCAGGTATCTTCGGGCTGAGAATTAGAGCAGCGATCCCATCAGGGTCGTTGGCCACGGTGTTCCAGGCTGCGTATTCGTGACTGCGGTGACATTCTATGTGCAACGGCTGCTTCTGAGGGGACTGAAGTGGCAGAAGATCTACGATATGGTGGACAGTCAGGCAACTCTCAAGCCCTTAGCCTCGTATTGTCTTAAGCCGCGGCTAGTGTAGGAGTGTCTGACTGGAATGAAGGCCCTGGCGGAGGACAACACTGTGTTGGGTGCCAGGGCATCAGGGCATAGAGGGAAACGAACGGGCTGATGGGCTGGCAAAGAAGGGATCGGCGCACACCCCTGTCAGCCCTGAGCCCTTTATTGGGACTACCAGGAGCCACCTACGTAGAGAGATTGGCAAATGGGGGGATAGGTGCAGGGTTGCCCCTTGGCAGGGGTTGCCCAGCCTTAGATAGTTAAAACTCTTCATCTAACTCTCCAGAGGGAGTGCCAAGGAGGTACCACCTTGCTTATATTGGCAAGTGTGAGGTACAGGTGTGCAGGTTCTGCGAGGTGGGGCTAGAGACGGCAGAGCATGTGCTGTGCATACGCGATCGACTCACGGCGTCGTGTGTTCGGGAGGCCCTTTCTTCAACCAGCAGAGGTGGTGAATGCAGAACTTGCGGATGTCCTTCGCTTTGCGCAGGGGTGGTGGGGCCGTATAGGTAACGTCGCACCAAGTGAGCCCAGTGCCGTGGAGCCTGGTGGCGGAGCAGGGGGCCCATGAGCTGAGGCTACCGCCGTACATTCGACGACCTGCTACACATGCGAGCGCTATATCTTCGTTCAACGCATTTCTACAGTAACATTTATTGAGAACAAAATGTAGGTACTAGTTAATGCAGAGTACTTCGTGAGCCGAATCGAAATCGTTATAGCCGTTCTGGAGAAAATCCGAATACCAATAAATTAATATTCGACGAATCTCGTTTTTCGAGTTGTCATGGCTTATACCTTCGTTCAACAGATAGATACAGAAATAAATGTGTAGAACAAAATGCGTGTATAAGTTGCTAGAAGACACTCTGTAAGATTTATCAAATACAGTGGCGCAGTTATTCGGGGAATCACATAAATTTTCAAAGAAACATTATTTTCGACACATTTTGGTTTTTATCTCTGCTTAATGAACTTTCAGAGGAACATTTATTCACAAACATTTATAGGAATTAACTATTTAAGAACATACTGAGAATTTGGTGATAATTGTTGAAGCCGTTTTGCCGAAAAGCGTAAAACGCCTATTTTTGTCTTTTAAGCATATATATCCGCACACAGTACTTTCACGAAGCTTATAAAGAAGAAACGTTTTGTGCTAAAAAGGAGAAGATAATTCGAAAGTTTCACCATTTTAGCCATTTTCGATAAAAATGCGACTAACCCTTGGTTTTGGTTCATTTTGGTCCCCCACCCCCTTTCCCATCGGTGTTGAAACCGCCCATAACCATAGTTTTGCGACTACAAAAAATTTAAGAAAAAAATATCTGGTGCGTTGCAACACACAACTTTCCTTAGCTCTACGCCAATTCACTTGTGTACGTGGCCTTTGAACTTGGTCAAACAACACGTCACAGCAGCAGGAAACGGTAGCGCCTACAGTTCTGGAATTTATTGTGCTGCTCGTACTCATTCCAGAACCTTTATTGAGCAATTGGTACACAGAAAATTATTGAGGCTGTAAACTCGAATTTTTTCGAAGAAGGATAGTAATCACTTTTGCAGAGTTATTGGGTAATAACTGTTAGAACTGGTATTAAGCGAAACGGCAGTAGTTGAAATTCAGGAATTTCTGGAGTGAGCCCCATGTATCTCATGAGCGTTTTTAAACACTCACCCTTTAGGTATATGATTGGACTATAATACCGATTTTTTTTAACATTCTACGAGAATTCCAGCGGAGTTTATAGGGAAAAAACTGCGCGAAAAACGCTTTTGGTCGAAAATTTTGATAATTTATTGTGCTGCTCTCGTCATTTTCCCACGAATGAACATTTTATGGTATCATTGCCTCATTGAGAGAAATCAATATAAAAAATTTAATTAAAATCGTTAGAGCCGTTTTTGAGAAAAAAAATTTGGTGTTTTGATCACTATGATGACTATAGTTAACTTTCGGTGGATTTTGCCCATACCCTCACTATTGCGTCCCATGGTAACTCGTAGGCTACACATCAAGTTTCAGCTGATTTGGTACGATTGTTTTCTGTAAAAACCGCGCTAAAATCGATTTCGTCGAAAGTTTTGGTAATTTATTGTGCTGCTCTCGTCATTTTCCCATAGATGGGGATTTCATGGTATAGTTGCCATATTTGGAGCTACCAATATAAAAAATTTAATCAAAATCGTTAGAGCCGTTTTTGAGAAAAAAAATATTTGGTGTTTTGATCACTATGATAACTATAGTTAAATTTCAGTGGATTTTGTTCATACCCTTATTTTGGCGTCCCATAGTGACTACCGGGCTAGATATCAAATTTGAGCTGATTTGGTACGGTGGTTCTCTCTAAAAATCGTTCACAGACACACATACACACAGACACACACACAGATCTGTTTCTTTATTTCATGACTGTACCTAAACCCTCGACGAGGGTTATATCAGTCATAGAAGTTGCGGTTTCGCTAATATGCAAGAGGCCGGCCCCTGCAGCATCCACCGAACTCAGACCTGTGGAGGTACGGCAGGTATGTGGTCGTTAGCCAGTCTCACCGTAGAGAGCTGTTGCCCGTGTGTTACCGCGCGGAGGTGACCACCTGAGGAATCCCGTACCATCTGGGAGTAGTTCTTAATCTGGTTCCCTACCTGATCTTACTGTTTACTTGGGTGGCAAGTTTCAAAAGGACTGATCAACTATAACCACGTTTCTTAGCCATTACCTTCTTTGCGAACTTTGCAAAATGGTTATAGGCTTCCTTTGTAGCAGTCAAAGCTGCTAAGTTCGTTTGCCCTCTCAACAACCGTCGCTCACTGTTGTAGAAACTACAGTGGAGCAGCACATGGTTTCTTGTTTCCTCCGCACTGGAGGCACAAGACGTGCATAATGGAGAGTCTTTCAGAGAAAAGAAGTGGAGCCGCGCATTGAAGTCACCATGTCCCGTGAGGAACTGGCTCGTCCAGTGGTCTGGCTCAACCCATTTTCTAGAAAGACGTTCACGGATGTTGGGGAAGAACTCATACGTATCACGTCCCTTTGACGAGGATTCCCATCTCGCTTGCCATTTCTCTAGAGCCCATTCATCGATGGCGGCAAGTTTCTGTTCTGTGGTGAGATCCGCACGGAGTTCAGCCCAAAGCGGGGAAGCTCCTGTTTCACTCTCCACTTGTCAATCATGCACTCAACAGCCAAATCAACTGGTAACTGACCAGTGATCACCTGGAGTGCTTCCGTTGATACAGTCTTGTAGGCCTTGGTGATCCACAGGAGCGCGGCTCTCTGGGATTGGGCCAATACTCTCTTTTGATTGACTGTTAGTTTGCTACCCCAGACAACAGGGCAGTAGCCAATCACACCTAAATAGATGGCCTTATACATGAGGATGGTGTCGTGGTAACACACACCCCAAGTGGCCTTAGTAATGGCACGCAGTGAGGCAAACCTTGCAATGGTAGTGCCTTTAAGGGACTGGAGGTGTTGGTTGAAACCCCACCTCTCACCTATATTCACTCCTAAATACTTGACGTGCTTTTCAAGAAGGAGCCTGTGGCCGCCAAAGCGTATTGTGGGTGGATTATTCACTTTCCCCTTCAAGAGGATTAGCTGGGTTTTTCCTCAGCCACCTGCATCTTGACGTGCTCGCACCATTGGTTGACAGTGCGGAGCACGTGGTGGGTTTTTTCTTCAATTTGGCGGACTGACTCTGCAAAGATCAGCACAGTCAAGTCATCCACATAGGCGTACGGCTCGCAGTCAGTCTCCATGAGTTTCCTGAGAAGACCTTCGAAGAAGGCATTCCAGAGTGCTGGTCCTAGGACCGAGCCCTGTGGGCACCCCTTCTCAATCTTTCTCCGGACGGAGACATGCCTACTTTCGATCGTAGCAGTTCTGTCTGTCAGGTAACTTCTGACGAGCGAGTACAGGTTGCGGGGATTCCCTACCTTTGAGTTCATTAAGGAGCGCTGGCCACCAAAGGTTGTCAAACGCTCCTCTGATGTCAATCAGAACTGCTACGACGTACTTAGCCGGTGCCAGCAGGGAAACACGCCGAATCTCGACAATGACATCCTGCGTGGACCTTCCTTTGGTACACCCGTATTGCCTGCCTGTGAGGTTGCGGCCAAAGACTCCTTCGAGGGACTGCAACATCAAGATTTCTAGTGTTTTGCCTAATATTGAAAGAAGGCTGAGTGGTCTCCATGATCGCGGGTCCGACTGATTGCGGTCGCCTCCCTTTTGAAGAGTGACAACGCGCGCAGACTTCCACTGAGTGGGGAACTGTCCGACCTGCAGACAGTCATTAAATAAATTAAGGAGACCGCTGGAGATTGTCCGCTCAGCCTTCCTTAGCATATTGCTTTCTATTTTATCTGGCCCAGGAGATTTGTTGGGCTTTAAGGTCGCAAGAGCCCTGCCGAGGTCGCCTGTTGTCCACAATGGGATGTCGGGCTCGTTCGGAGGGTCCATGATCAGCTCCCTTGCTGCCCTCTGGGCTTCAGTGTCTCGAGCTAGTTGGTCATCTGGGAACGCCTTCTCAAGGAGGGTTTCCAGTGAACGTTCGATACTGCAGGCCCAGCCTGACTCATTTTGCATCGCAGCTAAGACCTGCTCTACATTTGCTTTTCCTATGGAGGACTTGTAGTGTCTGCCCCAGGGGTTCTCAGAGCTCTCCGCTTCCACAAAATTTCGCCAGCCTTGCCGTTTGGCTCGTTTGATGGCGCGGTGGAAGGCCTTCTTCTCTTGGATGAAGGCAGTTCGGAGTGTTGCTCTGGCATCAGGGTCACGAGTGTTTTGGTACATCCTTCTGGCTCTATTTGCACTTTGCTTGAGGATTAAGTTCCTCAGTCCACCATGGGACTTTGATCGCCCTGTGCTTCTGTTGGCCAAGTACAGAGAGCCCAGCAGAGTGCAGTGCTGTGGTAAATGTGTCCACTTTGCTGTCCACCTCTTCAGGTGTGGATGCTTGCACTATTAGGTCGGTGTCTGCGGCACGCAGTTCACCTTCCAGTACCCTAAAGAATTGCGGCCAGTCAGCATTTTTGTGCGGAATCGCTTTTCACGCGTGTCTTTGCAGAGGATGTTATCATCCGTAATGGCAAAGTCAATAACCATGTGATCGCTCTGCGTTGCACCTGGTACGACTCGCCAACCCTTCAATTTGAGTAGCAGGGTGTGGGACACGGCTGTGACGTCTATACACGACCTTCCTCCCGGGCCATCATAGGTCGCCTCAGTCATGGGGTCGTTGGCAACAACCAAGTTGTACCTGGTGAGCAGCTCTATATACGCCTCGCCCGCCCCATCCAGGGTTGGGGATCCCCACAATGGTGATCTGGCGTTTGCATCAGCACAGACTACGCAGGGTCGTCCTGATAGGCCTGCTAGAGCCCGCTCGAGTGGTTCAAGGCTGTTGGCAACTGGTGCGCCAAATTGCCTGTAAAATGATATTACAACCAGCTCAAAGCCACCGGCTCGGATGAGCACAGCGGCCAAGTGCTGGCTGTTCAGGTGAGTGAGTGCGAGCATGTCAATGGACGGGTCGATGCAGGCTACTGCTGCCTTGGCTCCCGTTCTTGCTCCAGCCACCACTCGTGCCTGCGATCCGAGACCAAGAGTTTTGGATCCTATGTACGGTTCCTGTATGGCGAGGACACTGCAGCGTTTCTTGAGTGCATTTTGCAGCAACTCAGCCATAACTGGGCAACTCTTATTTGTGTTGTGCTGAAGGATTCGAACTGTTTTTGACCTCATAATCCACTCGTGACTCCTGGAGGGCAATCGCTCGCTGACGAATGGTACAGCGTGCGTCTCGTGTAGAGTGTGCGACCTGTTGGATTTTGCGTTCGACGCAATTGGCACACTTGAGGAGCATCACGCTTGCATTCCTTACTCAGATGTGGCAAGGCGCACCAGGCGCACACAACAGGTCTTGTACAGGCCACTGCCAGGTGGCCATAGCGCTGGCATTTGTAGCACTGAGTGGGGGCTTGGTACTTTCGTATGGCGCACCGCTGCCAGGCTATTTGGAGGTGCCTTGTCCCCTCTAGTTTTTTGTACAGGCTGGGTGATACCTCAATCACCCAATCCTTCTGTCTGCCACGCTTTTTGGTGAAGAGAGGCCTGACATCCTGCGGCTGCAAGCCTAACGCAGGGTTGTGCTCAACAACTTGTTGGGCCAAGTCCTCTTTTTGAAGGTCGGTCCGCACGTCGCACAGCAGCAGGCGTGGGAAACGACCCAGGGGGCCTGACGCTTGGAGCTTCACCTCCTTTTTTGTGGAAATGTGGCTCGTGAGCGCCTTGGCCATTTCTGGCGTTTCCGTCACAATGACGGCGCCACCTCCTACTGCGGTGCGGATGTCTAGCACTCGGACACTCAGAGCTTGGAGGTCCGTAGCAGGGACACCCGCATAAGCGCTTCCATTGCGTCAGGGTTGGAGGGACCAGCCTCTCCTTCCTCACATGTCCGCCTAACCACTACCACGTTTTGTCGTGGGTTTTTAGGGGAGTTTGGCAAGCGGTGGAGGCTTTTTATTTTGGTTTTTTTTTTTATTTTTGCCCTTGTTTTTGGGCGGAGGCATAGGCGGGCGCTGCCCTCGGCCTGCACTTCCTGCTTAGTTGGGGCCTGTTTCTGCTTCCCTCTGCGGTTCCTGGGCCTGGCAGGCTGCCATTCCGCCTCAGCTCCATGAGGGGGGGAGGAAGGCGCAGTAGCGGCTACTGCCGCATATGAGGGGCCTGGGGTACTACCCTGGCTCGTTGTTGCTCCTCGAGTTTGGGGGCTGGTGGCACTGGCTGCTGGGCAATTGCCCTACGCAGCTCTTCCTCACGACAGCCGCCACAGTTTCCCGCAGGGGGAGTGGCAGGGGGCGATGTCGTTGCGGGGCATTAGCTTTATAGCGAGCTTCGAAATTTCGAAGAGGCAACTAGTCACGAGGTCCCGCATAGGTCCTGTCGCGTTGGCCCTCATCCGTGCCAGCTGGTCGTGGATGATTTGGACGTATGCGCAAATTTGCTCCATGTCCGACAGTTTAGGGTCCACGCTGTGTCGTGTGCTTGTAGTAGCCGGGTTGCCCGGGCTACTAGGGGAGAAGGGGAGATGAACGCGGTTTGCCCGGTTCTTTCCGCCCTTGTTTGTTTGGACGACGAGTAGGTTGCTCATCGTCCGAAGAGGAGGGGTCGAGCTTGGCGAGCCGAGGAAGAGGCGCAGGTGGCGTTTTTATTACCTGCTGAAGTTTTAGTTGACTTTGTCATGTTTTTTACTTATTTGGGGGTGATTAAAGAAGCGGACTGGTGTAGTGTATCCTTGTGAGTTCATTTGTTGTGTGTGTTCGTGGTATGAGCGAGAGGTGCTCGAGGCAGTGTCCTGGAAGCTCCCCTCAGGCATATTGATTCTAGCCCCTTTCGCTGGTCCGTTGAGGGTCAAAGGAGGCCCCCACATGCGCCGCAGCTGCCAGTCCGGCCACCCACCGGGACTAAGACGCATGAGGGATTTTTCGGCTGCTGCTCAGAGTCAGCCCTCGGCCACTAGTGATGTGGTGAGCGGGACACACGCTATCAGCCGCCCCAGGAACGCTCAAACCTGGTTTTTCCCCCTCCTCATTCCGAAGGCCGCACCTATATAGGGATATCGCTCAAAGGTGTTAGTGAGCTACTTCCAGGACTGTCTTTCGCTCATTATGAGTGTTTCAAGTGAGTGTGTTCTGCCACGCAAGCCGTTGCAGTGTATTTAGTATCTGGAATATGTTGTGTATGTCAGTGTCGTGAGCTTTAAACCCCTTTAAGGCCGGTTTTAACGACCACGCAGAGGATACGGCAGGAGAATTCTGTACCCCTTCCTGCGGGGGGTGTGTTCTGCGATCCCAGCTAAAGGTAGGGGGTTCCCAGTGTGTCATGTATGTGAATGAAGTGTAAGTTGTGTCCGTTTTAGTCCGGCTTATACGAACACGCAGACCATTTTCCCAAATAGTGTTTTTCGGACTCAGGGGGGTCTGAAACGTAAAGATCTGAAGAGAACTCAAAATTTTTTTTCAGCCGATTACATAACTTTCCTTTCTACTTCGTAGAGCAAGGAAAGTAAAAAGAAAAAAAAGAGGAATCGGCTCAACCGGATTAGCCGTTCTCTCGCAAATCGAACACGGGTACGCATACACGCCAAAATTACAGTTTGAAGAAAACCCAACTTTTGGTTTATTATTCACATCAAGGTGATTTATTATTCATTCCTATGTTTTCGGTCACGAAAAATTTTTTACAACCCCCCCTCAAAATTTGATACTTTACGTTCCAAGACATGGAGATTCCAAATTCGCAATGTCCGTCCGCCGTCCCCCGTCCCCTGTCGTCAAAAATTTTGATAATTTATTGTACTGCTCTCGTCATTTTCCCACGAATGGGAATTTTATGGTATAATTGCCTTATTGAGAGCTATCGATATACAAAATTTAATGAAAATCGTTAGAGCCGTTTTTGAGGAACAAAATTTGGTGTTTTGATCACTATGATGACTATAGTTAACTTTCGGTGGATTTTGCCCATACCCTCATTATTGCGTCCCATGATAACCTGTAGGCTAGACATCAAGTTTCAGCTGATTTGGTACGGTGGTTTTCTCTAAAAACTGCGCTAAAATCGATTTCGTCGAAAGTTTTGGTAATTTATTGTGCTGCTCTCGTCATTTTCCCACAAATGGGAATTCTATGGTATAATTGCCTTATTGAGAGCTATCAATATAAAACATTTAATCAAAATCGTTAGAGCCGTTTTTGAGGAAAAAAATATTTGGTGTTTTGATCACTATGATAACTATAATTATCTTTCGATGGATTTTGTTCAAACCCTTATTTTGGCGTCCCATGGTGATCTCTAGGCGAGATATCGAGTTTGAGCTGATTTGATACGATGGTTTTCTCTAAAAATCGTATACAGACACACACACACACACAGACCATTTTCCCAAATAGTGTTTTTCGGACTCAGGAGGGTCTGAAACGTAAAGATCTGAAAAAAACTTAAAATTTTTTTTTTCAGCAGATTACATAACTTTCCTTCCTACTTCGTAGAGCCAAGGAAAGTAAAAATTAACGAAACGCAGTATAATCGCAAATAAACCGTGTTTCGTATCGTTTTCAAGGCCCGCTCGACTCGCAACATCCTGCCAATTGCCAAGTGAGGGTTCGCTGGAAGCTCCCGTTCCAATATCCCCGACTTTTTTGGCCCGACGGGGCGGAGAAAGGTTAAGGCCACTTCCTCCGCACACCCCTCCATCGGATCATAAATGCCTACAGACGTAATACAGACGGAATATTTAGTTTCCGTAGTTCCATTGTAGTCAGGTCATGTTTCGTATGGTTTACTAGTATTCGATGCTGAATCGAATGGGATGGGTCTCGGAGCAGTAATACTAGGTCAAGCTGCTCATGAGAATAATAAACCGTTGTGTAATAATTTGCAGGGTTTTTAGAATAAATGTGGTCTGGACGGTGAACAAACATTGCAGATGTGGAATCCAAATGGCCTGGAACATATAGAGTAGAATTTATATGGGGGAAGGGAAGGAGGGGGGGGGAGTTAGAAAACATAATCAACATTTGAGCGTCTACAGTTAGCTCCGAGGTGCTCTTCTCAGCGGGGGCTCCGCCTCGCCCGCTGCGTCTCAGTTCGCTCTCAAGTCGAGTCGCCTGAAGGTTTCACCAAACCCACACATTTGTCGTTTGAAACAATCATGAATGATCACTTATCTTACTATGCAATATAACAGATTTCACCAACGTCGTTTATGATTAAAACTAACTAACCGCGAATACTTCATAACGGAGTCGTAGCGATTAAAAGTTGACTCGGCCCGTCGAGGTTACCTCTTGCCAAACAATACCGTTTTGCAGAAGGAACACTGCCTGTAACTTAATAATTCGAGTTTTATAACTGCTTTTTATTTTGTCTTGAATTGTTTCGCGAATTTCGCTTACTTGAAACGCACGCGAGGAGGACGAGAGTCAGTGAAACAAATGATAACAGGTTAGGCGTGTATTGTCTATCATAAAAAGAAATATCTGGTGCAACTCATCACACAAATTTCTTTAGCCCCACGTGCATTTAGCGATTATTTGCTCTATAAACTATTCAAATTCGTTTTTCATTTGGATTATTGCAACGTAGAAAGTTCCAGGCTGCATTGGGTTCACACGATTACTATAATATCATCACTCTTACGGTCGCAGAGAGACTGGCACAGGAAAAATAGCATTGTGAAAGTCAAAACAGTTGCCAATTCATTTAAACTTGGCTGCAGAGTTTGATTCATGTCCATGTGCGGGCGTAATGGATAGTTTGGTAACTCCCACTGTGAGCTGCACGCTAAATATCGGGTTGGAGCCGTTTCCTCTCAACTGCGTTCACAGACACGCACACAGTTTTCTCAAATGGTATTTTTCGAACTCAGTAGCTCTGGAAATGTAAAGATCTGATGAGCTCAATAAAAAGTTCTTCGGCCGCATTACTAGTCTTCCCGCTACGTAGTGTTGAAGAAAGTAAAAGTAATGTTTGTACCACGGGCCCAGCTAAAGCTAAAGTCTCAAAGCAACTGTTACTGTGACGGTTGTACGGAGGCAGTGCCGGCCTCTCGGCCCTATCCTGCCTCCGCCCCATCAGATAAAAAGAGAAATGGGGGACTGGGACAGGGACTACTTCCAGCGAACCCTCGACCACTGGGTTATCTGCAGAACTCCATTCCTGAGTTTCTAGGGATCGGCAGATTGCTCCGCCCTTACCCCAGTGTCCAGCAGAGGCACGCACCTAACGTGGACCTTACCCACAGTGCACCGGCTTCCACCGCGGGCTGTGCACCCCTGCAGCACCATTTCGGGAAAAATATCCATTGTGGCTAGAATAGTCATAGCTCGCTTCTTGCTCCAGACTTACTGCTTCGGGGAACTCCGTCTTGGAGGGTTTGGACTTGCCCCTCATCGCCAGAGGACTGCAGATCCCTGGTACGCAAGCACCCTCCCCCAACCAGCCGCGCCTAGCAGCTGGTACGGGCCCTGCAAATGCCAGTTTTCTGCCCCATGGGGCATAACACCCCAATGGATCCCCCCTATCACCACCACCACCCAATCGCCCATACTACCACCCATACCCAATAAATTACGCTCATCCTTCCCAATCGCACTCTAACTTAAATCCCATCCACACAGTAAGTTACAGCCATACTCCATCCATTCATACTACGCATCCACACCTGATGGCTAAGGGAAAAACTGTGACAGTCTGATATAGTGACACCATACTAGTCCAAGTCTCATCAAGTTTGCCGTAGTTTCGCAGCGAACGACTCGATTCCGTCATTGAACATCGCGAATAGGATATGAGCGTGTCAATCAATTTCAGATCCTTCTCGCCTTGATATCAGTTCGAAATGGAGAAGTTGTGAAATTGGAAACGACGCCTGAGTCCAGCCGGTAACGAACGTCACCTGCGACTTGCCCTAATCCCATCTCTTCCCTCATAATCCAACTTCGTTCTACGTCCCAATTTGCCTCAACGTACGACCTTTGTAAGCTTTGATGGGACCCAGACCCAGAACGAAAAGCTTCGACCTCTTTTACTCCTCGTTACCAAATCGCGCTCGGTAATTAATAATCGTTCCTTCAAAGGAATGATTTCAATCGAAGAAAAACGGCATCTGCAACGAATACTGAGTTACGAGATTATTTCGTTTGCCGCAGATGACACTCTATCGACTGTAGATTGATGTCATTTCCACTCCAGGCTCCGAACCAAACGCTTCAACTCTTTTTATTTTTTTAATAATGTAAACCTTATTTGTATCTTCCGATACGCAAAAGTTGTGTTAGAACGATTTGGGCTGGAATTAATATGAGGCGTGTGCAGGGTTACTGCCCATTAGAAGTACTTCTTTTTGCTGTAGTAAAAATTAATAAAGGTAACAAAATCAAACAAAGTAACGAAACGAAAGCTATAGGGCAACACACGAGAATACATTAATAGGTAAAAATTTCCGTTGGTCACTATTATAGATCTACGTGGTCTTCTTGTGTGGCCGGGTTGTTTAATATGGCTCTTGCGGTTTGATTAGGGTAATTGGTGAAAGTATTATACAGTTGTTGGTAGCGAATTTAAGTGTTCCATCGACGGTCTGAAGCTCCAGGTCATTGTGGAAGGCGGTGGTGTGGTTTGAATTTTGTTGACTTGCTTTTTTGTTGCTGAACCCCATAACCCGCAGCCAAATCGGCCGAACCAGTGAAACGTGTACCAGTATTGTAAGATTGAGGAGGAAGACCCGGTGCAGGAGAGACGAGGAACTTGAGGACCACATAAGCCAATAAACGAACTCGCGAGTGAAAACAAATCCGCGAATGTTCCTAAATTCGTCATGACGCTCGATACCTTTTGATAGAAGTGAATTGGCACAAAACTGGCTCTTCTAATTCCCTGATTAGGTAACTTGCACAGTCAGATGGTGGCACGTACTCCATATTTGAATTTGCGAATTCTTGATATCTTAGGTGTGGTCGTGAAAATCGCTTTCTATGACGAATGCCGTGCGAGTTTCGCCTTTTCGGTTTATTATTCATTCTGAATAATAACCCTATGTTTTCGGTTACATACCATTTTTTACAACCCCCCCTCAAAATTTGATACTTTACGTTTCAAGACTTGGAGATTCCAAATTTGCAATGTCCGTCCGTCTTTCGCACAAAAATCCGATTTAGTATCTAGTTGTGCCCGCCATCTCGGCAATCCGATCGGACGAAGCCCGTGGTTGTAATGGGCAAAAAATGGTTTAAAAAATTAACGAATCGCAGTACAACGTGGGAACTACAGCGGAAGTCAACGTTTCGTCGTTTGAAGTCCCTCCCTCCCTCCTGTCTCAATAAAAAACCACCCGCCTCGTCCTCGCCTCGCAACGCTGCCCGCCCGCTCAACTCCCCTTTCGCTTCGCAACGGGTTCGCTCGAAGCGCCCCTGTTCCAATTTCCCCGACCCGACGGGGCAAAATCATCAGAGGTTTTGTTTCTGTAGTTCCATTGTAGCCAGGACATGTTTCGTATGGTTTACTAGTATTCGATGCTGAATCGAATGGGATGGGGGAGCACTAATACTAGGTCAAGCTGTTCATGAGAATAATAAACCATTGTGTAATAATTTGCAGGGTTTTTTTTACTTTCCTTCTCTCTACGATGTAGAAAGGAAAGTAACGTAAGTAGTTAGGTTAGGGGCACTTCTGGGAGGAATTTGGTCAAACCCTCTTCCCCACCCACTAGCTGACCAGTCACCCCTCCTCCACAGTCCTTATCATCATGTGACGTCATACCCCTTCCAATCGTGTAACTTCTGAGAGGATCTAGGTAACCCCCCCCTCCACCGCCACCATCAACTAAAGCTGACACCCCCTGACACAAACAGCTGACGTGACGTCACCCCCCCTGTCCGCATCATCATCATGTGACGTCATACCCCCTCCAACAGTGTAATTTCTGAGAGTATCCCCCCTCCCCTAACCACTACAACTGACATGACTTTAACCCCTCTACCACAAACAGCTGACGTGACGTCAGCCCCCTCCATCTGCATCATCATCATGTGACGTCATTCCCCCTCCAACCGTGTAATATCTGATAATACCCCCCCCCCCCCAACTCCCCTATCGACAACAGCTGATATGGACCCCCACCTCCCAGTCTACATGTGATGTCATGCCCCCACAATTGTGGCAACTTCTGAGAGGATCTATGTCATACCCCAACCAATTATTGCGCTAACGCCAAAGTACCTCCTACCCCAATTTCCCCCCACAGCGCACCACGTGTTCACGCTAAATAAATCCCGAGCACACGTGTAGCCCTAAAATAAATAGCTACGTATTTTTACTGAATTACGCAAATTACGAGATTCGTAGTAAAAATATCGCGTATTGTTATTATTGTGAAATAAAGTGAGCGAAAATAGGTTTTTCAATTGTATTAATTTTGTTAGATCGGTTATACGTCGAGAAAGACGTGGGGCGTCGTTAAATTTACGAGTTTTGATGCGCCAATCGTGGGGGTTGACGTCACATGTAGACTGCGAGGTGGGGGTCGATAGGAGAGTGGGAGGAATACTCTCAGAAATTACACTGTTGGAGGGGGTATGACGTCACATGATGATGATGGTGACTGGGCGGGGGGGGGGGGTGACGTCATGTCAGCTGGGAGGTGGGGAGGGTGGTTTGACCTAATTCCTCCAGAAGTGCCCCTAACCTAACTACTAATGTAATCGGGTGAGGCAAATAAACTTTAATAACTTCTCTTCAAATCTTTACGTTTCAGACCCGAAAAACATTATTTGGCCAAATGGTGAACGGGGTTAAGAGAAAACCGCTGGATCGAACAAGCTCAAACGATATCAAGGCCGCAAGTCACCATGGGACGCTACAAACTAACTATAGTCATCATACTAATCAAAACAGTCATTATTTTCTTCCCCGACAACCGCTTCAAAGATTTTGATTGAATTTCTCGCGGCTCAAAACAACACACTTCCACAAAATTCTCATGACAAGAGCAGCAAAATAATATATAATAATAGCAGTTATCTCATAAAGTCCGCTCGAGTGTTACAAGAATCTTCAAAAAAGTTGGGGTTATAAAATAACTTACTGGAAATCGCCGATAAATTCTCCACTTGAAGAAGTTGCAACCATGAACCGAGTTGTAGCAGTTTTTCTGAGACGCTTCTGAAGAACGGTTCAGATGATACCTCGATCCTGACGGACTAGAACTACGACGTTTCGCTCGTACTCTTCTTTTTCCTTTTCTCCTTATACGTACGAAGAATAGATTTCCCTTCTGTACTGTCTCAGTAACTCTTACCACGTGGCGACAGCCGCGCAATAAATGACCAAACATTTCGACGGTTTTAGCGCGGTTTTAGCCTCATGTCCCCGCTCAAATGTCCCTGGAGTTATCGGAATAATTGGTGTGGTAGTCCAATCTAGTGTTTATACGACGATAATTTGAGCACGCTCATAAGATATATAGAAGCTAGCCCAGAAATTCCGGAATTTTAACCGCCACCGTTTCACTTACCTCTCATTTCTGAACGTTTTTATAATTCTGGAAAAGCAATTATCATCTTTCTAAAAAACGCGTGTACAGCCTCATTAATTCTCTGTGTAACGATTGCTCAATAATGGTCAGGGCGTGGTTACGAGCAGCGCAATAAATTCCGGAACTGTAAGTTCTTCCGCTTTCTGACACTTCACGGTGTTTTACTTCATGAGATGAGTGAGGAGTTAAAAGTCATGAAAACTAGCCAATTTATGTAAAACTGAGGAAAGTTGTGTGATGTGGCGCATCTGATATTTTGGTAATGTTCTTCTTCCATTTCAAATGGCGCGATGAAGTTTAAAAATAGTTTGGGGTAGAGGAAACCATCAAATGTCATATATAACGTGGAACGACAGCAACAAACACAGTTTTTTTCAAAAACGGCTGTCATGATATTGAAGAAACGTTTTGTATCGACATTTCCTAACTATATAACGATAATCTGAAACTGGAAAAATGACGAGAAAAGCACAATAAATTATAATAATTTTGCAAGACACTCGATTTTAGCGCAGTTTTTTCCGTATTTTCCACTCATGTGACATCAGCATCCTCAAAAAATCGAGGTTGTGGTTCAATACATCATCGATACGGTGGTAGTTGAATAACGTTCATGAAATAGTTAGGAGCAACCCCAAAAATTCCAAAATCAAAACCATTGCCGTTCCGCTTACTACAAATTATCCCAAGATTCAACTCGTTACGAATTTTGTCAGTGAAATCGTGTTAACGATAGCATAAAACAAATAAACGCAGTCGTGTAATAAGTAAGAGCGACTCAAATAATTCCGTCGCATCACAGTTTATAAGTTGGTCATTCAAATTAACTGGTTGAGCAAGTTCTGTACCCAGTGGCTTCGTTTAGAGTTGATTTTTCAAATGAGCGAATAGCACAAAATCCGTGAAATGTGTTCTTCTGAAATCGAGGAAGTGCTTTTTGTGGCTTCGATATACGAAACGTGTGTTTTCAATTATTGTTGTTCTTTCAGCGACGCGAACAACAACGAACTCTTCGCTAGGAATCAATGTTATTTCAATTTGACCGTTTTTCACTCGTTAACGATTTGACGGGTTTTACAATAAACCAACACGGAGGGAGATAAAGTTGTAGCACGAAAGGTCGAAAACAAATAAGCAGTTCGACCTGTGCAAACACAAGGAAAACTGACCA
The DNA here is from genome assembly GCA_020466155.1 of Pachypeltis micranthus. Classification (NCBI taxonomy): domain Eukaryota; kingdom Metazoa; phylum Arthropoda; class Insecta; order Hemiptera; family Miridae; genus Pachypeltis; species Pachypeltis micranthus. Next base: position 77,076,058 of record CM035768.1, on the reverse strand, counting down.
GTGTTTGTAGTTTCTAGGAAAAATGTGATGCAATCGTTAATGGAAAGAGCGACCCACGTTCCGGATCAATTTCACAGTACCATCCGTCCGATAGGGCTTGACATGTTTACGAGGGCGATTGAACATCTCTTCGGTATCAACTAACCCTCTTCAACCGATCCCCAGTGTTTTGACTCTTCGATGGACGTTAGAAGTCGTTCAACCGGCCTTAAACTTATAATGAGCCGTTCATCCCTGTTCACTCACGATTAGGGTTTTCAAAATATTAATGCCTCGACAGCCCAAAGGCAGCCGATCGACTGTTTTTCGGTAAATCGGAGAGAGATTGGTTTATTTATTGTCCAGGGGACATTAGGGCCATGCAGTGCTCTCTACCATTTCCCCTGGAACTTGAACACAATAATGCTTCCCTGTCTCCTGATGGGCCTCCTCCGCGTCCTCCTCTGAAGCCACCTCGGCCCCTACCACGACCCCCTTGGAATGGCTGGTAACCAGGCGAATCGCCGCCATTTTTGTTGTCGGGTCTGCGCCCGGGGCCACCGAAGCTGGGCCGGGGTCCTCGCGGAGCGAAACCGCCCCGGCGGTGGATCGGCCCCTTGTTTGAATGATCTGGAGGGCCCCCATTTTCTTCCACTTTGGTTTTAGGTGCTTCAGTTTCAGTCGACATTTTAAAAGTTAAAAAAAGGGAGAATTGAACTTCTTAAAAATTCGAGTTTACACAAATACGCCAATTGCCTTCCAAGACTTCACCAGCAGACGGCTCAGAGAGAACAAGATAGGGAGCGACAGAAGAGAGAATGGGAATTGAAGGACAGAATGGCGGAAGAGCAAAGAATCGCTGAAGAGGAATCTCTTCGTCGACACCAAGAAGATTTATCCAGAAGGATCCTCCATCAAGATGACGAATTACGGCGAAGGCAACAAGAGAACAACTTATTCATGCAGGAGTCTGATGGTAGAGCCAGTGGTGGATATGGTAAAGACGTAGACGGTGCTTCTGACCCTCTCAGAACCATTTCAACTACCAGCGAGAACTTCTTCAAAGGTCGAGGATCAACGGATGCTGCTTTTGATGGGGGCTACACTCGACCGGCTAATCGCAACTATGATGCTCGGGCTGACGCAGGAAGAGTCGAAGACGTGGCCAGTCGTCGCCCACAATCCCAGACATCAAGTCGTTGGGGTCCTCAAGATCGGCGTGGAACTCCAGATGATTATCCCACCGCTGCCACCTATGTTACGAGGGGGGTTTGGAGACGCTTTTGGGGATCCGCTGACTCAGGCAAAAATTACGGCAATCGCGCCAGAGCTCGATCCACAATCCTCGACCTACGTCGAGATTTATGAATCAACTGTCTTATCCACTAGATCCACGATCAACCGCTTGCCTTTAAAGAGAGTCAGGCGGTACACTTGTAGGGTTAGCAGACCAACAATATATAAAGGCTACCAAACAACATAATTGTCTTAGTTGGTTTTACGTTTGTTCTTGGAAACCTCTCTCAACGCCCAAAAACTCTCATTAACTTCATTCATTATTACATACTCACCAAAGATCTTCCAAACATACCGACCTGAAAACAGAACGCAAACAAAACAGTGAGAAGGCGAGTACTTGTATATTCCTCCCCTCCTCCAACGAGACATAACCCTAACCTAAAAAAATACACTCCATAGCAAAATGATGAAAGTTATTTCGCAGAGAGTTAATAACGACTGTAACGGGGCAAACCAAACCCTTCGATTCAGCGGAGGCTCATCCGGGGCATTTATGCTGACTGGGCACCTTAAATGCCCCAATTCGCTCGAGACTTCGCTGCCGTCAGTTGTAACAGAGCCGGTTCCCTTGTTGCTGAGTCGTCCACGCTCGCGTTCACTCCCACTCAGTTCCCTGTCTGTGGTGGTAAAACTTATCCGAATGTAATTGAGAATAGAACTGTTCCATTCGGCTTGATATCGTACTACTTCCCTACTCACACTCACCGATACCGCTTTCAATATTAATCCCCTCCGTAACACGACAATTTTTTTTTTTTTTACAAGGGCGGAAAAATCCTTTATGGATTCCTGCAAGGACCGACAGGATATGACGGAGTATGACTAGGGAGGGATAACCCAGACCCTACCGTCTAAAAAACCGCCCTTTCTTCTATAACGACTGACCCGGAACTGCTTTCTGTATTACTTCGGGTCAGTCGAGTTGTCATGGCTTTACAGCTTTATCATTTCTAGGGTCCTTCCCATTCTCGGTTCATCTCTTTCTTTTTGAGTATGCTGTGCACGTAGTCTGTTGCAGCTTGCCAATTTTCTCTGCTTTTCATCATAACATTGACAATTGTCTCTGCGGACAGTCCTCCAAGCTTGTCGGCCAGCCGTCTCCTCTCTTCGTCCCAGTGGGGACACACAAAAAAGGTGTGGTGAACATCTTCATCTTCCATCCGGCAGTAAAGACATATGGAGTCTGCTGACTTTCCGACTTTTTTAAGGTAGGCCCGGAAATACCCATGCCCAGTGAGAAACTGGGTCAGGTAGTAATCTACCTCTCCATGCCTCCTTGTCGTCCATGTTTCAACGCTCCGTACGAGGCGGGCGGTCCAGTGTCTCCAGACTCTCCGCATCCCAACTGCGCTGCCACTGTCTGAGAGTGACCTCTCTTTCCTCCTTCTTGATGATCGTCAACGGTGTCTCTTCCCCCTTTCTTCGATAGACCCATTGCCGCTCTTGTGCCAGCATGTCAATTGGGACAACCCAAAGCTCAGCTGGGCTGCCGGTGTCGATACTGTGCGGTATGCACTGCAGATCCTGAGAGCCCCTCTTCTCTGCACTCCTTCGATTCTGGCTCTATGTTTTTGGCGTCGAAGTGAGGTTGCCCATATTTCCGCACCATACAGAATTATGGCCTCTGCTGCTCTCATTAGCAGTTTACGCTTCCTAGGGGAAAAAATTTTAACATTTAAAAAAATAAAAATAATATAAAAATTTTAACACGACAATAAAAATATGATAAGTGGTAATAATAATCATGTTTGGTCTTCAGAGGTATCCGCTCAACAATATCTTGCGAAAATTATTTTCGAATGCTCCGACGTTGTCAGGTCAAACGGATCGATCGCATCGTGTCCTATGGCACAGGATTCTCAACACTCTCACGCGTGACTCTGTGGAGTAAAAACTCGAACCTCTCGTACAAGTACGCGGGTTTTTTTGAATTTGAGGGTCTTAAAAACTAACGTTGCCACTAGCATCATTCGCCTTTTCATGATCTTCAACCACCCGAGCTGACGATAGTGTTGTGTAAGGCGCTCGCCCAGTCGACGGCGGCATTTTCAGGTCTTCCAGGTCTTCGCTTTTGAGATCGGTGAAGGCTGCAGCTGCGTAGTCAAAATGAGGCATAATTAGCCTGAACACGAGTTGAAAACGCACATGGCGAGGGGAGTCTATTGCTAAATGCCGCAACTGGCCAATACTACGAAAAACAGCATTGCACATGCCCGTTTGTCCCAGCACATGTTTTTCTGCGCTAGAACGCCCAGTCGATGTACTGCACCCAGGTGGAGACACACTTCACACGGTGGGCTCTAAAGCCATCTTGGTCAACAATTTGGGATCTCCCCAGCAGAGTGGCCTTCGTCCGTACCAGTTTCTCCCCCACCACCTCAACACATTACCATTCAGGAAGCTAGGCTCGCAAGACCTGTAGAGTTGCAAGTCGTCAGAGTTAGACATACGTGAGGTCCCTCCACTTCATAGGGTGTGTCCATATAAAGAAAACAATAGAGCCTTGTGGTATGCCAACCTCCAAGTGGGCAATTCATCGGAGTGCCACTCACCTGTCTGCCCAATAACACCCGAACGAAGGCAGCTTGGCTCCCCTAAGCCCAATCGTCTCGAGCATCGCAAGCATCACCTCTCTTCTCATTCGGTCGAAAGCAGCCAAAAAATCAACAAGGACGACCTCTGTGATTTGCTTCCTATCCAAGGCTGACTGGAAGTTGTCCAGAACCTCAATTAGCGCTGTCTCTGTGCTGTAGAAAGCTCGGTAGGCTGACTGCCACGAGATAGAGTGAAGGGTGGAGTGAATGAGTAAATGGGTGAAAGAGAGAGAATGAAAGTGATGGAGTGAGTGAGTTAGTGAGAGAGAGAGAGAGAGAGAGAGAGAGAGAGAGAGAGTGAGAGAGAGAGCGTGAAAGAATGAATAAATATATTTATCGACCAGGGAGGGTTAGGGCCATGTGGCCCTCTCTTCCAATCTCCCTGGCTACAACATGCAGTTACACTTCTTCCTACATTCGTCGTAACTCATTACGTTATTTATATGTATATCTCATGAACACCAAATAAATTATATTCATACCCTACACATAACAAACACACATCTTCCACACCAGCCAGCCCCAAGCCCTACCCTTCAATGGACCTCACTCAGACTTGATGTTCAGAGGGTTTTTCTGAGGGAAGTCCTGAGACGGCCCCAGAAACGAATTTATTTGCCATGAAATCAATAAAGTGTGTGTGTGTGTGTGAGAGAGAGAGAGAGAGAGAGAGAGAGAGAGACAGAGAGAGAGAGAGAGAGAGTAGCCGTCGCAAAAATTCACAAAATAAATTAATTGTACGAGTAACACGCGCATTGGCTATTTCTGTACTCGTACTTTCCTTAGCCTAGCGGAATGAGATAAAATCTTGAATTGTGAAGATAAAAGAAGTTTCGAGTTTTTCTCAGGATCTCAATGCTCCAATGGCTTGTGAGTCTGGGAAGAATGGGCTACGATTCTTTCGAAAAGGATAATAAACACTTTTCCAAAATGATCGGGTGAAAAATGGTAGCAGATAAACGGCGGGGGTGGAAGTACTGGAGTAGCATCCGTGTATCTTTTGACAGGTACTAAAGACATCTTAAAGGTACTTGATTGAACTAGGAAAAAATTGCGCTAAATTCGTCGAAACGTTCGGTAATTTATTGTTCTGCTCTCGTCATTTTCCCATGGATGGGAATTTTATGGTATTATCGTCTTATTGATAGCTGTCCACATACAAAATTTAATTAAAATCGTCATGGCCATTTTTGAGAAAAAAAAATTTTTTGATTACTATGTTAATTATTAGGTTTGGGCTGATTTTGCTCATAACCATCCATAATATCAAATTTTAGCTGATTTGGTGCAGTCATTTTCTCTCGATCCCGTTCACAGACAGAAACACACGCACGCACACAGACTATTTTCACAAATAACTTTATTCGGACTTAGTAGGGTAATAACCACGTGGCTTTCCTCCTGCTTTGTAGAGCCAAGGAAAGTAACAAACTTAGGCTGATTATACCTCGAACTCCTCAATTTCACATTTCCAGAGCTGTTAACAGTTCTATCAACTCAGAATATGCACTCACATGTTGGTAATATAACTCAGTAAGTTCGTTTCAACGCTTTACGTATCTAAAGTTCAACAAGGATCTCGTCACATCACTCATCACTCGTTCACACCAGTTATCGATCGCTAACTCCGAGGGAGAGAGATTGAAACAACAAACGTCAGGTTTGAGGTGAGAGAGGAATAATGTTTGTGCGCTAAAGTGAAGTACATACCACCTTAATAGAGGTGGCTTCCTTTCGTACACGCCCTCCTACCCTCGATGAAATCTTCACTTCCATCTCCACCTGCACGCCATTAATATGGTCTAAACGTTCAAAAGCGTCAAAACTGTATCGTGGCGACGTTTACAATTTGCTTGATTGGAATCCTGTTGGCTCACAGGTTCGACAGTGTTTGAGCTTAAAGAACCTTTTAAATGTCTACAGCGAGAAGTTGTGTCAGAAAAAATATCTGGTACTAGGCGCCACACAACGTTACTCAGCTCTACGTACATTCAGCAATTTTTATGGCTTTAGATAATAATTCAATCTATTTCTCACTAGAGGGACAAAAGTAGGGAGACTATGGAGAGTGAGAGTGAGAGTGAGAGAGAGAGAGAGAGAGAGAGAGAGACGAATGTGTTAGGAGAACTGGAAAGACGACTGTATTGCGAGGGCTGAGGGATGACTTTGTTGAGAGAACTGGAGACGACCGACTTTCGCGAGAATTCGTAGGTGAATGTGTTCGGGAGGAGCTGTCTGTTGAGGAGAGGAATCTAAAATTGAGTGGTGGGAAAAAAAAGACGGGAAAAACCGGGACAGGGGTAATCTGTTGTCACTTGGAAAGGAGTTGGGCTTTCCACCGGTATAAACAAAAGGGTTGAGAGTACCAACAGGTGCGAGTACGGTCCCAATGCAATTTTTGTCGTTTCGCTGGGGGTGCAGTGGCCAAGCGCATTGGGGCGTGAGGCCTTCCGAGCCAGGCGGGGATAGAACCAGCAGACTCTGGTTTGATCCCCGACCAGGCACACCCCTCCTCCAAACCCAGGGGGGTGGGGCCATGGGTACCGGCAGCGACTGGGGCACTAAGCCGGCCCTTCAACGGGCTTGTTGAGGAATTAGGGCATGGGCTCAACGAGGCCACGGCGAAATGCCAATGGTCCTGCAGCTCTGGCGGAGTCCTCTGGCCCGCAGCTGCCTCCTTGCTATGTGCGTGTGTGGGGGGTCGGGCAATGTTTCGTGTGGTGTACTGGTATTTCTCAATGCTGAATCGAATTGGATGGTTCTCAAAGGTGTGAAGTGAAGCAGTTACTCTGAATATTTCGAAAACGCTGAAAAACAACGATTTTCGATATATTTTGGTTGTTATCTCTGTTCAATGGATTGTGAGAGGAACATTCATGGAGAGCAGTTTATTGGTCGAATACACTCTGTCAGTTCGTTAGAGCCATTTTGCCAATAAGTCCTCCTGGTTAAGTTATAGTCAATTAAATTCAAAAAAAGCGTCTATCAATACCATCAGTTTTGCTGGATAAAATGTTTCCTCTTTAATTCCAGAATCCCAGTCCAGTACCGTTAATTACTCCACCAGTTAGCTCCCATGAGGATCTGTGAGATCGATAACACGTTACGCGCCCAGAGCTGAAAGTCATATCGAGGTTTGAAATATCTTCCCGCAATATTCCGTAACGAAGAGCCGCGTGTAGAGCGAATAACCGCGTTATGAAATCGAACCATAAACCAAATATTCAAACCAATAGATTTTTGCCCACCTTCCTCTCTTCATCTTCATTATGAGATTAGAGCGTGATCCCCACAGAAGAATCTGTAGAGCGTGAGTTGAGACGGGCAAGACACTAATGAACAAATTATGAGAGATCGGCTTCATTTGCCACCCCGCTCAAGCTCCCCTTTAAGAAATTTCGCCGCCAAACGACACATTTATCTTGGCGACTCCTCTTTTGCTCAAACGAGGGGGTGATTCACAGAAAAGTAACTTAACTCACTCTAGAGAAAGGGGGAGAAGCATTTCACCCACCCCCCTCCCCTTCTCTCATCGTATTTCCCCGATGGGCCATGAAGGCCTCGACCAGAGACTCCTTACATTAGCGCCTGGGGAAGTATTTTAACTTAGGGCCGCCGTTATCTGCTGACCTTCTTTATTACTCTCGTAACGCCCACCTGGAACTTCTGAATACAAAATGCGCGGCAGATTCCGCCTCTAAATGAGATCAAAACCTTCTTGGATAAGATCTAGGCTTTGAGTTTTGGGAGCAGGCTGGTGCGAGCGGAGAAGATCCAAAAATAGCGCATTGCCACGGGAGTGCGTCGCGTCTAAGCTCGCATGGAAATTATGCGGCTCGGGCTGGCCATACCGAATTGGTGATCTCAAATCCCAGATTCCTAACGTTATGCCAACTGAAGTGTAAACATTGACTCTGAGCATTAGAGGGTTTGTCGAAAAGAGTTTTATTTATTTTCTATTTCCCACGAGGAGTAGGGTAATTTTGCAGCATACTCGTCTGAACTAGAATCATCAGTCGCCCAGAATTCCTTATTTGATTTTGTCAAAAATGAGACATTTCCGTTTACCGGAACCGAAAGAGTATTTGAGATCTTTCACGAAATGTCCAACCCGCTTTTTTTGTTTTCAGAAGAATAAATAAACTGTATTTGTGTAAAATACTATTAAGCACGCTAATACAGTTGTATACTAACTATTCGACACAAGTAAAGGTAGACGCACGACTTTTGAACTGTAACATGTTAATAATGTAATAGAGGAGTTTTCAGGTGATCACAGTAGTCAGAAGTGACAATGAGGATGTTCATGAAGGTGAGTGGCAGCTGAATTGAATTAGTTACGTCCATCGGGGATTATCATTTCAATTTCGTGGCATTCGGCGGACGAGATTGTTGTATGATGATCTCAGTACACCATTGACTGTCGGCAAGTCCAAGTCAGAATGGAGGAGCGTGTTTCTAACGTACCACGGGGATGAGTCGGAGTGTTCTGTTTTGACGGGTTTGGATTCTGCGGATCTGTGAGTCAGAAGCCGAGCTCCATGTTTCGCACGCGTATTGCCAGGTGTTTGATGATGAGAAGAACCTTGCGGTTTCGTATTGTCGCCACAGTTGCCGTGATATGCGTGCCCCAGGTTAGTCTGCTATCGAGCACAACCCCGAGGTATCTTACGTTGGAGACCCGGCTTACTATTTCATTGTGAATGTAACATGTATTTCATTTTGTCCCAAAATTAACGCAAGATTTGAATTAAATACAAAACACAGTTTTTAGTCTTTTGATTGTAATTTTTTTATTGATTCATAAAGTACATAGGATAGGGTTATTTATGGAATAACACATCGGGCAAATGGCCTCCGCGGCTTTGCATACACATACGCACTCGTTTGTCGAAATTTTCCATGACCGTTCTGCATAAATGTGGCTGAATTTCGTTGATGCAACGTTGAATCTCCTCCTTTAATGCACGCGTAGTTGTGGGCTTGTTGACGTAGACCTGTGATTTTAGATAATCCCATAAAAAGAAATCTAATGGTGTTAAATCACACGATCTAGGGGGCCAACTCTGATCACCGAAACGAGAGAGTACACGACCTGGAAATGTCTCATGCAATAATTGAAGTGTTTCACGGACTGTATGGCATGTGGCACCGTCTTGTTGAAACCACATATTGGCCACATCAATATCATCCAATTTCGGCAAAAAGAACCGTGTTATCATGTCGCGATATCGAGCAGAAGTAACAGTCACTGTTTGACCAGCCTCATTTTCAAAAAATTCCAATCTAATTATGCCTCCAGCCCAAAATGCACACCAAACTGTGACACGTTGTGGATGCATTTGTTTTTCGACAATCACATGTGGGTTTCAGAACCCCAAAAGCGGCAATTTTGGCGATTAACAAAGCCATCAAGGTGAAAATGTGCTTCGTCGCTTAGGATGAGTTTGCTCGAAAAATCAGCATTCATTTGTTGTTGCTCAATAATCCATTCAACAAACTCTCTTCGCTGTGCATGGTCATTGGGCTTCAGTAGTTGTGTTAATTGTATTTTGTAAGCATGGAGACACAGATCTTTAGTGAGTATGCGCTGTAGTGAGTATGCTTCTTGAAATTTGCAATTCTTGTCCACGACGCCGAATTGAGGTTCCTGGATTGTCACCGACATTTGCACCCACTGCCTCTAATTGACATTTGAATGGCTTGTTTTTGGACGACCAGTGTGTTTGGAGTCTCCCACGGATCCTGTCTCTCGAAATTTTTCAATTAATTGCTTCACAGTTGACGAAGTGAAAACACTATTCCGACCATATTTTGTATGAAATTTTCGAACTACGGCCGCCAAGCATTCATTATTTTTGAAATATTGCTCAACAATGAAGACACGTTGTTCTATTGCGTAACGCTCCATTTTTACTAACCCTAAACTGTCAACTGTCGATTTATTTTGTTTTTAGGGTTGGCAACACTGTACTGCATAAATGGCGGCAAATTCAAATCTTGCGTTAATTTTGGGACACCCTATATATTGAAGGGATATGTACGGCGTTTCTATACGTGAAGTTTAGCAGAGCAGTTTCAGAGGGGTTAATACCGATTTTTTTTTTTGAGGCCATTCACACGTACACTCTAGAGCCGACGACCGAACGGGACACTCAAGTCTCGAATCAAAAGTGTAAGTGTAAACGGCAATTCTGCGTGGACTTAGGAACGGGGCTAGCGCACCGAAGCGTCGACGGTTTTGAACGCACTCGTGCCACAAGTCAAGAGTGTGAGTGTGAACACAGTTGTGTGACCACATCATCACAGTTTTGCGTGAGGGTTGGAGTGGAGTTAGGAACGTCGTCGTCGTCGTTCTCGCGGTTTTCTCCCGTTCTTTCTGTGATAAAACCTGTTTTTTAGTGCTTCCGGTCGCCCAAACATGGCAGATAGCAGATGCTTCAGTAGGGAAGTTCTCACAAACTTTATAGAACTTTACAGAGATTTTCCTGTCCATGCCTGTGGAAAATCAAATCAAAGGAGTACCTAAATAAGAATCTGAAAAACGAAGCCTACGACAAGCTTGTTGAATTTTGTAAGCCTATCTTTCCAAGTGCTAACCGCGATTTCGTATACAAAATATCTGGTGCGTTGCAACACACAACTTTCCTTAGCTCTACAACAATTCACTTTGTACATGGCTAGTTCCATTTAATCAATTATCACTCAGTTAATTTGAACTTGGTCAAACAACGCTTTACGGCAGCAGGAAGCGGTAGCGCATACAGTTCCAAATTTTATTGTGCTGCTCGTACTCATTTCAGGACCATTATTGAGCAATTGGTACACAGATAATTAATGAGGCTGTAAACACAAATTTTTTGAAGAGAGATAGTAATTACTTTTGCAGAGTTATTGGGTAAACACGTTTAGAACTGGTAGTAAGCGAAACGGGCGTAGTTGACATTCAGGAATTTCTGTAGTGAGTCCCATGTATCTCATGAGCGTTTTCAAACACTCACCCTTCACGTATTGGATTGGACTACAATACCAATTTTTTAAACATTCTACAAAAATTCCAGCGGAGTTTATAAAGAAAAAAAACTGCGCTAAAAACGCTTTTCGTCGAAAAGTTTGATAATTTATTGTGCTGCTCTCGTCATTTTTCCACGGATGGGAATTTTATGGTATAATTGTCTTATTGAGAGATATCTATATGAAAAATTTAATCAAAATCGTTATGTCCGTTTTTGAGAAAAAAAATTTGGTGTTTTGATCACTATGATAACTATAGTAAACTTTCGGTGGATTTTGCCCATACCCTTATTTTGGCGTCTCATGGTAACCTGTAGGCTAGACATCATGTTTATGCTGAATTGGTACGGTTGTTTTCTCCAAAAACCGCGCTAAAACCGATTTCGTCGAAAGTTTTGGTAATTTATTGAGCTGCTCTCGTCACATTCCCGTATATGGGAATTTTATGGTATAATTGTCTTATTGAGAGCTATCAGTATAAAAAATTTAATCAATATCGTTAAAGCCGTTCTTGAGAAAAAAAATATTTGGTGTTTTGATCACTATGATAACTATAGTTAAATTTCGGTGGATTTTGTTCATACCCCTATTTTGGCGTCCCATGGTAACCTGCCAGCGAGATATGAAGTTTGAGCTGTTTTGATACGGTGGTTTTCTTTTAAAATAGTTCACAGACACACAGACCATTTTCCCAAATAGTGTTTTTCGGACTCAGGAGGATCTGAAACGTAAAGATCTGAAGAGAACTCAAAATTTTTTTTTCAGCCGATTACATAACTTTCCTTTCCACGTTGTAAAGCAAGGAAAGTAAAAAGTGCAAAGCCTCGTAGAAACGTAGAACCTCGTACCATGCCCTGCAGGTTTCTGGAATAACTGCTGACAGCTATGTAACTGAGATGCCAGTCGTGAATTCAGATCTTCATAGGAGCGCCCATTTGCCAAATACCTCAAAGTGGCCACAACGCGTTGCTCTGCAATTATGCTTGCTCGCATAACTGTATCCTTGTTAGCGATTTTTTCTTTTACTAGATCGACAAGTAAGTCGAATGTTGGACCGACCATTCTCAGGTAATTCCGAAAGCCATCCGGGTAATTTTCCCTGTGCACCTTCACCCAAATACGCCGTTTTCTACCAAATTTCTCCCGCACATATATCACAAAACAACAGGCAGCAGCTAAGACTGCGGCCTGACTGTTGCTCTCTACGAGGGTCATGATACCTAACTAGTTAGCACTGCTGAGAGATGAGGGAGGCTTGGGCGTGCGGTGAAAAATTTCCAATTTTTCCTCATTCCACACGCCACTCAGGAGTGAGGTTAAAACTGAAAGTTCTGCGTTTACACTTACACTTTTGAGTGGATGAACCCAGGTGCCGCGTTTGCGTGGGGTTAAGAGTGTGCTATCCAAAAACAACACACTCTTGCGTGTCCCACTCTTGAATGGCAGACGCCTGAACGACATTTCTAAGTGCACGCAAGAGCGGGAGGACAAAAAATTGGAGCGTGGAGTTTTAACCGCTCTCAAACTTCCACTCAAGAGTGTCCCGTTCAGTCGTCGACTCTAGAGTGCACGTGTGCAGGGCCCTATTGACTCGTCCAATGTTCGAGTTGGAAAACGTAATCCTGTAGGGAACCAAGCGCGAATTCAGGTGATGAATGACATACCAGGACGGCCTGGTCATCGGCGTAGAAAGCGATAGTTGCATGAGGGGACTGAAGAACATCATGGGTGTACAGGGTAAAAAACAACGGGCCGATAATGCGTCTCTTTTCGCCCAAAAGACGTTTAGTCAACCCACGATTCTGCATCATCTGACCGCCTTCGCGTGTTATTCGTTCTCGTTATCGTACCGTCTCTAAGTCTGTCAGTAAACTTAGTGTCAGTTCAGATTGTTCATTTCACGCCGATGAGTCGAAGTTACGAAGTTTGGAGGGTTTCAAGCTCCTATCGCCGTCACCGCTCCGTAGAACGTGAAAGCCGATGAAAATTGAACAGAAATGGGTGGGCTTCAAACGTTTTGTCGTGTATGGGGACATTACGATTTCCCGTGAAGAATAAGAATTTCCCAACAGGTTGCCTAGTCGTGGAACTTTCCTCATGATCGATGTCAACTTTACAGGATCCACCCCAACACAATTTCAAGCTCGAAACCTTAAAAAAAGACCGATCCCGAGAGTGTTCATTTTATAACAGCTCCATGAGAAACCTAAGCCAATAATACTTGTACCTTTTATTCTGTGGGTCAGATTTTGAGGTTTCACGGGTTGAGTTCAAATGACAAAATGAGCGAGCGGCGAATCGCGTATAGTTGACCCCCGAAAATCGCATCCTATCTAACCGAACGAAACACCTTAAGTAATAATCAAATAAAATAATAATGGTTATAGCGAGGATTTAAATAAACAGTATCATACAAAGTAGAAAGAACATGAATTTTATTTCTAGAAATGCGATTAATATTAACAAATATCTGGTGCGTAGCAACACACAACTTTCCGCCACTCCGGTAAGTTCCAACACCAGCTACATATGCGGGTGCTATATCTTCGTTCAACGCATTTCCACCGAAACATTTATGGAGAACTAAATATACAGAATAGTTAGCTGAGAGTACTCCATAAGTATGATCGAAATCGTTAGAGCCGTTTTTGAGAAAATTGGAATACCGATAAATTAATATACGACAAATCTCCTTTTCTGAGTTAACTTGGCTTATATCTCCGTTCAACAGATATATACAGAAATAATTATGGAGAACGAAATGTTGGTATGGGTGACTTAAAGACACTACATTAGAATTTATCACATCTGGTGAAGAAGTTACCCTGGAATTTACGGAAATGTTCGAAAAAAACGTTATTTTCGACATATTTTGATTTTTATCTCTGTTCAATGGACTTTCAGAGTGAGGATAATATATAGGTTTTAACCATTTGAAAACATTCTGTGAGTTTGGCTTCAAAACGTAAAGATCTGAAGAAAACCCAACAGTTTTTTTCTCGACACGATTACTATACAATCCTTAACGTTTCGGTCCCGGTAACGGCAACGAAATCGGCACTGTGTAGCTATTAAGTTAAAACCTCGAAGGAGGATTATAGGGGTCGAACACAGTTCGATTGACAACCCGATCGTGACAGTTGGCTGTCACTGTCTCGCGTAATAACGTCCGAGGAGCTATTATTAAAGTCACCAGTGGTTCTCAAATGAAAAGATAGGAAAGAAAATTACCTTGTTTGAGTTGAAAAGAAACTGTCGGAAAGTTCCAGACAGGATTAGGAACCTGATTTCATGTTTATTTGATCCAATCTATTAGTAGGATTGTTTGTTCATTCGCTCAACCGAAAATAACGACAAAGCGGCGTCGTTTAAGAAGAAGAAAACGAAGCGTAAGGAAGACGACTATATAATTGGAAATAATGAAGCAGGCTAAAAGCTGCATTAAAAGGGTAATCCCCTCGACCCAAGCTCCCTTTATAACCTGTGTATCGCCTGGTCATTAGCTTTCCCTTTGATACCAATACCCAACTCCTTCCATCAGGTTTCCTTTCCACGAATTTCCTCCTTTGCAACATCAATTGAGAAGAAAGAGTAGTTTGCACAATGTAGGTGAACGGGACGTCATGAAAATAGTTTTTGAGAATTAAGAGAGTCTTTATCAAAAACCCTGCAAATTATTACACAACGGTTTATTATTCGGATAAATAGCTTGACCTAGCATTAATGCTCCGAGACCCATCCCGTTCGATTCAGCATCGAAAAATATCAAAATGAAACCCAAAAAAAGGTCGAAAAGAACTGAATCGTAATATTAAAATAAACAAAAAAAAAACGAAAGTATCTGGAAAAAACTGAATTTTAATATGAAAACATGCACGCTAAATAATAATATCAAAATGTAACCAAAAATCTATGAAAAAAACCAAAATGAGAATGAAACGAAAGAATCTAAAAAAATTGAATCGTATTAAAACCAAAAAAAATGAAACGAACGAACTATTGAATAAATAAACGAATAATGAAAAGTTCAATCGAAGATAACAGATATTTTGCTAACAGAAATAGTTGAGACGAAGCAAAACAGTCATTCGTGGAGGTGAAGACGAGAACAAGGCAATGGGACGATAAAGAGACAAATCGTAGTGCCAAAGGTTATATACGAAACACGATCACTTCCAAGAGGAAGCAAAAAAAAAAAACGGTCGGGGGGCTTCCAACAAGTAGAGCGGGTGGGCGAGCGGTGCGTTGCGAGGCGAGGACGAGGCGGGTGGTTTTTTATTGTGGCTGGCGGGAGGGAGGGAGTTCAAACGACGAAACGTTGACTTCTGCTGCAGTTCCCGCGTTGTACTGCGTTTCGTTAATTTTTTTAACCATTTTTTGCCCATTACAACCACGGGCTTTGTCCGATCCGATTGTCGAGATGGCGGGCACAACTAGATACCAAATCGGATTTTTGTGCGAAAGAACGAATTTTTTAGACCACGTTAAAGGCACAAAACGGCCCGGACGGCGGATGGCGGACGGACATTGCAAATTTGGAATCTCCAAGTCTTGAAACGTAAAGTATCAAATTTTGAGGGGGGGGGTTGTAAAAACATTTTCGTGACCGAAAACATAGGGTTATTATTCATTCAGAACCAAAACGAAATTTTTACTTTCCGCTACCCGAAGGGAAGGAAAGTATAGTAATCGGCCCAAAAAAAAAAGTTGGGTTTTCTTCAGATCTTTACGTTTCAGACCCTACTGAGTCTAAAAAACCTAATTTCGGAGAGAGGTCCGTGTGTATGTCTGTGTGTATGTCTGTGTGTATGTCTGTGTGTATGTCTGTGTGTATGTCTGTGTGTATGTCTGTGTGTGTGTGTGTCTGTAGTTCGATTTGCGGGAGAACGGCTGATCCGATTGAGCTGGTTCTTTTTTTGTTTTGTTCGTTATTTTTGTAGACACCAAAATAAGGTTATGGACGATTTCGGCCGATGGGAAGGGGGTGGGGACGAAAATGTACCAAAAACTAGGGTTTTTCGCATTTTTCTCAAAAACCGCTCTAACGATTTTGATTAAACTTTCAAATTATCTCCTACCAATCAATATCTAACTTTTCTTCTCTATACATATCTCCATGAAAATACGGTGAACGGAGATATAGGCCTATGAAGCAAAAATAGGTTTTTTACGCTTTTTGGCAAAACGACTCAAGCGATTTTCACCAAACTCACAGGATGTTTTTAAATAGTTTATACCTACATATTGTTCTCAATAAATGTTCCTCTGACACTCCATTGAACAGAGATAAAAATGAAAATGTGTCGAAAATAACGTTTTTCGAACATTTCCGTAAATTCCAGGGTAACTTCTGACCAGATGTGATAAATTCTAATGGAGTGTCTTTTAGTCACCCATACCAACATTTCATTCTCTATAATTATTTCTGTATATATATGTTGAACGGAGATATAAGCCAAGTTAACTCAGAAAAGGAGATTTGTCGAATATTGATTTATCGGAATTCCAATTTTCTCAAAAACGGCTCTAACGATTTCGATCAAACTTTCGGAGTACTTTCAACTAACGAGTCCCTACATTTAGTTCTGAATAAATGTTTCTGTAGAAATGCGTTGAACGAAGATATAGCACCCGCATATGTTGTTGGTGTTCGAACTTAAAGGGGTGGCGGAAAGTTGTGTGTTGCTACGCACCAGATATTTTTAATATTAATCTATCGACTAATGTTAACGTACCTGCTAGATGAGTCCATCTTCTCTTCTTGCTGGCGAGATACTGCGGGCGACCGCTTTCGATGTAAAGTCATCGCCGTCTGGCCGTTAAGCCAGGTACGTTAACTCTAGTAATTTACCTACTGGCAGAACCCAATTACGTTAATTTATCGATATTCCAATTTTCTCAAGAACGGCTCGAACGAAACTTATCTCAACAAACAACTACGTACATTTCGTACTCCATAAATGCTCCTGTAGAAAAACGCGTTGAACGATGATCTGTACATGCGGAGGGTCGTCAAATTTTTCGGGAGTTGCGGAAAGTATTGTGTTGCTGCGCACCAGATAGTTTTTTAGACGGCGCTGCGACAAATTCCATTCCTTCACAACCTCTGGTTTGGGGATGGCGAACTTACGGAGATCAGGTCGACGTTCGGATATGTATAGAATCTTATCACCACCTCGATTCATTCCATTTGAATAGCTCTAGTGTATCATTCATGCGCCACGTCAATTCGACTAACCCGACTCTACATCCAATTTACTCTCGTGCAACGCTCAGTGAGAAGTGTCGCGTTTCCTTTCCCCGGTGACTTTACTCCGAACTTTCTCCACTGTAATCTCAAGTGTTGGTCTTATCAATCTGTGTATCGCAGAAGAACCATTCACTAATTTATTCTAGTTCACCTCTTCCTATCTTGCCACAAACAACCCGTGTTCGGTTCAATGGAGGGATGAAAGGAGTGTGTACAGCGACGAACCGAACTCCCCGATGAAAGATTTCACAATACGCATGAGAGATAATGAGAGCTAGTATGGAGGAACCGGTAGTGGGAAAGACTGTATCTTCAGGGAGGACAACAGACTGTGTTGACAAGATAGAGCAAGGTTCGGACCTGACTGAACTAACGTACTGGGGCGAAGTGATGCAACAAGAAGGTGTCAAGGCGAGAGATTAGACAATAATGAGGTAAACACACTGGAGGATTGAATAGCTCGTATATAACGGTTAGGAGACCCTGGTATGTATCTGAATTGTGAAAATACCGGCATTGTTTAGTCCGTGCAAAGTAAGCTTCAATGCAGTTGCATTTAACCACTTCGGTGTACTCAAAACTCCACTTTCGAGTTACCAGTTCGTCTCCTGGAAGTGCCCATCTTTACTATATTTTAAACCATGCATTTGACATGTAAGAAGAAAGGCTAATTGCCTCCCCCCCCCCAACCTGGCTTAATACCTCGTAAAAGCATCACAACAAGACACACCATTTCTGAAAATTGGTCAGTGTGTGCACCGAAAAATGTCAAACTTAGTATTCAGGCTGCAGATTACCGTTGGGCTCAAAAATAATGTTATCTTCAAAACCGGTTCCAAATTAATTATAGTTATCTTAATGATCAAAACACTGGATCCACATAAGGGAATTGGAGCGCATGTCCCAACAGCTTTGAAGATGCTCAGTGAGCCTGTCCTTGCTGCCTGTTGCCGAGGGAGTTGTGGGTGTTGTTGGAAGATCTCTTATACCACACCAATAAAAAAATCAGGTGATAGATTTTGGGATATACCACCTCTAGCATCATATGTCTCCCCGACTCAGCACGGGTTCTTGAAGGGCAGATCAACCACGACAAATTGCCCAAACACCATCAGTTTATTTTGAACGCCTTCCGAGATGGTCAACGGGTGGATTGCACATACACAGATTTTGCAAAGGCATTTGATAGGATTGTGCATGCGATGCTTTAGGGAGAAGCTAGAGCTGTCTGACCACTGTGAGGGATGGCTGACGGACTAGTGACGGTCTAGTTACTTGGATGGTTAGTGCTTGATGTTTAGGGGGAGTAATTATTACTCGTACAGGTTTGAAGTTTCTTCTGGGGTTCCACAAGGCTCCCAGCTCAGCTCCAGTGAGTTCTTTCAATTAGTTGACTTTGGCTCACAGGGAACTACAGCGGAAGTCGACGTTTCCTCGTTAGTACTCCCTCCCTCCCATTTCATCAAAACCACCCGCCCGCTCGACTCGCAACGTCGTGCCAATTGCCTACAGGCGCTTACGGGCGCCTGGCGCCGGGGGAATATTTAGTTTCCGTAGTTCCATCGTAGCCAGGTCATGTTTCGTATGGTTTACTAGTATTTTTCGATGCTGAATCGAATGGGATGGGTCTCGGAGCAGTAATACTAGATCAATCTGTTCATGAGAATAATAAACCGTTGTTTAATAATTTGCAGGTTTTTCTTATATTTCCCTAACATTGAACCTTTGAGTTGTACACGTCTGATACTCATTCCATTCTACCCAGGATGTAAAAATACCTTGAAAACGATACGAAACACGGCGTATTTGTGATTATACTGCGTTTTGTTATTTTCTATAACCATTTTTTGTTCATAAACACCATAGGCTTCCTCCGATCGGATTTCCGAGATGTCGGGCACAACTAGATACCAAATGGGATTTTCATGCGAAAGAACCGATTTGTCAGACCACGTTAAAGGCACAAAACGACCCGGACGGCGGACGGACATTGCGGATTTGAAATCCCCGTGTCTTCAAACGTAAAGTACCAAATTTTGGCGTAAATCGACCTGTACGCTGGTAACCAGAAAAAGAGGTAGTTTAATAAATGCCCGAGTTTTAAAAACTACTAGTTTCCACGAAGGATGTCAAGTTGTTCCTGGTTTCATAAACTGACAAACGAAATTGCGTTAATTGGAAGAGCGATAAAAATGTTTAAATTCACGTGGGGCAAAGAAAAGTTGTGTGCTACTTTTTAGTACTCGATTTTGTGATTAGGCTATGATTAGTTTTAAAATAATAAAATATAAAATTATATTTATAGCTTTCTATTACTCTCCCGAATATTTGATTCAACCTCTAAAAAGGAACTAAAATGCTCCCACGTTCACCTAGACAACCGAGAGAGTACCATAATGCTGAACCGTATGCCCAAAAGGAAAATATAATAAAATACCCAACGTGAGTCCCGAGTCTAACAATAAATTGATTGGAAACATCTCCGCGAATGGAGCAACAGGTGGAGAAGAGCCGAACGGTCAATGGCACCTGATTTTCCAAAAGGGCAATAGAGTGATCCAGTCAACCGGTTAATTAGTGTACAAACTACTCGACCGATTAAATTAAGGACTCGCCCGGGGGCATCACGAGCCTCCGACTAACTGGCACCTGTCAATTCTCCGAGACCGGCGTTGAACGATAGTGATTGACTTCTGTCTGAGAACAACATCGTTGTCGATAGTTGCGATCTGCGCGGGAAGGTAATTCAATCAAGAGAGGTTGCTTGGTAACGCCGTTTGAAACGTCGCCGCTCATTTCCCTTTAGCCGCTTTTCAAAAACAAGTTTGAGGGTCGTAAGAAGAAATCAGTCCGAACTAGAGATAATGTGAGGAACGCGACGAATAATTATAAATATTTCGAGCGAGCTAGTAATTTTCGCAGCACAAAAAGTAAGCGGAGCGAAATATATAATATAAGCTGCCACCCATCTCACTCTGTCTCGTTACGAACTTGATTTGTTTACCACCGTAGGATGCGTCCTCCTCAAGTGAATTTCACACTTTCGTCCACGCTTTTTTACTTTCCGCGACCCAAAGGGTAAAAAAGGTGGGTTTCTTCAGATCTTTACGTTTTGAGGCCTACTGAGTTCGAAAAACTTAGTTTCCGTGCGTGGTTTGCGCCTGTGTGTATATATTTTTATTTTTATTCATTTATTGACAAGAAGAAAACAAAAATACGTACAAAATGCACAGATCAGCTCCCGTCCACCAACAAAATAAGTTTTTCAAACTTGTAGTTGTTGGTGGAACAAAATCAGCGGTATAAAATTGAAATACCAGGTTATAAGGTAACACTCTATACTAGCCTTACAACTAATTTTAACATTGAAGCCATACATTTAAAACTGAATACAAAAAACGCCTTAACTTGAAATGTTAGAAATTAAATTCTTTCATCTTGGACAATATAATCTTTTTAAAATGATTAGAATTCTCCAAAACATCAGTAATAATTTTGCAACCATAAAAGAAATGTATGTAGTTTGATTTGCAGGAGAACGGCTGGACCGATCGAGTTAGTTCTTTTTTACGTTTTGTTCGTGATTTTCGTGGACGTACCTTTTGTGATAGGATCTATGGATGTCGGATAACACACCTCGATGATAAAATACACGCTTGCATTTAAACAAAAGTTCTACTTATTTAATTTATTACTTCCCTTGGCTCTACAAAGTAGAAAGGAAAGTTATGTAATCGGCTGGAAAAAAAATTTGAGTTTTCTTCAGATCTTTACGTTTCAGACCCCCCTGAGTCCGAAAAACACTATTTGGGAAAATGGTCTGTGTGCCTGTGAACGTTTTTTAGAGAAAATAACCGTATCAAATCAGCTCCAACTTGATATCTGGCTCGCAGGTTACCATGGGACGCCAAAATAAGGGCATGAACGAAGTCCCCCGAACGTTGACTATAGTTATCATAGTGATCAAAACACCAAATATTGTTTTTCTCAAAAACGGTTCTAACGATTTTGATCTAATTGTTTATATTGATATCTCTCAATAAGGGAATTATACCATAAAATTCCCATTTGTGGGAAAATGACGAGAGCAGCACAATAAATTACCAAAACTATCGACGAAATCGATTATAGCGCGGTTTTTAGAGAAAACGACCGTACCAAATCAGCTGAAACTTGATGTCTAGCCTACAGGTTACCATGGGACGCAAAGCTAAGGGTATGGGCAAAATCCACCGAAAGTTAACTATAGTTATCATAGTAATCAAAACACCAAATTTTTTTTCTCAAAACTGGCTCTAACGATTTTGATTAAATTGTTTATAGTGATAGCTTTCAATAAGGCAATTATACCATAAAATTCCCATTCGTGGGAAAATGACGAGAGCAGCACAATAAATTATCAAAATTTTCGACCAAAAGCGTTTTAAGCGCAGTTTTTACGTTCCGCTACCTGAAGGGAAGGAAAGTATAGTAATCGGCCCAAAAAAAAAAAAAATTTGGGTTTTCTTCAGATCTTTACGTTTCAGACCCTACTGAGTCTAAAAAACCTAATTTCGGCGCGTGGTCCGTGTGTGTGTGTGTCTGTAGTATATATATATGTTGAACGGAGGTATATGCCAAGTTAACTCAGAAAATTAAAGCAATAGGGTTATGTCCGCCAGAAGGCAAATTATTAAAGTTTACGTATCTGTTAGGTGAGTCCGTCTCCTCTGGCTGGTGTGTTGCTGGTGGCAAGCGCTTTTACAAAAAAGAACTTGATACTATCAATACCATCGCAGAAAATAACGGTTACTCCAAAAAAAACAATAAACAAATTATTAAGACAATACGAATCCAAAACACACGACTCAAAAACACAGAATACACAGACTTTAACAAGACGCTGCACATTCACGTACACAGGACCAAAAACATACGGAATAACTAATATCTTCCGAAAGGAAGGTATACAAATTGCATTACGTACGGACAACACACTTAGATATTAAAGAAATTGGGTTGTGTCCGCCAGTAGGCAAATACTAAAGTTAACGTACCTGTTAGGTGAGTCCGTCTCCTCTGGCTTGTGAGTTAGTTGTGAGTTAGCCCACAGTAACTCACAAGCCAGAGGAGACGGACTCACCTAACAGGTACGTTAACTTTAACACACTTAGAACCAAACTAACTGCAAAGACTGAAAAGACAGACCCACTCGACCAAAGTGGGGTGTATAAAATAACTTGTACTTGTAAAAACGCATACATAGGACAGACAGGACGAAAAATACGGACCAGATACTCAGAACACATTAAATCTCTTAGTAGGAACAAAGACGATTCAAACTTTGCTAACCATCTCAAAACAACTGGACATGAACCCACCAAAATACAGGACTGTACCACCTTACTACACAAACAATACAAAGGACGAAAACTGAACATATTAGAAAACATGGAAATTTATAAACAAAAAAACTTCAGAGGACAGATCATAAACGAACGAATCAACACAAAATGCGACACCATATTCACACCACTCAAAACATTACACAAACGAAAACAACCAACTGACGGATTTACAGACCACCCTACACAAAAAAGACGTAAATTCCACAATTGACAGATCATTCAAGACGTTCCATTCACCTTAGGGGTTTTCCCCGAGGTACATGACCTCCTCTCCCCGACCCTTCCCCGCCCCTTCACGACCCACCATCATCCCGTTTTACCTTCCTTTCATATATACAGACCACGACCAACTGACTGACTCCAGTACTGACTTAACGGCCAGACGATGATGTCTTTACATCGAAAGCGCTTGCCACCAGTAACTCACAAGCCAGAGGAGACGGACTCACCTAACAGGTACATAAACTTTAATAACTCAGAAAACCCTGCAAATTATTACACAACGGTTTATTATTCGGATAATCAGCTTGACCTAGCATTAATGCTCCGAGACCCATCCTGTTCGATTCATCATCGAAAAATATCATAATGAAACCCAAAAAAAGGTCGAAAAGAACTGAATCGTAATATTAAAATAAACCAAAAAAAAGAAAGTATCTGGAAAAAACTGAATTTTAATATGAAAACATGCACGCTAAATACTAATATCAAAATTTAACCAAAAATCTATGAAAAAAACCAAAATGAGAATGAAACGAATCTAAAAAAATTGAATCGTATTAAAACCAAAACGTCGGGGAAATTGGAACAGGGGCGCTCGAAGCGAACCCGGGGGGAGTCGAGTGTTGGGAGGGAAGCGAGCGGGAGGCGCGCTGCTCGCTCGCCACGAGAGGGGTTGGTTTTTGGTTTATTATTCATTCTGAATAAAAACCCTATGTTTTCGGTCACGAAAAATTTTTTACAACCCCCCCCCCTCAAAATTTGATACTTTACGTTTCAAGACATGGAGATTCCAAATTTGCAATGTCCGTCCGCCATCCGCCATCCGCCATCCCCCGTCCCCCGTCCGGGCCGTTTTGTGCCTTTAACGTGGTCAAAAAAATTCGTTCTTTCGCACAAAAATCCGATTTGGTATCTAGTTGTGCCGGCCATCCGATCGGACGAAGCCCGTGGTTGTAATGGGCAAAAAACGGTTAAAAAAATTAACAAAACGCAGTGCAACGCGGGAGCTTCAAGCGTTTCGTCGTTTGAATTCCCTCCGCCCCGCCCATCTCTTTAAAAAACCAACCGCTCTCGAGGCGAGCGAGCAGCGCGCCTCCCGCTCGCTTACCTCCCAACACTCGACTCCCCCCGGGTTCGCTTCGAGCACCCCCGTTCCAATTTCCCCAACGTTTTGGTTTTAATACGATTCAATTTTTTTAGATTCTTTCGTTTCATTCTCATTTTGTTTTTTTTTCATAGATTTTTGGTTAAATTTTGATATTAGTATTTAGCGTGCATGTTTTCATATTAAAATTCAGTTTTTTCTAGATACTTTCGTTTTTTTTGTTTTTTGTTTATTTTAATATTACGATTCAGTTCTTTTCGACCTTTTTTTGGGTTTCATTATGATATTTTTCGATGCTAAATCGAACAGGATGGATCTCGGAGCATTAATGCTAGGTCAAGCTGATTATCCAAATAATAAACCGTTGTGTAATAATTTTCAGGGTTTTTAAAGAGACGGGCGGGGCGGAGGGAATTCAAACGACGAAACGCTTGTAGCTCCCGCGTTGTAGTGCGTTTCGTTATTTTTGTTAACCGTTTTTTGCCCATTACAACCACGGGCTTCGTCCGATCGGATTGCCGAGATGGCGGCTACTAGATACTAGATACCAAATCGGATTTTTGGGCGAAAGAACGAATTTTTTAGACCACGTTAAAGGCACAAAACGGCCAGGACGGCGGACGGCGGACGGGGGACGGCGGACGGCGGACGGACATTGCAAATTTGGAATCTCCATGTCTTGAAATGTAAAGTATCAAATTTTGAGGGGGGGTTGTAAAAAATTTTTCGTGACCGAAAACATAGCGATAACATTCATTCTGAATAATAAACCAAAAGGAGATTTGTCGAATATTAATTTATCGGTATTCCAATTTTCTCAAAAACGGCTCTAAAGATTTCGATCAAACTTACGGAGTACTCTCAGCTAACCAGTACGTACATTTTGTTCCCCGTAAATGTTCCTGTAAAAATGCGTTGAACGAAGATATAGCACCCGCATATGCAGCTGGTGTTCGAACTTAAAGGGGTGGCGGAAAGTTGTGTGTTGCTACGCTCCGCTTTTTAATAACTCTACCCACTCTTGATTATTTCTGTAGCGATTTTTGGGAGGAGAAACATTTGTACCAACAGGATCTTTAGGACTAAGCCGAAACACTTTGATCACTAATAGACCGTGGACGTATACAGATTTCATTCCTCACATATTTTCCTGTATGGGAAACGGGGTGGGGGAAGAAAATGTACCAAAAACGGTGGTTTTTTGCATTTATCTCAAAAATGATTATAAAGATTTTACTTTCGCAGCATTATTGGTCAGTACAAAACTTTTCTCGTGAATACATATCTCCATGAAAATTTGGTGGACATATATAGGCCCATGAAGCAAAAAATAGGTTTTTTACGCTTTTAGGCAAAATGGCTGCAACGATTTTCACCAAACTCACAGAATATTTCTAAATAGTTAACACGTGTATGTTGTTCTCGATAAATGTTCTTGTGACAGTTCATCGAACACGGATAAAAATCGATGCGTCGAAAATTTTTTGAACATTTTTATAACTTGCATGGCAACCGCTCCAATGCAATCCACCAAACTCACGGAATGTCTTTGAGTAACCTATTTCCACATTTTGTTCTCCGTGATTATTTCTGTATCTATTCGTTGAACGGAAGTATCACCCTCGATATCTCGGAAAACGAGATTTGTTGAGTATTATTTTATGGGCGTTCGAATTTTTTCGAAAACTGCTGCAACGATTTCGATCAAACTTCACTAACTCTCAGCTAACTAGTACCAACATTTTTTTGTGCATAAATGTTCCTTTAGAAATGCGTTGAACGAACATATAGCGCCTGCATATTTATTTTTGACGTATAATCGCTAAATTATATGAAAACAAAGAGGAAATTGATTACTTCATTGAAATAAGGTAACAAACGTAAAATAGTCTAACTGGAGCAGAATGTCAAAATGAAATGTTAACTTGGTCAATGCATTTACACGCTGCTGCATGTACTGGAGAGTCCCCTTCTGCAAGGATGCTGTCGAAGTTGTTTTTTATTATTACTTTCCGCTACCCGAAGGGAAGGAAAGTATAGTAATCGGCCCAAAAAAAAAAGTTGGGTTTTCTTCAGATCTTTACGTTTCAGACCCTACTGAGTCTAAAAAACCTAATTTCGGAGAGAGGTCCGTGTGTATGTCTGTGTGTATGTCTGTGTGTATGTCTGTGTGTGTGTGTGTCTGTAGTTCGATTTGCGGGAGAACGGCTGATCCGATTGAGCTGGTTCTTTTTTGTTTTGTTCGTTATTTTTTGTAGACACCAAAATAAGGTTACGGACGATTTCGGCCGATGGGAAGGGGGGGGGGACGAAAATGTACCAAAAACTAGGGTTTTTCGCATTTTTCTCAAAAACGGCTCTAACGATTTTGATTAAACTTTCAAATTATCTCCTACCAATCAATATCTAACTTTTCTTCTCTATACATATCTCCATGAAAATACGGTGAACGGAGATATAGGCCTATGAAGCAAAAATAGGTTTTTACGCTTTTGGCAAAACGACTCAAGCGATTTTCACCAAACTCACAAGATGTTTTCAAATAGTTAATACCTACATATTGTTCTCAATAAATGTTCCTCTGACACTCCATTGAACAGAGATAAAAATGAAAATGTGTCGAAAATAACGTTTTTTCGAACATTTCCGTAAATTCAGGGTAACTTCTGACCAGATGTGATAAATTCTAATGGAGTGTCTTTTAGTCACCCATACCAACATTTCATTCTCTATAATTATTTCTGTATATATATGTTGAACGGAGATATAAGCCAAGTTAACTCAGAAAAGGAGATTTGTCGAATATTGATTTATCGGAATTCCAATTTTCTCAAAAACGGCTCTAACGATTTCGATCAAACTTTCGGAGTACTTTCAACTAACGAGTCCCTACATTTAGTTCTGAATAAATGTTTCTGTAGAAATGCGTTGAACGAAGATATAGCACCCGCATATGTTGTTGGTGTTCGAACTTAAAGGGGTGGCGGAAAGTTGTGTGTTGCTACGCACCAGATATTTTCTAGGAATAAAATCCTCGAGGCGTAGTAGCCTGGACATTCCAGAAACATGAGTTCTCGGGTTTCGTTGGAGCACTGACGGCATCTGGAGACGCTCGCGATATCGTATTATCACGGTATTCGAAGGGACTCGACTTGTCACGGAACAAATTGGCCTTCCGCCGATGAATGTGTTTAATTGGTTAATATCGCCCTTAAACGAACAGCGGTCACTGAGCCTGCGTTCAAATTCGAAAAATTTGAAGTGAATTTCAGCGGAATAACAATGACCGTGCTGGATAGTCAACCTATGGCCCAGCACGGAATTGAAAATGCCGCTACTGCCAATATTTTTTTGAATATATTTCTTTTCGTTGTTTCGGATCAAGTTCAAGTCTTGCGCTGATTTTCCCAGCTGTAGTTTTTCACTTTGCGAGCTGTAATAGCTCTGAATAGCTCACGAAACGTTATTTTTGAACGTTATTTCATCGCCTTTCAATCCATTCTCTTCATTTCCAACCCCGTATTTTCATTTATTCTTAACGTTGGAGAATAATGTGGCACCTTTACATCTTGCGGCTTGTGGTTCATTTTGCGCACCACGTCTCGTACGCAGCGTCATTCTACAAGATCGAACTCCCGTTATTTTGGTCTCGTTAATTGACAGATAACGGTTTTGGACGTTTATGTCTGGAGGTTTCTCTAAAAACGAAGAACAGCTACTACTCAACGAACAAACAAGTACTTTTCGCAATCCTCCACGGCCCAAATATAAATCTCCGCCTTATAACGCGAATTCAGCATTTCTCAAAAATCGATTTAATGTCCATGGAAGAACGATTGTTCAACGCGGACCCGTCGCGCCGATAGACAACTATCTCAGGTTTCATTTATTCGTGTTTGTGATATTCGAGATGGCGTCACTAGGCTAATAGTCGGGCTATCCCATCTGTTCTTATCCTAGATTTTATTCCATTACTTTCCGCTGCTCACAAACTAAGGGAAAGTGTTGTGAGCGCGTCAAAAATAAATTTCTTCAGACCTAGGTGTACTGAATAAAAAATATCTGGTGCGTTGCAACACACGTAACTAAAAACGCTTTTCGTCGACAATTTTGATAATTTATTGTGCTGCTCTCGTCACTTTCCCACAAATGGGAATTTTATAGTGTAATTGCCTTATTGAGAGCTATCAATATAAAAAATGTAATCAAAATCGTTAGAGCCGTTTTTGAGAAAAAAAAATTTGGTGTTTTGATCACTATGATAACTATAGGCAACTTTCGGTGGGTACCCTTATTTCGGCGTCCCGTGGTAACCTGCGGGCGAGATATCAAGTTTGAGCTGATTTGGTACGGTGGTTCTCTCTAAAAATCGTCCACAGACACACGGACCATTGTCCCAAATAGTGTTTTTCGGACTCAGGGGGGTCTGAAACGTAAATATCTGAAGAGAACTCAAAAATTTTTTTTCAGCCGATTACATAACTTTCCTTTCTACTTTGTAGAGCCAAGGAAAGTAAAAAAGCAACTGAAGGGGTAACAGCAGAGAGGTTCTCTTATACACAGAACGTTGGGTCGGGTTTTCCCAGTGACAGGTACGTCGTAGCTGGAGAATGAAAGAACGAAAATGAATTTCTCCATTTTAGCCCCAAGGGACGTAAGTGAATGTACTTGAGAAATTTGAAATCATCAAAAGTAACGGGTTAGATTGGTGTTTAAATGAGGTGATCCCTCAAAGCATTCTTCCATTGATGGCTTCATTTTTATGAGACTTCGTTTGACCTTAGCGCAATAACCCATTATCAACTTTCCCTTTTTTCCGCTATCCCGCTACGACGTACCCGCCACTGGGAAAACCGGACCCAACGTTCTGTGTATAAGAGAACCTCTCTGCTGTTCCCATTTCAGTTGCTTATTTGTTACTGATGATGACACGACCGTCGAAATTGATCTAAAACTGTAACTCAAATTTAGTGGAAATAGACAATATATATTTGTTATCCGTTTTATTTTATCATTTTCGGTTGTTTCGTTGTAGTTCATTCGTTTCCCGGATTGTTGATATTATTACGTTATATTCTTAATATTTGTCGGCGTTAGATTGAATGTGACAGGTCAAAATCGAGTCTTCGTGCAAGATAATAATAAATTTTACAGCGTTTTTATTTAACGGAGGAAATGCTGAAATATTATTCGGTTCTGAATGATATAAAATGAGTTACGAGGAGTCTTGACGATGCACTCGGAGGAAGTAATGTATTGCTAATAGCCTCAGCGAGCATATTCTTTCTCCCCTGTACAGCCCTTGAAGTTCGAAGGGACGTTCCCAGTGGCCTCAAATGGTTGCTCTTTCCGGTGCAATAAAAGCGGATATAGAAAAGAGCGGCGATGAATTGTGGAACGGCGGGGTTAGTAGCGGTGGAAATGGCCACGAAGGGGGGGGGGGTGTGACGTAAAGGTCCTCCCGATCGCTTTTAAAATCTCATCAGTGTTTTCAAAGTTTCTGAAGTAGTCAACACTGAGGTCAAATGCAAATCGAGGCTTCCCTTCGGAAACGAACCCCTCGACTCAATAGAAGGTTTATATTTACGACTAACTTCCTCCGATAAAAATGCAAAAACATGACGATGGCATTGTACCTCTTGCGGCTCAAATTAATGTTCCGGGTTGAAATATTCGATTGGGGATGGTAAAAACGGCGAAAACGAAACGACAAGAATTCGAGCGGTTTTACATGAATTACAATTTACGGCGCTTGGCGGTTATTAAAGCGCCGAGAGAGAATCTGCCGTCGGCCTGTAGAAACTCGTAACTCTAAATCATTACCATTGAGCAGTTAGAAAAAACAATTGAGGTCGCCAGTCATCCAGCACAGACACTCTCTTCGTAGCAAACTACTCCCTTTGAGCGGTTACAACATAACGGCGCGATCCTTCTCAAAATATCTGGTGCGTTGCAACACACAACTTTCCTTAGCTCTACAACAATTCACTTTGCACATGGCTAATTCTATTTAATCGATTCAATTATCACTCAGTTAATTTCAACTTGGTCAAGCAACGCTTTACGGCAGCAGGAAGCGGTAGCGCTTACAGTTCCAGATTTTATTGTGCTGCTCGTACTCATTCCAGGACCATTATTGAGCAATTGGTACACAGATAGTTAATGAGGCTGTAAACACAAATTTTTTGAAGACGGATAGTAATTACTTTTGCAGAGTTCTAGGGTAAAAACGTTTAGAACTGGTAGTAAGCGAAACTGCGGTAGTTGAAATTCAGGAATTTCTGGAGTGAGCCCCATGTACCTCATGAGCGTTTTCAAACACTCTTACTTTAGGTATTGGATTGGACTACAATACCAATTTTTTCTAACTTTCCCTTTCTACTAACATCCCAGCGGAGTTTATGAGGAAAAAACTGCGCTAAAAACGCTTTTCGTCGAAAATTTTGATTATTTATTGTGCTGCTCTCGTCATTTTCCCACAAATGGAAATTTCATGGTGTGATTCCCATATTGAGAGCTATCAATATACAAAATTCAATCAAAATCGTTAGAGCCGTTTTTGAGAAAAAAAAATTTGGTGTTTTGATCACTATGATAACTATAGTTAACTTTCGGTGGATTTATCTCATACCCTTATTTTGGCGTCCCATAGTAACCTGCGGGCTAGATATCAAGTTTGAGGGGATTTAGTGCGGTCGTTTTTTCTAAAAACCACTCTAAAATCGATTACGTCGAAAGTTTTGGCAATTTATTGTGCTGCTCTCGTCGTTTTCCCATTAATGGGAATTTTATGGTATAGTTGCCCTATTGGGAGCTATCAATATAAAAAATTTAATCAAAATCGTTAGAGCCGTTTTTGAGAAAAAAAATATTTGGTGTTTTGATCACTATGATAACTATAGTTAAATTTCGATGGATTTTTCTCATACCCTCATTTTGGCGTCCCATGATGACCTGCGGGCGAGATATGAAGTTTGAGCTGATTTGGTTCAGTGGTTTTCTCTAAAAATCGTTCACAGACACACAGACCATTTTCCCAAATAGTGTTTTTGTCTGACTCAGGGGGGTCTGAAACGTAAAGATCTGAAGAAAACTCAAAATTTTTTTTTCAGCCGATTACATAACTTTCCTTTCTACTTTGTAGAGCCAAGGAAAGTAAAAATCACACGGACAGTCTCATAACTCACCTGTGAACTGATTGCTTAATAATGGTCGCGGTACAAGTTGGAGCGGCACAATAAATTCCAGAACTCTAAACGCCTCCCGCTGTCCCGTAGAACGTTGTTATAAACAGAATGAAATATCTGGTGCGTTGCAACACATAACTTTCCTTAGCTCTACGTCAATTCACTTTCTATATGGCTTTTTCTACGTAATCAATTCATTTACCACTCAGTTCATTTGAACTTGGTCAGACTTTAATTACCTGTATTTAATCACAAATATCGACATCTTCAAATCTTGAAAGTTGATGAGCGTATCCAGTACATGGTGTCAATCACGATGTTTAGAATAACCTCATCACGAAGGCCCAAGTACTTCGCTGACAGATATCTGAAGTTACTAAAGTTAACGTACCTGTTAGGTGAGTCCGTCTCCTCTGGCTTGTGAGTTACTGTGGGCAAGCGCTTTCGATGTAAAGACATCATCGTCTGGCCGTTTAGTCAGTACTGGAGTCAGTCAGTTGGTCGTGGTCTTTATATACAAAGAGAAAAGTGAAAGGAGTGATGGAGCGTTGGGGAAGGGGTGGGGAGAGGTCTTGTTGGTCAGTCTTGTTAGTAGTACCTTAGCCGGACTGGCTGTGTTAGGTATTAAAGAAATTGGGTTGTGTCCGCCAGTAGGCAAATACTAAAGTTAACGTACCTGTTAGGTGAGTCCGTCTCCTCTGGCTTGTGAGTTACTGTGGGCAAGCGCTTTCGATGTAAAGACATCATCGTCTGGCCGTTTAGTCAGTACTGGAGTCAGTCAGTTGGTCGTGGTCTTTATATACAAAGAGAAAAGTGAAAGGAGTGATGGAGTGTTGGGGAAGGGGCGGGGGTTCTTTAATACCTAACACAGCCAGTCCGGCTAAGGTACTACTAACAAGACTGACCAACAAGACCTCTCCCCGCCCCTTCCCCAACGCTCCATCACTCCTTTCACTTTTCTCTTTGTATATAAAGACCACGACCAACTGACTGAATTTCTTTAATATCTGAAGTTCTCCCAAATTCACTCCCTTGAAACCCGGAATAAGGATTTATGTTACCGGTTGCCGCCGTGCCGCACTACAGCCTATCGCCAGTCATTACTTATGCAAAGTATTTCATATCATAACGGAATCAATCAATCTCTCTCTCCACCCCCAACTCACTCTCCCGTTTTGATTGCGATTGTTTTGTGAATAATAATAGGATATATTCGAATTCGGTCGACATAGAACATCTGTTCACGCGCCAAATCATTTCGCAATTTTCTCGTCTTTGTTGTGTCTGCCCGGTAGTTTCCTTGCTGTGTTTCCTTTGGACCGGGCGCGCGCCCTCGGGAGAATCGGTTCTTCGTACCGTACCACCCTTCAGTTCACCACCTGCCTTCGGCACCGACTTCACTTCACTTCTGCTTTCCGTCCCGACGTCATTTGTTCAGCCTTTTTCCCTTATTTGCCTATTTTGAAGCATTCTTCCAGTCATCGGAGAATACCAGCCTTTGCTCATCGGGACACTCATCGTCTTCGCAAGTGCCTCACAATGACTGTCCACGGTCGAAATAAGTCACTTTTATTTTTACTTCTGTCCTTTTTGTAAATATCAAGTTTTTTGTACGACAGACAATCAAAGTGTTTTTCCTTTATTATAGCAATTGGGTTATATCCGCCAGTAGGCAAATTACTAAAGTTAACGTACCTGTTAGGTGAGTCCGTCTCCTCTGGCTGGTGAGTTACTGTGGTCAAGCGCTTTCGATGTAAAGTCATCATCGGCTGGCCGTTAAGTCAGCAACTCGCACGCAGCCTTTTGAAAGGCATTGAGAATGAAGTTGGTAACGTGAGTGAAGACTGGACGAACGCTTGGAAGCATATACTGGGTGCTTCAAAAAAATGTATACACACTTTGAACTATTGTAGTTTTCCCGCTCTACAAGGCTAATGTTATATTTCTTCGCCAGGTGCCAGCATAATCGTCCCTCTATGTTATATTATCAGTTGGAATTTGTAATATCAACATGGGGGACGTACGTTTGAGTTTTGAAGAACGTAAGCAGGTTATTAAGTGGTACTGGAAGTTTGAGAATGTAAATGAAGTTCAAAGACAGTGGAGAAGGGAGTATGATACAGAACCACCTTCAAGATTAACAATTACACGCATACGAGACAAATTCGAAGTTCATGGAACAGTGTGTGATGTGCATAAAGGTCATTCAGGTCGGCCTCGAACAGCTACAAGTGATGGGTCATCAACGGCAGTCTTGGAACTGTTTCAACGCTCTCCTAACAAATCTTCAAGGAAAGGGGCACGTGAAAGTGATGTATGTGCTAGCAGCGTGCTACGCATTCTGAAGAGAGGCAAGTATCGTGTTTACATTCCAAGGCTGGTGCAACACCTAAATGACGACGATCCAGATCGAAGGTTGCAATTTTGTGAATGGATTCAGGAGATGGTGATACGTGAACCGGGACTTATGGGTAGCATCATTTGGTCGGATGAAGCCCAATTCAAACTTAATGGAACTGTCAATAGGCACAATTGTGTTTACTGGTGTGAAGAAAATCCTCACATTACAATTGAAAAAGCTGTAAATTTGCCTGGTGTAAATGTGTGGTGCGGTTTGTCTTCATGGGGACTCATTGGACCTTTTCGATTTGAAGACACTGTAACTGGTATTAATTACCTAACAATGCTTGCTGATTCCATATTTCCTGCCATTCGTGCATTATACGGTAATGATGATTTTTATTTTGAACAAGATGGTGCTCCGCCGCACTATCACAGGGACGTACGAGCTTACCTGGATCAAAATTTGTCGGGCCAGTGGATAGGACGCAGGGGGCCAATCGAGTTTCCAGCATTGGACTTTCAGCTTTCTATTTTCCTGAAATTTAACTTTGTAGAACGGTAAGTAAATTTTCTATGGAAGTTCAAAGTGTGTATACATTTTTTTGATATACAGTTAACCACTCCTCCCCTCGCCAATCTGAAAGACCATTCGGTCCTGTCCTGTTTCTCTCCGCGAAAAAACTCACCTGTGACAGAGCGGGTTCCCAAAGTCAAGGAACTTGCGTGTTATGGCCATTGGGTGGCTATTCCTTCGTCGCATTTATTAGTGAAAATATCTGGTGCGTTGCAACACACAACTTTCCTTAGCTCTACAACAATTCACTTTGTACATGGCTAATTCTATTTAATCAATTCATTTATCACTCAGTTAATTTGAACTTGGTCAAACAACGCTTTACGGCAGCAGGAAGCGGTAGCGCTTACAGTTCCAGATTTTATTATGCTGTTCGTAATCATTGCAATACCATTATTGAGCAATTGATATACAGAAAACTAATGAGGCTGTAAACCCAAATTTTTTGAAGGAGGATACTATTCACTTTTGCAGAGTTATTGGGTAATAACTGTTAGAACTGGTATTAAGCGAAACGGTAGTAGTTGAAATTCAGGAATTTCTGTAGTGAGTCCCATGTATCTCATGAGCGTTTTTAAACACCCACCCATTAGGTATTGGATTGGACTACAACACGACTTTTTTTTAACATTCTAGTAACATTCCAGCGGGGTTTAAAAGGAAAAAACCGCGGCAAAAACGCTTTTCGGCGAAAAATTTGATAATTTATTGTGCTGCTCTCGTCATTTTCCCACGAATGGGAATTTTATGGTATAATTATCTTATTAAGAGCTATCTATATAACAAATTTAATCAAAATCGTTAGAGCCGTTTTTGAGAAAAAAAAATTGTTGTTTTGATCACTATGATAACTATGGTTAAATTTCGGTGGATTTTGCCCGTACCCTTAGTTTTGCGTCCCATGGTAACCTGTAGGCCAGACATCCAGTTTCAGCTGATTTGGTACGGTTGTTTTCACTAAAAACCGCGCTAAAATCGATTTCGTCGAAAACTTTGATAATTTATTGTGCTACTCTCTTCATTTTCCCACAGATGGGAATTTTATGGTATAATTATCTTATCAAGAGCTACCAATATAAAACATTTAATCAAAATCGTTAGAGCCGTTTTTGAGAAAAAAAATATTTGGTGTTTTGATCACTATGATAACTATAGTTAAATTTCCCTCGATTTTGTTGATACCCTTATTTTGGCGTCCCATGGTAACTTGCGGGCGAGATACTAAGTTTGAGGGGATTTGGTACGGTGGTTTTCTCTAAAAATCGTTCACAGACACACAGACCATTTTCCCAAATAGTGTTTTTCGGACTCAGGAGGTTCTGAAACTCTGAAGAAAACTCAAAAGTTTTTTTTTCAGCCGATTACATAACTTTCCTTTCTACTTCGTAGAGCCAAGGAAAGTAACAAACGAATTATTAACGTAAAGTTGTGCACTCGTGAAATTCGTCACATCAATCATTTCAAAGTCACACTTATTTAGTTTACTTAGTGTAAGATGATTGTGTCGAGGATGGATTGTGTGTAATATTTCTCACGGAGAGAAGGAAGAGAGGACCAAATGGTCCTTCGGGTTGGTTAAACAAGTTCATCTCTCTCTCTCTCTCTCTCTCTCTCTCTCTCTCTCTCTCTCTCTCTCTCTCTCTCTCTCTCTCTGCCTGTGGCTCTGTCTCTGTTTCTCTCTGTAACCAAGCAACAGTTCCAGGGCCGCTGGTAGTCAGACCCATTAGCGCTAATAGATTTACAAGTGGCTTCTGTTTCAGAGATAAAGTCTTGTTATTCCTATTGCGTCACTTCCCGTAAACGCTACGCAATGCAAACTGAAGCGGCAGTTTCCCCTCCGAAAATCCGGAAATCAAAAACCGGTTTCGAGCTCGGATCCTGAGGAAATCTGATTCCGGCGTCTATTTAAGTGCGCAGACGAAAACAATTTCCATTTCACCGCTTCGTTAACTGGTCCCGTACGAGTTTTGTGTGTGTGTGTGTTTGTGTTGGTGGCGAGGGGTGGGGGGTGGGGGGTCCTTCATTTTTTCCCCTCTCCCACTCGAGAAATGGATGGTGCGTCCCGTGAGTCACACGCCAAGCCCGGTCGCGTCAGTAAATAAATAATGGCTTTGCTCGTCACGACGCTTTCTCTACCTCACTCGGGGGAAATGAAAAGTTGGTCATGAGAAAGAGGCCTTGTTAGAAGTAAAACCGAGTGCTTGAGTGAGCGACTTGGATGAATAATTGATGGTCACTCGGTCTACGAGTTGGACTCGACGACAGCTCGTGCTCTCGTGGATTCGAACGCACCGTGCGCTGAAAAAACATGAGAACAACTTAAGAGCCCACTTGGCGTATTGAAAAGTTACCTCCAAAACAGTTACACTAATCTCGAGGGATTTTTTGTTTGTTTTGAAACGGCCTGCTCCCTAAAGAAATAATTGGTAGCGTCACAAATATTCACTGGAAAAATTAAATATTACTGAACTTGTTGCTCGAGGTCTGAGCTCCTAGAAGTGTACGTCAAGAGTGTAGAGGCAGTTACAGAACTTTAACTAAGAAGATAGTAGCACAAGGGGACGTCGATAAGTAGTGTTAGTCCAAGGCCCATGGATGTTGGAAAGGGCTTTGACCTCTCGTGAAACCACCAATCACAGCCTGTGGCCTGTTGCCTTAGGGCAGAAGCCTCCGGCG
This sequence comes from Pachypeltis micranthus, assembly GCA_020466155.1. NCBI lineage: Eukaryota > Metazoa > Arthropoda > Insecta > Hemiptera > Miridae > Pachypeltis > Pachypeltis micranthus. Next base: position 77,039,428 of record CM035768.1, on the reverse strand, counting down.
GTGCCATTTTATGCGTGAGCACACTTAGGAGCTGAATGGGTGACGATTACCCAAAGGTTCTGCACGCACCTACGCTTTACGTATGTTCCAGGTTTTGGACTCCCTGGGGCCACCAATCGTCTACACGGGGAGAGGTGTCGGAGAGCCGAAAGGCAGCCTGAACTGCGTCCGTTTTCCTCATCTTCCCAATCAGGCATGTGTGCCTTCAGTTCCTACATCTCCAGGGAGTCCAGTTGCGTTCTGTTCGCTGTAGTGATCACACGTGTTTCTTTCGCTCCCCGCTTTTTACTAGTTAAAAAGGGACCATCACAGTTTCCACTTCGAATTTTTGGTTCGCGAGTGAACTTAATTGTATTGAAGGTGTTAGCGGGAAAGTTACCGCGGTTTTCGCGTGATAATTACGGTTTTTCGCCAGTTTCTCGCTCGAGAATTCACGTTATACCAGCTCAAGTAGACGGTTTGTTGTGAGCACGTCAGCTTTTTTACTTTCCTTGGCTCTACGAAGTAGAAAGGAAAGTTATGTAATCGGCTGAACAAAAAATTGAGTTTTCTTCAGATCTTTACGTTTCAGACCCTCCTGAGTGCGAAAAACACTATTTGGGAAAATGGTCTGTGTGTCTGTGGACGATTTTTAGAGAAAACCACCGTACCAAATCAGCTCAAACTTGATATCTCGCTCGCAGGTTACCATGGGACGCCAAAATAAGGGTATAAACAAAATCCATCGAAAGTTAACTATAGTTATCATGGTGATCAAAACAACAAATATTTTTTTTCTCAAAAACCGCTCTAACGATTTTGATTACATTTGTAATATTAGTAGCTTTTAACATGATAATCATACCATAAAATTCCCATTTGTGGGAAAATGACGAGAGCAGCACAATAAATTATCAAAATTTTCGACGAAAAGCGTTTTTGCCGCGCTTTTTTCCTTATAAACTCCGCTGGAATGTTAGTAGAATGTTTTTGAAAAATTGGTATTGTAGTCCAATCCAATATCTATAGGGTGAGTGTTTGAAAACGCTCATGAGATACATGGGGCTCACTCCAGAAATTCCTGAATTTCAACTACTGTCATTTCGCTTACTACCAGTTCTAACAGTTTGTACCCAATAACTCTGCAAATGTAATTACTATCCTTCTTCAAAAAATTTGTGTTTACAGCCTCATGAATTATCTGTGTACCAATTGCTCAATAATGGTCCTGGAATGAGTACGAGCAGCACAATAAATTCTTTAACTGTAATCGCTGCCGCTTCCTGCTGCCGTAAAGCGTTGTTTGGCCAAGTTCAAATGAACTGACTGATAAATGAATTGATTAAATAGAATTAGCCATGTGCAAAGTGAATTGACGTAGAGCTAAGGAAAGTTGTGTGTTGCAACGCACCAGATATTTTTAGGCAAAGTTCGGTTTTGTCTAGTTGACTTTTCGGCAAAGTCCATTTAGGCGCTCCCATTCGTTTGGTTCAGGCGCTCCTGCTCGCGAGACGTGGTGTTAGGCTCTGTGCTCTCATTCGCGGTTTTTTACTTTCCGCTACCCGAAGGGAAGGAAAGTATAGTAATCGGCCCAAAAAAAAAAGTTGGGTTTTCTTCAGATCTTTACGTTTCAGACCCTACTGAGTCTAAAAAACCTAATTTCGGAGAGAGGTTCGTGTGTATGTCTGTGTGTATGTCTGTGTGTATGTCTGTGTGTATGTCTGTGTGTGTGTGTGTCTGTAGTTCGATTTGCGGGAGAACGGCTGATCCGATTGAGCTGGTTCTTTTTTTGTTTTGTTCGTGATTTTGTGTAGACACCAAAATAAGGTTATGGACGATTTCGGCCGATGGGAAGGGGGGGTGGGGGACGAAAATGTACCAAAAACTAGGGTTTTTCGCATTTTTCTCGAAAACGGCTCTAACGATTTTGATTAAACTTTCAAATTATCTTCTCCTAATCAATACCTAACTTTTCTTCTCTATACATATCTCCATGAAAATACGGTGAACGGAGATATGGGCCCCTGCAGCAAAAATAGGGTTTTTACGCTTTTGGCATAACGGCTTCAGCGATTTCCACCAAACTCACAGGATGTTTTCAAATAGTTAATACCTACATATTGTTCTCAATAAATGTTCCTGTGACGGTCCATTGAACAAAGATAAAAATTAAAATTTGTCAAAAATAACGTTTTCGAACATTTTCGTAAATTCCAGGGTAACTTCTTCACCAGATGTGATAAATCCTAATGGAGTGTCTTTTGGTCACTCATACCAACATTTCGTTCTCTATAATTATTTCTGTATATATATGTTGAACGGAGATATAAGCCAAGTTAACTCAGAAAAGGAGATTTGTCGAATATTAATTTATCGGTATTCCAATTTTCTCAAAAACGGCTCTAACGATTTCGATCAAACTTACGGAGTACTCTCAGCTAACTAGTCCCTACATTTTCTTCTGAATAAATGTTCCTGTAAAAATGCGTTGAACGAAGATATAGCACCCGCATATGTAGCTGGTGTTCGAACTTAAAGGGGTGGCGGAAAGTCGTGTGTTGCTACGCACCAGATATTTTTGAATGTCTAGTGCTTGTGTTCGTGTCGAAGGGGATACGCACATAACGCCTATAAACTGGTGTGCTGTTCGTGCGCGCTTTCTTTCCAGTGAATCTGTCGCGTTGCCCAATCGGTCGGTTCACCGGTTGCTCTCTTTTCGCCTGCCGCTCACTGATTATCGGTTCATCGGTCGGAGTTCTCTTCATCGGCAAACGTCCGAAGTTATTGTATACACACTTTAACTGAGATGGACTGTGGAAAATGCACGCGGGACCTAGACTCCCCCAAAAAGACGGTGAAATGTGCGAAATGCCAGGTGTCTTACCACCCAAAGTTGCACACGCATCCAGTCGATCGAGAAACTAAAAAAAATGAGTGAAGAGACTCGAGAAAAATGAAAGTGCGATCGCTGCAATCGGAATAGGGTGCTTGAATCGTCGGATGGAGCCGAGGAAACAACGGAGGACGCTGTAGAGGCGGAATGCTAGTCCCGTCCCAGGGGGTAACTCTGGTCTCGACGTTGTGATCCGTAAATTGGATGGGTTGTCGTCCGTGGTTGGGGATATGCGAGACCTAAAGTCGTCTGTTTCCTATATGAGCATTCAATTTGACCGTTTTCTCGAAGACATGACCAAGTTGAAGAGTGATATCAGCGCGCTGGAGAAGGAAAACACCGACCTGAAGGCGATTGTAGGGGAACTTCAACATAAAGTTGACTATCTGGAGCAAAATTCCCGCGATAATAACGTCGAACTCCATGGCATTCCCGAAACCCGAAACGAAGACTGCGTATCAATCGTAAAGGAAGCCTTCAAGGTAAGCAATGTTGATTGTGCTACTGTGAAAAGTGCCTTTAGAGTGGGTGCAGTGCGTAAGGAGCGTCCAAGGGAAATCATGGCAGTCTTGAGCTCAGTTGAAGCCCGAGATAACGTCGTCAGCACCGCCAGAGATCTCCCAAGTGAACACTGTCCTGTGAGCAAGGGGTGGACTGCTCGATATTCGGCCACCCTTGGCCACCACTATAACGACTAACCTACCTATGCTATGTTGAGTCTCAACCTGAACTACCTCCACCCAGCTGCATGCAGCTCCCAACCCTGCACACCATTCCTGCTACCCAACCTTACTTCCTCCCTCCTAACCAAAACCCTGCAAATTATTACACAATGGTTTATTATTCTCATGAACAGCTTGACCTAGTATTAGTGCTCCCCCATGCCATTCGATTCAGCATCGAATACTAGTAAACCATACGAAACATGTCCTGGGTACAATGGAACTACGGAAACAAAACGTCTGATGATTTCGCCCCGTCGGGCGCTTCGAGCGAATCCGTTGCGAGGCGAAAGGGGAGTTGAGCCGCCTGCCCTGCAGCGTTGCCGCCGTTTTTTATTGAGACGGGCGGGAGGGAGGGAGTTCAAACGACGAAACGCTGTAGCTCCCGCGTTGTACTGCGTTTCGTTAATTTTTTTAACCGTTTTTTGCCCATGACAACCACAGGCTTCGTCCGATCGGATTGCCGAGATGGCGGGCACAACTAGATACCAAATCGGATTTTTGTGCGAAAGAACGAATTTTTTAGACCACGTTAAAGGCACAAAACGGCCCGAACGGGGGACGGCGGACGGACATTGCAAATTTGGAATCTCCATGTCTTGAAACGTAAAGTATCAAATTTTGAGGGGGGGTTGTAAAAAAATTTTCGTGACCGAAAACATAGGGTTATTATTCAGAATGAATAATAAACCAAAACAGGAGAACAACGAAATATTTTTCAATATTCGGGTATGTAACACAAACAGGTATTGTGAGCCGCGCTTTACATTACTCTTCTTTCGATTCGAAGCTTCAACTTCCCTACACCCAACTCAAATAGAGTCAAATCTCATTACGTAATCCTCTAGGTTTAGTAACGTTCTCGGTCAAATAATTAAACTAATCAACGGAGAAGTTGCTAACGAAGAGAATTAAGAGCGGAGAAACCTCAACATTAAGTTAACGACTCCAAAGAAAAATGTGAAACACCGCAGCTCATTAACTTCGCGCTGTGAAAGGGCGGCTAATGGACTAGGCCCATGATTTTCGCCGACATTTTCGGAAGGAAACAAGCAAAAAGTAGAGACGATTCATAAGCTACTGAAAACGTATCGAAATTACGCGGCCATTTAAAGGCGTTTCAGAGTGTCGGGGAAAAAAGTGAAACAGCGTGAGGTAAAAAACGCTGCAGATCGCAATACCTGCACCCCAATACCTGTTACACAACGGTTTATTATTCTCTCGCAAAGCACAGTTGAGATCCTATTTAATACAAATATAACACTGCCATATCAACAATCCAGGAAACGGCAGCTATTACCCAAATGACAATGGGTGTAATCGCTTCCCGTGGCCCATGCGCCGAGAAACACGAGTAAACGCTACGAAACATGATCTGACTACAACGGCCCAACGAAAATTGACATTTCCTAGCCGACCGTGGGCAATCCAGCATGACGTGACGAGTCGAACCTTGATGTTTCGCGGTTGGAGTGAGACGTGAGGGGTTGAAGTGAGGCAGATGGCCTTGTACATGGAGAGGAATCAAAAATTGAGGGGTTGGAAAAGATAGCCAGGAAAGTCCAGGACTGGAAAAATTCATTGTCAATTGGAAATAACTGAGCTGGGCTTTCAACAGGTACAGATAGGAAGGTATTTGGGGAAACAGTGACTTTCAGTAGGGCCGGAAAGTACCGTTTGGTGCGAGTGCAGTTACTCTGAAGGTCAAAGATCCAGCTAATTCGGCCTGCTGAAAAGCTATAATTTACATAGCCCGTCGTGTCATGACTAATGCGCTGTTATTCTCAATTTAGAACTACGAAATTCTTTTGTATGAACGTACATATATCTGAACACTTTATAGTCGAGGATTTAGTGGTTAATTTCATGAAACGGGCGTTGGCGCAAAATTATTCAAAAACTTGAAGACTTCTTGCGTCATCAAGGAACGTGTTCGTTACCCTCGTGGGGAGGAGCCCATTAAATAAATTCGAATAAAATATTAACGAGTAGGGTTATAGAACAAATGAATAAGTTGAGCTAATTTAATCAAACAAAAACTTGAATGTGACTCTGTTCAGAAGGTAAGGGAAATGGCACTAATAATGAATATCTGGTGCGTAGCAACCCGTCAATTCACTTGTGTACGTGGCTTTTCCCACTTACTCAATTCATTCATCACTCAGTTCATTTGAACTTGGTCAAACATCACATCACGGTGGCGGAAAGCGGTGGCGCTTACAGTTCCGGGATTGATTGTGCTGCTCGTATTCATTACCGAACCATTATTGAGCAATTGGTACACAGAGAATTGATGAGGCTGTAAACACAAACTTTTTGAAGAAGGATAGTAATTACTTTTGCAGAGTTATTGGGTGACAGTAAGCGAAACGGCGGTAGTTGAAATTCCGGAATTTCTGGTGTGACCCCCCATATATCTTATGAGCGTTTTTAAACGCTCACTCAATAAGTATCAAAATGTACTTCTACGCTAATTTTTTTTTTTTACATTCTAGTCACATTTCAGCGGAGTTTATAAGGAAAAAGCCGCGCTAAAATCGATTTCGTCGAAAACTTTGGTAATTTATTGTGCTGCTCTCGTCATTTTCCTATGAATGGAAATTTTATAGTGCAATTACCTTATTGGGAGCTATCAATATAAAAAAATTAATCAAAATCGTTATCGCTGTTTTTGAGAAAAAAATAGGGGGTTTTGATAACTACGATAACTATAGTTAGCTTTCGATGTATTTCGCTCATACCCTTATTCTGGCGTCCCAAGGCGACCTGCGGGCTGGATATCAAGTGTGAGCCGATTTGGTTTCTCAAATAGTGTTTTTCGGACTTAGTAGGGTCTGAAACGTTAAGATCTGAAGAGAAATCAAAAAAAAAAAAATTGTCGGCCGATTACGTAACTTTCCTTTTTACTTCGTAGAGCCAAAAAACGTAAAAATGTAAAAGAAAGTAAACAACTGATAATAAAAATGAAAATAATCCACGGCTTAGGAAATGAATGTTCTCTGAGCCTACTTATTTGTCATGCCAATAAAACAAAAACCTCGCCGGAGTCATGTAGAATGGAGAGTCTTTGAGAGAAAAGAAGTGGAGCCGCTCATTGAAATCGCCTTGTCCTGTGAGGAACTGGCTCGTCCAGTGGTCTGGCTCAACCCATTTTCTACAAAGACGTTCACGAATGTTGGGGAAGAACTCATACGCGTCACGCCCCTTTAACGAGGATTCCCATCTCGCTAGTCATTTCTCCAACGCCCATTCGTCAATGGAGGCAAGTTTTCATTCTGCGGTGAGATTCGCACGGAGTTCAGCCCAAAGTGGGGGAAGCTCCCGTTTCACTCTCCACTTGTCAACCATGCACTCAACAGCCAAGTATACTGGTAATTGACCAGTTATCACCTGGAGTCCTTCTGTTGATAGTCTTATAGGCCTTGGTGATCCACAGAAGGGCAGCTCTCTGGGATTAGGCCCAGATCTCTTGTGGGTATCTTGTGTGAATTCTCTTGTGATTGACTGTTAGTTTGCTAACACAAACAACGGGGCAGTAGCCACTCACGCCTAGATGGCCTTATACATGAGGGTCATGGTAACACACACCCCAAGTGGCCTTAGTAATTGAGGCAAACCTTGCAATGGTAGTGCCTTTAAGGGACTGGAGGTGTTGGTTGACAAGGAGCCAGTGGCCGCCAAAGCGCATTGAGGGTGGATTATTCACTTTTCCTTTCAAGAGGTTTAGCTGTTTTTTGTCCTCAGCCACCTGCATCTTGACATGCTCGCACCATTGGGTGACGGTGCGGAGCACGTGGTGGGTTTGATCTTCGATTTGGCGGACTGACTCTGCGAGGATCAGCACTGCACTGTCAAGTCTTCCACATAGGCGTACGGCTCGCAGTCAGTCTCCATGAGCCTCCTGAGAAGACCTTTGAAGAAGGCATTCCAGAGTACTGGTCCAAGGACCATGGACGTACACATGCCTGCATTCGATCGTAGCAGCTCTGTCGGTCAGGTAACTTCTGAAAAACGATATCTTATCACCCAGTTTTGCGGCAAATCGTAGGTGATTTGGAAGGACTATTATGTACGACTGGTAGCTCCAAGACGCTCGCTGACGCTAGCGATTTACCGTCGACCGAACCGCGCATTCATCCTGGCCATTTAATTTCACGCCACAAGCTCCTCAATTTTCTAACGAAATTCCCTGAAAACTCGATCAAAGTGAGTGGAGTGTTCGACGTCTCTAGCTTTTGTCACAGCTCTGCGTTGTGAACGGTGGATGCACCTGGCAACGTCCAGGCGCTAACCCAATTTTCTGAGCAACGGCATCCAAATCTGGTTATCTGGCGAGTTCGGTCGAAGTTTTTGGCCTTTTCGACCGCCGACGGGAAGGTCAAGGGGTTTCTCGTACAAAAATTATGGCCGGCGAACGTGCTTGACATATCACGCTGTCTTCTGTCCGGTCACTCCGACCGTACCGCCGGCGGCCGCCTTTTGATGGAATTACTCTTGCAAATCCAATTTTCTACCCCGTTGAGGTTCGTTTCAAGTCAAGCGGCCTCGAGAATTTCTTTACCGTCGACTTCACAACTCCTGTCATTGAAGTTACGGCAAGTCGATTTAGCGCGACGGGCTTCCACTCGCGTTATTCCATTTAGGGGCTGCAAATGCTCGGTTTACGTTGCCTTTGAAGTTGAAATTAAGATTTACGGATGATATCATTTTCTATTGTTCCGGTTGTCTCATGAGACTAGTAGCGAAGTATTTACGAATGCTCGCACAAAAAACCTTTTCGTGTTTTGAGGGTGAGTCGACGACGGCGCAGCTACAAAAATTGGTAACCGCGGACGATAATTAAAAGATGGAAATACGGCGGTTTCGAAAAAATGAAACTCACTATAAATATTCTACGGTTTTCCTTGAGAAGCCTTCGCCCATTTTTTCCCGCGGCAATTATCCTCTAAAGTCGAGTTGCCGCTGCATAACCAAAATTGCTGAGGACTTATTTCCCCTGAGGAAATGTTTACTTTCCTCGACCCAAAAGAACTCAATATCAGGTCTCAATCGGCTGAGTTTTCGTTAGAATACGTTCCACGTCCTCTTGGGCAGGAAAATTCAACGTCACCGGACGGTTTTAAACTCAGTTTGGAAATTTCATTTGACTATCAGGCGCAGTGCAAAACACAACTTTTTACGGCTAATTCTACTCACAATTTATTGTTCACTCAGTTCATTTTAAACACAACTTCAGGGCGGCAGAAAGCGGCAGTGATTACGCCCGAATTAATTGTGTTGCTCGTACTCATGCACCGACCATTATTGAGCAACTGTTGCGCAGAAAAGTAATGAGCGTGTGAACTCGATTTTTACTTTCCTTGCTCTACGAAGTAGAAAGGAAAGTTATGTTATCGGCTGAAAAAAAAATTTTGAGTTCTCTTCAGATCTTTACATTTCAGACTCCCCTGAGTCCGAAAAACACTATTTGGGAAAATGGTCTGTGTGTCTGTGACCGATTTTTAGAGAAAACCACCGTACCAAATCAGCTCAAACTTCATATCTCGCCGGCAGGTTATCATGGAACGCCAAAATAAGGGTTTGAACAAAATCCATCTAATGTTAATCATAGTTATCATAGTGATCTAAACACCAAATATTTTTTTTCTCAAAAACGGCTATAACGATTTTGATTAAATTTTTTATATTCATAGCTTCCAATATGGCGACTATACCTTAAAATTCCCATTAATGGGAAAATGACGAGAGCAGCTCAATAAATTACCAAACTTTCGACGAATTCGATTTTAGCGCGACTTTTAGAGAAAACGACCGTACTAAATCAGCTCAAACATGATGTCTAGCCTACAGGTTACCATAGGACGCAAAACTAAAGGTATGAACAAAATCCACCGAAAGTTAACTATAGTTATCATAGTGATCAAAACACCAAATTTTTTTCTCAAAAACGGCTGTAACGATTTTGATTACATTTTTTATATTGATAGCTTCCAATATGGCAACTATACCATAAAGTTTCCATTTGTGGGAAAATGACGAGAGCAGCACAATAAATTACCAAACTTTTCGACGAAAAGCATTTTTAGCGCAGTTTTTTCCTTTTAAACTCCGCTGGAATGTTAGTAGAATGTTTAAAAAATTAGTATTGTGGTCCAATCTGATATCTATAGGGTTAGTGTTTAAAAACGCTCATGAGATACATGAGGCTCACTCCAGAAATTCCTGAATTTCAACTACCGCAGTTTCGCTTACTACCAGTTCTAAACGTTTTTACCCAATACCTCTGCAAAAGTAATTACTACCGTTCTTCAAAAAATTTGTGTTTACAGCCTCATGAATTATCTGTGTACTGATTGCTCAATATTGGTCCTGCAATGAGTACGAGCAACACAATAAAATCTGGAACAGTAAGCTCTACCGCTTCCTGCTGCCGTAAAGCGTTGTTTGACGAAGTTCAAATTAACTGAGTGATAAATTAATTGATTAAATAGAATTAGCCATGTACAAAGTGAATTGACGTAGAGCTAAGGAAAGTTGTGTGTTGCAACGCACCAGATATTTTTGGAAAGGATGGCAATCACTTTCCCGGAGGTACCGGGTAAAAAAGTTTAGAAATGGTAATAAGCGAAACGGCGGTGGTTGAAATTCCGGAATTTCTGGAGTAGCCCCTGTATATTCTATGAGCGTTATTGAAAACTCATCGCATAGATACTTGGTTGGAGTGCTACCTGAATTTTTCTGAAGAACCTGGTAGCATTTGAGCGGAGTTTATAAGGAGAAAATTACGCCAAACTCTATTTGCGTCGAAAAGTTTGGTAATTCATTGTGCTGCTCTGGGAATTTCATGGTCTTGTCATCCTATTAGGAGCTGTCGACGTAAAAAACTTAATCGAAATCGTTAAAGCAGTTCTTGAGATATAAATATTTGGTGTTTTGATCACTATAACTATAATTAGGTTCAGAGGAAAAAACCATTTCACGATACGCTCCAGCGCCTTCAGTAAATATTTCTCGCTCAGAGCTTTAACGATTTCGATTAAATTTACATTGACAGCTCCTAATGAGATGACAAGACCATAAAATTCCCAGAGCAGCACAATGAATTGCCAAACTTTTCGACGCAAATCGATTTTAGCGCAGTTTTCCCTCTATAAACTCCGCTTAAATGCTAGTAGAATGTTCAAAAAAGGTTGCAGTGCTCCCGAATGTATTTGAGAATTAACGTTTGAAGAGAAGAAGTTCAGTGCATTAACAAGGTATTGCAGAATCAATAGGAGAACACTTCATATTGAATGTAAGAAAAAAAGTACATGAACTTGATTGAAGAACAGTCCGCGGTGCCGGGCAATAAGTGAACCTAGTCCTGGACAAGGACGACGCAACCTTGCAGATCGACGAGTCAGAGTGTGAGCATCATCTTCCACTTCGCTAGTGCGTTGGAAAAAACTGTCATCATCCTCGTTACCGTCTTGGTGAGTGGATAGAGTAGCTAGAGGTAGTGCTGAAGGTGTCAATTGATGATTGCGTGTTGCCGCATATCCATGCTGTGACGTATCCGCAGACAAATCGGTTTTCATGATCTGATTTGCATGCCTTTTCAGAAGATACCCATTCTGGAGCTCAACCTGGTAGCGCAAATTTCCAAACTTCCGGATAATTTTGCCAAATTTCCTCATGCTTTTGTTGTTCGAGTACCATCGTGCTGGACATCTGCCACTTGGCCGAAATTCTCGAGTTGGGGGTAAATCAAATGTCACTCGTTTCTTCTGTTTTTACTTTCCTTGGCTCTACGAAGTAGAAAGGAAAGTTATGTAATCGCCTGAAAAAAAATTTTGAGAGCTCTTCAGATATTTACGTTTCAGACCCCCATTGAGTGCGAAAAACACTGGGAAAATGGTCTGTGTGTGTGTGAACGATTTTTAGAGAAAAACACCGTACCAAATCAGCTCAAACTTCATATCTCGCCGGCAGGTTATCATGGAACGCCAAAATAAGGGTTTGAACAAAATCCATCTAATGTTAATCATAGTTATCATAGTGATCAAAACACCAAATATTTTTTTTCTCAAAAATGGCTGTAACGATTTTGATTAAATTTTTTATATTGATAGCTTCCAATATGGCTACTATACCATGAAATTCCCATTTGTGGGAAAATGACGAGAGCAGCACAATAATATACCAAAACTTTCGACGAAATCGACTTTAGCGCGGTTTTTAGAGAAAACAACCGTACCAAATCAGCTGAAACTTGATGTCTAGCCTACGAGTTACCATGGGACGCAATAGTGAGGGTATGGGCAAAATCCACCGAAAGTTAACTATAGTCATCATAGTGATCAACACACCAAATTTTTTTTCTCAAAAACGGCTCTAACGATTTTAATTACATTTTCTATATTGATAGCTCTCAACAAGGCAACTATGCCATAAAATTCCCATTAGTGGGAAAACGACGAGAGCAGCACAATAAATTATCAAAATGTTTGACGAAAAACGTTTTTAGCGCGGTTTTTTTCCTTATTAACTCCGCTGGAATGTTGGTAGAATGTTTATGAAAATTGGTATTGTAGTCCGATTCAACACCTAACGGGTGAGTGTTTAAAAACGCTCATGAGATGCATGGGGTTCACTCCAGAAATTCCTGAATTTCAACTACCGCTGTTTCGCTTACTACCAGTTCTAAACGTCTTTACCCAATAACTCTGCAAAAGTGATTACTATCCTTCTTCGAAAAATTCGTGTTTACAGCCTCATCAATTCTCTGTGTACCAAGTGCTCAATAATGGTCCTGCAATGAGTACGAGCAACACAATAAATTCCGGAACTGTAAGCGTGCTGCCGTAAAGCGTTGTTTGACCAAGTTCTAAGGAACTCTGTGATAAATGAATTGATTAAATAGAATTAGCCATGTACAAAGTGAATTGAGGTAGAGCTAAGGAAAGTTGTGTGTTGCAACGCACCACATATTTGTTGAAAGGGTTTGGCGTCGCAAGCTAAGGTAACTGGAAGAGATGGGTCATACACCATAAGAACTCGATCACTAACGATTTCAGATTTTAGCCGTTAGAATGCTTTTCGGCATTCACGAGACAAAATCCATTTAACTCCTTTCTGAAGTAGCTGGCGGAGAGGGTACGTGATCGTAGATAAGTCGGGGATAAATCTGGCATAATATGTCACCATCCCGAGAAAACGATGAAGTTCTTCCGAGTTCTGAGGTTCATTCATATTAGCGACCGCTTCGATTTAAATAGGGCATTTTGAGATTTTATTATGGCTAATTTGATACCCCAGATATTTAACTTGGGATTGGAAAACCGCGCATTTTGACTTGTTAGGATGTAAGTCGTGTTTCTTAAGTCCTTCGAGGCAAGCGATCAGACGTTGTTTGCATTCTTCGAGTGTGGAGCCATGTATAACTATGTCATCAAAATACGACATAACTCGTTCGAGATTGGTTAAAATTTGATCAAGGATTCTACTAAATTCGCTTGGCGCAGATTTTATGTCAAATGATAGGTGGTTCATTCGATAGGCACCGCGATGTGATGAAATTGATTGGATTGCTCTACTTTCTTCAGAAACTTTCCTGTAGTTCGATTTGCGGGAGAACGGCTCATCCGATTGAGCTGGTTCTTTTTTGTTTTGTTCGTTTTTCTGTAGACACCAAAATAAGGTTATGGACGATTTCGGCCGATGTGAAGTGGGGTGGTGGGGGGACGAAAATGTACCAAAAACTAGGGTTTTTCGCATTTTTCTCGAAAACGGCTCTAACGATTTCGATCAAACATTCAAATTATCTTCTCCTAATCAATACCTAACTTTTCTTCTCCATACATTTCTCCATGAAAATACGGTGAACGGAGATACAGGCCCATGAAGCAAAAATAGGTTTTTTACGCTTTTTGGCAAAACGGCTTTAGCGATTTTCACCAAACTTTCAAGATGTTTTCAAATAGTTAATACCTACATATCGGTCTCACTAAATGTTCCTCTGACAGTCCATTGAACAGAGATAAAAATCAAAATGTGTTGAAAATAACGTTTTTTCGAACATTTCCGTAAATTCCAGGGTAACTTCTTCACCAGATGTGATAAATTGTAATGGAGAGTCTTCTGGTTACCCATACCCTCATTTCTCTTTCTATAATTATTTCTGTGTATGTATGTTGAACGGAGGTATAAGCCAAGTTAACTAAGAAAAGGAGATTTGTCGAATATTAATTTATCAGTATTCCAATTTTGTTAAAAATGGCTCTAACGATTTCGATCAAACTTACGGAGTACTCTCAGCAAACTAGTCCCTACATTTTGTTCTCCATAAATGTTCCTGTAAAAATGCGTTGAACGAAGATATAGCGCCCGCAAATGTAGCTGATGTTCGAACTTACGAGGGTGGCGGAAAGTTGTGTGTTGCTACGCACCGGATATTTCTGATTGGGTAATGCGCAGATTTCTATTGTTCATTTACTTTATAATCCACGCATAGACGTAAAGGTCCATCTGGCTTTGGAATTATAACGAGAGGTGAACCCCAATCGCTCGCACCAACTTTTGAAATGATACCATCTTTTTCGAGGCTGTCTAGTTCAGTATCGACTTTGTTTAAAAGCGCGTACGGAACTGGGCGCTCTTTAATGAAAACAGGTTTCGAATTTGGACGTAACGCGAGAGAGCATGTAAATTCTAGTGGTATGCAGCCCACTTTCGGTTTGAAAATGTCTGCAACGACGTCAATTGAGCTTACGTAAGAAGGGTGGTTGGTCTAATTCCTCAAGTCGTATTTAAAGGTGTCGAATCCAAGATCTCCCTAATAGTGGCATGTATTGACTTGGAACCACAAATAAAACTTCGGTTGATTTATGTCGACGATATTCAACATTTACTTTTACAACTCCCAGGGGTCTGAACGTTGTGTCGTTTATTATGATTATAATTATTTTTATTCTGGTGAGCAATTTAGAATAATTGTTGAAACGTTCGAACATCGTACTTTACTGACAACTGAGCATAAAAACATATGTTGCGCTCGGCTTGAACGGCTGATCACTTCTTGCGACGTAGAGGTTCAATGCAAAACTAAATGTTCGTTCACTGGCTGCGCTCTACTGGATTAATATGTTCGTAGCAGTTCGGTACAGCTGTCAATCGCGATCTCAGTAGCCCTTTTAACGCGAGGATCTGCTTTTTTCTGCCAATTATATAAATTTTCTGTCTATTTCGTAGAGCTATGTGAAGTAAGAGTCGTGTAGGCGCCTTATCATGTTATCTACACGAACTTAACAACGACCTCGATACAAATATATAGGAGCTAAGGGTTGTAACTCCTATTTAATAAAGATTTTAGTCTTTCCGTAGATTGATGTTGGCTTTACTAAGGTTGACAACACGACAACTGGTATTTGTTTATAAAAATAACAAGAAGTCCTTCGTTGCTAAGCGCGCGCTAACAGCTGTTTATAACGTATGATCGCCGCCACACTACCCCCCTTGGCAGAGAATTAGGCTACAAATTCAAAACGTTTCTAAACTTGACTTTTCTGCCAGATCGCGTTGTGCGGTCGGGAGCTGGTGTCTGTTCAGTGGGCGCAGGAACAGGTGTAGAAACAGGAACAGGCGTAGGGATTGGAACATCATCTTGTAAAATAAATGCAGGTTTCACTCGATCGATAGAGACTTTTGTAGGTTTGTTGTATATAATCTTTAGTGTGATTGTCTTGTCGCCTCGATCGATGACTTCGTAGGGGCCGTTGTATGGCGGATGGAGTGCCTTAAGGATAGGTCCTTCCTTCAAATATGCATGACTGCACGTCGAGAGCTCCTTAAAAACAAAAATGCCAGGTTGACAATGTCTTGATGCTGGAGCTGGTCGTAAGCGAGACATGAATTCTCGTAAGCTTGAAAGAAGGCTGCTTGAATCTTCGAGATTCTTGTTTGCGACGTTTGAAGAGACCAGTTCAAAAGGCAAACGAAGAGTTTCTCCATAAACCATCTCAGCAGATGTAGCCTTGATATCCTCTTTGAAAGCAGAACGAATGCCAAGAAGAACAAAAGGTAAAGCTTTAACCCAATCGATGTCGCAATGAGCCATTATTGCACTTTTCAAATGACGATGTAGACGTTCGATCAAACCATTTGCGGCAGGATGCCAACTTGTTGTGATGTTATGTCGAATTCCAAATTGTTCAACGAAATTTTTGAAGAGATGAGAAGTGAATTGAGCACCACGATCTGAGGTTAAAGTTTCAGGAACGCCAAAACGAGAGATCCAACAATCCAAAAGCACGTGAGTCACAGTTTCTGCAGTTATATTCTGTAAAGGATAAACCTCGGGCCATCGAGTAAAGCGATCGATGACAGTCAAGCAATACCGAGAGGAATGTGCAGATGGAAGTGGACCAATCAGATCAATGTGAATGTGCGAAAATCTCCTTGTCGGTGTTTGAAAATCTCCAAGAGGAGCATGAACATGACGAGAGATTTTGGATCGTTGACAATCGTTGCAAGCACGAGCCCAATTTCGACAATCCTTATTGATGGAAGGCCAAACGAAGCGATCACCAACTAATTTAGCAAAGACTTTGGCACCTGGATGACTTAGGTTGTGGAGTTGATCGAAAACAACGAAATGGCTGTGTGATGAAAGGCCGAGGTTTTCCTGTTGATGTATCACAGAAGACAGTGAGTGAGGACCCAGGAATCGGCACACGTGAGATGAGGAGAGATGAGTTTTCATGAGTAATTTTCTTGAGCTCTTCGTCTTTTGCTTGAGATTCAACTAGCAACTCGTAGTCAAGTGGTGCAGAGATAGCTTCAATTCGATAAAGAGTATCAGCGACGATGTTGTCGACACCTTTGATGTGCTGAATGTCAGTCGAAAATTTTGCGATGAATGAGAGTTGTCTGAGTTGAACTGGTGAAAGTTTTTCGCGTTTTTGTTGAAAAGCGTAAACCAATGGTTTGTGATCTGTATAGATCGTGAATGGATGCCGTTCCAACATATGACGAAAATGCTGAATTCAGAAGATTGCGTGTTCATATCACGTCGGGGTCACCAATATAGGAGCTAAGGGTTGTTACAAGAACTGCGGGCACAACTCGCTTCTGAAGGTTTACCTTTTGGACGTGAACGTGTGGGTGTATTCGTACATACTTACACATTCGAAAATGTATTATGTTCGAAGCGTAACATCTGGCGTTCGTTAAGGAGTGCCATTTTGAAAATACACGACATCAAATTTTTTACGAAAATTCGCGGATGACGTTCTTCATTTTCGGGCTTTTTTACGACTCACTGTTTAGTTTTCTTTTTGTAGAAACAACTTGAACGAAGGTACAGCGCCTATATTACGCGTCGTCGTGTTATCAGAGGAGGGTCTGATGTGAAAAATGTTGTACGAGGCCGCACTTAATGTTTTGTCACGAAAACGCGTCGGTGAACCTCGAGGTAACTGAAGTTTATTTCAAATCCGAATGAAAGGACCTCGTGAAGGAATTCGAAAATAGAGCTGGAGAGAACTCCCTCTTTTTTTTTTGCTGTGTAGCGAGTGTTGAATTTACTTGCGGGAAAGTGATGGTTTCGCGAATCCTGTAGAGAAATTTCGAGGCGAAGGTGGGCGGAGCAATGGAATTGCTTTTCCTTTGCGTAAGAGTCTAAGTACGTCAGAGGCAGCGGGAGTATACTTATCGGGAGCAGATAGTGATAAGCTGCGGCTCAGGAGGTTGAGGTGCTGTTTTAAAATGGGGAATGAAAAAGAGAGAAGGCTATAAAAAGAAAGAAAAAAAAATTCTATCGCTCATTTCCAGCCTCCACAACTTGACGTCGATCAATCTTCCCTGTCCCCGTGTTTCCCTTTTGCAATTCCTTTCAGCCGTTGCCGTTCCCTTTTGCTCCTTTGCAAGAGCCGTGAATTTATTTACTAGAAGAAGAAGGTGGGCTTATTTGTTATTGAGCGGGGCGGGTGAGTTTGGTTAGCGTAGTTTAAGTTTGGATGAATATCGAGCACTCGTCCCGCTTCGTATTAGGAAATGGCCGTGTTTGGGGTTAGGAATGTTATTGTCGTTTTCAGGATCGGGGTTGTTATGTTCGGATAGTTCAGGCTTAATCTAAGATAAGTTGGCAGAAGCGTCGAGTGAGAATGAGCGCTGGGCAGGATAGTGAGCGCCCTGGCTGGTCTCGGATGAAGGAGCGTGTGAGTGAGGGCGATTGAGCGAAAATGGCTGAACTAAATCAGCTAAAACTTGATACTTAGCCCTATAAAATAAGAGTATCGACGAAATCCGCTCAAAACTAACTATAGTTATCATAGTGATCGAAACACTAAATTTGTTTTTCTCCTAAACGCTTATAACGATTTTCAGTACATTTTTACTTCCCGCTACCTGAAGGGAAAAAAATTTGGGTTTTCTTCAGATCTTTACGTTTTGAGGCCCACTGAGTCTTAAAAACCCTGCAAATTATTACACAATGGTTTATTATTCTCATGAACAGCTTGACCTAGTATTAGTGCTCCCCCATTCCATTCGATTCAGCATTGAATACTAGTAAACCATACGAAACATGTCCTGGCTACAATGGAACTACAGAAACAAAACGTGTGATGATTTTGCCCCGTTGGGGGAGTTGGAACGAGGGCGCTCGAAGCGAACCCGTTCCGAGGCGAAAGGGTGGGCAAGCGAGCGAGAGGCGCGCTTGCTCGCCTCGAGCACGGTTGCTTTTTTCATGAGACGGGCGGGGACGGAGGGAGTTCAAACGACGAAACGTTGACTTCCGCTGTAGCTCCCACGTTGTACTGCGTGTCGTTAATTTTTGTAACCGTTTTTTGCCCATTACAACCACGGGCTTCGTCCGATCGGATTGCCGAGATGGGGGGCACAACTAGATACCAAATCGGACTTTTGGGCGAAAGAACGAATTTTTTAGACCACGTTAAAGGCACAAAACGGCCCAGACGGCGGACAGGAACGGGGGATGGGGGACGGCGGACGGACATTGCAAATTTAGAATCTCCAAGTCTTGAAACGTAAAGTATCAAATTTTGAGGGGGGATTGTAAAAAATTTTTCGTGACCGAAAACATAGGGTTATTATTCGGAATGAATAATAAACCAAAACCTAATTTCGCCGCGTGGTCCGTGTGTGTCTGTAGTTCGATTTGCGGGAGAACGGCTCATCCGATTGGGTTAGTTCTTGTTTTGTTTTGTTCGTTGTTTTTTGTAGACACGAAAATAAGGTTATGGCCGATTTCGGCCGATGGGAGGTGGGGGGACGAAAATGTACCAAAAACTAGGGTTTCACGCATTTTTCCCGAAAACGGTTCTAACGATTTTGATTAAACTTTCAAATTATCTTGTACTAAATAATATCTAACTTTTCATCTCCATACATATCTCCATGAAAAGTACGGTGAATGGAGATATGGGCCCCTGTAGCAAAAATAGGTTTTTTACGCTTTTTGGCAAAACGGCTCCAGCGATTTTCACCAAACTCACAGGATGTTTTCAAATAGTTAATACCTACATATTGTTCTCAATAAATGATCCTCTGACAGTGTTCCATTGAACAGAGATAAAAATCAAAATGTGTCGAAAATAACGTTATTTCGAACATTTCCGTAGATTCCAGGGTAACTTCTTCACCAGATGTCATAAATCCTAATGTAGTGTCTTTTAGTCACCCATACCGACATTTCGTTCTCCATGCTTATTTCTGTGTATATATGTTGAACGGAGATATAAGCCAAGTTGACTCAGAAAAGGAGATTTGTCGAATATTAATTTATCAGTATTCCAATTTGGTCAAAAATGGCCTAACGATTTCGATCAAACATACGGAGTAGTCTCAGCTAACTAGTCCCTACATTTTGTTCTCCATAAATGTTCCTGACAAATGCGTTGAAAGAAGATACAGCGCCCGCATATAGCTGGTGTTCGAAATTACGGGGGTGGCGGGAAGTTGTGTGTTGCTACGCACCAGATAGTTTTATAGACAGTTCGAAATGACGCAACAGCACCATTAAATTGTCATTGGTGAGAAAAAGACAAGAGCGGTTCAATAAATTACACATTTCGTCGAATTTTAGGGCTTTTCTGAAATTTTTAAAATGAGATTCAATCGTCGAATGAGTATGTTCCACCCATTGAAGGAGTCGAGAGGCTTGTGGTAGAAACAAAGGTAAAGTTGATTGATTGAAAGAAATGGTACTATCTCAAACAGCTTCGTAAGAAAAATGACGAGGTTTACGGGCTATGGTTTTCAAAATAGACTTTCGGATAAAAATAACAGGGTATACGGTCGTGGGTAGGGCAGAGCCTCAAAACGGGGATTCCAAAACTCTGAACACTCTTAACTAAGGTCATATAGACCGCAATTTACGTTTTAGTTGACAGTCTCACCCTTAAACGGTATAAAATATGAATAAACTTGATATTTTTACGAACAAATGACGCTATCCGATCATTCGTAATGGGACGACAGAGGTGTGCAACGGCATCTAGATGGAAAACCGTGCGATTACGCTAAATACCGCGAGGCAAATGAAGGGTACAGGGGAATAAACCCGTCAAAAAAGCTGATTTGGAGAATCGCATCTGGGGGCTTCAAAAAGCCGAAAAAAGTCCTAATGTGTTCCCCAACTGTCTGTCAAGACATTTCGGGAGGAAACAAACATTTTTTCAGCTCCATACAAAAAATTGAAGGAAGAATATGTAAAAAGAAACTGCCCTTTCCGTACAAAATCTTCCTTGGAATTGAAAAAATTTGGAAAGTGTACAGATTTATTGTTGATTAGGAAATATGGACGTGCAAAAATCACCTTTTTACTTGTTTCTATCTCCTAGAGTCCTTGCAATAAAGCACAAAGTTACTTTCCCGAATATTTCGGAGACAGTCAGAAGCGTAACTTTTACAGCCTCAGCCTGGACCCAACTCGTGACTGTCTGCACTAAAATTTTCATGAGACTTTAAAATCCGACGTGTTTTTCTTCTCTTTTTCGTTGCTGTTTTCTTCCTTTGGACTTCTCCTTCACCCGCGCCGCTGAAATCGCTACTGCTGTCCATTTTCGTTCCAACGGAATACCAAACGACACAATTAATTTAAACGAAAAACCCTGAAAATTATTACACAATGGTTTATTATTCTCATGAACAGCTTGACCTAGTATTAGTGCTCCCCCATTCCATTCGATTCAGCATCAAATACTAGTAAACCATACGAAACATGTCCTGACTACAATGGAACTATTGAAACAAAACGTCTGATGATTTTTCCCCGTGGGGTCGGGGAAATTGGAATGGGGGCGCTTCGAGTGAACCCGTTGCGAGGCGAAAGGGGAGTCGAGCAGTTGAGCGGGCAGGCGGCATTGCGAGGCGAGGACATTTTTAATTGAGACGGGAGGGAGGGAGAGACTTCAAACGACGAAACGTTGACTTCTGCTGTAGTTCCCGCGTTTCGTTAATTTTTTTAACCATTTTTTGCCCATTACAACCACGGGCTTCGTCCGATCCGATTGCTGAGATGGTGGGCACAACTAGATACCAAATCGGATTTTTGTGCGAAAGAACGAATTTTTTAGACCATGTTAAAGGCACAAAATGGCCCGGACGGGGGACGGCGGACGGACATTGCTAATTCGGATTCTCCAAGTCTTGAAACGTAAAGTATCAAATTTTGAGGGGGGATTGTAAAAAATTTTTCGTGACCGAAAACATAGGGTTATTATTCAGAATGAATAATAAACCAAAATCGTGAGGACGAATGTGTGGACTTACGTGAAACAGAAGGGTTAACGTGAATCACAGAACTCAAGTTCGGAGCGAAGGGCGTTCGAACTACAAGCATGGAGTTCTTCCCCGCAAGCAAGCGCAATGACGGGGTTTTCCCGGGCACTGCCCTTCTTTGAACCCACATTTGACGGCTATGGCGTGGGTTTTCACTAAAACTGACTGCGTATTCTGATTCTTCACCTCAACTTCCTACATCGACGAAAATGTCAATGATGGGGTTTTTTCCCTGTACCCTGTCGAGTTTTCCAAAACCTCTGGGTGTGCAGAACTGCCTAGTCTTGGGATGAGGAAAAGCCGCAAGTGCCATGAAAAGATGGAGCGAGCCGGCGACCGTTCTGGTTTAAGGGTTGATTGACCCAAACATGTTACCATGGTAATGCACAGCCTGCGGCTTTGAGCCAGGGGCCACAACAGGTAGAACGAAGGCCATCCAACTCCTACCCAGGGCAACGCCTGACAATGCGCTTGGTGGTCGTGGGGTCGCTGGAGGGTAGTTCGCCCGTCCCAAATTTCGTTTTTAAATCTGTGGGGTCTGAGGGATGTAGGGGCCACCCAGTCAGTTCTCCCCTAAACATCCTCAAGTGCAGAATCGTAACTCAATTGGACGGTAATGATGGGTGTTCCCCCCTGTACCCTTCAAATGCCACTTCGTGAAGCGAGGAGCAGTATAGCGGATGTTATCGTTTCTCCTCGGCTTGTTCTGCCCCAGTCACGTCCTGCCAATTGCTTAAGGTCGCGTAGAAAATGTCAATTTTCGTTATTCCCGTGTGGTGGTACTGCTGCTTGGTAGAAGCTCTGAGGGCTAGAGCTGGCGATGGATGGGATGTGTGAGTACGAGGAAGTGGACACCATGGAACACGTGGCGTTCCTGCGCGAGAACTATGATCGGGAAAGGGATAGGGCTTTAACGGGGTTTCAGAGGGTGGGGGTGAATGAGGATTTCCCTATGGTGGGGGCGGAGGGAACTTTTGGGTGGTTGAAATGATTCGGGGAGAGGTTTCTCAAGGGTAGGGACGAGGTCAGGTTGAGGGGACGTGTGCGCAGGGCCTCGGGTGGAGAGGTAATGGATGGCTTATTTTTCTGTGTTTGTGTTTAGGTGTATGTGTGTGTGGGTGTGGTCGCGGGGGTGGACGAATATCAAGTGGCCACTCCTGAACCGCAGAGTGTGAGTGTATTTCAGGGTTGGAAGTATGTAGAAATGGGTGTATGTCTTCATGTTGTGTAGGACGGGATCATAGATCACTGCCTGACACCTTCCTTTGTTTAGGGCAAGTTCAACCTCTAGAACCCCCATAGAGGTAAAGCCTCTTGGCTATTCCGGCACTGGGGCCTGCCACCCATTCAGATCCAGAGGCTGCTTAAGCCAAATAGACCCAGGGGCTTTTGCCCATGGCCGGCGGTGTGAAGCCTTTAGGGCGTGACGTCGCCCGCCATGAAGCCTTGGAGTTCCCGAAGTTATGTAGAGTGCGATGGGGGAGAGGTAGAGGCCACAAGTCTGGGTACTCTCCCCACAGCCAGGTTTTTCCAAACACTTGCTGCTCCATGGTTGTCTGGAGTCGAAAGAGTCCCGTCCTCCACCAGTACATTGTCTGTACTCACAATTCAGCCACTGTGTGATTACCAAAAATAGTGATGGTAGTCATTCGAGGGCACAAACAGACCTTGACAAGAGATTAGGGTGGCTCTGCAATGGAACCTTGTTTCCATTGGCATCTTTTTCCGTTTGTAACCAACTGAGTTGAATTCACGCGAAACACCGAATTAAAATTTATGTCGAAGTTAATCGGATCACGTTCGCGTTTTCCGACTGGCCTTCGGAGCCCTTCTTGAAAACGTGACGAGATTCCTTCTCTAAAAGCCGTCCCAGCGGGCGGTTTATGGGAGTAAGGGTTGTGTGGAGTGTGAGGGAAAAGAGAGAGGGAGAGAGGACCGCTGACGATAGGAAAATTCATCAATAATCCATTGAATGAACAGTCGTCTCTTGTGACCCCCTTTCCACGACTTCGGGGCAGCGTTCGAATTTCAGTTCTCCGAACAGTAAGAAGGCAAAACTTAGAACTGCCGAAGGGAATTAATTGGAAAATTCGTTATGTGCGCTTTCGTCGACTTTCTGTTTGTTTTTTTTTTTGGGCCACCTGTGTGGGCCAGCGATCACAGAGCCGGTATCAAATTTGGTAACACAAAAAATCCCAACGTGATCTGAACGCTGCCGTTGTTTTTGCAGTGAAGTGGGAAAAAGTTAGCAAAAAAATTACTTTTGTAACGCCATTGTGGTACGAAATCCTGACTGACGGATGGTCCTACAGCCTAACCCTTGGGCACACGTAACTGAATTTACAGCTGCGTTGTACTGATAGCACACACATCAGGACATTACTAACGGACCTCCTGTGCTGACCAAAAGGTAAGTGAAGTCGGTTGATGGACGGAAACTCCGAAACTGCTTTGACTCTGACTGGTGGCAAGACATCCTTGGAAGAGATTACCGGCACTTTCACGCCTTTCGTGTGGCATCACTGCCTACAGCGCATGTTCGCCAATCTGGGTCACAGAATCACGTGAAGGTGTGTCCGCGTACTCCCGGAGGCTGAATCAAGCGTCATGACGTCGTCGGCAAGCAGGTTGCTGTACCAATCTGTACAATACCAGGTTGTCTTTGGAGAAGGACTGACATCGTCATCAGTCGGTATTGATCCAGAACTTCCAGTTAGTATCTGAAAGCTGGGGTTTTCGCTTGTTCGGCTGGCCAAGAAGGGCAAACATTACGGTACGGATCTGCGTATAGTAGTTGAGAAATCTACTGCTGATCTTTTTATACGAGTTATGCCAATCCGAGGACTCTAAACCCGTCCCCAAGTCGTAGACTAGGGGAAGCAACTCCTTGGCCAAAAACGGCTTCAGGAGCCCACCTTCCAGCACTTGATGAACCAGACCAGCACAAATCCTTCCTCAATCTGCCAGAAGCCCCTTCCCCCTCACCAGGAATCAGTGGGGGGTGTAACAGCCCGTGCTACCATTTGCTAAGCGTGTCTTAGGTTTCCCCTAATCCCCCAACCGCCTTTCCGATGTGCCTCGGAGAGTTGACATTACCTGAGAAGAGAGCCTCACAGGATGCAAACTCTCCTACCACTTCCTCCAGCAGAGCCAACCAGCCCCTTCTTCCTTGTACCTTAACTACGTGCGAGTGGGCTGAATAGAGGTCGAAGGCCTCGTGCAATACTGGTAGGTCTACGGTCCCCTGCCGGATATATATTCATGACGAAGCTAGGACAGTCCCAGCAAAGTCCTCCAGCGCCAGGAAGTCAGTCGCTCCCTCATAACGGGTTAGGTCCGTCCGGAGCTCATCCACGAACACCGTTTCCCTCAGATGTGTGCTAGTAAGGTAGTCTGGCGCCCTGCCCATTTCGTTATTTTTGTTGAGTACCAACTTCCCATTGGCATTGGCACAAGTGGTAATCGTTAGTGAAATAGCTTGCTCAACGCAGGTATTTGAAATGCTCGTACTTTGGGTGCCCTTTTTCGACTCCTCATAGATCAATTCTGCGACTGACGAAGGCACCTTAATTTTCATCAATTTTTTCGTATGTTATTGTGAGAGTAGACGAGCAAACTATTATGAGTCATTTTTTAAAGTAGCACTCCCACAAAAATCATGTAGGTAGTTCAATCATCCACCTACCCTATTGAGGTTTTTTTTCCTGAGGGCATGCGGGACAAGTCCCTTTGTCGCTGCGGCCACATATGGGCCTATTGTGACACTGGCCCTTTCTTAGTAGAAGACGTCGTACATACCAGCCCCCCTCAGTAAGCCGAGTATATCCTTCACCGCAGATTCCGCTATGATGTGGGGTTCAATGGTTCCCTGGGCGAAATATTCGAAGCGTTTGACTGCCAAGGCGGGGCATTCACATAAGATATGCTCTGCCGTCTCATCCTCCTGGCCACAAAGTCTGCATTCCACCGCCTCGGAGATGCCCATCTTGGTGAGGTGATATCTAAGTGGGCCTGGTGAGAGAGCTTGTCAGAACTCTCAGATCCTGTCTGGAGAGTGTCAGCACCGCCTTCGCCCTTTGACAGGAAGGTATGACGAGCCTTTTCGCTTGTCTTAATCGTGGCTGGCGATGCCAAAGGGCGCTGTTTTCCTGTATCTCCCATGGAGCCACCAGACGATTCAGGTGACTCTTCGTCATACCCACGTATGGTTCAGGGCCGATGGGTAGGACCTCTGTACCCCTTTTCGCAAGGCAGTCAGCCTTTTCGTTGCCTTCATGCCCCCTATGAGCTGGCACCCAGATAAGGGAGAGCCTGTTATGGGTGCCGAGCTACTTGAGCGCATGAAGGCATTTCCATGCCAGCTTGGACCTAAAACTGTAGGCTGCAATAGCCTTTAAGGCGGCCTGGCTGTCTGAGAAAATGTAGATCCGCTTGCCCTTGAGTCCTTTAGTCAGGATCTCTTCCACGCAGGTCTTTAGCTAGAATTACCGCTTGAAATATCGTGGCGTACTCTCCCTGCGGCTTGGCCAGACAGTAGTTGGGCCCTACACTGCCCAGTTCAGCTCTGCCTTTCATAACCAAACCATCGGTATACCACTGCAGGGCGCCCACCTCAGTCCAGAACGTCTCCTTCTCCCATTGTTCCCGTGAGTGGACGCTGAACACTGAAGGGCAGCCGAAAGTTTCTTCGCTCTGGCATGGTCAGTAGCAAGGACTGCCTAGTTGTTCCTTGGAGGCTCGCCTTGACCGTGGTGGAGATGTTACCTGTCTACAAAAGCCTTACCGCTCCCAGGTGAGCAGTCCTCTGAATGTGTATATGGAGAGGTGAGATGTTCAAAAGGACTTCTATTGCACCAGTAGGGCAGGTACCCATCTCCCCTGTAATCGCAAGACACGCTTGTCGCTGTAGTTGTTGGAATTTTCCCTGTAGTGTCAGCCAGCCGGTCGCCTTCTACCCCACAGTGGAGGCATACGTGACGCGGGGTCTTATCATCTCCTTATAGAGCCACTCCATCATTTTTGCCTAAGATTTGCTGCACAGCCTCCTACATGCCCACAGGGCTGTAGTTGCCTTGTGCAGCGCATATTTCACATGCGGGTTCCATGTGTTATTATGAGAGTCGAGCAAATTATTATGAGCCATTTTTTAAAAGTAGCACTCCCACAAAAAGCATGTAGGTAGTTCAATCATCCACCTACTCTATTGGGGTTTGATATTAAAATTCCGGTCTCGTAGAATCGGTTTTGTGGATGATAACAGTAGACACGAAGCTTCGACAAAAAACCCTGCAAATTATTACACAATGGTTTATTATTCTCATGAACAGCTTGACCTAGTATTACTGCTCCCCCATCCCATTCGATTCAGCATCGAATACTAGTAAACCATACGAAACATGACCTGACTACAATGGAACTACAGAAACAAAACGTCTGATGATTTTGCCCCGTCGGGTCGGGGAAATTGGAACGGGGCGCTTCGAGCGAACCTGTTGTGAGTCGAAAGGGGAGTTGAGTGGCGGCGTCGTTGGGAGGCGAGCGAGCGCGGGTGGTTTTTTAATGAGATGGGCGGGGAGGGAGGGAGTACAAACGACGAAACGTTGACTGTAGTTCCCGCGTTGTACTGCGTTTCGTTAATTTTTTTAACCGTTTTTTGCCCATAACAATCATGGGCATAATAAACCAAAAGCCATACCACAAACACGATTTGCATCAAAACAGAGTGTGTCGTACGTTGACGCCAACTAATAAATGCCGACCACATTCTCATAAGTGATTTCTAGTTAGGTTCTACCAGAGTTGTGTGGACTGAGTGAGAGACAGATTAGAAAATAATATTTTTGGCTGTACGTGGACTGAGGAAAGTTGGGTGATGCATCCCGCCAGATATTTGAAACATATTTTCGATATCTTCATCGTCAAAAACTGAGTACACGTTCCTTTTCTTTTCTAGAGCTATTCCGTTTGATAAGTTGAGTTTTAGTGGAAACCTAACTTAGCATCGCGTATCTGAAGCGATATACCTCTTGACGACAAATCTAATAGTGAAAACGGGCAATAAGGCGTTATTTCCACGCTACGTTTTCCGATTTTCCTCCGCCGCGCGATGGAATAGAAGGCGGCGTTCATAGGAAATGAAAAATGGAAACCCGTTGACGTCGGGAGGAATTGTAGGAGAGAAAGTATTGGCGGCGCTAGCGTGCGACTCGGTTGGTGGTGATACTGGGGGAGGGGGCTTGAGAGCAAGCACCTGTTCTCGAAGCGCAAATTCAATATTTCAAGACTCTCCGCGGATTTCTGACAGAATTCGAATTTCATTGTGACGAAAGTGAATTGCTATTCGAATGACTCATCCGACAGTCATCTGCTGCGAGGAGCTCGTATGCGGATAGCATTGAAACAAGAAAGACGGAATCGCGCGGACAACGCTTTCGTACAATTTACTCGTTCGATAATGTTCTATTAATTCCGTTATGACTTCTTCACTCAACTCACCGATAAACGACAGTTTTGTAGGAGTTGGTAATAGAGAAAACAAAGGAAGTTTCGGGAAGTGGGAGCACCTTCAGTTCTCAGTTCTAACCGCTGGCGACATCCTTTGAACTTCCTTGTCGATTCGATTAAACCTTCCTCCTTTTGACATCGTATCTTTAAACATAATCAGAAATTCTCATTCAGGAACTTTCATTCGTTGCGGGTTTAAGGGTTGATTTTCGTCACTAATTAATGAGAACTTTTCCCGTTCGAGCTCCTGAAACCACTGTCAAGATAATTATTAGGTAAATAATTATTTACCGTAAGCGTTAAGCTCATCAAACCCATTTCTCACGCGACGGCAGCCAGTATTCCAAATCATTGCAACCTGCTGATCCTGACCAGTGGGGGTGGCAGTTGTGCCTTGCTCTCGTTCGTGGCCCATAGCAATTTTACAGCACCTGAGCGACCTTGCCTGTGTCTGCAGTATTGTTCGGTCTCTCATATTTTTCTTTTCAAGACATTAGACCTTAGTGATGGTACCTTAAGAGTATGCCTGGGAATAGCAGGCCCCTCTGCCTTTCTGACATCAGTAATATCACTAAAGTTAACGTACCTGTTAGGTGAGTCCGTCTCCTCTGGCTTGTGAGTTACTGTGGGCAAGCGCTTTCGATGTAAAGACATCATCGTCTGGCCGTTTAGTCAGTACTGGAGTCAGTCAGTTGGTCGTGGTCTTTATATACAAAGAGAAAGGTGAAGGGAGTGATGGAGCGTTGGGGAAGGGGCGGGGAGAGGTCTTGTTGGTCAGTCTTGTTAGTAGTACCTTAGCCGGTTAATTCGAGAGACAGTGCAACTGTTTTGGCGTCGATGGATTGAAGAGTACTTGCAAGCTACGTAGAAAAGTGTTAAGTGAACCAAAACTACTCAGAACCTCCGTGTTCGGGGTTTCGTCTTGATACATTGAGCCAATCGCTTCAGCAACGCGTAGGTTGGCGCCAGGGATCCTTGAGCTGCGCCTTGGAGATGATTAACGCGGTTACAGTAGCCACCCTCAAGACCACCAGATGGTCAGTGCCGTGCCGCTGCATCTGAGCCCCCGTTCCTGTTAAAGCCACTTCATCGCACACTGAAATACCCATTTCCTTCATACCCTTATTTTGGCATGCAGTGGTAATATCCTGGCTGGAGCTCTGAATAGCATTCAATTCGTACGTCCCTTGGCTCTACAGATTAGAGGACAATTATGTAATCGGATGGAAAAAATGGTGTGTGTGTGTGTGTGTCAGTTCAGTTTATTTATTTATTTATTTATAACATATACGGGCAGTGCCCAATTTAACAGTGAAGAAAAATAGGACAATATAAATCACAATAAAAATTAAATGGCAGCAATCCTGAGCCAACAAACGGAGATCACATCACCGCGTGACAACCTGTTGAATTCCTCCTGAAAGCGCACCATGGGATTATTGCGGAGATAGTTGGTCGAAGAGGTATAAACATTAAAAGGCTGACGGAGTCTGGTAGCGTAGAAGTTCAACTTGGAAAGCAGATACGGACAATCCAGTCGACCCACTGTCAACCCATGCAGGAGAAGCATGTCTGCCTCACGTAGCCGATTCTTCAAAGAGAACATGCCCTCTCTCCCGAGTACCACTGCATAAGAAAAGTCCTCCCACCTATCGCCTCTCTTGTAGGACACGTAGCGCAGGAAGTGGCGCTGAACACGCTCCAAGGTATTACTGGCACTGGTATACCACGGTGACCACACAGGGGAGGAAAACTCGAGAGGTGTACGGACAAGGGAGGTGAATAGCAGCTCAAGGGCGTTTGGTTCCTTGAAATCCCTCGTATTTCTTTTGAGAAAGCCCAGTTTTCTCATTGCTTTTGAGCATATTTCACCAATATGGGCCGAAAACGTAAAACCTCGAACCGTGTGGTGTAGGTCTTAACCAAAGTCTTCAAGTACGTTGCATGTGCCTTGTCATCCATGGACTGGGAAGTGCAGAGAGAGCGGCCTTACATCGTCGCTGTTGGTCCCTGATCATTCTGCATGTTCAGTTGGTATCTCGCAGCCGGGATCTTGAGCTTACTTGGCAAACCAAGAGGCGCAAATATGACAGGACGGATCTTCGTACTGTGGTGTCAGGTAACGTCAGGGTTGCAGCATTGACCGTGTCCCGGAGCAGCCAGGATGATGAAGAGATGGGTCGGCTGAGTGTGTCTTCGAGGTATCACCGCCTGCGTGTTGCTCGGGTCGTATCTAAACTCCCGATCTGTAGTTCAATTTGCAGGAGACACGCTGAACCGATTGAGTGGGTTCGGTTATTGTTTTCTTTTTGATTTTTTGCACACACGGGCAATTTCCTATGATGAAAAACGCTGCAAATTATTACACAACGGTTTATTATTCGGATAATCAGCTTGACCTAGCATTAATGCTCCGAGACCCATCCTGTTCGATTCAGCATCGAAAAATATCATAATGAAACCCAAAAAAAGGCCGAAAAGAACTGAATCGTAATATTAAAATAAACAAAAAAAAACACGAAAGTATCTAGAAAAAACTGAATTTTAATATGAAAACATGCACGCTAAATACTAATATCAAAATTTAACCAAAAATCTATGAAAAAAACATAATGAGAATGAAACGAAAGAATCTAAAAATTGAATCGTATTAAAACGAAAACGTCGGGAAATTGGAAGAGTAAGGCGAATGGGGAGAGACCGGTCGTTGGGAGGAAGCGAGCGGGAGGTCGCACTCGCTCGCCTCGAGAGCGGTTGGTTTTTAATGAGACGGGCGGGGCGGAGGGAATTCAAACGACGAAACGCTTGTAGCTCCCGCGTTGTACTGCGTTTCGTTAATTTTTTAACCGTTTTTGCCCATTACAACCACGGGCTTCGTCCGATCGGATTGCCGAGATGGCGGGCACAACTAGATACCAAATCGGATTTTTGGGCGAAAGAACGAATTTTTTAGACCACGTTAAAGGCACAAAACGGCCCGGACGGCGGACGGCGGACGGGGGACGGGGACGGGGACGGGGACGGGGACGGGGACGGCGGAGGGACATTGCAAATTTGGAATCTCCATGTCTTGAAACGTAAAGTATCAAATTTTGAGGGGGGGTTGTAAAAAATTTTTCGTGACCGAAAACATAGGGTTATTATTCAGAATGAATAATAAACCAAAAGGGGGTGGGGGACCAAAATGTACCAAAAACTTGGGTATTTTTCTCGAAAACGCATCAAACAGACCCAAATGATTTTGATCAAACTTTCACGTTATCTTCCACTCTTCCATAAATATCTATGTTGTACACGGAGATATGGGCCTAAAATGCCAAAAAATAGGGTTTTTACAGTTATTTGGCAAAACGCTTAATACCTATGTACTGTTATCCATAAATGTTGTCGAAGAAATGCGTTGAACTAAGATACAAAGCTCGTATATGTGGCAGGTAGTCGAATTTACGGAAGTTGCGGAAAGTTTTTTGTGCAAGATTTAAAAAAAAATATCAGGAGCAAGAAAAAGCTGAGGATATGCGTCGGCTGAGTGTGTCAGCAGAGTTTCTCCGAGTAGTCCCCTCCAGCGTGTCGCACGGGTCGTGCTATCGTGATACACTCTCTTGTCCTTCTTTCCTTCCTACGTAGGGTAGTCTAGGCGCCCTCCCAATCAACTACTGTATAGTTTCCGTTTTGGGTACCGCGGTCCCACGGTTCATGGTGAGATACGGAAAAAAGGGGTGTCTTTGAACGCAATTGGGACTTGATATTTAGACCCTAATATCAAGGTATGAGTCCAAAACTAACTATAGTTATCACGATTTTAATTGAATTTTTCATATAGACAGCTCCTGATGAGATGGGAATGCCATGAAATTCCCATTTGTGGTAAAAAGATTACCGAACATTTCGACGCAAATAGAGTTTAACGTAATCTTTTCCTTATAAACTCCTCTCAAATGTTACTAGGTTTTTCAGAAAAATTCAGGTAGTACTCCAACCAAGTATCTATGCGATGGATTTTCAATAACGCTCATTAAATATACAAGTGCTACTCCAGAAATTCCGTAGTTTGCACTTACTAGCATTTCCAGTCTTTTGTACGCGATAACTCTGGAAAAGTGACTATCATCCTTCTCAAAAAATCGGGTCGACACCCATATTAATTAACTGTGCAGCGATTGCTCAATAATGGTCGGTGGGTGAGTACGAGCGGCACAATAAATTCCGCAACTTCCGCCGTAAAGTGGTGGGCTTCAAACGAAGGGCTTAGGAAAGTTGTGTGATATTTTCCCTTATAAATTCTGCTCACACGATACATTGGCGTTCTCAGAAAAATCAGGAGCGTAGGGTTCGAGGTAGGAGTTTTGCCAGCCCGAGAGTTCTTAACCCATCCCCATGTCGTAGACGGGGGAAAACAACTTCTTGGCCTAACGACTTCAGGAGCCCACCCTCCAGCACTTAGTGAACCAGACCAGCGCGAGTCTTTCCTCAATCTGCCAATGGGCCCACCTCATCGGGGGATCAGCGGGGCTCTAGCAGCCCGTACTACCAGTTGCTAAGCGGTCGCCCGCTAGTGGCCTTCTGGTGTGCTTCAGAGGTCTAACATTGCCTGAGGGGAGAGCCTCTCAGGGTGTTAGGCTTCCTGCCTCTTCCCCGAGCGGTGCCGACTAGCCTCCGCTTCGTTACGCCTTTTTTGCGAGTGCAATGAAGCTAAGTGGTGTCGAAGGCAGGTGCAATACTGGGGAGGATACGGTCCCCTTTCGGATATTGACTAAGTCCTCCAGCGCCGGGAAGCCAGTCGTAACGGGTCAGGTCAATCGGGAGCTCATCCACGAACACCATCTCCCTCAGACGTGCGCGCTCACTTATCCATCTGGAACGTTCAGTGAGTAGGTGTTGCGCTGTTTCAGGGGCGATTCCACAGCTACACGTCTCTCTTCGTCACAGAGACCGAGTCGGTGAAACGTTGGCCCAACAAAAGCTGAGACACAGGGTATCCAAGGCTAACCCACCTCATTTTCAATCTGCGGTCCACTGACGGGAATAGGGCAAACGTCCGTCGGCCAGTTTCAGCCTCTGTCCACCTTTCTATCCACGCACTTATTAGGCAGGCCTTTATCGCCCTTCGTCTGGACGAATTCGAGTCCTCTTCATTCAGAGGTAACGTTATTTCTGGGCAGGAAACGCCAACCTTTTTCCTTACCTTCCAATTTGCATATCGTCTGGCGGGTACAGGGTGCAGTACGCGCACGATGAGAGTTTACTTTTTAATAAGTACCCGGTTGAGATTCGTGCTTATTTCTGTTCAAGGGCTAACTAGCGCCGCCGCGAATTTGCGCAGTCCTTTGGGACCACTGTCTGAACGGGTTCTGCTGTTGACCCAACGTGCCTCCACTCGGAGCAAGCCAGGGTTACACAAGGATTACACAAGGGCGGTGTAATTAAATGAAAAGTGATAGAATTGAAAGATTCGAAGTTGACGCTCCTGTGACCCGCTCGAGTTACTTTTAGTTAGCGCTACCCTTTCAATAAAAATTTCCATCAGGAAAGCGAGTGAGCGATCACCATCAGCCCTAAAATCTCGAACAGCTCAAATAAATCTGGCGATATGCCTCCGTGAAATGATTCTGGGGGTGCAAATAATTTCGAGGCCGAGTTGAATCAGCTGTAAATAAAAGGACAATCGCTGACATCTTCAATCCCGACAGACGCTGTCATTTTTCCGGTGGGTGAGCCACTTTTACCGGCTCGTTGTTCGCTAGTCGCCTAAAGGGTCTGTCGAAAATTGCGACGCAACAATCAAAACAAAGGGCTTACCCCTTCATCTTCATCATCATTCTCTCTCTCTCTCTCTCTCTCTCTTTCTCCCCCCCCCCCTTTCATACAATCTGCGATCAGATCGACGGAATCTTGGCTTACAGAGAGCTGAAACGAAGTCAAGCGAAGTGACACACAGCTCTCCTCGAGAAGTCACATCAATCAATTAGTCGTAACAGCCGTGTTGCCCCGCTGAAAATAATAATCGGATTTGTACTGGCGGACTGTAATGCCGTATACAGTTCAAAGAGTTTCTCGTAAAGAGAAAATATGAGTTCGGCTGCCTTTTGGTGTTGGTACTTGAATTACCTGCACGTCGACAGTTGCATTGTGGGACAACAGGGAAGAAGTCTGACAAAAATAAATCTCCCACCCGAGTTTTAGACAAATATGTTCACATTGTGAACCACTACGAAATACAATTGTTACGGGGGAGATTAATATTGAAAGCGGTATCGCACTAGGTGAGTCGGGAAGTAGTACGATAGAAGCCGAATGCAATTGGAACACTTTTATTCTCAATTACATTCGGAGAAGTTTTACCACCATATACAGGGAACTGAGTGGGAGTGAACGCGAGCGCAGACGAGGGAACTGGCTCAGTTACAACTAACGGCAGCGAAGTCTCGAGCGAATTGGGGCATTTGAGGTGCTCAGTCAGCATAAATGCCCCAGGCGAGCCTCCCCTGAATCGAAGGGTTTGGTTTCTCCCGTTACACAGCTCAGCCCTTGATGAAGTGCCTGTCCTCAGGTACTCATGAGCACTGCAGTTTCCTGCCCTGTACTCCAATCAGGGCGTTGCTGTCCATCCAACAAAGGGGAACCTAATGTTGAGCAAAGAGAGAGAATTTTCAATTAAAGTTCCAAAAGGGTGCCCACGTTTGTGGTGGGAGTATTGAATTTAGACGTACACATCTTCTGTGGATCGTACGTCTTCGTCCCACGCAGCTGCGACATCCATGGTTCAGAGAATCGGTCCATCTCTTGGCGAAAGACGATTCTCTGAGTAAGGGGAGTCGGAGTTTCCCTCCTCCTCAGAGGATACCTGCCCTCAGGTGTTCCAGAAGGGGTAGTGCAGAGCGAAGATGCTGCGTCTACCGTGCAGTGGTTAGTTGCACTTTCGGGTACAAGTGCGGCGTCCTGGCTCATGAGGTGGGGCAGGGTGGGATGCCTGTGTTGACACGCGGTAAGTTGTCGATGTTGATGCATGGTGGGGGATTGAGTGGTTGTGAGGTTTACAGTCTGTAGGTTTCCACTGACTAGTTGGTTTATGCTGCTGCGATGCTAGATAAGCGTTGACCTTTCTATGTAGATGTGCACGAGATGCTGGTAGATCAGAAGCTCCTTTACATCTGTTCTGCTTTCCTCGAAGCAGCCGTCGTCGATTGAACACAAAGCTGTTCGTCAAGAACGGACAACGTTCGAACATAATGGCGGGCGAGAGAGTAGGTCACAGCAGTAGGGCAGAAAAGTTGAAGGTGGGGGATCAAAAATTCCCATCGCATTAGAAGAACCTTCAAGTTTTCCTGCGTGCCCGGCATCTCGAACTAATGTAGGGGAAGTTCAACCACTAGTTGGGTGCCAATGTTACGGGGGGAATTAATATTGAAAGCAGTATCGCACTAGGTGAGTCGAGAAGTAGTACGATAGAAGCCGAATGCAATTGGAACTGAGTTTTATTCTCAATTACATTCGGAGACGTTTTACCACCACAGACAGGGTGAGTGGGAGCAAACGCGAGCCCAGACGACACAGCGACGAGGGAACCGGATCGGTTACAACTGACGGCAGCGAAGTGTCGACCGAATCGGGGCATTTGAGGTGCTCAGTCAGCATAAATGCCCCGGACGAGCCTCTACTGAATCGAAGGGTTTGGTTTCTCCCGTTACACAATCAATCTTCGCCTAGTGAAGAACCTTAATGAATGAATATCAGTT
The DNA here is from genome assembly GCA_020466155.1 of Pachypeltis micranthus. Lineage (NCBI taxonomy): Eukaryota > Metazoa > Arthropoda > Insecta > Hemiptera > Miridae > Pachypeltis > Pachypeltis micranthus. The sequence continues at coordinate 77,003,813 of CM035768.1, read as the reverse complement.
TGTACGCGTTGATTTCACCAGCCGGCAAATTGTCTGTACGCCAGTTGTCGTACTCGCTAATGAGGACAAATACTTAGTTATGACTCTGGATGCTAACCTGCACTGGGAGGCGCGCGGCAAGAAAAAGAAAGGACATACTGGCTCAGAAATGTCGACCGAAAACAAATTAACGTTGTATAATCAAATCCTCAATCCAGTTTGGGCTCACGAAGAGCGGATGTGGGGCAGCACCGCTCGAACCCACCGTGACATGATACAGCGGTTCTAAAACAATGTTGAGCTGCAAATCGATGAAATAAGCAATCGCCATCCATCAGCGGCTGCAGGGTCGCTTGAACAAGAAAGCTCCGCGAGGTGGTGTAATGGGGAAAAATCTTTTTGGCTCGATCGGCAAGATTTTTTTTTAGCAGCGGTGCAAACAAGATATATCTCGAGAAGTCTCTAGTCGGCCAGCGTTGCGCACATTTCAGCATCCAAGAACTACAAACCACTTCAGCATAACAGTAGCAATATCGCATCATATCCAAAACCTTCCTCATACTCTCGAAGAAGGACACGGTCCAAGCGACGTCCCCGAAAGAGCATAATAGAAACTTCTAAGCAAATGCTACGGTTTCTGCAAGTTCTTATTGCAGCAACGTTTCACCTTTCAACGGATCCTCTACCCGATTCATAATAAATACCGCGGAATGAGTAAGCGCCCTACGTTTTCCCAAATCCCGTATGAACTCTCAAGGGGGAAAACGCACTGCCCGAGTCCCACTAAAGGCACTTACGAGGAAACTAGCGTGTAAGCCGGGATCGCTTCAATTTTTACCCGAATCAGCTGCTTCCCGACATTAGCAATTCAAAGCCTCAGTATGGAGTCCTCGAGAAGAGGTGGCGCGCTCTACAATGTTGTGGAACGAAGGCGTCCCTTCCTTTTCACCACATCTTCGGCAATAAATCGTCACTGTGGCTACTATCGTTATTGTATCGAACATGTTGAAAATTGTGTTCTGCGTTCCCTTTCCTCCCACGAAGCCAAAGCGCGTCCCTGACTGTTGGTTGTTCGTTTTGAGGTGTTCAGTAATTTTAACCTTCGCGCACTTCTTCACGATCTTGGGGGTGTTGTTTAGGAGCGAAATTGGTCCAAAATTAGACTGAGATCTTCACCATCTTAACCTGAAGATTTTTCTGTAAGTGACTGTTCTGTTGACATGCTCTTGTACTATTACCTGAAGCAAAAGTTACCTTTTTTTGACCGATAGCACTTTCCCCCTGTTTCAAAGATAGATCACGCTGCAACCAAATGCGACATAAATTTGTTATGAGATGTACGCGGGCTGGCCAAATCGGAATACCTTTCAGCTCTGGTCTATGTTGGGTATTGGACAGTATTCATGAAGACAAAATATCGGCAAATATGATTTGTGTATGTTGTAATAGGAATAATATTCGGGCGTCTCTCAATCAAACAATTCTTCCAAATAATCCAATATATTCAGGTCCGTTCCACAGTTATTGGAGTAACCCAAGTAGCATGTAGAGGAAGAGCGAAGTAGAACGGTAGGCGTCCGGAGGAGAAATAGTCCGAAATTCTCGTTGCACGCCGCCAAACCAGTTCCGTTAACCTCTCTGATCGCGGCAATGTGGTTCCCCCTCTCTATGTCCTTCAGACAACTTCGTCTTCTCGCTTCCAGTCGAAAGGTACTGCTTTCAAAGAACGGCTCAGCTCGGTAGGAATGGCTCTGTAGTCCAGGTCGCTGGTTAATCCAATCGTGCCTGTAATGCATGCAGCACTCACCATACAGGTTCGGACGTTGAAATTCCCTGGCCAGGACGAGGAGACGAAGTTCTGTGGTAGCGGCGTCGTGGAGAGAGAGGACGTACACACACAAAAACGACACGTTGCCTGCAGGGCGGTAGCGCAGACTAAAAAACGCAGAAAGGGGCGTGACGATAGCCCAGCGATTCGACATTGCTCGAGAGGCGAGCGGTTTCATTGAGACGGGCGGGATGGAGGGAGTACAAACGACGAAAAGTTGACTTCCACTGTAGTTCCCGCGTTGTACTGCGTTTCGTTAATTTTTTTAACCGTTTTTTAACCCGTGCTTCGTCCAATCGGATTGCCGAGATGGCGGGCACAACTGGATACCAAATTGGATTTTTGTGCGAAAGAACGAATTTTTTGGACCATGTTAAAGGCACAAAATGGCCCGGATGGCGGACGGGGGACGGCGGATGGCGGACAGCGGACGGACATTGCAAATTTGGAATCCCCTGAATTACGTGTCTTGAAACGTAAAGTATCAAATTTTGAGGGGGGTTGTAAAACATTAAAGAAATTGGGTTATATCCGCCAGTAGGCAAATTACTAAAGTTAACGTACCTGTTAGGTGAGTCCGTCTCCTCGGAGTACTGACTTAACGGCCAGACGATGATGTCTTTACATCGAAAGCGCTTGCCCACAGTAACTCACAAGCCAGAGGAGACGGACTCACCTAACAGGTACGTTAACTTTTGTAAAACATTTTTCGTGACCGAAAACATAGGGTAATTATTCAGAATGAATAATAAACCAAAACGCAGAAAGGGGCGTGACGATAGCCCAGCGATTTGACTTTGCCCGAGATCACGATGGCATATCAACAAAGGCCTCCTTAGGCCGAAACACTCCTTTTCAAGTGGCACACTTACGAGACGGTTATACCGAAGCCGATGAACGCACGCGTCGGATATATGTTAAGACCGAGGCTCCTTAAGGCTGAAGAAACGCCAACTCCAGGTGGTCAGATACCAGCTAAAACCTTCTAGGGCACATGCAAATAACTATCTTCAGCTCTTCAACCGATAAAGATTTCAAGGCAGGGTTTTATCGGAACCGTCGTTTAAATCGATCGTAAGTTAGAAGGAGAATTAAAACTCCAGTTTAGAGAAGTCGTCCTATTCTTCGTCCGTTTACTTCTGGTTCACTATTCGTTCCCTAGGAAACTCCAAGTTCTCGAACACCTTCTCACGCACTTAGTTTCCGTATAAAAGGCCTCGTATTGATTTACAGTTTGATGCGAAGCTGAGGACAACTGCCCTCCGCCATTCGATAAGCCATCGGTAAGAATGATACCTTGCGCTCCAGAGTCAACTCAGTCGTCACGAAACGAGTAAACGCGTACTCCTCGGCCTAGTGATTATCATTTGTCATTTTGTCGTTCTTTTTCTCTCGACATTTACCGTCCCGATTGCTTCCCGATAATACGAAATAAAGCCCGCCCCTCGGAAAACCAAGCGATTCACGTCGAAAGTTACACGGGTTCGTCAAGGAGCCTCGAAACACCGATATGCTTCTCTATGGAGATCAAACGTGGTTCGCGTCGGTGGCGTAAAACGGCCACCGGTGGCACGTAAACCGCCAGCGGCACAATACACCGCTGCTAACGCTATTTCTCGTTGCTCAACTGCTAAACAGCCAGAATGAAAACAAGACTTCGCATCCCGCTGAACCGACGAAAATTCCTTTCATGGTCGTTGAAAATTAAATGGAAGGATAGAGAACGTATGTGACTTGATTACGTTCATTATTTCAAATAAAATGACATTTTCCGCACTAAAACCACCACTAGAACTATTTAACGAACTGCAAATCGCGGTTTGCGTACAAAACGTGCAAAATTACCCCCAGATTTGCATGAAATTAAGTAATTGCTGGATAATAGTTATCAAACCACATTTCCGATCCAGATTCATGTCAGGTGCATTCGAAATATGTCTGTTTTGGAAACAGTTGCAACATCATGGGCAACACACGCGGTGTTGTTATCAGCCGAATAAAACGCTCCTCCTTCGCCAGCTCCTCTTTTAAGACTAGGCTAGTTTGACCGTTTGCTCAGCCGTCCTCCGTGATCGCAGCCGTCAGTACGAAACCAATATGGAATCAGCAGATGAGTATCTAGGTGGGAGTTTTTACTTTCCGCTACCCGAAGGGAAGGAAAGTATAGTAATCGGCCCAAAAAAAAATTTGGGTTTTCTTCAGATCTTAACGTTTCAGACCCTACTGAGTCTAAAAAACCTAATTTCGGCGCGTGGTCCGTGTGTATGTGTCTGTAGTTCGATTAGCGGGAGAACGGCAGATTCGATTGAGCTGGTTCTTTTTTTGTTTTGTTCGTTATTTTTTGTAGACACCAAAATAAGGTTATGGACCATTTCGACCGATGTAAATGGGGGGGTGGGGACGAAAATGTACCAAAAACTAGGGTTTTTCGCATTTTTCTCGAAAACGGCTATAACGATTTTGATTAAACTTTCGAATTATCTTCTACTGATCAATACCTAACTTTTCTTCTCCATACATATCTCCATGAAAATACGGTGAACGGAGATATGGGCCCCTGAAGCAAAAAAAGGTTTTTTACGCTTTTTGGCAAAACGAATACATCGATTTTCACCAAACTCACAGGATGTTTTCAAATCGTTAATAGCTACATATTTATTTCAATAAATGTTCCAGTGACGTTCCATTGAACAGAGATAAAAATCAAAATGTGTCGAAAATAACGTTTTTTCGAACATTTCCGTAAATTCCAGGGTAACTGCTTCACCAGATGTGATAAATTCTAATGGAATGTCTTCTAGTCACCCATACCAACATTTCGTTGTCCATAATTATTTCTGTATATGTATGTTGAACGGAGATATAAGCCAAGTTAACTCAGAAAAGGAGATTTGTCGAATATTAATTTATCGGTATTCCAGTTTTCTCAAAAACGGCTCGAACGATTTCGATCAAACTTACGGAGTACTTTCAGCTAACTACTCCCTACATTTTGTTCTCTATAAATATTCCTGTAAAAATGCGTTGAATGAAGATATAGCACCCGCATATGTAGCTGGTGTTCGAACTTAGAGGGGTGGCGGAAAGTTGTGTGTTGCTACGCACCAGATATTTTTAGCGTCGTGGAAGGGGGGAAGGAGGTCGTGCAACTCTGGGGAAACCCACTAGAGGTGAAAGGAACGTCTTGAATAGTCTGTCAGTGGTCGATTCTAAGTATTTTTTGTATAGGATGGTCTGTAAATCCGTCAGTTCGTTGTTTTCTATTGTGTAGTGTTTTGAGTGGTGTGAATATGGTGTCGCATTTTGTGTTGATTTGTTCGTTTATGATCTGTCCATTAACATCTATTGCTTATAGTTTTCCATGTTTTCTAATACGTTCAGTTTTCGCCCTTTGTATTGTTTATGTAGTAAGGTGGTGGCAGTCCTGTATTTTGGTCGGTTCGTGTCCAGTTGTCTTGAGGTGGTTGGCAAAATTTGAGTCGTCTTTGTTCCTAAGTGTGTCGTCCGTACGTAATGCAATTTGTATGCCTTCCTATGTTAGTTATATGTGTATTTATGGTCCTGCGTATGTAAATGTGTAGCGTCTTGTCAAAATCTGTGTATTTTGTTTTCGGATCATCTTTTTCGGAGTCATATATTGTCTTAATAATTTGTTTATTGTTTGTTTGGTGTAACCAGTATTTTGTCCGATACTGTTGATAATATCGAGTTCGTTTTGTAATTTTTTTTTCGGACAGCGGGATAGTTTTTCGTCATCGTATGTCTGAATGCACTTATTTTATGTTGTGGGTAGTTTGATGTCTAGTGTATGGTCGAGTCTGTTGCAGTAGGTTTCGTAAAAATAACGTACTGCAGTTCGTTGTCCGTTCGTGTGATTTTTAGGTCCCCATTTTTTTATTTTCGTATGCATTTATTCAAGAAAATTACAAAAAGCAACACAAATACTACATAATGCGTTCCCCTTCGATAAGTAAAAAACTTCAAAATCGGCCACCTATGACTTTGACCGGTTGCCCTGAAGCCGTGAATGGTGGCACACATGGATGTGAAACAAATTTAAAACGACGAAGAGAACCCACGACTTCAGTGCGAACGGCCAAAGTTGTTGTTAGGTGGCCAATTTTGAACTGGGGCAAATTTCGAAAAACTAAAAAAACTCCCAGTTGGATTATCTCTGTCTGACTCTGCGTATGTTTCATATTCACGAGTGCCAAAATTCACGACTTTTTCTCCAAGTATCCGTTGAACTGAGATATACGCGAACATGAGCGACAGAATTAGATTCGGGTTAATTCCGCCAGTAGGTAAATTATTAAAGTTAACGTACGCGTTTGGTGAGTCCGTCGTCGCTGGCTGGTGTCTTAAATGACTAAACACGACGTATGTAGATGATATTATCTGCATATTAAGCCGTGACAAAACCAACGAAGTACTGGAGGACTTAAACAATATCAACCATAACATCCAATATGGTGTGGAAAAAGAACAGAATAAAACCTACTGCTACAGACACGACCATACACTATACATCAAACCACCCACAACATAAACTAAGTGCATTCAGACACACGATGACGAAAAACTATCGCGCTGTCCGAAAAAAAATTACAAAACGAACTCGATATTGTCAATAGTATCGAACAAAATACTGGTTACACCAAACAAACAGTAAACAAATAATTAAGACAATATGACTCCAAAAAAAGATGATCCGAAAACAAAATACACAGATTTTGACAAGACGCAGCACATTTACATACACAGGACCATAAATACACATATAACTAACATCTTTGGGAAGGAAGGCATACAAATTGCATTACGTACGGACGACACACTTAGAACCTCTCTTCTTAGAGGAACAAAGACAAAACAATACAAAGGGCGAAAACTGAACGTATTAGAGAACATGGAAATCTATAAGCAATAGATGTCAATGGACAGATCATAAATGAACGAATCAACACAAAATGCGACGCCATATTCACACCACTCAAAACACTACACAAAAGAAAACAACCAACTGACGGATTTACAGACCATCCTATACAAAAAAGACTTAAAATCGGCCACTGACAGACTATTCAGGACGTTCCTTTCACCTCTAGTGGGTTTCCCCAGAGTTGTATGACCTCCTTCCCCCCTTCCACGACGCTCTACCATCCCGTTTACCTTCATTTCGTATATAAAGACCACGACCAACTGACTGCCTCCAGTACTGACTTAATGGCCAGACGATGATGTCTTCACATCAAAAGCGCTTGCTCACAGTAACTCACCAGCCAGAGGAGACAGACTCACCTAACCGGTACAGTAACTTAAGTAATTTGCCTGCTGGCAGACCTAACCTAATTGGTTTAATACCTAATTAGTTGGATTAAAGGAAACGAAAAAACGCAACAAATTAATTTTATTTAGTTTATTATTCTTTGGTACTTGACGTAGTCTCACACTGACGAGGCTCATTCCATTCGATTCAGCAACGAAAAATACCAGTAAACGATACATAACATAACCTGCATTTCCTCATGCGTTCTCCCAAGTAGCAGAATTTGGGTCACTATAATTACTGCGATTTCGCTGTTTTCAATCTAGACACAACCGTACATCTCTGAGACTTATTCTATTCGACACAGCATCGAAAAATACCTAGAAAACTATACCAAACACGACGTTATCTCTATAAAACAGCCAAAATGTCATTTTTGTTCATTTTTGCCCATAATAACCACAGGTTTCGTCCGATACATAGATTTTGAGAAGACGCTGCCCATTTACATACATAGGACCAAAAATATACATATAACTAACATCTTTCGGAAAGAAGGCATACAAATTGCATTACGTACGAACGACACACTTAGGAACAAAGACGACGCAAATTTTGCCAACCACCTCACGACAACTAGACACGAACCGACCTAAATACAGGACTGCAATAGACAATAGATGTTAATGGAGAGATCATAAACGAACAAATCAACACAAAATGCGACGCCATATTTACACCAATCAAGACACTACTCAAGCTAAAACAACGAACTGACGGGTTTACAGACCACCCTATACAAAAAATACTTAGAATCGACCACTGACAGACTATTCAAGACGTTCCTTTCACCTCTAGTGGGTTTCCCCAGAGTTGCATGACCTTCTTCCTCCCCCCCCCTTCCCCGACGCTCCAACATCCCGTTTACCTTTCTCTTTGTATATAAAGACCACGACCAACTGACTCCAGTACTGACTTAACGGCCAGACGATGATGTCGTTACATCGAAAGCGCTCGCCCACAGTATCTCAGCAGTCAGGCGGGCACGTTAACATTGAAATTCGATTATTTCGTAGTTTTAACTTCCGGCTAATTCCCCAAAACAATGGCCAAGGGTACATTCGCCCGGTTCTTCGGTTTGCGATTCGGAACATTGACGAGTGTCACTGATACTGGTGCTAGTTACAACTTTCATCACTGGCAACTTTCTTTTTTTCTTTCATTCTTCGAAATTCGATCGCTCGACTCACCGTTGAAATATACTAGAACACACTTCGTCAATTTTCAGTTGTAACCGAATTATCGTCCTTCGCTGGTAGAGTTGCTGCCACCGCATGCATAACCATTTCTTTCCGTTTGTTGCGTATCCATTATTTTTTCGCGCTCGTTTGACCGGCTTCTGCTTTCGCGTTTATTTGTTTGTGATAATTCGACCAGCAAATTAATACGACTTTGATTCACCGATTCAGAGAAAAAAGGCTTGCGAAGCGTTGTGGATTGATTTATGAGTGTCGATTTCATCTCTGACGAGTATAAGTGTCCTGAATGCGGTGGGTGGATGAGGAATGACAGAGTTATTTGAAGCCATCAAAGCTTCAAGCCCCCCTCCCACAATATGTTGCATTAGGCGTGTACTTTTTGTTAACATTGAGTCAGTTTTGCGCGTCAGTTGTTTTTACATTCACTTTTACGACAAAACTTTGCTCAACTCGTACTGCTACTGTTAGGCTCACCAGTGTCAGTGACGCTAGTAGACGTTCTGAATCGCGAACCGGAGTTCCACGCAAATGTACCCGCGGCCATTGTATTGGGAGTTTACCTAACTTCCTTTTGAAATGGTACGGCCGTCTAGCCCGATCAGCGTCGACCAAGTGCGATGGGACTTGAGGCTCTACGTGCCAAACAGAGCTATCTCCACGAATGTCACCAACGAACATTTTTTTACGGGAATTATTTATCAATCTGGCCGTTCAGAGAATATACAGCGATTTGGAAGATTTTCCAGTTATTCAAATCACCGCGGTATGAACTAGATATGAGTAATTCTCTAGTTACTTGTGATTTTTGTTGAAGTCGTTTCGTTTCGTTGAATGTTCCTCAGTTTTTCCTTTTCCTCAACCACCACGAGTCAAACCTGCTTTGTTCCTTTTTTGGCCCATTTATATGCCAACGATGCGTACTGTATTTAGGTCAGTATTAGGTAAAATCGATATGCGTATGAAAAATTAGTCGTTGATTGCAGCGTAGGGGGATCGTGATTAAAGAGAATGAGGTGGGGTTTCGGGTGTAGACTGGTTATGTGATTGTGAGAGGTGTGAATGGTTCGGCTGATTGAGAGCGGGGATGAATGGAAGGGGTTGAGGTGTTTGTTAGTAGAAAGTTTTGACGATCGCGAAGGGAGGGGAGGGGGGGGTTGGAAGGTTTCGTTAGTCGGGGGTAATCGTGTCGCGATAGCATTCATATTGAGTTGGGGAGTAAGGCAAGAGGAAGCTGCGGCGTTGAGGGTAAAATAAAGATCCGGTTTAGGGCAATCAAACTCAGCTGGATAGAGATGAAGGACGGTAGTTCTAACTACGGGGAAATGGCGATGTCGATCCATTCCCCTCTTTTTCAGAACGTTCTCCCCCGTCCGCACTCCCAATCAGCCAGTCTTTCTACTCGACAACCAATTATTTCACTCGCCCCGCTCTTCCCTTTTATTTTAAATGTCTTCAGCGTTAGTCGACAAATACCACCGGTAACTGCAATCAATTTGTCAACTCAAAATCTATCGGTTGACGAATTTTCGTTCACACTACCTCAAGAGGCACCATGCTCGCCCCGTCTCACCACCTCACCCATTGATTCTGTGAGAATCGGGTCTAAAAAAGCTAATTTTTCTGTATCCGCTCGGATGTCATAACGGATGCTGTTGTGCTCGAATTTGACAACCATTTATTAGTTAACCGCCTGTAAGTCTGTCAATAAAAAATTAAGTACTAGTCAATTCGTCTGGGAAAAATAACTGTGCCCTCGAGGAGGCATTGAAACATACGATGTGGGTGAAGAGCGGAAGAATGTGTTCATCAGAATCGAAAGGAAAACATTTAGATAAAAAAATACAAACTGAAAAGAAAAACTGCAAATTATTACACAACGGTTTATTATTCTCATGGACAGCTTGACCTAGTATTACTGCTCCGAGACCCACCCCATTCGATTCAGCATCGAAAAATACTAGTAAACCATGCGAAACATGACCTGGCTAGAATGGAACTACGGAAACTAAATATTCCCCCAGCGCCTGTAGGCAATTGGCACGACGTTGCAAGTCGAGCGGGCGGGTGGTTTTGATGAGGCGGAAAGCGGGAGTACAAACGATGAAACGTTGACTTCCACGAGTTATTTCAATTAATTGACTTTGGCTCACTATAATCACTGTATTTTCATGGATGGAAATACATTGAAAACGATACGAAACACGGCGTATTTGCAAATTTTACTGCGTTTCGTTAATTTTTTTTAACCATTTTTTGCCCATAACAACCATGGGCTTCGTCCGATCGGATTGCCGAGATGGCGGGCACAACTAGATACCAAATTGGATTTTTGTGCGAAAGAACGAATTTTTTGGACCATGTTAAAGGCACAAAATGGCCCGGATGGCGGACGGGGGACGGCGGATGGCGGACGGACATTGCAAATGTGGAATCCCCATGTCTTGAAACGTAAAGTATCAAATTTTGAGGGAGGTTTGTAAAAAATTTTTCCTGACCGAAAACATACGATACGGTTAATATTCAGAATGAATAATAAACGAAAACTGTGAGGAAAAATGAAGGCCTCACAACAACACATAAAAACGTGCGTTCCATCAGAGCTGCGAATACCACCTCGTGCAGGAGGAGAAGCAGTGCTGACAAGTGATGTAAATTCGAGCCACCATACACAAAGAGGTGCAGTGCTGTGCGTGTGTGAACACCCCAATTTTATATGAAATATTTAATAAAAAGGAACGATCTGATAGGAAGCCACGGCTCCTGGGGAGGTCAGGAACAGATCTTCCTTAGTGCGAATCTCTTGTATCATCATTCCTGAGAGAAGAATAGGTATCTTGGGTTCGTGCATCTCGGGTTGATACGAGTCGTCGATCAAGATGTAGTTGATACCTTACCCAGAAATCGCTTCGTGAATGATGATTGAGGGGAATGGAGGCTATCCTGAGCAGCTTTTCCAGGTTGTAAGACGTCGAGGACAAATACTGGTGATGCTAGACCTGGCTGAGCTCGGTTGAAGAATGGCTCACGATCGGTAAGGGACCAGCCAGTGGAGAAACCAGAGGGACGACAGGAAGTCTGGTTGTGGGTTTTTTGTGGAGTTCGGAGATTCGGTTGTTGTGAAGCCTTGAAATCGGGTTTGGAAATTGACTGAACTGTTTGAAGGACGTGTGGGTTGCAGTTTTATTAGCAGCTGAGAGTCCTCTCACTCGCTCAACATCCACCGAACTCAGACCTGTGGAGGTACCGGAAGGTTGTCATTGAGCCAGTCTCCAGGTAGAGAACAGTTGCCCATGTGTCCCAATCTGGGTTCCCACCTGTAACCACTTGGATGGCGAGTTTCAAACGGGCGGAATGGTTTTAATCAATAAGAGTTGGATGGTTTGGCTGTTCTTCCAACAAACAGACCGTGTTATTGGAATTACAGTGGAGCAGCACGTGGATTCTTGTTTCCTCTGCACTGGAGGAGCAAGACATGTGGGATGGAGAGTCTTTGAGAGGAAAAAAACGGAGCCAGATATTGAAGTCACCATGTCTCATTAGGAACTTGTTCGTCCAGTGGTCCCACTGTCTCCCGACATGTTCACTTCGTTTTGGGAAGAACCTCTTACATGTCACGCCCCTTTAACGAGGATTCCCACTTGGCTTGTCCTTTATATCATATCTTGTGTGGCTAGTTTCCATTCAGTGGAGAGGTCAATGCAGAGTTCATCTCTGAGTGGGGAGAGTTCTCTTTTCAGTCTTCAGTCATCAACCCCCAGGTCACCGGGTAACTGACCAGTTATAACTTGGTGTGCTTCACTAAATGCTGTCTTGTAGATCTTGGTGATCCATAGGAGCGCAGCTCTCTGGGATTGAGTCTGTACTTCCTTTTGATTGACTTCGAGTCTGCTACCACAGACTAAGGGCAGTAGTCAAACACGCCTACGTGCATGCAGATTGTGTGGCGGTAACACACACCCCTAGTGGCCTTGCTCGTTATGAGGCAAACCTTGCGAGGGTAGAGCCTTTGAGGGGCTAGATGAGCCGGATGAAACGCCACCTATCACTTGATTGACTCTTGAGTACTCTACTTCTCAAGAAGAAGAGAGTGGCCGCCAAAAGGCATTGACGGTTGGCTACTTAATTTCCCCTTTAGGAGGATGAGCTGGGGGATGCTGGAGCTAGCTGTGCTCGCACCATTGGGTGATGGTTCGGAGCACTTGATGGGGTTCTGCCTCGATGTAGTGGATTGACTGCGCAGGGAGCAGCGCATTCAGGCCGCATAAGCCGTGTTTTTCTAGCGACCAGGTGTCACGACGCTCGACGCGTCGGGATAACGTGATTCCCAAGAGAGCTCAAGAGAAACTGGTTGTCTCGCCGAGTGACGTCGGCTTTCAGGACGCTCACCGGGAAACATTATCACGCTGCGTGGTACGTCGCTTGGAAAACACGGATGTCGGTGTTCCAAAGTGCTGATCCAAGGACCGAGCCTCTATCGTTTTCCGCATTCGATCGAAGCAGTTCTATTCGTCAGGCAACTTCTGACGAGCAAGTATAGGTTACTAGGAATCCTCTTCTTTGAGCTAATTGAAGAAACTCTTCTTACGTGAAACGCGGCACCACCAACATCGGACCATACGGTCATTTTTACTCGCCGCTTAGTTATTTGGAATGTGTTGACTGGGAACAGGATAAGTGCACGAATTTCTCTTTGTAGTTATCTAAAGAACGTTCTGAGTCGTCTCACAACCCAACACAACACTTTCCTCAAGTTAAAGTTCGCCGTAACGCCAAGAATTCGCAAAATCCTTATATTGATCTTTTGGCGCAATATCTAGACCTTCATAACTTCGTGGGTAAAGACGAAGTAGATTAAAACCTCTCTCGAATAACTCGTTGAAATCCTGGACAATTTCCGCTCTCAACTTAACCAGGAAATTAGGGGAAAAAAAAGGAAGAAACCCCTTCGCCATAGTCCACTCGAGTTTAATTCAGCTTCCTCAGAGCGAGCCCTCATTCTAACCAATAAATGGCACCGCTCAACGAGCTGCATTTCAAATGGAGTTTTTCGCCTCGACCCACGTAGCAGCTTGTAGCGTGAAATGCCCGAGGAGTGCAAAAATCGAGCAGCGATAGACTGAGGAAATAAATCACTGGCGGCCCCTAGTCATTAACCCTGTCCGACCATCAATAGCCGGGAAAAAGGGATTTATCTCCCGTACCTTCCATTATTTCCAGAAAAGAGGCGAGTAAGTTATGAATATTAATCATTTCTTCTTCTCTCACGTGCTCCACTGCCACATTGCCAACCTCATCATTTTATATCGTCTGCGATGACTAACGCCCCTTCGCCGCCAGTACAAAAAAAAAAAAACGATCTCGAAATTTCGTTTTCAATGATCGAAGAGCCTCACGAGAATCAACAAGTGCGTTGAAATTGAGCAGGGCTGGTCAAATGACGATGGAACCCTTCCATGAGCCCGCTATTACGTATACATGCTATAACGCAACATACAAGTACAAGGAATGAGATAGCTTTCTTTTTGTTGACCGAGTTCCTTTGCCACTGCGGCCACACATGGTTCTATTGTGACGCTATCCCTTACTTAATGGAAGACGTCGTACGTACCACCTCCCTCAGAAAGCCAATTGTGTCCTTCGCCGCAGTTTCCGCTATGGAGCCCATGAGAGAAGCGTCTGGATGCCAAGGTAGGATAGTCGCAAAGGATGTGCTGTACCGTTGTGTCCTCCTTACCGTCCAATCTGCACTCCCCCGCCTTTGAGACGCCCATCTTATTTAAATGAGATCTAAGTGGGCAATGTCCAGCGAGGAAGCTAGTTAGGACTTTTAAATCCTGCCTGGAGAGTGTCAGCATTGCCTTCGTCCTTAGACGATAAGTCTTTTCGCATGTCTAAGTCGTGCCTGGCGACGCCAATGGGCGCTACTTACCTGTGTCTCCCATCGAACCTCCTGACGATTCAGGTAACTTTTCGTGTTTCTTACGTAGGGTTCAGGCCTGATGGGTAGAGATCCCGTACCCCTTTCTGCAAGGCAGTCAGCCTTTTCATCGATCGGATTAAGACGTGACCTGGAACATGGAGCCGCTCCAACAGGGCAGAGCCGTTCCTCAAAGCACTAATTCCTCCATTACCACTGGAGAAGACGAACTCGACCGAAGAACAGTGAGAGGGGGGACCGCATTGCCGCGATCGGGAGGTTAGAAAAACCGGGTGCGCTGCGCGCAACGTGAATAACGTCCTATTTCTCCTCCGGATGCCTACCGCATCACTTGGGTCCTTCGGTCTATATTCTTCTGGGCTATTCACTTACTGGAAACAGACTATTGGACGTATATATTTGAAAGGAAGTATTGATTATTGTGAGACGCCGAATATTATCCTATAACATTGGCGCCCAACGTCTTACGTTCCAGATTGAAAGATTGGAGAACTAAGAGAGTTGGGGAGATAGTCAACTAAATGAAATTCAAACAAGGAGTTTTATTCTCAATTAGACTCAAGGAAGTGTAACCACCACAAACAGGGAACTGGGTGGGATCGGGGGCGACACAGCGACGAGGAACCGCTCAGTTACAACTGACTGCAGTGACGTCTCGAGCAGCTGCTGGTTCGTCCCAGTACAACCGCATGACTCCTATGAGCCGGCACCCAAATAAGGGAAAGCTCATTATGGGCACCCAGTCGTTAGAGCGCTTGAAGACATGCTCATGTCAACCTGGATCTGAAGGTGTAGGCTGCAATGGCGTTCAGAGCAGCATGCCTGTCCGAGAGTATGTAGATCCGCTTGCCCTTGAGTCCTTTTGCCAGGTTGTTTTCTGCACAGATCTTTAGCTAGGATTTCCGTTTGAAATATCGTGACGTACTTAGCAAGACTGAAATTGTGCCCTGCGATGCCCAGTCCAGCTCTACCCCCCATCACAGAACCACTGGTGCACCACTGCGGGGCGCCCACCTCAGCCTGACGCGACCCTCTCTCCCACTGTTCCCGTGAGTGAACGCTGACGCTGAATGACAACTGGCACTTCTTCCACTCTGGCATAATGTCAGTAGCAAGGACTACTGCCTCTTCTAGTTTGAACTGCCTAGCCGTTCCTTGGAGGCTTCCCTTAGTCCACCTTACTTGCAAGGGCGCCTATGCACCACTCTGGAATTCTGTCGGATTGTAATGCAACGCCAGGCATGCAGGAAGGAGGGTTATTGGACTACCAACGCTGTCTTCGAGTTTTTTCCTATCTCATATGTGACAATTTCTTGTACTGCTAAGGAAAAAAACAAAAAACAAGCTGAGTTCCAAACACAGCGGTACAAATCTGGGCTAATATACGTCAATGTGGCCATCCCAGGATAAGCATCGCTCCATCGTAACCCCCCAAATAAGGGCAGTTGCAGTTACGCAATGTTACGGACTCGGACACATCTAAACATTTAATGGTGCCCAAATGTCAAACCCACACACCCAAGCCACCTTTCAACCAGCGAGAAGCAACTTGTAACGATTCGTCCCATGTTCTGTATCATTAGCGTACGCTTTTATGTATTTATTCAGTAGGTTGAACCAACTGCTCTTGAGAAAAATACATAAAACTGGCCCAAGGACTGTGTCTCGTTTAATTTCACGGGTATCACTATACCACTCAAAACCCCATCCACATTCACATTTTGATAACAACCTTCGAAATAACTCTGCAGTCAACTGACGAAAAAAAATTCCCCACGAACGAACACTGAAAACTAATTTATTGTGAGATACGCAATCGAAAGCCATTCTTAAACCCAAAAAAAAGTTAAACGTTTAAAATTACCTTTGTTGAGTCCATCGATAACCTTTGTTGTTAGAACAGCATCCTGAGAAAGCGGGTCCAACACAAAATTCAAACTGTCAGTCAACGTTCTGACCAAATATTGTCCAACCTTACCTTTGCCAGAGGGTTCACGTGAGGTTCGTTCCGAGGTACGATGGGATTATGGTTGAATTGTTCTACAAAGTTAGGGCGTTATTTAGCCGCCCTTAAGCTTGGGCATTCGTTGCGACGAAAGGACCTGGCCAGCATTTGGTGAACTTCGCAGTCGTCTCTTTTTTAACTGTACTGTGGAGTATCTCCAATGTGGCATTTCCTCTGTTGCGAGCACGACTGGAACCTGCTCAACAGTACGAGGCGGGGGCGGGTAAGTGAAGAACTACGAAGTCGAAGTAGGAAGATGAAGCCGTCGAGGGGACTGCGGCGGATTATGTTCCATTATTCTCGGAAGAAGCCTTCTCTTGTGTTGACCAGGAACCATTACGCGTGATTCTCAGCTGGCAGCTTTTCTACTGCACCAAATGGAGAACTAGTGGGGTTGACCAGAGGGCACGCGCCTTGTGAATAGTTAAGCAGAACGAGTCATTTGCAGACGATAGCATACTGTTCCTGCACGGAAAATAGCGGATGTATGAATACTGTTCACAAATATTGTAGTGTATTAAAAAGACAGCCGAGGAAAAATTGGGATATGAACCAAGAAATAGAAGACTGACATGGTTTGATGAGGAATGTGAAGATGCACTGGAGAAGAGAAGAAGAAAGAAGATGTTGCAACGTGACACTCGGGCTTCAAGAGAAGCACTCAACCGAGAGAGGAGGAATGCAAAACACATTTGCAGAAGAAAGAAAAGGGAAGAAGAGAGGGGGAAACTTATTGAGATCGAAAATTGCAATAATCAGCGAGAAGTAAGGAAACTGTATCAAGGGCTAAAAGGTATAAAGAGAGGATTTGTACCTAGTACCACTTTATGCAAGTCAAAGGAAGGAGAGTTACTTGAGGACCCGGTACAAATTTTGAACAGATGGGCCGAATACTTTTCTGAACTTCTGAATGAAGAGGCAATGGACGAACCTTTTGAGATAAGGGATGATAGTGAGGAGGAGGCGGAACCTACGGTGGCTGAAGTCAAGGTCGCCATTGCAAAGTTGAACAATCATAAGGTTGCAGGAAAGGACTCATTGTCAGGGGAGCTGTTTAAATATGGCGGAGAGCGGCTTGGAGAAGAGATGCACAAACTGGTTTCCGAAATCTGGAAGCGAGAGATTATGCCTGAAGAGTGGAAAACAGCAGTTATAGTTCCCATACATAAGAAAGGAGACAAAGTAAGTTTTGCTAACTATCGAGGAGTCTCTGTATTGAATGTAGGATACAAAGTATTGTCTAAAATACTAGCAGAAAGACTGAAATATAAAGTAGAAGCAGGCCTGGGAGAGTACCAGTGTGGGTTCAGGCAAAATAGATCAACGACTGACCAGATGTTCACGCTAAGGATGATTTTGGAGAAGTACTATGAGTTTAATGTCACGCTGCACCAATTATTTATTGACTTTAGAGCCGCATATGACCAGATTTTGCGGCATCAATTGTACCGGGTCATGCAGGAGGAGTTTCATATACCTGCAAAGCTCATAAGATTGACGAGAATGACGTTGAGTGCATCGAATAGTAAAGTGCGGATAAGTGGCGAACTATCTAGCAGTTTTAGTGTCGCCAGAGGCCTGAGACAAGGGGATTCTTTGTCGACTCTTTTATTCAATATGACGCTGGAAGCTGTAGTGAGAAAATGTCCGATTAACCCTGGCGGGACTATCTTTAATGTCAAAACCTGGCATTTGCCGATGACATAGACGTTGTGGCTACGCGGCAGGATAAACTGAAAGAAAACGTGGACATTATCAGAGTGGAGGGAGCTAAAATGGGTCTTGAAGTAAGTGCTCCAAAAACGAAATATATGATCAACAGCAGAAGTGCGACTAGATGGAGAAATGTCCAAGAATTCAGTGGATTTGAAAGAGTGCAACAGTTCACGTATCTGGCAGGGATTGTGACCGAGAATAATGAATTAACAACAGAAATCCAGGCAAGAATAGCAAAAGGAAACCAATCTTCACTCATCTCAAGACGGTTGAAAATCCTGTTATACCAAACAATTATTCGGCCAACTGTAACTTATGGCTCGGAGACTTGGACCCTTACTGTGAAAAACCAAAATGCGTTGCTTATTTGGGAAAGGAAAATCTTACGGAGAATCTTCGGCGCAGTGTGTGAAAGATCAGAATGGAGAATAAGGACGAACGCTGAATTATAAACACTCTATAACAGTCCTGAATTCTGAATGTTATAAAAGCGGGACGTCTAAGATGGCTAGGACATGTGGAGCGGATGGGAGACGTAAGAGTGCCGAAAAAGGTCCTGAACACCAAACCTGAGGGATGCCGATCGCTCGGAAGACCGATGAAGAGGTGGATGGATGACGTCGCCGCCGACCTCCGGAAACTCGGTGTTCGCAACTGGAAGGCAAAGGCGTCAAATCGGGACAGATGGAAATCTGACGTTGCTGTGGCGGCCAAGGTTCACCAAGGACTGTAGAGCCGATGATGATGATGATGAAATGGAGAACTAGTGGGGTTGGCCAGAGGGCACGCGCCTTGTGAATAGTTAAGCAGAACGAGTCATTTGCAGACGATAGCACACTGTTCCTGCACGGAAAATAGCGGATGTATGAATACTGTTCACAAATATTTCTCCTGCACAGAGTCTCGAGGTGCGTCGCAATACCACAGTAGTCGACTCTTACTCTGCAGAAACCTCACGAAAGGGCCGATCCATATAAACCGAGTTTTGTTTTACATTTCTTCACAACGACCCTGTTCGTAACACCCTCCACGCTTCAAACCCTGACAATCATCTAGCGCTCCAAAAAATACTTCCATGCTCTCCCTCAGTAAGTGCACGGTACTAAACTGTCACTCGAAAATCCCGCGACTGTTGGAGTTGATGAACCAAAGGTGCATTGTAACGTCCAGATATTGCGTTGCGTTTCTACGAGCTAATTCTCTCGGATAATGCGCTCGATAACGCCCTTCCTGCGCACACCTGATAGTGAATTCGGTGACCGCGAAATGAACCAACGAAAAGTTTCAGCCTCGCGAATACCGTAAAGTGAGAAGAGGTAAATCCCCGGTCTCTTTTCCAGCACACGAACTCAAAGAGAACTTCGAATGTTATTTTCAATCCGCTTTACTTCCTATCGGAAATCGACGCCGGAGATACTTTGGCTAAATTAACTGGCGAACTTCGCTTCAGTCTTATCATTCCTCGGCAGCGATGCGACGTAGGCTACAGAATGCCAGGCGGTTAGGTGATATGTGATCTATTTTACCGTTTGTTCCGAGGTCCATCTAGAGGTACCGCCACAAATCGTTCCAGACGAAAAGGATCGGATATATCTGTTCAACAGTTTGGCTAATACAATCCAACCCCATTTAATTTGACCGGTTTATTGTACGTTATTTTTGATTCGTTCGACGAATAAATATATACAGCTCTGACTGTCCCAACAATCGGGGATGAGCACCGCGGCTTTAAGATCTGTTGTGCCAGTCGTAATGTCTCACAGGTCCATTTTGTTGTAAAAATACGAGAGATAATATCAAGTTCGAGGGTCAAGCAAAGAGTGAACGATTTATTTGACAACGCGTAAACAACTAACTTCACACATGTGACTAGGGGAACTAATAAGTTTTGGAATTGACTTTCCAATTCCAACACGCCCCCTCAAGTTCAAACTTCTTCAACGATGACTCCCGTTCGTCTTGAGCAGAAGTCCAACTTGTGTCTCGGTAGAGGTTTCGTGAGAAAGTCAGCCACCATGCTTTCTGTTGCCAAACGCTGTAGATCGATTAAGCCCTCTTCGATGTTTTGCCTGATGAAGTGGCTTCTGATGTCTAGGTGCTTAGTTCTTGGAGTGACCATGTTTTATTCCGCAGTAACGAAGTAAATTCTTTGCGAACAGCAGCATACCACTCGTGTGAATCTGGCTCTTCCATAGCTTCAGTCGGATTCACTTCAGCAGTGCATGCGATCTCACACAACCCACTTCCTGCCTCTTCCAACATATCGTCATCCGTTCCACTCGAATTTTCGTCCGTTTGTCCGTGTCCATAGTTTTCAGAATTCGTGACATCAGTCTCATTGTTGATTGTTGGAACCATGTTGTATATTTTCGTTCTTCTGCCAGGTCCTTCTGTCTTTTTAATTAGTTTCGGCCGACCACGACCACGGACCATTTCGACTTCTGTACTCTCTTCTTCCACAGGACTGTCAGTACCGGACCCATAATTTTCCTGCTGAACAACTGTTTCAGGCTCGACTCTGCGCTCGTTATTATAATCAGTTGTATTTACGTGCACTTCAATTTTAGCTTGTTCCTCTGTATGATGCGGTTTCCTTGTTGATCCTACTAATTCGATTTCCAGCTCTCCTAGCTCTTCGAATTCCTCAGATTTAACAATTTTCTGATTATTTTCATCAACAAATTTCAAGTCTCGGGTCACATAGAGCTTCTGATCTTCCACGTCCCAGACTCTATAAGCTTTTTGTGATGTCCGAGTATCCTAAAAATATACACTCTCTCGAACGCGGATCCAATTTAGTTTTGGTTTTGCTCTTATCTAGCATAAAAGCTCTGAACCCAAAAGTTCTAAAATACAGTACGTTTGGAGATTTTCCATACCAAAGTTTGTACGGAATCTGACCATTAACTCCACGGCACGGACACCTATTTCGCACGTGTACAGCTGTCATGAGTGCTTCTGCCCAAAATCCGTGTGGTAGTTTAGATTCCGCCAACATACAACGAACCATATTCAGCAGTGTTCGGTTCATCCGCTCGGATATACCATTCTGCTGAGGTGTTCCCGGCGTGCTCAACCGTCTTCCGATTCCACAACATTCCAAGTACTCTTTAAATTCATTTGAATTGTACTCTCCTCCGTTGCCAGACTGATGCAATTTAATTTTCACGCCTTTCTGTTTCTCTGCGAATTGCTTATATCTCTTGAAAGCTTCCAGCACCTCGCTCTTTGCCTTCAATAGCACGACCACACGCCATCTAGTCGCCTCATCTATGAAGGATACATAGAACCGTGAACCTCCATTCGAACTCGTCTTAACAGGTCCCCATACGTCAGAATGAACGATCTCCAGGGGTTTCACCCTTTTGTTAGACTTTGTCGGGAACTGTTTTTGTGACATTGTACCCAGAATGCACGTCTCGCACGTTGGTAGCGTTTCATTTGGATTTAGGTAGACTCCTCGAACACTTTTGGTTTTGACCATATTTCTCAAGTCTACTTGGTTCAAGTGTCCGAATCTATTGTGCCAAACTTCCAATTTACTAAGTTTCCTACCGTTTCTCGTATTTTCATCTAGTGTCTTTCCTGCTTCTCTAACATCTTTTACGTAGTATAAGTTATTCACTCTTTTTGCAATGAACACAGTCTCATTATGTCGATTGTAAACTACTGCCCTATCTCGAGTGAATTACATCCGTGATCTGTTATCTTCGCAACACTCAACAAGTCCGTCCTTAAATCCGGCACATACAGAGTGGCTTTCAATTCAATAGACTTTGTTTTGTTCCCATTCTGTGCTTCAAATATTACAGTACTTTTCCCTAGAACATCAGTAGTGGAAGTGTTAGCTAAGTTTAATTGAGTATCACTTACTGAATTAATTTCAATAAACTTTCCCCCGTCATTACACATGTGGCTGCTACACCCACTGTCCAGGCAGAATCTTAGGTTGTTCGTACTTTTCGTTGCTAGGCACACCATTGTGGTACTCAAACTTTCTTCACTAGTTCTTCCTTGCTCACCTTTGCATGGACATTCAGAAGCTTTATGACCAAATTTGTGACATTTAAAACATTTAACTTTAAAATCACGATTCGCGCTATTCTTTCCATAATCTTCTCTTTTCGATTTTGAAAATTTCTGTCGAACAAACATAGCATCTGAATCTGTAGCTGTTTCACACTTTTTCCCTCGAGCTTCAGACTCTTCGATAATTTTCGTCCTAAGCGTATCAGGCGTTGGCAATGTATCTCGTGATTCTATTGCACATCTAAAATTTTCGTAACAATCAGGCAAACTATAGAGTAACATTATTGAGAGTAGATCATCGTCAACATCAATTTCCATGTCTGATAACTTGTCTTCTGTGTCAAAAAAGTTCATAACATGTTCTCTCACGTCATCCCCAATCCGCATTCTGTGCAATACTAACTTTTTGAGTAAAGTTGCCTTACGTGCAGGACCTTTCGATGCGTAAACCTCGTGGAATTTTGTCCACGCTTCGTTCGACGTTTTCAAACCTTTCACAATCTTGAGTTCCGATGAACTAATAGGAAGAATAAGATCAGACCTTGCTTCTGCATCCTTTTCGGTCCATGCAGCTGCTCCAGCATCGTCTGTCGGTCTCGGCATCTTTCCATTTGTGTAGTTCCATCCTCCTGATTTGGTTAGGAGTGCTTCTATATGCATCACCCAGGTATTAAAATTGTTTTTACCTAACGGTTCTATTTTCACCATATTTGCACTCATTTTCACAAAAACGGTAATGCACTGGAAACGATCACTTTTAAAATTTTGCTAACTAAATTCAGCCCTAAAACTGGGCCCATAGCCTGTTGTAAAAATACGAGAGATAATATCAAGTTCGAGGGTCAAGCAAAGAGTGAACGATTTATTTGACAACGCATAAACAACTAACTTCACACATATGACTTGGGGAACTAATAAGTTTTGGACTTGACTTTCCAATTCCAACACATTTGTAGCTTCCTAAAGAATAGGTTTTTCCTGCAAGAACCTTCTTTGGTGTCCACCCTTGGAGAAATAGTACTAAGTACCAGAAATCGTTCCTTTCAAGTCTACGGCACTGGGCCAGGATGTGATGGGAGTTTCCTCATGGGTACCACACCGCATGCACCGCAGGGGGTCGACTATGCTCCGTTCATTTTGCAGTCCCGTGATCATCCCCACGATTAGCCTTAAGTTCTACCACTCCATCATCAGAAGGCTACGCCTAATCTTCGTGTGTTTGCTCTGAGATAAAGAGTTCTGTTAAACGGCCTAAAACTTCCCACCAGCATCTCCTCTGCTCGCTTTTTACTTTCCTTGCTCTACGAAGTAGAAAGGAAAGTTATGTAATCGGCTGAAAAAAAAATTTTGAGTTTTCTTCAGATCTTTACGTTTCAGACCCCCCTGAGTCAGACGAAAACACTATTTGGGAAAATGGTCTGTGTGTCTGTGAACGATTTTTAGAGAAAAACACCGTACCAAATAAGCTCAAACTTCATATCTCGCTCGCAGGTTACCATGGGACGCCAAAATGAGCGTATGAACAAAATCCATCGAAATTTTACTATAGTTATCATAGTAATCAAAACACCAAATATTTTTTTTATCAAAAACGGTCATAACGATTTTGATTAAATTTTTTACATTGGTAGCTCCCAATAAGGCAACTTATACCGTAAAATTCTCATTCATGGGAAAATGACGAGAGCAGCACAATAAATTACCAAAACTTTCGACGAAATCGATTTTAGCGCGGTTTTTAGATAAAACAACCCAACAAAATCCCCTCAAACTTGATATCTAGCCCGCAGGTTACCATGGGACGTCAAAATAAGGGTATGAGCAAAATCCATAGAAAGTTAACTATAGTTATCATAGTGATCAAAACACCAAATATTTTTTCTCTCAAAAACGGCTCTAACGATTTTGATTAAATTTTTTATATTGATAGCTTCCAATATGACATTTATACCATAAATCCCCCATTTGTGGGAAAATGATGAGAGCAGCACAATAAATTATCAAATTTTTCGACGAAACGCGTTTTTAGCGCAGTTTTTTCTTTATAAACTCCGCCGGAATGTTGGTAGAATGTTAAAAAAAATTGGTATTGTAGTCCAATCTAATACCTAAAGTGTGAGTGTTTAAAAACGCTCATGAGGTACATGAGGCTCACTTCGGAAATTCCTGAATTTCAACTACTGCCGTTTCACTTACTACCAGCTCAAAACGTTTTTACCCAATAACTCGGCGAAAGTAATTACTATCCGTCTTCAAAAAATTTGTGTTTACAGCCTCATTAATTATCTGTGTACCAATTGCTCAATAATGGTCCTATAATGAGTATGAGCAGCACAATAAATTCCGGAACTGTATGCGCTACCATTTCCTGCTGCTGTGACGTGTTGTTTGACGAAGTTCAAAGGAACTGAGTGATAAATGAATTGAGTAAGTGGACAAAGCCATATAGAAGGTGAATTGACGTAGAGCTGAGGAAAGTTGTGTGTTGCAACGCACCAGATATTTTACTACTCTAACCTTCTTCCCTCGCTTCTTCGACTGCTGGGGCTTACCTTGAACTTTTAACGGCGTGGTCCAGTGTCAATAGTCGTGCGTCCTTAAATACGAGCCACGTAAACATCCTCTCTTTCAATAGTGGACTCTGACTACATTTTCCGTTCTTTCGTCTGGAGTTAACGAACACACACGGTTTTCTTCACTGTTAATCAACTCCGTGTGAGGTTTAATAAGGCTGCTAGCCTGAGATCAATTGAAAATCACTAGCCCTTTACCTCCAACGTATTCAAATCCGCAACCTTCACAAGTATTTAATCTCAATCTTCTTTAAACATCTCGTCATTTCCTTTAAAATTTCTCGAGAAGATGAACGACGTTTTGATAAATACACTTCCTTTGGCGAAAAGCTGTTTGAAACGGATCGCGCTTTTATGTATCAAAAAGTTTCGCATAATCAGCTCAAATACCGTTTCATTTCATGAATAACGAAGCGCCCGGAGTCGTTGAAGGGCCCATTAATTTCTGCTACCTCGGCTCATTCGTCGGGTGACGGATTGGCTGCGTTAAGTAACGTCTGCTATTCATTACTTTTTAACTATGTTTGCTCCATGAGAACCTCAGAAACGAATGAATTGAAAGAGCTTTTTAGTCAATGAATGCGCGTTTTCAAATTGCTTTTCCGTAGTTGCCCTGCCCTGTTTCGTCGAGGCAACTTGATTCTTTTGTACTTGAATCAATATAGCGAGAGTAGTCACAAGGCGGCAAACCCCAAGGGAGTCGAGTCACGAACCCTCAGTCCCTTTCAGGATGAATTAGTAGCTACGGAGAGGGAATGCGGTGGGCTACATAAGCCCTTCCTCGAAGAACCCGATGATTGTTTACGTTATCGTTCGAGCGTTTGTGTTTGTAATTGCAATTTCTTTGTAACCCCCGTGTTACTCACTCCTGTAATCCTCGCACAACATCGTACAAAAATTTACTTTTTCATCCTTTGGTCGTTAAGTAGAATAAAAGCAATTCAGTTGCCAACGGTTATCACAGTGTGGCGATTGAGAATTACTTGTAGCAAAAATCAATCGGCATACCTCATTGTTCAATTGCGAGATTAAATCGTGAGATACGGGGCATTTATCTCGATCATCCTCCAATAGCCCGCCGCGCGTCACAGCAGAGGGAAACAGCCAAGACAATGGTCTTAAAAGATCTCTGAACTGATTGCCTCTAGACAAAAGACAAAGATACGAAGGACTTCAACCGCAGCTTTGTAGCGCAAACGGTGGAGTGTTCGACTCAATTCCGAGTTCTTGGACAGAAATGCTGAACGTTCTATTGAAAACCGCGCTTTCAAAGGGGGTGTTTTGACCAGGGTAGACTAGAAAAAACCACGGAGATGTGTTCTACTGTAGCACGAAACATGTAATTGAAGAGTCGGGAAACCGTAATAAGATTCAAGCGCTCGAATGCAGAAAGAAGAGGTGACTAGAACAGGATGAATTTTTGTATGTGCGAACAAGGGGGCTCTGAAAGCGTGAAACTGGTTGTACAGGGAGGGAAGGAGAAATTCGAATTGAATGTCGGTGAGAGGTGAAATAAGTGCCTGTTGGGAGAACTGGGAGACGAGCGACTTTAATGAGAACTCGTAGGCGGATGTGTTCGGGAGGAGCTGTCTGTTGTGGAGAGGAATGTAAAATGAAGGGAGGAAAAAAGGATATTGGGAGAAGTTCAGAAGAAGGGAAAATTTGCCGTCAATCGGAAATAACTGAGCAGGTGGAGTTTCCATAGGAAATAAAAGGTCTTGAGGACGAAGGTGTTTGGGGAAACAATGACTTTCCGTTGGGCCAATGACTACCGTTGAGTGCGGACGTTCTGTGGCCAAAACCCCACCTAATTTGGCTTGTGCCGGAGTTTTCTACCCTAGCCAGCACGGCCCTGAATTGCCCAGAGCTGTAGGATGTTGATAATCAGAAATTGGCAAAAGTGGGTGCTGCCGGAATCAGTTCGTAATAATTTAAGAAGGCCTTCGTTTTGCTCAACACTGTTTTATTCGTAGTATTGACAAAATTATTAGCGCTCTTTTGGGTTTCCACTGCGAATCTAGTTCTGTTGGCACTGTGCACGTTGAAAGCCTTTCCGAGAAGCAAAACTACTTTGCATTCTAACCTGCAGTTGGTTCTCAGCCAGCAGTCGATCTATCGATTTGGTTTCACCGCGGAAGACCCAGCAGAGTTTCGAGGTCTCATCCATTGTGAAACGAGCATTCCTCGCGATCAGTTACGATTTCCAATTCTAAAATTGCAATCATTAAGCACGTCACATGTTAAATATTATATTTTCGAACTTAATCGGTGGCTTCGACTAGTCAATACATTGTTTTCCGTAAATATTTCTGTGAATATCCGTTGAACGGTAATAACGTTGCAATCGTTGGTCTACTACTTATTGATCAGACGAGGATCCTATAAAACGCCCTAATATTGGTTAAATGGCATCAAATCGGCTGAAAACTACGTCACATAATACGTCACGTTGTATTCTCTTAGGCTTGGATTCGTGTTCAAGAATAGTCTCCTCTAGAACCCTCGACGCTTCAAGTCATCGAAGCTGTTGACTTTGGAAGGACTGTTAAAGCGGGTGTCCTCAGGGTTGAGCCGGGCTTTCCAAACTCGAAGTAACAACAGTGGGAGAAAGTTTCGAAGGGACTTAACACAACTTAATTCACATGTTGTTGTTAAGTACCGCCTCCGTCGTGACGAGCGCTTCTTATCGCCTTCTCCCATCCTAGACTGCCCCAACTTCGACATGCTAAGAGATTGTTTAGTGCAACTAAGTTCAAAACTACGTCGAACTGAAAAAGAAGCCGGTTTCCTAGATACGTGGAAGGATCGGGCAACTTGTCAATGGGAGTCTTCCTCGGGCTCATAACTTGGATACAAAGCCAATACTGAAGCCCGAAGAATAATTTTGCCCAAAAGCAAATAAATTTCAAACTAACCGCATATAAGGTGTCAGTACAAAGTAAAACTAACGACAAACAAAAACAGCTAACTGTAGCAGGGAATTATGTTACAGAACCAGCATTGCCAGTAGGTTAAACTACCAGTACACAAGCATATAGGCAAACTGTCATGAAGCCGTGAATTTCGGGTGCTCAATGTAATTTCCTAGCAAAGTGCGAGCGTTTAATGAGCGAGAAAATTTAAATGAAGTAAACAAACTCAATCCTAAATTTGAAAAGAAAAAATAAGTTAGAGCTTTTGAAAGGTGGACAATAGATAAACTATACGAAAATATAGACCCATTTGAATTCAATGAATGGGAGAAAATAAATAACTAATGTAAATGTGAAAACCTAATTAGTTGGTAATGTTAACGTACCTGTTAGGTGAGTCCGTTTCCTTCGGCTGCTGAGATACTGTGGTCAAGTGCTTTCGATGTAAAGACATCGTCGTCTGGCCATTAAGTCAGTACTGGAGTCAGTTGGTCGTGGTCTTCATATATGAAGAGAAAGGTAAACAGGATGGTGGAGCCTCGGTGACGGGGGGGAGAAGGAGGTCACGCACCTCTGGGGAAACCCACTAGAGGTGAAAGGAACGTCTTAAATAGTCTGTCAGTGATCCACATATTCGGATAAACATCTGCCAGATATTCAGATCACATTAAATCTCTTAGTAGGAACAAGGACGATTCAAACTTTGCCAACCACCCCGAGAAAACTGGACATGAACCCACCAAAATACAGGACTGCACCATCTTACTACATAAACAATACAAAGGACGAAAACTGAACATATTAGAAAACATGGAAATTTATAAACAAAAAAACTTCAGAGGACAGATCATAAACGAACGAATCAACACAAAATGCGACTCCATATTCACACCACTCAAAACACTACACAAACGAAAACAACCAAATGACGGATTTACAGACCATCCTTTACAAAAAAGACTTAGAATCGACCACTGACAGACTATTCAAGACGTTCCTTTCACCTCTAGTGGGTTTCCCCAGAGTTGCATGACCTCCTCTCCTTTCCTCGACGCTCCACCATCCCGTTTACCTTCCTTTTTGTATATAAAGACCACGACCAACTGACTGACTCCAGTACTGACTTAACGGCCAGACGATGATGTCTTTACATCAAAAGCGCTTGCTCACAGTAACTCACCAGCCAGAGGAGACAGACTCACCTAACCAGTACAGTAACTTAAGTAATTTGCCTGCTGGCAGACCTAACCTAATTGGTTTAATACCTAATTAGTTGGATTAAAGGACATGAAAAAACGCAGCAAGTTAGTATACAAGGGTTTATTAATGTTCTTTGGTGCTTGATGTAGTCTCACACTTCCGAGGCCTATTCCATTCGATTCAGCAACGAAAAATACCAGTAAACGATACATAACATAACCTGCATGAAATGACGAAGATATGCATTCCAGGCGCCTGTAGGCAATTAGCATGACATGAGGAGTGGACCTGACGAGTGGTTGGAGTGAGACGGAAGGTAGTACACACGATTAAATGATTAGTTTCGCTGTATTTCCTCATGCGTTCTTCCAAGTAGCAGAATTTGGGTCACTATAACTGTGATTTCGCTGTTTTCAATCTAGACACAACCGTACATCTCTGAGACTCATTATATTCGACCCAGCGTCGAAAAATACCTAGAAAACTATACCAAACACGACGTTATCTCTATAAAACAGCCAAAATGTCGTTTTTGTTCATTTTTGCCCGTAATAACCACAGGTTTCGTCCGATCGGTTTGCCAAGCTGCGGGGCACAATACCAAATGGGAACTTTTATCCAAAAGAACAGTATTATTAGACCACGTTAAAGGTAAAACACGGCGAGGGCAGTTGACAATGGACGGAAATTACAGATTTGGAGTCCCGATTTTAGAGGGGGTTATAACATTTTCATTTTCCTGGCTTAAACATAGGTGTATTATTCAGAATGAATAGTGAACAAAAAAAAGCAGCAGACAGTCGGAGAAAGGTACATTCAACTGTCAATCAATTCAACGCCACCGACAGCTCACTTTATTCAATTAAGACGCAGGTGATAAAATGTTCCAAAAATTAAATTTGCGAGAGACGAAATGTGATCATTATATCGAATATTATCTCAATGTATAGGACAGTCCATTCGTTCTTATCTGGCACCTCTTCCCTGGTGCTCTGCAGCTCACTTCTATCTCATACAGACGATCTCCAAGCCCTCAAACCCGAAGGCCGTTTCTGAAGTTCGCAGTCTCCATTGAGAGTGTTGTTTTTGCAAAGGGTGTAGCGAGTAATGGAAGGGGTTGGGAAGAATGAGGCGATGACAACTAAGTGGACGAGCTCTAATTAGAATTGTTGGAGCCAACCAGTATTTCAGCATGTTATCTCTGACCCAGATGTAAAAGTCATCTATCCTTCTTGTTGCTGATTAAAATAGCGAACATAAAGAGCTGAGCGTATTGAAGTCGTAAAAATATGTCTCATATCACCAGAACATCCGTCGAGAAGACACAAATTTCCTTCCCAAAACTCCTCTTCTCTCACCTCCAAAGAAGAGGGAGTCATTCATCCGGACGCTCACACCACCTTCCCGCCCATTTTTCACTCTTCATTTTGAAGTTCCCCTTCGAGGTTCTGTGAGTCGGGCAAGGGAATAAGGGTAGCGGGGGATGACTCGGCAATATCCGAGTTCTTCTCGACTTTGACCAGTTTGTTTTGGCCATTACACGCTCTTCTCTCCACTTCAGCAACGCTGACTGGTGTTTTTTTTTTCGATTTCCTCAACAACCGGTGCAAGGATGTCGATCGAATCGAAGCTAACTAGCACGCACATTATTTCTATAAAAAGCCGATGATGAAAGATACAACGTTCATTCTTACAGCCTTATTGAATTTAGACTGGTGGCCGAAAATTGTGTGACGCTTCGCACAGGGTATTTAGGAACAACGTTTATCCGGAGCATAAATTTGGTGATGGTTAATAGAAAATAGTTTAATCGAAATTCGAAAAATAACTCCTGACGTTAGGCGCATTTTGTTCCGTCACTCTCTCTCTCCTAACCAGTAAAGAAAAAACCCTGCAAATTATTACACAATGGTTTATTATTCTCATGAACAGCTTGACCTAGTATCACTGCTCCGAGACCCATCCCATTCAATTCAGCATCGAATACTAGTAAACCATACGAAACATGACCTGGCTACAATTGAACTACGGAAACTAAACATTCCCCTGGCGCCAGGCACTCATAAGCGTCTGTGGGCGTTTATGATCTGATGGAGGGATGTGCGGAGGAAGTGGCCTTGGCGCCCTGTCGGGCAAAAAGAGTCTAAAGGGCGTTGCGAGTTGAGCGGGCGGGTGATTGAGTTTGATATGATGGGAGGGAGGGAGTACTAACGACGAAACGTTGACTTCCGCTGTAGTTCCCCCATTATACTGCGTTTCTTAAATTTTTTTAACCATGTTTTGCCTATAACAACCATGGGCTTTGTCCGATCGGATTGCCGAGATGGCGGGCACAACTAGATACCAAATGGGATTTTTGTGCGATTTTTTAGACCACGTTAAAGGCACAAAACGGCCCAGACGGCGTCGATGGACGGCGGACAGACATTGCAGATTTGGAATCCCCATATCTTGATACGTAAAGTATCAAATTTAGTGGGGGGGTTGTAAAAAATTTTTCGTGACCAAAAACATAGGGTTATTATTCAGAATGAATAATAAACCAAAACCGATTCAGTCGCTTTGTCGCAAATTTCAATACTGACACACACGCGCATTATACGGGTGGGGGGTTATTTACGTCGCATTTCAAGTAAATTTGCAAATGAATACTACCGTAGACGCGGTGAGAGTACATCGTTACTACGACTGCCTCGGGAGATGAGCGAGCGTTGAAGGGCGTTGGTTTAACCGGCTCGCGGATCAAAGCCCCCCCCCCCCCCTCACTGCTATTCAACTACCAACAAGATCAGAATGATCGGTCTTCGCTGCGAGGGCGGATACCCTAGGACCCCTTCATAAAGTGGCCGTTGAAATATTCAGGAGAGGAGAGCAAAAGGGGCCGCGAAGTAGGTCACTCTTATTATACGAGGTTAAGTTTAGTCGAAGTTCACCCAAACACGCGACTGCGTAAGAGATGACGGGATTCAGCGAGGGCGATGGTGCGTTATCGAGGTGCTGAAATATCAATAACAAGATGACAGTGTGAATCCAGTTTGAGATCAACCTCAATGTCTGTTATTCAAGATAACCGCCGAATGACCGGTTTTGTGAAAGGAACCAAATAGGAAAATTAGGAGAACTGAATTCGCTGAAAATGGAATGGCGCGGGAACACGCAATGACTCGAGAATCTAGTAAAACTTATGTAATTTGTTGGAAAACCACCGTTACAAGCGAACGCATAAAACAACAATTGTATATCCTCGTAATTGAAATTCGTGTTCATTACAGGTCAATATAACTGCACAATTAAAAAAATTTATTTCGCATTAGACCGTGTAGATATATCACACAATAGTGCCTTTGATGTGTGTTAGGGGCAACAGGCCTTTGAGAGGACAGTATAAATAAAATAATAAAACCTCCAACCTGCTTTGCTCCTAACTATATTTACATAAAACTCAATAATTTAGAAATAAATTCGCTTTCTGGTAAAATAAAATTGCAAATAAAAAGAAAGAAAATGAAAATAATCGTCCGACCTTGTGAACGAGGAATTGTGGCGTCCGCGGCTGTACATGGGCCGCGCCTTTCGTTGGCGATAAAATGCGTAGATCTGGTGGTAGAACTTTACTCTTCGGAATTGTTTTCGCTTGAGAGCTCCAGCAAGGAATGTATAGTTGTGGTAACATACGTCGATATTGGAACAGCCTGCTAGGAGAATTTCAAGCAGTAGAAATAAAAGAAAACCTCAGATCGTCTCGCATGGGCAGATGAAAATCGAGGAATGGCGGCTGCGGTAGACTTCTGGTCGTGGCTAAATAGTTTTTTATCACACCACTTTCACTATAACTTGACCATATTTACTTTACACATTAAAAAAAAAAGAAAATATATTCGAACAAAATAAATAAATATGCCTGGTTTATATCGGCAGGAGCGGGAACTTATTGTGGAGGCCCTGTCCTACCATGACTGCCCAAACACGTTAGCCTTATAAATGATGTATTACCAGCAAAAGGGACAAACTGCGAACTCTCCCTTTTGAGTTGAACTCGTGCTAGGGAGAGGAGTCGAAATTGCCGACGAAACTAACTCACATTAACTCTCATATCACTGTTTTTACCTTCCTTGGCTCTACAAAGTAGAAAGGAATGTTATGTAATCGGCTGAAAAACAAATTTTGAGTTTTCTTCAGATCTTTACGTTTCAGACCCACCTGAGTCCGAAAAACACTATTTGGGGAAATGGTCTGTGTGTGTGTCTGTGAACGGTTTTTAGAAAAAACCACCGTACCAAATCAGCTCAAACATCATATCTCGCCCGCAGGTTACCATGAGACGCCAAAATAAGGTTATGAACAAAATCCACCGAACTTTAACTATAGTTATCATAGTGATCAAAACACCAAATATTTTTTTCTCAAAAGCGGCTCTAATGATTTTGATTAAATTTTTTATATTGGTAGCTCTCAATATGCCAACTA
This sequence comes from Pachypeltis micranthus, assembly GCA_020466155.1. Lineage (NCBI taxonomy): Eukaryota > Metazoa > Arthropoda > Insecta > Hemiptera > Miridae > Pachypeltis > Pachypeltis micranthus. The sequence goes on along the minus strand of CM035768.1, from coordinate 76,970,638 downwards.
TACTATAAAATTCTCATTTGTGGGAAAATGAGGGTAGCAGCTCAATAAATTATCAAACTTTTCGACGAAAAGCGTTTTTAGCGCAGTTTTTTCCTTATAAACTCCGCTGGAATGTTGGTAGAATGTTTATGAAAATTGGTATTGTAGTCCAATTGAACACCTAAAGGGTGAATGTTTAAAAACGCTCATGAGACACATGGGGCTCACTCCAGAAATTTCTGAATTTCTACCACCGCCGTTTCGCTTACTACCAGTTCTAAAAGATTTTACCCAATAACTCTGGAAAAGTAATTGCTATCCTTTTTAAATACATTTTTATTTACAGCCTCATTAATTATCTGTGTACCAATTGCTGCTCAATAATGGTCCTGGAATGAGTACAAGCAGCACAGTAAATTCTCGAGCTACCGCTTCCTGCTGCTGTGAAGTGTTGTCTGACCAAGTTCAAATGAACTGAGTGGTAAATGAATTGATTAAATAGACAACGCCATGTAGAATGTGAATTGGCGTAGAGCTAAGGAAAGTTGTGTGTTGCAACGCACCAGATATTTCATCTAGACGCACTCATACACCCTTGATACCATAATGCCCTGTTTAAACCATGCCGAATAAATACATAAATAGATTCCAAATGGAACGTTCGCGCAAAATATGGTATGGACGGAGTACGACAGTGGAAGGACGTATCGTATTCTGAATGAAACCTTGAAACCTAAAGCGTGAAATGATTTGAGGGGAGGACTCAATAATAGCCAGCCATACACGAGCAGATATTTGCGGCAGATTTGGTCGCCCGATCTGATCTGACAGATATCGCTAACGATCTGGAGTGACCGATGAGATCGGTCGTTGCCCCTTAACACGAAAAACTTATCGGCCGATCTTTCATGCCCGAGATCTGTCACCTGACCAGTGCCCGATGTCATCTGTTCGTTCGTGGGATGAAATCTGACAGATTCAGGTCTGTCACCGACGTTCGTCTGGCAGACTCGATTTATCGGTCGAATCCGAAATATTTTCCAGATCGGTCACACGTTCCGTAAGTTGATGCCATGGGGTTAGTGACTGTTCGTAGTAAAAAAAGCGTAAATTAGCGGCTTTTGCGGCGGGTATTTTTATTTATTAACGGCTATACGGCTAAGCCAAAAAAAGACAAGTTTGGGAGAAGTCATGGGTTTCGGAACGGAGAAAGTTCGGGCACCTTAGGGCAAAGTTGTTGACGCACCTTAGGGAGAACAACCCGCGGGATTGTGAACATTTTGCTAGCTCATCTCCCCGGCTCCCGTAATTCAATTCATTTGGTTTTTTGTAAATAAAAACTACAACTAAATTTGATAATACTATCCCCCCCCCATTCTGGGTAAGTATGCCACTGGGGGTAGGTGCCAACAAGTAATAATGTATTTACGAATTTATTGGGTTGTGGGGAGATCGTTTTTTGTAGTTACGAAAATTGTAGTTTCCTGCGAATGTTTGCAGTTACGAGTTTTGAATTACTTATGTGAAAACAGGGAAAAACACTCGTGGACAACAGGACATCTTAACGTTAAGTGACTGCCCGATCCAATCGAACAGTTCTTTAAACCATAGACATCGCTTCCGAGAAGTCTGCAGGTTAAGGGGGACGCCCGACTACCATCTGCCAGATATGAACTCTCGCAGATATCTCTGGTCGATTTTCACATCTTTCGTCACTTTTTAACGCCCACTAACGCACAGATCTTTCCCACAGATATCGTTTAAAAACGCGATAACGCGGTCTGACGGTCTGCTCGTGTATGGCTGGCTAATGTGTACCGCCTGACTCCCATTGTAGGCGCCTCCAGCGAGGGCACCTCGATCGTAGTCTCGGGGTCATACATGAAGAGTCACATTTTATTGAAAGTCGGGCGTTGGATCGAAGCTCGGGATTGCTGTAATTCTTGAGCCAGCGACTCGCCAAACATTTTCAAACCCCTCGTCACCAAAGGGGCAATAAAGCGAAATTCGTTTCTCCCTAGTTTGTAATCGTTTTTGGAGTGTCTCCCATCTCACTCAAATCACCCTTCGGCATGTGGTGGCGATTGCCTAGCGAAATGTCAATTTCCGTTGTTCCGTTGTAGTGTCCGATCGGATTGTCGAGTACTGGAGCACGACTAGATCCCGAACGGATTTTTTGTGTGGATTTATTCACAGTAAATCAAAAGTACTTTACCCTTGCTGAGAGAGGCATTCGATTTCCTTCTCTTGGTATTATTGTCATAAACATACTAAATATTTCAACGAATTACGTCTAATTCGCGCTACGTATTTCCGTAATAAGCGGCTATCGGTATTTGAACTGCGTTTCCGGCAATGCCGGTATCTCCTCTCGCCTCGGCTCAAGTAAACAGTACTGCTCACCTGGGTATCGGCGGAGAGAACGAAAAGCAATCGCGATCGAGGGTTCGATAAAACGGCCAACTGAGCAAACGAAACAAGACTGACAGCGTTGTCGTGAGATTGTACATTTTCTGTCAGAATTACGAGCACGACTTTAAAGGAACAAATTATTGATTCATTCGTTTCGTTTCAAACTTCGAGATGTTGTGCCAAGTCGAGAACAGAAAGTGTTCGGAGCGAGTCCGTGAAAAATGAGAGACTAATAATTAAGTGTTTCGAAGGGAAGGTCGCATTTTTCTATCGTAGGTATTAATTAGTTCGCAGCTAAAAAATATCTCCACTATTTTCGGTGACGCGAGGTGCACAGGACCGGCGGGAGGGGGGTAGGCAAGTTTTCATACCACGCCCTCCCGTCTTTTCCGTGCTGAAGAAGGCACCAGTACGCATGATCGCACTGGTGCATAGAGATATTATTTGCAGAAATATTTACAGCTTATGTAGCTCTCTGACGGTCCCAAAATTGGAATGAACATCGCAGCCTGAAGACCTATTTTGCCAGTCCTAAGGTATCACAGGCCCATGCGTAGCCTAGGTATTTCCACTCTGGGTGAAGAAGTACCAAAGACCAGAAACCGCTCCATCTCAAGTCTCTGGCACTAGGCCAGGACGTGGTAGGGTGGTTCCCGAATCAGTGCCACACCACCTACAATGAGGGGTGTCGACTATGCCTGTGACGTGTATAAGTTTGCCACACCCGAAGAGCTGGACAGCAATGTGGGCATATTTACGACAGCACTGCTCTCTGTACTTGGGCAACAGAAGCACAGGGCGATCAAAGCCCCATGGTGGACTGACGAACTTAAATCCCCTGAAGCAAAGTGTGAAGGGAGCCAGAAGGATGTACCAACACACTCGTCACACTGATGCCAAAGCCACACTCCGAACTGCCTTCATTCAAGAGAAGATGGCCTTCCACCGCACCCAAACGGCAAGGCTGGCGAAATTTTGTGAAAGTAGAGAGCTCTGAGAACCCTTGGGGGCAGACATTACAAGTCCTCCGTAGGAAAAGCAAACGTCGAGCAGGCTGGGCCTGCAGCATCGAAAATTCTCTGGAAGCCCTCCTTGAGGACAGCTCAAGACACTGAAGCCCAGAGGGGAGCAAGGGAGCTGATGATGGACCCTCCGAACGAGTCCCGTATCCCATTGTCGACAACAGGCGATCTCTGCAAAGCCCTTGCGACCTTAGAGCTCAAGGGCCAGGCCTCCTTGGCACAGTTCAAAATTGGCCACCTATAGTAATTTTCGACTGTTTGACCCGAGGTCATGGATGACCCAAAACATGAATATGAAACATATTCAGACTCAGGGGAGGAATTCTTCTTTTTTCTCCATGCTCGTTCGTAGCTCAGGCTTCAAACGAATACATTAAGTTACACGACGCCGGGAGATCCTTAAAAGCAGGAAGCGACATCTCGACCTTTCCTCCAGACCCGTCGCGCCAACGAGATGATCAGTTTTTCAACGACCCACGCGAAACGCGCTTCACGAGGAATTCGATTAGGCGTTTTAATTTCTACGGCGAATAGTTCGTTACAGCGAAATACCAAAACGACGGGAAAGAGGGTGTGTGTATCGAACGGGGTGGGGTGGGGTGGGGGGGTTAGTTGTGAAACTCGTGTCGCAGCGCTGCATCAATTTCTGAACGTTAATTAACGCGAATTGACTAACTAGTTTGACGGATTCGTGAAGCGAGTTTAATTTTCTCAAGCGGATTGTGAAAGAAGGTCAAACACACTTTCTCGTTATTCGGGACCAACTTTAGGAATAAAAAGCCATTTCGGGATCGCTCATTGCGAAACCTCCGAAGAGTAAATCAACTTTCTTCATTATCACACAACAGGCGGAGCTTTAATTGCGGAAAGTTCGATATTTTGAAGTGGAAGAACGTTGCGCTAGGCGTTCTACGGCCGACAGTAACGACGTCTCCCGTCAACTTAATTTCCTTCTTCCCGTTTGTTGTCAATCGACAATACCGCAGAACTTAATTCGACGAGGCTCCACGGGGTCAGGATTTCGGTCTTATGAAGTCGATTAATGGGGCAATAGAACGACGTAATGACGTTATCCGGAGCCTCCGAGAATCTTGTTGTTTACATGGCCGCCTCTGTCTTCGTTACAATTTGACGGCAAATGTGTGCTTTTGCTACGTTCGAAATACATCCAGCCGATGCTTGTCAATGCGCACTCTTACGGTATTGTCGTCGTAAGAACTAATCGTTTTGGTTTATTATTCATTCTGAATAATAACCCTATGTTTTCGGTCACGAAAATTTTTTTACAACCCCCCCTCAAAATTTGATACTTTAAGTTTCGAGACATGGAGATTCCAGATTTGCAATGTCCGTCTTTGTGCCTTTAACGTGGTCTAAAAAAATCGTTCTTCCGCACAAATTTCCGATTTGGTATCTAGTTGTGCCCGCCATCTCGGCAATCCGAGCGGACGAAGCCCATGATTGTTATGGGCAAAAAATGGTTAACAAAATTAACAAAACGCAGTATAATGCGGGAACTACAGCGGAAGTCAAAGTTTCATCGTTAGTACTCCTTCCTTCCCGTCATATCAAACTCAATCACCCGCCCGCTCAACTCGCAACGCCCTTTAGACTCTTTTTGCCCGACGGGGCGCCAAGGCCACTTCCTCCGCACATCCCTCCATCAGATCATAAACGCCTACAGACGTTTACGGGCGCCTGGCGCCGGGGGAATATTTAGTTTTCGAGTTCCATTGTAGCCAGGTCATGTTTCGTATGGTTTACTAGTATTCGATGCTGAATTGAATGGAATGGGTCTGGGAGCTGTAATACTAGGTCAAGCTGTTCATGAGAATAATAAACCAATGTGTAATGATTTGCAGTGTTTTTACATTCCTTGGCACTACGAAGTAGAAAGCTAAATTGTGTAATCCGCAGAGGAAAAAAAAAATGTTCAAGTTCCGTTCAGATCATTACGTTTCCAATTATACGAAGTCCGAAAATGGTTTAGGAAAATTGTATGTGTGTCCGTGAACGCGATTAAGCCAAAACACTTGTACCAAATCAGCTCGAACTAGATATCTAGCCGACAACTTACCATAGGTCGCCGAAATGAGCAGATCGGTCGGACCAGTGTCTTGTATAATATCAGTTTGTTCTGGATGGATAAGTGTGGACTTCCAAGAAAGGACCTCAGCTGTGCAATTCTGTTTTTTACTCGCGTTATAGTTTCGCTGATATGGTCTTGGAACGTTAATCTTTTATCCAATATAACTCTGAGATATTTATGAGAGGCTCTGGTAGGTATGTGCTGACTGACAAGCCCAGTTAGAGCTTGTCCTGTTAGAGGCAAGCGGTTGATCGTGGTCTAGTGGTCAAGACAGACGATTCATAATTCTCGACGTAAGTCGAGGGTTGTGGATCGAATCTCCGGTGCGATTGCCGTAATTTTTGCCTGAGTCAGCAGCTCTTCAAAGCATCTCCAAACTACTTCGTAACAGGTATAGAGGCTGTCCAAGATAGTGGAGTTCCGGATTTGTATAATTTCTTTAAGTGTGTGTAACGATGCTAGATTTTTCATTGTTTATTTTTATCCTCCATTTCGTGCACCATTGTCCCAGTACGTTAAGCATCTGTTGGAGGTTCTCGGTCGCGATTTCAGATACCTCGTTCGACGTAGCGTCAACTAAATCGTCCGCATACAATCCGGAGAACCCATCGGGGACCTCCAGAGGCATGTCGCTCGTGTATATGGAGTATAAATATGGCACCCAAACACTTTCTTGTGCCACTCCAGCTTGAAAATCTTACCTTGAAAATAGACATTTCAGGGTGAAGCAAGATGACCAATACTCTGGCTTGAAGCCAATTAAAGCAGGGGTCCCGCAAGGGAGTGTCCTAGGGCCAGTCCTTTGTCTTCTGTATACCCGGGACTTACCACAACAAGAAGGTACAACTGTTGCCACTTTTGCTGATGATACGGCTATCCTCTCAGTAGATGATGAAGTCGAAGCCGCAACTAGTAATCTACAGACGTCAATTACTGAGATTTCTAAGTGGACAAAGATGTGGAGAATAAAGTTAAATGAATCAAAATCAGTTCACATCAACTTTACTAACCGAAAAATTCCTGTCATGGATGTTGAGATCAATTCAAATAAAATACCCCATACCGATGCAGTCAAATACTTAGGTATGACCCTCGACTCCAAATTAAACTGGAAAAAACACATAGAAAAGAAAAAAGAGGAAATTAGAATTAAATTCAGAAAGATGTATTGGTTGATGGGAAGGAATTCTCGTCTCTCCACAATAAACTGCTTATTTATAAGCAGATCCTTCGCCCTATATGGACCTATGGAATTCAGTTATGGGGCTGTGCCAAAAAAACAAATATTAACAAAATCCAAATCTCCCAAAATAAAATACTGAGAAGCATAGTGCATGCGCCCTGGTACATGAGAAACGATGATATTCATCGAGATTTGGGGATGGAAACAGTCCACGAAATTATCGCAAGGTACTCAAGGAGGCATGAACAACGTCTCCACAACCATGAAAACCCGGAAATGCTCTACGTTTTGGACAACGAGGATGAACTCCGACGACTCAAGCGGAAAAAACCTCTGGACTTAGTTAGTGCTGTTGAAGTACAAGTATAGCTCAGTGTTGTCGATAAACTGTTATGCGAAGGGGCTTGGTTTTACTGTAAACGGGTCCTCAAGGAGTGTTTGAAAAGATATGTAATATTGCTAGATGGATTGTATTTTAATATTCAGTTGCAATAATAAATCACGTTATAAAAAAAAAACTCCAGCTTGGATTAGTCTTGTTGTTGAGTGATGATTCTGGATTGAGACCACGAACGTCCTGTCCTGTAAGTAGTGTTTGACCACAGAAAACAGGTTGTTCGGTAGGTGCTGACGGAGTTTGAACTGAAGACCATCATGCCAAGTTTTGTCAAATGCCTGTTCTACATCAAAGTAGACAGAGTGGCACACCTTTCGCTGGTGATGTACGTTTTTTATGTAGCTTGTATATCTTTGAAGCTGGAGGGGGTAAGAGTGGTCCTGACGGAAGCCAAATTGTTGGTTGGGTACAAGATGAGCTGTGTATTTTTGGAGATATTTGAGAAGTAGACGCTCGAAGGTTTTTGATAAAAGTGAGAGGAGACTGATAGGCCGGTAAGAAGTTGATAAATGAGGGGGTTCGTTGGGTTTCGGTACCATGCAAATAGCCGCATGTCTCCAAGCTTTCGGAAAGTATCCTAACCGTATTGGGGTGTGTAGACATGAGCCAGATGTGCAAACAGTCTGCGGGGCCCACGTAATAGAAGAGGCTGTTAGGTATACGCCAGAGGCTTTTCTTGTAGGAGATGCTCTGATTAACTTTTCTTAACTTGTTTGGGAGAGAAGAAAACAGGAGAAGAAGGGAAACTAGAATAATCTTCTTCCATCTCAGAGATATTAGGACCTGGATGGGTTTGAAACCTGAGTTGCAGTGAGTCGGCGAAATGGTTGGCTTTTTCTTCGGGGAGTGACAGCCATCTTGATCCGTTTTTTAATGGAGGTATATTTTGCCCTTTCTTCGTCATGATCCTGGTTGCCCTGTACAGAGAGCAGTCCTTTGCGTCTAGTGAAGTAAGTTTATGTCTCAACTGTTCTTCTCGGAAGTTGTTGACCTCTGCTTTGATAACATTTCCCAGGGCATTGCTCAGCTGTTTTTCAGCTGTGTTCCTTGTTCTTAGCCATCTTCTGCGAGCTCTTTTTCTTTCTTCCCATATGTCTTTAATAAAGGTGGCAAATGTATGTTAATTTTAGGAGTTGGTAAGATGTTGGGGGCTGTTAGGGATGCAGCAGAGGTTATGATAGAAGTTATATCGCTCACAGCCTTATCAATATCATTGATATTACTCATATGCGGGAGATTGGCTAGATTCGATGCGATGTACATACGATAGCGATCCCAATCCACCGGGTGCTTGATTAGAGTGGGCCTGGCTATGTTGCTGACTGGTTTGCCATACATCTCTGTGTGTACTGAGAGATCGGAGTTTAGGTCGTGTTCCACTGCCGTATTGGTTATTCGAGATTGGAGGCCTTTACTGATGAAGAAATCTATATGTGTGGGAGCTATTCCTACTCGTGTATCATATCTAGTTGGAACCCCAGGTGTTATAATTTGAAGGTTGAATGTGTGTCGCCAAGCATCAATTAGAGTTCCGTACGAATTCGCCCTTCGATCATTCCATGCTGAATGCTTAGCATTGAAATCTCCTCCTATTAGGAAGGTTGAAGGTTGGGTGTGATATGGACCATAATGTACCCACAGTGAGTTTGCGCCCCCGCCTTCTATCCTCGGGAGGCATGTAGACAGCACCAAGCTGAACATTCTCGCCCTCCATGTGAAGTATACATCGCGCCATTTGAACATCTTTCTCTCTTATCGGTAGCAGTTCAGATTGACTTAAGGTTGAGCGTACAAGGAGTAAAGCCCCTGCACAATCATTGTCATCTGGATCGTGGGCGGCATAAGAAGTGTATCCTGGTAGCGACCATAACGTCCAGGAAGGGAGTTTGACTTCACTTAACATCAAAATATCTAATTTATGAGCATTTGTGTAATGTAGTAGTTCTTGATATTTTCCTCTAATAGAGCATGTGTTCCAAGTCATGACTCGTAATTTGTTAATGGGTCTATTCATGGCTGCATTAATTGAGCGAAGTTTATGGATTTGAATGCACGTAGAATTTCTACTTTCAGCAATGAGATAACATGTTGTACTACTGTGGAAATTATGTCCTGAATCATCGGTCCCATACTTGTTTGAGACGGGTCATTTTTCGTTTCTGTAGTAGATGATAACGCATCTCGGTAGTGGGTTGGGTGTCCTATTCTTCGATTTTGGTTTTGTGGGGCATGGCTTGCTTTTTGATTTGAACTATTTTCATTGTGTATTGGGGGAAAATTAATACTCGTGGGGAGGAGTGGTGGTCTCTACTCTATTGTGGTTCTTAGCACGACGTTCAGTTTTAGATGGTTTCAATATACCATCCAATTTTTGATAGACTGCACAGCCTTTCCATGAAGATGAATGAGTTTCGCTGCAGTTTACGCATTTTCTCGTGGTTTGGGAGGTACACGTTCTTGTTTCATTCATTCCTGAACAAATACCACATCTTGAAGGTCGCGAGCATTGGCCTCGCGAATGGTTCCACTGCTGACAGTTCTTGCAATGAATTGGTCCTGCACGGGGAGTATACTCCTCTATCTTGCATGAAATGTGAGCTATACATTTAGCCACGCGAAAATCGGTCAAATCAGTGGTAGGATCAAAATCGACGTAGTATATGGGCATCATCTCCCCTTTGAGTTCACCTGTAGCATGCATGGCATTAACGACTTGCTTCGGTTTGACTCCATGTTAATTTCGATTCGATCAGCACCTCCATTTTTGACGGCAGTCCTCGAATAACTAATCTGTACGGCCGTTGTTCTTTTGGCAGATACGCGTGAAAGTCAAATTCAGTTTTCTTTGCACTGAGAGCGGATATATAATCACGATATAAGAGTTGTGACGATGGAGTGATTTTGTATTCATTTTTGCCGAGTGTTTTAATAATTACTTTGTCATCAATATTCTGGATGAATGTAATTAGATTTGTGACACAATCGTTTCCTTTATACGTGAACGTTATGGATAAACCAAGTCTTGGAGGTCTTACAGAGGTGTCATCATTACTCATTGTTTCATCTACATCGTTGGGTTCAATTTGGTGATCATCCAATTCTAAAAGAGGTGCAAATTTATTCGTTGTATCAATATTTGTCGTAGTCTTGTTAGTTGGTCTTTTCGGTGGATATGCTGAGTAAGAATTTGCGTTTTTATTTTTATTTTTATATCTAGCCGACAGCTTGCCATAGGTCGCCAAAATGAGCAAAATACGCTTGAAACTAACTACAGTTATCAAAACTTTTTTTTCTGAATAACGACTATAGCGATTTAGATTACATTTTTTGTATGAACAGCTCCCAAGGGTGCTGTAAAATTCCTGACGTGAGAAAATAACGAGAGCCGAATAATGAAATACCAAACATGTTGACAACGATTTTAGGCTGAATGGAGTAGGGCAGAGAGTCCTCTAATGGGCTGAAAATTTTTATTTTTTTGATTTCTCTTCCGCTCTTAAAGTTTAAAGGGAAATTAAGCCCGAAAAAGTTGAGTTACTGCTCTGTTTGTTGTGTGTTTGTGTCATGTGAACGCGATTGAGGGGAATAGCTGAATTAAATCGGCTCAAATTTGATAATTAGCCAGCAACATGTTGTATAACTACGTACACACTAAATGATACTAAAATGAGGGAATTACCAAAAGAGGTTTAAAATTGACTATAGTCACCATAGTGATCGAAACGCCAGATATTTTATTTTCAAAAACCACTCCACCGACTTCGGTTAAATGTTTCGTATCGCTAGCTCCAACAAACACGCCAGTATCGTCAAATAATTGTGATAATATGACGAGAGCCGCAAAATAAATTATCAACAATTTCGACGGTAAATGATTATTGTGTTGTTACTTTCCTTGGCTCTACTAAGTAGAAAGGAAAGTTGTGTAATCGGCTGAAAAAAAAATTTTTAGTTCCCTTGGGATCTATACGTTTCAGACCCTCCTGTGTCCGAAAAACACAATTTGGGAAAATGGTCTGTGTGTGTGTGAGCGGTTTTTAGAAACAACCTTCGTACCAAATCAGCTCAAACTTCATATCTCGCCCGCAGGTTACCATGGGACGCCAAAATGAGGGTGTGAGCAAAATCCACCGAAAGTTAAATATAGTTATCATAGTGATCAAAACACCAAATTTTTTTTTTCTCAAAAACGGCTGTAACGATTTTGATTATATTTTTTATATTGGTTGCTCTCAATAGGCCAACTATACCATACAACTCTCATCTGTGGGGAAATGAGGAGAGCAGCACAATAAATTATCAAAATTTTCGACGGAAAGCGTTTTTAGCGCAGTTTTTTCCTTATAAACTCCGCTGGAATGTTAATAGAATGTTGAAGAAAATTGGTATTGTAGTCCAATCCAATACCTAAAGGGTGAGTGTTTGAAATCACTCATGAGATACATGGGGGTCACTCCAGAAATTACTGAGTTTCAACTACTGCCGTTTCGCTTACTACCAGTTCTAACAGTTTTTACCCAATAACTCTGCAAAAGTAATTGCTATCCTTTTTTAACAATTTTTTATTTACAGCCTCATTGATTATCTGTGTACCAGTTGCTCAATAATGGTCCTGGAATGAGTACGAGCAGCACAATAAATTCTGGAACTGTAAGCGCTACCGCTTCATTTTCTCTATAAATCTGGCCACACGCTCGTGAAAATATCTGGTGCGTTGCAACACACAAATTTCCTTAGTTCTACGTCAATTCACTTTCTATATGGCGTTGTCTACTTAATCGATTCATTTACCACTCAGTTCATTTGAACTTGGTCAAACAACATTTCACGGCAGCAGGAAGCGGTAGCGCTTACAGTTCCGGAATAAACTGTGCTGCTCTTACTCATTCCAGGACCATTATTGAGCAACTGGTACACAGGTAATTAATGAGGCTGTAAACAGAAATTTTTTGAAGAAGGATAGTAATAACTTTGGCAGAGTTATTGGGTAATAACTGCTAGAACTGGTAGTAAGCGAAATGGCGGTAGTTGAAATTCAGGAATTTCTGGAGTGACCCCAATGTATCTCATGAGCGTTTTTAAACACTCACACTTTAGGTATTGGATTGGACTACAATACCAATTTTTTTTAACATTCTACAAAAATTCCAGCGGAGTTTATAAGGACAAAACTGCGCTAAAAACGCTTTTCGTCAAAAATTTTGATAATTTATTGTGCTGCTCTCGTCATATTCCCACAAATGAGAGTTGTATGGTATAGTTGGCATATCGGGAGCTACCAATATTAGAAATGTAATCAAAATCGTTAGAGCCGTTTTTGAGACAAAAAATATTTGGTGTTTTGATCACTATGATAACTATAGTTAACTTTCGGTGGATTTTGTTCATACCCTTATTTTGGCGTCCCATGGTAACCTGCGGGCGAGATATGAAGTTTGAGCTGATTTAGTACGGTGGTTTTCTCTAAAATTTGCCAAGGAAAGTAAAAACGGGGTAGTAGTTCAATAAGTTATCTATACGATAAGAGTTCGATATTGGTCATTGAATAACCAGGAGTAACCACAGACATTCCGGAATTCCAACTAACGTTGATTTGTTGATGTTTTTGCGTCTCTCTCTCTCTCTCTCCCTCCTTCCCCTCCCCCCACAATTCGAGGGTGGTTTATACGAATCTTTTCAGAAAAATCAGGTTTACAGCCTGATAAATTATCTGTACGTTGGTTTTAAATTAATGTTGTGGCATAAGTAGCAGCTCAATAAGTTCGGTAACTGTGAGCGTTCCAGTGCTAGTCACTACCTGTATGTTTTACAAGTTGTTGGGAGCCGAACGATAAATGGATTGTCTTCGCGTATTTGAACCCGTGTTGGACAAAATGGACAATAAACTCGATGGCAACACGCCCAACTTGGAGTGAAAGCTGGTGCCTGAATGAGGCGTTTGACCTTGCTATGGATCTCTTAGTTATAAAACTTCAAATTAAGAAATACGTCAACACTTGGCAGAGCTAACTAGCGGTCGTCCTCATCGCCGCTAGCAGATAGTGTTCGACGAGTGAGGGGATTGAATATTGGTCTTGGCTTCGTTGACCTCGACGTGCCGAAGGTGGAACAGACCGCGGCTCTCACCGCCCTTTCAATCAGGGCCAGTTAATCAAATCTGAGGAAGGAAGTCCGTTGTAGCCGCCTTGGACGGCCTGCGGGATCCGAGCCTCGGGTAATTGAATGATAAACGAGGGCGGTAGAGCGCGGTTTTGAGTTTTGTGACCCAATCTAAGTTTGAACATGAGCCGGTTGCAAGGAAAATAGGTACGAATTGATAATAGCGTTCCCCTTCGCCGGAACCTTCTGGATCCCTGAGAGCGTCGAGAGTCTAGCCCCATCGAGCCAACTTAATTAAGTCCGCTTCTCTCTCTCTCCCAAAATCTTCAAAGTTCTCCTCAAATTGTTCTCTTTCGGACGTTCGAGATGCCGCAAGTTCTTATCGCATTTGATTAAATCGACACGGAGACAAAAGAGGAAACAAGAATCGTCCTGAAAGTTCTACAGTTGTGAGGAGTAAGCGAAAGGGGTTGACTTGGTCTTTTCGCATTGTGATGAACTCGGGAATCAGCGCTTCCCACAAAGCCCGAGTACAAATTGAAACATTCGTGCGATTCTCATAAAGCGATGTAATAGAAGCTTTGTGACATTTATCGCTCAATAAATTGGGGGGGTCCAAACCCCTCTAAGACAGAGGTCCTAGAAGTCTGGACAGGCTAGCGACCATTCTAGCCTTAAGGGATATTTTTTCCAAAACGGTACTTCGGGGATGCACAGCCTGCGGCGTAATGCCAGAGCACTGCAGGAGGGTCTGCTTGAGCCGGACGCCTCTGGGGAGCGCTGGGTGAGATCCACTGGTCCCCGTGCAGTCCCGTAAGAGGCCCTGCAGGGTCGTGGGTTTTCTGAAGGTAGCGCTCGTCCCAAATCCTCACATTCTTACTTGTGGGGCGGAGGCGGATTGGGGCCGAAAGGCTGGCAAGTGATTTGAACGGATGTTCCACGATAGAACGGCCTGTACTTTAAATACGACCCCAGCAATAGGCAAGTGGTGATACCTCGGAGAACTTGTGCTGAGACACCGTGCCGACGCATCTCCTCATCACTTTTCTCGCAGCATGGACCAAGCCAGGTCACGGGAATTGCTGCAACCGTGATGTTACCTGCCTCCACTCAACGAGTCTCCTCTGCTCAGTGTTTTGGTGCTGCTTTAGAAGACGAAACGCGAGCGAGCCCAACATATTGGATAAGCATTTTGTTATTCTAGTGACATGGAAGTGTTGGTTAGGAGAAACTGTACTTTTGCAGTACACACAGGTCGAGGCAGTTGGAATCGCTTCAATCGTCCACATCAATGGAATCTGTGTTTATGCGTTTGGCTGCATTGATTTTCAGTCTATGGCCATTACACCATTCGACCAGGCAGCCAATGAGCGCCATCAATTCCAGATGAGTCGGGATCCTGGGCTGCGGTTCTTATATTAGCGTGTCGTAGCAGAAGAAAATGTACTAACGCGTACTCCAGACACTTCCTTCAGGTACCCCCGACCTTGTCCGCGATGACAACTGATTTTGTAACTTTAATTCGAACGTTCCATTGTCTACTTTAGTGTATTGCAGTGTTCATTGGCTGTCCATTATATGTCCACTTATGCGTGGGTGGGCTCGAGGCCAGCTGGGGGTTTTTGCCCCCCCCCCCCCCTCAGCCGGCAGGTATGAAGGTGGAATGTATGGTTGGTGTAAGAATGTAACTTATTGAGTTAATGATCCTAGGTTAGAGTATGAGTGAGGATGGATGGATGTTATTTGTATGGGTGATAGGTGGGGTGAACGGGAGATTGGTGGGAGCGAGGGCTAGGAGGGAATCCAAACCCCCTGCTGGGCACGGCTGGTCGGGGGTGGGCCCTTGCGCACCAGGGACCTGGGGTCCTTTGGCAAAGAGGGCAAGTCCAAACCCCTCGAAGGCGGAGGTCTCCAAAGCCATAAGTCTGGACGCAAGTCTGGGCAGGCTAGCAACCAATAGGGATATTTTTCCCAAAATGGTACTGCGGGGGTGCCCAGCCTGCGGCGCAAGCCTGTGCACCATGGGTAGGCCCGCGCAAGGCGGTTGCCTCTGCTGGGGTCCAGCAATGTGCCCCTGCGGATATCGCAGTGGTCGAGGGTTCGCTGGAAGTAGCCCCTGTCCCAATTTCCCCTACTCGTTTTGCCTGATGGGGCGGAGGAAGGTCAGAGCCGATGAGACCGGTACTTCCTCCGCACGCCCCTATATCGGAACGTAAATGTCCATTGTGCCACGCATGTTCTGTGAAGGTCAACAAGTTGGGTAGAACCCTTTAAAAAAGAAGAGTGGTCATAGTAAGGCGAATTTTCAATTTTAGATTTTCCAGGTTTTGTGGTAACGTAATGCATGTCGCTATGCTTTAGTAAAATACCCTTTGTGAGCAGGTGCAATCAAATAGGTATGAGATCCGCGCGTGTACCCACATAGCGATATCCGTTGCACCGCCATCTGGCCAATTACGTCAGCAACTGTCAAGAGAATAAAAGGAAGTTATTATAATAAATTAAGTGTGGCAAGATAGAATCTATCAAATAAAGAGAAAGCCGCACTTAAATAGTACTTAACGAGTTTGCCCATTTCTCCGACTGTAAGAATCTCTTTAGAGCGGCTTAACCGCTTCATCCTCTCAAATCCTCTTCCGGTTCAATTGGAGGGCACGGCTCTTTTGGTTCGTTTGAGGGCAGATATTAAAGTCCCCTTCCCGCAACCCCTCGCCCTCAAATAGGCCTCACAAACACTCCCCGCAATTTTCTCATCTCGTCGCTCTTTCTCCAAAGTGCTCTCAAACCGCGGCGGCAAATGAATTTTGTCACAGCACGCGAACGCTAAAAACTACATCGCCCCTGAAAACACGGCGGAAGCTCGTTATAAGTGACACAACTGAGTTATTTGAAAATGAGTGACTCGACGTCGATTTCGACGGTTGGTTTGTCTTCGGCAAGAAACTATAACTGAATAGAAGATGCTCAGTTTCCCGTAAATATTCTGAATAGCAGATTTTTTAGAAGCAAAACTACGAACCACGAGGTCTGCTTGGGCATGTTTTCAAAATTATCCTTAGCGACACTCAGGTGGTTTTGTGTTTGGTCGGAGGGCTCAACGAACTACGTGGAACCAATTTGGCCGATAGAGAAGTTGAGGAATAAGTTAAAAAACACTGCAGTAGTTAGGGGTATGGTACAGCTGGGTTGATGACGTCAGAGCCCCCTCCCTCCCTCACCACAACAGCTGATGTGGCGTCACCCCCCCTCCCCGCCACCACAGCTGATGTGGCGTCACCCCCTCACCACCGCAGCTGATCTGACGTTGTGTCCCCCACGTGTGACGTCATGCCCCACAATTGATGCAACTTCTGAGTGGATCTACGTCATACCCATACTAATTATCGCGCTAACGCCTAATTACCTCCTACCCCAATTTCCCCCCCACACGTGTTCACGCTAAATTAATCCCGAGCACGTATTTTTACTGAGACGCAATTGCGCAAAAAATGGTCGCTGTACGCTCCAAGCAAACATTACGCGAATTACGAGATTGATAATAAAGAATATCGCGTATTGTCATTATCGCGGAATAAATTTATTAAATAATTTATGTAGATCAGTTTAGACGTAGGGCGTCGTTAAATTTACGCGTGTTTCGAAAAATATATTTAGGACGATAGATAAAACGTGATCGTTAAAGGTACGCGTTTTTGATTTTTTTTAAAAAGACGTAAGACGATAGATAAAACATAGTCATTAAATTTACGCGTTTCGATTGCACGCAATTATATCGAGGAATCAGGGCAATAGATAGAATAAAGTTTTAAAAAATTACGTTGTTCATTATTCCAACGCTAGATCGGGTTTGTAATTATAGGTCGTAGTTAAATTTACGCGTGTTTCGAAAAAAATTTAGGACGATTGTTGGGTGCAAGAATGGTGGGGCTGAGGATCGCAATGAAACTGAAACTCAGTGAGCGTGAGGAGGACTGTATTATACGTGCGTGCGGAATTGAGTTGAATTAAAATTGAGCTGAGATGACACAAGGGCAGTACTTGGAATGCGTGAACTGGCGTGGGTAACCGTATGAGGGAGTAAGAAGTTACTGGGGTGGTTGTTGGAAGCAGAATGATTTTGGAAGAGCTCTGTCGTCGATAGGAAAATGAAATTGGGAGAAAGAAATAAAGAAAGGGGAAAACCTAGAAAACGGGGCTGTGGGACTCGCAGCTGAGGGATTCCCGTAGGCGAGGGGCAGGTATTAAAATAGTTGGAAACAATTAGGCGGTCGGAGACAATGACACGGGGAAGTCCGAGGTCAAAGACTCTGACTGACAACTTCGACGCTTTGCGTCGAACAACGATAGATAAAACGCGATTGTTGAAGGTGCGCGTTTCGATTGCACGCAAGTATAATGGTTATACGACGAAATATGGCAATAGATTCGTCAAATTTACGCAAGTCGTTCAACGAACAAGAAATATTTGAGGCAATAGATAGACCTACCAATCCTAGCAATAGTCCTTAATCTATTATTCGAAACACACGTAAATTTAACGACGCCCTACGTCTAAACCGATCTACATAAATTATTTAATAAATTTATTCCGCGATAATGACGATACGCGATATTTTTTATTATCAATCTCGTAATTCGCGTGATGTTTGCTAGGAGCGTAGGGCGACCATTTTTTGCGCAATTGCGTCTCAGTAAAGATACGTAGCGACGGGGCTCCACGTGTGCGTGGGATTAATTTAGCGTGAACATGTGTGTGTGTGTGGGGGGAATTGGGGTAGGAGGTAATTAGGCGTTAGCGTGATAATTAGTATGGGTCACGCGTGGGGGATTCATAGAGGTGGGGGATGTAACATGGGGGGAATCCTCCCAGAAGTTGCGCAAATTGTGGGGAACATAACGTCAGATCAGCTGTGGTGGAAATGAGGGGGGGGGGGCTCTGACGTCATCAACCCAGCTGTACCATACCCCTCACTACTCACTGCAAAATAATAACACAATGGTTTATTATTCTCATGAACAGCTTGACCTAGTATTACTGCTCCGAGACCCATTCCATTCAATTCAGCATCGAATACTAGTAAACCATACGAAACATGACCTGACTACAATGGAACTACGGAAACTAAATATTCCCCTGGCGCCAGGCGCTCGTAAGCGACTGTTGGCAATTAGCACGATGTTGCGAGTCGAGCGAGTGGGTGGTTTTGATGAGACAGGAGGGAGTACTGTAGTTCCCGCGATTTCTTTCAATTTTTTGACTTTGGCTCTCTAAAATTACTGTAATTTCATTATACGCAGTTGTGCACGTCTGATACTCATTCAATTCGACCCAGGATGTTAAAATACCTTGAAACGATACGAAACACGGCGTAGTTGCAATTATACGGCGTTTCATTAATTTTTTTAACCATTTTTTGCCCATAACAACCATGGGCTTCGTTCGATCGGATTGCCGAGATGGCGGGCACAACTAGATACTAAATGGGATTTTTGTGCGAAAGAACGTTTTTTTAGACCACGTTAAAGGCACAAAACGGCCCGGACGGGGGACGGGGGATGGCGGACGGACATTGCAAATTTGGAATCTCCATGTCTTGAAACGTAAAGTATCAAATTTAAGGGGGGGGGGTTGTAAAAAATTTTTCGTAACCGAAAACATAGGGTTATTATTCAGAATGAATAATAAACCAAAATGAATTTGTGTCGAAAAGTATGTTTTTTGAACATTTTTCTAATTTCACGAGTAAATGCGTCACTAGATTTCATCTAACACACATCTAACGGAATGTCTTTAAACAACCTGTGCCCACATTTTGTTCCCCGCGACGATTTCCGTATGTATTTGTTAAACGGATGTATAAACGATGATGACTCAGAAAAGGAGATTTGTCGAATATTAATCTACCGGTTTTCTAATTTTCTAGAAAAATGCTCGAACTATTTGTATTAAATTAACGAAGGTTCCTGTAGAAACGCGTTGAAAGAAGATATTGCGCTCGGATATGTAGCAGGCCGCAAGAAAGTTGTGTGTGACCACGCACCAGATATTTTTGATGTTCTACAATGGCCGAGTTAGTTCAACAGTTTCCCTCAATCGCGTCACAGACCCAAATGGCGTTTTTCGGACTCAGTAGCAGTCATTATTCGCGAACTGTAAACACGAATTACGCGTAGGCCGGCGTTTAAATGAAGCATTGACGTTTCGTAGGTGCAGACCCAGGTTCTAAGTAGAACGTCAGGTTAGTTCGTACGAACTGAGTGGAAAATGGATGGGATAAGTAATGGGCCTGAGGAAAGTAGTGAGATGCGTTGCACCAGGTATTTTATTTCTCGTTGGTACCACTGAGTGTGGGAGGCTGTTGCGATTGCTCCTCGCCAACCTATAAATGAAGGATTTCGTACCGTGTACAAAGGAAAGGAATGCCTTCGTTCAAGTGGGAGAATTGACGAGCATGCAAGAGACGAAAACGAAGACGAGGACCTTGTTTTGTAAAATGAAACGGTTCGCTTTTATTCCGCTTCCAGATGCAATCAAATAATTACCGGAGACGAACTCTGCGTCCAATTTTATCGCTCAACGATAGGAAACTGCCAACAACAATCGGTTTTATTGAGGGAGTCCTATCAAACGAAGATTCCTCTGGTATCAACGAGTAACTAATTTATAGAGCCGAACCAGTGAATTGGAAGCTTGGAAACCAGAGAGGTTTACAGCTCAGGCCCGCGCGAGGGCCATTAAATTTCCGTGGGACGGAAGTTGGTATTTAAAGGTCTCGTCGTAAACTGTGGAACGATGACGCGCGGGCAAAATGGCTGCTCGGGTCAAATCCGCATTTTAAGCGCCCGCACGAGCGAATGCTTCCACCTTCGTGATTTCGTACTGCGTTATTTACTCGCTATCAGCCCCTAGATGCTGTTAAACGTACTGCCACTTCAGCGTCTTGTACATTTTCAACGAATCAACTCTTCAAAACTGTGTACAAAATATCTGACGAGACGCAGCACACAATTTTCCTCAGCTCTACCTGCAGTATTAAAGTAATTGGGTTAGTTCCGCCAGTAGGTAAATTACTAAAGTTAACGTACCTGTTCGAGAGATTCTACTGCCGACGTTTCGGTCCGAGTTCTGCCAGCCCGAGGGCTCTTAACCCGTCCCCACGTCGTAGACGAGGGAAAGCAACCCCTAGGCTTTCGGAGCCCAACCTCCAGCACATAGTGAACCAGGCCAGCACGAGTCCTTCCTCATTCTGCCAGTGGGCCCCCCTTCTCGGGGGTCAGCGGGGCTCCAGCAGCCCGTGCTACCAGTTGCTAAGCAGTCTCCCACTTAGCAGCCTTCTGGTATGCCTCGGCGTTCTAGCATTGCCTGAGGGGAGGACCTGTCAGGATGTTAGGCCGCCTACCACTTTCCTCAGAGGTGCCGACTAGCCTCCGCCTCTTTTCACCTTAGAAGTGAGTGCAATGAGGCTAAGAGGTGTCGAAGGCGGGTGCAAAGTCCTCCAGTGCCGGGAAGCCAGTCGCTGACACGTAACAGGTCAGGTCAATTGGGAGCTCATCCCCAAACACCGTCTCCCTCAGACGTGCGCGCTGACTTGTCCATCTGGAACATTCGGTAGTTGTCCATGTGGGCGGTTTCAGGGGCGATTCCACAGCTGCACGTCACAATCCCTTATAGGCCGTGATGAGGTCTCAGAAACCGAGTCCCCAACCCGAGCCCGCCAGTCTTGATACCCCGGCAAATGCATTTAGGGCCCTCTTCGAGGTTTTCTCAATGTGAGCCGACAGAGACCCGAGGTGAACCCCCAAGTACCGAACCTCACGTACGGCAGTCAAAGCCACGCCACCTAGCCTGATCACCGGTGGCCGCGCCGTATTATCCAAGTTCCCCACTAGGCATCCCTTAACGGTTTTGCCCCGTAACATCATTATTTCACATTTAGTCGGGGCAAACTCCAGCTTGCTGGTCCCACTCCAGGCTTCCAGGATGCTCGCCACTTGGGCTTCACTTACCTCGAGGGCAGCTCTGCCCGACCCCTGGAGAACCACCAAATCCGCCAGCAGCGAGTTGTTCCAGGAGGCCATCGAACATAAGGTTCCATAGCAGTACCCACAAGTTCCATAGCATAACAGCACAAGGTATCCGTGAGGTAGGAGGGGATCATTTGGAAGAGATCGCGTCGGATGTTCCTCTCCAGCAGTTTCGCCAGACCAAACGGCCACCACACGTTATCAAAGGCTCCTTTGATGTCGAGGAAGACCCCCAAAACGTAATTATCATCTGGTGCGGGCTTCTATCGCGTCTACCCTCGACCTACCGGCCCGGAACCCGTCCTGCTGAGGCGCAGCACGAGCTTCTAACACCGAGTAAAGCCGAGTGGCCAGTAGGCGTTCAAGAATTTTGGCCATCACAGCCAGTAGGCAAATTGGGCGGTAAGAGCTGGCCAACGCCGGATTCCTATCGCCAGACTTGAGGAGTGCTTTTATATCCCCACGTTTCCAGCACTTAGGAAAATAACTTCTCCTAAGACAGGAATTGTAGAGAGCCGTGAGACGCTCCTTTCAGAGCCCCCAGGCCGCCCTGAAGATTTCGGCTGTGACACCGTCCTCCCCAGGGGCTTTCTTTTTCGCACATCTCCATATGGCAGACCTAACCTCTAACGTACCTGTTTGGTGCGTCCGTCTTCTCTGGCTGGTTGAGGTACTGCGGGCGGACTTAACGGCCAGTCAATGATGTATTTGCATCGGAAGCGCTCGCCCACAGTATCTCAACAGCCAGAGAAGATTCGATTCTTATTAACCAACTAAAAACAATGTATTTCCAGTTTATATGAACATCGAGCTTAAGGTTTCAAAATTTATCGACTTCCTCACACTCAAACGACGACCATTTTTGAGTGATCAGTGCATAAGTGATACTGGAGACTGTCCGCACAATTTTCCTGAAATGGAGCGTGCTTAGTGTTTTGGAATTATCAGCTAAAAACTGCGAGCATTGCGAAGATAGTATAGTTGTGGATTGGAACGGGTTTGTAACACAGCAACACTTCATAAAGTAAGGCTAAAAATCCTATTGGCTCCTTCGGGGTTTTGACAGCGTGGCTAGGCCATCCGTAAATCGTGCGAAATGGCAGAAGGCTTCTAAATGACATAAAAGAAAGTGTCAAGTAGACTCCCCTGCGGTACACCAACGATATTTCGTCAGAGTGACATTTAGCTGTGTTTCTTAAGTACAGATAGAGTGTTCTAAGTACAGCGCACAAAAACTAAAGATTCGGGAATGAAGAAATGGGAAAGCACAGGAGGACTCATTCAACTCAAATTTCATACTCAACCAATAGCTGAATGTGAGACTCTAGAACTGCTTCAACAAGTTTGATTAAATGTTGAGTACGAACAATATCAAATAAGTGTGGAAAATGATGAGTGTGGCACGATAAAATACAAGGAATGTTCGTCTTCATCAGAAGATTGCTCTGTGCGCGTGAGACAGTGAACGCGATCAATCGAGCCGAATGGCAAGGCTGTCGGAATTTTGTGGAAACATTGAGAACCCCCGGGGCAAGCATTACAAGTCCTCCATAGGGAGAGCAACGTAGAGCAGGTATTAGCTGCGATGGAAAGTGATTCAGGCTGAGGGAGAAGCCCAGAGGGCAGCAAGGAAGCTAATCTAGGACTCTGTGGACGAGTCAGACTGCCCATTGTGGGCAGTTACAATTCTGCATTCGGGGAGTCTGTGGAAGTTCCGACTGAGTGGCCCCTACCTGCCTCAGACCCCGCCGTTTAATAACGAAGAAAGGGATGGGATTAATACCTTCCACAATATCCGCAGAGCAAGCACATGTTCCAGAATTGTCAGGCAGGAGTTGGGTTTGCCCCGTTTACCTACCTTGCCCTGCGGAGAGTGCCACCTTTCGTGGCCCTAACCCATAATGCACCATGTGCATTCCCGTGGTATCATTTTCGGTGAAACAACCCTTAAGGCGAGAAAGGTCACAGGCCCGTCCCATCATTCAGTGGCACTTTCGGCTTTTCCTCATCCCAGGGTGGGACAATTTGGACTTGCTGACCTCCCTGGGGTTTGGAAGGACCCCAATAAGCTACGATAGAATACCCCCATGCCTCCACCCTTCTCCCTGGGGTTTGGAAGGACCCCAATAAGCTACGATAGAATACCCCCATGGCTCCACCCTTCTCCCTGGGGTTTGGAAGGACCCCAATAAGCTACGATAGAATACCCCCATGCCTCCACCCTTCTCCCTGGGGTTTGGAAGGACCCTAATAAGCTACGATAGAATACCCCACATGCCTCCACCCTTCTCCCTGGGGTTTGGAAGGACCCCAATAAGCTACGATAGAATACCCCCATGCCTCCACCCTTCTCCCTGGGGTTTGGAAGGACCCCAATAAGCTACGATAGAATACCCCCATGCCTCCACCCTTCTCCCTGGGGTTTGGAAGGACCCCAATAAGCTACGATAGAATACCCCCATGCCTCCACCCTTCTCCCTGGGGTTTGGAAGGACCCTAATAAGCTACGATAGAATACCCCCATGCCTCCACCCTTCTCCCTGGGGTTTGGAAGGACCCCAATAAGCTACGATAGAATACCCCCATGCCTCCACCCTTCTCCCTGGGGTTTGGAAGGACCCTAATAAGCTACGATAGAATACCCCCATGCCTCCACCCTTCTCCATAGGGTTTGGAAGGACCCCAATAAGCTACGATAGAATACCCCCATGCCTCCACCCTTCTCCCTGGGGTTTGGAAGGACCCCAATAAGCTACGATAGAATACCCCCATGCCTCCACCCTTCTCCCTGGGGTTTGGAAGGACCCCAATAAGCTACGATAGAATACCCCATGGCTCCACCCTTCTCCCTGGGGTTTGGAAGGACCCCAATAAGCTACGATAGAATACCCCCATGCCTCCACCCTTCTCCCTGGGGTTTGGAAGGACCCTAATAAGCTACGATAGAATACCCCACATGCCTCCACCCTTCTCCCTGGGGTTTGGAAGGACCCCAATAAGCTACGATAGAATACCTCCATGCCTCCACCCTTCTCCCTGGGGTTTGGAAGGACCCCAATAAGCTACGATAGAATACCCCCATGCCTCCACCCTTCTCCCTGGGGTTTGGAAGGACCCCAATAAGCTACGATAGAATACCCCCATGCCTCCACCCTTCTCCCTGGGGTTTGGAAGGACCCTAATAAGCTACGATAGAATACCCCCATGCCTCCACCCTTCTCCATAGGGTTTGGAAGGACCCCAATAAGCTACGATAGAATACCCCCATGCCTCCACCCTTCTCCCTGGGGTTTGGAAGGACCCCAATAAGCTACGATAGAATAATCCCATGTCTCCACCCCACTACCTGGGGGCCACCCGCACACATTTGATTTTCCGTTCCGTATTTGTGGACAACAGGGGAGCTTGGTAGGGCCTTTGCGACCTTGAATCCCAACGAATCAGACAAGATTGAAAGCAATATGCACGAAGGTGTAAAGCGTTAGACAAGCTGATGTTGCAGTCAAGCGACTTTCTCATTCTTCCTGGCACAAACCTCGTTCTTGGCCTTCTCATTATATTCCAATCATCCACCGAGTTACCTTGGTACCTCTCTGTACGGTATGTAGTATGCTCCCTCTCAGTCGTATGTATTTGTCCTGTAGTTAGTTGAACTAGGATGCAGTTCTGTGTATCAAGGTACGTGGAGAGCTAAAGAAGATCATCTTCATAAGTAGATTAGGAACGGGGGCGCAGGAGCGTATAGCTGAATAATGGTAGGGCTCACCGACTCGAGTGGGTCAAAGTTATTTCCAGATGTTAGAGACCGAAGAAAAAGTAAGAGGTGCTAGTTCGGAATTCGTGTTTGAGCGGAAGCGTCTCTTCCTTTTATATCCACTCATGGCTCCTCGAGCTTAAGGCCACTCAGCAGCCACAAATTCGAATCGCGAATCCCTTTCTTTTCTCCCTCGCTGTGACGGTCCTTGTACCTTTCCTTCCGTTTTATGGGAATCCCATTGTAAACGGGCGCTCCGGCCTCGTTATTCTGAAGCCGAGGAAATAAAAAATCCGGACCCTCAAGACCCCCCACCCCTCCAGTACATGTTTATTGGAATTATGCGCTGTTTTAAACCCAATGAGGCCGCTGTTGATGTCAATTCCCGCAGCCCACAGGTATTCACGTTCTGGCAACGCAGGAGGAAGCGGAAATGTTGAGGACTCTGTGGAGGTCGTCAAATTCGTGGGAGCATTAAACTTTATCTGTCGATAAGTACCTCCCACAAAATCCGAACCTCGCGAGAGCACAAATCACCGAAGAGCCTGCTATTTTGCTTTGCTAGTGACACGTGCCCCCCCCCCCCACAATGTTCTGAGAGCGCTTGGGGAAGGTGTGTATTTACATCACTTCTCCATTTGTGGAGTCTCCTTCCGGGATGCGGTATCGTTCTCAAGCCCCCCTGTAGAGGGAACAATAAAAAATAGCGTGGGCTGCGTCCACAAACATATTCTTGCTGCTGGGGCAGGTGTAGAACGTTCAGCGCTTAAAGAAATGGAACCGATAGTTGAAGGCCTCGTGTCTTGATAGTAGTTGCGTGACCAGGAAGGGTGGATGCCACCACGCGCTTGTAGGGATGGGAGTATTCTGTGCAGGTGCCTGGTAGTGTTGTAGCGTGCTTGCCAGTTGTTTATGACCCACTTTTGAGAGAGGGCTAGCTTTTCGTCTTCTGCATCTCGTCACTGACTCCCCGTACTGTTTGGGGTGGGTGGTGTGGGATCCAGATGGCACCATGGCAGAGATTATTGGTACTTTCACGCCATCCAAGTTACGTCATTGCTTACCGCCATGAGGTATACACGATGCCAAGATTGTAACGTTGGGGATGCTCGCCGTCGTGCCTGCGGTAATTAGTTTGAATCGCTGAATCATGCAGCGTGGTGTTCTTGCTGGTGCACTGTCATCTTAGTGCTGGGAAGTGGAGAGAAAGTGGCATTAGTGCGGGGGGTGGCTTCTTCATGTGGAAAGACTGAGGCATGACATCGCCACCATCAGTCGCAACCAGTCTGCAGGGGTCGTGGATGTGCCAAGAAGTGTAAGTCTTGCGGAATGAATGGAGGCAGGTAACATCAGAGTCGCAGCATTGACCGTGTCCTGGCTCGGCGTGTGGTATAAGCACAGTGCTGAGGATGGGGACAAGAAACCAAGTGCTGCACTGTAGTTTTCTATAACAGCGAGCGACGGTTGTTGGGAGGACAGGTGAACTTAGCAGCTTTGCAGAGCAGGTGAACAAAACAACCTTCGCCGAGTTCACGAAGAAGGTGATGGCTGAGAAACGTGGTCACAGTTAATCTGTTCTTTTATAACTTGCTACACAAGTAAATAGTTAGACCGGGTGAGAAACCAGATCAAGAACTCCTCCCACATTGTACGGGATTCCTCACACCTGTGCTCTCTACCGGGAGACTGGCTAACGACCAAATACCTGCCATACCACCGCAGGTCTGAGTTCGGTGGATGCTGCAGGAGGCCTCTTGCTTATTAGCGAAACCACAACTTCCATGACCCTCATTGTTCGAGGGATTAGGAACAATCATCTAAAAAGGAAACAGACCTGCTGAGGATTGGGCTCGGTGAGTCGACCGGCCGTCTTTGAGCAATCAGCACCCGCGTTAGCTGAGCTTTTGTGAGTTTTATTGTGTATCCTTTCATCGCTAGAGCTCGAGAAGGGTAGTCTGAGTGCTATTACAATTCCATTAATCTTAAGTTATTTGTTTTTTTTTTGGATTCACGGTGAGCTGGTGGGGTTGAGGAGTGGGGAGGTACCTGTGAACCCGATTGAGTGAAAATGGAATGATTAAATCATAACTAAATAATAAAATAAAAATTGCCGAATGTTCTGCCAGCGGAGGAATGTTGAGTGTTGAGTTGTACCAGAACTTTGTCTGATATTATTTACGGCAGGGAGGTGAACATGACACGATAGTTCGTGAGGCACGGAACTGTGCTTTCTCTTCATGTGGCTTCGATCCCGCTGTGCTCGTATGGAATTGATTGAAGGTTTTTATTTTACAATCAGGGTAGGTTAGGGCCTTAGGGCCCTCTCCCCCACTTACCCTGAAACAATGTACAAGTTTTGAGTACTTCAATTAATAACTAGTAAGAATTCCTGCGTAAAAACAAAATAATTTCTCTTCTTAATACTACTTTAGGTACTTTTCCAATAACATTGTTTTAAAATTGTTCTTGAAAACATCAACATTCAAATTGAGGTCAAAGATTCCGAGGTTTTCATTGTATAATTTTGATGCTTGAGTCGAGAAGCTTCTTCCGAACAGATTCATCCGATGTGATGGGATATGGAGAACTTTATTTCTGCCACGCGTATTGCGGGAATCGAGGAAGTTAAAATTTTGAAGGATGTAAGATGGACGGTGGTGCTTGAAAGTTGTGAAGATCAGAGTAGCCATCAGGAGTCGTTTTCTCTCTTTGATCTTCAACCAACCTAGCCGGGAGTAATGGGGCGTCACATGCTCATCTAGGCGGAGTCTTAGAGCGAAAGGGAGTGCTGCATTTTCAGCCCTCTGCAGCTTGTCCATTTGGGCACCATTGAAGTCACAAGTTGCCGCTGCAGCATAGTCAAAAAATGGCAAAACGAGGCTCTGTGCAAGTTGCAGCCGTACATTGATTGGGAAGTCGGCGGCCAGTATACGCAATTGGTAAATTGCTTGAAAAGCTCGATTACACGTTGCTGTGACCTGCGCATCCCATGAGTGTGCTCTGGATAGTAATCCCCAGGACTTTAGCATTCTCGACATATTCCAAGGGAGTACAACCCAGAGACACGCGTTTCGCTACAGTCTGATCTATTTTATTTAACAGTTTTTGGTAGCCCATAAGCATTGATTTGGTTTCCCCAATTTCCATTCCGTGTTCTTCACACCAAATCGCTACTCTTGACAATTCGGAGCTCAAAATATCCACCGTCTCATCGAAGCTCCCGATGTTACAGGACCTGTAAAATTGAAGATCGTCAGCGTATGCCATATGCCTTGTGCTTTCTGAAAATACGAGAGACAAAGATGTAGTGTAGAGGATGAAGCATAGCGCCGACAACACCGGCCCTTGGGGTGATCCTACATCAAGATCTCCCCATCACGACAACTCGCCATTGGTTCCTTTTACCGCCATAAGCCTTCCTGACAAGTACGATTCAAACCACACCAAGAGTGAGCCCGACACGCCGACAGATCGCAGTATAGACACAAGTACAGGGTGAGCCATAACAAATGGTGCAGTTTCAAAGGGCGATTAAAAAAAAAAACGGTGCAACTTAGAAGATTACGGTTTGTTTTATTGAACGCCATACATCACCCCATTTCGGTAGATTAAGTCCTGAAAATTACATCAGAAAGGTGGGCGCCCTCAGCAGCGACGCACTGATGTAGTCGATTCCTGAAATTTTCAGCCGCCCTCTCGCACATTTCGATGGGAATCGCGGCGATTTCTTCCCTGATTCGAATCTTGAGGTCTTCCAGAGTGTGAGGTCGATGTTTGAACGCCTTTTCCTTCAAGTAGCCCCACAGGAAAAAATCACACGCACTCAAATCTGGCGATCTTGCCATCCACCCCAAGTCACCCCTGAGAGAGTCGAGGCGTGCGGGGAACATCTGCCGCAGTTTCACCATTGAGATTTGCGCTGTGTGGGCCGTAGCCCCATCTTGCTGAAACCAAATATCCCCCAGATCCTCTTCTTCAGCTAACTGGTTCAATTCGGGTTCAAAAAATCTTTCCAGCATGAAAAGATAACGCTGAGCATTGACGGTAACAGTCCTTCCATTCTCCTCGAAAAATAAGGCCCAATCACCCCAAATTTTGAAATGGCACACCAGACCGTGACTTTCGGGGAGTGGAGAGGTCTCTCGTGAATTTGTCTTGGGTTGTGGTCACACCAATAGCGGAAATTTTGTTTATTAACCGCTCCAGAGAGATGGAAGTGGGCTTCGTCCGAACTGAAAAAAGTGGACGTTGGTGGGATGCGGTTTATCATCTCTTGGCATCGATTCAAGCGGTTTTGGTAGTCTGGAGGTGACAATTTCTGAACAATCATAATCTTGTACGGATGGAATGACAAGTCCATGTGCAAAATCCTCCTTAGTGATGTGTTAGAGATGTTCAGTGCTACTGCGTGCCTCCAAGCAGAGCGCCGAGGCGACTGTTCCACTGCTGCTCTCACTCGAGCCAAATTTTCAGGTGTTCTTGCGTTTGTTGGTCTTCCCGCACCTCTACGCCTTACTGTGGAACCAGTTTCTTTCAATGCTTGAACCCAACGTGCGATAACATTGCGGTTAGGGACGGGATCACGACGTGGGATGTTGTAACGCAGTCGGAAGGCCCGCTGGGTGGCGATGAACGAACGGCCACTTTCAAAAAACGTGCGAATGACGAAACCTCGTTGCTCTCCGCTCCGAACCATTGTAACGACTGAAAACGGGACCACTGCCCGGGCACAATGAGACCCCTCCCAGCTCGTTAACCCCACTACAAGGCATGCAGCACCCCGTCGAAACTGCACCATTTGTTATGGCTCACCCTGTATATCTCTTCGGATAAGGTCGAACGCTGCTGAGAAATCTACAAGTACCATAATAATCAGTTTCTTCGAGTCCATCGCCATTCCTATAAGCTGACTGGAAAGGGTCTAGAATGTTGTGCCGATCTACACATGTCCGCAGCTCTTGATACACCAGCTTGTCGAGAACTTTACCCATCGCACAAAGCAGTGATATGCACGGAAATCATTAACAGAGCTCAAAGATTTCGACTTTGGAATGACTTTTTTCCGTAAGTCCGGGTATACTCCAGTCTGCAGTGATTGATTAAAGATATGTGTGAGGGTGGGGATGATTGCATCTGCAAGCATCTGAAGGACTTCAACTGAGATCCCATCGGCACCAACTGCTTTTGATTTCACGTTGAAGAGAGTTCTAACGATTTCCTCCGAAAGGGTAGGCATTACGAGGGGCTCACGCTGCGGATTCTGGTTGTCGTACCGATTGATGATGTCAAGAGAGGCTGGCCTATTCGAGAAACGGCAAAAATGCTGGCACAGTTCGTCGGGCGAGACCGCAAGTTCAGTCTCTATCTCCTTCACCCCGATACCAATGTTGCGCACGATCTTCCAGAACTCCTTGGAATCTTTGTTTGTTTTGAAAAGATTGTGATAGTATTTTATTTTGGCATTTCTGAGCATTTGTTTGGTTTTGTTTTGGAGTTTTTATATATCTATACTTCTACTAATCCGCTCTGTTCGACGCAAAGTGTCGAAGTTGTCAGGGTCTTCGACCTCGGGCTTCCCCGCGTCGTTGTCTCCGTCCGCCTAATTGTCTCCAACCGTTTCAATAACGGACCCTAACCTGCGGGAATTCCTAAGCTGCGGGCCCCCAGCCCCCTTTTCTAGGTTTTCCCCTTTCTTCATTTCTTTCTCCCAATTTCATTTTCCTATCGATGACAGAGCTCTTCCAAAATCATTCTGCTTCCAACTATCACCCCAGTCACTTTTCACTCTCTCACACGGTTGTCAGTTCACACGTTCCGAGTACTGCCCTTGTGTCGCCCATTTGTAATTCATCTCACCTCAATTTCAATTCTACTCAATTCCACACACACGTATAATACAGTCCTCCTCACGCTCACCGAGTTCAGTTTCGTTGCGATCCTCAACTCCCCCATTCTTGCACCTAACACGCTCCATGTGAGAAATGTAATTGCTCCATTATGGGCAGTCGTAAAACTCGTAAAAATTGATTGGATAGAAAACTAGTGATACGTAACAGTCAAAAATGGATATATAATCCACAAGCCGCGCTGATCTCTGACTTCGTGGTGTAGGGGCGTGTTGTGCGGATTCCAGATTTGGACGCATCGTGACCCATCCTGTGTCTCCCACGAAACTCGCCTGTCACCGCGTGTGTTGCCTTTGGGGGTCCGGTTGCAGCCGTAATAAGACACAAATTTACCCCGAGGCCACTGAAAGACCACGAACGCGGCATTTCCCCCCATCACGTTTCCTTCGCCCTCGTTCCTTGTCCCCCTCGAGAAATGATGAAATCCTAATAACCTGCTCCCCTCCTGAATGCAGCGCATCTTCCTTTTATATCCACTCGTCGCTCCTGCGGCTTACGGCCACTCCACCGAAAATTCCGATCGCAAACCCCTTTTCTCCCTCACTCTCCTAACAGCCTCTTTATATTAGCTCTTGTTTTCAATTTGTTTTATAGCCGCCGCTCCGTATTTTCCAGGATTACGCGTCAAGTGAAAGAACCGCCTCTCCTTTTCTACATCAACTCAAGAGAAGCCGACAAGATCGATTCTCGTCGGTTTCTAATGGTCTAGATGAATACCTTTGCGAGTCAACGCTGTATTTGCAGACTTACCCTCGAGAACTCACTCTATAGAGACGCGAAAGGAACAATGAAGGGTTTCTCTTACGAATTCAATCTTGTGCGGAGAGTGAGAGATTTACCTCTTTTGCGAATATCAAGACATAGGCACCTTGCAGCACATTGTCCCTGATAAAACCCTACAAAATAATCTGGTGCGCCGCATTACGCAACTTTCATCAGCCTCGACCTGTCAAATATATTTTACACTCAGTTCATATGAACTTGGTGAAACGTAACCTCCCACTCATGTCCCGAACATTATTGAGCAATCAGTGCAGAGAAATTATGAGACTGTCAACATTATTCGGTTTTTAGAAGGATCGTGATTGCTGTTTTGGAATTGTTCGAAGCGGACTGTATTTATTATGACGTATGTCACTGGTTCAGGTGGTTTTCGAGGAGTATCAGGAGGTTTACGGAAAGGAATAAGGTCCTACCTTTGTGCTATGGCGGCGATTCGTCGATAGGGGGGCCCCCAGCAGGATGTCTTCCTCTTCCAGCCGATTATGATGCCGAGCCACAAAATTAAAGTTAATCGGAGGCAGATTTCCAAACCGGTTCACAAGTAAGGTTTTCCAACAGAAGAAAATAGTTCTAATAAGGGGAGAAAAAACAGGGGAACACAAGGTGATCGGACAGCCTTTTGAGCACGAATGAAAAAGGGAGGGGGTTAGGCAGGAGAGGAGGACAGGATCAGACACTGATCGAAACGACCCAGTCCAACAAAGAGAACCAGCCTCGAACAGGAATTATTGGGTAAAAACTGAGAAACGGTATCAAGGTAAACGGTGGTGGTTTGTACCGTATTGTGCTAGCATTCTTAGAAAAATCTCTGTGGTATTCCCAAAATCATGCTTGAGGTACATGCTTACGTGATATTTTGGAGTAACCTCAGAAATTCTGAAATTCAAACCACCGCCGTTCCGTTTAGTTTTTCTCCATTTCTTTTGTGCCCCATAAATTGTAAAATAGTAACCCCTCACTGTTCGGCACAGGCCAAATTAGCTGGGATTTTTGGCCTCGGAATGTCCTCACTTGCCCTCACGGGACTCACTGGCTTTAATGGCAAATTCATTGTTTCTGTTAACACCTTCTGTTTTCTGGCTGTTTTGTTTACCTATGGAAAGTCCTCCTCTTCAGTTATTTCCGAATGATAACGGGTTTCCCCTTCTTCCGGACTTCCGTCCCCTGAATTTACATCCCTCTCCTCGACAGACAGCTCCTCGCAAACTTATGCACCTACTAGCTATTGCGGAATACAGTCGTCTCCCAGTTCTCCCAACAGACATTAGTTTCACCTGTCTTCGACATCTAATTTGGGTTCCTCATCCCTTCCTCGTACAACTAGTCTCACGCCTTCAGAGCCCCTTCGTTCACACTTGTATACACAAACTCATATTGTGTTCCAGCTGCCACTGTGCATTTAAGTGTTCGAATCGTGTTGTGATATTCCAAATCTTCAATTACAAGTTTCGTGCTAGAGTAAACCCCGTCTCTTTGGTTCTTTCTAGTCTACCTTGGCCAAAACACCTTCTCAAAAAACTTGTTGTTCTGTGTTGGAGAAAGAGAAAGCAATAAAGCCGTGAATTTATTGACGAATTAGATGAACGATATAGAAACGTATTGATACATTGAGATTTAAACGATCAATTGATTACGATAGTTCTGATAAAAACGTTACTTGAATAGCATAATAGTGTTCTAATTTAACGGTCTTGGAGTTCTGATGGAGCAGCCAATAGATATGTGAACTGGCGTTAGGATGAGAGCAGTGAGCAGAATACTAAGGGCAGTGATTGTGGACTGCCTGGGTCTGGAGGGCGTAGAGTAGGAATGCCCGAGTAGACTTGTTGAGAGAGTGAACATTTTGAAAGAGGGGTGAATATGCTGGAAACTTAGAGAGGGGGGGGGGGTAATACCCGTTGCTGACTTCGGAAATAATCCTTACAGCCTTTTGTTAGCAGGGGAGGCTAATTGAACTCCCAACAAAGGAGAAACCCGGCACTCGATGGAATTTCCTGTTAGGGTCAAGATCAACGAATCCAGATCATGCTGCCAGTTTCATATAACACCGCCATGAATACTGCTCAATAATGATCGTAGCATGAGTAGGAGTAACTCAGTAAATTCTGGAAGGTTAATGCCATCAGTTTTAGAACTTTGAGCTACCAAGTTTATCATTAAGTTTATTGTTCGAATTGACTGAACTACTATAGTGATGAATTTTCATAGCACCACAGCTGTGGAACGTCTTGGTATTGGGCTGTGCGAAGGTCGTGTCAGCCTCTTGGCCCTAATCTGCCCTAGCCTGGTAAAAAGAGTAAAGGAGGGGACTGAGACAAAACGCAACTTCCAATGAATTCTCAATCACTCGGATGTCTACAGGATCCCATTTCTGGGTTGCTCAGGACTGGCAGATTTCACCCTAACGCCCTGCATAGGCATCTTACATGCACCCTAATGCACCAGCTTAAAGCCACGGGCTATGCACCCCCAGCGTCGGGGATAAATATTCCTTTAGGCTAGAATGGTTGTGAGCCAGCCCAGACTTACAGCTTCAGGAGGGGTTTGAACTTGCCCCTCTTCGCTAAAGGCACCCACATCCCTGGTCCGCAAGGGCCCCCTCCAAACCATCTGCACCCTGCAGCTGGCCTGAGTGAGAGCCCTGCAAATGCCAATTTTCCATTCCCTAGAGGGGTAAGATTCCCTCCCACTTCCCACCAACTCCCATTTACCAGCCAATACTCCCAATAAATTACATTCATTCATCCAATCAACCATTTTTTTTTTGACCCGAGGGCGAGTGGGACAAGTCCCTTTGTCACTGCGGCAGCATATGGGCTTATTGTGATGCTGGCCCTTTCATAGTAGAAGGCGTCGTACATACCCGCCCCCTTAGGAAGCTGAGCATGTCCTTCACCGCAGAGTATGCTATGGTTTGGGGTTCAGTGGTCCCCTGACCGAAGTATTCAAAGCGTTTTGCTGCCAAGGCAGGGCATTCACATAGGATATGCTCTGCTGTCTCGTCCTCCTCACCGCAGAGTCTGCATTCCACCGCCTCTGAGCTGCCCATCTTGTTGAGGTGATATCTGGGTTGGCAGTGCCCGGTAAGGAAGCTTATCAGTACTCTTAGATCTTGTCTAGAGAGTGTCAGCATCGCCTTCGCCCTTTGACAGGAAGGCGTGACAAGCCTTTTCGCCCACGGGTGGTTCACGCCCGATGGGTAGGGATTCTGTACCCCTTTTCGCGAGGCGGTCAGCCTTTTCATTGCCCTCATGCCCCCTGTGAGCCAGCACCCAAATGAGGGAGAGCCTGTTACGGGCGCCGAGCTGCTTGAGCGCATAGAGGCATTCCCATGCCAGCTTAGACCTAAAACTATAGGCTACGATGGCCTTTAAGGCGGCCTGGCTGTCTGGGAAAATGTAGATCCGCTTGCCCTTGAGCCCTTTGTTCAGGATCTCTTCTGCGATCTCGTGGGTTTTGCCCATTGTTCGCGGCTGCTTATTCAGTCAGCATGCTGACCATATTCACAGCTGGCCGCAGACATGCCCCTGGGGACAATGCCGTGGCCGTTCCACTATCCACAACCCGTGGTCGCGCCTGGTAGCATGGGCATGCTCCTGGGAAGATAACCCAGAACCATACTCTAACCTAAATTCCGTGCACGCAATACATTTTTTTTCCGTGCCGCATCCAAGTACACTCCATTCACACTGCCGGCTGAGGGGGGCATGAAAAACCCCAGCTGGCCTTGAGCCCACCTGCACAACTAGTGGGCCCCCTACGACCCTGTATCTTTGGGCTTCTCTATTGCCTGGGGGATCTGGACGTCCCCTAGAAATTAACAGATCGGAAATAACACAATAACACAACATAACTCAACTGAAGAACTCAGGCATAAATTGCTGCAGAATAAATAACTCAAAATGGCGCCCGAGAATCCTGGAGGGGTTAGGACTTGCCTCCTCGCTGAAAGCCCCCAGGACTTTAAAGCCCCCCCCCCCCACCACCACCACCGCCAAATCAGCCGCACCCTGCAGCTGTTTTCCCCCAACGCAAGTTTTCTGTCCCGCGGGCTTGAAACAGCTAATTTATTACCTACAAGCTGGTTCTCAATGAAGGTCGTGGTATTAGTAGCAACAGCTCGATAAATTCTGGAACGTTGAGGGCAAGAGGGGGGGGGGAGGGCATGAATAAGCTGTTGCCACAAGTATTGCTGAATGTGAGGAGGGCTGAGGAAAGGTTTGTGACGCCTCGCGTTGGAGTTATGAATATACTATACAATTTCTGTTGCACATCTACTGTTGTACCTAGAGAATATCAGACTTAACTTGCGGAGTGGCAACCAGTCGACTGTGGCGTGTTATCCAACCAAACAATGTGGCATGTTTTTGTTTTAGTTTTCGTCGAGCGGCGATACTCTCGAGCGTAATGAAGCAATTCATAGCTCGAGGTGTTGTACTAGTATAATAACGCCAACTTAAGACACCCCCCTCTAACACGCGTTAGTTTCGATGCCGGAGCTTTCTCCCGCTCGGCCCTTCTTCCGAGCTCCGCATAATATCAACCACTCAAACTCCCTGCCAACTCGAACAATTTATCAAAACCCGCGGGGTAGTTATAATCCCAGTTGTCCCGGGTAAAAGGCCTAGTGAATTCCGCCCTAATCTCTACCTCTCGGATGCCACCGAACCTCGTCGCTGTGATATAATACCGCGTCTGTCTTCTCAACTGCACGCTGGAAAATGGCCGCCGCTTCCATACTTGGATTAGCTTTTTTCCTACCAAATAACATCCCTATGTATCCAGCCAGCAAACAATCGAGGCTTTACTTTCTCTGCGGCTCATCACTCCCGTTCACGAATTGTCTGAAGCCATTCATTTGCAGGATGACACCTGAGCCGCCTCTAGCCTTCCGTCCAGTACTGGGCGTTCTGTAACCAACTTTTTTTTTTCTTTTCGTGAAACTCGAGAGCAACCGAAAGGCTAAATAAACTCTTTGTTGGTTTCGTGAAAAATGGAAACCCCTCAGGTGCTTAGAAACGCGAACGCTCAGCTCCGTCATCTCCTGTTGATATATTTCAGCGATACCAATTTTCTGGATTGGAGTCCTATTTTTTTATTTATTTCATTCGCACGGGCAAGCCCAGTTACGTAATGAATATATTGAAAACTTAAGGTTTCGAGGAGCAACACATGAAAAATTAACAAAAACAACACGAAAGAAAATAAAGTCATAATAGTAACCAATCCGAGGAGATCAATTTGAGGGAGGTACGCGAATGCAAATGAATTCCCGTCTTAACCCGGACAAAAGGAGTGGTTCAAGGGGGAGAAGTGCTGATTGCTTTCTTTAACAACCAGAACTGGCTCGAGAAGAGATTGAAGCCTTGATACAAGCCTGTGAGGTAGTTTGCTGTCTGGGGAAATAGGCAGAGGCAGCCAAACAGCAAACAGGTAGTCAAACTGGTAGGAAATTTAGGGAACGAATAAAAGAGCATGAAAAGGATTTTAGGAATAACAAAGGTGATTCTACGTTTGCAAGTCATCTGAGTGAATCTAATCATGACTTTAGTTTTGATCTAACAAATAAGCAGTATGTGGAATTTCTTCACTTTTGCCCAAAAGTAGTTATGTTGGATGTGCTGGAAAAATTCGAAATTGTTAAAAGTGATAGGAGTGGGAAGTCTCTAAATGAGGTAATCCCTCAAATTATTTCACCATTAATAGGTTCATTTTGGTTTATTATTCATTCTGACTAATAACCTTATGTTTTCGGTCACGGAAAATTGTTTACAACCTCCTCTCAAAATTTGATACTTAACGTTTCAAGACACGGGGATTCCAAATCTGCAATGTCCGTCCGCCGTCCCCCGTCCACCGTCCTCCGTCTGCGCCGTTTTGTGCCTTTAACGTGGTCTAAAAAATCCGTTCTTTCGCACAAAAATCCCATTTGGTATCTAGTTGTGCCCGCCATCTCGGCAATCCGATCGGACGAAGCCCATGATTGTAATGGGCAAAAAACGGTTAAAAAAATTAATGAAACGCTGTATAATGCCGGAACTACAGCGGAAGTCAACGTTTCGTCGTTAGTACTCCCTCCCTCCCGTCATATCAAACTCATTCACCCGCCGACTCGACTCGCAACGCCCTTTCGACTCGCAACGGGTTCGCTGGAAGGTTAGGGCCACTTCCTCTGCACACCCCTCCATCGAATCATAAATGCCTACAGACGTTTATGGGCGCCTGGCGCCGGGGGAATATTTAGTTTCCGTAGTTCCATTGCAGCCAGGTCATGTTTCGTATGGTTTACCACGGTAGGTAGAAGAGAGCGGTAGGGGTCGTTAGGAAGCAGTCGACGCCGTGTGACGTCGCTGGTGAATAGTCCAGACCAGGCGTTCCGTTTCTCTTGCATTCAACTGAACGTTTTTCGAGAAAGCGCCAATTGGTTCAACCTATATCCTCATTTAGAACTTGTTCTGCTATTTGTTTATTCCCTCTCCAATCTTGACTAAGGAGGAAGGAATACCTATAATAAAACATTAAAAGCAAAAGAGCCAAACTGACGAGTGTAAACAGGGTTGAAATAATTAAAAACATGTCAAAATTCCCATGCTTATGTTAAGTTTATTTAAATAATATCATGAAATAAAGAATACACATATATTTATATATCCTTACACATGTTGTGTGAACATTCATTTAACTATTTTACGAAATTTTTTCGCGATTTTTCGTTCATTTGAGTTTTTACGTTTTCCTGGCTTCTGCTGCTTCAGTTCTGACGCACTCTTATTAAGTCTCTTCATTCTGATGAAGGTCCGAGTTCTAACATAACATGAAATGACAAAATCTTCAAACTGTGGATATTTGTTTTTTATTTGTTGTGTGAGTGTTTTGAAAACATAAGGTTCGCGATTAATATATTTTCCATGAAACCTGATGAACTCATTTTCCTTTTTTGTTATCATGTCCATACACCCTTCGGTAGGCTCCATCAGAGAACCCCGGGACAAAGTGTGGAGCCATTTATTATCACTTGATGCTGACTCTCTAGTATACCGGCCGTACAACGATGCTTTTCCTGGGAACTTTTTTCGAACTCTGTAGGCAATATATCCCGCCATGGTTTCCAGAAGCTCCAACTTCTCATTCGTTTCCGTCAAATCAGTGGTTTCTTCTTCATTTAGATCAAGCTGGTTTAAAATTTCGTCGATTGTAGTGATGTACTCATCTTCGTTTTCCTTGCTGTTGCTTTCGTCCCCAATTATGGCGTCAGCAGGTGGAAAATGTTCGTTGTTTTCCAAAGGGGCTACTGATTCTTCATAGATGGGCGAAAGAATATCAGCACTCAAACTTCCGCTGGTCTCGACTGTGCAATTACTGCTGTGTTTTCATTATTTTCTGGAGGGTTCTGATTTTTCTTCTTCTCAAGTACCTTCATTGTCTGTATTAGCTTGAATAATTTTTCCAACGCTTCAATTTGTTGAAATTCACATTTACCGAAAGCAGTAATGACCAGTGTAGGCAAGGTGAATTGGAAAGGGTCTTCACCAGTTACGTCACTGGAGCTGGGTTTTTCCCGAGCGCCGAGCTAATGACTACCGTGTGGTTTACTAGTATTCGATGCTGAATTGAATGGTATGGGTCTCGGAGTAGTAATACTAGGTCAAGCTGTTCATGAGAATAATAAACCATTGTGTAATAATTTGCAGAGTTTTTTCCTCCACCATTGTTTGTGCCCTGTCACTTCCTAAACCTTAATTGGCGTCAGTTGATCCCCCCAGCCCCGCCCCCTTTCACTTCTCTGAGCCAATAGGCTTCAATATCTCCTTTCACCTGACTATATAAGATGTCCTTTCTATGAAGCACCTTCAGTTCATGTTTGTTACTGATGATGACCTAACCGTCGAAATCGATATAACAATTGTGCTCATTATTTCTGTGGAAATATAGAAAATTTTATTTTGTTTTTTAACTATAGTTAGTTTCGAGTGGATTTTGCTGATACCCTCATTGTATATGTTTCGTGTCAACCGCTGCGACCATCCAGGACGGCTGGGCAAACGGTCAAACTTTCGATTATGTGGCAAACTTCAACCCAGCTAGACATCAAGTTTGAACTGATTTGATTCAATCGATGGCTCTCAATCGCGTTCACACGCGCAGGCCATTTTCCTAAATGGTGATTTTTGGACTCAGTAGGGTCTGTAACGTAAAGATCTGAGGAGAACTCAAAATATTTTACGTTTAGACGATTACATAACTTTCCTTTCTACTTCGTAGAGCCAAAGAATGTACAAATGTGAAACGGTGGATGGCGTAGGGCCCAGGCAGAGAAGAAGATATCAGGGCACCAGCCAAGGCCGTGGGAACAATGACCGAAGTCGTGGCCATTCAGGCCCATTTCCCATCTCCCCAGAGTTATTGGGAGTCGGCTTGGCTTCTTTAAAAGGGGTTTCGGAATCAATCTACCAGTCCCCTCCACGAATTCTAGGATCTGTTTCCACTCGGTTTCTCTCAAACTAGTGCTGTTTAGTATTCTCTCCCCCAATATGTTGAATCTAGTACCAAACCATAACGGACATTCCCTAAGATAGTGATCTACTGTTTCTATTTCTCCGCATGGGCACCTGGCGTTGATGTTCGGATTTATCCTGTTTAGGGTCTTACCCACCGCATAGTGCCCAGATAGCATTGCAGTGATTCTTCGTAGTCTCATATTGCTTAAGCCCAGTACCCAATTGGTTTTTTGTAGGTTATAACTAGTTATACCCATAATTTTGGAATGTTGGTACCCTTCATAGTTATTTATTTCGTCACATACATTTCTCCACGTTTTCTCATTTATTTTTACTTTCAGTTGTTGCATTGTGATAGGCGAGAACGGTTCTGGTCTACAGAAGTGTCCTCTGGCTCCCACCTTGGCTAGCTCGTCCGCTCTCTCATTCCCCGCATACCCCCTATGCCCGGGTATCCATTTTAGCGTGATTGTGTTCCCTAGTTGTTGGAGTTTCCCAACCTTGTGCTTTGTTTCTTCTATGAGATAGCTCCTGACTATTGGATTGCCCAATGTTTTTACCACAGATTGGTTGTCAGTGTAAATAGCTATATTCGTGTTCCTAATGTTCTTTGTTACAAGTGTGCTAATACATAAGTTTATCGCGATGAGTTCACTTTGGTACACTGAGGTATTGGTACCTAGTGAAAGTGATCTTCACATTCTAGTGCAGGAATGAATATTCCGATTCCTGCGTTACCATCTAAGTGTTTGGAGCCGTCTGTGTAGCAGATGATTTCAGATTCATCCACCACCGATGGCCTGGTCTCCCACACTTGTCTTGAGTCTATTCTAGTGTTGAGGTTTCCCTGGAGCTGATATGTCGTTGTCCTGTCATCCATTGGCATGTTTGCCTCTGGTATGCTGCTTATGACGGTTGTGCAAACAGATCCGTGGCCGTTATTGTGTAAATGGTTCCAGTCGTTGTTTTTTCTAAGTCTTAGTGCCCCTCTCATTGCCCTCGGGGCCCAGGCAGCGCCGTCAATTTCATCCTTTGAGGAAATGCCTGATAGTAAAAGTTGTGTGAGTGTGATATATCCGTATGATCATAGTTCTAGGTTGTTTGAGATGGAGAAGGAGCATCGCATGCTATTTTCTCCACCATTCAACCGCTAGACACTCGGTTTCTCTTCAGGATGAGAGCAAGTGAAGAGCAGTTTTCCAATCACAAATCGTTGCCCAACGTCGATGTTAAAGTTGGCGAAACGGCTCAACTTCAAATCCCGCCACAATCCGGTAACTTTCAATAGTTACCGAGGATGTTGAAAGTTGGATGGAACGGAGTTGAAATGAGAAAAATGTTGGGTTTTTTTTTTTTTTTTTTTTTTCTCGTCTTGTCGAGCGTGTGGAGTTGAATAAGAGGATCCGTTCGGCTGACAATGGCTTGCGCCAGAGGTCGTCCTACCAGAGCCACTCAGTTAATGGCCATATTTCTTCTTTCTCTTTCTCTTCCCTTTTCCACTCGCGATTTCCCGTGAATCGAAAACCACTCCCGGGCCAGACGTCGTCGTCATCGCTCCCCCCCCCCCAGCCAACATCTCTTATCCCTCTTTTCCCGGATATCGCCGTCCAGATATTCGCGATTCCCTCGGGATGCTAATGCACTTGGCGCCCTGATCCCTGTTTTAAATTCCTTTTGTTTCTTCCTCTTCAACTTCATTTCCCACCGCCCATTCGGTTTATAATCCTCTCCTATTCTTCACCGGCCGGATTCCCAAATATTCTAACAGAACTCCGAACCGCTCATTCGTTCCAATTAAGCGCATTTCGGAAGGTTTATTATTTATTTTGTGGTCCAGCTAATTTTTGCGGACCTGATATCTACTTGGATGGAAGGAGAATGGAACAAACAAAAGTCGATGGCTGATTTCGTTGTCTATTATGGTGTGAAACCGTATGTCGTTGTTTGTTGATTGCCAACAGCAATTTTAAAATGACGCTTATAACACCTTCAAGTGATGCGCAAACTCTTAACTCTTGAACAACTCGGACAACTTTTTACTTCCCTTGGCTCTACAAAGTAGAAAGGAAAGTTATGTAATCGGCTGAAAAAATAATTTTTAGTTCTCTTCAGATCTTTACATTTCAGACCGAAAAACACTATTTGGGAAAATGGTCTGTGTGTGTCACTCTGCGTCTAGAGAGAACCACCGTACCAAATCCAATAAAACTTGATATCTCGCCTGCACTTTACTATGGGACGCCAAAATAGGGGTATGGAAAAAATCCACCGAAAGTTAACTATAGTTATCATAGTGATCAAAACACCAAATATTTTTTTTATCGAAAACGGCTCTAACGATTTTGATTAAATTTTTTATATAGATAGCTCTCAATAAGGCAACTATACCATGAAATTCCCATTTGTGGGAAAATGACGGGAGCAGCACAATAAATTATCAAAATTTTCGACGAAAAGCGTTTTTATCGCAGTTTTTGCTTTATGAACTTCGCTGGAATGTTAATAGAATGTTAAAAAAATTGGTATTGTAGTCCATTCCAATACCTAAAGGGTGAGTGTTTGAAAACGCTCATGAGATACATGAGGCTCACTCACGAAATTCCTGAATTTCGACTACTGCCGTTTCGCTTACTACCAGTTCTAAACGTTTTTACCCAACAACTCTGCCAAAGTGATTACTATCCTTCTTCAAAAAATTATTGTTTATAGCCTCATTAATTATCTGTGTATTTCAATAATGTGTCGTGCTGCGTGAAGTGTGATTACTTCCAAACACCCCGTCTCGAGCACATATTCCCCTGTGTGAGCGAAGTTTTGTACCACGGTAATCTCATAATGTTTCTCCGTGAATAATTGAGCGTTGTTTAAAGGAAGTGGAGAGTGAAAGGTAATGAGGAAAAATGAACAAACTCGTACCGCAACTGCGAGTCGGTGTAGGTAAAATTTCACAAACCAACGCGCTAGTAACATATGAGCGGAATTACAAAGGGAACGTGTGAAGCTGCAAATCTGGCTTGTTCAGATGCAGCTAGCAGTTTTAGCTGATATTATTTTATATTTTTCACTCAGTTCATTTGAACTTGGTAAAGCATAACGAAGAAGTAGCGCTCAAAGTTCCAAAATTTATTGAGTGGCCGCTACTCATGCCACGACGATTATTGAGCAATCAGTTCACAGAAAACGTGACTACGTACGATTTTTAATCGGCCTGTATTGGCAAAGTGGTGAATATTTATCAAGCCAGATATTGAGCACGGAAGTTTAATACGACAAAAACTATTTTAACAATTAAATGTTGAGCTCGTATCAAACAGAAATAGAAAATAAAAAGTAATTTCGTGTGAAGGAGTCCAAAGCAAAAAAACAACAAAAAGTAGTAAATGAATTGGTAGTCGTACAAGCTTTCGTCGCCCGGCGTTTAAAGTTTGTGCTCCCTTTTGATGTACAATAGGCCTCCGGCTGTATAGTGGTAGATGTCGAAATATGACGGTGGTAGACGTTGTCGAACTACGGGTTTGTTGTTTTCCTGCGATTATCGTGATACTGCGACCCGACGGGAATGCTGAATACGTG
The DNA here is from genome assembly GCA_020466155.1 of Pachypeltis micranthus. Classification (NCBI taxonomy): domain Eukaryota; kingdom Metazoa; phylum Arthropoda; class Insecta; order Hemiptera; family Miridae; genus Pachypeltis; species Pachypeltis micranthus. The sequence continues at coordinate 76,926,918 of CM035768.1, read as the reverse complement.
GTAGGTATGTTCGCGTTACACAAAGTGAGTAAATGGCATTGAATAAAATATATCAGCCGTTCTAACGAATCCGGAAAACATTATTCGGGAAAATGGTCTGTGTGTGGGTGTGTGTGTGTGGAAACGTGGTCATAGTTGATCTGTCCTTTTGAAACTTGCCAGTCAAGTACATAGTTAGATCAGGTGGGAAACCAGATTAAGAACTCCTCCCCGACGGTACGGGATTCCTCAGGTGGTCACCTCCGGGCTGTCACACACGGGTAACAGCTCTCTACCGGGAGACTGGCTAACGACCAAATACCCGCTGTACCTCCACAGGTTGTAACGTACTGAAAGTCGTATGTGAGCCCGAAAGAAAAGAACAAATCAAATACGCTCAATAATACTCATAATACTCCTTTTAGAAGGAAATAAATAACCTATGCTCGGATTGTATTAAATGACAATAAAGGGACAATGGGGAAAATGAAACACCAAGCTCCGATTGCTTACCTTACTTCACACAATCTAAAGGGGAATTTAAACACTGGCTTATAACAGGGAATAATTCGCTAACGAAGCCAGCAGCCGTTCTGATGGATAAATGCGGCTCTGACGCTAATATAAACAGCGGCGGGCTGCACAGGTGGCGGCCAGTGTTGCCACCTCCTGTAGCTCACCGCGAACCATTACGAGGTCTGAGTTTGGTGGATGCTGCAGAGGCCGGCCTCTGGCATATTCGAGGGTTTAGGTACAGTCATCAAATAAGGAAACAGACCAGTCTGTAAAAGCGGGGGTAGGCAGAATGACTTGAGTCGCCTAGCCTCCACAAAAAAAATTAGAGGGGCCTTAGCACCTTCAAATAACCTGGCAGCGGTGTGCCATCCGTAAGTACCAAGCCCCCATGCAGTGCTGGAAATTCCAGCGTTACGGGCAGCTGCCAGTAGCCTGCACGAGATCTGTGGTGTGCGCCTGGTGCTGGACAGCAAGCGTGAGGCCCCCCTCCCCTCAAGGGTGCAAACTGCGTTTTAACGCAAACTATACCAGATCTCGCACGTTGGACCATCCATCAGCGAACCATTGCCACCCAGGAGTCACGAATGGACTACGAGTAGGCTAAAAACTCCACGAACCCACTAGCACAACACAAATAAGAGTTCCCCGTATACAGCAAAGTTGCTAAAAGCGCCCTCAAAAAACGCTGAAGCGTTTTGCAATACAGGAACCGCACATAGGTTCCCAACCCCTTGGTCTGGGAGCGCAGGCATGAGAGTGGGATTCGCAGCTCTCTGGGATTGGGCCAATACTCGATTTGGGTTGATTGTGAGTTTGCTACTCCAGACAACAAGGCAGTAGCCAATCACGCCTAGATTTATGGCCTTGTGTGGATAGTGTCACAGTAACACACTCGTCAAGTAGCCTCAATAATGTTCCCAGTGAGGCAAACCTTTGAATGGTCGTGTACAGCCTGATACTCCCATTGTGGGCACCCTAGTGATCGTAGTCTAGTGGTTATAGACGCCCCCTCGCTCTTTGAATCCTTGATCGGATTTTATTGAATTCACTCAACATGCGTTCATTAAAGTCGTACGCTCCAGGAGCAGCGACTAATAGTGAGGAGGGAGATGTACCACCTGACTCTCATTATAGGTACCCTAGTTATCGAAGTCTAGTGGATTTAGACGAAGATTCATAATCTGACGAAAGTTGGGCGTTGGATCGGAGCTCGTGATCGCTGCGGCCCTCCAAACATTTCCACACCCCCCCCCCCCCCACGCGCGTAACAGTAGTGCTGATCTCTCCACTGAACAAAATCTTTCTGCCATCGACGAATGGACGTTAGATAAATTCCAAGCAAGACGAGAATCCTCGTCAAAGGGATGTGACAGGTATACGTTTTTCCCTAACATCTGCAAATGTCTTGGGAGGAAGTAGGTTGAGCCAGACCGCTGGACAAGCGAGTTCCTCATGGGAAAAGAAGACTTCAATGCGCGGCTCCACTTTTTTTTCTCTCAAAGACTCCATCATGCACGTCTTGCAACAGTGAGGTTGTTGAAAGAGCAGACAAACCTATTAGCATTGACTGCTACAAAGCAACTGTACCGCCTGACTCCCTTTGAAGGCAAGCGGTTGATCGTGGTCTAGTGGTTAAGACAGTCGATTCATAATTCTCGACGCAGGTCGAGGATTGTGGATCGAGCTCCGGCGCGATTGCCGTAATTTTTGCCTGAGTCAGCGGATTTCCAAAAGCGTCTCCGAACCCCCTCGTAACATTGGTGGCAGCAGTGGGATGTGCGCGCTTGCTGAATTATGTCAGTCCTCGTTGGGGGTATAGTGCTAAATCGAGGACCCCCCATGCAGTAGTCGTTCACGCGACACAGAGTGCAGGAATAGCGCTTAAAAAACCGACCCTGATTGCGAGGTTGCTCAGGTGTCGCTGTAGAGGGTTTGGTTTGCTGGCTAGACAAGGTTTTAGTTGAATACTTGTGCTTTCTCTTGTCTTTAGGAGAGCGAGGAGGAGGAGGAGTAGGTCGTCTCTCCTCACTCTGGACTGTTGCTGTGAGTGAGATCCCGGGGTTTGGAGGATCTGGTTTGGTCCTCAGTGCCTAACACATGCTCAATGCTGTTTTAGCTTTTCTCATTGCATCTGATATGGAGCTCGGATCCACAGTCGCCATGCTCAGCGCTATCTCCTTAGGCAAACCTCTCATAAATGCCTGTAGAGCTACCACATTCTCATCAGGATGTTTTCCTGGATCTGCTCTCTCGGCTAAGGATTTAATTCGTTCACCATATTGGGTGATACTTTCCTTAGGCTTTAGAGTAGCACGCTCCAGTTCCTGCACATAGGATAGTTCCGTCCTAATTCCCTCAAATCTGCGGCGGAGGGCAGCTTCCAGGTCATCAAGGGTCTGTAATGTGGCCTGGTGACACAACCCTCTATTCGTTTCGCCCAGTTTGCGAGGAAGGTAAGGGCAAAGAAACGGGGTCACAGTTGATCCGTCCCTTTGTAACTCAGGTGGGAAATCGGATAGCGAACTCCTCTCAGATGGTACGGAGTTCCCCAGGTGGTCATATGGATCAAGACACTACATACTTTTCCCCCCAAAAAAACGGATATAACGATTTTGATCCAACTTATTGTGTACACAGTTCCAAATAACACAACGATACCATAAAATTCTGATTTGTGGACAAATGACGAGACCAGCATAAGCTAAGCTGATAAACCACGCTCAAATGTTGGTGGAATCTTCAAAAAGTTGTAGTCCGATCAAGTACCTTTACGATGAGCATTTGGTAACGTTCAAAAGATGTATTAGAGCTACTACAGAAATTCTAGAACATTTTCTTTACTTTCTTTAGCAGATTACCTGCTATTTCTCAAAATTCGTAACCGATTATTCCACCATTGTCCTCAAAAACCACATAAACTGTTTCTTAAACCATCCGTGAACTGATTGGTCGATACTGGTCGGGACACAATTAGAAGCAACTTCTCTATGATAACTATAGTCAGTGTTAAGCCAAATTTGGCTGCCCATGAACCCGCAGCTTAAATATCAAATTTTCGCTGATTTAGTACAGCTCGATCCTGTTCGCAGACACATACACATTATTTACAGGATAAATAGCCTTCAAAACATAGAGATCGGAAGAAAACTCATCAAAACAAAAATTTCGACCGACTACATGGCTTTCCTTTCTACTTCCTAAGGCCAAGAAACCTTGATCCTTGACAAGATGAAGGTGGGGGGGGGGCGAACTGCATGTGGTAGACTCAATGCCCGCGAGGTTCAACTTCGTGCTACCCTTTCGGATACTCATTCATGAGCGAACCAGGTGGGAAGGGGGAGTTCTCGCTTTCGAAGCTGGGGCCCTGGTATACTACACTGATGGCTCGGTGCAGGATGGCCTTGCAGGGGCAGGCATCTTTGGGCCGAGAATCAAAGCAGCGATCCCATTGGGGCTGGTCACAGTTTCCCAGGCAGAGGTGGCTGCAGTGACGTTCTGTGTGCAGTGGCTGCTGCAGAGGGGACTGAAGCGGCAGAGGATCTACATCATGGTGGACAGTCAGGCCACTCTCAAGGCCTTAGCCTCATACTGTCCTACATCACAGCAGGTTTGGGAGTGTCTGACTGGACTGAAGGCCCTGGCCGAGTACAACAGTGTAACACTGTGTTGGGTGCCAGAACATCAGGGTATAAAGGGAAACGAACGGGCTGATAGGTTGGCTAAGAAGGGATCAGCGCAGATTCCTATTGGCCCGAGCCCTTTGTTGGGACTACCAGGAGCCACCTACCTTGAGAGGTTGGCAATTGGGGGGATAGGTGCAGGGCTGCTCATTGGCAGGGGCTGCCTGGCCTTAGACAGTCAAAACCCTTCATCCGGCTCTCCAGAGAGAGGTCCAAGGAGGTGCTTGCCCTGGGGAGGAAGGATATGAGGATCATATGTGGCCTGTTCACAGATCGCTGTCCGCTGAGGTAGCACCTTGCAAATATTGGCAGTGCGAGGTACAGGTGTGCAGGTTGTGCGAGGTAGGGCTAGAGACGCGGCATCGCACTATGCCGTTCTGTGTTTGGGAGGCCCTTTCTTCAGCCCGAAGAGGTGGCAAATGCAGAACTTGCAGATATCCTCGGCTTTGTGCGAGGAATGGTGGGGGCGCATAAGTGACGTCACACCAAGTGAGACCAGTGCCGTGGGGCCTGGAGGTGGTGCAGGGGGGCCATGATCTGAGGATGATGGACGGCCTTACAATAGGCCCGTTTGTGGTTGCAGTGAGGTATCGCCTGCATCCACCGTTTCAAGGAAAAAAAAAAAAGGTCCTAGAAAAGTAAAAGTTGACAGCGCACAATAAAATTAAAATTGGGAGTGGACTTTTCGGTTTCTCCGAACGTTTCAGTGCTGACGTTGTGTGACTGGGTTGCCAATTTGGTTTCCTGGTTTTTCTCAATATATGGTAATTTTTGCAGTTTCATAATGGGCTATCAGTAATCACCCGCTAATATCGATTGTTTCAGATCAGAAGAGAGAGTTCGAGTCATTCAATTAAAGAACCGAAATACACTCAATGAGCCTGACTGATTGGTGAACGGATTTGAACTACCCACATCAACTGAACGTAAGTCGCAATATGTAAAGAATTTTAGTTCCTAAATATTAGATTGGCTCCTATTAATGAGCTACGAGTGAAGTTCGTTTTAGTTTTACACTGGTAAACTATGCTATGTTGTCAATATAAGCCCTGCCCAAAGTTATTCACTTCGTACTCACCGACATTGACTTTTCTTGTAACATATGACTGGTAAGAAACCTCCCCACCTCGCACTGCAGATCCTCGCGGGCGCTTCGCCGTTGGACCTCCAGCTGTACTGCGACACCATGTGCCGCCACATTAGGACCAATGGCCTGGTGTCGTACCGAGGTTTGCTGGATGACGGATACACCTGTTGAAAGCATGAAAGAGAGGCGCTGCTGAGTGCATCCAGAGAAATGGTTACACTCAAAATGGGCAGTAAGCTCATTTAAACCCTTCTAGACTCTGTGGGCAGACGAGGTTGCCCCTGCAATGTTACAGCATGGCCGGCAGACCCTGGCGCCACTGTTGGTGAAGGAGTTCAGGGCAACCTGTGTCATAAGATACAAACCCACAATGTGGAGGAAGGCAAAGGCGGTCTTCGTTCCTGCTAAAAGGTATGACCTGTCAACGCAGGCATCACACCCTGCCCCACCCCATGAGCCAGGATGCCACACTTGAGCCAGGATCGCTTCTGGAACACCTGGGGGGGGGGGGGGGACTCCGACTCCCCTTACTCAGAGAATCGTCTCTCGCCAAGAGATGGACCGATTCTCTGAACCATGGATGTCGCAGCTGCGTGGGACGAAGACGTAAGATACACAGAAGATGTGTACGTCAGAGACATTGTGAGGTGACTGTTTCTTTTTAGTTCTAAATTCAATACTCGCACCACAAACGTGGGCACCCTTTTGGAACTTTAATCGAAATTCTCTCTCTTTGCTCAACATTAGGTTCCCCATTGTTGAGTGGACAGCAACGCCCTGATTGGAGTACATGGCAAGAAACTGCAGCGCTCATGATTACCTGAGGACAGGCACTTCATCAAGGGTGGAGTGGTGTAACGGGACGACCCCCCCCCCCCGATGCCCCTCAAATGCCCCAATTTGCTCGAGACTTCGCTGCCGTCAGTTGTAACCGAGCCGGTTCCCTCGTCACCGTGTCGTCCATGCTCGCGTTCACTCCCACTCAGTTCCCTGTCTATGGTGGTAAAACTTCTCCGAATGTAATTGAGAATGAAAGTGTTCCAATTGCATTCGGTTGATAACGTACTAACTCCCCAACTCTCCTAGCCCGATATCGCTTTCAATATTAATCGCCCCCGTAAGAGAGGAGATAGTAGGCCTCAATGTCTCAATATAAGGGAAAACTATCTTACACTACGCTGATATTCCCATCCACCGCTCCCAGTACGCCTATCAGAGACTGCTCTGAATGAACTGGTGACTCAGCTGGAGAACACATTGGAGGCAGGGGAAAGCGCATTGTGCTGCTTTCTAGATATTGGTGGGGCATTTGACAAATACGTTGTATGCCTCAATCGTAGGTGCAGCCAGAAGGAAGAGAATTACCGCCCAACTGATCGCATGAACCATGGTAATGCTAAGAAGCAGCGTGGTCTACTTGAAGCTGAGAGAAGAGACTCTCTCAGTCAGACCGTTGAGGAGGTGTCCCCGCGGTGAGGGGGGGGGTGACAATCCTGCAGGAAGGGAAATACCTGGAAGTCTTCCTGGACAGAAGGCTCACATTAGCCACATGCATGAGGAGGGCAATACAAAGGTTTTGTTCCGGGATGTGGGTCATTCAGAAAATGGCAGGCAAGGCATGGGAACTGTGGCCGAGGATGGTCTTGTGGATGTACAGGGCACCTGTGGCCTTTTGGTGCTCTAATTTGGTGGATCAGGACACGGAAGAAGACTGTGCAACAGCAGTTGAGTAAACTGCAGCGCTTAGTTGTGACTGGTTGTATGCAAATAGCCCCCACGGCTGTACTAGAGGTCCTGCTGGGTCTTCAACCTCCCTTCGTGGGTGTTGTGGCTCGTATGTTGGAATTGGGTGTTGTCAAGAGGGGAAGAAGGGTGCTGCACCACCTGATATTGGACACGGTGCATTCGAGGGGCCCGCTCTGCATGTCAGGGACTCAATACAGACGAAGTTTCACTTCGAGCTTACCTTCGGGGTACGAATCCATGGAAGATCCAGTTGGGGGTGGTGACGCTGTTGATGCTGGAGATTGACCTGACCCGTTACATGTCAGCGACTGGCTTCCCGGCGCTGGAGGACTTTGCGGGGAGCGTCCTCGCTTAGTCAATATCCGAATGGGGACCGTATCCTCCGCAGTATTGCACCTGCCTTTGACACCACTTAGCTTCATTGCACTCGCTTCTAAGGCGTAATGGAGCGGAGGCTAGTCGGCACCATTGAAGGAAGCAGTAGGAGGCCTAACTCCCTGAGAGGCTCTCACCTCAGGCAATGTTAGATCCCCGAGGCACACCAGAAGGCGGCTAGCAGGCTGGTAGCACGGGCTGCTAGAGCCCCGCTGATCCCCCAATGAGGGGGCCCACTGGCATATTGAGGAAGGACTCGTGCTGTTCTGGTTCAGTGCTGGAGGGTGGGTTCCTGAAGCCGTCAGGCCAAGGAGTTGCTTTCCCTCGTCTACGACGTGGGGACGGGTTCACAGCTGTCGGGCTGGCAAAGGTTGGCAGTAGAATTTCTCGAACATTTTGATGCCGGGGCCATGGTATAATATTTCTGAAATTTGCTAAGTGAATGATGTCAGTTAAAACTTCTCCTGGAACCCTGGCCTACCTTTCTCTTTAAGACCTTCGCTATCGATGTGCTGCTTAATTCCACTATGTAAGGGACAACTTAAAATTAGCGTTAATTATTAAACAACAACCCTGTAGTTTGCTTCATCACTGGGATCCCCCTACCTGGAAAATAATCCGCCGCAAATCGAAACTACGATTGAATGAAACTAGCGTTTATACTAGGAGGAAGCTTCAAGCTCCAAGTTTAAAATTTTTGGTTATCCCTCCGCTAGCAAATATGCTGGACTTTACGAGCTTGTTGCCACACGTGTAAGACACGACCTAAACCGAGTTACGCACTAGTCAAGAGAGAAGTGTCCGATTCGAAGGGCAAATTGGTCAGTAATCCGAGAATCGCCCTTTTATGTTCAGCCAGGAGAACGGTGGGCGAGGGTCAGTTAGAGGTGCGAACGAGGATTCGGGTCATACCCTTCGAGGGAGGAATATCGTTGCACTGAATCGCCCACGCAAAACAGTATAAGGGCGTGAAAGGAAGCGAAAGATATTTTTAGACCACTGCGCGTAACGGAGTTTCACGCATCCCCCCGGAATAAGAAAACCTCTGTCGAGCGTGTGTATGGCTTGTAGGTTTCTCGTTTCAACAATACGACTATATAGATAACCGTAATGTATAAAATACGGCGAGTTGAAAAGGGTTAAGTGAAACGGTGAATCGTCAGAAAGTATTAAGCAAATGACTGAACGTCGTCGCGTACTCCCGTTTTCTCTGTCTTCCGTGCCCTCCCCACACTCTACCCTATTCAACTGAGCTGTCTATTATCAACATGTTGAACTCCCGCGTTCCTGTACTTGAAGGCTCTAAACTACCAAAACCCTCGCGACCATTCAATTCATTAGTCACTTTTGTTTTTGAAACTGTCCCGTTGCGAGTTTGTCCCGTCACGTTTTGTAGATAAACAGAAGACGACATAAATAGTTCAGCTCTAGTTGTATCCAATCAGTTCGTCGTTTGCTGTCTTCCCTTAAATCCGCCATTCGCTTCAATTCATCTCTTGACTACTGAATCTCATTTTGAAAACCAGCTATTGTGTTCGAGGGCAAGCAAACGAGTCTTTCTTTATTCGGTAAACTGGAAATACCTTAAAGCTTCGCGTAGCGAGATCGGGAGCTGTCACACCGACACAAAATCGTTGGCAAAACTACAAGAGCCGCGTCGCTGAAATCAACGGTTTGGAAACCTCTCATCGATAGCTTTTCAACATAACGCGAGACATGCTTGGACACGGCCGAAATAATCAAGAAAGGTGCGAAGGAGATAAGTGTTAGAGAAGGGAGAAAAGGTGCTGGGAGACTAGGAAAGAACTGTGGATACTGCTGTGGAACCTGCTTCCTCGGGGGACGGAAATGAAGAGTGACCTCGGGTTTTGGTGGAAGGCTGGACCGCCCAGGTCGTCCTCTGTTGACGACCTCTTACTCCCTATTCGGTTCTAGAGCCTGCACCTTTCTTTGTATATCTACGAGGCATATCCACAAAGTGAGTGTACTGAAGCTCCCGTAGGCCGTAGGGAATTTTTTTTGCTATGTCGGGCACACTGTCGTGTAGCAAGACTCCTCCCCTCCGAAACAAGACCAAAATGAGGTCAGTACGTTGAAAACTGTGGTCTCAGGAGCATTTCTCGTGAAAGATGTCGATCGACTCTGCCGCCAAGTGCGAAATCCGCGCGGTCATCCGGTACCTCGTTGTTAAGGAGAAATCCCCGATGAGTGAAGGACACATGAATCGTACGAGTGTGTACAAGTGGTGTAGGGAGTTTAAGAACGGTCGTACGAATGTGCATGACCAATTGAGGAGTGGGAGACCGTCGATTGTGACTGACAAACTTGTGGAAAAGATTGAGAATGCGGTCCGTGACGATCGCAGATTGACTTCTGGACGAAATTTCTACGAAGTTTCCTGAAATATCCAGATCTTTGCTGCACGAAACAATAACAGAAACCCTCGGATTTCATAAACTGTGTGCAAGATGGGTCCCAAAACAACTGACTGAACAACACAAGTTGAATTGAGTGCAGACCTCTAAAGAGATTTTGGAACGGTATGAACTGGAGGGTGATGATTTCCTCAAGTGTATTGTTACTGGAGATGAGACTTGGGTTGCACACTATACTCCAGAAACCAAGAGACAGTCCGAACAGTGGCGTCACACCACTTCACCCTCAGCCAAAAAGTTCAAAACCACAATTTCTGAGAAAAAAATCATGGCATCAGTGTTTTGGGACCACAAAGGCATCATACTGATCGATTATTTGCCTCAGGGGGAAACCATAAACGCGGCAAGGTATTGTGAGACCTTGAAAAAATTGAGAAGAGACATTCAAAATCGAAGGAGGGGTCTTTTGACGAAGGGCGTTTGCTTGCTCCATGACAATGCCCGACCTCACACGGCCGGGCTCGTAACTATCGCTCCTCGTGCTGGTGATATGGTTAACAACAAAGAGGAGAAACGTTAGCAAAGCCTTCTCTCTGGGGGGAGTATACTGATGCTCAAGAACAGTCCGCCATTCGTTGGGTGGTACTCAATTATAAGCAATCTGCGTCGACAGCCGGACACTTTCTTCTTCCAGCCAACGGCCCCTCAGTTTTCACTGCTTATTTGGGCTTGACTTGGTTTTCCAAAGAGTAGAGTAAGATGATATCTTTGTGGCGGGCCCGACCACACACACACGCACATAGGAGGGAGGCAGCTGCAGGCCATAGGACTCCGCCAGAGCTGTAGGACCAGTGGCATTTCACCGTGGTCTCGTTGGGCCCATGTCCTAACTCCCCAACGGTCCCAGCCACCGCCGGTACCCACTACCTCAACCCCCTGGGGGTTTGGAGGAGGGGGGTGCACGCCTGGCTCGGAAGGCCTCATGCCCCAACGCGCTCGGCCACCACCAGGCCCTACCACCGAAAGGCGGACATTCTCCCGCTCCGCCTACTGCACGCATTGCCTTGCCAACAAACTACCTCCCTTCTACTCCCGCGTTTCCCACACACACGCGTTTCACTTACCAAAAATCTTGGGCATTTGAAGAGTTACAGCGGGATCAGGGGCGTGACTTTCCTGAGGAGCCGAAGGCATGTGCCTGGTTCCCGATAGGGCTTAGTGGAATGTACAGAATGCACGCCACATGCCACATAGCCCATACAACTGATCCACTGGTGAAGTTTGTATAAAAGATGGGTGGAAGGAAAGAAACCGTTTAAATTTAATGTGGTTGCAGAATACAGATTTGGTTTCTTCATCTACATAGCCTATGTTATTATGAACCTATTCGCTGATAACATGTCACATGTCTCCTTCCCTCAATCCTTGATCTAATGGTAATAGCCACTCACTACTGGACAAACTCGCTGACAACGTTATTACTTTCCTTAACTTGAAAGATCGTGCGAACACTCTAGCGTCCCACAAGGGTGATCTCACATCTGTCCCTCTTACATCAGTTTACATTATTCTTCAACAATTCATTGATGGCTCAGTGGATACAGTGCTCAACTATCATACGTGAGGTGCTGCGTTCGATCCCAGGGAAGGAACGTTTTTGAAAAAAGTGACGTCATCCAAACGCTCTGGAATTTTATTAGGAGGGGGGGGGGGAGGCTGGATGGAGAGGGAAATGGTAAGTACTGTAATGATGGGGAGGGGTATAGTACACACATATTAGAATAAGGAGAGCAGGTACAAAGGGTCGTAGTATAACGTGATTGGTCGGGGGGCGTGGCCGAAAACCTCGTACTATATTACGATTGACCAGGGGGCGTGGTTTCCTTCCCCCACTCTAAATTGAGCTAAATCCGCCTATTCGGGTTTCGCTGTCTCATCTCTACCCTACTTACGTAATCGACTGAATACACTTTTTTGCGTGTTCGGGTCTTTACATTTCACAGGCTTCTGAATCCGAAAAACGCTATTCGGTAAAATAGTCAGTGTGTACGTACAACTCAATCTTTGTATTTAGCCTGCAAGTCATCAAGGAACGCCAAAATAAGCAGAACCCACTCCAAATTAAGTATCCATTAGCTATCAAAACACCAAATATATTTTCTCTAAAGCGGCTTTAGTTTTTTCGTTTATATTTTCTGTGCAGACAGATGCAATTAACACGACAGTACCGTAGAAGCCTCGTCCATGGGACAATGACGAAAGCAGCGCAATAACTTATGTAGAGTTTATCCCGTGTAAATTCTTCTCAATAGGTGCTGGAATTCTTAGAAAACAATATCTGGTGGATAGCAGCACACAACTTTCCGCAATAAATTCGACGACCTGCCGTACATACTGACTCTGTATCCTGGTTCAACACATTTCTACGGAAATGTTTAAGGAGAACAAAATTTAGGTGCTAGTTAGTTGAGAGTATTCCGAGAGTTTGATCGAAATCGTTACAGAACGACGTAAGTTACATATTAGAAAACTATTCAAAAAAACGTTATTTTGGACACATTTTGATTTTTATCTCTGTTCAATGGACCGTCACAGGAACATTTATTGAGAACAATACGTAGGTATCAACTATTTGAAAACATCCTATGAGTTTGGTGAAAATCGCTGAAGCCGTTTTGCCAAAAAGCGTAAAAAGCCTATTTTTGCTTCATGGGCCTATATCTCCGTTCACCGTATTTTCATGGAGATATGTATAGAGAAAAAAAGTTAGGTATTGATTAGGAGAAGATAATTTGAAAGTTTGATCAAAATCGTTAGTGCCGTTTTCGAGAAAAAGGCGAAATACCCTAGTTTTTGCTACATGTTCGTCCCCCACCCCCCTTCCTATCGGTCGAAATCGTCCATAACCTTATTTTGGTGTCTACGAAAAATAACGAACAAAACAAAAAAAGAACCAGCTCAATCGGATCAGCCGTTCTCCCGCAAATCGAACTACAGACACACACGGACCTCGCGCCGAAATAAGGTTTTTACTTTCCTTGCTCTACGAAGTAGAAAGGACAGTTATGTAATCGGCTGAACAAAAAATTTTGAGTTCTCTTCAGATCTTTACGTTTCGGACCCTCCTGAGTCCGAAAAACACTATTTGGGAAAATGGTCTGTGTGTCTGTGAGCAATTTTTAGAGAAAACCGCCGTACCAAATCAGCTCAAACTTGATATCTAGCCTGGAAGTCACTATGGGACGCCAAAATAAGGGTATGAACAAAATCCATCGAAATTTAACTATAGTTATCATAGTGATCAGAACACCAAATATTTTTTTTTCTTAAAAACGACTCTAACAATTTTGATTAAATTTTGTATATTGGTAGCTAAATATGACAACTATACCATAAAATTCCCATCAATGGGAAAATGACGAGAGCAGCACAATAAATTACCAAAACTTTAGGCGAAATCGGTTTTAGCGCGGTTTTTAGAAAAAACAACCGTACCAAATCAAGTGAAACATGATGTCTAGCCTACAGATTACCATGGGACGCAAAAATAAGGGTATGGACAAAATCTGCCGAAAGTTAACTATAGTTATCATAGTGATCAAAACACCAAATTTTTTTTTCTCAAAAACGGCTCTAACGATTTTGATTGAATTTTTTATATAGATAGCTCCTAATAAGACAATTATACCATAAAATTCCCATCCGTGGGAAAATGACGAGAGCAGCACAATAAATTATCAAAATTTTCGACGAAAAGCGTTTTTAGCGCAGTTTTTTTCTTATAAACTCCGCTGGAATTCTTGTAGAATGTTAAAATAAATTATTATTGTAGTCCAATCCAATACCTAAAGGGTGAGTGTTTGAAAACGCTCATGAGATACATGGGGCTCACTCCAGAAATTCCTAAATTTCAACTTTTGCCGTTTCGCTTCCTACCAGTTCTAAACTTTTTACCCAATAACTCTGCAAAAGTAATTACTATCCTTCTCAAAAAAATTTGTGTTTACAGCCTCATTAATTATCCGTGTACCAATTGCTCAATAATGGTCATGGAATGAGTACGAGCAGCACAATAAAATCTGGAACTGTAAGCGCGACCGCTTGCTGCTGCCGTAAAGCGTTGTTTGACCAAGATTCAAATTAACTGAGTGATAAATGAATTGATTAAATAGAATTAGCCATGTACAAAGTGAATTGACCTAGAGCTAAGGAAAGTTGTGTGTTGCAACGCACCAGATATTTTAGACTCAGTAGACCTCAAAACGTAAAGATCTGAAGACCTTATTACTTTCCGCTACCCAAAGAGTAAGGAAAGGATTGTCATCGTGTCAAAAACGAATGATCTTTACGGTTTGAGGCCTGCTGAGTCTGAAAACCCTCATTTCGGCGCGTAGTCCATTGCGTGTGTCTGTAGTTCGAGTTGCGGGAGTTCGGTTCTTTTTATGCTTTGTCCGTTATTTATTTTTTTTTTGTATACGCTAAAATGAGATTATGGGCGATTATGGTCGATGGGGAAGGAGAATGAGGGACGAAAATGCAGCAAATACTCGAGTTTTGCGCATTTTGCGATATAACGATTTTTATTAAACTTTCAAATTATCTTTTGCTAGTTAGTAGGAACTACATCACCGGATTTCATCGATCTTACGAAGAGCCTCTGAGCAACCTTTACCCACATTTTGTTCTCCGCAATTATTTTTGTGTCTATTTGTTGAACTAAGATATATCACCCGTATATGCAGCAGGTTGCCCGAATTAACGGGGGTTGCCGAAAGTTGTATGTTACTACGCGCCAGATTTTTTTTTTTTTTTTTTACGCGATGACTATACTTTCCTCACTATTTGGGTCGCGGAAACTAATATGGTGGTTGTCGAATAAACTGTGTATACTATGAGCGTTTGAAAGAGCTCGTCAGTTGATCAGGAGTAACAACAGGAATTCCAGAATTCCTACCACCACCGTGCTGTTTTTCCAAGACAATCAACACGATCTTTTTCTCTATAACTCTTCACTCTATAATGGTTGTGGCGTGAGTAGGAGTAATTCAATAAATTCCGGAATCATAAGCGCTACTGCCATCTGCGTTAACCATGAAGTTGTGTTTTATCAACTGAGTGTGAGATTTTATTAGTAGATGAAGCCAGGAACATCTTTAAATGTACGTGGGGTTAAGGAAAGTTGTGCAGTGCGTCGCACCAGAATATTTTCTTCCCTGGAATTTTCAATTCCTGATGTTTCCCCATTCCCAGACTCGACTGTATTAAACATTCGGGTGAATCGTTCTAGTCCCACGGAAAACCAGTTGCTCTGATAGTGAACTGTCTCTTACACGACTTGAAGATGTTTCTGGTGTCGGAGACATCATCGGGCACTAGTACGCGCTTCAATGTGTGCGTATCTTCGTGTGCTCTCTCGGACTCTTCGCGTTACGAGGCTTTGAACGGTCCTTCGTCCTCCAGCTCCATCTGACCTTCTTGTTTCTGTTGGAAGCCCATCCGGATCATCTAAGGCTTATTATAGCGGTCGTCCGGCGGAATGGTTGTGATGAGATTTGGTTGCGGAGGTGCCAGGACCCGCGCGAAGGGAGGAAATGGCTTTTCCATGTTGAGGCTCAGGTTGTATCACTCGTTAGATTGACAGGGAACGCAATCCTTTCTGTCCGAAGCCGGCTCAGCTGGGAATTTCTCGGTACTATCGGCGTTCCCTTTGTTCTGAACCGGGTCTGTTTCGTGCCAAAACTCGTATTTTTGCGGCCTTTAAATGCGTTGGAAGTCTTTAGTTTTTATTAACTCGGTTGTAAAAAAAATCTGAGAGATGACGCCAGAGATAGAGAGAACACGCTGTTGTTATTTAAATACGCCATTTCGTTAGAGCGCGTGATTGCCAACAAGTAAAGGTAAGAAAAGAGTGGGCAGAATGAGAGGAGGCGATGCCAATCTGATCCGCATCTCCTAGCACCGTCTTTGGTTACATTGGTCCAGGGTTAATGGTTTTGTGTTTAGCATCACCAGAAGAGGGCTTTAATTAGCTCTTCCTTCCCTTTCGATTCTTTAAAATTAATGGCGTCCGATAGTGACGATGAAATTGATCCGTCCTTTCTGCAATCACTGACGCATTGTTCTTTGATTTTCAGGGGCCATTTTCAACGGGAAGGTGCGAATGAAATTTTGAGGTGAAGAAAACAATGCAGCGCCTACGAACGACCTTCAAAAGGTCGCGGACCCCAACTGGGGCCGAAATGAAATCCCAAAGCAGCCTGGACGTACCGAAACAAGTTCGATCGGCATCATTCGATGAAATCCAATTAGAGGCCAAGAGATCCCAACAATCGAGTCTCTCTCCCCGCCCTGAAGACCCAGGAGGGTCGAACGGCCGAAGCAAAGGAAACGACTTGCTTGCTGTTCCGTCGACCAGTCAACAGAGATCTAAAAGCTTCGACTCCGGAGGCGCGCCTCACAACGAGACGAGCGTTTTTCTTGAAGTACCCACGCGCAAATTTCAACGACGACGATCTTCGGGAGACAAAGCCGCTTCGTACTGTGTGCATTGCATCCTCCTTGAGTACTTCAACAGGGCCAAAGCGGACGAGCCGTTGAGAGGCAGGACGCCAACATTCAGCGACACTTCCACTTCCGACGACGAAGACTCGTGGGAAACTGACGAAGATTTGGCTCTCGATCTGTGCCACGTGGCAGTCAACATCGCGGAACAACCAATAGAAATTCCTCAATGCCTCATTACAGTCACGCTGTCTCCGAATCCTCCAGACTCTCCTCCTCTCGAGCCCCTACGACTCGACGAGCCTTCGACATCCACTGGCAGGCGAAGGTCCATTACTTCGGCCAAACTTGAAAGGCAGCAAGCTTTCATGTTCAATGAACTTTGCCCTGAACCGTCAGTTTCGGTTGTTATTCCTGAAATCCAAGAAAATGCTGCTATCGTCAACCAATTTTTCCTAACTGTACCCGAATTGAAGAGAGACAGAGCTGCTTCGGTTGACTCGTGCTTTTTGAATAAATCTTCGTCTGGAAAAGCGGAAGAGGTGGTTCCTCAAACGAAGGGTGCTCTTCTGGAGCCTCCATCCCAAGCGTCGTCAACTCTCCGTTCGAGGTCGGTTGATATTGTGCTGCCAACGGACCAACAGGCTCGGTACAAGGCTTTGGCTATGAACAACGCAACAACGACCACCACGACACAACCGTGAGCTTTTACACTTAACTATAACTAACACGATTTCTTTTCAGGATCCAACATGATCTCTGATCGTAGGAATTAGTCTATAAAATAGTAAAGCGCCCCCAAAACGAAGCATTAGAATAATTATCCACTTTTTCATAAAATGTCATTTCCCTTAAGAAGATGTATCTGTATACTGAGAGGAACATGAGAATATGAAGTTACATATAGAGGCGCTGCACCTTCATTCAACGCACTTCTACCGAAACTCAAATGCTGAGCAAATTTGTACTTACTAGTTAGTTGAGAAGGGCGATTGGAATGTGGCAGGAGGAATGGGGCGAATGGCGATGGGCCGGGGAGCTGATTCCAGCGCTTTGTCCCTGGCTAAGATGGCGCAGGTTGGGGAGGAGATGTCTTGGACCCTCTGTCTCCCATACACTTTAATCTTGTTGTTTGATCTCGACCTAGGCATAGGAGTGGGTGCATTAGGCTCCTCGCAGGTACCAAGCAGGGATTGCTGATCGCCCTTTACAGGTTTGCAAGGCAGCTTGGCATGTGTGGATTGGGGAAAGTGAGTCCCGGTTTCCTTTGTGCCGTCTTATGGATGTTAGTGTGAAGGTCGTGGATGGAAGTTTCGTCATTGGTGGATCCCGGGTCCTGGCTAGAGGTGTCCACAAGATCCAAGGTGTGTGGATCTTGGTAATTATCTTCTTTTTTTTTTTTTTGACCCGAGGGCGTGTGGGACAAGTCCCTTTGTCACTGCGGCCGCATATGGGCCTATTGTGACGCTGGCCCCTTCTTAGTAGAAGGCGTTGTACATACCCGCCCCCCTTAGGAAGCCGAGTATGTCCTTCACCGCAGAGTCCGCTACGGTTTGGGGTTCAGTGGTCCCCTGACCGAAGTATTCAAAGCGTTTTGCTGCCAAGGAAGGGCATTCACACACGATATGCTCTGCTGCCTTGTCCTCCTCGCCGCAGAGTCTGCATTCCACCGGCTCCGAGATGCCCATCTTGTTGAGGTGATATCTGAGTGGGCAGTGCCCAGTGAGGAAGCTTATCAGTACTCTCAGATCTTGTCTAGAGAGTGTGAGCATCGCCTTCGCCCTTTGACAGGAAGGCGTGACAAGCCTTTTCGCCTGTCTTAGTCGTGGCTGGCCATGCCAATGGGCGCCATTTTCCCGTATCTCCCATCGAGCGACCAGACGGTTCAGGTGACTTTTCGTCAGACCCACGTGTGGTTCAGGCCCGATGGGTAGGGATTCTGTACCCCTTTTCACGAGGCGGTCAGCCTTTTCATTGCCCTCATGCCCCCTGTGAGCCGGCACCCAAATGAGAGAGAGCCTGTTACAGGCGCCGAGCTGCTTGAGCGCATGGAGGCATTCCCATGCCAGCTTGGACCTAAAACTATAGGCTGCAATGGCCTTTAAGGCGGCCTGGCTGTCTGAGAAAATGTAGATCCGCTTGCCCTTGAGCCCTGTGTTCAGGATCTCTTCTGCGATCTCTTGGGTTTTGTCCATTGTTCGCGGCTGCTTATTCAGTCAGCATGCTGACCTTATTCACAGCTGGCCGCAGACATGCCCCTGGGGACAATGCCGTGGCCGTTCCACTATCCACAACCCATGGTGGCGCCTGGTAGCATGGGCATGCTCCTGGGAAGATAACCCAGAACCAGGGTGATTATCTTTGGAGAGTAGCCAAGGCTCCACTGAAGCCACAACAGAAAGTGCGCCGTACATGCTCCCAAGACTGACTTACGATCTTGTTTTTGGAGGTTGGATATTCGAAGAATGGTACATTCTGCTGTGCATGCTTCGCTATGCTTCCCACATGGCGTCCGATGTGCATACAATCACGCTATGGTTCGATCTGGGAGACGCCCTTGCACCGTATTAGCCTGCTTGCTTTGCACGCCCTCTGGCTGGCCTTGGAGTTGTCGGACGGAAACTCAAGTAGTGTCCAGACTACTCCTACTCTTCTGCGTGGGTGTAGTGGCCTTCAGAGGGCATTCGTGGAAGGGATTGCCGGCACTTTCACGCCAGTTGTGAGGCGTCACTTCCTTCAACAACGAGCTGCACGAACAGCCTGGATTGTAACCCTGTGGATGCTTGCTGTCGTGTCTGCAACCAGTTTGAGTTGCTGAATTGTGTTGTGCAGATATGTCCACGTACTCATGGGGGCTGTGTCATGCGCCATGACGCTGTCTGCATGTAGATTGCTCGTGCTTTGTCCTCTGACGGCTGGGAAGTAGGGGGAGAGTGGCACTACCAGGTTGCCTCTGGGGATAGACCGAGGGCTGACTTCGTTCCCGTTGGTCCCAACCAGCCTGCAGTGATCCTGGATGTATCTGGCAGCCTGGATCTTGCGCTAACTTGGCCAATCAAGAGGCGAAAACATGACTGGACGGATATTTGAATGGCACTGTTGGGAAGCTCATGGAGTGGGGCAGGTAACATCAGGGTTGCAAATGACAAGAGCGGCATAAATTTTAGCACAGTTAGACTAATACGCCCGTTTTCGGTCGGAAAAACTTTTTTACAACCCTCCCGAAAATTTGATACATTACGTTTCAAGGCATTGGGATCCCAAATCTGCAATGTCCGTCCCCTGTCCAGTCCGTTTTATGTCTTTCACGAGGTCTGAAAAAACCGTTCTTTCGCCGAATAATCTCATTTGGTGTCTAGATGAGCCCGCCTGCTTGGTAATCCGATATGAGCCAAAAATTATCAAAAACGCAATGGCAGTTTTAAAAATACGCCGTGTTTGGTATCGGTTTTTACATGTTTTTAGATGCTGGAACGAGGAAAACGATTTTCAGAGATGTACGACTGCGTCTAGAACAAAAACAGTGGAATCACAGTAATTGTAGTGAGCTCAAGTCAACTAATTGAAAGAACTCAGAGGTCAATAACTTATTGCGAAAGTTCCCGCCAGCACAACTCACCACCCCGTGCCAATTGCCTACAGGCGCCTGGAATATTTAGTTTATGTCGTTCAGTTGTACTCAGGTCAAGTTGCCTATGGTTTACTAATATTTTTCGACGCTGAATCTAATGAAGTGGGTCTCGGAGGTGTGAGACTGCGTTAAGATGCGCAAGAGTAATAATAAGCCGTTGCAGCGTTTTTACTTTCCTTGGCTCTACGAAGTAGAAAGTAAAGTTCTGTAATCGGCTGAAAGAAAAATTTTGAGTTTTCATCAGATCTTTACGTTTCAGACCCTCCTGAGTCCGAAAAACACTATTTGGGAAAATGGTCTGTGCGTATGTGTGTCTGTGAACGATTTTTGAGAAAACCACCGAACCAAATCAGCTCAAACATCATATCTCGCCCGCAGGTTACCATGAGACGCCAAAATAAGGGTATCAACAAAATCGAGGGAAATTTAACTATAGTTATCATAGTGATCAAAACACCAATTTTTTTTTCTCAAAAACAGCTCTAACGATTTTGATTAAATTTTTTATATTGACAGCTCTCAATAAAGTAATTATAGCATCAAATTCCCATTCGTGGGAAAATGACGAGAGCAGCACAATAAATTACCAAAACTTTCGACAAATCGATTTTAGCGCGGGTTTTAGAGAAAACAACCGTACCAAATCAGCTGAAACTTGATATCTAGCCTACAGGTCACCATGGGACGCGAACATAGGGGGATGGGCAAAATCCATCGAAAGTTAACTATAGTTATCATAGTGATCAAAACACCAAATTTTTTTTCTCAAAAACGGCTCTAACGATTTTGATTAAATTTTTTATATTGATAGCTCACAATAAGGCAATGATACCATAAAATTCCCATTCGTGGGAAAATTACGAGAGCAACACGATAAATTATCAAACTTTTCGACCAAAAACGTTTTTAGCGCAGTTTTTTCCTTATAAAGTCCGCTGTAATGTTAGTAGAATGCTAAAAAAAATTGGTATTGTAGTTCAATCGAATACCTAAAGGGTGGGTGTTTAAAAACGCTCATGAGGTACATGGGGCTCCCTCCAGAAATTCCCGAATTTCAACCACCGCCATTTCGCTTACTACCACTTCTAAAAGTTCTTACCCAATAACTCTGCCAAAGTGATTACTAGCCTTCTTCAAAAATTCCTGTTTACTGTCTCATTAATTATCTGTGTACCAATCGCTCAATAATGGTCCTGGAATGAGTACGAGCAGCACAATAAATTCCGGAACTGTAAGCGCTCCACTTCCTGCTGCCGTAAAGCGTTGTTTGACCAAGTTCAAATGAACTGAGTGATAAAGGAATTGATTAAATAGAATTAGCCATGTACAAAGTGAATTGACGCGGAGCTAAGGAAAGTTGTGTGTTGCAACGCACCAGATTTTTCTTAATATACTCCGCTCGAACGTTACTAGAATCTTCAGGAAAATTCAATTGGTAGTTCACTCAAGTACCGATAACACTCATAAGATATATAGGAGCTTCTCCCGCAATTTCGACCACTGACATTTCACTTACCATCAATTTCTCAAAATTTTGACCAGATTATTCCAATACAATGAACGCCATATTTCTAAACCAATCACGTAAACAGTCTCTTAAATCACCCGTGAATTGGTTGCTAGAACTATAAGCGCTGTAATGTAGAACGTTGTTATAAACCGAATGAAAAACCGTTTGTTCAGTTTCTAGAGTTGCGCGAGGCCAAGGAATGTTGTGTGATGCGTCGCGAAAGATCGTCTTTACTATTTTGGAGTGAACAGTAAGAAATGGTAGCGAATTGAAACAGTTATTGTGTGATAACTCCCGAAAATTGATCATTATCATTCTCAAAACAATCATGCGTAGAATCTCATTAGTTCTTTGAGCATGAATCGCTCGATGATGACTGGGGTATGAGCACAAGCAGCGCGATAAACTTCGGGAGTGGTTTGACCACTTTCTGACACCGTGAAGGGGCGTTTTACCCAGTTTTCACGAATCGAGTGGAAAATACGATGAATTAGTGGCAAAATCAACGAAACCCAGCGAATTTAAGTAGAGCTGTGTGGGTGACCTGCTCATAACCTCATTTCCGTGGCTTAAATAAATAACGAACCAGAAAACCGGTCAATCGGTGCAATCGCTCTCCCGTAAACCTGATTGGAGACACGTGCACACCAGGCGGTGAAATTAGGTTTTGACGATTCAATATGACACGCAACTCGGAGATCTGACAAAAACTCGACTTTTTCTTCATGTTTCGAAACGATTGTAATACCGTCAGTAAAATGAGGGGGGAAACGAGAAAAAATCGCAAAAATGAATATCCGGTTGGCCGAGCAAAATAATTATACGCCGCTCGAAATGGAAGGTTTAAGGGGGTAAACGCGAGTACTTCAGGCATTCGCCCCGTGTTCTGCGATAGGACTCAGTCAGAAAGAGAGAGAGAATTAATTAACTCGACAAGAAAAAAAAAAAAGATGAAACGCGTTTGACTTTCCCCTCGCAGTGCAGATGCCCACTGAACGGAAAAGTCTCTGTTTCGAATCTGGTTTCACGAAAAGTTGCGCGGCACAAGGTGATGAGCCGATGATTCGTTAACTATTTGACAGGGTCTACGCGTCATGTGGAGCTTTTTACTCGAACTTCGTTACATATTTTACAAAAATATAAAACGCACCGAAAAGTTAGAAAATAAACGCTCACTGATAATAAACACTCACTTCTGAATTGCAACATAAAGCTATTTCTCTATACTATCCACAATACCTACTGTTCGACGCAAAGCGGACCTCAGACTTCCCCGCGTCATTGTCTCCAACTATTTCAAGAATCCCTCAGCTGCGGGCCCCCCAGCCCCCATTTCTAGGTTTTCCCTTTCTTTATTTCTTTCTCCCAATTTGATTTTCCTATTGACGACAGAGCTCTTCCAAAATCATTCTGCTTCCAACTATCACCCCAGTAACTTCTCCCTCTCTCATACGCCAGTTCGCACGTTCCGAGTACTGCCCTTGTGTCGCCCATTTTGTACTCCATCTCACCTCAATTTTAATTCAACTCAATTCCGCACGCACGTATAATACAGTCCGTCCTCCTCACGCTCACCGAGTTTCAGTTTCATTGCGATCCTCAGCTCCCTCTCTCGTGCACCCAACACGTACCTTCCTATTGATCCGTGAAATTGTCTAATTCCTATTTATTAATTTGTACTATCTACAATTTTTCTTAAATCTCTCCAAGATCGTTGGTGGCGCCTGGTCTACAAACAGTCGTTCGTTGAATTTATACCTCAGTAGTCGTAACATCTATGACTGCAGTTGTCATCCGTCTGGACATTTCAGTTTGGGGTTTATTACCCGATCTAGTAACACTACTTGTTATTTTAAGTTTACCTGCTAGTGATTTTGGGTCATTATTCATGCTGAATAATAACCCCATGTTTTTGGTCAGGAAAAATTTTTTACAACCCCCCCTCAAAATTTGATACTTTACGTTTCAAGACACGGCGATTCCAAATCTGCAATGTCCGTCCACCGTCCGCCATCCGGGCCGTATTATGCCCTTAACAAGGTCAAAAAAGTTGTTCTTTCGCACAAAAATCTCATTTGGTATCTAGTTGTGCCCGCCATCTCGGCAATCCGATCGGACTAAGCACATGGTTGTTATGGACAAAAAATGGTCAAAAAAATTAACGAGACGCAGTATAATCGCAAATAAGCCGTGTTTCGTATCATTTTCAAGGTATTTTTACATCCTGGGTCGAATGGAATGAGTATCAGACGTGTACAACTGCGTATAGAGAAATTACAGTAATTGTTAGAGGCAACTAATTGAAAGAACTCGCAGGAACTACAGAGGAAGTCAACGTTTCATCGTTAGTACTCCCTCCCTCCCTCTCGTCACATTAAAACCACCCGCCCGCTCGCCTCGCAACGTCGTGTGCCCGTCCCAATTTCCCCGACACTTTTTTCCCGAAGGGGCGGAGGAAGGTTAAGGCCACTTCTTCCGCACACCAGTAACATACTACAGGCGTTTACGGGCACCTGGCGCCGGGGGAATATTTACTTTCCGTAGTCCCATTGTAGTCAGGTCGTTTCGTATGGTTTACTAGTATTTTTCGTTGCTGAATCGAATGGAATGGGTCTCGGAGCAGTAACACTAGGTCAAGCTGTTCATGAGAATAATAAACCATTCTGTAATAATTTGCAGGGTTTTTGTAAATAATGGATATAGTGGAATAGGATAGTTGTTTATTGCATTTTTTCAAAAGTTATTACTTTGGTTTCCCTGAATAGTCCTTCGAGGTTTATAATATAGAATTTTTAATAATTATTAATTTCCGCTACCCCAAAGGGAAAGGAAAGTATAGTAATCGTGTCAAAAAAAACAAAAATTGGGTTTTCTTCAGATCTTAACGTTTTGAGGCCTACTGAGTCCTACTGAACCTAATTTCGGCGCACGGCCCGTGTGTATGTGTGTGTGTCTGTAGTTCGATTTGCGGGAGAACGGCTGATCCGATTGAGCTGGTTCTTTTTTGGTTTTGTTCGTTATTTTTTGTAGACACCAAAATAAGGTTATGGACGATTTCGGCCGATGGGAAGGGGGGTGGGGGACGAAATTGAACCAAAAACTACACTAAAACTAAACTTTCTCGAAAACCGCTGAAACGATTTTGATTAAACTTTCAAATTATCTTTTACTAAATAATACCTAACTTTTCTTCTCTATACATATCTCCATGAAAATACGGTGAACGGAGATATGGGCCTATGAAGCAAAAATAGGTTTTTTACGCTTTTTGGCAAAACGGCTTCAATGATTATTACCAAACTGTCAAGATGTTTTCGAATAGTTGATACCTACATATTGTTCTCAATAAATGTTCCTCTGACAGTTCATTGAACAGAGATGAAAATGAAAATGTGTCGAAAATAACGTTTTTTCGAACATTTCCGTAAATTTCAGGGTAACTGCATCACCAGATGTGATAAATCCTAATGGAGTGTCTTATATTCACCCATACCAACATTTTGTTCTCCATAATTATTTCTGTATATATATGTTGAACGGAGATATAAGCCAAGTTAACTCAGAAAAGAAGATTTGTCGAATATTAATTTATCGGTATTCCAATTTTCTCGAAAACGGCTCAGAGGATTTCGATCAAACTTACGGAGTACTCTCAGCTAACTAGTCCCTACATTTCGTTCCCCATAAATGTTCCTGTGAAAATGCGTGGAACGAAGATATGCAGCTGGTGTTTGAACTCGATAAAGGGATTGCGGAAAGTTGTGTGTTGCTACGCACCGCTACTGAGTAGTCAGTATGTTTTTTCATTTTGTGCGAGTATGAATTTCCCCTCGCTACAATACCACAATTTATTTGAGATTGTATTTAAGCTTTTCACATCGTTAATTTTGTTTTATTATTATAGAGAGCAGGCATTATTTTTCTCAATTTGTTGTTTATATTTTCAGCTTGACATTCCCATGAGACAGGTTGGTCTACTTGATCTCCCAGGTATTTCATGCTATTAGTTTGAAGGATCCCTGGGCAGTCAAACGTTGAGAAACAATTCTATTTATTGTGACAATATTTTGTTGATTTTATTTGTTTCTGAGGGAGATGTATTTTGTTTTGTCAACTTTTTACTCGAACGACAAATTGACAATTTTAGTTCAATCGTTTTTGATTCACGAACTTTTTGTTTCTTTCTCATAGTTGTTGCGACAATCACAACTGGCGAAAGGAAACAAAATCGTTTGGTTATAACTTGCAAAGGGGGAAACCTAAAACAAAAACAGGCGTTTTCCCGGGAAAGTAATCAAGGGAAAATAAAACCAAGTTCCGCTCGTTGGCCGACCTACTACCCTCCCCCTCCCCTCTCACATCTCCTCAGACGCACCTCTTGGTCTTAGTTGAGCGCTTTCAACTTTTTACCTTCAACATTAGAAAGATTTTGATCTTCGTTTTTCTTCGAGCTTTCGTTTTGTGCTGGCTCGACTCGGCTCTCGCAACTCTAGAATTCTCATTCAACTTTTAACTCGAAAGAAGGGCTTTCGTTGGGGGATCTGAGTTGAATTAAGTGCCGAGTGGCTACAACGAGGGATATCTGTTGGGAGCGTCGATTACAATGAGAGCTCAAGGACCATATTGAAACTCTTTGTCCGAAGTAGAGCAAAAAGTGTGATTTAACGAGAGGCGTAAGCGGGAATTCCTCTTTACCTGAGGAGCCGACGCCTTGAGTAGCTGTTTCGTCAACAATTTAATTTTAATCAACCGTTGTAACTTCAAAATAACGTTTTGAGCGCTGTTGGGAACAGACTAACGCAGTGGACTGTAATTGGAGGTTGAATCTGGTTTCACGTTCAAGTAATCATGGCAGGAGATACAGATGGGGGGCTTGACTCACCCAATGCCTTCGTCTGGCTTGCTGTGCGGTACTTACCCCGGGCGGGGGACGACAGCGATGACGTGAGACGAATCAGCAACACCACCTATGTGGTATGATCCACCACAAACGGTATTTTCGGGGGTTCGGTGGTCGAATTTGACACAAAGTGAATTGATTCGACACAAAGCGGGCGCACAATGAGAGAGGGATTCACACTTCTTTTTACTTTCCTTGCTCTACGAAGTAGAAAGGGAAGTTATGTAATCGGCTGAGAAAAAAAATTTTCAGTTTTCTTCAGAGCTTTACGTTTCAGACCCTCCTGAGTCCGAAAAACACTATTTGGGAAAATGGTCTGTGTGTCTGTGAACGATTTTTAGAGAAATTACTGTACCAAATCAGCTCAAACTTCATATCTCGCCCGCAGGTTACCATGGGACGCCAAAATAAGAGTATGAACAAAATCCACCGAAATTTACTTATAGTTATCATAGTGATCAAAACACCAAATTTTGTTTCTCAAAAATGGCCCTAACGATTATGATTAAATTTTTTATATTGATGTAAGATTCTCGCCTGACCTCGCATATCATTTTCTTCTTAGTTACAACCTGGAGTCTTGTTAGTCACTCCATGTTGTTTTTCAATCTCACAGCTGTTGTTTTTGTGCTGACTGACTCCTATTAGAAGCAATCGGTTGATCGTGGTCTAGTGGTCAAGACAGGCGATTCATAATCCTCGACGTAAGTTGAGGATTGTGGATCGAATCTCCGGCGCGATTGCCGTAATTTTTGCCTGAGTCAGCAGCTCTTCAAAATGCATCTCCAAACTCCGTCAGTCCCTTCGTAACATTTTAGTTACCAAGAACTTTACCTTCATCTCCCGTTTCTGCTCATTTCTAATTCGTTTGTACGTTAGGATCGACTTAGTTTTCGATTCTCAATACATTTTCAGCATCGTTTCTTTTGTATTATTTCGGTTTGTGGATGTTAACCCTAAGTCTTACATTGATAGCTCTCAATAAGGCAATGATACCATAAAATTCCCATTTGTGGGAAAATGACGAGAGCAGCACAATAAATTATCAAAATTTTCGACCAAAAGCGTTTTTAGCGCAGTTTTTTCCTTATAAACTCCGCTGGAATTTTCGTAGAATGTTAAAAAAAATTGGTATTGTTGTCCAATCCAATACCTAAAGGGTGCGTGTTTAAAAACGCTCATGAGATACATGGGGCTCACTCCAGAAACTCTTGAATTTCAACTACTACCGTTTCGCTTACTTCCAGTTCTAAAAGTGTTTACCCAATAACTCTACAAAAGTGATTACTATCCACTTCAAAAAATTCGTGTTTACAGCCTCATGAATTACATGTGTACCGATTGTTCATGAAGAATTGGCCATGTACAAAAAGAATTGACGTAGAGCTTAGGAAAGTTGTGTGTTGCAACGCACCAGATATTTTTAGTTTTGATAACAACATTTGAAAACGCGGGTGGCAGGAATTCTTCATCTTAGAAGAGCTGTTCCGCCGCTAACCGCTCTCTAGTTCCTGCCAAAACAAACGCAATCGATCAAAAATTAACTATTTGCAATCGATACATCTGTTATATGTGAGGAGGGGAGTAAGTGCGACACTGGTTGCGATTGGAACAAAGAGTTTTATTCTCAGCTACACTCGGATATGTTTTTGCGAACGCCTCCGCGAGGGAAGGCTCCATCCAAGCACAGAAGTGGGAGGTCGTGTGGTAGGCCGGGATGTAGCGCCCTTTCTTGCTTTCCAGTCCCGGTCCACAGCATAAGCCTGCAGGAACACCGCAATACCGGGATCGAGCGTGGAGGGAAGCCATGGCGGTCCCACCCATCAACTCTACTATGGCAGAGCCGTCGACATCCCAGTAACGTATTAGGGCTGGTTAATATAAATCCACAGCAGACTCCACACATTAAGCCACGGCCGATAGGTCAGAGTTTGGTGTAACGATCGTCTTTAATATTTTCTCAAGCTGGAATTCAGTAAATCAGCAGAACTGCACCAATCCCAAAACTAGTCATTACACCAAAATCCTGTCTAAGAAGGCAGCTCCCACAAAGGCCAATGTGCTTCACCGCACGTCCTGATCAATACCTACTGTTGCTGAATGCTAAGATTTGCAGAAAACTCAAAACAGTTTTTTAGGCGAGTTACACTTTTCCTTCCCACTTAGGAGAAAGCAGAAGTGTGAAACGGGGTTTGTGGGAAGTTTCATCTTGAAGCAATCGGGGAACTGAGAGATGACACCATTCGTTACAAACGCGATGGAACGAATCTTCAAGTGAAACACAAAGTTACGAAATCAGTTCTCTCCAAACTGTTGTAAAGCGGAATGGCAAATCACGAGGCTTTCGAAATACGGAAGGCTTCTCTCTTTCGTCGAAGGGACTGATCAGTCAGGCGACCACAACCCAAGTCATCGTTGATCACGTTCAAACGTCAGTTCATGAAAATTTAATGCCTCCGCAGTTCCAAATTATCGAAACCTCCTCTCGTTTGTGGACTGAAGCGTTTAACGGACTGGGAGTTGATGAAACGTTGTCTCCGCGAATTCGTTGATCAGCGCGTTTCGACAGCTGTCCTTTCTCAGGCCCACGGACCACCTTCCCGCTCTACCCGCATTAATAAATTCTCAGCTTCCCATCTCTCCCTCTCGATTCGCCTCGTTGAAATAAGACCGCCTCAGTAAATGCCTTTGAAATTTCCATACCGGGCTAATAAGATGAAATAAGGGGAGGGCGAGATGAAATCCACTCAGGATCCAATCGAACAGCTTAAAACAACCCCACAGCGTCGCTAAATCCACGAAAGTTAAAGACTAAAAGCGAACGGATGGGAATTGTGACGGAGAACCTTCCTGACAACAATAGTAACTACGAATATGTCAGTTTGGGTTCCCACAAAATCGTCGGAACGAACCGAAAATCTATTCAAGTCCGTCGAGCCCATGTCCACCAAGCGCTAAAAGCCCTCAAGGATTTATGAAATTACTGAGAGGAATTTTCGCATTATTGCGCCACAATGGAAGGATATTAGCGAGATCTAGTTTTTATAAATGAGTGAAATAATAATAATCACGCACTACAGCGTGATAGATCCTGTTCTGTACATACTACCTCCCACTTGGCCGTTCAGGGCCTGGATGGAACCTTCCTCAGTCAAACAACAACAACACGAAGACACTCTGGCTTAAAAACCCGTGGTCTAAGAAAGTTGGAGGCTTCCTCTGGGCGTGTAGGAGGCTGTGCAGCAAATCCTGGGGCATAACTCCAAAAATGATGGAGTGGCTCTTTAAGGGGGTAATAAGGCCCCGCGTCACGTATGCCTCCACGGTGTGGTGGAAGGCGACAGGCCAGCTGGCAGTACAAGGAAAACTCCAACAACTGCAGCGGCAGGCGTGTCTTGCTATCACAGGGGCCATGGGTACGTGCCCTACTGCTGCAATGGAAGTCCTTCTGAACATCTCACCTCAACATATAGACATTCAGAGGACCGCTTACCTGGGAGTGGCAAGGCTTTTGCAGACAGGTAAAATTTCCGCCAGGGCTGAGGCGAGCCTCCACGGAATAACCAGACAGTTTAAGATAGAAGAGGCAGCAGTCCTTGCTACTGACGTCATGCCAGAGCAGAAGAATTTTCGGCTGCCATTCAGCGTCAGCGTCCACTCACGGGAACGGTGGGAGACATTCCGGACCGAGGTGGGCGCGCTGCAGTGGTGTACCGATGGTTCAGTTAAGGAAGGCCGAGCAGGACTGGGCATTGTAGGGGCCAACTACAGTCTAGCAAAGCCGCTGGGGGAGTACGCCACAATATTCCAAGCGGAAATCCTAGCCATAAAGATCTGCGCAGAAGAGATCCTGAACAAAGGGCTCAAGGGCAAGCGCATCTACATTTTCTCAGACAGCCAGGCCGCCTTAAAGGCCATTGCAGCCTATAGTTTTAGGTCTAAGCTGGCATGGGAATGCCTCCATGCGCTCAAGCAGCTCGGCGCCTGTAACAGGCTCTCCCTCATTTGGGTGCCGGCTCACAGGGGGGCATGAGGGCAATGAAAAGGCTGGCCGCCTTGCGAAAAGGGGTACAGAAACCCTACCCATCGGGCCTGAGCCACACGTGGGTCTGACGAAAAGTCACCTAAACCGTCTGGTTGCTCAATGAGAGATACAGGAAAATGGCGCCCATTGGCATCGCCAGCCACGACTAAGACAGGCGAAAAGGCTTGTCACGCCTTCCTGTCAAAGGGCGAAGGCGATGCTGACACTCTCTAGACAAGATCTGAGAGTACTGATAAGCTTCCTCACCGGGCACTGTCCACTCAGATATCACCTCATCAAGATGGGCATCTCAGAGGCGGTGGAATGCAGACTCTGCGGCGAGGAGGACCACTGAACTCCAAACCGTAGCTGACTCTGCGGTGAAGGACATACTCAGCTTCCTAAAGGGGGCGGGTATGTACGACGCATTTTACTAAGAAAGGGCCAGCGTCACAATAGGCCCATATAAGACTTGTCCCACACGCCCTCGGGTTAAAAAAAAAAAAGAAAAAGAAAGTTGGAGGTGGAAATAAGCTCGCCATAATTGAAATGGACGCGAAGAACGCCCGACTTTTGGGCGATAAAGCGTCAGAATTTTCAATAACACGGCGTATTCCAGGGATGGTTGGACGAGGACCCAATGCAGAGTGACTAGGGCAGGAATGTGCATGAAATTCGTGGTGTTTTGTCTAAGAAAGCCAGGTAAATATCTCCGTTCAACATATATATACAGAAATAATTATGCAGAACGAAATGTTGGTATGGGTGACTAAAAGACACTCCATTAGGATTTATCACATCTGGTAATGAAGTTACCCTGGAATTTACAGAAATGTTCGATAAAACGTTATTTACGACACATTTTGATTTTTATCTCTGTTCAATGGACTGTCAGAGGAACATTTATTGAAAATAATATGTAGGTATCAACTATTTGAAAACAACCTGTGAGTTTGGTGAAAATCGCTGAAGCCGTTTTGCCAAAAAGCGTAAAAAAACCTATTTTTGCTTCATGGGCCAATATCTCCGTAGCGCTTACAGTTCCGGAATTTATTGTGCTGCTCATACTCATTATAGGACCATTATTGAGCAATCGGTACACAGAAAATTAATGAGGCTGTACACGAATTTTTTGAAGAGGGATAATAATTACTTTTGCAGAGTTAATGGGTAATAACTGTTAGAACTGGCAGTAAGCGAAACGGCGGTAGTTGAAATTCAGGAATTTCTGAAGTGAGCCTCATGTACCTCATGAGCGTTTTTGAACACTCACACTTTAGGTATTGGAATGGACTACAATACCAATTTTCTTTAACTTTCTACTAACGTCCCAGCGGAGTTTATAAGGAAAAACTGCGTTAAAAACGCTTTTCGTCGAAAATTTCGATTATTTATTGTGCTGCTCTAGTCATTTTCCCACGAATGGAAATTTTATGGTGTGATTTCTATATTGGGAGCTATCAATATAAAAAATTTAATCAAAATCGTTATAGCCGTTTTTGAGAAAAAAATTTTGTGTTTTGATCACTATGATGACTATAGTTAACTTTCGGTGGATTTTGCTCATACCCTTATTTTGGCATCCCATAGTAACCTGCGGGCTAGATATTAAGTTTGAGGGGATTTGGTACGGTCGTTTTCTCTAAAAACCACTCTAAAATCGATTACGTCGAATGTTTTGGAGAGCTGTGGGTCGAGGAACACTCCAAGGTCGCAAATGAAAGGTGATTGAGCATTTTAACGGTCTTACTGACAGAAGACGTCAAGATCGCAATACGAGCAGACAGTTTGAACATTCATGGGTGCTGATGAACAACTTGAGCTCATCATGCGTTCGGAGGCGAGGTCATAAGTTAACACCCTGGGGAGCGCCAGATGGCGCAAAAAAGGCAAAATGACCGAGACATTAGCACGTACCGCCTCAAGATAGATCGCAAGCCTCGCATGATAGAGGCGTAATAAGCTCGGCGAAGAGAGCGCAGCGTTATGGCTCAACTTTTCTTCGGCTGGTTCCGTTCTAAGAACTGCGAGAAAGAACTGGGCTCTTCTAAGGCCGTAAGTTAGTTTGACACGCAGCATTAGTGGCGTAGTCGACGTCGAGCAAACCGTGTTTCGAAACTCGGAAGAACCCAATGGTAACGACTTCTTTGCCGTAGCAGAACTGATGTTTCAAACGCTGTGATTCTGTTACTCAGCTGCAATCACGGTAATTGCGATGGTCCCTCCAGAACGATAAAACGATCGATGTCAAAACTTCTTCCATTTTTTAACAAACCAACTTTCCTTCTTTATTTCCCCGACGATGTGATTCGACGTGTCAGTTACAAAGTTTTCAATGTCCCTTCGCGCTCGAAAGATTACAACTTTCATACAGAAGTCTGCGGCAAGTCAATTCTGAGTGATGGAATTAGTTCGTGAGTTGGAGACGAACTTGTAAGCGTCTTAGGAACTCGGACCAGAAATAACATCAAACGACGACGACGATTCGAATCGTCTTTCTTTTCTCCTTTTGACGGATGGCGATAAAAGGGAAGAAAAAAAATCACACTGCTCGCGTGGAGTCGTCATCAAGCGCCTCGTTCGATCAAATTATTGTATACATTGAACTACGTTACTGCGCAGGTCTCAACTTGTCCTGTACTCCTCAATTCAATCACGTTCCGAACGCTGCCCCTTTGATTGGAGTAATTACCGCTGAAGCGACCGAAGGGCTGATGATGTAAACAGTGGGGAACATATTCGCTGAATTCATCATGAGTCTCTTGTTCTTGACCACCTGCGCCGCAGAATTGCGATGAATTTTCTGAACGCTCGTGCAGTTATTCGACCGAGCGGAAGTAGTTTCAAACAGTCCTCAAAACAGATGCTTCGCTCAGGCGAAATTGAAACGATAACAATTCTTAACCTGGGTCATCCCAACTTGCTGAGCTGACGCGTTCTCATCAGAAAGAGAGACTGAGAGAGGATATTAATTTATTCGAAAAACGCAAATAATTTATACACGTAAGAGCTCTACGGTGAACAATGGCATCCGTTGGTTGGCAATAGAAGCACTTCAGGTGATCACTGGTCAGCTATCTCAACACTGGTTGACTTGGCTGTTGAGTCCATGGTTGACAAGTGGAAAGCTCTGGGCTGAACTCCGTGCGGATCTCACCACAGAACAGAAACTTGCCAACATCGACGAATGGGCGTTAGAGAAATGGCAAGCGAGACGGAGATCCTCGTCAAAGGGTCGTATGAGATGTATCAGTTCTTCCCCCTAATCCGTGAACGTCTTTCAAGATAACGGGTTGAGCCAGACCACTGGACAAGCCAGTTCCTCACGGGGCATGGCGCCTTCAATGTGCGGCTCCACTTCTTTTCTCTCATGCATGTCTTGCCAGAGCAGAGGAAACAAGGAGCCCCGTGCTGCTCCATTGTAGTTTCTACAACATTAAGCGGCAGTTGTGGGGAAGGCAAGAGAACTTAGTAGCATTAACTGCTACTGTTTAATCGAGTTTTGGCGAGTGATCGATTTTTTTGTTTTATCACTTTTCGCTTATAATTTTGTATTACGTAGGGCGCATGTCGATTTTAATGGTTGTGCTATTCAAATCACGAGAAACGTGATGAAATAAAAAAAATTGCGGATCAGCTAGAGTGAGCCCACTGATGTGCGGCCACGAAATAGTACGAGTTGATAAACGAGGGCACCTAGCTATACGTTCAACAACAAGAGCGGAGACCATCAATTTCACATTCGAATATCTTGGCATACTTTTAACTTCAGCCAACCCACGAGAAACGCGAGCCTTAGACTGCCCAAACCCGAATATTGGGGTGTCACGGCATTTATATTTGAGCCCTAGCCGTTCGACTGTTGCCAGTGTGATGAACGAAGCTTGAGACGCTGAATCGATCAGGATTTTCACCATGCATTTACTTCCTGATTGAATGATGGCTACTGCACACGCGGTAGCTAACATGACCGTCGAAATATTGGAACGTGTCGAAATTTGATAACTTTGGACGCTACTGACATTTTTGGAGTCATCCCCTCCCGATGGAGCACTGGTGTTATTCTCACTATGGCTTGGGATTTCATGCAACTTGGGTTTATTGTCTAAGTTTTGCTTAACATTGTATTTCTTGAAACAAAGAAGGACGTGATGGGAGGAATTGCACTACTCACAATTTAGTTTGGAGCGACAATCTCGCAGAAAATGTTTCCCAAAACACAAAATACACAAACGTTTGGATTTTACGAATTTTAACCTAGCTGAAGGTGACATTGTAAGCATTTTGTCGCAGACGGCAGGCGAGTGGTGTTTTCCACAGGGACACGACTTCCACTCATCAGTACTCGTGACGAAACTACTAGTACCTTTACCTTTGCGGGCCCTGGGTGACTTATCAGCAATAGGATTAATGTTTTTTGAATATTCCAGAACGTGAACTTCGTTATCAAGAAAACGTACGAAATCCCTAACCAATGCTGGCACCACGAGCGCAATCGAATGGGATTCCCATTTTTCCCGCAATTCAGCAGTTAATTTACGTTTAAACATGAACATTAAAGGTATGGCCCAACTGTCGGTGGGATGCTCTAATGCCTTGAGTGCCCCCAGATGTTGCTCAATCATTGCCGAAAATTTTCGTAGGGACACCGCGTCAGGAGTTACGGAAGGAAAATCGAGAAGCGCCTCTAGGTATGCGTTAGTTAATCTATTGGTGTCGTGGTACCTAGATACCAGCGAATCCCAGGCAATTTTGTAGTTGGTAGCTGTCGTTGGGAGGGACGATATAACCGCTACCGAAACTAGTCGAAAAGAAAAACTCGCGAGCGCAGTCGAGTGGTCTTTGAATGACTAATCGCCCGATCAAGAAAAATCTTGAAATCTTGGCCTCGTTAATTCCGAAAGACCGCTTACGTTCTGAACGGTAAGACAAACGACAACATGAAACTAGTCCGATTAGTTCCACGAATATCCTCACGTGACAACGAACCGATTTTAATTCGAACGTTTAAGCTAACAAATTTTATTTTTTACTGTTAACTTAACTTTTAGCCTAATTCAACCAATATTTTTAGTTCAACCGGAACAATTCGGCCCGAAGAAGGACCATTCCCCAATGTTGGGTTTTCTTTTCCTAATAAGTGGACTGTACTCTAAATGAATAAATAAAAATAAAAAAATTTCACTTGCAATTTAACAGCTACAAAGCAAGCCTATAACCATTTTGCAGAGTTCGCGGAGAAGGTGATGGTTTAGAAACGTGGTCACAGTCGATCTGTACTTTTGAAACTCCCTACCCAAGTAAATAGTTAGATCAGGTGGGAACCTAGATTCAAACCATCTGGCAGCCCCGAGGCAGGGCAGCCGCAAAGGATGTGCACAGCCATTTCATCCTCCTAGCTGCCCAATCTGTACTCCACCACCTCCGAGATGCTCATCTTGTTGAGTTGATACCTAAGTGGGCAGTGTCCAGTGAGGAAGCTAGTTAGGACTCTCAGATTCTGTGTGGAGAGTGTCAGCATTGCCTTCGCCTTCTCGCCTGTCTTAGTCGTTGCTGGCGATGCCAATGGGCGCTACTTTCCTGAGTCTCACATCGAACCGCCAGACGATTCAGCTGACTATTTGTCACTCCTACGTAGGGTTCAGGCCTGATGGTTGCCCTCATGCCCCCTATGAGCATCCCAGATAAGAGAAAGACTAATAGGGGCACTGAGTCGCTTGAGTGCCTGAAGACAGTCCCATGCCAACCTGAACCTAGAGCCTTTGGAGCGGCCTGGCTGTCCGATAATACGTAAATCCGCTTGCCCTTGAGCCATTTAGTCAGGATCTCTTCTGCGCAGATCTTTATATATTGAGGCGTACTTAGCAAGAATGAAATTGGGTCCTAATGGGATGCCAAGTCCAGCTCTACCCCCCGTCACATAACCGACAGTATACCACTGCAGGGCGCCCACCGCAGTCTGGAACGTCCCTCTCTCCCACCCTTCCTGTGAGTGGACGCTGACGCTGAATGGCAGCTGAATGTTCTTTCGCTATGGCATGACGTCAATAGCAAGGACTGCTGCCCTGCTAGGTTGAACTGTCTAGTCATTCCTTGGAGCCTTCCCTTAGTCCTGGTGGAAACATTCCCTGTCTGCAAAAGCCTTACCGCTCCCAGGTGTGTGGTCCTCTGAATGTGTGTGTGAAGAGGTGAGATATTCAAAAGGACTTCCATTGCAGCAGTAGGACAGGTACTCGTTGCCCCTGTAATAGCAAGACAAGCCTGTCGGTGTAGTTGCTGGAGTTTTCCCTGAACTACCAGCCACCTGTCGCCTTCCACCACACATTGGAGGCATGTGTGATGGAAGGCCATGTCTTATCATCCCCTTGTAGGGGCCACTCCTTCATTTTTGGAGTGACGTCAGTGACGCAGTTACTCGGAAAAAGTGCAAAAATGTTATTTTTATCTTTCAATCAACTGTCAGAGGAACATTTATTGAGATCAATATATAGGTATTAAATATTTAAAAAGATTCTGTGAGTTTGGTGAAAATCGCGTAAAAACCCTATTCTTGCTTTTTAAGCCTGTATCTCCGTTCATCGTAATTTCATGGAGATATTTATGGGGAAGAAAGGTTAGGTACTAACTAGTAGAAGATCATTTGTAAAATTAATCAAAACCATTTCCGCCGCTTTTGAGAAAAAATACGAAAAACCCTACATTTTCGCCCCCACCCCTCTTTCACATCGATGGAAATCGCGGATAACCTTATTTTCGCGTATGTAAAAAATGACATGCAAATCGAAAAAAGGACCAGCTCAATCAGTCCTGCCATCGAACTAAATGCACACAAGGCCACGCGTGGAAATTAGGTTTTTTGGACTCGGTAGACCTCAGAACGTGAAGATCTGAAGACAACCAAACTTCTTCTTTTGACGCGATTACAAGTCCGTAAATTTGCTAAGTCCCACGAATTAAGTAGGTGAATGACCAGGATCTAAAGAAGGAAAAACAAGCCAGTGGCTCCCTCAGACCTGCTGTCCACATTCTCAGGGCCCAAATTAATCAGCCAGTTAAACATCAGTCTCTTGAAGGCAGAGCGAGTGCATTAAGCAGGTTAGGGATGCCTAAGAACGACTGGCGTGGAATTATACGCTGAATATATTAGGTTAGGGATAAGTTCACTCAGGGATTGTTTGCTTTATGGAGTCGTTGGAATTGGGTAGAGTGGAAGTTGTCATGCGGTTTACTAACCATGGACGGTAAAAAAGCCTTACAGCGGGCGTCGGTGGTGATGTGGGCAGCTCAGAGAACGGTGGGAAAGACATGGGGGCTGAGGCCTGGGATGATCTGGTGGCTGTACACTGCAGTTGTTAGGCCTGTAGTCACGTATCGAGCCCTGGTCTGGTGGACTAGGGTGGAAAACAAAACAGTGCAGTTGCAGCTAAATAAACTGCAGCCTGGCTATTACAGGCTGTATGACAACATGCCCTACGGCTGCACTGGAGGTCTTACTAGATTTAGCTTCACTCTGCATACATATTAAAAGGATGGCGTTCTTCCAGGCTGTGCGTATGTTGGATAGTTGGGTCTGATCATGCAGGGGAGGAGGAGTTCCTGCCACTTGATCCTTGACAGGGTGAAGTTGGAGGGGACCGAACTGTATGTGGTAGACTCAATGCCCGCGAGGTTCGTGTTACCCTTTCGGATACTTATTCATGAGCGATCCAGTTGGGAAGGGGAAGTTCCCACTTTCGAAGCTGGGGCCCTGGTATACTACACTGATGGTTCAGTGCAGGATGGCCTAGCAGGGGCGGAAATCCTTGGGCCAAGAATCAGAGCAGCGATCCCATTGGGGTCGCTGGCTATGGTGTTCCAGGCAGAGGTGGCTGCGGTAACAGTCTGTGTGCAGTGGCTGCTGTAGAGGGGACTGAAGCGGCAGAGAATCTACATCATGGTGGACAGTCAGGCCACTCTCAAGGCCTTAGCCTCATACTGTCCTACATCACAGCAGGTGTGGAAGTGTCTGACTGGACTGAAGGCCCTGGCCGAGGACAACAGTGTAACACTGTGTTGGGTGCCAGAGCATCAGGGTATAGAGGGAAACGAACGGGCTGATAGGTTAGCGGAGAAGGGATCGGCACAGATCCCTATTAGCCCTGAGCCCTTTGTTGGGACCACCAGGAGCCACCTATGCAGAGAGGTTGGCAAATGGGAGGATAGGTGCAGGGCTGCCCATTGGCATTGGTTGCTCGGCCTTAGACAGTCAAAACTCTTCATCCGGCTCTCCAGAGGGAAGTCCAAGGAGGGGCTTGCACTGGGGAGGAAGGATATGAGGATCATGTGTGGCCTGTTCACAGGTCACTGTCCGCTGAGGTACCTTGCAAATATTGGCGAGTGCGAGGTACAGGTGTGCACGTTCTCGAGGTAGGGTTAGAGACAGCAGAGCATGTGCTGTGCGTATTCGATGGACTTGCGGCATCGTGCCATTGTGTGTTTGGGACTTGCGGATATCCTCCGCTTTGTGATGGGGGCGCATAGGTGACGTCCCACCAAGTGAGACCAGTGCCGTGGGGCCTGGGGGTGGTGATGGTATCACCTGCATCCACTGTTTCAAGGGAAAAAAACCATGGACGGATCACCATGGTAGAAAATGACTAGACCTTCTACGAACCTTTGCCTCTCGGAAGAGGAGATCGCTTGAATAGCGCTTAGGCACTCCAAACATCACCTTCAGAATTGCTTTCTGTAAGATACATAATCCACTCAGGTGGCTGAAGAATGTTCCTCCCCAGTGATTATCACGGAATAAACACGTCACATTGAATCAAAGAGGGCGTTTTTTAGAGTGCTTAACACGATACTAGTGTTCAAAACTACGGGTAGTGGTTGGGGTAAACTAACTGAATGACTAAAATAGAATATCACAATAAAAAGAGCAGGTATTTACTTGTATAAATAGCTTCCCGTTATTCGTCGTCATCATCGTCGTTGACGTCGCTCGAATCGCCTTGGCAAGGCAAACCATCTTTATCGAGTAGTGAGGGCGGAACACCCTCAGTCATGTTTGACGGGCGGTTGACGACAACGTGCGAAGCCCATTCGGAAAAATTTAAAACTTCCGTTCATCGCCTCCTGGGCCTCCCCAGACGTACGCCCGATATGCAATAAAATTTAGAGGGCCGTGGAACAAAAGTTTATGAACGGTAATAGGCATTGTCAACGGGAAAGGGGGACCTCAAGATGAAAACCTGGAAATAGGACTGAGATTGGACGTCCAATTGCTTCTGCCGCGATTATAGGATCCGAGGAGGTGAAACAAAGGCGAAAAGTGTGCGTCACTGGGATGCTGATGACCTGAGAGCGAACGCGGTTGAAGACAAGAGATATAGGCAAAGCGAAAAAGAAAAGGTTGTCCCGCTCCCTGCTTCTCATGATTCACTTTCTTCCTTGGTTTTGGCAAGCTGTTATTTTCCGCAGGTCAACAGATGAATAGTGAGCTGGGCTGGTGAGACGCCTCGGAGTTATTTTTGAATTGGTAGCTATAGTCAATCAATGAGATTAGAAAGGTCGAAGGCAGCAGATGATACAATAAGAAACCAACTAAATAACAATAACAAATATCTGTCTACCATTAGCTATATAAACGTCAGGGCATAAGGAGCGTAATAAATTCCAAAACAGTAACTGCGACTGCTTTCTGCACCGTGAAGTGCCGTTTTCCCTTAGTAGCAGAAGCCATGGAAACCATTTAATTTATGTAGGGCTAAGGAAAGCTGTGCGATGCGGCGCCCATGATATTTTCTTTTATCAACAGAGAAGCCAAGAAACATCCACAAACACCACAGACTGACTTGATCTATCTACTTTCCCAATCTTTCGATCGAGAAATGAACTCTCCTAAACATAGTTCCAGTTTTCTTGTGATCTTATCCTCCTTCGCCCTAAACGCAGTCGTTTCTCACTCCGAATTCTTCACCGCGTGATTTTTCGACGAACCCCAATTCCCCATTTGCCATCGCGAGATAGTTCTTCCTTCCTGTCTTCGTGAGCTGGCATCTTCATCTCAATCTTGCGGCAAGTTATTTGAGAACTCCGCCTTTTATTTGTTCATTTGTATTTCGGAAAGAGCCCTTAAGTTATTTTGTTCCGTTTCATTTCATGTACGAACGTATGACTTTTCCATTTTCTTTTAACATTGTTTGCCGCGAGCAATTGCCATAAATTACAGAACATCGACCCGCTTCTTTTGGCGTCCCGCTGTAATATTCAGACTGAGTATGAAATTTAAGCCGTTTTGATTCAGCCCTTTTCTCCCACATACGGATCAATTTCAAATATCTGGTGTGTAGTAACACACAACTTTCCGCCACCCCGTAATTTCGAACACCAGCTACATAGGCGGCGCTATATCTTCGTTCAACGCATTTCTACAGGAACATTTATGGAGAACAAAATGTAGGAACTAGTTAGCTGAGAGTACTCCGTAAGTTTGATAGAAATCGTTAGAGCCGTTTTTGAGAAAATTGGAATACCGATAAATTAATATTCGACAAATCTCTTTTTCTGAGATAACTTGGCTTATACCTCCGTTCAACATATATATATACAGAAATAATTATGGAGTACGAAATGTTGGTATGGGTAACTAAAAGACACTCCATCAGAATTTATCACATCTGGTGAAGAAGTTACCCTGCAATTTACGGAAATGTTCGAAAAAACGTTATTTTCGACACATTTTGATTTTTATCTCTGTTCAATGGACTGTCAGAAGAACCTTTATTGAAAACAATCTGTAGGTATTAACTATTCAAAAACATCCTGCGAGTTTGGTGAAAATCGTTGAAGCCATTTTCCCAAAAAGCGTAAAAAACCTATTATTGCTT
Organism: Pachypeltis micranthus; assembly: GCA_020466155.1. Taxonomy (NCBI): domain Eukaryota; kingdom Metazoa; phylum Arthropoda; class Insecta; order Hemiptera; family Miridae; genus Pachypeltis; species Pachypeltis micranthus. The sequence continues at coordinate 76,885,726 of CM035768.1, read as the reverse complement.
CATGGGCTTATATCTCCGTTCACCGTATTTTCAGGGAGATATGTATGGAGAAGAAAAGTTAGGTAACGATCAGTAGAAGATAATTCGAATGTTTAATCAAAATCGTTAGAGCCGTTTTCGAGAAAAATGCGAAAAACCCTAGTTATTGGTACATTTTCGTCCCCCACCACCACCCATCCCGTCCCATCGGCCGAAATCGTCCATAACCTTATTTTGGTGTCTACAAAAAATAACGAACAAAACGAAAAAAGAACCAGCTCAATCGGATCAGCCGTTTTCCCGCAAATCGAACTACAGACACACACACACACGGACTACGCGCCGAAATTAGGTTTTTACTTTCCTTGGCTCTGGTGGAAAGGAAAGTTATGTAATCCGCTGGAAAAAAAATTTTGAGTTCTCTTCAGATCTTTACGTTTCAGACCCCCCTGAGTCCAAAAAACACTATTTGGGAAAATGGTCTGTGTGTCTGTGGACGATTTTTAGAGAGAACCACCGTACCAAATCAGCTCAAACTTGATATCTCGGCCGCAGGTCACCATGGGACGCCAAAATAAGGGTTTGAACAAAATCCATTGAAAGTTAACTATAGTTATCATAGTGATCAAAACACCAAATATCTTTTTTCTCAAAAATGGCTCTAACGATTTTTTATATTGATAGCTCTCAATAAGGCAATTAAACCATAAAATTCCCATTTGTGGCAAAATGACGAGAGCAGCACAATAAATTACCAAAACTTTCGACGAAATCGATTTTAGCGCAGTTTTTAGAGAAAACCACCGTACCAAATCAGCTGAAACTTAATGTCTAGCCTACAGGTTACCATGGGACGCAATAATGAGGGTATGGGCAAAATCCATCGAAAGTTAACTATAGTTATCATAGTTATCATTGATACATCACATTTTTTTCTCAAAAACAGCTCTAACGATTTTAATTACATTTTTTATGTTGATAGCTCTCAATAAGGCAATGATACTATGAAACTCTCATTCGTGGGAAAATGACGAGAGCAGCACTATAAATTATCAAAATTTTCGACCAAAAGCGTTTTTCGCGCAGTTTTTTCCTTATAAGTTCAGCTGGACTTCTTGTAGAATGTTAAAAAAAATTGGTATCGTAGTCCGATCCAATACCTAAAGGGTGAGTGTTTAAAAACGCTCATAAGATGCATGGGGCTGACTCCAGAAATTCCTGAATTTCAACTACTGTCGTTGCGGTTACTACCAGTTCTAACAGTTATTTTCCAATAACTCTGCAAAAGTGATTACTATCCTTTTTTTTAAAAATCGTGTTTACAGCCTCATTGGTATCTGTGTACCAATTGCTCAATAATGGTCCTGCAATGAGTACGAGCAGCACAATAAATTCCGGAACTGTAAGCGCTACCGCTTTCTGCTGCCGTAAAGCATTGTTTGACCTAGTTCAAATGAATTGATTAAGTATACAAAGCCAAAAATGTGAATTGACGTAGAGCTAAGGAATGTTGTGTGTTGCAACGCACCAGATATTTTAGACTCAGTTGGCCTCAAAACGTAAAGATCTGAAGAGAACCCAAATTTTTTTTTGACCCGATTACTATACGTTCTCTCCCTTCAGGTAATGGAAAGTAAAAATTGCGTTTTGCGGACTCAGTCGCCTTAAAAACGTGAAGATCCGAACACAATTTACAAAAAAATAACGTTTTTCCAGCCTATTGTTATTGGGGGAAGGAAAGTAAAAAACGGGGAACGAACCAGCTCGTGGAACGAGTTGAAGCGTTGAGGGGGCCATCTCGAGACTAATCCACGTTGATCTCCGGAAATTACGTCGGAATCAGATGAAAATCGACGAAGCTGAGCGAGTTAGACTCCTTCCGTTCGCCCTAAAATGAATGCCTACGGAATCGGATAAAAATTGAATTACGCGTGCGTGTTTCGACGCTAATATCCGTCTATTTGGAAAGAGTGACGCGCGAAGCGTATGAACTTTATCCGTTCAATGCACATAAACCTCGCAAAATGTCAAAACGAGTAGTTAGGGGTATGGTACAGCTGGGATAAGTGACGTCAGCCCCCCCCCCTCCCCCACCCCAGCTGGTGTATGACGTCACCCCCCCCCTTCCTACTACAGCTGATGTGTGACGTCACCCCCTACCCCCACTATAGCTGATGTGTGACGTCACCCCCCACCACACCCCCACTACAGCAGGTATGACGTCACCCCCCCCCCCCATACTACAGCAGATACAGCGTTCCCCCACCACTATGAATCCCCCCCGTGTGACGTCATGTCCACCCCCACAACAGGGCGACGTCTGAGTGGATCTCCCACCACTATGAATCCCCCTATGTGACGTCATGCCCCCCCACACAATTGGCTCAACCTCTGAGTAGATTCCCCGACCACTATGAAGTCTCCCATGTGACGTCTTGCCCCCACAATTGGCGCAAATTCTGAGTAGATTCTCCCACCACTATGAATTCTCCCATGTGACGTCATGCCCCGACAATTGGCGCAACTTCTGAGTGGATCTACGTCATACTCCTACCAATTACCGCGCTAACGCCTAATTACCACATACGTCACACGGGGGGATTCATAGTGGTGGGGGAACGCTGTATCTGCTGTAGTATAGAGAGGGGGGGTGACGTCATACCTGCTGTAGTGGGGGTATGGTGGGGATGACGTCACACATCAGCTGTAGTGGTGGGGGTGACGTCACACATCAGCTGTAGTGGTGGGGGGTGACGTCATACATCAGCTGGGGTGGGGGGAGGGGGGTTGACGTCACTCATCCCAGCTGTACCATACCCCTAACTACTAAAACGTAAATTTAAGAAGTTAAATGCTGTGTCGCCAAGCGCACGAGAGCACAAACAAACGGCCGCAGAATGTGAATTTTTCAGATCTGACACGCAACGGTTTGGTGAAAATTTTGAGTCCGGAGAGCAGAAAAGATGAAACGGCTCTACGGCGTACTCGACGTAAAGCTATAAATACGCGTGAACTAAGATGAATGATAGTGCAGCCAAAGTGAAATAGTATGACGCATCGCTCCTTTCGCCTTTGGAAAGCGATTTAATTAACTCTCCGTGAAATAATTACCCCATAAAAGCAATTTACGCCAGTACGGCCGCCAGCGGGAGCTCATACCTGGAAGTCAGAACTCGTTATTATGATAATAGAGATGAATTGTTGCTCTTACGTAAAGAGATGGGCTGTTAAATTTAATTTTCCTCGCTCTCGGGACAGCGGGAATCCCCTTCTCCCCTCCACTCTTCACGGAGCAAATACGTAAAACCAGCGTCCACTTTTCTGCGACCATTAGAACCGTGACGACCGGGCATTTTTTTCTACCGCTATTTTCTCCGGTGACGGGAAAAGCCCTCGACTGCCTAATATCTATTTTACGAGAAGACGAGACCGTTCTTCCTCTTAAACTCGTTTATTGGAGACGTCGCAGTATATCCTCCTCATTAATTCGTACCCCAGTGGGCGGGAACAGCTAAAAGCTAAGCGATGAGACCTATGTTTTGATCTCGAGGAATCACCCGGCATTTGTACTAGAACCGTTCACTTCCCACTGGCCACTGGGCTATTGGCTGTCAACGCGAGACTGATGAAACTGCTGCGAAGACGTCCAGCACTTGTTATTGGAGGGTTTTGACCCACCATTCCCCACATAACTGATGACAAACGCGTTCTTTAGGGACAACTTGTAAATCTGCTCTAACCTCTTGCAGATAGTTGACTGCATTAGGGCTGCAAACGTTCAGTAATTGTGAAATTAAATACTCTTAGTACTGAAGCCCTCCCCAACTAGTCTACTATAGTTCCTTATTGCTTCCAACTGTATATAGTAGTCTTGAAATTTTAATCAACCTGTTGAAATTCAATTTTATTTTATTACATTTAATATTACCCCCTTTGTTACTTTCCGCTACCCGAAGGGAAGGAAAGTATAGTAATCGGCCCAAAAAAAAAAAATTGAGTTTTCTTCAGATCTTTACGTTTCAGACCCTACTGAGTCTAAAAAACCTAATTTCGGCGCGTGGTCCGTGTGTGTGTGTGTGTGTGTGTGTGTGTGTGTGTGTGTGTGTGTCTGTAGTTCGATTTGCGGGAGAACGGCTCATTCGATTGAGCTGGTTCTTTTTTTGTTTTGTTTGCTATTTTTTGTAGGCACCAAAATAAGGTTATGGATGATTTTCGCCGATGGGAAGGGGGGGGGTGGGGGACGAAAATGTACCAAAAACTAGGGTTTATCGCATTTTTCTCAAAACGGCTGTAACGATTGTGATTAAACTTTCAAATTATCTTTCACTAATCAATACCTAACTTTTCCTCTCCATACACATCTCCATGAAAATACGTTGAACGGAGATATTGGCCCATGAAGCAAAAATAGGTTTTTTACGCTTTTTAACAAAACGGCTCCTGCGATTCTCACCAAACTCACAGGATGTTTTCGAATAGTTAATACCTACATATTGTTCTCAATAAATGTTCCTCTGACAGTCCATTGAACAGAGATAAAAATCAAAATGTGTCAAAAATAACGTTCTTCGAACATTTCCGTAAATTCCAGGGTAACTTCTTCACCAGATGTAATAAATTCTAATGGAGTGTCTTTAAGTCACCCATAGCCACATTTCGTTCTCCATAATTATTTCTGTATATATATGTTGAACGGAGATATAAGCCAAGTTAACTCAGAAAAGTAGCATTGTCGAATATTAATTTATCGGTATTCCAATTTTGTCAAAAACGGCTATAACGATTTCGATCAAACTTGCGGAGTACTCTCAGCTAAAGTTAACGTACCTGTTAGGTGAGTCCGTCTCCTCTGGCTTGTGAGTTACTGTGGGCAAGCGCTTTCGATGTAAAGACATCATCGTCTGGCCGTTTAGTCAGTACTGGAGTCAGTCAGTTGGTCGTGGTCTTTATATACAAAGAGAAAAGTGAAGGGAGTGATGGAGCGTTGGGGAAGGGGCGGGGAGAGGTCTTGTTGGTCAGTCTTGTTAGTAGTACCTTAGCCGGACTGGCTGTGTTAGGTATTAAAGAAATTGGGTTGTGTCCGCCAGTAGGCAAATACTAAAGTTAACGTACCTGTTAGGTGAGTCCGTCTCCTCTGGCTTGTGAGTTACTGTGGGCAAGCGCTTTCGATGTAAAGACATCATCGTCTGGCCGTTTAGTCAGTACTGGAGTCAGTCAGTTGGTCGTGGTCTTTATATACAAAGAGAAAGGTGAAGGGAGTGATGGAGCGTTGGGGAAGGGGCGGGGAGAGGTCTTGTTGGTCAGTCTTGTTAGTAGTACCTTAGCCGGACTGGCTGTGTTAGGTATTAAAGAAATTGGGTTGTGTCCGCCAGTAGGCAAATACTAAAGTTAACGTACCTGTTAGGTGAGTCCGTCTCCTCTGGCTTGTGAGTTACTGTGGGCAAGCGCTTTCGATGTAAAGACATCATCGTCTGGCCGTTTAGTCAGTACTGGAGTCAGTCAGTTATCGTGGTCTTTATATACAAAGAGAAAGGTGAAGGGAGTGATGGAGCGTGGGGGAAGGGGGCGGGGAGAGGTCTTGTTGGTCAGTCTTGTTAGTAGTACCTTAGCCGGACTGGCTGTGTTAGGTATTAAAGAAGTTGGGTTGTGTCCGCCAGTAGGCAAATACTAAAGTTAACGTCCCTGTTAGGTGAGTCCGTCTCCCCTGGCTTGTGAGTTACTGTGGGCAAGGCGCTTTCGATGTAAAGACATCATCGTCTGGCCGTTTAGTCAGTACTGGAGTCAGTCAGTTGGTCGTGGTCTTTATATACAAAGAAAGGTGAAGGGAGTGATGGAGCGTTGGGGAAGGGGCGGAGAGGTCTTGTTGGTCAGTCTTGTTAGTAGTACCTTAGCCGGACTGGCTGTGTTAGGTATTAAAGAAATTGGGTTGTGTCCGCCAGTAGGCAAATACTAAAGTTAACGTACCTGTTAGGTGAGTCCGTCTCCTCTGGCTTGTGAGTTACTGTGGGCAAGCGCTTTCGATGTAAAGACATCATCGTCTGGCCGTTTAGTCAGTACTGGAGTCAGTCAGTTGGTCGTGGTCTTTATATACAAAGAGAAAGGTGAAGGGAGTGATGGAGCGTTGGGGAAGGGGCGGAGAGGTCTTGTTGGTCAGTCTTGTTAGTAGTACCTTAGCCGGACTGGCTGTGTTAGGTATTAAAGAAATTGGGTTGTGTCCGCCAGTAGGCAAATACTAAAGTTAACGTACCTGTTAGGTGAGTCCGTCTCCTCTGGCTTGTGAGTTACTGTGGGCAGCGCTTTCGATGTAAAGACATCATCGTCTGGCCGTTTAGTCAGTACTGGAGTCAGTCAGTTGGTCGTGGTCTTTATATACAAAGAGAAAGGTGAAGGGAGTGATGGAGCGTTGGGGGAGGGGCGGGGAGAGGTCTTGTTGGTCAGTCTTGTTAGTAGTACCTTAGCCGGACTGGCTGGGTTAGGTATTAAAGAAATTGGGTTGTGTCCGCCAGTAGGCAAATACTAAAGTTAACGTACCTGTTAGGTGAGTCCGTCTCCTCTGGCTTGTGAGTTACTGTGGGCAAGCGCTTTCGATGTAAAGACATCATCGTCTGGCGTTTAGTCAGTACTGGAGTCAGTCAGTTGGTCGTGGTCTTTATATACAAGAGAAAGGTGAAGGAGTGATGGAGCGTTGGGAAAGGGCGGGGAGAGGTCTTGTTGGTCAGTCTTGTTAGTAGTACCTTAGCCGGACTGGCTGTGTTAGGTATTAAAGAAATTGGGTTGTGTCCGCCAGTAGGCAAATACTAAAGTTAACGTACCTGTTAGGTGAGTCCGTCTCCTCTGGCTTGTGAGTTACTGTGGGCAAGCGCTTTCGATGTAAAGACATCATCGTCTGGCCGTTTAGTCAGTACTGGAGTCAGTCAGTTGGTCGTGGTCTTTATATACAAAGAGAAAGGTGAAGGGAGTGATGGAGCGTTGGGGGGACTGACCAACAAGACCTCTCCCCGCCCCTTCCCCAACGCTCCATCACTCCCTTCACCTTTCTCTTTGTATATAAAGACCACGACCAACTGACTGACTCCAGTACTGACTAAACGGCCAGACGATGATGTCTTTACATCGAAAGCGCTTCCCCACAGTAACTCACAAGCCAGAGGAGACGGACTCACCTAACAGGTACGTTAACTTTAGTATTTGCCTACTGGCGGACACAACCCAATTTCTTTAATACCTAACACAGCCAGTCCGGCTAAGGTACTACTAACAAGACTGACCAACAAGACCTCTCCCCGCCCCTTCCCCAACGCTCCATCACTCCCCTCACCTTTCTCTTTGTATATAAAGACCACGACCAACTGACTGACTCCAGTACTGACTAAACGGCCAGACGATGATGTCTTTACATCGAAAGCGCTTGCCCACAGTAACTCACAAGCCAGAGGAGACGGACTCACCTAACAGGTAATGCGTTAACTTTAGTATTTGCCTACTGGCGGACACAACCCAATTTCTTTAATACCTAACACAGCCAGTCCGGCTAAGGTACTACTAACAAGACTGACCAACAAGACCTCTCCCCGCCCCTTCCCAACGCTCCATCACTCCTTCACCTTTCTCTTTGTATATAAAGACCACGACCAACTGACTGACTCCAGTACTGACTAAACGGCCAGACGATGATGTCTTTACATCGAAAGCGCTGCCCACAGTAACTCACAAGCCAGAGGAGACGGACTCACCTAACAGGTACGTTAACTTTAGTATTTGCCTACTGGCAGACACAACCCAATTTCTTTAATACCTAACACAGCCAGTCCGGCTAAGGTACTACTAACAAGACTGACCAACAAGACCTCTCCCGCCCCTTCCCCAACGCTCCATCACTCCCTTCACCTTTCTCTTTGTATATAAAGACCACGACCAACTGACTGACTCCAGTACTGACTAAACGGCCAGACGATGATGTCTTTACATCGAAAGCGCTTGCCCACAGTAACTCACAAGCCAGAGGAGACGGACTCACCTAACAGGTACGTTAACTTTAGTATTTGCCTACTGGCCGACACAACCCAATTTCTTTAATACCTAACACAGCCAGTCCGGCTAAGCTACTACTAACAAGACTGACCAACAAGACCTCTCCCCGCCCCTTCCCCAACGCTCCATCACTCCCTTCACCTTTCTCTTTGTATATAAAGACCACGACCAACTGACTGACTCCAGTACTGACTAAACGGCCAGACGATGATGTCTTTACATCGAAAGCGCTTGCCCACAGTAACTCACAAGCCAGAGGAGACGGACTCACCTAACAGGTACGTTAACTTTAGTATTTGCCTACTGGCGGACACAACCCAATTTCTTTAATACTCAACACAGCCAGTCCGGCTAAGGTACTACTAACAAGACTGACCAACAAGACCTCTCCCCGCCCCTTCCCCAACGCTCCATCACTCCCTTCACCTTTCTTTGTATATAAAGACCACGACCAACTGACTGACTCCAGTACTGACTAAACGGCCAGACGATGATGTCTTTACATCGAAAGCGCTTGCCCACAGTAACTCACAAGCCAGAGGAGACGGACTCACCTAACAGGTACGTTAACTTTAGTATTTGCCTACTGGCGGACACAACCCAATTTCTTTAATACCTAACACAGCCAGTCCGGCTAAGGTACTACTAACTAGACTGGCCAACAAGACCTCTCCCGCCCCTTCCCCAACGCTCCATCACTCCCTTCACCTTTCTCTTTGTATATAAAGACCACGACCAACTGACTGACTCCAGTACTGACTAAACGGCCAGACGATGATGTCTTTACATCGAAAGCGCTGCCCACAGTAACTCACAAGCCAGAGGAGACGGACTCACCTAACAGGTACGTTAACTTTAGTATTTGCCTACTGGCGGACACAACCCCAATTTCTTTAATACCTAACACAGCCAGTCCGGCTAAGGTACTACTAACAAGACTGACCAACAAGGCCTCTCCCGCCCCTTCCCCAACGCTCCATCACTCCTTCACCTTTCTCTTTGTATATAAAGACCACGACCAACTGACTGACTCCAGTACTGACTAAACGGCCAGACGATGATGTCTTTACATCGAAAGCGCTTGCCCACAGTAACTCACAAGCCAGAGGAGACGGACTCACCTAACAGGTACGTTAACTTTAGTATTTGCCTACTGGCGGACACAACCCAATTTCTTTAATACCTAACACAGCCAGTCCGGCTAAGGTACTACTAACAAGACTGACCAACAAGACCTCTCCCCGCCCTTCCCCAACGCTCCATCACTCCCTTCACCTTTCTCTTTGTATATAAAGACCACGACCAACTGACTGACTCCAGTACTGACTAAACGGCCAGACGATGATGTCTTTACATCGAAAGCGCTTGCCCACAGTAACTCACAAGCCAGAGGAGACGGACTCACCTAACAGGTACGTTAACTTTAGTATTTGCCTACTGGCGGACACAACCCAATTTCTTTAATACCTAACACAGCCAGTCCGGCTAAGGTACTACTAACAAGACTGACCAACAAGACCTCTCCCGCCCCTTCCCCAACGCTCCATCACTCCCTTCACCTCTCTCTTTGTATATAAAGACCACGACCAACTGACTGACTCCAGTACTGACTAAACGCCCAGACGATGATGTCTTTACATCGAAAGCGCTTGCCCACAGTAACTCACAAGCCAGAGGAGACGGACTCACCTAACAGGTACGTTAACTTTAGTATTTGCCTACTGGGCGGACACAACCCAATTTCTTTAATACCTAACACAGCCAGTCCGGCTAAGGTACTACTAACAAGACTGACCAACAAGACCTCTCCCGCCCCTTCCCCAACGCTCCATCACTCCTTCACCTTTCTCTTTGTATATAAAGACCACGACCAACTGACTGACTCCAGTACTGACTAAACGGCCAGGACGATGATGTCTTTACATCGAAAGCGCTGCCCACAGTAACTCACAAGCCAGAGGAGACGGACTCACCCACAGGTACGTTAACTTTAGTATTTGCCTACTGGCGGACACAACCCACTTTCTTTAATACTCAACACAGCCAGTCCGGCTAAGGTACTACTTAACAAGACTGACCAACAAGACCTCTCCGCCCCTTCCCCAACGCTCCATCACTCCCTTCACCTTTCTCTTTGTATATAAAGACCACGACCAACTGACTGACTCCAGTACTGACTAAACGGCCAGACGATGATGTCTTTACATCGAAAGCGCTTGCCCACAGTAACTCACAAGCCAGAGGAGACGGACTCACCTAACAGGTACGTTAACTTTAGTATTTGCCTACTGGCGGACACAACCCAATTTCTTTAATACTCTCAGCTAACTAGTCCCCACATTTTGTTCTCCATGAATGTTCCTGTAAAAATGCTTTGAACGAAGATATAGCGCCCGCCTATGTAGGTGGTGTTCGAAATTACGGGGGTGGCGGAAAGTAGTGTGTTGCTACGCACCAGATATTTTGGCTAAGGTCTGGCCAAATAGCTTGTTGCCTTTGGCCCTAAGGGAAAGCCCCTGGGCGCAGGTTTTTTCCTTATCTGTTGGAAGTTCAATTAGCCTCTCCTGCTAACAAATGACTTTAGGAATCATTTCCGAAGTCAACAACTGGTTTTACACTTTGCCCTCCGCCCCAAATGAGTAAACGGAATGCAAAGCACGGTCAGAAAGAGGCCTATGACACAACGAGGGTTGTCAGTTTTGGCCTCCAAATGGTATCAACATCTATACAGATGGATCAAAAACTCATAAGTGGCTAAGTGGCTCTGGGAGTGGGACGCGGATTGCCCTGGGTCCCGTTCCAACGTTTTTTCAAGCAGAGACTTACGCTATCGTCGCTCGGCATAATGCATGAGAAAGGCTATAGGAATAGAACTATCAACGTAATGACTGATAGTCAACGGTCGTGTGAGTCACTGATGAACTACAACGCAACGTCAAAACTGGTGCTGGAGTGCAGGATTCAGCTCAAGTCTTTCGCAAACACGAGTAGAGTTAACGTGTATTAGATTCCCGGGCATACGGGGGTCATTGGAAATGAGAAAGCAGACCATTTGGCCAGACGCGGTACGTCTACTGTATCTATAGGGCATCTCCCCACCGTGAAACTTCTCTGTCACTGGGGAAGAGGACTGTGGGAGAATATGCCAGGATAACGCATCAGACAGCCTGGAATGCTGTGCGAGCGGGGCACTCCAAAAGCTTTATCTCAGAGCAAACACGCGACATGATGATTAAAAGGAAGGGCTAGAGATAGGTAGGGGGAATCATGACTATGTTATGGGCATAGTCGACACTCCTCAGTGTACTTGCTGTGGCACAGATGAAGAGACTCCCGATCACGTCCAGACCCAGTGCAGAAGACTTGAGAGAGAGCGATTTCTGTTCTTGGGTACTACTTCTCCCAGAGTGGGCATCAAAGAAGACTCTTGCAGGAAATACCTAGGCTAGGCATGGACCTGTGAGACAACTGGCACAATAGGTCATTACGCCGCGGCGCTCAACCCAGCTTTGGAACAATCATAGAGCTATATGTATACTAGTGTACACTGATCGTGACAACCGCAGCAGTGTCTTCAACATTTATGTGATCATGTTGCGTATTAGTCTTTCCTATTCAAATTACTTTGCGCTAGGTGTTGCCCGGGGAACTACTTTTCTCGAAGCGTCCGCCAGGTTATTTTGCTCCCAACCCCCGAAATATTGAATTTTAGTTGCCCCAACTCCTTCATGCTGGAAATTAGTGTCTATTGTCGATCGGACGAATGAAAAAGGGCGAGCTGAGTGAAATCTATACCAGCTCCTTGAAAGACTCTATTATGATCCGCAAAGGGGATGGAATAACAAATACTTCCATTAGCTTTTCATTCGCAAAGCGCGCCCTTCAAAGATGGTAGATCTCCTGACAGTATTAAATTACAAAACTCAAAGTGCTGGAGGTTGACGAGTTTCGACGCCATGAAATAAAAAACTAGTTTTTGCAACTTGTGATGGAAAATGGATCCTCAGGGCGTCAATAATATTACGAAAGCGTCTTTTACTGAGAACCCCCCTTTATAATGCGTCAAGTAAAAGTATGATGTCGAAGTCACGTATTAAATGGACAAATAGTCATGGTATCAAGCATGAAAGCCGGACAGCCTGTTGGCGCAGGTCGACAGGGCCGGGCCGAAAAATCTGAATTTCGTATTTCGTCCACAGCAAGGAAAAGGTCGACCAAAATGTTCGCCATTTAAAGGAAAACGCCGTTGAGCACTTTGACAACTGTTACGAACCAGTACTACACTTTTGTGCTCTGTTTGTGAAATGACTGTGAATGATGATGGAGGCCTGAGAAGGAAGAGTGATGTTTTCACCTTTGGCGAAAGCTGTATTAACGATTTGTGTCAAATTCGGAGCGCGTCTTGAACTTTTTTGAGTTTTTCCTCAACATCCGTGAACGTCTTGAGAGGAAGTGGGTTGAGCCACACAGGATTCCTCAGGGGTCATACCCTCGCGCGGTAATCACCGGGAGACTGGCCAAATGACCAACCCCCCCGTACCACCGCAGGTCTGGGATCGGTGAGTGCTGGGCGAACGGCCGGGCTTTTGCATGACGGCGAAACCGCGACGGTCAACTGATATAACTCTCCGAGGGTTCAGAAACAGTCATTTTGATGAGGAAACAGACCTGTCTTGAAATTTTCAGCGCCTGTGTAGCGGTATCTGACGATCAGCGCCAGTACATCTAGCGAATACTCACAAATACGCTGTGGGCTCGTGCCGAATTATTTTAAGAAACTCAAAAACGTGCCTAGCAACACTCGCAGGGGCTATATCTTCGTTCAACGCATTCCATACAGAAACATTTATTGAGAACAATATGTAGGTATTAACTATTTAAAAACATCCTGTGAGTTTGGTGAAAATCGTTGTAGCCATTTTGCCGAAAAGCGTAAAAGACCTATTTTTGCTTCAGGAGCCTATATCTCCTTTCACCGTATTTTCATGGAGATGTGTATGGAGAGGGAAAGTTAGGTATTGATTAGTGAAAGATAATTTGAAAGTTTAATCACAATTGTTACAGCCGTTTTCGAGAAAAATGCGAAAAACCCTAGTTTTTGGTACATTTTCGCTCCCTCCCTGTTTCATCGGCCGAAATCGTCCATAACCTTATTTTGGTGTCTACAAAAAATAACGAACAAAACAAAACAAGAACCAGCTCAATCGGATCAGCCGTTCTCCCGCAAATCGAACTACAGACACACAGGTCTGTTTCCTTATTTGACGACTGTTCCTAAACCTCCGACGAGGGCTATATCAGTCATGGAAGTTGCGGTTTCACTATTATGCAAGACGCCGGCCTCTGCAGCATCCACCGAACTCAGACCTGCGGAGGTACGGCAGGTATTCGATCGTTAGCCAGTTTCCAGGTAGAGAGCTGTTGCCCGTGTGTTAACGCACGGAGGTGACCCCTCCTGATCTAACTATTTACTTGGGTGGCAAGTTTCAAAAGAACAGATCAACTATGACCACGTTTCACCATCACCTTCTTGGCGAGCTATGCAAAATGGTTATAGGCTTTCATCTGCCCACCCAACATGCGTCGCTCTCTGTTGTAGAAACCTGACACCCTTCTCCATGGCAGGTGCGGGGGGCGAGTCCAATCCCCATGAAGATAAAGCGTAGGTGCTGGCAGAACGCCTCTCGGCAATTCAGGCACTGGGGCCTGCCACCCATTCAGGTCCTTAAGCTGCTGAAGATGGAGCCACATAGAATGGGTACCACAGGGGCTTCAGCCCGCAGCCGACAGCGTGGAGCCTTTGGGGCGTGACGCTGTCGGTACGTGAAGCCATGGGATTGGCCTCGTGGGAACCGTGGTTTCGCTGGGAATCCCCCCTAGAGAGATGATTGGTGCTGCCAGGAAAGGGGTGTGGGCTGCAAAGCTAGGTACCCTCTCCAACGCCACGGGAAATGCACACAGTACACCCACCATTGTTGTAGAAGCCCCGCAGCCGACAGCGTGGAGCCTTTGGGGCGTGACGCTGTCGGTCGTGAAGCCTTGGAATTGGCCTCGTGGGGACCGTGGTTTTGCTGGAAATCCCACCCCCCCCCTCCCCCAGAGAGATGTTTGGTGCTGCCAGGAGAGGGGTGTAGGCTGCAAAGCTAGGTACCTCCTCCAACGCCATACGAGGAAATGCCCACAGCACACCCACCATTGTTGCTTAGAAGCCCCGGCTGGCAGCGTGGATCCTTTAGGCGTGGTGCTGTTGGTCGTGAAGCTTTGGAATTGGCCTCGTGGGAACCGTGGTTTCGCTGGGAATCCCCCGTAGAGAGATGATTGGTGCTGCCAGGAAAGGGGTGTGGGCTGCAAAGCTAGGTACCCTCTCCAACGCCACGGGAAATGCACACAGTACACCCACCATTGTTGTAGAAGCCCCGCAGCTGGCAGCGTGGATCCTTTAGGGGGTGGTGCTGTTGGTCGTGAAGCCTTGGAATTGGCCTCGTGGGGACCGTGGTTTTGCTGGAAATCCCCCCCTCCCCCAGAGAGATGCTTGGTGCTGCCAGGAGAGGGGTGTGGGCTGCAAAGCTAGGTACCCCCTCCAACGCCACGGGAAATGCCCACAGCACACCCACCATTGTTGTAGAAGCCCCGCGGCTGGCAGCGTGGATCCTTTAGGGCGTGGTGCTGTTGGTTGTAAAGCTTTGGAATTGGCCTCGTGGGGACCGTGGTTTCGCTGGGCATCCCCCCTAGAGAGATGCTTGGTGCTGCCAGGAGAGGTGTGGGCTGCAAAGCTGGGTACCCCTCCAACGCCACGAGAAATGCCCACAGCACACCCACCATTGTTGTAGAAGCCCCGCGGCTGGCAGCGTGGATCTTTTAGGGCGTGGTGCTGTCGGTACGTGAAGCCATGGGATTGGCCTTGTAGGGACCGTGGTTTCGCTGGAAATCCCCCCCTCCCCCAGAGAGATGCTTAGTGCTGCCAGGAGAGGGGTGTGGGCTGCAAAGCTAGGTACCTCCTCCAACGCCACGGGAAATGCCCACAGCACACCCACCATTGTTGTAGAAGCCCCGCGGCTGGCAGCGTGGATCCTTTAGGGCGTGGTGCTGTTGGTCGTGAAGCTTTGGAATTGGCCTCGTGGGGACCGTGGTTTCGCTGGGCATCCCCCCTAGAGAGATGATTGGTGCTGCCAGGAAAGGGGTGTGGGCTGCAAAGCTAGGTACCCTCTCCAACGCCACGGGAAATGCACACAGTACACCCACCATTGTTGTAGAAGCCCCGCAGCTGGCAGCGTGGATCCTTTAGGGGGTGGTGCTGTTGGTCGTGAAGCCTTGGAATTGGCCTCGTGGGGACCGTGGTTTTGCTGGAAATCCCCCCCTCCCCCAGAGAGATGCTTGGTGCTGCCAGGAGAGGGGTGTGGGCTGCAAAGCTAGGTACCTCCTCCAACGCCACGGGAAATGCCCACAGCACACCCACCATTGTTGTAGAAGCCCCGCGGCTGGCAGCGTGGATCCTTTAGGGCGTGGTGCTGTTGGTTGTAAAGCTTTGGAATTGGCCTCGTGGGGACCGTGGTTTCGCTGGGCATCCCCCCTAGAGAGATGCTTGGTGCTGCCAGGAGAGGGGTGTGGGCTGCAAAGCTAGGTACCCCCTCCAACGCCACGAGAAATGCCCACAGCACACCCACCATTGTTGTAGAAGCCCCGCGGCTGGCAGCGTGGATCTTTTAGGGCGTGGTGCTGTCGGTACGTGAAGCCATGGGATTGGCCTTGTAGGGACCGTGGTTTCGCTGGAAATCCCCCCCCCCCCAGAGAGATGCTTGGTGCTGCCAGGAGAGGGGTGTAGGCTGCAAAGCTAGGTTTCCTCTCCGACACCACAGGCAATACCCTGAGCACACCCACCATTGTTGTAGAAACTACAGTGGAGCAGCACGTGGTTTCTCGTTTCCTCTCCTCTGGAGGCAAAAGACGCGCAATGAAGTCGCCATGTCTCGTAAGGAATTGACTCGTCCAGTGATCTGGCTCAACCAACTTTCTTCCAAGACGTTCACGAATGTGTTGGAAGAACTCATACTTGTCACGTCCCTTTGACAAGGATTCCAATCTCGCTTACATTGCACTACGCTCACAAACTTGTTTTTTCTGCTTGTTATACGAATTACAGAAAGTTACGCACTTACATTACATAATTTAGTGAACGAACTACTTAATACTTCCATTTCAATTTACTCAGTGAGTCCTTCTTAACATGCTAAGAGCTTTGTTCCTCAAGTATTAATTTTGCGTTTATTTTTCAGTATCGAAAGTGTCCGGGGTGAAATATTCCCCATTTACAACCTCTCAGGAGCGCATTCATTCTTAATTAGTTACAACTGTTGTGAGTCAGCACTTCCACGGGATTCCCCTCGCCCAGATTAGGTCATCGAGTTCTTTGATGTTCATGTGCCTGTGATGCTCTCTCAGATATTAATATGGTTCGGGATTCCACGTATTCATCAACTGACATGACGTACGACTGATTCTCTTTCAACGTTTTGTAAAACCCTCTCACCTAAGACGGCTCATAACGGCTCTCTAGTGTCGCTGCAGGTTATCCGAGCGTTAACTTGTAAAACGTTCAGTGACATTGAACTTTCTTAGCATTTGTTTTGTCACGTAAATTTAAAAAATATTGTTTGCGTTTCCAACTTCTCTTAATTGTGGCCCTCTGACTGAATAAACTAAATAACTACCAAGCTAAATGTGCAGGATAGAACCGTCATGGTCCTTATTATTTTCCCGTGTCTATCAATAAACGTCTTTCTCTCACTCACCATCTCTCTCCCTTTTGGTTTATTATTCATTCTGAATAATAACCCAATGTTTTCGGTCACGAAACATTTTTTACAACCCCCCTCCCAAAATTTGATACTTCACGTTCCAAAACATGGAGATTCCAAATTTGCAATGTCCGTCCGCCGTCCACCGTCCCCCGTCCGCCGTCCAGGCCGTTTTGTGCCTTTAACATGGTTTAAAAAATTCGTTCTTTCGCACAAGAATCCAACTTGGCAATCCGATCGGACGAAGCCCATGATTGTTATGAGCAAAAAACGGTTAAAAAAATTAAGGAAACGCAGTACAACGCGGGAACTACAGCGGAAGTCAACGTTTCATCGTTTGAACTCCCTCCCTCCCGCCCGTCTCAATAAAAAACCACCCGCTTCGTCGTCGCCTCGCAACGCAACGCTAGCCCGCCCGCTCTACTCGTTGGAAGCCCCCCGACTCTTTTTTCTTTTTTTTTTGCTTCCTCTAGGAAGCGCTCGTGTTTCGTATATAACCTTTGGCATTACGATTTGTCCCTTTATAGTCCGATTGCCTTGTTCTCGTCTTCACCTCCACGAATGACTGTGTAGCTCCGTCTCAACTATTTCCATTAGCAAAATATCTGTTATCTTCAATTGAACTTTTCATTATTCGTTTATTTTTGGTTTATTTATTTAATAGTTCGTTCGTTTCATTTTTTTGGTTTTAATACGATTCAATTATTTTAGATTCTTTCATTTCATTCTCATTTTGGTTTTTTTCATAGATTTTTGGTTGCATTTTGATATTAGTATTTAGCGTGCATGTTTTCATATTAAAATTCAGTTTTTTCTAGATACTTTCGTTTTTTTTGTTTATTTTAATATTACGATTCAGTTCTTTTCGACCTTTTTTTGGGTTTCATTTTGATATTTATCGATGCTGAATCGAACGGGATGGGTCTCGGAGCATTAATGCTAGGTCAAGCTGTTTATCCGAATAATAAACCGTTGTGTAATAATGTGCAGGGTTTTTTTTGTTTTTGTAATTTCTGTCTCGAAAATATTTTTCCAGCTAATTAAGCAGCTTTAAGTGTATCGACGCTGCTGTTCGCTGTTACATAGTCTACATTTCTCGTTGGATTGCTCATTCACACCAGTACTTTAACACTCTTTCCGCTCATTTCGTCTTTTTCCATAATGGTACATTCAGAAAAGTGCGGACAAATTCTTTTGGTTCCATTAATTAACGGTGTTATTCGCAGAAGATCGAAGACGAAGTGTTGAGGTGACACAAATCTGTTGGAATGTGCTAGAGAGTTCAGTTCTTCGAGTATCACTCCCTTTAATTTACGTGTTGTAGCACATTTGAACTGTACGTTCAGATACAATCCTGCACTAAAATAAATTGAGGTGGTTTTCCTCCTTCCAATTGAATACATGTTTCGATTTAAGGTGGCTCATGTTACCTGTGTAATATATAATCGTTTATTTACGTATTGATCGTCTTTGGGTTGTTGATTTGTTTGCAAATATTTTTGTAATTACGAAATGTTTGATTGAATTCACGTTTAGTGGTAAGATGTTGTTTTGAACAGCACGAAAGATCACCCTCGTTGGTAAGTCAGCATTTTCACTTACGGATCGAGGAAGGAGAGCTATGTGCAAGGTACCTGAAAAAAAATGTTTGCGTCTCTTTAGTACTTCACCAGTTCAAAAAATATCATTTGAGAAACCTGTTGTGGCTGGGCCGATTCTGCTCAAATTTGAAACTTAGCAGCTTAACTTATTATGTGATCAAAACGCCAAATATTTTTCCTTAAAACCGGCCACGATGAATTCCATTTTGGTATGGACATTTCGAAATAACCGCATTTGTGGGAAAATGACGAGTTCAGCACAATACGAGACTAGCGCTCTCAGAAAGGTTAGGGTAGTAGTCTAATAAACGGCCTGTCGGGCGCACGAATGAGGGAGCTTGAAACTGCGAAATAAATGAACGCGGTGAGCGTGAGCGAGGGCTGTATTACACTTGAGGAAGAGTATATAAACGTGTACATGTTCTCAATACATGTGAACTGGTTTTGAGGCACTAAGTGAAGGGAGAGGGACAGAGAGAGAGAGAGAGAGAGAGAGACGGAGTAGAGTTGGGGAGTAGTGCGAACTGAAAGACGAATCGGGAGAACTGGGAGACGACTCTAACGCGAGAGCTGAAAAACAACAGGGAGCTGTCTCTTGAGAATAGGAATCTAAAATTGAGGGGTGGGAAAAGATAGATGAAATAGCCCATGACTGGGGTAATCCGTAGTCAATTGGAAACAACTGGAAAGGGTTACAAAAGCGCTTGAGGACAAAGGTGTTTGGGGAAACAACGAATTTCCGTTAGGGCTAGCGAAGAGATTTTAGAGGTCAAAGACCCAGCTAATTCGACCTGCCGAACACTACCTTTACGGTAAAAGCTTATTCCCATTCAAATCGCTTTCCACCAAAAATCATGTAGACATTTTCGTAAATAAACCTATGCTCGCTCTGTTTACTCAATAATGATTGCCATATAAGCAGTTTCCGTTTAGAACGTCGACCTATGCTCTATCAAGTTTATATAAGTAATTGGGTTAGGTCCGCCAGTAGGCAAATTACTAAAGTTAACGTACGTGTTAGGAGAGTCCTCCGGCTAGTGAGATACTGTGGGAGAGTGTGTTCAATGTAAAGACATCATCGTCTGGCCATTAAGTCAGTACTACAATCAGTCCCACCAGGAGAGCTGTCCCTAGGTACTGCTAAGGCGAAAGCGTCCATGCTGTCAAAAAGAAAAAGCATAGAGGAGAGACAGGGTAAAAATGAATGAGGAAAGGATGACGACCCTCAAGGAAGGTCATTGAAATGCTGCAGAGTTGCCATGGGCCACGAATGAGGCCTACGTACAACTGCCACCCAACTGGTCAGGAACATCAGGTGGCCATTAAGTCAGTACTGGAGTCAGACGGACAGTACAATTAACCTAATCACTTTCATACTTATTTAATTACTTTTTCTGCTTGTTACTCGTATTGCTCTAAGATCGTATATAAAGACCGTGACCAACTGACTGACTTAATGGCCACCTGCTGTTCCTGACCAGTTGGGTGGCAGTTGTACCTAGGCCCATTCGTGGCCCATGGCAACCCTGCAGCATTTCAATGACTTCCTCGAGGGTCTTCGTCCTTTCCTCATTCAGTTTTACCCTGTCTCTCCTCTCTGCTTTTTCTTTTTTACAGCATGGACGCTTTCGCCTTAGCAGTACCTGGGGACAGCTCTCCTGGCATCGGTCATACCTCATGTCCAGGCTGGACCTCGTGACGGAGCCAGGTTTTGGTTGGCTGAAACGGAGTTTTCATGATTCTGTTATAGGATGGTTATCGGGTTGTCTCTCAATAATAAGGTCCTTCCTTCCCAACCAATATATTCGTTCCGATTAATAGCCCACGTATCCAATTGTATCAAAGAGGAGCGAAGTAGTGCCGTTGGAGTCCGGAAAAGGAATAGGCCGGTCGCCTCGTTGCGCCCCGCGGACCCGATTCTCCTAACCTCCCGATCGCGGCAATGCGGTCCCCCCCCTCACCATGTTCATCAGCAGCTATCTTCCTCCTCAGATTTAATCGGAGCTGCTTCAGGTGGCTCTACCCGATGAAAGATGCTTCGGAGTTCCGAGTCACAGCTCATTCCGATCGTGCCCGTAACAATTCTTTATTTTTATTTTCACAATACGGTAGAGACAGAGGTGCTGACACTTAGTTCATTGGGCTATTCTGCTCCCTCTTTTGTTAGCTTGGAGTTTTCTCATCGTCGCTTAAACCTTGCATGTGCCCAGGAGTGCTGTTCCCCTTCATATTCCTGTATTTTGTCTAGCTTGTCTTAGTTCATATAACTGGAGTGAATAACGGATCGGATTATTTACTATAGCGTGTAACGTACTTGGGGAATTGTCTCACAATTCGCCGTGTACAGAACACGCGTGAAAGTCGTGTCTGGGCCCAAAAGAAAAGAACAAATCAAATACGCTCAATTATACTCACTTGATGAAATAAATAAAATAATGGCTCTCACGAAAGTAATGGGAAATTAAATTATAAAGCTATTAAGACCTAATTGAATTTAATCAGCAAAAACTCGAAATGAATGAAATAAAATGAACTCCTTTTAGAATGAAATAAATAACCTATGCTCAAATTGTATTAAAAACAATAAAGGGACAATCGGGAAAATGAAGCACCAAGCTCTGATCGCTTACCTTACTTCACACAATTTAAAGGGACGTTTAAGAACTGATTCACTGGCTTAGGAAAAGGGGGACGATTCGTCTGCAAAGTCGGTAGCCGTTCTGATGGAGAAACGTGGCTCCCCCGCTAATATAAACAGCGGCGGGCTGCACAGGTTGCAGTCAGTGTTGCCACCTCCTGCAGTCCGCCGCGAACCATTACAAGCGATAAAAATCTTTGAACTCGCGCGGGGCTGAGAAATGTGGTGTGCGTGCTTACAATCTGTGTACAAATGGATTGCTGCCATTTCTTCGCGAAAAAGTCACTCGTTCCTCGTGTGGAGTGGATTGCTCCTTCATATCACCTCTTCAGATAGTCCCGCTCTGTCTAATTGTAGCCACAGAGTGCGTGATAGTTGCTACCCAAGAGAAAAATTGGCAGAATGAGACGGATCTGCACCTGGACCAAGGTGACTGGCCCGTAACGCTACGGTCAAGGGCTTCACGAGGGTTGGGGCGAAACGGGAAATTGAAGGGTTCGGCCTTTTACACGAAAACTTCACCAGGTCATCAAAGGAGATTCGCGTTTTAACTTTGCCAGCCCAAACCATCAACTAATTGAAAGCCAAAAGTGAGAAGGCCCCGTTTTCACGCTCCCCTTTCAGGTCTTTTCGCATTATTGGCCCTTCATTTTGAGGCTTTGATTTGCTCAGACGTCAGTATCTCGCATTGCTCATCACTTTTAGTGTGGTTCGTGTGATAATAAGTCAGTAACAGGGGAGCTAACGGCAAATTTAAGCCGGTAATGTGTAAGAAGTCGCTCTTCTTACTGGATATCTAGGTGTGAAGGTAGTTGAAAGATTTTCGGATGCCGAGGAGCAACTCCTCAACGATAACGCTTTAATCAAAATAACGATAACCAACCTGAACGTTCCTCCAAGACGAGTTACCCCGGCATTTCCCTAAACTCGCTCCGAGTTTCGTTCATCTGAGATAACATTCTTAACATAGTTAACCGTAAGTTGAGCGACGTTCGGAAATGTTGCGATCCTAGTTACTGAGAATATGTAGAGTTCACACAGAGTGTTAGCTTCTCTTGTCGACATTGTTCCTTTCAAAGTATTGCCAGAGGGGATATTACAATGTCCACCGCGTTCACTGCTCCGCTCATCCACAAAGCCCTCAAAGGAGCGGTGAAGAAGAAGAGGGTTTAGAAGCTTATAAACGACCGTCTGAACTAACGTAATAGTTTGGGGAAGGCGCCCTTAGCTCCACCGAGGATGACCCTGAATTCAATAAAGGCACAAGAAGGTAAACCAGGAGCCGAGGGAATATTTTTACTTACGGTCTTCTAGTTCATTACATGAGGCTGAAAGAACCCGCCTCGTTCTTTCATTAAAAATTACGTTTCAAGTTTCTCTGAGCTCGAAAAAAAAATTATAAAATAAAAAAAAAATTTCTACAACTTTTCCAACCGCCATTTGCTCGAGGTAACGTTTCTCTAGTTACCCATAAATGTTTACGGCAAACGAAATGTAGGTACATATTGGTAAATAACTGGAGTAGTCCACTTCAGTGCCTGTTTTCCAGCTGCCTCTGAACTTTCTTACTGATTGCGAGACGGCAAGAGAAAAATATCTGGTGCGTAGCAACACACAACTTTCCGCGCCCCCCGTAAATTTCGAACATCACCTACGTAGGCGGGCACTATATCTTCGTTCAACGCATTTTTACAGGAACATTCATGGAGAACAAAATGTAGGGACTAGTTAGCTGAGAGTACCCCATCAGTTTGATCGAAATCGTTATAGCCGTTTTTGACAAAATTGGAATACCGATAAATTAATATTCGACAAATCTCCTTTTCTGAGTTAACTTGGCTTATATCTCCGTTCAACATATAGGTATCGCCAGGCCACAATAACGACTCCGTTTGGCTTCTAGAACACAATAACGCCTCCGAAAACGACTCCGAGGCGGAGTCGATAACGTGAAGTTTCTACAACACAATAACGTCTCCGACCCGCAAAAATACTACCTATTCAATTCACTTAGGTTCCTTTAGTTTCCTCCAACTTAGAACCACAAATCTCCGTCGGAAATAAATGGAGGGAAAATAATGATGCGTGATAACTTACTACGATCAACTTTCGCCTTCAACCTCACGGAGTGGCAATCGCCACACTTTCCTAACATCTTAGTAGGAGCCTAAAGTACACAAATTTAAATATCTTTTTTATTAGTACATTCAATTCCTTTACTCTGATCAACTTTCGCCTTCGTCCTCACTGAGTGGCAATCGCCACACTTTCCTAACATCTTAGTAGGAGCCTAAAGTACGCAAATTTAAATATCTTTTTTTTAAATAGTACATTCAATTCCTTTACTCTGATCAACTTTCGCCTTCGTCCTCACTGAGTGGCAATCGCCACACTTTCCTAACATCTTAGTAGGAGCCTAAAGTACGCAAATTTAAATATCTTTTTTTTAAATCGTATATTCAACTCCTTTACTCTGATCAACTTTCGCCTTCGTCCTCAGTGAGTGGCAATCGCCACACTTTCCTAACATCTTAGTAGGAGCCTAAAGTACGCAAATTTAAATATCTTTTTTTTAAATAGTACATTCAATTCCTTTACTCTGATCAACTTTCGCCTTCGTCCTCACTGAGTGGCAATCGCCACACTTTCCTAACATCTTAGTAGGAGCCTAAAGTACGCAAATTTAAATATCTTTTTTTTAAATAGTACATTCAATTCCTTTACTCTGATCAACTTTCGCCTTCTGTCCTCACTGAGTGGCAATCGCCACACTTTCCTAACATCTTAGTAGGAGCCTAAAGTACACAAATTTAAATCTTTTTTAAATCGTATATTCAACTCCTTTACTCTGATCAACTTTCGCCTTCGTCCTCAGTGAGTGGCAATCGCCACACTTTCCTAACATCTTAGTAGGAGCCTAAAGTACGCAAATTTAAATATCTTTTTCAAATAGTACATTCAATTCCTTTACTCTGATCAACTTTCGCCTTCGTCCTCACTGAGTGGCAATCGCCACACTTTCCTAACATCTTAGTAGGAGCCTAAAGTACGCAAATTTAAATATCTTTTTTTTAAATAGTACATTCAATTCCTTTACTCTGATCAACTTTCGCCTTCGTCCTCACTGAGTGGCAATCGCCACACTTTCCTAACATCTTAGTAGGAGCCTAAAGTACGCAAATTTAAATATCTTTTTTTTAAATAGTACATTCAATTCCTTTACTCTGATCAACTTTCGCCTTCGTCCTCACTGAGTGGCAATCGCCACACTTTCCTAACATCTTAGTAGGAGCCTAAAGTACACAAATTTAAATCTTTTTTTTTAAATCGTATATTCAACTCCTTTACTCTGATCAACTTTCGCCTTCGTCCTCAGTGAGTGGCAATCGCCACACTTTCCTAACATCTTAGTAGGAGCCTAAAGTACGCAAATTTAAATATCTTTTTTTTAAATAGTACATTCAATTCCTTTACTCTGATCAACTTTCGCCTTCGTCCTCAGTGAGTGGCAATCGCCACACTTTCCTAACATCTTAGTAGGAGCCTAAAGTACACAGATTTAAATATCTTTTTTTAAAATAGTACATTCAATTCCTTTACTCTGATCAACTTTCCCCATCGTCCTGAGCGAGTGGCAATCACCACACTTTCCTAACATTCTGTTAGGCGCCAAATCTAAATTTCTGTTTAAACAACCGTACGTTTAATTCTTTTACTCTGATCAACTTCCATCTTTGTCCTTAGAGACGGAATCTAGACACTCCTAATATACAATAATGTGATAATTGCTATCATGTAGACAATTCTAAATATCTACTACAAGACGTACGTTTAATTCCTGACAGTTCAGTCTCCAAAGAGGAAGATGGAGCAGAGAGCGTGATGGGAGGGAGGGAGAGAGATTGAGAGAGGCATTAAAGTAATTGATGGTATTACATGAAATTCGGACATGGATATGAAACCTTCTCGAAATAGGTACCATGCTAGTTGGCAGATGCTGACTGGGCAAAATTTCAGAAAACTGAAAAAAGTCGCAGCTAGATTTTCTCTCCTTGATTTCAAATTGGTCACATATTCATGCCTGCAACCATTCACGACTTCTGGGCCAATGGCCAAAATCAAGTAGCCAATTTTGAAAGGTTTCAAATTCCGATGAACTGAAGAAGGGCCTACTTAGGTATTTTATCCCTGATTTAAACTGCATATTGTTTCATCCTTCCATGACGTCTGGGCAAACTAGGTGACCGATTTTGAAAGTGTACTAGTTTTGGTGGCATGTTCATGTCTTTGACCATCCATGACTTCTTTGCCAATGGTCAAAATCTAGAGGTATAGGTGGCCAGTTTTGAACGAGCGATTTGTTTCATATGTATGTCTGAGAACATATATATGCTTTCTGGGCGGATTAGGTGTCCAATTTTCGATGAGCCAAATTTAAAAGAACTGAAAAATGTCCAACCAATATATTGTTCCCTGATGACATGAAAATGAAACTTATTCGAAATCAGGGTTTCAAAATTTGGCCTCGTTCAAAATTGCCTACTAGATTTTGACCATTGACCAAGAAGTCGCAGAATGTCCCAGACACACACATGAAACAAATTGGAAATCAGGGGAAGAACATCCAGGTGAAGTTTTTTCCTATTTTACGAAACTTGGCCACGCTCATAATTGACCACCACAAAAACTTTGACCGTTTGCCAAGAAGTCGTGAATGGTCCGAAACAAAAATATCAAACAAATTGGAAATCGCGGAATGAATATCGAGGAAGGACTTTTTTCAATTTTCCGTAATTTACCCAGTTTGAATTGGCCACCTACTTCGCCCATACGTCATGCAAGGTCGCAGTGATTGATATAACACATATTTGAAATCAGCGGAAGGATATCTGGTAGAGACGTTTTCAAGTTTTTCAAAATTTGGCTCCTTCTAAAATTGGTACTCTAACAATAAGTTTGAACATTTGCTAAGAAGTAATGGATGTTCACGGACACGAATATAAAAGATATTTGAAGTCATGGAAAGAAAATCTAGGTGGGAATTTTTTAGGTTTTCGCAATTTTGCCTAGTCCAAATTCGGGCAACTAGCATGGTATGTCAAGTAGGTCTTATGGAATGCGTCCAAATTATATCCCTCAAATTACATGTAATACCATTGAGTACTGACGAAGATTGAATTTTTAGTAACTTTGTAGAGCAGTGTTAATGCGTATCCTTATAGAGACAAAGTTGGAGGATGACTGAGAGGAATTAAACTTACGACTTGTATTTAGGTATTTCTGAGTGTGTGCTTAGTAGTACCTAATAGATAATTGTATCTGAAGATACTGTGGCATTTGAGAAACACTTCGTTACTCTTCTGATGACGCGTTCTTCCACTGTGACGTCGTCGCCGCCTCTCGTCTACCTCCTTCTCAGGCGACCGTAGAGGTTCGTTCTTATAATTTTGCCTGTCACCGGTTTCGTACACTGCGCTTTGGAGTTTTTCGCTTTCGATTTACCGGCTATTCTCTTTCTAATTTTTTGTTCTATTCGGTCATCAGCATCTGCTGATTCCCCGCAGCGACCCATTCCTATTTTATCTCGTAACTGAGGTGATATTTCCGATTTTCTGTATATTTTCTTATTATTTGTGTTTCTCACACGTCATTAAAACGATACGCCAGCTAGCCAACGAATTATTAACACGCCCGCTCCTACTGGAGACACATGGAGTCATTGCCTTTCACTGACGACAAAACGGAGGCCAGGAATTAAACGTTCAATTTTTAAAACTAGATAGTTAGAGTGATGTAGTTTAGGCTCCGACTATTTCATAACGTTACGAAAGTGTGATTAGTGCTCCTCAACGACAAGAGGCAAGGAACTAATCTTTGGATTTTTCCAAACAGACATTTGAGTAATCTTGACTCCTGTTAGGTGAGTCCGTCTCCTCTGGCTGGTGAGTTACTGTGGCATGCACAGTAAAGACATCATCGTCTGGGCGTTAAGTCAGTGCTGAAGTCAGTCAGTTGGCCGTGGTCTTTATATACGAAGAAAAGGTAAACGGGATGATGATGGAGCATCGGTGAAGGGTGGGGGGAGGAGGTCATGTGCCTCTGGGGGAAAAACCCCTTAGAGGATAATGGAACGTCTTGAATGATCTCTTAATTGTGAAATCTACGTATTTTTTGTATAGGGCGGTCTGTAAATCCGTCAGTTGGTTGTTTTCGTTTGTGTAGTGTTTTGAGTGGTGTGAATATGGTGTGGCATTTTGTGTTGATGTGTTCATTTATGATCTGTCCCTTGAATTTTTTGTTTATAAATTTCCATGTTTTCTAATATGTTCAGTTTTCTTCCTTTGTATTGTTTATGTAGTAAGATGATGAAGTCCTGTATTTTGGTAGGTTCATGTCCAGTTGTCTTGTGGTGGTTGCCAAAGTTTGAATCGTCTTGATTACTACTAAGAGATTTAATGTGTTTTGAATATGTGGTTCGTATTTTTCGTCCTGTCTGTCCCATGTATGCGTTTTTGCAAGTACAGGTTATTTTATATACCCCACTTTGGTCGAGTGGGACCGTCTTTTCAGTCTTTGCAGTTAGTTTGGTTCTAAGTGTGTTGTCTCTACGTAGTGCGATTTGTATGCCTTCCTTCCAGAGGATGTTAGTTTCCTGTATATTTTGGTCCTGTGTCCGTGAATGTGCAGCATCTTGTCAAAGTCTGCGTGTCTTGTGTTTTTGAGTCGTGTGTTTTGGAATCATCTTGTCTTATTATTTTTGTTTATTGCTTTTGGAGTAGCCGTTATTTTTGCATTGGAATAGCCAACATAACCCTATTGCTTTAATACTCTTGGCTCCTTGGGTGATTGCCCCTCTCTGGGAACAAAGGCAGATAATGACTAAAGGAGAGGAATTGACCATACGATTTTCTAAAACAGGCGTGTAGATTTGGGTACTAATAGTATGTTAGGAAAGTGTTGTGATTGCCACCCTGTGAGAACAAATGCGAAAGTTGGTCAGAGTAAAGTAATTGAACGTACGACTTTTAAAACAAACATTTAGTACATGGGGCTCCTACTAAGATGTTAGGAAAGTGTGGCGATTGCCACTCGCTCAGGACGATGGCGAAAGTTGATCCGAGTAAAGGAATTGATCGTACGATTTTTTAAAACAGAGGTTCGAATTTCGGTACTTTAGGCTCCCAATGAGATGTTAGGAAAGTGTGGTTATTGCCACTCGCTCAGGACGATGGCGAAAGTTGATCAGAGTAAAGGAATTGATCGTACGATTTTTTAAAACAGAGGTTCGAATTTCGGTACATTAGGCTCCCAATGAGATGTTAGGAAAGTGTGGCGATTGCCACTCGCTCAGGACGATGGCGAAAGTTGATCAGAGTAATGGAATTGATCGTACGATTTTTTAAAACAGAGGTTCGAATTTCGGTACTTTAGGCTCCCAACGAGATGTTAGGAAAGTGTGGCGATTGCCACTCACTCAGGACGATGGCGAAAGTTGATTATAGTAAAGGAATTGATCGTACGATTTTTTACAACAGACGGTCGAATTTCGGTACTTAAGGCTCCCAACGAGATGTTAGGAAAGTGTGGCGATTGCCACTCACTCAGGACGATGGCGAAAGTTGATTATAGTAAAGGAATTGATCGTACGATTTTTTACAACAGACGGTCGAATTTCGGTACTTAAGGCTCCCAACGAGATGTTAGGAAAGTGTGGCGATTGCCACTCACTCAGAACGATGGCGAAAGTTGATTATAGTAAAGGAATTGATCGTACGATTTTGTAAAACAGAGGTTCGAATTTCGGTACATTAGGCTCCCAATGAGATGTTAGGAAAGTGTGGCGATTGCCACTCGCTCAGGACGATGGCGAAAGTTGATCAGAGTAATGGAATTGATCGTACGATTTTTTAAAACAGAGGTTCGAATTTCGGTACTTTAGGCTCCCAACGAGATGTTAGGAAAGTGTGGCGATTGCCACTCACTCAGGACGATGGCGAAAGTTGATTATAGTAAAGGAATTGATCGTACGATTTTTTACAACAGACGGTCGAATTTCGGTACTTAAGGCTCCCAACGAGATGTTAGGAAAGTGTGGCGATTGCCACTCACTCAGAACGATGGCGAAAGTTGATTATAGTAAAGGAATTGATCGTACGATTTTTTACAACAGACGGTCGAATTTCGGTACTTAAGGCTCCCAAATTGAACGTACTATTTAAAAAAAGGATATTTAAATTTGTGTACACTAGGCTCCTACTAAGATGTTATAGAAATTAGCTCGAGAAAGATTCCCTCAGTTCATTCATAAATCCGTTTCCCGCCGAGGACGACGTAAAAATAATTTTCAGCCCCTTTTCTCGAGGGTTTTGTGAGATAGGTAGTAGCGAAAATCCCATTGACGAGCGGAGGTGTTATTGTGCTCTCGAAGACATCGCGTCGGAGGTATTATCGAGCGACGGGGACAGGCGGAGTCGTTATTGTCGCCTTGCTATATATATATATATACAGAAATAATTATGGAGAACGAAATGTTGGTATGGGTGACTAAAAGACACTCCATTAGGATTTATCACATCTGGTGAAGAAGTTACCCTGGAATTTACGGAAATGTTCGAAAAAACGTTACTTTCGACACCTTTTGATTTTTATCTCTGTTCAATGGACCGTCACAGGAACATTTATTGAGACCAATATGTAGGTATTAACTATTTGAAAACATCCTGTGAGTTTAGTGAAAATCGCTGAAGCCGTTTTGCCAAAAAGCGTAAAAAACCTATTTTTGCTTCAGGGGCCCATATCTCCGTTCACCGTATTTTCATGGAGATTTGAATGAAGAAGAAAAGTTAGGTATTGATTAGGAGAAGATAATTTGAAAGTTTAATCAAAATCGTTAGGGCCATTTTCGAGAAAAATGTGAAAAACACTGGTTTTTGGTACATTTTCGTCCCCCACACCCCCCCCCCCTTCCCATCGACCGAAATCATCCATAACCTTATTATGGTGTCTACAAAAAATAACGAACAAAACAAAAGAAGAACCAGCTCGATCAGATCAGCCGTTCTCCCGCAAATCGAACTAAGGACACACACCCACACGGACCACGCGCCGAAATTAGGTTTTTTAGACTCAGTAGGCCTCAAAACGTAAAGATCCGAAGAAAACCCAAATTTTTTTTTTTTTTGGCCGATTACTATACTTTCCTCCCCTTCGGGTAGCGGAAAGTAAAATGTATGTTTCCTACAAAATCTCTACGAATATCCTGTTACGGATGCTACGAGGGTTTATCGGTGTCAGACGGTAGAAGATTTGTGAACCGAAGAGTCGGGATGTAATTCGACTGACACAGATGGTTCCCATTCAAGTGGTTACCGAAATAGTTAGGATATTGAGCTCGGGCCTTTCCCATGTGCATTCAATCCACTTATTTTTGACCAGAAATCCCCGGCCTGCCTCTTCAGTTATTTCCTGAGCTGACAACAGGTTTTCCCCTTTTCTAGACTTTCCAAATATCCTCTTCCTCCCCCCTCCTCCCCCACAATTTACTTTCTCTCCAAGACACACAGCTCTCCTCAATTGGCGCTTATCACTTAGCTCTCGAACCACTCACAGCTCTACTCATTCTCTCTTCGCTCTAGTTCCCCACGCAGCCAGTTCACATATTCAGAGCCCCCTTGTGTCGCACTTATATACTCACACGCAAACTCAGTCTTGTACTCAGAGAACTATTCAAGCGGTCGTGTAATCCAAACTCTTATCGTGTTAAGAAAGTGTATTACTACAGTCTTATATCTCGTCCAATTCGTACGTCTATTTCCCCCTCTTTTTCATGCACCCAAACACTCTTCAGGTATGACCCGAACAACTCACAGGTTCCTTGTCCACCAGTCCTTTTTCAGTGTTAACAAAAACAACCCTTCCTCCACACATAATAGTCGTGCTTTCGTCGACGAAGCGTCACCAGTAGATGTGCGAGAGTGTTTTGTTATGTCACGTTAACGTGTACGCGTTCTCTTTCTCCCATCAATTATTCCTCTCTCGTTCTGAAGAGAGCTCTTATGAGGAACGTTAAGTTAACTATGCAAGTAATTAGGTTATGAATTAGTATGTAGGATCGTAAAACTGTCGCAGGCGTACTTCGTTATTTAAGTCAGCATTACGTATATGCGAACGAAGAATATTTTTAGCTTCAGTAAAATTTTCTTAATAATATTTACTCGACTATTGAAATCATGCGAAGTAAGCGTGTCATCAAAAATAGGAAATTTCTAGAATCGTTCAAATGTTCGACATTCGTGAGTGGAGTACTAGTTTTGAAATGAGCGCCCTGAAGCGACGGCTGTTTTGAAACGGGCGAGCAGGTTTTCATTTGAAAGGCCGAAAACTAAAGTTTCCGGCCATTTAGGTTCAGTTAGCAAACATGCACAGAGGGAAACTTAGTTTTCTACCGGTCGTTCATCTCCCTCCACGCAACGTGCGTTCCGTTTACGCTTCAAGATCACGCCCCAGGGTCTTGTTACTGATCGAAAATCGATTGTTTCGTCGGTACGCAACTTTAGGGAAACTGGAGACGGGCGGGGAACAGACCCGCGACACCATCAGAACCTTCGGGTCAGCCCAAAACATCGGAATCGTGATCATCCGAGCGATTTGCCCCTTAACATGTTGTTTGTGTTCGTTCTGTGACGACCTGAAGTTCCATAAGCACGAGCTGGCGGTGGTTTGACAACTCATTTCTGGGATTTCGTAGCTTCAAAAATTATTTCGAAGCCGCCCGGCGCTAGGCTCGTTTTCATCTTTCGTGATCGACGTAGGACGAAACTCGAAAAAGTTCGTCAGCGGCCACTTTATGCTGTACGTGTACCGGGGTTGTCTTGGATTAGAAACGAAGACACAGTAAGGTGTCGTCGAGCATTTATTTGAGTTGAAAAAGATGTCAGTAGTGCAGCGCTTGCCGGCGAAGGCGTCAAAACGTATCCGTCAGAGCCATAGAATTGCACTACCTACAGAAAGAAACAAGAGAATGAAAAACAGGGGAGCCAACGCTGGAGAAGCTGAGTAGTTACCTTTATGGCACTTCTGGGTTGATGACGTCACTCCCCCTCCCCTCCTGGCAGCTGATCTGACGTCACCCCCTGGAGGAATGGGGGGGGGGTCTGACGTCATCAACCCAAAAGTGCCGTAAAGGTAACTACTAAGCTGCACGCAGCACTGGAGTAGGCTGGAGGTCTCTCGCCATAATCGGTGCCATTTTTTTTTTTTTTTTAAATACAACGGTGGATGCAGGCGATACCCTCACTGCAGCCACAAACGAGCCTATTGTAAGGGCGTCCACGATCCTCGGATCATGGCCCATCTGCCCACCTATGCACCCCACTACCCCTGCACAAAGCGGAGGATATCCGCAAGTTCTGCATTTGCCACCTCTTCGGGCTGAAGAAAGGGCCTCCCAAACACAGAACGGCGCGATGCCGCGAGTCCATCGCATACGCACAGCACATGCTCTGCCGTCTCTAGCCCTACCTCGCAGAACCTGCATAGCTGTACCTCGCACTGCCAATATTTGCAAGGTGGTACCTCAGTGGACAGTGACCTGTGAACAGGCCACCTCCTTGGACCTCTCTCTGGAGAGCCGGATGAAGAGTTTTGACTGTCTAAGACTGGGCAGCCCCTGCCAATGAGCAGCCCTGCACCGGTCCTCCCATTTGCCAACCTCCTGGTAGTCCCAACAAAGGGCTCAGGCCCAATAGGGATCTGCGCTGATCCCATCGGTCCCATAGATGAGGTTGTGCAGCAAGCGAGGGCAGCTGGAGCCGCTTCTTACAGGCACAGAGATGTGTTCCTGCTGGTAACGTCGGACGTCCAACTCGGTGAGGTGGGCACACATACTCAATGAACTCTGGAGGACCTTTCGTATATTGGAGTACCACAGGCAGTTGCGGTATGTGGATGCGGGTGGCTAGCAGACCAGGAGGCCCTAACCTGTGGAGCGTGGTGTACGTCTCTTCTGCAGGACACTGTGGACAGCGCAGAGCCTCTCCCAGGTGTGCTGAACCCTGCAGGTGCCTGCAAGAGGCAATTGGGGAGCTCCTGTCGTCGTGACAGTCATCAGTAGGATGTTGGGGTTCGAGTCGCGGTGGGGGCGGGGGGGGGGGCTCAGTTCGGGCGACGCTCCGTCAGAAGATGATGGAGGAGTCCGATAGGTAGTGGCATCCGGCTTCCAAAGAAGGGCAAGGCTGCATGGCTCCACCCTTAAGAAATGAACACGTTACGACCTAGTACAGCTGTGACGCCCACGAATCCTACATAAATCCCAAACGATATTATTAACTGGAAGCCAACGGAGCACAGAATAAGAAAAACTAGATTCATCCTACGAAAATTGATTGAGTGCAGCACTCGATTCATATCCCATTTTCCGAAGGCTTCTCACGACTAGCGGAAACTCGTCCCTCGGGCTTTTCGCTTATTTACACAACCGCACGAAGTGCCCGATTATTTATATTTTTACTGTATGATCTCGCTTTTTACTCGAGCCATTCCAACGTCTGCCCAACATTTGAAACTCTCTTTTACGACCGAAAAAGAAAGTGGCAAATAAAACCGAGTACTGTCAGTTTCTTCATCGAGCTGTTGCGCGCAGAGAAGACGAATCGAAAGAGGTTGAGAGGTTCCTAACAGATGAGTAATCAACCCGCTGTTTGCTCCTCGTTTTGATCTTCCTTTTCATCGCGGAGGGTTCCACAGATCCATTTTACCGTCGGCGGATGGTTTTTTTTTTCAGGATTGTTGACAGTAGCCCAATAAACTTCGCTTTATCCGAACTCGGATTATTATTTTCCTTGGCCCGGCGTTGTGATGGAAGCGAGGCCTGGGGCGGCGTAAGGTTATGTGAGTGAAGGGGGGGGGGGGAAGGCATTGTTTAGGGATCGAATAGGATAGAGGAGAGATTTATTAGATTTGATAACATTAATAAAGCGGATGAGCACAAAGGCTGATACTGTATCGACGAACTGGAGTTGCCTAACAGTTTTCGTATTTACCAGAGTATATAATGTTTTCCTCTAAGTGGATTCACGAAATGCCCCCCACTAACAATAGCTTATTATTAAATTATGAAGGCTCAATATCATTTTAAAAATACGTGCAACAATGGGAAAGTGTTGATACGGAATTACAAAATAAAATAAAACTATTGTGGAATAGCCGTTGGAAAATGGAATGCAATAATTTAAAAACCTCATTATAAGAACATTCTTGGAATTTAGTGCTCTGCTTTGTATTTATTAACTGTTAGGATTAATGAATGAATAATGATATATATTACATATATAAGGAAAACAAAACTGCGAAAAAAACACAAAGAGAAAATCAATATTAATTCCTTTCCTGTCATGGAAACTACCCCCCTCATGGATCATTGATCCGTGCCAAGAGGGTGAGTTGCAGTAGTGAATTACTTCTTATTCTACATTAATTTATAACATTTAGTTCCTCAAATATTGACCTAAGATTTTTCATAAACAACTAGTTACTATATACCTACTTACTATGCTTAAAAACAGAAAAATAATATGCTTAAACCTGCTATGCTTCAAAGAAAAAAAGAAAAATAATATGATATGAAAAAAAAAATTAATAATTTATCAAACAGTATAAATACTGCACATCATGGCGTCACATTCCGAGGGAGTGGCAGCAATGAGGTACGAGAAGACTGACTTTTTGTAAAGCATTCTGCTGACGGAATGAGGGTGGGCCAGAGAGCTCGATACGGTCCGCAAGATGTATGGCAGGTTGTGATACAGGTGGCGAGACGTAGATATTAAGCGGCTAGGTGGGATGGGTATCGCTGCTTGGGTTGTTAATCTCACTGCACGGGTACTCTGTTCAGATGAGTTCGGCTTGTTGGTGTCCAATATTTCAGGATGCTTCTGAAAGTAAAGCAGAGCGTGCTTTATAAAGAGCTGCTTCATAGTAAAAACTTTGGCCTCGTCAAACAGCTCAGCACTAGGGAACCTCCGGGGTTTTTTTAGAAGTACCTACAAAATAGCTCTTTGCAGTACATTTACTGGTTCCAGCACGCTACTGTAAGCATTACCTCACCAGACAACGCCAAAACCAAGTAGTGACTGTACTAAGGCTTTGTACAATAAAATGAGAGTGCTCTTCGAGAAGTAGTTTCGGATGTTATGGAATATGTGAACAAATCTCCTGATTTTCTTCGCCAAGGCGATCGCCTGGGCCTTCCAATCAAGACTCTCATCCAATACTAACCCTAGGTACTGTGCGCTTCTAACTCTCTCTATTTCCGAGCACCCGCATGCCATGTACTCTGAAGGATGAGCGTCCTTGTCTCTGGCACGGGAAAACAATAGGTATTTTGACTTATTCACGTTTATGGTGAGAGATTGGGAGTTGAGCCATAAGCATATGTTATTCATTCCCTCATTCGCTCGAGTAAAAGCCCCTTGCGTCATGCCCTTGCTTGGAGTCATGTCCTGTTCAAACAGGAAGGCTGCATCATCGGTGAATAGGTACACCTTTCCGCTAATGGGTATTTTCACAATATCATTGATAAATATCCTAAATAAATCTGGACCCAGCGTACTCCCTTGAATCATTCCAAAATTTACAGGAAGTATGCCACTTTCCACCCCATCGACACTCACCAACTGCCTCCTACCAGACAGGTAGCTCTTGAACCAAGAGATCTCTTTCCCCATTACTCCATGACGTTCCAAGGCGCTGATCAATTTATTCCTGTCTATGGAATCGAAGCATTTGGCAAGGTCTATCAAGACCAAGATTCCATTCCTCTTCCTATCCATTAATTCATAAAGGTATTTTGTAATAGTATAATGGGCCTCCTCGACTGCAACGCCAGGTGTAAAGCCGAATTGCCTAGCTGTAATCAGGTTATGTTTGTTCAGATATGAATTCAATTGTTTTTTAACCCATTTCTCTAAGAACTTGGAGAGAATGCTTAGTAATGAAATAGGTCTAAAGTTGGTAACCTCGACAGTTGATCCCCCCTATGAGACCTATGCCGATGAGCAGTTTGATTTAGAAGCATTTCAGTAACGCGATTCTTTCGTTCAACTCATAGATATAGAACTATTATAATGGTGAATCAGGTTCAACTGAGAACTAGTTAATATCCGATTTAAGAAATGGATAGAAAAACTGACAAAGAAGTGGGATTGTAATTAATTTGAACTTGATCTAGAATCAGGTCCCGAAATAAAAGACCACAGCGCAAGGTTACCAGATAAAAGTAAACACCTGAAGAAAACTCGAACTTGTTTTAAACGTTGCACCACGCTGCCCTCCTGATCAACCACGGAATCATCCAATATACTAATAATTCTATAGATTGACGCAGGAGCCTCAACGCGTCATTTAAAAAACGTGAGAAACACACAGAGATACGTGAAAATCGCGATATCTGTGGAACCGTTATCGGGCTGTGGTCTGACTAGATTCGTTACGAAAAATCACGTCAGGATGCACGATTTCGCTAGGTTCCGGAAAATTCGCTCAAACGAAAGAACGCACAAAAACGTCAAGAGAGGGAAGAAAACGGACCTGGAAGCCGGACGAGGGCTCAGTGAGGAAGCCAAAGATCGGAACATGCGGCCAGAAATGATTTTAACTGAGCCAACTAATCATCAACAGACCGACGAAGATGGAAGCGAGCGCTGAAGGCATCATTTCGCCGCAAGACAACTTTAAGCGCGAAAAGCCGATGCGCACTCGAGATGCGGAAGAAGAACTCTCAATAGAGAGACTGGAAATCACAAATTGCACCAGAAAAAGCAAGAGTCGCACAATCAATAAATTATGGCTGCGGTTCGCTAATTGAACCGGAAGCAACACACAACCAACCAACGGAGGCTCTTGAATGAGACGGAAGAGTTAGGCGCGTACCGGACCATATTTCCTGATTTCGTCGGCAAAAATGAAAGTATACAGACTCGTGGCCCTTTCGAACTAATTTCTCGAAACCCTGCGTGTTTGAAAGGAGTTCAAGTTTGTACACGTCCAAAAAAAATGTCATCCTCCCATCCGGTGCTCGCTGAAACGAAAAATGGGTCTGTTTAAATAATGTCGAGCTGTTGGAATTAATTTCAACCAAAAGAGCGTAGAAGAAAAGTGTTATCTAGAACCGCCAGAGGTGTCATTTTGACACCTGGACACTTTGTTTTTCTTGGCGCAAACTTCCTTCCATTGAAAGTTTCTGACTTTTCGTTTCTTTCTACGTACTTTTTGGGAATCATACTGATTTTCATGCAAAATTTAGTATAGGGTCCATTTTTGAAAATTTACCTAGAACCGCCGAAGGTGTCATTTTGACACCTATGTATTTTGTCGCAGAGATAGCTATTTTACGGATTTTAGGGGCAGATATAGTTATTTTTTACTGTAAGTAAACAAAAAACTATTGTTTAGTAAATATTTTCAATAGATGTTACCACTTAGTTGATAAGAGGTACCGCATGTGAAAGGGTTCGTCGGAATATTTTTGTTACAGCATAATGCTGTTTTCATTTGAACTTTTCGGTCTCAATGTCGATATTATTGCTCTGGTCCAAAAACATATGTAGTTGTTTTCGAAAGCAAGCTACAAGCCGCTACTGTTTCCAACGCTGTGTCGCCGAGCGACGCTTTGACTTGCTACTCCAACCCGGCCGCAGCGACTCGGTCTCACCCGTCCTTTCCCCCTCTCTCCCTCCCCCTTGCGCTGGACGGCCGGAGAGGCGCTTGCAGGTTCGTGCATGTCGTCGCACGCGTGACATATTCGTAAAGGCCGCACTGGAAAAGACACTTCTGGACATGAACTCAAACCAGCGGGAAAGCGTCCTCGCACTTCCAAAAGCCAAGAAGGGTCTCGCAAGGCTTTTCAACCCGGGGAAAAGTTTTTGGGAAAAGACAGAAAATGTGAGTGGACTATCATAGACACCAACGCATCTCGTCAGGGTCGATTTTCTGAACAAAATGTTTTCAAAGATAAGGTAGGCCCAACCCCTTACGCCAAAAGATATGTAGCTGAAGATAGCCCGATTACCGCATGGGCACTTCTTGTCAATAATTCAATGCTAAAGCATATCCAAACCTGCACGATAGCTGAAGCTCGCCGGCAACTGTCTAATAATGTTTGGACAGTTTCATTGGAAGAACTAGCGGCATTTATTGCAATTTTGTATGCCCGTGGAACATCGGGTGCATAAATGTAGAAGTTGACGAGCTGTGGTCAAATGATTGGGAGAGTTGTAAGAATCTTTTAAGGTCATTTTGTATGATTTCTCAGTTTCTACATGTTCGTAATAAAGTGTTTTATCAAGCAGAACCATAAAAATTTAAATGCACGACCAAAAACCCGTAAAAAATAGCCAGGTGTCAAAATGACACCTTTGGCGGTTCTAGGTATGCGAAAATACTGGCGGTTCTAGTGTTAACACTAGAGAGGGAGAGCTCATAAAAATTTGGAATCAAACTGCAGATGTGCAAGGTGGGGAAGGGTATGTCTAGATATCCACGTTTGGAAAGAAAAAATAAACCCAAATTAATCAAGCAAAAAAACACTTCTATTAAATGAGAATGAAAATAAAAATGTACGCAAAACTGAAATACCCGTTAATAAAATAAAATGTGCTAGATATATGTGGCTAGAATTGTGTAGCGTGTCTGGGCGACGCTCAATCTGAGCCGGCTATTAAAGAAAAAGAGGAAGAAAAATAAAACTGAAAAATGTGAGAAATGATCTGAGAAAAATAAACGACAAAATTAAAGGTAAAGTGGGCTGTATTCATATGGATGTGCAGCGATATCATGGGCATTCAAGAAAACGGAAATGGAACTAAGAGCTCTGTACAGGAAAACTTAATAAAGGAATAATGCTCTCGTTTAAATATTAAATGTAAGATAAAGTAAATTATTCTGGAATTAAAAGAAAATAAAGACGTACTGATCTGACCAGGACTTCGGGTAGGAGACGATTGAAGCCGAGGAAAACCCTGTTATTCTTCTCCTCGCATGGGGTCGTTCCTGGGGGAATACGAACCAAGCATTTACTATGAATCGGGCCCCAATGGGGAAGCGATATACAGCATGTCAGGGTTCAATGGCACGTTACGTTGCCCTTGAGTTGTCCTGTTGGACGCACGAGAGGGCGAGAGTTGAAGATCGAAATAAAAGAAAATCGGCGAGCGTGAGGAGGGCTGTATTATGTGCAATGAAGTGAGTAGATTTTGTGTACAAAAGAGCGACACGAGGGGACAGACTCGTAATATTCGTGAATTGGCGCAGGAAACTGTATTGGAAAGAGATAACGAACTGTATGGGCAGCGAATAGATCGAGGAATATGTCTGAGTGAGCACAGGGAGACGTGTGCGCACAGGGAGAGTTCGTAGGTGAATGAGTTTGGGAGGAGCTGTCTGTTGTAGAGAGGAATGTGAAAAGGAGGGGAGGAAATGGTATTTTGGAATGTCCAGACGAAGCAGGAAATCCGTCCCCGTTGCAAATAACCGCGAAGGTGGAATTCCCGCGGTAAACAAGTAAGGGGAGACCCGTTGGGGCAGGTGTGGGCGTTCCAAGGTCAAAAAACTGATATCTTGAGAAGCCGTCGGATCCAGAGTCCGTGAAATAGAAAGAATGGCGGACGGCGGAATGGCACGTTGCCGATCGTAGGCACGATGAATGCGGCAATGAGGCTTTGGGTTGACATTGTGGCCAACGAGTTTGTGCGAGTGGGGAGTTGTTGGGGTCGCTAAACAGTCGAACAACTCTGCCGACTCAGGCGAGATCCGTTGGCGTCAACATATAAGTAATATAAAGCAAGAATATGAGGGAACTAATTACTTAAAACGCGATTTAGAATAACTTTCGCGATTTCCTGATAAATTGACGAAGAATGGAAGAGCCGGGGAAGGACGTAAAAGTAGAAGCAATATTCCAAAGAACAAGTAGGTCAACGTGATGAAGGCGAGTTATGGGTTCGTGAATGAGATATGAACCGGGCTAACAGGCTCACCAAACGACGCAAAGAAGGAACGCCTTCAGGCGTAGATAGATGATGAAACAAGGAGTTCTTCGGAACGTCGGAACCGTCAGGCGCTCGAAATAGGTACGCGCATAGTCGAGGCAAATAGAAGGCAAG
Source organism: Pachypeltis micranthus (assembly GCA_020466155.1). Classification (NCBI taxonomy): domain Eukaryota; kingdom Metazoa; phylum Arthropoda; class Insecta; order Hemiptera; family Miridae; genus Pachypeltis; species Pachypeltis micranthus. Next base: position 76,845,525 of record CM035768.1, on the reverse strand, counting down.
GACCACTGATGCACCCTGTCTCTTGGTGTCTTCGGGCAACGTTGACATTGTAGAAAACAAAGGTGTCCTTAATGTACTAGTTGGGGAATGAACAGTCAAGACTTTTCGCTGATTGAATTTAAATGTATCTGTTGCTGCCTCTTCGAACTGTTTCGACTAATCAGTATCGGATCGAGTGATTGGAAAGATAGAAAGCGAAGGTTAAAGTAAACTGAAATCTTGACTATGAAGTTATAATAAACCAAAAAAACAACTCTGATCGGCTACTTGAAATTATGGATGAGCAAATCAATAAATTAAAAGTCCTGACCTAGGAAGGTGGTGATCGAGTGGCGGAAAGTCGTGAGGCAGGGTGTTCGCACTGTCAGGTGAAAAGTTCGGGTCTCGGATGGTGAATTATGCGATGGGATAGTGGCGGTGGATAATGGTCGGCGAAAATAGTCGCGTACCGCACTAAGTTGAGTAAAAATGATTTTACACAGGTCGCGCTCGGAGAGGTCGGGGATCCTTACAGCGGGCGTCGGTGTTGATGTGGGCAGCTCAGAGAATGGTGGGGAAGACATGGGGGCTGAGGCCTGGGATGATCCGGTGGCTGTACACTGCGGTTGTTAGGCCTGTTGTCACCTATGGAGCCCTGGTCTGGTGGACTAGGGTGGAAAACAAAACAGTGCAGTTGCAGCTAAATAAACTGCAGCGTAGGGCGTGTCTGGCCATTACAGGCTGTATGAAAACATGCCCTACGGCTGCACTGGAGGTCTTGCTAGATTTAGCTTCACTCCACATACATGTTAAAAGGATGGCGTTCCTCCAGGCTGTGCGTATTGTACAATTTAAAATGAACGGGAAAGAAAATAAATCGCTTGTGGGGATGAACCCATGAATTGAAATAAAAACAAATAGATATATTGAAGAAGGAAATTATATTTTAAAAAGGAGGAAAGAAAAGAAGAGAAAATTTAACTGTCACAAAACTAATTTAAAATGACGACTTGGGTAGAAAGAACAAAAAAAATGTCTACTCCTACCTAACCTAAGGCCAGTCAAAAATAAATAAACTAGTCCACCGACTTGTACACTGTGCAGTCTTCTCTCTTCGTTCGAACAGAAAATGAAGTTCTAAGGTACAGAAATTTCTTCTGGAAGAGAACGGGAGATATCGCAGAACAGGAAAATCGGGAACGTGCTCCAAACAAAATCCGCCAGGGGAAAGCATAACCTTTTTTCTTTCCTCAAACCTTTCTTCTCCTCCGACGAGCGCCATTCCAAGCGATTCGATAGATGCTTTAATTAGCGCGAGAGGAGACACCCAGCCGCATCCATATCCTTCTTCTTTCACGTTACAGTATGTTGGAGTTGGGTCTTGATCCTTGACAAGGTGAAGGTGAGGGGGGGGGGACTGCATGTGGTAGACTCAATGCGCGAGGTTCAACTTCGTGCTACCCTTTCGGATATTCATTCATACTTTCGAAGCTGGGGCCCTGGTATACTACACTGATGGCTCGGTGTGGGGTGGCCTTGCAGGGGCAGGCATCTTTGGGCCGAGGATCAGAGCAGCGATCCCATTGGCGTCGCTGGCTACTGTGTTCCAGGCAGAGGTGGCTGTGGTGACAGTCTGTGTGCAGCGGCTGCTGCAGTGGGGACTGAAGCGGCAGAGAATCTTCATCATGGTGGACAGTCAGGCCACTCTCAAGGCCTTAGCCTCATACTGTCTTACATCTGTGGGGGGTGTGGGAGTGTCTGACTGGACTGAAGGCCCTGGCCGAGGACAACAGTGTAACACTGTGTTGGGTGCCACGACATCAGGGTATACAGGGAAACGAACGGGCTGATAGGTTGGCTAAGAAGGGATCAGAGCAGATCCCTATTGGCCCTGAACCTTGTGTTGGGACTACCAGGAGCCAGCTACCTAGAGAAGTTGGCAAATGGGAGGACAGGTGTAGGGCTGCTCATTGGCAGGGGCTGCCCGGCCTTGGACAGTCAAAACTCTTCATCTGGCTCTCCAAGTGAGGTCCAAGGAGGTGCTTGCACTGGGATGGAAGGATATGAGGATCATATGTAGCCTGTTCACAGGTCGCTGTCCACTGAGGTACCACCTTGCAAATATTGGCAGTGCGAGGTAGGGCTAGAGACACGGCATCGCGCTATGCTGTTGTGTGTTTGGGAGGCCCTTTCTTCAGCCCGAAGAGGTGGCAAATGCAGAGCTTGCGGATACCCTCCGCTTTGTGCGGGGGTGATGGAGGCGCATAGGTGACGTCACACCAAGTGAGACCAGTGCCGTGGGGCCTGGAGGTGTTGCAGGTGGGCCATGATCCGAGGATCATGGACGCCCTTACAATAGGCCCGTTTGTGGCTGCAGTGAGGATATTGCCAAAAAAAAAGTCACACATTTCAAAGGCTTCAAGTCAGAAAAAGCTGGACTCTACAGCTCAGGGGGAAGGCCTGAGCTAAGGACATCCTGTAAGAACTAATTCGACCTTAGCCGTACAATATAAAAACCAAAAGAACTCTGTCGAATGTCGTAAAATTATGAGAAATACGAGGAGTTAGGTAAGGGATGAGAATCGTGATGAGGAAAGTAGGTGAGAGAAAAAATACGTTGTTGGCTCAGGTCATCCCTCGTGTTGGAAGGCCTTGAAATGAAAAGGAGAGCAGTTGACTGACAGGGGAATCGGAGGCAACAGATTGAGTCTGGGGAAGACCCGAGGACACTGAACTGAGCCGGACAACTTTATATAATGTTCAAACACGAACAATGCTAAACCGCCTTTTTAGAGATTTCTAAAGAAATTTTTAGATAATAAAAATAAGATGCGAAACCAGAGCTTAGCTACGAAATTGAAGGTACAACGTTTGTAGTGTCCTTGATCCATTATGCGCTGTCAGTCCGTGAGATTACCTTCAAGTAACTCGCGTAACGCTAATGTTATTGTTCTCTGATATGTAATAAAGACTAGCACGTGAATTAAGCTCTCAACTCAACAGTGATTATACTTTACCCGGCTCCCTCATTCCAAGTTATAATATATAATAGGCCACGTGCAGGACCTAACGAAATACCAGCCGTGCCAGTCTGTGCGCGGTGGCAGCTAATGCTGAACGAATGCATCGCCGTTGTCATTGCGTAACTCACGAAATCAGACTGACACAACCCTCGTAAGCTTTATGCGACTAGCTTTGATGAGAGTTGGTCACAAATGAGAAGAAACCGAGCCGTTTGTGGTATTTCTGGACGGAAACTAACTGAACGAGTTGCGAGCAGACAGGAGCTCGGGTAGACCCCGCCATCAAGTCAGCAAAGCGATGAAGTTTGTGTCGCCTGTTCATCTCCCGAGTTCCAGAGAGTCGTGTTTCGGCGCGGAGGTGTGGTTTCAGCGCTGGAAATATTCTGTCTTTTCGTCAAAACGGATATCGCGTTATTTTCTCCGATGTGGGCGACTTGAGGGAAATTCGGGTGAAACGAAGAATGTGGACCGACCGCTTGATAACGCTACGACTGCATGTATCGATATGCGCCCGTTAGTTATCTCATATTTATTTCATATACCCATTCTTAATTTCATTGAATTCACTCCTTTTCATAGTCTTTGTACATAATTAATAATTAAAATAATTATATAACGGGGTATTACATAATGAGCATTAAATTATTGGCATAATCGTACAGCTGTCGTTATTTCTAATTTCAAACATGGCGCCAGAGCCTACGATGTCGGGCATATCGATAACCTGACCTCGGTCGTGATATATCGATATATTGCCTTATCTGAGGGAGCGGCCCCTATTCTTTGCTTTTACCGAAAATTCCTTCATGCTCCCATAAAAACACATCGTTTTTACTTTCCTTGGCCCTACGAAGTAGAAGGAAAAGTTATGTAATCGGCTGAAAAAAAATTTTTGAGTTTTCTTCAGATCTTTGCGTGTATGTGTGTCTGTGAACGAGTTTTAGAGAAAACCACCGTATCAAATCGTCTCAAACTTCATATCTCGCTTGCTGATCACAATGGGACGCCAAAATAAGGGTGTGAGCAAAATCCACCGAATGTTAACTATAGTTATCACGGTGATCAAAACACCAAATATCTTTTTTCTCAAAAACGGCTCCAAAGTTTTTGATTAAATTTTTTATATTCATAGCTCTCAATAAGACTATTACACCATGAAATTCCCATTCGTGGGAAAATGACGAGAGCAACACAATAAATATTCAAATTTTTCGACGAAAAGCGTTTTTAGCGCAGTTTTTCCCTTATAAACTCCGCTGGAATGTTAGTAGAAAGTTAAAGAAAATTGGTATTGTAGTCCAATCCAATACCTAAAGTGTGAGTGTTTAAAAACGCTCATGAGGTACATGAGGCTCACTTCGGAAATTCCTGAATTTCAACTACCGCCGTTTCGCTTACTACCAGTTCTAACAGTTATTACCCAATAACTCTGCAAAAGTGATTACTATCCTTCTTCAAAAAATTCGTGTTTACAGCCACATTAATTTTCTGTGTACCAATTGCTCAATAATGGTCTTGCAATGAGTATGAGCAGCACAATAAATTCCGGAACTTTATGCGCTACCCCTTCCTGCTGCTGTGACGTGTTGTTTGACCAAGTTCAAATTAACTGAGTGATAAATGAATTGATTAAATAGAATTAGCCATGTACGAAGTGAATTGACGTAGAGCTAAGGAAAGTTGTGTGTACCAGATATTTTTAACGTAAATTCGCTAAAACGGCAAGGGAGGCGACGGAAAATATGAATGAACGGAGTTCGCCCCAGAATAGAAAAGTCAACATTCATTTCATAGAGTTGATCTTGAGAAGTGTTTTTAAAATGAGTTTCCCTGTCCGCGGTTTTCCACCGTAAAGTCAACAGTAGCCTGAGCCCTTGGAAAACGAGATTGAATTAGATGAAAAAACTTTAGTACGGGAAATAAAAGTTTTCAAGGGTAAGACTCGGTTCTATGGGCTTCCACGGCGTGAGTGCATCTTAGAGTTGGATTTTTGCGGTATTGAGCGAGACAAAGTAGGGAAGTAGTTCAATTAACTCTGAAATACCTTGGGACAGGATAAACATCCCGCCCTGAGCGTCCAAGAAGCCAGTTTTTTGTTACTGATTGAATGCGAGAAGCGTTTGTACGATTTGTGCTCAGAGGTTGAATCGGATTGTCCGCTCGAATGAAAAAACACGTGATTCCCCCCCTCTCCCTCACCCAACCACCTATCCCGTTCCACAGATCCTCTGACGACAGAAGAACCGAGTCCTATAGCTGTCCTTTGGAAAACGTTCAGCTTGATTCGAGATTTAATTAATTCCTTTGGAGTCGCTGTTTGTTGGTTGAGCGTAATCTGATGCCGCGTTGTATTTCAACCAGCGAAAAGGGCTCAGCTCCGAGAAAAGTAGATTGAATAAAAGAGTGAATGTAATATACCGAGTTTTTATAAAGAACTGAAAAATACAACCTACCGTTCGTAACATTAAACCTTTTTTTGTTGAGTAACCTCCTCATTCATCGAAATAAAATAACCAACGACCGTTGACATCAAAACTTGAACGACATACTCCCTCATATGCATAAAGTTGCTTTAAGGAAACTGATCCCTCAAAAGTAGACTCCGACGTGAAAGAAGTTTGTCATTAAAGTTTGATCCTACAGTGTTCCCCTTAGAAAAAGAAAGTACAGTAACTGGTAACCGATTTTTTACTTTCCTTAGCCTAACGTAGTAAGGAGGAAAATAACATAATCGGCCAAGTTTCCTTCGGACCTTTAAGTGTGTATTGTGTATTTGTGCGTGGGCGCGACCATAAGCGGGATTGAGGGTAAACATCTGAACTAAGGGTGTTGGGCCCACAAGAGAGGGGGTTGAAGATCGAAATAAAACAAACACGGTGAGCAGGAGGAGGAATGTATTATGTGTAATGAATTGAGTAGAGTTTGTGTACAAAAGAGCAACACAAGGGGACGACTCAGAATATGCGTGAACTGGTGCAGGAAACTGTATCGTAAGAAGAGAGCGAACTGCATGGGCGGAGAATAGATAAAGGAATATGTCTGAATGAGGGAGACGAGTGACTTTCGCGAGAATTCGTAGGTGAACAAATTTCCAAAGAGCTCTCTGTTATAGAGAGGAATTTGAAAAGAGGAATGTCCAGACGAAGGGGAAATCCGTCGTCAATTGGATTCAGCTGAGGCGGCGGGATTTTCCAAAGATAACAAGAAGGGGTTGAGGACTGTGTTTCGGGAAACAATGACTTTGCCTTATCGGTGGGGGAGACCCCGGTAGGGCAGGTGCGCAAAAATCCCTACTGCGTTTTGCGCCGAACAAAGGGCATCAGCAAAATCGTTCAGAATTAACTATAGGGGTCTGTTCGAGCTTCTAATTGGCGCACGATGCCCGCCAGAACGTCACCATTGAAGAGCTAAAAGAACGCAACTACTCGCGAAGCCCACAACATCTTTCATCTTTTTCCTCATTCATTCTGTTTTTGGTTTAGTATTCATTCTGAATAATATTCCTATGTTTTCCCTCAAAACTTTACGTTTCAAGACTTGGAGATTCCAAATTTGCAATGTTTGTCCGCCGTCCCCCATCCGGGCCGTTTTGTGCCTTTAGCGTGGTCTAAAAAATTCGTTCTTTCGCACAAAAATCCCATTTGGTATCTAGTTGTGCCCGCCATCTCGGCAATCTGATCGGCGGTTGTTATGGGCAAAAAATGGTTAAAAATACCTGGTGCGTTGCAACACACACCTTTCCTTAGCTCTACAACAATTCACTTTGTACATGGCTAATTCTATTTAATCAATTCATTTATCACTCAGTTAATTTGAACTTGGTCAAACAACGCTTTACGGCAGCAGCAAGCGGTAGTGCTTACAGTTCCGGAATTTATTGTGCTGCTCGTACTCATTGCAGGACCATTATTGAGCGATTGGTTTATTCATTAATGAGGCTGTAAACAAGAATTTTGGTTGATTATTCATTCTGAATAATAACCCTATGTTTTCAGTCACGAAAAATTTTTTACAACCCCCCCCCCCCCGCCCTCAAAATTTGATACTTTACGTTTCAAGACTTGGGGATTCCAAATTTGCATTGTCCGTCCACCGTCCGCCGTCTCCCATCCGCCATCTGGGCCGTTTTGTGCCTTTAACGTTCTTTCTTCTTCTGCACAAAAATCCCAATTATGGGCAAAAAATGGTTAAAAAAATTAACGAAACGCAGTATAACGTGAGAACTACAGCGGAAGTCAACGTTTCGTCGTTAGTACCCCCTCCCTCCCGTCATATCAAACTCAATCACCCGCCCCCTCGACTCGCGACGGGTTCGCTGGAAGCCCCCGTCTCAATTTCCCCGACTCTTGCCCGACGGGGCGCCAAGGCCACTTCCTCCGCACACCCCTCCATCGGATCATAAATGCCTACAGACGTTTGTGAGCGCCTGGCGCCGGGGGAATATTTAGTTTCCATAGTTCCATTGTAGCCAGGTCATGTTTCGTATGGTTTACTAGTATTCCATGCTGAATTGAATAGGATGGGTCTCGGAGCAGTGATACTGGGTCAAGCTGTTCATGAGAATAATAAACCATTGTGTAATAATTTGCAGGGTTTTAGCTTTTTTTGAAGAAGGATAGTAATCACTTTTGCAGAGTACTGGTGGTAAACGAAATGGCGGTAGTTGAAATTCAGGAATTTCTGGAGTGAACCCCATGTACCTCATCAGCGTTTTTAAACATTCACCCTTTAGGTTGTAGCGTAAAATAAAAATTCGTAGTCCCGCAACTTTCATATTTCGCGGTTCTCGGCGCCACCCGTTCCAGTCTTCCGCCAGACAGCAGTAAATGCGTACTGGAAAATTACGTTTATTTCTTTTCCAGCCATTTTTCCAATGAAGAAGTGGGACAGTTAATTTTTTTGTTGTAAAATATATTCTTCAGAAGAAAGAAAAAACACTGATAGGTCCAGAATTCGACGATCAATTAGGAGACAAATTGTTGAATCCATCGTGTGCTGCTACCTGCAGGCGAGTTGGGAGAACAGGCCCGGCACCACGTTTCGGAGATTATTGTTCCTTTTTCCGCCGTCCAGCGTTGACGTATTTACCTACAGCTCATCAGCATTTCCCGTCTCTTCCAAAAATATTAGTTATTCACTAACTGCGTGGCTTCTACCAAGATACCCACTCATCACGTACCGTTTCAGGTCGGAGCTCAAAAGCAAATCACCGACTGCTCCAAAACCGAAGAACCCAGAACTACGTTCCTTTTCCGTTCCATTTCATTAGTTAGTAAATTTATAATATACTCCACGGCCGTTGGAAGGAGTGAGTACCTGCTTAATTTCTGTAATCTACCGTACCTAACATATAAATCTGTGACAGAGATCTACCCTGAGTTGTTTACTTAAAGATAAAGTTAATTTTCATTTTTTTTTTTTATTTGCTTAAATAAAGCGACACCTATCCTAGTCAAGTTTATTTTGTTGTTTTCCATTTACCTATATTACATTAACCCTTGATTTACCTTGGGTTCATCCCCACAAAACTTAAATTTGTTTATGTCGTCACAGATATATATAATGGCGCCCAACGTAATGCTAATTATTGTGTAATTTTTCCTCTGTTAATAAGTTGTGATTTCTTAGTAATAATCTCGATCATTACCTACGTAGAGTTGGTCAAGCACTTAGTCAACTTGTATCAACAAGCCTTAAAGTACGTATACGTATATATCTAATAGCAATGTCTTCTAAAGACCCTGGTGTTATTAGAGCCAAACTGATTGCTGAAAGGGAAGAATTGTTTGCCACCTTACAGCACATCAAAGATACTTGTGCTAAGATAACTGCTACAAATGTTCAGGCATTTCTTCCAAAGTATGAACGTTTGAATAAAATTGAGGATAAACTAGATAGTATAGCTGACCAAATGAGGTCATTTAATGCTCAAGTGCCTGAGGAAAATTTGAAAATTGAAATTGCTAAGGTACATGTAAGTTTTATTGAAATTATCGATAATGTTAGGGCTCATTATCTTCAGTTCTCTAAACAAACTATTAGGTCAGCAAATCCCTCTCTAAGTAACGAACCTGGTAACTCTACTTCCCAATTACCCCGCATACCTATACCTCAATTCTCCGGAAACATTGAAGAATGGCTCAGTTATCATTCACTCTTCGAGTCTCTTGTACATAAAGATGATTCCCTGTCTGCAGTAAAGAAACTTCAGTATCTTAAGTCCAGCTTGAAAGGTGATGCACTCGCTCTGGTTTCAAGTTTTCCAGTTTCCAATGAAAGTTATCTCTTAGCTCTGGATACCTTAAAAGCGAGATATAACAACAAACGTCGACTCGCCAGCCATTTCATTACAAAAATTCTGGAATTTAAACCGATCCAAAACCAGTCATCAGCCGAACTTCAGAAATTCCTCAGCGTGCACCAATCCAATTTTGATTCATTAGCAGCTCTAAATTTAACCGATGCATATTCTTTTGTAAAACTTCAGATAGCTTTGAGCCATCTAGATCCGTCAACTCGTCGTTCTTTGAAGATAAACATTCAGATGTTGAGTTTCCTTCGTATGATTCGCTGATCAAACATGTCACCGATCGCTTGCGTCGAGAGGAACTCATAGCTACGGAGTGTAAATCCAGTATATCCCAGTCCCGTTCCAAAGACCACAAGGAACTCAGGAATAAAAACTCAGAAGTCGTGGGTTTTTATAATGTTAACTCGTCTGGGGAAATTTCGCCTGCCTGGTCACGTAGTAAGGACATGGTTTCTAAGAAAAGTACAGTCTCGCCCACTCAACAGGATACTTCTACCTGCGCTGTCACTCTTGTATGTTGGAATTGTGAAGGCCCACATGTCTTTTCTTCATGTGACAAACCCAGGAAGAAATTCTGTTATCGTTGTGGATACAAAGATGTTAACGTTTTTTCGTGTCCTAAGTGCAATAAGGATTCAAAAATGTAATAGGGAACCAGTCTCAGGGGTCGCGCTAATTCCCGTTACAAACGAAGACCTCGATTTACCGCCCACTCTCGCTTCCAGTACCGTACCTTCTTCCGTCTCTTTTCGTCGATTTTCTCTCCCACTCTCGCCGCCTGCCGTTCCGTCTCTCTCACGTGAAGCGACCTGTCAACCCTTGTCACTTCCTAATGTACCTTTTTCGTTTGTCTCGCCTACAGTGTCTTCCCGGAACCTGGGGTCAGATTTGTTGGTCATGGAGTTGGTTTACTATCATGAATTCATGAGCAAAACCCCAAGTATACCCGCTTTATGCGACTCAGGTTCTCGTCTCTCTTTTATTGGAAATATTGGACTACAAATGCTTAATATTGATCCAACTAGAGACCATCTCAGTGAACCAATTGAACCATTCATAGTTCAAATGGCAAATGGTAATAACGTTACAATATATAACTGTTATCGCTTCAAGTTTTCCATAGGTGATCAGTTTAAAACAGTACGTTTGTACTACTTAAGTACCTTATCTTTTCCTATCGTCATTGGTTTGGACTTTTTGGGTGAAAACAGAGTTGTAACTGATGCACATGCTAAAGAGTGGTGGTACAAGGACAATCCTGATCAAATATTCAATTTTCAGAAACAATGCTGTCCTACGATTTTGGATCCACTTGCGATTGCCTGTTGCGGGGTCAAACATCTGGAGTGCTCCGAACGTGGGGTTTTGCAAAAAGTAGTTTCTGCAGGTCTTGCATCGTTGAAAGATTCTCCTGGTCTAACATCAAAAATTACTCACAAAATTGACGTAGGTGCGGCAAGTCCGATTAAGCAACGGGCGTACAACTACTCACCCAAAGTTTTAGAAGCTATGCATAACCAACTGGATCAAATGTTAGAGACTGGTATCGTTGAACCTAGTCAATCTCCTTGGGCATCGCCTGTCGTGATGGTCCGAAAAGGCGACTCCTATCGATTTTGTGTGGACTATAGGAAGGTGAACTCATGTACTCTAAAAGACTCGTATCCAATGCCCAATATAAATACTCTTCTGGATTCATTGCGTAACGCTGCTTATCTTTCTAAGCTTGATCTTCGCCAAGCTTTTCTTCAAGTCCCTTTAGCAGATGAGGGTAGTAGAGATGTTACCTCATTTATCGTACCTGGTCGAGGGCTATTTCGATTTCGCACGATGTGTTTTGGATTGACGAACAGCCCTGCCACATTTCAACGATTGGCAGATTCTATCTTTTTAGATCTTTACCCTCAAGTGGTAGTCTTTTTGGACGACATTTTGATTTGCACTCTGGATCTCAACTCACACTGCGACCTGTTGAGGGAGGTATTTCGTAGACTCAAGGAGTCGGGCCTCCAAATCAATCCTGATAAGTGCGAGTTTGGATGCAAAGAGGTACGATATTTAGGATATCGAATAAATGCTGAAGGTATTACCGTCGATCCTGAGAAAACTCAGGTCGTTATGGCATTTCCACCTCCTAACAATGTTACCGAACTTCGTCGATTCCTTGGGATGGCCAGCTGGTACCGCCGCTTCATTAGTGGGTTCTCGACTATCGTCTCTCCATTGACAGCTTTATTGGGAAAAAGGAAGAACTGGGTTTGGTCCGAAGAACAGAATAAGGCATTTGAGACGTTGAAAGGAGCTCTAACTTCTGCCCCCATTCTCGCTCGTCCAAATTTTGATATTCCTTTCACACTCCAAACTGATGCTAGTAACTGTGGAATTGGCGTCGCTCTGACACAAGAACAAGAGGGTTGTGAAAGAGTTATCGCTTATTGTTCTCGTACACTATCGGCCGCTGAAAGGAATTATTCAGTTACCGAAAAGGAAAGTTTAGCAGTCATATGGGGAATAGAGAAAAACCGTCAATATTTGGAAGGATCCGAGTTTGTAGTAGTCACTGATCATTCAAGTCTGAAGTGGTTGTTCAGTTTGAAGAACCCCACTGGACGTTTAGCCCGGTGGATTCTCCGCTTGCAGCCTTATTCCTTCCGTATAGAGTACCGTAAAGGCAAATTAAACTGTGTTGCGGATGCTTTGTCCCGTATTTCGAAATTAGAACATCTCGCTTCAGTCTCGTCCCCTGTAGTTTCTACTACCAACCCAACCCAAGATGAATGGTATAATCGCAAGTTATATAAAGTACGGCAATCCCCTCAACTTCACCCAGATTGGAAGGTAGAGGAGAACAATTTGTTTTACTTCCGTAAGTCCTTTTTGAAGGGCGAGCTGGATGATCCCAGCGAAGATTGGAAATTAGTGATACCAAGGGTCTTGAGGTCAGAGGTTTTGCGGGAATGCCATGATGACCCACAGTCGGGTCATTTGGGGATCGCAAAAACACACTGGCGTGTGGGTAGACAATATTATTGGCCTGGTATGTACCAGGATATCGTACATTATGTTCAGCATTGTGATGTTTGTCAGCGGGTTAAGCCCCAAAACTCAACGCCGCGTGGTATCATGTACCCTCGCTATTTTTCCACACCATGGCATACAGTATCAACCGATATCATGGGTCCATTCCCTCCTAGCTCATCCGGCAACAAGTATCTTCTCGTTTTTGAAGACGTATTCACGAAATGGGTGGAACTTGTCCCCATTAGATCAGCAACATCGTCAGTAATCCTTAATAAGTTCAAGTCCGTCATTTTAAATCGATACGGTGCTCCCGCTCAGCTGATTTCGGACAATGCAACAACTTTCGTTAGTTCAACTGTTAAATCACTGGCTGAAACTTATGGGATAGAGCACAAGACCACCCCCTTGTATCATTGTCAGGCGAATCCCACCGAAAGGGCTAACAGAAATATTAGACAGTTGATCATAACTTATTTGGGCAAGGAGTCGCATAGCAAATGGGACAAATTTATTGGAGAGCTACAATTTGCCCTGAATAGTGCCGTTCATGGGTCTACCAAGTTCTCTCCTGCCTTCTTGAACTTTGGCAGGGAGGTAACTCCAGTTCATTCTTTGTCTACCAGAGTTTCGCCAGTTCATGATTCTCCCGATCCTGCTACTGCGGGGGAATGGGCTGAAAGATTGGGGAAACTTAAAGAGCTTCATCATCTCGTCGAGCAGAACCTTTTGCAAGCCAGTGCAACCCAGAGCCGGCGCTACAACTTACGTCGTCGTCCTGAACTCTTCAAGATTGGAGACTTGGTTCTTCGGAAAACCTTCTCATTATCGTCAGCAGCTGACCGCATCTCAGCGAAACTGAACCCCAAGTATGAAGGTCCCTATACCGTAACTTCAGTTAGTCCTGGGGGCACATGCATGCTGAAGGACAGTCAAGGCAGGCAAGCTGGTTCCTGGCATCCTTCCAAGCTGAAGAACTACCTACCCGCCTCAACCGCTGGAGAGGGGTGTGTAGCGTAAAATAAAAATTCGTAGTCCCGCAACTTTCATATTTCGCGGTTCTCGGCGCCACCCGTTCCAGTCTTCCGCCAGACAGCAGTAAATGCGTACTGGAAAATTACGTTTATTTCTTTTCCAGCCATTTTTCCAATGAAGAAGTGGGACAGTTAATTTTTTTGTTGTAAAATATATTCTTCAGAAGAAAGAAAAAACACTGATAGGTCCAGAATTCGACGATCAATTAGGAGACAAATTGTTGAATCCATCGTGTGCTGCTACCTGCAGGCGAGTTGGGAGAACAGGCCCGGCACCACGTTTCGGAGATTATTGTTCCTTTTTCCGCCGTCCAGCGTTGACGTATTTACCTACAGCTCATCAGCATTTCCCGTCTCTTCCAAAAATATTAGTTATTCACTAACTGCGTGGCTTCTACCAAGATACCCACTCATCACGTACCGTTTCAGGTCGGAGCTCAAAAGCAAATCACCGACTGCTCCAAAACCGAAGAACCCAGAACTACGTTCCTTTTCCGTTCCATTTCATTAGTTAGTAAATTTATAATATACTCCACGGCCGTTGGAAGGAGTGAGTACCTGCTTAATTTCTGTAATCTACCGTACCTAACATATAAATCTGTGACAGAGATCTACCCTGAGTTGTTTACTTAAAGATAAAGTTAATTTTCATTTTTTTTTTTTTTATTTGCTTAAATAAAGCGACACCTATCCTAGTCAAGTTTATTTTGTTGTTTTCCATTTACCTATATTACATTAACCCTTGATTTACCTTGGGTTCATCCCCACAAAACTTAAATTCGTTTATGTCGTCACAAGGTATTGGATTGGACTACAATACCAATTTTTTTTAACATTCTACTAACATTCCAGCGGAGTTTATAAGGAAAAAACAGCGCTAAAAACGCTTTTCGTCGAACACTTGGATTATCTATTGTGCTGCTCTTGTCATTTTCCCACGAATGGGAATTTCATGGTGTAATAGTCTTATTGAGAGCTATGAATATAAAAAATTTAATCAAAAACTTTGGAGCCGTTTTTGAGAAAAAAGATATTTGGTGTTTTGATCACCGTGATAACTATAGTTAACATTCGGTGGATTTTGCTCACACCCTTATTTTGGCGTCCCATGGTAACCTGCGGGCGAGATATCAAGTTTGAGCTGATTTGGAACTTGGCGCTTTACCTCTGCCACGGCCATAGTAAAAGAATCAGCAAATAAAACGAAGGAATCAGAATCTCCGTGTTAGCCAACGAGGTCCAGCCTTGACATACCAGGGGGTATGACTGATGCCAGGAGGGCAGGTGGGCCTGCTGTTCCGAGGCACGCTGGAAGGCGTGTCACTGTCAAGGCGAAAGCGTTGTGGGCAATCAACAGACAATAAGAGGGGTGACCGGAATAACTATGGCCACCGAAGTGCCGATGGGTTGATATAGGTGCCGTCATTCATTCATTCGCTCTCTCTCTCTCTCTCTCTCTCTCTCTCTCTCTCTCTCTCTCTCTCTCTCTCTCTCTCCCCTCACGGTTCTATTTAGGCAGCGTCAACGGTTTTGTTAAAACTAGTAAAACATGTCTCGTCAATCGCTACTCCTCTCGATTACGTAGTGGTCAGGTTTGAGCACCCATTTGTACATTTTCTTTTATTTAAGCCTTCGCATTTCTGTACGATTAATTATCGTTTCACAGTGTCCTTTGCATTTTATAACCTTTTGTTTTATACTCCCAAACGTTCACGTATTTACGTGCGATGTTAGGCGGATCGTGACCGACTGAGGTTCACGCTGCTCATTTGTTTCAATTGTAGGTCTCAAAACATAAATATCTGACCAAAACGTAACTTTTATTTATCAACAATATGGGACGTGCTGAACTGCCGGAGGATGTAACGGGGTGGTTCGACAAGTTCGGAAAAAAGCTACTTCGGAAGCATCAAGCATTGAGGAGTAGAAAGAAACTATCGATTGAAGACCTCTTTCAATCAGAAAAGGCTTAAATAGCTAACGAAAAGGCGACATTCACTTGACCGAGAAGACTCTCATACCTGACACAACTAGATGAACCATTTTGACTCGTCTCCCTCCCACCCTCACCGCATACTCCAGAGTGGGATTACATTCATAACAAACTCTGGGGTGTAGGGAGGGACGTACATTGCCAGCGGGTTTTCAGGCACTTTTTATGCTATCATCGCTGGTGCGGTCATAATGTATGATAAAGAGTATATCAATAAAGCTAACAGCTGCTGACTGATACTCAAATCTATTGAAAATGGAATCTCTCCCAGATTCTAAATATGTTTCATATTCGTGTGCTATTTACGGGCAAACGGTCAAATTTCGAAGAACTAAAAAAAGTCCCAGTTGGAGATTCTTCCTTTGAATCCAAATCTGTTCCGTATTGACGGCTGCGACCATCTAGGACGGCTGGGCAAACGGCTCAACTTTCGATTATGAACGTGCAGCTTACTTCAGCCCTGTGGTTACCAAAGGTCTGACGAAGAAGATCCTTCACCATCCGGATACCCACCTCCCATCCTCCGCCGAAGTGTAGCGACGAAGGGAGGGTTGAAATTCAGACTGAGGTGCGTAGTGCTGTCTACCAGAGGAGAGTGAGTCTCTTCCTGTCGGAAATGTCTATCTGCTCCTCGAAAGTTGGTTCCACCATCAGAGAGCATCTCAGCGGCTAGCTAGCCCTCGTCTTGCACTGAACTTGTCGAAAACGTCGAGGAATCTCTCTGTGGACTGGGACATGGCTACTTCCAAATGAAGGGTACGGGAGCGCGTGCAAAAAATAGGATTTATCTACACAAGGAATTGATCCGCTAAATCCACTCTGGTCAAGAAATTGTCCAATTTAGTGATTTCATAGTGTTTGTGCGTGAAATGGTTTGAAGAGAAAACAAACAAACTCAATATTCACTAACTGGTGGTATTATATTGATGAAATAAAATAAAGACTACTTGGGGGAAAAACAAACGATCGCATGGAGCTCCACTGGCAAAATAAAATACTTAATTAAAATATAGAAACTGGGCACACTAAGTTCAATTGCCGTTCGAAAGCGGAGAAATCACGAGGGACGCTCGGATAAGATGTAGTTTGTGGAAGTCTATTCTGTCTTACCTCGATCTGAAGCGGTGAAAATTATTTCAATACCAGTGAATAATGTGGAGGAAAGTTGAATTGGATGAATGATATTTGAGCAGAATGACTGGTGGATTGGATGAGAGTTGAGCAGAATGAGTTGTAAGTTGAATTAGTTGAATGAGGTCCTCGTGTCCTTCTCTGGAGCTGCAATAAAGTTGGCTTGTTTGAGTTCGTTCATAAAATCGTTCTGAATACTAATTATGCGAGTTGATCGGATACCTGTAGAAGTTGAATGGAAGGCAAGCTAAAGAACGAAATTCGAAGAACCAAGGGTCTTGAATTTACGGCGGATTTTACGATGAAGGAGATGCTGATGACTCAAATCGTAGAATGGAAGAAGAAAGACGATCCGTAGCAATCCGACAGACTTGAGATTGCAACGACAAGCTGTAACACGGTGAAGTATAAGGCCGCGCGGCAGCTCCAGAAGGACGAAGTGGGGAACGGTGAGTCGGCAAGCGATCGAGTGAGCGGCTGTCCGTTGCGATAAAGGTGGTGTGAGGCGAAGCGGTGCAGAAGAAGCGAGTGGAGCTGAGGAGAGGTTGCCTTGCGCTGAGCTAATTCGATTGCCTTTTTGTCGCTGCACATAGTATGCGCAAAATAGGTTCGACTAATGAAGAAATGGATTTGAACTTACAGTCTCGTGGAATCACCAACAGCCCAGTTGTGTACACTGCTCAGAAAAAAATCGTTTCGGATCCGTGCAGACTGGTATTCAATCGTATTGTTCATTTTTCCCTAAACGTTAAAATTGCCATCTACGTCAACTTTGGTGAGTGGACAAACGGAATCAAGCGAAGCAGTGTGGCATTTTGACCCGCCTGAATGTCCTTTATTAATTTCTGGAGTCTATTCACTCAAAGAGTAGACCAAATTCAGTTGCTGTCCCGCCTATTTGTAATATTTTCAACTTCTGTGTTTCAGGAGCAGTGAAGACGCACGCGGGGGATCCCCATCACGAGCCGGGAGTGGCGTCGTTCTTCGCGTTACACCGGACTGGGGAGAATCCGCTGCCGACAGCGACCACCTTTGGGTCGCTCTGAGCCCCTCCACGGACTTCTGCTATTGCGGCGAGGTCGACTGTGCAGTCAGCAAAACATCGGTGAGTGGTCTGGTTTTGAATTCCTGATGCCTGTACGTAATACTTGAATTGTTGAGAACAACTTCGCGATGGGAGCTGTTCTTTCTTGTCCTCTTCACTCTCACGAGGATCTTGCCGCGTGCCGTCATTCCTATATACTCTCCTATACTGCCCAGGATGTTCAGGAGTGGTCTTTCGTCCATGTCTTAATTCTTCATCCCTTCAGCTGAGCCCTGCTCCGGCAAATTGAGCAATGCACCTCCTGTTTTCCTCGGAATTCAACATGGTGCGACGAATGCCTTGATGTTTGCCAGCCCACTGTGTTTGCTACTGTGCGCCATTAGCCTGCCAACCTTTGGCATGAGAGGAAGGCATGGTCTTCTTCATCCATGCGAGATACTGACCTAGGATCAGCAAGCTCCATCCTCTTTTGGCAGAGGACAACTCTGGAAATGAGCAATGCGCCTCCGGTTTTCCTCAAAATTCAACGTGAAGCAAACGAATGCGTCTGACATGAGCCCCACTGCGTCTTCCACCCCCCAACTATGCGCTGCCGGCCTACCCACCCTTGGCACGAGAAGATGGGCTGCCCTCTTGATGGTGGATCGGGATGACACTTGCCACCACCACCACTGCTTCTTGAGAAACAGTGCGGTAAAAGCAAATGATGCGGAGCGTGCATCTTCTCAGCACCGCTGCCATCCTCCTCCAGTGGTAGGTAGGAACAGCAAAACTGCTTCATTAGACGAGACAAGAGTATCAATACGGGGAATAGGCATCTCTGGAGTGACCACTAAGCTAAAAGCAGATCCTCACAAGCACACTTCAACACGACTGTCGTTAATGGGCGGCATAATCAATTCCTTAGGTAGGAAAGTGGTGGTTTCATTTGGAGTGGCATCAGAGTAAGGTAGGAAGTTTAAGAGAGGCCAAAATAGGACTATGGGGGTTCAACCCAAAACTCTTCCTTCATTGTCTTTCCAGTGAAAAATATGGAGAACTCTTAGCAGACGTGTGGTTTGGACCAATCAGTTCACATCAGACACGGACGCCCAATTGTCTGACATATTTTGCGCAATACGTTTGACCAACTTGTGCATGTGTACGGTCTGAGACATTATTTGTGCAATTAGATGTTGGCAGCACTCTGTGAAGCACCCTAACTGCGAGGGATGAAAACTTTTTTTCAGCATCAGCGTCATAGTACCAGCATTAGGTTTGATTAATGTGGCTCAGTCGGTGGATCAATCTGGTTCCTGAGTCAAAAATACTTCTCCATTGTCCAATTTTCATATCAAGCCCAGCCACAATTCTCTTACCCTTAACCAACGCTCTATTTATTATAGTCAGTGGTGCAAATCGAGTTCTTCTCCATACTATAAACTGTTTACATAAGGTGAGTTTTGATCAGAGTTGACACCCTGCTTTTCTGTATTGCACTGGTTAGCATTTTGAACTTTTGAATTCCATCATTCTTTCGATTTATGACGAACACAATTAACTATTTTTATAAACTTTTAATATGAAAGCGGGTGGAATAGTTGTTCTTAATCTCACTTACATAGTATTTCCACATTTTCTACTTATTCATTACTAGTTCAAATTGCTGGTAACACTCCCAAGCAAATGACAAATAGGTAGTGGAGTCAAAGCACGTCGCACCACTTGCTAGTTCACATAAGTAAGTTCGGAAGTAACCATTGCCAGTCAGAAATCAGGTCAGGTGGCCCAGTGGCACTGTACTAAAACTAGATGTTCCACACACGACAAAGCATTTGAAATCACATAAATGTATAATAAATCCAATTAAACTGCGATATCACCTGAATCAACGTGATGTGAGTACAAGAGAATCAAAAACGAAGATACGAAGATAAAAGTTTGGAATAACACGCGACACATCGTCTAAGAGTATTGTCTGCGAAAATAGTGCGAATTGGACAAAGGGTTCGAGGGTACTCATTGGAAGGTCGAAAAGGAACGAATATTTACAGCTGCTGAGGAATTAACGGGCTGAGCGACCTTCTATTGATTTGAATGGTGATAGTGGGAGGGGAGGGGGGGGTTTATCCGAGTTTAGAACAATTGAGGGAATTCCATGGACCTCGGGGAGGTGGCAAAGGGAAATACCTTCGGGAGGAAACACAAAACACTACGGATCTCTCTCATTTATAACGCACATGAAGGTGACAATTCGTTTTCGTCCTGTCTCAGTTACAGTTTTATTTAATTATCAGAGACGTCGTGTTAACAGAAAAACGTCAAAAATTTCCGAAATCTTCTGATGCTAATAATTTGGATATTATGACTCAACCCATCGAGCAAACTAGTTTCCAAAATAATGAGGGATTAATAATGTTTGAGGGAGAGCTATCCAATTCTGGCATTTCGAGTCAATGCCTTCTACTAATAATGAAACGGTTATTGAAGAACTGTGGTATCCTTCCGGAAATAGGAAACCACTTGAATGGTTCCATAATTTGGTGTTTTATTCTAAGAGAAGTACCATCGTCAGAGCAAGAGGCTCTTTCGAGCTCAGATGACTCAAGAGGGAGTATTGAAAACAACAAAACGTGGACACTTGTAGATCTTCGACAGGATCAAAAAATCGTTGGGTCTCAGCTATAAAATCTGGAGTAGGTGGAAGTGAAACGAATCGTACTCTGCTGTGAACGCAAATGACTATAAAGGGCAAAATGAACATTCTCTGGAGCTGCCGACGTCGGTAAAAACCCGGTTATCCGCCAGGAAATCCAAACCAACCGCCACAGGGAAATTCGAGAGAAAGCAACTGAAGACAGTGAAATGCGCTCCATTTGCCATGTACTTAATAGCTGTAAGCCGAGGTCTCCAATGATTTAAAGGGGTGAGTCAGTGTCACGCAGAGCAGGGACGTTTAAACGTGACTCGTCGGTTCAGGAAGTTGACCCAAGCCTGAAAATTCCGTTGGTTTGTAAAGCAGCTTTCAAATCAGCAGATCTGATGATACGTCGAGATTCAAGCTTGAGTTGATTGTATGAAGCTTCTAAGAGAGACGTTGGAGCTTCTGAACTAGGAAGTGGGGTGGTAGCTAACGACGCTGTCGATACAGGGCTATGCTGGAATGGCGGAATACGGTAAGTCTGGTTTCGATGAGTAGGGATTTACGAACGGCAAGGGAAGTTGAGCGACAGTTGGTAACTGGGACCAGTCAAAGGGAAACTAACGGCCACAGCTAGTGCACCTCCTCAGAGACAAACCTAAGGTACTCAAGTTTATTGACAGGAAGTATACTATCGAGATGTACCAGCGATTTTAAGAGCGCCCAGTACCTTAACCAGTCTTCAATCCTGCCAGAAAAGATGCTCAGGTTTATGCGGGGTAAGTGTGAAGATTGGTAGTGATTGAGGGTTGTATTGGAAGGCATGTAGTTGATCTTGGCGACTTTGAGATAATTTGTCCGTTCATAATTGAGAAGAAATGAACGGACATTGTCGACCAGTAAGCTTTTGGACTGACATCATGAATGTGCTGTACGGCAGTGTACAATCCCTCACGTTCTGCAATCAGTTATTTGCTAACAACTCGTTAATAATAACAGACATTATGTTCTATGGCTTGCAGCAGTGGATTACTAGATAATTACCTCGCAAAACACCTCCAGAACACGGGGGGGATCATTGGAAATGAGAGGGCGGACCATCCGTCTACGGTACCTATTGGGCCACCGCCCCATTGTGGGATTTCTCTGTCACTAATTAAAAGGACTGTGAGAGAACATGCCAGAAGAATGCATCAAAAAGTCTCGAATGCTGAGGAGGTAAGACCCAAAAGCCCAAAAGCTTTATCTCAGAGCAAACACGTGACATAAGACAGAGCCTTATGAGCATAGAGAGTAAAGACCTAATGCAGATCATGGGAATCATCATGGAGCACTGCAAAATGAACAAGCACATGTATGCTATGGGTATAGTTGATACCCCTCGATGTAATGTAGGTGGTGTGGCACGGATGAGGAGACTCCCTAACATGTCCTGGCCCTGTGTCGGTGTTACGAAAGGAAGGAAGTTTGGAGATGCTTTGGAAGAGCTGCTGACTAAGGCAAAAATTATGGCAATCGCGCCGGAGATTCGATCCACAACCCTCGACTTACGTCGAGAATTATGAATCGACTGTCTTACCCACTAGACCACGATCAACCGCTTGCCTTTGATAGGAGTCAGTCAGCACATCTCCCCCCTCGTCTATTAACCGCTGCTCCTGGAGCGGACTCTTTTAAGGAAAGAATTTATGACAGTTGAGCAGATCCCCGGAAAATCCGATCTTTGATTCGAGAAACGAGAGGGCTACAAGGAAAGTCTTTTTTCTTTCGCATTGTAGTAGGCGCGTCGCCCATTTTACCTTCGCGCTGGAACTTTCACAGCGTCAGCAAATCCCGGACCCGAGAACTCGTCTCATTATTTTCTCTCTTAATTTTTTAATTTTTCTCTCTGGGCCTCTTCTTTTTCTTGGAAAGAAGAAATTCGACCACTAGTTGGGCGCCAATGTACTGAGGTGGAAGGAAGTTTGGAGATGCTTTGAAGAGCTGCTGACTAAGGCAAAAATTACGGCAATCGCGCCGGAGATTCGATCCACAACCCTCGACTTACGCCGAGAATTATGAATCGACTGTCTTATCCATTAGACCACGATCAACCGGTTGCCTTTAATAGGAGTCAGTCAGCACACTGGAGACTTGAGAGGAAGCGACTTTTGGTCTTTGGCACCACTTCTCCCAGGATGGATACCAACGAGGACTCCTTCAGGAACTACCTGGCTTTCCTCAGAAAGTTAGGCATTGACCTGTAAGACTTTAGGACTGGCACAATAGGCCATCTAGCCGCGGTGCACGTCCCACCACTGGAACAGTCAGAAGATTATATATACCTCGCAAAAATGAACTATTAAAACTTAACAAAAATACATTTACAACTGTAACGGAAAAACAACTCAAAATTGGAGCGTTACTCTTTGCTTCCCGTTGAGCAAGATTGGTTGCCGAAGTTTACACTCAAGAGTATGGTGTACATTATTATGAAACTTTTTGGCCAGCAATAAGGCACGATACCTTGAAGGTGTTATTTGCTTTGGCTTCTAAAAACCTCAAAGTTATTAAAGCAATTGAGTTAATTCCGCCATTGGGTAAACTATTGAAGTTAACGTATCTGGCTAAAATACACAGACTTTGACAAGACGCTGCACATTTAATAACTAACATCTTCCTGAAGGAAGGCATTCAAATTGCGTTACGTACGAACGACACACTTAGAACCAAACTAACTGCAAAGACTGAAAAGACAAACCTAATCGACCAAAGTGAGATGTACAAAGTAACTTGTGCGTGTCAAAACGCGAACATAGGACGAACAGGACGAAAAATACAGACCAGGTATTCAGAACACATTAAATCTCTTTGAGGAAACAAAGACGACTCAAATTTTGCGAACCACCTCAAGACAACTGTACACGGCCCTACCAAAATACAGGACTGCCACTTACTACATAAACAATACAAAGTGCGAAAACTGAACATATTAGGAAACATGGAAATCTACAAATAAAACAACTTCAATGGACCAATCAACGCAAAATGCGCACCATATTTATACCACTCAAAATACTACACAAACGAAAACGACCAACTGACGGATTTACTGACCACCCTATACAAAATCTACAATCGACAATCAACGGACTATTTAGGACATAGGAAGTCGATTGTGTGGTAGCATAGAGCTGCCATTGGAGAGAATGGTAGCAGCCTGACCAAAGTACAGTGATTGGGGTGCTTGCTAATAGTGGTGGTGATGAAGACCGCACCTACCAGTACCATGGAGAGAATTTTCGACCTTTTCCTCCTGGATATTTTTGTCAGGACACAGGTGATGAAGGTGGCATACAGACTCACTAGGCTCGGTACATGTAAGGTGCCATGGGTGACACATGGCCATATTCTGGAACTTGGAGAACTGCACAGAGCTCATGCGGACATGATGAGTTCGACAGGAAATACAATGTGCGAACAGTGGGAGGCCTATGGACCAGCGAAAGCCGTCAGTTTCGGCCTCCTAATGACAACATCTATACATATGGATCGAAAACTCCAGAGGGCACAGACTCCGGGGTGTGGATGAGTGGCTCTGTCGGAACAGGTCTTTCAAGCAGAGATCTCCGGGCAATCATATGCATGAGAAAGGCTATAGCAACAGAACTATGATGGTCAAGCGTCTTGTAAGGCGCTGATGAACTACTGCGCAACGTCAAAACTGGTGCAGGATGCGGCTTAACTCCTTAGCAAATGCGAATAGTTGATGTATATTGGATTCCTTGGCATAACGGGATCATTGAAAATGAGAACGCCCATCTGGCCAGATGCGGTTTGTCTAAGGTACCTATTGGGCCACCTCCTCATTGTGGGATTTCTCTGTTTCCAGTCAAGAGGACTGTGGAAGAATATGTCAGAAGAATGCATCAGAATGTCTTGAATGCTGGGAAGGTAAGACGCTCCAAACGCTTTATCTCAGAGCAAACACGTGACATAAGACAGAGCCTTATGAGCATGGAGAGTAAGGACCTAAGGCAGATCATGGGAATCATCATGGAGCACTGCAAAATGAACAAGCACATGTATGCTATGGGTATAGTTGATACCCCTCGATGTAATGTAGGTGGTGTGGCACGGATGAGGAGACTCCCTAACATGTCCTGGCCCTGTGCCGGAGACTCGAGAGGGAGCAATTTCTCGTCTTCGGTACTACTTCTCCCTAGGTAGATATCAAAGAAGACTCTTGCAGGAAGAAACCTGGCATTCCTTAGAAGGCTAAGCATCAACCTGTGAGACATTTGTACTGGCACAATAGGTCGTTTAGCCGCGGTGCATATCCCACCTGAGGGGCAGTCAGAATGCTACGTAGGACATACAAACAAAACTGCCCTTACATTCCTTTCCCTTCACTTCCAACGGGTTTCCCAGGAGGTGTATGACATCCACCCTCCCTCCCTGATGCAACACCATCCTGTTCACCTTTGTCTTCTTATATAAAGACTATGACCAACTAACTGACTCTAGTACTGACCCAATGGCCAAACGACGATGTCTTTACATTGAAAGCGCTCGCCCACAGTATCTCACCCGCCAGAGAAGGTCCGTACGTTAACTTACCAAACAAGTACGTTAACATTAATCTCAGAGGTGATCACATAGATCTGACAACAGCTTTTTTGAACGGTATAAATGGTTTTGATAAAGCTTGGGTTCAAACAATCTGCAAGCTACAGTCGTGTTTACTAAAAAATTTCTGTAAAATCAGCCATTATTGCCAGGCCATACGTGGATTATATTTTAATTTACACGAAGCGAATGTTTTGAAAAATTGTTGAATGAATCACTTGAAGATGAAGGATTTAAAAAGTAAATGACTCTGTTTCAACAACAACAAATAACAATTATTTCGCTCATTATTACTACTCGGTAACCTTTCAATTCCGATACTTACGAAAAGCTTTTAGCACTAGGAGACCTACTCAACCTGTTTACACTCCTCAATTCCGTTTTTAATGGTCGCATGTTGTACTCTTTTTCAGAAACCCGGCACCAGGTACAAATGTTCGGCCTGCAAGATAATCTGTCACACCAACTGCTTTCCCATTTTGGAACGACTCAAATTTCCGTGCAAGCCAAGTTTTAGAGATGTGGGCGTTCGGTCGTACCGAGAACAAACGAGCACCAAACACCATTGGGTTCACAGGAGGCAACAAAAAGGGAAATGCAAGTCTTGCGGAAAGGTAACTATAAATTTTCCTCGTTAATTGTAACGTCGCGTGAGTTTTACCGGTATTTACACGGTTTCGTCAGTAATTTCGTATTAGTTAGGCTTACGTGGTAAGAAGAAAAGTTTTGTCAATCAATCAATGAATTCTTTATTGCTTTTCGTTGAAAATTAAAATTCTGGAAGGGGTTGTAATCCACTGGAGTTCTCTGCTAACCGAAAATATGGAAGGTTAAAAGAATAAAAGGCAGAACCAAAAAAAACGAAACAATACTGATTAGATAAAGAAAATATCTGGCGCGTTGCAACACACAACTTTCCTTAGCTCTACAACAATTCACTTTGTACATGGCTAATTCTATTTAACCAATCCATTTATCACAGAGTTCCTTAGAACTTGGTCAAACAGCAGCAGGGAGCGGTAGCGCCTACAGTTCTGGAATTTATTGTGCTGCTCGTACTCATTGCAGGACCATTATTGAGCAATTGGTACACAGATGATTAATGAGGCTGTAAACACAAATTTTTTGAAGAGGATAGTAATCACTTTTGTAGAGTTATTGGGTAATAACTGTTAGAACTGGTATTAAGCTAAACGGCGGTTGTTGAAATTCAGGAATTTCTGGAGTGAGCCCCATGTATCTCATGAGCGTTTTTAAACACTCA
Organism: Pachypeltis micranthus; assembly: GCA_020466155.1. Classification (NCBI taxonomy): domain Eukaryota; kingdom Metazoa; phylum Arthropoda; class Insecta; order Hemiptera; family Miridae; genus Pachypeltis; species Pachypeltis micranthus. Next base: position 76,819,500 of record CM035768.1, on the reverse strand, counting down.
CCCTTTAGGTATTGGATTGGACTACAACACGACTTTTTTTTTTAAACTTTCTAGTAACATTCCAGCGGAGTTTATAAGGAAAAAACCGCGCTAAAAACGCTTTTCGTCGAAAATTTTGATTATTTATTGTGCTGCTCTCGTCATTTTCCCACGAATGGAAATTTCATGATGTGATAGTCTTATTAAGAGCTATCAATATAAAAAATTTAATCAAAATCGTTGGAGCCGTTTTTGAGAAAAAATTATTTGGTGTTTTGATCACTATGATAACTATAGTTAACTTTCGATGGATTTGGCCCATACCCTTATTTTTGCGCGTCATGGTAACCCATAGTGCCAGACATCACGTTTCAGCTTATTTGGTGAGGTTGTTTTCTCTAAAAACCGCGCTAAATTCGATTTCGTCGAAAGTTTTGATAATTTATTGTGCTGCTCTCGTAATTTTCCCACAAATGAGAATTTCATGGTATAGTTGCCAAATTAAGAGGTACCAATATAAAAAATGTAATCAAAATCGTGAGAGCCATGTTTGAGAAAAAAGATATTTGGTGTTTTGATCACTATGATAACTATAGTTAACTTTCGATGGATTTTGTTCATACTCTTATTTTGGCGCCCCATGGTAACCTGCGGGTCAGATATCAAGTTTGAGCTGATTTGATAAGGTTATTTTCTCTAAAAATCGTTCACAAACACACATACAGACACACAGACCATTTTCCCAAATAGTGTTTTTCGGACTCAGGGGGGTCTGAAGCGTATAGATCTGAAGAGAACTCAAAAAAAAAATTTCAGCCGATTACATTACTTACCTTTCTACTTTTTAGACCCAAGGAAAGTAAAAAGCGATCGAGGACTCTGAAATATATCGGAAGCAACCAGAGTTTAATGGGTGGGTAGTGCTGCTTGCTGGCGATTTTCGACAGGCACTTCCTGTCATTACCAGAGGCGCTCCAGCAGATGAGATAAACGCATGTTTGAAAGCTTCTACATTATGGGTGCATGTACAAAAATGTTGTCTCACTAGAAACATGCGAGTACAACTACATAATGATACGCAATCAGATTAATATGCAGCAACCCTATTGAAAATCGGTGAAGGTCGAATGACTACAGAAGCTAATGGCATGATTACATTAAATCAAGAATTTTGTAATGCTGTCCACAGCTTGGAAGATCTTAAAAAACCCTGCCAATTATTACACAACGGATTATTATTCCCATGAACAGCTTGACCTAGTATTACTGCTCCGAGACCCATCCCATTCGATTCAGCATCGAAAAATACTAGTAAACCATACGAAACATGACCTGACTACAATGGAACTATGGAAACTAAATATTCCCCGGCGCCAGGGATGATTCGATGTAGGGGTGTGCGGAGGAAGTGCAGGCCTCATCAGCTCTAACCTTCCTCCGCCCCGTCGGGCAAAAAGAGTCGGGGAAATTGTGACGGGGACTTCCAGGGAACCCTCGGCAATTGGCACGACGTATGCGAGGCGAGCGAGCGGGTGGTTTTGATGAGACGGGAGGGAGGGAGTACTAATGACGAAAAGCGTTGACTTCCGCTGTAGTTCCCGCGAGTTCTTTCAATTAGCTGACTCTAATAATTACTGTAATTTCCGATTTGGAATCCCCATGGCCTGAAACCTAAAGTATCGAATTTTGAGGGGGGGGGGGGGTTGTAAAACATTTTTCATGACCGAAAACATAGGGTTATTATTCGTTCTGAATAATGAACCAAAATAGCGTCTATCCTGGTTTGGAATATAACATGAGGAATAGAGAAGGGGCTGAAAGGGCAATATTAGCACCGAACAATTGAAATCGTGGGACAGATCAATGAACGAATGATGTCACATGTCGCAAGGCGATGTTGTCGAATATTTGTCAGTAGATGTTGTCATGGACAGTGAACAGGTGACATCTTATCCTACAGAGTTTCTAAACTCTTTAGAGCTGTCACGAGTGCCGTCTCATAAGCTGAGACTGAAAGTTGGAGTTCCAGTTTTGTTAATGAGAAATCTCGAAGCGCCGCGACTATGCAACTCGATTCTAAATTACGCAGTTACGCCGCAATATTATTAGAGCAATTATAATGACTGGAATAGCTAAAGATGAAGAAGTTTTGATTCCCCGCATACCCGCGATCCCTACAGATTTACCTTTTCAGTTTAAAAAAATCCAGTTTCCCCTCAAACCAGCCTTCGCAATGACCATTAACAAAGCGCTAGAGCAAACACTTAAAGTAGCAGGTGTTTAACTGTTTTTCGCATGGCCAACTGTACGTGGCCTGCTCGCGAGTGTCGAGTCCAAACAATCTCCGCATTTTAACAAATAATAACAAAACAGCGAACGTGGTGTACAAAAATGTTTTAAATTAGGTCGTTTTAACATATTTTTGTACACAACGTGACGCTGGCCCCTGTGTCTCTTGGACATAAGAGACCGATAAATTTTCTTAAGTACTTTCTGCCACTCAATGGAATACATAGGTACCTTATACCTACTGTAAACAGATTTTTTTTTTTTTTTTTTCAAATATACCTACTCTCTTTTAACCAAATGCTATACCCAAATCTATACCGTTCTTTCAATATAATCCATAACATTCAAATAAAAAGTACCCAGACGAAGTCGCACCACTCTGGCCTTCATTTCAAATAATGAGTACTGCTTTCATAAGGCCTTGGCTTATACTTCGTTCGGAATAATACACCTACGTTTTCAATTTTTACCCCCACCCATCATAATTGGACACTCCACGTTTCCAAGCAAGGGGGATTCTAAACCTAAACTGTCCGCTGTCCAGGCCGCATTGTGCGTTTAACGTGGTCTACATTCTTGCGCGCAAAAACGCCATTTTGGGTCTAGTTGTGGCCGAGTACTCGGCATGGTTTTTATCGGCCAAAAAACGAAAAACGAAGTTTTGGAAGTTTTATTGCAATTGAGTGATGTTGGGTATAGTTTCCTAGGTATTTTTCGATGCCGAGTCGAATAAGTCGGGTCTCAGAGGTGCACAACTGCGTCTAGATGGATAATAGTGATATCGCAGTAAATATTGTAGTGTAGGCAAATTCGACTACTTGGAGGAACTTGCATAGCGAAGATTATGGTTTGTCCCAATGCCGATTGCCTAGCGTCGCCTAGAAAATGTCAATTTTTGATCCGTAATCGCCCAAATGTAAACGGCGATTTCTCGAATGTAAGCTTAAAATGATGTCTTACAAGCCTATAAGCCGAATAATAAATAGTTGCGTTCTAATATGTTTCGGAATGGTAAGCGCTACCCGTGATGCGGTCAAACGTTTGCCATTACGTTACTTCGTCAGATTTAAAACCCATTTGTTCGTTTTGGTTTATTATTCGTATTGTTATTTCGCCGTCTGGACCGAAAACGGTTAAATCACAGTAATTATAGTGAGCCGAAGTCAACTACTTGACAATACAGCGAAAGTAATCGCTTCATCATTTGCAATGCCTCTCGTCTCGCTCCCCAGCCAATTGCCTGCTACTCTATTAAATCCAGTTAACTCTTTGGGGAGCATCGGGCAGAAACAAGATCATTACAGTTGGGTGCGAGTCTCCATATTTCATTCCAGGTTTGCCTTACCAGCTCCGAAACTATCGATCTTCTTCAAGTCTCCCTTGGTTTTCATGTACTTCTACCTTCGCCCTGGGAATTCCATTGAAGAGCGGTCTTCTTTACGGCGTCATCGGGCTTCTTCAGAGTATGGACGACCCACTTCCGTTTCCTTTTCTTTATCTCCTGGTCGATTGGAAGTTGCTCAGTTCCACAGAGATCGTGTTGGGCTCCACGGTTCTCTGGAGGCAGCGGATCATGAACGACTGCAGCTGACGGGTGATGGTTTAGGGCACCTTTCCGCATCCATATGGTGGGACAGATGGTATTGAAGAGTCTTGGCTTTCTTCTATGGAACAGTTACGATTCTGCATATGGGGATGTCTGGGGGAGTACCGACTGGATCGCCCCCACCTCCCTCAGAGCCTCCAGTTTAAAAACGAAATTTGGGACGGGAGAACTACCCTCCAGCGACTCCACCATGATGTTTGCAGAGCACGCGCATTTTCCAGGGTTTCAGGCCTAGGTAGGAGTTGGATTGCTCTGGTCTACCTACCTTGCCCTGCGGAGGTAGCCACCTGTTGTGGCGCTAAGCCATAATGTACCTGCACGAGGCTGCGGGCTGTGCATTTCCGTGGTACCATATTTGGTCAAACAACTCTTAAGGCCAGAATAGTCGCTGGCCCGCCCCTTTTCGATGGCACTAACGGCTTTTCCTCCTCCCAGGAAAAGACAGTTTGGACTTTCTGTCATCCTTGAGGTTTGGAAGGGCCTCAGTAAGCCGCGGCAGAGGTCCCCCCATGCTTCCACCCACTACTCAGTCACTACCCATCTGGATTTCTGTCCCCTTGTTCTTCACATCTTCCATCACGCCACCATTTCTTGTTACCAGGCTTCCCAGATGAACAAATGATACCACTTGTTCTGCAGAGTTATTTATCTGATTTCCTACCAGATCTATTTACTTGGGTGGCAAGTTTCAAAGGGACAGAACAACTGTGACCACTTTTCATTGCAACGAGCTTCTTTGCGAACTCAGTGAAACGGTTATAGGCTTGCTTTGTAACTGTCAATGCTGCTAAGTTGGCCTGTCCTCCCAACGACCATCGCTCCATGCAGCACGTGGTTTCTTGTTTCTTCCACACTGTAAGCGCCAGACGTGCATGATGGACAGAAAGGGAACTGCGCATTGAAGTCGCCAGGTCACGTGAGGAAGTGGCTTGTCAAGTGGTCTGGGTCAACCCACTTTCTCTCAAAAGTTCACGGATGTTCATGAAAAACTCATACATGTCCCTACCCCTTGACGAGGATTCCTATCTCGCTTGCCATTTCTCTAATGCCCATTCATCAATGCCAGCAAGCTTTGAGTCAGCATAGAGACCCACACAGAGTTCAGCCCACAGTGAAGCAAGCTCCCGTTTCACTTTCCACTTGTCAACCATGCATTCAATGGCCAGGTACCAATACACACACACTGGCACTGGTAGCTGGCCAGTGATCACCTGAAAGGCTTTCGTCAATACAGGCCTTGGAGATACACAGTAGCGCAGATCTCTGGGATGGGGGACCATACTCTCTTTTGATTGTCTGTGAGTTTGTTACCTCAGAAGATGGTGCAGTAGCTAATCGATCAATGGTGTGGCAAAACCCTACCCAGTCCTGATGATTGGGGGAATGTAGGTCGAGGGTTGCGTACGTGGACATGATGGGATGTAAAACGACCGTAGGGGTTTCCAGTGAGAAGTCATTGCAGGTGGTCAAGTTTCGAACAAATGGAGGTGTGAGGGTGAAGTCCGCATTGGATAAGTGGGGTGTACATAAGTACTTTATTGTGCAAGGAAGTAGTGGAGTTGTGCAGAAGAGACTGTAACGTAGGATCACCCCTAGATACCGAACTGATCGGAGATTTGGCCAATAAGACTCAGCGTAATCTCACAGATATCCAGAACGAACTCTTTTTACCTCCCGTCGCAGTGCCACGTAGCACCATCCGATCATCCCAATTCACATCTTTCTACCCAAACTTGGTAGTTAATCCCCCCTCCTCTCGCCCCGCACGAGATTCCTCCGCTCTACGTCGCTCGTCCCTTTGCTCAACTCCGTATAATTGGAGTTAATGGAGGCTGGCTTCTCACTGATGGCGTATCCGTGCACTTTCGCGACGCCTCTTTGACTCCCCTCTGATACTGACTTCCCAATCCACTTTCTATCGGAATGCTTGATGTTGCCCAATGCACAGATGAAATTTTTACAACCTCTCTGCATTACTATCACGAGTAACTCCGTCGTCTCTGGCCTCCGCATCACGCTTAACAAACGGCTGTCTATTATTTTTTGCTTTCCCCTGCTCTACGAAGTAGAAAGGAAAGTCATGTAGTCATGTTATCGGCTGAAAATAAAATTTTGAGTTCTCTTCAGATCTTTACGTTTCAGACAAGATAATGGTCTGTGAACGATTTGTAGAGAAAATGGGTAAATCAAATTAAGCTCAAACTTGATATATAGCCCGCAGGTCACCATGGGACACCAAAATCAGGGTATGAGAAAAATCCGTTCAAAACTAACTAAATTATTTACAAGTATATTGATAGATCTCCATAAGGCAACTATACCATGAAATTCCCATTTGTGGGAAAATGACGAGAGCAGCACAATAAATTACCAAAACTTTCGACGAAATTGAATATAGCGCGGTTTTTAGAGAAAACAACCTTACCAAATCGCAAAAATGAGGGTATGGCCAAACTACGGGTTTGAACCAAATCCACCGAAAGTTAACTATAGTTATCATAGTGATCAAAACACCAAATCTTTTTTTTCTCAAAAACGGCTCTAACGATTTTTATTAAATTTTTTATATTGGTAGCTCTTAATAAGATAATCATACCATAGGATTCCCATTTGTGGGAAAATGACGAGAGCAGCACAATAAATTACCAAAACTTTCGACGAAATCGATTTTAGCGCGGTTTTTAGAGAAAACCACCTTACCAAATCAGCTGAAACTTGATGTCTACCCTACAGGTTACTATGGGACGCAAAAATAGGGGTATGGGCAAAATCCACCGAAAGTTAACTATGGTTATCATAGTGATCAAAACACCAAATGTTTTTTCAAAACATATATAACGATTTTGATTAAATTTTTGACATTGATAGCTCTCAATAAGGCAATTATACCATAAAATTCCCAGTCGTGGGAAAATGACGTGAGCAGCACAATAAATTATCAACATTTTCGACGAAAAGCGTTTTTAGAAATGAAATTTCCAGGGAATCTCATCTTCGTAGTTATTTTATTTGCAAGATTCAAGATTATGTAGAGGGGGCTCCGGGTAAAAAGCACAATACGAGGACTCATATTCACCACATTGCCCCTAAACATGAATCTTGTTTCATATTGACCGATGCATAAAATTATGATTTTTGTGAAAGAACATTAATGCTACCTTCACATAGATTTGACGAAGTGAGAACACCCTAGCACATTTCAACAGTTGCTCTGTAGAGTATCGCCTTGGCTTCTTAAGATAAATTTTGAGTACTGCCTTTGGTAAAATAATCAACCGATGTAAATGAGATACATTCGTTCCACCTCAAACTATCACTCCATATTGCAGTACTGGCCGCCAGCCTGATTTCTATGAAACCAAAGATTAAAAACAAAATAAAATAGGAACGGGAGAGAAGCTTGGTGTGGGTCAGTGGTGGCAAGGTGGACTTCTTTCTGATATTGAGATGCGTCCACTTTGGAGCCCCCATGTTGTTTTGAAGAAAGCGTTTGGCTTATAAGCTCGTAACACGTCATTTTTAAGAAACCGCTTGTACGTTTCGTGCACTGAGCGATTGACTTCAAATGCAAAAAGCGAATCTGATCATTGATTTGACTGAATAACCCATTTTAAAACTCGACATTACGCACAGCCGCTGGGAGCGATCTTTAAATTAAACGGTGGCCATAATGATATTCAAATGCGCGTTCAACGTCAATTAAAATATTCAACGTTTCCAGCCAGCTTCCCAAAACCGTCCATCAAAATTAGCGTCGTTCAGATGGGAATGGCCCAGACGCGTTTCATTCTAGGTATCACTCCCAATTTGCCCGTCGACCGCATAATATGGCGAGGAATAAACAGAAACTCTTACCGCGCTGTGCACAATTGAAGCCGCTTACCTCGAACGTTGTGGGGATTGAAAAATAAATAAATAACGAGGAGAATAGCGGTCGGACGAGGAACGAAAAAGGATTTAACAGAAAAATATCTGGTGCGTTGCAACACGCAACTTTCCTTAGCTCTACGTCAATTCACTTTGTACATAGCTAATTCTATTCAATCAATTCATTTATCACTCAGTTCATTTGAACTTGGTCAAACAACGCTTCACAGCAGCAGGAAGCGGTAGCGCTTACAGTTCCAGATTTTATTGTGCTGCTCGTACTCATTCCAAGACCACTATTGAGCAATCGGTACACAGATAATTAATGAGGCTGTAAACACAATTTTTTTGAAGAAGGATAGTAATTACATTTGCAGAGTTATTGGGTAATAACTGTTAGAACTATAAGTAAGCGAAACGGCAGTAGTTGAAATTCAGGAATTTCTGGAGTAACCCCCATGTATTTCATGAGCGTTTTTAAACATGCACCCTTTAGGTATTGGATTGGACTACAATACCAATTTTTTTTAACATTCTACGAAAATTCCAGTGGAGTTTATAAGGAAAAAACTGCGCTAAAAACGCTTTTCGTCGAAAGTTTTGATAATTTAATGTGCTGTTCTCGTCTTTTTCTCACAAATGAGAATTTTATGGTATAATTTCCATGCTGAGAGCTTTCAAAATAAAAAACTTAATCAAAATCGTTAGAGCCATTTTTGAGAAACAAAATTTGGTGTTTTGATCACTATGATAACTATAGTTAACTTTCGGTGGATTTTGTTAATGCCCCTATTTTTGCGTCCCATGGTAACCTGTAGGCTAGACATCAAGTTTCAGCTGATTTGGTACGGTGGCTTTCTCTAAAAACTGCGCTAAAATCGATTTCGTCGGAAGTTTTGGTAATTTATTGTGCTCCTCTCGTCATTTTCCCACGAATGGGAATTTCATGGTATAATTGCCTTATTGAGAGCTATCAATTTAAAAAATTTAATCAAAATCGTTAGAGCCGTTTTTGAGAAAAAAAATATTTGGTGTTTTGATCACTATGATAACTATAGTTAACGTTCGGTGGATTTTTTCAAACCCTTATTTTGGCGTCCCGTGGTAATCTTCGGGCGAGATATTAAGTTTGAGCTGATTTGGTACGGTGGTTTTTTCTAAAAATCGTTCAAAGACACACATACATACACGCACACACAGACCATTTTCCGAAATAGTGTTTTTCGTACTCAGGAAGGTCTGAAACGTAAAGATCTGAAGAAAACTCAAAATTTTTTTTTCAGCCGATTACATACCTTTCTACTTTGTAGAGCCAAGGAAAGTAAAAAAGGGCATTTTCTTGAATTGTAGTTTTAATATTAGCCTTCCCATAGACATTCTATCGGTAATTTTTCCACGAAAGAAATATGGCGGCGCTGGATGATACGAATTTTTTAGAACAAAATTCTTAATTCGATCGTCTTTTTCCGTCACGCTTAGTGGATTTGTATTACGGGTCGTTATTCGTTGGGAGGAGTTCCATTGAACGTGACGCTGCGGCTGTGTGGATTGAGGCCCCTCGTGAACGGCAGAAGGAGGTCGTTGTTTTTGCTAGGTTCGAAGTGGCAGTTCCAAAGATTGCTAAGCTCTAGCAGACCTTCCAGATTGCTCCTGGCCCAAAAAAGACTACCTGTTCCGCGCTCTGTTAAATCGTTGCCGGGATAAAGTGAACTGTCGGACATCTTTAATGCTTCCGCCGCGCAGAAGAAGCGATTTTTTGCTTCACGCTCGGTCGAATGTTGTAGCACTAGACTCCTTAACGTTGTTCCTGAACGAGAAAGTAGCCTTGTTTGTTTCTTTGTTCTTTGTCGATGTGCGCACGTCGCAATCGATCAACACGTATTAATATGAAAGATCGTTTCTGTTATCATCACAGCCCATTTCCCTGGAAAATAATTAACCCCTGACAATCTGAAACCAACTTTAGAGTTGGATGTGGAATTTAAAGGGATTGCGGTGCGCCGCTTTGTCGACATAACACGCCCCACAAAGCGCATTTTTCAAACTCAAAGTACTCTGTCAAGTACGGATTTTGTGGCTCGTCGTAAATAAAATATTAATTTACTCGCTTAACAATAATCGTCGACTGGAACTCAGGCTGAAAATGACGACTAGGAGTCTGATGACGGAGATTATTGCACAACGATGCTTAGAGCAGCCATAACGTAAGGAGCGGTGTGGGTTTGGGTAGTTGAGAATTCGGCAAAATAAGCGAAAGACAATTTGTGGAGAACGATGTCGACTTTGAGATGTCGTGGTGCCTCTTCGAATGGTTCTGTAGAAAAATGTTCTCAATATACGGGAGCAGTCAGTTAGGTCAACAATACCTCAACAACACTGAAGGAATGTCTGTCTTTGTAATTACGAATGAAGAAATGTGGCGTAAATTGTGTAGCCGGTATCTGGGCTACGCTCAATCCTGAAAAAATGTGAGAAAAGATCGGAGAAAAGAAGAACTGCAAAATTAAAGGTAAAAGTGGACTGTATTGATACAAATGCGTAGTGGTATCATGGACACTAAATAAAATGTAGCTAAGAGCTCTGTACAGATAAACGTAAAGAAAAAAAGGAATAATGCTCTCGTTAAATGTCGAATACGGGTTAAATGAAATTATTCAGGAACTAAAGAAAATAAAGACTGAATATTCTGACCAAGACTTTTGGTAGGAGACGAATGGAAGCGGAGGGAGATCTGGTTTGTCTTCTCCACGCTTTCAGGTGTTCCTGGAGGAAGACCAAACAAAGGATTTAATAGGGATTGAGCCCCACATGGGAAGTCATATTATGTGTCGGGGTTGAATGGCACATTACCTTGTCCAAAATGTCAGTAATTTTGTCTTTCCTGAGAAGCCTCGGATCTAGAGACCGTGAATTAAAAGTAATGAGAACAATGGAGGAACAGCTCACGTTGCCCATCGTAGGTGCAATGAAATCCGGCAATGAGGCTGGGGCTGTGGGGATGTGGCCAACGAGTTTGTGCGGGTTGCACGTTGTTGGGGATTCGAGACCTTGAGGAGCTCAGTTGGGGTCGCCCAACAGTTGAACAGCTCTGGCGATATCCGTTGGCGTCAACAAGAAACAACAACAAAATAAGCAGCTAGCTGAAGAATAAATGAAATTTGTTATCCCTTTACCAACCTCACACGATGTCTTCAACTAGTTGTTCTCCGCTAACGCACTTCCGGCAGTTCGCTGAACACAAATAGCAACCAAAGTGGACAAATCGTGTTTTTACTTTCCGCTACCCGGAGGGAAGGAAAGTATAGTAATCGGCCCAAAAAAAAAGTTTGGGTTTTCTTCAGATCTTTACGTTTTGAGGCCTACTGAGTCTAAAAAACCTAATTTCGGCGCGTGGTCCGTGTCTGTTGTTCGATTTGCGGGAGAACAGCTGATCCGATTAGGGCTGGTTCTTTTTTTGCTTTGTTTGTTATTTTTTGTAGACACCAAAATAAGGTTATGGACGATTTCGGTCGATGGGAAGGGGGGTGGGGGACGAAAATGTACCAAAAACTAGGGATTTTCGCCTTTTTCTCGAAAACGGCTATAACGATTTTGATTAAACTTTCAAATTATCTCCCACTGATCAATATCTAACTCTTCTTCTCCATTAAAATACGGTTAACGGAGATATAGGCCCATGGAGCAAAAATAGGTTTTTCACGCTTTTTGGCGAAACGGCTTCAACCATTATCACCAAACTTTCAAGATGTATTTGAATAGTTAATACCTACATATTGTTCTCAATAAATGTTCCTCTGACAGTCCATTGAACAGAGATAAAAATCAAAATGTGTCGAAAATAACGTTTTTTCGAACATTTCCGTAAATTCCAGGGTAACTTCTTCACCAGATGTGATAAATTCTAATGGAGTGTCTTTTAGTCATTGATACCCACATTTCGTTCCGTATAATTATTTCTGTATATATATGTTGAACGGAGATATAAGCCAAGTTAACTCAGAAAAGGAGATTTGTCGAATATTCATTTATCGGTATTCCAATTTTTTCAAAAACGGCTCTAACGATTTCGATCACTCTCAGCTAACTAGTCTCTACATTTTGTTATTCATAAATGTTCCTGTAAAAATGCGTTGAACGAAGATATAGCGCCCGCCTATGTAGCTGGTGTTCGAAATTACGGGGGTGGCGGAAAGTTGTGTGTTGCTACGCACCAGATATTTTTCTAAATATTTAGCGCATTCGTGAACGGTCCAACAATTTTCTAAGTGAATAGCTCGATGATTGGCGCGAAGTTTGAAACAGTAAGTGTCCCTGACTGGTCGAACAGAGAGCAAAGAAATACGAACTTAATCCAATAATTTGAGTTATTACGGTCCGCGCTGTATCTTGAGTGGCACGAGACGAGTGGGGTCTTCACTCTCAATGTATCATTGTGGTCTTAACTTTGTTATAGCGCTCAACTTGTATTAGTTCGTGCGTTTGAAAACAAAAGGGATTTGGTCAAAATCACCAAGTTAAGTTCGCCTTCTCCGTAACTTGCTTCAGCGGTTCAAGTGGGGTTTGAACCTCGTTCCCGCGAAGAGAGTTCACTACAAAGGGCCACCGTTCGGGATTGATGTATACGGGAGAAAGAGGGAGAGAGAGACAGAGAGACAGAGAGTGAGTGAGTTTCATCTTATGAAAAGTAAAGAGCAACAAAGTCGAAGCACTGAAGCTCACGTAAGTTCCCAGCTGCCAACGATAAAAGGAACTAGTTGCTGGAAGTTGTTTATTTTCGTTCTCTTTGCGAGTCTTTGTTGTATTCGAGTAAAGTAAATGGAATGAAACTACACAGAACGTTGTGTGATATGTTCAACTCTCGCGAGTTTGCCGATCGTACGGTTTAGTTTCGACGTCAAAATAAGAGATCAATCGTCAAAAACCGCGTGGGAGTCTGATCTCAACTGTTTTTACCGCATCATTGCCCGTTCGTTTTGTTTCGATTGTCTATGAACTGTACGAATTCCTCCGAACGGCTCAGAATCACTTGAACGCGCGTTTGGGAGTTTTATATCGCGCTCAGTCCGCAGGCAGACAACGACGAAGAGAGTTAACGGTTGTGGAGCTTGATAATAGAACCGTTCTTCTCTGCAAAACGACAAACGGCAAGATCTTCAATGAAAATTGAACAAAATAAACGAGCCAACTGGTAAGTCAAAAGTAACGCGGAACGGAAGACCATAGGTAACAAACGGCTTCCTGAGGTAACAGAAGACCATAGGCGCCCTGAGACGTCTTCTCTCTTCGGTTGGGTGAAATGCGAATGTTTCCAGATTCCAGGTACCGTGACGATCGCCCGAATTCCGACTTCAGAACCTCGACCAAGTGCTGCAATAATGGGATTCCCGTAGTATATCAGCCAGGAAACTTTGGGACTCATACGAATTTCCAGAATACACATATTCTGCGGTTGACCAGAGTCGACAAAAAGAGAGGAAGTTGCTGATTCTGTCGATTATAGAATGCGAAAGTAAAGATGGACGCAAAAGGGTCGCTGACGTTCTCTGATCTCAGTATAGCTTTCAAAATGCTGATATGATGCTCACGTTTCAGTACAAACAATAATTTTTCGCTTATTCATATAAGTAAAATTGAATTTAGACGCTCTCAATGCGTTCCTACTATTCTCGCACAAAAGCAGATACCACGTGGACATCCAGGACTACTGCAGACTGGTCGCGACCAAGGCGACGGTGTCAAGCTTCAGTCTCTCTCCACTTCCCACTCTTCACATCACAGCGCACCAACAACCTACGTGCAGACCGCATCATGTCATACACACACCAACCACGCGCGGAAATTAAATTTTTCGGACTCTGTAGGCCTCAAAACGTAAAGATCTGAAGAAAGTCCAACCTTTTTTGTTTGACGCGATCACTATACTTTTCTTACCCTTTGGGCGACGAAAAGTAAAAGGACTTGGATTTATTTCATTGAGGGAATACCAGCTCCACATCCGTCCATGCGAAACCTTCAAAATCGCCGAAGCTCAATTCTCGCGAACGTTACCCAACGGAACGGTAACGGTTCGTGTCGTGTTTTGTTACTTTCCTTGGCTCTACGAAGTAGAAAGGAAAGTTATGTAATCGGCTGAAAAAAAAAATTTTGAGTTTTCTTCAGATCTTTACGTTTCAAACCCTCCTGAGTCCGAAAAACACTATTTTGGAAAATAGTCTGTGAGTCTGTGTGTCTGTGAACGATTTTTAGAAAAAACCACCGTACCAAATCAGCTCAAACTTCATACATCGCCCGCAGGTTACCATGGGACGCCAAAATAAGGGTTTGAACAAAATCCACCGAAAGTTAACTATAGTTATCATAGTGATCAAAACACCAAATATTTTTTTCTCAAAAACGGCTATAACGATTTTGATTACATTTTTTCTGTTGATAGCTCTTAATATGGCAACTATACCATGAAATTCTCATTTGCGGGAAAATTACGAGAGCAGCTCAATAAATGATCAACATTTTCGACGACAAGCGTTTTTAGCGCAGTTCTTTCCTTATAAACTCCGCGGGAATTTTTGTAGAATGTTTAAAAAAATTGGTATTGTAGTCCAATCCAATACCTAAAGGGTGAGTGTTTAAAAACGCTCATGAGATACATGGGGCTCACTCCAGAAATTCCTGAGTTTCAACTACTGCAGTTTCGCTTACTACCAGTTCTAAACGTTTTTACCCAATAACTCTGCAAAAGTAATTACTATCCTTCTTCAAAAAATTCGTGTTTACAGCCTCATTAATTATCTGTGTACCAATTGCTCAATAATGGTCCTGCAATGAGTACGAGGAGCACAATAAAATCTGGAACTGTTAGCGCTACCGCATCCTGCTGCCGTGAAGCGTTGTTTGACCAAGTTCAAATTAACTGAGTGATAAATGAATTGATTGAATAGAATTAGCCATGTACAAAGAGAATTGTTGTAGAGCTAAGGAAAGTTGTGTTTTGCAACGCACCAGATATTCTTCTCTCTTTAAATATGCGTACGCACTTGATTTTTAGGAATGAACTTTATTGTGACTATCAGGCCTGTCCTTATCAATATGACTTCCCCAATCTCTCATGAGGGAGTTATATCAGTAAAAAGTCATGGCTGGTCATGGTTTCGCGCTAGTATGCGAGAGCTCGGGCACTCGCCCAGCATCTACCGAACCCAGACCAAAGGAGGTACGCCAGGTTGTCATTTAGCCAGTCTACTGGTGGCGAGCTGTTGCCCAAGTGTTACCGTGCAGAGATATGACCGTGAGGTACCACCTTAGATGAGTTCTTAATCTGTGGTCCCACCTCATCCAACTATTTACTATGGTGGCATGTTTCAAGCCACCCTTGTTTGCTTAGTAGCAGTGAAAACTGGAAGGTTAGGATGCCCTCTCAACAACCGCCGCTACAGGGGAGCTGCCCGTGGTTTCTTGTTTCCTCCGCACTGTAGGCGCCAGACGTGCAGGATGGAGAGTCTTTGAGGGGAAAAAAGTGAAGCATTGAACTGGCTCGTCCAATGGTCTCGCTCCAAAGACGTTCACAGATGTTCGGGAGGAACTCATACGTGCCACGTCCCTATGACGAGGATTCCCATCTCGCCTGCCAGTTATCCAGTGCCCGTTCATCTAGCACGACACGCTTTCGTTCATTGAAGAAGTCCAGACGGGGTTTGCCCCCCAAGCGGCCACTCAGCTCCATCATCTCAGAATGGGGTTGCCCTCCCTTGTCACTCACCGCCATGCAATCAACGGCGAAGTCTACTGATAACTCGCTCATCACTTGGGGTCCTTCGGTGGATGTTGTCTTGTATTCCTTGGTGATCCACAGTAGCGCAGTTCTTTGGGATAGGTTCAGTACTTCCAAGTCCTTTGATTGACTGCGACGGGGCAGTAGCTGATCGTGCCAAAGTAAATGGCCCCAAGTGGCCTTGCTAACCATTTTCTGGGAGTTCCGAGCACTTGATGGGTTTTACCTCGTTTTGGCGGGTAGGTCAGCAGTCAGGTCGTCTACGTAGGCGTATCATTATCAAGTTTCAAAACTCATTTTTACGTACATAAATTCACAAGACACGTGAGGTAACTAAACCGCCATTTAATAGCTAATAATAAGAAACTGAATGCCATAAGATGAGGCTATCGTCGACAAGTGCTAATGGAGAGATGAAGGGTAAGGTATCGCCTAAAGAAGGAACATGGAGTGATGGATGCAAGTGTACCGCCTGACTCCCTTTAAAGGCAAGCGGTTGATCATGGTCTAGCGGTTAAGACAGTCGATTCATAATTCTCGACGTAAGTTGAGGATTGTGGATCGAATCTCCGGCGCAATTGTCGTAATTTTTGCCTGAGTCAGCGGATCCCCAAAAAACGTCTCGAAACCCCCCCTCGTAACATTGGTGGCAGCGGTGGGATGCGCTGGTTTTGGTAAAGAAAGAGGTAAAATATCTTGGTGTCACGCTGAGGAAGTTTGCTGGCAGCAGCACAAGAGTAATCTACCTTTCATCTAAACTCAGCAGTTTGGTTGGGATGATGAGGAGACAGTCTTGAGAAGAATGGGGCGCATCGTACATGGTCAGGAGAAAGTATTATGACACAGCGTTCCAGCCAACCGTTCATACGGCGCCTCGTGGTTCAACCCATGATCATTAGCATCCAGAAGGCCAACCTCGTAGGAGTCCTAGCACACTGCCCCAACTGCAGCACTGCAGGTGATTGCATTGTCCACTGCTGGACCCATACCTGGATGTGGAGGTAGCCCGTATTGCAGTCACAAAGCCGAACAGAGTGACGGTCCCCATCAAGCGCAAACTAGCTAGGGGCATAACACACGTAGATGAAGATCAGGCCAAGCAAGAGGCAGCAAAGGAGTGGATGATGGAAGAGTGGCAAGCCCTATCTCAGCCAACCAAAACCTGGCTCTGCCACGAGTTACAGCCTGGTCATACCGAGGCATGACTGATGCCAGGAGGGCCTGCTGTTCCTACGGACGACTTTAATGAACGGATTTTTTGAAAGTTGAGCGAATCCCCGGAAAATCCGAACAAAGCTGTTTGGGTGATGCTGCAAGCCAGGGTGTCATAAAATCGTATGATGGTACCTTGTACTGGCAGGATATTCAGTTCATCGTGCTGAGTGGAGTTGAGGGCATACCAGGGAGTTTCTGTGATAAGCCGTAGAGCTCTATTATGATACGTCTGATTTAGACATCAGTACTGTCAGATGATGCCAAAAATGTTAGCTTCCTGTTGCGGAGTTTACTATGAGGCTGTTGATTTCATGTATCTTGTCCTGGCTATCCCCGCGTATTATTGAGCGGCATTGAAACTCTGCGTGCTCAGTAGTTTTGTCGTTATTGTCGGCTATCTGGTGATGGAAGACGACTACAACTCGCCACCCGGAAGCGACCCATCTCCTTTCGATGAGTCACAGCCTCCTATCAAACGTTGCCGCGCTAATACCAACTACATTATTTCATTGCCCAATCCCTTTACCCCTTTGTCGTCTCATGTTCACACTTCTCAGTCGACGAATAAGTCCTCTACTATTCCCTCTACTGATGTGCTGCAGTAAAGGCTGGACTTGACTGTTATCTGACGACAGCTGCGCGTGCTCCAATGGTAATATGAGTCCTGTAATGTGAGGGCGATGAGGTACAGTTACGTATGAGATGAAACAGATCTTTGCGTAACGTGCTATATGCGTACAATGTCGACACTACCGTGGATTTCACCTAATCACTGTGATGAAGAGAGATAGAGGCGGGAGAAAATAAGTGTATAGTAAACTCGAGGTTCTCTGCACAACCGCAACTGAGCCCCATCCATTCGTAATCCACTCAGGATGCTCTGAACGCTCCCTGGTGGCTACTAAACTGCCATTCCGCCACAGCACCGTCTGCGCCTCTTATCGTCAACACGAACTCAACCAGTTAGAGAAACTAAGTGCATTGTTAGGTCCCCTGCTTTAAACGCTCAACCAACTAGATCTCCTCTTGGTAAAACTTGAACCGTTTCAAGCACACATGTTTACGTCTATGTTCAGTCAGAACATCTTGAGAAAGAACTTGCCGTATAATAAATTCGTGTGTATCTGTTACAGTCCTTCCACTCGAAGCTTTCGTTTTGCTCGAAAGATATAGTTGCTATAAACTGTTCCTGGTGCAAAGAGTCCTACCACAACAAAGAGCACTGCTTCAACCCAGAAAGGGTTGAGGAAGACTGCACATTGGGTAAGTCTGAGATTCACTAGCGCATACAATTCTTTCATAACGCCTTCTGAATGTCCGGTTAACATGAACTATATGTATTCTCTGATGGGGAAGATGAAAACAAATAACCAGGTCGTGACATTTTTGGATGAGTTTCAAGGACTTCAAAACTCTCTACCGTTTTGAAAATAAATTCTTTATTTTCAGTTCGAAAATGTCACAAATGCCCAATGTACGATAGAGGCAACCCCAATGGCAGCATGTTAACATTGAGCCTTTGCTTTTCGTTTCCTACAATGCTATCGTTTTTTTTCTTTTCAACGGTTTAATTGACTAAACAGCTAGCACGCGCGTTTCACGGTGTTGGCGGCAACTGAACCTCTGGGACTCTGTTCGGGTTTCCTAGTATCACCTGAGCCGAATACACATAATGAGGATCTTAATGACTTAGAAAGATGACGTAGTTCTCACGTAATACACGTAAATGCTGAGAAGTCGAATATCGTTGTGATATATACCTCAAAAGCGTTGGCTGAATTGGAGGCAAAAGCTGCCAACCTTACTGTTTAGTAAAATGCTTTCGCCACTTAGTTTCCAAGTTATAATCAAAAACTTCTAAAAAGGTAAGTCAGCCGCCGATCTCAAAAAGATCAACAAGCCAGGAAGGGATGACCGACTGAGGGGAGGAGG
This sequence comes from Pachypeltis micranthus, assembly GCA_020466155.1. NCBI lineage: Eukaryota > Metazoa > Arthropoda > Insecta > Hemiptera > Miridae > Pachypeltis > Pachypeltis micranthus. The sequence continues at coordinate 76,800,844 of CM035768.1, read as the reverse complement.
AGCCTTAGGGCCACTATGCAACACGCTAGCCCGTGCATGGGAGCCTCGAAGTGTCGCCAATCCACTTCTTCTTCTTTCTCCCTAGGGCCACCATGCAACACGCTAGCCCGTGAATGGGAGCCTCGAAGTGCCACCAATCCACTTCTTCTTCTTTCTCCCTAGGGCCACCATGCAACACGCTAGCCCGTGCGTGGGAGCCTCGAAGTGCCACCAATCCACTTCTTCTTCTTTCTCTCTAGGGCCACCATGCAACACGCTAGCCCGTGAATGGGAGCCTCGAAGTGCCACCAATCCACTTCTTCTTCTTTCTCCCTAGGGCCACCATGCAACACGCTAGCCCGTGCGTGGGAGCCTCGAAGTGCCGCCAATCCACTTCTTCTTCTTTCTCCCTAGGGCCACCATGCAACACGCTAGCCCGTGAATGGGAGCCTCGAAGTGCCACCAATCCACTTCTTCTTCTTTCTCTCTAGGGCCACCATGCAACACGCTAGCCCGTGCATGGGAGCCTCGAAGTGCCGCCAATCCACTTCTTCTTCTTTCTCTCTAGGGCCACCATGCAACACGCTAGCCCGTGCATGGGAGCCTCGAAGTGCCACCAATCCACTTCTTCTTCTTTCTCTCTAGGGCCACCATGCAACACGCTAGCCCGTGAATGGGAGCCTCGAAGTGCCACCAATCCACTTCTTCTTCTTTCTCCCTAGGGCCACCATGCAACACGCTAGCCCGTGCGTGGGAGCCTCGAAGTGCCGCCAATCCACTTCTTCTTCTTTCTCCCTAGGGCCACCATGCAACACGCTAGCCCGTGAATGGGAGCCTCGAAGTGCCACCAATCCACTTCTTCTTCTTTCTCTCTAGGGCCACCATGCAACACGCTTGCCCGTGAATGGGAGCCTCGAAGTGCCGCCAATCCACTTCTTCTTCTTTCTCCCTAGGGCCACCATGCAACACGCTAGCCCGTGCGTGGGAGCCTCGAAGTGCCGCCAATCCACTTCTTCTTCTTTCTCCCTAGGGCCACCATGCAACACGCTAGCCCGTGAATGGGAGCCTCGAAGTGCCACCAATCCACTTCTTCTTCTTTCTCTCTAGGGCCACCATGCAACACGCTTGCCCGTGAATGGGAGCCTCGAAGTGCCGCCAATCCACTTCTTCTTCTTTCTCCCTAGGGCCACCATGCAACACGCTTGCCCGTGAATGGGAGCCTCGAAGTGCCGCCAATCCACTTCTTCTTCTTTCTCCCTAGGGCCACCATGCAACACGCTAGCCCGTGCGTGGGAGCCTCGAAGTGCCGCCAATCCACTTCTTCTTCTTTCTCCCTAGGGCCACCATGCAACACGCTAGCCCGTGCGTGGGAGCCTCGAAGTGCCGCCAATCCACTTCTTCTTCTTTCTCCCTAGGGCCACCATGCAACACGCTAGCCCGTGAATGGGAGCCTCGAAGTGCCGCCAATCCACTTCTTCTTCTTTCTCCCTAGGGCCACCATGCAACACGCTAGCCCGTGCGTGGGAGCCTCGAAGTGCCGCCAATCCACTTCTTCTTCTTTCTCCCTAGGGCCGCTATGCAACACGCTAGCCCGTGCGTGGGAGCCTCGAAGTGCCACCAATCCACTTCTTCTTCTTTCTCTCTAGGGCCGCTATGCAACACGCTAGCCCGTGCATGGGAGCCTCGAAGTGCCACCAATCCACTTCTTCTTCTTTCTCTCTAGGGCCGCTATGCAACACAGTTTCTGAAACCAAGCATCTCCCCAAACTCGATGAAAATTGAAGACTATAATTGAGTGCGGCACTATCGCACGGGCTGTGGCAGGGGAGGAGTGGCTATGCTTGTTCATTCAAAGTTCACATTCAAGGTATTGTGCAAGTCCCCATCGGAATATTCTAAAAGCCCAGAATACATTTTTGTCGAGCTTGAACACAGCACCTCGAAGTTGGCGGTTGGAGTTATCTATCGCCCTCCTAAGGTTGGAAGAATTGATCATCAGGTGTTTGATGAGGTCGCCAAGTTGCTGCCCTCGTACAACCACATTGCTATTATGGGGGACCTCAACTCAGATTTGATGACGGATTCTTTCCACGTCAGACAGCTTCGTTTAATTCTTGCTTTGACCTGCGATATGTTCCTTTTGGTCTCACTCATCATTCAGCGATTACGAGTTCGCTGCTTGATTTGGTCATCGTAAATGATATGAGCGTAGTGAGCAAGTACGCCCAACTTCCTGTATTCGGCTTGTCCCGGCATGACTTAATTTTCTGTTCGTTAAATTTAAGGCCCAACAAAGCAGACCGACGGTGCATCGAACACACACAGGCCGTCGTTTATAGAAGAGGCCGGAGCTTTCAATTGGGAGAGCGTTTAAAATGAGAAAAATTTGAACAAAAAGATAGAATTATTTAATCGGGCATTACACGAACTGTATGATAAGCACTGCCCAATAATTCACTCAAACTTTCACTTGTGTTTCTTCCCTTCCCCACACAACTCTTAAAAACCCTGCAAATTATTACACAATGGTTGATTATTCTCATGAACAGCTTGACCTAGTATTACTGCTCCGAGGCCCATCCCATTCGATTCAGCATCGAATACTAGTAAACCATACGAAACATGACCTGACTACAATGGAACTACGGAAACTAAATATTCCCCCGGCGCCCGTAAACGTCTGTAGGCATTTATCATCCGATGGAGGGGTGTGCGGAGGAAGTGGCCTTGGCGCCCCGTCGGGCAAGAGTCGGGGAAATTGAGACAGAGGGGCGGGTGATTGAGTTTGATACGACGGGAGGGAGGGGGTACTAAGGCCGAAACGTTGACTTCCGCTGTAGTTCCCGCGTTATACTGCGTTTCGTTAATTTTTCTAACCATTTTTTGCCCATAACAATCATGGGCTTCGTCCGATCGGATTGCCGAGATGGCGGGCACAACTAGATACCAAATGGGATTTTTGTGCGAAAGAACGAATTTTTTAGATCACGTTAAAGGCACAAAACGGCCCGGACGGCGGACGGGCATTTCAGATTTGGAATCTCCAAGTCTTGAAACGTAAAGTATCAAATTTTGAGGGGGGGTTGTAAAAAATGTTTCGTGACCGAAAACATAGGGTTATTATTCAGAATGAATAATAACCAAAATCTGTCAATATAAGATCCTGTCTAGGAACCCATCCCACCCATTTCCCACTTCCTCGTCGCTAATGTTTCTCATCCTTCGTGGAATATTTTCGCCTGCTTTACCTAATCACTGGTTTCCGGTTTCTCTCGCAGGGGCTCACCACAATATAATAGTTCCTCCTGCTTGGATCGTAAAGCTGCCGCCCAAGGGAAGTTTCAAGTCTAGTTTTAGAAAGTCTCCGAAGAAAAAATCCTCAACTAAGAAAAAACCAACTCAAGAACGCAGTGAAAGTGACGCCTCCGAACCCTCGGTAAGTTATAAAAAAACCTCTTCTTTTTAACGGCTTTTCGCACTTTTTCTTTTGACAACATCGAAGTTATTTTCCGTTCGTTATTTCCAATAATGAGGCCTTGCGACAAACTCGTGCCGAAATAACTCGTTTCGACGTTCCCTACAACTATTATTTTACGGCCCACGATTAATCGTCAATTGCGCCCTCCAACGTTCGCGTTTGTCGCTTCGAAATGTCTCGAATTTCGAAACGAAGAGCTTCACAAAAAGAAAAGGGTCGGACGGCCGAGTGGAGGGCGTGAGTTTCAAAAGTGCATAGTTGGAAATGACAAAAGGGAAGGTAACAATTTACGTTCAATTAGCGAATTGCCGGCAGCGCAAACGTCGAGTGGCGAAAGCGGGAGCGTCAGAAAGCTTCGGCTTGTTCCAGTTTGACTTCGAAGAACACATCCCGAGTAAACAGACCCTCTAACTTCGATCCTAACATTTGAAGACCCAACGGGAAGAACGGGAAGTCCAATTTGAAAATTTTTCCAGAATTAGAACAACAAAGTTGTTCGCAATGAATTTTCTTTCCTTTTCTTTTTTCCTTCAATTTTATGATATAATTCGATTCATATAACGTCTATAAATGGTTAGGCGTGAGGGAAGCTGATGGTTAAACCTCTAGGTTCAACGCCTGAAATGTGTAGGGCTGGAGGACCAAGGCTGCCGCCTGAATTAGCAAATAAATAAATAAGAAAATGAAATAGAAAATAAATTAAAGTCAAAGGCTAGGAAAATAAGGAAATATAAATTATTCGGAAATTAAGTATAGCTTCTATTACAATGAATTGAATGAAAATGAAATCGAACGGAACAAAAATAAATTAGAGCTCATGAATAAAAATAAGATATCTCGTTGTGGCCCTTGAAGATCGGAGTTCGCTTACCGGAAACGGAGGTACGTCGGAAGGTGCACACGATCGCGAAAAGAATGGAATAGGTGAGATGAGATCGAGCGAAATGGGTTGATGAATGTAGTGGGGCGATGCGTGATTTAAACTTGTTAAAGTGAACGTTGCTGTTGTGATGGGGTTTGATGAGCTTTGAGGAGAATTGTTTGGGTTGCTATTGTCGCTCCGAATAGACCGATCAGGCCCTTAACAAAAGGGGGCCAGACGCAGGAAATTTGTTGCTTACTATTTCAACCAATAAATTTATGTTTCTAGTTAAAACAAAATTTTTTCAAGTAGGTACAATTTCAGGGTAACTTTTCCCAAGTAAAGGGAAATGTGGGCTTCGCCAGAAACAACACGTAAAAACGCTGCAAATTATTACACAACGGTTTATTATTCGGATAATCAGCTTGACCTAGCATTAATGCTCCGAGACCCATCCTGTTCGATTCAGCATCGAAAAATATCATAATGAAACCCAAAAAAAGGCCGAAAAGAACTGAATCGTAATATTAAAATAAACAAAAAACACGAAAGTATCTAGAAAAACTGAATTTTAATATGAAAACATGCACGCTAAATACTAATATCAAAATTTAACCAAAAATCTATGAAAAAACATAATGAGAATGAAACGAAAGAATCTAAAAAATTGAATCGTATTAAAACGAAAACGTCGGGGAAATTGGAAGAGTAAGGCGAATGGGGAGACCGGTCGTTGGGAGGGAAGCGAGCGGGAGGCCGCACTCGCTCGCCTCGAGAGCGGTTGGTTTTTTAATGAGACGGGCGGGCGGAGGGAATTCAAACGACGAAACGCTTGTAGCTCCCGCGTTGTACTGCGTTTCGTTAATTTTTTTAACCGTTTTTGCCCATTACAACCACGGGCTTCGTCCGATCGGGTTGCCGAGATGGCGGGGGCAACTAGACACAAATCGGATTTTGGGCGAAAGAACGAATTTTTAGACCACGTTAAAGGCACAAAACGGCCCGGACGGCGGACGGCGGACGGGGACGGGGACGGGGACGGGGACGGCGGACGGACATTGCAAATTTGGAATCTCCATGTCTTGAAACGTAAAGTATCAAATTTTGAGGGGGGGTTGTAAAAAATTTTTCGTGACCGAAAACATAGGGTTATTATTCAGAATGAATAATAAACCAAAACCGCAACCAAAACTTTTTAATATGTGTAGGTATGTACATTTTTTACGGGAAAACGTTTGTGAATGACAAATTAATATGACTGTACGTAGTAGATATTCGATAACTAATCGAATAATATAACAATATTAAACTGATCGAACAGAAAAAAAATCTAGTCATCTTCTAGCTCATCGAGGAATTCGTCGTCCGAGTCTGGATGGCCATTCCCTCTAGGTTCTTGCCTTGGAAGATGGCCTTAGAATTCTTTGGCTGAAAGGGTTTCACAGAAGTCCGCGAGGTCCTGCAGGTCTGTGTATTTTGCACATTTCAATGGAAGACGGTCCTGGTAGGAGTTGGCTGATTAGATGGTGCAAGTTGTCCAAGTCGCTTAGATGTTTTAGGCCTGACGACTGTTTCCTTATACATTCCAAAATATCTGGTGCGCTGCAACACACAACTTTCCTTAGCTCTACGTCAATTCACTTTGTACATGGCTAATTCCATTTAATCAATTCATTTATCACTCAGTTCATTTGAACTTGGTCAAACAACACTTTACGGCAGCAGGAAGCGGTAGCGCTTACAGTTCCGGAATTTATTGTGCTGCTCGTACTCATTGTAGGACCATTATTGAGCAATTGGTACACAGATAATTAATAAGGCTGTAAACTCAAATTTTTTGAAGAAGGACAGTAATTACATTTGCAGAGTTATTGGGTAAACACTTTAAGAACTGGTAGTAAGCGAAACGGCAGTAGTTGAAATTCAGGAATTTCTGGAGTAACCCCCATGTATTTCATGAGCGTTTTTAAACACTCACCCTTTAGGTATTGGCCTGGACTACGATACCAATTTTTTTAAATATTCTACAAGAATTCCAGCGGCGTTTATAAGGAAAAAACTGCGCTAAAAACGCTTTTCGTCGAAAATGTTGATAATTTATTGTGCTGCTCTCGTCATTTCCCCACGAATGGGGATTTTATGGTATCATTGCCTTATTGAGAGCTATCAATATAAAAAATGTAATCAAAATCGTAGGAGCGGTTTTTGAGAAAAAAAATTTGGTGTTTTGATCACTATGATTACTATAGTTAACTTTCGGTGGATTTTGCCCATACCCTCATTTTGGCATCCCATGGTAACCTGCGGGCGAGATATGAAGTTTGAGCTGATTCGGTACGGTGGTTTTCTCTAAAAACCGTTCACGGACACACAGACCATTTTCCCAAATAGTGTTTTTCGGACTCAGGAGGGTCTGAAACGTAAAGATCTGAAGAAAACTCAAAATTTTTTTTTTCAGCCGATTACATAACTTTCCTTTCTACTTCGTAGAGCCAAGGAAAGTAAAAATGTTGTTCTTGAGTAGAACTGTCTGGACCCCTTCGGACTAAACAGGATTATTCTGACAGTCTGTGTTCCTGGTCTGCAGTGGCAGTTTTTTACAAAACATTGGTGTAAGGAAACTTATCCAATTTTTGAACATGAGCCTGTCGCAGGGAACCACTTCAAAAGGAAATGGCTTAACCCTACTCGACTGGGTTACATCATTCCAATCGCTCGGCACTTCCGTGCGTGATTTTTGATTGACAAGAGACATGGCTTTATCACTTTCCATGTAAGAATGGCCTCTTACAGGAAACACCATTTTCACCGAGTCAAACCTTTTCTTGATATGGACGAGGTAGCGGAGGAATCTGAACACCGTGAAGTTCTTATTCTGCCCTGCACACGAATCGCAAAATACGATTAGCTCTTTAACTTCTTGGCTGAGTTTTTCAGTGACACAATGAAAGAGCAATGAACATGCGTCGTCAGCACCCGTCTTGGAAACCGTCTCGTCATATTTGTACCAAATGGACGCTGGACTAAGATCATTCTTCCCGTTGAAAACTTGGACTTAGTTCATTCTTCCCCAATCTCTTATTTTTCACTGTTGATGCCTAGTGACTCAATTCATTTTCCCCAATTTTGTTGACGTACGCGTTGAGCTTTCGTCCACATCTAACAGATGGCATCAAAATCTCAGTTTCGAAAAAAATTGGACTTAGTGCGTTCTTCCCCTTGGGTCTTCATTTTTGTTTTGTTTTTTTTTAGAAATAATTGTAAACATTATTTGCATCTTTCGATACATTATAGTTGTGCTACAACGATTTATTGTAGTACATGTCATACACTAATTAACTTGAGACACCATTAGCAGTACCAGTTTTTATTTTTTTTACTTCCCTTGGCTCTACGAAGAAGAGAGGAAAGTTGTGTAATCCGCTGAAAATAATGTTTTCAGTTCTCTTCAGATCTATACGTTTCAGACCCTACTGTGTCCGAAAAACACAATTTGGGAAAATGGTCTTTGTCTATGAATGCGATTGAGTGAAAACGGCTGCACCAAATCAGCTCAAACTTAATATGGAGCTTGCAGGTCACCACGAGACGCCAAAATACGTGTCGATGTCGTTCCTGACTCTGTTCAAGAAGTTTTTGTTGACGTCCTTCTCGACAGTAACTCTCCAAACAGAGGGTTGTCATTATCTCGCAAGCGTCGTGCCGCGTTGCGTTTTGGTTTATCCTTTTCGAATGCTTTGGTTGATAAGCTCGGCGCGAATATTTCTAATCGTCCCACTCTACCCGAGACGCCACAGTAAATTGCGTAGTTATTCCGAAGGAAGAGCCGTCTATGGCCTCAAAGGGATGCAGTTCCTCGTAACGACTTTCAATTCAACCCTCGGGCGTCGAATTTCCTCCTTCATTGTGTTTCTCAATTGGTTAACAAGTTGCCTTTGTCCTGGATACCTCGCATGCAAATATCCGCGTCGAGCTTGCTCTCCAAACGTCAATTAGATCAAATCTGAATATCAATCGCCTTTTTTTACTCCCAGAGTTTGCGAACGAACTTTACATACTGATGAGGAGATGATAACTGCGATGGCTGTTTCCATGACGCAATCTACCACCTCTTCGCACACCTATGATGAGCAGGGCGACGGTTTTTTCACTGCTGTTCGCCGCTTACATTATGCCAGGTTCACAGGGTGGAGAGAAAGAGTTGATGTATGAATTCTTGTTCCAAATGAGTCGTTGGCTATTGTCCACCTGTGGTTAACTGTTCGTACCAATGTGTTACGCCTACATTATAAGCTTAAGTATTGGGTGACAGCATGAGCACCCCTCGTCCCTAGGGATGAGTAATGGCTTCTGTTCTGGCCAACAATACTTCCTCTCCCATCCTATCTTGTTCTGTCTGACAAAATCCGTATTTTTAATTCTCTTACAATCGCCTAACTAGTAACTTCACAGCCCCAACTCCACTCTGCCCAGTTTACCCCATTTCTGGTGGCAATACTCCTGTACTGAGGTATTTTTGAGATGCTTCTTGAAGAGCTGCTGACTCAGGCAATAATTACGGCAATCGCGCCGAAGCTCCAATCCATAATCCCCGACTTACGTCGAGAATTATGAACCAATGTCTTAACCACTAGACCACGTTCGCCTGGTGCCTTTAATAGGAGTCAGTCATTAAACTCCCAATTAATACGTGGTGCGTGTGATATCCTACTGTTACCCTCGTTTCCACAATTCGTGCGCCCGTGTGACGTGCGATTCTGATACAGTCAATTTTTCTCTGCCCTACTCTAATCCACATAACTGGTGGTCGCTGAATATACGTCCTTAAATATGGCTTAGGTGGATTGATAATGAAGACGAAATACACTGACCGGTTACAACAAAAACCCTGCAAATTATTACACAATGGTTTATTATTCTCATGAACAGCTTGACCTAGTATTACTGCTCCGAGACCCATCCCATTCTAGTAAACCATACGAAACATGACCTGGCTACAATGGAAATACGAAAATTAAATATTCCCCCGACGCCTGTAAACGTCAGTAGCCGGAGGAAGTGGCCTTGGCGCCCAATCGGGGGCCGTTGCGAGTCGAGAGTCAAGCGGGTGGTGTTGCAAGGCGAGGCGATGACGAGGCGGGTGGTTTTTTATTCAGACGGGAGGGAGGGAGGGAGTACTAACGACGAAACGTTGACTTCCGCTGTAGTTCCCACGTTATACTGCGTATCGTTAATTTTTTTAACCGTTTTTTGCCCATAACAACCATGGGCTTTGTCCGATCGGATTGCCGAGATGGCGGGCACAACTAGATACCAAATGGGATTTTTGTGCGAAAGAACGAATTTTTTAGACCACTTTAAAGGCACAAAACGGCCCGGACGGTGGACGGACTTTGCAAATTTGGAATCTCCATGTCTTGTAACGTAAAGCACCAAATTGTGAGGGGGGGTTGTAAAAAATTTTTCGTGACCGAAAACATAGGGTTATTATTCAGAATGAATAATAAACCAAAACAGGTTAATTGTTTATTGTGCAATCCTGAGTTTTCTCATCATTTGCGAAGGTTTTTTATTCAGCCTCTAGAACGAGTTATGAGAACCACTAAGAAGAATTAGTTACACGAGGGCTTTCTTTCGTCTAATTCTCACCTATTCAATTCACATTTTGTTACGAAGTTTCTTCTATTTTTCACTATTCGGCTACTTTAGGTCTGATCAAAGTCCGCACTCAAAGCGCATATGTTAAGTGACCGCTAGCTTCTGCAGGGACGATCCATCAACCAAAATCGCTCTCTTGATGAGTCTTACGCGTTCCCCCTCTAAGATTGAGCAGATGAATAACGAATGATTACACTCCTGCCTCACATCCATCATCTCCTAGGCTCCTTGTTTTCTTAAAATATTCACACTTCTATCTTACAGAATGACGAGAAGGATGATCGGAATTGGGAAAGCCCTGGCGACCGTTTGGTGATTGAATTGTCCGTTCTGCATATAAGTTACCAAACTTTTTTACTAAAGTTAACGTACCTGTTAGTGAGTCCGTCTCCTCTGGCTTGTGAGTTACTGTGGGCAAGCGCTTTCGATGTAAAGACATCATCGTCTGGCCGTTAAGTCAGTACTGGAGTCAGTCACTGACTTAACGGCCAGACGATGATGTCTTTACATCGAAAGCGCTTGCCCACAGTAACTCACAAGCCAGAGGAGACGGACTCACTAACAGGTACGTTAACTTTAGTAATTTGCCTACTGGCGGACATAACCCAATTTCTTTAAAACTTTTTTACTTTCCGCTACCCGAAGGGAAGGAAAGTATAGTAATCGGCCCAAAAAAAAAATTTGGGTTTTCTTCAGATCTTTACGTTTCAGACCCTACTGAGTCTAAAAAACCTAATTTCGGCGCGTGGTCCGTGTGTGTGTGTGTGTGTGTGTGTGTCTGTAGTTCGATTTGCGGGAGAACGGCTGATCCGATTGAGCTGGTTCTTTTTTTGTTTTGTTCGTTATTTTTTGTAGACACCAAAATAAGGTTATGGACGATTGCGGCCGATGGGAAGGGGGGGTGGGGGTCGAAAATGTACCAAAAACTAGGGTTTTTCGCATTTTCTCGAAAACGGCTCTAACGATTTTGATTAAACTTGCAAATTATCTTCTCCCAATTAATACCTAACTATTCTTCTCCATACATATCTCCATGAAAATACGGTGAACGGAGATATGGGCCCCTGAAGCAAAAATAGGTTTTTTACGCTTTTTGGCAAAACGGCTTCAGCGATTTCCACCAAACTCACAGGATGTTTTCAAATAGTTAATACCTACATATTCTTTTCAATAAATGTTCCTGTGACGGTCCATTGAACAGAGATAAAAATCAAAATGTGTCAAAAATAACGTTTTTTCTACATTTCCGTAAATTCCAGGGTAAATTTTTCACCAGATGTGATAAATCCTAATGGAGTGTCTTTCAGTCACCCATACCAACATTTCGTTCTCTATAATTATTTCTGTATATATATGTTGAACGGAGATATAAGCCAATTTAACTCAGAAAAGGAGATTTGTTGAATATTAATTTATCGGTATTCCAATTTTCTCGAAAACGACTCAGAGGATTTCGATCAAACTTACGGAGTACTCTCAGCTAACTAGTCCCTACATTTTGTTCTCCATAAATGTTCCTGTAAAAATGCGTTGAACGAAGATATAGCGCCCGCCTATGTAGGTGGTGTTCGAAATTACGGGGGTGGCGGAAAGTTGTGTGTTGCTACGCACCAGATATTTTCTATTTGAGCTGATGTAGTCATCGCAGATCTTACACATTTATCGACCGTGGGCAGAAAGTGGTCTCGGACCATCCAGTGTACTCTGCCAACTAACCTAATACACTCAGCTCATGCTAACTATAACAGTCCCAATAACCAAAGATCAGTTTTTGGGTTTGTGCACAGTTACTACTTATCCTTAGAGTGTTTGTTGCTGAATAAGCAGTTCGTAGGTTCCTTATTATGCTACTGACACATTTTATGTGAGAACGCTCGTGCCAATTGTGTTAAGTTCATAAGGAAAACTTGTAAAAAGACAAATTATTTATAATTTACTGTACTCTTCTCCACCACTCAATGGGAATGGCTTCAGGAGGGGCCATGGAAAGGGAGGTGGAGGTTGGTTTGTGCACCCTCTTGAATTTTGTGTAAGTCTTGAGCTTGCTAGGGTCCAAATGTAAGAAATAATTTGTGTTTACTAATCTGTGAGGCAACTGGCTGCCTTATCTAGGCTACTCCGGAGAAACCATTTGAGAGAAGGCTTTTTCCTCCCCTGGGCGATGGTTTAAATTATTTCGAAGTGATCATAGATTATTTCTGTAAGATGCGAACACTCATCACTAAAGTATCGATTTCAGGTTGATAAAGAAGAACGAGTTTTCACACTCAAGCCAATTCCTACAGCTAACGTAAAACCAGTCATCGTTTTTATCAACCCAAAATCTGGCGGTAATCAAGGAATAAAGCTGCTACAGAAGTTCCAGTGGCTTCTCAATCCTCGACAAGTGTTCGATCTTACACAAGGCGGTCCACGATTTGGGTAGGTGGCCAGAATTACTCTTGACACGTTATCATCGTTAAAACGTCCATTCGTGCTCAAATACGACTTCTTCCATTTTCAGACTCGAACTATTTCGAAAGGTTGCTGGGCTCCGAGTGCTGGCTTGTGGAGGAGATGGAACTGTAGGTTGGGTTTTGTCCGTGATTGATCAAATGGAATTTAATCCTCCTCCAGCTGTTGGGGTCCTTCCTCTGGGGACTGGAAACGACCTTGCTCGAGCTCTCGGATGGGGCGGCGTAAGTTTTGCACCTATTGCTGGAATAAATATTGCATATGCTGGAGTCTGCAAAGTATATTTATTATAAATGAGTGGAATTTATTAATTCATTCAAGGGGTAGTCCTATTTATTCAAACTGTGTCTCGGATTCGTGAATGGCCCTTGCACATTCAGTCCTCTTGCAGGAACAAATGTTCAGAGTGTCCCACTGTAAGAACCGCCAAACTTCAGCAATTCAAGTGTTCCATAAATGAAGGTTTTTGCTCTTCCACACTCCCACAAAAAATGTCAAGTTTGAATTTTCGAAAGATGAATTTACTTTTATGTTCTTTCTTACAACATTCTCTAGTGAATCATAGAATTTAACTCTTTCAAATGTATGGAAACGTTTCAACAGGTTGCTCGATTAGAAACTCAAATCACAGTCCATTCAGTGCATCCGCAGGATATACATTTACTGTTCGCAACTCTTTTCAAGTAAATATAAACATTATTCCAAACAAACTAAGAAAATATGAGAAGGAAAACCCTTAAATGCTCGATGGTAATCTTCGACCTCCCGCATTGTTCCCCCTTGTTTAATCCAATTCTCTCAGTAACGTAAGAATGCAGGGGGCCACAAAATTTGGCAGAAAAGTAGTTCTTCCAACTTAAAGTTCCCTGTCCAGCAAAATAGTGTGAAGTTTGATGCAGAAAAGTTCGTCTATGCTTACACCAAGACGAAAAACCAAGTCCATCCTGGAGGTATTGTTCGCGATGGCTTGAACTGTTCTGGAGAAATTGAGCCTGTTGTGATTCCATAGATACAAACAAGTTGCTGTTGTTCACGGTTGTTAAATAACTAACTTAACAAAAATGTTTTACCAGAATATTTTCAAAAAAATAATTAAATTAAAAATAGAGCAAAACTGTACTTTATAGCAACTATTGATTGTATATTCACCTTCGACATTAATTTATATTTAAAGCACAAATGCTTACTGTGCAACTGAAAAGAGTGGGAACACACCATCCCAGAAGAAGGAACATCAAAATACAAAGGCGGTTGTTAGACTAGACTGTGTTTCAGCGACTAAGTACTTTTGAGAAGCGCCGTTACAGTTTTAATTTTACTTACCTAGAACCTTCGATTCACTCCGCCTTTTTTCAAGCTCATGATGTACAATATATGCATTTTAGGGTTACACGGATGAGCCAATCAGTAAAATACTCGCCAATATCGGAGAGAGCGATGTTGTGCTTCTGGACAGATGGCAATTGGTAGTGGAAAGAAATCCAAACGGAGAAAGGAGTGATTCGGCAAAAGATAACCTTCCACTCAATGTCGTGAACAACTACTTCAGCATGGGTGTTGATGCTCACATCGCCCTTGAATTTCATGAAGCACGAGGTAACTTCTCGTTTCAATATGATTTTGCAGCTAAATACTGTCTGCACGATGCGATATCATTTCTAGCTACGAGATATAACTGCAAAATGTATTAAAAATACCTGCACAATGCAGAGCAACCCTCTGGTATCTCAATATATTTTTACTGCTTCCTACGTCAAATAATTTGCTTACAAATTATTACAGAGGCACACCCAGAAAAATTCAACTCCAGATTGAGAAACAAAATGTTTTATGGACAAATGGGAGGTAAAGATCTAGTAAGAAGGAAATGGAAAGGATTGGCCGACTATGTAACTCTTATCTGTGATGATAAAGATCTAACTCCCAGATTAAAAGAAAATAAGTTCCATGCGATCGTATTCCTCAACATCCCAAGGTAATTTCGTTCTTCCATTTCTTCTATATGGTGGTAGTACATTATTGCAGCATTTAATACTATTCCACGAACAATGTTTTTGCTACTGGTTTTGTAAATGATGCTGTTCTTGCTAAAAGATTTGTGAATCAGGCTCCTAAAGTGTATGGTAGTCGTTGTATCAAAGATGATGAAAAGAGATATTAATTAATTTTATCGAGGAAAGGGTAGGATGAGTATCATGCAGGGAGTTACAGATTATCCGTGGTTCGAGAAGCGCCACATCCAACCCAGAGTGTTGTCATTGACTTATCACGCGTTAAATATAAGCTTCAACGAAAACATAATGAACTGTCTCGAGTCGCAACTAGAGGCTGGAACACCACTCTACGTCCTTACTCCTTAGGGACTTGCACCAAACAAAAACTTACCTTCATAAAAAACATAGTGAGCAGGCCAAACATCCAGGGCAACAAATCTTAAACCTTTCTTTTTTTGGCCTACCATTCAAAAAAACTTCACAACTATGCGTAACGATATTTTTCTGGTAAATACAGGAGAAAGCATTGTACTCCAAACCTTTACATGTTGCTTTATTTTCTCTCCGAAGCTGTAATTTCATTAAATAAACTGTTTCATTGGTGTAGCTATGGTGGAGGTACTCGACCATGGCCGAAGCAATCTGGAGTAGAACAGTCAACTGAAGACGGCTTGATTGAGGTTGTTGGGCTTACTACTTATCAACTGGTAAGTTCCAATTCATCAAACTCTTTCGACGGGGATCATTGGGTTCTTGTAAGGATGTAATTAATTCATGCCGTGGAGAGTGTAGGTCACAAAGTGATCAAATTACTTTCATCATGAATCCTAACATTTCATAACTAAGTTTAAAGCTTCTCCTCCTTTCTGCACTGGGATAAGATAGATTGTATTAAGAGAACTTTTGGGGTATGTAGTATGATGCGAACTTTTTATCCAATTGTTATAAACGTGAATTACTCTCTGACTTATGAAAACAGCTGTAGATGTTGACTGCATGCATATTAAAATAATAATTCAAATTGCGAGTGCGTAATTTTTATTTTTTGGGAGAGTTCTGTTATTTTTGTATGGTTAAACGTGTGAAACATAAAACTGATTTTTCCTTTTCTATCTTTGAGTTCTAAGCAGAGATGTGTTGTAATCAACCATTATTATAGAGCGATTAATAAAATGGCATTAGTGGAAATTGCAGACTATAGCCTTCCTCCCTTGTTTAATCAAACCTCCACAACTGCCACAAAGAAGTAAATGAGTGAATCTTTCACCTTACTTCACTCTTTGAAAGCTTTACTTATGCTAAGTTTTCAGTGCAGCTGCTCGAACATGAAGAATGCCCGGTGATCTCAGGCTGCTGTCTATTCATGGTTGAGTATTGTGCGAGTGAAATTCAAGTTGGTTCCAAGTTTTGTTAGGGAAAGTGTCCATAGTGGTTTTTACGGCTACATCAGGTCAGAAACTGGCTGATATCAGGGCCTCATGCAAGATAAGTAGTTAATCATCTTCTGACTATGTGGAGCCTGTCAAAAAAAAAAAAAAAAAAAGAGTTAGTTTCCGTCTAATCAATTTAATTCTCTCTCCTTTTCTTCATGGCAGAATAGTTGAACGGGAATAGTCAATTACTTTCCTCATGCATTTCTGGTGTGAGGACCTACTTTAGGGACATCTTGAGAAGAGAGCTGGTTGTTCTCCCTGAGTGCCCAGAGAGTGGCGACTCCCTATAGGGGCAAGGTGCATTCATCTAGCCCGAGAATTGACCTTTTTAAACTACAGCTTTCTCGCCTACCGCAACACATCCCTTGGAAAGTGGAAAATGAGTCCGAGCTAAAAAGAGGTAGCGAGTCTGGTATAGTACGACTTAAAAGACCAGGCTGCAAGAATCATTATGCGGGAATTTTCAACTTCTGACTGTCTGGGCTGTGTAAATCGAAGCGGCTAGTCGTCCTTCCCATGCACTTCTTGTGGTCTGCTTTAGTGTTCGCTCAGTAAGGGAGCTAGTAGTTCTCCCCCAACATCCCAGCAGCAATGAGTCCCTTTAATGCAAAGTTTACTACAGATTTTTTTTATCCATCAAAATAATCTGAATATGTACGTAAATTTGTGTAATACTCTTTATATAATCGTATATTAATCCATAACACTATAAAAGCCTTCCAAACGTAGAGAAGCATTTAGCATATGAATCAAAGAGCGCAAAACCGTGTGCATAGCACTCATTGCCACTAATTAGTGTTAATTGTTTTCTCCCCCACTAATGTGAGTAGACGGAAAACCCTCAGCGAGTGGTGAAAATCATTTCAGCTTTTATCTCGAGGTACGCAATTTTTTTTTCTTTTGGTTCTTTTCCTCAGCCACTTCTACAAGCGGGAGGCCACGGATCAAGCATATGTCAATGCAGAACGGCCAAAATCACGACGACTAAACCCATTCCCATGCAAGTTGACGGTGAAGCTTGCAAACTCAATCCAAGTGTCATTACGTTATCTCTCCTCAATAAAGCACCGATGCTCACCAAGAAGAAAGGAGGGCGATCTATCAATATGTAAGCAATTAATATGAGTAATTTGATGAATCAATTGTGGAATGGTTTTGTACGCTGAAAAAAAATTTTTTTCTTAAATACTCTCAAAAAGATTGTGCTAGTCAATACCAATATTGACCAATCTACCAGTATACCAATCTTTTAGTATTTTGCCATGGATATATACACTACTCAGCCTCTTTCTGGTGACATTTCAAAGGCCACAATAACTTTTGCGTGCAAAATGTGCAACATCTAACTTTGAACTGCCGCAATAATTATGAATGGATTACGATAAAGGCTTTAAATTGTATTTTTACCGTATTACTGTTTCAAAATCAACTGTGGTACTTTGATGGATCATGATAAAGTTTAGAAGAAGAAGTGTGAAGTGACGATATAATTTGAGTTAAACTTTAAACGAGTAATGACAAAATAGCCTACTACTTGATATCAACTGAGTTATGTGAGTGTAGCGAAAAGAAGAATGTTAATTCTGTAACCAGTTGTTTTTCATAACATCCGCAACTAGCAGCAAAGTACGTCAGATTTTTATTTTTTTTAAATGACGGTTACATTGAGGAAAATTGAAACATGTGTAAAACATAAGGTGGTTTTGGACTCAGGGAATTTAACATCATATAACTTTCCTTAATTCTTCGTTAAAAAAACAACTTAACAAAATTTTTTTAAACTAGGATGAAGACTTTCTAATTAGCTGCTATCTACTACAGAAATTAGGACCCATAGAAAGTGGCATAACATGAATTTAACTCAAACTGTCTCTAATGAGAGCTTCTTTTATTCCATTATTGAACATATTATTGCCAATTATCATTGAACCCCTGGTTTCCTATAGTTAGGGTTTGTTCCTCCTGGATTTGCAGAAGTGAAACATGTAGTTGCTACAAATATAATTTTACTCAGGCTCTGAAGATTCATGGCAGAAAAAAATGTGGTTTTATTTAAAAACCCAAGAAATTTCCCACTGCACAATTATTTTCAGAATTTTACCTTATAGGCTTATTTAAATTAATAGAAAAAAACAAGTTTATTTATGTTCATAAGAAATGCGTTGAAGGGAAAATTGAAAGTTAGTTTGGGCCACAGCTGTAATTTGTATAATGGAGCGAATAACCCATAATAACCTTCTGCACAAATTGTTAACTAAGAATATGACACCGAGTCAATTTAAATTAAAAATTAATAACCACTACTTGAATCTCTACCATGTTAAAAATAGGACCTTCATATGATGTACAGGAACATTATCTAAGAATTTAAAAGGTAATAATGATCATTATAATAGTTCTTATAACAATAGTGAAGTTAATAATATTAAATAAATTGGGTTGTGTCCGCCAGTAGGCAAATACTAAAGTTAACGTACCTGTTAGGTGAGTCCGTCTCCTCTGGCTTGTAACTCACAAGCCAGAGGAGACGGACTCACCTAACAGGTACGTTAACTTTAATATTAAATAAGAAAGATGAATACTTAGATAATGTCATTTACACTTCAATAAAGTTTCAACATTACGACGTGTCAAGTGTTATCAGAGAGAAAATATAATTTTGGAAAGTAGGTGTATGGACACAAATATGAAGATATTTCAACGTGAAAATGAATAAGAAATTGAGTTAGTTGGTTTCTGCTCTTTCTCAATGAATAATTTAATGGCTGTTAAGATGCTCCAGTTCCCTGCACAAGACTTTTCATAAAGGTAACTGAAGCATTTGTTCATACTACGTTATCTATCGTGAGGTTATATATAATGATGAAAGAAATGCGCTACAAATAGTTCAAACTCAAAATTATTAATTAGCTCTCGTGCAACTTCACTAATACTGAAATGAAGCCAACCAACGAAACTGTTGCCAATCCCTTTAAAAATGTCTTTACCAAAGGTTTAACTTCCTTTGTCGATATTCTCGTCTACCTGTACAATCTTGATTCGCCCAAGCATTACGTGTTCATTTGTTTCAATACATTTTTTCAGGGAGACAGTCATGGAACCATTGAAAATAAGCATTCATTTGATAGGCATGACCGATTATGAGCTGTATCACAACGACAAAGCCCGTCTGAAAAACTCAGGTAAATGCGAATAGGTCGAGAAAGGCTAATTAGTATTGAATGATGGCGGTTTTAGTGAACAGCTAAAGTATCTTAATTTATTGTAACTAGTGTACAAAGGAAATTTAACATTTTGTACGTTTACGTAGCAATAAAACTTGGGGATATAGAAATTTCACCCGTGGCAGACTTGGAAAATACCCGTCAGATGATCGTTCAACGTCTTGATTCATCAAATAATGAGGTGGAAGATAGTCCAGGACTACCGGAGGAATGGTGTTTTGTTGATAGTAAGTAATATTTAAGCTCTATGTTATATTGACACAGACTCCTTTTTTTTCAATAATTCCTTGGTGGCACTGGGAAAACCCCCACTGCAGCCACAACTGGGCCGTTGTGTGGGCGAACATGAGCCCCCTCCTGTGAAGCTGGTGTTGTCTGATGCGGCATCCATAATGCATTTCCACCATTCTCCCACGAAACACAATACACCCTTGTTGAGAGGTCCATTCCTGTAACCACATCCAGCTGAAACTATGGAACCCAAAGCTCTCTGAGGCGCCTTGAAGCAGCGGAGTATATGATCAGCTGACTCAACTACCACCTCGCAGAATCTGCAATTCTGTACCTCTGACTTACCAATCTTTGCCAGATGGTACCTTAGTGGACATTAACCAGTAAAAAGGCCACGTACCATTCGTATACTATCTCTTTCCAGCCTGAGGATCTCTCTCGTTCGCTGCCTGGAGAGTCTGATGAACAACCTTAACTGCCTTTGGCCAGGCACATCCTGCCAGTGGCCAGCCCCGAACTTCTCCTCCCACTGACCAACCTCCTTGATTGAGCGGCTGTTGGTGGTCCCTACGAAGGGCTCAGGTCCCATTAGGAGAAGCACAGATCCGCCCTCGTTAGTTTGTTGTCCTCCTCTTCCCTTCTATCCACAGCGAAGAGCTCTACTTAGAAAACTATCAACAGCGGTATCACTGTCTGGATCTCTGGCTCATAAACACCTGCACCTGCTAGCCCACCCCTCATTGATCCATCTGTATAATATTCAGATATGACCCCAGCCTCAAGAGAGGGACCACCCCATTCCCATCTGAATCTTCCATGGATTCATACCCCAAGGGAAGCTCGAAGTTAAACTTCCTCTGACATGTACCTTATCCAATATCAGGCGCCCTTCTCCCCTGCCTGACAAGACC
This sequence comes from Pachypeltis micranthus, assembly GCA_020466155.1. Lineage (NCBI taxonomy): Eukaryota > Metazoa > Arthropoda > Insecta > Hemiptera > Miridae > Pachypeltis > Pachypeltis micranthus. Next base: position 76,780,620 of record CM035768.1, on the reverse strand, counting down.
CAATTCCAGCATCAGACTCCTACACTTAGGACACTAAGATCTGTTGTTAAGCTAGCTATACTGTTACTTTTAGCTGCGTTTCAATCCTCCTCACTAATTGGAACTGAGCTGTTTTGCCACTCGAATTCTCTGGTGAACTGGCATTCTGACTGACCTTTAGGAGTACGTTGAGCTCACATTCATCCCTGCAAAATAAATTAGCAGAACCAATTAAGCAAAATTTTTGATGGCGATATTCATTAACATTGTGCTGCCTTATCAAACTTATATGGTGTTGGTACACATATTTTTTCTACCTTAGGAACTATCTCTGAAACTGCTTTGTTGTCAACAGAAACCATTTGCATGATGTTCCAAACAGACTGCTACAGCGTATAAGACAAACTAATCTGCACCTCACGTGATACCGAACCCAAAATCTTTTGTAATCCATAATTTAAAATTGTTACATTGACATATGCTTCTGGCGATGAAATTATTGATTCTAATGTTCCCTGTTGGCTGCTTTGTGGTGATCCAGAGCTATTGTGCAACCAGCGAATGGCTCCGTGTATTGTGTAGGGTCATACAAACTTTGTTGGTACTGCGAGGGTATGGAAAGGTATTGTTTCTTAGTTGTGTGTGAACGTGTTGTGAATGTACATGCTGTAGGTTGAGTGAGAGCTCTCTTGATTCTTTATAACGCTCAATAACTTCGGTAGCTTCTGAGGAGCATCGAAAATCTAATATTGTGTGAGAGTTGGCATAGCACCAACCTGTGCCCGCCAAACTCTGCCCATCAGATAGTTTCAATGCGTAATTATAATTATAAATGTCACAAAAAAGATTAGAAATATTTTTGTGTTCTTTGTATAGCTTGTACAGCAGAGCGATTCTTTAGAGTTGATCGAGCTCAGGAGCATCTCCACTATTTAACCGATATAGCTAGTGATGCGTTGTACATTTTGGATCAAACTATGATCTTCTCCGATGATGATTTGGTATCACTACCTGATGATGACCCCGACGGTCTGCTTGACGACGACTCACCTGATGTCAGGTAATAGCATAACATACCAATGTTGGTAAATCCCTTGTTAAGTTACGCTTGCTTAAGCGTACTATCAGCTACTGGATAGTATTACTAAATAATGTAAATTCTCATCCAGCCCTACAGAAGAAACTAAACAAGGTATAAAAGTGGAGACTGCCATCACACCAGCTACCGAGCAGCCACCAGTTGTAAAAACTGAAAAGAAAGAAAACAAAAAAATTGAAGAGCAGCCAAAACAAGAAACTGGCTACATCAGGTACTATATTAAGCAGTATTAAAGCATACATACTGTTCTGAGTCTACAAGAATGGTTTGGTTTCCACCTCCTCAAGGGTTGCTTGTGCAAAATATCTCGTTGGCTTCCTCACACGCTGAACTACGCACCAGTTCTGTGTTCAATTTCATGTACAACCCTTATGCGTTGATAAAGTGTAATGTCTTGAGTGCTGACATCTTTTACGTATGGTGAGCGCTGCCTAGGAGGCGTGGCCCTTGGAAAGGCGACCAGTTACGGCGCACTATCCACAATATTGTTTCATGTAGATCGACTTTTGCTTCAGGGGTCCGAGAGAGTTTCCTAGTCTTTCCTCTGTTTACCTACTTTTATCATTAAATTGATTATAATGTGTTGTGGGGCCATCACACGTACTATAAGATTGAAAGAAGAATATCTAACATTCCATTGACCAGGATCCAGTATTTTTTTGGGACGTTCTTATTATTGTTTGAGGAAAGCATCGCAGCAGGAATCTTGAAAGAGTCTTAGCTTTTGAAGTGCGTGTTTCTTTTCTCTCTAAAACCTAAAACTAATTTATTTAGGTTCTATTCACTACTATTTATATTAGTGTCTCAAACTACCTATTTCCGTGTCTTGGAAAAGATGGCTCACAAATTGAGCAAGATTCCATTCGCACTTATGCTTGTTAATGTCATACCAGAGTATTTTCAAATCAGGGATTGTCGCAGAAAATGAGCAACTGACTCCATGCTCATGAAATGAATGAGTTAGGAAGGCGCATTAGGGATTTAGCTGCACGTAAATATACACTGAATGAAGGTGGCGTGACTTGGTTGAACAAGGGTGAAAATCGAGGTATGCCCACGCAGTCGAGAGAAAGAGCAGAGTTTCGGAGAAGAAAGAGTTGGTGAGGTGAGCAGTGCATAAAAGACGAGAAATTTTAAGTAAGTACTTGCGTCTTCCTCTCATTATCTTATTGTAGAAGGAGCCGTTTGAGATTTGGATAAAAGGGGGGAGGGAGGGCTTATGATGATTAAAACGAAATGTATGAGAAGAATGGGGAAGAGTAAAGTAGCATTTTCTTGTGAATATTAACGAACAAACTAATTAACTAATGTGCAAGTAAAGCATTCGAGTTTTTCTCAGTAACAGGTTTCCATTTAAAACCATCATTATACTCATATGGCAATTTTAAATAGCTACTGTTCATTTAGTTGTTTATATGTAAAGCATATCCAAACGTCCAATTAACAATCAGAACTACTCGAAAAACAAAGGTGTCAAAATGGTGTAAGAACATGTCTCACCAGTACTTATTTAAGGGCGCAGATAAATAAGATTTGGAGGGAAACAATTTATGGGACGCATCATGTGGCTTCACGTAGCTTCATATTACTCATCTTCCCATCCATTATTTAATGTTGATGAATTATTACAGCAACCTTCTAGATGGAGTGACCACGAGTGTGGTGAAGGCAGCAATGGCGGGTGACATAAAGAAAGTGAGTATAACCATGAAGGTGTCAGTATTTTGTCAGCTGTATGTTTCACTTCAACACATTTGGGGATGAAACTGTATTATGATGCATCGCGAATGTTTGCATGTAGCATGGTGCTGTTAGGTAAATTTTTCTTGAATATGAAGTGTGCATGATGAGTTGCTTGCCAGATGCGTAGCTGTGCCACTTATTCTGAGCTTCCCTATAACTTATAATTTCATTCCCCTATGCACGTGAAGGTTCTTTCTTTCATCAACCACTTCCCCATTCCAATGTGGGATCAACTAGTACTTGGTTCTTGTAATCCAATGTAAGAAAACAAGCCTTAAAAAGGCATTCAAGAAACGTTAGTATTATGATTGAATAGTGATATCGCACTAAGTGAGTTGGGGATTGAGTATGATACCGCCCAAATGCAATTGGAACAGAGAGTTTTATTCGCTATTACACTCGGAGAAGTTACCACCACAAACAGGAAACTGGGTGGGAGCAAATGCGAGCACAGGCGACAGGATGACGATAGAACCGCTCAGTTATGACTGACGACAGCGAAGTTTCGAGCGAATGCTTCAGACGGGCCTCCGCTGAATAGAAGAGTTCAATTCGTCCCAGTACATCACTCTGCCATTGATGAAGTGCCTGTCCTCAGGTACTCATGAACACTGCAGTTTCTTGCTATGTACTGCAATCAGAGCGTAGCTAATTTTAAGCAGAGAGGAAGATAATTGTGATTAAAGCATCCAAAAATATGCCTATGTTTGTGATGGAAGTATTGATTTAACAAATACAAGTAAACACGCGCTTCACAATATTGTTTCTGGCGTATAGATCTTCTGGGGATCATACATCATGGAGCGGTGATGCCTGTGTTGACAGTATTCACACGTGTATGTTAAGTGGCAGCTTCTTAAAGTGTGTGAAGTTTCCAGGAAATTCGTCGACAAATTGTGCATTTCTTGATGAAAACGTTGGTACTTTTGTACCCCATGTTGTTTGCCACAGATAGGGCAGGGATGTGGATCTGGAGGTGGAGTTCATCATCAGACCTTTTCAAAACCGCATGATTTCCCCGTGTTCGTTGTTTGAAAGGCAAGGGAAGATGGCGATCTTATGGAAGGTTGGAGGATTGTGAGGTTTTTGCAGCTCCGTTGTAACGGGACGAACACTAATGAAGACTATCCCATTCAATTTCATGAGAATGGCCAAATTTCCTCGTATTCATAAACATTGAGCCATCCATACCTCCTTCCCTCTACAAGTACTGGCCAATAAGGCGCTTTAAGGTGATGAAAAGTGTGCACCTACAGGCACACTCGAACAAATTGTCTTAACAACTGACATTAAGAAACGTAGCAAAATTTGATGAAAATTCATGAGGTCTCTTTGTATTTATTTAATTACACTGCACAATAATAATTACATCAAGTATGTTCAGTCAATCAGAGCACATAGGGTCAGCACTTCTGCACCAACAAAGAAGGATGAACTATTTAATAACAAGAAGTAAGCTTAACCTTTTCTGTGAAAATATTCTCACAGGTTAAAAAATGCATCGAAGGCCCCATAGAAGTACTTCCTCAGTTTTACACTCAAACACTTCCCAAGACCCCCCTCTCCCCACCAGAGCCAAGTTCAAGACCATCAACACAAACTAAAAAGCAACTTCATTCCTTGATAGGCAGCACAAATCATTAGTAAGCATACAACAGCTTAAAGAAGTCAGTAGTAAGAGAGTGGCTCTCAGGAACATTGATCATCACTGCTGAATTTGAAATTTGTAAATTAATTGTTTACGCGGAGAAAAGTGTTGGCATCGGCTTAAATCCTTCACACATATCGAGCATACTATTCAAGAATCTTGGATAGACGAGAAGCCACCCCATTTCCCAGATGCATATGGCCCCCATTAGTGAATTATCATTGTCTGAGACCTTGAATCCAGCTTTTCAAGCATTGCATTGCATGTACAATGTTTCAGTTCAGTATTCACTTAACAGTGTCTATTCTTGAACAGTAATCAATTGTGGGAAAGTAGTAGAAGGTCAAATATTCATTGCGTATTAGGCTATAATGATACATTTCTTATTTGTACGTTGAATTTTTAAGAAATGCGACGACAAACTATTACAAACAATTAATGAATCACTACTTATAATTGAAGAAAGATAAAAAATGAAAAAGAGGAGTATAAAAATACAGAAACAATAAGATGACAATGAATATAAAACTTGGGAATTAGAACATTTAGGCCAAATATATATAATAACAATGTTCTTGAAATGGCCAAGCTGGAGGGCAAAATGAACAGCTACAGGTAATTTATTTTAAAAGTACAACTGACTGTTGGGGCAATTTCAAATTTACAAGATGAAAGGCGTTTCTGTGCTAACACAAGAACTTGAACTTGCTTAATCCAGAATGATGTGCATCAGCACTCACGTCAGTCCTCCCACACGTGTATCCCCTTCAACTCTGCAATGAAGTCGATTTGCAACATCTACACAATAAGAATTTCACTTTGTCACTCGTCAACAATTGTTCTTAATCATTTTCAACACCTTAATACAATCACATGCTGAAACGGACAATGGTAAAATGTATTTATCTATTTCATGGCTGCATCTCAATGTTAACATGGTTTTAGCACTGTTTCTCTTCCTGGCATTGTATACATATTGGTTTTTGAGAACGCGCTCCGAAATTCATTCAGGTTTTTTTTTTTTTTAGTTAACCTACCGTAGAATTGAGCATCTTAGTAAAATACTTGATATGCTTTTCAGCTGAAAGACTTGCATGGGCATGGTTACTCTCTCCTTTCTATAGACTCTTCAGGCCAAACTGCTTTACACTACAGTGCACAGAATGGTTATAAGGATGTCGTAAAGTACTTGATAGCAAGTGCCCCTCGTTCAATTTTGAATATGGCTGATAAAGAAAAGTAAGATGCTTTTGAAAAAACTATTTAACTAGTTGTGACGAGTGGACTAAATTGTAAATGTTCAACGGGTAGTTAGTAAATCAGCTAAGAGACATATGTTTTCTACGCTGTTATCCTTACACAAAATTAACGCTGAATCACAAGTATCCAATAATACACTCCTTGAGTGAAAGATGAAAAACCATAATAATTATTATTAACGTGTTTTTATGTTCAAATTTCAGAGGGGAAACTGCTCTACATAAAGCAGCCCGAAATCGGCACCGAAGTATTTGTTGTATGCTTGTTGCTGGAGGGGCATCACTGTCACTTGAGAACAACTTTGGAGACACTCCTAGATATCTTGCTCTTGAAGCCAAGGATAACCAACTTGCATCATATTTTGAGAGTAAGAACTCATTGTGGTTTTCGTTCGTTTCAAATCAAAATTAATTAGAAAGTTTCATCGACATTTTTGGAGTGCGGTTTGATATAAATTGCCAAAAAAAAAAGATGTTTTTATACGTTTTCTCCTTCCACTCCCCCTAGCCATCAATGGACAAACTGAGCAAAAAACCCCGGCTCAATTGGTCCAGTTGTACTCCCGTAAATCGAACAACACTCAGCATGCACCGAAATTAGGTTTTGTCGATCCAGTGAGCCACAAAACTTGATAATCTGAAGAAAACTCGACCTTTTTTTTACATGATTGTAGTACTACCCTTTACAGTTTGGTTAAAGGAAGTAAAAAGTGTATTATCAAAGTGTAAACAGCTGGGTAGCACGTGCACAACTGTTATCTTATCCCTTCAGTACATGAAGGAAAAAATGAGCAGTTGAATGAGGAAAGTAATTTCAAATAACAAAGGAAAAAAAGGTGTATTTAAAAAAACGGTAAAGAAAGGTGAACGAAATAACTTTGAATGAGTTTAACTTCATTGAAGCTCTTGTTACGAGGGGGGTCTGGAGATGTTTGGGGATTCGCTGACTCAGGCAAAAATGACTGCGATGGCGAGGAGCTCTGATCTAATAAATCGACTTTCGTCAGGATTATGAGCCATTGTTCTAACAACTAGCCCACAATCGCCCAGCGCCTTTAATAGGAGTCAGCCAGTACATCCTTGATGAGATGACGAAGTAATGGTGTAAAATGCAGTTGATCTGCTGGCATGAAGTGCAGAAGAAATTTAGAATGGTCTTACAGGTTTCCACCTGTGTGGTTGGAAGGAGCAAACAAGTTGTGATCAAACGAGTAAGTATCAAGGCATGAAAAAGTTTAATGCGTGTTGTACGAAAATTGAATCAAGTGTTGTAAATGCCCGATACGGTGAACTGCACAAGATGCAAAAGCTGCTCAACTGAAGGCAGAATAGTACGTGGTGTGACACTTGTTTCTGGGTCACCTAACCATTTACATTTGCTTCCCCTTTTCTGTTGTGGGCTGAATCAGCCTCTGCAGCTGAGTGGGCCTAAGGTCGAGAAATATTCACGCGCAAATGTTAACATTTTTCAAATTTAGAATTGAGAGCACTTATCAGTAAGCAACGGTAGCTACATTGTTAACATTGCCAGCTCCATTACCATAAGAGCCATTCAAGCTCAGCTCGAAGGTGCATTTCCTTTGCCCAGCAAGAGACTTACCATATTGCAGGGATACATGTAAAGTGACACAGGCGACCTGTGCAATCTAGAACGAGGAATGGCCTCTCAACAAAAGAAGTACTAAAAGGTTATTTATGTATTCGTTACTTGACCTCATTACCCCTGTGGTGTAGTTCTTTCACAAGTTAATCGATGGTTTATTACTTTTTTCAGGCCAAGAACATTTTCATCAGTTTGCCGAAGATCTAGAAACTATCTCATAATTATAGCACCTATTTCCACACATTCACATGTCAATTATTCAATATTTTTTGAGATTTGAAGTTTGTCGGTATAAAATTTGTAAATCGTTAGAAAACGTCTATTAATGTTGGCTATTGGATCTTTAACATAAACCTTTGAATTAATTGTACCTTAAAATCGCATATAAAATTTAGACTCCCTAGTGGTTTTACAACCTTTGATAACTCTTAATGAATTAGTTGAGAAGCCCCTTGAAGACGTTGGTAGAATGTATTAGAAAATAGTAATATTCTTACGTGAACTGTCCTGTAAATAAAAAATGTAACGTAAGAGAGGAAACTGTAGCAATATATCCTCTGGAAAGACGTTCAGGGGAAACCTGAAGACAATATTAAAGAACCTAAGTTTGAGTATGGCAAAAACTTCAGTATTGCTGGTTTGATACTGCTTTCGATGTTTTACAAGCCAATATGAGTACTTGAATGCAAATAGCATTATATAGATTATGTATGGTTAACCATTTTATTAAGATTTCACGTCACTGTTCATGGAAGGTAAATAAGTGAAAAATCATCGATATTAAAAAATAAAAGTAAACATTATGCAAAAAATAAAATAAAATAACGTTTTTTTAAATAACAGGGTCATAAACAGAAAAAGAAAAGAGAAAAAAGACAATCAAAACTTCCCATCTTCTTCAATTTATACATTGTCTCATAAAAAGAAATAATGTTGAAATACATTATTTTTGGTAAAATAAGAGTATTGATATGCTTAATCGCAAACTCGTGCCAATACATTGCACCATTGGATACGATAATGTATCTCATATATATTCAACTTACTTATTATGACCATATAAATAGTAACAATAATCAATTCCATCCTGAAAATGGTATGTGAGACACGAATGACCAGTAGTTTTGTGAAAGCTAGAACTTGAAAATTTTAAATTTTACTCATTGTGACCAAAACGAAAAACAAATAAAACGCAAACGGCTTAACAATGTATGGTTCAGCATCACAATTAGAATCTTCCATTCGTTTTTCATCCCCACGTCTTTTACCGCATTTTTGTTTTAATGTTGTTTGTGTTATTTCCAAAAATGGGCGGCAAGCGGTATTAAAATTTACTTTCAGTTTTTATTGGATGCTCAAAGTGTTTCTTCTTTCCCCTCTCAATAGTTTTTTCTGGGTGAACCTAGTTAAAACGTATACTGTCAGAATATACCTATAAGGCTAACATGAATTTAACTAAATTAAAATATAGCCTAAAATATTTATAGGTGATTACCGAAAGACATTGGGATATCACCAGCCTCTTCAGAAAATGATACAGAATTGGGGTTATTTGCAACTACGAAACAAATTATGGTTCAATTTGTGTTAATAACAAGCCAAGCGTATAGTTGATTTGTCAGACAATAGTTTGTTTGTTTTGTTTTTTTTTTTCAGAAGAAAGCTCATATTGCTAGGTTAACAACCAATTGAATGAACGATTGACAAAAATTAATATAACTAAAGTTGTCATGTTAACAGTTACCTATCCAGGAATTCCTTGCATAGGCGAAACAGGCTTCCCCAAAAATTGTTAATTCCTTCCACTTCGGCAAACTGCCATGCCACATCTACTCCCTTCGGTACCTAATCGCATTATGAGGAACGATTTAAATATTCAAACTTATACTTAACATACGCATGAGTCTATGATACGAGGGCTTCAAATGAAATTGTATGACTTTTTTTGTGAATGAGCTGGTATCTCGATATTAAAGTTGGTTACACACCACTACCGTTGGTTACAATGTGCACCAAAGATTTTTATAGCGGGTTTGAAGCATGTGAAATGAGAACCGGTCTTTTTTTTTTTTTTTTTTTTTTTTCATCGTATAAATACAGTATTGACGTTGAGAATTTTCAAACCAGCTTCTAAGTGGCATTTTTCTGACTTGGAATGTGGAACTTATACTCAATAGTGGCATAGTTCAATCACCGAGTAGATGTGCTGTTTTACCACGTAAGATGATGTTTTATCCACATATTTGATACTAATCAATCAAGGAACACAGTTGGGTGCGATTTCTTCAATCAAAAGTAGTTAGCCAAAGTGTCTATTGTAAATTATAGGGGCAACAAAATGAAGAGCCACTCTTCAAATAAAATACTTAATAAGGCGCAGTAATATTTTTTTGATCCTACAAAGTATTTATTTTCTGTACTTAGGAATTGTTGTATCGGTTTATCAAGTAGTACAGAAGTCCTTCTGTTTACAACCTCATTCCGGCTTAACTTACAAAGAATACACTAACCCTGTACTTGTTCGACTGATGTCCATAAGATAATGTGACTCCCGTATGATTTTGTGAACAGTTCTCAATTGTCATCGCGCACTAACTACAACCTCTTATCGCGCGACGTTTCCATTGGTATCCAGTATTACCCGGACGCACAATGAAAGTGCCTATGAACTTCTGGCAGCTTCATTGTGCCAATCTTTTTTCATTCAACTTCTCCTCCATGACAGCCATAAAAGGTAGTTTGGTGCTTTATAAAAATTGGTTGTGTATAGCAAGTAATAGCTCGAATAAGCTTCTTTCTATTTACTCCAGCTCACTCGGTAATATCAGTGCCTACCTAGGCAAATTGCGAATTTCATGACTGGGTAGGAAAAGTTGTGTCATTATCTCTCATACTACGGTTGGTGAAAAGCTAGTATGATACGAAGTGTGTATGGCAGAATATGAGAGCAAGCTCAGCAATTTATTGAGCCCAGTAGCAGCGTGCTGCAAAAAAAAAATGCATCGGTATCAAATCATTTGAGAATTTTATTAAGCCAAATTACTTGTGTAGAAGCTTTTCAATAAGGAAAGCGTAGTTAATTTAGTTAGCAGCAATGTGTGTAGATATATCTAATAGCAATTTCAAATTCTATGGCTCTACGCTTGTATTTCATGTTGTGATGTTGCAAATTCTCTTTAAAATGTGTTAGTCCCAGGAAAATATCAAATAGCAATGTTGACCACCCAGCAGGTCCAAAAAGCTTTGGTGGTTTCATAATTAGGAGCTGAATAATTAGGAAGTTAGCAGTTAGAAGTAGCTCCTTGTCACATAGCCATTCAATGTCTGTTTAATCGATGTTTATTGACTTCCGACGCCCTCATCAAAGTTCTTAAGACAAATATGGGCGTCTCAAATTAGAATGTAAATCTTCTACGACTTCTTTTTATTCTTTCTCTTTATCTCAAAGATGAGTAAGGGAAGACGTTTGGGAGAATGGTAATTCGTAGGAGTTACTTTGAATGTCAGTTTTCACTGCAATGTCCTGAAGGGGTTAAACAGTCTATATCTCATTGTTACCCAAAGTGTTCTCACTGACAAATTTTGTTTTATTTTTTTGTATTTTTCCACTTCACGTTAATGGTACTAACCCACAGAATACTAAATTTCCCAATATTTTCTTAAAATTTGAACGAAAAAACTATATTTATTTCCTAGTGATGTGTTTCTATGATAATTCTTGCCTTACGAAAAAATAAGATGTCAAAAGATAAGAGGAACGAAAAAATTGCTTTTCAAAAATGTAGCTTCAGGTGAGGACTAACCAAAACTCACTTCAAGGGTCCATTCAAATGTTCAATGACTGTGAAATGCTCATCACCTTTGAGAATGACTTATTAGGCTAATAAAGCTCATCATGGAATTACATATTCTTGTGCTTTCAGATGAAGTTATATTTCTATAAACTAGTCTCTTCTTTAAAAGAAAGAAGGTACCATCTGATGTTACCTACTTCAAATGACTTGTAGAGCCCTATTGAATTTGTTCATAGCCACGTTGTAGAATCACATGAGTGTAATAATTAGATAAAACTAATGCTAACACGGCTGTGTTGGCATTTTTCTGTGTTGTACTGTCGATTAAGTGTAATAACGTTGCAGCTTTGTCATTTCATCCCAACTACTTGCTAAATATATATTTTTTTTTTTTTGTGATTTGAGCTAAACTGCTCTGCAGCTTAGATGGAAGGTGGCGACGATTTGTTAAACCCTTAACTGTAAATAATTAAAATTGGAAAGGACTGATTTTCTTCTTTCAGAAAACATCCGTTTATAGCAAATAAAATTAATTCCCCGATATTGTTGCTCTGACTGTATTGCTTTGCTTTTGTTGTTCTGTACATGTGTCAGTATCTGTGTATCACCTATGAACAGTAATAAATCATTTAAAGACGCAATCCTTCTGAATTGGGACTAGAGTTTTTATTTCCTCGTTTTACTTGCCGCATTAAACCTTCATGCAACTCTGTTGTACGCTATTTTCGAGATAAGTTTGAGCCAGTAAGAATGGCCGGGTAAATGCAATGCAGTGAGGAGAAGACGATTTCAAGTTAAATAGCTCGATATTTTGGTATTTGCTTGCAGCATCTACACTACAATTCATTCTATGAATACAATCAAATACACACAACTTTCTCAGCCTCACATGCATGCAATGGTTTTCTTGACTCTAGCAATTCATCAAATCAGGTTTTCTTTCTATTTAAGGCGTGTAAGGTTCCAGAATCGTGCTACTTCTAGTTGGGATAAGAGGAAGCTTGTGTTGAGTGCTCGGGTGATTCGAATGACTACATACATGATTTTTTGGGAATGAGCGTGTTCACCATTTTGAAATAAACGGGTACTTACTTTTAGAAATGGTAGTAAGTGAAACGACAGTGGTTGGAGTTCCAGCATTTCTGGAGTAGCTTCCATTTATCTTATGAGTAATATTAAACAGCCAACGCATAGGCACTTTATTCTACATTTGGGCGGAGAAAGGATAAAAACTGGGCTAAAATCGATTTTCTTCGAAACGAGTAAGGTTAACACACTAGAAAGTGATCTTTTAACCCTTTCGCTGCTAACGACCGAACCCCTGTGTAAGACCATGGCTAAACAAAACATGGCGGCCCGCGGTAAACCTGCGCTTTCGAGCGTAGTCACTCTCATGGAACAAAACGTTATTTTTCTCTCCTACTACTACCGCGCGATAAAACCGCGCCTGCATTAGCTCGATATTAGGTATCGAAAACGACCTAGACATAATATGTGATAACATTATTATTCTGGATATATGAACCAAAAAGGAAAATATATCTTAATTGTCTTCGATTTGTTTCAAACGTGCCGCAAAAACTACATTATTTTACGATTATAGCTACGAATAAATAGGTTGGGAGGTCAGCAGGTACCTACTAGAAATACATATTACAGACAAATACATCCATATCACAAAAGAACAATAATAAATTTATTGTCACAAACCATTCATATACATGCTTTCATATAACACTTATTCAAAAGTTATAATATAATATATTAGTAAACTTTTGGAAGGGAGCAGTCGAGGAACTTGTGGAGGGTTGAGGCTCTTCATCCTCATTACGGGGGCTTTTGAGACCCCCTCGAGTTTCAACCATGTTTATTCTGGAAAATATCATAGATTAATAGCATGATGGGCGAAGAATTGAAACATACATACGTATATAACATCTAAGGGGAAAGCACAAAAAGTAGGCCACTAGACAAGTGAGATGGGTTTAGATATCCACATACTTGTTTTCAATCCTCCTCTCAATAAATTCCATAAATATATGCTCATTAGTAACAGTAAAAAAGAATGGTAAAGTAAAATATATAACTTACCACAAAAAAATTGCCGAAAACGCAGGAGAAACGTGTTTGGTTGAGGCTGTCGTCCGACTGAAAATTGAAAACCGTCGCTACCTGAACTCCTTGGCGGGTACTCCCCGCTCATTTACAAGGGTCATTCCCACTACTACCTGTATTGAAAAGGGCTTATGGAACTGCTACTGTCTCAATACGGGCTTGGATTGTACGGGGTTTTCGCAACGTGCCTTCGCACTCTAGTCATGGGGAAGAACACGAAAGCGCGGTAATACCGCGGCTAGCAGGGAAGGTGTTAACCCCCCTTGTTTCGTACAAACTATAAGTGTCAAGTGGTCACTTTGTCATGCTCAGTAGAGCTATTCCTAAATAACATGTGAAGATAGCTTTAATCAGTAGATGACTCAGTTTAGTTTGTACCAATATTTAGGAAAGAACGACACATCTTTATATTCATTTCTGCAGAATTGCTTAGGCACTAAGTCACTAGCCAGGTACTGTTGAACAATCATTGAATACCAGACCCGCTCTTCTGTTTCAGTCGAGATCTTGTTCGTCAAACATAACAACAAATTTCGTGACTAGTTTTCCGCTCCAACGATTTGCTTCTTCAACTTCAATCGGTTCTTCTCAACTCACCACAGCATGGCAATACCTCTTTCTTTCCCACGGGATGAGGATATGATAAATTTGACACAAATCACTGAGAATGTTTTGCCCAAGCTCTGTATTATGATTTTAGTTTATGATTACCTTATTAAGTTATAGATCAGTTACAGAAACGAGAAACGAGCATTAGTTAATGGAAAGCGTTGCAGTGCAATGTCTCTGTTACATGTTATTCACCAAATGACATAAAATGTCGACAAACATTATTGAAAGTTATATTGATGACAAGGGTCACACGATTGGAGAACAATTGTATTTTTATAGGTGTTTAGCAAGTGTATGCGAGAATTCCGAGTGTCTGATTCCAAAGCTGTGTGCCGGAGAAAGATCAATGCGTATCTGAAACATAAACAAATTTATCATGACTTGCGTTTAAACAATTAAAAATTAAATACTTTGTGATTCAGTTAACTTCTACTGGCGCCTTCAGCAGTAGTGGATGATTTGAATTTGGAATATAAGACAATTACTAATGGGAAAATACATTGAAAATTGCAAACAATAACCAAGAACGCCAGTATTCTCAAGTGTTTTAAACTAAGTCAGTTGAGAGTGAATGCCGTCTATTCGAGAACGGTGTCATCCAATTAGACTACCAAAACTACCCATTGTTACACCCACTTAACTAGTGGCATTCAATATCTTACATATACATCTTTGGATCAACCTGAGATACACAAATGAGAATTCAATTTTGTCAGTATTTTTTTTAAGAAGATCAACTCTGTTGCAAGCTCTCCCATGCATTTTCATTCATTGTATACTAATATTACGCTTCACGTCTCAGCTCTATTGTCAACCGCAAGAAGTATCATCAGGAGGCATTTCCACAGCACGGGAGGATTCCTAACAAGTCTGTCGAGGAATGAAAGAGAGCAGTCATAGTTGCTGCCTTCCCGTATTTTATTACTACACATGCGCGGAAACTGCCAATGCGGTCTGTGTGTCTGTGTGAACGATTTTAAGAGAAAACCACCGAACCAAATCAGCTCAAACTTCATATCTCGCCCGCAGGTCATCATGGGACGCCAAAATAAGGGTATGAACAAAATCCACCGAAAGTTAACTATAGTTATCATGGTGATCAAAACACCAAATATTTTTTTTCTCAAAAACGGCTCTAACGATTTTGATTAAATTTTTTATATAGATAGCTCTTAATAAGATAATTATACCATGAAATTCGTATTTGTGGGAAAATGACGAGAGCAGCACAATAAATTATCAAAATTTTCGACGAAAAGCGTTTTTGCCGTGGTTTTTTTCCTTTTAAATTCTGCTGGAATGTAACTAGAATGTTTAAAAAAAAGTCGTGTTGTAGTCCAATCCAATACCTGTGTTTAAAAACGCTCATGATATACATGGGGCTCACTCCAGAAATTCCTGAATTTCAACTACCGCCGCTTCGCTTACTACCAGTTATTACCCAATAACTCTGCAAAAGTGATTACTATCCTCCTTCAAAAAATGTGTGTTTACAGCCTTATTAATTTTCTGTATACCCATTGCTCAATAATGGTCCTGAAATGAGTACGAGCAGCACAATAAATTCCATGACTGTAGGCGCTACCGCTTCCTGCTGCTGTGACGTGTTGTTTGACCAAGTTCAAAGAAACAGAGTGATAGATGAATCGATTAAATAGAATTAGCCATGTACAAAGTGAATTGACGTAGAGCTAATGAAAGTTGTGTGTTGCTACACATCAGATATTTCAGATTGAAACGTAATTGTAGAGCACTGAGAGTCTCAGCATGGCACAAAAGGTGAGGCCCAGGCCCCAATATGGGTGGGAGGTAGGCAGTCAGGAGTAGTTTAGTTAGTTAGGCTACGTAACGTTATGATTTAGGTTAGGAATAGTATACATATGGTTGTAACGGGGGGGGGGGGGGGGTTATAAAAGTACTCTCCCTCCTCCCATCAATTAGTAGTTTGTAAGTGCTTAACGAGGAGAGGAATATCCTAGTACTCCCCCCGAGGTGTGAATGTAAATTTTAGGGAATGAAAGCAAGTTATTTGGAGTGAATGTATGTGTTAGTCTTTGTTCTCTATGTTTTGTGTGTGAGTGCGTTGTGTATGTTTAGGAATATGCCAGGTGGCATTATGGGTATGGGCAAGAGGAGGCGATTAACCCCAATAACCTGCCAGGATTAGGCAGCAATGGGAAAACTACATGATACAAGAAGAGGGAACAGAGTACTGTGTGCCAAATTCGCCATCCCTGCCCTAGAAAACCAAAAATAATTAAGCCTAATAGGTTACTATAAACTCCTTCTCGGTCATCCAAAAACCTGGCGCCACCACAAGTTCCAGCTTGGAAATGCCATGAGGTATGACCAAACCAGGAGGGCCTGCTGTTCCCGGGCACGGTGAAAGGTACGTCACTGCTAAGGTGAAAGCATCCTTGCAATAGAAGAGAATGAATATGGGGTGACCAGAAAATCTGACTGGGGAAGGAAGAATGTGAATGTACTAGCAAAGCTATCGAGGTGTTGATGGGTTATTATGGGCCCGTATATCGGTTAGGTGCAACCACCTCCCACGTTCTTTTCACGTCTATTTCCTTATTTAATGACTGTTCCTAAACCCTCGACGATGGTTATATCAGTCATAAAATAAAAAAAAGGGATCTAACGGCATACGCAGTTCCCAGGATGCCACTTATCCAACCACACCTGGTGTTGCTTAACTTCGTAACCAGAAGAGAACCAGTGTTTTCCACATTAACACGTCATAGCCACACATTCTTTAGAGCAGGGCAAACACCTGCTGTACTTTTGACAGGCCTGAGTGTGTTGGCTGTAGAACAAGTGCCTAGAGTCCCCCAATTCCCTATGTAAGGATAACACGGGTGTTGAGATACTGTCATATATAAGAAGCAACAAACCTGTGTTTTAGAAATCCCTAAAAGTTTAAAAGTACACTCAGTACCAAATTACTTCCCCAGACTACACCATAAGTTTCAATGTGTCCTAACTAGTTTATAGGTTACACGTTCTATTTATACTGCATCCAATAAGATGTGATACGCATGCTTTCCTGCTTCACGACATCTCATGTGCCAACCATGCCATTTTTTACTAACCACATCATGCAAATAAAAACAAGGAGTTTGCTACAACTCGGTAAAAAAACTCGAGTATTGGTCAAAAGTTAAGAACAATAATGCTACTAATATGATAGTGCACAAAATTCTAACAGTGGATATTTGTTTAAAACAATGTTAAACACGTGTTACTTAAAAATGGTGCTGAAGTCTTGTGATGAGTAAAAAACTAAGGCTATAAATAGGTGTCTGAGCTGGTGGGATTTTCTTTAAGCCCATATGATACAGCAACGTACTGTGGTAATGGAAAATGTTTCTCCCTTTGTCATATGGCTCTGAGAGGTTTAGATATCCAGAGTAATTTGAGTGCCTGATCCCAAAAGTGAATGTTGGAGCGTAAGGTTTGGTCACTGAAACCTACCAATAGGAATAATGGCCATTACAACACAACAATTTTGTTTTTTGTTTAATCTTTCAAATTCAGAATCTGTTGTAGGTTTTGTTTGCTGAGAGGACATAACTGAACACAGTCGTGTGCACATTTAACTGTTGAATGCACAAAATATGAGGTGGCCAATTAGAGCTCAAATTAACATTATTGGCTGATGCAAGGCGGCTCATTCCCCAATATAACTTGTCTCCTTCAGTAATGTTTAGGAATTTAGCAGCATACTCCATTTGTGGAACTATCAATTGGAGTACAAGATAAGCCAACAAGCAAGATTTTAAAAACGTTTACTTATTTTTAATAGTAGTATGTACTAAGCCTCTCTTCCAGTACAAAGTCTAGCATTCAACTCAGCTGCCCTCAATGCATTCAAGGTTTTGCTATGCACATTTAAATTACTCCCCGCAACAATGCAGGTTATAACCTCAGCACGCCTTATATTCAGAAACATAATTTTCAGTACACCCACAAAATTTATTGGACGTCAAAATTTGTTTGTATGAATGGGATGCACCAGTTATTTCTGGTCATGCCTAAACGTGAATGGGACAACGAAGTTCATAGAAATAAACGGTTCTCAAAATGAAAAAGAGATTATGAAAAATAAAACAAATAAACTAACCTTCTCCGGGGAGTAAGATCCAGGCCCAGGTTTGATGAGGTTGCTGGATGGAGGAGTTAATCGTGAAGATACCGAGTATGCTGGAGACTTGGGCAAAGTTGCATCCGTTCCACCATTGTAAGTTCCTGGCCCGGGAACGTTAATTCTATCATCGCACGGTTCTTTGGACCTCCCTGACAAGCTGAAGGCAGGAGCAGAGGCTTTGTTACCTTCCTTTGTCGCACCCAAAACTCCAGGTATTTTATACGTATTGGGAGCTGAAACAGGGATACCAAAGTGCATTCAAAATAGCGTTCCATATATAATTTATACATACTCAGTGGAACGATCAAGGGGATACTATTACTGTAAGAGCTAAGGTGATAGAAATTAAAATATGAAATATTGAATCATTTGATTTGGCCGCAGTTATTGTGATGCCACAATCAAACTTAAGGCGACGTTTCATTTAATGTTCCATGTGCTTTGTGCAGATATAAAAGTCACTTCGACAAGCAACAGTGTGACAATGGTGGCTCAAAGCTAAGGTATGAACTACTCATGAGCTACATCTAGCTCTCATTCTTCTATCATAGTTTGCTAAACATGTCGACCCAGTGCCGTAAAATAGTCTACATTCTTCCAGGGTGACGAGTTTGAGAACCCCATAATGCAAACTCAGCATCTGACCATCTTATCTGGAAGGATAACAGTACGTAGACTGTGGCACATATATTCCTGAAGTTTTGAGCATAACCTGTTCTTAATATTGCGGATTCTTTGCCACAACTCACTCTGGACACCCATCGTACACTTATTCTAATTATGGTGACAATAATCAACCCTCATGTTAACTGTTTAGTTGAAACATTAGGTATTTACTCCCACTAATTTGTTAAATTATGATAAATGTACTTTTTAATTCAAGGAATGTGCCAGCCAAGTCCCAGTCATCAGCTTCACTCATATCCCCTTTGTTATTGTGCTCTACCCTTTGTATTGTATTACTGGGCTACATCAGGAACTACGCTTTAGCTAGGCTGTTGGGTTCTCGTTAACATAACTCAAAAACTAACCCTTGAGAACAGGTCTCTATAAGTGAATTGGTGAAATAAACTTATTAACACGAATATAGTTGTAGGAAATTCATTCAAATACAGTAAAAACAGTCTCATTCATAATGTAATCTATACCAACACAGTGGCTTGGCTCTTGATTTTCATTAAAAGATTCCTGGAATTGTTTCAATAAAGAACATCTTCTAGAGGATGGTACCAGTAAGACTGAATAAGTCCCTTGGAGATGTCTTGTGGTTAATTTAGTGACAGAACTAGGAAAGTCATTATTTGACAATGATCCATGAGGAAGAAAGCATTTCATCCACATAGATTCGAGCAATAGATAAGTGCCAGCAGGATTCTCATTGCGCACTTTGCTGCACCTTCAGCGGCCCCTGAAAAGGGAACATTCCATGGTTTCTAGCTCAACCTAATTGAACCCTCTAAATCGTCGTTGATTTATTTGGCACTCTGTATTCGCCACTTCTTGGCAAATAGTCAGTCATCTTCTAGACAATGAGAAGCCACAAGCTCTAAATTCTGTGAACGCAACTCCCTGACAAGGCTGGGCAGAATCTAATCGTTCATCGAACCACCTACCAAGTTACATCCTTTTGTTGCAAGTTGCAGGTACTGTGGGACTTTTTATGCTATTGAGCTGATGTATACACGATTTAGAGGCGTGCCATTAACATGACTTGCCATGTTACGAGTACTTGAGCTCCAAGTCTACTCAGGCTATTACAGAGCTGGCGGATCATCCTTCAGAGCCAACTTCGACTAATAAAACTCAGAACTTCCAAGCTTCTACCTGAGGAACAAGCTAGTTCTGAGATTGTGAAGATTGATAGGATATTGTGAATAAACGAGATGAGTCATTGAGAGAGGAAGAAGATGGCGAAGAGTAGTCAAAAGCACCTCTCTAGGGAAAAAGATAACTCATCAGGAGCTCAGTTTTACCCTGATGAGTGTACAGAGTTATGGCTTAAGGGGACAAGAATTTTACACCTCAAGTGAGGCACCAGAGCTAACGAGTGGTAGAGGCATTGGAATTCTACCTGATAGGCTATACAATGTTCTAATTGCTGCTTCCAAACAGCACTACACAACAAAAAACACGAAAGAAAAAGAAAGATCAAAATTCTTATGATGATAAGTATGTTACCTGGAGTGTTGTTGACTTTTTCAATCTGCGTCTTCAAACCAAACGTGAATCTTGGAGAGTTATCATGAACAAAGTTATCGCTTTTATGTGGGTTGTAATCTCCCGGTGCTGGAGTATTATCAAGCTTGTTTTCCTTGTTTCTTGAATGTAAAGACAAAGCTGGTGGACAATCTTTTCCTACAGACAATTGAGACATGAACTGCTACAACAGTCTATTGTGAATATGTCTACATAAACTAAACTCAAAGCACAGTAATATATGACACGAGATCAAAAGAAATGACTGAAGTAGACGTATTTTTGGAAAGATGAACGTAACATCGGTTTTCAACGCTCTCACTGGAAAACTTTAACTCACAGCGTGGTACGTCACTCTCTGCCTAGCATGATTGTGCAGTTTACTCTGTTCGACGTGACGGAAAAACGTCGCTAGGAAAATCCACCTTAAAACAATCAAACGCTGAGAAGACAGTATAGGCTGCCAAAATAATTGCAACTCACCTTTAGCACTCAGTCCAGTGATATTGTATTGACCAGGACCAGGGCCGATGCTTTCGTTTTTATTTCCAGATCTGGAAGATCGAATTTTACATCATGAAACTATTTAGTTCAAAAGAGATTAGAAAATATTTCAAGGATCAGAAAAATGTTTAACTAAAAGTTTCTGAGTTGGAAAGAATCTTAGAAAGCGATGAAGCATTCATAGCTCAACACTACAAGTAACGTTTATTTCTACCAAGTGCCTGTCCTTGTCCAATTAACTTGAACTTGATTTTGCAGGTAAAACATGTGTTCACCAAAAAACCCATGTTTTCACAATGTGTCAGTCTTTTTCCTCACAGTGGGTGGTTGAAAATCAACATACCAATTTGTATACTTCCATGCCTTCAGAACTTTTGAATAAAAATCGTAATTTTTAGTTGTTACCGCATAATACTCGTCGTACCTAACAGTATTCTTCTCTATACTTGAAAAACTGTTCGCGAAACCAAAAGTTGAAAAACGGATCAAGTATTCTTAAGTCAATTCATTTTTATGCGGTCAGAAGATGCACTCTGCCCATAGTAGGTTGTCAAGATTGGTTTGAAGGGCACATAGGTTTTGCAACAAGAAAAAACTTACCGAGCTCCAAAACTGAAGGCAGGTGCTCTCCCCTTCTTTGAGTCGGTCGTCGAAGTTCCTACAAAAGAAAATGAAGAGGTATCAATCAAAGAGTGTTGATGAATGTTTATGTAAATATTTTATGTTCACAGCCTTTAGTATGAAATTGATGACTATCAAGCAATTATTTGTGAAATGATCCATAATTTTCCAAAAATATTTTTTCCCTAGGAAACCTGAGATTTATTTGATGTTAAGATTAAATGAGGATACATAATATACTTTAACTATAACTATAACTGAAAGTTATACCTCTCAACTGGTGATCAATTAAGTTGCTCATCAAAATATTTAACACAGCAAGAAGAGGTAACTACAATATCGTAAGTCCCAGCATGATTGAGTCGTGTAGTAAAATTAAAAAAAAAATAAAAAGATCCTTCTGTGAGTGAACAGTGTACAAAATTTTTAAGTTTTGCTAAGGGTGTTGTAGCGTATGGGTTAGATCTAGACTGGTATAATGAAGGTTTCCAAGGACAGGATGAATATTGTTCAGAATCATGACCACATCCACGTAAAATAAAATGCCATTAGAGGTGACAAACAAAGGATCGGTTTATGTATGTTTCGAAATCTCCCATCGGCTCCCAGCAACGCTTTTGTTTGGTTTTCCTTTTTTGACTCAGTCAGCGTAGTCAACTGTTGAGAGGAAACATGCGTTTGCAAGGCAGGAAACAATTCATTACGTAAATCTGAGGCACTGGATTCACATTGACTACACGAGGTTAATCAATGGTCATCACTTGCTCATCTGTATCGATACTGAATCAAACTGTCGAGGAACAGGTATCCTAAGCAAACAAGCATTTCAACGATTTAGCACTTGCAAACAGCTCTAACAGCCTTGAACTTCAAACGAAATTGCTCAGAGACTAATCCAATCATTCTTCCACGAATGGACTAACTGAAAACGATGTTCAGTCATATGAAAATGAGACTAGTACTTTTAATAAGAAAATTAGGAAGGTTGTTTCATAGTCTTTGAAACTCTATTCACCAACAGGTGTACTGTCAAGTGCTATCTCAATTAGAAATACACATCAGCTTTCACTATATCCGCTGAAGCTTCTAAAGTAGTATGTTAATTGGCTAGAAAAGGAGGAATCCAAGCTTAGGTTCATCAAAACGACAAGTTCATCGACTGTTAGTGTTGTCAGCCAAGGACAGAATTGAATCACTACTTGGTGAAGTTCAAACTACTCAATATTGACTCAGTATTGGTGAAATTTCTCCTCAAGCTGATTCCAGTGATGTTGCTTCAGGTCAAGCGGAGAATTAGAGCAAGCCACCACAACATCTCACTCAAAACGTCCATTAGCCTGAGCCTAACACTTCACATCGGAGAACCGCATGAGCATTTCAGTACCTACATAGCATGTATGAACTGTAAGCTTCATGCCATAACCACCCTGATCACAATAGAGAGAGATGGTGTTTGGCATGAGTACTATTATTAATGTCGTGCTTGTGATGTTGCCAATGCTTATGTATTTGACAAATGGAGACAAAATTGTTAGATTAGTCAAAGAAATGTAATTGTATCGTGGCCATTATGTTGTCTAGTAATTCCATACTGCGGCCTCACAGGGCTATTTTGTTTCATTTTATTTTTATTTTTCTTGTTCGACTTCACTCAAACCCAATGTCGAGTCAGCATGCAAAAATGTTCACATGTTTACACGGCATCCAAAACAGTTACTTAATATTTTTAATTAGCTCCAAACGTCAAACTCAAGACTGCTATAGTCAATTAACTTGGTGAATCCCATACTAACTCTACTGGAAGCACGTAGGACACAGGTACTTAATGACAGGGATAACAAAATTCAAACATTAAAGTTAAACAACTACGCTAAACTCACCTAAAAGGTTCGGAAGAGTTACACAGGCTGGGCCAGGGCTAGTGAATTCGGCTGATATTGGACCACGCCTTTTCGTTGGAGTCCATGGTCTCTGCGTGAAACCACCCATCCTAAGGCAAAACTAGCTTTCTGAAACAACCATACCAGAAATAAATAACACGAACCATTGGTATTGCTGCTGGTAAAGTATGATAAGCAATCAAGACATTACGCCTTTCAATCATTACAATGAGTCGCCCCTTTTTCCTGGGAACACATAGTACACCATCAGTACGTGAATCAAGAGCACATATACAATACAATGAACACACGACTACACCTCTTGCAATGAAGAGTGTACATAGATTGTGCGCGTAGCTAGTTACATCGTAACTACAAGTGAAGCTGCAGGTAACTTTTCGGTTGCATGCAACTACATGTAAGTGAGGGCTCTGAGGCGGCGGCATCATCTCATTAAATATGAAGGTGAGGGTCAAAAACAAATTCAGGTAACTGTACTGCAAATTACGCATTGGCATTGTATTACAATGTTGCACTACTATGACATTATACTATACTAGCTCTACAGTGTTTAAAGAAAAGAGCGCTTTATGGAACCAGAAGAAGGAATCGCATAATTGTCTATAACTATCTCTAATGCAAAGATAATTTGAAAGGGCTCACTAGTGGTGTGATGATTTGATGAAGTTTGATCCGAGTACTGCCAAGTTTTTCCACTGAATCTGAGCCTATTGAGTTCAGTTGTGACACAAGGCCATCCCACCATGGGGGAGAGAAAGAGAGGGTGGGGAAGGGGTGTGAAAGGGGGTGGGGAAGAGAGGTGGGGAAGTGAAAGAGATGGAGGGAGAATGAGAGAGATGGTATTTATATAACCACCAAGAGAAGGTTAGGGACAAGTTCTTCCTTGGATATAAATTACGATTATAATTCTCCTCACAGTCACATTGGGGTATCCATAATTGTTACACTTAATTAAGAAACTTACTACCAAGAAAAAATTAAGAGCTAGGTTCTCAAATTTTCAATAATTTCAAATAAATTCAATATTCTTCAATAAATTGTTTCTTGAGGTTATTCCTAAAAGTTTCAGTTCGTACATCTAGTTGGAAATGATCATGATACTCGTTGTACATCTGTGTTCCCTGTACAACAAAGGATCTTTCAAATGAAACAGTTCTGTCAGCTGGGATTTGCAACATTTTTTCTCGATTTCTCGAGTTGCTTTCGTGCACATTTGCCATGAAAGGTAAAAGCTTCGTAGAGATAGTTGGGCTTTTCAAATTTATTAATTTTAAATACCATCGCAGCTATTTGTACCTTTCTCAGCTCTTATACTTTTAAAACGTTAAGCTTTTTAAAGGCAAGAGGGGAGTGGCTATCGAGTTTCAAGGGCATAACAAAGCAAATGGCAAAAGAAGGGAAGGGAGGAGAGGTAGAAAGATAATAGTTATAGACTACTTGACCTTGTGGCGACCGAGCATTCAACTGAAGACCAGACGAAGGTCACAAATGAATGCATTGGATCTACAGGCGTACAAATTTCTACGATACATTTTCTTCTATCAATGCCGCGGAAACAGAAGCGCCCTCATAAAACAACAAACGATCTGACAGATGAAACTTGAAGAAATACCGCAGACTCACCACCCTACATTAACAATGATTTGGAAGAATAAATTATATGATAACCTAGTAAGTTGCTCGACACTGATGCTCACTTCGTAAAAATTCGATTGTGCACAGTGTGCATGTCGAGATAAGCAGCGTAAAGCAACAATTTATTCGGAATCATGTAAAGGTGTTTGGGTGACTCCAGCTGGGACTCCAACGTCTCCACAAGGGTTGATAAGTATTGGCAGTTGGTAGACAAATATCTGTTTCAAATTCTAATTCGAATTCTAATTTTGAACGGTTAAATGGGTACGGGGGTTTCAATATTGATGCGTTTATAACAATAATTTGATAGTTTGGTTGCCATATTGCTAAACGGTATTCAAAAATGCACGTTATAATAATTTAATTTTTCGTTTCAAAGTGACTCTAGTGTCACGCAAAGGCTGATAATGCGCATCACTACATGCTACTCCGTGTAATCACCGTCGTGTTGGTATTTTATAGGACTGTACCTGTCTAACGAGCTAAAATGACCTCCTCCTCAGGTCGAATGTGCGAGTACTTTGTTAATTTTTACTTTCCGCTACCCGAAGGGAAGGAAAGTATAGTAATCGGCCCAAAAAAAAATTTGGGTTTTCTTCAGATCTTTACGTTTTGAGGCCTACTGAGTCTAAAAAACCTAATTTCGGCGCGTGGTCCGTGTCTGTAGTTCGATTTGCGGGAGAACGGCTGATCCGATTGAGCTGGTCCTTTTTTTGTTTTGTTTGTTATTTTTTGTAGACACCGAAATAAGGTTATGGACGATTTCGGTCAATGGGAAGGGGGGTGGGGGGACGAAAATGTACCAAAAACTAGGGTTTTTCGCATTTTTCTCGAAAACGGCTCTAACGATTTTGATTAAACTTTCAAATTATCTTCTACTACTCAATATCTAACTTTTCTTCTCCATACATATCTCCATGAAAATACGGTGAACGGAGATATAGGTCTATGAACCAAAAATAGATTTTTTACACTTTTTGGCAAAACGGCTTCAACGATTATCACCAAACTTTCACTATGTATCCAAATAGTTAATAACTACATATTGTTCTCAATAAATGGTCCTCTGACAGTCCAGTGAACAGAGATAAAAATCAAAATGTTTCGAAAATAACGTTTTTTCGAACATTTCCGTAAATTCCAGGGTAACTTCTTCACCAGATGTGATAAATTCTAATGGAGCGTCTTTTATTCACCCACAACAACATTCCGTTCTCCATAATTATTTCTGTATATATATGTTGAACGGAGATATAAGCCAAGTTAACTCGGAAAAGGAGATTTATCGAATATTAATTTATCGGTATTCCAATTTTCTCAAAAACGGCTCTAACAATTTCGATCAAACTTACGGAGTACTCTCAGCTAACTATTCTGTACATTTAGTTCCCCATAAATGTTTCGGTAGAAATGCGTTGAACGAAGATATAGCGCCCGCATATAGCTGGTGTTCGAATTTAAAGGGGTGGCGGAAAGTTGTGTGTTGCTACGCACCAGATACTTTTTTTAACACTTCTTGTCATTATACGCCTTACAACGATTTTGTGGCAACTCGAATACAATTTGATTAAAATCGAGGTTTTGATCAGCGTGCTAACCGCACAATTTACGGCCGATTTCTCTCTAAACCTTCGGCGTCTCACACTTACTCAGTAGACCAAGAAATCATTCTTATTTAGTTCAACCGCGTGGTGTTCTAAAATGTGTTTTTTGGAGTCAAAGGACCACAAAACGTTAAGGTCAAACTGTTTAGACAGGGTGCTGGGAAATTGAAGTTTAAGAGGCGAATCAAGTTGCTTAGAAGACACAAAAAGTGTTGTCTTGAAGCGAACTGGTGAAAACCCGTTTGAAACACTTTTCCCCTTTTTGGACCAGAAAAGCGAATTTCAAAGCGGGTTGTTTTCAACGTTGAAATAACGTAAATATACAAAAGAGAATTACCTGCGGAATGGTCTCAATTTAGGCGGCTCGGAGTTTAAGTTTATTCGATGCTTGAATGCTAACTGAAAATATTTAGAGCGAAGACTGGGAGACGGAGAAAAGAGCAGAAAATGCGGGAACTCGACTGTTGCACTACTGACCCGGTGCTTGACATCGGCAGGCACAATCAATAAGCAAAATCCGATCTTAACGGAGTTGAAACAACGGAAAACGTGGTGAGCAAAGTCTTTACGCTCTTCGTTCGTCGAAAAGAGCACATCATTGACCAAGGTTTAAGATCAACAATCAATTTAAAGGAATCGGCTCAACCGGCTCTCGGATATTGCTCGAAGTTTCGCCATTGACACGAATTAAAACCAGACGGCACAGAATTGACGAATGATTTTTTTATATTTTATTTCTGTTGTTATTTATTATTGTAATTATCTTCGTAGATATAACCAAGAAAAGGTAGATTGAAGGGGAAAATTGGGAATATTCTAAAACCGTTGTCAATTTATGTTGTGCAGTGACCCTGAATGTCCAGATAGTATCCGACAGCCGGGAACTTGGCAAGCCAAGAGGCGCACCTACATGACAGGACGGAGCTTCGTACGACGGTCTCAGAAGCTCGTGGAGTGGAGTCGGGGTCCCGGTGGTGTGAAATAAAATTCTGAGGGGTGCGTCAGCGAGCGTTCTCCATGGTATCACCACCCGCGTAATGCTCGGGTCGTATCTGAACTGGCGGTCGTTCTATCGTGGAACATCCTATTATCCCGCTTTCCTTCCCCCTTCCAATCCTTCTATCCCTAGAGACAGCGTCAGGTAGTATGGACGCCCAGGTATTTATTATTTATGTAGTTTCTTCATTTACGCTAAGCTTTGTAGGAAAAAAGAGAAAAAGTGTCTGTGAATGCGATCGCAACAAAACGGCGGAAACAAATCAGCTCGAACAAGATATTTAGCGCGCAGGTCACCGTATAACGCTAAAATAATGGTTTGAGCAAAATCCGCTACTTCAGCAATTCCAGAATTTCAACCACAGCTGTTTCACTTTTTTTTCTTTTTTTTTTGACCCGAGGGTGTGTGGGACAAGTCCCTTTGTCACTGCGGCCGCATATGGGCCTGTTGTGACGCTGGCCCTTTCTTAGTAGAAGGCGTCGTACATACCCATCCCCCTTAGGAAGCCGAGTATGTCCTTCACCGCAGAGTCCGCTACGGTTTGGGGTTCAGTGGTCCCCTGACCGAAGTATTCATAGCGTTTTGCTGCCAAGGCAGGGCATTCACATAGGATATGCTCTGCTGTCTCGTCCTCCTCACCGCAGAGTCTGCATTCCACCGCCTCTGAGATGCCCATCTTGTTGAGGTGATATCTGAGTGGGCAGTGCCCGGTGAGGAAGCTTATCAGTACTCTCAGATCTTGTCTAGAGACTGTCAGCATCGCCTTCGCCCTTTGACAGGAAGGCGTGACAAGCCTTTTCGCCTGTCCTAGTCGTGGCTGGCGATGCCAATGGGCGCCATTTTCCTGTATCTCCCATCGAGCAACCAGACGGTTCAGGTGACTTTTCGTCAGACCCACGTGTGGTTCAGGCCCGATGGGTAGGGATTCTGTACCCCTTTTTGCAAGGCTTTTCATTGTCCTCATGCCCCCTGTGAGCCGGCACCCAAATGAGGGAGAGCCTGTTACGGGCGCCGAGCTGCTTGAGCGCATGGAGGCATCCCTATGCCAGCTTAGACCTAAAACTATAGGCTGCGATGGCCTTTAAGGCGGCCTGGCTGTCTGAGAAAATGTAGATCCGCTTGCCCTTGAGCCCTTTGTTCAGGACCTCTTCTGCGATCTCTTGGGTTTCGCCCATTTTTCGCGGCTGCTTATTCAGTCAGCATGCTGTCCTTATTCACAGCTGGCCGCAGACATGCCCCTGGGGACAATGCCGTGGCCGTTTCACTATCCACAACCCTTGGTCGCGCCTGGTAGCATGGGCATGCTCCTGGGAAGATAACCCAGAACCAGGAGCTGTTTGACTTACTACCACTTCTCACAGTTTTTACCCGATAATGCTGTAACAGTGATTATTTTCCTTCTCAAAAAAAAATCGTGTTTACAGCCACGTTAATTCTCTGTGTCCTAATGGTCCGTGAGGAGAAGCAGCTCAATAAGAGCGAAAAATAAATTGAATTAATAGCAAAAGCCAGTGAATTTACACAGAGCTGAGAAATGTGCGCTCATGTCACCAAGAGGCAATCATCAGATTTTGCCCGATTTGTGAAAAACTCGATTTAAAGTGAAAGTACGGTTTTTTAAAACCTATTTTTCGAGGATTGTTGGGAATATAAATTCATTTATCGTTATTTTTGTGCTTTTTATAGCATTTATGACCCAAGGCCGACAAATACAGAGCTTTTTGAGGTGTAGTACAATGTGATAGATATGACGAAAGAGAGACACTCGCCACTGCTCATTTTATGGCTTTTTGGCGACGTTCGCTAGAAGGACCATTTTAAGAGTACACTCTCATTTAGGGAAGTTAGAACATGCTCTCTGAAGTATTGGAATTTAAAATGAAACGGGGATGCGATGGTTGTGAACAGAATATTTACAAGCAAAAACAAGAGAGTAGTGATGATAGTGACGCGGATTTGTTTATATTATGAATCGTTCCAGTTGAAATTCAAGATTCTTCAGAAAGACTCAGCCCATGAAATTCGTCTTTGAATTTTGTTGAAAGCCAAATCAATAATTAGCCGAAATACGATCAGCAGTAAATGGTAGGGCAATTGTAGCGTATTCAATTTTTATTCTCGTACGATAGACGTTAACGAATTGTAAATAGACTCGACTGATAATTAAATTCATCAAAACCTCTTATTTCAAGTGTCCGAGTAGCAAGCTAAAGAAAACAAATTGCCATTAGACTTGATGTAGCGCTATTAGCTGAACCGTTACTAACCAATGACCTCTTGAACGGCTCAGGATGTGAGATTGCTGAAGTAGACGGTATATACTCCTAATAGTCTTGAACACGTGATCAAACTGAAGATTTTGCTTTCTTTCGAATTTCACTCGAAACAACTTATTCCTCATTACAACCTGCTCGTTCGTTAATCTCAACAAGGAGCCTTCTGGTTAAAAAATATTTTCCTAAATTCTACACATGACTAAAATACGATCACTTTAAATTAGAGGCGTTATTTGCGTTTCGAGTTGCCTGAAAAATGTCAAAACCCCTCTCAGCTCAGTTAAGCCCCACCCCTACCCCCACGCTACTCCGATATAACAAGACGTCCAATTTCGCCTTTCGAGAAAATAACGAACCAAACAAAAAACAACCGCTTTCCCGCAAAATGTTCAAGACCCTCGCAGATTAGTTGGCGAAATTACGGTCTTTCGGTCGAGGGGCTCCTCAAAACGTGAAAAATCTCAATTACTTTTCCGCTCCATTACGTTATAAATCTACTTGTGCGAGAAAGAAGAACAAAACGACAAGATTTCGGAATTCGTCGTAATTCCCGTTCTGCTTTTCGAAGTGCGAGAAGAAATTCGCAAATTTTTACTGTCTTTAGCTCTACAGAATTGACTAATAGTTATCATGCTCAAGCGATCAACTAGAACGACCGGTGTGATTTCGATGGAGAGTTTCCTGCGGACAACTCCAAATACCGCGACAGTACCGTGAAATTTTCATCGAGGGGAAAATGATGAGAGCAGTCTTCAAAAGTTTTGAAGATTTTAGCGCAACTTTTTCCTTAAAAATTCCGCTCAAATGAAGTTATCATTCTCGAAAAAAATTAGGGTGACAGTCTAATGAATTACCTTTGCCGTAAAAGTTTAATTACTCACGTGCAAAATTTAGAAGCGGCCCCAGAAATTCCGCAATCCCAACCCCCGCTATTTCACTTTCTACCATTTCTCACAGTTTTTAACCGAACATTCCAAAACAGAAGAGCATGCACTGACTGCTGAATATTGGTCGTTGCTCGAGTGGGAACACCGCAATAAATTCTGGAACTCTTAAGCGCTACCGCTTCCTACGCTCGCTTTACCAAGTTCAAACGATCTGGTTAAAAAATTGATTGGTAGAGCTGTGTAAAGTTGGGTGATGCGTGGAAAGCTCTCAAATCTCGAAATGCAACACGAGATATTGAAATCGTATCACAGTGATTATTTCATTCGCATCATTGTTGTTAACTAGACTTCAAGAATCTGGCGTGCTGAATTGAATCGCCTACGACCAAGTCAAAATGACGTAAACTGAGTACAAGTATTGGGGGAACTCCGAGAAGACTTCGTTGTCTGCAGAAATTAAAAAAGAAATTCCAAGTTCACGCTGTCGCTAATGTCATTTGTTGTTCAAAACACGAATTTCGTATCGGCGAACTCGAAAAAAATTGCTTAGAAGTTAGAGGTCGCCGAAAATCACATCCAAGGACGAACGAGGCGGAACAAACTTGACGTTTCGCGGGCCAAAATGTGCAAAACGAATGGTAACGAAGAAATACATCAGGGCCCTCGACTCAGGAGTTTAAATTTACAAATGAAAGAAAAATATCTCAAAGATGTACTACAGCTGGCAAGAGGAGACAAGTTGATGCGGATAAATACAATTCTCACTCACCGGTCGGGATCTTTATGGGACCAACACTGAAACTCGAGTGAGGAGGAAACCGGGAACAACCGAAGTGAGCGAAGTCGACGGTAGGCGGGACACCACCAGCAGGGGCCGTGAGTCAATTACGCCCACGTTGTTCCCCGAATCCTTCCAAGACCATTGAGACCTTATCGAGAGAGCGATGGCAAAGGTCAGCAGCCCACAGAGAAGTAACGGTTAGATCTGTCTTCGACAAAACACGACCACACCCGACACCGAGTCTAAATGAAAAATAATTAACCGCATTGGGTATTGTGTGAGAAGGGAGCAGTCGATGGATCATAACAAGCCCTAAACTAATCATTTGTCACTTCTCCACTCCTGAGAACCGGCCTGTCAATTCTCATAGTGACTGTATATTAAGAAAACGTATCATTCGCGTAGAATTGTGTACGAGGTAAATCGTGTGACAGGTACGTGAGGTTTTCAGTCATTTGGCCAGTTTTCCCCTCACTGCACACAACAGACGTTTGTACATACTGTCACACGGGGATAGACGGTTACTGTGTGTGGCTACATACACACAGGTCTGTTTCCTTATCAAAGTGACAGTTACTCAACACTCACAAGAGAGTTGGGGGCGCGGTGGCTGAGCGCGTTGGGCGTCAGGCTGTCCGAGCCAGGCGGGGACAGGACCAGAGGACTCTGGTTCGATCCCGACCAGGCACCCCCCTCCTCCGAACCCCTGGTGGGTGAGGCAATGGGTACCGGCAATAAGCTGGGAAAATGTGCGGGCCTCCCTACAGGCTCGTGAAAGGGAAGTTGGGACATGGGCCCTCTGTGGCCACGGCACACAGCCATTGGTGCCGCAGCTTCATTGGATGGGCTGCGGTCGGTGCGCCTGAAGTCTGCCTCCCTGTGATCATCATCCTCACAAGAGAGTTGTATTGAGTGAAAGTCATGGAGGTTGCAGTTTCACCATCATGCAAAAGCCAGTGCACTCGCTCAGCATCCACTATACCTAGATCTGTGGAGGTACGGCAGATAGTCTCCCTGGTGAGCCCTGGGGAATCCGTGCCATCTTCTTAAGAGTTCTTAACCTGGTTTCTCCCGCCTGATCTAATTATTAACTTTGATGGCACGTTTCAAAAGGACAGATCAACTATGACCACGTTTTTACTTTCCTTGCTCTACGAAGTAGAAAGGAAAGTTATGTAATCGGCTGAAAATTTTTTTTGAGTTTTCTTCAGATCTTCACATTTCAGACCCCCCTGAGTCCGAAAAACACTATTTGGGAAAATGGTCTGTGTGTCCGTGTGTCTGTGAACGATTTTTAGAGAAAACCACCGTAACAAAACAGCTCAAACTTGATATCTCGCCCGCAGGTTACCACGGGACGCCAAAATAAGGGTATGAACAAAATCCACCGAAATTTAACTATAGCTATCATAGTGATCAAAACACTAAATATTTTTTTTCTCAAAAACGGCTCTAACGATTTTGATCAAATTTTTTATATTTATAGCTCTGGATAAGGAAAGCATACCATAAAATTCCCATTTGTAGGAAAATTGCGAGAGCAGCACAGTAAATTATTAAAATTTTCTACGAAAAGCGTTTTTAGCGCGTTTTTTTTTCCTTATAAACTCCGCTGGAATGTTAATAGAATGTTTAAAAAAATTGTTATTGTAGTCCAATCCAATCCTTATAGGATGAGTGTTTAAAAACGCTCATGAGATGCATGGGGCTCACTCCAGAAATTCCTGAATTCCAACTACTGCCGTTTCGCTTACTACCAGTTCTAAACGTTTTTAGCCAATAACTCTGCCAAAGTAATTACCATCCTTCTTCAAAAAAGTTTTGTTTACAGCCTCATTAATTATCTGTGTTCCGATTGCTCAATAATGGTCCTGAAATGAGTACGAGCAGCACAATAAATTTCGGAACTGTTAGCGCTACCGCTACCTGCTGCTGTGAAGTATTGTTTGACCAAGTTCAAATGGAACTGAGTGGTAAATGAATTGATCAAGTAGACAAAGCCATATAGAACGTGAATTGACGTGGAGGTAAGGAAAGTTGTGTGTTGCAACGCACCAGATATTTGTGTTTGAGATCCAGGGGATGTAGTAGAGTGGGCTGTATGGCCCTAATTTCCTCTGGTCAATAAATAAACCAATCTCCCTCTCTCTCTCTCTCTCTCTCTCTCTCTCTTGCTCTCTTTCTATCTTTTTCCTCTTCCTCTTTCTCCCGTAATGCCTTCACCGCATTCACCTGACTTAAACAGAAGTGTACTAGCTTTTCCCAATCACCTACTATCTTCATCGTATAGATAAAATGGTTTAGTAATTCATAATACAATTTAATCCCATCAAACCTATAACTGCATGAGTAACTAATTTAATATTACTTATTAAATAGTAATGGGAAGATAAAAACTTCTTATGTTCTTAGAAATGTTCAAGAAAAGTCGATTTGAAGAGTAACGATATCCAAGGAAATGTCACGTTTTTGTTAGTTTATATTTATCTGGGTCACGTGTAGAAGAAACTGGTGCACTTGTATCCAGGGGAGGTGGAAGAGAGGGCCACTTGGTCCTACTCTTGCTCCGGTTAATTTAAATAAAGTCCGTCGTCAACAACATCAGTGTTTCCCTATAAATTAACCCTGTTTGTGAATAGTTAATATTGGTTGGGAATGCAAATTATAGAGGATGATTGTGCAACCTGTCTCCTGGGGGAATGGAAGAGAGAGCCTCACGGCCCTAATTCCCCCAGGTGGTTAAATAAATCTCTCTCTCTCTCTCTCTCTCAATAATGGTTATGGTCGACTTCTCCTCTGCATTTGATCTCATCCAGAGAGACGTTTTGTGTGCAGTACTGTCTTTGGTTGGAATAACAGGAAGTGCGCTAATGTGGTTCGAGTCTTATTTACGAGAACGACAATTGGCAGTCAAGGGAGATGATGACTGCTTGTCATCTTGGAAAGACGTAGAAGTAGGCACACCACAAGGATCGGTTTTGTCTGCACTATGCTACATACTGTATGTAACAACTTTACCGCAAACTTTCTCAGAGGGGACAGAATATACTGCATATGCGGATGACCTCCAGTTCTACCGGACGTGCGATGTGGACGAAATTGATGGAGCAGTTAAAACACTCAATAGTGATCTCTCACGAGTTGATGAGTTGTGCGTATCGCATGGTATGCAAATTAACCTGCGAAAAACCAAGGCAATGGTATTGGGATATCCAAAAATGCTCAATAAAGCAAAGAATTTAGGAATCCCAAACATCACCCACAACGATACCCCTCTTGAATATGTCGGGTCTGCAAGTATCTTGGGAATCTCAATTGACGATAATTTATCTTGGGATCTTCAAACCACGTCTATCTGCAATAAGGCCTTCCCCAGCATCTACCAACTTCGACGAATTTCCATGGATTTTCCCACATACGTGCGCAAACAATTAGTGCAAACCCTAATAATGCCACACTTTGATTACGCTACCTCCGCGCTATGTGATCTCAAGAGCTGCGAAATCAGTCGTCTGCAGAAAGCACAAAATGCGGCAGTCCGACTCGCTTTGAGACTGCGTCCCGATGAGCATGTAACCCCACACACTACCGACGCCTTGGATGGTTAAAAATTAAGGAGAGAAAATTGCTTCAGATAGCTGCAACGCTATTTAAAATATTAAAAACTAAAAAACCAATGTACGTCTATAACAAATTTCAGTTTTTCAACCAAAGAGACACTCGATCAAAAAACAAACTTTTAAAAATTCCCGCGCACCGTTCCTCGACATATTCAAGATCCTTTGTGGTACTGGCATCCAAATTGTATAACGATCACATCCATATGTTTGACTTGAGTAAAAAGGTAGATTCTGCCAAAGAAAAATTTAAAGAAATGTTAATTAAGGAATATTGAAGAATTTATACGTATTGTGAAGTTATATGTAGAAGAAAATTATTTTAATTTAATTTGTTAATGAACGCAACTGATTAATATTTGTGAAATTGTTCAGGGATGGTGGAAGAGAGGGCCTAATGGCCCTAATCATCCCTGATTGTTAAATAAAAGATTTCAATCAATCAATCAATCTCTCTCTCTCTCTCTCTCTGTCCTTTTTTGTCCATTGACATGACATTTGTGCAACGGCGAATTTCTCAATCCCCCATGTGCAACGTGTTGGTGTGAAGTGACTTGCTCCATTGGTTTGTATATAACTCGACTGTGTAACTCGTTTAAGTTAGGTTAATGGGCCCGATGCTGAAAGGAGGAGGAATATATGCGTACCCACTCCTCTCAAATGGCAGCGGTTAAGTGTCTATGTGTCTGTGTAATTTATGCTGGTAGGAATGGAGAGAACTTTTCTTTATTGAGGTATGAATGGGAGCTGTTTCATTGTGGGAAAAGAAATTTGTTACTAGAGTATATTGATTCCTGGCGAAATGGTGGAGAGGGGCTTATGGCCCTAATTTCTCCTGGTGGATAAATGAATAAATAAACGTTTCAATCAGTCTCTCTCTCTACCTCTCCTTCTTCCTCTGGCTCTCGCCCCTCTCCTCTGTTCCTACCTCGTCTCTCGATATGTTACTACGAAATTACGTAGATAGTTCCAGTAATATTATTTTACTCAGGTAATATAAGCGATTAATAGTATTTTTCTCTTTTTAAATATATTAAGAGTCAAATTAGAAGGCAAGTGGTACATAAAGGTGTATTTTTATTTTGTTTAACGCGTAATTTTGATTTTATGTAAGCTACCACAACTATCTAACGAAATATGAACTGACGTCATTATTGAATTGATAATAATTTGTATTTTTCTGGCTTAAAGTAGGAGAAGGTCATGTGGTCCTATTCATGTAGGTTCCCAGAGTTGAAACTCGCTGCTGTCCTTCTCTTCAGACTTCTAGGTTACGATTAAGGTTGACGCCTCTCTCAATTAACTGGTTTTCCAAACAGCCGCGTTTTCCTCTGCCTCTACGCTCAGCAATTAAAGCAGTCGAATATCTCATTTGCCAAATGATAAAACGGAGGTTTCCGTTGACTCTCAATTCGTCGCCAGTTCTACTCCCATAATAAGTCGCGTTGCATTTTTCAAGCCGACTAGTCAAGCGATTAATCGCATTAGAGGAGGCAGGTTCGGAAGGTTTTTTTTTTTTTCGAGCCGCTCGCGGAAACTGACAGTATTAAAACTGAGAAAGTAGGTAACGTAGGCTGGTGGGAAGGTAGGTAGGACGTCCGCAACTTATAAGGCCAAAGAAGTGACTTGCCCTCCTACGAGCGAATGGAGGCGAACTCGCCCACTTGGAAGAACCTGCAGACCAGCCAAGGTTGCTTACCCTCAAATTACATTTACCTGACATTTTTCTGATGGACGGCTCTCCAATTTCATTCTCGTTTCAACAAAGTTGAAATGGGCTGTTTTTTCTTCGGAATAAAAAATTAAAATAAGAATACTGTAGACCTTCAATTTGCAGCATTAGAATTTGGTATGAATGTACGCAAATCGGTCGAAATTATGATCAAAAACGATTCTCTTTAGTGTTAATAATTTACAAATACACCCGCTTCGTGTTTAGACCGCGCTTTTCCTTCCATATCTCTGTGCAGTTGGGAAGGTACCGCTATAATTTTCTATAAAAATTCGATATCAAGTCCCCATAACAACACGCTGTTTTTAAATCTCCTCACAACAGCCAATTTATTTCGGTAAAACTCGAAATACTACGGGTATGAAAAATTGACTCATTACACGCCAAAGTAAAGAAGGAGAGAAGAAGAAGAAAAAGTTTATTGACAAAATAAAACAAAGTAAAAGATTCCTTCTGCATTACAAAAATAAACAATACCGACATGGTTTTTTAAACCGTCTGTCGGGGGCGTCAGCATGTTATACTAGAAACATACAAAAAGAAAAAAGAACCTACCGTGAAAACAAAATACAATAAAATAAAAGGAAATTAAAAATTAAATTCATGTACCAACGCAGAGCGATATCTCCAGGCCATCCTACTAAAAGCCACCAGCTGAGGCCATCTATCACCATCCAACAAAGCCACAGCCTCATTCCGTGAAAGGACAGATTTTTTTTTGAACCGAGGGCGAGTGGGACAAGTCCCTTTGTCACTGCGGCCGCATATGGGCCTATTGTGACGCTGGCCCTTTCTTAGTAGAAGGCGTCGTACATACCCGCCCCCCTTAGGAAGCCGAGTATGTCCTTCACCGCAGAGTCCGCTACGGTTTGGGGTTCAGTGGTCCCCTGACAGAAGTATTCAAAGCGTTTTGCTGCCAAGGCAGGGCATTCACGTAGATATTCTCTGCTGTCTCGTCCTCCTCACATCGCTTTTGCCCTTTGACAGGAAGGCGTGACAAGCATTTTCGCCTGTCTCAGTCGTGGCTGGCGATGCCAATGGGCGCCATTTTCCTGTATCTCCCATCGAGCAACCAGACGGTTCAGGTGACTTTTCGTCAGACCCACGTGTGGTTCAGGCCCAATGGGTAGGGATTCTGTACCCCTTTTCGCGAGGCGGTCAGCCTTTTCATTGCCCTCATGCCCCCTGTGAGCTGGCACCCAAATGAGGGAGAGCATGTTACGGGCGCCGAGCTGCTTGAGCGCATGGAGGCATTCCCATGCCAGCTTAGACCTAAAACTATAGGCTGCGATGGCCTTTAAGGCTGTCTGAGAAAGTGTAGATCCGCTTGCCCTTGAGTCCTTTGTTCAGGATCTCTTCTGCGATCTCTTGGGTTTTGCCCATTGTTCGCGGCTGCTTATTCAGTCAGCATGCTGACCTTATTCACAGCTGGCCGCAGACATGCCCCTGGGGACAATGCCGTGGCCGTTCCACTATCCACAACCCATGGTCGCGCCTGGTAGCATGGGCATGCTCCTGGGAAGATAACCCAGAACCAGGAAAGGACAGATTTATTAAAAACTGCAATCCTAAACTCTCCAAGTACTGGGCAAGTACAGAGAAAGTGGTGCAAGTCTTCCCTCTCATGCCTATTGCACAGCACACACTCCTCGTTATGGTTAGTGTTATACGGCTTTGCATTGAGATGTAGCAGTTCTCCCTTCAACTTAAAAATCCACCTCGCCGAGAAAATATCCATCACTGGCTCACTGACCAAGCTCACGGCCTTGAAGCGGGTGTCAAGCTCCCTATATAGAGTAAACTTCTCCGAGTCCATAGCCCTCTGCCAGAACCACTGCTTTTTGCGCTCCCTAAACCACTCAAGGATGTCAGCTGCATGAAGCCGGATATATTCAAAGGACCAGGAATCCAACTCATCTATGACACCCAATCCAGTGGCGAGGCGGCCAAGATGCCTAGCCCATGACACTCTGTTTCTCATCACTTCCATGGCAATTATTTTAGGGAGACGTCGGTCCGGGAGACAAGATACCTTCCTCAAGTACTTTAGATGGGCTTCAAGAGTAAACGATGATATGGTGTCCACCCCTGTCTCCAGATGTAAAATGTAATTCGGAGAAAACCTCGGCTAGTGGAACAGCTTTCGAATATACATCAGCTGCACTCCCTCCGCCTTTGCATACTCCTGAAATCCCCAGCATGGTGAAGCGTAGCGCAGGATGGCCCGGATTGTAGCGTTGAACACCTCCGATTTTGCCTTTAGTGGTACAGCAGGATTGGCAAATAATCTTCCCCAAACATTATTGCAAATGTTTGCCGTGCAATAATAAAATATCTATTGCACAACACACAACGCTATCAACACGAATTCGACAACTTCCTATATATACGGGCGCTGTGTCTTATTTCAATGTATTTCTATGGGAACTTTTATGCAGAACAATATGTAGGTACTAGTTAGTTAAGAGTACTCTGCAAGTTTGATTTAAATCATTAGAGTCGTTTTAATTTAAGACAAATCTCGTTTTTCGAGTTATCTTGGCTCATATCTCCGTTCAACAGACAGATACGGAAATAATTATGGGGATCAAAATGTGTGTTAGGTGGCTAGAAGAGACTCCGTAAGGCAAATGAAATCCAGTAACGCATTCACTAGGGAAATTTCGAAAATGTTTTAAAAAACACTATTTTCGACATTTTCATTTTTATCTCCGTTCAGAGGAACATTTATTCATAAATACGTAAAGATAGATGTTAACTATTTAAAAAGATTTTGTGAAATTGGTGAAAATCGTTGAAGCCATTTTGCCAAAAAGCCTAGTTTTGCTTTTTATGTATTTATTTGTACTAACTAGTAGAGAATAATTGTAATGTTTAATCAAAATCGTTAGTGTTAACGCCGGAGGTAGTTGTTGTAAACGTAAGAAGTGCTGAGGACTTCTGAACGATAACCAAAACGCGTCTGGATTGAACGTGCCTACCCCTTCTTCTTCAAGTCGTTCTAACGCTCAACTGCCCTCGCCTTCATACCAACGTTCTTCGCCTTTTCGTTCACCCGCACGGGTGCTTCTCACTTCTTGTCCAACTATTTGAAATAGCTGGGTCATCAGCATCCCAATCCCATTCTCTATTGCAATTTGGGAATCAACGATCTGCATCACTCCATCTGAAGCACCCCATACGCAGCTACACCTTCATCTGACCTGCCAGCTCGCCTGGATCGCTTTCCTCCGCCTTCCCAACGTCTCAGCAACAACGGTCGGACGAAACTTTCTTTCTATTCGAACATTTTTTCTACTCAAATTGTATTGCCAAATTAATGAAAACCCTTACCCTGTGGTTCAAACAGTTTTCGCATGTGTTCGAGAACAATGCGAAGATCCCTAGATTTTGGTACATTTTCGTCCCCTGCCGCCCTTTCCAATCGATGAAAACCGTCCATAACCTTTTTTTTCGCGTCTACGAAAATCACGAACAAAACAAAAAAAGAACCAGCTCAACCGATTCAGTCTCCGATATGGTTTTTTTAGGGCAGCGGAAAGTAAAAAGTTGGGCTTCCTCAGATCTTCAAGTTGAGGCTTAATAAATCCAAAAAACTTAATTTCAGTGCACAGCCTGTGTGTGTGTGTATGAATAGAAACTTGCCGCCATCGACGAATGGGCGTTAGAGAAATGGCAAGCGAAATGGGAATCCTCGTCAAAGGGACGGGACATGTATGAGTTCTTCCCCAACATTCGTGAACGTCTTTCAAGAAAATGGAGTGAGCCAGACCACTGGACGAGCCAGTTCCTCACGGGACATGGTGACTTCAATGCACGGCTCCACTTCTTTTCTCTCAAAGACTCTCCGTTATGCACGGCTTGCGCGTCCAGTGCGGAGGAAACAAGAAACCACGTGCTGCTCCACTGTAGTTTCTACAACATCGAGCGACAGTTGTGGGGAAGCATTGACTGCTACAAAGCAAGCCTATAACCATTTTGCAGAGTTCGCGAAAAAGGTGATGGCTAAGAAACGTGGTCATAGTTGATCTGTCCTTTTGAAACTTGCCACCCAAGTAAATAGTTAGATCAGGTGGTCACCTCCACGCGGTAACACATGGGCAACAGCTCTCCACCGGGAGAGTGGCTAACGACTTCCGCAGGTCTGAGTTCGGTGGATGCTGCAGAGGCCGGCCTCTTGTATATTAGCGGAACCGCAACTTCCATGACTGATATAACCCTTGTAGAGGGTTTAGGAACAGTCATTAAATGAGGAAACAGACCTGTATATGAGGCCTGACATCGTCGTCTGTGATCCTGGATGTCCAAGTAGTATCTGGCAGCCGGGATCTTGCGCTTACTTGGCCAGCCAAAGACTATGGGAGGATGAACTTTCGATTAGCAGTGTCAAAAGCTGTGGCGAAAAAAAGTTAATAAAACGGGAGGGGCGCACTGACTACCCTACACCAGTTCGTGGAATAGAAGGATTGTGATGGGGAAGGAAAGAAAGATAAGAGGATGTGCCACGAAGGAAGGACCACCAGTTCAGAATAAGACGAGAGCAACATGAGTGATATCTCGGAGAACGCCAGCTGACACACCCAGCCAATGCATTTCCTTCGATGTGAAACCTTCTACGGTCTCGTTCTTCCCTACGAAAACGGCCGTAAGCCGTAGG
Organism: Pachypeltis micranthus; assembly: GCA_020466155.1. Classification (NCBI taxonomy): domain Eukaryota; kingdom Metazoa; phylum Arthropoda; class Insecta; order Hemiptera; family Miridae; genus Pachypeltis; species Pachypeltis micranthus. The sequence goes on along the minus strand of CM035768.1, from coordinate 76,739,207 downwards.
AAGTAAAAATCGGGCGTTTAACTCCAACAAAACGCCTCTACGCTCCGATAACTTTAATGAACTAGTCCGGTGTTTACAAAGTTCCTTGAGCGATGACTTTGATGGCCGCTGCAATTGAGCTTTCGCCAACTATGTAACCATGTGCTAGCGGGTACGGGTTGCATGTCGTATTGGTGACTGTGTCCATTGCACCGCTCTCGTCCCTTCACATCTCAAACACGTTCCGGCGAATCGTGTGGAGAAACGGCCGAACTGCATTTTGGACGATGAACTGGAACATTACTTGATGCATCAAAGGAGCAGTTCTCGTTGTGATTTCATCTCAAGTATTTTCTTAATTGATGATAATACACATAACATAACACCTCGGATTCTACACAGCAGACATTTATGATCTGATGTAGGGGTGTGCGGAGGTGTGCCTCATCAACCCTGACCTTCCTCCGTCCCATCAGGCAAAAAGATTAGGGGGAATTGGGACAGGGACAACTTCCCGTGAACCGTCGACCACTGCGATATCTGCTGGACCCTGGCAGAGGCATACGCCTTTTGCGGATCTAACCCGTGGTGCACCGGCTTGCGCCACAGGCTGTGCACCCCCGCAGTACCATTTTGGGAAAAATATCCCATGAGGCTAGAATGGTCGCTAGCCCACCCGGACTTGGATCCAGACTTACGGCTTCGGGACCTCCGCCTTGGAGGGGTTATCACTTGCCCCTCCTTGTCGAAGGACCCACCTCCAACCAGTTGCGCCTAGCAGCTGGAAGGGGGGGGGGGCCTGCAAATGCCAGTTTTCCGTCCCCCCTGGGGGGGTTTGGATTCCCTCCTAGCTCCCACTTGCACCCTTCTCCCATTCACCCCACCTAGCACCCATATAAATTACTTCCATCCATCCTCACTCATACTCTAACCTAAAACCATTCACTCAATATATTACATGCTTACTCCATCCATACATTCCACATTCATACCTGCTGGATGAGGGGGGGGGGGGACCCCCAGCTGGCCTCGAGGCCACCCACGCATAAGTGGACACCCGTTCGTCAGGGTGTTCTTAATGCCCAGGGGTCCTAACTAATAACTAATAACGAATGGCAACCAAATACACAAATTAAACTGGGCGCCCCAAAGCTACCCCAAGGGGAATTTACCACCCCTCCCCCGAGGCCAGCCAGGGCGCCCCACCCATGCACGATACTCACACACTACCCCCTCCCACTCCACACTACCCTTCCCTCCCTCCTCATTTTATAAGCCCCCCATTCCCTTTCGACCTCCAAATATATCGGGCCAACCCCCACCAGCATCAACACTGCTGCAGTTGAGGCCGTGCTGTAAGCCCTGGCCCACACTAGCACAATTTTTTGCTGGGCCCACAGGAGCTTCCTCCTCATTATTCCCATAAGCTGATCCTCCTAAGCCCGCATAGGTAATAATTGCCCTATACACCCCCCCCCCCCTCATTGTCCTATTTCCCACCCCCCGTCATTGCTTTACCCATCCCATCATTTTCCTAACCGCCATATCGGCTCTATTTGCAATATAGGGGATGTGTCCCCGAACCATCCACCCCTCCCCCCACATTACTCCCAAGTATTTCACCTCCTTAACCATCCTAATCCTACCTACCTAGACAAACCAATGGGGATTGGCTGCTCCCAACTGGAACAATTTAGTCGAGTTCGTCGGGAGGAACTTACGTCTGGAATCTACTCATGCTCGCCGTTGTTGCATTAGATGCATCGCATTCTTAGCTCTACGTCAATTCACTTGTGTTCGTGGTTTTTTTCTACTAACTCTATTTATTTTTCACTCGGTTCGTTTGAAACACCACTTCACGGTGCCAGAATGTGAAGAGATTTATTTTTATTTATTCTTACGGTTCTGGAATTTATTGTGCTGCTCGTACTCATTCTTCGACCATTATTGAGCAATTGGTGCGCGGAGAATTAGTGAGGGTGCGAACAAGAGTTTTTTGCGAAGGATAATAATCACTTTTCCCGAGTTATCGGGTAAAAGCTTTTAGAAATGGTAGTTGGTGAAACGGACTACAGCCTGAATTTTTCTGGAAGTTCTAGTAACATTTGGACGGAGTTTTAAGGGAGGAAAACTGCGCTAAACTCGATATCCGTCGAAATGTTTCGTGATTTAGTGTGCTGCTCTCAGTATTTTCCCACAAATGGGAATTCTATGGTATGATTATCTTATTAAGAGCTACCAATATAAAAAATTTAATAAAAATCGTTAGAGCCGTTTTTGAGAAAAAAAATATTTGGTGTTTTGATCACTATGATAACTATAGTTAACTTTCAGTGGATTTTGTTCAAACCCTTATTTTGGCGTTCCATGGTAACCTGCGGGCGAGATATCAAGTTTGAGCTGTTTTGGTACGGTGGTTTTCTCTAAAAATCGTTCACAGACACACGGACACACAGACCATTTTCCCAAATAGTGTTTTTCGGACTCAGGGGGGTCTGAAATGTAAAGAGCTTAATAGAACTCAAAATTTTTTTTTCAGCCGATTACATAACTTTCCTTTCTACTTCGTAGAGCCAAGGAAAGTAAAAAGTAAAGGAAGGATCTGACCGTATGTAGCGAAGATTGGATCGTAAACTTGAGTTGAAGTTGGAGTTGAAGTGACTCCGTGGGTGAAGAAAATAAATCGGAAGCTGAGTTGAATTTGATTGATAGATCTAGAAATAATTAACGAGAATTGACGGTAGATGATGAAAATTATTTGAGCTGAGGGCTACTTACTGATCTAGGAATAATGGAAAGTGGAGTTGCTCAAATAGTGTAAGAACGTGAAACGTCGTGGCTGCGGGACTGCAGAAAGCTCGGAGACGAATGGCAATCGCATTGACGCGGATTGTGAGAAACAAGCGAGGCCTAGTTGCAGCAACAAGTTTCAATTCTACAGCTGCCTGGCCAGATCTTTCCCTAACATTGCCTTTTGGGCGTCAACATTCCGCCCACTAAAATACATTTTATGTCGTTTGGTAGCTTCGACTGGACAATGGAAGGAGAGGAACTAGCTGAACAAGAGGGCGACAGAAGGTAGAGTTGGCAGTACGCACAGTTACAACGCGTACAACTCCATCTGACCAGAATGGATTTCAATTACCCTGGCAAGAGGCCACTGAGTTACTGGAGTGGTGTCTTTCAAAAGTACTAGCATGCCTGTGGCAGCCGCCACTCTCCACAACAAAAGTCGCCTCATCCCAACAGAGGGCGCTAGCCACAAACCACTCCTGGAGGGAATAGCAGGCGGCCAATCAGAGAAGGCGACTCCCTCCAAGAACAGGTATAAAAGGGCCTGCCTGTACGGACATTCCCCTCCCACAACCTGATGCCACACAGCCCCCCCGACCAGCACCAACACCAGCCACACTGGTCTCCCCCGCCCTATCATATGCCAGGGCAGCAGCGACAAACCCCGGCACAGTTCCCTCAAAACCCGCCTGCCACAAACAACCGCAGACCCTCCCCCAGCCCCCAAGCACTGCCAGTACCCCAGGCAACACTGTCCCACCCACCCCGCCAACTATCTCCCCCGAGGACCAGGACCGAACCCTGCGAGACATCGCAAACTGCCTCTCCCAGGCTGTCCTCCTCCTCCAGGGCATGCTCTCCGCCAGCCCATAGGAGGACAATTGTTCTCAACTGGAATGCAAACGGAATCCTAGCAAACCAGCGCAACAAGGTCGCCGAGCTCAGTGACCTCTTGCAAGAGCTATCGGTAGATGTGGCATGCATCACCGAAACTCACACCCAGCCCTCCAACAAGCTCTTCATCCCAAACTTCTCTGTGTACAGAAGTGACCGCCCAGGGTCCAGACCTGGGGGTGGTGTGGCCATCCTGGTCCGCAACTCCCTCAGACATCGAGCCATCAGCACCCCTACACTCTCTCTCGAGGCCTGCGGTGTTGAAATCTTTATAAACAGAGGACCACTCCGAGTTGTGTCCTGCTACTCTCCGCCTAACACCAACAATTTAGACGAAATCATTCCCCTCCTTAGCTCATCCCAACCAACTGTGCTTGCTGGCGATTTCAATGCCAAACACCAGTCCTGGGGATGCCGAGCCACCAATGCCAAAGGTTCTCCCTGCTCCGCCTGTTGCGTCACCATGACTTCTCCGTAGACGCCCCGGCCGACCACACCTTCCACCCTACAGACCCAAACAAAAACTCTGACATCCTCGATGTCTTCCTCACAAAGAACATCACGCTCGAGAAAGACCCCTGGACCCTGTCCTCCCTCGACTCCGATCACTATCCCGTCATTATGGAAATCCCAGGCCAGCCTGACACAACCCCTCTCACCTGTCGAAAAATTGACTGGCTATCCCTGCGATTCCATCTGGAAAAATCCACTCTCAAATGTCGTACCCCCCGCTCGAGAGAGGAAGTCGACTCCGCTGTGACAAACCTTACTCAGGACATCCAGGAAAAGGTTCGGCTCTCCACAATCACCTCCCCAGCTGCCCAATCAAAGCCCCGCCTCCCACCAGACATCAAATCTCTGATCCGGAGGAAAAACCGCCTGCACAGGTTGCTCCAACGCACCAAACTCCCATCCCTACGACCACGGCTCAATGCCCTGAAGCGTGAGATAAATGCTGCCCTCCAAACCATAAGGGATGCCAGCTTTGAAAAATATATCGCTGAGGCTGAACTAAACCCAAAGCGATGCTGGAAGATCGTAAAATCCCTAAGAAATAGACAGCCCCACCCACCGCCACTTATCCACAACAACAGTGCATACTCCGCTGAAAGTGACAAGGCAGACGTGTTTGCAAACGCTCTCAAGGACCAGTGCTCCCCCTTCCCCGCCCATGAGGACCACACCAGTTTCCACAATGAGGTCAACCACCTTGTACACAGCTTCCCACAAGGCCACCCTTCCTCTTTCAAACCAACCACCCCCAAAGAGATCAGCGACACCATCAAAGGCCTTAACAAAAACAAGGCCCCAGGCATCGATGGCATCACAAATGGGGTTCTAAAATCGCTCCCCAGGATCCATTTGGTAGCCCTCTGCAATATCATTAACGCCTCCATGCGCCTCCAATACTTCCCTGAGGTATGGAAGGCGGCCACAATTATCTGCATCCCCAAGGCAGGTAAACCCCTCAACAAACCCTCCAGCTACAGACCCATAAGCCTTCTCTGCACACTGAGCAAAGTTGCTGAGGCCATCATTCTGACCCGCCTAAATGAATTCATCCATACCAACGAAGTCCTCCCAAACTTCCAACACGGTTTTAGAAGCCGCCACGGAACTTGCCACCAACTCCTCAGAGTGACTGAGTTCATCGCTGAAAATCGGAACAAACGCCGACACACCTCCATGCTCCTCCTTGATGCCCAGCAAGCCTTTGACAGAGTCTGGCATGAGGGGTTGATTTACAAACTCATCCTACTACACTGCCCCCCATCCCTCATTGGCCTGATTCGCTCCTTCCTATCAAACAGAACCTTCAGGGTAAGAGTTGGAAAAATGCTATCCACTGTCCACCACATCACAGCTGGCGTTCCCCAGGGCTCGAAACTCTCCCCCGCCCTCTTCAACATCTTCTGTCATGACATTCCTATCCACAGGAAAATCGTCACAGCACAATACGCAGACGACGTAGCCCTCCTCTACACCTCCAAAACCAAGCTGCACTGTGCAACTGTCATGAACAAGTTCATTCTCCCCTGCTGAGTGGGTAGCAAAAGTGGGGCCTCCGCCTCAATGAAGCCAAATCTGAAGGGGTGTTCTTCTCCCGGCAGAATATTCCTCCGGCCAACATACTAGTTGGTAACCACTCAATTCCCTGGAGCACAAAGGCAAAATACCTCGGAGTGATCTTCGACAGAAAGCTCAACTGGCATAGCCAAGTTCGTGCCGTTCGTGGCAAGGTCAACGGAGCCTTTACGGCTCTTAAACCCTTCTTTAATAACAGAAAGGTCTCTAAACAAACGAAAATCCGCGCCTTCAATGCCATCATCAGAAGCATAAGCACCTACGCCATTCCTGTCTGGGGAACTGCCACAGCCCTCAAACAACTTGAGGGCACCTACATGAAGGCCCTCAGAGGGGTCCTTGGTTCCCCCTGGTATATCAGAAATCGACAGCTCCGAAAGGAAGCCGGCCTCCCCTCCCTCAGCGAAGCTGCCTCGACTTACGCCCTCAACCTTCGTAACTCGGTGGCTCAGCATCCCAACCCCTCCATCAGCTGCCTTACACAGCACACCCCCACTGCCTCCGACATTGTTCGCAGGCCTTGTTCCCTCATCCCACGCTGACCCGTCCCTGCCTCCTAGTTCGCAATCGCGCATGAGTCTCCTCTGCATCTGCAGGACGGCCTCCTATCCTTTCTGGTTTAGAACCTCCGGGTTGGTAACCGCGGGGGAGGGGTTTTAGTCGGTAAAAATCCGACACTACCCATTTGGGTGCTTTTGAAGATTTCCCCTCCCCGGAAGCGTCCAAAAAAAAAAAAAAAAAAAAAAGGACATTCTATTCATTCCATCTTCTGCTCTTACACCGTTCACATCCTCTGACAACGACCGACCACCTTCAGCGGCTCCGGCGGGGACGATGAGTCCGCCCTTTCGCGTCAGAAGAAGAAGGAGCGACGATTCAACCGAATCCCTCACCGAGAGGAGCTACTGCTCAACCGAGCCCTTCAGACGACGCTTCGACGCCTGAGGAACTCGTCCCTCGCCCGCTGCTCGACCGAACACACCGACTCTACCTCATCTCGCGTCTACGACAGAAGGAGCGACGATCCAACCGGATCCCTCACCGAGAGGAGCTACCGCTCAGCCGAGCCCTTCGACCTAACGACGCCCGAGAAATCCGTTCTTCACCTCACACACTCTCAACCAACAGCCACAACCAACACACACACACACACACACACAACAACAATATTTCGTCGGCCCTTTTCAGGACCTCACACACAATCAAGCAACAGCAGCTTCTGAAAAGGGGGGCCCCGACAATGCCCTTTTGAACATTTGGGGATTTATTGTTTCTCCATTTAGCCTTCTGTTGCAGCGTTCATAAATATTCCTTCTTCCAGCGTTGCCACAGATGTTGTGTCTTCTGTTGAATCAACTACCAACGGGATAGTCGGTTGTCATGGATGTATAGTAAGGATGGCTCAGCTAAGGCCATCAAATTATCCCCAATGAGAAAATGAGCAGAAGAAGAAAATTTGTCTCTTCAGGGCTATCTGATAAGGGACACAGTGGCCTAGAATTCAATATGGCATCTGTTTTCTTGAAGAAAGTATCCAATTCTTCAAAAGATAATGCTGTCTTCCCAATTACTCGCCGTAAGTGACCTTTCACAGATTTGATGCCCGCCTCCCATATACCTCAAAGTGTGGGGATCTTGGAGGATTAAAATGTCATTCGATACTCCGGGGGGAACAATGTTGCAAAATGGCCTCCCTAGTTGATGCATTATCGAACCAATGAGCTAGCTGTTTCAAATGATTTGCTGCCCCTTGAAAATTTGTTCCACAATCACTATAGATGTCTGATGGAACACCATGGTTTGATGTAAAATGGTCCTATGCTTCAGTGCTTAAGCTTGATACCACCTCTAAGTGTATGGCCTTAGTCTGCATGCAAATAAACAAGCAAACATAGGCTTCGCCTAAGGCAGCCTTGCGGTGCAGAGACTGTCAAATATGGAAAGGACCTCCAAAATCAATGCCCACGTGCCGAAAGATGCGACCACCCCCTACACAGTAGTCAGGTAGATTTCCCATTATTGGTGCATTAGTTTGATTTGCTTTACAAAATTTGAAGCATGTCAAGCATATGAATGTACGGTGACGGACCAGCTTTCCAAAACTTCATTGGATGAGAGCTTGAAGCAGTCCCAGATCTGGATGTAAATATAGTTTGTGCAAATAGTCAATCAATAAAACTGTGAGGTGCCAATTCTTAGGTAAGAGTATTGGATGCTTATGGCTCTCAACGAGGTTCGAGTTATTGAGCCTACCGCCCACCCTGAGGATTCCAGACCTATCAATATAAGGCGAGAGCATTTAGAATTTCTTAAAAAATACCGCCTTATAGTTTTGATTGACATTGTCATTGAAGAAGTGTCTCAGTTGAATCATTCAAATACAGCACAGCTCAGCAGTCTTGAATTCACTAGCACTTAATGCACCACATTTTTTGTGATTCTCATGCTTGTAGTTGTAGATATATCTCAAGAAGGTTCCGATTAATCGAACCACTTGAGGGTATGAAGAATATCTTGAAAGCCACGAAATGTCTTGGTTGGTTTGAGTAGCTACTAATGTGCGATTACTGGTTCTACACTCTAGTACACTTTTATGAGGAGTGAATATGGGGATATACCAGACGTTCATTGGTTGTTGGAGCCACTGTGGTCCGTGCCACCAGAGTTGGTGGTTTATTAATTCTGTTGGCATCATCCCACGAGAGCAACAATCACTAGGATTATCAGTCGATGGCACGTGCATCCACTGATTGCGAGGGATGATACTCAGAATTGTCGTCACTCTATTAGCTACAAATGACTTTAGTAGATAAGCATAGGTATTTATCCAATTTAGAACAACCGTGGAGTCTGTGAAGAAACAAGGAGTTAAGTGTGGTTCAGGTAAGGCTTTGAGAAAAGAAGTAAGGCTAGAGTACACTTCATACAGTAAGAGGGCTGCACATAGTTCCAACCGTGGGATGGTTTGAGTCTTTACTGGAGCTAATAGAGTTTTGGCAATCAAAAGTCGAGGTTTTATTGTAGCACTGTCAATAACTTGTATGTAAATTGAGGCTCCATAACCTTTCTCAGAAGCATCACAAAACCCAGTAATTTGGTATTTGAGTGGTTTCTCTTTTTAATTAAACCAGGAATCTTGATGCAGGACACTTCAGGTAATTGAGTGATGAACTCACATCATTTTGTCTTTACATTCTCTGGGATAGGTTCGTCCTAATCAAGGTTAGCCTTCCACGTGGCTTGAATTGATGTTTTTGCAACAAATATGGAAGGAGCTAGAAAGCCTAGGGGGTCATGAATCTTTGCAAAAGCAGAGAGAAGTGAACGTTTTGTACAAACGTTTGGTGGAGTGAGTATAGAATATTCAAAGGAATCATTTTTTGAGCTCCACTGCAAACCCAGAATTTTGATGCTAGATTCTGAATTATTAGAGAATGCCCATGAGTCATTCTGCTCTCCAACTGAAACGTTTGGTAACAATTCCTTCCTATTGCTAGCCCATTTACTAAGAGTAAATCCTCCCTCAGAAAACATTGCTATGAGTTCCTGTTGGAGTGCCAACGCTTCTTTTAAGGAATCTGCTCCAGTAACTACGTCGTCACTGTACATATCCTTAGGGATTACCTTGGCTGCCAATGGGAACTCACAGCCTTCATCTTTGCAAAGTTGATGAATAACTCGTTGAACCAAATAAGGCGAGGAGGTTAGGCCGTAAGCATCTGTCCTTTGGATTTACCAATATTTGCCAGTACATATTTACCAAATCAGTAACAAGGACTACTTTATGAAGTCGCCAGCAGAGTAGAATATCTTTAATATCAGTCTGAAGTTTAGGCCCCACTCTAAGTTTGTCATTTAAGGAACCCATTGAAGTAGGAGCACTAGCATCAAACACTACTCGAAGTTTTGATATGTTTCGATCTTGTTTGGAGACTGAGTGATGCGTAATTATGTAATTAGCAGGTTTAGTGGTGGGGTACATATGACCTAAGTGAAGGTATTCCTTCATGAAATTGAGGTATTGCATGCTAAGAGCAGTACTTTGACGCAACTTCTTCTCTAAATTTGTCAATCTGGTTAAGGCATGAGCTGAAGATGGGCCTAGCTCTGGATTGGTTTGAATAAATGGCAATGAGACCACATAGCGCCCAGATTGATCTCTAAAATGAGTTTTTATAAAATGATGGTCACAAGCTCAATCTTTGGGGTTAGAAACCTTCGTAGTAGTGGGTTCTTCTAGCTCCGAAAATTTATGCAATTCGTTTTGTAATTCAGGTGCGTTTAGCGTAAATAGAGAAGTATACAGACAAGATGAAGGTTTTGAACTAATTTTGCCACACACCACATAGCCAAATACTGATGAGAATAATTGAGGCGAGTCGTCATCAATAGTTATTATTTTCTCGGTCCAAATGTCTGGGGAGAGGTCACATCCCATTAAAAAATCAATAGGATGGGATTCCAAAATTTGTCATCTGCAAGAGGGTAATGTACATACTTTTGCCAATCCTCAGACCCTACAGAGGCGTTCGGTAGATTATTGGTAATTTCTTTAACAACCATTGCATCAGTCATAAAGGTAGGATGAAGGCTGTGTCTAGGTTTGATTCTACAAGTGACTACGCCTTTTATGCCCTCATACATGGTATTACCGAGACAAGATATTTTCTTGGTTACGTTTACCATAGTAAGGCCTAATGTGTTCAAACGCCTGCTTGTAATAAAGGAACAATGGCTCATACTGTCAATTACAATTCTAATCTGACGATAATTGCCATGAACATCTTCTATTTCTGCTAGAATGGTGCCCAAGAGCACTTGAGATCCCTTCGACGAAATTGCATGAATGTGAAGAGTAGCAGTAGGTTGAGATGAGTGAAGTACGGCGTTGCTGGATTGAGATGATAGGGAAGTGTTACTGGTAATAGCTATTGTCCCAGTAGCAGTGTGAAGTAACGCATGATGTCGCTCAGGACAAAACCGGCAATGCCAAACTGACTTACATGATGCCGAGGTTTGATTACTAGATAGGCAATTTCTACATCCCTCCGAACCAATTAGCCAATTTATGCGCTGGGAACTAGTACCTTCTGTAAATTTTAAACAATCCAAAACTTTGTGCTGTGCTTGTTTGCACACATAGCAAACTTGGTTTTTAGTAGAATTGCTATTAGAATTCAAGCTTGGTTTGTAATTATTTTTTGCGTCACTCTTATTGACATTAGCACTGCTTGCAAAAAGTGTAGTTTTTGATCGTGTGTTATAGTTGTGTTTAGGCTTGAACGATTTAGTCTAGTCTGAAACTTGTAAGTATTAATAAGAGGTATACCACTATCTTCGTGAATTATTGATAAAAAGGCATCATGAAATCTAGGCCAATTCAGTAGTTTACCATCAAATGGAGGTAAAGTAATTTTGGGTAAATTTGAGATCCTCGAACTCGTTTCCATTACAGTGACGTGGCTGCTTCCATGAGCCTCACCAGTTGTAGAAGGAGAGGAATTTCTTTCATTCAGAGTTAAAAATGTAGTATTAGCTTCAAAGAAATATCACCTGGTATTATTTTCCAAAGTAGTTTCTTGAGCAGTAGGAAAGTCACCTGCTTTTCCAATTTCTTCATAGAGATCAACTATTTCGAACCATAAATTTTCGAACTTTCCGAAGTAATTTGAGAGTGTCCTATACATGCCTTTGAATACATTAATTTGTGCCGCCTCCGTCAATGCAACTCTACCTTTGTCGTTTATGGCTTGAATGTGTTTCCCAATGCTAACTAACTTTCTCTTAGAACTTTTAATCTTATTGGGAATGTGCAAGGAAGGGATAGTTGCAGGATCAGTCATTTCAAGGACACTTTATAGAAGTTGGAGTATCAATAACTGCCAAAAGCGTATGCAAAGAATCGTGAGTTATTATATAACACTGCTAACCCACAACACAGCGTTAATTGTGATGTAGATCTGAACGATGCAAACACATAAAGATGATACGAAGTACAATATAATACGGTTTCCTTTAATGCGAATCGATTCGTTAATAAGAGCTTCAACTAATTAAAGATAATTATTGTTCGAATCTATTTGAAAGAATTCGGCTCGAAGCGACCAAAATGTACGGATTGTTAGAGAAAAATAGCAACGAATAAAATGAATAGACTGTATTACGTAGTAAACAAAATATAGACTCTGAAATTAACACGTTTATGCAAATAAATAAATTAAAGGAGCTCTTGCTTTATAATAAACTAAATAAAGCTGCTGCGCACTAGTAGTAAATATCTGGTGCGTTGCAACACACAACTTTCCTTAGCTCTACGTCAATTCACTTTCTACATGGCCATGTCCACTTAATCAATTCATTTACCACTCAGTTAATTTGAACTTGGTCAAACAACGCTTTACGGCAGCAGGAAGCGGTTGCGCTTACAGTTCCAGATTTCATTGTGCTGCTCGTACTCATTGCACGACCATTATTGAGCAATTGGTACACAGATAATTGATGAGGCTGTAAACACACATTTTTTGAAAAAGGATAGTAATTACTTTTGCAGAGTTATTGGGTAGAAACGTTTAGAACTGGTAGATAGCGAAACGGCAGTAGTTGAAATTCAGGAATTTCTGGAGTGACCCCCATGTATCTCTTGAGCGTTTTTAAACACTCACCCTTTAGGTATTGAAATGGACTACAATACCAATTTTTTTTTAACATTCTACAAGAATTTCAGCGGAGTTTATAAGGAAAAAACTGCGCGAAAAACGCTTTTGGTCGAAAATTTTGATAATTTATTGTGCTGCTCTCGTCATTTTCCCACAAATGGGAATTTTATGGTATAATTACCTTATTAAGAGCTATCTATATAATGAAATTAATCAAAATCGTTGGAGCCGTTTTTGAGAAAAAAAATTGGTGTTTCGATCACTATGATTACTATAGTTAACTTTCGGTGGATTTTGCCCATACCCTTATTTTTGCGTCCCATGGTAACCTGTAGGCTAGACATCAAGTTTCAGCTGATTTGGTACGGTTGTTTTCTCTAAAAACCGCGCTAAATTCGATTTCCTCAAAAGTTTTGGTAATTTATTGTGCTGCTCTCGTCATTTTCCCACAAATGAGAGTTTTATGGTATAGTTGCCATACTGGGAGCTATCAATAGAAAAAAATTATTCAACATCTCTCGAGCCAATTTTGAGAAAAAAAATATTTGGGGTTTTGATAACTATGATAACTATAGTTACTTACGATCGATTTGGTCCAAACCCTGATTTTGGCGTCCCATAGTAACCTGCGGGCGAGATATCAAGTTTGACTGGATTTGGTACGATGGTTCTCTCTAAAAATCGTCCACAGACACACATACACACAGATCATTTTCCCAAATAGTGTTTTTCGGGCTCAGGGGGGGTCTGAAACGTAAAGATCTGAAGAGAACTCAAAATTTTTCTTTCAGCCGATTACATAACTTTCCTTTCTACTTTGTAGAGCCAAGGAAAGTAAAAAGGTTGCAAGTGTCACTTCAGTCGGTTTACTTCATAACCAAGGAAACGTTATTTCTTGTTACGTGTGTAATTATATTAACTTTGCAAGTGAAATTAATTATTGTGTTATAATGTAAGCTTCCCGATATAGACATAATAACATGAGATTTCGCTTTTACCCTTATTTTGGTGGGGTGAAACAAAGAATATGGACCGACCGCTTGATGACACTACGACTGCATGTATCGATAGGTCGCTTGTTAACGCTACGACTGCATGTATCGATAGGTCGCTTGATAACGCTACGACTGCATGTATCGATACCCATCCGTTAGTTATCTCATATTTATTTTATTTACCCATTCTTAATTTCATTGAATTAACTCCTTTTCATAGTCTTTGTACATCTAAAACCATTATATAACGGGGTATTACATAATGAACATTAAAATATTCGCATAATCGTACAGCTGTCGTTATTTCTAATTTCAAACTTGGCGCCAGAGCCTACGATGTCGGGCATATCGATAATCTGACCTCGGTCGTGATATATCGATATATTGCCTCATCAGAGGGAGCGGTCCCTATTCTTTGCTTTTACCAAGATCTGAAGAAAACTCAGAGAAAAATGTTTTTTCGGCCGGTTAAATAACATTCCTTTTTTTACTTCGTAAAAGAAAGAAAACGGCGGAAATGGCCGCGTCGAGCGTTTCGGTTCACATTGCAGTTCGCGAACTACCAAAGTAACAACAGTGACTGATTAGCGTAACATGAACGAACGACAACGAACTAAACTTGTTCATTAAATGAACGAACGACTAGTTCATTGCTTAATTAGTCGAACTATATAGTCTCATCTCAATTGCGAATATCTATACGAATATATAATTATTGTGACTATAACGGCACTAAGTAAAAAGCTTGTGGCTTACCTGTTCATTAGTACGTAAATTTGTCAAACGCTGCGCTAGTAGTGCATCGAGAACAGTGGCATCGTTATGTTCATATCACGCGCAGACACTCTTGAAATCTTACTTGCGCAGTACGCACTTTCTCCCGGGCAATGCTAGTTGTGTTTAATCGATAGTTTGCTGTAAAATGAATTGGTAACGCATTTTTCTTCGTTAGCGGCCGTTGTTCTTTCTCTTCGAATCACCGTTGAAGTCGGTCGGTCCGTTTGGACGTTCTTCGGGTAGCTGTACTGCGCGATTGCTTAGGTATTCTCCAGGCTTCTCTTGACATATCTAGTGAGTATTGCTTTCAATGTTATTGTCTCATCGAGTCTTATAAGCTGTTGCATATTAGTAAATGTGTTGCGGATTCCGTGCGACTGCTCGTTGATATGCTCAAGACGTCTGTTGAGCTGAATCTTCATTTCTCAACCCACTCATCGTCTTTATCGCCGTGAACGTGTAAACTGTTCAACATCTCCGAAGTGCGTTGTCGTCGATGTTATCGTTGATGTACGATTGTTGGGTGCATACCCAGTTTCATATTTGTGTAAGCGGCGAGGGCAATGGCAACCGTTGTCTCATGTCGATTGTTCGCTTTGATGCCGACTGTTGAATGTCGCCAATCGCCCGTATATTGGGTGTCGAAGACGGGGAATCTCAGTTGCAATTTACTTGTGATCTGCCCTTGTTTGGTGCCCAATACGAACTTATTCAGTCGCTGGCAGCAGTGGATCTCAATCCCTTGCTTAAAGGCCGCTTTACACGTAACGATAAATTGTTCCAACTTACCGTCCAATAAATTGGAAGGGGGGAAGGCTGTTTACACACTACGATCGGTCAAACGATTTGGCGCAACCAACCTCATCAAATAAGCTTCTTGTTTGGCGAAAAAAAGTGAAAACCCGCGAAAAGCAAGGTCGAAGTGGAGTCGTGAGTGGCTGCTGAAGAAGAGAGAATTCTCTCATGTAAATCTGTTAAAGGAGCTGACAAATGAACCAATGACTTACGGAATTATTTGCGAATGGACGAGGAAACCTACGTAGAATTAGTAACATTAGTTTCTCCGTTTATATCAAAGTCGGATACTGTTATGAGAAAAGCTATATCTCCGCACGAAAGACTATCAGCTACTCTACGGTTACCCTGCAGTTGATTTAAATTTGGAACCCACAGAATCAGTAGTTCTTGCCTGCTGTGCTCTGCACAATTTTTTGAGCCAAAATCCACTGCCCACACCCCTACTGAAATTTTTGATCGCGAAAATATTATCGATGGTACTACTCAAATAAGTGCAAGGCCTGATCCCGAAATGTTGCACAACCACCAACCACGTTCAGGAGCCCAAGTTTTGCAACAGGCAAAAATTGTTCGAGACAAGTTCTGTTTGTATTTTAAAGGGGAGGGGTCAGTTCCTTGGCAAGAGAAATTTGCATTGAACGTTTGAAATTTAAAGTTCTTGGAAAAAACCTTAATCATGTTCACTAGTAGATACACTAAACTCAAAGGCCCAGGGACGTTTGTCAATAATTCAGTTAATAGTTTGCAATGTACCAATTTTGGCTGCAGACTTTCGGCCATAATAACTGAAAAATTTTATATTACAACAAAAACTGAGTAACAAGAACTGAGTAGGGGTGCAGGGCAAGTGCAAACTGGGCGGAGATTGGACCGATAAGTGGGAGCAGCCTTTACACGTTCAAACAAGTCGTTACGATTCCCAGAAATTGATGCCGGCTGGCTCCAACCTTCCAACCCAACTCCAACTCCGATAAATCGTTACTATTTCCCATTTAGACGTAACGATAGATTGGATCAATCCGATCTTTACGATAAATCGTACGATTTGTTGTTACGTGTAAAGCGGCTTTAAAATGCGTTACACGGGTTGAATCCCAAAACAATGGCCGACAGTACGTTTGCGATTCAAAACGTTTACTAGCGTCACCACTTTAATCTCTGGCTACTGTCTAGCGGTAATATTCCTCAAAATACGAATTAAATCTCTCGACTAGCCATTGAACTATGGAATCATTGCACTTGGTCAATTTACCGTTGTAACCGGAATATCGCCCTTCAGTCGTCGAGTTGCCGCCAGAGCTTGCGCATCCATTTTTACTTTCCTTGGCTCTGCAAAGTAGAAAGCAAAGTGGTTGAATCCCAAAACAATGGCCGCCAGTACGTTTGCGATTCAAAACGATTACTAGCGTCACAACTTTAATCACTGGCAACTGCCTAGCGGTAATATTATTCAAGATACAAATTAAATCTCTCGACTAACCATTGAACTATGGAATCATTGCACTTGGTCAATTTACCGTTGTAACTGGAATATCGCCCTTCAGTTGTCGAGTTGCCGCCACAGCTTGCGCATCCATTTTTTACTTTCCTTGGCTCTGCTAAGTCGAACGATTTAAGTCACATTTTGAAGAATACTAGAGCTAGAAAGTTGCCAGTAATGAAAGTTGTAACTAGCACCAGTATCAGTGACGCTAGTCAACGTTCCAAATCACGAACCGAAGAACCAGACAAAAGTAACGTGCGTCTGGCTATTCTGGGATTCAACCAATTACGAGAGCAGCACAATAAATTATTGGAATGCTGAGTATGCTTGCTCAACTAGATCCCAAATGAAGTTTTGGTGCAAAAGAACGAATATTTTATACCACGTTAAAGCCTGAATATGGTGGATGGATGAAATTATGTCGAACGATTTAAGTCATATTTTGAAGAATACTAACGCTAGAAAGTTGCGACAACCTCACGAAGGCTTTCTTCGAGGCGATAAAACAAGCCTATCCCCCTCAAAGTTCGGATACGTAAATTGAGAGGTGAGTGATTTTTATTTATTTTTGTGGTCGTCAATGTGTGTTCTGTTGCACTACCCGAGTGATATTTATTATTGTTGTGGTCATTAATGTCTGTTGCATTAGGCGCGCACTGTTTGTCCACGTTGGCTCAGTTTTGCGCGCTTTGTTTACATGCACTTTTACGACAACCAGTATCAGTGACGCTAGTAAACGTTCCGAATCGCGGTCCGAAGTTCCACGCGAATTTACCTGCGTCTACTATTCTGGGTGCTACCTCCGTTCTCCTTATTTTATTATTCACAATGGATAATGCACCATCTTTTTGGCCTGGATATTTTTCTTTGCTAACCCCCCCCCCCCATTACAAAATTTGAAACTACGTTTCAAGGCACAGAGATTTCAAATCTGCAATGCCTGCCAGTCATCCAGGCCACATTTTGGGGTAAATTGCACTTGTGAAAAACGTCCTTCTGCTAATCGCGCCTCCACATCTCAAAATACAATATAGGTGATAGACATCTAGTGAGAGTTTAATGACCAGCATCCCTAGTAATCACAGAAGCCATTCGGCAAACCCAATCCATGTCGCCAAGTGACAAAGGCACCATCTACAAAGCGTGGAAGTGTTTTCCCATAACAATATTGGCATATGCTGGAGCCATACTTTGTGCCCATTGCAGTTTCCAAGGAAGGCACTTGTTTTGACTACTGTAGCCAACAATTCAAGGAAGTTAACAGATTGCAAGGCGAGGGACAGCTGCTAGACCAAATGAGCCAAGCCCGTCATTGTTTGGGATGTTGGTGCACAAAGACACACCATCTATAGCTCATGGCAATAGTGGAAGTGGGTAATTTAAATAGTGTTAATAATTAAGGGAGCAAATTAGCATTATTCGTCTGCCTCGTTGGTTCTCCTTAGAGCCCTAATTTTTCACTACGCTTAGGCCAGTCTGTGAAAGCATTTATAGTTTGTCTGTTAGCTTTGTAAGTAATTTATGTGCATCTTATTAATGGTGGTGTCTCATTTCTACAGGATCAAGTCACAAGCTTGGTAATAAATTTTTAAGGCTGAAGCCCACACCACAGTCAGAAGGCTCTACATTGGAAATGGTCAGTGACGATTTTATGTATTTTGTTGGAGATAAAGCTTACTTTCAGCCATAGAATGAATAGAAACATGTTTCATTTTGGTAATTGAGGCATTACATGGCCCAACATATTTTGAGCAACAATAATTCTAAGTCTATTCAGTATTACATGTGGCCATGGTTTCAAGTGTAATAATATAATTATTGATAATAGTTATATTTAATGCCATAGAAATCTGTCGTCTCACACTGGGTGAAGAAATTGATTTCTTCTTTCAGACTCCTCAACTCAATGGCAGTGCATTCCACAGTCTCTGAAGTATTTCCTATATTTTCGGGGTTTTGACAGATGCAGTTGGGCCACATCCAAGCAAGTCAACTTAGTGCCATAAGAATATACAATACCTCCCAATAAAGTCTCAGCTTGCTTGCCATCTTCTTGAGCTCCTAGGCCATAAAGAGTAGATACGTGGAAAACTCTTCCTTCTCATCGGTCATCTATGATGATATAAGTTGCCTGTTTTTCTGAGTGGTGTGCGATCTGACATGAATAGATGGACTTGTTCCCAGGAGACCAAAAACCCACAGTATGCTATGGTCAGTATCTGCTCATCCAACGCTTGAACTAGCTTATAGAAAAAGATCAAACTGCTTAGCTTTTGGGATGAGTACAATAGCATCCCAATCATATATGCTGGTTTAATGAGTGATGGGTAGTGTAAATTCGTAGTTGGCATTTGGAAACACGGTGGGGGTTCTGGATAGAAATATCACTCAAAATCACTCACAGGATTTTTGGTGATACTTCTACCCATGAAAAATTGACTTATGAATAAAAGCTAAAGAGTTCGGTTTTTGTTAGAATGCAGCACCCATTTAAGCATGTAAAGACCCGATTAAAATGGAGTGTGGTGTATTAATTAATGTTCTCCAGAGAGCTCCCCTGGTCAATGGAAGAGTTTTCTTAGATGCCTTCTGCTTAATGAGCACATAACCTGGTATTGAGCACGCGTGGTAAATACTGATCCCCCCCAAAGATGAAAGTTTGGAATATAGAATTTCTCGAATCTAAAAAGAATCGCTTGAAAGTAGTCAGTTATACGAAATTATGAGTAGAAGTTACAGATGCACAAAGTACCATACATTCATAATAATTGAGCATGTTGACAGGTAGTTACTATTCATACTGAAAAACTGGATGAGAACACGAAAGTTTCACACAAATATGTTGTAATGCACAATAAAAATACTGCCCGAAGACTAGGAATCGAATGGTTAAAAAACTGAGACCCCTTCCCTTGGCCTTATATCGTTGAACGATATTTTGTCCTGAGAACCATGTCCCCCCCCCCCTTGTGTAGTTGTGACAACTGAGAAAACCTCAGATGCGGCCATTGTGTGGTATACATAAGCTCCCTCATGTCCTCTCAGTTCCACCCCCTAGTCTCATGGAGCTGGTATTCCCTGATTCAACGTCCCCCAATGTATTCCCACCATTCTCCCTCAAAATACAGCCTTGTTGAAGTCCATTCCTGTAACGTCATCTGGCTGAAGCTATGGAACCTCAAGCACTCTGAGACACACTGCAGCCAACCTCTGCTGACTCTCGCTCCATTTTGCGGAATCTGCAACTCTTGACTCACCAATCTTGGCCAGGTGGCACCTTAGTAGACAGTGCACTCACATTTACTATTATATTCTCTCTCCAGACTGAGGACCTCTCTTTTATTGCTCCCTGAAAAGTATGACAAATAACCTAGACTGCTTTTGGCCAGGCACATCCCGCCAATAGGCAGCCCTGCGCTTCTCCCAATTGCCAACCTCCTTATTCAAGTGGCTCTTGGCTGTCCCTTCAAAGGGATCAAGTTCCTCCAGGAGAAGTGCAGGTCCATGTTTGATTTAGTACAATTATTTGGTTCTTACCTGATGAACCCAGATAAATACAGAGAAGGTACTGCAGTGTCTTTTACAATACTCATTTAAAGAAAACATAAATAAGTGTTATTGATTTCAGACATTAAAATTGTTTGAGTTACGAGGATGTTCAATTCAACATATTCATGTGAATCAGTTCTTCCTGTATCAAGAAAATTAAGTACAGTAAAAGAATTTAGTCGATAACCAGATGGTTGGAACATGAAGCGAGGCATTTAGGAGACAATCCTGTTTGAGGGCCAAACCCGTGAATCAGATCCAAGAAAATACTTAGTATCTGGCGTAACACATTACATATGAGGAATTCAAATGGCAGAGAACAAATTAATTTGATAATGGGTTGTCCAAAAACTGCACAATTTCAGTTATTACACTTGAATTTTGAAAAAGTCCTTGTGCTTGAAATGTAAGATTCCGTGACTATAATACTCAATAAATTTATAGACTCAATTATGTGTACTTATCTAGCCGAGGCATCATCTTGAGACCATTGTCAGACGTTTTTCTGTTGTTTCCCCCCTCTTAATGTGAGTTGTAGCTGTGTATAAGCTTGCTATTTTGGTTTATAGTGAAGTAACAGTCGTGAGCTATCCTAGTGATGTTAGGATTTCTCAGCATTTCATCATATTGCCTTGAGTAGGCCGAAAGATGTTGAAAAATCAAGACTCTCAGAGAAATTGTCCTAGTATTTTTGAAATTATATTTGAAGGGCTGCCTAGCATGTTAGATGCTTATTGTAGCATGTAATCTATCTAATGGTTGCCCAATCACCAATACAACTGGGTTTTTATGAGACATTGCATTGCAACTGCAATAGAGATATCATGTATACTGGTATACGGGGCTTTAGTAGTTACTACCAGCACCACTCTAGTTTATCAGTTCTCTAGAAACACGTTCAACTGCTTAAGAAACACCTAAGGTCTATGTTCATAGATTTTGGTATAGAGAGAATATGAGATCTGTAAGTTTCGTGAACAGATGGCATTTAAAAAAAAATTTATTTATCTCTATTGATTTATCTATTGAGCCCTTACAAATTATTCGCATTGGATATAGTTCACGTATGCCAAAGTTCGTCCCAATCCTGAAAGCACTTCAAATATTACCTTTATTGCCTCAATCGTGACGTAGAATTGTCCTTTAATAGGTGTCTTCACCTTTTGGGAACAGAAGCCCATTTGAGGGGACTTTTGGGGAATACAGTAGCATCATCTGAGTGTTTGTTGACTTCATATTCGCTTACAATCAACAATGTGTGAGCAGGGGCGTTACGGGTAAAAATCCAATTTTCGTTCTACAAATTTGGCTGCCGTTTCTGGCAAATTGCATCACACAAATAGTGCATAACTACACTGAAGGTAATATTCCGCAGTAACTTGAATAACTTTTGGCAAGGACTCAAGAAATTGAAGGAAACTTTGAGAAACCATCGCATTCGATTTACTCGGCATACCTTTTTCAGTCTTGGCTCACATGTGGCATAAATCAAAGACAAGCCAAAAACGCGCCCAGCCATAATATAGCTGCCAAAAATGAACTGAACAATCAAAGTTACCATCCTTGTCAACAACTACAAAGTATTGGTAGTTTTTTGGGAGCTTCAATATGTCTGGGACGTATATTAGTACCAGGTCAAATTGCCTAAAGATATCGATAATCGTTCCTTAAATATGAATGAAAGGGAGGAAGGTTGAATATTTCGGATTGCATGTATATAAACCAGTTTCCCAGTTATTTATGCACTATGTGACTAGCTTAACTGCATGCTAATATATATCTTGGGTTACATAGAATGCATTCGGCCACATGTGTCTTGGTCTTGAATGAAAACATGCGAAACAATTTACGATTTATGATTGCAGGGTGATGAACCACCTTCCCTCACTGTTGGGACTGGTGTCAGTGCCAAGTACAAAGGAGCCTTTTGTGAAGCCAAAATTCGAAAAGTCGTTAGAAGCGTCAAATGTAAGGTAAGAAAATGACATAGAGCCGAGACATTTAACAAATATATATCACGTGTGTACCAAGCTGAACACTTAGTGGTATCGTACTTCGTTTATCTGAAGAAAAGAGAGATAAGCTATTCTAAATACGATTATGGTTCTCGGTTATCTTCCCAGGAGCATGCGCATGTTCTGCCCATGCTACCTGGCGCGACCACAGGTTGTGGATAGTGGAACGGCCACGGCATTGTCCCCAGGGGCATGTCTGTGGCCAGCTGTGAATAAGGTCAGGATGCTGACTGAATAAACAGCCGTGAACAATGGGCAAAACCCAAGAGATCACAGAAGAGATCCTGAACAAAGGACTCAAGGGCAAGCGGATCTACATTTTCTCAGACAGCCAGGCCGCCTTAAAGGCCATCGCAGCCTATAGTTTAGGTCTAAGCTGGCATGGGAATGCCTCCATACGCTCAAGCAGCTCGGCGCCCGTAACAGGCTCTCCCTCATTTGGGTGCCGGACACAGGAGGCATGAGGGCAATGAAAAGGCTGACCGCCTCGCAAAAAGGGGTACAGAATCCCTACCCATTGGGCCTGAACCACTCGTGGGTCTGACGAAAAGTCACCTGAACCGTCTGGTTGCTCGATGGGAGATACAGGAAAATGGCACCCATTGGCATCGCCAGCCACGACTAAGACAGGGGAAAATGCTTGTCACGCCTTCCTGTCAAAGGGCAAAGGCGATGCGGACACTCTCTAGACAAGATCTGAGAGTACTGATGAGCTTCCTCACCGGGCACTGCCCACTCAGATATCACCTCAGCAAGATGGGCATCTCAGAGGCAGTGGAATGCAGACTCTGCGGTGAGGAGGGCGAGACAGCAGAGCATATCCTATGTGAATGCCCTGCCTTGGCAGCAAAACGCTTTGAATACTTGGGTCAGGGGACCACAGACTACCCGGTGAAGGACATACTTGGCTTCCTAAGGGGGGCGGGTATGTACGACGCCTTCTACTAAGAAAGGGCCAGCGTCACAATAGGCCCATATGCGGCCGCAGTGACAAAGGGACTTGTCCCACACGCCCTCGGGTCAAAAAAAAAACGAATATCTGGTTTGCATCTCAGCTTCCCTGACCCCTATATAAATTCACTGATATGCTAAGGATACAGTTTTAGGTGTGATGCGAATCGTTGAATCTGCTTATTCATCAACAAAAAAACTTCGCTTTCCGAGGTGTAGTGTTTATTCGCAGTGGTCTCTTGAAAAGATTTATGCAGAACAAACATAAGGTATTGGTTAGTAGAGCATACTTGTCAGGTTAATGAGGTTTGTAGGAGCTCCTTCACAGATTATGGACATAGTAAGAACCAAAAGTTGAAATCTTGAATTCTTTATAGAACAACTTTTCATTGTAGGCATCTTGTCCCTTAATTGCCCCATTGATTGTTATACCAATTTTCTACATAGCGCTCCGTTTTCTCCAAAAATTTTTAAACATTTTACAAAATTCGTTGACAATTTGAGTAAGCAGCTTATGCTACTTGTCAGTACTTAATTAGTTTGTTTTTCAAAATCTTTATCCAAAACATATCAAGTAAAGGTGCAGGTGTGCTTGACAATCGAGTAATTGGTGTTGGAAGAAAGATCTTTAAAATAATATCAGAGTTAGGAAGGTTGCGCAATGTGTTGCATTAGATGGTTATTTGTTCTTTCAGGTACTTTTCAAAAATGGACTTGGCAGTTATACTGTAAGTGATGACCAAATCAGAGGAAACATAAGGGTAAGTTATTTTACAATTAGTGTTTATTTTGAAATTGAACTTGAGTAGAGTGTTCATAATTATTGTTGTTTAAGATAAGTGCAGCAGTTTGGAGTTCTATCTTCCAGTCATCCACAATGGTGTAGGTCTTCATCTCATTTGTCAGTCCTGAAATAAAACATTTAGAGTTCTGAGAGGAATGTGGTATCATTCTTGTGTACAATCTCACCTTGACGAATGATGCAGGTGCTCTACATTCATTTCGTCATAGCTGGGTACAGAGAATCTGATCCCCGCCCTTCTTTACTACTCACAATTTCTGGTTGTAATTTTTAGCACTGACTGAGGGTGTCTGAACGTGGACAATTTTAGAAGTTAGGCCCAGTGCAGTAGTCCCACTAGAGCATATAGGCTCTAGTACAAAACCTCTACAACCTTCCATTCATCTATATGGATATTGACGCCATGATTCAACTGGCTGCCATAGTTACATAGGATCCCAATAAATCATATTTGCGATAATCTCTAGCTCAGTGGTATTTTGTATACTCCTGACAATGTCCAAATGCTTGGGACTAGATGAGGAACTTTTTGGCTTCTTTGTGGCTTTTGCGTAGGTTTGTGCAACTTTTTCCGCAGCTGTCGTAACAAATATTCTTAGTGGTTGAAGATAAAGAGTTTAATATAGAAGAGTAGTAGCCTAGCACCTAACTATTTTGATCTTCCTGTTCACCCTCAGACAGCCTTAGGCGTATCAACTAGCTGGTACAAGACAAATGGAAAGAACTCTTGCGAACTCATCAGTTAACATTCTTCTAGGTCTCCTGGAAAGTACATTCCAACACTGACTAAATCACAAGGGGGGTATATGTGAATACTTATGACTCTACAATAATAAGGGTTAGGCAGAGGACGCCTTCAACTTCAACGCCATAAGTCATCCCCTCCTGGTTCAACCGTGTGAAAAAACTGTGTTGTGGTCTGATGTCACAATCTGAAAGGGTGAACTCTGGGGCCTTGGAAGGCTTTTGTTCGAATGAAAATCTTTTGAACAGCAACTAGCTATTATTATGTTGCTTGACAGTAGGTAGTCAAAATCTGATTGATCCATCCTAATGAATACTCAAATATTGATAGAGCTGGTTCTAAGTTCCTTCTTAGTTTTCTAAGATAATGTGTAAATCAACTGTGCTGTTGCATTTTAAAAGAAGAGGCTTTAACAATGAGGTGTGACTGGGGAGTTTTGACTTGTAAAATTAGCTAGCTAAGGAGCTCAAGTGTGAAAAGAAAATATTATTAGTGGGAAGGGGTTGATTGCAATTATAATCAAGGATAGGCCCACTTCTCTCATTGAAAATACATATGTAGGAAACATGAGCCGATTCGCCTGGGCCCGCTGGCCTGCTCTTATCATTTTCCCCTCCAAAGTGTCCACCTCACAGACCCCACCTCTCCCTACCCTCTCGCCTATTACTTTGTTACTTTACATAGAGTGATCAATCCTTACCCAACCTTAACGTTTTAATTGCACATAGTAATAATCTTTTTACTTTCCTTGGCTCTACGAAGTAGAAAGGAAAGTTATGTAATTGGCTGAAAAAAAAATTTGAGTTTTCTTCAGATCTTAACGTTTCAGACCCTCCTGAGTCTGAAAAACACTATTTGGGGAAATGGTCTGTGTGTGTGTGTCACTAATATGTGTCTGTGAACGATTTTTAGAGAAAACCACCATATCAAATCAGCTCAAACGTCATATCTAGCCCGCTGGTTACAATGGGACGCCAAAATGAGGGTATGAACAAAATCCACTGAAAGTTAACTATAGTTAGCATAGTGATTAAAACACCTAATTTTTTTCTCCAAAACGGCTCTAACGGTTTTGATTAAATTTTTTGTGTTGATATCTTTTGATAAGGCAATTATACCATAAAATTCCCATTCATAGGAAAATGACGAGAGCAGCCCAATAAATTATCAACATTTTTGACGAAAAGCGTTTTTAGCGCAGTTTTTTTCTTATTAACTCCGCTGGAATGTTGGTAGAATGTTATAGAAAATTGGTATTGTAATCCAATTCAATACCCAGAGGGTGAGGTGTTTAAAACCGCTCATGAGATACATGGGGCTCACTCCAGAAATTCCTGAATTTCAACTACCGCTGTTTCGCTTGCTACCAGTTCTAACAGTTATTACCCAATAACTCTGCAAAAATGATTACTATCCTTCTTCGAACAATTCGTGTTTACAGGCTCATTAATTATCTGTGTACCAATTGCTCAATAATGGTCCGGGAATGAGTGCGAGCAGCACAATAAATTCCAGAACATTAGGCGCTACCGCTTCCTGCTGCTGTGAAGTGTTGTTTGACCAATTTCAAAGGAACTGAGTGATGAATGAATCGATTAAATAGAATTGGCCATTTACAAAGTGAATTGACATAGAGCTAAGGAAAGTTGTGTGTTGCAACGCACCAGATATTTCCATACCTTTTTGTGACTTGGAAGTGAAGCTTCCGCTACGTATCGTTCTGACGCTACGAAGTGATTCCTGTCGCTAATTCCAGCCCTTCCCAGCGGGGGAAAAGCGTCGGGTTACGGTTTTCAACCCGGGGGGGGGGGGGGGTGATTGATTTGGTCAGATCCGGGGTTCTTTGGTAATGACAGTCCACTTCCAATTCAGGACCTACGGTTGGCTACCCCGGTATGTTTTCAACATCTTAGTTGTACCATTTTGAAGGGATGAATCCCAGAAACAGTAATTCATGAGTCAGGAACCTCATTGGCAGTTCCCCATACAAACTGACAGCATCAAACCTTCATATCGTTCTTCATTTACACTTATTGATTTTTTCCTTTTCTTTGACAATTGAGGTCTGTCGTGACAATGATTCTCCTGAACAACCTAGTACTGGTTGTGTGTGGAATAGTTGGAGTAGGTTAAATGGATTTTAATTCTGCTCCAGATTTTAGAAACGCTTTGCAAGTATTTCACAGTTTCTAATAGGCTGTATTTGGCCATTTCTCATCGTTAATTGGTGATATATGTGAGTGAATACAATAGTTAGGGGTGAAACATTCAATCTTCAATTCCTAATTTGTTTGCTCTTTTTCCTCGAGAATTTGATTCTCTCCTCTCCCGTGATGCCATCTTTGCACTTTTTCTTCCCTTTCCTATGGGAAGTAATAAGTACTGCTCCCTGTAGAAAGGAAGTTTTTCAGTTAGCATAGGCTACTTTTTTTTGTGATAAATGTGTCTGTTGTACTGTACATTTCTTTGGTTTTACTATCTAGATTAGCCCATTATATTTTAGATTGGTTCAGTTGTTGAGTTACGACACCCTGAAAAGAAGGAATTTACTGAAGCAACAATTACCAAAATTCAAGACTGCAGTCAATATACAGTTGGTACGTTTTTTCTTGTCAATTATTGTTTCCCACTCTTTGTAAAATTCTCGTATCTACTCTAACAAACTTTCTTAATCGGCTCACAGAAATAATTTTTTTTATTTCCGGACGAAAATTAGTTGTAGTTATGGTGTTCAAAAACTGAATTTTCTCTCCCAAACATCTATTTTGATTGAATTTGTTGTATATGTTATGTCATACTAAGTGTGAGGGAGAATGAGGTGTTCATACAATTAGAGGTCAGATAGGTACCACCATGGACAGGGACTGGGTGGGAGCGAATGAGAGCACGGGCAATGCATGAAACCTGGGTTAGACTACAGCTCCGTTAAATACCAGACACGGAAGTGCCCAGTCAGCACAAATACCCTGTATGAGCCTTCGCTAAATCAAAGAGTTTGGTTAGTCCCGGTACATCACTTAGCCTTTCATGAAGTGCCTGTTCTCAGGTACTCATGGCAGTTTCGTGCCATATACAGAGAACAAAGCGCGGCAGTCAACCCAACAAAATGGAACCTAATTTCGAGCAGAGAGAAAGAGAATTGTGATTTGTCTGTTGGGAAAGTCGATATAATGTTGATTGAAAAATAAACACACAAATCACAAAATAATCTCTGGTGTACCCATATTCTCTGGATCGTATGTCTTCATTCCACGCAGCTCCAACAAACGGGGTTCAATGAATCTGTTCATCTTTCTGTGAAAGACCATTTTCTCAGAATGGGGAGTCAAGACATCCCTCCTCAGATGACACCCAGCCCTCAGGTGAATTAGAATCGGGAGCTGTGTGCAAAGACACTCTGACTACTGTCTGCTGATAACTTGCACTCTCAAACTCCTCTGGGGCCTTCTGGCTCATTTCATGGAGAAGCGCCTGTGTTGACATTATTCACCCATATATGTTGAGCAACGGTTTTTGATGTGTGAAGTTGCCAGGCAATTCGTACTCAGATTTTACATTTCCACTTTGGGCACCAATGTTACGATACTCTATTAGGTGTCAGGGTGTATGCACAATAACGACCGACTACCATTAGAATGCGGAGTTTTATTTGCAGTTAAGAGTTTGGAGAGTTACCACCACTACCAACAGGGAACTGGGTGGGAGCAAATGCGAGTACGGGTAATAGACAACAGCTCAATTCAGACTACTGACGTGAAGTTTCTGTCTTTCGATATAAATCGGGAAGTTTGTGGGGTAGTGGTTAGTTCCTAACAATACTATTAAATGCTATTCTGATGCTATACAATTTTTGTTGTTGGAGAATTTAACAGCAACATAAGAAATGATTGAAAAAAACTGGGGTTTTCACATTTTATTACATACTCAATGAATATTATAAAAACAGTTTTATGCACGTTATCATAGACTACTGCTAACTAACCTAAAGTCTAACAATTAACCTCCTTTGTTTTCCTACTCAAATGGGCTGAGAAACTTAAGAAGTTATAGAATACATAAGAAGTTTTCTGTTTGCTATTGAGGTTACACCTTGACAGCCAACCTCTTTGTCAAAAAAATTGTTACCCCCACTGATGAGCACACTTGTATGTATCATCATGAAATCAACGTCAAAAGGTAGACTATAATCAAATAATACCATGTTTGTAGATAAGCCTTGTCATTAAACGAATGAACGTGTTGTCAAGAGTTTAATACTGGGCAAAAAAAAGAAGAAAAACGAGCCTCATTGTGTTCCCCTGTTACATCCCCCCCCCTCCTGTTTCTAAGGTCAGTTCAATGCTAGCTACACAATTTCTAAATTATGAGGGGAGACTGAAATAAAAAATATTATTAACGCACAATAGGACTCACAACAGTATGTTTTCACTTCCCCTTCTCTACTTGAACTGATTTAGAAATGACGTATAATTTTTCAATGCTGAAGGCTAATATTTATTGTGGACTACTGTGGAACGGATTTTGGTGCACACATTTTTGGAAAATACACGCTCGAACTTTTTGACGCGATTGCAATTGTTTCAATTTTCAATCAAAATAGCCTGATCTGCGAAGAATTCATTAATCTAATAATTGCAATGTTCATTCTGTCAGGCACTACTGAGTTATATGTGATTGAGTTGTCCTAGAAAACATTCATAATGTATTAATTTGATTCTTAGATAAACAATTGGTAAGATGCATACACGGAATCCATAGAAAAACTGTAGCAATCGTTGAATAGCTTGTGACGTTACGGGTCAATTCACTAACCCACGATTTGATGTTTCAGTGTTTGATGATGGGGACATAACTACGTTGAGAAGAACTGCTCTATGTTTGAAGAGTGGGAAGCACTTTGCTGAAAGTGAAACTCTGGATCAGTTGCCTTTGACTCATCCTGAACACTTCAGCACACCGGTTATTGGAGGTCGTAGAGGCAGGCGAACTCGAGTTGGAGCGTCAGTATATGCCAGTTAATTATGCTTGCATTTGTCCTCTTGACTTCGTTTATTGTGTATTTCTTGGAAGCCTTGTATGTAAAGCGTGATACATGATTTAAAAAAAGAAGGGAAGATAGAAAGAATCATTGGACAGACAATCAAAATGCCTGCATTTGTTTCAACGCAGCATTGTTATAGATTGAAAGCTCAACTTCGTATTTTTATATTCAAGCTTGTTCAAAGTCATCACTTACAATTACTCACACTCATATATTTCAAGGTGCCACAAAATCGGTTTAGACTCACAGATTCTTAGAAATGAACATTCTAAGTTTCACATTACTGTAATTTCCTCTTCTGCTGAAGTTAACAATAAAATATCTAGCGCATAGCAACACACAATGAATGAAGATACAGCGCCAGTAAATGTAGCTGGTCATAATTTAAAAATTCAACGTTTGGCAAACTCCTTTTCCTTTCTACTTTAGTTTCTATATATTCTCAATAGATTATTACAAAAATTGTTGCGTGGAATGAAATGTGCATAAAAGTTGCTAAAAGTCGTCAGGTTTGTCCAATTCAGTAATTTGTTCACTGTAAAAAATTCGGAAAACCGCAATTTTTTCATACCCTATGGTTCATTTAACAGACTGTCGGAGGGAAATATACTCAACATATAGATATTGACTAGCTGAAGACACCCTGTAAGCTTGATGAAAAGTTCTATTTAAAAAAACCCTTTTCTTTGTAGCCCTATATCTCTGTTCACCAAATTGTTACAAGATTCATAGGGAACAAAAGTTAGCTACTGATTGTAGTGATTATGAGAAAAATGAAACACGAAAAATAAACTCGTTTTTGAGCATTGGCCAAAACCACATTTTTGCACCTTCAAAATAAATAAAAACGTGCTCAATCTGTCCAGTATACTCTCACAAATCTAACTACTGACACATGAACGCAAACGATGGGCTGAAATTTATATTACGATTTAATAGCCACAAAATGTCAAGATCTGAAGAGAACACTACTTTTTTTTTTTTTTTTTTTTTCTCAATTGTGATACTTAATTTTTCCTTTTAGTACTGAAGAAAAAAAATTGAGAATTATAAGTTTCAGAATCGCTAAGTAGAAATAATCAATAATGTTTATTCAACTTCAAATGAGGCGACTGAAATTTAACTGAGTATCTGTGCTTGTGTTGAAAATCATCTGAAAGATCAATTGATTATACTTCATATGCTTTTTAAAAATGAAGTTTTACATTTGTTCCAGGAGTGAAGCCAGTAGCGATGAAGATGGGGCATCATTTCATGAGTCCAATGACTTGTCTAGTTTCAAGGAAACTGACATTGGTAGAGTAGTGAGTGTGGAGGGTGCGGAAAAACGAAAAAATAGAGACAACTGGTTTCCCGCTCTCATAGTAGCTCCCACTGCACAGGAGAGCGTTGCAATAAGAGTTCGTGAAGAATATTTAGTTCGATCTTTCAAAGATGGAAGATAGTAAGTGAAGTTGATCACAAGTACTGTATACTTAGTAGAACAATTCGTGTGATTTATGTAATATGATAAAGTAGGTTTTCTGACAAATATTAATGCCTATTCCTTATAAAGTCCTCTGCTCTCTGGGCAGCCATCAGACAAAATCATTAATATTTTTTTGAAGATAATAACATGTTTGCTGTAAGAGTTGATTTTTTCTTCAGTTTCTAAGTGGTTCCATTCCACTCATGATAATTGAAGGCAGCCCTGCTTTAGGTCTACCATAGTTTGTGAGAGGTTGTTGGAAGGGGGGGGGGAGCTTCTAATAACCCTGTTGACCAGAATGGTCTTAGAGAACAGAGAGGGATGTTCAAGTTTCATGACCCGATTTTGTTTTCCATTTCCTCAATAATTAGTAGTGTGTGGAGGTGAATTGGTTAGTGTGACGTACACATAGGAAACATTGGCTAGATAGTGTTCTTTGTTTGATTGCTGCCATCCTCAGCTTGTCTGTCGCTGTCCATGACATGATGTCTCTCATCACCTTGCATTTTGCGATGAGTGATGTCTAATTTATTTAAGTTTTAGAATCTTTCTATGCGATAGTCCAGCACTTGTAGAAATACACGCGAAGTGCTTTTTGAGAAAATGTCTCATGATGAGCTTGAATTTTTCATATATGATCCTTACCTTCATTTTAACTAGCTGTTAACAGTTCCTGTAAAGGCCTGATGTATTCTTTGGTATTTTGCCAGTCGATATGACATTTTTATTCCAGTGGTAGGACTGTGTCTAGATGGAAGGCAGTGAAATGCCAGTAAATATAGCGAGGCTAATTCTATTACTTGGAGGAACTCTTGGGACAATATAGCGAAAGTTATAATTTCTTCCTGGCCCATTTCCTGCAGTGTCTCCCATCTAGGCATATAGTGTAATGCAGGAAGCCCCAAGTACACTGTGATGTCCTAAAGTGTTACTTCGATGATAAGTCAAATATTGGGGCACATCATTTATCTTTCTTTTCCATTCCCTCTAATTACCCGACTTGAATGGCATCTAGTGTTTGGAAAGAGGAAGCATTTAGCAAGGTTTATCCATGAGGTTTCCCTCCTCCTTTATAGCTTGCTATGGGGTTCCATTCCATCGAAAGCTTTTCCAGATGCTAACCTATTGACATTACATTCATCCTGATTTTCTTCAAGATGCTTGTATCTGCCCCTTGGGGTCTTGGTGTTAATAATTGCTTGACAGTTCAGGCTTGCAGTGAACAAAAGGAAAATGGACGACTACAGTTGGATAAAAAATAATTGTAGCCTCTAATAAGATAAGAAATTGGCATTCTCCCTTTATCCTTCATCATCTATCCAATTTTTGTCGCTTGAATTTAGATTGACCTGTTATGACAACCTTATCACAGCAACTACCCTTGATGTAAGGGATTGTAGTATTCATGTCCAAAGGAATCATATTAGGCAGCGTACCTGCGCCGAGGGGATTCCTGTTATCTTCCTCAAGTCCTTCCTCCTCTCCATCATCAGAAGGCTACGTGTTATCTCGTGTGTTGGTCCTGAAAAAAAGCGTGTAGAGTGCCTCACTCCTGCAACATTGCACAGTCTGGTGCATTCTCCTGGCATATTTGCTCCTGACTAGTGACAGAGATGCCCCACAGACGGAAGTGGCACTATAGGTATAGTACACAAATTTAGTCTGACTAGATGGTCTGGCCTTCCCTCTCATTTCCAGGAATCTAGTTGACATTAACTATATTAGATTATGCTGAAGAGTTGAGCCGCATCCTGCACTACCTCTCCAGTTATGACGTAGAATAGTTCTTCAACGACCTGTAAGACATAATGTTCATAGTTTTATTGCTATATCCTTTTTCATGCATCATGACAGCCCCAGTGATGGTAGCATAAAACTCTGCTTGAAATACCATTGCTTCAAGTATGAGCTGAGAGTGGTGCTGCATTTGCCTATCCCCAAGAGGTTCTATAATGAGGTTGAACCTAGGGACCGGGGAGATTTCATCAAATATCAGTATATCAGTATTTCGTCAATGTTAGAGTTCAGTTAGCATTTCATCAGGATCTGGCATTTAGCAGTTTTCGAAAATTCAATATATAGTTAGATTAGCAATTTAATGCAGTTCCTCGTGTAATTCGCCCTAGTTAATGGCTATTCTTTCAATAACTAGTCCATAATCTTTGGAAATGAATGATGAATAGCCATCAGTTTTTTGTGCAATCAATTCAGCCCATAATACCTGCATTCCTTATCAATTTCAGCTACACAGTTCCTAAAAAAGAAATATTAGAATTTAGTCCTGAAGTGGGAAGTAAAGCTGAAACCAATTCTCTAAAAACAGGTTAGTTTGTACCAGGCCAGTTGAATGTGCAGGCCTTTTTAATAGTTTCTTCACTATCTTTTTCCCATTTACCAATCTCTGATCACACTGCTATTTTATGTTTCAGCTGTTGAAAAGGCGAATCAATTCATTGACAATGATGAACTGCCTTTGCATTGGGACAGAGATCTTCTATTGTATGGTGTTACTGACGGTGGATCTGAAAGTGATCCTGGGGAAGATAATGAGGTTGATGCAGTCATTTTTAACATTTTCGATGCTAAGTTGAAGCTTTCTGAAGTTATAACTTTCCTGACTAACATAGCGACGAGAAGTACTCCACATTAAACAGTGTGCTACATATTTTGATACACTATTTTGCAGGGATCAGATGACGAGCCTCGTGAAAAAAAGGACCATTTCGTTGCCCAGCTGTACAAGTTTATGGATGAAAATAGCACCCCAATAAATGAAGAGCCAGTTATTGGGTGTAAAGATGTGGATTTATTTAGGCTTTATAAGGTAACCTTGTGTTGTACGCTCTTTTTATGGCCTCTAGTATTAGGACTAAACTTGATGATAGTTTCCAAGCAATTGACTAATATTCACAGTTGAGAAGAGTTCTCTTAATTCTAAAATTTGCCACCAATGTTTTACAGCATTGAATGTTTGAACCCATACGTTAAGGGGTGACAACAGTAAAGGCATAATGATTTTAGCAAAAAGTGCATGTGGTTTTTCATGTCAATGAACATTTTTGGTTGACCCTTATCAGTGGAGAAAGGAGATATAGTTTGAAGGGGTGCTTTATGAGCAATATGCTACTACCACACACTGCTAAGTTCAATACAGTTAGATGTCATGGAATTTCTCCACCATTTAAGCTTTCAGTTCTGACGAGTTTTGAAGTTGTTGATGATTTACTTATAGAGAGAACATTATTGATGAAGACTGAAGGCTAATAAACCAAGATGTCAGTTAAACTTAATTGTTTGACTTTTTTTAAAAGCAAATAGCTGTCTTTAATTGAATTATTACAGACAGTATCACAATAGTCAATGGATAGGTATCAAAACATCACTATAAATACTTTTTTGCCAATAAATAGGGGAAAAAAGTGGGATTGTGAATAGGGAACCCCTCACACAGCAGCTGAGCCCAATGGCTACGCAATTTCCTAGTTAGCTAGCTTGAACACCACCACACTCAAACTTACTACCCAACATTTGCTTTTTATGGTGAAACTCATTATTATAATGTCGTTCCAGGTAATGGGTTAGTCAATGTTCACATACTTGTTTAAATAAATTGTCATTGTGATTGTTTCAACCAAGAGGTTACATGTCTTGTATATATTTCAGGTAGTAAATAATCATGGAGGTTATAATCGGGTTTGCAACCAAAATAATTGGAAAAACGTGTCAGTAAAATTAGGTTTTGGCCCAAATCCTGTGATTGTCGGCATGGTGAAACAATGTTATAAAAAGTAAGTCACAGTGTTTATTGTATGGTAAATTGTATAAAATAAGATCTTATTATTTGGGTAAGATTGACGATGCATGTAAATACAATCTTGGTTCGCAATGTTTTCAATTACTTGAATATTTCTTTACCTAGTTGGATGTGTGCCATCTGAGTCCTATTGAAGGCACTACCTTCAATGATCATAGTCTAGTAGTTAGGATCAAAGATCCACATTCTGAAGAAACTTAGACGTAGGTTCACAGTTTGGAATGACTATGATTGTTGCGCAAGTCGGCAGCTCTTTAACAGTCTGATCCTATCTGGTGTTGTAACATAGGAAACATTATTATAATTGTCTAAAAACTAGGATGCCTGTGAAAAGAGAAAAGTATATCCAGTTTCCATTCGTCTCGTATTACTGTAATAGACCTGTTACTGTAATCCTCCTTTTCATTGCCATAGGTACCTGCTAAGCTTTGAGGCGTGCCCAAAAAGATCTGGATGTGCATTGCAACCTCGACTGAGCCGAAGCCGCAATAGAGTGAGCAGAACATCTGTTGTTACTGATAGATCAACATCTAGTGTATCAGTGAAAATTGAGAAAGTAAGAATTGGTTGCGGAAGGTTTAGTTATCTAGATTATGGTGGATAGGATTTTTTTTTTTTTTTTTTTTTTTTGTAACGACACTGGATGAATAGTGGTTTCAGGTAACTTCAGCACTGATTGGAGGTAGAACCAAAGGAAAGTTGAACTGAATGCCAAAAGAGTTTTGTGAAGTATGCAAAAATTTGGTTTTTCCTGTGCATTAGTAATCAAAATCAAGCAACATCAGGAATAATCTGCCTCTTGTAGCAATATAACCTTAAAAATGAGCCTCATCATGTCCTCAAAACATTTTCATGATTCGTGAAGTCTTAGTACACTGAGCAGTCTTGAAAGTTAATAATTGCATATACTGTTGGTGACATAAGACTCGACAGGGGTTCTGTCAGATCCTACTCAATCGTTTTAGCCATTTTTGTGAAGAGGGGGGGGGGCTTTCATTTGTACTTCCGTCACTACATTTTGATACCCCTTCCTTTTACCATTGATGACAGTTACACTCTTAACATGAATATCAATGAAAACGAGTAAAGTATGAACTTGATCGGTTTAGTAGTTCTGTCACTAAGATGATTGTGGACTTGTATTGTCATCCTCTGTTAGGAATTGGAGGCTTCCTGAAACCTTTTAGCTCTGAACTGACAACAATAGCATTATGTCAACATTTGTGGTACTTCATATCTTATTTCTACGTTTTTCAATTGGTTTAATTTCTTTCTCAATTTAAATCAGAAAGCAATGTACATATAAATAGCAAATTACGAAAATAACCTTTTTAAAACTTGAATTTATTACACAAAATTATACAGAGTGACCAGACTACACTAGGCTGAGCGGAAAAATTGGCGAATTTATCAAGGGGCTTTTATAATATTGATATTGTTACTCCAAGTCTAATGAAGACATAGTAAATGTTTGCCGTTTGATATTAGGCTAAAACCCCACACCACTTACCAACTTGATACAAGAGCAGCAGCGAAATTTAAATAATTTATTTCTAACATTGGTTGAGTGTAGACTAGACTGAAGGTAGAAAGATCTAGGAACATATCAATAAACAGGTACTTGGATTCCTAACTTCCCGATTACAAATCGATGGAACTGGTTGCTCCAACTCGGAATCACGAGTGGCGAGAAAGGAAGAATATTAGTAGCTAAGCAAGTAGTTAAAAGCCGCCTGTTTGATGGTTTGGTTGGGAATTCAGCAAGTCCAAAAAAGTTGGTCAAAACTTCGAACAATTGGTGGTGAGTTTATGCAAGATGCTGAAAGAATATGCAGGTTCGGGTTTAGAGAATTTGGTGGAAGCACAAAGGGTTGCGATGAGAATAATAATGAGAGTTAACAGCTCTTCCCTCCAGTGGTGGGCCAGCAGCTTGTAATTAACTTGTCCCCCCCCCCCCTCACTATAATTGATGGATTTAAATATAAAAGAACGTGAAACAAAGAACATTAAAAATGAGTAAATAATAAATTAGTGATATTTAACAAACAATAGTGAGTGCTGGAATAGATTTATGTCAGACTGTTAGGAAATACTGCCACTAGCTGATGAAGGCGAGGAGTAACTATGGAATTGTTTTGTCAACATTTGATAACGCTACCAGGAATGTGTGATATGGTAGATATGGATGAAGAAAGGAGTAAAATACACGAGCCAGAAAAGATTTACCTAAATGGTCCAGTTTAGTAGTAAGAAGCAAGTAAGAATCATTCGTAGTTGACGGTTCAAATTTTCCCAACTCTGAAATTGGTCAAAATAAATTACTATATGAATGGTGCAAGGCCGAAGCTCAGTCTGTTGCTTGAGTGGCTAGGTAGGAAGAAACAGCGCAAATATTTTGTATCCAGTTAGTGAGTTTGGTGGGGTCAGGCATACTGGGTACAGAGATTTTATAATTATGAATGAACCACAATAGCACCTGAATGGCCCGCAATCAGCTATGTGTTGTAAGTACCCTCACAATCAATTACAGATTTGGAGGAGCAATCAGTTAGACTTTTAGACATAGTAAGGACACCCAAGTTGCATGGGGAGAAAGCATAATAATCAGAATTCATTTTTGAAGCTGTCGAGTTGATTATTTTTATTAATAGTTTATATAACATCTGTAGTTGCTAAGAAGCTTATAATCATCTCTTTCTTGAAAGCCATATCCATTTTCTGATTCCATGATGACATCATTTTTGGATTTCGCAGGACAAAGTAGCCGACAAAGTTGTTGGAAGTGCAAATGACTTGCCGGTTGCCAGAGAAAGTACAAGCACGGGCACCAAAACCGTTCCTTTGTCCTCACAAAAAGAGATCCCACCTGCAGTGACAAAGCTGTCAGTGCTGACTAAATCTCCCGCAGTGACTAAACTTCCAGCAGGTTCTAAGCCTCCAGCTGTGACCAAAGCCCCAGTAGTAACTAAGCTTCCAATGGTAACTAGACCTCAGGTCGTCCCTAAAGCTTCGTTATTCTCTCCCACCAAAGGGCTTTCTAAGAAAGCAGCGCCTCTTGTGTCTCCATCTAATGCAGTACCTAAAGCTGTTAATGAGCCAAAAACGCCGGCCAAAGAAGCTACTGGATTCAAGCTACGTAACCCAAAAGCAGCCAAAAACTTGGAAACTGTGCCAGTTTCCGTGAAGGCAGAATCGAAAATTGAAATGAAATTGGATTCTCAGGCACCAAAAGATGTGGCTTCCTCCTCATCAGTGAAGGAAAAGAAGAAACGAGTGATTACCCGTGTTGAAAAGAAAGAAATTCCTTTGGTAAGAGGAGGAAAGGTTGACTGTCTTGCCAACACAAGGCAGAAACGGGTAATCAAGGAACGACTGAAGACTGTTGCTGAGTCTATTAAAGCGAGAACCAAATCTGCTGCCCTGAGCATTGAGGCAGTTGAAAAGGTTAGTACTCCTCTAATAGTGAATTTAATTGATAAATCTCATTAAATGTTACCGTAGATATGTTTAATCACTTTGCCATGCAGATCTTCACATTTTCCAGCCAGGCTCTAATTGATTTCACAGTTAGGGATTTTTGTTTTTCAAGGCATTAGGTTGTGTTTTTTAAACATATTGTAACTGTAGAATGCACTTCTATTATTATTGTGGGCCCACTGCAGATGTGTACTTTCCAATTTGCGAATTTACTTTGGTGCTGCTTACAAGCCTTTTGTATCTCCTTTTCCCCAAACCTTCCTAGCACTTCTCATAATTTGTGGACAGTCTGAGGCAATGGTGTGCCACCTGGCAGTGTTTGGTTCTGCTCTTCTTAAGATGCAGTCACAAATTACCTGTTTCTAGCCTATGTTGCTCTGGTGACTGAGCATCCAACTTCCATCTCTGGCAGCACATGAGCCCCAGAAGAGTAACATTACTTATCATGAAGTTGATGATTATTGTCAACCTGAAATATCATTTGAAACCTAAAAACACAGGATAAT
The DNA here is from genome assembly GCA_020466155.1 of Pachypeltis micranthus. NCBI lineage: Eukaryota > Metazoa > Arthropoda > Insecta > Hemiptera > Miridae > Pachypeltis > Pachypeltis micranthus. Next base: position 76,700,379 of record CM035768.1, on the reverse strand, counting down.
CAATAACTGATACTACCTTTGTGTTTATGTTTTCGATAATGTGTATGCGTTAACTGCCAGAATAATTGAAAGGTGGTGGGGGGTTGCAAACTCCCCGACTTTCCTTCTATCAACTGAACCATGCATAGTGGCCATGCAAACCTAGGTTCACTGGGTATCAGGACACATTTGCATGCTCTGCATTGCCTGGATCCAGGAGATGATGAAACATACAGATTTCGTCAGTATCCCAAAAGTTTTTCATGCTATTACATTACTTCGCCATCTGTGTATGTATGGCTAAGATAAATAAAAAATAATCCCCCACTAAATGTGATAAAAAATATATTTTGTGAATTGAAAATATTTCCTATCCTGTTGGTTATTCATTCTAATATACCTATGTTTCAGTCAGCAAAATGTGACACTTTTATGTTTCAAGCAAAGGAGTTCTCAATCTATAATGTATCTACTGTTCAGGTCATAATTTACCTTTAACGTATATTCTAAAAAATCCATTTGGGATCTAGTGCCTGCCTACTCGGCAATCCAATTGGATGAAACCCATGGGCATGAAATCACAGTAAATACAGTGAGACAAATGCTACTCAAAGAAACTCGCAGGGTAATATTGAGAAAGTCATCATTTTGCCCCAGCCTGTGCTCATTTCCTCTCACTCCAACCATCCATCAGTTTGACTTGTCATATCACATCAACCGCAAAAAAAACGTAAATTTTCGTATTCCGATTGTGGTGGTTATGTTTCGCTTTCTTTTTTTTTCTCTATTTCGAGGTGTCAACTGAGAAAACCCCCTAGAAGGGCCTATTGTGTTTCCTCATGTCATGTTGCAATGCATCCGCAACATTCTCGCAAAAAAAAAAAAAAAACTGCCTTAGAGTCTTCGAGCCAAAGCTGAGGCAGCACTGTAGCTGGCCTCTCACAAGTGTGGTACACAGTATATGCTTTGCTGACTCCAGCTAAGCCTCACAGAATCTGCAACTCGGTACCTCTGATTTGCCAGTCTGGTGGTGCCTTAGCGGACAGTGTCCTGTGAGCAGGCCACATTCAGTTTCATACATTTTACTAGTGTCTTTCGATGCTGAATCGAATGGGAGGAGTTTCGGAGTTGTGAGACGTCATCAAGCTGTGCAAGAGAGTAATAATTGCGTAATAATTTGCAGCGTTTCCAATTACACCAATGACATGCGTACAAATTTATTCACAGACCGTTGTCAACAAGACGAAAGTCAAAGATGAATTTGCACTTAATGTAAAAGGCAATAAGAAAGAAGAGTCATCTGCCACTGCGCTGTTTGCTGAAGAAAAACGGAAAGGAAGAAAGAGAAAAGAGAAATCAGAATTATTTGACGAGTAAGTTTATTCATTAGCCGTAACCTAATATGATTCACAAGTATTTTATCATAAATCATATCCTAGCCCTTGCCACGTTATGAACGAATTTTTATGAGAAGAGAAGCACATCATGCTTATACGCTGAACACTTACAAACACCAAACCGCTTGGAATCAAAATGTAAATAATAATGAGGTTTTTCAACTTCTCACAAAATCAGTGATAGCAATTTTTATCAACGAGCAGCTTCTCTTCTGCTTATCAATACCTACATTTTCTTCAATATACACTCTGCTGTAAGAGTTATGAACATGGGTAGAAGTTAGGGCTACCAAAAAAGGCTGAATTTGTTTACCAACTGATCCGGTTAAGACAAATTAGATTCTGAAAATAACCAAAATTCATCAAAACTTGGGCATTGCCAAAATTGATTAGCGGTAATGCGTTTGTTTATTCCAAATCAAATGAGACCAAATGTGTGTCGATAGCTGTGAACTGTTTTAGAAATTGGACTCATTATGCGTTTTTATATGTTCTACATAATTTTTAAATGCCTTAAATAGGATTATCCATTTATTTTGCTTTGAAATTTAGTGAGATTTCGACAGTTTTCCAACTCCTAACAACACAGAAAATTGACAACTTATAACTACATTTAGCTCACAACAGCCGTAGCAGAAGCTGCTAAAAGGACTTAGAGACATTTCTATGCCGGAATTGTGTGTGGTATGTGGTAGCGTTAAATGTATTTTTTAATCAGATTTTCTCTGATTCACATATTTTTTTCAACTGGCCACATCAGACAAAAACGGAACGTTTCAGATCCAGTTCGAAGGCTGATTCCGTGATGATCCACAAGGGGTATGCGACTAAAAATTTTTTTTATTATGATTTGGCTTACACGTTTCATTGGAGGTTCACGTGTGAATGAGTAGAAAAATACAGCCTTTCTGCATTTTGATCTGCTTTGTCTCACCTGTCGTTTTAAATCTGGAAGTGTTTAATTTGGCAAACTTTTGCAATCACTTTTTCAACTAATCGTTGGAGAGCTGTTCAGGTTTTTCTTGAAATTATTCTTTTTTTATTTAATTTGTATTTTCTTTCTTATGCATACTCACTTTCCATGAAATTGCACAGAAATGTTTTTAGATCACAAAGTTGAGGTATTGACTAGTAGAAGAGATGCTTCATTCTAATTGAAATCACTACAATCGTTCTTGAGAAGAGTTTTAAAAACCTTCACTCTTTTGTACATTTGGTATAAAGATATTAATGATGGAAAGGAATGCCCTTATCTTTAATGAAGTGGTGGCGGTCTGGGATATCATAACTTCTCATAGAATAGTGTTGCAACCAAGTAATCATTCATTCCTTCAATTGTAAAGAAAATCATTCTTTTCTTCAAATTTGTTTACTTTTTCAGGCATTATGATGTTCTGCCAACTTATAAAACCATTTCACTGGGAGACAAGTTGAAAGTGTACTATGGGCCTACTAAAGAAGCAAAAATCACTTCATATGAAGCAAAGGTATTGCACTAGCGTTGCTTTGTTTGCATTATTGTGGGTAAATGTTCATGGACAGATAACTGATTCAGATATAGTGTTGGAAAGTAGACATCAGGTTTACTCATAGTCTAGGTGTGGTGGTGTTTTGGCGAAGGAGTGGTACACTGAACTGTTGTTGACTAGCGCAACACCCTCTGCTGAGTCCTTTCATGCGTTGACGTGCTGGGTTGGGCGCCTCTATCGCAGAAAAATGGCGCGTGAAGGCGTTACGGTGTTGCAGGAGGCTAAATAAATTCAGGCAGCCGTACAGATAGATAATCTTTGGAGTGCTATTGATGGAGGGCCGCTTGTTGTTTGTGGCAAATAGGGTCAGCGTAGTTAGAGAATGGTTGGTAACAAAAATTTGTAATATTTACAGTCATCCAAAAGTGCCCTCAAGGCGTTTGTGATTGAAATTTTGTTGGTACACCTTCCCAGTTAGCGTTTTCTTTTTGTACAAAATGTAAACAGATTTGATACATTGGATGCATATTTTGTATGTGCAAGTTGTTTAGTTGCCATGATTACCTTATGTATAATGTCCATTGTTACTTACTAGTTTTGAACTATACTGCACATGTTTGTTGCAACCTCAGACACGGGTAATTTCAGATTTGCAATAAATTGAATGAACATGTGGTTGAGTCACAACTTGAAATTTTCCATTAGTTTGTCCACCGACTCATGATCCCTTTTTTTTCTCGGTCATTTCTCGCCTTTCGGCCTTCTCTGATACAATTGTAGCCTCCACCTGCGGTTACCCTCTTCTTCTTTGTGCTTGCTGTTGTTGATTAGCACATAGACATCGGGTTATCTACAATAGAATGGTGCGTCTATAAGCAAAACCAAACCCCCTGACAACCAATTTGAGAGGAAATGTTACACCCTAGCTCGCTGATGTTTTCCTCGAAATCCATCTACTTATACGGCCTTTTGTACTCCAATGACTAGCTGGCCACTCATAAAATAATGTTTTTTCAATAATTAAGCCCCTGATGGTGATATTTGTGAGCTTTGTATGGTCTGAGGTTAACAGTTTCAAAATATAGAGAAAAAGTCCCCCCCCCCCCCCCCAAGTCCACAATTTAGTTAACAAATATGCGATTTCAAAAAACTTTAATCTTGTTTTTGTCATTGGCAAAACAAATGACCTTTCTATAGCTTGATCAGGAAATTATATTTACTGTGTATGGTGTCTTTTGTTGAGTGCAGTGTTTGATCTTGTATTTTCATTATAAATTCCAACTCAGGTTCTTAACATCAAAGAAGAGAATGGGGAAACACTTTACCTAGTTCATTATACAGGATGGAACACTCGATATGATGAATGGATTCGAGCTAATCGTGTAGCCGATAACCTATCATGGGTGGCTGGAAGAGCTTCAAAGAAACAAGCTCAGGTGCCTCTTTATACTCTTTTTTTTTTATTTATTACAAATGTGTTACTCGATACTAATTATTTGTATCTAAACTTTCTTCCTATAGGTGTCAGCTCCGAAACAAGTCAAGAAAGAAAAGAAATCTGGTAAAGGCGAAATCAAAACTGAGGGGAAGATTGGTAGAGAACCCCCTCATTCTGCCTCACCGTGTGGAAGTGCTTCCATTAAAGATACCGTAGCTTCAAGACAAGGTTCTGTAGGAAGAAGTGTCACGCCATATTCAATTGCATCGTCGAGTCGAAGTCGAGGGACAGTAGTGAAACGGCCATCAACCAGGGCCGCCCAGTCCAAAAAAGGTTAAATGTTCTTTACCAATGTATGCTGTATATTTCCCTTGTACACATCTTTCCAAGGCGTGAAATATGGACCTAGCTTAAGTAATGATTCTCCCTCTAGTCGAACTTTACAGAATACTGCTCGCTAACTTACTGTCTAATATAGACATTATATAGAGTTTTCCAAGATTATTTCCATCAGTACAATAACTTATTAGGTTTGAAAATTTGATGTAGACAGTCATGTTTATAGTTGATATGTCTGGTGTTAAGTAAAATGAAAATACACCAAATGACTGCTGGAGTTGGAAATAGGTACCCAGTGGGGTCAAAATTGCGCCTATAGCTACGTACTGCTGCAAGGTTATTAACACTTTCGCTGCTACCGACCAAACCCGTGTGCAAGTCAACGGCTACAGAAGAAATGGCGGAGCGCGGTAAAACCGCGCTTTCGGGCGTAGCCACTCGATAGGACCAAAATGTTATTTTTCTTTCCAACTACTACCGTGCGGTAAAACCGCGCCCGCTGTCCTTCAGGGCTCGAGCAAAGATTTTTCGTTTATCGCCTTACTTTCATTTGTATCAAATATGCTCTGCCTTGAATGGTAGGTACCTAGCATTAGCTGGATATTAGGTATCGAAAACGGCCTAGACATAATATGTGATGAGATTATTATTCTGGATATATGAACCAAAAAGGAAAAGATATTTTAATTGTCTTCGATTTGTTTCAAACGTGCCACGAAAACTATATTATTTTACGATTATACCTACGGATAAATAGATTGGGAGGTCAGCAGGTACCAACTAGAAATACATATTACAAATATCTGGTGCGTAGCAACACACAACTTTCCGCCACCCCCGTAAGTTCGAACACCACTTACATAGGCGGGCGCTATATCTTCGTTCAACGCATTTTTACACGAACATTTATGGAGTACAATATGTAGGCATTAACTATTCAAAAACATCTTGAAAGTTTGGTGATAATCGTTGATGCCGTTCTTCCAAAAAGCGTAAAAAACCTGCCGAAAATGCAGGAGAAACGCGTTCCGTTGAGGCTGTCGTCAGACTGAAAATAGAAAACCGTCGCTATCTGAACTCCTCGGCGGATGCCCCCCGCTCATTTAAAAGGGTCTTTCCCACTACTACGTGTATTGAAAAGGGGTTATTGAACTACTACCGTTTCAATACGGGCTTGGATTGTACGGGGTTCTGCCGAGGTTCGAGAGCGGTTTTACCGCTCTAGCCGTTGGGTAGAACACGAAAGCGCGGTAAAACCGCTCGTAGCAGCGAAAGTGTTAAATGAACCCTGATAGTTCTTAAGAGATGAGATTCATTCCTCTATCTATGTTGCGTTTGTTCTCACTACAAACTGAACAATCAAAACTAGTCAAATTTTGGGTGTAATTTTGGTTGTTGAGTTTATTAGAGCTTGGAATAATTAAAAGTGAGGTTTATGAACGGTATCAGTACAAAACAGTAAGGCAAATGAATGCTAAGTATTTAAGTTATTCCTACAGTTAAAATGTGACATGTGAAACTCATTGTTTCTTCAAATAATGTTGGCTAGTTTCTGAATTCTTCAAGCCGTGGAATATTCTTTAATTCTTTCAGCTAAAAGTGTTGGAAATATCGCCCTGAATTAGCATTGGAGTTTGAACTTACAGGCCTATAAGTAGAAACGACAAAACCGAACCTACACTTGAATAAACTGGTCATTCTCCATCATTTAAGAAATTGCCTCATCACATTGACACTACTGAATTAGAAATGAGTTTATGAATATAAACTTTATTAAGTATATATTATGTACTTATCCAACCTTTATTTTGGATAACCATTTCCATTGGCAAATGCCGTTTCTTACATTTTCAGAATTGCCCAAAAATTACCGTATTTAGTAAAATTGTCATGTGACTTTGTTAAAGTTGAATGGGAGCAATCTGGAGTAATTAATACATGGTGATTTCAGATGGTGAATTGGAAGAGTTTGGAAGTGATGGTGGATCAGATATGGAAGACTCAAAGTCTGCGCTCGACTACAACACCATGGAAGCATGTGCTGACTTCGCCAACAATATGGTTGACATAACTACAAAAACTGAAGAACCTGATGATTCTCTGACCACTGTCAAAATTGAAAAGGAAGACGATTATACTGGCGAAGAACAACATATATCTGCCGGCATTCTTCCTCTTATTAAATGTGAAGATGTGAAAGATGAAGAAGAGGAATCTGTTGAGGTTAAAGAAGAAATAGAAGAGAATAGAGTAGATGAAGATGATGAGGGTAATATAGATGATTTCCTCAACAAAAGAGATGACAAACATGTTTTTGAAGTGTTCATACAAGATGATATCAAGGAGGAATCCGACGATAGTTCTGTTGAAAATGTCCCACTAAATGGATTTGTTACGTGCCAAGTCAAGTTCCCTTCCAAATCACTGTGTCCAGTTGTGGCCGGCAAAGGGCCGACGTACCGTTCAGCATCGCGTTCAGAAGATACTTTTGAGGAATTAATTACTGTTAGACATAACAGGGTGATTAGTTTGAGGCCTGAGGATGGTATTACAATGATTGATAGAAGCGAGCTCAAAAACGGAGTAATTGAATCTATTGAAACGGTGAACAGTTACGATAGCGAGTTGACTGAAATGGATACCCTTGAAATTCCAATGGAGTTAGAGCCCGACGACGTGTACGAGTTTAGGGAACCCGAGCCTTTTGAATTTGAAGCTCGAAGAAGTGCTGAGGATCGAGCTAAGCCCTCCACCTCCAAGAGAAATACGAACGTGGTTCTTGAAGATCGTCCGGCTTCTCCTAAAGTCAAAAGTTCACCTTCCCAAAGTGCGGCTCGAGAACCATCTCCCCAATTAACCTTACCAGATCTTACAAAAGATGATACATCTCCTGAAAGCACCCCTACTATTCAAACGTGCGAAGAAGCATTTGATAAAATGTGTGCTTCTCCTTTAAGAGCAGCTACACTTGATTCTAATCACATTGCGTTATTGGGTCTCATGGAGAATTATGACGATGGCGATAATTTTGATGATGACAGTGAAGATCGCCTGGTTATCTCAGAACGTGAAAGTGACAACTGCAGCAATGGCAGCTTAGATAAAGAGAAGGAAGCGAATGCTTCGATCAAACCTACTCAGAGGATTGTTGATGTGAAATCAACTGAACAAATCAGCATTGAGTGCAAAGAGGATTTCCCCAAAACTGAAGACGATGATGAGGATGATGACGTGGAAGATGAAGCTATAAACAATGCAATACAAACTGCAATGAGTATGGAAACTTCTGATGAGTCGTCGAATGAAGAAACTGCTCCTGATGAAAAATTAGATGCTTCCATCACTGAAGTGGAATCTCTCACCGTGATAGAAACAGAAAATACAACAGAATTTGACAATTCTGTGAATGCGGAATCAAAAGACACTATTGAGGAAAAGGATCATGATGATCTAAAAGGTAATGAGGATGCAGTTGAGTCTCCTGAAAACATTGAGATGGCTGAACCTATCGTTCTTCCAGAACCAGATAAGGTACGTGTGTTGAGAGATGATAAAGGAGGTTAGTTCAGAAATTCATCACGTGAAGTGGTGCTGGTGCCAACTTGGTCTCTAAATGTCTTTACCTTTGGAACAGTCATTATATTTTGATTAATAGAACCGTCGTATTAACATTTCTTCTAGTTCAAAAGAGTTTTGTGTTTTTTTCACAGGATAATAAACCAGAAACTATCATAAATGATGATACCTCTGCAGCAGAAAACCTTGTAGACGATGTTGCTGAGAAAGTTGAGGTTGAGAATGAGGATTTGAAAAGTAGCATTGAAATAGAAACTGCTGATCCAGAAGAAGATGAGAATATTGAATCTCTAATGTGTGCAGAAACGATTCCTGGCAGTCCTCCGTCTCAGTTAGAAGTTGCCAACCAGGTAGGTCTTCGTATATATTGGAGCAATTGTGAATTTCTGCAAATGAATAGTCATCATTCAGCTGAGGCACCTTGCCTCCATCTAAAAAAGTATGACTTTCAACATTTGTTAAAGGAAACCACTGTTAATGAATGAGATGTTAGCGTTCATACCTATAAATCTCAAAAACCCTAGTATGACAAGAAAGTATTTTGCGGAGCGCATCATAATATTAAAGTTAACGTACCTGTTAGGTGAGTCCGTCTCCTCTGGCTTGTGAGTTACTGTGGGCAAGCGCTTTCGATGTAAAGACATCATCGTCTGGCCGTTTAGTCAGTACTGGAGTCAGTCAGTTGGTCGTGGTCTTTATATACAGAGAGAAAGGTGAAGGGAGTGATGGAGCGTTGGGGAAGGGGCGGGGAGAGGTCTTGTTGGTCAGTCTTGTTAGTAGTACCTTAGCCGGACTGGCTGTGTTAGGTATTAAAGAAATTGGGTTGTGTCCGCCAGTAGGCAAATACTAAAGTTAACGTACCTGTTAGGTGAGTCCGTACACAAGCCAGAGGAGACGGACTCACCTAACAGGTACGTTAACTTTAGTATTTGCCTACTGGCGGACACAACCCAATTTCTTTAATATCATAATATTCCTTGGCCTCAGGTGCATTCAGCGATATGCTTGGACTAATCAAAAAACGGTTTTTCATTCAGTTTATAAAGATTCCACATGACAGTGGGAGGCGCTTATGGTTCTAAAATTTATTGTGATGCTCTCGTCTATTTCCCACACATTGGAATTTCACATAATTGTTTGGAGCTATCTATTCAAAAATATAGCAGTTATTGAGAGAATTAAAATTGGTGTCTTGATGGGTATGATAACCGTAGTTTCTGGCAGATTTTGCTCACACCATATTGTTTCGGTGTCTAGGTATCAAATTTTAACCAATTCAATTAAGCCATTTTCAATTGCCTTCATAGACATATGCACTCGTACACACATTTTCGAAACGCAATTTTCTTGTTCGAAGGATATAAAACCATTAAACTATCAGCTTGGTTTTCAATTTATTTTACACCCATATGTATCTCTAAAAAGTGTATGAATCGTGTCTTAGTTCAAAACCTTATGATATTCATGACAATGAGTTTAGTGTAACCGTCTATGTCATATTCAACCACACTTCCGCTTGGAAAGGTTTATATTTTTCCAACATTTATGTGGCAAAGAACAAATTTTCTCATCTACTGCTGTATTCGTCCTAATTTAGCGTGGGAATGAGCAGAAATGATGTGTACTTCTCCCTGTCAACATTGAATTAGTAGTTTGACTATTGCTCTACCAAGTTTACATTAAGAAATCCCCACAGCGTACTGTCAGCACCCACTCCATGTTCGGAGCAGTCTGACTTTACTCAGCTCGTCGGTACCTTACTTCTTCATATTCTGGCAACCAGTAACTCACTTTGATTAGCAATTCAATTACCAATGTCTGTCAAAAATGGAGAAAAGCCGCCAAAAAATGTACGTTTCTCGGTAGCTGATCATCTCTGTCACACAAAATTATATATACGGGAAGTTCAAGTGCCCAGAGCCCAAGCTAAAACTTTGTTCACTCCTAAATTTGTTGGCTTGCTTGCAACTTGCATAAATCATTGAAATTTGAGCTGATCGACATTAAAATATACAGTCCTTAATTCGAATTAGGATATTCTCAATTTGATTAAGAAAATATCTGATTGCTATGTAAATTTCACAATTTGATTTGGAAACCCTAGTTTTATAGAACACGTTTTGTTTATCAGTTTAGTAGTTGTATTATATATTGGTAGTGACAGTTTAATATTATTGATCTCTATTTTTTATTTTCAGATGGATGACAAGCACATACTGAGTGATGAGGGCATGTTTAAGAGTGAATGTGAAATGCCGGTTGCTACTGTATCTGGTGAAGTAGGAGAACCAAAGCATCTCAGTCAAGTAATGAGATCCCCTACTATTTCACCCGAAAGCGATGAGTCATCTACACCTTCACCATCAAGGTAGATTTTACTGCAGTCGTTCAGCATTTCTTGGCGTAAATGTTTTTCAATCAACGATTACATACAGGGTTTGTTCAGAAAGTAGTGTCTGTGAGCTTGGAACTGTGGTTTTTATTGGTCCTACGTGTACAAATATTCAGAAACATTCAAATTACATTCCTCGTGCATCTGCACACTGGTTTGAGAGGTTCTTCCACGCATCGAACATCGCACGGTAGTCTTGTTTTGGAATTGTCTTTCGAAGCGTCAGTGTAATACCTCCATTACCCTGGCAAAAATTGGGTATGGATTTTGAGAGTTACAGTTGAGAGTCTTCTTCTGAGTTCAGAGACATGGCGAAAGCAGCATCCGAAAATACGTCAATTGTCATAAATCATCTGAAATCCAGTAGGGACAGAATAATATTGCAACTGGTCACGGATAGGGTGTCAAAAAATTCAAAGATTTCATGGAACGGTGGGAGGTACGGAATGTGATAGCAAGGTCCAATAAAATGGCAGAAAGAGCCGTGAAAATTGATGAAAGCATATTGATCAATTGTAAAGACTGAATCTAACCTATACTTAGCGTTATTATATTATCAGAATATGCCCAAAGAAAGTTAGTGAGAAATGCAGCAGTATCCTTTTGGAAAAACAAAACCGATTACAAGTGTACTCTGATAGAAACTGTTAACTCTGAGTGCATAAGGCTTAGGACACAATGCACTCTACAAGCTCCAACCCTAAGGTTGTTGGTAACCGTGTATTGTCTAGAAATGCCAGTCCGTGCTCATACATGGTAAAGAACAGTGCAGGTAGGCAAAATGTTCGTAACTGGATACATTGGCACTTCCTTCTTTGTGAATGATGAGTACACTACTTGTGCACAAAATTATAACAATAAGTACCACAGCCCTAGGAAAGCCATGCTTGATAAAATTCAGCCAATTTACAGGTGGAAAGATGTCCTCCTCTATTTGTCTAAGTTGTGTTACCTCCTTGTAGTGTACACTGTGTTTCTGTGCTGTGATTTCGTGTTCTTTTGGTCGATACATTCAACAGGGGGGGGGGGGGGGTCGTAAACCATTTGCCTGGCCGACGACATAGATTTATTATTCAGAATGATTAATGAACCAAAAGGGAAAGCAATTTACCTTCTGTTTCTTGGGTATCCAAACCACATCGGCCAAGGCATGAGAAAATTTGCGGAAATAGATTTGAAATCAAGTCTTCAGATAGTACAGACAACTAGTTCAATACAGCTCTTTTAAAGCAAAGCGAAGCTGAGGAACAAGGAGTTTATACTGTTTCTCCCCACACAACTAGTGGTCCCAAATACGAATCAAATCCGCCCGCAAATCCGTGTTTTACTGACGTCACTAAGCCTCAACATTGAAAATTGAATGGATTTGTATCGGCCTAATAAATTGTTGGATGCTTCCCACATCTTATATTGACATTGTATTTTTGGTTTATAGGGAGTCTGATAACACTTCCATTCAACCCAGTGAGAAAAAACGTGACAAAGAATATGAGCGCAACGAAAATCGGAATCTTGAAACTTCTTTTAAGAAGGATTGTGGGAGTGAGTATCTTTGAATACCCTTATAACCAATCCCTGTTTACCCTAGCAGCGTTTTTTTATTCATCTGTGTCTATCAAGGTAAGTGGTGGTGGTGGTCTCTATAGAATAGTGACAGAATGTTGGATCCTGAAATCAATATTGTGGTATTATTTCTCAGGTAACTTATTGGTTTCTCTTTGTTAGTTAGTTGAGGCTATTAAACCTTGTCATTCTCTATAATTTTCATTGTTAGTAGATCAATGGTACATCTGAGTATTTGCGAAGACCCCCGGAACTTGTGGTTTTGTCTTACTGTAAGAAATGGCTTGATTTTACTGAGTATATCCATAAAGTAATTTTCGCTTGGTTATAGAGAAAAAAAAATGAGGCGCGCCCAATCACACAACTTTCCTTAGCTCTACACAAATTCACTGGTTTCATGGTTTTTTGTACCAACTCTGTTAATTATTCACTCAGTTCATTTAAACATGGTAAAACACCACATTGCTGTGGCAGAAAGCGAAAGAACTTAACAGTTCCGAAATTAATTGTGCTTCTCGCGCTCATGCCCTGAACATTATTGAGCAATTCGTACGCTAAGAATTAATAAGGCTGTAGATACGTTTTTGTTTGTTTTTTTCAGACATTTCTAAAGTACCCCTAATATACCTTACTGTGTTTATAAGGTAAAAACTTAGCTAACGTCAGTTTTCTAGTAGCTAACGTCATCGAAGTGTTTGGTAATTTATTGTGCCCCTCATCATTTTCCCCTCAAATGGGAACTTTATGGTATTGTCATCTCGTTAGCATACAACAATATGCCCGTACAAAAACGTTTATCAAAATTATCGAGAGAAAAGAATAATATTTGGTGTTTTGATCACTATGATTAACTATAGTTAGTTTTAGGCGGATTTGGCTCATTTTAGCGTCCTATGGCGACCTGCTGGCTAGATACCAAGTTGGAGCTGATGTGGTTCAGCCATTTTCTCTTAACTGGCTTTCAGACGCAGATACATTTTTGTTTTTTGAAGCTTTGAAGCTGGGTGGCGCCCAAAAAGGAGAAACTAAATAAATATAAGGAGGAGGAGGGCAGCTACAAAAATGAGGTGGGTGGAGTACCAGAGTGCCCAAGAGTTTTCGAAGACGTATCTAGGTGGAGTCGTGGCTGAGCTACCACCACTTGTAGGAGGCAGATTCGAGAAACAGCAGTTCTTCAGCCCAGGGTTTTAATGGCTGCTGCAGTGCAGGAGAGGAATAACTCTGCTAGATGTTTGTTGACACGGCGTATTGCTGTAGTAGATATGTACAACAGGTGGTCTCTGATCTCACTCAGGCAGCTGGCTCTGGCTGGTGTGGAGCCAATGAGCATCCAAACAACCCCTATAAGATCTCACTTTTGCTCATCACCAAGAAAATGAAATTAAGGGACGTATGTGAATGACTGACTTTCAACGATGGTACGCCTCAAGGAACAAGGCCATCAGTGGGGCAGCTTGGTAGCATGTTGGCACTCCAATCACGTGCTGTTGGTTCTCTGTATCTACAGGGGCCAGGCTTAGACGCAGCTTATGCATCATTTTTTCAGTACACCATCCCTCATGTCAACTCTAAACAACGTACTCCTTTCCCTTGCCCAAGGTATTGGGATTAGGGATTGTTAAGCCTCGCTACTACTCCTGTCAGATTTTATTTCAAAGCAACTATTTAACATTTCAGAAACGCCAGGGCCCAGTGAATCACGTCCTAAGAAATCAGATGTGAAACCTCCTTCAAAAAGAGGTAGAAAATCTAAAAAGAAGAGTGAAGAAGGCAGTTCGCGGAAAAAGTACACGAGGCATGGAAAACACCAAGGTAATATCGTCGCCCACAAAAGTTTTCTAATTAGTTACTGATATGTAGCACTTAGTTGTAATAATTTGAACTGCTCCAAAAATCAAATACTGACATTGGAGGGAAAAACGACCATGATTTTTCAAGCACTCTACTCCACTGTGATGAGCAAAATTTGTATCGATCACAATATAATCACGCTCAGTGCTTGCGACGAAATCCTGACTGACACATTTCCTTCAAGTTCAGCCTATTAAAACATACACCCGAATAGACTACTGACATTTATAGTCATCCATGAGATTTTATGAATTGTTGGAATGTTCAAAATCAAATTAGAATCACTCCCCATTGCCATTTTCACCAACTGTGGAAATCCAATTTAGACTCGGTTAAGGCTCCTTAACTAGACCCCACTGCTCCTCTCTGCAAAAATGGGTTCCATCAGCTTCTGTTAGGCTCTAACCCCAATGAAACATTACCTCATCATATTCTCTCCATCACCGCACTTCTTGGGTGTTTTTTTTTTCTTAAATATAATGAACAAAGATGCTGTTTAGACGACGATGATGGTCAGAAGAATGTGAGAGTCTTCCGACGACTTCAAGATATATGAAATTAAATTCTGCCAAGAACCAAAGTATTAAGTTCATTGAAAACAAATTGTCGTTCATGTAAATTTATCTATTTAGCGGTTTTCAGAGATTACTAGAAACTCCAGATCACCGTGTTAAAAAAGCCGCATGCCAAGGGCTCAACTGTATGGATGTAAACGCAGATAGGTAGGAAATGTTAATAATAACAAATTGATACAAACTCACATTAATGTATTGAACATAATCTCCCGTTCTTTGAGTTTGAGCTCTCATTTTCTTGTAGCACGTTATAATTTGTCCAAATCTGGTCTGTAGAGGGTTGGGTGTCAATGGGATGTAGTTACAGGGCTGTTCACATTTACTCAACAGGATGTTGAACACACACCCACTTACTTTACTTCACTGTAACCTCATTAGTCCACTGCTGTCTCTGGCTTAAATCATGGCTTGTCTAACTGCATTCCACAGTTATCTCAGTTAGCATGGTAAGAATGAAATAGGTTTGCCTTAATTTAGTTATCTAACCGTGATTTGATACCCCACGGTTAGTAGTGTTATGATGATGAAAATGGCCCTTGGAAGAACTATGTTTTTTGTTAATTCCTATTATATTATTTCACCTTTTTCTCAAGTTATCAAGTATAGTGACGAATATGTAACTAAGGTATGCTCATATCAATTCTACTTCTGAGTGAAGGTATCAGATTTTTTGTGTGTGCGTCATTAATAAGGATTCGTATCTACTATTAGTCATTCGATGTCAGCTTGTAATCTTTCTGTCTTAACTATTGTAAGGACTATACACTGGACAGTTGATAATTGAATTGTTTTTAATTGATTTAAAGGAAGCGAAAGTGACGATGGTTTCGAGTGGCCGGCAGGCTCCAGTAAAAGTGAATCTTCACAATCAAAGTCTCCTCATAGTAACCGCCAGAGCTTCATTATTTCCCCTGGTATGGCTCTTCAATTCACATTATATTGCTTCAGATCTGTGTTCTTGAAACTAAATTAAGCTTTTCAAAAATCTTTCGTAAATCTGGTATTTATAGAGCATGAGTCGTGTCCCTCACCGTATGTGACGCTACTGTCCACTTTTTTCTCACCCAAAATTCGATAGTATGGTATTCAAGAATAGTTGTGAAGAATGAAACGTTAGCATTGGTTAGCTACTTTATTCATGATTGTCATTTCTAAAAAAAAAAATTGAGGAGAAACATCGGTTCGTGCTTTGTTGTGGGTGTTTTGGCTTATATCTCTGTTCATTCGTTGGACAAAGAAATAGTTGTACGAAAAAACTGTAGGCATAGATTGATTGATGTCACTACACCAATATAGTCAAAGTTTGCTAAGTATTGGCTTTGGAAAACTGGGGAAAGCTTTAAAACAACAGTTTTGATACTTTTTTATCTTTTGTCCATATCTAATCAACTATCAGAGAAATATTTATGAAGAACAATGAATTCTGCTGTGAAGTGGCAAAAATACAAATAATAAACAAGTATAAGGAATGGGCATAACTGAAGCACGTGGTGATGATTAGCCACATGGGAATTGTGTGAGGGTGATAGTTATACTCTCAACACGCTCCATAACATTGTTGATAATCGTGTTGCTTCATCCACACACACACTTTAGCTTAACGTTCCAACATTAGCGAAGAGAGTTTATCGATTTTTCTGCTTGCATTAATTGTTGAATAAAACAATCTTGTTAAATGAATGTTTTGAAATTTGGTGTATTGTTGCAGATAAATTATCTGCATTAGACTCATCTCAAAGGATTGGCCAGATAAGTGAAGCTATGCAAAATTTGCGAACCTCGTACAATAATATGAAAGCGGAGCTTACCACGATCGATAAGCGGCGGAAACGAATCAAAAGAAGAGAAAGAGAAGATGCTGCACGTCTTACCGGTCCCAGATCTCATTAGGTGAATTAACTTGGTGATCCAAGCAATTTTGATACCTGTTGAGAGTTACACCTACAGTGAGCGTTGCTTTTGAAGGCTTCTTCAATGACTTTGTTGGATGTTCTCCCCAATAGATGTCATTGAACGGTAAACGCGAATGTTACCAAAGTGCTTGTTGCTATAAGCGAACAAGAATTGATAGATGAAATTTGTGATGTCCTTCATTGGCTTTATGGGTTTCCTTGAGGCATGGCCAATAAGTTGCGAGAGATCCTGGAGGATGAAGCATCACCATCTACACGCCTCAGTTTACTGTATACCTTGTGATTGATGCAGAACTTACCAACCTATTCATCTATTAGGTTTGAGTTATGTGGAATACGTTGGTGGTTTCCACTCAGCTCCTCTCCGGTCCCAGGCCCTTTAATGTGCGCTTCAGGTTCTTCGGATGTCGAACGTTCGGCCACTGCCCATGTGTAACCAGGGCTGGCGAGGATGTTGTCATGTGCTGTTTTCCTTGCCCCCTTTACCAGGATATTTGGGTGTGGGCTCGGCTTTCTGTCCCAGAGGTGGCGGTGAATAGATTTGCCATGTTTGCACAGGGGTGGGCAAACCAGAAACTTGGCATCTCCCCCCCCCCCCAATCTGGCAAGGGTGCCAGATAGCCCCTACACCTGTCAATAGTTGAGTCCTTAGAGGATCTCAACAAAGGACACCCTTGAGCACTCAATGTGCCAGTAGGCGACAAATTGCCTGGCACTCTTCTCCCATTGAGGTGGTTTCGCGTAGAATCTCTTGCTGATCAACTCTCATTGAAACATCTGGAAACGCATCAGACAGCTTTCCTTAGCTCTACATAAATTCACTGGTTTCCATGGCTTTTTGCTACTAATTCAATTTATTTTTTACTCAGTTCATTGGGGCTTGGTAAAACATAACTTCATTTAATACATACATTGAACACATACAAAAAAAAATGTAGGCCGCAAAGACGAATTTTATGAGAACGATATTCGCTTTTCCAGAGTTATTGGGTGTGAACTGTGAGAAATGGCAGTGGTAGAGATTCCAGAATTCCTAGAGTAGCTCCCATTTATCTTATGAGCATTAATAATTCCTCAATTGCTATCATGTTCAATAGCAAATCTTCAATGCTTCTGGTGCAGCGAAAAGGGGGTTAAAAAGCGTAACCACCGACTTTCTTAGTCCAACATGTGTTTAAACTGCTCTTGTATTATGCACAAATGAAATTGTAGAGTACTGGTACTAGTTATTGATCATAGGCCGTCTGGGCCAAATTATAAAATTGGAAAAATCTGACTGGGAAGAAGTCTTGAAGAGCAGGAATACTGGGGTCCTCAAGCGGTGAGAATTCTCGTGGAGAATGGGGAGGGGCATACGAGGGATAAGGGACCTTCGGTCTCACTCACGTCGAATAGTAAAAACGAGGTTTTTTGGAAACTGTTTCGGAATGGCATGGGAGTGGCTTCACCCGTTGGGTTGAAGGCATTCTCATTCATCAGCAGGGAGAGAGCTGCTCTCTGCATGGTCGTCCTACTACCGCGTTCGCGTCGTCTCTGTTTCAACCCTTATTGTCATATACCGCACCAAATACTTGTACGTAGTGCAAGGGTAATCTGAAAAGTAAGGTCTACACTAACACAACTGAGTAACAAGTGAAAGCCACGGTAAGAAAGATATCCCACAATATCTTGGGTAAAATTGTTGATGACTTTTGTCATTAACTGTTCAAGATCAGGCGGAGGATTGACGAGCTGTCTCTTGTTAGGTATTGAATAGCTCATTGAGTTCTTTCTACGTCTTACCATACTTG
Source organism: Pachypeltis micranthus (assembly GCA_020466155.1). Lineage (NCBI taxonomy): Eukaryota > Metazoa > Arthropoda > Insecta > Hemiptera > Miridae > Pachypeltis > Pachypeltis micranthus. The sequence goes on along the minus strand of CM035768.1, from coordinate 76,682,097 downwards.
ATGACCATGTCCCCCAAATGGTACATAGTACCAAAATGAATTGAAGCACATTTAAAACGCGTCTTGGTTTTGTTCCAAATTTCTTCACTGCTCCCAATAGTTTTTACAATTGGGAGCAGTGAAGAAATTTGGATAAAAATCCAGTTGTTTTACCAATTTTACGAAGCCATTTGGTAAACGTTAGCGTGTTCCTTTCTGTATTGCTGGTGCCTGTGAGAATGTGTCCCTTTCGTTCGAAACTTTTGAACCACCATAATGAGAACTAATTTCACAATTTCCTTTTCCAGTGGCCTAAGTGATCCTATCAACGACTTAATAATTTTCATCAATGTATAGTACTTGTTCGATTTCCCGACTAAGAAAATATCTACGATTTGAATGTGACTCATTTCTACCAGTTCAGCTTGATGTTGAAGCGATTGAACGTCTATTTTCATGAACACAAATAAAATTTTTTAGTGCGTCTTAGAACTGCCATCGGTTCGCTCTACGGTGCGGTGGATTGTAAAAAATTTGACTGGTTTTCAAGATACTGCAGGGTAAAAAAAAAAAAAGAAAAGTGAAACATGTTATATCAGTATTCAACAGTGCTGAGCACGGCAGCATAATGCTGAAACGTTTTTAGTAATCTCATCACCTCGAATGTTTTTATACCGAGCTCAGTTCATTATGGAAGTTATCTGTACTTTGTATTTCTTGTCCTTTTTTCTGTACGTTTCTTTCCCCCTTTCCCTATTCAAATCAACATATTGTACAGAACTAACTATTTTCTGTTAGTTATATGTTCAAATCTAGGGTGGGTAAGGGAGTGGTACGAAATTGATTTTTCTTCATTGCAACATGTTCATTTTCTGTGAAAATCTGTTTCTGAGCATTTTTTTTCAACTGGTTTGAATTTTTCAAAGAATAAAAACACGTCATTTATGATGTTAACATTGTTTTATTTCAACGTTGAAAGCTGTAGACTTTGATGTCAATAAGCCAGGGAAGTATGTTCTGGTTGTAACAGTATCCCTGTGGACTTCAATTGTAATTGAAATACGTACAGCATTTATTAAAAGAAAATAACAATTGCTTCTGAATTGGTGCTGCATGTGTGTATATACTGCTTTATGTCGAAGTGTTCCTATCAAGAATTTTTTGTACAAGTTTATTTGATGTTTTCAAAAAATACAAAATACCTGTTGAAAAAATTGATAATTTTATTGAAAACTTCCTGAGTGAAGACAGTTCGTCTTACTCAACTTTTTCAGTGCTAGAGTTGGTTAATGGAGGTTTTTTTAAAAACATTTCAAGGTTGTTTGAGAGGTCATGAAGGGTAATCTAAAGAACATTGGATTTGTTCTGGTGAATAAATCCAGCACTTTTACACTATTTGCATGGCATCGCTGCCTACCAGTGATGTAACGTAGTACTCTATAGTAACAAGTTGCAGGAATATATATAAAACTCATATTCGGGATGAGCACCGTGGATTCAAATCCCATGGTGCTAGTTCTACTGTCTGATCGAATCTCCGATGTTTACGTTTGTGGAAGTTGTATCAAAGACTACAAATAACTCCCTTTCAAGTAATCAAGAAATTGGGTTATATCCGCCAGTAGGCAAATTACTAAAGTTAACGTACCTGTTAGGTGAGTCCGTCTCCTCTGGCTTGTGAGTTACTGTGGGCAAGCGCTTTCGATGTGAAGACTTCATCGTCTGGCCGTTAAGTCAGTACTGGAGTCGTCAGTTGGTCGTGGTCTTTATATACAAAGAGAAAGGTGAAAGGGGTGATGGAGCGTCGGGGAAGGGTGGGGAGAGGAGGTCATGTACCTCAGGGGGAAACCCCCTAGAGATAAATGGAACGTGTTGGATGGTCTGTCAATTGTGGAATTTACGTCTTTTTTGTGTAGGGTGGTCTGTAAATCCGTCAGTTGGTTGTTTTCGTTTGTGTAGTGTTTTGAGTGGTGTCACAACTAACATCGAAGGATGTTAGTTATTCCATATATTTTTGGTCCTTTGTACAGACAAAGGAAACGTCATTGTTATACTGGATAAACAGAACAACATAAATAAGACGACTGACCTCATCAACCAAACTAAATGTACGAAACTGAAAAAAGACCCTACGGATTCATACCAAACACTAATACGTAATGCACTTAGAAACCATACTAACGTACCAAAAGAACAACATTATAAATACAAAACCACCACTACTCAACGGACAGCCAAAAATTCATAAAAAACGACACACCTATCAGACCAGTCATAAACTTATGAATTGTTTTTTTTTTTTTTACCCTCATTTTGTCCTCCGTAACTATTTCTGTATCTATCTGTTGAACGGAGATACAAGCCATGATAGCTCGGAAAACGAGATTTGTCAAATATTAGTTTATCGGTTTTCTAATATTCTGGCCCCACGATTTCAATCAAACTCAAGGAGTACTCTCAACGAACTAGAACCTACATTTCGTGGAATGTACGGGGGTCGTTGAAAGTCGTGTGCTGCTACGCACCAGGTATTTTCCTATACGATCTGCCTACACTCCAACATCAAAAGCCATAATAACCTTAAGAGCAAAAAACAACCCTTAAGTATTTTATAGTTGTCATTGTGATCCAAATAGCAATTTTTCTTCGAAACGATTCGAGAATTTTTCCAAACTATTCCGCCTTGTTATAAAATGAAAAACCGAGAAGAGCAACGAAAAAAAAATGGTTGTCACTGTAATATATTTACAATTGCTCCCGATATATCCAGCTCAATAGGAGTAACGCGAAAATCTCCTTGTTCGTTGAGTACTCACACAATGAGAGCTCAAAGAAGTTATGAAACGATTAGGAGCGACCCACGACATTTGGCCGCTGGTTATTCAATAAAAGTCATTAGATAACCCTGTTTTTGAATAAATCTGAAACGGGAGTTAACCGCTCGATACGTCCCAGAGAAGCATTTAATATTTGAAACAATGTGAGCAACGTCAATTAAATATGTTAACGCGCACTGGTAACGTACAATTGTTCTTCGAAGGTTCGCTCGGTCGGACGAGAGAGCCGTGATGAGCAAAATTTCATTCTCGCCTTACCTGGAGGATTGGCTGGATGTAGGATGGATTGACGGTTCAGTTTAAAGATGTTGATGTACGTATCGAAGTTCCAAACGAGCATCTACGAGGTGCGTTTAGAAAAATAACGAAAAAATTACATGAAGTGTAACAAAATGTGTGAGATGTTAACAAAGGCCCATTGTGAGTCTGTTATGAGTAGAACAAGAGTTTACGAGAGGTATAAGCGTTTCCAAGGTGGTCGTGAAGGTGTTGAAGATGACAAACATCAACAACCGATGAAAATGTGGAAAAAGTGAAAGCAGTGGTTATGAATGATAGCCAAATCAGAGAATTCTCACTACCAGTGGCTCGATTGGCTCATGCCGTGAATTTTTTTCGAATGTTTTGGGTATGAAACCCGTGGCAGTTAAATTTCCTCCAAAATTGTTGAATTTTGGACAAAAACAGCGTCGAATGGAAGTTGCTCAGGAGCCACTAAATGAAGTAAACGACGGCGCAGCCTTCATATTTGCCAGACATGGGCTCCGTGTGACTTTTTCCTATTTTCAAAAATAAAGAGAACCTTAAAGGGCCTTCGTTTTACATGCACAGAGGACTATTTTCAAGGCGACATCATTAATGTAGACAAAAAAATGAATATTTTTTCCAACTTTATGGAAAGGAAGACTATACGATCCTTGAGACAAAACAAAGGGGGGTAGAAGTATCTAATGCGTTGCAACACACAACATTCCTTAGCTCTACATCAATTCACTTTTTACATGGATTTTTCTACTTAATGTATTCATTTATCACTCAGTTCACGTGAACTTGGTCAAACAACACTTCACGGCAGCAGGAAGCGGTAGCGCGTACAGTTCCGGAATTTATTGTGCTGCTCGTACTCATTCCAGGAGCATTATTGAGCAACTGGTACACCGCGAATTAATGAGGCTGTAAACACGATTTTTTTTGAAGAAGGATAGTAATCACTTTGTCAGAGGTTTTGGGTAAAAACGTTTAGAACTGGTAGTAAGCGAAACGGCAGTAGTTGAAACTCAGGAATTTCTGGAGTAACCCCCATGTATCTTATGACGTTTTTAAACACTCACCCTATAGGTATTGGGTTGGACTACAACCCCAATTTTTTTGAACAATCTACTAACATTCCTGCGGAGTTTATAAGGGAAAAACCGCGCTAGATTCGATTTCCTCGAAAGTTTTGGTAATTTATTGTGCTGCTCTCGTCATTTTCCCACGGATGGGAATTTTATGGTATGATTGCCTTATTGAGAGCTATCAATATAAAAAATGTAGTCAAAATCGTTCGAGCCGTTTTTGAGAAAAAAATTTGGTGTTTGGATCACTATGATAACTGTAGTTAACTTTTGTTGGATTTTGCCCATACCCTTATTATGGCGTCCCATGGTAACTTGTAGGCTAAACATCAAGTTTCAGCTGATTTGGTACGATTGTTTTCTCTAAAAACCGCGCTAAAATCGATTTCGTCGAAAGTTTTGATAATTTATTGTGCTGCTCTCGTCATTTTCCCACAATTGAGGATTTCATGGTATAGTTGCCATATTGGGAGCTATCAATATACAAAATTTATATTACAAAAATGGTTCACAGACACACAGACCATTTTCCCAAATAGTATTTTTCGGACTCAGGGGGGGTCTGAAACATAAAGATCTGAAGAGAACTCAAAAAATTTTTTTTCAGCCGATTACATAACTTTCCTTTCTACTTTGTAGAGCCAAGGAAAGTAAAAATTGGCTACGAAGCGGCGAGCGATAGAACAGGGAATAATTTGAAAAGGGCTGTCATCGAAGTAGAGTGGTGAAGGACTCAACTCTTGTCTCTCAGGTGAGACACCACACTTCAGGCTCAGATAATTGAGCGTTGAACGAAGGAAAATAAATGAAAAGCCGATGTTCGCGGGTTTCTTAGCGCTGCGTTTGTACAAATTATCGTAGTAAATGAAAGTTATGTAGTAATTGGAGGGAGAACTATTAATAAAAGGAGACGCGTCAGCAGAGATTTCCCATCAAACTGCATTTCGCTCCTCTAGGAGAGAAGGTCAGGGCAGTCGTTTACCATCTTTACCTTTCGCTGGTTGTCTTCAGCAAATCCCACCGTTCCACCCCTGCATAAGCTCAGTCCATACTTGGGATATCTCTTTGTGTAACCCCACACATCTTTCTATTCTGTACAAAACTTCTGTTTTTTGAGCTTTGCCAACAAGACGTTCGGGTGAGCTGAGTGAGACAGAATCGACTTCGTTTGGTTAGCTCGACGAGGACACAGACAACTAGTTTGTGTATACTTTAGTAACGTACTTTTAAGGTTATTAAAACTATTGGTAATATCAAGGTTTCTTTCCGGCGTGCACTCAAATTCCTCCAAAATTCAACCTCTTCTTCAGAACTGTTGTAATTTCATTTGAAACGCTCAATGTAAATTAATATTTGAAAATATTGTAATCACGTTATCGCATCCATAGCTCATTCAACGTGCATTCTGTCGAGGCCTGCTCAACTCCAATACGTTCATTTTCACTCTGCGAGCCAACTGCACAGGCAAGCGTCACTCTTCCCCGGCGTTGTGGATATAACCGTAGCTTAGTCGCAACTATTTTTTATTTGGAGCAAAAGCTTAGGCTCTTTGATGTTGAATCCACTACGGATTTGTGTTTGTGCACTTTTTGGTAAATTTGTCCTTTTGCAAACACTCAAAAATGTAGTTCAAATCCACCACTTAGGTGTGTTAGTCGAGAGAGAAAGCTTGTCGGCGAACTGTCGTCAAGACTTGGAACAACGCGTCGATGGGAGACGTTTTCATGTGCATCAGGGCAGACAGCGTCATCAGGAAAGCGGATATGAATTTCCCAAGGTCGCTGCAGTAGTGAGAATCTGCTATTTAGACGGCGCAAAGCTTGAAACCTGAGCCCTGAAGCTTGTGAACGATTTTTGGTTTATTATTCATTCTGAATAATAACCCTATGTTTTCCGTCATGAAAATTTTTTTCAACCCCCTCGTCGTATCTAGAAAAAACTGAATTTTAATACGAAAACATGCACGCTAAATACTAATATCAAAATTTGACCAAAAATCTATGAAAAAAACCAAAATGAGAATGAAACGAAAGAATCTAAAAAAATTGAATCGTATTAACACGTTCACTGCGTATCACGCGGCTCCCGCGTGAGGGGGTGTGGGTCTCCCAGGCGGGTCACGCGGCTCCCGCGTCAGGGGCTCCCTTCCATAGTTTTGGTTGTATCCATCGTCAGCCTGCAGGTAGAAACACTTTCTGGTAACGACGCACTCAGTTTGTATCCACTCTCCACTCTGGACAGGCCGTAGGAAGTTTGACGAAGTATTTATCCAAATTCGGGGTTTGGAAGTTGGCGTGTGTGCTCCATCATATTTTGACCAAATCGACTTGAAAATGTAAGTATGATCATCTAGAATTACACATTATATTTACTACTTTTTAGTTTTTACTACTTTTTTCACATTTATTGCGATTAATATCCATCGTTCCGCCAATTAATTTTATTATCATTGTTTATTTTCACAGGTAAAACCGAGCACTGTTTACAACTTCTACAGTTTTTCCACTCGTTTTCTGATTTTTACTGAGTGCTTCTTCATATCTGTTCGACGCAAAGTGGCGGAGTCGATGAACTCTGACTTCCTCGCGTCACTGTCATCGACCCCTAATTGTCTCCAACCATTTTGATACCTGCGCCTGCGGGAATCCCTGAGGCCCCCCCCCCCAGCCCCCTTTTCTAGGTTTTCCCTTCCTTTCTCCCAAGTTCATTATCCTATCGACGACTACCCATTTGGGTGTCTTTTGAAGATTTCCTCCCGGAAGCGTCCGAAAAAAAAAAAAACATTCACATTTACCTACTCGTTGGTTGTACAACTCATTTTTTTGTAATTGCAATCAAATTATATTTTTGAAAAATTTTAATTCTCACTTTCTATTGAATATAATCCCGATGCAATGGTTTGAATTGATTTTTGGCAATAAAAACATGAATAACAGCTGACATGAATACAGTCACGCGGGAGGCGTGTGACCAGCATGCCAATAGAAAAACACCTCGATCTCAACTTCCAGGCTGGTCACGCGGCTCCGCGTGACCGACATAATCGCCATAAATATGCATTTGTCAAGGAATATCGGCAAAAATGTTGAGTAACATTAATCAATACCTATCTAAGGAGTTGTATGCAACGAAAAAAAAAATCAGCACGGGGGGTCAACCCAATGATGGTTGATACGCAGTGAACGTGTTAAAACCAAAACGTCGGGGAAATTGGAACGGGGGCGCTCAAAGCGAACCCGGGGGGAGTTGAGTATTGGGGGGGAGTATTCGCCTCGAGCGCGGTTGCTTTTTTAATGAGACGGGCTGGGGGGGAGGGAGTTCAAACGACGAAACGCTGTAGCTCCCGCGTTGTACTGCGTTTCGTTAATTTTTTTAACCGTTTTTTGCCCATTACAACCACGGGCTTCGTCTGATCGGATTGCCGAGATGGCGGGCACAACTAGATACTAAATCGGATTTTTGTGCGAAAGAACGAATTTTTTAGACCACGTTAAAGGCACAAAACGGCCCGGACGGGGGACGGCAGACAGTGGACAGACATTGCAAATTTGGAATCTCCAAGTCTTGAAACGTAAAGTATCAAATTTTGAGGGGGGGTTGTAAAAAATTTTTCGTGACCAAAAACATAGGGTTATTATTCAGAATGAATAATAAACCAAAACCACCCGCGCTCGCTCGCTCCCAACGACGCCACCGCTCAACTCCCCTTTCGACTCACAACGGGTTCGCTCGAAGCGCCCCCATTCCAATTTCCCCGACCGGACGAGGCAAAATCATCAGACGTTTTGTTTCCGTAGTTCCATTGTAGTCAGGACATGCTTCGTATGGTTCACTAGTATTCGATGCTGAATCGAATGGGATGGGGGAGCAGTAATACTAGGTCAAGCTGTTCATGAGATAATAAACCATTGTGTAATAATTTGCAGGGTTTTTTAACGAGTCGCGGTACAACTCCGACTCAACTTGACCAGGGCAGCGGAACTTGGATAATTGTTCGTGATACCGCATGACAGTTTGTTCCAAATATTCCACGGAGTAAATTGTAGTCGCGCCTTTGAGTGTAATCAAATCTGATGGATCGAGGTTAGGTTCGTAGATCAAAACATCGTTGGCCGGATCCACATTAACCAAAATCACTTTTCTTCCGATTTTGTCCAAAAATGCCGCCGTATCTTAGCAACATGTGGACTTACCGCTCCCCAGCGGCCTGAAACTCGAAGGCATTTAATCAAGTTTCGGGTCGCCCATTATGGCGGCTAATGGAGTGAGCACAACTTCTACCTTCTACCTATCTTTTAGACAGTTCGCCCCAAATTTAATCGAACAATTGTACACTACTTGGGAGTATTTAGGTAACACTGGATCTTCGATGTTTTTCTTTTTCTACTGTAATCCCACTTCAGACACCATTTGTTACGAGGGGGTTGGAAGTGCTTCGAGAGCCCCTGACTCAGGCAAAAATTACAGCGATCTCGAGCTTCGATCCAATACTCGAATTTCCTCGGAATATGAATCTTCGTCTTTGACCACTAGACTACGATCACTGCGGTGCTTACAGTGGGAGTCACGCTGATGCTCCTACCACAATGCCCTTTCCTAGTTCCTCTTTGGCACGGCTAAGAGCGTCGACATAGCTGCGTCGTTCTTCAAATCTTTGATCGGATTTTCCAGGGATTCGCTCCAACTCTCAAAAAAAAACCGTTCATTGAAGTCGTCCGCAGCAGCTAACAATGAAAGGAAAGTAATTTTGCCAGTCTCCCAATGGGAGTTATGGGGCAGACCGAATAAACGGCCCATCGGCTCATTGAGTGCTCGTTGTTGTGTTATTTTGTGCTAGACACGCTTTCGTGCGTTCTTGCACGCAGAGTTTGAACCATCGGATGGGCTCAGCCTCACCACTACCACCAGTATCAGTCTCCCACTCTTGACACCCGAGCCTTGAGGCGACGACATCTATTAGCCCATTAATGTGTGAACCTAGTGGAGTGACGAATGGACCATCTGCAGCCACTATTTCCAGTAGATGAGCTCTAGTCTGCACTTTATGACGTGCTCTGCTCCCTCGAGAGCTGCAGATTCACACGAGCAGTTCTGGGACGTCTGCTGCCCGATGAAGGTAATTGCACCGTGTCCTTACTTTCATCATGAAAAGATAATAAAGTGTCTGATGGTCAACGGTGGAGTAACGGCTCTGGCTGCGTTCTGTGGATGACTAAGTGAACGCCTCATAGACAACGTAGTTAACCCAGAACGGAACAATACTAAGGCGGGAACAGAAAAGGATTCCTTGGAGAATGAAACTTGAGGTGATCCTCGATAGCCAGGGTCACAGCTCGCTGCTCCATCCCTTTGACGACGACTGATCATTCTCTAGATGAAGGAGTTCTTCGTCGAGAGCTGCAACTTAGCCCCGAGCAGTCGGTTCGCTCCGACTTTGGACCGGTTGGCTCGAAGGTCGTGAAGAGCTCCAACACCTCACGACATGAAGCATCAACCTCCCCCCAGCGAATAGCGGAAATTGACGTTTTGTTTCACGTCAAACGATTGAAGTTTAGCCCAGCCGACGGTAAAATGATTAATCGAGAGAAACTAGGTGAAGAAATTGGGACAGCACACGGAGGAGCGGCGGAGCGCAGGTCAAGTTGCCAAGGAGATGGACGAGTAACAAAAAGCTGAAGCGGCAGAAGGAAGAAGCGCTCCAGTGCGCTCAACTACACGTCAACTCGAGACGGAATGAACTCGACGTGACTGTGCAACATGAGTAAGTAACCTGCACCTTGCAAACCTTCTTTTTGTGTATTTGGGAGCTGGCGCGATGACGTATAGCCTGAGTGGAAAGAGGTTTGCTGTCTCGGTGAGGGGTGGGGAGGAACTGTATGTGCCTTTAATAGATATAAAATCATTGGTCGCTCCGCGATGAATATTTGGCGTTCAGTGGCACACGCGAGGCCACGTTTCTTCCTTCCGAAGGTCTCGGACGTCTTGTTTCCACTCGAGACAACATCAACAAACTCACCCTGACACGTTAGGGGGTGAAGGATTTGATGCTGAGAACCACACAAACATCACACTGGTCTGAAATGAGAAAACAGGTTTCCTTCTGGAACATTTCGCTCACAATGGAATGTCAAGTGGTGTATCTTGAACGTAGTCTGCTAATCACCTTCGCCCCTTAACACAAACAAGGGCTCAACCACCTGCCACCAACTGAAATTGAACGTAAAAATATCTTCACTTCGAAGTATTTTAACAACCTCGTTGGTAGAAGCGGTTGTTTTTCGCACAAAAAGAACATAAATACTAAATAATTTCATCAACAGACCATATCGAAAAAGATCTGGCGCGACACATCAGACAACTTTCCTTGGCCTCAACGCACATTCAGCGGTTTTCATGACTAGTCCATTTGAACTTGGTAAAAGGTGACTTAGTTATATTTGGAACGTGGTAAAGCTTAAACCGGAATTTATTGAGTTGCTCCTACTCATTCCACGACCGTTAATGAGCAATCAGTGCACATGAGGTGTCTGAGACAACGTGTTTGTTTTCAGAATTATCGCGTATGGTAGCAAGTGAGACGGCGGCGTTATTGTGGGTAGTTTATTGGACCACCGCCCTGATGTTTCTGAGAACTCTACCATCATTTGAGCGAAATTAATGAGGAAAATATCTGGTGCGTAGCAACACACAACTTTCCTCCACCGCCGTCAATTCTGCCGCATACGCGGGCGTTATGTCTTCGTGCGACGCATTTCTACGGAAACATTTACTGAAAACAAAATGTAGGCAATAGTTAGTTGAGAGCACTCCGTAAGTTTGATCCAAATCGTTTTGAGCCGTTTTTGAGAAACTTGGGAAACCGATAAATTAATATTCGACAAATTTCGTTTTCCAGAGATATCGTAGCTTATACTTCCGTTCAACAGATAAACACCGAAATAATCACGGAGAACATAACTGGAAGATAGGTTACTTGAAGACCATAAGATTGATGAAATACAGTGACGCGTTTACTCAGAAAATTACAAAAATGTTTTGAAAAACGTTATTTTCGACCCATTTTCCTTTTTTTCTTTGTTCAGTGGACTGTCTGAGGAACATTTATTGAGAACAATATATGGGTGTTAGCTACTTAACAAGATACTGTGAGTTTGGTGAAAATCGTTGAAGCCACTTTGCTAAAAAGCGTAAAAAACCTAATTTTGCTTTTTACGCCGATATCTTCGTTCAACGTACTTTCATGGAGATATTTATGAAGAAGAAAAGTGTTGAACTAACTAGTACAAGATAATTTGAAAGTTTAAACAAAATCGTTAGAGCTGTATTGTAGAAAAATGCCACAATTCCTAGTTTTTGGTACATTTTCGATGGAAATTGCCCTTAACCTTATTTTCGCATCTGCAAAAATCACGTACTAAACCAAAAACCCTGCAAATTATTACACAATGGTTTATTATTCTCATGAACAGCTTGACCTAGTATTGCTGCTCCGAGACCCATCCTATTCAATTCAGCATCGAATTCTAGTAAACCATACGAAACATGACCTGGCTACAATGGAACTACGAAAACTAAATATTCCCTCAGCGCCAGGCGCCCGTAAACGTCCGTAGGCATTTATGGTCCGATGGAGGGGTGTGCGGAGGAAGTGGCCTTGGCGCCCCGTCGGGCAAACAGAGTTCGGGAAATTGGAACGGGCGCTTCCAGCGAACCCGTTGCGAGTCGAGCGGGCGGGTGATTGAGTTTGATATGACGGGAGGAAGGGAGGGAGTACTAATGACGAAACGTTGACTTCCGCTGTAGTTCCCGCGTTATACTGCGTTTTGTTAATTTTTTAAACCATTTTTTGCCCATAACAATCATGGGCTTCGTCCGATCGGATTGCCGAGATGGTGGGCACAACTAGATACCAAATGGGATTTTTGTGCGGAAGAACGAATTTTTTAGACTACGTTAAAGGCACAGAACGGCCCGGACGGACAGGGGACGGTGGACAGCGGACAGACATAGTGTAAACGTATCGAATTTTGAGGGGGGGGTTGTAAAAAATGTTTCAAGACCGAAAACAGGGTTATTATTCACAATGAATAATAAACCAAAAAAGACCTGCTCAATCGGTCAAGCCGTTCTCTCGCAATCGAACTACAGACACCCTCCCCCCCCCCAGATCACCGTAAATAGGACGGTGGCACCCAAAACACCCTACGTCGGCTCTAGGGAGAGAAGGATTGGGACGGGGAAGGAAAGACGTGTACTGAGGTAGGGTTTTGGGATGTTTTTGAAGAGCTGCTGACTCAGGCAAAAATTACGGCAATCGCGCCGGGGCTCCAATCCACAATCCTCGACTTGCGTCGAGAATAATGAACAATGTCTTAACCACTAGTCCACGATCGCTCGGTGCGTTTAACAGGAGTCAGTCAGCACAGACGTACAAGAGGATGTTCCACGAATGAACGACCACTGATTTAGATACGACACGAGCAAGCTGACAAACCCTGCCGATGCATACACTGCACTTTTCTTGCACCGCACACCGCGCCAAGAAACGGTCAATGCTGCAACCTCGATGTTACCTGCTGCCTCTCCACGAGCTTCCGGCACCGCCATACGAAGATCCGTCCTGTCATAATTGCGCAACTTGGCTTGCCAATTTAGCGCAAGATTGCGGCTGCAAGATACTACCCGGACATCCAAGACAACTGCAGACTTGCCGGGACCAACCCTGACGATGTCAGGCCTCTGTCTTTCTCCAGAGACAACCCGGTAGTGCGGATCCCTCACCACTTTCCATCCCTCAGATCACAATGCACCAGCAACGCAGACGCACCTGCACCACATGATCCAGCGACATCGACCATCCACAGCTTTACCTCACGCACAGATCTCGCGATTCTCAAAAATGGCGCTAATGATTTTGATTAAATTTTTTACATTGACAGTTCCCAATATGGTCACTATACCACAAAATTCTCATTCGTGGGAAAATGGCGAGAGCAGCACAATAAATTTCCAAAACATTCGACGAATTCGATTTTAGCGCGGTTTTTAGAAAGAACAACCGTACCAAATCAGCTTAAACTTGCTGTCTGGCCTACAGATTACCATGGGACGCCAAAATAAGGGTATGGGCAAAAACCACCGAAAGTTAACTATAGTTATCATAGTGATCAAAACACCAAATTTTTTTCCCCATAAATGGCTCCAACGATTTTGATTACATTTCTTATATTGATAGCTCTTAATAAGATAATTATACCATAAAATTCCCATTCGTGGAAAAATGACGAGAGCGGCACAATAAATTATCAAAATTTTCGACGAAAAGCGTTTTTAGCGCAGTTTTTTTCCTTATAAACTCCGCTGGAGTGTTAGTAAAATGTTTAAAAAAATTGGGGTTGTATTCCAAACCAATACCTATAGGGTAAGTGTTTAAAAACGCTCGTAAGACACATGAGGCTCACTCCACAAGTTTCTGAATTTCAACTACCGCCGTTTCGCTTACTACCAGTTCTAAAAGTTTTTACCCGATAACTCTGAAAAAGTTATTATTATCCTCTTCGAAAAAGTCGTGTTTACAGCCTCATTAATTCGCGGTGTACCAGTTGCTCAATAGTGGCCCGGGAATGAGTACGAGCAGCACAATAAATTTCGGAACTGTAAGCGCTACCGCTTCCTGCTGCTGTGAAGTGTTGTTTGACCAAGTTCAAATGAACTGAGTGATTAATGAATTGATTAAGTAGAAAGTGAGTTGACGTGGAGCTAAGGAAAGTTGTGTGTTGCAACGCACCAAATATTTTTTGACACGTCTACAATACTTTCCTTACCCTTTGGAAAGTGAAAACTACGCTAAAATCGATTTTCACGGAAGTTTTTAATAACTTAATGCTCTGCTCTCGTCATTTACCCAAGAATGAGAATTTCGTGGTATCGTTGTTCTTTGGAAATGTCCACACATAAAAATTAATCAAAATCATCACAGCGGTTTTTGAGAAAAAGGCAAATTTGGTATTGGCTAAGCGTAAGGAAAGTCAATGGTTGAGCTTCTGTTCAACGCCTGAAGTATATAGGGCTGGAGGACCAAGGCTACTGCCTGAATGAGCAAATAAATACAGAACATATAAATGAAAGTTAAAGGCAAAGAAAATAAGGAAATACAAGTAATTCGGAAGTAAAGTATTGCTTCTATTATAAGAAATTGCATTAAATGAAATTAAATTAGATACAACATCTCAGTGGGGTCCTTGAAGATCGGAGGCGGAGAAATGAAAGTTCGCTTACCGAAAACGGATGGACGTCGGAAGCGGCGGACACGCGATCGCGAATGTACGAAAATATCTGGTGCGTTGCAACACCCAACTTTCCTTAGCTCTACAGCAATTCACTTTGTACATGGCTAATTCTATTTAATCAATTCATTCATCACTCAGTTCCTTTGAACTTGGTCAAACAACACTTCACAGCATCAGGACGCCGTAGCGCCTGCAGTTCTGGAATTTATTGTGCTGCTCGTGCTCACAGAAAATTAATGAAGCTGTAAACACGATTTAAAAAAAAGGATAGTAATCACTTTTGCAGAGTTATTGGGTAATAACTGTTAGAACTGGTAGTAAGCGAAACAGCGGTAGTGGAAATTCAGGAATTTCTGGAGTGAGCCCCGTGTATCTCATGAGCGGAGTGTTTAATCCGACTTCAGGTATTGGGTTGGACTACAATACCGATTTTTTTTAACATTCTACCAACATTGCAGCGGAGTTTATAAGGAAAAAACCGCGCTAAGAACGCTTTTCGTCGAAAATTGTGATAATTTATTGTGCTGCTCTCGTCATTTTCCCACAAATGGGAATTTTATGGTATAATTGCCTTATTGAGACCTATCAATATAAAAAATATAATCAAAATCTTTAGAGCCGTTTTTGAAAAAAAAATTTGGTGTTTTGATCACTATGATAACTATAGTTAACTTTCAGTGGATTTTGCCACTGCGCTAAAATCGATTTCGTCGAAAGTTTTGGTAATTTATTGTGCTGCTCTAGTCATTTTCCCACAAATGGCAATTTTATGCTGTAGTTGCCCTATTAAGAGCTATCAATATAAAAAATTTAATGAAAATCGTTGGAGCCATCTTTGAGAAAAAAAATATTTGGTGTTTTGATCACTATGATAACTATAGTTAAATTTCGGTGGATTTTGTTCAAACCCTTATTTTTGCGTCCCATGGTAACCTGCGGGCGAAATATCAAGTTTGAGTGGATTTGGTACGACGTTTCTCTCTAAAACTCGTTCACAGTCACACAGACCATTTTCACAAATAGTGTTTTTCGGACTCAGGGGGGTCTAAAACGTAAAGATCTGAAGAGAATTCAAAATTTTTCTTTTCAGCCGATCACATAACTTTCCTTTCTACTTCCTGGAGCCAAGGGAAGTAAAAAGGTGAGATAAGACGGGGCGAAATGGGGTGATGCATGGTTTGAACTTGTTAAGGTTGTTGTGATCGGGTTTGATGAGCTTGAAGAAAGTTGTCTGTTTGCGTTGGCATTGTCGCTCATCGACCGATCGGGCTATATACCAAATGGGATTTTTGTGCGAAAGAACGAATTTTTTAGACCACGTTAAAGGCACAAAACGGGCCGGACGGTGGACGGCGGACGGGTGACGGGGGTCGGTGGACGAACATTGCAGATTTGGAATCCGCATGTCTTGAAACGTAAAGTATCAACTTTTGAGGGGGGGGGGGGTTGTAAAAAATTGTTCGTGGCCGAAAACAGAATGAATAATAAACCAAAAGGAGACTCATCAACAAACCCCCCTTGCGCTGTATTGAGCCAGGAACTTATCGTGCATCCTCATCGCCGGACTACCTGCCTCGACCAAGGGTCTGTGCTTGCCATTGAACCGGACCAGTTGCGAGACATTCCTAGTTTGAGACATTCTCCCAATTTTCCATTTTTTGAGTTTGGTGGCTACTGCTTTTCCCGAATTTTTCCGCCGCTAGTTTCGAAGGTCGAACTAAACTATTTGCTGTGCCTTGCTTCACGGAGGAGTCCTTCGTTTACAAAGATCCACGTTCTAACATCTGTCTGGATTCCAGGACAGCTCGAAC
The DNA here is from genome assembly GCA_020466155.1 of Pachypeltis micranthus. Taxonomy (NCBI): domain Eukaryota; kingdom Metazoa; phylum Arthropoda; class Insecta; order Hemiptera; family Miridae; genus Pachypeltis; species Pachypeltis micranthus. The sequence goes on along the minus strand of CM035768.1, from coordinate 76,665,844 downwards.
AATTTTTTTCTCACCAACTTCTCAGTAACCACTCATTCCGTTCAAACGCCAAATAAACATTTCCGTTTTCTAGTTTGTATTAAGTAAATTATTTATTGTTAACTGTTTCCCATAATTGATTGTCATTTCCCCATCATACTTACAGTCCACACATTTTCATTCGGACGCTCAGAATTGGGGCATTAGTCTACATTTCCCCACATAACACCTTTATTCAAGTAAATGAACACCGCGAACCCACCAAATGTAGTTCAACTTAGTTCTATTAAATATTTGGGACCTACTTACCTAAAATTACTTAAATTAGTTCAGAAGAGCGACACAAACATGGTGCAAGCAGTCAGTAACCACGAAAGAAACAAGATTAACCGCGAGGGTGAGACGCAGCGAACGTCATCTGTAATTTTGTCATTTTGTGTGACAATATTCATAATTGCGTGAGTTTTTGTTGCATTTTGTCATGCATCAGGCAGACCAGATGCACTCTGGTCACATTCGAAAGGACGTCCGCGTAGTGTTCCTCTTCCAACTAAATCATTGGGTCCTGACGGTGTGCCTCCCTCTCTTCTAAGGGAATGTGCTGATACGCTAGCTGAATCAGTCTTCTCTTTGTTTATGAGATCACTGGATTTTGGTGTGGTCCCCAACTGCTGGAAGTGCTCGTATGTGACTCCTGTTCCGAAAAGTGACAACAGAGTTAGAATAGAAAACTATCGTCCAATTTGTTCTCTGAGCACTTTACCTAAAATGTTGGAAAAGATTATGGTGAAACAGATTGCACCTTTGCTGCGACCCCACCTATCGTTGCACCAACACGGGTTTATGTCTGGCAGGTCTTGTGCAACAAATCTGTTGACATTTCAACATACTGTCATGGAAGCGTTTGTTGATGGTGTCCAGGTAGACAGTATTTATACGGACTTTGCCAAGGCCTTCGACAGGATCTCCCATGCGATTCTCCTTGAAAAGCTGGAGGCTTTTGGGTTTTTTGGGTCGTTACTTGCATGGCTGAGGAGTTATTTGCTGGGTCGTCGTCTGGTTGACAGGCTGAGGGACGTGGTCTCTGATTCGTTCATTGCCTCATCAGGTGTGCCCCAGGGATCACATTTGGGCCCTTTACTATTTCTCATCTTCATTGATGACGTGAGTAAACTGTTTGAGGGGACTGTGAAACATCTGTTATTCGCTGATAATTTGAATATTTTTTTGAGAGTGGTCTCAATGAGCGATTGTTTGGTTCTTCAGAATGCTCTTACAGCCTTGCACGGATGGTGTTTGAAGAATGAGCTTGGACTGAATATTGATAAGTGCTCAGTGGTCACTTTCCGTCGAGGTGTATCCAGCCTACAGCATGACTACTCGATAGGAGGGGCGCTGCTCCAGCGTAAAACCCTGGTGCGGGATCTCGGAGTTTTGATCGGTTCAGAGTTTACGTTTTCGGCCCATATTGGTGAAATATGCTCGGGTGCAATGAGAAAACTGGGCTTTCTCAAAAGAAATACGAGGGATTTCAAGGATCCAAACGCCCTCAAGCTGCTATTCACCTCCCTTGTCCGTACACCCCTCGAGTGTGGTCACCATGGTATACCAGTGCCAAGAATACCTTGGAGCGTGTTAAGCGCCACTTCTCCTGCGCTATGTGTCCTACAAGAGAGGCGACAGGTGGGAGGACTTTTCCTACGCAGTGGCGCTCAGAAGAGAAGGCATGTCCTTGTTGGAGAGTCGGCGACGTGAGGCGAACATGCTTCTCCTGCATGGGTTGACAGCGGGTCGACTGGATTGCCCGTATCTGCTTTCCAAGTTGAACATCAACGCCCCTCCATGCGCTACCAGACTCCATCAGCCTTTTTACTTTCCTTGGCTCTACGAAGTAGAAAGGAAAGTTATGTAATCGGCTGAAAATTTTTTTTTGAGTTTTCTTCAGATCTTTACGTTTCAGACCCTCCTGAGTCCGAAAAACACTATTTGGGAAAATGGTCTGTGAGTCTGTGTGTGTGTCTGTATACGATTTTTAGAAAAAACCACCGTACTAAATCAGCTCAAACTTGATATCTCGCTCGCAGGTCATCATGGGACGCCAAAATAAGGGTATGAACAAAATTCACCGAAAGTTAACTATAGTTATCATAGTGATCAAAACAACAAATTTTTTTTTCTCAAAAACCGCTCTAACGATTTTGGTTAAATTTTTAATATTGGTAGCTCTTAACATGATAATTATACCATAAAATTCCCATTTGTGGGAAAATGACGAGAGCAGCACAATAAATTATCAAAATTTTCGACGAAATTGATTTTAGCGCGGTTTCTAGAGAAAACAACCGTACCAAATCAGTTGAAACTTGATGTCTAACCTACAGATTACCATGGGACGCAAAAATAAGGGTATGGGCGAAAACCACCGAAAGTTAACTATAGTTATCATAGTGATCAAAACACCAAATTTTTTTTCTCAAAAACCGCTCTAACGATTTTGATTAAATTTTTTATATAGATTGCTCTTAATAAGATAATTATACCATAAAATTCCCATTTGTGGGAAAATGACGAGAGCAGCACAATAAATTATCAAGATTTTCGACGAAAAGCGTTTTTGCCGTGGTTTTTTCCTTTTAAACTCCGTTGGAATGTTAGTAGAATGTTAAAGAAAATTGGTACTGTAGTCCAATCCAATACCTATAGGATGAGTATTTAAAAACGCTCATGAGATACATGGGGCTCACTCCAGAAATTCCTGAATGTCAACTACCGCCGTTTTGCTTACTACCAGTTCTAACAATTATTACCCAATAACTCTGCAAAAGTGATTACTATCCTCGTTCAAAAAATCCGTGTTTACAGCCTCATTAATTTTCTGGGTACCATTTGCTCAATAATGGTCCTGGAATGAGTACGAGCAGCACAATAAATTCTTTAACTGTAATCGCTGCCGCTTCATGCTGCCGTAAAGCGTTGTTTGACCAGGTTCAAAGGGACTGAGTGATAAATGAATTGATTAAATAGAATTAGCCATGTACGAAGTGAATTGAGGTAGAGCTAAGGAAAGTTGTGTGTTGCAACGCACCAGATATTTATGTCTATACCTCCTCGACCAACTATCTCCGCAATAATCCCATGGCGCTTCCAGGATGACTTCAATAGGTTGTCACACGGTGTTTCAGAGGACCTACTGTTGTTGTCGAAAGACTCTTTTAGGTCCAAAATTCGACGGCTATTGCGATTTTCATTAATTGGCTCGGGATTGCTGCTGATTGTTTTGTGCCATTTATTGTGGTTTATATTGTCCTACTTTTGTTAATCTTTGTTTCTCTAAGTTAAATTGGGCACTGCCCGTATATGCTATAAACAAATAAATAAATACCCGCAACATAATCATAACTGGCATCGTTTCCGATACATGCCTTCACCGATATCGCTCTTTAAAGCGAAGCGAAGAAGCGAAGAAAAGGTTTATAGACCAAATGCGCGTAACAGCAAGGTTTTTGTCATCGCACAATTAGGGAGATTCATTTTAACTCCAAAAAATGGCCTATATCCTTCGAGATCGGTGCTATAAAGTCCCATGCTACTAGAAGATGCTGCCCGCAGGAAAGAGATTGTTTGGGCGGATCTTGACCCAAACAGACCAAAGGACTGGCGCTCGAGAAACTGTTCCGATCAGTGAATTGGACGTGAGTTAGGCCGGTTTCACGCGAGTCTCGGGCTCTTCGACGAAATACAAAGAGGGGGATGAGAGCGTTCACACGACGAGCGAAACCGGCTCCCGCTCCTCAGTTTATTGCCAACCATCCATCTACACGGTTGCTGTTCATATTTTTGTGACGAGGCAAGCGTTCAGGATGAAATCGAAATTTCTGGAAATATAAATCCAGAAAACATTGCCACCCCACGAACTCCTATCAGTTCAAAAAAGAAGAATGAACGCATAAAACCTGACCCATTTGAATAGAAAATGTTACAGCTTTTGGAAACCCCCAGCATACACGTGTCATTCGTACAAGGGCTCCTCCCAACGCTGGACACTTTCTCGGAAGATGAAGTTCTGAAATTCCAAGTTGGCTGTCTACAGTTGATACAGCAAATAAAATCTACAAGGATTTTAGCTTATGTCGGATGGGGACATTCCAGCACTCCTATTCAGCATTCCCAGTGTCATCCCTTGCACTCTTCGCATGCAGTTTTCCCTTCTCAGCGTGTTTATTCGTCTCCATCTCCATCTCAATATTCAATAACAACCCTGGCGAATTCCAAGAACTCAGCTTCTCCTTCTCCTTTTACCACTCCATTTCCACAGAATATATATGGAAATGAGCACTTACAGCTACAGTGAGTACCTACTTAAATAAAAAAATAGAAAGTGCCTAGTCTAGCCTTCCTTAATTCCGTATTTTCCCCTTGTTACTGTACTTCAACATTTTCATGTACCTACATTGCGACTATTTTTTTCTTAATAAATGATGCTACAAAAGTATGCTCTATTCCCTACTCAAAATGATTTAAAGGTGCATAATTTCAGCCATTCACGCAGATATTTGGAGTTTTACGTGGAAATATGTGAATTGAAAACAAAGCAACTCAACTTACTTCAATGTTATTGCAAGCCTTAATTTAGGCTTAACCCTAGAACTAGCTAGACGTCAACAGTATAGGGGAAAACGCTGAACACTCGTGATTTTCACGACTACGGCAATTTTGGAGTTTTTTGGGAAGAAATAAATTCAAATTTTGTTTCTGTGCATTTTAAATGTTCATTAATATTAATCATTAATTTATCACAGTTCTTTAGTGACAAAAATCTCCTTATTTCAGTCTTAAGTTACCTTCAACATCACAATATGAAATCGAGTTCATAAACTCATCAGAAAAGATTAACTCTTCTTCTTTTTTGTTAGTCGTAATAATATCACAATAGATTGTTGTAAGGTAGGTACATAATCTCGGGATACTCAACTAAATAAATTGACTAGGTAGGTTCTGAAGGCCGAATGACGAGTTGAATGGTTCGACGATATGTCTTGGCATTCCGTGAGTTGATTTTCTTATTTCCAGGAATTCCTTCGTCATTTGCTAATGGAGAGTGAGCATGAAATTGACCCGATTCAGAGGCTTTTCATTATTTTTATTGTATTATGGAGGTAAATGACGTAGGCGTTGACAGGTGCAATGTTCATCATATTGAAAAAATGTAAGTGGCCATCTATTAGTTTTGCTTGCAGTCCATATTACGGCACATCTGATCAAGTGAATCCATTCCTCCTTTGGTTTCGTTGTAATTTAGAATTATTTCTGGCTTTCCTATAGATTCCCCAACACCAGCCTCACTGTGAAGTGTAGAGATGAGCGTAACCAGTGTACTCTGCTTGGGTTTGAAGGAAACAGCGGTGATATCCTCATGAAACAGGAAAAAAAGAGGAGCCAATCTGCCTATTCTTGAACTTTGGGTCAGTGAACTCATGAGGAACTCATCAGAGAACTCCACTTCCTGATCGATAAATTCCTCCTCCTCCTCCTTTTTCTGTAAATCCTCAAGAACCCGCCGGATTTCCGATTCGTCTATTATTTTCGCCATTCCGCCTGAAAATAATATTCCCAAGTCAGTGAGGCTACTAGACGGATTGTTCGTCAGTCATATTCAGAACAGACTAGACGATCGTAAATAATACGAGTAACACGAAAAAGGATAGACCATCATACAAATTACGAGTAAAATGCAACACGTAAAAGACTAAACAATCGTGAAAATTACGAGTAAAATTTTACGTGAACATATAGACAGTCGTAAAAAAAACGATGTGACTTACCGGAGATCCGAGGTACACGGTCAAAGGAGAGGCGGGGGATTGGCGACAGGGGGCGACCGGAAGCGTACTGAGCCACCGGAAGCACTGCCAGAAGCCTGGATGGGGAGGGGGGGAGGGCACCCACTCACACCAATTCGCGCGATTGAAAAAAAACCGCTCGTGATTTTCACGATGTCTAGCGTTCTAGGGTTAATGCAATTACGCATGTTGGTATCTTCAAGTTGAATGGCATTCTTCACCTTGCTGAGGAGGTCAACAAATGTGTCGATTGACATCCGGAAGAAGTTGAAAAACTTTTTGTCGTCTTTTCGAAGTTTTTCGTACAGTGTGGTGTAAACTCCTTCGTCATCCCGCTGTTGGTTGATCGGATGGACCCAATACTGTCTGGTACTTTTTTTTTTGCGTTTTTGGCGTTAAACACGACGGCGGTGAAGGAGGTAAATAAATGGCCAAAGCATGCGTGCGATCCATCGTTCTTCAATTCGGTGCAGATGACTGCCAAAAAAAGGCGATCGAGAGCCAAAAAGGTTCTCCGTGTGAAAGAGTGAGAGTCAAGAGCGGAAAACGCTCCTCATCGCGAGTGTGAGCCGTACGGCTCTCCGTGTGAAACCGGCCTAAGGGTTGTTCGACTCACGGGAACGCACAGCCCACGGCCTTGCACCGGTGCATTATAGGTTAGGTCTGCCACGACAGGTGGCTGCCTCCGCAGGGCAAGTTAGGTAGAACGGAGGAATCCAAATCATACCCAGGGCAAGGCCTGACAATGCAGGAAAATGAGCTTGCTCTGCAGATATCGTGGTGTCACTGGAGAGTAGTAATCCTATCCCCTACTTCGTTTGTAGACTGCGGGGTCTGAAGGAGGTATTGGCCACCCATATGGAACTCCCACAAACATCCCCGAATGCAGAACTTTAACTGTCAAAACATTGTGTTTGCCGCTTTGGAATTATCGAGTTAAAACAGTGAAATGGCTCTCCGTGTGAAACCGGCCTTAGGTGATATCAATCTTCGGGTCTTCGCACGTGCTCTGCCGGGCATCCGATAATTTCGAGCGGGCTTTTCCTTCAGCGGCGAGGGCAATTTTCACCAACCGCAGGGTTTCGGTTAGGCGGTTGAATGTGATTCGGCGAGTGCCGTCCGATTCCGTCGTTCAGGAGGAGCCAGGAAACGCCCGAGTTCCCCGACGTCTGTTTGGATATTCGGAATCAACAGATTTCGGTTGGAGCGGAGTTTTATAGTTTTCCCATTAAGTTGCGGAGTTTCAATCGAAAGTCAGCTGTTATCAACGAGCGACGACGTCTCACGTTCATGCTTCTCGTGCACGCCTTGGCTCGTGCATCAAGTACAAATTTTCGTAATTGGATACTCGTTTCATTGTGTGGAGAGAGGTATGAACCACTTTCCACGTTTCCACCGGGTACTTTTCAGATATTTGAACGGAGGGTCGAATTAAATTTTCACGAAACAATTACCGAACAAGTCAAAGAGACAGATGAAACTGGCTGCGAGAAATCAATGCTAAAAGAATGAGACGAAGTGAAATATCACGTAAGTTTGGATCGCGTGTAAGACGGCCAACCATCTAACGTCAGGCCCATGACCTACAACCCGCCTCTCTCGAGCGAAATCCATCGCTTCTCCGGTGCTTTTCTTGACCATTTCTCCGCCACGAGGGAAGGTCGCAAGCTCATTAACTCGGGAACGATGGAAATCAACATACTCCCAACTGAAAGAACCCCGTTGTGTTGATCTTGGCCGCCCTTGAATTTCTCAAACGAGGGTCGAAAAGGGTTTTATTTAGCTCTAACCGTCTTTTTTTTTTTTCAAACTCTGACGTCCCGTAGTTGGTGGTGGATTTCTCCACGTTTCTCTTTTCACATTGAACTTACAATTTTCGACCTAAAACTAACAATCATCAACCACAGCGTCAAGAAGCAAAAGAGTTGGTATCGCACTGCAGATGCGTATTGCTCTCACGTTCCAACTCTTCATCGTGAGCCACTTGCACCAACAAACTCGTTATTTGCGCTAAAAGAAGGGAGCAATTATGAATCGAGAAATTGAAGCAATTGAATCGTTTTGTGTTTGAAAAAATCGGACGAGAAATATCACTACTTTTAGCGCCTCCTCGTAAATTCACTGATTTTTTCATGATATAAAATAACGCGGCATGTTCAGTAAAACTGTCACACATTGCTTACAAAAACGATCGGTGGTAGATGATTCAATGATTCAACACATTTCTACGAAAACATCTATTGAGAACAATATGCAAGTAGTAAGTTGAGAGTACCCCTTAAGTTTGGTCGAAATTGTTGTAGCCGTTTCTGAGAAGCCGTTTCCGAGTTGTCGTGGCTTATACCTCCGTTCAAAAGATAAATACAGAAATAATTACTGAGAACTAAATGTGGGCGTGGGTTGCTAGAGGGCACTCCGTTAGATTGATCAAATCCAGTGACGCTGTTAGCTCTGGAAGTTATGATAATAATTAAAAAAAACATTATTTGAGTCAAGACACACTTTGATTTTTATCTCTGTTCAACGGACTGGTATTGATTATTTACAGACATTCTGCGAGTTTGATGAAAATCGTTCAAGGTGTTTTTAGAAAAATTCGAAAACCCCTAGTTTTGGTACGTTGTGGTTCCCATCGATGGGAGTCGCTCATATAACCTTATTCGTCAAAAAATCACGAATAAAAATAGAATTTTTTAAGTTGGTTGTTACTCAATCGGTTCTCCCGCAAATTGAACCACAGCCACACACACCCACGAACCACCCACGGAAGTTGGTTATTTTGGATTCGGTAGGCCATAAAACGTGAAGATCGGAAGAAAGCCCTTCTATTTTTATACGATTACAATAAATTCCTTACCCTTTGGGTAGCGGAAAGCAAAAATACGGTGAGCCGAGGTGTTTTTTCACTTTTTCGCAAAACGGCTCCAACGAACTCACAGACTGTATTCGACCAATAACCTGCTCTCTATGAATGTTCAAATAACAGTCCATTTAACAGAGATAACAACCAAAATATATCGAAAATCGTGTTTTTCAACGTTTTCGAAATATCCAGAGTAACTGCATCACTAAAATTGACCAACCAGACTGAGTTTTATGGCAAAGAGACACCATGGGTCCACCACTTCACACCTCTGAGAACCATCCAATTCGATTCAGCATTGACAAATACCAGTAAACCATACGAAACATTACCTGACCTCAGCGACACGAAGAAAATTGCATTGGAATTTTTGTTCAATTCAAATGTTGAGGGGCGATTGTAAAAAAATGTTTCTAGCCGAAAATATATGTCTATTATACAAAATGAGTAATAAATCATGTTCGACAGACCAAATTAGCTGGGTATTTGACCTTCGGATTATCCGTACTCGCACCTAACGACACTCTCAACCCTTTGTTTGTACCTGTGAAAAGCCCAACTCCTAGTGACAATGGATTTCCCCTGTCCTGGTCTTTCCCGTATTTCTTTTCCCACCCCTCACTTTTGGATTTCTCCCGAACTCATTCACCTACAAATTCTCACGAAAGTCGATCGTCTCCAGTTCTCTCAACACACAATCATCCCTTTGCACTCACTAGTTCTCCTAACTCATTCGTCTCCCAGCTCGCGCTACTCTCAACTCAACTCCTCTCTCTCGCTCACTCCCTCTCCCTCCACTTAGTGTCTCACATCCATTGAGAGTCCCTTGTGAGCGCTTATATATTCATACTCAACCGAATATCACTATTCTGTCAAGTTCTGTCATTCTGTCACAGTCCTCACTCACACTTACCACGTTCATTTACTGCTCCGCCTCAAAGAACTGATTTGGGAAAAACAATTTGTAACAGAATTTAAAATGAAATGAAAGCGGTGCGAATTAGTACTCACCAGTTTATTATTCCCTTGCACAGCTTGACGCAGTGTCACACCTCCGAGGCCCATCCCATTCGATTCAGCACCGAAAAATACTGGTAAGCGATACGAAACCTGGCTTCAACGGAATGACGACAATTGACGTTTTCTAGGCGACGCTAGGCAATTGGCCCGACGCGAAGAGTCAGACTGACGGGAGGCAGTAAGAAGAAATGAGCGCAGGTTCGGGTGAAAAGACAATTTTTAGCTACTTGTCCCGCGAGTTTCTCCAAGGAGTAAAATTTGCTTCACCGTATTTACTGTGATTTCAGTGTTGTCCATCTGGACGTAGCCCTGCATCTCTGAGACCCGTCCCATTCGACTCAGCATTAAAAACGCCTGGGAAATTATTCTAAACACGACTCAACCAGCTGGAAGGAAGAAATTTTCCGTTTTACGTAGGACTGAAGAGAGTTGTGAGACGCGTAGCTCGTGACGTTGCAAGTGATTAGCGTACCTTTTGGGTGTGCTCGTCTTCTCAGGCTGGTAGTAGTACTAGTACTAGCGGACTACTGGAGCGCTGTCGCTCACTGACTTGGGTTGGGTTTTTTGTTCCCCGAACATCCACACTTGGCCCTAATGGGAAGTCTTTGTTTCCCCGAGCACCGACCATTTTTGTTCGTATCGCTCCTAAGTTATTTCCAAGTGACGACGGATTTCCCCCTTTTCTGGACTTTCCAAAATATCTTTTTCCTACCCCTCAATTTATTTCTCTTTCCTCAACAGACAGCTTCTCCTAATACTCAGTCATTTCCTAGTTCTCTCGAAAGTCAGTCGTCTCCCAGTTCTTGCCAGACAAACTGGTTTAACCTCCCTCCAACATCTACTTCGGATTCCTCCTTCCTTCATCGTACAACCAGTTTCACGCCTTCAGAGCCCCCTTGATCGCGCTTGTATACTCAAACTCATATCCTGTTCTAGTCACTTCTTCTTCGTACACGTAAGTCTTCGAATCTTGTTGTGATTTCCCAACTCTTCAATTACTAGTTTCACGCTTCACTAAACCCCGTCTCCATGTTCAAGTCTACCCAGGTCAGAACACTCACAGTACAGTCCCACCCGGGGGAAGCAGGCCAACAGGCACGTTTAAGCTTGCTTGGCTAAAATCGGTATAAGAGGTAGTAGCCTGAATTGGTTCACTTCATACCTTTCGAACCGCACCCGATTTGTAGCAGTCCAAGGCCATCATAGTGCTACCAAAAGGGTGGATTACGGGGTCATACAAGGTGGAACGTTGGGCCCCACCCTGTTCCTGATATATATAAATAAGTTGGTAGATGTGTCAAATCGCAATGAAATACTGTTATTCGCGGACGATACGGCTTTGATGATTCAGGGGCATGAATGGTGGGAAGTTTTCAGTAAAATGCAATCATTGCTCGATTCGGTATGTGCTTGGCTAACTCAGAGCATACTAACCCTGAACTCTGGAAAAACTAAATATATGGTCTTTGGGGATAGCACTGGAAGTTCCGAAGGCCTCGACCTATACGTTCACTCCTGCATATCTCGTTCAGCATGTCCATGCAACCCTTTAGAACGAGTCTCAGAATATCGCTATTTAGGAGTGATTATGTACCCCTCTTTAACTTGGAAGCTACACATCAATTACCTATGTTCAAAAGTGCAAAAATTCGTCCATATATTTTATCACATTCGGCCCGTACTTTCTCGTGACAAGATGAAAAAAATATATCTATCTCTAGTTCAGTCCATTATGCAGTACGGAGTGATTGTCTGGGGTGGCACTTATCATGCTTATATTGACCGGCTAACCAGAATCCAAAAAGGGATATTGAAAATTTTGTTGGGTAGACCTAGACGTTACTCGAGCGAACTAGTATTTCGCGAAGCGAAAGTGTTTACCTTGTGTCAACTGTTCATAAGAAGCCTTCTTATGCACCTGCATAGAAATTCATTTATACTGGATGCACCTCCCTCCCACTCTTACTCTACCAGATTTGTACAGGGGTCATGTGTCGTCAACCCCAGACACACCTTATCGCTAACCAAAATAAGTCCACATTACCTCATTCATGTAATTTTTAATGCATCTCCAGTTGAGGTTAAAAACTTTAGCGCCCGATCCAGGAATAGTTTTAAGAAGGTAGTGAGTACATGGCTTTTAAACTTAGGAATGCAGCAATCTAATGAGATTCTCAAAAGTATGTACGCATAAGCCCCCCCCCCCCATTTTATTCAATGTATTTCGGTTTCTTGAAGGTTAGTGAATCGATGCATACACTGACCAATGTGCCAGATCTCCGTATTTGATGCGGATTGTTGTTCGGCGCTGAAATGCAAAGTTTGATTATTTTTCTGTATACTAATTAACCTTAGATTATTTATTCTTATTTTGAGGCAGCACTCTTGCACGTCGCCACGGGCTCCTGCCTAATGGCGTGCAATTATTATTCGTAGTAGCACCCTTTTGTCATATTCTTTCATTTATTATAATTCATGTGTACTTCTCATGAATAAACTTTTCAAATTCAATTTTTTCTTTTGTACTGAAGCTCCCGCTCAGTACTTGAACGGATGCGGAATTCAACTAACCGAACTCATCGTTATCTGTTTCTAATAACTGAATTCAACGCCCACATTTTGCTCAACTTTTTCGTGGCTTGTGGACATTTTGAGCGGTTTTCAAAAACGTGTTTGTAAGTAAAGTGCCCTACTTCTGTATTTTTTACACACAAGTTGAAAATTACCGATCAATCCTGTCGAGTGACTGAGGTAATACATTTTTAAAACAACGAAATTTTAGCAAAGTTGTTATGTTTCGAAGAAATATTCGCAGGAAAATGCTATTTGGGGTAGATAAGTTCCTTGTCGCTCAGGTGCGGCGGGACTGAGACTAGCAGCAGCTCTGAACGCATTTTGTAAATAATTCACTCAACTGAACTTCTGTGAGGCTACGTGTTGCGGTTCTAAAAATGGTTTACTCCATTTGTGTAATCACGCCAGTTCGAAAATGTCGATTAATTTTCCTCTGTTTCCTTGATAATGCCATAAAATTATTTACGAATGATACGTGGTTCTAGGGGCAGCGTCATATTTGAGAGTATGACAGAAGCTTTCCCCTCTAAAAAGATAGGAGCCACCTCTCTGATGTACGCCTGCCAGCAAGGGAAAGAGTCTCAAGTGAACGACATCGTCAATTCTAAGGTCAGTTTAAACAAATAATTTGGTAGAATGTGAATGTCGAATGTTGTATAATTAAACATAAAATATGAACATTATCGTTGAGCTTTCATTTTGACGTCTTGAACGGGTTGAAAACCAAATGCGCCAATCAAACGTTTTCCCTCTCTCACCCTTCCCCTCTGTTTAATTTATGTTTATACCTATTCCATCGTGTATTCAAACAACTCTAGATGTTACTGTCGACCCTTAGGCGTTGAAACGGGGGTACGAAAAAATATCAGGTGCGCCGCATCACACAACTTTCCTTAGCTCTACGGTCAATTCACTTGGGTTTACGGCTTATTCGACTAACTCAATTTATTTGTCAATCGTTCATTTGAAACCCCCACTTCACGGCGGCAGAAAACAGTAGCGCTTACAGATCCTGAATTTATTGTGCTGCTTGTACTCATGGCCCGACCGTTACTGAGCAATTTTTTTTTTCCCCCCCCGAGGGCATGCGGAACAAGTCCCTTTGTCACTGCGGCCACGTGTGGGCCTATTGTGACTCTAGCCTCTCCTCCTCACCACAAAGTCTGCATTCCACCGCCTCTGAGATGCCCATCTTGTTGAGGTGATACCTGAGTGGGCAGTGTCCGGTGAGGAAGCTAATCAAGACCCTCAAATCCCTCCTGGAGAGTGTCAGCCTCGCCTTTGCCCTTTGACCAGAAGGCGTAACAACCCTTTTTGATTGTCTAAGTCGTGGCTGGCGATGCCAAATGGCGCTATTTTCCTGTGTCTCCCATTGAGCCACCAAACGGTTCAGGTGACTTTTGGTCATACCTACGTGAGGTTCAGGCCCAATGGGTAGGGCTTCTGTGCCCTTCTTCTCAAGGTGGTCAGCCTTTTCATTGCCCTCATGCCCCTTGTGAGCCGGCACCCAGGTGAGGGAAAGCCTATTGTGGGCGCCGAGCTGCTTAAAGCAATGAATGTTGCCTTCCACCACACCGTGGAGGCGTAGGTGACGCGGGGTCTTACTATCCCCTTATAGAGCCACTCCATCATTTTTGGAGTTATGCCCCATGATTTGCTGCACAGCCTCCTGCATGCCCACAGGGCTGCAGTTGCCTTGTGCAGCGTATATCTCACATGTGAATTCCAAGTGAGCTGCTTATCCAGTATCACCCCGAGGTATTTCACCTCTGTACTTATATGTCCACTTGCATGGTGGGTGATACTATATTTAGGTTTCTTCGCTTGGTGAATGAAACCATGGTGGTCTTGGTTTACTGAGCAATTGGTGCACAAAGAATTAATGAGGGTGTTTATGCTTGACTGGATGTTCTGTTTATGGAATTTTATTGTGTGGTTGGTCTTCAAATTGTAATTATGTTTTATTGGGGGTTTAACGTTCTAACGGCTCAAACCATTTCTTATGAGGTGAGCACAGCTTCAGTGATGGTATCTATATTTTTATACACTCATAATTATAGATTTATGGGTTTGTAATTTATTAGAAAAATGTTTGATTATATTTGAGTATTTCTTTATTTTTGTGATTTAGTTTAGTTCTTATTCCTGAGTCCGGAGGATGTGACTGTCACACCATCCCCCCCCCCTTGTCTCGACTGATGTTGCTCCTGGCGAGGTTGGTTTGGCAGACTGGAACTCGTCCTGGAATGCAGGGCAGCGGGATACGGTGCAGGATTAGTGCTTGGCAGGTCATAGGTAGAGCCGTTGCTAGGACGTCGTTGAGCCCCCTCTTCTGCGACAGGGTACCTACATTCCCCTGTCTCTCGGGAGCCCAGATGCTGCAGCAGTGAGCTGAATGCGTGCAAGCGGCGATCGACATAATATGCGGAAGATAATAATTCAGTGTCTATCGTCGAGAGGGTATGCATTTTTTTGAACTGACTGACATAGGCAATTTGTATGTTCGCTGGATCTGCGACATTGGTCAGTTCACATGACAGAGGTGAAAGCTGTTTGGTTACTTGGAATGGTTCTGAATATTTAAATGATAGTTTGATCGCGTGGTGTTTCACTTTGCCAGAGAGTATGTGTGTATTTACTAATACACGATCTCCTACATTGAAAGTTACGAATTTGTGACTCGCCGCGAAATCTGGTATGCCCTTACTAGATTCTCATACACCATCTTCCATAGTTCAGAGGTCCGGGTGCGGTTTTGGCTAGTGCAAGCTGCCTCATCTCAATACAAGTGCAAAGGTGTTAGGATCTCGCGCCCCAAGAAGACTTTTGCCGGAGTGAAACTTGTGCTGGAGACTGTCGCTGAATTTGGTGCCGCTTGGATAAATGGCAGGCTGTCTGACCATTTGGTGTGTTCGTGGACGTAACAAGAAATTATTGCACTTTTCAGATTTTTTTTATTAGCCGTTTAGCGAAATTTGGGTTGGTGTAATGAGGAATCAGGCGTATACGTTTGATCCCTAGATTGGGCAAAAAGGCGGTGAACAATTTGCTGGTGAACACTGAGCGATTGTCCGTGCAAACATAGCGCCATAACCCGAAGTTACTGAAGATCCTGGTTTGTAATCAAGTTATGACCGTGCTGGAGATCGCCTGCCGGAGCGGGCTGAAGAACACAAATTGTCTAACTGCATCCACAGCTATTGGAATGAAGGTGCCCTTGGAAGTGGGAGGGGCCCTGCAATATCCAAAATATCTGGTGCGTTGCAACACACAACTTCCCTTAGCTCTACAACAATTCACTTTGTACATGACTAATTCTATTTAATCGATTCATTTATCACTCAGTTCCTTTGAACTTAGTCAAATAGCAGCAGGAAGCGGTAGCGCCTACAGTTCTGGAATTTATTCTGCTGCTCGTACTCATTGCAGGACCATTATTGAGGAACTGGTACACGCATAATTAATGAGGCTGTAAACACGAATTTTTCGAAGAAGGATAGTAATTACTTTTGCAGAGTTATTGGGTAAAAACGTTTAGAAGTGGTAGTAAACGAAACGGCAGTAGTTGAAATTCAGGAATTTCTGGAGTGAGCCTCATGTATCTCATGAGCGTTTTTAAACACTCACCCTTTAGGTATTGGATTGGACTACAATAGCAATTTTTTTTAACATTCTATAAACATTCCAGCGGAGTTTATAAGGAAAAAACCACGCTAAGAACGCTTTTCGTCGAAAATTTTGATAATTTATTGTGCTGCTCTCGTCATTTTCCCACGAATGGGAATTTTAATGTATAATTGCCTCGTTGAGAGCTATCAATATAAAAAATTTATTCAAAATCGTTAGTGCCGTTTTTGATTTTAAAAAATTTGGTGTTTTGATCACTATGATAACTATGGTTAACTTTCGGTGGATTTTGTTCATACCCTCATTGTTGCGTCCCATGGAGGCCTGCGGGCGAAACATCAAGTTTCTGCTGATTTGGTACGGTTGTTCTCTCTAAAAACCGCGCTAAATTCGATTTCGTCGAAAGTTTTGCTAATTTATTGTGCTGCTCTCTTCATTTTCCCATAAATGAGAATTTCATGGTATAGTTGGCATATTGAGAGCTATCAATATAAAAAATGTAATCAAAATCGTTAGAGCCGTTTTTGAGAGTAAAAATATTTGGTGTTTTGATCACTATGATAACTATAGTTAACTTTCGGTGGATTTTGTTCATACCCTTATTTTGGCGTCCCATGGGTAACTTGCGGGCGAGATATCAAGTTTGAGTGGATTTGGTGCAGTGCTTCTCTCTATCTCTCTAACAATCGTTCACAGACTCACAGACCATTTTCCCATATAGTGTTTTTCGGACTCAGGGGGGTCTGAAACGTAAAGATCTGAAGAAAACTCAAAATTTTTTTTTCAGCCGATTACATAACTTTCCTTTCTACTTCGTAAAGCCAAGGAAAGTAAAAAGTTGTTCGTTCGGTTGTTTGTATACGTGGGAGCTCAGTTAGCTCCACTCTGGTCCGTTTTTGACCGGTGGCAGGTGAGACACTGTTGTAATTTTGTCTCAACAAATTTGTGAACTCCGAACCGTTAAAAAACCGATGGTATTGTTTATGGAAACGGAATCACTGCAATAAAATGAAGACGCGACAGAGAGAGGAGAGACTGGGAAGAGTGCTATACTGCTCTCCTCAGCCTGGCTCAGTTGGTTTAAAGGCAGTACTATATAAATATAATTTTAGGCTCATACAAATGTCACAATTAAATTATTATTCCCCTGCTCTAACATAGTTACAATTCATTTTACAGCAGTTGGAATTTATTATTGACGGGTTTTCACAACTTCGTTACAAAAATTTTGCTGTGTCGTAATCGAAATGTAATCACTATGATAAATATGTAGTTATAGTTAATTTTGGCGTTCAATGTTAACCTGCAGAGCGAATAACAACATTTGAGCTGATTTAGTTCTGCCTTTCATAGTTAGGCAAAGATGTGAAGGTTACTCTAAAAAAACGACATCCGATTACGTAACTCACCTTTTCACTAGCTAGAACTGAGAAAAGTTGAAAGTGGACATTTGAAAACAGAAGAGTAAGAAATGTTTGTTAGAAGCGGATAAACTTTCGGAAGAGTTACAAATAATCGTTGGGCTATCGAGTCGAGAGTTGTGTGAGATCAGTTAGAAAAGTGAGAACGCTGTACGAAATCGAGTTGAAAATTTGACGTTTCCCGTTCTTTGGTACACCAACGAGATTTGCGCTCGTTGACGAATTGCTGTTTGTGAGTTTCAGATATTGATGTCAAACCGATTAGTTTCTGAAGAGCATCGTCAATTCCGTTTGTTACATAATTCTCGTTGAAGTGGCCGCCGCTGGCACGACATCCACTTTGCAATACTTTTTTTTCAAGCGGAGAGCCCTTTGTTCGACAGGAACGCACCGCATTTTTTATATTTGTTATCGTTCCCTAACACGAGCAAGGACGCCCCAAATGAGTTTAACTATTCTTTTCAGCGAGCTTTGATGAGAAAAAAGCGCACTGTACGCTGTACCGCGCGACAAAAACTCTGACTAAATCAACCAAGTCAATCCCACAGTTGGGAAATGGATCTACGTGGATATCACTGCCGATTGTTAAAGCAAATGCCTTCGCTGACAGGCTTGAGAAACGGTTTCAACCACGCGCCAGTTCTACATCAAGCAATTTTGTACCTGGTGAAATTAGCTGTTTTCCATTCCCAGCTCTATACTTCTCGCCTAACCAGATCCAAATGGACGTCAGATCGTCACCAACGCGAAAAGCTTAGAAAATGACCCTAGAAAACTGCTCACTCGCCTAGCCAACCTGTACAACGCTTGTGTCCGACTAGGGTGTTATCCCAAACAATGAAGGAACATCTCCGTTTGTATAGGACACGAGATAAACCTGAAAACCAAGTCTCTTCTCATCGCTTCTTGGAAAATTCTGGAACGATTTATTCTCCCACACTTACTGACTGACGCTGAACACCTTCAACCTTTCCATCCTGGACCTTTCAACCAAGCCATCTAATTTTTGACCAGCAACGTGAGTTTCACACTTGCCCACTTCAGCTACTACGCTGAAAAAGAACTCATATCATCAGCGACATGTGTGCCGTGCAGCTTGTTTTGATGCGAAGCAAGCTTTTGATCGGGTTTGGCACCCCGGTCTTCTTTTCACAATCAGGCCATACCTCCCTAACAACTTGTACTCTCTCTCTCTTGCAAAGTTATCTGGAGGGGAGAACGTTTAAAGATCGACAACGCGGCGAATACTTGCAAGAGTTCCCCGAGGTTCAGTTCTGGGTCCATATTTGCTTCAAACATCCAATTTGATGTTTGTAGATGACATAGTTTATGCTGTTTCTGGGCCGGATGGTATTCCTGTGGCGAGACTGCAGCAACCCAAAATAGAAATACTTGGGCAATGGTGTACAAAATGGAACATAAAAATTAACCCTCTGAAATCATATGCCATGGCCTTCACCTATTATAATTATTATACAAAACCACCATTCGTGTTTCTAGGTGACACCATGCCAAATGTCGGATCAGTTCGGTGTCTAGGAGTGATCCTTACGTTCGAGGACCGTATTTATTTATTGCTGCATCGATTACGGTCCCGTGTGTTCAGCTATCCGACCAACATGGGCTTACGCCATCGCCGTATCCACGTACCTCCATTTGTTCCCAACTCTACCATCTATAACGACTTCTCATGTTCACATTCACTACGCACAACCTCCACCACCCCAATCATCTGGTCCAAGAAGGCTTCGCCAGACCATCGCATCAACGCCTAGTACGTCCCCGCGATATTTTAAATATTGCAGAAATGTAGACTATCTGCCTCAATGTCAATTAGCATTTGTATCAGCTTGTACTGAGCTAAGTGCGTATCCAACGGTTTCAGAAACCAGATCAGCAGTTTGGGTTCAGAAAATCATTGCCCTGCCCTCTGCAACTCCAACGCTTCGCAAAGTATATTAAAGATGCCTTCCATAGAGAGGAGGTTTTCCTTACTTCATGCTTACTGCCACGTACATATCTTACGACCACTTCCATCGAAACCTCATTACTCAGCGCTCTACTTAGTGTACGCCGTGAGCCACAATGATGGAGAGCCAGCTTATCGGGGAACTGGGCAAATTGTGTGGCAGATGGAGGCTGAAAATTAACCCGGACAAGTCGGCGGCCTTCAGCTAAACCTATAAAACATGATGCTGAGAATCGTCGCTTCTGTACTTCCAACACCAGATCCCGAACGTCAATTACCAATGTTACCTGGGAACACACAGGGACGAGTGATGTGGAATGATAGGGAAGTTATAGGAAGGAAAAGAAAGGCCCACGTCGACAAGTTACTTATCGATGAGTGGCAGGAAAGGTGGGATATAAGTGACAAAGGAAGATGGACATGCGCATGGCTGCCGCAGGTCAGGGAATGGATGGTGGCACGCTGGATGGGATTTGGGTTTTACCGCACAGCTCGTCACTGGCCACGGCGACTTCCGAGAGAAGCTCCAGGGGCTCGGGTTGGTGATGGACGGGCTGTGCGAGTGTGGTGAGCTGGATGCAGTGGAGCACGTGGTGTTCCACTGTAGAAATTACCAGCAGGAAAGGGATAGGGCAAGGAATGAGGTAATAGGAATTGGATACGACAATGGTTAGGGATCATAGGAGTTTCGGATGGTGGAAATGGTTCGGGGAAAGGGTGTTAAGGGATAGGGAAGAGGACAGGTTATGGGGAAACGTGCCCAGGGCCTCGGGAGAAAGGGTATAGGGTATTTGTTAGTTTGTGGTTGTGTGTAGGCGGTGCCAGGGATGGTCGAATATCAAGTAGCCCATCCCTGAACCGCAAGTGTGCATGTATTTAAGGGCTGAATTGTATATATGAGTGAATGTGTATGTGTGTATTAGTGTTCATGTGTGTTAGTAGGAATAGGTAGTGTAGGGAAGGTCCCAGGGAGGATGAATATCGAGTAGTCCACCCCTGGACCTTTGGGAAAATGTGTGAGTGTATTTAAGGGTTGAATGTTCTATTTACTATACGAAGAAAAAACAAAGAAAAAAAATTGTCCTCTGAAAAGCTCAGCGAAACTCTAATAAAAAAGGTTCACAACAGCTACTGCCACTTGGGGAGAACCCAAATGATCAACAAAATAACTCCATTCTATACAGGCAAAAACATCAGGAAGAACATAAATAAAATCTGTGACGGGTGTGAAACATGCATCAAAAACAAAGCGAGACGAGGAATAAAATACGGATTACTGTCACATTTGGGCCCTGCTACGAAACCATTTGAAATTGTATCTATTGATACCATTGGTGGCTTTGGAGGATCGCGATCAACGGAAAAGTATTTGCATCTACTGGTTGATCACTTCACGAGGTATGCCTATATTCTCACGTCAAAAACTCAAACCACTGGTGACTTTATAAAACTGATCGATAAAGTAGCACAAAACAGTGAAATAGATATCCTACTGACGGATCAATACCCAGGTATAAATTCCAAAGAATTGAAAAATTATCTACACACTAAAAACATAAGTCTAATTTTCACTGCTGTCGATACACCATCTTCAAACGGTTTAAATGAGAGGCTAAATCAAACTTTAGTAAACAAGATAAGATGTGAAATTAATGGGAACAAAACGAAACAAGCTTGGACCACTATAGCGCAAAGATGTGTGGATAAATATAATGCAACTGAGCACACAGTCACAACATTTACACCAAAATACCTATTGGAAGGTGACATGGAAAATATTCTACCTCCAGAACTTCAGACAACATGCACATTAGAAGACCTGAAAAGAGATAGAACGAAGGCTCTAGCGAACACAATAAAGTCACACGAACACAACAAACAACTATTCGACCTACATAGAAAGGTATGTAAACTAGAAGTGGGAGACGGAGTCTACGTGGAAAACGGGAATAAGCTAAACAGAAAAAAAATGGATGAATTAAGGATTGGTCCATACAAAATTATAAAGAAGGTTTCAAATTCTATCTATGAAGTAGACACTGGACGCAAGAAACCAGAATCAAACCTATTTCATGTCACTAAACTACACCCGCTGCTTACCTGTAATTGAAAATTTTCTGCGTTTTAACTTGAATTTTTTTTTGCCTTGAGGGGGAGATGTAATGAATGACAATGTCACCCATTATGAGTGCGTCACATTTAGAAGCTGCCGCGTGATCGAAGAGCCAACTCGATATTAGAAGTGGACCGCAGTCGCGAGGACAGGTGAAAGATATGCTATCATAGTGCACCGCGTTGTCTAAGTGAAGTGACATTTAGTTAACTCTACAATTGAAAAATACCGGAATAGGATCTTTAAATGTAGTTTCTCGTTATTTCAGGTGAGATAATCTTTATATTCTCTACAATACCCCCGCCCCCTTTGACGAATCGTTTGTAAAATAAAAACTCGTTATTTCAGAGAAACGCATCTGCATCCTTATTCCATTGACGGAGATCGGAGAGATATTATATGTATTTATTGTGTGAATGTGATAGTAGGTTAGTAATGATAGGTTAGAATGAGACGGGTGGGTCGCGGCCGAGGGTGGCCTAATATCAAGTAGTCCACCCTCGGCACGTTGGACTGGGGATCGCAGTTCAGGCCGGGATTAAAGACTCCATGGGATGTACGGGGGCAAGTCCAATCTCCGGAAACCCCATGGAGATAAAGCGTGAGTGCCGGTAGAACGCCTATTGGCAATTTCTGGCACCGGGGCCTGCAACCCATTCAGGTCCATAGGCTGCTCAAGGCGCAGCCATATAGAATGGGTACCACGGAGGCTTCTGTCCGTTGCTGGCAGCCTAGAGCCTTTAGGGCGTGGCGCTGCCGGTCGTGAAGCCATGGGGGCTATGGGGTGGCCTCGTGGGGACGGTGGTTCCATTGGAAATCCCCCCCCCCCCCACTGGAGATTCTGGTGCTGGCAGGAGAGGGGCTTAGGCCACGAGGCGGGGTACCCTCTCCAAAGCCACGGGCGCATGCCCAGCACTTATACAAATGTTACCTGGGAATTATCCTAGATAGACGCCTGACGTTTGCGGACCATCTGACTCATCCCCGTCAACGCCTGAGAAATAGAGCCAGTCAACTCGAATCTCTATTTAACGATCTATCAGCCGTTCCAACGAAATCCTTTTGCTGCTGATGAGTCCAATTTGAACCTACGTCCTCCCAGTTGCAATGGTTTTCGCGGCGAACTGCGCGAAGTGGCAACACTGACCGCCACCCGCGCAGGCCGCCGCTGTTTATATTAGCGTCGGAGCCGCATTTCGAGTTCAGAACGGCTATCGGCTCGTCAGCGGATAATATCCCTGTTATAAGTCAGTGTTTAAATTCCCCTTTTGATTGTGTGAAGTAAGGTAAGCGATCAGAGCTTTGTGTTTCATTTTCCCGATTGTCCCTTTATTGTTATTAATACAATTTGAGCATAGGTTATTTATTTCATTTTAAAAGGAATTCGTTTCATTTCATTCATTTCGAGTTTGACGATTAAATTCAAGTGGGTCTTAATTGCTTTATAATTTCATTTCCCATAACCTTCTTGAGAGCTATTATTTTATTTATTTGATCGAGTGAGTATTATTGAGCGTATTTGATTTATTCTTTTCTTTTGGGCCCAGACACGACTTTCACGAGTGTTCTGTACGCGGGAATTGTGAGACAATTCCCCAAGTACGTCCTCCCAGTCGGGGGTACCTGCTCTCGTTCCCGATTTCGGAGATTGGAAGGACAACGGAACCGCATGGTCCAGAAAACTGTCCTCCAACACCCCTTTCGGGGCCGCCTTGAAAAGAGCGCAGCGACACTGCTGGTTCACGGTTGGTTGACTATTTATTTTAGCTGCTAGATACAGTGGCAATCTCAATCAATTTATAGTTCAATTTCTGACGTGTCGCCCAAGATAATTGTCTCGAAAGAGTCAGTGTCAGCAGTCAAGGTGAAAGCTGGAGGAATAAAGAAAAGAGGTAATTGTGTAGCATCCCCTGTCAGAAGCCGTCAAGGGGGCTGTATTCGCCTGGCCATTTCGTTCGACCTCCTTCACCTGACCTTCACTGCGAAGGCCAATTCCGAAGATAAGGCGACTACTTTGCATCTTGACCCTCGACCACTCGCACCCTCGTGCTCCTGTCGGTTGACTCATTGGCTTTTCATCCCCTTCGTTGGTCAGTTGTGCTGCGGATCTTCGCTTTACCTCTCTGGTCGACTCCATCGAAAGGAGCGACAATTCTGAAGCTTCGGGCGCAACGCTGAGATGGCCCCGAAACGCGTCTTCGTCACGTCAATCTGCCGACGCACTGCAGTAAGAACGCTTTTCACTTTCTTGACGGCTTTCAAAAAATTCTCGTTTTCTAAGCTCGCAAAAATCCGATAGATTTGTAAATGAGCTCACTACCTCATTGAGTGTTGCAACACTCGAGGGGCTGTAATTATCCTTCTGGGCAGAAGACACTAAATCGACGTATCTTCTTATTCAGATACGAAACGACCTCCTCCTCCACGATGTGTGATAATTTCGAGCTGCAGAGTATCATACATCGGGACAGTTCATTTCCACCTCCTGTTCCATTCCTATGTTCTGAAATATCACTCATCGAACGTATTGCGCTCCACTTCACCCAAAGAGTGACAAAGTATTGTAAGCGGCGAAGGTAAATTGACCTTTTGAGACCTCGTGCGTTGAAAATATCAGGAGCGACGCATCACACCATGTTCTTCAGTCCAACTTGCCTTTTTATTGCAGCAACAATCAATCCAGTATCTTTTTCAGTCAGTTTACACGAATTTGGTACAACTTAGCTCATTGTTTTGTACGGTTCTAGAATTTATAGCGTTGCCCCTACTTACGTCACAGCCTGTACATATTATATCCAGTTCATGTGACTAAAGAGACATTTTTAGAAATGTTTATGTTTATGGTTTTAGAATTATAAAGAAAAGCCCGTTGAAAAAACGACTGGTGCGTAGCTGACGTTCACCCGTCGACCTGTTTTGTACACAACCGAATTTTCACACA
Organism: Pachypeltis micranthus; assembly: GCA_020466155.1. Taxonomy (NCBI): domain Eukaryota; kingdom Metazoa; phylum Arthropoda; class Insecta; order Hemiptera; family Miridae; genus Pachypeltis; species Pachypeltis micranthus. The sequence goes on along the minus strand of CM035768.1, from coordinate 76,641,497 downwards.
GCTATTTCCGAAGATCAAAAATTAGGAAGAAACTAATTCGAACAACTATTCAAAATCGCAGAAGCTGTTGATAAAAGAAGCAAAAATCGTCCGTTATTGGTACATTTTGGTCCCCTTCCCCCTCCCCACCGATTCCGCTGGTGGAAAGTGCTTGTGGTCTAATACCGTGCATTAAAAAATATCTGGTGCGTTGCAACACACAACTTTCCTTAGCTCTACGTCAATTCACTTTCTATATGGCTTTGTCTACTTAATCAATTCATTTCCAGTTCATTTGAACTTGGTCAAACAACACTTTACAGCGGCAGCGCTTACAGTTCCAGAATTTATTGTGCTGCTCGTACTCATTCCAGGACCATTATCGAGAAACTGGTGCACAGATAATTAATGAGGCTGTGAACACAAATTTTTTGAAGAAGGATAGTTTTGCAGAGTTATTGGGTGAACGCGTTAAAAACTGGTAGTAAGCGAAACCGCGGTAGTTGAAATTCTAGAATTTCTGGAGTGACCCCCGAGTATCTCATGAGCGTTTTTAAACACTAACCCTTTAGGTATTAGATTGAACTACAATACCAATTTTTTTTAACATTCTACAAAAGTTCCAGCGGAGTTTATAAGGAAAAAACTGCGCTAAAAACGCTTTTCGTCGAAAATTTTGTTAATTTATTGTGCTGCTCTCGTCATTTTCCCACGGATGGAAATTTCATGGTATAATTGTCTTATTAAGAGCTATCTATATAAGAAATTTAATCAAAATTGTTATAGCCGTTTTTGAGAAAAAAAATTTGGCGTTTTGATCACTATGATAACTATAGTTAACTTTCGGTGGATTTTGCCCATACCCTTATTTTGGCGTCTCATGGTAACCTGTAGGCTAGACATCAAGTTTCAGCTGATTTGGTACGGTTGTTTTCTCTAAAAACCGCCCTAAAATCGATTTCGTCGAAAGTTTCGATAATTTATTGTGCTGCTCTCGTCATTTTCCCACGGATGGAAATTTCATGGTATAATTGTCTTATTAAGAGCTATCTATATAAGAAATTTAATCAAAATTGTTATAGCCGTTTTTGAGAAAAAAAAATTGGCGTTTTGATCACTATGATAACTATAGTTAACTTTCGGTGGATTTTGCCCATACCCTTATTTTGGCGTCTCATGGTAACCTGTAGGCTAGACATCAAGTTTCAGCTGATTTGGTACGGTTGTTTTCTCTAAAAACCGCCCTAAAATCGATTTCGTCGAAAGTTTCGATAATTTATTGTGCTGCTCTCGTCATTTTCCCATGAATGGAAATTTTATAGTATAGTTGCCATATTGGGAGCTACCAATATAAAAAATTTAATCAAAATCGTTAGAGCCGTTATTGAGAAAAAAAATATTTGGTGTTTTGATCACTATGATAACTATAGTTAAATTTCGAAGGATTTTGTTCATACCCTTATTTTGGCGTCCCATGGTAACCTGCGGGCGAGATATGAAGTTTGAGCTGATTTGGTACGATGGTTTTCTCTAAAAATCGTTCACACACACACAGACCATTTTCCCAAATAGTGTTTTTCGGACTCAGGAGGTTCTGAAACGTAAAGATCTGAAGAAAACTCAAAATTTTTTTTTCAGCCGATTACATAACTTTCCTTTCTACTTCGTAGAGCCAAGGAAAGTAAAAAAACCGCGAACAGAAAGCAAAAAGAACCGGGTTTTCCCTCTCAAATCGAACTATTGGCACACATACACAAGCCACGATCCGAAATTAGGTTTTTTTTTGGTTCAGTGCCGATTGGAATATTTTCCTTCCTTTTTGGATATCGGTAAGTAAAATTTGTTTGTATTTCGGAACTTCATTAAACTGCCAAGACGATGTTTTAAGAACACTTTTGACGTATAAGCGGGATTTATACGAGAAAACTGCACTACAATCGGTCTTCGTCGAGGTTTTATTATATTAATTTGCTGCGCTGCTCTCGACATTTCCCCGACGACGAGAATTCTATGATACTGTCGTGTTATTTGGAGCTGTTCACTCATAAAATGTTATCGGAATGGCCATAGCATGATGTAGATGATTAGATTTTCGTCGATTTCATACCCTTTTGGTTTATTATTCATTCTGAATAATAACCCTATGTTTTTGGTCGGGAAAATTTTTTTACAACCCCCCCCCCCCCCTCAAAATTTGATACTTTACGTTTCAAGACATGGGAATTCCAAATCAGCAATGTCCGTCCGCCGTTTTGTGCCTTTAACGTGGTTCAAAAAATCCGTTCTTTCGAACAAAAATCCCATTTGGTATCTTGTTTTTACCCGACTGCTCAGCAATCCGATCGAGCGAAGCCCGTGGTTGTTATGGACGAAAAATGGTTTAAAAAGTTAACAAAATGCAGTATAATCGCAAATACGCCGTGATTTGTATCGTTTTCAAGGTATTTTTACATCCTGGGTCGAATGGAATGAGTATCAGATGTGTACAACTGCGTATAGGGAAATTATAGTAACTCGCGGGAACTAGACTGAAAGTAAACGCTTCGTCGTTAGTACTCCCTCCCTCCCTTCTCATCAAAACCCGCTCCGCTCGCCACGTCGTGCCAATTGCCTACAGGCGCCTGGCGCCCGGGGAATATTTAGTTTTCGTGGTTCCATTGTAGTCAGGTCATGTTTCGTATGGTTTACTAGTATTCGATGCTGAATTGAATGGGATGGGTCTCGGAGCAGTAATACTAGGTTCATGAAAAGTGTTTCATGAAAATAATAAACCGTTGTGTAATAATTTGCAGTGTTTTTTGTGTTCTATGGTGATCTGCAGACCAATATGAACTTTGAGCTAATTTGTTTTAACCGTTCTAGTAGTTAAGTCTTAGGCACACCTGGGAGGATCTAAGTCAACCCCCCCCCCTCACCTTTTAGCTGATATGACATCATCCCCCCAGCCACCCAAACCATGTGAAGTAATGTCATTCCCCCCGTTCACATAATTTCTGAGTGCACCAGCCCACGTGACGCCATACCACCAAATTAATGCGCTGACACTGGTGGATACTATAGTGAATCAGCCCCCCTATCAGGCAACGTCACGCCTATCAATTTTTCCCCAACAGTACACGCGAACATGCTAAAAAAATTTCCGCGTTCACGAGGAGCTCCAAAAGAGATTGGCTAATTGGATTTTAACTAAGGTATTATCGCGCGAAAATTAAGAGATGTAACTCAACACTCCTAGCAAACACCACGCTGTACACTACGCAAATTACGAGTAATCCCCCCCCCCCCCACATAAAAAGGTGGCTTCGATAAGTTCGATTTATCGTTATTATTGCGAAATAAAGTTTCCCACTCGAAAATAGGTTTTAATAAAGTTATAGAAAAAAATTTAACGCGTAAAAATTACAATAGTCCTGTTGTCTTTTTCCAAAATTCATTCCAATAGATAAAACATAGTCGTTAAAGTTATGTATTTTGTTTTTCGAAATTAGATCGGTTCAACGAAGAAAAATATTTGGTGCGTAGCAACACACAACTTTCCGCCACCCCTTTAAGATCGAACACCAGCTGCATATGCGGGTGCTATACCTTCGTTCAACGCATTTCCACAGAAACATTTATGGAGAACTCCGTAAGTTTCATCAAAATCCTTCGAGCCGTTTTTGAGAAAATTGGAATACCGATAAATTAATATTCGACAAATCTCCTTTTCTGTGTTAACTTGGCTTATATCTCCGTTCAACATATATATACAGAAATAATTATATTGAACGAAATGTTGGTATGGGTGACTAAAAGACACTACATTAAGATTTATGACATCTGGTGAATAAGTTACCCTGGAATTTACGGAAATGTTAGAAAAAACGTTATTTTCGACACATTTTGATTTTTATCTCTGTTCAATGGACTGTCAGAGGATCATTTATTGAGAACAATATGTAGGTATTAACTATTTGAAAACATCCTGTGAGTTTGGTGTTAATCGCTGAAGCCGTTTTGCCAAAAAGCGTAAAAAACCTATTTTTGCTTCAGGGGCCCATATCTCCGTTCACCGTATTTTCGTTGAGATATGTATACAGAAGAAAAGTTAGGTATTGATTAGTAGAAGATAATTTAATAGTTTAATCAAAATCGTTAGAGCCGTTTTTGATAAAAATGCGAAAAACCCTAGTTTTTTGTACATTTTCGTCCCCCATCGACTGAAATCGTCCATAACCTTATTTTAGTGTCTACAAAAAATAAAAAACACAACAAAAAAGAACCAGCTCAATCGGATGAGCCGTTCTCCCGCAAATCGAACTACAGACAGACACACACACGGACCACGCGCCGAAATTAGGTTTTTTAGACTCAGTAGGCCTCAAAACGTAAAGATCTGAAGAAAACCCAAATTTTTTTTTTAGGGCCGATTACTATACTTTCCTTCCCTTCGGGTAGCGGAAAGTAAAAAGATGTAGGGCAATACAGTTGCGTAGAAATATAATTCCTAGCAATAATTACGCCCCAATCTTCGTTAAGGTTTATTTAAGTTAGCTCCTAAATATGTATACGCAAGAATTATTAACGTAACTCGGGTAAAAAGTGTAAAAACTACGACCAAAAACCCCCCGCGTGAACGGAGGAACGATTGTTTAAAAGAAGAAATACGCTAGTGAATTACCAGCTCTCAATCGCGTTCACACTCTTACGCAAACCAATTTCACAAATCGAGTTTTTTGCATTCAGAAGGCATGAAAGTGTTGCGATCTGGAGAATACACGATATTTTAACTTTCCTTGGCTCTAAAAAGTAGAAAAGAAAGTTATGTAATCGGCTGAAAAAACAAATTTTTAGAGTTCTTTTCAGATCTTTTACGAAACAGACCCTACTGAGTCCGAAATGTGTGTGTATGTGTGTGCAGGTTGTGAATTACCACATTTTTCGACGATAAATCGATTTTAGCTCGGCGTTTTCCTTATAAACTCAGCTGAAATGTTATTACAGTAGTCAAAAAAATTGGTGTAGTAGTCCAATCCAATACCTATAGAGTGAGCGTTTAAAAACGCACATAAGATACATGGGGGTTACTCCAGAAATTCCGGAATTTCAACTGCCGCCGTTTCGCTTACTACCAGTTCTAAAAGTTTTTACCCAATAACTCTGCAAAAGTTATTATTATCCTCTTAAAAAAACGTGTTTACAGCCTCATTAATGCGCGATTCACCAATTGCTCAATAATGGTACTGTAATGAGTACGAGCAGCACAATAAATTCCAGAACTGTAAGCGCTACCGTTTCCTGCCGCCGTGAAGTGTTGTTTGACCAAGTTCAAACGAACTGAGTGGTAAATGAATTGATCAAGTAGACAGAGCCATATAGAAAGTGAATTGACGTAGAGCTATGGAGAGTTGTGTGTCGCAACGCACCATATTTTTGAGTGATCTGGTCACATAACATTCCTTCCTCAGTAAAACTAAGCACAGGTTTAGAAAATTATTGAGAAGTGGAACGAAAAAGTTGTATGGTTCACACGCTTGAACTAATTAGCCGCTGGTTTTGTGTTTACACTTCCAGGAATCCGAAGGACCAGTGATTATATGCGTGTACCGAAAGCGCAGGTAGTTAGCCCGTATGGACTCACCTTGAGGGCTGTTCGTACGCCAACGGAGCGTATTTATCGTGGTATGTGCTGTCGGATAAGGCAGGACGAATGAGGGGAGAATGAGGAGGATTTGAAGGGAAGGGAATTTTACCTCGATTTTACGACTTGGACGTTCCGTGGTCGATGCAGTGGTGAGATCGAGACAAGCACGTTGCGCGTCTCTCAAGTAACGTTTACCGGGACTTATTTGGGGAGCTATCAGCTTGGTTTGATAGTCGCACGAAGGAAAAATTAAAAAATAACTTTAAACCTAGCGAACGGAAAAAAAAGAGAACGATGCAATGGCAATGATAGTAAGTGGTGGGTATTTCTTGCTTCTCAGAATTCGTCTTGGTTTCACCGTGATAAAATTGAGAAGGCACAACCAGCCGGGCTACATCGCCTCTTGTTTCGTCGCGCATTTCGTATCGGTTCGTAGTCACAATCAAAACCAGGGTTAGTAGGGACATATTCCCGTCAATTGGCAGCCCTGCACTTCCCCCACTCGCAAACCTCCTTATTAATGCGGCTCTTGGTGGTACCCATGAAGGGCCCTGGCCCCAGCCGGAGGAACGCAAGTGAAGACCTACGGGGAAGAATGGTATATGTCCAAAAAATTTAATTTTGGGAAAAAACAATTTGAAGGTTTGTGGCATGGTTGGGGAAAATGTGCAATGGATTTTTTAATTAAAAAAAAGAACACCTTAAGCAACTAGTATTTATTATTAATCTCAAAAATTTTCAAATTAAAATTCGCATATTTCGCTCGTTTAAAAAATAAAAATCGAAGAAGGTCCAGGACAGAAACCGTTATTCCCGCACAATTCCTCTCCAATCACCATTTCGTCACTTAAATATTCGTCATCACTGTCTTCTTTTGACCTCTTGGTTTTTTCTGGCTCTGAACTGCATTTTTTTGAGATGCTCCCAAAACACTAAGTTTTTCATAAAAATTATGGGACTCAGGTTTTTCCAAAAAAATCCTTCAGGAATTGCAAATCTGCATGTTTAGCTGCCTTTATGGGAACCGGTGAGTCGTAAAATTTTTTCTTAGGGACAATTGTAATAACTTTTTTTTTCCTGGTGACTTTTTATCCAGCTCTTAAAGGCTTACTCTTGGAAGCAACAGTTTTTTTGGTTTGAGTTTCAGTGTCAAAAGAAGCTGGGGTTGTGTGACCAAAGTAGGTGGTTTTGTAGGCAATCTTGGGCTCTACATTGCTCACCTCGAGAACTCTTATTGGCCGAGTGGGAAATGGGCATTTGTGTGGGTAAAATCCAGTCAGGTGCTCTGTCCAATTTGAAAATTCCGCAGTCTATAACTTTGAATGGATTGGGTTTTACTCTGCTCTCACGAATTACTTCTCGCCAGTCATCAGGAACTTCTGTGCATGACCTTTGATTGATTAGGGACATGTCCTTATCACATTCCATGTATGAATGGCCCCTTATTGGAAAGAAGACGTTGATCTTGTCAAATCGGCGCTCCTCATCAACGAGATGGTAAAAAAGTCTGACTAAAGTATAATTTTTATTTTGCCCAGAGCATGAATCACAAAAAACGTTTAGTTCTCGAACGTCTTTCGACAGAATATTATGGACAAAATGGTAAACCATAGAAGCAACATCATCGCAACCTTTCTTAGCCACAGATTCATCATATCTGTAAAAAACAGCTTCACCATTAGACAACGTATGCACATTAAAGCTTATAAAATTCAATTGCCTCTTGTAATATACATCATTACATGTTATGTTCGGAGTAGGAAGATAGCAACACACAACTTTTCGCCACCCCTTTAAGTTCGAACACCACCTACATAGGCGGGAGCTATATCTTCGTTCAACGCATTTCTACAGAAACATTTATGGCGAACAAAACGTAGGGAATAGTTAGCTGAGAGTACTCCGAAAGTTTGATCGAAATCGTTAGAGCCGTTTTTGAGAAAATCGGAATACCAATAAATTAATATTCGACAAATCTCCTTTTCTGAGTTAACTTGGCTTATATCTCCGTTCAACATATATATACAGAAATAATTATACAGAACGAAATGTTGGTATGGGTGACCAAAAGACACTCAATTAGGATTTATCACATCTGGTGAAGAAGTTACCCTGCAATTTACGGAAATGTTCGAAAAAACGTTATTTTTGACACATTTTGATTTTTATCTCTGTTCAATGGACCGTCAGAGGAACATTTATTGAATAGAATATGCAGGTATCAACTATTTGAAAACATCCTGTGAGTTTGGTGAAAATTGCTGAAGCCGTTTTGCCAAAAAGCGTAAAAAACCTATTTTTGCTTCAGGGGCCTATCTCCGCTCACCGTAGTTTCATGGAGATATGTATGGAGAGTAAAAGTTAGGTATTGATTAGGAGAAAATAATTTGAAAGTTTAATCAAAATCGTTAGAGCCATTTTCGAGAAAAATGCGAAAAACCCTTGTTTTTGGTACATTTTCGTCCCCCACCCCCCCTTCCCATCGGCCGAAATCGTCCATAACATTATTTTGGTGTCTACAAAAAATAACAAACAAAACAAAAAAAGAACCAGCTCAATCGGATTAGCCGTTCTCCCGCAAATCGAACTACAGACACACACACATACACACATACACACGGACCACGCGCCGAAATTAGGTTTTTTAGACTCAGTAGGGTCTGAAACGTAAAGATCTGAAGAAAACCCAAATTTTTTTTTGGGCCGATCACTTTCCTTCCCTTCGGGTAGCGGAAAGTAAAAAACAGCTTCACCATTAGACGACGTATGCACATTAAAGGTTATAAAATTCAATTGCCTCTTGTAATATACATCATTACATGTTATGTTCGGAGTAGGAAGATTTTTTTGATAATCTATAGTGATTCCTTCTATGCGTTTGTTCTTCTTTGCAAGTCGACGGTACTTTTTCTTTAGCGAATAAAATTGTTCGCTCTTCTTTAGGTGCAATTTTTTTGCAATTTCTATCGATTTTAGCTGTTTTTGTAATGGTTTCTTTTTTTCAATGTCAGAGGTAGAAAGGAGTTGTTGATTCAGGTCGGAAATCCCAACGTTCATCTTGTCGCAGTACGCACATGTATCTTTTCGAGGGTATCCGAATGATATACTGAAGTTATTCTCAAAAATCTCGTGGAATTTCTGGTATGACAATGGATTTTGGGGGTGAACTTTAAAGGCCGTTATACGGACAACAACCGTTTCTCCCCAGACGCGCGGAAGGGAACCGTTCTTCCCCAACATGGCCTATCTTTGTAGTGTAATATCTTTGGACTGGAACCTTTTTTCCCCCTTTAACAATTCATTATTTCTTAGAGATTCTTAAGGTGCGTTGAAATCGGCATTTTGAGAAAAATTGGACAAAAACCGTTTTTCCCCGCAGGTCTTCAAGTGGCATCACCTAATGCAACGGTCATTTTGGACAATACACGGGCTATTCGACGACTGGGGATGGACGACTTGTTTCCTTTACAGTTTCACGTTGTTGTTAGGCAATTATCTCACAGCACGTAAGTGGGGGCGGTCTTGTAGATACAATACGCCGTGCAAGACCGGAACTTGACGAATTCACCGGGCCAAAATATCGTCCCGTCCCTCAATCGTGACGTCATCTCAATCTTTTATGTCTAAAAGGCTTTACCATTTTAACAGCAGCGTTTAGGAGGGAACGCGTATCGTTGATATTTTATAAATTTTGGTTTCGGAAAAAATTTCGACTGCGGATAAAATAGAAAAGGAATTGCGAAACCCCACTCTTCAACGAAGTTCACCCTTCATAAAACTCACCAGTCCCTCTTAAGAGGTGTCGTCTAGCAACGCATATATTTTATTATGCAGTACCGTTCCTGTATCTATCTATTTAACGGAAATATGAGCCACGATATCTCGGAAAACGAGATTTGTCGAATATTTCCTCTAAAACGAGCACCAACAGGAGGGTGACGTGAATTCATACTAGCACACCCAGCACTGGAACGAAGGTTGTTCAGGAAAATGTGGAAAGAAAAACGTCGTGAGATTTGTTACATTTTAGCGGACAACTCTGCAACAGTCCATTTCGAAATCCGCTCACATCATTTGAAGCCGATTCAAAGAAATAACCAGTTTATTTCTCGGTCTAACTTCTTATCCGTCCGGAACATTCGAGCGCCCAATTGAGTTGTTAACCCCTAATTATTGAAACCGGAAAACCTAAATCCCGTTCTTTCGAGCTAATATTTGACCTGAAGTTGATATCGGGGACTCGTCGTTTGCGGACCGAAGTTGGAAATTTCTGGTTTCGGCAAAATTTCCCACCTTCGAATGACCTTTCGCTGGCCCGTTTGGATCGTTATAGTTGTAGGGCGCAATTATTTGTGGGACTGGGTGGAGGGAGGGAGGGAGGGAGGTGGGAAATTGAGCGATTGAAACTCAGAAATTCCTAAAAATCACTAAAGAAAGATGAAATCAAAACTTAAAAACTTAAGGCAGATGTAGGTAGTGTGGCACGGATGAGGAGACTCAGTGCCAGAGATTCGAGAGAGAGAGCGATTTCTGGTCGATGGTACCACTTCTCCCAGGGTGGATATCAATGAAAACTCTTGCAGGAATTACCTGGCTTTCCTCAGGAGGCTAGGCACAGGACAGTCAGAATGCTATATTGAGAGTCCCTTGTTCGCGTTTATATCCTCATACTCAACCGAATATTGCTATTCTGTCAAGTGTAATACAGTCCTCACTCACGCTCACCATGTCCATTTATTTCTCAGTTTCAAGCTCCCCATTCGTGCGCCCTACAGGTACTAAGTTTCATCATTTCATATTCATAAGCCGGAAAAATACTATTCTATCGAAAATTTTGTTTTTTTTCAGCCTTCGTCAGTTTTGGAACGGGAGAGAACTCTGAAAACTGCTCTTCATTACTGCGCCGAAAGTGGGGACGGAGGAGTCAGCAGCGCGGCCATCCTTCTCGATGCTGCGCCGACTCTAGTCCTCGCTCAAGACCAAGATGGGTATTCAGCACTACACCTGGCTGTTATCGCGGGAAATCTTCCGCTTGCCAAACTTTTAATTGCCCGTGGAGCTCCAGTTAACATGCCGGACAACGAAGGGCACACCCCAGTTCATTGGGCAACAGGTGAGACGCCTTCGAAACTTTTAATTTTAAGAAAAGAAGCTCAGAACGGCTGGGAAGCGCTCTTAAGATAAGATTTGTGTATTCTGCATAGTTTTAGGAGACATGACGTTTAAAAAACTCGGGTAATCACATACGTTTTTGATGAAATTTTTTAACACAAACCCGATGAACCAAAAAATGTGAACATGCGTGATGTTGAATTGTGACTGTACGTGTCTCAACAATCCCCACCCTCCTCTCCCTTCACAATTTACTGTTGAAATCCTTTCCGCTTTCAGTCGTCTAGACTACAGTTCCCTTGAGGTTTTTAGCTTCTCCTTACACCGCGCTCCCTGGCCAACATTTTCCTTCTGATGCCACTTGCATAGGAATCAGCCAATGGAATGGACGTACAGGGTGAGCCATAACAAATGGTGCAGTTTCGAAGGGGTGCTGCACCTTGTGGTGGGGTTAACGACCTGGGAGGGGTCTCATTGTGTCCGGGCAGTGGTCCCGTTTTCAGTAGTTACTATGGTTTGGAGCGGAGAGCAACGAGGTTTCGTCATTCGCACGTTTTTTGAAAGTGGCCGTTCGTTCGTCGACACCCAGCGGGCCTTCCGACTGCGTTACAACATCCCACGTCGTGATCCCGTCCCTCACCGCAATGTTATCGCACGTTGGGTTCAAGCATTGGAAGAAACTGGTTCCACAGTAAGGCGTAGAGGTGCGGGAAGACCAAGAAACGCAAGAACACCTGAAAATTTGGCTCAAGATTATGATTGTTCAGGAATAGTCACCTCCAGACCACCAAAACCGCTTGAATCGATGCCAACAGATGATAAACCGCATCCCACCAACGTCCACTTTTTTCAGTTCGGACGAAGCCCACTTCCATCTCTCTGGAGCGGTTAATAAACAAAATTTCCGCTATTGGTGTGACCGCAACCTAAGACAAATTCACGAGAGACCTCTCCACCCCCAGAAAGTCACTGTCTGGTGTGCCATTTCAAAATTTGGGGTGATTGGGCCTTATTTTTTCGAGGAGGATGGAAGGACTGTTACCGTCAATGCTCAGCGTTATCTTTTCATGCTGGAAAGATTTTTTGAACCCGAATTGAACCAGTTAGCTGAAGAAGAGGATCTGGGGGATATTTGGTTTCAGCAAGATGGGGCTACGGCCCACACAGTGCAAATCTCAATGGTGAAACTGCGGCAGATGTTCCCCGCACGCCTCGACTCTCTCAGGGGTGACTTGGGGTGGCCGGCAAGATCGCCAGATTTGAGTGCGTGTGATTTTTTTTCCTGTGGGGCTACTTGAAGGTGTTCAAACATCGACCTCACATTCTGGAAGACCTCAAGATTCGAATCAGGGAAGAAATCGCCGCGATTCCCATCGAAATGTGCCAGAGGGCGGCTGAAAATTTCAGGAATCGCCTACATCAGTGCGTCGCTGCTGAGGGCGCTCACCTTCCTGATGTAATTTTCAGGACTTAATCTACCGAAATGGGGTGATGTATGGCGTTCAATAAAACAAACCGTAATCTTCTAAGTTGCACCGTTTTTTTTAAATCACCCTTTGAAACTGCACCATTTGTTATGGCTCACCCTGTACAAGCCACTGTCTTCCTTTCGCACGTAGCTTTGCAACTCGGGCATGTCCATCATCTCTTGGATGTACTTCGATAACAAATCGCATTGGCCAATTCAGCCTCTTCTTGCCTTTAGCTCTCACTTGAACCATGTCTTCTAGGTGAACGTGTTTAGACGTGTCTTTCCCCCAATCGAACGGCAAAGCCAGATTCTTTCTTTGATCTTTGCTTTTTATTCTCGACGAGCCCTCGACTATCTACAAACATATTTTCACATGCGTGTTCTCTTCATTTTCAAACGTCAGGTTGTTTACGGTTACAAATCCTCCGGCACCTCCCCATCATCAGCAACGCCTCATCCGCGATGCCTGTTGTTTAAAATGAAACCCTCAAAAAGTTCGTTGGAGTCAGAATCAGGCTTGCTGCCTTGTCACCGAGTGTCTTCAATTGTAGGACCTTGTAAACACGAAACAAGAGCCGATGCCTTTTCAAAATGGAAACTCGACCGTAACGTGAGTGAGGGAGAGGAGGGAGAATCGAATCGATCGACCTTTGAGCCGAGGTATGGAAATTACGTGAGAAGAAAAGGAGACGTGGGACAATGTTTTTCAGCTATCGGCAGTAAAGCTCATTAATCTTATATGCGCGACATGTCAGAAGCTTTGCTCAACCTTTAATACGGCCTCTCGTCGGCAGTTTTATTGCTTACGAGATTGTCAGCTGCTTCAAAATCTAATTTCCGCAATGTTTTCTAACGGCGTTGATGCACGAAACGCCTCATTTTATTTTACGATCGGCGAGTGTCGAATAATGGATCGATAAAACCGAAGCAAAAAACGTTTAAAATTATTGAATTGCGCTCTTGAGGTCTCCCACGGACGGCCAACGAAGAATACGAACTCGCACGTGAGATATGCGCTGCAGAAGGCAACCACAGCTCTGTGGGTATGCAGGGGGCTGTACAGCAACAGTGCCTCTACAAGGGGATAAAAGACCCCCACATATGCCAGGCGACAGGCGTGCCTTGCTACTACAGGGGCAATGTGTACTTTCCCCACTGCTGCAATGGAAATCCTTTTGAACATATCACTACTTCACACACACACACACATTCAGAGGACCGCATACCAGGAACTAAGGGAAGCCTCCAAGGAACGTCTAGACAGTTCAACCTAGAAGAAGCAGCAGTCCTTGCTGCTGACACCATGCCGGAGCGGAAGAACTTTCAGCTGTCAATCAGCGTCAGCGTCCACTCACGGGAACGATGGGAGAGAGAGAGAGACGTTCCAGACAGAGGTGGGCGCCCTGCAGTGGTATACTGATTATTGATGGTACTGTAAAGGGGAGCAGAGCTGTACTGGGAATTGTAGGGCCCAATCACAGTCTCGCTAAGCTACTGGGAGAGTACGCCGCAATATTTCAAGCAAAAATCCCAACTATAGAGACCTACGTGGAAGAGATCCTGACTAAAGGTCTCACGGGCAAGAGAATCTACATATTCTCGGACAGCCAGGCCGCTTTAAAAGCTATTGAAGCCTACACTCCAGACCCAGGCTGTGATGGGAGTGTCTTCAAGCGCTCAAGCGACTCGGTGCCCATAATAGGCTCTCTCTTATCTGGGAGCCAGCTCATAGGGAGTATGTGGGACTTGCAAAAAGAGGAACAGTATCCTTAGCCATCAGGCAGGAACCCCACGTTGGAGTGACGAAAAGTCACCTGAACCACCTGGTGGTTCGATGGGAGACACAGGAAAGCAGCGCCCATTGGCATCGCCAACCACGACTAAGACAGGCGAAAAGGCTCATTACGCCTTCTTGTCTAAGGGCAAAGGCAATGCTGACACTCTCTAGACAGGATCTGAGAGTTATGATTAGGTATTAAAGAAATTGGGTTGTGTCCGCCAGTAGGCAAATACTAAAGTTAACGTACCTGTTAGGTGAGTCCGTCTCCTCTGGCTTGTGAGTTACTGTGGGCAAGCGCTTTCGATGTAAAGACGATGATGTCTTTACATCGAAAGCGCTTGCCCACAGTAACTCACAAGCCAGAGGAGACGGACTCACCTAACAGGTACGTTAACTTTAGTTATGATTAGCTTCCACACTGGACAATGCACTAAGGTATCACCTCCACAAGATGGGCATTTCAGAGGTGGAGTGCAGATTGTACGGTGAGGAGGATGAGACAGCAGAGCACATCCTATGTGACTGCCCTGCCTTGGCAGCGAAACGCTTTGAATACTTTTCTCGGGGGCTTATTGAATCCCAAATCGTAGCAGAGTCTTCTTAAGGGGGACGGGTATGTACGACGACTTTACTAAGGAAGGGATAGTGTCACAATAGGGAGTACCTCCTTGGCCCTCCCTCTAGAGATTCAGAGGTAAAGTTTTGACTGTCTAAGACCGGGCATCCCATGCCAATGGGCAGCCCAGTACCTATCCTCCCATTTGCCAACCTCTCTACGTTGCCAGCTCCTGTTAGACCCTACAAAGAGCTCACCTGCACATTGGCCTGTTTGTTTCCCTCTATTCCCTGATGACCCAGCACCCAACACAGTGTTACGCTGTTGTCCTCGGCCAGGGCCTTCAGTCCAGTCAGACACTCCCACAACGTAAGACAATGCGAGGGTAAGGCTTTGAGAGTGGCCTGACTGTCCACCATGAAGTAAATCTTCTGCCCCTTCAGTCCCCTATGCAGCAGCCACTGCACACAGACCGTCACCGCAGACACCTCTGCCTGGTACACAGTGGCAAGCAACCCCAATGGGACAGCTGCTCTTATTCTTAGTCCAAAGAGGCCTGCCTGTGCTAGGTCACCTTGCACCGAGCCATCATTGTAATATACCAGGGCCCCTACTTCAAACGTGGGAACTCCCTCTTCCCACCTGGATCGCTCATGGATGAGTATCCAAGAGGGTAGCACGAACTTGAACCTCAAGGGCATTGAGTCTACCACATGTGGCAGGGGCCCCTCCACCTTTACCGCCATCCTTTTAACATGTATGTGGAGTGGAGCAAAATCTAACCCCCACCCTGTTACAACAAGGAAACCCGAGACTGTCTTCTTCCGAACGGTGCCAGATGCTAGGTCTCACTTCAGCTCATCCAATTCTTAAATTAGAGGGCTCAATTTCGAGAGAATGTCTGACAGTTTATTTTCAAATGTGGATAAAATTTTACTCTATTGAATGAACCCTGTCGACGTTGTGTAAGAATTACAGCCGAAAAATCTGTGAAAAAGGATGTATCGCAAAGCGGAAATTTCAGTTTTATTAAACTGTCATTTGTAGCAGTTTTTGATGGTTCAGAGGAAATTGTTAAACCTCAAGCAAAGTTGAACATTTTTGTATAATTTTACGTGGAGAAAACAATAATAATTAAAATTATTCTTTACAGTTTGTGGTGAAATTGAGTGCTTAGAGCTCCTACTGTCAAAGGATGGTGACCCTAACTTAGGCGACATGCATGGAGGCTGCCCTCTACACTATGCTGCTCAAATGTGTGGGCCGTCGAGTGAAATGCCTGCAGACCGTCGACTAGGAATGGCTGCTTTGAGAATCCTTCTCGACAGTCGAGCTAACCCAAATCTACCTGACAATCATGGGAGACAGCCAATACTTTGGGCTGCTAGTGCAGGTTAAGCCCTTTAACGCTTCTCGGACTTAAATTGTTCTATATTATCATTTATAATTTTGTCAAGATGATGCCTTCAGACATAATTTGATTCACCTTCATTTTTCCTCGCGCGCTAACTGATCAGCAATATAATTTACTTTGTAGGAAGTTCTGAAGCAATACTGGTTCTTGTGACTGCAGGAGCCAATGTTGCAGCTGCCGACAAGGACGGCCTTACAGGTTTGTTGAAGTTATACTAACCTCGTCGAAACTGGAAAGGTCACTACGAGGAACTAGTCGTCATGAAGCTTCTTTGACAGAGCATGAACCTGATATCTTTGAGCCTGAGATACACGTCTTCTTTTCCTTATAAGCTACAAAAGGAACTGTCTTCCGATAATGTGAATGGTTCATTATTTTAGTCTACACTGTGATACGAATGGCAAAAAGACCAGAGAATCCTTTAGCTCGCTTGAATTCACGGGCCTATCCAAATGCACGTTAAAATTAAATTTTCTTGATCCCTCCATGCATATTCAGAACCCTTCAGTGCCAGAGATGCATCTTTGAGATTATTCACTGCCCTTTATTAAGCCTCCCTCAGCCAGTCTTAATCTGGCAAGTAGAAGGGCCCTTGCCCTCTTTCCTCCCATTGAAGTTCTTTCAATTTGCAGGTGCTCCCGTATTTACTAGCAATTTGCTACCTTTTCTACAGACATACTTACCCATCTGATGGACATTTACATTTACTTAATTCTTCTCATTAAACTCTATTTTGGTTTATTGGCGGTATTTTTTGATGTGAAGTCTCAGAGTTGTATGTCTGTTTACAAGGAGAACAGTGTAATAGCAGTAAATATAGTGAAACGAATTCGACTACTTGAAGCAAGTCTATAGCAAAAGTTTTCGTTTCTCCCTGGCGTGCGCTCATTTCCGTCACAGCCTCCCATCTCACGTTGTGCCAATAACCTAGCATCTCCTAGAAAATGTCAATTTTCTTTGTTCCGTTGTATTTTCATAGTATCTTTTTAAAGTGAATCGAACAGGATGAGCCTCTGGAGTGTGAGACTGTGTCGAGATGGATAACCATGTTGTGCAAGAGAGTTATAAACTGTTCAGTAATAATTCGCAGCGTTTTTTATTTTTCATCTAAGAAGACAAAAAAGCGTCTATTTCCAGTGCTACAGATTTCAATATTTTGAGTATTTTTTCTGACATAATCGTTGTTGATTGAGCCACTGCTGCAATGTTTCTATACTTTATTGATTAATAAGTTGACAAATAAATGCCAAATGACATTTTTTGGTTCTATAACAACTAAAGGTTCACTTTAATACTAATATTCTTTATTGAACAAGTTTTAATCAAGTTAACTGCTCTTCTTAGAGGATGCACAGTAGGTCTACACAGCACTGTCGTATATTGCCTCATAATACGTGATGTGGTAAGGTCTCCAAACCATCTCACTCCTTGACCTGTATTAGTTCCAATCAGTATTGTGCTTTATTTCTTTGATTGTGCTCAGCTAGTAGGAAGGGCTGTATCCTATTATGTTTGTCAGTTGTCTGGTGTAAAATAATCTCTAGATCTCTACCCAGAAATACCTGCAGGTCATGAATAGTCATAACTTACTCCACTGGTTAAACACCTAGTGAGGAATGTTCATTGTGTTTCCCAACCAGAATCTTTTCTGTATCATGAAGGACTAATGCTATAGTTAAAAGTGACTGGCAGTTATATTCTAGCCAAGATTGTGTATGTACCTATAGGAACAGCGGGTATTTAAATTACATTATTTGTTTTTTAGTCTTACAAACTCTGAACGTTTAGTGCTTTCTGCACTAATGAAACTCTTGTAGAACGAAAACTAACAAATCTCAAAGCTTGTTGATAGAACACATTGGGTAGTATTGAAATGTAAATTATTGGCTTGATAATTTTCAATTGTATTTTATTCCCATTATTATTATCCTCCGAACATTTCTGTGACTTTAATTTCAATTTCGATTGCCTTCCAGCTCTGCATTGTGCAGCGTCTCGAGGACATACTGACTGTGTTGAAACCCTTATCAACCTTTGTAACACTGAGCCTGACGTTATCGATAACAATGGATGCTCCGCTCTTTTTTATGCCGTTACTCTTGGTCATGCAGATGCAACACAAACGCTTTTAAATCATGGAGCAGATACCAACCGACAAGATCGCAAAGGAAGAACGTAAGTAACACACATGCAGTACACTATTATAAAACTGATATATAAACATTTGAAGTCTTCAGAAGTTGGGTTTCTTATTGAGCTTCAAAATGCAAATAGAGCACGATGAACATCTCTGCTAACACAATTGAAGGCCCTTAAAATGGCAGCAAGATGTCTACTAAAGATAATATTCTTTGCGAATTATCTCTTGAAATAACAAAATAGTTCAAATATAGTGTAAATTCTTGACGTATTGCAGCACAACCAGGAGTACGGCAAAATTTGGTAATGGTTGCTCCCTGTTGGTGTGGCCTTAAAAAGGGCTGACGAAAGTTTTGTTGGTCCTACCTCTGCCGGTTGGCAAAGTGTGAGGTGAGGGACGAGTTCCTCGGGCATCAGAGCACAGGTTGAAGGGCTCGGTTGAGCAGTAGATCCTCACGGCGAGGGACTCGGTTGAGTCGGCGCTCCTTCTCCTTCAGACGTAAGATGAAGGACTTGGTTGAGTCGAAGCATAGGTCGAAGGGCTCGGTTGAGCAGTAGCTCCTCACAGCGAGGGACTCGGTTGAGTCGGGGTTCCCTCTCCATCAGACGCGAGATGAGGGACTCGGTTGAGTCAAAGGGCTCAGTCGAGCAGTGGCTCCTTGAGGTGAGGGACTCGTCGTCTCCGCTGGCGCAGTCTTCAAGTGTAGTCTCTGGCTCTGCTGATGTTGGCTGCTTGAAGTCAGAAGAAAGAATGAATGAATGTTCTTTTTTTTATCGGACGCTTCCAGGGAGGGGAAATCTTCAAAAGACACCCAAGAGGGTAGTGTCGGATTTTTACCGACTAAAACCCCTCCCCCGCGGTTGCCAACCCGGAGGTTCTAAACCAGAAGGATGGGAGGCCGGCTTGAAGATGTAGGGGGACTCATGCGCATTTGCGATGCGGGGAGGGCGGGACGAGCGGGGTATGAGGGAGCAGGGCCTACGGATGATGTCCGAGGCGTTGGGGGAAATGAATGTTGTTGCTGGTAGGCCCTTATGTACGTTCTCTTGGAGGGTGTAGTCCTCTCTCATTGGCTACCTGCTATCCCCTCCAGGAGTAGTCTGTGGCTCGCGGCTAGCGCCCTCTGTCGGGATGACTTCGCTGTGAGGCGCCTTTTGTTGGTAAAGGGTGGCCAGCTGCCATACTCCCTCTAAATATGTTGTGGATCGGCTGATATTTTAGGACCAGTAAACCATTGCCTGAGGCACCAAAAGGCTATTGTGCCGAATAACTAGAAACGAATCGTGCATGTACCTGGTAATAGTACTGTTACTGTTGTGGCAGTGGAGCACGTACATAAACTGCTCCAGTACTCAAAAAGTGGATCTGTGGAAGAGGTGAATACATCTCAGAAATCATACATTTGCTGTGGAGGGGCACTCACAAACCAGATATAAAGCCACTTGTCTTCAAAGATTGACATAGAGGTGGGCCGGTGTGTGTGGGAAAACATAAAGGCTGACTATTCTAGCCTTCCTAGGGGTGCTGCTAACTCAGCTCAGCTTTGTCACAAGGCCTTGTCAAGCCTCTCAATATTCACTTCCACCCCACACCATCCTTTCATGACAGTACTGAACTGTGACAATAATCTTTTCATGCTCCTTCCTTAGTCTTCAACAGGATACATCTACAAGTACAACTAAAGTGTTATTTCCTCTACTGTCCCTTATTTTTTTGTATCTTCATTGTCGACCTCTCAAATCATTCCCTTAAAAAGCCTTGCTTGAAAATGAAAATCAGCTGCTTTCTTACCTTTGTATGAATAGGTACTTCTATTCAAGCCCAGATATTCAAAGTGCTTACCGTTTTAGGGCAGTGCACTGTGGGGCAGCTAAAGGGCAGCTTGAAACTCTGAAAGTGGTTGCTGCATGGGGCGGCAATTTGTGGCTGAAAACAGTTCGAGGAGATTACCCGTTGCATGATGCTGTTGCTTCAGGGAGACGGCCGGTCGTTCTTTGGTTCCTGTCTCAACGACCAGATTCTGTGAATTCACCTAACAACGACGGCCGGTGCCCTTTACACATAGCCTCGTTGCACAACAACATTGAAATGTGCAAAGTAAGTAGCAACTACGTGCGGAATTATACGTTTCACGATGCTTACAAAATACGATAATGTTAATTCTTCATCTTCTAAAAAGGTATGAAAAGAAGTACGTGACCAAAAATGATACTGAAAATGTTAAAAAGTTTATAATACAGACAAAGCATGTAAAGTGGACTTAAAACAGCCATTTTCCAAAAAATAATATTTATTAAATATTTTTAAAGCTAGCCTCAAATGAAATGTTACTGTAGAACACTGCCATTAGACTGATAGTAACGCTCAAAAAAGCCATTAGCAAAATAAATATCGAAACACCCTCAAACGATGAGATAAATTTTCTGTTACTAGACTTTGCTAGACTCAGGCTCATTAGTGAATCCTGTAATGAGAACATCGAAGGGCGGACTTGCAACTCCATTGGACGCTGCTCTTCACAAAAATCATCGAGGTTGTGCCAAGTACCTGCAGCTACACGGGGGAGTTCCAGCGAGTCGTTTGAACAGTGAATCGGCAGCAATCAGGGGATTGAGCTCAAACAGAGGAGAAAATTCCAGGTATTGTGAGCGAAAAGAAATTTTCGTATAGTTCGTCAGTGGCAAGAGCTTTCAAGTCGATGAATTTATTATTCTATCTGGAAACGGAGAGCTTTTTGCAATTTGTTAATTTTCTTAAATGACTGTGTATTTTCGTTTACACTTCTGTTGTACTCTCTATGATTTTCTCCTTATAGTGTTATATAATTTTAATCGTCACCAGGAGTTAAAAGTGATTATTGGCAACAAGGAAGGTGAATGAGAGGACCGCATGGTCTTAACCTTTCTCTGGTTACCTATAAAACCACCAATCCTTCTCACATACACGCTCAATCACTCGTGCTCTCTCTTTTTCATTTTTCCACTCTCTTTTTATTGCATTATGCAATGGCGGTGAACACTTTTGTCTCTTTGTACAGCTGGCATACCTTAGTGCAAACTAAAAACTAAAATCACTCCTTCACTGAGTCCTGTGTTTCTAAACTCTACATTGAGAACATGTCCATCCACTGAACGTTTTTTGCTAGTATCGTCAATCAGCAACCACTATCTACGTCTAGCTTGCTTGTAAGCCATCCATTATCTTTTAACCCTTGGAAGAAAAAATGTTTCATGTTGTTGAGATGGGGCAGCGTGCAGCTCTCGTTATTATCGAAAATATGTTGTCTACTGCCACGTTACGAGGGGGTTTGGAAATTTACTGCGATCACGAGAAGCTCCGATCCCATAAACCGACATTCGTCAGGATTTTGAACCATGGTCTGCCTTTAATCAGAGTCAGTCGGTACAGCCGCATCCACATGCCATTCAATGACAATATTTTATAACCAGGGGGGAAGGGATGCTTGGTTGCATACCCCATATTTGTGACCTGCTCATCTTGCCACACAGCATCTTCTATCTTCTAACGTAACGTCATTAGATTGTAAAGGCATCCCAGTTTGTTCTTCGTGTGGTTTCTGTTTGACTTTTTTTAAACTTTTCTGTACGTTTTTCCCTGCACACACCCTTCTCCATACATCCCGCACAACAGTTCATGTATTGCAATAAGCGCAACACCTTCGATTGACAGAAAACGCCTGAAGCGTAGCACTTTGCTAGTATGCTATTTTTACTTGGCAGTATTGACTACTGGCGAATCAGTTTTAAGCAGCTATGTGCTGACTGACTCCTGTTAAAGGCAAGCGGTTGATCGTGGTCTAGCGGTTAAGACAGTTGATTCATAATTCTCGACGTAAGACGAGGGTTGTGGATCGAATCTCTGGCGCGATTGCCGTAATTTTTGCCTGAGTCAGCAGCTCTTCAAAATGCATCTCCAAACTCCGTCAGTCCCTTCGTAACAATTGGCGCCCAACTAGTGGTCGAATTTCTTCTTTCCAAGAAAAAGAAGAGGCCCGGAGAGAAAAATTAAAAAAATTAAGAGAGAAAATAATGAGCCGAGTTCTCGGGTCCGGGATTCGCTGACGCTGTGAAAAGTTCCAGCGCGAAGGTAAAATGGGCGACGCACCCACTACAATGCGAAAGAAAAAAGACTTTCCTTGTAGCCCTCTCGTTTCTCGAATCAAAGATCGGATTTTCCGGGGATTCGCTCAACTCTCGTAAATTCTTTCCTTAAAAGAGTCCACTCCAGGAGCAGCGGTTAAAAGATGAGGGGGGAGATGTGCTGACTGACTCCTGTTAAAGGCAACCGGTTGATCGTGGTCTATTGGTCAAGACAGACGATTCATAATTCTCGACGTAAGTCGAGGGTTCTGGATCGAATCTCCGGCGCGATTGCCATAATTTTTGCCTGAGTCAGCAGCTCTTCAAAGCATCTCCAAATTACTTCGTAACAGCTATAAAGGCTAACTAAGCCTTATAAAATGCCTGAGGCGTAGAATAATGCTACAAACAGTGGTACCTGCTTCTTATCATAAAAGCTCCGTACAATACCACAGCGTTGAGGGTCCTACTTTTCGAATTACCCTCAAAGTAAAAGTGAAATACATTTTGGTGTCTTCCTCAGGCATTACAGTGATGAGGACAAACAACAGTTTGTGGCTGCATGATGTTGTTGAAGTTGGCTGCAGTCATTGAAGCAATATTCAATTTTTTTCAGGCAAACGCCTTTGGATGTAAAGGAAAAAATCGAAGCAAACGACACCCTTAGTGTTGACACGAGAGTGCAAACCAAACCAGTTACTTCACCTCTCGTTGCTGATGCGGAACACGTTTCAGCTGAAAGAAAAGGGAGCAGTAGACCGCATATACTTCAGGTGAACACAAAATGGTTATTAGAAGCATTCAATCACGCGTGATTGTCTTTTCTTGTCTATAATTTGTGTTGTTCAATTTTCAGGTTTATGTAGAAGATGATTTGATGATTCGTCGTCTCAGACCCCACGAGGGAAGTGACAGCAGCATAGAAGAGAGAATCAGACGAAGAAGAAGAAAAAGGAAGTCTAAAATTATGGCGGAGCGAGAGAAAAGTGCTCCCGCTAGAATATCTTTAAAGGGGGTTTCTTCTAGTGATGAAGTAGTTGACATTCAGTGTTCAACATCAAAGCCTGAACTCAGGGAAGAATTTAATGATTGCGTGAAAGTCGAAAAAATAGTTCAAACTGAGTTTTCAGTTCAGTCTGACAGTCTGAAGGGTCAGTTTGAAAATATGATAATTGACAGTATGAAAGAGAATCCTGAATGTACATTGGCAGTTGATGAGAATAAAGTACAACTATTTACCAGCAGTTTTCAAAACTTGTCAAGCTGCGATTCTGAAGAGAAAAGTGGCGTGAGAGTAGTTGAAGTGGAAGTTCACAAAGAGCAGAAATCAGAGGAGTCTAACGAATTTTCTAATGACACTGAAACTTTAAAACCCATGGAAGGTGAGGCAGCAGAAGTAGAAGTCGATTCCCAAACCAATGAAACCAGAACAACTGCTTTCAACAAGCTCCTAGTAAAATCAAAAGAAGTTGCTGAAAAATCAAAACTGGTCAATCAAATGGCAAGCTTATTGCAGAAGAGTACTCCTGAAAATGAGAGTAATTTGTGTGTAAATAGTGGTGACACTGAACTACTACTCCCTGACCCACCTGTATCAAGTGACAATAGTGGCAATGGTTCAGGGCTGAAAGTGGATGATGATTCCGGTGTGCCTCCACTCGAAAAAACTGAGCCACAAGAAAGTTCGTCTATTGTTGACAACGAACCTGTTGATGCCAGCGAAAGTTTGAAGGTGGTGATTAATGAAGACGATGTATGTACCGACAAAAGTGATCAAGCGCCGGAATTTACTTTGTCGGTGAATGTAAGCAAGAATGAACAGCTGGACGAAAATACATTTGAGGATGACACCAAACACGAAACCCCACCTAAGAATGTTACAGATTTCATACCCAATAATGTGCCAAATGACAACCTAGTTGCGGAAGTGTTGCTTCAAAGTATTTTAGAAGATAGCTCTTCTCACACTGAACCTAATAAGAACATTAAGATCAATGAACAAGATGAAAAAACAAAATTGAGTCACATGGATCGCACAAATGAAGCAAATTCATTCATAACTGATCAACAAACTCTACCAGAGGAACCTATTCAGGAGTGCGGCACTGTGCGTTTTCAAGCAGATGTTGATGTTATAGAAGCATCAGAAGAAAACAGCAATCTGAATAAAACTATTGAAGTGGCTGATAACAATAAAAATGAAGAGGTCAATGAAATCAACTCAAACGCCATCGAGTCAACAAAAATTGAGAACCTAACGCATGCCACCGAGACTGAAACTGTACGAATAGATAACAAAAATCTTTCTGAAGGCTCCCAAGACATGGAGCAGAGTTTAGATGAATTGGCCCTTAACATTACTAAAGATTCTGATGACGTTCCTCCCGAATTAGGGCTTCCAGAGCCTGTACAAGCTATTGACGAAGATGGTCAGCCTAAAATGAACGATTCAAGGACAGAAAATGCAATCAGAAGCGGGGATAAAGCACTAATAAAAGTTCTGGGAGACCCAACTGGCGGATCAACCTATGCAGCCGAGAAGCGAAGAAAACTAAGGAGGAAAAGGGAGGGAAATAAAAAGTGGATGAACAGCGTTTCTTCCGAAAGTTTTGAAGTATTGAAATTACCTGACGAAAAGACGGACGAAGAACCAGTGACAGATGTAGATGAGAATAATCAAGGAAATGTCAATGCCAAGGACAAATATAAAAGTAAGTAGCCTTTTAACGTTACTCATTGAAAATATGTAGTTGACCAGTAGACACCACCTGTGCTACTCAACTCACATTTTAATTCAACCTAAAAATGAGAGGTTAGGGAATTCAGGACTAAACAGTGGAACGTGCAGTATGAAACAACAAGGCCTGGCTGTTAGGCTAATCTCTGGTGTGCTCATGTCAAGGGGGGGGGGGGGGGTACTCCCTGCCTCTCTAATTCCTTCCCTTCATCCATAACTCCTAGTCCTTCTCAGCTAGTACTTCCCCGCCATCGTTTCTAAAGTCTGTCCACCCAAGAAGATGCAACGCTACTATTTTTCGGCTCTTCATCTTCTCTCACAAACTCCTCAGGAATGTTTACCCTTGTCTTCTTACCTAACACCCTTCCAACCTTTGTTTTTTTCCTTTTTGCAAGCCAATTTCGAGTGCTGGTGGTAAGAAACTTGTCAACTATCTCAGGTGCTCTGGAATGAAGCCCTAGGAGGCATTGGTTCTCGATAGAGAACTTCATTTATGATGCACCATGAAGGAGAAGAGGGTAAATTTAATTGTTCTCCCTAAGAAGGCCGAGGAAATTAATATATTTTGCTATTTCTGTTTTTTACTGCCTTAATTCAACCTAAATACAAGACGAAACAGCTCAATATTTTACACGCAATATACAAACATGAACAACCCCTGTTAACTTGACTCACAATTTTTACCCAATTTCGGGTTTTCTTAGCATCTTCAGAGAGGGTTCAACATAAATCCAATTTAATCTTGAGTGAATGAAACTCAAGTTCTATTGATACTCCAGAAAACTTGTTACCAGTCAAAGATTTGTGTTTTGTTGAGTGGACGATACAGCTGATCCATTATTGTTACATGTATAATTAACACATCCAACCCGAGCCTAATTTTACCTGTTCTACCCGAGGACCACCGGTGAAAAATACTATTTCATCGCTTTAATACCACAAAATGTAGCTGAAATGATTTAATCATCGTAAATTCTTGTTAAAATTGAAATTCTAATTTGGACGCTTCTCAGCTCTGGGCCCAAGGACATTTATGTTCAGTTAGGCATCACCTTCAATATCAACATTTTTTTATTTTTTGTTCATTTTTTCCACTAACCCACACAAAAAAAGGAAGAAAGAGTTAAACACAAACTAAAAACCATTTTGAAAAGAACAATTTTCAGTTTATAAAGACTAAAATAAAACTTACTAGCGAAGAAATATATAGTAGGACTTTTTTCTGTATATGCTAACGTAGAACTGAAAAGGCTTGAAAATGGGAGAATACATCAAGAATAGTTAATAATATGTAAAAAATAATATTGAAAGCTAAGAAGTACAAAAAAATGTAAACTGGAAAAATACACACATCCCACACCTGTACAATTATTCAGATTATAATAGTCATAGTTCTAATAAATATATAAAATAATCAATCATTTAAAACCATAAAACTCTCTAAAACAAGGATTAAGGCATAAGCCTGGTATAAGCATGGTATAAGCAATCCTGGTGGGAAGCACTGAGAGTTGGGAAAAACCCAGACCTGGGTGCTTTTCTGATAGAGCTGAAGGCCAATTCGGCCTTGTTTGGCCAATTCTGTGCCAAAGAGTATTCAAAAATTTTAAAAACCAAAGAAAGTAAGTAAAACTCAATAATTACTCACCTTAACTGTACATGCATTAATAACTGAATCCAGAAGGTCTGGAAGGGTACTAAGGGACGAAACGTTGGTCTCAAGTCAGGACTGGAAGATGGGTCCAAGCTAGACTGCAAACAAATATCAAGGACGGGCCTGGTCCCTCAAGATTCCTGTCAGGAGGTGAAATACGCCCATCCCAGCACCTAGCCTTCCTGAGGGGCAAGTGCTCGGAACTCACGGCCCAGATCAGGTCCATGTCAGGGTCCACCTGGGGGGCCTCGTCGTACGCCCGGTATCATTACTACCGGGCTGTATTCATGCCTGTAGTGCGGTATGCTGCAGCAACGTGGCCCCCACAAGCCGCGACCGACAGCTCGCACTGACAATCCAGCGAGACATTCTCCTGGCGGTCCTGCCGGCATATCGCACTACATCCCACTTAGCCCTCCAGGTGCTCGCGGGTGCACCCCCGTTAGACCTCGTCCTCGACCTAACTGTGCTCCAGTCGTGCATAAAGCGGGACTGCATGGCGGAGTACAGGGGGCCATTCCAGGCCCTCCTCCCCCTGCTACAGGAACACCCTGTAGAGCGGAGACTCGTTCTTGCCCAGGAGGCCCTCATGGCCAGGTGGCAAGCCCGATGGGATCAAGGTCTCACAGCGCGGCACCTCCACGGCATCCTCCCCTCCATCGAGAATAGGCTGCGGATGGGCTGGTGGCGGCCGTCCTTTGCTGAGGTGCAGCTGCTCTCTGGCCACGGTGCCTTCAACCAGCGGCTGCATTTCTTCCGGCGCCGCCCCTTCAGTGACTGCCCATATGGGGAGGCTGTGGAGAGTGCAGCACATGCACTCTTCACTTGCCGACTGTACAGTGACGCCAGGGAGCGTGCTCGGCTTCCTGCAGCAGGAGGAGCCACGTGGCTCCCCTGCAGCAAGGCGGATGTCCGCCGGTTTCGCATCTTCGCTCAGGCGTGGGCTAACCGGCGGAAGGGCCTGGAGTCGTGGTGTCCCCAGGTTGAGGCCGAGGAGGAGTAGGAGGACGACTCCCTCACGATCCCCATGCACTCAACGCGACGCGCCTCCGCCACGGGATCTACCCGCTACCCCGGGGTAGAGGCGCTTTCTCATAGCGGACCAACGAGCCGCTAGGCCAAGCCAGGCCTGGCTCGTTACCCCATTAGGTGACATAATTATTTGAGACTTAACGACCTAACTTCACTTCTGAGCATGCTCTGCAAACCGTTTTAAAGGCAGATAATAAACATTTAGTGACTAATTCTCATAGAACTTGAATTAGTTAAATTTGATTAGAACACTAAAAGGTAGGTGCGTCACATTTGTTCACAAGTATACGCTTCAATTGTACATCTTACATGAGCCATCTTTGACTTTACCCTCATGATCTACAGAACTTTCAACAATATTAGATGAGATTCTGGAAGTTATAGTGGGAGTTGTCCACAAATTCACGCAGAGCCAAATTTGTTCAGAAACTCTTGAAACTGTGATAGTGAATTCCAAATTACAGGACAACATTCTTGAAATTATATAAAAGCTCCCCACTATTCTCTAATACAAAGCCACTGTAACATAAGGATTCTCTACGTCCAGTATATAGACAGCAATGTATCAAAGGACATTGGAATGATGTGAAAATATGAACTGAACCAATTTCCCTTAGTTACCTTGGTCATTTTTGATTTCTAGGGTTTCACTCTGCAGGAAAAGCCAAGGTATCACGAATCTGCAGGAAGAGTCATAAATCTGAGACGGAGTCCACAGCATTGTCTACTGTGTCAGTTACTCAAGCTGTACAATACAGTGTGAGAAAGTGAGTTATTTAATTATACTGAGTTGGTACTTGAACTCACGTGTAACAGTTTTTGTTAAAAACCCATGAATGGATTATCCATCGGTAAATTAGTTGTAGTAATTGAATAATCCAGCAATCTGAATAAATGTGCTGAGTACACCCTTAGTGACAAAAATAACGTAAATTGTTGTTTTATTTTCATACTCTTCACTTACCATCCAGACTTTTAAATTGAACTCATTCGTCACCACCCTTCACACACCTTAGGTGTCTAGCGCCGACCAAAATGCAAATACATTGATAATATACGCACGAGTGAACTTATCGGTAAGTCTCTCACTAAAGACTGTTTCACAGAAATTCAAGATAGTCATGTGTGTTGCGGAGAATTTTAATGCAATATGGAACTACATGAAAGAACAATTCAAGAGCCTCCAACCAAACAGGCCCATCGCCTACAGCAATAAAGATTGAAAGTTTTAGACACTCTGTTTTCGAAAAACATATCCATCAGTAATAGATTACTTACAGGGCATAATTCAGACTAAATTTGATAGTAATGTATACGTAGATGACATTGTCTTCTTCAAGGGTTGCCGAAGGGTACTTTCACACTTCTTTAACCAATCAAATTCCTTTAAATAGTATACACGATTCACTAAAAACCCAGTGAACACTCCCCTTCCACACCTCTTCAAAATTACAACCAGTATTCGTTAAACTTACTAAATACTATGAATAATCAACTAATATATCTTTTTTTTTATAAACTGTACAATTTCTGTAAAAACACTGATTGGGGATGGAGCCCATAAAGTGAGGAGAGCTTTTTAGCTTTTCGCAGAAACAAATTCAACGACTTCCATCAAACTAGTAGAGCACCCATACACAATTGAACCCATACATTCTTTAGGCAGCACGTTGAAGAATAGAGGCAGCTCTAGCTACACAGGCTAATTGATTAGGAAAAAGACGGTTGCCAGATGGAGAGGTTTCCAGAGAAATGGCACAAAAGGCCCGGGATGGGAGGGGATAGTTGTGAGGTAATAGGTATGTGTACTTGAGATTAAGAACCAGCTGTGATGTAGGTTAGTTTAAGTTAGGGATGCAGTGTTGGAGGGTGGAGGAACATCAAAGCACTCTCCCCATCCCACGTCAACAATTGTAAGTAGGTAGTGAACAGGGGAAGGAATATCACCCCTCCTGGGGTGTGAATGTAATTTATTAACACATTTAATATGGAGCATCGTACCCAAAAAGTACTTGGAAAACAGAATTCACTTTTTATCTATCTTCTGTTAATTAAGAACTGGTAATTAATTACAAAGAAAACTGAATGTGTATGCGTAGGAATTACAAAGCTGAAGGAAAAAATTATTACAAAATATGAAAAATATACGAGCAAGAATCAAATACGTCATTTGTACATTCGATTTAGAACCAGAAGTATTAGTTAGTATGAACAGTACTCCCCGAAGCACTCTAGGCATATGGCAGGTTGTTCATTACAATAGGAGCAATAATAATTTATACTCCAGAAATATCCACCACATCGACTCCCATATCCATATCGCCCACACATATAATACTGTTCTCATTGTCCAAACACACATCATCCAAGAGAGAACGAATCTCTTCGTCTGTGAACACCTGCAAGTAGCGATTGATGCAAGCAACATTGCGTTGATGGATGAAGAAACCAAACTAACAAAGAAATATCTGGTGCGTTGCAACACACAACTTTCCTTAGCTCTACGTCAATTCACTTTGTACATGGCAAATTCTATTTAATCAATTCATTTATCACTCAGTTAATTTGAACTTGGTCAAACAACGCTTTACAGCAGCAGCATGCGGTAGCGCTTACAGTTCTGGAATTTATTTATGCTGCTCGTACTCATTGCAGGACCATTATTGAGCAGCTGGTACACAGATAATTAATGAGGCTGTAAACAACAATTTTTTGAAGAAGGATAGTAATTACTTTTGCAGAGTTATTGGGTAAAAACGTTTAGAACTGGTAGTAAGCGAAACAGCAGTAGTTGAAATTCAGGAATTTCTAGAGTGAGCCCCATATATCTAATGAGCGTTTTCAAACACTAACCCTTTAGGTATTGGATTGGACTACAATACTAATTTATTTTAGCATTCTACAAAAATTCCAGCGGAGTTTATAAGAAAAAACTGCGCTAAAAACGCTTTTCGTCGAAAATTTTGATAATTTATTGTGCTGCTCTCGTCATTTTCCCACTAATGGGAATTTTATGGTATAATTCTCTTATTGAGAGCTATCTATATAAAAAATTTAATCAAAATCGTTAGAGCCGTTTTTGAGAAAAAAAATTTGGTGTTTTGATCACTATGATAACTATAGTTAACTTTCGCTAGATTTTGTCCATACCCTTATTTTGGCGTCCCATGGTAACCTGCAAGCGAGATATCAAGTTTGAACTGATTTGGTACGATGGTTTTCTCTAAAAATCGTATACAGACACACATACACACACACACAGACACGCAGACCATTCTCCCAAATAGTGTTTTTCGGACTCAGGGGAGTCTGAAACGTAAAGATCTGAAGAGAACTCAAAATTTTTTTTTCAGCCGATTACATAACTTTCCTTTCTACTTCTTAGAGCCAAGGAAAGTAAAAAACACCCCACACAACCAAGAGTGTTCGTTTAGAACGCTTGAGGGAGGTTCGGGTAGCAATAACTCAAAAACTTGTGGGGGACAACTCAAAAACGAACTTTGCCTTCTGAAAGCGACCCATCCAAGAAAGGTGTTGTGTAAGTTGAGACAATCCAGCCACCCGTCAGTTTTCAGTGGCATAGTCAGAAGAGAGAGAACAATGACCCTAATGTGCGTCATACCGTTGTTTTTGGGAGAACATGGTGGGGTCTGCTAGACTCGCATGGATCATGTTATGATTGGGGGAACTCCCAAAAGAGGGTGCAGATTATCGACCCGGACGATCAAAAACAGTTTAGGCAATGATGTGAAAACTTCAAGATATAAGAAGAAGGAGCACAGTACGTAGCCCGATAAACTGTGCGCCTTACCTCTGCCCCGTCCCCAGTAAAGAAACAAAAATGAAGGAATCAGAATCTCCATCTCAGCCAACCAAAACCTTGCTCTACCACGAGGTCCAGCCTTGGGCAGAGGCATCCTTGTAGTGTACAGATAAATATGAGGGGTGACCAGGGTATAGTGAATGAGGAAGGATAACCACTTGAATGGTAAGGCCACTGAAGTGTTAATGGGTTGATATGGGCCACAAAAGATACGCAGGTGCAACCATCTCCTTACCAGTCTGGACATCAGTGATAAAAGCCAAAATATTCCATTTTCACAAAAAACAGCTTTGACCAAGCTTTCATAGCTGGGTAACTACATTTGTTCTTCACAAATTCTGTAACCATCCACATATTATAAATTGTGGCCAAAGCAAATCGGAAAGTGAGATTCTTTTCAGAAAAGTTCGAACATATTTTTCTGATGTGTGCAGGTAATGGTTCGAGCGATTTCGACAATAATTTCATAACGCTTTTCACTGAGTACTAACTACATTCTTTTCTTCAGGAACATTTCTGTAGAAACTCATTGAATGAACATTTAGCACATATATGGTGCAGTACCCACAGAATTTAGGCAAGGAGCCGGGAAAGTTCTAGGATGTGATGCTCCCGACATTTTAGTTCTGAGTCCGATATTTGGATTTACACGCTCTGCATTTCCCGCAGGTATCACTTGGAAAGAAGAATTTTTCACCAACTACTCGAACTCAAGCGGTTGCAAATACGAGCCGGAAGATCGTCTGAAGCTGTATTGGTAAAGCGTTTGGTGGATGACTATAAAAGAGCGGGCTTAATTTTGGGGCTTCAACAGTACGAAGGAGTTTACACGTTTAGATCGTTTGAGAGGTTTTTGTACGGTACGATATCACGGGCTAACACTTTTTTTTGGATTTTATACACTTACATATTTTCTAGGTCGTTCATTGATCATTATTCTGTTCACTCCCGCAGAACAACTGCGCTTACTTCAAGCCTCTGAAAGGAGGATAATCCCTCGGTTGGGCTCATCGAACGATTTAGAAAGGCTTACTGCGGCGTTACGCAAGAGCAGAGTTGGTCAAGAAATACTTGCTACTGTGCCCAATAATCCGGCGCTTTGTACTCACCAAACTCACAGATGCCACCATGCAACTCACGCGTATACAGGAATACCTTGTGCAGCGTACAGTGAGTATTTCTCTCGAATGAAGTTTATTTAAACAACTTGGACTTGAATACTCCGCACGCCAAATACCTGCATACCCATTGGCATCTCGATCATCCAAATCGTTAAAAAATTGCAAATAGAGATAAGGATGAAACAAGGAACGTAACAACGTCTAATAACATTTAATTTCTTCTACAAATAGCTCTTCCACTTTTGTAATGTTAGCTGTACTTCACTCATCTTACCATCCTGTTCACCATCTCACAGATCTCAGTAGAAAATATAAAAATTAAAACAAGAAGTTGTATCTACAATCTCTCATAATTAACTTCACCAAGGAATTAGGTTTTATCACAACCCCCCTATTCTTCATAATTAGCTCAATTCAGAAGGTTCTAAAGTACACTGTGTCGTGTTTGATAGGATAAACTGAGGATTCATTCATATTTTATTATTGTTATGAATAACGTTCAATTACCCTTTCACATTAGTAAAATGCACACATTAGCCAATATTATTTTTTGGGCAATTCCAATCATGAAATTACACGATAAGTTAGATCTTAATATCCGTCCTCCTCTAATTTTTATTCCAGTTACAAAACCAAATCATCATACGATGGCCAAACCTGGGCAGTACAGTAGCTTCCTTCCAAAGCTAGTTGTGGATGAAAATCAGGTAGAGGTTGCCAAAACACTCCGCCACGTGGATCCATCTCGACCGTTGACATTGGAATTGAACCACGGGCCAGATAGGCAGGTAATAACTTTACCGACTGAGAAACTTGACAAGAGCAAGAAATACTTTGTCACTTTCACGATAAAGAATGGTCATCAGAAGAAGAACGAATTGAAACATTCCCACGCGACGAGTATCTAGCAGGAAGATTCTGTGCTGCCACTCGACTAAAAACCCAGCAATACATTACTGCTAGGAATGTTATAATAAAATTCAGTCAGACGTGTATCTTAAGATGTAAACTTGATTCCAAAAATAACGCTGATTGTTCTGCAAGCTGTAGATCTCTTGTCTTCTGGTTTACTGGAGATCATTAAAAGCCTGTTCAACTATAGAGCCTGAGTGACAACCTTAAACATACTTTTGTGCTATGAGTTATTGCCAGAAAGTAACAGGTATTTCAAAGTGAACTGTTGCATCTGTATTATTTCTGCAATAAATAACCTGTTATGTCCCAGTCAGATTATTGCTTAGCCAAGCGCTGCACGTAAAAAGTTTGTGTTCATTCAGAATGTACGGAATGAATTTGTATTACTAATGAAACACCTGTTACTAATGAGACCTACTTGACTCCGAGGCAAGTGAAATATATCTAACTGGAAAGGAATGAGTGTACGGAGCATTCATGTTAATATGCTGCTCTTCGAATTTTAAAGACGTTCTGGAATGAAGTTCAACTCAGCCTAAAATACGCATTTACAAGGAGTAGTATGTACGATTTATTTCCAAATTGGAGGTATTACATTACCAAACAAGTACTCCTACTTCTTTAAAGGGGCTGTGTGCTTTCCTCTATAATGTAATGTTGATTTTGTTCCACCTGGTTAGTTGATCAGCCAAATAATACATTTCTTACGAAAATGGCTTTACTGAAGAGCGCTTGCGTTTGCATGTGACAGCATGCTAACTAAACCTACTGGGAGTTATTGAAGACAGTCGATTTAAGGAAATTCATTAGAGTTTACGTCACTAGCATCAATTCTAACAGTGAGGTACAACGAACATACAGTCTATCAAGGCACAATTACGAAATGAGTCGCAGACTGAGATGAACGCTCTCACAGATCACCACTCAGTACACGGACTTAGCTATGAACTGCGTGTGAAAGTAAAAAAAAAATGCTACCAACATAAAACTATACCGAAATTCTTTATTTACTGGATAAAAGGTGCAAAAACGATAGTTACATACTATAAAAAAGAGGAAAGCCTCAGTTAACCTTTGCTCTACAGAATCAGATTCGTGAGGTTCTCAAATTGCTGTCACTGTGATGGCGAAACACGATGAAGTGTTAACATTTGCCCACTGGACAGCTTTTCATCAATTTGCACTTCAAACGCTAATTGTTGTGTGCAGCAGTACGCAATGTCAGCTCTCATCCACACACTGTAAAGCCTGAAAGAACTAGAGCCAGGCATTGAAGTCACCTTACCTCCTCAGAAGCTGGTTCTTGTAACGCCTCGGGTTGTACTCACTTTCTCAGGTCAAGCTTTTTGAATGCTAGAAAAAAAGCATACATCGTTGAGGATCCCTATCTTGCTTCTTGAGCGCCTTGAGTAAGGGAATGTGGGTTGTTTCATTTTCTTAACAACCAAGCCCCTAGTAACTAACTAGTGATGCCTTCTAGGTGATAACTATTTCTTTAGTGGTCAACGATACGTTTGGCTAGGGGAGATAAATTGCTATCTCATGCACTAGAAACAGAATTATCAATACATGGGGACCTCACGGGGCTAGCTGCTGTTGACGCTCATTACATTGGCCAAATTTTTGACAAAATGCTTTTGGAGCCATTAATGTATATTGTTAGCCGTTCAAGTTACCATTCAAAATTAACATCTAAGCCTGTCTATGCACAACTGGGTGACTTAAGTGACAGATTTGATTGTATTGCCCATAGATTCACATGAGCGTATTGATGTTTTGGCCAGGAAAACATCACAAACCCTTTGACTTACATATCGCCTAGTGGTATTGTCTTGAATTATGGCAATTCCTAATTTCCCAACTCTGCACTACCTTGGGGTGTTGCATGAGCTCCAATAATGTGAAGTTGTCGAATCAAGGGCAGAGATGTGAGATAAGGTATCCTAAGTTAGGGCTTCCACAAGGAAAAGTTCAGCAACTAAAGAGGAGTAAAATGTGTCGTATTTATTAACTCTGAACAAGAAGGCCACCTACAATGCGTTCATGGGTAGTTAGGAGAGGACACAAACCAGCAGCAAAGCACAGTCCATGATAAATGGACCAGGATCTCTTTATTGCACCAATACTGTACAGTGTGTAAGTGCTGAACTTTTAACATTCAGCTTCAATTAAAAACCATTATATACTTCTTTTTCGCTCCTCCATCACGTCATTTGTTCCTTCTATACACTCGCATACTGGTAAAATAGTACCAGTGTTCATGTATTCCAAATTTGACAGCCACCACAGTTTTTGTCTTCCAAAAAGAATTTAATTTTTTCAAACAAAGCTCACATTTTTAGGAAAAAGGGCCTAATTCCTCTTTCTGTTGAAGTCTTGTCCATGAACTGTGACCTTAATTGGTGTGTAACTAAATGCAAAGATACCAGAGTCCTCTTTATGAAGACAACAGGTTCAAAGTCTCAATTGCTTATAAACTCATCTCCCGCTGAAACCTCAGTTGTATAATTCATCTTAGCAAGGCCTTTCAAGAGGCAGCGTTTCTGTCTACTCCTTTGATGACGTAGATGGTTCTTGCATTAAAACTATAATCCCTGGGTCCTGGATTAGCACTGAATCCTCCCTAGCCTTTGTAAATTGATCCCGGCATCCAATGTCAATGTAGTACCAGTGAAAACCTTACTTCTACTGCCATAATGAAGGCTAATTTGAGGCAAACAGTGACATTTCATTTGTACCAGACGAGTCTACTAGGTTAGCCTAGGACTCTCTTTCATTTTTGAATGAATAAATGAGCCCACCTAAATGGTGGAACATGCATTTGCACTCACTTATAACCTCTTGTTCAACACATTTATAAAATGTCATCAAGTAACCTTTTCCCTTCACCAAGTCTTTCTATGCCATTTACCTCTTCTTCCTGAGCAAGATCTCTAATTCAACTCTACTTTTAAGAGTCAAGTTATCATGCAGTTTTTTAAGCAACAATATTCTTTAATATTTTGTATAAAATAACATAGTTTATTAAACACACGTTGAAGAAGTAAAAATGGCTTCCTGTTACAAATACCCACTGAATTGATTGAAAAATGTTTGTGAAGGCAGATTGATAAATCATTTGTTGATGATTATTGTAATTTTATTAAGCTAACTATGCACAAAATGCTGCTGATGCATTATTTCGTATTAAGGCTGTGTTATATTTTCTATTGTTAGAATTGTAGTGAAATAAGTTTGTAACTATTAGGAATCAAATAAAATACGAAGATGTGCACACCACAAAACATATCATTTCGAAAAGCACAACTGCTTAGCTAAAAACTGTACTCCTGCACATTCAGGTAATGTTTGGGCGTCGAGTGGTGCTTAGTCTTCCAAGCTACAATTATCATAATTCACTTCATTGTGCATTTTGCTCAAATGTGAATTAACTTTATTGTAACATGCACACTCCAAGCCAAACTTGCCTATCGAGTGACTTTTATCAAAGTTAAATCAATCTTTAACTTCCATGATTATGATAGTGCAATAATCAGTTTAACATCTTAAGAAACTGTAAACATTGTTTTCTTGAGATTTATTAAGCACACCACGCTGACCGCTTAGTTGGGTTGAACGAAACAT
Organism: Pachypeltis micranthus; assembly: GCA_020466155.1. Lineage (NCBI taxonomy): Eukaryota > Metazoa > Arthropoda > Insecta > Hemiptera > Miridae > Pachypeltis > Pachypeltis micranthus. Next base: position 76,604,416 of record CM035768.1, on the reverse strand, counting down.
GACTACGCTTTGGATCAGACGTTGTCATAGATCTGGCCAGAGTTTGTCAGTATCAGACAGTAGCGCTTTAACCGAGAGTAGGTATCTGATTCGACTGACACAGGTGGAACCCATTGCAATGAATATGGAGAGGAATATGAAGTTATGTAAATGTTACGAGTGCACTGTCCTGCTCCCTCAGCAGTATTGGTCTTGAGCTCCAACTACAATGCCAAGATTCTGCTACAGTGGAACAGTGGAGTACTGACCATGGCACGAGGGCAGCAGCCACGGAGTAGTTTGCCACTGAGGTGATCAAGGAAACCAAGTCCAACCTAACACATTATGTAATGAAAAGACTTCAAGTAAATTAGAGCAGTTTTCATTCTAGACACTGCACAAGCTAATCAAAAATCTTACAATAAGTATGCAGAGGGAGTTCCACCAACACATATGCAGACAATGGTTTGTATAGCCTCCACTACTTCTTCACATTGGAGAAAGGGAGCACTCATGGATGTATTTATTGGAGATTACAGGCCAATCTGCTTAGGTTGGGAATGTCATTCCCTCACTGCACACAGGGATAAAATGTAGTAAGGGAGGTGGGTATTTTATCTAGAAGCTCCTTGCAGCTGCTCTGGAATAGTTAGCCTGTCGTAAGAGTTCATGTAATCTGAACGGAAATGTTTCACTCAGAGCAAGAGAAAAGAGCAGGCATAGGGAGATGAACGCATGGGTTCTCAAGACTAGTGCATGGGGAAAGAGCGAATGGCTCATGGCCATGGGTGTATGAGTGGCCTGATCATATGATTGTGGCAATCTAGCCTGAAGGACGAGTGTAATTTAATCTGGCCAGTGTTCATCAGTATCAGTGATTACTCAAGGGTTGACAGTCACAGCATCTTCATATATAACAATCGATTCTGGATCATCTGAGGCAGGCAATCTCTGAGAAGGAGAGTAGTTTCTGCGCTCAGTGTTGAGAAACTTGCCTTACACAGAGAAACAGGCTTATTCTCTGAATGCTGGATGTCCTTGGAAGGTTGAGAAAAGACGTGTCTGTGCTTTACAGGAGATATTCGCACAACAAACTAAGGGGTTAATTCTATATTCAATTTTATTTTCTCTTTCCACTATAAACATGACATTTTTGGACCTTTAATCGAAACTTTCAAATTCTCTCTCATTGAGTGAATTTGGTGGTTGTTTGGTTGACAGAAACACTCAGTTCGCAGTACACACCGAGTAACTGCACATTTTACAATCTTTACACCGAAATAAGTCATAGAAGGAGAAACAGAACAGCAGCAATAAAAAATCCAAGAAAACTATTTCCAATGATCCCAAAATTGGACTAATTCGTCATAATCATGAAACACTTACTATACTCTCTCAAGCCCAGTAGTTTGGCATACATAGAAGCCTCCTGTGCCTAAAACACAGGGTCGACTGACTATAATAATTTTGAAATGACCCGACAGTACTTAATTGAAAACCTAAATAATAGGCCACTGATTTAGGTTCTAGATAATAGTTTGTACTCGATATAGACCCATAATCGGCAATGTAAGAGGCGGTCTCTGGCTTCCATTTTCACAAAATCACCAAACGACACATTTTGCTAGCTCATAAACAAGCACTGGTCAAAGAAATGGTTTTCAAGTTCACATTCAAAGATACTCGAGCCATGCATTAATTGGAATGCGTAAAAGAAAAAGTGCGTAAAAAAAAAAAGAAGCAATGTTACTACCACAATCACTAACACCTTATTGACAAAATCATTCTACAAACATTAAGTAGACACGTCAATTTAACTCGCCCACACTCATCTAATATTCTACATCATAATTATAAGAACTACTAAGCAATGTTGTTATGGTATTAATTAATGTTATTGTTATAATCATGTTTAATGTTTTTCTGTTAAAAAAATATGTTACTGTTACAACATAAAGGGATTGCAAGTCTTTACAGCATACTGAGACAGCTAGTGACCTCATATCCTGGCCCATGTTGTGTGTATCATGACCAAATGATACAAATTAAATATTATTAACCACTTTCAACATTTTTACGTAGTTACGTATTTGATGAAATGAGAAACCATTTTTGAAGTGCTTCCAGACGAATGTATTTATGGATGATTATTATAGTTAGAAATGAATATTGTGATAATTCTAATCAAGCTACGAATTCGAGATGAGTCGAACAACTTTGTTGATAAGAGTTGACAGAAAATATATCAAATAAATAAACTAAATACAGGTCTACCAAAACAAAAGCTTTAATTTTCCACACTACGAACCTCCATGTCGTTCTTTCTGTCGCCTGAAGAGCAAGAAAATAATTGCAACCACCAAGCGTGCATTTGCAACTTCCTTCAAAACAGCTTGAACACGGTCGCTGCTTAATTTTTTGTTCGGAGGCTTGAGCCGTGCTTCTAAACCGCATGCATCAGGCGTGTGATGAGCACTGCGAATTGAATCTTAATCGATTGGCGGACTGGTTAATTTTACTTGTATCTTTGATGGCGAGGTGGGATGATCAGACATCTTACAAAACCTTTGAATGCGACCCATTGCACTTTCCTTGGAATTACTCAGAAAGTTGACTCCAGCGACTAATAAAATTTGTTTTTTATTCTATTTATAGGAACGTTCCGCATGTTAAGTGGTGGTATTTAAGGTTCCAAAATTGATTGTGCTTCTACTTGCACCATGAGCATTATTGAGTAATAAGTACGCAGGTGATTTGAAAGACCGCCTTCGTGATACATTTGAGAAGGATTGTGTTCACAATTTTGGAATAATGGGGTACGAACTTTCAGAAATGATAGTAGATTAAACGGTGGTGGTTGGTATTCTGGAGTAGCTCCTATATGTCTTACGCATGTTATTAAACGCTTATCGTATAGCCACAATATTTTACTATCACCTCAATTTTTCTGAAGATTCCAGTAACATTTGCGTGGAGATTATAATCGATTTTCGTTGAAATGTTTGGTAATTTATTGTGCTGCTCTCGTCATTTTGCCAAAATGGGATTTTTATGGTATTATCGAGTTACCTGGACCTATCCACATTAAAAATTTAATCAATATCGTTAGAGCCGTTTTTGAGGAAAAACATTTTGTGTTTCAATCACCATGAACTGTAGTTAGAGATTCAGAACTTGTGACTTACTGCAACGATATTTTATAACAACCTCGACAAACATCAAGAAACTCTGCAATGACCGCAAAAAGTAAAAGAAGTGGTGCAAAACCCATCAGAAATGAATCGCTCCCCAAATAAGCTCTGATTTATGTATCTGAACCAGCTACCTTGCTCACATTAAAAGGTTGAGCTGATTGACCAATCTAGTAAATAAGAGAGAACAATTTGCTTAACACACTTGAATACACTGGATTGACATGCTGCGGGCATTATAAGCTGTGAATGTGATAACGATTTTGATGAAACTTTCAAATTATCTTCTACTAATCAGTACCTAGTAATTGTTCTCCATCCATATTTTTGTGAAAAGTCATCAGCTAACTGCAAACAGCAATAACAGCTTGCATTGGAGCAGTCAGTTCCCCCAAACAGTCCACTTGACTTCTTTCTATCTATCTCCCCAGTTTGTGTGTTAGCAGTAGAGAAGTGCTGGTGGGAACTGAAATGAAATCTTTTCAAAAAACGAAATTCACTTTCTACAAATCCATCTAGCACAGTCAGTAGGACCTCCAATATTTCGAATTCGGGAAAAAGACGAATCACAAACTTCATCGATCATTCATTTTCCCAAAGAACCTATCCGAACAGTTAGAGGCCTGTAGTAGAAAAAACATCGAACGTCTTCGACCAAGAGAAATATTCAAAGAAGCTGGAAATTCATCAATACTGTTGGAACGGCTCGCTTGGTAACGAGAGACCCACTTCATCATTCCTAGAAGACAAACCCAAGAAACGCATACTGTGTGAAGAGGACCCTCTGAAGACCTGTACTAATTAAAGACGACCCCTCTCGATGATTGCGTAACTTTCCTCTGTCTTGGTACTGTAGATCCTCAATAATTATTCAACGGATCTCTCATCTCGTCAAAACCACCGTCGACATTTTTTTCGTATCATGTGCCCTGTCACCTGTCGAAACCTAATCACGCGCTTCTAATTTTTTTAATAATTTTTGTCATTTTAATTTGATTAGGGCTGGATTGAACTCTTTTTCGTTCCATACGCCCCATTACCTGGAAAAAGGTGAATGCGAATTTAGGTGGTGCAGTCATTAAGGACGCCCCCCTTACATCGAGGCAGTCAGTTCCCTCAAACACTCCAGTTAAATTCCTTCTATCCATCTCTGCAGTTCGTGTGTTTGTAGTTCCAAAGCACTAATGGAAATTAAATTAAAACCTTTTTAACAACCGAAATTCACTTTCGGTAATAGATTTGTATATCATACAATTTTTTTTTTTTTGCATTGCATTAACAGGGGTTGTAGACATTTTTTTAAAAAATGAGAATTTAGAAACATTTTTGGGCAATGTATTATTTATTCAGACAATAGCGCATAACTGAGTGATTCATACATACAGAAAGAGGGATAAACAGCAGACTTAAGGCCATTTTCACCAAAACAGCAATCGGGGCTAACTAATTTGGTTCTCACCATGCTCACTATGAAATGTGATTAGACAAGCTGCGATTTAAGTCACATCGAGAGGGCAGTGGACTAAGGAGGTTACAGCGAAGTAAAGTAATTAGGTGTCTATTCAACATCCTGTCACATAAACAATTGTTTCGTGCCCCGTGCCTGCACATCCTGTTGATGCCCAACCCTCAATAGGCCAGATTTGGACAAATAATGACTTCTGATAATTATTAGAAGCTCAAGTGGCATTTACTTCTGTGAAAGTTGAAACTGGTGAGGGGTGCAAAGTGCCAATGTGTGTATTCGAACTGCAAGAGCTGCAGTGAAAAGCTTAACTAGTCCAGGAAAATGGTTAGGTTGAACAGATAAAATCCAAAGCGGTACAAGAAAATAAGAGCTGAGCGAGAAAAAATAAAAACCGACATTGTGAGGTTGCAACTTATACACGCTCAAGCTCAAGGGAAGGGAGAATGATTATGTTTAATAAATGTTATTTAACACACTGTGTGTTGAAGTGTGTTATTATTTAACACTTCTTACTTATCTGCTTTTGGTTTATTATTCATTCTGAATAATAACCCTATGTTATCAGTCACGAAAAGTTTTTTACAACCCCCCTCAAAATTTTGATACTTTCGTTCCAAGACTAGGGGATTCAAATCTGCAATGTCCGTCCGCTGTCCCCCGTCCAGGCTGTTTTGTGCCTTTAACGTGGTCTAAAAAATTCGTTCTTTCGCACAAAAATCCCATTTGGTATCTAGTTGTGCCCGCCATCTTGGCAATCCGATCGGACGAAGCCCATGGTTGTTATGGACAAAAAATGGTTAAAAAAATTAACGAAACGCAGTATAATCACAAATAAGCCGTGTTTCGTATCATTTACAAGGTATTTTTACATCCTAGGTAGAATGGAATGAGTATCAGCCATGTACAACTGTGTATAGGGAAATTACAGTAATTATTAGAGTCAACTAATTGCAAGAACTCGCGGAAACTACAGCAGAAGTCAACGTTTCGTTGTTAGTACTCCCTCCCTCCCCTCAGTCCCATTAAAACCACCCGCCCGCTCGACTCGCAACGTCCTCGTCCCAATTTCCCCGACTCTTCTTGCCAGATGGGGCGGAGGAAGGTAAGGGCCACTTCCTCCGCAGACCCCTACATCGGATCATAAATGCCTACAGATGTTTACGGGCGCCTGGCACCGGGGGAATATTTAGTTTCTGTAGTTCCATTGTAGTCAGGTCATGTTTCGTATGGTTTACTAGTATTCGATGCTGAATCGAATGGGATGGGCCTCGGAGCAGTAATACTAGGTCAAGCTGTTCATGAGAACATTTGTCAGGGTGTAATAATTTGCAGGGTTTTAATCCATCCAGTTAAGCCAGTCATACATGGTTTTTCTAACAGCCAAATGGGGGTTCCAAGTTTTCTCTAAAACTGCTCAACCAATGAATTTTACACGAACAGTCGTTTTTGATGAACATAATACATCTGTTCGCAGCAAATTTTAATTTCACATATCTTGAAGTAGTTAGTCGAAAAGTCATTTAGTTGAAAAGCAACTGCAATAACTGCACATGTGAAGGCCGAATCTTTATTGATTATTTTATTATTATTCAAAATAATAATAAAAGAGAATAATTGACGAAGCACGGTAATGGAGAACAGACAGGAAGATATGATAAGGAAAGATATCAGGGCTAGAGCTCAACCAAAGGTGGTGAAACCCGTTTTTGCGGAGTGGAGTGGTAAGGGCCGGTAAAGGAGCGTTAGCCAAGTCTAAACAGGATTTACACAGTTGGTGAAAATGGCCCTTATGCACAATAGAAAGGGTATAATTAGATGACAGTAGAATGATAAGGGAAACATTAATTTTAATAATTAACATTGAATGAAGTGTCACAAAGAGAACATTCAGAACCACTCAATTGAATTCTTCTCATCAAAATGCCGCTTTCTTTTGAGGTGACACTTAATTCAAAGGAGTGACACGTCGCACTTACAAATTGGCTAAATGCAAAAAGACGTAAACGCCACAAGAACTTTTAAAATCAAACTCAAGCTCAGACCCCAGAAAAGTTAAAATATAAGGTTCACTGGGGAATAGCATGAAACGAGTTTTGATTCAACAGTTCAGAAAAGCACTTTCAGTTATTTTTTATCCAAAAGATACGTGTCCCACAAAAATTAGCTAAAAAAATAAGTTACACGCAGTCATAAAATACATGGTACAGTTAATTGAGTGATCTACACTGGTCAATACGCAGTCAATTATAAATATACAAATACGGTACTCAGTTGTAAAACATGTAAAGCACATCACATCAAGGTTCTTGATGTATTGACGCCTTTAAATCGAAGCGTAAAAAGTTCCCCCATGGCAACAAATTTCGGCACTTCGAGACACATTTCGTCATGAACAATCAACAGAAAAATAAACCTGCTGTTCCAACTGAGAAATGGAGAACCGTAACTGAAATGCCAGTTTTAGGTTTGAGTGTATACAAATAAACTATAAATTGGTTATAAATTTCCTACTGAAATCACTTCGTAAGGTCGCCTTTCATGTCACTAACATGCTTGACTTGAATTGACTAGATCAAACAGTGGTTTTTATAATTATTTCAGTCATTTTTTCAAGTTTGGAGGGAATATTTGCCTCTCTCCTTCGGCAATCAACAACATGAGGGCTCTGAAAAGTAATACTACGCCGAGCTGTCGTTTAGTTTTAAGGCTCCATTTATGAACACCGCCGTAAAACCGTCCTCGTTGTACATTCGTAAGTTTGGCAATGGAAAGAGCGCTGATCATGCAAGCTTCCCTTGTCAAGGCTTCAGCTTCATTGATGTTATGGAAAATCTGAATGCAAACGATTCCTAAACCTACTGACCAAATTTCTTGGATTTTCTGAATCTGAAATAAAAAAATTGTTTGAGTACAAATACTACCCTAAGCAGTCAACGTTTCTAGGAAGAGTTCTTATCCTAATATTTTCTCAAATTTTGATAAATATAACAATTCACCAAGGTCCATCAAGCTCATTGTTATTTAGCTACGTGTAGATTATATGAATTTTAGAGGCCCTATTATTTTAAGTTCACCAGGAAACTTGAATTTTATCTTCCACAAATAACAGGGGATAAAGGAACAAAGCAAAATCAGAAAACGAAATCAAGCTCAGCCATCATTGAGATCCATGATCTTATCTTCACTAATCACAGTACTCCTCTAAAGTCTCTGGTTTCTATAGCCAATTGACCAATACATTATTTTGAAAACTTTACAGAACTCGACATGATAGTGTCTAGGTACCAGTTTGACAGGGAATATGCCAAGGCATACGGCAGGAGGAAGCCAATAGAACAGCTAAAGTCGTCAGTTTCAGCCTCCAAATGGTATAACATCTACACAGATGAATCTAAGACCTGGAGGGTGCTGGCTCTGGGAGGAGTGGGACATACATTACCTTGGGTCCCACTCCAATGGTTTGTTAAGCAGAGATTTATGCTTTCATTGCTGGCGCACGATGATGCTTGTAAAAGAATATAGCAATAAAACTATCAACTTGATTACAAATATTCAAGTGTCTTTCAAGGCGCTAAAGAATTACTGCATAATGTCAAAACTGTTGAGGGAGTGCAGGACTTAGCTCAACTCTTTAGCAAACTCCAGAAGAGTTTACGTTTATCGGGTTCCTGGGCATAAAGGGAGTAGTGGAAATGAGAGGGTGGACTTGGTTCGTCTACTGTATTTACAAGGCCACTTCCCCACTGTGGAGCATCTCTAACATTTGTCAATATGCCAGGAGAATACACTAGACTGTTTGGGATGTTGCAGAAGTGAGGCAATCCAAACGCTTTTTCTCAGGACTAACCCACCAGATAGGTGTAGCCTGCTGATGATGGAGTAGGACTTGAGGCAGATATTGGAGATCATCATGAGACACAACAATACGAACAAACATCTGTATGTCGTCACCCCTAGGTGTAAGTGGTTCGGTACAAATGAATAAACTCCCTATTGTGTTCTGCCTCAATGCTAGAAACTTGAAAGGGAGCAATTTTTAGCCTTTAGTACAAGTTCTCCAAGGGTGGACTCTTGCATAAAATACCTGGCATTCCTTAGGAAGCTAGGCATGAACCTGTGAGACATTAGGACTAACATAATAGGACTTTAGGTCGCAGTGCTCATAAGGGACAGTCAGTATCAATTAGGCATCCTCAGTGAGACTCATAGAGCAAATGCAGAAATAGCGTGCTAGTATGCACATCGACTCATGTAATTATGTTCAATATCCATGGAAGGACATTCCAAATCAAGGAGTTTTCCTCAAATGCCCTTACGATCATGAGAGGAATAATGATCCACTAATTGAAACCAGAAGACGGCAATAATTAATAGGAAGAGTCTTAATGATACCCTTATTAAATTACTTGCGTAATGAAAATTAGCAACAAAGCTAGACATACCTTTTCAGAGGTTGGCGAATTACTTTTTGAAGCATCTAGCAAGTGGTCCAAGGGCCGCGCATTTTTTCCTTTTCCTACGTAAAATACGGACTTCAAGAAGTAAGGCCAGGATATGTCTAGATCACCATTGTTACAAGTTTTCTTGATATTACTAGTAACTCTCGGATCAAGGAGGAGGTACGTAAAATAGTGTTTGGATAAATCAAGTTTTCCTTCTTGTGGATTCCCCTCATTGAAGCATATCATCATTTCATTTTCCAGTCGAGCCCACTTGTCCACGCATTCTTTCAACTTCCCATTGAGGGTGACTACGACTACATCATTGAATTCTGAAAAAGTGTTGAATAAATTACTTAATCATCAATTATTAACTGACAGTAAATGGTGTAGTGCAAGTAACAAGTCATGAAAAAACCAAGTCAACACCAGTAGGTTGCTTTGTGCAGAACAAATCTCACACACGAGTTCTATGTGAGCTGCTTATCTAGCCCCTGAGTTATTTTACCTCTGTCATCAACTAAAGTCTCGCTCCTTGCATGATGAGTGGAGGTTCCTTCATTTAATAAATGAGACTATGCTGGTCTTTGCTGGATTAATGCTAAGTCCTTCCTCGTCGCACCAACTTTGGATGATGTCTACAGCTCTTTGCACTGTGTAGATACAATGTTGGCGTTGCTTTGTATTGCCACCAACCTCACTGGTAAAAAGATACCATCACGTTTAAACTGATATTTTATTATCCTGAAATGTGGCCCTGCAGGTGAGTCATAAAATCAGCGTTCTACTGCGCTGATTAATGTGGTGCCTGTATACGCCCACGAAACCGTCACCTCATTGTATCCAGCATTATCGTACGGTAGAAGTATATATAAATCAAATTGCTGTTGTGGCGTTTGGGCATTACGATAGCTATTAGATAGGCAAAACTCTAGGACAGCTAGCGCCCTACCAACTGCATTGTTATTATGTTTCCCTCCATTTCCTTTTTGTTTGAATCCCTTTATTAAATTTTGTTGTGCACTGACTTGTAAATAAAGTGTATATTAATGTAATGACATTTCTCTAAGCTTTACACCTGATAATGACAAATAAACGATAAGAAAATACTCTTAACAATAACACAAAATTAGGGATCTTCACATAGGATACAGATATTTCAGGAACTGGCGTTTGAATAAAGCATCACTCACCTAATTGATCTCGATTTTCACAGAAACGGCTTCCAAATCCTTGTTTCAATTTCTTCAATTGATACAAATAAACTCGTTTCGTGCTTTTAACAACGGGCCCATAAAATATGCCATTATCTTGAAGACGTCGCTTCACAACTTCAGTTGGGCAAGATGAGCATGAACCTGCATTACAAATATTACACACGCATTATGGTGACAATACTCGAAAGAGCTGTAGACAATTTATAAACGTTCAAATATTTGTTCAAATTGTGCAGGCAATAACAATCATAATTATTCTACTGAGCAGAGCAGATACTTATATAAAAGTAGTTATTTGCAAACATATTAATAGTATTTCTCAACATTGTATCTTATTGTTTCCCCAACTACTAAAAACTATTCATTTTGTAGCATCCCAAACATTGTGATATTACAGTAATGTGGATAGATGATTGACTGAAACTAAACAATCACAATAACATTTACACAAATCATTGGAGTTTTATCAAGGAGAACTTCATAGAACTGCACATTCGAGCATCTTCAATTAGAAGCCGCTTTAAACCAACCAATCAGTTTTGATGAAATTTGTAAGTTTGTTAGTGTAGTCTACTACTCCTACTTTGTAATAATTTCCTCTATAATATCCTTGAATTTCAAAGCACATTGTACATTGTTTTCATACCTGCCCCCACACATATTCTTTAAACCCCATTCGTAAAATCCTGACCCTAATATTATTGGAGTTGATTCTCAAGTGGTTTTGTGCAAAAATCGTGCTTTCAGCCTAGGCAGATTATTCTGTTTTCAGCAATAGGCGACAGTTCAACCGATTACTAAAGTTAACGTACCTGTTAGGTGAGTCCGTCTCCTCTGGGTGGTGAGATACTGTGGGTGAGCACTTTCAATGTAAAGACATCGTCATCTGGCCGTTAAGTGCTCGCGCCCACAGTATCTCATCAGCCAGAGGAGGCGGACTCACCTAACTGGTAGGTTAACTTTAGTAATTTGCCTATTGGTGGATCTAACCCAATTACTTCAATACTTGTTCAGTCCATATTTGATCGCATAGGAGTAGATTCTTGATGGTCCCAGATAAGGTTTCGGCATGTACACATAATTCGTGCTTGTCGGCCCACACGACTAGGATTAATTTATTGGGACAAATGACTATGCTTAATAAATCTTGGTGATCTGTGGATAACTGAAGCAACACAGCATGAGCAATTAAATTGCACAACGCTTCACGAATAAAAGTAATTTCAATGAAGGTTTATAGCATACTTCCTCTCATTCTTAAACATATCACAAACAACTCTCCTCTACTCCGGTAAATTCGATGATATGAAATACACAGTGACTCGGAAATCAAAATGTAGTTACTAGTTACCTTTGAATGTGAATGAAATCGTCGGAAAGGTTTTTAGCAAAAATTTGAGCAACGAACTTTCACTATTCAAAAAATCTCATTTTCTCGTATATTTTGCTGTATACATCCACTCAATGGAAGTTCAGAAATATTTGTGGAGAACAAATTATGGGCATAGGTAGACAAATTCAGTTTGTCTATTACTGTAAGCACTTTGAAAATATTGAAAAACTCATTTTTAATCACATTTTGGGTTTTATCTCTGTCCAACAAATTGTCAATAAACATTAATGAATAATTACATAGTAGCGACAAAAAAAGATTGAGTTCAATCAGTTCAGCCACTTTCTCAGTAAGTTGACTACACAAGCAAACGCACACATAAACCATGAGCAAAAATTAGGGCTCCCAAATCAGAAGGGCTAATATCTTATTAAACCGCAATCGTGTATACTGATTACAATACTTTTCACACCCACTTGAGTTGCAGAGAGTAAAAACTACATGGTAGAGGAAGTTCTCAGAATTTTGCTTAGTGCTCTTCTTTCAACATGTTTTTATTATACTAGGGAAAGTAATGTTAAGATCTGCAAGCACCAGGAGGATCAAGGTCTGCCCCTTACAGGTCTAAAGTTATGAGGTTCTGTCAGCGGAGCCGAAGTTCATCACAGCAGTTGAGCAGTAAACACGTGTTGACGTTTTTGTAGCCAGTTTTTTTTATTATCAACCATTTCACTATTCTGCCTAGTAGGTATGCTTTACGGAACTGGAAATAATGAATAATGTGGGTAGGCTGGGTATTTTTCCATCTGGATTAGTAGAAAATAATCAATGGTGAAAGTACCGCTTGAAATGTTTATATCCTCTGCACGTTCGAACTCGACAGTCGGTACAGGGCTGCATCTGAAAATGAAGTTGGAGCCTTGTATTACTCTTATAAAAATATGAATAAATGTCAAAAGTAACATCTGAAACCGACTGGGTACTACAAAGAATAAATAACGAAGCCACATTTTGTGCCCATAAATTATTTGATCCCTGAACATCCACCGACCATGCTGGGAATAAAGATCGCAAAGCAGAACTTTCAACTATCACTTACCTGGATGAAAAAGATGGCGGTTTGCAGATACCAAGGTGAAAATGTGACTCAGTAGGTGCTTTGACCAATGGATGACTCAGCCTAGATTCACAAGACCAACGTAACTCTGACTTTCCCGCAGCGCCGTTCTCGTTTCCCAAATACATCGGATTTATAACAATATCGTCGCCCAAAACGCAATACGGTTCATAATTATACACTTCCACAAAGTTTAGCTCACTGTCAATATCCGATAAAATGTTCTGACACATGTTAAAAGATTCACATTCACTTGGAATATCACTGCCTACGAAAGCTTCATTCATTTCATCACTAGCAGACTCGATAGATAAGCAGTTGTACAATGGTGAATAGCAGTCAAAGTAATTCGATGGTTCTAGTAAATCATCTTTATCTTCATTCTAAAAATAGTAATTAGGAACTGTTAACACTAAGAAAAAGGTCAAACATTTTTTGAACAGTTGAATGTCAAGTTACATTACTTATCAAATTTGAACACCCTCCATTATTATACCTTTACTCATATAAAGGATGAGTGTACACTTATGGAAAATGGGTTTATTGATCACGATTAAGAAATGATTTGTAGGTGGAGAGGAACATGTAGATAAAATATACTAAGCACAAATTACACAATAATATTTGACTATCTAACTAATTGCACTACCCAGTATGCACTACCATTGAGCTTCCCTTAATGCACCTTCCTATGTGCTTGCCCTATTGCTCCTCCCAGTGTCCTTCCCTTAATGCACTCCCCAGTCTGCATGCAATATTCCACAGGCCAGTGCCCTTGCCTTATTGTACTTTCCATGTGTACCCTTTTTCCCCAGCATTTGGAAAATACTTCTTACTTCATCTTTGTGCTGTCTCACAATTTTTTTCTTCGCGCGACCCTCTGTGCTTCTCTTATTGCAACATCCCTTGAACATAACCTTGCAATCGCGCCTTTTGTCCAGTACCCTTGCCCTTATCAATCAGCCCTTGTGCTCACTCATTCGCCTTCGCCTTTATCCCTAAACTCAAGTGCTCCGTTGTCGTTCTCAACTCAACACCCCATCATTTGTCGGCCAATACTAATGACCCACCCTAGCGTTATCCTTTTATGCTCCAGCCCTTGCATGGGCTAGCAATATGGCTAAACCCTACCACATCCTCGCCTTCCTGCTTCAAAACTCCACTCTTCCCAGCCCTACTGTTTTGCAAGAGAGAATGTTTGACTCAGCTCAGGCTTTAATTAGTTTGTTGCTATTGATCCTAACAGGATATCTCGAGCATTTTAAGTCCAGCCTTTCAAGACCCTAAGCCTTTGAAATGGTAGCCATGGAAAAACCGAACTATGCATCCAACCAGTTTCTCCTGCTGACAAAGGGCTTAATGTTTATTTCTAAAGCTAAAATGTTCACTCCTCACCATTCATTTACCACCTCTGCAGGCATTCCAGTGTTCATTCCCAGACTCCCAAAACAGTCGACATTCAGAGCTCAGCTCTCTCCATTACTACTCTCATTCTCACAACCCATTTCACCTAACCAAAACCCCCCTAGTGTTGCATAAATTATCACACTCTCATTTCTCAAACTCTTTTTCGCTACTTCATATAGCAGAGTAATGACAGTCCTGTTCCTCACCCAACTCATTCGTCCGCTTTTATTTGGCAAGCAAGCTCCCACTCGCATGCAGCCGACACAAACTATTGGGAAGAGAGTGACATTTTTGGTTCTCTTTCCTGCATTTTGGAGATGGAAACGTCTAGTACTGTAACCAAGAATGGCAGTATATGTCAAAACACTTTCGGTGATTTATGCCCAGCGTTTTTATCTATGTATTTCCTCCATACCAAATTTAAATCAGTATATAATACAGACGTTTTCAGTTTTAGATATTTAGATGTATGATGAATCTTTCATCATTCAAGGGTTTGGCAATTAACAGCCTTGGAACCATTTTAATGTAAAAATGTATATTAAAAAAAAACTCTTCTGAATGGGTTAGCTGTATACTAATATCCATGTTAGAACCATATAACCAAAATAGATAAAATACAAGTATTTCAGTCAATTCTGAGCATGTACAGAAGTGATGTGTACCTCATCCTAAAACCTGGGACCATATATAATCCAATTGAATAATTGTGAAGAATTAATTAAAATTAGCCAAATAATTTCGTAGTATTGAACATCAAGCCAAGAACCACATTGTACCCGGTGCTGGAGAGTTGAGGAGTTAAAACCAGGCATTAGAACCTGTAGTCTTACTGTGGTTTCAGTGGCATCCAATAACTAGGCCAGGAGACCCCTTGGTGTCTAACAGTAGCCTCTTGTATAGATTTTTGCAAGGGAGCAGACCCCTGGAGATAGATGCTCTAAAGAGCTGAAATATCTGTACAGACCTACATTGGTAACTCTCTTCAGCCTCCCCACATAACCAACATAAAGGTTAGTATCTTGGGTCACCAGATCTGTCATCACCCTGAGAGCTTTGCCACTAATTCAAACCTCATTGCTTGGGTGCAGCCTGAGTATGCCCATCCAGTTCCCTTTATCTCATGGTGTTTGAACCCGCTGGTTGATCCTTATAAACATGGAACTGTAAAGTGTACAATGTACGATGTCACCAGTGACAATCTTATAATTCAACAGTGCCCACAATGGTCCTTTAATGGAATACCTTATTGGAGGGGGGTTCACAAGAACTACTCCATCGATTCAGTTAGAGCATCCCAGACATTGTGCCACTAATAACGAGGTATGTAAGACACTGAATGCCATCACCTGGCTTATCTTTAGCCACCACACAATAATATATATGAATACATCGCATGAATACGCACTACTGTGGTGTATATCCACTGAACCATCATCAGTTTTAACCCTCTTATAGCATATTAATACTGAACCAACCACAATAATGCCCATGAATTTTATCAAAGTCAATCAGCAAGATCCTAGAGGTCTGGTGTACCAAAATACAAAAGTGTAGGCCAGATAATAGTGAACACAACCTAAAATGTGAGATATTAATAATGAATGAACATTATCCTAGTGCCCAAATCGATTTGTTAGTTCAAGATTTTCGTAGCCAGAGTCTACAACATGAGGTGACAAGTGCCCCAGGCAAACCTTTGCTAAATCGAATAGTATGGTTTATCCTGATACATAGCAACAATGTACAATAATTTTACGCTGTCACACCAACGAAGCTCGACTATGGAATGTGATAAATAGGAAAATATTACTTACTGAGCATAGGTAACGAGGTTCTTCCATTTTATCTGAAAACAATTTGGTTCATATCAACACCAAGGTAACATCAATCATTTGAAAAGTACAACACAAAGAAAATATGTTGTAGCTTCAGATCCAGGACTGAGTGAAGCAAGAGTACATTCTTCATTAGCATTAGCCCACTATAGATTCAATTCAATGAAGAAGGACATTATGGTTTGAGCAGAAAACTAACCTGCTACAAATACTTGACAAGTCTGAATCTAAAAAACAAAAACTGCTCGCCTCAAAGTATTTGGGTAACTACAATATTAAAAAGCCTAGATGGAGCTGATGGGCTAGGTAGTTAGACAACAAACAGAGCATGTCGGATCAGTGGTGAGGGGTCAGGGATCGTAAAGAGAGGCAGAAAAAACAGGCATGATGAAAACAACTCAACAAGTTGTACACTTGAAAACTCACTATAAATATAAAGAGGAACGTGACGTAGCGTGGTTCCTTATTGTAATTAAAAAATGTTGCATGGGGGACACCTGCACTATTCAACATTACTTGGGCATTCTACTTTCAAATCAACAAACAATACTTTTGAACATCAAAATTGGAGCAAACTAGATAACGAAAAGAATGCAATTGGAATCCTAACTGAAGCCCAGCAAGAAGCTTAAGCAAGAAAGGTACTTGGTAACCATCACCTACAGTTCACAGTTATGCAATAGAAGTTTTCAAACCTTGAAAATAAACAGCTATAACAATTTGATCAAATTTACAACGCACCTTCAACGGATTACCTCTGAGAGCACTGTGAATAAGACCTAAGACGAAAAAAATTATAAGATAAATTCATTACCTATTACAAAAACGCTGCAAACTATTCTCTTGCACAGGATGATGATTGTGGCCTATCCTATTCTATCAACCGTCGAAAAGTATTAAGAATATAGCACAGGTATATCAACAATCCAGGAAATGACAACACGTATGCTTATATGCAAACAACATCGTTTTTAGGGCACTTCCAAGACTCATCTTATTCGATTAAGCATCGAAAAATTCTAAAAAACGATACGAAACATGACTACAATTGAACAACAAAAATTGCCATTTTCTATGATTCTAGGTAATTGCACGACGTGATGAGTTGAACTGATGGAAGGTTGAAGCGTGATCAAAGGCAGTGCAGAAATGAGTGCAGACATGAAAGAAACAATAACTTTTGTATATTTTCCCACGAGTTCCTTGCAGTAAAATTTGCCTTACTATGTTTACTGCAATTTCCCTCTTTGCCATCTAGATGCAGCCCTAATCTTCTCGGACTCGCCCTATTTGACTCAGCATAGAAAAACCTCTTGGGAACGATGCCAAAAACAACATAAATGCAATAAAACTGCTGGAATTTCGTTTTCAGCTAATTTCGTTAACCAGTTATTTTTCCATTAATATCCATGGGGTTTTGTCTGATCAGATTGCTAAGAAGACAGGCCCAATTAGATCCCAAATGGAATTTTCGTTCGGAAAAAACTGAGTTTTTAGACGACATTAAAGGCAAAATATGGAGGTATTTCTTTTACGTCCCATCGAACAAAAGGAAAAATGTACTAAAAAATGTGTGTGGTTTTTTTAACACACTTTTTACATTTTTCCCAACACACACAAAACTGAAGTCGATCGAACTGACGAAGTGTCCTCGACCAATCTACGCCCACATTTTGTGTCCCTCAACTATTTATTCCAAACAACAAGATGAGAATATGGATCTAACTCACACAGTAACTTCAATAACCAATATACCTGATTTATTTTTTCCATAAACATCGAACAAGTAGGTTGTCTGTATAGCCTATAATTAAATTTCATGATGAAGAATGTTGTGTAATGTTTCTCAAGAAATCTTTTGAGATAAAATGCCAGTTACAGTCAGTTACTGGTAATGATGAAGGCATTGAAACAAGTGAGAAGCATGTTGTGTGTGTACTTACCACTATAATTTTTTGTCCTGAAAGATGCGAGCAACAGCGTGTTATTGGGATTATTTTTGGCTTCTTCCTTCATATATAAATAATCCAGAGGTGAGTTCCCATCATCATCCCTCAGTCCTATATTCCCACCAGATTGCACGAGAAATTTCAGCAGCCGAGTCTTTTTCCTGAATGCAGCCACATGGACAGGAGTCAACCCTTCAGAACATCTATAAAAATGAGTAAAATACAGCATGATTCAAATATACATAGGTTTATTGTAGGAAGGAGTTTCCTTATGTCCAATAGTCAGAAGAGAAAACCATGCTGGCGTGTATTTCTTATACCAACGCTATATGCTTTTAACCGGCATCACCCCTCTATGAATCATGGGATTTCGATTACGACATTTAGGAATAGTCACAATAGGAAAAAGTCCGTAAGCTCATTTACAAAATAAAGGGCATCAATTGACAATTCTCCAACAAAGTTGGCTGCACACTAAACACGATGGATGCTGAAATCCAGACTCAGGAGACGTCAAAACGTAAGGGTTCAATGAAATCTAAACTTTTTTGCAGATTACAGTATTTTCCTTTCCCTTTGAGTAGTAAAAACTATGATGCATAAATGAATTAATGAGATTTGAAATGTTTGCAACTGATCCTTTCCAACTACAATGAATGGTAAAAAGCAAAGTCTTGCAGGAGGTTATCGCTCTACCTTAGTACACAAGTCTTTGACACTTATGATATGAACTTGACAATACCTGACATTTGGGTCTCCTCCATGTTCAATGCATAAACGCAGGATTCTCATACCAATCCATTCATTATCTACTCCAGCAGCAATATGTAGAGGCGTTATTCCATATTTCTTCAGAACATGATTCGGATTGGCATTTTTCACCCGCAGCAAATACTTTGTAGACCTGCCAATAAGATAACTATGAGCACACACTACTTTATACTCTTCAAATGGATATGAATCTGGCTCACATAGCCTTCTACCTACAATTGTCAAACAAGTCGTCGTTCAGTGCTTGTCCCTTAACTATCAATGAACTGGCTATGCCCTCTATCAGGCCTGGTCATAGAGGAATAGAAGGGAATGAGGAGGTGGGACAAACTGGTGAGAAACTGGATCTATGCTAATCCTGATGAGTCCTGAGCCCTTCCTTGGGACTACCAAGAGCCACTTGAACAAGAAGGTTGACAAGCGGGAGAAGTCCAGGGCTGCCCATTGATGAGATGTGCCTGGCCAAAGGCAGTCAAGGTTATTTATTAGACTATCCAGGAAGAGATCAAGAAAGCTCCTCAGTCTGGGGAGAGAAAGTGGACACTGTCCGCTAAGGTACCACCTGGCCAAGACGGGTAAGTCAGAGGTACAGAATTGCAGATTTGGCGAAGCACATACCGTATACTTGTGAGAGACTGGCTGCCCCGTGTCGTGAGCCTCAGAGTGCTCGGGGTGACTCAGTTGTGGCAGGACAAGGTTGCAAGGATGGGCCTAAAGGCTATCTTATAGTCTGTGGAAGGATGGTGGAGATGCATTGGGGATCTCACATCAGGGAACGAAAACACAATGCAGCTCATAGATGCCACACAGTAGGCCCATCTGGGGCTGCAGTGGGAGTTTTCGTGGTTGCCACCAGTATGCTTTTATTTTTAATGCCCTCAATCAAAAATACTATTTACACCATACCCCTCCCGGTATACACAAGACACGTGTTTCGTTTTTATGCATTTCTCGTTCATCACTGAGAGTTTATTCCATTTTAGGTTCACTTGTATCAATTAAAGGAATCAGCTCTATATACTTCACTTGTATAATCAAAATCCGCTCCCTTAGAATTTGGGGAAATTCTAATTTTGAAAAAGAAATTAAAAGTCTCAAGAATGCACATATGTCAGACTGGTAGCCCAACGAAGAAGACCACTGTCAAACTTGGCATTGAGGTAGCCATACACTTTTTCTGGTCCGGACATAACAAATGACACTTAGAGGTTGAATTTAATTTGCATCCTGCGCGCAATCTCAGAAGGAGATACTTAAATACTAATAAAACCAACAGTCCAGTTTGCCAAACAAATATAATATTCCGCTAAGAAACACTTAACATTGGCTGAAACATCACATTTTTATGGAAAAAGAAGCCTTTGCAGCTAGGATGGTTATATATAAATTATAAGTCTGACAAAAACCAATATCAATACCAGCGGCACTCAAAAAATTCAATTTACGTGATGTATGAGTTAGAAAGTTCTGAAGTGCGACAGACCCATTCTGAAGAGAGAGATAAACAAATATTCACCCACATGAGAGCGGTAAAAGACGAATAAAACAGGGAGAACATCAAAAGAAGGAAAACAGCCTCCAGTTTGAATTCTCGGGCATGAAGAGGAAATTGAATTCCATTGAAGATGAGGAACGAGGCAGACCAGAGTTGTGAAACATAGGTAACCCCTTCCTTCTGCCACAAAACTTCTTCAATTGACCTTCTAAGTCTCTCTTGAACCGTAAGTTCAAAGAATAATAAATGGAATTTACAGCAATTGTGGAAGTAATCTGGAGCAGATGTTCTTGAAATGAAATTCCCAATTCTACAGCTATTAGAGCATTGGGACATAGCCACAGGCTGTATCCACAAAAATTACTACATGGCAGGCTGCGCAAAAACATGAGATCGAACAACTTTATTAGTTCTACGACATCACGTGGCGTACACTATGAATCAGTGCCAACTTCTTCCTAGAAGGTTTATTGAGAATCACATTAACACAAAATGTTTACATTCCTTGGCCCTATGAAGTAGGAAGTAGAGTTACATAGCTGAAAAAAAACCCGTTTTCGTCAGATCATTAAGCTTGGTCTGAAAAACTCCATTTGAGAAATTTTTTCTTATTCAAAAACTACACCGACGATATTGATTGAACATTTTGTGATAACGGAATCAAATGACATAATGATAACTCAAAAATTTTACCGGAAGGAAAATGACGACAGCAGCACACTAAATTATTAAAATTGTCGACGAAAAGCAATTTTAGTAGTTTTTGATTATAAATCTCGTTCGCGCGACACTATGTTCTTAAAACAATCAGAATGGGAGAAATATAAGCGACAATTAACTCTTATAAGGGCAACCTCAGAAATTCCGCAATTCAAACATAGTTTTTCTTACTGTTTTCGTTTATGATTCCAGTAACGTCAACGTAAACTTCCCTAGAAAAATCGTGTTGACAATTACCTGAACTCGGGTTTCAATTAAAGTCGTGGCATAAGCCCAATAAATTCTGAAACGTTACGCACAACCAGTTTTACGTATAGTATTTTATGTGCTTCTAGTATGTTTTAACAGGCTCACATAAAATGGGCGAAGAACATCGAATTAAAGCTAAGCGTTGGTTTATATTTTCGTCAACTAACTGTTAAGTCGACTCTCGACTTTCGGTTGAGGAACTTCGTGAGAGCCACTGCACTCTTCGGATGTTTGTGCGGCAATGTCAAACCTTAAAATCAACTTGGGAAAAAAACATCGAGTACCTGACATCCAAATCTTGAATGCTGTCATACAACGCATCGGCCAGAAACCAGCTGCGGGCGTCGTCTCTAAAATCGTTGTTTTTTCGAAGGCCAGCCATTTTATTACCGCGGTAGCCCCCGAGTTCATTTCTGAACGCGGTGGTCATTTATTTTATCGAACTTGACACAAACCGCAAGCCTCCGAAGAGCCGGCAGCAACTCGTCAATTCCTTTTTGAATAAATCGACCGCCAAAGTTCTTGATAACGATTTCGTTCGTTGCTTCCTTCTTCGCATTCTACGTCCACAACAGCGTCCGTTCTTGCCAAATCTCAGACTTGGTTCATTCCTCGTTCCTAGAAGGTTCGTTCCTGGAGTGCGCCGCTCAGTAGTTCGGTACTTTTCTCCCAATCTTCTCGTTTGAATGACTTCATCTTATTCCTAGCCTAACTAAAGAACATGGACCGACCGCTTGATAACGCTACGACTGCATGTATCGATAGTTCGCTTGAACGCTACGACTGCATGTATCGATAGTTCGCTTGAACGCTACGACTGCAAGTATCGATATGGGTCACCGGCGCAGTTGGTGGGGGAGAGCCTATGAGCGATGTCTGGCATATCGATAACCTGACCTCGGTCGTGATATATCGATATATTGCCTTGCCAGAGGGAGCGGTCCATATTCTTTGCTTTTACCGAGTCTATATACGAGAACTTGGAAACCTTTTTCAGAGCTTGGCATAACCACTGACACAGGAAATACAAAGTGTAGCTAGAAGGAAGCCCATGGAACAACGAAAGTTGTCAGTTTCAACCTCCAAATGGTATTAACATTTAGAAAGATGGATCTAAACCCTGGAGGGCACTGGCTCTGGAATATGGATGAATGGCTCAAGAAGGAGCGGATGTACATTTCCAGTTCTTCAAGCTACCATTGCTATGGCTGTCATGATGCATTTTAAAAAAATATGTAGCAACACAACCATCAACATAATGCCTGATAATCGATGACATCATGATGATAAACGCTTTGCAAGGTGCTGAAAAACTACCGTACAAACTTCAGAAATTTAAAAGAATTGAACAAAACGTTAGTTGTCTTATCAAGCTGTCCCTTCATCTGTTTTTCCCTGGGTCATCAACATCCCATAACAATACTACCGGGTCATCAGCATCCCGCTTGATGGATGAAGTGACAGCTTGGTAAGACAATTGAGCAGCTGAACGCGTTGTGCCAAAAGAGAGTGGGGCAGTGGCAAGAAACGATGAACTAGTGAAGCAGGAGTTTTTAGACGACGCCGAAGAGGGGAGCAATACAATTCCTTTTCCTTTTTCGCGCGTTTTCCTTTCTTCCGCCAAAATCGCAAAATTTTCAGAACTTAGAGAGATAAGAAGGATATACAAGGGTGTGGGTGAAATTAATGAGAGCGATATAGATGAATGGAGGATATAAGATTATAAAGTTTACACGCTACTCATCAGTCTATGAAGTTTGGTTCACAATCTCTTTATCTTCATCATTATGAAGTTTTACTACTGGGCGAGTAAATATTGAGCTTTTCGTTCTAACAGTCGCAACTCAAACATCACTGTCTGCGCCTGAATGCACCTCTATTACACGACCCTGAGACCATCAAAGAGCAGACCAACATGTGGAAATGAGGTTTTTGTGGATTCAGTAGGCCTCAAAACGTAAGAATCAGAAGAAAACTCAATTTTCCTTTTTACATGATTTACTTCCCTCGCGTTAGCAGAAAGTAAATATCTGGTGCGTAACTTTCCGCCATCCCCTTGAGTTCAAACACCAGCTACACATGCGGGCGCTATATCTTCATTCAACACATTTCTACAGAAACATTTATGGAGAACAAAATGTAGGGACTAGTTAGCTGAGAATACTCCGTAAGTTTGATCCAAACTGTTAGAGCAGTTTTTGAGAAAATTGGAATACCAATAAATTAATATTCGACAAATCTCCTTTTCTGAGTTAACTTGGCTTATATCTCCGTTCAACATGTATATACAGAAATAATTATAGTGAACTAAATGTGGGTATGGGTGACTAAAAGACACTCATCGAAGTAAGATTTATCACATCTGGTGAAGCAGTTAGTCTGGACTTAACGGAAATGTTCGGAAAAACGTTATTTTCGACACACTTTGATTTTTATCTCGCTGTTCAATGGACTGCTAGAGGCACATTACCTATCCCTATAGGGCGTGTGTTTCAAAACGCTCATACGTGGGGCTCACTCCAGAAATTCGGGAATTTCAACTACCGCTGTTTTGCTTACTACGCGTTCTAAAAATTTTTATCCAATAACTCTGCAAACGTAATTATTATCCTTCCTTCAAAAAATCGTGTTTACAGCCTCATTAATTCTCTGTGTACCAGTTGCTCAATAATGGTCCTGGAATGAGAACGAGCAGCACAATAAATTCCGGAACTGTAAGCGCTACCGCTTTCTGCTGCTGTGAAGTGTTGTTTGACCAAGTTCAAATGAACTGAGTGATAAATGAATTGATTAAGTAGAAAAAGCCACGTAGAAAGTGAGTTGACGTAGAGCTAAGAAAAGTTGCGTGTTGCAACGCATCAGCTTTTTTTTTTAACACGATTTCAATACTTTCCTGTCCTTCTGTGTATCAGGGAGAAAAAATGTCGGCCAAATACGCAAGGTGCTTTCCTACTAGATGGAGTCGAGGGAAGTGAAAAAGAAGAAGGAAACCTTCCATCAAAACATGCGTTACGTGAGCGATCAAGTTGAATTGTCCCGCGCCGTCAAAACAAATTCTGTTTCTGTTTTGTGCGTCTTCGTTCAAATTCACTTCAGTTTCGGTTAGACCAATTAGGTCAGTTAGCGCGTCGAAGATGAGGAGAATTTCGTTGAAGATTTTGTTCGCTGCTGTCGTTTTATCCTTAGCCGGAATGTTCCTGTTTAAATTCAAGTACGAACAGATGAAAAGTATCGTCGAAGGAGCCGGACTTGACGCTATAGACAAATATTTGCACTCCTCGCTCCTGTCGTCGATTCAATTAGCTCCGCCGTCGACGTCCCTCTACGAATTTCCTCTCGTCACTTGGAACAACATTTCCGACTATTTCGTCTTTTCCGCGTTCCGTTGCCGTCACAGCAACGGACAATCCGAACTCCAGCAATTCTGCGCTATCGGCTTCGGACCGGATCAAGTGCCCAAACTCGAATGCGGCGTCGTCTTCGACCTCGGAAAAGAAGTTTTGTCGGTTCCCGGTTTATTGACCGCGATCCGTTTCGGATTTAGCGATTCGAATTCCGCCGTCGTCGAGTTCAAATGCACGTTGAGCAACGTTCGGTCGTTTCATCGAAAACCGTTCGTGTTTTTGTTGAGAACGAGGGATCGTCGGAATCAAATCGCAATACCCATTTTCAAAGGGCCGAACCCGACGTCCACTCCGCGCTTCGCCCTTTGCGTCCTCCCAGCTGCCCCTTTTGACACGGATTGGAAGGCGATGATTGAATTTTTGGCGTACCACAGCGTCATCGGAGTCACGGACGTCATCGTATACGATTACGGCATCAACTTTAGTTTTTTGGACAAAATCAGGTATGTGGTTCAATCGACGAACGGCGGTTCGTTGAAGTCCTTGTCCGTCATCAGGTGGGACGTTCCCGTCCGGTCGCAGGCCTCGAGCGCCCTAGTTGAGTCAGACTGTTTATACCGAACGTCAAACTCTACCAACCTCACTTTCGCCCTCAATTGGAACCAATTGATAGTCCCCGCCAACAACGAAGGGATTGGCTCAATCGTCAAGTCGTTGAGCTCTTCCAAAACGTCTAAAGCTTCCCTTCCGTCCAAAAGATGCTGCACTGACGCCTTTGACGACCGCCGCTCAGAAAAAACTTGGCCGACGATTTTGAGGAAAACGTTGTGCATTCCTGACGTCGACCCTCGACATGTGGTTCACGTGACGCCGTATGACGATCACGCTCCGACTAAAATGACGGAAGCTGCCGAACTTCTCACTTTCGCCTCATGCCAAGGATTAGGTCTGTCCGAGCTCGTTCCCGTTTTCTCCGTCTGGAAACATTCGTCTGAGATTCTGTCAAGTAAATATTTACATTACTGGAAAAATA
This sequence comes from Pachypeltis micranthus, assembly GCA_020466155.1. Lineage (NCBI taxonomy): Eukaryota > Metazoa > Arthropoda > Insecta > Hemiptera > Miridae > Pachypeltis > Pachypeltis micranthus. The sequence continues at coordinate 76,578,866 of CM035768.1, read as the reverse complement.
GCAACATGTTTTCAATATCCACGGATGTTTGATCAGATAGGTAGTTGCAAAATGACAATTCTAGTCTCTCCCTCCACCCTCCCCTCACTTGTGCTTCCCCACCCTCCTAAACCCAAAGTGAATCACTTCTAATGGGTCTAATAGCAACCGAGTCCACCAAAAGCATTCCAGAGTTTTTTTGTTTTTTTTTTAATTAAAGGTGTTAAAAGCAACCAGGGTTCGTAATATCAGTAGCAAGGGTAAGACACTGTTAACTTTTGGCGGGAATTTAGGCTGTGAGTTTACCAAAGACTACCCCTGAAATTGAGGAACTAACTTAACGTAGTGTGAACGTGACTGAGGTGACTTGAGAATAGTGTAATGCCAGTGGTACACTCTTGATGAGGAAAGTGAGCTCATTAGCACGCAAAATAGTTGGCACCTGGTGTTGTATAAGAAAACGAAAGAGTGACCCATAAAAGGTTTTGGCAAAAGCAAAGAATATGGACCGCTCCCTCTGATAAGGCAATATATCGATCAATCACGTACGACAGCTGTATGATTATGCCAATTATTAAATGTTCATTATGTAATACCTCGTTATATAATTATTTTAAATGTACAAAGACTATGAAAAGGAGCGAATTCATTGAAATTAAGAATGGGTATATGAAATAAATATGAGATAACTAACTGACGCATATCAATACATGCAGTCTTAGCATTATCAAGCGGTCGGTCCATATTCTTTGTTTCACCCAAGGTTTTTATTAACAAAAGAACACAGAGAGAGAGAGAGAGACTGCAGGGCATCAGCCAAAGCCGAGGGAACAGTGACCTAAGTCGTGGCCACATATGGGCCCATTTCCCATCACCCAAGTTATATAACGGATCCGGCTTTGGCTCCTAGAATGGGTACCGGAATCTTCCGGTACCCTCTACAAATTTGAGGATACTCCTCCATTCATTGCGTCGTATATCATCCCAATCTATGGTTCGTCCTCCTAGTCTTTCTATTCTGGTTCTAAACCATATTGGGCATTCGCATATGAAGTGTTCAACCGTTTCTATTTCCCCACAGGAGCATTCACCCCTAATTGCTGGGTTATATCTATGTAATGTGTTCTGGACTGCATAGTGTCCAGTTAACATGCCTATTAATCTTCTTAATTGTATTCTATTTAGTTTTAGGGCCCATTCCGTCTTTATTTTATTGTAACTCGTGGTCCCTGTGCGCTTGGAGAATTCAAGACCTCTATTATTGTCTATGTCATTGTTAACTTTACTCCATAGGGTATTATTTATGGCCTTCTTGACTGATGCCAGTGTAACTGCCGTATAGGGTTTTGGTCAATAGAAGTCATCGGTCGACCCCTCTTTGGCCAGTATGTCCGCTCTTTCATTCCCGCGGTATCCTTTGTGTCCCGGAATCCATTTCACCGTCAGGGTACAAGTTCTTTCCCCTTGCTATTCTGTCCTCAACTAGTAGGCTCCTAACTATTGGATTGGCCAGCGTTTTTATTGACGATTGGTTGTCTGTGTAAATTGTTATTGTCTTATTGCTGGTGTTCAATGTGATCAGTTTGTCAATACAGTGGTTGATTGCTAAAAGTTCACTCTGGAAGACCGTTGTTTTGGTGCCTAGAGATCTGGATTCTTTCCAATCTATTGCAGGGATGTATATACCCAAACCCGTGTTTCCATGTATTTGGTCCTTCGATCCGTCTGTGTAACATATTATATCTGAGTCATCCTCTACATGTGTTCTGTTGTCCCAAATATATTTTGGACGTATTTCCTTCTGAAGCTTGTATATTGTTTTCCTATCGTCTATCGGGTAGTTTGCCGTTTCTATGGAGTGAGACAGGTCGTTCCCGATAGTTCCATGTCCTCTCCAGTTGACCTGTGTCCACTCGTCATTTTTCTTTAATCTGAGGACGCCCCTCATTGCTTCTTGTAGAACTTCCCATCTGAGGGGCAGTACGCCCAGTATCACCGCCAGGACAATGGTCGGTGTGCTGTGAAAGGCACCTGACATAGTCATCATTATTGTTCTATCTAATTTGTTAAGGGAGCAATTCTTGGTTGCTCCCTACCACCAAACAATTGCTCCATGCACTATTCTTGGTCTCAACACCGCTTGATGGATCCATTTGGCCATCCTTGGGTTCACTCCCCATGTCTTACCTATGATGCCTTTTATTTGGTGTAATAAGGTCCTGCTTTTTTCCGTCACTGTGTTAATATGTTCTTTTCATCTACGTCTCCTATCTAGGATTACTCCTAAGTATTTGACTTTGTCGACGGTAGGGACTCTAGTATTTCCTATTGTCATTGTTATGTTATTCGTGTCTGTACGTTTCCTGCTAAATATTACTGTGTTCGTTTTTTCCAAATTTATGGATAATCCCCTTGCTTGGCACCAGCTCATTATAGTCTCTATTGCGCCACCGACCGTGGAACATGCTTTATGTGGGTCCCGATGTGGTACCAGGATAACCCCGTCGTCTGCAAAAAATTGACAGTAAAAACCTGCAGTATTTATTGCCCTAATTAATTCATCAATTACTAAACACCAGAATAGTGGTGAGAGGCAACCTCCTTGTGGTGTTCCCCTTATCGTGTGGTACTGTAATTGTACATTTCCTGCCGTGCAAACCACTTCCCTATTATTTAGGAGTGATGTGCACCATTCCACAACTGTCTCGTTTACTCCTATTGTTCTTAATGCTCTCGTGATTGCCGTGAAATGTATGTTGTCGAAGGCTCCCTGAATGTCAAAGAAGCAGCCGGCAACAAATTCTTTATTTTTTATTATTTTTTCCTCTATTCTATTGATCAGGTTATGCAATGCTCCCTCCGTGGATTTTCCTACGCTATATGCATACTGTTCCCTGTGCAGGGGCGATGTGGGCATTACATCGTCTCTGATATGCCTATCAATTATTTTCTCAATTATTTTGATAAATATACTGCATAAGTTTATCGCTCTGAAGTCCTTAGCTTTTGGGGTTCCACTTTTTCCCGGTTTCGGGAGGAATATGACGTTTGCCCTTCTAAGGGCCTTCGGTATATACCTTAGTCGTACTGTTTTTTAGATTGTGGTATATTCTGTCTCTTAATATGTTTCCGCATTTTTGAACTAATGCTGGGAACAGTCCATCCGGCCCTCCTTTTTTATATGGGGGCATGGAGTCTGTCGCCCAGTCGAAACTTTCTTTATTGAAAAATGCCAGTTGGTTGTCCTCGTACGCTACTGGTTCAGTTTCCTGCTCACAGCTAAGCTCTGCTGGGCTGTCACTTATTGTGCAGTCAGGAAAATGAGTTTGCATTAGATATGTTAAACTGTTTTCGAGGTTTTCAGTATATGTACCGTCTTGGCGTATCAGTGTACTTATACTCATATTTTTGTGCTTCGTTGTGCTGCCTATAATTTTCATTGCTCTGGATGTCTCCGTTATGTTGTTTATGTCTGTACAGAACGCTTTCCAGCATTCTCTCTTCTGTTTACGTAATTCTTTTTTATATTCGTTTTTTAGTGTTTTGTACTCTCTCCACTCCTCCTCTGTGCTGTCCCTGTTCAATCGTTTGTGTAGTCTTCTGGTATTCTGTCTAAGTATTTGTAGGCTGTGTTTCCACCACTTTTTGTGTTTGCCCTTTATGTATGAACGTTTGCATGATTTGTGATATGCCTTAGTTAGTATTTCTGTTATGTTAAATAGTTCTGTTTCAGTTTGTTCTCTTGTAGTACTTGTTGAACTGTAAGTGTGGTTATCGATAATTTCTGGTGCATGGTTTCCTATTTCGTTACTATATTTCACCCAGTCTGTGTGTTTGGGATTTCTGTATGCTAGTTTTATCCGATTTGGTTCCAGATTTATTTCATATGTGATCAATCTGTGATCCGATAGTATAGATCCGATTTCTACTTTCCAATTTCTTATATATTCATGCATTTTACTATTGGTCAGTATTAGGTCTATACAGGATTGACCTCCTCGCGCTTGATATGTAGGAGTATCTCCCCTATTTTCTATCTGTAGGTTGTTAGTCATAATACATGTTGCCAACAATCTACCTCTTTGATCCTCGGTGTTACCTCCCCACATACTTGAGTGTGCGTTGGAGTCCGTTGCTATTAACAGTCCGGCGCCGTCTCTGTTGGCTTGTTCTGCTACTGTTGTAATCAGCGAGCTCAGTTCTTCTGGGTGTTGATGTGCCTCAGCATAGTGGGAGACTAGGATGATCTTGTTTCTTTTTCCTTTTGTGTCCTCCGTTGTAAGTCTGACCGTCGTGGTGTCTTTGGAGCAGAGTTCCGTGATCATCAGTGGACTATACACCCTGTGGATCAGGATACACGCTCTGCAATTATTGTAATTCGGATTTATCAACGTATAGTTACCAAAGTTTAGTCCTTTAATTGAACCTTTGTAGTTTAATGGCTCTGTAATAAGGAAAATACCTACTTGTTCGTTGGCACACATATTAGTTATGTCTGCGGTTGCTCCATGTGAGTGGTTCAGGTTGATTTGTGCTATTTTCATTTTTTTTTTTTTCCCCGTAACTTAACTTCTAGTTTTACCCCTCACTCTTGCCCTCCTCACTCCTAGGCTTTGGTGGGGGTTCTTTATCGTCTTTGAGGGGTGATTCCCCCATCACTGTCACCAGTGATTCGTCGGTGATCACACCCTCCTCTTCCTGCTCCTCCTCGATTCTCAATGCTCCCAGTATCTCTTGGTCACTGGTGCCGTCACTCTCTGCAGTGGCCTTACCCTCTGTTTTTGGTGTGACTTTCTCGTCTACTCTTTTAGTCTTAGGTTGCTCTGGTGTAGTTTTGGGATCTATTACTTTCTTTGTCAGGGAAGGGAACTCAAAGCAGTCGTCCCATATATCTGCCATGTTGCCCCACTTCCTGCCTTTTATGTTCACTGGGGACAAGCAAAGACCTATGCAAAGGTGTCGCTTCTCCTCTATCACTTTTGCATCCTCTTCTGGTATGGAGAATTCAAAGTATGTGGCATTTCCTTTTGCTTCGAATTTTACTAACTCCCATTCTTTTAATTTAAGATTGAGGTTTTTATTGAACAGTGTGACTGTGTCATAAAACTCCTCTCTTGTTTCGGTTATGCCAATGGCACTACCGCATACTGTGGACCTCTTGGGCATGTCCTCATATTTCATAGCCGACCATCCTTGTTGGGTGATAGCGTCGGCTACGAGGTTCAATACCCACTGAACAGCCTCATCCGAATGTACAGTGATGCTGAACCACCTTTGGTCGCTCAGCAGCCCCGAATTTACAAAACTTATGACTACGTTTTCGTTAGCTGGATCCTTCATTTTGCGGATCGTCTCTTTTTTAATGAGGTTTCTGACTTGGTTGGTTTCCTCGTCAGTCCACTTCTCACCGTCGTTTTTCTTGATTACCAATCTGCAGTCTGGTGCAGTTTTCTGGCGTTTACCACAAATGGTTAACATTATTAGGTTGCCCGCCTGTACTGCTCGTTTTGTGGCCATTCTCTTTTCGTCTGTGGTAGCTGTTTCCACAGACTGTTCCGATCCTCTCTTTCTTTTGCTGGTGTCGCTGGATTGAAGCGAGACCTGCCTCTTTTTTTCCTCTAGGTCCTTAATGAATTTTTCTTTAAGGAGCCTAACCTGATTTTCGAGGTTTGTCCTTAACTCTCCTTCGGATTGTTTGGCCTCTTGCTCCATTCTGATTATGGTGGAGCCTAGATGCCTCTCTAGTTTTTGAGTCGTCTACTAGCACTCATCTTTTTTGTATTTCACAATTGTGAAACCCTCTTTATTATCCGAGGTGCTCTCGCCCCAAACTCATTGGGATCGTTTCTGATCCACTAGTTTGTACATTAACTGATTCATCGATTTTTTCCGGGAAAAGATCGATGGCGGTGCTGTTTTTGGCTTTTCAGCCACTGTTTGTTTGTTGCGAAGGAGGGATGAATGCACCCTCCTGACTTTGGTTTATTTCGAGCCGTTAGTCGTGAGGGACCCGGGAGGGACAAACAGCCCCGTTCCCGAACCACCTCTAGACGGCCCCCGTTGGGAGCGGCGACGTCAGCGGCGCCAAGGCGTTACCCCGCCTCGCGGCCCCGCGCCCCGGCGGCTTGTTGACTCGTCCTGATGGTTTTTTTCACTGGTTATTATTCGTGGGGCTGATTGAGAAGAGAAATGGAAATCAGTAGGAGTGAAAGTGAATAGATGTTTTGTTCAGCCCCACGTGTTCTCTAGGTTATACTTATCTGTTTGTCGTATTTCGTACGGTGAAATCGCAAGAAAGCACTTCACTTCACTTCACTTAAACTTAAAGAATTAAAGAAATAAAAACTAGAAAATAAAATAAAAAAGAACAGAAAATAAAATAAATTGCACTATTTTTGGATATAAGGCAGAGACAAGAACCTCTTCCCACGAGTTCCAAAAGCCGAATTGCCAAAAAGAACACAGACGTCAATCGTATGAACTGGCTATCACTGTTATCAAGAACCAGGTCGCCATTAGGGAGGGAAATATCCCACAAGAAGTAGGGAAAAAGGGAAATATATGTGATGTCCCCCTCATCCTCACATAACTGTCCGTCTTCTCTATCAGACTCCATAGGATAAAAAATTCACAACGAATAAATGAGGTTTAGTAACAACGTTTGTTTATAAAAAAAAAAAAAAAAAACGAAACTTGACACACTCGAAAAAGCGTACTCCCCCTCGACGGTCCACAATGTATCACAATCAATTTGAAACAAAACAAATCGGTAAGTCCTCAAGAGACCCTTCGGGTAACAATGACAATGGTTGACTGACTCGTCAGACTGAGGTTCTACGTAGTTCTACTTGGTCTTAATTCAGATTTGTGCCGCGAGGGGACGAATGAGCAGCTAGTGATGACACAATGTGTTATTTGAGTGATGAACCGATAACTTGATTCAAACATAATGATTGGCGATGGTATAAAATCGGTAGGTCAGTAGATATGTAAAAGGATTCCTCATTTCATCACATATATGTAAATTATGTTTGCCCAAAGGGAAACTGAGTTTTTAAAAAAAACTTCAACAATTTATTACGGAATTACTTGGTTTACAAAGGGTACAATCGTTGGAGACGGCTAACACAAAAGTGAAGTATCTCAAGTGCTGTATGTCTAAGGACACCTCGTAGGGAGGTGGATACTGCTGAGCTAGTCTTTTAATCCCGAGAATCTTCGGGGTTAAAAGTTACATACTACGCAAATATCTTCTCGTAACTCCTCCCCTCTTAGATTAAACAAATTATTGAAATTAATTTGTTTCACAATTGTTATGAGGCTTTACAATGTTACATTTGTTGAGAAATACGGTTAGCATAGTATACGAAACCAATATACCAAATATAATGAACATAATTACAATCCATTTTGTTCCAACCGTTTGATTGTACACGTGAGTTATTGTGGGTTTGGATATGTCGAAAACGTCCAACTGCTCCAAGTCAATTTCCTTTAATTTAATTTTGTTTTCTGAAACATTTAGCGAATTTAACTTTAGCTGGGGGAGACTAAGAAGCTTCGGGCTTCCTTTCGAATTTTTCTGCTCTAAGAGTAATTTGTTATGATAATAAACTCGCTCATTAGTGGGCTTAATAAGGTGGATACCTTGAAGTGTTATTGTTTCTATTTGGCTGCTACTTCTTATTCCAATGTTGTCCTCATTAGGGAATACTAATAAAAGTTGATTAGTTTCGGGTTGAAGAGTAAAGTAATTTTCTGATATTTCTAGTTGAGCAAATTTACAATGTTGTGTCGAACTATTAATCATTATTCCGGTCTCACACAGTAGTTTTTCGTGGGATATTATATTGTTACTGCAATAAAATATATTATTCTTTTGGCTCTCGCCTTTCAAGATTAACATCGTATTATCTTCGGTGTTAGAAAGGACAACCCTGTATTTGCGGACAACAGTTACATATTGGTCGTTTGTCTGCCAAGGGATGGAGAATAAGTAAAAGAGGTTGAATTTGGTTTCTTTGTAGAGTGGGATATTGAGAAAATATATTATTTTGTCGTTTGTAATTTTACAGTTGACTTTTATGAGCGCTTCGTATTCGACGGGGTTAATTTCTGAAAGTGCGTGCCTTGAACGTATGCTTTTTATTTCACTATCCAGTTTGTTCGTGTTGATTATGCTCGGGTGTAACGTCCCGAGTTTACAAAAGGTGACAGATGTCTCAATTTTTCGGACAAGGTTTAAAATCAGAGTTAACGTCGTCTGGAAATGGGACATAATATCTCTGTGTGTATGCTCGAAGAACCTGAATTAAGGACACTGTTTAAGTGGTACAATTTGGCTTTAATTTGTTTATTGTTGAAGTCTAACGTTTTGAGGGTTTTATTATAGGATTTCATTAATTTGGCCGAGAGAGAATATTGGGAGATTACTGTGGATTGCATTTCCTTTTGTTCGGATTGTATATTCGCCAGAATATCATCGTATTTATTATTATCGTCGTTGTCCAAATCGCCGGTAATGGCTTTTACTAAGGAGCCCAAACCGTTTATCAATCCCCTTTTAATTCAGCTGTTTTCATTGTGAGTTCGGAGGTGTGATAGTTTTTGATCGAGAATTTCGTAGGTGTGATTAAATATACGACGATACTCGTCAATTTCATTTAGTATTCCTCTATCGGATTTGATGCTTCGTAGGTAGGCAGTATAGGAAAGGTTTAGTTTGTCAGTTTCGTCATAAATCCCTTTTAAGTCATAGTAGTGAGTAAGTATGTGTTCTGAGTCCTCCAGTTTCGCAAGTCCCAAGTTGATTGGAATTATCCCGCTGTTCTAGTCAGATCTTTGATTTTGGCGCATAATGAGGTTGTTATCATAGCTGATAAGAAGGTGGCGATCATAGTCGTCTTCTTCGTATGGTTTCCAATTCTTCACGAGGTGGGTCAGAGCCGGTGTCCTCCTGGTTGATTGGTGAATTCGTCTTCAGGTGGGTGGAAGCCAGTGGCCTTAGACGATTTCAGAGAAGTTTGATATTTTCTAGGTGGGTCGGAGCCGGTGTCCTCTTAAACGGTGGTGAATTGTCTTTAGGTGGGTCAGAGCCGGTGGCCTAAGACAATTCGGAGAAGTTTGATTTTGCGAGGTGGGTCGGAGCTGGTGTCCTCTTCAACGGTGGTGAATTGTCTTTAGGTGGGTCAGAGCCGGTGGCCTAAGACAATTCGGAGAAGTTTGATTTTGCGAGGTGGGTCAGAGCCGGTGTCCTCAGAAATCTGGATAACAAAATTTGCTACGAGGTGAGACGATGGTGGTGTCCTCGTTGGCAGTGTGTGAAATTTTGATTATTTTTTGTGACTAGTGCGTAGCCGTCCTCCTTTTTCCCGATGGTTTGTGAAAAAAGGTGAAGTCCGAGTGAAACCAGTAGATCCGTGGGCAAGTTGTAAATCGTAGAGACGATCCGCTGATATGCCTTCAACATCAACTTGTCCTACCGACTGCGCCAATTATGTTTGCCCGAAGGGAAACTGAGTTTTAAAAAAAAACTTTAGAAATTCATTACAGAATTGCTTGGTTTACAAAGGGTACAATCGTTGGAGACGGCTAACACAAAAGTGAAGTATCTCAAGTGCTGTATCTCTAAGGATACCTCGTAGGGAGGTGGATACTGCTGAGCTAGTCTTTTAATCCTGAGAATCTTCGGGGTTAAAAGTTACATACTACGCAAATATCTTCTCGTAACTTATATATATCACCACATTCACCCCCCTCCATAAAATTAGTCAACTGACACTGGTAACTAGCAATCATAAGAACAGCATATCATTCCATTACATAGTCTTTGAGATGAGAAGGGGGTTTTCTGATTCTTTGTTGTCTCTCATTCAAGGAGGAGTTATCTGTAGCAGGCGTTTCTGTCTTAATATCCGGGCTTTTGGGGCTTGTGGTTGAAGGATTGTCCCCTTGAATTTATAGTTTCTCCAGGCATGGGTACAGGGTCTTCAAAAACTTGGTTTGGAGGAATGTCATTTGAGTTAGGAATCAGACTAGGAGCTAATTGTTGAAGTGAAACCGTTGACTCGGTGCCATCCTTCTTTCGAATTAAGGCATAATGAGGGCTGGCTTCCAATAATTCCACTTCTTCGACAGAGTCTTCATATTTACTATGCCTAACATTACATTTGGCAAGTATGGGACCAGGCGTTAGCCACGATGGAAGGGTAATACCATTTGCACATCTTCCCAGTCTTCAGTCCTCATGCCTTGAGTTTTAAGTGCCAAATTGATTGTTTTCCACAAGGTACCATTCAGGCGCTCTATTTGGCCATTTCCTTGTGGGTTGCATAGAGTTGTTCTACTTATAGCAACCCCATTTGCAAGTAGAAATGACTTCACATCTTTAGACATAAACGATGCCCCTCGGTCGGAGTGCACAAAAGCCGGTGTGTCAAACAAGCAGGAAAGGTTCTTCATACAATGAACCACTGTAGCAGCAGAAACGTCCCTGCATGGGTATGTGAAGGGGAATCGAGAATACTCGTCAATTACAGTAAGAAGGTTAATTATGTGTCTTGGATGAAATTGGCCCTCTAAAATCAATATTGATGCGTTCAAATGGTGTTGTTGCCTTCACAAGTACTTCAGATGTTTTCAGAAACCCAGGCTTTACCTCAGCACAAATTTGGCAGTCTTTGGTCATTCTCTTAACATCTTCAAGTGAATAGGGGAGATTTTTACTCCTTAGCCAGTTAAACATGCGTGTTACATCTGGGTGGCGCAAAGATTGATGGAGCTGGAACAATCCAGTAGCGTTGGTAGCATTACATATTCGAGAGATAGTATCAGCCTTTGTATTTTCCTCTCCTGGGCGATAACTAATGTCATAAACAAAGGGCGCCAATTCCAATCTCCACCTTGTGATTTTCTCATTTTTTATCTTACTAGCATGTTTTCTGTGAAAAATGAATGACAAAGCTTGCTGGTCTGTAATGAGTTGAAAATGCTTTCCCAGGAGAAAATATCTCCAGTGTCTCAAAGACTCAACAATAGCTGCTGCCTCCTTCTCAATGGATGGATGTCCACTTATTTCAGTCTTGGTGAGTGAATGAGAGAAAAAGGCGACAGGTAAAGTAGCAGCCAAGGCGAATTGAGAAGCATCTGTTTCCACAACAAGAGGGCGTGATTCATCAACAGGTGTAACCACAGAATCAGCTATTTCAGTTTTTAGGTTTTCAAACGCGGCAGTGGCTTCAGAGTTCAATGGAAATGAGTGGCATGCAATCAGGTTCCTGATTTTATCCGAAAATCTGGGTATCCACTTCGAGTAATGAGCGAAAACCCCTAGTACCCGTTTTAATGAAGCTGAGTCATGAGGAAGTGGCATATTCAATAATGGGGTAAGACGAGAAGGATCTGGTTTGATTGAGTTATGCGCGACTAGGTTCCCAAGAAGGTTTATCGTGGCTGGACCAAATTTGCTTTTTTCTTTGTTGACTTCCATGTCCATGTTATCTAGTGTTACTATCAGCTTGTTAAGATTTCTGTCATGGTCGAGTTTATCAATTCCACAAACCGTGATATCATCCAGGTATGCTAATACCCCTGTTAGACGTTCGTCAGATATGATTTTATCAAGCACACGCTGAAAACTAGCTCCAAATGGTATACGCGTAAACTAATACAGTTTACCTTTTGCTTTAGCTTAGATAGTAGTGGATAGTAGTTGGCCTGTAGGCTCAACTCTGGCTACAAAAGCACAAATAGTAAGGGGTGTCTCATCCCCACCAAAGTTTAGTTGATTGTTAGAATGCTCTTTTAATACGTCATGGCCAATAAGAACGTCGGCACAGAGTTATTTAGAGACAGTTAACTTACAGTTGGTGTATGTGTGCTCACTAATTTTTAACTGTACATGAATGTATCCATGAATTTTGGTACATAGTGAAGTAGATGCCATGAAAACACGACCTTCGTGTGGAATGATTTGAATGTTATGTTGGTTCACAAAGTCTAAGCTGGCAGAACTTCCAGTGTTCACCAAGCAGCGACATGGTATTCCGTTAATGGAGCCATTAACAACAGGGTGACTCAACTGTGGTAGAAAACCGCTGCTCACTGAGGCAAGAATGGCAGATGACCCCTCCTTAGATTTCTTATTGTCTGTCCTCTTGGTATTTTTATTTGACTTTCGACACAAACGGGCATAATGTCCCCTGATTCCACATTCCCTACACTCTGCATTAAGAGCAGGGCAAGATGAACGAGGGTTACGATCAAATCCAGAAAAATAACATTTATTGATTCTCCCTGGTCGTAGTCCTGCACAAAGATAATTGGAAACGTCCTTAGTTTCAGCCTCTGTTGTATAATTAGTATCATGCGTGGGACCTATACCAGCACATGAAAGATCATTGTTACTTGGCTTTTGTGTATATCCTTCAGCCTGCTTTTGAGCGAGTTCAAGAGCTCTTGCTCGCTGGATAGACTCATCTAGACTCAAAGTGTTGGTTTTTTCAAGTATACGTTGGCGAATGTGGGATGAAAGTAACCTAATGATGAAAGATTCTCTAATGTACTGACTCTTATGTTCTTCAGCAGTGATAGCTTTGAAGTCACAATCTTTGCCCAATAGTTTTAGGGCTTGGACATACTGATCACTTTCACTAGGCTGTTGTCTCCTAATGGCGAGCAAGTAGCGAGAATATATCTCACTTTTCTGTTTAACAAAAACAACTTTGAGGGCAGCAACTGTATCATTATAAGTAGAACAATCAGTTATCAGTTCGTAGTTACCGAAGGAAAGGAAATTAGCAAGTACCTTGAGTTTATCTGATCCGGTAAGTGGCTCAGGAGCTGTATCGACTAAGTTTTCGAAGGTTGCAAGCCAGTGAATGAATTCCTTCCCAGAAGTCGTTGAATCCGGGTTGGCATAGAACTTCTCGGGTTTCAAATATTTGTCCGTTATGATTAGCTATCTTTTGTTAATAAAATTGTTGTATAAGAAAACGAAAGAGTGAGCTATAAAAGGTTTTTATTAACAAAAGAACACAGAGGTCGTACAATAATCGAATGAACTGGCTATCACTGTTATCAAGAACCAGGTCGCCATTAGGGAGGGAAATATCCCAGAAGAAGTTGGGAAAAAAGGAAATGTATATAAGTTATGGGTGAAAAATTGAGAAGTCCGTTTTTAAAAAGCACAATTTATTCAATCCACAATTAACTGATGTTGAAATTAATGGTTTGTTACTCGTGATTTACGGAATGGAGAAGGAATCGAATTTATCCCGCAACTCCATCAAGACTAACTCTCCTCGGTTGAGGCTCACGGATCGTGAGACGAGACTGGGAGGGGATTTTACCTATTAAGCATTTTCATTATTGTGACTATGTATTTTTTTGGTCACTTAACTCCTCCATCCCTATAAGAAGAAATATTTGGGGTATAATTGACAAAAGTTTCTTTTAACAGAATTGATTATAACATTACATATTACACAAAACAGTTTTCTCGGTTACACATCACGTTCGTAATAATTGTTTAAAAATTACACAACTTGCTGTGCTCTTCTTATTTGCACACATTTTGTTATATTATAGCCGATACAGGAGGAAATTATAATATAAAGGATTACGGTCCATGAACTAGGTAACAGTATCTGAAATTTATACATTGGGGCAGGATTTGTTTATGGTTTCCCTATTTTAAGTTGTTGGAGGTCTCTTAATGACAATTTGGAATTCTGTATCTGTGTTGGGTTGATTTTTATTCGGGAGATGTTTAACAATGAGGGTTGATCGACGGTTTTCAATTCTGGACTTATTAATGTTACGTTCCTGTAAGGTATAGCTGCTTTTCCAGGATTTAGTATATACGTTTCTTTTACAATTTCCGTGAAATTTCCGGAGTCTGTGCCAATCGTTATTTTTTCCTCGTGTAGAGAATACTAAGAGATACTGATTGAGATTTTCAATTAATTGAATATCGTTAGTTTCTATTTCTAGTTCGATATAAACACAGTACAATATTCTTTTCACAACGTGACTCAGAAGGTATAATAATGTGTTTGGAGCAAACATACGGCTCTCCAATTTCACAATTTGTTGAAAGCAATTTTTCATTTACGGGCGACACCAAGAAATAGGTGGCGGATGGAACAATTGTTACAAAATGGTCTTCGTAACTCGTTGGCACTGACTTCAGAAAATACGATTCATAATTATCGGTACCAACTATCGGGATGTCGATAAAATATATTATCTCTTCAGGTCCAAGGAAACTCTTGACTGAATGGCAAATAATTCGCTCTCACTGTACTCAAGTAACTGAGATCCGTAGAATTTCGATTAATTTTCCAACTGTTCCCTCAGAAGGTTTTATGATGCTAAGGTGTAATGTGCCTTGCCTACTGAACGCTATAGAGCTTTCTACATCTTGAGAAATTTCAAAGATGAATTGGAGAATTTCGTTTTGGTGTATTAAGGTCTGTTCTGTATGAGGGACGTGAAGGGGAAAAAAATTGTGCGTATGCGTCCAGTAACATTTCATCTAACAGCTCGTCTGCATTTTGCTCTATCAGTGGACTGATTTCATTGGTATTTAATTCAACTCAGGTTAACGCGTCGGCTACATGATTGGCAGAACCTGGCTTATACTTGATTTCGTATTCAAATTCTTTCAATTTCAATCGCCACCTAAATAATTTAGGAGTTAGTTCCTTGGAAGAGTTAAGCCATTGTAAGGGCTTGTAGTCTGTGTATAGTGTGAATTTTCGCCCATACAGATAAGGCCTAAATCTTTTCGTAGCAAATAAAACTGCTAACAATGCCTTTTCTATGGTCGAAAGTCGTTATTTCCGACTCATTTAGGGTTCGATCGGAAGGTCTTGTCCGCTTTTTATTTGGCTGAGTGCAGCACCTAGAGCTACATTTGAGGCGTCAGTTAAACGGTATGGAAAATCGGGATACTGCAGTATAGGCTCCTTGGTCAGTAAATTTCTACAGGTTTCAAAGCATTCCAAGTACTGCGGGTTCCATGGGTCTATTATGGCTCTCTTTTTTAGCGACTGGATGAAAGGTTTGGTAATTTTAGCGAAATCTTTGATGAACTTTCGGTAATACCCAAGAAGTCCTAAAAATCCTTTTATCTCCTTTGTTGTTTTAGGAAGGGGAAAATTGGGGATGGCTTTTATTTTGTCCGGGTTGGGTTTTACACCTTGGTCACTGATCACGTGGCCTAAGTACCCTACTTCCTTGCAGAGGAACTCCGTCTTACCTAATTGGATTTTTAGATTTGCCTGTCTCAATCGGTCGAAGACCTTTCGCAAACTCACAAGGTGTTCTTGTAAGCTGGCGCTATAGACAAGGACATCATCCAAATATACCAAACATATTTCGTTGTTAATACCTCGTAATACATTGTTCATCAAGTGTTGAAAGGTAGCGGGGCTGTTTTTTAATCCTAAAATCCTTTTTAAATTAATCCTTTTAATTTTTTCATATTACCAATTTGAATTTTTACTTGTTTTATTGAAATGGCAAGGCTAACGTGCGAGTCTTGAAGAGATCATCGCATTCAATGTTCGTGACAAAATTTATTCGGGAAGTTCCGTGGGCCGTGTTAACGAAAAATGGTTCTATTTTCATTTTCGATGGGAAATATTTTTCGGATATTTTGGGGTTAACGTAACTCTTTGAACTGCCCGTATCAATTAGGATTTTCAAATTCTGTTTGGAGAATATATACAGGAGTTTGTTTATCCTATTGTCCAGATTCATTAAGTGGATCTGTTTGGGGGACCAGTGTCTCCTAAAAAATGTTCCGATTGCTGTGGTGTTTGAGGATTTTGGTTATTTTCATTTAGATTTAAATTGTCGAAATTTTGTTGTATTTGTTCGTCGAACTTGTGACGTACTTGTGGAATTGTCTCACAATTCCCGCGTACAGAACACTCGTGAAGGTCGTGTCTGGGCCCAAAAGAAAAGAATAAATCAAACACGCTCAATAATACTCACTCGATCAAATAAATAAAATAATAACTCTCAAGAAGGTAATGGGAAATGAAATTATAAGGCATTTAAGACCCACTTGAATTTAATCGGCAAAACTCGAAATGAATGAAACGAAACGAACTCCTTTTAAAATGAAATAAATAACCTATGCTCGGATTGTATTAAATGACAATAAAAGGGACAATGGGGAAAATGAAACACAAAGCTCTGATCGATTACCTTACTTCACAAACCAAAAAGGGGAAATTAAACACTGACTTTCAGGAAAACACATTCGCTTGAGGCGCCGCTAGTCGTTGTGATAACAACTGCCCGGTCGGCGCTAATTTAAACAGCAGCGGTCTGCACGGGTGGCGGTCAGTGTTGCCACCTCGCGCAGTCTGCCGCGAAAACCATTACAAACTGCGGGTCGTGATAATAGTCTTACTCGTAAGGGTTTTCGTCATGTTTGTTTGGAGGTGTCGTTTCGTAATGTGACAATTCTTCACTGATATTTGATAAGTTAAGGTTTGAGTTCCTGGAACTCATCGGATGACTTCTCACAGGAATAATTTGATTCCCATAGGGCTGATTGGGTCGCGGTGACTGAGTTGAATAAGAGGGACGTGGGGGAACCTGCTGTGTGGTTGTAAATTGCGATGATGGTCTCTGAAAACTGCTTGGGTGTCTGTACGAGTATGATTGTGTTCTCTGGAATTGATAAGGCTGCGTGTGCACATACCTGAGGAGAAATGCATTTATTCCCGAGCCTCCGTTCTTCTTTTTAAATTTAGCTCATTAGGTAACATATTAATTACTTTGTCTAAGTTATGAGGGTTCATAAAGATCCGCCGTACGGGTTTCGCAACCCACGCAGGAATGTTCGCACGGCCAATTTTTGTATAAATTTTATTAAAATTGGTGCCTCAGAAGGCAAGTGATTTTGAATGTAGGCTATTTGCGAGTTCAGGACTCTTTATCACTCTCTCATGATACTCGAAGCAATCCTCGCCAGGTCTCTGCCACAAATCACATAATTCCAATGTGAGCGTATAGACTTCTGACGTGTCTAAATATGCATTTAACAAAACCTCTCTGAGTTGGGGGTAGGTCTCCACATTGTTGGAGAAGACCTTCGCCTCAGCGTATCCGCTAATTTTCGCCAAAATTGACGAGAAAAGATATTTGTTCTGAAAACAATCCTCATCGTTGGGATCGTGAAATTTATTATAAAGACTGTCGCAATTTTTTATGAACATGTTAAGTAATAATTTTTCTCCCTCAAAGTTAGGTATCATCCTCAGATATTCCGGTCTTAATTTGGGACAGGTGATAAATGTTTGATTATTATGATTTATGGTGCGATTCGGGATTTTCCCTGATTGGGGGGGAAGGATATTCCCTAAATTAGGCATTTGAGGAAAAGGAACTTGGGGAAGGGGGATTTCAGCAACGTATGAGTCTGTTGATTTGGCCATTTCCTCTGCAAAGTCTATTCCAAATAGATGTGTGATGGAGGGTGACGGATGAGCCCTACTTTCTTTGATTATAGGAATTTTGAAATGTGTCTTGAACTCGGATGTTAATTTAAAGATACAGAACCACAATTAAAATCAATACTTACAGTCTACGTGAAATGTGCAACAATGAAATGAAATATAATAAAATGGAAGATAAAAGTTTTAAAAAAAATTCTTATACTCTAGATTATTTTACTCAATTTTAAATTTAAATCTGCAATTATTACTTTTCTTTTCCTTTAACTTCTTATAATACAATTTATTAGTTATTACAATTTTCAATTATTTCCTTTTCCTTTCAATAACTTCTTAATGTACGACTTCTCAATTTACAAAATTTTCAATTTATTTATTTTCTTTCACTTAAACTTTTCTTAGTAAAAAAAATTTTCAATTTATTTCTTCTTTCCTTGATATAATATTTCAATTTCTTTCTTCTTTTCTTTTCTCTTACGTTGTCTTTGTTTAAATTTATTTTTTTTTGCAATTAATTTTCTTTTTTTACACTAATTTACGAAGAGAAGTGTACTTACAGTATCGTAAGACACTGTTTCATCTCCGGAGTCCAATTGGGTCGTCTCGTGTAGATTTGGTCGGGTACGATATTCCCTCGTCCAACGAGTCCAAATTTTCAGCAGCAGCTCTCAGTACGATATGCCTTCGTCTGGGCTGATCTTCTCTCTTCGGTTCGACGGTCGCAATATGCCTTTGCTTCTTTCCGAGCGAAAAAGAGTGTGCTGGATGAAATTTCGATTTTCGTTTCTCGTCTCCTGTTGTTCGTTTGAAACTTTTGTGATGTTCGTTCACAAAATTGTCGTTTCAAAATTTGTCCTACTGACTGCGCCAGTTATGGGTGGGAACTTGAGAAGTCCGTTTTTAAAAAGCACAATTTATTCAATCCACAATTAACTGATGTTGAAATTAATGGTTTGCTACTCGTGATTTACGGAATGGAGAAGGAATCGAATTTAGCACGCAACTCCAGCAAGACTGACTCTCCTCGGTTGACTCTCACGAGACTGGGAGGGGATTTCACCTATTAAGCATTTTCATTATTGTGACTATGTATTTTTTGGTCACTTGTCTTATATATAAGTTAAGTTCTTCTTGGGACGAAGAGAGGCAAAGGGAGACATTCCTTTTCAATAGTTGAGTAGCGTTTTTACACGTCGTTCAAAGTACAACTAGCGTATGCTATCAGCAGGTCTCCACCCTTAACGTTCTGGCTAAGCACTGCTCCCAACGCAACGTTGCTAGCGTCTGTGGTGAGTGTGAATGGTTCATTAAAATTAGGGTATTGCAGTATTGGATCGTTTGTTAGGAGCGTCTTACATGTTTCCAAAGCCTCTATGTAATCTGTGTCCTCTATGTTGATTTTACTGTTTTTCTTTAGTCGTTGTGTTAATGGTTTAGTGATTTCGGCGAGATTTTTCAAAAAGCGACGATAATAGCCGAGCAAACCGAGCAAAATTTGTCCTACTGACTGTGCCAGTTATGGGTGGGAACTTGAGAAGTACGTGTTTAAAAAGCCCAATTTATTCAATCCACAATTAACTGATGTTGAAATTAATGGTTTTTTACTCGTGATTTACGGAATGGAGAAGGAATCGAATTTTGCACGCAACTCCAGCAAGACTAACTCTCCTCGGTTGACTCTCACGGATTGTGAGATGAGACCGGGAGGGGATTTCACCTGTTAAGCATTTTCATTATTGTGACTGTATTTTTTGGTCACTTATCTTATATATAAGTTAAGTTCTTCTTGGGGACGAAGAAGTTTTTAAAAAGAAACTTTTAATTTTCCACAAATAAATTTTAAATTACAAACGTTAGACAGGAACAGATACTGACGGCAAGACAGCTAAATGAGTACACACTGAGCTGAGCTCGTGAGGGGGTTTATGTAGGTTCGCACAGCCTACGCAGCGACTTAGTTTGCTGCGTTCGCATGGCTGGCAATGAGTCACCTTGTTTACGAACTGTTGCAGGTGGCTTCCTAGAATACTGTGTCACATCAAGTTGTCAACCATTATTCACAATATAACTCCTCCCCCCTTAGAGAAAAAAAATTAAACAATATCGCAATAATAATGGTAATAGTAATAACGCTGTAAACAGTAATAGAAAAATATGCTATATACAATTTAGCTGGTGACAGAATTATGTTTCCTCTTAATTTTGAATTTGATTACAATAAAGAGAATAAAACTTATACACATTAAATACAGTGCGATTGTCCAAAGGCTCGGCACAGCTACATCTGAAATTAGTGATCTTCCCGAAATGTGTGCGTTACTGGATATTACTGAGGCTAGCACGAGATCCTTTAAATTGATTTCTTCGTTTGTCTGAAGGACATTCTTAATCCAAAGATTTACCTCATTCATTGTAATTGGTTTTCCAGATATTGCTTTGTGGGCCGCAAACAAAGTTTTGTTTTTATAAAGCAAATGACCCTTTCCTGGTTTAGCCAAATACACTCCTCGTAAAGTCTTAATTTCTACGCTGTCCTTTTCGACAATCGTTACAACGTCACTGTGAGGAAATATTAAAAGAAATTGGTTAGTATCTGTCAGAAGCTTTACAAAATTGTCGTTAATCTCGACTTTAACATATTTACAGTGATCCCCTATTTTACCAGATCTTACAAATCTGGTTTCACAGATGAAGTTTGCTTCAGTTATTAAGTGTCCCGGACATAGGGTTAACTGATCTATTTTACACATGTTTTTTGTAAGCTAAGTACTTCTGACGAAGAGTTGAGAAGGAATTTTACTTGGGGAATAATGCTATAATATTCGTTGCCTACCTTGGTTGGTATTGGCATTAAATGTTGAAGTTCAAAGTTAACAGGATTAACAAGGGGAATGTTGAGGAAATATATTATTTCTCTCTGACTAACGATGCATTGGACTTTGATTTGACTTTGAATGAAATTTAAATTGTTCTCTTCAACACTCAGAAACCTGGGACCGTAAAATGAGGATAATCTTTTTAATTCCTTGTAAAGCTGTTGCGTGTTCAAGATGCTTGGGTGCAGTTTGCGTAATTTACAGAACGTCAAAGAGTTCTCCACATCTTGGACGATGTTTATTATTAGGTTCAGCATGATTTGGAAATGTTCCAGCAAATCATTGGTTGCGCGAACGTGCGTGGATTCACCCATGTGAGACTGTTTGAGAAATCTCAGTTCCTTTCCCAATTCCCTATTGTTATGGTTAATAACTTCCATAGTTTTGTTATAATTTGCTATCATGGCTTCGTCTATTGAATATTTGAGTTTGGAGGTCCTCTTGGTTTTGCCTAAGATGGGCTATAATGGTGTTATATTTCTTTTCATCCTCTGCTTCTAAATTTCCTGTGATAAATTTGATCAAGGATCCTAAACCATCGATTAGTCCCCTCATGGATCTCGTTTGATTTTTTGGAATGATGAAATTTTGTAGTTTTTGGTCTATTATTTGAAAAGTAAAATTAATTGAGGTTATTAGCATATGTGCAGTACCTATCCAGAATATTATTGAGGGATGAAATGAAAGGCTGCACAGCGCTGAAATACTGCTGGTGTTCGTTACACAGAGTCCAAATCAAATGAACATGTATAACTGCTAGGGGTTATTTACCTGGAGATGAAGGCGACTCTGTTTCCCCTCGACGGGCTTCTAAGATATTACCGGGCTGCTTCTCCACCAGGGGAACCATAGTCCTCTGAAAATCTGTGGTCGTCTCCACTCTCGGGGTCTCGGGGAAGCGCTGTAGACTTCCAGAAATTGTTTCACCTGTTGAATGCCATTCCGCCTCGCAATGCGATTTTGTGTTTTTCTGGTGAAAGCGTATTTATTGAATTTGTTCATAATTCCCTTGACCATACTTTTTGGCATGACGAAGGGCAACAAACCCTCTTGTTGCATTAAATTTATTCTGGCTTGCGCGTGAGGACCTAGCTCATCCAGCATCCTCTCAACCGTCAAACCGCGAGGTGCCATTACGAATCTGATGGAAAAATGGAGACCCGATAAACGGCTTCTGCTTCGGAGCGTCGAATGAGGACGCGGCGTGTTCCAGATGTAGGCCGTCCGAAGGGGTCCTAATAACCGCAGACGTTGAAATACGTGTGGAGAAGACTCGACGAGTGTCACGGCTACTCTCCGCTGCTCTCACTATACCAACCTTTGGTTCATCGTTCCCAATACTCGCTCAACTTGTTAACCCTTTTCCTTGAGATGAAGGCGACTCTTGTTTCCCGTCGACGGGCTTCTAAGATATTACCGGGCAGCTTCTCCGCCAGGGGAACCATAGTAATCCGAAAATCTGTGGTCGCCTCCACTCTTGGGGTCTCGGATGGTTGGGGTGGCTGCTGAGGCTCTTCTTGTACAGATTCACTGAGAAGCGTGTTGGGTTGAGTTGGTGGGTGTGGAACTGGTGTAACTATTCGGGTGGGTGGCATTCGATTCGTTGATTCTAGGTCTTCTCTGTTGGTACTGCTTCTGTCACTCATAAACGGCGTTGGAAGTGTAAAAGAACATTCGTATTTCTACGTTTAATGGCTCCTGTGATGAAGGCTCAGCGTCAGGTAGCGTTTAGCGCATAAAATTATGGTTGCATTCCGCCAGAAATTCGTCGTCGCTCAGGTCCATCGACATTTCCATGACGTCTGCCACCAGTCGTTTAATACGTTCTTGGATCATCTCTTGGTCGCTGTCTGGCCTTGAAGCACTGAAGACTTCCTAAAATTGTTTCACCTGTTGAATGCCATTCAGCCTCACAATGCAATTTTGTGTTTTTCTGGTGAATGCGTATTTCCTGAATTTGTTCATTATTCCCTTCACAAACCCTCTCGTTGCACTTAATTTATTCTGGCTTGTGCGTGAGTACCTAGCTCATCCAGCCTCCTCTCAACCGTCAAACAGCGAGATGCCATTACGAATCTGATGGAAAAATGGAGACCCGATAAACGGCTTCTGCTTCGGAGCGTCGAATGAGGACGCGGCGTGTTCCAGATGTTGGCCTTCCGAAGGCGTCGTGTTACGGGGGGTAGGAAATTTGGAGATGCTTTTTGAAGAGCTGCTGACTAAGGCAAAAATTACGGCAATCGCGCCGGGGATTCGATCCACAATCCTCAACTTACGTCGAGAATTATGAATCGACCGTCTTACCGCAAGACCACGATGAACCGCTTGCCTTCAATGGGAGTCAGTCAGCACATCTCCCCCCCTCGTCTTTTAACCGCTACTCCTGGAGCGGACTCTTTTAAGGAAAGAATTTACAAGAGTTGAGCGAATCCCCGGAAAATCCGATCTTTGATTCGAGAAACGAGAGGGCTACAAGGAAAGTCTTCGTTCTTTCGCATTGTAGTAGGCGCGTCGCCCATTTTACCTTCGCGCTGGAACTTTCACAGCGTCAGCGAATCCCGGACCCGAGAACTCAATGACATTAAATGTCGCCCGAATATTCTCCTTCATTGATTGTTCCAAGCTGCTCACCGATGTTATAAGTGCTCTCTGGTTCTGACATATCATGTCCCTAAGCTTCTCCATATCGTTAGCATCTGCACCTCCATAAAGGACCCTAGCTAAGCTCCAATCGTATGATAGAATACCATGCGGATAGTTCATTGTGCAAATCCCGGGAGCAGATCTGGTTGTTCGCTTCATCCGGATCATAATATCTGCATTCACCTCTTGGTCGAGAAGAACCGAGTCACAAATCCCAACTTTCAGTACATTCATGCACACCCATCGCCTGTCAGATAAGGACAATGAGTTGAAGAGTGCTTTTGGAGTCAGGAGTCCTTGAAATCTTGAATCTGTCAACCACTTATCAATCCCCCAATTAAGTTTTTGTTGAATATCATGTAAAAACAACTTCACGTATGGTCTGGTGGTCAGATTGAGCTGAGTTTGGTTTATCCAATGCTCGTTGAGTGATGTTCCCTTACATTCCTCACAATTACCCTGCAGAGGTATAATCCTATGTTGTGAGTCATCAGCTTGCACAACTGACGGCAAGATACTCATATCCCTTGTTATTGATCCACGAGTTGCGGATTGGTTGTCATGTAGTGAGCGAGTAGGAATATGGTTCCCACCGAAATTGTTTTGTGTGAGATAACCCCCTTGAGAGACATAGATAGCACCTGGTGAATAGGGTTGAGGAGCGTTACCAATTGATCTTGAACCATGATCAGGGAGCAACGCATTAAGGGTTGATGGTGGGGGCTGTTTATTATTCATGAGGGAAATCACCAAATTGGTAAGATATTCCATTCTCCTTGTTTGTGCGTCATTCATTGTTCTCAAAGACTTATAAACTCCATGTCTCCAATCGAACCTATAATCTCCCTCTTCCTCCGATCATGTGGACTTGATCTGATGTCTCCCAGCAATGATATGAAGTTCCGGATACTAGTGTAAGTGACATTTGCCCTCATAAATTGTTTGTTCAACTGGTCACGTAGCTTCACTGCATCCAGAAAGGCTGATGAAAGTGAGTTAATGAGGTAGTCTGACTCTGATGGCTTTTCTCCGACATCTACTTCAGCCTGGAGAATGTGCGTAATAGAGCTGATGGAGTTATTAAGTGCTAGAAGACTGGCCTCTAGACTTCTGTTCATATTGAGTGTCCAAATAGTGGATGGAGGTATCAGCTCAACTTCCACTTGGTGTGGCCACTTAAGGCTTGTCACCCAGACAGGTGGCTCACGTATCAGGGCGGTTGCAAGATCCAATTTCAGCGCTGAATCACCCACTGCCCCGACTGAAGGGGGATGCCCGGAACTGGTTGAGGTCCCGATCGACCACGATGAACCGCTTGCCTTTGATAGGAGTCAGTCAGCACATCTCCCCCCTCGTCTATTAACCGCTACTCCTGGAGCGGACTCCTTTAAGGAAAGAATTTACGAGAGTTGAGCGAATCCCCGGAAAATCCGATCTTTGATTCGAGAAACGAGAGGGCTACAAGGAAAGTCTTCGTTCTTTCGCATTGTAGTAGGCGCGTCGCCCATTCTACCTTCGGGCTGGAACTTTCACAGCGTCAGCGAATCCCGGACCCGAGAACTCGTCTCATTATTTTTCTCTCTTAATTTTTTTAATTTTTCTCTCTGGGCCTCTTCTTTTTCTTGGAAAGAAGAAATTCGACCACTAGTTGGGCGCCATTGTTACGGGGGGAAGGAAATTTGGAGATGCTTTTGAAGAGCTGCTGACTAAGGCAAAAATTACGGCAATCGCGCCGGGGATTCGATCCACAACCCTCAACTTACGTCGAGAATTATGAATTGACCGTCTTACCGCAGGACCACGATGAACCGCTTGCCTTCAATGGGAGTCAGTCAGCACAGTCCTAATAACCGAGGACGTTGAGTATAAGTCCGAAGAAGACTCTACGAGTGTCGCTGCTACTTCCCGCTGCTCTCACTATACCAACCTTTGGTTCATCGTTCCCAATACTCGCTCAACTTGTTAACCCTTTTCCTGGAGAAGAAGGCGACACTGTTTCCCCTCGACGGGCTTCTAAGATATTACCGGGCAGCTTCTCCACCAGGGGAACCATAGTCCTCTGAAAATCTGTGGTCGTCTCCACTCTCGGGGTCTCGGGGAAGCGCTGTAGACTTCTATAAATTGTTTCACCTGTTGAATGCCATTCCGCCTCGCAATGCGATTTTGTGTTTTTCTGGTGAATGCGTATTTTTGGAATCTGCTCATAATTCCCTTGACCATACTTTTTGGCATGACAAAGGGCAACAAACCCTCTTGTTGCATTAAATTTATTCTGGCTTGCGCGTGAGGACCTAGCTCGTCCAGCATCCTCTCAACAGTCAAACCGCGAGGTGCCATTACGAATCTGATGGAAAAATGGAGATCCGATAAATGGCTTCTGCTTCGGAGCGTCGAATGAGGACGCGGCGTGTTCCAGATGTAGGCCGTCCGAAGGGGTCGTAATAACCGCAGACGTTGAAATACGTGTGGAGAAGACTCGACGAGTGTCACGGCTACTCTCCGCTGCTCTCACTATACCAACCTTTGGTTCATCGTTCCCAATACTCGCTCAACTTGTTAACCCTTTTCCTTGAGATGAAGGCGACTCTTGTTTCCCGTCGACGGGCTTCTAAGATATTACCGGGCAGCTTCTCCGCCAGGGGAACCATAGTAATCCGAAAATCTGTGGTCGCCTCCACTCTCGGGGTCTCGGATGGTTGGGGTGGCTGCTGAGGCTCTTCTTGTACAGATTCACTGAGAAGCGTGTTGGGTTGAGTTGGTGGGTGTGGAACTGGTGTAACTATTCGGGTGGGTGGCATTCGATTCGTTGATTCTAGGTCTTCTCTGTTGGTACTGCTTCTGTCACTCATAAACGGCGTTGGAAGTGTAAATGAACATTCGTATTTCTACGTTTAATGGCTCCTGTGATGAAGGCTCAGCGTCAGGTAGCGTTTAGCGCATAAAATTATGGTTGCATTCCGCCAGAAATTCGTCGTTGCTCAGGTCCATCGACATTTCCATGACGTCTGCCACCAGTCGTTTAATACGTTCTTGGATCATCTCTTGGTCGCTGTCTGGCCTTGAAGCACTGAAGACTTCCTAAAATTGTTTCACCTGTTGAATGCCATTCAGCCTCACAATGCAATTTTGTGTTTTTCTGGTGAATGCGTATTTCCTGAATTTGTTCATTATTCCCTTGACAAACCCTCTCGTTGCACTTAATTTATTCTGGCTTGTGCGTGAGTACCTAGCTCATCCAGCCTCCTCTCAACCGTCAAACAGCGAGATGCCATTACGAATCTGATGGAAAAATGGAGACCCGATAAACGGCTTCTGCTTCGGAGCGTCGAATGAGGACACGGCGTGTTCCAGATGTTGGCCGTCTGAAGGCGTCGTAATAACCGCGGACGTTGAGTATAAGTCCGAAGAAGACTCTACGAGTGTCGCTGCTACTTCCCGCTGCTCTCACTATACCGACCTTTGGTTCATCGTTCCCAATACTCACTCAACTTGTTAACCCTTTTCCTGGAGAAGAAGGCGACACTGTTTCCCCTCGACGGGCTTCTAAGATATTACCGGGCAGCTTCTCCACCAGGGGAACCATAGTCCTCTGAAAATCTGTGGTCGTCTCCACTCTCGGGGTCTCGGATGGTTGGGGTGGCTGCTGAGGCTCTTCCTGTACAGATTCACTGAGAAGCGTGTTAGTTGGAGTTGGTGGGTGTTGAACTGGTGTAACAGATTCACTGAGTAGCTCATCCAGCATCCTCTCAACCGTCAAACCGCGAGTTGCCGTTACGAATCTGATGGAAAAATGGAGACCCGATAAACAGCTTCTGCTTCCGAGCGACGAATGAGGACGCGGTGTGTTCCAGATGTTAGCCGTCCGAACGGGTACCGCAGACGTTGAGTATAACTGCGGAGAAGACTCGACGAGTGTCGCTGCTACTTCCCGCTGCTCTCACTATACCGACCTTTGGTTCATCGTTCCCAATACTCGCTCAACTTGTTAACCCTTTTCCTCGAGAAGAAGGCGACTCTGTTTCCCGTGTACGGGCTTCTATGATATTACCGGGCAGCTTCTCCATCAGGGGAACCATAGTACTCCGTAAATCTGTGGTCGTCTCCACTCTCAGGGTCTCGGATGGTTGGGGTGGCTGCTGAGGCTCTTCTTGTACAGATTCACTGAGAAGCGTGTTAGTTGGAGTTGGTGGGTGTTGAACTGGTGTAACTATTCGGGTGGGTGGCACTGGATTCGTTGATTCTAGGTCCTCTCAATTGGTAAGGCATCAGTCACCCATATACGGCGTTGGAAGTGTAAAGGAACATTCGTATTTCACTTCTACGTTTAATGGCTCCTGCGATGAAGGCCCAGCGTCAGGTAGCGTGTCGCGCGTAAAATTATGGTTGCATTCCATCAGTATGTCGTCGTCGCTCAGGTCCATCGACTTTTCCATGACGTCTGCCACCAGTCGTACGAGTATAAAACGTTCCTGGATCACCTCTTGGTCTCTGTCAGGCCTTGAAGCGCTGTAGACTTCCATAAGTGTGTTGTGTTGAAACCGATGAAGCTGTTGATTTCGGTTGTAGTCTTCGGAATCGGGTAGTTTTTTATCGCACCAATGTTTTTCGGATCTGGCTTGACTCCCTCAGGGGTTTCCAAATGGCCTAAATAATGCACTTCTCTACGAAGGAAGTTGGTTTTATCTATTTGACAAAATTCGATATCATGCCTACGATTCTTCATTCCTTTGTAGATGAGCAAACGATGACGAATTTGAGAGGTGTTGAATGACTGTATTTGATCGTCGGTAATTCCATCATTGAATCGTTTGGGTAGGAAGACTTTTGTCGATTCGTCAAAAAAATTCGTGAAATTCGTTTTCATGTTTAACTAATTTGAAAACAAAATTTTCTTCGATACATTTTTCGTATTTTCTTCTCTACAAAAAAATTAGTTTTAATTACTGGTAGAGCAACCATCTAGCGATTGCTTTAACTCGATACGATGTGCAGCTTGTGGGGTGGTGGTCGTGGGTGAGGCAATGTGTTCCTGGTCAAATTGGTAGCAGCAGGGTCATGAATTTCGGGCATCCGATATTTTCGACATTGACGAAAGAAAGGATGGACCTGAATCCATTTTTCTGCAAAAATGTCCGCAGAAAATCAATTGTTTGCTCTCCTTTCATATAGACTGTACTGTACTCACATAGAGTACTCGCCAAAATACTTAACAGTTCAGTGTATTCCACAAACCCCTTCTCCCAGGGTATCATATGGTAATGGTTTGTTACCCACTGGTTCGCGCTCCTCAATTTTGCACTTTGAATGACGAAGCCTCGCGGAGGTTTGAAGATCCAGTGATCGTGAGAATGATGGTTGATATCGTAGACAGTAAGCTCTTTGACCAAATAGTTCATAATATTGTCAAAAAAGCACTGTATATCCACGATGCAAGAGCTCATAATTACGGTTTGGGACATGGTGCTGCAGTTGCTGTTTCGTCCAAACGGCTTTCGTGGTTGAATGGAGACTGACGTTAAGAAGTCCAGTCAACGTGAGAACACACTATCGAACAGCGGAGGTGGGGGAGAGCCTGTACTAAGATAGTGGCGGAGGGGTTTGGTGAGGGGGGGGGGGGGATCAAGTAAAAACTTGTTACACCTCAATATTGCCAACTGGAGGTGTGGGAGGATCGAACTGAATCGTCGGGAACGATCGAGCGCTCTGTGTACAAGTATCAACTTGTAGAGGATTGCACTCCGCTACATTGGTAGAATAAGTTTTGCTCAGGATTCAACAATATCTGACATGCTAAATTGACTTAGGTTAACTCACCTCAACTAACTAACGTAAACCATTTCACCTTTTTGCGATCCCCGTTGAATTATTTGAACGTAATCGTTGTAAAATCAGTGGGGAACCAGGATCGCGCGATTAATTTCATTACTCTGATCAATTTCCGCCTTCGTCCACACCGAGTGGGAATCTCCACACATTCCTAGCATCACATCGCGAGGCTGAAGTACCCAAACGTAGATGTCCGTTTTAAAAAATCGGACGATAAATTCCTGATCAACTTTCACCTTCATCTTCACAGAGTGGCAAGCGCCACACTTTCCTAACATCTCATTAGGAGGGTTATGTACCCAAATGTACATGTCTGCATTTCTCAATCCCTCAAACACTTTCTGAAGACCCTGAACATGTTGATGGAGACTGGTCGAATAAACGAGTATGTCGTCGACAAAGACAGTGCATATTTCGTTCTGAAAACCTCTCAGGACGTTGTCCATCATTCTCTGAAAGGTTGGGGGTGCGTTTCAATTTGATGAAATCCCGACTCAAGATCAATTGTTGAAAAGTATTGACAGCATCCAAATTTGTCAAGCAACGAAGATAAATCCGGTAGGGGATATATCGTCTATTGTTTTCGCATTAAGACCACGAAAGTCTATTACAAGTCTGAATTTTGGTTTCCCGGAGTTATCCATTTTCTTAGGAACTACCCATATTGGGCTATTATACGTAGGGATATCCGATACCAGGCAGAGTATCGATACCATACTCATATGAGTACTTGGAAAAAAAGTATCGATACCACCCAAATACCGAAAGAAAAGTATCGATACCCCAAAATATCGATTGATACGAGTACTTTCATAGTTCGACTCCAAAGAAGAGCGAAAACAGTAAACAGTCAATAAAAAAATGTTCCAATAGTGTGCTTTGTTTCTAAGAAGTTGCTGCAACGAGATAAGAGACTTCTAGGCAAGGTGGACGTTTCTTAGCGCACTCATATAATATTATTTGACATGAATAACTAAGGGTTATTGGTGGAAAATCGTCGCATAGCTCACTAAAATTCTGCAAGGACACAAATTCTTCATGTACTTACCACACAGGTTCCTAATCAGTCTCCTTCCAGCCATGCTTCAATAAAATCGAATAATACTGAGAGCCAAAACGCGACTAAAGCGTCTTACATGTTTTTGAATTTTAGTTGTAAGCTCTAAGCAGGTAGTAACTGGGGATCATGAAAACTACAGCAATACGTAAAACATTTCTAATCACAATCATTATACAAAAAAAAACAATAACATTAATTATTACGATTTCTTAAAATAGTTGTCAGTCAATTCAGAGTCCCCAAACTTCAGCCTCCAGTCCACTGAGGAACAGTAGCTTGCTCAGATGAGCTGGGGACAGCCTGCTCCTTTGCTGGGTCAAAATTTGACCAGCCCTTGAAAAAAGCCTTTCTGATGGAACCGACGAGGCAACCGGCATTAACATTTGTCGGGCAAGGCTGTATAGAGCAGGATGGCTCATTTTCATGGTCTCCCACTCGGCAAGCGGATCAGCCGTCAAGAGACTGGTCTTCGTGAATAGATATTGAGATAACTCATCCACGGGCTTTTGGGATCTTTTTCCATGGGCAAGCTCCTTGTGGGGGGCCCAGAAATCATACTCCACTGTTGGGGAATTCCTTTCCTCATCCGAACTGCTTCGTTGTTCGCTGGTCTTCAGTGTTGTTCTTATTTTGCCCATAGCAGAAGCAGTAGCGACGGGATCTTTGAAATGAATGTTCTTGAAGCGGGGGTCAAGAAGCGTTGAAACCGCAAGGTTGACATTGGCCTCAATTGCAGCAAACCGACTGTCCATCTCTTTCAGAAGAGAATTTTTCACAGCATGAACGGGGGAATCGGTGGGAGCCTGTTGGAGAGTTCTTTGAATTTGTTCTTTTAAGGTAGATATTATAGGTATGACGCTGGATAGAGTGCAATATGTTTCACCTGAAATCTGTCGAGTGATATATTCAAATGGCCGAAGAAGGGTAATCAGGTCTCTCAAAATGGAAAGGTCTCTGCTTGTAGGCATTTCGGGTGCAGTAGTGTCTTCGAAGATCATTTGGCTTAAAACAGGAGCCATCTCGATGAATCTTTCTATCATGTAAAACTGGGAATTCCAACGTGTGGCAACATCAAGTATTAGTTTTTTGATATTGCCTTCGGCCACTCCATTTTTTTTTTTTTTTGGATGTTGCGCAAGTTATCCGACACTTTCACACTGTTCTTGACCCATTTGACAATATTTCTGACTTTCGCTACGATACTGGAAATTTTAGGGTCCTTCAGAGATGGCTCTAAAACCAAACATAGCGTGTGGGCAAGACAATGAACATGACGGTTTTTGGATACGAAGATCTTCATAGCTGATACCATGTTTGAGCCATTGTCTGTGACCACCAACACAATCTTCTGTTTGTCGATACCCCATTTCTCAATCACCCCCTCCAGTTTCGATGCTAAATATTCACCTGTATGTCGGTCAGCTAGTTCAACAATGTCAATATTATAGGAGCGACGTTCTATCCCTTCTAAATAATGAATGGTAACTTCAAGGTAACCCTTTTCATTCATTGAGTCGGTCCATATATCTGTTGTCAAGCAGATATAAGGAATCTGCGATAATTTTGCCTTCATGTTACTCGCAACTGCCTCGTAAATTTCATTCATCCTCCGCTTGAAAGTGTTTGGCGAAGGAATTATGTAGTTGGGCGCAAGAGTTTTGATTAAACATCGAAAGCCGTCACCTTTTATGACATTGAACGGTTGCATATCCCTACATATGAAATAAAGAATTGTTTGGGTCACAGTTTTGTGCTTCTCCCCACCATCTTGATAAGCGGCGAATTTTTTGTAAGCCTTTAATATAGGATTTTCTTTCCGTGAATCGTAGTTGTTTTGTATTGTACTTTTCATTAAATTCACTATTTTAACAAATAACTAAATAATAGCGGAGCAGGATAAATGATAAGACGAGTTCGAGTCGTAGCGTAACGTTTTATATATTGAAGTAACGTCAAAGGTACAGGAGTCACACAAAGTGACGTCGTTCTCAAACTTTTTTTTTTTTTTCTAAACTAAAAGGTTCACTTATAAAATGTACAAAACTAAATTCATTTCTTTCCTTGTTTGTCACTTGCAACAGTATCGTCAAGACCGAATGAGAATTTACGAGTGGGTTTGTACTGCCTACCAAAACGTGAGGCTGAGGTTGTGGTTTCGAGATCTTTAGAACCACCAGGAAGGGTTTCTTCGGATTGTCCTTCTTTTCTGATAGGTGAGGAACAGGAGAGGTGAGGGGACAGGTCGAATTTGATGGGTGATGTTCCAACTGAGCCAGTTTGAGTTCCCTGTGGTGACCGTGGTTTTTCAGGAGACTTCGGGATGACCATGGATTTGCGAGGTTGTGCAGCACTTGATGTTGAAGGTCTTAACCAGGTACGGTCGCGACGATAAATTCGACCATCATCAGTGCTGACATCATACGAATTTCCATGGCTCTTCTCGACAACGCCTTTGTTCCATACTTTCCCACTTTGAGGTTTGATGAAAACTTCTTGTCCAACGTCGAGATTTGGTAAAGTTTTAGCTGTCTCGTCATGATGAAATTTGGCGATTTTTCGTTTGTTAACTATCATATTCTGGACTTCTGGAATTAAAAGTTTATTTGACGACGGAATCAGCGTTCTAGTTCTCCTTGACATCAATCTCTGCACAGGGCTAGAATCCATTCCTACTGTTGGCGTGTTCCTCCATTCCAATAATGCTGCATGGAAATCTGTGCCTTCACGAGAGCATTTCCGAAGTATGTTTTTTGCAATTTTCACAGTGGCTTCAGCTTTTCCATTTCCGCGGCTGTGTAATGGTGCTGAGGTTGTATGTAAAAACTCCCAGTCGCTCACAAATTTCCCGAAATCATTTCCAATCAGCTGTGGTGCGTTGTCAGAGATGAGAACCTGTGGTGTTCCATGCCTGGCGAAATTCTTTTAACAAAATTCGATGATAGTAGAACTCTTGATGTCAGGGACTTGTTCAACCTCGAAAAAATCTGAGTATGAATCCACCATCAGAGTGTATTGGCGTTTTTCAAACTCAAATGTATCCAGTGAAACACGTTCCCATGGTAGTGAAGGAATTCTGTGAGTCTGCATTGGCATCTTAGATTGATTTGGAGCCAATTCTTGACAAGTTTCACAATTCTTGAGGGTGTCCTTGATCTGAGAACTCATGAATGGCCAAAATAAAGTGTCTCTTGCCCGTCGAAGCGATGCATTTTGTCCGATGTGGCAGAGATGAATTTTTCGAATAAACTCTGGTCGCAGAGTTTGCGGGACGACTATTTGATCTCCTTTGTAGATTATTCCATCTTGGATGCTCAACTCGTCTCGGAAATCCCAATAGACTTGCAGGCAAGATGGTAGTCGTTCCTTATGAGGCCAACCGTCTTTGATGGCAGATGCGAGTAACGGTAGAACATCATCTTTGGCAGTCTCAATTTTCACTTTTTCAAGGCTTTCCTGAAGAATGTTAATGTTTGCAGAGTTCTTGATAGATTCTAACTCTTCGTAAATCCCATCCATTTGGTAGACTTCTTCTAAACGAGGATCTTCTGTTGATATGAGTTGTAGCCAGGAGAGAGCATCAGCGATGTACATTTTCGACCCTTTGAGAAATCTGACATCTAAATTGAAACGCTGTAGGCGTAGCATCATTCGCTGTAGCCTGATTGGAGCTTCAATGAGTGGTTTTTTGAAAATGTTTACAAGTGGGCTATGATCGGTCTGCGCAATCAGTTTTTTACACCCAATGATGTACCCTGAGTATCTAGAACAAGCAAAAACGAGACTTAGGCATTCTTTCTCGATCTGTGCGTAGCTCTGTTCGGTATCTGTGAGGCTTCTTGATGCATATGCAATTGGGCGATCTGCTTGAAGTAATACGCAACCGAGACCCTTTTGTGACGCATCTGATTGAATCATAATTGGCTTATTTGGATCAAAGTATGCAAGTACTGGCGCCTTCACGATGCATTCTTTGACTGTGTCAACTGCCTTTTTCTGAGGTTCCCCCCACTCCCATTCTCGACCTTTCTTAGTCAATTGACGAAGAGGTTCGCAAATGGCTGAGAGATGAGGAACAAATTTGGACGTGTATGTAGTGAGCCCAATAAAACTTTTGACCTCAGTGACGTCAGTAGGGTATTTCATATCCACGACGGCTTGAACTTTTGCTGGATCTGGTCGTAAACCGTCTTCCCCAAGGACATGACCCATGTATTTTACCTCTCTTTGTTTAAATTTTATTTTATCTTTGTTGAATTTCAGGTTTGCTTTGCGTGTTCTTTCTAGCAGTTTTTCAAACGCGTTGTCATGGTTCCGTGATGCTTCTTCGTCATTTTTACCTCTGCCGATGACCAAAATGTCATCCTGGATGATCACAATATCTTTGAGATCAGCGAATACTTCGTGTAAACGGCATTGGTATACATCACTGGAAACTACGAGTCCAAATGGCAAACGCAAAAAACGGAATCTGCCGTAAGGTGTCCAAAAAGTTGTCAATTTGGAGCTTTCTTCTGATAATTTTAAATTCCAAAAACCATCCTTGGTATCAACGACTGTCAAGAATCGTGCGCCATTAAGCTCTGGCATTATGCTTTCAATGGTAGGAATTTCGTATTTTGTTCGTCTCAATGCTTGGTTGAGGTGCATTGGATCTAAACAGATACACAGCTTTTTTGGTGTCGTTACCAATACAATGTTGCTTATCCAATCAGTGGGACCCTTCTCTTTCACTATGATGCCCTTCCGAACCATATCATCTAGCTTTTCTTTCAGTTCAGCGCGTAAAGGTACCAGGATCCTGCGTGGTTTCTGCTTGACAGGATGGTACATCGGGTCCACGCTTAGCTTGCACTCTCCTTCGAGGCAACCAATACCAGAGAAGACATCCTTATATTTGCTTAATATCTCATTAGCGGGTGCTGGTATGGCTTCTTCCATCTGCTTTATCTCGGTCAGCTTCACAAGACCTAGCATCTCACAGCTATCTGCAGAAATCAAGGGTAGCTCTTTTTTTGTAGAGTTTAGCTTTCCCACGACCTGAAATTTGAGCGTGCATTTAGCATGTTTACTTGCTACTGGCAGGCTGAATTCTCCGATTGGCTTGATTATTCCTCCTCCAAAAACTCTA
Source organism: Pachypeltis micranthus (assembly GCA_020466155.1). Classification (NCBI taxonomy): domain Eukaryota; kingdom Metazoa; phylum Arthropoda; class Insecta; order Hemiptera; family Miridae; genus Pachypeltis; species Pachypeltis micranthus. The sequence continues at coordinate 76,543,880 of CM035768.1, read as the reverse complement.
ATCGAAACTTTGCTTGGCTGTATCTCGAACTTATTTCCAAAAATTTGCTTGAGAGTTCTGGCCTCTACCACATTGATTGTGGCACGACTGTCGAGCTGACATTCTACTGCTTTCACGTGCTTTCCAGCGTAGAAATCAAGCGTAGCTAACCATACTCTCTTTGATTTGGAAGTATTGAGATTGCTGACGGATTCTATCTGCAGTGCTTCATCTGACGCAGAATCACATTCGTCACTTTCGCCTGAATCATCGTCCAGCTGCTTCACTGCTTTGTGCTTTGGATAGCCTTTTTTTTTCTTGTCAGATCTACAAACTTTTTCCGTGTGATTGTACTTGGAACATATCTGGCACTGATATCCATAGGCAGGACATGATTTTCGATCCTGCTTATGAACAGTACCACAGTACTTACATAGAATTGGTTCGGACTTGCCATAACTTCGTGACTTATTTTGGCGGTTATGACGCCAACTAAGCTTATTTACCTGTTCAGAGGCAGTAGAACCATGTATCTGTTTCATCTGGTTGCTAGCCAGCTCGTTCACTCGACAGGTATTGATTGCTGTATCGAGGGTAAGCTTAGGGTCACAGATCAATTGCTTTTTGGTATCGTCATCCCGTATACCAAGGACTAATCTATCACGTATCATTTCGTCCTCCATAGTCTTGTAATCACACGTTGAGGACAAGTGACGCAAACGACCGACGTAGAAATCAATGGACTCGGACGGATTCTGGACAGCTGACCCAAAAATAAAACGCTCGTAAATGACGTTGGCGGGCAAGAAGTGTCCATCGAGTGCCGTGATAATTTCGTCTATTTTGTTTTCTCTGTCCTCGGTGAGCTTCAGGTTTTTTAGAATCTGACTTGTCTCACGCCCAAGCAAGCATTTAAAAGTTGCAATGCGGATTGGCTCTTCCTTTTTGTCGAGTCCGGAAGCAATCAAATAGTTAGCCCATTCGTCTTTGAAAAACTTCCAATTTTCAACTGCGTTACCTTCTAGCGACATCCGGGACGGCAGCGGAATATTCGTCGACATCTCTTGGCAATGTTCAGGATTTGCTGCTTACTAAACGTACCGAAATTCGTGTCAAACTCCTGATAAGCGAATGTAAACAACACCACGTTGCACCCGAAACAAAAGTCGCGCAAAAACTGCGAGAAACTTATCGACGAACTAAACCGACCAATTTAGCGGCACGCGGAAACACCTGACACCATGTTTTGTATTGTACTTTTCATTAAATTCACTATTTTAACAAATAACTAAATAATAGCGGAGCAGGATAAATGATAAGACGAGTTCGAGTCGTAGCGTAACGTTTTATATATTGAAGTAACGTCAAAGGTACAGGAGTCACACAAAGTGACGTCATTCTCAAACAGTAGTCATCAACATCGTCCACAACCATGCTTGTATCGTCACTGTCAGGTGAAGTAACACTTACATGGACGCTGTCTTTTGAAGTGGAAGGCTGAGAACTTGATAGCAAAGCATTGTTTTGAGCCTTCCCTTTACCTGACGCGGATTTTTCTTCACAAACAGATTGAGTTGGCTCAGTTGACTGGCCTTTCCTATTCGGTAACTGTCCTCGTCCATGACAGCTGGCTTTGTCATCTTTTTCTTGTTTGAGTTGTGGATGTTTCGCCGTAACATGCTTGTGAAGATTGGAGGTGTTCCCGGCATGCTTGACTTCTATCATACAAACTTTGCAAACGGCCAATTTATCGTCTTTTTTAGAAAAAAAATACCACACTGCACTTTTAGGTGGCGGCATTTTGAAATTGAGACACAAAGACACTATCAGAACACAACACGATACATGATGATCAATGACATAGGACAAGAGAGAGAGATTGCAGGGCATCAGCCAAAGCCGAGGGAACAGTGACCTAAGTCGTGGCCACATATGGGCCCATTTCCCATCACCCAAGTTATATAACGGATCCGGCTTTGGCTCCTAGAATGGGTACCGGAATCTTCCGGTACCCTCTACAAATTTGAGGATACTCCTCCATTCATTGCGTCGTATATCATCCCAATCTATGGTTCGTCCTCCTAGTCTTTCTATTCTGGTTCTAAACCATATTGGGCATTCGCATATGAAGTGTTCAACCGTTTCTATTTCCCCACAGGAGCATTCACCCCTAATTGCTGGGTTATATCTATGTAATGTGTTCTGGACTGCATAGTGTCCAGTTAACATGCCTATTAATCTTCTTAATTGTATTCTATTTAGTTTTAGGGCCCATTCCGTCTTTATTTTATTGTAACTCGTGGTCCCTGTGCGCTTGGAGAATTCAAGACCTCTATTATTGTCTATGTCATTGTTAACTTTACTCCATAGGGTATTATTTATGGCCTTCTTGACTGTTGCCATCGTAACACGCCGTATAGGGTTCTGGTCCATAGAAGTGATCGGTCGATCCCTCTTTGGCCAGTATGTCCGCTCTTTCATTCCCACTGTATCCTTTGTGTCCCGGAATCCATTTGACCGTCAAGGTATTTCCCCTGAGTACAAGTTCTTTCCCCTTGTTATTCGTGTCCTCAACTAGTAGGCTCCTAACTATTGGATTGGCCAGCGTTTTTATTGACGATTGGTTGTCTGTGTAAATTGTTATTGTCTTATTGCTCGTGTTCGATGTGATCAGTTTGTCAATACAGTGGTTGATTGCTAAAAGTTCACTCTGGAAGACCGTTGTTTTGGTGCCTAGAGATCTGGATTCTTTCCAATCTATTGCAGGGATGTATATACCCAAACCCGTGTTTCCATGTATTTGGTCCTTCGATCCGTCTGTGTAACATATTATATCTGAGTCATCCTCTACATGTGTTCTGTTCTCCCAAATGTCTTTTGGACATATTTCCGTATTAATGTGCGTCTGAAGTTTGTATATTGTTTTTCTATCGTCTATCGGGTAGTTTGCCGTTTCTATGGAGTGAGACAGGTCGTTCCCGATAGTTCCATGTCCTCTCCAGTTGACTTGTGTCCACTCGTCATTTTTCTTTAATCTGAGGAGGCCCCTCATTGCTTCTTGTAGAACTTCCCATCTGATGGGCAGTACGCCCAGTATCACCGCCAGGACGATGGTCGGTGTACTGTGAAAGGCACCTGACATAGTCATCATTATTGTTCTATCTAGTTTGTTAAGGGAGCAATTCTTGGTTGCTCCCTGCCACCAAACAATTGCTCCATGCACTATTCTTGGTCTCAACACCGCTTGATGGATCCATTTGGCCATCCTTGGGTTCACTCCCCATGTCTTACCTATGATGCCTTTTATTTGGTGTAATAAGGTCCTGCTTTTTTCCGTCACTGTGTTAATATGTTCTTTCCATCTAAGTCTCCTATCTAGGATTACTCCTAAGTATTTGACTTTGTCGACGGTAGGGACTCTAGTATTTCCTATTGTCATTGTTATGTTATTCGTGTCTGTACGTTTCCTGCTAAATATTACTGTGTTCGTTTTTTCCAAATTTATGGATAATCCCCTTGCTTGGCACCAGCTCATTATAGTCTCTATTGCGCCACCGACCGTGGAACATGCTTTATGTGGGTCCCGATGTGGTACCAGGATAACCCCGTCGTCTGCAAAAAATTGACAGTAAAAACCTGCATTATTTATTGCCCTAATTAATTCATCAATTACTAAACACCAGAATAGTGGTGAGAGGCAACCACCTTGTGGTGTTCCTCTTGTCGTACGGTACTGTAATTGTACATTTCCTGCCGTGCAAACCACTTCCCTATTATTTAGGAGTGATGTGCACCATTCCACGACTGTCTCGTTTACTCCTATTGTTCTTAAAGCTCTCGTGATTGCCGTGAAATGTATGTTGTCGAAGGCTCCCTGAATGTCAAAGAAGCAGCCGGCAACAAATTCTTTATTCTTTATTATTTTTTCCTCTATTCTATTGATCAGGTTATGCAATGCTCCCTCCGTGGATTTTCCTACGCTATATGCATACTGTTCCCTGTGCAGGGGCGATGTGGGCATTACATCGTCTCTGATATGCCTATCAATTATTTTCTCAATTATTTTGATAAATATACTGCATAAGTTTATCGCTCTGAAGTCCTTAGCTTTTGGGGTTCCACTTTTACCCGGTTTCGGGAGGAATATGACGTTTGCCGTTCTAAGGGCCTTCGGTATATACCTTAGTCGTACTATGTTTTTTAGATTGTGGTATATTCTATCTCTTAATATGTTTCCGCATTTTTGAACTAATGCTGGGAACAGTCCATCCGGCCCTCCTTTTTTATATGGGGGCATGGAGTCTGTCGCCCAGTCGAAACTTTCTTTATTGAAAAATGTCAATTGGTTGTCCTCGTACGCTACTGATTCAGTTTCCTGCTCATAGCTAAGCTCTGCTGGGCTGTCACTTACTGTGCAGTCAGGAAAATGAGTTTGCATTAGATATTTTAAACTGTTTTCGAGGTTTTCAGTATATGTACCGTCTTGGCGTATCAGTGTACTTATACTCATATTTTTGTGCTTCGTTGTGCTACCTATAATTTTCATTGCTCTGGATGTCTCCGTTATGTTGTTTATGTCTGTGCAGAACGCTTTCCAGCATTCTCTCTTTTGTTTACGTAATTCTTTTTTTATATTCGTTTTTTAGTGTTTTGTACTCTCTCCACTCCTCCTCTGTGCTGTCCCTGTTCACTCGTTTGTGTAGTCTTCTGGTGTTCTGTCTAAGTATTTGTAGGCTATGTTTCCACCACTTTTTGTGTTTGCCCTTTATGTATGAACGTTTGCATGATTTGTGATATGCCTTAGTTAGTATTTCTGTTATGTTAAATAGTTCTGTTTCAGTTTGTTCTCTTGTAGTGCTTGTTGAACTGTAAGTGTGGTTATCGATAATTTCTGATGCATGGTTTCCTATTTCGTTTCTATATTTCTCCCAGTCTGTGTTTTTGGGATTTCTGTATGCTAGTTTTATCCGATTTGGTTCCAGATTTATTTCATATGTGATCAATCTGTGATCCGATAGTATAGATCCGATTTCTACTTTCCAATTTCTTATATATTCATGCATTTTACTATTGGTTAGTGTTAGGTCTATACAGGATTGACCTCCTCGCGCTTGATATGTAGGAGTATCTCCCCTATTTTCTATCTGTAGGTTGTTAGTCATAATACATGTTGCCAACAATCTACCTCTTTGATCCTCGGTGTTACCTCCCCACATACTTGAGTGTGCGTTGGAGTCCGTTGCTATTAACAGTCCGGCGCCGTCTCTGTTGGCTTGTTCTGCTACTGTTGTAATCAGCGAGCTCAGTTCTTCTGGGTGTTGATGTGCCTCAGCATAGTGGGAGACTAGGATGATCTTGTTTCTTTTTCCTTTTGTGTCCTCCGTTGTAAGTCTGACCGTCGTGGTGTCTTTGGAGCAGAGTTCCGTGATCATCAGTGGAGTATACACCCTGTGGATCAGGATACACGCTCTGCAATTATTGTAATTCGGATTTATCAACGTATAGTTACCAAAGTTTAGTCCTTTTTTTTTTTTGTCGTAACTTAACTTCTAGTTTTACCCCTCACTCTTGCCCTCCTCACTCCTAGGCTTTGGTGGGGGTTCTTTATCGTCTTTGAGGGGTGATTCCCCCATCACTGTCACCAGTGATTCGTCGGTGATCACACCCTCCTCTTCCTGCTCCTCCTCGATTCTCAATGCTCCCAGTATCTCTTGGTCACTGGTGCCGTCACTCTCTGCAGTGGCCTTACCCTCTGTTTTTGGTGTGACTTTCTCGTCTACTCTTTTAGTCTTAGGTTGCTCTGGTGTCGTTTTGGGATCTATTACTTTCTTTGTCAGGGAAGGGAACTCAAAGCTAGGTTTCTGACTTGGTTGGTTTCCTCGTCAGTCCACTTCTCACCGTCGTTTTTCTTGATTACCAATCTGCAGTCTGGTGCAGTTTTCTGGCGTTTACCACAAATGGTTGACATTATTAGGTTGCCCGCCTGTACTGCTCGTTTTGTGGCCATTCTCTTTTCGTCTGTGGTAGCTGTTTCCACAGACTGTTCCGATCCTCTCTTTCTTTTGCTGGTGTCGCTGGATTGAAGCGAGACCTGCCTCTTTTTTTCCTCTAGGTCCTTAATGAATTTTTCTTTAAGGAGCCTAACCTGATTTTCGAGGTTTGTCCTTAACTCTCCTTCGGATTGTTTGGCCTCTTGCTCCATTCTGATTATGGTGGAGCCTAGATGCCTCTCTAGTTTTGAGTCGTCTACTAGCACTCATCTTTTTTGTATTTCACAATTGTGAAACCCTCTTTATTATCCGAGGTGCTCTCGCGCCCCGAACTCATTGGGATCGTTTCTGATCCACTAGTTTGTACATTAACTGATTCATCGATTTTTTCCGGGAAAAGATCGATGGCGATGCTGTTTTTGGCTTTTCAGCCACTGTTTGTTTGTTGCGAAGGAGGGATGAATGCACCCCTCCTGACTTTGGTTTATTTCGAGCCGTTAGTCCTGAGGGACCGGGGAGGGACAAACAGCCCCGTTCCCGAACCACCTCTAGACGGCCCCGTTGGCGGGAAGCGACGTCGCCGCGCCGGGCGTTACCCCCGCCCAGCGGCCCCGCCGCCCGGGCGGCTTGTTGACTCGTCCTGATGGTTTTTTTCACTGGTTATTATTCGTGGGGCTGATTGAGAAGAGAAATGGAAATCAGTAGGAGTGAAAGTGAATAGATGTTTTGTTCAGCCCCACGTGTTCTCTAGGTTATACTTATCTGTTTGTCGTATTTCGTACGGTGAAATCGCAAGAAAGCACTTCACTTCACTTCACTTAAACTTAGAGAATTAAAGAAATAAAAACTAGAAAATAAAATAAAAAAGAACAGAAAATAAAATTGCGCTATTTTTGGATATAAGGCAGAGACAAGAACCTCTTCCCACGAGTTCCAAAAGCCGAATCTGACATAGGACAACATCAACAATGCGCCTTCGTTATCACTGATAATGATAAGAGAAAAGAGGAAGAGGGGCAGTTTCCCTGCAGTGCAGCCTCTGTGTTCTGATTCTGATGTAATTTCCCACATCATCGTAAAAATTCCCGTTCCTTGCAAAACTAAACTCATGCGTTTTTGGCTTTCTTAATTGACAATATCAGATCAGTATTCGTTTCTGTTTTCATTTATTTTCCATTCGATACTTTTTCCGATACTGGGAATTTTTATCGATACAAGTACTTGTATCGAATAAAAAATAGATGCCAAAAGTACTTGGTCTCGAAAGAAAAGTATCGATACCCTACTCATATCGATAAGTATCGGATATCCCTAATTATACGGACTGGAACTAGGCCTTACAATTCCTTGGCTTAACATTTCTTCAACTTGAGTTTTAACTTCGTTTCTATAGATTTCTGGATATCGATAGTTTCTCGAATATACAGGGGTTTCGTCTGTAGTGCTGATGAAGTGCTTTACATTATTTGTAAATGTTAAAGGCTCTGCTCTGGGCTGGAAAATATCTTTGAACTCGTACAATAATTTCATTATAGCTTCTTTTTCTAGCTAATTCATGTGCCCGGTTTCTACTTTATTTGGTTCAAACTTAATTTGTTGGCAATCGTAATAGTTTAAATTGGGATTATTTTGTAGTTCTTTTTCTTCGGGCATTTCTCCCAATTTAATTGGCTTTGAAAACATTAACGTTTGTCTTTCGATACTCGTATTAATGGCACCTTTGTGTGCGTAATTGTTTTCTACCTTCACAATACTTTCCGGTATTTCGACACTATTTATTTTTAAATATTGGACTATGCCTTCTCCATTTTTTATGTTTTCTACCGGTACTTTAATCTTCGTAAACGTGCGGGGTTCTAATTGGAAGTTTATTCCGCCTTTTAAACATGGGGGTTTTTTCAATAATTTTCTCATTTAAATTTTCTTTTGCCCATTTTCCATTATTTGTCTCTACAGGACTTTCATTATTTCGTGCCCCCATAACAATTCCTTTTGTAATTTTTCTATTATTTTCCTGTACTAATTTATCGTTTTCCTCTTTTATTTTTCTTTTTTCTGCTAGGTCGTTACTCGGTACCATATCCCCTGGTACGTTTCGACTTTTATTCCTTTCGCGCAACTCATTCTCTTTTTCCTCCTCCTCTAAAAAATGCAATGGCAATGTTTTTGATTTATATGGGGAAAAGGGAAAATAATGAACGAGAGACGCGCACGTTACGGGATATTTCAAGGAGCTAATTTTATTCTGCACACACAAGTAATCGATAGCAGTAAACATCGATGCATATCAAATCGATATTCAACACTCCCCTTCAATTTGAACTAGGTCAGAAGTGAAAATTGGCAGTAATAAAAAAATAAGCTTACAAGAAACTTCAGAGATGCTCCTAATTCTAAAACGGTACATCATATCTGTATAACGTGATCAAACTTTAGTACATCCTTATCCAGCAAACTAAACTTTTCACTCAAGTTAGAAAATGTTCATCTTTTTGAATTTTTCAAATTTCTCCGTAGCTAAAGATTTTGTAAATATATCGGCAATGTTATCATCAGTAGGAACGTATTTAATGAAGATTTCCTTCTTCGCAACAGCATCCTTGATGTGGCGAACTTTAATGTCGATATGTTTGGATCGTTTTGAATGCTCATAAGATTCAACAAGAGAAATCGCACTCTGATTATCGACATGCAGAAATGCAGGCAAATTAGGTGTTTGACACAAATCCATGACGATTTCTTTCAAGTACTTGGTTTCTGTTGCTGCAAGTGAAGCACTTATGTACTCTGATTCGCACGAGCTCAGTGAAACGTTTGATTGTTTCTTCGTAGCCCAGGAAATAACATTGTTGCCATGGAAAACAACAAAACCACTTGTACTTTTTCTATCGTCAGTACTGCATCACTATAGGTATTAATGTGGTTTTCGCTATGCTTCGAAAAAACTAAACGATGGGATTTCGTGGCATTTAGGTATCTGAGAATGCGCTTTGCAGCGAGCCAAAGACTTTTTGTAGGACGATCCAAATATCTGCTCAAGTATGATACTGAAAATGTAATATCTGGACGGGTTACCAAAGACAGGTATAGTAGGCCTCCGATTAGTTCACGATATGGCACATCAATTACTTCCTCATCTTCTAATCCTTTTTGAAAACGGAATTCCATTGGAGTTTTTATGGGTTTAGAATTAGTTAGGCCGAATTTAGTGAGCATTTTGTCAATCGATTTTTCTTGTGACATTTTAACATAATCCTCACTCCACTCCAAGTCAAAACCAAGAAATTCTCGAGGTTTTCCAAGCACTTTTGCAGAGAATTCGTCTACTAATAACTTAGTGACTTTTCCATAATTTTTCCCAGCAATAAGAATGTCGTCAACCCAAAAAATCAGCCAACACTCCTCACTTTTGTACCAACAAAAATCATTTAGTGATCTAACGAAACCATTTTTTTCTAAAAAACTGCGAAGTCGTTCATTCCAGCATTTCGGAGCTTCTTTGAGACCATAGAGAGGTCTATTTAATTTTAGAACTTCAGCTTCACACGTAACACCTTCTGGTGGGTAGATGTAAACATCTACGTCTAAATGAGCTAGAATAAAGGCCGTAGGTACATCCAGTGAGGTTACTTCCCAATTCTGTTGTAGGGCTATTGATATGAACGTTCGTAACAAGTGTAACGTGAGGCAAGTGAAAATTGTTATTTTTTAAATCGAAAGTCGCTTTTAAATATCTAAGATGGTCCATGCCAAGCAACATATATGAAATTTATCATGAAATTTAAACAGTTTGAAGGGCAGAACTAAATTGGGGATTTTGAACAGTTTCCAGCATGGTATTTCTCCCTAGAGATTCCATGGGTGGTTCGGATTTCAAAAGGATCCTTCTTAATGTTTGCGGAAAACCTGGCTTTCGCCACTTCCGGAATTACGAAGGAGCCCTTTGATCCGCAATCAATGAATATTTTCAGCCCTGTTGTCGGGGATATCAGATAGGGCAAGCTGTTTGAATTTTGGCTCAAGTGCATTAGACTGAACCAGGGGGTTTCCGATTTTCCTGACCCTCGTCTACGGGAGGTACGCCTAAAAAATGATCCTGCTCTTCATTTATTCCGTTAGTTTCAACATTATTTAGGTTCGTTTGCCTTGACATTTTTGGCCCACTGCTTTGAGGTCGGAAAATCGTTCTAAAGTCGGATTGTGGCTTGAACGTTGGTCTAAAATTGGATCTTTGTTGCGACGGTGCTTTACTTTGATATTCTGGTTGCGCGACATCGGGACGATTAAATTGCTGGTGTGGCTGAGTATTCGGGGACTTGTTAAACGTTTGCGGACGATGATTGTTATTTGGCCGGAAACTACTGCCGCAATTAGGTTTAAACTTTGGTCTTTCTTTGCTGTACAAATTCGGACTACTATTTTTATTCAAACTTCCCACTTGATAACCGTTGGTCATCATCGAGAGTGCCTGTCCTAAAGATTCGGGCTGACGATTCCTTAGAAAACTTCCCATAGGATCTTTCAAATCTCTCAGCGTCAACTTTTCGCAGTGGTTCGTCAAAATTTCCGCCGTGTTAGACTCATAATTTTGTATGTAAGTTACGATGTTGTTTAATTTTTTTTGTAGCTTTTCGAAGAATTGGAATCGTGTCTCCCCCTCACTTTGTTTAATTTGAATAAGTTCTATGTTGAGCGTGTAAACATCCTTTTTATCGATGTATCTCTCAAGTAGCGCGTGTTTGATGTCGCGGAATGACTAAGCTTTTTGATTGTATCAACTCCGCGGCTGGCCCTTGTATTTTTGAAACCATTGCGGCCACGAGCATCTCGTTCTGGAAGCCGTCCTCATCCTGGTTTTTTTTTTTTTAATTGTTTATTGATTGAGACCATTTTACAATATACCTCATTGAAATGGTGTACATACATTCGTTGTTTACTATATGATTTTTATATTATCTACAAACATGGTTGTGGATAATCGCTGCTGAACGATGTCCATGATGTGACGTGGGCGGGAGAGTCTTCTGACTTCTGGTGTTTGAAAGCCTTCAGTAACTAAAGGGTTGATGTGGTCAATGTTGCGTTGTACAAAGGAGCTGTAGCATCCATTCAGAAACTCGATCGGTGGTTCTAGCTGAAGGTCGTGATACAATGTTTCGTTTCTCACGAATGGGGGAGCTTGCATGATTCGGCGTTGTAGAATTCCATTTTGCTGTTGCTCTATCCTCCTGAATTCTGATTTGGAGCAGGTGCCCCATACTGCCAAGCCGTATGTCCAGATCGGTCGGACCAGTGTCTTATATAATATCAGTTTGTTCTGGATGGATAAGTGTGGACTTCCAAGAAAGGACCTCAGCTGTGCAATTCTGTTTCTTACTCGCTTTATAATTTCGCTGATATGATCATGGAACGTTAATCTTTTATCCAATATAACTCCGAGATATTTATGAGAGGCTCTGGTAGGTATAGGCTGTCCAAGATAGTGGAGTTCCGGATTTGTATAATTTGTTTTGTAAGTGTGTGTAACGATGCCAGATTTTTCATTGTTTATTTTTATCCTCCATTTCGTGCACCATTGTCCCAGTACGTTAAGCATCTGTTGGAGGTTCTCGGTCGCGATTTCAGATACCTCGTTCGACGTAGCGTAAACAAAATCGTCTGCATACAGTCCGGAGAACCCATCGGGGACCTCCAGAGGCATGTCGCTCGTGTATATGGAGTATAAAAGTTATTTCACCGTAGACGGGAAATGCTTTTTTAAAAAAGGAATTTATTTTGTTCACAACAATTACACAGAAAGTTACACTTGGTTGAAAAATAGTAACGGATTTATAGGGACGACGCGCGCGGACAAACCAACAGCAAGACGATTACAACAGAACTGCCTAGGCTCGGCCTCGCTGCCTCGTTATATACCCTCTGGCTGCTGGTGTCAGCAAGATAGGGACAATCTATCATATAATTCCTCCCCCCTTAGGGAAGAAAAACTTTCATGAGTAACATGGAAGTTTTTCTTCGAGCAAGAATCGAGACTTGAATTTTAGTGAAATGTAATGGAGAGACAATTCAAGAACGAGGTATCGAGCTCGAGTCACAATTTAAACAGACAATAGTCAATAATATGAGTCAGGCAAGAATTTTATATAAGATGAGGTTACAATGAAAACTATGTATGCGGTTTACAAATAAAGTACGGTAAAGTACACAAATGATACAATCTTATAAAAGCTTAGGATTTCAATAAACGGCGTAGAGTTCACGCTGGAGATGTGCTCACGTTATTTCTATGTCGGAGATAGCGGTAAAAAGCGGTCGATACGCAAGTGATGACCATCAAGTACAATAAAATCGTCCAAAAGCTTGGGACGAGGTATGTTAAGGCGATTTGTTTCGTTGTAATCACTGGGAAGGAATGTGGAACCAAATGTTTTAGACTTTTTAGTTTAATTTTTCCCAAAGGGGTTTTATTAAAATGGTGGCGTGGGAGTTGCGGACGTGGGAGTAGCGGACACGGTTGGGTTGCGAGGGGTGGAAAGGGTTGCACGGAAAGAGAACCGTGTAGTTTGCGGACAGAAATTTCCCTTCACAATTCGTCCAGGCTTAGGACTGGCTGTTTTCTGAAACAGGCTTGTTTAAAAATTTGTGTCACACATTGAATTAGTGCTATGTAATCGGGCGGAAGAAGAGCTAAAGCAGCGCACATTCTACAAGCCAGTCGCGTTTTTTCATCGTCTTTGTAATCGATAACCATGCCGATATCCTGGATTTTTCGCCACAAACATTGATTAAAATGGTAGTTGCAGCCTGACACGTGTGCTTGAGGTAAAAGTTTGGAGACAGCATTTCTCGCGGCTACCTCAAAGTCACATTTTATAATTGATGGGTTCCACTTAGGGCCAACTTCAAAATCAGAGCTAGAAACCGTTCGTAAGTCGTCTGCTTTTTGTCGGGCAGAAGCGAAAAAGCGCCGGGACGACTTTGTGTCTGCGCCAGTTGATCCCATGTCAACATGAACTGTGTAGATTTGCTTAAACTGCCTGGGACAACTAAAACGTCCCATCGAGGAAGCACGTCACAGCTGATTCCACAGCACTTTTTGCGTCGCTTATTCCAAAACTAAAATTCTACTTCCACCATCAGAGTCGTCTGCAATCAAAATCGGTGCCGTCGTTAAACGTCCTGACCTCGGGGGGAATGTGCAAATGGTCGCTGTCGATAGGATTTTGCTCCGCTCCCAATGCCTTCCGTCTGATCGTACACAGCGATGTTTTCAGATTATCATACTTCGGAAGGTGGCCGACGAAATCGTATCCTCTGTCTATAAGCTCGCCCATTTCTTCTCGGAAAATACGATTTACAGGAACGGATAGGTCTTCTCTCGCGCGTTTGCGACAAACATCTACTTTAACGATTACCTCCTGCTCAATCGCATCGATCCCGCTGCACGTGTGACTGGTCTGGCATAAAATTGTCAAGTTCGGTGTTGTCTTCAAGTTGCCGGGGCATTTAAGTTTTTTATCGTTCATGCACACCCACGACACAAACGGTTTTCTTGATCTACTCCTCGCAACCCGTAGTTCTATGCCCGCAACTCCCACGGAGCCATTAAAATTAAATGAGGATATATCGAAAAGCATCACGGATGGATCGTGATGAAGTTTCGTCGAGGGAGCTATCAACGTTTGATTGTGTGTTTCAACGGAACTGTTTTGTGGATTAATCACGAAAATACCTCGAAGTTTTAGGAATGTTACATTGCTTCTGGTGGTTATTTTGATTTGTTCCTCGTGTGGGAAGATGAAAGCGTATCTTCTTGTTTCTTCAAGAAGTTCTACGTGATTATGCTGCAAATTGATTTCAGTCAGATCGCATTGATCGTTTACACCTTTCAGGAGAATATCTTTTTCACAGGTATGGTCTCCGGAAAGTTTGAAGTCATTGGGGCAGAAGAAGTAATTTAATCCTGGGTCACAGTAGTCGTTTGAAAATATAATGTTAGAGTCTGTCGTGGATTTTAGTGCGTATTTAGCAGATGGTATAATCGTCAAGTATGTCTCTTGTGCAAATGTCGGGAGTGGTTGTAGAAGGAATAGGTCATATCGGGCTCTATGAAAAATGGGGACGTCTAGGAAATAAATTATTTCTTCGGATCCGATAAAGCATTTAACTTTGATATGGTTTTGAATTTCCCATAGAGATTCGTCTTTGAAATCTGGTAATCGGTTGCCATAGAATTTTGCTAGGTTGCTGAGAACATTGTATAGCGTTTGAGGTTTTATAATGCTTGGGCCAATTCTTCTTAGTTTACAAAGAGTGATGGAATTTTCAATGTCTTGAGCAATATCTAAAATTAGCTGTAGTAAAATTTGATTATGTTCTAGAGCATCTTCTACCTGTTTAACATGTTTTTGGAAGGAACTATGTTCTTTCAAGTTTCCTATTTCTTTGATTAAAATGTCATGGTTATAATTAATCGCGTCTATAGGGAGGTTCACGTGTTTTACTAAGTCGTCATTTACTGAGTAATGATGTTTGATTTGTTGTGATAGGGTTTCTTGATTGCTTTGGAGGTGAGTGAGAATTTGATTATATTTTTCTTCATCATTGGCGTCCAAATTTCCTGTTATGAATTTGACGACGGATCCTAGTCCGTTTAGCAACCCCCGCTTCTGACGATGTGGTAGAATTCTTTTCTTCGGTCATTAGCAACATTTGTTCAATCATTTGAGCTCTGGCGTATACTGATCTTTTCACTTCTACGTCATTTTTTATTATAGAGTTTATTTCGTTATAGTGAGTACGTATTTGATTAAATTTCTGTAGTATACCGTTTAGTTGGTAATAGTGAGTTATAGTGTGATAGTAATAGTGAGTTATAGTGTGATAGTAGTAGTTTCGCAGGTCCGAGTCGTACAGGGAGAAGTCCTGGATTGTAGGTAACGTCTTCAATTTCTATTGCGTCCGTGGGTATTAGGAAGGTCGCGTACAACCTGAAATTTTGTCATAGGTCAGAGTTAGAGTCACTTGGTAAATAATCTTCGTCAGTGTCCTTACGTTTTCGTGCAGTGTAGTTAACTCCTGATGGACCAGGTTGAGGGTCGTTAATTTTTGGGCGTTTCGAGGGAGGTCTAGTGGATTCACTAGATTCTGACGGTGTAGCAGCGGGGTGTATTTTAATAATTCTTCTAGGTCGTTTTATGTTAGACACATGAATTTTTGGTTGAGTATTGAAGTGTCTAGGGACAACTTTGACGGTGCCTCGGGCAGGTGTAACTTTTGCAACACGTTCTTGGTTATACCGGGTTTTAAGTTTTGCTCTGAAGCTGACGGTTTTTCACATATACGATGTCAGGGATTTCTGGGGGAGGTTCTCTGCTTAGGTTTCTAGCTGATATTATCTTTTCCTTTTGCTTGGAGCTCGACTCGTGTAAGTCACGATATAGAATGACCATTTTGTCTCGGTGTTTTGAGATGTAGTCGTTGAGTAATCTCTGTTCAATGTTTATTCGAAAGAGGTTGTCATTTGAAATATGACCGTGAATTATTTCAAATGGGGTGAGGTTCGTAACAGAATGGATCGAACTATTGTAAGCCAGTAAGGCATATTTTAACTTTGGTTTCTATGTCGTCATTTTTGAACTCGTCACGGCAGTTTAAAAGTCTGAGGTGTTCAACTAAAGTGGAGTGAAATCTTTCGATTGCTCCATTACTCTCTGGGTGTTGACTGGAAATGAAATGAACTTCGATTTTGTGAAGTTCAAGCAATTCTTTCACCAGAGTCGAGTTGAATTCGGCTCCGTTGTCGGAGATTATTTTCTCAGGTACTCCGTGTTGGGAAAAGTACTGAATTAGTGTTTTTACAACCTCTACACTGTTATTTGAATTTACGCGGTATAGTTGAGCAAACTTAGAGAAGGGATCGAAAATCGAAAGAAATTTAGCTTTTTCAAGTGCAATTTTGTCGATGTGTAATGTATGAAAGGGACGAGAAGGTGTAGGAGTGACGTTAAATTTTATTTTGGGAGGTATCCGATCGTATTTGGATCTAAGGCAAATGTCACATTGGTTGATGTACTGTTGGATTATGGTCTTCAAATTAGGCCAAAAGTTACGGCGTTTTATCTGCTCGTAAGTTTCTTGGATTCCTCGGTGGTTCGTTTTACTTTCATGGTAGTTTTTAACTACTTCTTGTTTTTCTTCGTTGTCCTCAACATCTTCCAATAGTTTACTGCATTTTATCATCTGAATTTCGGACTCTTTAAATTTGCTTGTCAAAATTGCAGAGAAATTTTCGAAAAATTTTCCAGTGGGGTCATTAATAAAATAGAGCGAGTATTTAGTTTTAGGTTTGATGAATTCTTTAATAAATTCTGTTATTTCAGTTTCGAATTTATTTTGTGAGACTTCACAAATTATTCTGGTTCTTTTCTCAAAAAGTTTTAATATCTTGGGTTGTTTAGTGATACCGGTGACAACTTTAAATATGATTTGATGAAGGCCGTGGTTTACAGCTTCATCTTTATATGGGATGGATAGAGAGTGTTCTTCGGTTGGCTCAGGGGCAGTTGCT
This sequence comes from Pachypeltis micranthus, assembly GCA_020466155.1. NCBI lineage: Eukaryota > Metazoa > Arthropoda > Insecta > Hemiptera > Miridae > Pachypeltis > Pachypeltis micranthus. Next base: position 76,527,341 of record CM035768.1, on the reverse strand, counting down.
AGGGTGGAAACGGGATGAGTTTCCGCGTTAGCCTCGAGCGAGTCGATGGTAGCAGTAGTTTCCAAAGATTGGCGGTATGACCGCACTAAACCTGAGATCACGGCTCTTTCGGCGTCCGTGTCTGTGGGTTGCTGAAGGAGGCGCTCGATTAGCGGGCTACGGTCCTCGGCCGGGGAAGGTAAGGCTGATGCTCCGGCGATTAGCTCTTCAATGTCGATGGGCGTGCTTGGACTGATAGAAGGTATGCCTTCAAAGTCCATAGGAGTAGCGGGAGTAGCAAGACTTGTCTCCTGGTTGTGGAGTTCGATGCGTGACAAAGCGTCGGCAACATAGTTGGTTTTTCCGGGTTTATACACGATGCTGAAGTCAAAGTCGCTAATGGCTAGTCTCCATCGGTTGAGTTTAGAGTTGGGATCGTTCAGGCTGAACAACCATTGCAAAGGCCGGTGGTCAGTGAACAGTGTGAACTTCTGACCATAGAGGTACGGACGAAAGGTCTTTAGGGCAAAGATGATCGCATATAGCTCCTTCTCTATTGTCGAGTACCGGCGTTCTGTTTCATTCAGCGTCTTACTCGCGTAAGCGATGGGGAGATCGTTACCCGAGACGTTCTGCGAAAGGACGGCTCCTGCAGCAACATTACTACAGTCTGTCGTGACACAAAACGGCTTCTCAAAATCTGGGTATTGAAGAATAGGATTGTTGCAGAGTAAAGTCCGGCAAGTTTCGAAGCTGGATTTGAATTCAGGAGAATCAGGCTTGATCTTGGCGTTGTCTTTCAGGGCGGATGTCAGAGGTTTGGTAAGCCGGGCAAAGTCGGGAATGAATCGGCGGTAGAATCCCAGTAGACCTAGAAATCTGCGGATTTCTGTCTTATTCTTAGGGATGGGGAAGTCCTTCACCGCACGCACTTTGTCGGGATTTGGCTTAACTCCGTCCGGGCCGATGATGTGTCCAAGGTACAGCAGTTCTCTTTTCAAGAACTCTGTCTCGTCGACCTGGATCTTCAAGTTGGCGGAGCGAAGACGCTCAAACACTTGTCTCAGCCTATCGACATGCTCCTGGAGGGAAACGGAGAATATTAGAATATCGTCAAGATAAACTAAGGCAAGTTCTCCATTGATTCCTCTCAGTACATTGTTCAAAAGCCGCTGAAAGGACGCTGGTGCGTTCTTCAGTCCAAACGGCATTCGGACCCACTCAAAGTGGTCTTTGTCGCTGGAGAAGGCTGTTTTAGGAATGGACTCTTCGTCCAGTTCTATTTGGTGAAAGCCGCTTGCCAAGTCCAACGTGCTGAAGTATTTACATCTCCCTAGTTTGTCCAACAAATCGTTGATGTTGGGTAAGGGGAACTTATCTTCGATTGTCTTTTCGTTTAATTTTCGAAAGTCAATCACTAATCGGAATTTCTGTTTCCCGCTCGCGTCTATGCGTTTCGGTACAATCCAAAGGGGTGCGTTATAATATAATAATATAATCTGATGGGCGAATAATATTCTGGGTCAATAATTTGTCGATTTGATTCTGAACTTCTTCTTTGAAGATTTTCGGGTAGCGATACGGTTTCACGAAGACCGGGATTTCATCACTGGTGCGAATATGATGTTTGACTTTAGTGGTTGCGGATAAGGGTTGATCGGGGTGTTGAAATAAGTCATAGTAATCGAAAATTAATTTTCGGATGACTACCTTTTCTTCAGGATTTAGGTGATCTAATCTGAATCTGGAGTAGTCAACCCAACCTTTGTTAGGTATTTTCCTAGGATATTGAGGTTCTTTGTATTCACTGAATTGTAAGTCTTCAATCTTTTCTACCATGAAAGGTTGGTCAAAAGTTACTCTAACGGGCTCTTCATTGGGATTCGTTACGTGAATGAAAGAGCGTGAATTCGACACTTTGATCACACAATTTGGAATATCGAAGCCGGAGCTCTTGACACAATTTAAAATGGCTTCGCCATTTTTTACATTTTTAATTTTTATCTGCACCTGTTGTATTGCTCTTGCTTCGATTAAGTAAGATTCATTTGTGGCATTGTTTGTATTATCGTTTTCCGTTATTCCGAATTTAAGTGGAATAATGACTCTAGGGGTTCGCAACATGTTTGAATGGAGGTCTACTGAAGCTTTTAAAAATTGTAGGTTGTCTAAACCGATCAACATCTGAAAAAAATCATGAAATTTAAATATGATAAAAGGTAAATTTAAATTTGTGTGATTATAAAGTTCTCCACAAGGTACGAGGGTTTTGTGAGTAAATTTCGAAAGACCATGTGCTGTTCTCACAGTGCCCTCAGAAGGTTCGATTTTCTTGGAAAAGAATTTTCCAGCGATTTCAGGGCATACGTAGGATTTTGTGGAACCTGTGTCAATCAGAATGTTAAGATTAAGGTGAGGTAACGTTATGAATGGGAGGTGCGATCCTATGGTGTTTAGTTCTATGATATTTGAGGCTGAATTCGCGGAGAATTGAGACAGGCTCAGTTCTCCAGTGTCTCGCCTAAAAAAGAAGTATCTGTTTCTGGTTTATCTTGGAGAGAAAGATTTTCGAGGTCCTCTAATTCGGACTGATACGGGTAGAAAGTTGTTCCGTCGAAAAACCCGGGGATATAGTTTCTACTAGGGGATGATGTCCCGTAGTCTTCATTTAATTCTTGTTCTGGGCCGTCTATCTCTAGCATGTGGAAATTTCTGGCTTGAGGTGTATATTGGGTTGGTTTAGTACCTTGAGACGATTGTTTGAAAAAGGGTTTTGGTGTGACTGATGGTCCGGGTGTAGATAGAGGTTTTTGGTGTTGATTGCTACTTCCTGAGGCGTTCCTATCAAAATTTGGGCTTCTCTCAAAGTTGGGGTTCCTCGGGATGAATTGAGGTCTCCAATTATTGAGTGGTTGGGGACGAGGTGCAGGAAAGTTTGGGGAGTGAACTTTTATATTTTGATTCGCCATGGGTTTAATTCCTGGATTTTTGGGGAAATTAAGCTGGTGTTGTCCTTTTTGAGCACTGAATTGAAATTCATTTTTCAATATTGAGAACACCTCATTCAAGCTGCGGCATTCCCTAGCTCTCAATAAAGAGGCTGTGGATTCCGGAAGCCCATTGATGAATGTTCTCAAGGCGTATTCCCTGGCAAATTCAATTAGGACTGATTGGTGGGGTTCCTTCTGGTTAATTTGGAGGTAAGCGATTTGTGCGTTTAGTTGATTAGTGATTCTCTGGTAAAAGTCAAAGCAGTTTTCGTTCGCTTTTTGTGAATATCTCGACATCTCTGCTATTAATGTACAAAAGTTGCGTTTGTCCGCAAAATTTTCAACTAGCACATCTCTCAATTCTTGGTAGTTCGTCACGTTATTTGAGAATACTCTATCGACTGCTTTTCCTGTTATACGTGAAAGAATTGTATCAAATAGGTAGTAGTTTTGAAAACAGCTGGGATCTTGGGGATCATGGAAATTTTTATATAGTCGATCACAAACTGAGATAAAGTGATTGAGAAGCAACGGTTCACCATGAAATTCAGGGATCATCCGCAAAAACTCGGGTTTGAGGGATGGAGTTTGGATTCTTCTGGAAAACTGATTGTGGATTGGTGTTTCTGTTTCGGGAGTTAGGGAAAAGGGTTGTTGAGGTTCAGGAAGAGGTTGGTCGTTATGGTTTTCCATTCTTTCAATTGTTGCTCTCGTTTGTAGATATTTAGTGTCGTATAAAAAAATATTTCCAGAATTCTTGCCTGTTTGACTTATTTGACTTCGGAATTTTGAATTAAAAGAAAGAATGATACAGATGAAACTTAGATTTAAATTAATTGAACGTCTCTGGATGAGTCGGGGAGTCTGACGAATGTGATGAGATAAAAATTTGCGTAGTAGTCCGGCGTCGAGGGCGGATGTCGCGCTGGTCTCCTTATCTGTTCCTAGAACAAGGTGAGGATGTCGGGCTGCTCTCGCAGGTGTTGAAGGTAGAACAATTTAAAAATCTTCTTAATTAATTTTCTTCTTTTTAAAAAATGGTTACTTATAGTGTTGTTTCTTCTTGAAAAGTTACTTTTATTTTCTATTATTATATATATATATGTGATGTCCCCCTCATCCTCACAGAACTGTCCTTCTTCTCTATCCGACTCCATAGGGTAAACGATTCACAAACAAATAAATGAAGCTTAATAACAATACTCGTCTATTAAAAAAGAAACTTGACACACTCGAAAAAAGCGTACTCCCCCTCGATGGTCACAATCAATTTTAAAAACAAAACAAATCGTTACGTTCACGAGAGTCCCTTCAGGTAACAATTACAATGGTTGACTGACTCGTCAGACTGAGGTAGGTAGTTCTACTTGGTCGTAGTTCGGATTTGTGCCGCGAGGGGAGGAATGAGCAGCTAGTGACGACACAATGTGTTATTCGAGTGATAGGAGTAAAAGGATTCCTCATTTCATCACATATATATATATATTTTTTTTATTATTTCTTCTTCGTAATAATAAAAGAAAACTTGATTATTAAAGAAAAATTGTTTCTTCTATGTTACTTTTTTCTCACAGCACCAAAAGCATGTTCCTCGTCCGGAGTTTTGTGTACCAAGCCGTACTGTCATACTTCACTTCGCGAGTTGTCGTTGCGGCGGCGTAAAAGTTGGTTGGTTCGCTTCGGGCACTTCACTGACGATTCCGCGTACTGCTTCAACGAAAGTTTTTGAACCCGAAGTTAAGTCCAATGCGACTGCGCCAGTTATTTCACCGTAGACGGGAAATGCTTTTTTAAAAAAGGAATTTATTTTGTTCACAACAATTACACAGAAAGTTACACTTGGTTGAAAAATAGTAACGGATTTATAGGGACGACGCGCGGACAAACCAACAGCAAGACGATTACAACAGAACTGCCTAGGCTCGGCCTCGCTGCCTCGTTATATACCCTCTGGCTGCTGGTGTCAGCAAGATAGGGACAATCTATCATATAATTTAAATATGGCGCCCAAACACTTCCTTGTGCCACTTCAGCTTGGATTAGCCTTGTTGTTGAGTGATGATTCTGGATTGAGACCACGAACGTCCTGTCCTGTAAGTAGTGTTTGACCATAGAAAACAGGTTGTTCGGTAGGTGCTGACGGAGTTTGAACAGAAGACCATCATGCCAAATTCTGTCAAATGCCTGTTCTACATCAAAATAGGCAGAGTGGCACACCTTTCGCTGGTGATATACGTTTTTTATGTAGCTTGTATATCTTTGAAGCTGGAGGGGGCAAGAGTGGTCCTGACGGAAGCCAAATTGTTGGTTGGGTACAAGATGAGCTGTGTATTGTTGGAGATATGGGAGAAGTAGACGCTCGAAGGTTTTTGATAGAAGTGAGAGGAGACTGATAGGCCGGTAAGAAGTTGATAAATGAGGAGGTTTGTTGGGTTTCGGTACCATGCAAATAGCCGCATGTCTCCAAGCTTTTGGAAAGTATCCTAACCATATTGAGGCTGTGTAGACATAATTGAAAAATTATTAAAGACAAGAAACAAACATTTCAGTCTCAAATGAAAAATCATGAGCATTTCGTTTTTCTTTTAATAAAAGATAAATTCAACATGTTGTCGTTGTCATGCTTCAATCAACATGTGTTTCAGCCAGGATTCAAAAAAGAATAATTTAGTGTAGACGCGTACTTCAACATCCCCCCAAATTAGAAATTGTTGAACCCCAATTTAGAATCAATTTTTCCCAACATTGACGACCCCTAGCTTCTCTCGGAGTAGACGGAATCTAACACTTCCAAGAGGCTTCGTGAGTATATCGACGAGTTGGTCCACTGAGTCCACCTTCTCAATATCCAGTTCCCCATTTGTCACTTGCTCTCCTGCTTTGAAACGTTCAACCGTACCATCCGGGTTCATTTTAACTTTGTATACCCATTTGGTTGGTATGGCTCTCTTTCCTGCAGGTAGTTCAGTAAGTGACCAAGTATTATTGGCATTTAACGAATCAATTTCATTTTGCATTGCGCTTTTCCAATTTTCTTGGTTTTTACTGTGCACAGCTTCCCAATAACTCTTTGGTTCATCTAATTTTAGAATTTCATTTTCGCCAAACATAATTAATGCGTCAAAACCATACCTTCTCTCAGTACTCGATCAAAACCTTCATTATTTTGATTATACCAAGTGTCGTGTCCCCCCTCTTCTGGTTCATCTGATGTGGCTGGTCGTATTTCTTCGCTAGCTGGATTTTTGTCTTCTTTAATTTCTGAAAAATGACGAAAATCAACAACAGATTCTTCTGATCCATTTTGATCATTTTTATCTGAATTTTCCATCTCTTTCAATGGTCGTTCATCAAACATTACGTCCCTAGATCTTAACAACTTTATCCTTCCAGGAGACCAAATTCTGTATCCATCATTTTCATCATAGCCTATCAAAATGCATTTTTCGGCTTTCTTGCTCATCTTTCCTCTAAATTTCTTTGGAATATGAGCGTAACATGTACACCCTATAATCCATAGATTTTTTATATCAGGCTTTTTTCTGACCCACAATTCATAAGGAGATATTCCCTCAACTCCAGAAACACCAGTTCTGTTGATAATATACGTAGCAGCATTTATCATTTCAGCCCACAAACCCTGTGGTATATTCTCATGAGCATGCATCAGAGTTCTAGCTGCTTCAACTATTGTTCTATGGTCGCGTTCACAGCACCCGTTTTGTTCAGGAGTGTACGGCATTGTGAGCCTCAGCTTTATACCATTTTTGTGTAACAAAGCCCTCACTACTCCACAATCAAATTCACCACCATTGTCACTCAAAATTTCTTTGATAACGTGGCATAATACTTTTGTTTCAGAAATAAATTGTTTTAATTTTTCAAATACTTCACATTTTCGTTTCATGAAGTAAATGGTACGATATTTAGTGTAGGTATCTTTAAAACAAACATAATACCTATGTGAACCAATTGACTGCAAGAATGGTCCTACTACGTCACATGAAACGATCTCACCTGGGGTGGTTGTTTTTGGTCGAGTTCCAAACTTACGCCCGTGAGCTTTGCCATATACGCATGCTTCACAAAGCTTACCATCATCTTTGATCTCGAATCCAAGCTCAGCTTTCACAACTTTCTTTACGTGTTTCAAGTTCTGATGTGCCAGTCTTTCATGATAGATTTGGGCTAGGTTCATCCTGTCAACTGAACAGACATTCAAAAAGTTTTCGGGTATCAGATTTTTGACATCAAGTTCATATAACCCTGTATTCTGAGACGGGTTTCCCTTCAAAATTATCTCATTTCCCACTAAAAATTCACAACTTTCAGTATAAGAAATGAATTTACTGTTAGCAACTTTGTCTTGCGCAGACAGAGTGGAAAAAAGATTTTTCATTATATCTGGAACAAACCAGACGTCAGACAACGTTATTTTCCGCTTGAAGCCATTTACTGTAGCCTCCATTACAATGCTACCCTTACCTACGGCCTTCACAGCGTTACCGTTGGCTGTTCTCACATTATGCTCAACTGAAAAATTTTCAAATGAAGTGAAAAATTCTTTGGTATGAGTTATATGCCTCGTAGCACCACTGTCCACATACCTTGAATTTGACTTACTCAGACAGGAAACTACCTCGGATGTTTCTGCACTCAACGTAATGTCATTTACGTTTGACGTGAACGTCTTGTTTTTTTATTTGAATATCTTATTCATAGAAGATTTTGAAGAAGACGGATGTTGCCCACTCCATTTTGCAGGTCTTGGTGGTCTTCCATCAGCTATCCAGTATCTGCAAACTTGAATCTTATGGTTATTCTTTCCACAATAATTACAAATAATTTTTTTGAGCGAAGTATTGTTATTGAAAATATTATTGGTTCTAGTTGTCAACACATCTTCATCATGTTGCTCTTCATGTTTTGAGTTCAGAGCTCTTTCGTGAGCGCATAATTGAGAAGTCAAATTTTCAATTGTTCTCTCAGTCTTAGACATCATCATCCAACTGGACTTGAATGGAAAATAGTCGTTTGGCAAAGTTTCAAGTATTTTGCACATGAGAAACACATCAGGAAGTCTACATGTACAGTTGTTGTTACTATGTTTCACTTCTTCTTTGAGTTGATTCCACAAATTTTTAAGTTTAGACAACAACATGGGCATGTCATCATTTTCATCACGCTTATAACTAAAAAATTGCGAACATAACTCAAAAGACTTATCATCAGCAGTCCCGTCAAAGAGTCGGTGAAGCTCTTGCCATTCGTCGTATCCTTTTGAAAAATGCATAATTTTCTGGATGTTTTCATCGCCGAGATTATTCATTATAACAATCATCGCTGTACTGTTTGCAGTGGCAAATTTTTGCTTTTCTGTTTCGTAGGCAGCGAGCTCCGTAACAGTCGCTTCATGCAATGGCGAGGCAGGCTCTTTCAAGGTTCCTTCAACAACTTCGAATGCATTTGGCAGACCTTGCAATAACGTAGTCATTTTGAATTTCCAAATTGTCCAATTTACTTTCCCGTTTAGGTCGCCCACTTTCACCTTTGCTAAATCCATTGTCAATGTTCACTTCAATCACTATCACTGTTCAATAATTGTTCCTTGTTTACTATTCACGTAATCTGGGCCCATAACCAATTGAAAAATTATTAGAGACAAGAAACAAACATTTCAGTCTCAAATGAAAAATCATGAGCATTTCGTTTTTCTTTTAATAAAAGATAAATTCAACATGTTGTCATGCTTCAATCAACATGTGTTTCAGCCAGGATTCAAAAAAGAATAATTTAGTGTAGACGCGTACTTCAACAGACATGAGCCAGATGTGCAAACAGTCTGCGGGGCCCACGTAAAAGAAGAGGCTGCACTATTAGGTCTACGCCAGGGGCTTTTCTTGTAGGAGAAGCTCTGATTACTTTCTTAACTTGTTTGGGAGAGAAGAAAACAGGAGGAGAAGGGAAACTAGAATAATCTTCTTCCATCTCAGAGATATTAGGACCTGGATGGGTTTGAAACCTGAGTTGCAGTGAGTCGGCGAAATGGTTGGCTTTTTCTTCGGGGAGTGACAGCCATCTTGATCCGTTTTTTAATGGAGGTATATTTTGCCCTTTCTTCGTCATGATCCTGGTTGCCCTGTACAGAGAGCAGTCCTTTGCGTTAAGTGAAGTAAGTTTATGTCTCAACTGTTCTTCTCGGAAGTTGTTGATTTCTGCTTTGATAAAATTTCCCAGGGCATTGCTCAGCTGTTTTTCAGCTGGGTTCCTTGTTCTTAACCATCTTCTGCGAGCTCTTTTTCTTTCTTCCCATATATCTTTAATAAATGGTGGCAAATGTATGTTAATTTTAGGAGTTGGTACGATGTTGGGGGCTGCTAGGGATGCAGCAGAGGTTATGATAGAAGTTATATCGCTCACAGCCTTATCAATATCATTGATATTACTTATATGCGGGAGATTGGCTAGATTCGATGCGATGTACATACGATAGCGATCCCAATCCATCGGGTGCTTGATTAGAGTGGGCCTGGCTATGTTGCTGACTGGTTTGCCATACATCTCTGTGTGTACTGGGAGATGATCGGAGTTCAGATCGTGTTCCACTGCCGTATTGGTTATTCGAGATTGGAGGCCTTTACTGATGAAGAAATCTATATGTGTGGGAACTATTCCTACTCGTGTATCATATCTAGTTGGAACCCCAGGTGTTATAATTTGAAGGTTGAATGTGTGTCGCCAAGCATCAATTAGAGTTCCGTACGAATTCGCCCTTCGATCATTCCATGCTGAATGCTTAGCATTGAAATCTCCTCCTATTAGGAAGGTTGAACCTAGTTCGTGTGATATGGACCATAATGTACCCATAGTGAGTTTGCGCCCCCGCCTTCTATCCTCGGGAGGCATGTAGACAGCACCAAGCTGAACATTCTCGCCCTCCATGTGAAGTATACATCGCGCCATTTGAACATCTTTCTCTCTTATCGGTAGCAGTTCAGATTGACTTAAGGTTGAGCGTACAAGGAGTAAAGCCCCTGCACAACCATTGTCATCTGGATCATGAGCGGCATAAGAAGTGTATCCTGGTAGCGACCATGACGTCCATGAAGGGAGTTTGACTTCACTTAACATCAAAATATCTAATTTATAAGCATTTGTGTAATGTAGTAATTCTTGATATTTTCCTCTAATAGAGCATGTGTTCCAAGTCATGATTCGTAATTTGTTAATGGGTCTATTCATGGCTGCATTAATTGGGCGAAGTTTATGGATTTGAATGCACGTAGTATTTCTACTTTCAGCAGTGAGATAACATGTTGTACTACTGTGGAAATGATGTCCTGAATCATCGGTCCCATACTTGTTTGAGACGGGTCATTTTTCGTTTCTGTAGTAGATGATAGCGCATCTCGGTAGTGGGTTGGGTGTCCTATTCTTCGCATTTGGTTTTGTGGGGTTTGGCTTGCTTTTTGATTTGAACTATTTTCATTGTGTATTGGGGGAAAATTAATACTTGTGAAATCGGGAGGAGTGGTGGTCTCTACTCTATTGTGGTTCTTCAAGTACTCTCAGGGAAGGTTGTAACAAGACCAACCCTGTTGTCCTGTGGCTAAAGATGAGGCGTTTTATAGGATTAGAAATGCAATTTCAGCAGTTGAGAGTCGAGGGGCTAATGAAGGAGTTTATCAGGGTACCAAATACGTAACTATGATCAATGAGACAAACGAGATGGAGGACTGAGTTGATACACTGGTTTTAAAGTGTCATTTGATTAGCACTATAGAGTTCTGAGAAGAGCCATAAGTGGAACTAGTCCATGTGACACTGGGCTGGACAAGAGGCGATAATGTTCAACTGTAGAAAGAGGGCATACAGAGTTATAAACTACAAATTGAGCACAAGTTAAAACTGTGTTAGGAGGCAGTGGAAAGGCCCAAAAGGGCTAGTGGTGGAAGTGGGGCCAGGGAGGGTGTGAAGAGGAAAGGAGTTACTACAATGGCTACCTGAGGATTTTTCCAGTTCATGGAACTGACTCAATCTGATGTCTCATACACATAGGCAACACACATTTTCTTTTTCCATTCGATCTAATTCAGCATTTGTTTGAAGACAAAGCTTAAATGGCACTTGCATGATCCATCACTGAATCAACATCTGGATCTCGTGATTGGGTGCAAGGTTTCTTCAAGCAACCATTTCATGCCAATCATATTAAAGGGAGTTCTCGCATTGACGAGACACCCCACAATAAAAACATAAATTATATAGATGGCGGCGGCATATAATTTGTGTAAATTTAATATCTTACATACTTCCAGTACCCAATTAGCAGTGGCGTTATCAATTTTGACGCCTACATTCCAGGAGTTACTTATTCCCAGGTGATGAACGGCTGTGGCGCCTTTTTTATTCAGCATGGCATATATAGCACTCCCATCCTTCAAGTCGACTTGCTGGCTAACATGTAATGTGTTTGGGGCTTTCTACTCCCATAGTGGAAGTTCGTGTCTGGACCCAATTTAATAAATCACACAAAAACCTTGAAACTTTCAAATAAACAAAATAACGCTTCTTGGGGAGAAAATACGGAAACGAAATTAAGAACGTAATGAGATCTACTCTAAATTTAATCGAAAAGATAGAAATGAAATGAATTAATCGTGATTAAAGACAATAAGGGGACAAGCAGTTTGCTCACCTTTATCCAACAATATTAAAGCACTGAAGCTATAATCTGTCTGATAAGGAGAGAGACTCGATTTGAACATATGGCCGAGAGCTTAGCCCTCTCCCTCCTCTGGGCCACTGCTAGCCTGCCAACCAGTCGAAATAAGTGCCCAAAGGAAGGAGTGCTGGTGAGGAAGAAAGGCACTAAAATAATTTTGTTGCAAAGAAAAACAATTTTTTCCAACCCGACAGCAGTTCAGTCTGCAGCGCATGGACACAACTGGTAAAAAAAGGGGGGGAAATGGCACCAATAAAAAAGATGAAAAGAAAACTCACCTGGCGAGCCTCTTGACGCCAGTGTTGTAAATGAATCAAGTGTATTCGTCAAAGACCTTCTATGGAGATCAACATAGTGTTGAATGTTAGACCATCTGTGTCATTTAGCGGGACATTGACAGTGTATGTCCTGTCACCTGTACCCTTCTTGACTGACCTCCGCATGGGCCCTATTTCGTATATGACCTTCTTCGCAACCTACACTTGGCTTTAATGGCTGACCAAAATTTGGCGCTATGACTTGAAGTCCTGAACCAACTGTTAGTACTCTAAAACACCTCCCTGCTATCATGTCTTCTGGCATGATCAGTATGAGGTACTCCTTGGCAACTACATGATTTAGTATGCCTCATGGAAGACAGCTCAAATGAGTCCCTTGAATGATCGACTAGTTGGTCAGTCAGATTGATGTATTTTCTGGGACCTCTTTCAAATTGCTAGTGATCGATCTCAATGAACCGATCGCCCAAAGGAAGGAGAGCCAGTTGGTGGTGAAAGGTTATATCGTTCACAAACATCAACATCCACTAAACACACTGACGTCCCTGACTCATTACAGTTTAAGCATCTTCCCATATGTGACTTTGTGTGACGTAGTAGACGACATTTACCACACACTTTTTTCTGCAGATTATTTTCCATTCAACCAGAAGTACGCAACAATTTTTGGTTGGAAGCTTACGTTGTACTACCTTCTCCCATCTACAGGTGGATCGATGTTGGGTTTTGTTATTATTCTCCATTAGTTGGCAAGAGGACTGCTCTGATTGCTTTTCAAGTAATTCTAAGCTGCGTCAGACTTTCATAGAGTCAATTCATCCTCTTGAAGCAGTCTTTCTCTCATTTGTGTATCATCTTTTCTTAGACATAAGTTCATTATGTCTTTAAAACCCAAATCCTTCAGATTGCCAAGATCATCCGTGGAAGTTAGGTTTTTAAAGACTGTGACAAACTCTTCTAGAGACTCACCTGATTTCTGTCTGAGGGGGGATTGTGCCTTTTGAGTGTTAGATTTGTTTTTGATTGAAGTGAGAGTCAATTCAGTGTAGTCTCCTCCGGGTAAGTTGCCGAGATATTGATCCTGAAACCGCCGGAGCGCTTCTGGAGTAACAGTGGCCGCTAACTCCAAATCGGGATTGGCGCGCTCGATTGCTTCGAGCCTTTTGTTCAGCCAGTTTGTGGTGCATTCTCCCCCTTTGCAGATTGTTAAGACAGCTCCTACTAAGGCGGAGATCAGGACCGAACGGGTTTCACCCATATTTATGTCCCCGAGGATTCCTAAGAAGAATAATCGAGATGCAAACGTGGCGTTGCACCAATATTGGAGGACCTCATCCCACGGTATAGTGTGACCAAAGGTCTTCCCGTATTGGTAGACCTGTCTGTTGATATGGCGATGATTTGGATAGCCGGCCCAGTAGACTGCTATCTCCGCTCTGGTGTAGGGCAACCCTCCTGCAGAATTCTTAAATTGAGGGTGCCTGTGAGACGATTAATGTCAGGGTGGGAGTGCTGCATCATCATAGTCAATTGCGCTTGCACTCGGGCCACATCATTTACCTCTTCGCAACGAGGGGAGGTCCATACCCCGGTCAGCTGAAACCAAAGTTCAGCAGTTAAGGTATCTGCATCTGCTCCGGGGTGGGTCCTTGCAAAAGCCATGTTAAGGAGTTGGGCGGTGAGGATGCGAGAAACCCAGGTCCAACTTGCTGGAGTCCGAGCATGACTGCCACAGGTAAGGTATCCCCCATAGCGGCAGGGATGAGAGCCACAGTCGAAGCCGCGTCATTCTTCAAAAAATCTACAGCCTTTGCCATCAGCATACCTGATCTGGCAGCTTGAGCCCTCTTCATTGTGATGCGTCTAGCCAACATTGTTAATACCAATGGAACACTTAACAAAGACTTCAGAACTAAATAATACTACCAAATAAACGGTAAGAAAATTTTTGAAAGAACGATAGAAACTCGAACGAAGAAAGTAATAAGGGAATCGTAAAGAGAGATGCTCGAATACAAAAGATAACAGTTTTAAATCAGTTTTGCCGAAGAAAAGTGTTACTTTTGGTCCTTCCCAATCTGTGGAAGTTAGGTTTTTAAAGACTGTGACAAACTCTTCTAGAGACTCACCTGATTTCTGTCTCAGGGGGGATTGTGCCTTTTGAGTGTTAGATTTGTTTTTGGATTGAAATGAAAGTCAAATTTCTTAATTTGGGTCCTAATTATACTGCTGTTCATCAAGACCAAATGAATAGAGCACATTCATTTGTTGTTTCCCTATCCTAGATTGCCACCCTCCATTTTTTCTGTTACCCCTGCATCATCCTCTTGTGGTGGTGTACAATCGAAGTTTAGCCTAATTTTTCCTCTTCCCTGATCGTTTTGAGATGTCATTTGTTTTACAATTACTTACAATTGTGGTCAGTTTCTGTCATTCCAAATTGTCTCGATTTTGCAAACTTCCTGGTCGACATTTTGCTATGAGTTCAGTACCTCTAACCCGCTCGGTCAGGCAGTGGATTTCAAAATTCTCCACCTGATAAGCTCACTTTTAAAGTTGTATTTTTGGACTAAACTGATTATTCAGTCAATGAGAACATGTATATGACAATATTCTCTTATAATGTACAAATCGCAACTGTACTTACTGGGTTGCGGTTTATCAATAAATCTAAGTGTATGTGCGTTTGTAACCACTGTTCCTCCTGACCCTTAGGGTTGATTATCGGCTAGTTGCGTGTATCCAAGTAATGAACGTAAGCAAAAAAAAAGTATTTTTGTCAGAAAAATTTCCATTACATTTTTAAATGTTTGAATATAACTACAGGGCTATCGAATATGTGCAATCATTTTTAAGAATGTTCTGACAGTTCTATTGTATCATCTACTTCCATTATAATATTGTTGTTATGCCAACGTTGAATTTTCCTATTAATTATGAAGACGTTTCAATCTATGAGTTGGTATAAATTTCTTGTTATATGTAAATATATGAATTATTTAACGCTTTGTTGAATGTGAGTGTATTTCAATTGGACGTTCTTTGATCTCTTGTTTCTTATAAACGTCTCTTCGTGTTTGAAACGCTATTACCTTTTTGTTAGATTAGTAGAAACAAACCCCGTCTAAAAAATTATGTCCACATGCCATGGAACTCAAGGTAGCATTACAAATATGGCACGTCTTATTGAAGCATGTACTATCATATCATGTACGTATATATATCTGTGTGTGTGTATGTTGAATAGAATTTTAAGAATTGGCAAACTGTAAGACTGTTAACTGTAACCTCAAATTAAACGTTTGTACAGAAATCAGGCGTTTTTCCAGCTTCATCAAAACCATTTAATCAGTTTGATTAACATGAAGGGTAAGTTGTTCCTGTTAGTGAATTGTCTGGTGCTATCTATCTTTAGCTGATGAGTAATTAAAAAAGCTACAGCGTCCATGTCGAACAATCGAATTTAAAGAGTTACGAACCAACAAAGAAAAGTAGATAGCCAAAATACCTATGATGTAACCATTTTAGCCATTCATAAGTTACCAGTATGATGCTGAATACTAACAGGTTGTAAGATGACGAGGCAAAAATTACAATATCGTAACACAATAATACTCCTAAAGGATTTATGAGAAAGTATCGCTATGAATATTATTTAAGTAGGGTGGTTAATTTCTGACTGAAAGTTCCAACTACGTGGACACACATTCTTCCTAGGGAATCATGTACTCTAGAGAACTATTTCCCCTCATTTTAGCGAGATTCATTCCTGTGCAATTATAAAGGGTGTCCCAAAATTAACGCAAGATTTGAATTTGCCGCCATTTATGCAGTACAGTGTTGCCAACCCTAAAAACAAAATAAATCGACAGTTGACAGTTTAGGGTTAGTAAAAATGGAGCGTTACGCAATAGAACAACGTGTCTTCATTGTTGAGCAATATTTAAAAAATAATGAACGCTTGGCGGCCGTAGTTCGAAAATTTCATACAAAATATGGTCGAATAGTGTTAACTTCGTCAACTGTGAAGCGATTAATTGAAAAATTCCGAGAGACAGGATCCGTGGGAGACGCAAAACACACTGGTCGTCCAAAAACAAGCCGTTCAAATGTCAATTAAAGGCAGTGCGTGCGAATGTCGGTGACAATCCAGGAACCTCAATTCGGCGTCGTGGACAAGAATTGCAAATTTCAAGAAGCTCTCTACAGCGTACACTCACTAAAGATCTGTGTCTCCATGCTTACAAAATTCAATTAACACAACTACTGAAGCCCAATGACCATGCACAGCGAAGAGAGTTTGTTGAATGGATTATTGAGCAGCAACAAATGAATGCTGATTTTTCGAGCAAACTCATCCTAAGCGACGAAGCACATTTTCACCTTGATGGCTTTGTTAATCGCCAAAATTGCCGCTTTTGGGGTTCTGAAAACCCACATGTGATTGTCTAAAAACAAATGCATCCACAACGTGTCACTGTTTGGTGTGCATTTTGGGCTGGAGGCATAATTGGACCACTTTTTTGAAAATGAGGCTGGTCAAACAGTGACTGTTACTTCTGCTCGATATCGCGACATGATAACACGGTTCTTTTTGCCGAAATTGGATGATATTGATGTGGCCAATATGTGGTTTCAACAAGACGGTGCCACATGCCATACAGTCCGTGAAATACTTCAATTATTGCATGAGACATTTCCAGGTTGTGTACTCTCTCGAATCCGTGATCAGAGTTGGCCCCCTAGATCGTGTGATTTAACACCATTAGATTTCTTTTTATCGGGTTATCTAAAATTACAGGTCT
This sequence comes from Pachypeltis micranthus, assembly GCA_020466155.1. Taxonomy (NCBI): domain Eukaryota; kingdom Metazoa; phylum Arthropoda; class Insecta; order Hemiptera; family Miridae; genus Pachypeltis; species Pachypeltis micranthus. The sequence continues at coordinate 76,510,564 of CM035768.1, read as the reverse complement.
ACGTCAACAAGCCCACAACTACGCGTGCATTAAAGGAGGAGATTCAACGTTGCATCAACGAAATTCAGCCACATTTATGCAGAACGGTCATGGAAAATTTCGACAAACGAGTGCGTGTGTGTATGCAAAGCCGCGGAGGCCATTTGCCAGATGTGTTATTCCATAAATAACCCTATCCTATGTACTTTATGAATCAATTAAAAAATCACAATCAAAAGACTAAAAACTGTGTTTTCTATTTAATTCAAATCTTGCGTTAATTTTGGGACACCCTTTATATGTAAGTGCAGTTCGAATAACCTTCCAAATATCAAAAGCTCTACCTTAATCACTCGGGACTCCTAGAAAGGTTTATCATACTATTACGGTATCACACTAAGTGAGTTGGGGAGTGAGCACGATATCAGCCGAATGCAATTGGAACACAGTTTTATTCGCAATTACACTCGGAGAAATTTTACCATCACAAATAGGGAATTGCGTGGGAGCAAACACGACACGTTACGACTGACCACAGATAAGTTTCGAGTTTTATCTGGGCATTTCAGGAACCTAGTCGGCACAATTGCTCCGGGCGAGCCTCCGCTGAATGGAAGAGTTCGGTTCACTCAGCCCTTGATGAAGTGCCTGTCTTTAAGTACTCGTGAACACTGCAGTTTCTTGCTGTGTACTGCAATCAGAGCAACTGTCCACCCAACAAAGGAGAACCTAATCTTGAGAAGAGAGTTGAAGAATTTCGATTGATGTTCCAAAAGGGTGCCCATGTTTGTGGTGGAAGTATTGCATTAAAACATTTATAGAAAAATAAATACTTTCACAATAAGAATGAACCACCTGGTGAAAGTTTTCTTTTCATACTGTTGTTGAGGCATTGACAGCCTCACCATGAAAAGTCCTTCGACCAGAGTGAGGGGAAGAGGAAGATTGGCGCCATTTGCTTAGATTACGCTATTATGCCCTCCCAACGCAAATTCTTGAGACCCTACAGTTGTTACCTATGCATGCATTACAGATTCATTCTTGCAACGTCTTTCCTCTCCTCTCAGTTGGGGAAAACACATTGTACCTCTGCCAGGTTTTACTGTTTTCCTTTGATGCCATCAGTTTGAGGTGCTGGAATATTTGTTCATACTAGATGGCAATGATTCGCCAAATTATTCCTCACAGCAACGATTGTATGCAGTCTGTACAACTTTGACACAACATTATGCATTTTTCTCCATATCTTTAGTATTTGTCAATTTATTTCCCTATTCTTCTCGTCCAAGGACTTTTGATTTTTTAATCAAAGTTTATTTAATAAATTTAAAATTAAGATTTTTAATTAAATTTAAAAATTTAAGAAATTTTTATTTTAAACTTCAACTTGCAAGAGCTCTTTCAGGTGTTTTTGTGATTTATTGCAATTTCGTAAAAACTTTCGAATATGTATATAATTTCGATAAGTGGAGTGTAATTTATGGACAACTAATCCTCCACACAAATCCTACACTGTTGGCTGAGGGCACTTGCCAGTATTAGTTAATTCTTCAACGAAACAGACGACTCAGTCGAGAAGACACTAAGATGATGTAAAATGTCAAGGGTGTGAATAAATCCAACAGTTAACCACAATAATGGTTTAATGATTTCATTTCGTTAACATAATAACTTATATTTTACAGATCTTGAAGTGGCGTGTATAGAAATCATAATGAATTTCGAAATAAATTAAACTCATTATGAGCGTGAACCCATCACAAAGTGATGAACTCTTCACAAAAACCAAAATAATGCTATACAATACACCTTAACAATAGCAAAACATAACAAGAAGTATTTTACACAAAATTACAAGTTTTGCGCCACAGGTTGCTCATTCATTTTTTTTTTCAGGGGGAGGGGGCACAAGATGATTACTAATAAGTTACAAATGAAATTTTAAAACTTCTAAAACTTGTAATCAGTCTTCTTCTACGCCAATGGGGTAACCACTGCAATTAATTCATACAGCAATGGAGCGATTTGGACAGCAAAAATTTGTGAGCTGCATGTGTTTTTTCCAAGATGAAGAATCACTTGAAGAACCCTACTTTGAATATCAGAGGGGAAACTACCGAAATTCATCTATAAAAAAAAGTGGGGAGTTTAGGACAACAGACAGGAAAGCCTTTTTCCCCCTTCTTTTCCAATATCTTTCCCAAAAAATGCACAAATGAAACTCGTCAAAATTTGGAGTTAAATGTTCAAAGTAAAAAAATAGTAACAACAAAAATGTACAATTAACAACTGTTAATTACAACAACCAATAACATAATCTACAGCTCATAACAAATCCTAATATGAATTTTCGAAAAATGAGGACAATGATACTAAGGAGTTTGATTAAAACAAGCACCAGCTTACTGACCAAACGACTGTCATCAAAATATCGCTAAAAATTGGAAGAAAAAAGTAGGAGTGTACAATAATTACATTCTCTATTTGTCAGTGCTTACATTAAATTATTTCATTGATCCTTCATCTATTAGGTGGGAATTTACAAAAAATAGTCTATGTAGTTTACCACAATATACTATTGAATATAACAGGAGAATATCTCTAGCATCATCAAGGCACAATTATCAGAGTCAGTACACATTTTTATTAATCATTTTAACGGTGAAGCGGTGCATTCTGTTAACATCCATGCTACAGCAAATACGTAGCAAATTTGCAACTTAGTATAGTATGGTATACATCATTATTAATTAAATCGGGTTTATGACCCACGCTGAACTTACATTGACTAGAACTAAGAACAAAAATGAATGTATTCAAAGTACCAAACTCATTTGTTATAACTGATGGTACGAAAGTACAACTGTTAAAATAAACCAGGTATCACACCTCCTCGACACTTCCTCCGTTCTGAGGTTGAGAGGTACTTCAATATTATTGCGTATTAGAATTTTACTAGAATCGAAAGCCAAGTGCCTCAATATACATTAAGAAGGACAATTTCTCCACCAATACCCCGCAACAGCCTTTTCAGGAGCATGATTGATGGGAAAGTAAAGAGTTAGCAGAAATGTATGTAAGCAGTACACTCGGAAAGTGACAATTAGCAATTGAAAGCTACCACTAAAAAAGCTTTCAATTAATAATAACGAAAGTGTATGCGAGATTTGCATGTAACATCACTGAAAGAGCCATTGATTGCTACTCCTTCATAGAAGTGCTATCCAACAAAACTTACAGACCTAGTCGTTCTGAACATCTTTCAGTTCAATTTTAGCTTATGTAATGAATGATTTACGTGAGGTGCCTCACTTTAAAATTTGTCTAGGGTTAGTTTGTGTTGTTATATCAACTCCAGTAAGATTAAATAACTGAGTAGTTACACACATCTGTTTACATTTTAAAACGGGGAAATACGGAGAATAAAAAAAAGAATATAATGGAATCTAAAATTATTTTGGCAACTATCATCTTCATTTTGTGATACAAGTTTTCAATCTCTGGTGACAACTTTTACTTCAATGATTCTATTGTGTAATCATGTTGATTGAGTTTACCCAAGTAGCAGTGCTTAGCAGTTGATGCACATTATTCCCTATGAACAATCCCATTTAGGGTCAAATGTGAACTAATACTAAAACACTTCTTAATATTCAAACAAGAACAGAGTAACTGTAGTGATGGCAATGGGAGCTATCTTTTTTGTTTGCTTTGATAAGCATGGGCATTTGCAATTAGCTGAAAGTTTTCAAACTAATAATGTATTCTAATGTTGTTAGGAACTTGTAAGTTACTTTAAGCTCTGCCAGAAAAAAATTTTCACTACTGTTGTGAAAGTTATGACTAAACTAAGAAATTCATTGGTTAACAGATTTGGGAGGGGGGGGGTTGCTTTGAATGCCTTCAAACAAATATATGTTAATGGAAATACCCAAACACTGATGCTGTTTAATATTTGTTAAGAACATTCATGCCACAATGTACCACAACATTAAAAAGATAAGTAAGTGAATGCCGCAATGAATGTTTTGTCAAGGCTCATGTTCTAACACAATAGTCGTCAGGATTTGATTTATGCACTCAATCCACCATTTCACGCAATGATCTATGATTTCAGTCAGTGTTGGATAAGTGCTAATGTTGTTAACTGAAAGCACACTAAGGGTTCTCGTATACATGTTCTATCTATTATCATTAGCACATATGCGTTTTCTGTAGCACGACGCACCATTTGTGTTCCTGTTTATATTTATGAATTTCATTGAATTATGATCATTCAAATTCCGCTACGAAAGATTTGCCAGAGAAGGTGCCACTCATACATCATAATTGACAGTGAAGAACATTGGTCGATGAGTGATCGCAACAGTCGATGGGTTATCCCCTAGCAAAGAAGTTACATCATTCCACCATCATGTTTCTGCTAGAAGAGACTCCACAATCCTTTGTAGGAATAAGAGTGGCATCACAGCTTCCAATAAACTACAGAATGATCTTGATGAGATTCCAAAATGGAACAGAAAACCAGTCACAAACCTAGGAAAATCCTGCTTTACTATTTCCAGCGATAAAAGAAAATGTATTACAACACCCCATCAACTTGAAAGGTAAAAATGTAACTGAAATTACTACACCATCTTGATGGCAGACTTGCACATAACTACCACACTTGTGAAATCATCAAAAGGAAGCTATTATCGCCAACTGTTCTCTAAGAACTACTCAAAACTGTTGGTTATACCATATTTATAGCAACGGTAGACGGTGGTGACTCTTAATGTTTATAAACTTATGAAAAAGCTCTATGTGAAGATAGACAAACAGGTACAGACATGTGAACCAATTGCTAGACAAGTGTATAAAGCTTCACCATCAAGAAGAAAGCTAAAGACAGGATTTTGTAATAGTATACCTCATGTTACAAATTGTGGCATTAACATTGATACAGCAAGAATGATTCAGAAAGACAAAGTACTATCAACTTGAACTTTACTCGGGATAGATAAATGACATTGGTTGCAAACACGCAATACGACTCTGTTCAGCAGCATTACTGACCTAAAATATTTCCCTCTCATTCAAAAAAAAATTTTTTTTAATGTTCAATGAGAATACTGTATAACAGGTTTGTAGTACCAATTGACAGTTAAACATCTCAGCAGATTATGTTAGAAAAACACCAAACTAGTTGATTAATTTTCTCCTAATTTTCCACTTTAAAAAAGGACCTTACTGCAGTATGTGAACAAATATTTCCCCGCTGATTTTTGTTTGATGCATGAATTAATACTGAGCCGAACGTAAATTTGAGTTGAATTAATTGTGTCTCATTTGTTTGGCATTACTACCAACTATTCAAACTTGATTGGTGCCAATTAACAATACTCCGGGTTGAAAATTCACTTTTTTGGTGATTGGTGAAATACCCGAGTACAATAAATGCGTACCATCAGTGCGAGCAAGAAGAAAGCATCTTGCACACTATTCTATTCATTCATTGAAGAGTAGCCTTGGCATTTTACTAAAAAGGGGGAGTTTCTATAAACTAAATGTACTGAAACGTTAACTGCCTCGAAAGTTCTGTGTTCGTTTGTTTGCAAGGGGACAGTGTTGTTTTCTCCGTGCATGTCACTCCAACATAGCGTCAAAATGGAAGGGCAAAGTTTTACGCAGATCGTTGCTTAACAAATTTTTTCGTGAGCTGAAAAATTTCATGTTAGGGCAAAAACAAAACAAAAATGTATGCTACAAACCACGGCAAGGAAATAAAATGGTGAACTTTTTCTGAAATTTACCAAAAAGGATTGAGATCTCAATCAAAATTATCCTTTTGTTTACAAATAAACCTGGAACTCTAATTTTAAATGCTTCAAAAAGCCACCAATGCACACGCTTAGGGTATACGTTGTACATTGTTTCGGGCTATCAATTCAATTATACAGACAATGTACCTGTTAGGGAGTTTTTATGCTCTGGCTGTGATACTTTTGATGTAAATACGTCACCTGTACTGATTTATGACCCAAAGATGACTTTACATCGAAAGCGCTTGGACACAGCGCATCCCCAGCAGAGAGGACTCCCTCACCCAACTGGTGCATTGATTTTGTCAATTCACGTACATTTAAAGCATAATTTGCCCATGAAACACAAGTATTCACTTTTTGATAACAGTCAATTTTCAAGCTGATTGTCAAAAACAAAATAGTTCATTGTGTGAAAAATGATTTCACAAATGAGTGTGAACATGATGTCCCTTTTACCAATAGCAAACATTTAAAGGTTGTGAACCAACAAATGAAGTTTTTGGGGTGAAAAGTGACCAACTATACTTGGTACTTATCTATCTGGAAGCTTCTATTAAAGGGGAAAACTTAAAACTGTTTTTGTTATCAACCATGAAATTGTGGTCAACACCAAATTTAAAAAGTGAAGAAGCAGTAGAATCGTCCCTCAGTTACAACATTTTTAATAGTACATATTTGAAACCTACTAATGGTTTGATTGAAAATTAGGTAGAAGCCAACAAACAAACAACCTACAGACACAGTACACATATCTAACAAAAGAGATTTGAAAATATTTACTACTGGTAATGACATGGGTATGAACAAAAATTACAATCACAATTAAATAATAATTTAAGTAGCAGAACGAAAATGTTTGGCATCTTGAAGAAACACAATAGAGTAAGCTAATTATTAGTGGAAGAACGTAATCAAATAAATAATGAACTCATAGAACTAGGCACTGATATTGCTTAAATACCATAGAGTACAGTTAAGATAGTTTCATTAGCTCATTTGCTGAGACCAAATACTGTGAAGGTGTTTTTTCTTAGAAAGAAGCTGCCAACTATAATACTTGCATGAGATGAGTAAGGTGTTCTTCAGCGAACACAATACTTCCAATAGTTTACTCCAAAAGTTCAGCATTTTAATCAAGTTCTCACGAATCAAATACATTACGTGCCAATAGACAATAGTCTCATATGTCAACGAAAGGAGAGAATGGAGACCGTTTTAAAACTATTTGAATGAAAATCCTCTGTAAGTAATGGAAATTTCGTTCTCAGATAGTAACGTGAAAAAGTTTTAAGATTTTGTTAAAACGAAACTTCACACTGCTAAAGTATGATTGTAAAATGCCAGATATCAACAGGAAATAACAAAAAGCTGCCTCGCTCAGTTTAAATATCTAACTAACTGTCACAACCAACAACGCATTAGCAAAGAAAGACAAAATTAGCAGGCAAATATTAGTGAAACTTGGATGTGTGGGAAATGTATGTTTGTTCGTAGGGGAATATGACTCAATAATTGTTACCAAGAAAAGCGTCATTACCAACTGTGTACACCTTCATGAATACGAATTTTAGAGATGCCTCACTATTCACAGGTTCAAAACATAAGCGAAGAACTCAATATGAAGGCAAATAACCTTTGTATCATGAATGATAAACCTATAATGCACATAACTGAATTCTCCTAGTCAATACAATAAATATTTGCCAATTCAACTGAGGCAGACATTCTCAAATTATATGAGGTGTACTTGGCTACTACATGCCACAGAACCAAGTAATTACAATATCAAAGAGTGCAAGTATACGTTGTGCAACATGGTTAAGGTTCACGCAATCATGACATTTGAATTTGTTTTTAGGGACTTGAGAGTTTATTTGAAGAGGTCAAGAAAAAAGATTAAATTAGAGGGTAGAAGGCGGCAGTATGCATTGAGGAACCACTGGAACACCATATCAGTGGTGGGTGCTTCATAGAAAGTAACTACTTCCTATCATGTAAAGATGTGTGAGATAAATCAGAGATGACACACAAATGATAATTGACGTATAAAGAACTAAAATGCATGCAGCATGATGAAGAAACAGAGGCCGGAAAAGACGCTTATTAGATAACTTCATAATCAGGGGGACCAACGGTTTGTAATGATTTAACCACAAAGCGTGATGCATACTTCCTCCAACCAGAAACAGTCTTTGGCAAATGTAACTCTAATGAATCGCTTGACATCGTTCGTAAATGGGAGCGTCACATCTTCCATTAGAGTAAAATTGAAGAAGGGGCTTAACAGAACCTGAAGGTTGACATTACAAGAATAAAGGCCTATTGAAACCCAGGTAACTCCAGAACCAAATACAAAAAGAACGCACTAAATAAAATCAGCCAGAAAAAGCAATAAAACATCCACTACATTAATACTGTAACTACAGTTACTGCACTTTAGCTAGCTCACTATGAACTGAAGTACCGTTACTTACAGACGTTATTTTGACAACTCACATTACTTACAGTTTTGATTTCAGAGGTAAATATTACCCTAAATTATTGTTTTATTATGGATTAACTTTCAAGATTTGCAATTGTTAAAGCTGGAAATTCTAAACAAGGATAGGCATAAGTATCGCTTGACAACATAAAATTACTGATTCACAATATCTAAGAGAAATTCAGTAATTATTTCATTTAGTAGAAGGTACCTTCGTTCACAGCTTTTGGTTTACTGTTTACACACATCTAGATTCCGAAGAATATAAAGAATTCCAATGAACGAGGTGGTGTCATTGGGCAAGTACCACAAATCAATTTAAGCTGTCGAGTTCAAATATTTCTTGAGTAAAATTTTCTTGGCGGACTTTTTCGTCCATTTGGGAGAAATAAAACAAGCAACATTTTAGAAATTCAATAGTACCAAATAAATTGAATGTCTCAAAACACATTAAACGCATTACAAGTGCTTCAACGTACCTCATGATTTACTACAGTAATTGAGAATAAATGCTCCTTAGTTTCTTTTGTTGGTTTAATAAATTCAAGGACGTGTTTAGGTAAAGTAAAGAACAGTATGACTTGATCTTTTAAAAAATCGGCAACATAACGATAATCCAACTAAACGACTCCATGTAACATTCTGTGATATCAATTTCCAACTTGTTATTTCGTATCACTACTGCAGGCACAATCATGGTTAAAAACATGCATTATCTTCTTTTTTAACTGCTAATTGTTAACGATAGCAGTCTTGTTGAACGTTATATAGCTCCGTATAATCTATTCATCATTTTAAATTCATTCAAACAATTTGGATGTTTTGGTAATAGTTCAACAGTAGGTCAAGATACTCTTTCCTCCCAAATATTTGTTATGTTAACATTCACATTACTGGATGGAAGTAAACTAAGACGATGGTGTACTAACACGTTTCACTGTAAAAACATTAAACAATTAAGTAATGACAGGATGGTGTGCAGATGCAGAGAATATGATGTTGAAGAACGAGAGAAAACAACTTTTTTATTTCTCCAATATAGATATAAGCCAGTAGAAAAGAAAAAATGAACTAAACACTTGTAGAAAAAAGTGATCATGACAAGGGCTAACGATTGCTACTCACCCTAACCTAACTCCCAACTATTATCACACATTTTGATAAGGCACGTGCAAACTAAGCTTAACATCAACAGCCTAAAGTGGCAAAACTCTCAATTCTAACCGGAGCTAATTACTATCAGGGTTTGATTACCAACATGTTCAAAATATGTATTGAAGGCACCTTTCAATTGACACACAGTTAACATAAGGCCAGTTAGCATTTTGAAAAAAAGCAATATCGGCTTCAAAGCGACATTTTGTTTACTCCTTGAGATTCTAGTATGAAACGTAGGGAATACTGAAAAAAAACAAATTGAAAAATGTTTAAAAACTGCTGTTTCAAGTATAAAAATATTTACGCTATCCTCTTCTAACTCTCTTTTATCCTCTTGGGGGTCAAATGAGTTTTCAAGTAATTACCCAATGTTGTGTTAGTACTTATTATACAATTGGGCATTCTACTGGGAAGATGGATATTGAAGAATATTACAATATTAGAGAGAAAACAATTTGAGCAAATAGAACAGAATTGTGCAGAACGCTTGACTCTAATCGCATTAAAACTATAGCACACCACCCAGTTGTGGTTTATCTAACTGTTGGGGTTGTAATTGGCCTTAACTGTACACATTTGTTCACAATTTTGTTGTCTGCCAATTTTTGATAAGGCAGGAAGCCTAATTTGCTCTGTGTTAGAAAACTTCATAATTTACACAATGCAACCTTTTCAACCGCTAAGCAATTTTTCATCACTGCATGAACATTATAAGGGTGAACGCAATTACAAAATTAGTAACTACTACTTTATTTCTCGATAAGGCACAACTAAATCCACCCACAGGTGAAAACTAGGCAGCAGCCTCCCATAACAAGCGGGATGGTTATGAACTACAACCAAAACTGAATCACCAGTCCAACGTTATGCAGGCTTCAGACAAAATCAGTGCCCATTCTCATTTCTCTGTGCATTCTGGTAAACATCAGGGCAACTTATCAACAATAAACGACTTTTCTGCAATTCCAATTCATATCAACGCTCATATAACACAAGGGTTGATTAGAATTCCAAGTTCACATTTGATTTATAGTTGAGAGGAAGCCTAGATGTTTATAATCAGACCAAAAAGATTATTGATAATGCAAACTATGAGAACTACTAGCTGACTACTAAAAAAACATTCATACTAACAAAAAACGAGAGAAAAGAAATAATGCCACCTTGATCACTGTCCAACATAACTTGTTATTAACAAGAACTTGTACCCTAATGAGAATGATTTGTTATCTACTTTATTGATAACTATTTAAAATCACATTTTATTTGCTAGTTTAGAAATACTAACTGAATGTTATGAAAGCATAGAACCAGTAAAGAGCATACATTCCATTCAAACTCATCACAACCTAAAATTTCAGCACCTGAGATGAAAGTTGGAAGCATGCTAGTAAACCTTCAGCTAACTCCCATCCCAACATTAATCATACTGCTGATAACAACTAATAAAATATGAACTTCTATAATTTAATATACATTATAAATTCTATGATTTAATATACATTATGCCGAGAATTTAAAATACATCTTTTGTAAAAAAATAGATTATTAAACGAGTGATATACATGTACATGTACGATCATATACATATATATAAATATTTAAGCATTTATACATATTCGAATATCACAATCTTTCAATCTTTATCACTTTGGTGCTATGTTGAGAGAGGAGCATAAAGATCGAGTACTATACTTCCACACCCAAAGTCCTGTCAACTGTGTACTCATAACGTTGATTTTCCGAGTCTTCATAGGGTGGTGAAGGCACACTGTGATTAGCTCTTGTGAAAAAAGCCATCTTTTCTCTGTGAACAAAAATGATATAATACCTCAATGTCAAGACATTGATCATTTTATTTTTATTATTAGATGTCGTCAAGGCGCAAGGTTTCGCGGAGGGAAGTGATGCAGACGCTTCACATGGTCTTGACTAGAAAAGGAAAGCTAGTCACGCCAGTACTTCAGTTTCCCTGTTTTACCTCTTCCCTAGTTCTCACTATTCATATTTGTTTGTATTCCATAATCATTTTTGTACTCGTTATTATTCTATAATTTGATGCAGTTTTTCAAATTGCATGATTTGATATACATTATGTTAAAAATACAGTATTATACATTCCAGGTTCTTGTTTATTAATTCAGAGCTACTTCATAATCAAACCTCACCACAAATGTTAGGAGGAGCAAACCGCACGGATAATTAAAAACAAAACTGTGAGTTCAGAGGTTTCTAGCAAGCTTTGTAGAAACCTCCAACAGCAAATCACAAACCCGCAAAACAAACTGATTGCACTCCCCACCTTGTTTGTCATCATCACCACCTAACAAATATGAACACGTCTACTATGTACGAACTTAAGCCCATTGTGGTTAACAGGATGCCATTCCTAGCGAAGACGCTATTTAGAATCTCTTTCTAGCTGATTAGGGGCTAGAAACAATCTGACTTCAGTCACAACAGGCATCACACATGAATGTTAATTGTAGGAAGCTACGGAAGCAGGAAACTCGCATCGATGATAATTGCATGTGAACGTTTAATGCAAAAGTGCCTGGGCATTGGGGAATGGCATTAATACTGCACGATATGTGGCAATTTTTTTTTTTTTTGGTGAGTCAGTAAAAAAATGTCTCACTGTCAAGAATAAGCTAACTGCTTAGCCAGTCACTACAGTCAAGTGCCACTCTCTTGTTTGGTTAGCTGGAAGTAACAAAACAATCATTCCATCGAATTTGGCTCTTCCCACCACACCAGAAATAACCCGGCTATTGTACATTGCCATAACTCTCTCTCTCGTGAGATGAGCAACTTCTGCTGGGCCACAAATAGCCCTAATAGCTGGAATGTACATACCGTGTTGGATTATGCCCCAGTTACCCACCACATAATAGCTATGGGCCAGATTAGTCACTGCCATCGATTGAACAACAGTCAAATTTGTTGGGAGGCAACTCTAACATCACCATCAAAGCCCAAGGCAATGTTGGTGAAACGTTTTGCTTGAACACTCTGCTTGAGATGTGACTAGATAAACCCCAAATAAATGTAACTAGGGAAGCTAGGTCGTCCAAACTTCTTGTTCAATTTTCATTGTTAACTAAAACCTAGCATCCCCATTATTATTACGATTATGATGCCGTGTGAAATATCTACACAGCAATTGAAAGGAATAATCATCAATTACACATAAAACTAGATACAAAGGACTAATAGGCTATTATTAGACTACCAGGAAAAGGGCAAATTACTCAAGACAGTGTGCTGAGGGGAGGTACAAAGGTACTGTTAGCTTCTGCAAACCAAATATGAAGAAGAATTGAGACCCAAGTACATTGGAAAAGAGGAAACTGCTAATTCAAAAAACGAGTTCTACTGAAACACCTTAGAATTCTGTTAAATGCCACATTTTTCTTGCTAGAGGAAAATAAAAACTTAATAAAGAAGACCTGTGAGATATAAATCTATAATCAAGAATTGACAACTCACTTAAATGAAATTAGATCAGGTTTGCCTTTTCCAGCTTTACTTTTCCTGAGCTTGTATATTTCTTTTGATGTTTTCTTGAGTAGTTTTTCTACTTTTCGGTCATCTGCACTTTTTCCATCAGTCTGAAAGTAATGAAATGGAACAAGAGTTGATTATATCATAAGGCTAGTAGTCACAAATAAATTGTGGTTCATCGTGACTGCTCTAGTACAGAATGAAACTTGAGCAATCATAGTACCTGTGCAACGAGATTCTGGAATTGGGTATCTTCCATGACCCATGTGGCTATTTCGACATCCCCCTTTTCCTTTGCTGCTTCTAATCGAGATTTTAACTCTCGTAACCGTTGTAAATCGTTTTGCAAGGCGTTGAGTCGAGTATGCTGTGCCTGTAAGTCGAGTTCAAGATCCAAGGAAGTTCTAGGATGAGCAGTAAAATGTGATTGGTGCACAGTTGCCATTCGCCCTTTTCCTCGACGCCCCCGCCACCTCAGTGACCGCCTTTCAACTGAGCCTCTTTGAAAACCACAATGAGAGCGTCGATAAAGCGGCATGGAACTATCGCTGTCACTTCTATTGAGCTGCAAATAAATTTTGTTTAAATTAATTAAACATATTTATTAAATTCCACTAACAAGCTGGTTTAATGTGTACTTACTCGACAAATATACTGATTCGTGGCAGTAGGAGAAAATGTTTGGGACCTTTTAATAATATTTTGAACGCCTCCTTTACCTCCCTTTTCAGGAACAAAAACGCATTCAGTGTTAGTTTCTTTGTCTTCTTTTTCAGAACTGGATGGTTCTGCATCCTACAATCACACAAGGTATATTATCTTCTCAATAATTTGAATGGACAAGATATGCCAGCATTTTACAGAAAGAAATAAGGAAAATATTTAAAACATTCTAAATTGGAAGCAAAACAATCATTGAAATATTAGCTATAAGATGTCAAAAATACTGCCAACCTCAGTTTCTGGAATTTGCTCTAACTCATCGTGACAGAACACTACAATCCCTTCTTCTTCTTCATCGTCCTCCCCATCATCTTCTTCACACACTTCAAGGTCATTGTCGTCGTCATCTTCTTCACTTTCAAGCTCTTCAAGCTTGGAATTGATGTTTTGCTCTACGCTTTCACAGCCTGAATCGAAAAACCCATCATTCAAACAAAATATACTGCAGCATATAAACAGCGTCTAGGAATGAAAATTTGACCTATGTAATTACACCCTGGCTAATTTAGTGAAAATTAATAGTCACAAGAAACTGATATTTTCATAGAATAAGAAAGAAGGAGAGTAGAGCCTGAGAATAATGATTGACTACCGGTGTCTCATGAACCATATTTCCATGAATATAGAAACTAGATAGGCATATTGTTGCCAACTATGGTAAAAGCCTTCACAACTTAAATTTCGTCAACCATTGTAACTATGCGTGTATATGAAGCCAGTAAGCAGCTCGTGCCAGTATTCCACCTCAACATGGCAGACTTCTCTTTACAAATTCAGTGAATGTGAGTTGCGTTTAGCTTCAAAATGGAACTATCTAGTTTATAGGGCTTTAACTCAACTGTCACTATGACAAAAACTTGGAATATCTAGCATGGTTCATCACACAACTTTCCTCTATGGGCTAAATGATAAGTTTATGTAAAAAACACAGTAACTTGAAAGAAATTTATTCATAAAAAAACTGTTTCTACAAGCTCCTGAATGTGGCGCTGAGTGCTTGGTAAAGAGCAATGGGCCATTTTTGAAACAATTATAAGAAAAAGCTCCACATTTGAAGAAACCAAGTTTCATGTGTTTTATTGTCTATCTCAATTCAACAGATGGCTAGAGAATTAATTGTGGAGAGAGCTGTAATAATTGTGTAACTATGTAATAATGAGTATGTGATAAGTTTGATTGTATTTGATTAAAACTTTACAGCGAGTTTTAATGTTATGAAAAACACATTGGTGTGGACATTTTGGCTTTCATCTTGGTTAAATGGATGGCTCGAGAAACCATTGTTGAACGGTGCGCAGATATCGACTATCTAAAAACACCTTGTGAGTTGAATTGGAGTCATTAACAACATTATTCCATAAAGTTGGGAAAAAACTCTTTTTTTTCTGGGGCCTATAACGATAGTTCTACAGAAATAACTATGGAAATTAAAAGTTAGGACTGTAAAAGATAAATAATGAGTGTAATTAATTGTCGGTAACATGAACACTCCTCCTTTCTGGCAGACTTTAACCCCCCCAATCAATTCAAGGTAGATAAACTGAGCATTGCCTACCACAGTAAGTGGAAGGCAGTGGAGCAGAGGAGGAGATGGCTGAGCACAGTGGTCGGCCAGCTCACGACAGAGGTATTCACCTGCTACACGTTGCATTCTGAGGAAAATATGAGGTGCATTGCTCAATTCGTCAAGGCAGTGCTTATCCAGACGGGAGCACCCCCCACCCCCACCACCCCAGAAGTGGCCCTTGGTGATCTAGGGCTGGTATCTTGCAGAGATGAAGAATGAAGGAAAGATCGTTGCTGATCTTCCTAAACTGCTTGGTAGTATGTAAATGGCAGTGCTCTGCAAAATTTTTGTGTGGGTGAAGAGGACAAGAATGAAGAGCAGAGAGGCGTGAGGGCCAACATGATACAATGTGCTAAACAATATCTGGTTGGTTCTCAAAGCGCAGTAGTAATTTCATGGAACCACTAGGAGCAGACCCTCCCTCCTAAGCTAAAAAAGAAGTAGAAAGTGGGCGATTTATTAAGATGAATTATATCATCAACTACCTTGATTTCTAGTGAGTGTTGATGTTCTGGATGAAATGATGGTTGACTCGTCACTGCTTTCTTCTTTGAGTTTTTCGTTCAAACACCTGTCATTCCCATCTCCTGTATGGCCTACCATGAATCGGAAACTCAAGATGTTGTACCACTTCAGCAATGTAGTCTCTGGGGAGAAGTCAGCTAAACTAACTTGTGCACAGCCCTGGAAAAACAGAAAACCCCTTCATAAATTGCTAATTTATGTACAAATTATGATGCAAAACTGAATTATACTATGATCGCTCAACACAATAAAAAATAAAACTCAAAGAATTTTACTCACGAGGCATTCAGTAATTCCTTCCGATGAAAGGTACCACACATTCACCTGAAGTGTTTTAGCACAAAGCTTTTTCAGTGGTACTTGGAAACCAAATGTTTCACTGAATCTAGCTTTATCAATTTCAGATATAGGTTTAGTAACACACGTGTTGCTATCCTGCGAATCATTGGGTAGTAATGAAGCCCAAATGAAGCTGGAAAATTAAAAATAAGGTAACTCATTATTTTTAGAAAAGTTATCCCAACATTATTGGGAGCATCAGTAATCCCTATGGCTAACCTTACTGCAATTAATACGACCAAGAGCATGACAAAAACAGCACAATTAGTTTAAGGAGTGAAATATCTTATGTTGAGCCACGGAAAGCGAGTGCAATAGTCAAAAGGAAACGTCAATGAGACAAGCTAAAAATATTTAAGTAGGCGCCTGAGCACCTACCTGCAACAACTGCTTTTCATAATTTGAATATGACAGAATTAACACGTTCACTGCGGCTGTCGACACATAGTCGACAAATGAGACCCCTTCCCCCTGGCGGACGTCGACTACCTGTCGACATCTCCCATCCCTTATTCAGATCAACCGCAAAACGTCCAGCCGATTCGAAACGCAGTTCCCTTGCAGACTCAGCGTAGGGAAAGGTCCCAAGTTTATGACCAAGCCTTCGCCGTCCACCAGATCGATTTTTCGCCATTTTTTTCTCGTTTTTCTCATACGGTAAGTTTTTTACTCAATACTTTTTATTAGCTTACGCCAAATACTATTTGCATCGAAAATTATGAATAAATAGCTATGAAATAACTCCTAATAAAGAGTAAAAAGAATAAACTTTTTATTTTATTTTATTTTTTCAGCGAGTTTCATGTTTTAGTGCATATTTTAATTTGCTGTTTTTTTGTCCAAATGAGCTGTCGTGGAGTGACGAGACGATTGGTATTTGAGGAAGAATTGGCTCCTGGATTTATTTTTTTATTGATTTTGATTACAATGTATAAATTTTCTTGTACCGTTATATTATACTTAATAATATTTTCAGTAATAATAATAATCATTCTTTAATATTCTTGTGTCGTTTTTATATTATGTACAAAATACTTTTCTATGAATCGCTTATGAATTATACTTTTTAGTGCATTTTCGTGTTGTTTCCTCATTCTTATACCTGGATGTGGGTACTTTTACCCAAAAAAGCTGCTGGGCCTCCTTTCTAATTACTTAGGTACATAATCTTTTCAGGCAGAAGCTGGACACTCGTTTTCTGTTATAAAAGCTGTCCCCTTTACAGCTTAGCTCGGTTTTTAGAGTATTATAACTTCACCTACAGAATGTCGACTACCTGTTGACCACCCGCCAGAGGTAAGAGTTTCCTATAGTCAGGCGGGCGTCGACCACCCGTCGACAAACGTTTTTCAAGGTCAAAGGTTAATGAAATTTGAACTACAAGTCACCGGATGTTTTTTTGGTTCCAAAAAGAAAGAAATGGAGACAAAAAAAGTTGCCGCGCAGATAATCGGTTTTGAACAATTATTGTCGCAGTGAACGTGTTAAGTTCCTCTCATAAAAAAAAAAAAAAACTCCAATTATCGGAAAAAGGGCACGTTCCCCACAATTTCTAGAGCTGCCCTTGTTTATCTATTTTGTAAATACAGCCTCCGAGAGCTCACTCATAAAATATAAACGATGTGTGTATTATCAAACGAGCCAAATGACAAGGCTGGCAGAGAACTTAAGAGCCCCATCGTCACTTCACGCATTTGGTGGTAAGGTTACAATATATATTTCTAACTACCATCGTGTAAGAACTTATGACGTGATACTTTACACTTACATTTTAGAATCTTCAGGAATGAATAATGCAGCAAGATTTCTTGCTCGCTCTATTCCAATCTGGAGAACACTGTCGCCAATTGAGTACCTAAATATGCAAACAGAATCATAGTAATTGAGCATTATTAAATAGAATGACATGTTTCTTGACACTAATAAGGGGATCAAACTTCTGTATGTCAATGTCAGACAGCCCATTCCACACACATTCCCCATCAGCAAGAGAACTTGAGTATGTTTTCAGAGCTGAGAATAATGATATCTGTCCTTTCGGGACCAAAAAGGGTGGATTTCACTAACCAAAGGGGTCGACTTCATACGGATGTATATTTCAAGAACTTAAGTAATGAATTAAGAAGGTAAGAGGAGGGGCATGACAACACCAGACCCCATACCATTCACTCCGGACCTGACCACGTCTCTTAGAATGAAATATTGGGACCCACGCACTTCATATTTGAAATAAAGCCAGATCAGATCATCAGCTGTTTGCTTTTCCTTGGGCAGTAAAATTTTTCCAGCAATGAGTGGAGATTTGGATTGCAGAGTTTTAGCAGAGCTGAAATATATTAAACTTGTTGCCAATTACGTTAATAAATCAGGACATTTTGAAGCATACCCAATTGATTTGGTTGAAATGAATTAATTTTACGATTTTTAACAGATGCTTTTGACTCCTTTTCTGGATACACTCAATCTGCGACAACTGAGACTTCATGACAGTGACACTTGCTGATGATTTTTATACTGCTATCTGCCAGTGTGGCATGATCACCCCTTTAACCAGCTTTGGCTCACGGTGTAAGTTGTACTGTTTTAGTTTCTTGGGAAGCAAAATAAAGGATGAGGTCTCTATTTAAGAGCAATTTTGAACACTAGTAGGCAATAAGTGAGATGCTAAGCAATAAATAAAAGTGAGTACCAGTGACAGAGCATAAATTATGATCATTAACAGGTAACGTATAGTGCAATACAAACCTGAGCTTTATTTGGACTTGAGCACTATCCATAGCTAAATCAATGGTTCGTTGAGATGCTTCAAACACTCCAGAATCACCAGCGACACTTTCATCGCTCACAGCTGCAGAAACAGGGGCTGGTATGCTAGGGGATAGTTCTGATATTGGAGATAGGGGAGGAGATCTGCTTGAATTTGTTCGAAGGTCGCCAGGAGGTTCATAGGCAGGGGGAGGACAAGCATCTCCTCTTAGTAGCCTCTCAACCCTTGAAAAATTAAACAAGAAAGGAAAAAGTTTAGTCAAAAAAGATATGATATTCCCTGAAATAGTATTAATGAAGAGAAGGGGTAAAGGGATGTAAGCACTACACATAACTCATAAGCATGAAAGAGCTCAGCTTGAGAAAACCACTGAGATCATTTTGTCACAATCCAATCACAAATACGAATAATAACGCCCACGTTATGCATCAGTAATAATAAAGTAATACAACGTGAACAAAATATTCAGGCTACTTATCAGATGAGTTCACAAGATTTTACAGAACGGTCATATCAAAATCGAAGTTCAACTAACCTTTTTTGTAGGTCAAACATGTCAATTGGGCGATCAGAAGCGGCAGTGAGGCACTGAGGTCCACCGTAAATATCAGTGAAACTCAAAGCAGATGACAAAGAACCTTTGCTACTAGTTGTTGATAGCGACCCAAGGCTGGAGCTCGAACTAACGGAGAGAGTAGAGGCGGATAATGTCCTTAACTGAGATTCTAAAGTAGTCATCGTCCGAAGAGCATCTTTAAGCCCTGACAGTAAAACCTGCTTTTCTTCATGTAACTTCAACCTGTCAATGAATTGTAACATTTTAAGAACACTAACGTCTCCAGTTGATAATTTATTTATTTAAATTCAATTTCTAGGTCTCATAGAGAATTGTGAATAATGTAGAACTAAAACATGTTCCAATCCTCTTAACATAAAATGAAATAAACGATGTACCTGTCAGTAATGGCTCTGTTAGACATTTCTAGGGCAGCATTGAGGTCTTTTTCAAGTCTATTTATTTCATTTTGGATGTCCAACATTTCTTGATTAGTACGAGAATGCTGGGTAACACTTCTCAGTTCTCTCAGGAGCTGCTCTTTCTCTTGGAACAGGAGTAACCTGTAGAAAGGAAAATGACATTTACTGAAATGACATCGAACTAATGTAAAACACAAGAGCTGTCAATCTGAAACAATCCCTAGCTTTATAATGCAATCAGCGGCTTATGAAAGAATTTGAGTTTCAGGACGAGAATATTTCTATATACTCTCCATAGCTCATACTTTTTTTATTTGTTTGCCAGTAACCTATACATTTCTATTTTATATAACCTATCTATATATTTTTAACCTATACATTCTTACGGATAACTTCAAGCTAGTTTTCTGGTTCAACGCCATGAATTGTACAGTGAATAAGTGTGATCAATTACTATTATACATCAGAATCAACATTCTCGGGCGTTTCTTGAAATATGCCACAATGCGTTTCATAGTTATTGCAGTCTACTTTTTAATTGACTTGTGTGGCTCTAGAGTGAAATAAACCATGAATGTCAGTGTTATAGGCTTTGGACACTAAAAGTTATCACAAAGCACCCACAAACCTCATTGTTCATGAAACAGAGATCAATTTCTAACACTATTCCTGAAGGAGGCACAATATTCGGTCACATTCTTGACAAAATATTCCAGAAGAAGCGTATAGTTTGATGTTGTTTAGATCTGAGTAGAATTCGTTGGGCCTTTGCTGCCTAGAAACTAGTATAATAGCACAGTAATAATAACATAGCTGAGTGGTAGATGAAATTCTAACTGAGAATATTCAACATGGACAACTTGAATCAAATCCAGTAGAATTAGTCGCTCACAGAATGAGAACATTGCGCAGTACTCACTCAAACAAGTTTTTATCATTCGCAACCTTAGATATTTTAAGGAAAGAAAAATCACCAATAATACAGGTGCCATGCCCCTCAACCTCATTCCTTGATGGGCTGTTGTGCCAAAAGCAAAAAATGTTTGTACACTAGATAGGGATTACACATTCCCAGCTCTAATCAATTTTATTCTAGTATTGTCAATGTCAATCTTCAGTTAAACGCTACATCAGATCAACAAGTTAACACTGCCACCGTATCTCAATAACGCTGATAACATTTTGAATAAAAACTGCCTCATTCGGTCAAGGATTTGCTACCAAAAACTCCTCACTGCACGCATAAAAACGCAGCAAACTATAACACAACGAGCACAACATGATTGGGACCTAACTATTCAAAGCAATGTCGAAAAATAATGAAAACATAACATGGGTAAATCAGCAATCCGGAAAACAACAATTCATACGCAACCAACTATGTAGAGCACATCCGAGACATTGACAAATACTAGTTAACGACACAAAACATGACCACTACCTAGGAACAATGAAAATTGAGGTTTTCTAGGTGATGCTAGGCAAGTGGCATGATGCAACAAGTCGAACTAACACGTGGTTGGTGAGAGACGGAAGGCAGTGAGAGGAAATGAGTGCATACTAGGAAGAAAATGTAACTTTCGCTACATTGTCCCACGAGCTCCTTCAACTACTAGAATTCCCCTCATCATATTTACACAGTCCTGCACCCCTGAGACCTATCCTATTCGACTCAGCATAAAAATACTTAGGAAACGATACTAACGACGACGTAAATTCCTCAAACTGCCGAAATTTCGTTTTTGGCTGGTTTTTTGTCCATAACAACCATGGGTTTTGTCTGACCAGATTACAAAGTAGGCAGGCACAACTAGATCCCAAATGCAATTTTTGAGCAAAAGAGGAGACTTTTTTTTTTTTGAATATGGCCCGGACAGTGAATGGTCATTGCAGATTTGGGATCCTCATATCTT
The DNA here is from genome assembly GCA_020466155.1 of Pachypeltis micranthus. Lineage (NCBI taxonomy): Eukaryota > Metazoa > Arthropoda > Insecta > Hemiptera > Miridae > Pachypeltis > Pachypeltis micranthus. Next base: position 76,488,822 of record CM035768.1, on the reverse strand, counting down.
GAAACGGAAAGTGTCAAATTTAGAGAGGAGATATTTAAAAAAAATGTCCTTGATGGTAAACGATGAATAATTAACCAAAACCAACTAAACATTCTGTACCTAGGTCGCATCGCTGCCAGTGAGACTAAACAAGAAACTATTCATCGATGCATAACTATCCACAATATATTATGCTGAAGCTACAAACACAGAAAATCATTTTAAATGTTTACACCAACGAAAACAACTGAAGCGTGCAGAGCAACCTGAATAAGAAAAAATATCTGGTGCGTTGCAACGCACAACTTTCCTTAACTCTACAACAATTCACTTTGTACATGGCTAATTCTATTTAATCAATTCATTTATCACTCAGTCCCTTTGTACTTAGTCAAACAACGCTTTACGGCAGCATGAAGCGGCAGCGATTACAGTTAAAGAATTTATTGTGCTGCTCGTACTCATTCCAGGACCATTATTGAGCAAATGGTACCCAGAAAATTAATGAGGCTGTAAACACGAATTTTCGGAAGTGGATAGTAATTACTTTTGCAGAGTTATTGGGTAACAATTGTTAGAACTGGTATTAAGCAAAACGGCGGTAGTTGAAATTCAGGAATTTCTGGAGTGAGCCCCATGTATCTCATGAGCGTTTTTAAATACTCACCCTATAGGTATGGGATTGGACTACAGTACCAATTTTCTTTAACATTCTACTAACATTCCAGCGGAGTTTAAAAGGAAAAAACCACGGCAAAAACGCTTTTCGTCGAAAATTTTGATAACTTATTGTGCTGCTCTCGTCATTTTTCCACAAATGGGAATTTTATGGTATAATCATCATGTTAAGAGCTACCAATATTAAAAATGTAATCAAAATCGTTAGAGCGGTTTTTGATCACTATGATAACTATAGTCAACTTTCGGTGGATTTTGTTCAAACCCTCATTTTGGCGTCCCATGATGACCTGCGGGCGAGATATCAAGTTTGAGCTGATTTGGTACGGTGGTTTTCTCTAAAAATCGTATACAGACACACATACACACAGACCATTTTCCCAAATAGTGTTTTTCGGACTCAGGAGGGTCTGAAACGTAAAGATCTGAAGAAAACTCAAATTTTTTTTTTAGCCGATTACATAACTTTACTCTCTACTTCGTAGAGCCAAGGAAAGTAAAAACAGGTCTGATTTGGAATGTGTGTCAGTAACACGATTGAGAGAAAACATCAACACAGTAACTCATAAAATGCGATCGAGAGTTGGAACACTATGAAACAGAAATGAGCTCCCCATCAATAAAGCAAGGAAGGGTGGATTAAACTCATGTACATTCCCATGAAGAGTTAGGATGAAATGAATCAATATAAAAAAACCTATCCTATAAATTAATTTATACTGTATTATTTATTACTAATTTTGGGTGTATAGGCTGAGCTCTAGATAAACAGTTACACAATCAATTTACCTGTCTTTATCACTCTCTGCTTGACCAGGAGTGACTTTTTCTTCCAAATCAGCTAACTGCTGCTGTATGCATTGGATTTTCTTGCGAGACTCATCATATTCGAGTCTCATTCGAGCCATTGCAGCCAGTCGAGTTCCAATAGGCAACAGCTAAAATAGAAAATTATATTTGTAAAAAAATAATAACCAGGAATTTTTTCATTACAATAGCAACTACACCACCAAAGTTCCTGATAACTCGTACAGTATAAAATTCATTTTCTAGGTTTACAAGTTGGAAAACTCAAACGAGGCCAATGAATTCCATATCACAAAAATACGCCAGCTGCGTGTTTAAATTAAGTATGTTTTTCGTGAAAATTGTGTACGCCATTTACCAGAATTTTTCACAGCTTTCACAAAAACAGTAAATATGAAGCTTCTCAGAAAAATCAGGTGCGCTACATCTCACAACTTTCCTTAACTAAATAAATTCACTCGCTTTTGCTACTAATTTAATTCATTTTTTTACTTAGTTCATTTGAATTTGGTTCAACATCCCTTCACAGTGGCAGAGAGCAGTAGCGCTTGCAGTTCCAGACTTCATTATTCTACTCGTACTCATGCCTGGACCAGGGTTATTGGGTAAGAACTTTTAGAAATGGTAGTGAGTCAAATGGCGATTGTATAATTGTAAATGTTGTATTGGCAATGACAATTATTTTTATTTAAATGGCACTGGAAGAGTGATTGCCACTAGTGTGCTCTGGCGAATTCCTTCTCTCTTCTTCATTCAAATGTACCTACTGTCGAACTGCATTCCATGATCGTTTTGCGCTCATTTTCTTAAAAACCCTAACCAGATTTTAATTTTGGTGCTCCCATCAAAAGCCTCTACATACGTCATTGTGGGTGGCAGAATTCGTGTGATGATTGTTAGTTACAAAAACACGACTTCACCCTGGGCCCAGGGAATGAGGCAGCACAGATGCCAGTTTGGTGAGTCAATCCTACTTCACATGTGCCAATTTAGGAATAAACTTCTTCTGATCCCAACCCCCTTTAAAGTCATACTACAAGATATACAGTCACCGAATTAAATCACTCAAATCATAAATCAAAAGCAAACAGCGATGATTGAAATTCTGGAATGTCTCGAGTAGTCCCTATATATTATGAGGGTTATCAAACAATCAAGCACTTGAGCAGAGTGTATAAGGAAAAGTCAAAACTAAAATCAATTTTGATCGAAAAGTTTGGTCATTTATTGTGCTGTTCTCATCATTTTCCCAGGGATGAGAATGTTATTGTATTTTCGTGTCACATGGACCCATACAATAAATTTAATCAAAAATCGTTATAGCAATTTAAAAAAAATAGTTTTGGTGTTTTGATCACCATGATAACTGTAATTAGGCAGCTTGTACAGTGGTTTAGCAACCAACTAAGCATCAGGAAATATCCAAACGACTCACCTCTCCTGATAAATCAGTTTGAGAAGCAGTAGACAATTTGTCTGAAGCCGACATCAGAGTGGCAGGCAGCGTATTTGGTAAAGACAACGTACTGATATCAGAAGAGCTTTCACCAAATTGAAGCCTAGTCAGGTCATCCTTCAACTTTGCTAGGGATTTCATCAGTTCTGATTTTTCTTGTTCGCCTGATGTAAGCGATCGCTGTATCTCACGTAATTCAGCCACCATTGCTTGAGCTTCATTGATATTGTAACAACCTCCATTTAGCTTTTGCTCGACTCTGCAAATAATAAAACACAGTAAGTTCATGTTTGATTAAGCTTAAGATTCAAGTATGTCAACGAAGTGATGAAAGGACAATGCCACGAGAAATTGCTGCTTGATCACTCAGTATACTGAAGAATGCAACACAAACTACGCATGGAAAAGTGCAAATAAATCCTAACACTGAAGCTGAATGTGTTAACATATCGCTAACAATTATGGTATTATGGGGAAAATGTTGGCAGTCTCTTGATATCTCCACCGTGGAATCAATCTAAATACCCAAAAATACAGTTATGTTACAAATAAGAAAAACTTCAGCTGCCTTGTAGGGCACTTTGTTATAAGTGCTATAAGATATATAATAAGATAATAATAATATCACTTTGTTATAAGATATATAATAATATCACTATTACACAATGCCCAACACAACTCTTTTCAAGCTAGGAATAACATGAAAATTTGTATCACACTTCATCTCTTGAAAACCAACAGTTGAGGTTACCGTTATAGATTGTCTTTCCCATAACAAAAAACCCTGCAAATTATTACACAACGGTTTATTATTTGGATAATCAGCTTGACCTAGCATTAATGCTCCGAGACCCATCCTGTTCGATTCAGCATCGAAAAATATCATAATGAAACCCCAAAAAAGGTCGAAAAGAACTGAATCGTAATACTAAAATAAACAAAAAAAAACGAAAGTATCTAGAAAAAACTGAATTTTAATATGAAAACATGCACGCTAAATACTAATATAAAAATTTAACCAAAAATCTATGAAAAAAACCAAAATGAGAATGAAACGAAAGAATCTAAAAAAATTGAATCGTATTAAAACCAAAACGTCGGGGAAATTGGAACTGGGGCGCTCGAAGCGAAAGGCAAAAGGGGAGTTGAGGTGGCGGCGTCGTTGGGAGGGACACGCTCGCTCGCCTCCAGCGCGGTTGCTTTTTTAATGAGACGGGTGGGGCGGGAGGGAGTTCAAACGACGAAACGCTGTAGCTCCCGCGTTGTACTGCGTTTCGTTAATTTTTTTAGCCGTTTTTTGCCCATTACAACCACGGGCTTCGTCCGATCAGATTGCCGAGATGGCGGGCACAACTAGATACCAAATCGGATTTTTGGGCGAAAGAACGAATTTTTTAGAGCACATTAAAGGCACAAAACGGCCCGGACGGCGGACGGACATTGCAAATTTGGAATCTCCATGTCTTGAAACGTAAAGTATCAAATTTTGAGGGGGGGGGGGGGGGTTGTAAAAAATTTTTCGTGACCGAAAACATAGGGTTATTATTCAGAATGAATAATAAACCAAAATGACGAGTGTCATGAAAATGGAAGGTCCACTAGAAATCATTGAATAGTACTACATTGGTGAAAGGAAGTAAGGAAGGAATACTCAAATTTCCTTTTTCCTCAAGGATTCATCACTAGATGTGTAGCATCTACTAGTACTCATTGGATCCAAAAGTTAAATTGAGAACGCACTGAAGTACTAATCCACAAGCTTCTCACATAACTCTCCCAAGCAAATTATTTTTCTAATAAATGATCATAAAATTTTCTCACGTCTTGGGTGATGATTAATGGATACATCCGCAATCAAATGCAATCATTGCTACATACCAAACTCACGAAATAATAAATATCCTTACTGTAGTATACAAAACAATTTTAAACAAATTAAATTCTTAGGAGAACAGTAATTGACATTAGGAACTTACGAGGACAATGTCTCAACACCCCGTTGGGTGCACGACATTTCGGCTCCAATTTGTTCCAATTCTCGTTTGAGCCTTGATACCCTGCTTTTTGCCATGGCAACATCAGATTTTAGAAGATCTGGGTCATATTTTGTACTAACTGAACTTGAACTTGAGCATACTGTGGAAAAAGATACGAACAAAAGTTAAAAGATATCAATTTTCCATTGACAATATAGTTACAAAAAAACGTATTTCAATGAAGAGTTTCGAAAATTCCTGTTTGAAAATTGTTATTAAGAATGTGTGAATTGTCAGAAAACTGCAAGGGAGAAATTATTACAAAAGTGTGTCCAAGTTTTTGTGGGAGTATACAATTCGTTTTATTTTATGCGTCATATTCTGATTTGCGTTTTTGCGACTTTAGTGATTCTACAAACCCCCCTTCCCTACCAATGACTTTCCATCTTTCCACAATGTTCCTACTGCCAATGCTGGAGGTAACTACTATGAATTTGGTCATTTCTACAACACGCATGCTAACTTGGCTGAAATATTCCCACAAAAAGAACCAATTATTACGTTACAATCAAAAGGTGGCAAGCAACTACACTTCATACTGCTCAAAATAACGGAAACAACATTAATGACCCCTGAAAGAAGAAGGGATGGCATAAATGAGGTGTAAACAATACCATTTTTGCTTTAGGTTCGTTTAGATGTAACACGTATCTGGGTATATGTAGTAGACAGCACATTTCAAAAGGAATTAGCCTCAAGCCCAGTCAGATTAAAAGCAAGACACCTTACTCAATGTTGTGATGTACGTAGGAAGTCTGCCCTAAAATTATGTCGTTCATATCTTCGCATGGAGGGACTCAGGGAGACCTCTGGAGGAAACGAATGTCACCATCAACTCTTAACCTTCTCATTAGTAGGCCGAGATACCGATAAAACGTCTTAGTTCCCGCGCAGCCTGTATTTGTTCACAACAACTTTGCTGCATTCGTCGCAACTGGTTTACTGCTAAATGGCAGAACAAACCGAACAGCGCATTTGCTTAAAACTTTGCTTTCATCTCGGTAAAAGTTGTGTGGAAACTATTGGAATGCAAAAGGCCTTTAAAGACGATTGTACAGGCAAAACACAAGCGCGTGCGTGTAGCAGATGAACAAGATCGTAGTTCGACTGTGAAAGGCTTGGAAGATGAGGTTGGTATAGCAAAAACTGCTGTTTGGCGAATTTTAAACGATAATTTAGGAATAACTCGTGCGCAAAATTCATCCAGAAATTGCTCTCAGACCAACAAAAAACCTTCCCATTAGAAATTGCTCAGAACAATCTAGAAACGATCAATAGTGAAAAAAACGTTCTTGAAAAGGTTATAACTGGTGATGAATGGTTTATGATTATGATCCTGATACAAAACAACAATCTTTGCAGAGGAAGCTCCCATCTCAGCCTCAGCCGAAAAAAGCTTGTCTAAGTCGAAGCAACTAGTCAATGTTGATTGTTTTGTTTTGTGAGGGTGTTGTGCACCACATATATGCTCCTGAAGGTTAGATAATCAACAAAGAGTATTGTTGCGAGGGGTTTGGAAATGTTTGGAGAGCTGCTGACTCGGGCAAAAATTACAGCAATCACTAGCTCCGATCCAATGCCCATCTTTCATCGGATTATGACTCTTTGTCTACAACCACTAGACTACAATCACTAGAGTGCCTCCAATGGGAATCAGGCAGTATAGTACTATGTTAAAGATTGGAAATATTGCGTGATGCAATCAGAAGAAAATGACCGCAAATTTGAGAATCCAATGACTGGCTTCTTCATCACAACAATGCTTCAACACACACATAGAACCATATACAGCAGTATTTATCGAAGGAAGTGTTGCACAGCTCCGCCAGCCTCCATGCAGTGCAGATATAGTTCCCAGCAACTTTTGACCATTTCTTCTATTGAAAATGCTGCTTAAAGGACATCAATTTGACTATAAACAGGCTGCTGAAATTAATGCGACGAATGCACTAAAGATGATTCCGAAGTCTAACTTTCAAGAATCCCTAGCAAGTAGAAACATTGATACGAACGTCTTGTTCAATCAGCTTAGAAGCTCCCCCCAGATGACGAGGAATATATCAAGCGCCGAAAAATCAAGGTAGGTCGGATACTCTTAGGAAAAACCTCGTATATACCATACTCATAGCAACATTGTCAAACAGGAAGAAAGTTTTAGTTGCAATAGAGTAGATCACACAATAGAGATGTAGTAATAGAGCACTGTCAATTACTACAAAAAGAAATGTAAGACATCAGATCAATTCCACTCCATTAACACTCAAACTTTCCACGTACTATCACACAGCTACAAATACAGTGTATGACTACTTGATAAATGATATTAATACTAACTCTTAAAGTGAAAAATTGAATAAGAGTTAAAGTCACATGCATCCACTCTTAACAAAACCATCAAATTTCAATGGATTCTTAGTGAAATGAATTGTCTCCCTCATTTTTTGGTACTTGATGGTAAGTCAATGATACATGGTTTTCTTTTTACTTACAACTACTTCGTGATGTATTCAATGTACTAAGCGTTTTATTGAGGTGGTTATATTCCTCTTGTGCAAGGTATAGCCTCTGCTGTTTGATGTCATACCGCTCTTTTTTCGCCTGAAAAAAGAGAAGAAAAATGAAACCGTATGATTACATGCAAAAGTATTAGACAGACTAGTGGAAGCTATCATGAAGAAAAATAGAAGAAGAATACGTCAATACAAACCTCAAGTGAGTCCTGGGCAGTATGGAGGTAATCGCGAAGCATGGATTCTTGTATCGCTCTCCATTCTAACCTAGGGTCTTCTAATTGGGTTCGTTCTAGATAAAAATAAATTACTCATATATACATAGTAATCAATATTTGAAGGTTTCTTAAGAAACTCAATATTAAATTAGGGAATAACTTAATGAAATGTTGAATAGAGAATCTCTTAATTGAAGTAGGTTGACCTTTTAACTACAGGAATAAATTAATCCTATTGACACCTAACTCACTATTTCATGTTATTTCATTTTTTATACATATCGAGTTTTATATACATTTATATTTCTCTGAGTGTCATCCAATGAGCCAAATCAGAGCAAGGTAGGCTTTTTCTCCTATTTGGTGCCTGTGTTTCTACGCTTTTCCATTCCTTCAAATGATTTTCAAATGAGAATGTTGTGTCCCTGTTTTAATGCCTCCTTGTAGCACCTTTTAATCAAACACATATTCTTCAGGGTGATGAATTTCTATACTACAGAAATCCTAAAGCATCGTACTATAAACAATGTTGGATTATTGAATATACGATGGAATTGTAAGAAGTAAGCGAACAGAAAAAATAAAAACAGAAAACACCATAAGAGAAAATAAGTATAGGTAAAATATGAACATCGGTTTGAGGGTTGAGAGATTTGAACTCGAGACCTCAAAATTATCATGCGCATTATAGATAGTTGTGATGCGGGGTCATTATTGACTGTAGTAGTTCACTCTGGTGTGAATTCTTGAGAGCCAGTCAGGATGAATGAAAAAAACTTTCTCTAGGCCGATGTTTCGCTCAATTTATTAAGCGTCATCAGGGCTATAGGGTATCACAGCAGACAATTAGGTTAAAGTAAATCATGAGAAAATTATAAAGAAACATTGAACTGAATTAATTTGGAAAATAACATACCTCGGGAAATTGCTACTACTTTCTTAAAATACTAAGATTCAAAACAGACCAACAAAAACAAAACAGACCTTAATGGTAAATAACAGATTGAACTAGTGTGGAAGGTTTCAACGAGGTGAAGAGATCAGAGAAAAACAAAAACAAAAAAAACTTAAGGTATGACACAACATGGAGCTATTCTCATTTTCTAGGAGATGGGAGAAACAGCTTAGGTGTACATGAAGGTTAGGTAGGTAAATGATGGACATCCATTTGACTTTGACAGAACCAAGATTCTTGACTGGGAAAGCCATCACTTCAAAGGGAAAATAAAAGCAATGATATATATAAGCAAATCCCCCAACAGCGTGCAATAAAAGGACTGACACTGCTAATCTTAGCAAATTTATTCGAATCTCATAAACCATTACACCTAACCTTAAGCGAAATGAAGCGAAACGTCGGCGTAGAGAAAGTTTTTTTCGTTCATCCTGACTGGCTCTCAAGAACTCACACCATTGTAGATAGTATAACCTTCCTAAAATTCAAGGATGAGTGACTCAGTTGGCATAAGCTCCATAAATCAATGGATTTTGGCTGCAAAACCCCGAAACCAACGAAAATATAGGTCGAGCTAAAAAAAATGGTGTTCTACTCCTGGGGATGACCAGAGATAGCAGTCTTCACATTCAATGTGTTTGACTCATAGATCTTGATTAAGTTTCTGAAATATTTCATGATTTTCCACACAAAAAAATAGAGTGATGTCATGCAGCCCCCTTTAAATAGTCGTTGTTCAGGCAGCTACACCACTTATAGCATCTACTCAGAGTATCCATTAAGAAGTTTTATATTTCATTTCTTTTCTATGTGAGTGACGTCAATACACCAGCCATTACCAGCTCTCCAAACGCCATTTTTATTCCCATTCCCAATTCTACCTAGCTGTGAACCGCCACGTAAAACTTATATTATTTATTCATTGCTAAATTTTCACTTTGCAGTGAAAATTTCATCATTCACGTGCAGTTATCACTCTCTTCGGGTCGCAGTATCCCGCAAGTCCTGTACTCCACGTCTACCAGCGTCATACCTGGACGACATACTAAGGAAACATACACCAGCACCATACCTGGACTAACATACAGCCGAAGGACAATTGGGCAAAGAAGAACCACGAACATTAAACTTCGCTCGAAGAAAAGTGCCAAGTACCAGATTAATTTTCCTTTCGCTGTAGACTTTTCCCGAGCAGTAACTTTATCTTCTATTTATGTTTATGAGCTCAACGATAAATTTATTTCCATCATTTCTTCATATTAAACATTTTGTGTGCAAAATCTGGTTGGATAAGCATTCACCACTTTGTCACAACAGTTGTTCTAGAAAGAATGTCATAAAAATTCAGAAAATCCAATTTCTGTAGATGTTCTAAGGGCTTGTATGTACAACAAAGCGATAAAAGTGTACAACACCTACTATACTATGTTATTCTGCTTTGCGTTGTCATCATACGCTCAGATATGATAATCAAAAAGTTTAAATGTGGTGCTTCACAGCAATTGAATTTGATACGATTTATTAAAAATGAAGACACTAGAAATTTCATCTACTGATTTTGAGTCGTAACACTCCATCATTCATATCAGAGTGTGAAGTTGAGAAGCTTTACCCTAATCCTATGGGGATCCAGCGTAGCTCCTTTTCTTGATGGCTTGTGGTAGGTATAGTAACTGTGTTTTCAACTAACTCACCAGCAGAGAAGATTTGACTGGAATTGCACCGAAAACCAGTAAAATTGTGCATTTGAATCAAGTGTTCGAAAATATGCAGCATCAATTGATCCTTCGACATTCTAATTTACAAAATGAATTTAGTAATACTGGAACATCTGCTTTCCCTGTTTCCACCTATTATTTAACAATTATGTAATCAATTAAAACATCATCATTCAAACTCAAGAAATAGATACTTACGATTAGTGTGGTCAATATAGTACACCCCAATGTTGGGATCGTAACCCTCTTCCCAGCCTAATGGTAACTCTGTCCCAATGCAATCAGCAAAGGTTTGTGGTTTAGTGAACCTAAAACAAAAAACAAACCTCTTGGAAATTTCTCATTTTGGATAAGAAACATAGAGATGTAGAAAAACGACAATATATCTACAAAGAGGACCAAATGATTAAAGATATGTTAGGAATCGACACCAAAGATAAATATCTGGTGGGTAGCAACACACAACTTTCTGCACCCCCCGTAAATTCGACGACCTGTTACATAAACGAGCGCTATATCTTCGTTCAACGCATTTCTACAGGAACATTTATGGAGAACAAAATGTAGGTCCTTGTCAGTTGTGAGTATCGTGTAAGTTTGATTGAAATTGTTGGATTGGGAAACCGATAAAATAATATTCAACAAATCTCGTTTTCCAAGCTATAATGGTTTATATCTGCGTTCAACAGATAGATACAGAAATAATTAAGGAGAACATATTTTTGCATTTTAGGCCTATATATGTGTTTACCGTATTTCCATGAAGATATGTATGGGTAAGAAAAGTTTCGTACTAACTAGTAAATAATTTGTGATTTTAATCAAAATTGTTAGAGCCGTTTTCGAAAAAGAAGAGAAAAATGCGAATAACCCTAGATTTTTGTACATTATCATAATTTCTCATCGACAGAACCACCCATAACCTTATTTTTGCGTCTACAAAAAATAACCAACAAAAAAAAGGACCAGCTCAATCGGTCCAGCAGTTCTCCCGCAAATCCAACCACAAACACACGGATACTTTTTTTCTTCCCCAAAGCTCACTGTAAAATGGCACCCAAAAAGGAGAAACTAAATAAATTAAATCAAGGAAATGTGGAGGGCGCTCAGACTACCCTTTGCCAGGTCTAGCGATAGAAGGATTGGGACGGGGAAGGAAAGACGGACAAGAGGGTGCTCCACGAATGAACTGCCGCCAGTTTAAACATGAACCGAGCGAACCCACACATGGACCATACGCCTAAATTACGTTTTCGTATTAAGTAGGCCTCAAGATGAAGAGAAGATGTGAAGAGAACTCAACTTTTTTTACTTTCCTTGCTCTACGAAGTAGAAAGGAAAGTTATGTAATCGGCTAAAAAAAAAAATTTTGAGTTCTCTTCAGATCTTTACATTTCAGACCCCCCTGAGTCCGAAAAACACTATTTGGGAAAATGGTCTGTGTGTGTATGTGTGTCTGTGAACGATTTTTAGAGAAAACCACCGTACCAAATCTTCTCAAACTTGATATCTCGCTCGAAAGTCACCATGGGACGTCAAAATAAGGGTTTGAACAAAATCCACCGAAAGTTAACTATAGTCATCATAGTGATCAAAACACCAAATATTTTTTTTCTCAAAAACGGCTCTAACGATTTTGATTAAATTTTTTATATTGGTAGCTCTTGATATGATAATTATACCATAAAATTCCCATTTGTGGGAAAATGACGAGAGCAGCACAATAAATTACCAAAACTTTCGACGAAATCGATTTTAGCGGAGTTTTTAGAGAAAACCACCGTACCAAATCAGCTGAAACTTGATGTCTAGCCTACAGGTTACCATGGGACGCAATAATGAAGGTATGGGCAAAATCCACCGAAAGTTAACTATAGTCATCATAGTGATCAAAACACCAAATTTTTTTCTCAAAAACGGCTCTAACGATTTTAATTACATTTTTTATATTGATAGCTCTCAATAAGGCAATGATACTATAAAATTCTCATTCGTGGGAAAATGACGAGAGCAGCACAATAAATTATCAAAATTTTCGACCAAAAGCGTTTTTCGCGCAGTTTTTTCCTTATAAACTCCGCTGGAATTCTTGTAGAATGTTAAAAAAATTGGTATTGTAGTCCAATCCAATACCTAAAGGGTGAGTGTTTAAAAACGCTCATGAGATACATGGGGCTCACTCCAGAAATTCCTGAATTTCAACTACTGCCGTTTCGCTTACTACCAGTTCTAACAGTTATTTTCCAATAACTCTGCAAAAGTGATTACTATCCTTTTTCAAAAAAAATTGTGTTTACAGCCTCATTAGTTATCTGTGTACCAATTGCTCAATAATGGTCCTGCAAGGAGTACGAGCAGCACAATAAATTCCGGAACTGTAAGCGCTACCGCTTTCTGCTGCCGTAAAGCGTTGTTTGACCAAGATTCAAATTAACTGAGTGATAAATGAATTGATTAAATAGAATTAGCCATGTACAAAGTGAATTGACGTAGAGCTAAGGAAAGTTGTGTGTTGCAACGCACCAGATATTTTATACACGATTACTGTACTTTCATTACCCTTTGGGTCGCGGAAAGTAAAAGTGAACCATCGAGCAATTGGAAAGTCAGGTGTTAGTTCTCGAAATGTCAGGAAATAACCTTGTGATGAGGGGATGCAATAAACGAAATGCTCGTAGAACGCCGCTTAGTCAGGAGCCTGCACTCACGTTAGATTTCACAGGACTTTTGGCACTAAACAAAAAACTAGTACGGCACTACCACAACAAAAATGTGAACTTCCCACACATTCGTTACGTCTGAAAATGAGACGTATGAAATGCAAAAAGATATTAATTTAGCGTTCAGAAACACTTTTTTTTAACACCCTCTCAAGTGATGGTCACTTCCTCGGTCTATCTTGTACATCAAAATCTGAGTCGGGAAACGAGGATTTTGTCACGTGGCAGACGTCAGTATTAAATCGCTCATATGGCTATCAAAACCTGAGTTACAAGCTACGCATTGTGTCCAGGTAAACTACCCCAAGTGGCAATCTTGTTTTTACGAATTTTCGTGGAACATCAAGCTACTAATTTTCGAAAACTGTTGACTCCAAAGTCTGTTTCACCGAGCCTCCTATAAAATTGTAAATATTTTGGATAAGTGCAGACGCCTTTGACACAGGGGGCAGAAAGATGAGAAGAAAAAAACAGAAAGGAACAGGAACAATTCACAAAATGAAAAGTGACAGCAGCCAACCAACTAAAACGTCAATGTAACATCATTCCGCACGCATAAAAATACATCAATACCTGCAACTTTAGAAATAAGAACGCTAGGGGGTTCAAAGTTGGCACAAGACTAGTTCTTCAAATTTCCTAACATTCACTAATCGCTGACATTTGATCATGTGATCAGAACAAATTTGTCTTGAAATCCTGTTTGCTTAGCGTGTTCATTGAATTTAAATAAAATCGGGCACACCCACCACTAGCTTGTACTATTTTGCCGATATGCTGGGCCTCACTTTTTACTTTCCGCTACCCGAAGAGAAGGAAAGTATAGTAATCGGCCCAAAAAAAAAAGTTGGGTTTTCTTCAGAGCATTACGTTTCAGACCCTACTGAGTCTAAAAAACCTAATTTCGGCGCGTGGTCCGTGTGTGTGTGTAGTACGATTTGCGGGAGAACGGCTGATCCGATTGATCTGGTTCTTTTTTTGTTTTATTCGTTATTTTTTGTAGACACATAAATAAGGTTATGGACAAGTTCGGCCGATGGGAAGGGGGGAGGGGGGGTGAGGGACGAAAATGCACCAAAAACTAGGGTTTTTCGCATTTTTCTCAAAAACGGCTCTAACAACGATTTTGATTAAACTTTCACATTATCTTCTCCTAATTGATACCTAACTTTTCTGATCTATACATATCTCCATGAAAATACGGTGAACGGAGATATGGGCCCCTGAAGCAAAAATAGGTTTTTTACGATTTTTGGCAAAACGGCTTCAGCGATTTTCACCAAACTCACAGGATGTTTTCAAATAGTTAATACCTACATATTCTTCTCAATAAATGTTCCTGTGACGGTCCATTGAACAGAGATAAAAATCAAAATGTGTCAAAAATAACGTTTTGGTTTATTATTCATTCTGAATAATAACCCTATGTTTTCGGTCACGAAAAATTTTTTACAACCCCCCCTCAAAATTTGATACTTTACGTTTCAAGACATGGAGATTCCAAATTTGCAATGTCCGTCCGCCGTCCGGGCCGTTTTGTGCCTTTAACATAGTCTAAAAAATTCGTTTCTTCGCACAAAAATCCGACTTGGTATCTAGTTGTGCCCGCCATCTCGGCAATCCGATCGGACGAAGCCCGTGGTTGTAATGGGCAAAAAACGGTTAAAAAAATTAACGAAACGCAGTACAACGCGAGAGCTACAAGCGTTTCGTCGTTTGAATTCCCTCCGCCCCGCCCGTCTCTTTAAAAAACCAACCGCTCTCGAGGCGAGCGAGCAGCGCGCCTCCCGCTCGCTTCCCTCCCAACACTCGACTCCCCCCGGGTTCGCTTCGAGCGCCCCTGTTCCAATTTCCCCGACGTTCTGGTTTTAATACGATTCAATTTTTTCAGATCCTTTCGTTTCATTCTCATTTTGTTTTTTTTTCATAGATTTTTGGTTACATTTTGATATTAATATTTAGCGTGCATGTTTTCATATTAAAATTCAGTTTTTTCTAGATACTTTCGTTTTTGTTGTTTATTTTAATATTACGATTCAGTTCTTTTCGACCTTTTTTTGGGTTTCATTATGATATTTTTCGATGCTGAATCGAACAGGATGGATCTCGGAGCATTAATGCTAGGTCAAGCTGATTATCCGAATAATAAACCGTTGTGTAATAATTTGCAGGGTTTTTCTAACATTTCCGTTTAATTCCAGGGTAACTTTTTCACCATATGTGATAAATTCTAATGGAGTGTCTTTTAGTCACCCATACCCTCATTTCGTTCTCCATGATTATTTCTGTATATATATATGTTGAACAGAGATATAAGCCAAGTTAACTCAGAAAAGGAGATTTGTTGAATATTAATTAATCGGTATTCCAATTATCTCAAAAACGGCTCTAACGATTTCGATCAAACATTCGGAGTACTCTCAGCAAACTAGTCCCTACATTTTGTTCTCCATAAATGTTCCTGTAAAAATGCGTTGAACGAAGATATAGCGCCCGCCTATGTAGGTGGTGTTCGAACTTAAAGGGGTGGCGGAAAGTTGTGTGTTGCTACGCACCAGATATTTTGTTTAGTGTCCCACCTGACTGTCAAGTGTCACGATGAATGTACTGTATCTACGTATTTTCCCGATTAGAAATCGATAGGATTCACATTTGTACAACTCAATGACAGAAAAGTTCGTACAGTGTGATGGGAGGGGGACAAAATTGTAAGTTGAACATGAAGAATTTGGGTACATTGGGTTTTTGTGCAGTATCTTTCTAGCGACATTACAAGCATATTTATGTGAATGCACGCCGAATGATATCAAGTAACTTCCATATCTAAAAAAAATGCGAAGTTCCTAGGCTGATCTCGTGAGGACTGCACGGGTTTTTCATTATTGAGCTTTAAGGCAACTCACATCTCCAACACATCACCCTTAATCCCTCCTCAGTTTATTAAGTACAGGCAAAGGTGCAACTATCATTTTATTTGCCCCCATATGACAAGCTTCTGAAACTGCCAATCTAAGATGCATCCAGACATGGATCCATTGGGCCAATTGGGCGTTAAATCTTTCACTCCAGAGACTGACTGAACATTCAAGATCTGCAGTCGCACAGCTCAGATCAGTTTCAAGGGTATCTGGTTGTGGGAGATGATAGTGGAGCTCTCACAGAGTAAATTTACCCCTTGAAGGCCACATCAGCACTAAATGGTTCTGCGACTCAATAAGGTTTTCCACAAGTATGGCAACAAACGCCCACAATGTTACAGACTGTGCCTCTCTTTCATCTGCTCTCGATATCTCAAGCCAGTGATGGCTAATATTTTGTATGGGTGCCCTCTTACCCAAACTGAAGCGTAAAGAGCTGTTCACAGACTGACAATGCGGAGCAGAAGAAAACTCAGAAGGCTTGGAGAGGGCTCTAAGAGCTACCATGTGACTACAATGCAAAAGTTGCAATACAAACTTAAGAACAGTCAGCTGTTTGTCGAGCAAGAACAGAAATGAATAAAGGCAGAAAGAGATGTGACTCCCTTTCAAAGACGAATGCATGAATGTTTCCACTGAGATGCAGTGGAGGGAAGGAAAACCTTTCACTGGAGCTATTTATCAATATACTACGAGCCCCCTCACAGTCACTCCTCCTGAAACAACCAGTTTGCTTGTGTGAGGAGTAAGTAGATCCTAAGGATATGACGTTTCTGCTGAGAGTTTATGAGATAATCACCTAGTCCACACAGCTTATGTTTGTGGAAACTAAGGTTCTCTCTCCATATGATACTCAACACACATAAATGAGTCCTAACGCAACCAGGAATCCACATATATTCATCTGTACCCACTTCAGCCACATGAAGGAGTACAGAAAGTAAAACACTAAAAAAGAACTAAGAAACCCTATGTCAATCTTCTAGAAAACTACCCTTGCTAGGGCCTGAAGCAACGTGATAACATCCTCAAATCCTACAGAGCCATGCACAGAGAAAGCGAGAGAGAGGGTAAATGATGCTGTCAAGCTACCACACCTCCAAACAACAGAAGTACAAAGATTGCCTGTCTGCAATAGCCAATGCTCGAGGAACAACATTTACAGCTATCACTTTCCTTAGTCCTACAGAGTAGAAAGAAAAGTAAAGTAATCAACCTAAAAAAAAGATGGACTTTTCTTCAGATTTTCATGTTTCAGATTCTCAAAAACAAGTTTCAGTGACAGTCAAATAAGCTACCTATACAATGCAAATTAAATAATCTTCATAAAATAATAATCAAGAAATCAGAAATTCCCAAATTCAAGCTGCCAGCGATTTGTCGATTAACTTTTAACGTTTCACTTATTATTCCCGAACTGTAAACGCGAACCTTCTATCAAAGACATCTTGTTGACAGTTCCATTAATTACCTTTACACTGGTTTTTAAATTAAGGTCGTGTCGCAAGTAATTTAGTAACTTTACGTGCTAACAGTTTCTATGTTGAACATATAGTTGTTTTACCATGTTCGTATAAACTGAGTGAAAATAATATTAGATTAATAGTGAGAGCAATAAAAATTGCCGAATGTACGTTAACCTAAGGAAAGTTATGGGATGCATCACACTATTCATTCAATTTTGTGTATATCGATGTTACAACACACAATGAACTTCCTCTACACAAACGATCCCCTTTAAGTAACATATGGGTAATCTGAATATAAATCAGCGCACCAGTACTATCGTATGCAAGCACTGCCTCCCAATATTGTTTTTGTTCATCAGTCGAGGCACGAATATGGCAGCCACCCTTTTTATTGCCGAATCTTCCGTTAAAATAAACTCCAAGTCACACCAGACAGCTCCATAATTTCTTTAATAATCCGTCCTCGATCTTCCAGGGTGATTTTGAGAATTTTTTAAAAACATTTTCATCAGTTCCGGCCGTAGGTGAATAACTAGAGCGGGGTTTGTCGTCAATTGACATTTCACCATTTTAAAAACGGGAAAACTACTCAAACAGTTGGGTTTTCCCAATAGCATTATCCTGATAGGCCATTTTTAACGTTTCAGAAGTTTCTGTGCCAGTTTTCTCGAGCAAAAAGCAAAACTTTATGGCTGTAACTTTAATGGCTGACTGTTCACTACACTCAGCCATTGTGAAAAATGAGGAGCACACTTTGCTCACTGGTTATTGGCTACTACAAAAACTTTGCCCACAACATTATCAATTTGGTTTCTTTTGGGTACCCCCTCGTACACTCTCCCACTAGAAACTTGTATTGTATATTTTCTGTACAGGCCAACTGCAATCACTTCTTCGCAGACATCCCATTGCTTCATGCTCAGGTTTTGCCCCCTGACCGATGAGCCTAGTTTGACGAGGGCCAACTCTTTGGCTTTCAAGTTGTACCTTTCTGACAACGTCAACAGCCTTCTGTCATTCTTCGGCAGACGATTTGTGATGCGCTGGTACCAGCCGGTGTAAGGGTCTTTCCTTTAGGATCTGTGAAGGGGACCATCCGGTAGCTGTAAGCGTCTTATGGCAATCCAGTAATCCACCTGAGTTTGAGCAGAAATTTGAAATAATTTTGCTTTTTCGCGATAGAAGGATATGAACATTTCTCTTGGTTTATTATTCATTCTGAATAATAACCCTATGTTTTCCCCTTATATGTTATATGTTAAAATAAGGGTTTGAACAAAATCCACCGAAAGTTAATTATAGTTATCATAGTGATCAAAACACCAAATTTTTTTTCTCAAAAACGGCTCTAACGATTATGATTAAATTTTTTATATTGATAGCTCCCAATAAGGCAACTATACCATAAAATTCCTATCTATGGGAAAATGACGAGAGCAGCACAATAAATTACCAAAACTTTCGACGTAATCGATTTTAGAGCGGTTTTTAGAGAAAACGACCCAACCAAATCACCTCAAATTTGATCTCCAGCCTACAGGTTACCATGGGACGTAATAATGAAGGTATGGGCAAAATCCATCGGAAGTTAACTATAGTTATCATAGTGATCAAAACACCAAATTTTTTTTTTCTCAAAAATGGCTCTAATGATGTTGATTAAATTTTTCATATTGATAGCTCTCAATAAGGCAATGATAGCATAAAAGTTCTATTTGTGGGAACACGACGAGAGTAGCACAATAAATTACTAAAACTTTTGACGAAAAGCGTTTTTAGCGCGGTTTTTCCCTTGTAAACTCCGCTGGAATGTTAGTAGAATGTTAAAAAAAAATTGGTATTGTAGTCCAATCCAATACCTAAAGGGTGAGTGTTTAAAAACGCTCATGAGATACATGGGGCTCACTCCAGAAATTCCTGAATTTCAACTACTGCCGTTTCGCTTACTACCAGTTCTAACAGTTATTTTCCAATAACTCTGCAAAAGTGATTACTATCCTTTTTCAAAAAAATTGTGTTTACAGCCTCATTAGTTATCTGTGTACCAATTGCTCAATAATGGTCCTGCAAGGAGTACGAGCAGCACAATAAATTCCGGAACTGTAAGCGCTACCGCTTCCTGCTACCGTAAAGCGTTGTTTGACGAAGTTCAAATGAACTGACTGATAAATGAATTGAATAAATAGAATTGGCCATGTGCAAAGTGAATTGACGTAGAGCTAAGGAAAGTTGTGTGTTGCAACGCACCAGATATTTTTCATAGATTTTTGGTTAAATTTTGATATTAGTATTTAGCGTGCATGTTTTCATATTAAAATTCAGTTTCTTCTAGATACTTTCGTTTTTTTTTGTTTATTTTAATATTACGATTCAGTTCTTTTCGACCTTTTTTTGGGTTTCATTTTGATATTTTCCGATGCTGAATCGAACGGGATGGGTCTCGGAGCATTAATGCTAGGTCAAGCTGATTATCCGAATAATAAACCGTTGTGTAATAATTTGCAAGGTTTTTCCTCTTGTTATCTGTTTGAAAATTGGCTCCATCTGATTCTATCATTTTCCATTTTATCCAAATAGTTACTCGTCGGTGAAACTTCCAGGACTAATTTCAAAGCATCAGATAGGATTGTATCCCCTTGTTCAGAGGGAGCATATTCACAATAAACCTTTCATCTTCGTTGTTGCCTCTGTTACCAATCACAATGCTCTCCTGAGCTGAAGGTCTTTCTAAATGAGTGGGTGGCTTCAGTCGAGCAAGTGTCTTCATCAATGCTTCCGATTGATATTGAACTGTGCCTATTGCAGACTCCGAACCCAACTGCCTATCGAGAAGCTTCTTGTTAGGGATAATCTACCAACTGCGCCACAGTATGGTTTATGAACGTACTACTCACAAAATACAGAACGAAACTAAAACTTTTATTGTTTGATAAATATGGTCCTAAAATTATAGCAATCCAGCACAACTTGAACTCGTGGACCGGTGATTTCCACACAATACGCTCACTGTTCAAAGACATCTCACCTCTACACGTTCGATACTTAATGAACGAGCATCTGAGTGGTAAACAATGAGCATTTCTAGCTTCTCACTGACGCCCATAGTTCTCAATGAGAACTTCCTGAATGTACACGACCAGAGACTTTTAAGTAATATGCTCACAGTTCTATCAACCAGCAGGCTGTGTATGTGTACATAGTAAGCATTAGGATTGTGACATGATAGGTAAATAACGCGTTGATAATTCCAATTTGTTAGCTGATAGCTCCTAGTCACAATTGTTATCACTGGCTACTGCAAGGGCCTTGAGTATTTTAAAGGAGCACACTCGTAACAAGACAATTAAGACATTCATGGACAATCAATCATCAATAAAAACACTAGCCAATACAATAGTTAGGAGCCTACTAGTTGAGGGGACCATACATAAAGCAAAGGAACTCGCATGTAGGAGCAACACCTTGGCATAAGAGTTAGAGAGCGAATAAAAGATCAGACACGCTGCTAAAAATGGAATGACTGCCCAATTTCATGGGCCGAAACCATACACGCCAGTTACAATGGCAACAGTTGAAAAGGCTGTTAATAATAACTTCTGGGACAGAGGTTAGGAATGACATTGAAAACATCAGAGGCATTGAGTTCTCTACGATCACAGGGAACAATAAACAGACGAAATGAGAGTTAACAGTGAACAAGACTCAATTACGACGACTGACAGGTGTCCAAACTGGCCATTATGAGGTTAGTAATATATTACACAGGTTCAATTAGAACATTGCAACCCAATGCTCCTATGGGAAGATTGAAATGGTTGAGCACTTCTCATGTGAAAGGCTGCTGGGTCTTGCACATCTTCACACACATAAGGAGAGAGCTGCCTACCTACAGCCCTATGCTGCCTACATTGGAACTGGGTCTTGTCAGACGGGAAGGAGGGACTGATATTGAATAAGGAGCGTGCAGAAGGAGCCCGCTCTGCATGTCAGGGACTCAATACAGACAAAGTTTAGCTTTGAGCTTCCCTTCAGGGTGCGAATCCATGGAAGATCCGGATGGGAAGGGGGTGGTCCATCTCTTGAAGCTGGGGCCATGGTATATTATACAGATGGATGTTTATAGGCCAGGGACCCAGAGAGTGATCCCTTTGGGTGCACTGGCTGCAGTTTTCCAAGCAGGGGCCTTCCCTGTGCTGGTGCGCGTGCAGCACCTCCAGAAGAGGAAAAGAATAAACATTATGTCGGATGGTCTAGCTGCGCTGTAGGGCCTGGATTCCTATACCATCACGTCGGGGCTGGTTTGGGAAAGTCTGGCTGGCCTGAAGACCTTGGACAAGGAAAACACATTAACACTGCGTTGGATGCCAGGTCATAGAGGAATAAAAGGCATGAGGAGGCTGACAAACTGTCGATTAAAGAATCTGCAATTCTCCAAGGGGCAGACCAATGATTCCTACGTGATATGAACGCTGTTCAAAAGACCAGCACACTATGCACGTACATACAGTGGTCATAGCACCTAACAGCTTCTCGATGAGATCACTAACAAACAATGGATTCACGTCAGAGCACTTATGAACACAAATGAGTGCTACACGACACGTTTAATGTCTATTGAACCTGTCTGTGTATGTATAGTAAACACTGTTCGCATCACAGATCTCATTGTGACGAGCAGATCTCGATAAGAACCTCTCAAACCCTAATTGATGGCATGTACATGTAGACCAATGATTCCTACGTGACATGCACGCTGTTCACAGGACCAGCACACTATGCACGTACATACAGTGGTCATAGCACCTAACAGCTTCTCGATGAGATCACTAACAAACAATGGATTCACGTCAGAGCACTTATGAACACAAATGAGTGCTACACGACACGTTTAATGTCTATTGAACCTGTCTGTGTATGTATAGTAAACACTGTTCGCATCACAGATCTCATTGTGACGAGCAGTTCTCAATAAGAACCTCTCAAACGCTCATTAATGGCATGTACATGTAGACCAATGATTCCTACGTGACATGCACGCTGTTCACAGGACCAGCACACTATGCACGTACATACAGTGGTCATAGCACCTAACAGCTTCTCGATGAGATCACTAACAAACAATGGATTCACGTCAGAGCACTTATGAACACAAATGAGTGCTACACGACACGTTTAATGTCTATTGAACATGTCTGTGTATGTGTAGTAAACACTGTTCGCATCACAGTTTACATTGTGACGAGCAGATCTCGATGAGAACCTCTCAAACCCTAATTGATGGCATGTACATGTAGACCGATGATTCCTACGTGATATGCACGCTGTTCACAGGACCAGCACACTATGCACGTACATACAGTGATCATAGCACGTAACAGCATCCCAATGCGAACACTACAGCACAGTGTCGCTGGTCTGGATCTCAGAATATGTCTTATGACGACGTAAACATTGCCTCTCGGATAATGAGTCGCCTGTACATCATATGTTGGGTCAAACGAAGACTAACAATGTAAACAACCCAGCGAGAACCGTCAGAATGATCGCTCGTGGCGTTCAATAAGAAGCGCCCCCAAGTCAAAGTCAGCGGGAGCCGAATGCACCGAATGGCGGGACGGCAGTCACCTAATTCCGCCACCGAAGTGAGTGAAAACGTCAAACTGTCGACGTCGGCGTCCGCGTTTTGGACGTCCCGAGGAGCTGATAACTCGAGCAACGCGGTTGAGAGGCTAAGGGAGGGAAAACATTCGATCGACGAGTCGGAAGCGGTCCACAACAAAGATCGGAATGCGGCCCTCATCGCGGTATCCGTTTGTTTTGGACGACAAATAAAAACCTAGCGCTCGGGATTAACGAACGAACGGAATCGGTCGAAAATTGGCTTCGAATCGCTCAGCTAGGACGAATTAGTAGGCGCAATAACGGAATAGATGGAAGGACGTTGAAAAAGCTGGATTTGGTTAGATGAGGAGAGTCGCGAAAGGGGATTGTGGCCGAAAGAGGCAACCGGCAGTCAATTCCGCTCGAAATTCGAGATTAAGCGGAATCGCCGGTCGAGTTAACGATAATAAACAATAAAACGAGGTACCTGTCTCTCGGGTCTATCCAAGTGGTTTTCTTGTTGTTGTGGTCGATGAAATACACTTTGCCGTCGTAATCACGAGCGAAGTCCCAACCGTCCGGCAATGGAATTTCCCCATTTCGTCTCCTCGGCATATTTCACTTAAAAATCCATCCAGAGCTCACTCATTCACGCACTCACACACAATTCAAATATCAACCGACAGTATTCACTACAAGTTCGCCATCTTCCCCCTGTCATCTATTATCAAGCCAAGGGGGCGGCAGTGGCGGCGCTCTGCGGCAAATATTCCAAGCGATCCAAACTTATCACAATATTATGTAAACTGACGGCGAAGGCGAAGAGGGAGGTCGAAATGGTCGCGAGGAGGGTCGACATAGCGGGCGGCGCTACCTGTGGGCGGGCGAGGGGCGCGCGTGGGTCGCGGGACGTGCGACCAGACTCGGTCCCACTGCCCCTCATGAGTTACGTACGGGTTTTCTCACCCCTCGCCCCTACCGCTACCCCTTGACCAACCCCTCCGGCCTTATAAACCTGAGAAATAATCGATAGTTCGACCGCTCTCCCTCGAGACGGCGCTGCGAGCGTTGAGACTCGTTTAGTTTCACACGCCGCCGCGTGAAGCGCTAAAGTCGCCAACCAAACCCTTCGAATGTATATACAAACCATCGTAACTTCTTTATCCTTGTTTTCTGCGGTACCCAGAAACATTGCACGTTACACAGTGATGAATTAAATGTACTCAAACGCCCCATCGGTCTTCTCTGTTTCGTGTCATCAAAGTGATAAAGTATTTTAGTTCAGGTGAGTTAGCGGTGGCTCCCCAGGCAGATGAATATCAAGTTGTCCAGTCCCTTCCTCTAGAACATCGGGAATGAATTTATTTATTGTGGGTAAGGAGAGTGGGTTTAGTCGGAGTGAGGGGGTGAAAGAGGATCGCAGTTCAGGTTGGGATCGTGGACTGACACCTTTCTACTTGGAGAGAACGGGGGCAAGTCCAATCCCCGAAATCCTCAGAGAGATAAAGCGTAGGTGCTGGTAGAACGCCTATTGGCAATTCTGGCACCAGGGCCTGCTACCCATTTCCGCCCTTAGGCTGCTTGCCGGCCGTGAAGCCAAGGGTTTGACTTTGTGGCGGCCAGGTTTTGCCTGGAGTTCCCCGAAGTTCTATGTAGAGTGTGGCAGTGGAGTGGTAGAGGCCGCAGGTACTCTCCCCAACCCCCATTTGAACACTCGATTACTCTTGTTATCAATTTGTATTTTAAACTGCTCGTCTCTCCGCTATGGACCCAAGGACACTCACTTTCAGTTAGGCAATATGTGCCCAACTGAAATTTCTTAAATTTACAATTTTTTAGCTTACCTACATAAAAGTATGCGATGTGTAGCAACACCCAACTTTCCGCCACCCCTGTATCTCTGTTCAACGCATTTCTATAGGAACATTTATAGGGAACAACATTAGGATGTCCCCCACCCCCCTTTTCCCATCGACCGAAATCGCCCATAACCTTATTTTAGGGGTCTACAAAAAATAACGAACAAAACAAAAAAAGAACCAGCTCAATCAGTTCAGCCGTTCTCTCGCAAATCGAACAAACTACACGCACGCGGACTAGCGCCAAAATTAGGTTTTTTAGACTCAGTAGGCCTCAAAATGTGAAGATTTGAAGGGAACCCAGATTTTTTTTTCTCTCCCTCTCGTTAGCAGAAAGTAAAAAAGAAGACAAAATTAAATAACAAACTATAAACTATTTTGAAAAGAACAATTTTTATTTTATAAAGACTAAAATCAAAACTTACCCACGAAGAATTATATAATAGGACTTTTTGTATAGTCTAACATTGAACTAAAAAGACTTTCAAATGGGAAAATATACCAAGAATTGTTGAATAATATGTACAAGAAATATTGTAAGCTAAGAAGTACAAAAAATGGTATACTTCGAAAAAATACACATTTACAATAGTTTGGATTATTTTTATAGCGTTAACCAATACATAAAATGATCAATTATTTATTTATAATCAGGAAAATGTTTAAATCATGGATCGAGGCTAAGTTTGAATGATCGAGACCCTTTTTGTTAGCAAGAGGCTAATTGAGCTCCCAGGGGGTAAGAAAAAGCCCGTGAAAGGGGCATTCCTGATATAGCAAAGGGCCATAACCTTGTTCGGCCAATTCTGTGCCAAAGAGTATTATTACATTTTTTAAGTGAAACTTCTATATAGACGGTGTCTTAGGATTTTCGAGTCACAAAAAATTGTGTTACTGGTCACGTGGTATGGCAAGACGGGTGGGGGCTCGGAGGGGATGACGAGGGCTGGCAGGCGTGCTGAGTTAGATCCCCCCCGAGCTCCGAAAGAAGCCAAACGAAACCGAACCCAGCCGAGCCCCCGGCCCTCGCTCCCCGTCCAATGGCGAGAGCAGGTGCAGCGGCGACAGAGAGAGGGATCCGGTTGCTCACAATGCAAATGTTCTTTTACTATCTGAAACTTGGATGAATAACCACGAAACAGTGGATATTCACAATTTTAATTGCATTGTCCACGTAAAGCATGAAAATAGTCGAGCAGGGGGTGTTGCTATATTTCACTATCGTCAGGATACTGCGAACGTTTTCACAACCCACTTGGACATAACGTTACGCAAATTGGAACACTGTTGCGATCTCACAGGGAGCAATAGGCGATATATGTGCATCTCAATGCCGACTAAAGAATGGAAAAGAAATAGTTTTAATAGTAGTTTACTTTCCGCCTCACTCTACAGTGACGAGCATCATAGATTTTATACATCAGACACTACTACCCTATACTCCGGCAGGTTCAGCTCTGTTAGGGAAACAATTTCACGAACTCCCAATGCTTTTGAGTGGAGATTTTAACATTAACTTTGCTTCAGACGACTCAATAGTTTTAGTAAATTTTTTAAAAGAAAACCTACTGTTACATTTTAGCAACAACCCACGAGAACCTACAACTCGACATGGGACAACACTCGATGCAGTTTTTGCTAGATTTATTAACACATTACAATCTCAAGTTTTTATATCTTATTTTAGTTACCATAAGCCAATTGTTTCTTTTATTGATTATAAAGCAGATGAGCCAAATACTGATTAATGACGAAAAATATGCATTTCCTAATGTTCTTTTGTAAATGTTAAATTGGAGTTGGGTCTGATCATGCGGGGGAGGAGGAGTTCCTGCCACTTGATCCTTGACAAGGTGAAGGTGGGGGGGCCTGAACTGCATGAGGTAGACTCAATGCCCGCGAGGTTCAACTTCACGCTACCCTTTCGGATACTCATTCATGAGCGATCCAGGTGGGTAGGGGGAGCTCCCGCTTTCGAAGCTGGGGCCATGGTATACTACACTGATGGCTCGGTGCAGGGTGGCCTTGCAGGGGCAGGCATCTTTGGGCCGAGGATCAGAGCAGCGATCCCATTGGGGTCGCTGGCCACAGTGTTCCAGGCAGAGGTGGCTGCGGTGACAGTCTGTGTGCAGCGGCTGCTGCAGAGGGGACTGAAGCGGCAGAGAATCTACATCATGGTGGACAGTCAGGCCACTCTCAAGGCCTTAGCCTCATACTGTCTTACATCGCGGCAGGTGTGGGAGTGTCTGACTGGACAGGCGGGCCCTGGCCGAAGACAACAGTGTAACACTGTGTTGGTTACCAGGGCATCAGGGTATAGAGGGAAACGAACGGGCTGATAGGTTGGCTAAGAAGGGATCAGAGCAGATCCCTATTGGCCCTGAGCCCTTTGTTGGGACTACCAGGAGCCACCTACGTAGAGAGGTTGGCAAATGGGAGGACAGGTGCAGGGCTGCTCATTGGCAGGGGTTGATCGGCCTTAGACAGTCAAAACTCTTCATCCAGCTCTCCAGAGGGAGGTCCAAGGAGGTGCTTGCACTGGGGAGGAAGGATATGAGGATCATATGTGGCCTGTTCACAGGTCACTGTCCGCTGAGGTACCACCTTGCAAATATTGGCAAGTGCGAGGTACAGGTATGCAGGTTCTGCGAGGTAGGGCTAGAGACGGCAGAGCACGTGCTGTGCGTATGCGATGGACTCGCGGCATCTGTGTTTGGGAGGCCCTTTCTTCAGCCCGAAGAGGTGGCGAATGCAGAACTTGCGTATATACTCCGCTTTGTGCGGGTTGGTGGGGGCGCATAGGTGACGTCACACCAAGTGAGACCAGTGCCGTGGGAACTGGGGGTGGTGCAGGTGGGCCATGATCCGAGTATCATGGACGCCCTTACAATAGGCCCGTTTGTGGCTGCAGTGAGGGTATTGCCTGCATCCACCGTTTATATTTAAAAAAAAAAAAGTTAAATTGTGCAGTAGAATATGGATGTTTTTTTTTCCCGGATTGAAATATCTTTTCTTGTTTAATAAAATATATTATGTTTAAATAACATAAAAAATGCATTCATTACAATTTACCTACCCTAACCAATTCATAATTTGCAGTAAACCTGTGAATAAAGAAATACAAATGTGTGACAGTCACACATGGTAGAAGTGAAACTTTAACGTGCAAAACCGAATCGCAACGGACAAGTGGAAAAACGAATCACAACGGACAAGTGGAAAAATAACGGCTAAGTGGAAAAACGCATCGCAAAAAAAATTGTTACTCGTTGTTTTACGGGCAGGTTTTCAAATTCGACTAGTACATTAACAATCTGCCCGTAAAACTTCGAGTAAAAATGTTTTTGCGATGAGTTTTTCCACTTAGCCGTTGTTTTTCCACTTGTCCGTTGTGATTCATTTTTCCACTTGTTCGTTGCGATTCGTTTTTGCACGTTAAAGTTTCACTTTTACCATGTGTGACTGTCACACATTTCTTTATTCACAGGTTTACTGCAAATTATGATTTGGTTAGGGTAGGTAAATTGTAATGAATGCATTTTTTATATTATTTAAACATATTTTATTTTATTAAACAAGAAAACAGAATTCAATCCGGGGGAAAAAAAATCTGGGTCCCTGATGTATGTTGGTTTATATTTCCGTTCAACGGACAGCTACAGAGATAGTTGCGTACAGAAATAGTAACAAAATGACGGTATATGTTACTGGAATACGGCCGGTTGATCAAATTCAGACTTACACTTGTTTTATTGTTCAAACAAATAGTTCAAGGAAAAAAAGACACTAACGGCACGTGGTGTTCCCAGGCGGTCACCCATCGTAGTACTAACCACGTCAACGTCGTCTTGCCCTACCACGGGAGCGGTAACGGATTTTCGTGACTCTAGAATCCTAAGACCCCCGTCCATATAGAAGTTTCACTTCAAAAATGTATACTTCGAAAACATACACCTTTACAATTGTTTGGATTATTTTTATAGCTTTAACCAATACATAAAATGATCAATTATTTATTTATAATCAGGAAAATGTTTAAATCATGGATCGAGGCTAAGTTTGAATGATCGGGACCCTTTTTGTTAGCAAGAGGCTAATTGAGCTCTCAGGGGGTAAGAAAAAGCCCTTGAAAGGGGCATTCCTGATATAGCAAAGGGCCGTAACCTTGTTCGGCCAATTCTGTGCCAAAGAGTATTATTACATGTTCTAAATATTACTTGACATATATTGGAAAATCAAATAAAGTAAGGAAAATTCAATAATTACTTACTTTAACTGTAGTACATCAACTAACAGCCTAAATACAGAGGCTACTGTTCCCGAAGGTGTCTCGAAGGGTGCTACTGAGAGATGAGACATAGGTCTTAAGTCAGGTTGTGACGGTGGGCTCAAGCAAATATAAAGGGACGAAGCCGCCAATTGGCAACCAGCATGGCCTGCCGGGAGGACGCCGATAAGCATACGGTGCTAGCAGCCTTCAGTTTGAGCGACATGTAAAGTTGTGCATAGGTTTTTAAATGTTGTCTTTGGAAAGTCTTCCGATGCTACACATAATAATAAAAAGCACCAACTTGGCTCAGTTTTCAAAAACAAACAAAAATGGTGCCTCCGACTCCTCTGAACGCAACGTCTTCCACTCAATGCGACGATGAAACAGCCGAAGCTCAGTGGAAACACTGTTTTGCTGGATAAAAAATGTGCTTCCACAATATATATATATATGATTAGGGGGGATGTAAAATACATTGGATAATTATGTGCGAATGAAAATATCTGAATATCCAACTCAAGCCTAAACTCAACAATCTGCCGTACGTATGAGTGTCATCATTGCTCATCGCATTCATACGGAAACATTTAACTGCGCACTGCTGCGTAGCGGTGGCCAACACATTTGACATGACTGTTATTAAACATTGAGTATAGTAATCCTAAAATCAGTGATGACCTTTATAACCAACTCGTCGTCTGTGTGAGAACTGGAAATTGACTCGGAATTACTCTTAAGACACAATAAAACGTTTTCCTCAGTTTTATTACGATGTTCATCCAGTAGATATTGTTTGTGTCAAGGTACCGATAGCAAGCGGCCGTTAGACTTTTCTAAAGCATCTCAAACCATGTGCGGATCTTTGTTTTCGACAAGGTATTCCCTGGATTATATACATTTTGATCAAGAAATAACACCTACTAGTTCTAGTTCCTACATCTCCCCTCTGCCCCATTACTGTCTACTAGGATACACTGCTACACCAAATGAGTGGCAATAGTAGAACAGGCATAATATTTTCAACGCAGAGGATCAGGTTCTTCTGAAAAGTTTCAACTTCCATCAGCTGGTGGGTTCAACTCGTTAAAAAACTTCGAGTGTCTGTTCAGAGGCTCATAGGGGGAACGGGGGAAATGAAAGGGCTGACTGCCTTGAAGAAGAGGCCTGAAACGTACAACGGGGTGACACAAAGTCACCTGAATCGTCTGGCAGTTTGATGGGAGACTCAGAAAAGCCACGACAAAGACAGTTCTAAGGGCGAAGGCAATGCTGACACTCTCCAGACAGAATCTGAGAATTCTGATTAGCTTCCTTAATGGACACTGCTCAATCAGGTACCACCTTAATAAGATGGGCATTTCAGAGGCAGTTGAGTGCAGATCGCGCGGTGAGGAGGACGAAACGGCAGAGCGCATCCTATGCAACTGCCTTGCCTTGACAGCCAATACTTTTCTCAGGGGCTGATTGGACCCCAAACAAAAACTGAGTCTGCAGCAAAGGACATAATTCGCTTCCCAAGTGGGGCTGGTATGTACGACATCTTCTATCAAGTATGGGATAGTGTCGCAATAGGCCCATTGGCCGCAGTGACAAAGGGACTCGGAACAAAAACAAAAAAAATCATCAGTCTGCCTGTAAGGGACTTGCTCATTGACCTTCTCAGAGTAGAGTTGTTGGATGTCCCTCAGAGATATCTTCTGATCAGAGGCCATTCAAGAGAATACTCTGCAATTATAGTAGATCAAGGTACTACCTACAAAAAGCGTTCATTAGACTTTTTTAGCTTCTCAAATCATGATATGGCTATCTGTTCTTGACAAAGTATTCACTGGCTAGTTCACTTAATAGACATATCCCCCCAGCTCCACTACCGACAACTGGGAAACACTAATCCACCAAATGGATGGCTGATAAAATGTGCAAAATTGCAGAGGTGAACCAAATAGCCAGTACAATTGTATAATCTTTGTCACTAACCCAGAATTGTCAAAGTAGATAATCAGGTTCTTCCGAAAAGTTTCAACTTTTCAAATGATTTATGAAACTTTTGAGTGTCTCTTCAAAGGCCATCAGTTCGACTAGGCAATGACCCGCTCATTGTCAGTCTCCAAGTTGAGTTGTTATGTCATGGTGTCTCTCAGAGGTACCTTCTGACCTCACCTTCTAGGGCAGGCTACTTGGCGTGAAACTACTTAATCTTGTGAAAGGCAAGTCTGATCTTCAAACTGCAAAGCAAAAAAAAGCTATCTGTGGCCAATTGTAATTTCTTCAGTGACAACTCCAGGCGCTCGCTTTGCATTTGAATTTCCATTTCAAAGCCTATCTCGAACTGAGCCTGAGGATTAGAACTGGTGGTGGACCAGATGACTGAAAGTAGATCATGCTCACTTCCAAATGCACATTATCACTCAGGGGATACGAGTAGTAAGGTCTTTATTTATTATCCCTCGGTTGTACAACTTTCAAATCTTTATTTCACGTATAAACCGTTTTTCTTATAATACAAAACACACTATATTTTTCTATATATTGATGACTTCCATCGAAAGGTAATATCTTTTCATTAAGTCACTAGATTTGGTCAGAATTGCTAGTTATAAAATCCACTAGCTCTTTCGATTGATTTCCTTACATTATTATTTTCGATCTTTTATTGGATTTAGTCTACCCTATCAATAGCGGGTTTAGTCTAAAATATTATTTCTAATTGCTACGAATGTGGACAGTACAAATAATCACATTAAATATTCAACAATTGTAGTAAATATCAGATTAAATAACTAAACTAAGGCACAGTCACTTCAATGAAATCTTGATCTAATGTTGGAGTAAACGTCAACAGGGTAGAATACTTCTTCAACAGTTTGTCCCAATAATTCTCCACGTCTACCATTCTCAAATTGTCGTAAATGAACTTGAATCCTCTCTCGGCTATTTCACGGGCAATAGAATCCTCTTCGCGGAGAAACTCCAGGATGTCCCTGCAATTTTCAAGATATGATTGCATAGAAAGCCAGGGTCACTGTCAAATTAATTTTACAACGATCAAAGGCTTACCTGTAGTCTTCTTGTGTTGCGTTACTTTTCATGGGAACATAATGGTACCACGGCTTCAGCACATCATAAAAAAATTCTTTCCACTCTTGTCCAACGTGTATAACGACTGATTTACAAAGGAACAAGAATTTGTATCGAAAACTCGCCGCAACGCCGCGAAAATTGAATAAATATTTGTAGTGACAATGTTCCTCCAATGGAACTTCCTTTGCCGGGGGATGATTGAGTGTATCCTGAAAGAGACAGATGGTTGTGGAGTTGTATAATGGAGCGTCAAGTGGAGGCTTGAAGCAAAAGAAACACATGACACGAATTGCTTTTGAATTTAAGTTCAAAATACAAATTAATGGGAATAATAATGCTTTCAAAATTTACCAGGTTCTGCCCAGTACGCTAAACTTGTGCGCATCAGCTATCAAATTAACGTCATTGTATGAGGTACGGTTTAAATTGAGTGGACAAATACTAGCACTTCTGAGGGTTCAATTAGCCTAACACAATGTGCTCAATCCTGATCTGCATCTTGCGAGCGCTTCCAAGGCGGCAAATATGATGACTCCCCCACTCTTTCTCCTTTATTTTTCACCTTCTACAACTACTTCCTATCCTTGTTTTAAATCTTTGTTTGGCGCAAAAGTCATTCTCTTCCAGCCAGTGCATTTTTGAGTCCTGGAACTTTTTACCCGGAACGCCTTCTCCTTATGGAATCGGAGATCCCATCGACGTAAAACTGATTCTGCACCTGTTAGAAAGTCAGTTCCTTTTCATTATTACTTTCCTTGGCTCTACAAAGTAGAGAGGAATGTTATGTAATTGGATGAAAAAGGTTTTCTTCAGATCTTTATGTTTCAGACACTCCTGAGTCCGAATAACACTATTTGGGAAAATGGTCTGTGTGTGTGTGAGTCTGTGAACAATTTTTAGAGAAAACCACAGTACCAAATCACCTCAAACTTGATATCTAGCCCCCAGGTTACCATGGGATGCCAAAATGAGGGTATGAGCATAATCCTCCGAAAGTTAACTATAGTTATCATAGTGATCAAAACACCAATGTTTTTTTTCCTCAAAAACGGCTCTAACGATTTTGATTGAATTTTTTATATTGATAGCTCTCAATAATGCAATTATACCACAAAATGATAAGAGCGTTTATAAATTATCAAAACTTTCTACGAAAATTAGTTTTAGCACGGTTTTTTTTCCTTTTAAACTCCGCTGAAACGTTACTAGAATGTTACTTTCCTTAGCTCCACATCAATTCACTCGGGTACTTGGCTTTTTTTCTACTTACTCAGTTCATTTATCACTCAGTACATATGAACTTGGTCAAACAACACTTTAAGGCAGTAGGAAGCGTTAGCGCTTACAGTTCCGGAATTTATTGTGCTGTTCGTTCACCATATTTGTCATAACGGCGGATTTTGGTTTGAGCCTGTCTGTCCACCCTCTTAAATACAGTCCACAGTCTTAGGTACGTTTTTATCCACCATAATGTTGATGAATTAGTTACTGTAACATGAACGGTAACATTCTAGTCTTTTAGTGTGTAACACAACAAGCAAGTCTCTATGTTTGAAATAGAAACATAATGAGGCGTTGATATTAGCCACTTATGGATAAATACCTTAACAGATTTCCAGGCTTGATTTTTGGTATATTTTGCGTTCACCAATTTGGGTGCTTCTCGAGACAGAAGGATGAGATTATCCCGTTCGGTGCTCGTTCTGGATCCAATGAAGAAACCAGAACCAATTTTCTTCGCCCACGGCCATTTTTCCGATTCTTTCGTCACAGATCTATAAAATTGGTCCCACCTCCCAATCCCAGTAGGGTACAAGCTCACAGCTGGCCCACCTTTCCAAAATGACCAAGCGGGATAAAAAATGTCCAAGTAGTCTTCAGTCTGTGAAATGAATTGGGTGACAATACTGGTTCCATGAGAAATCCTTTAACAATTTACGATAATAAATTCAAAATTACACATGATAGTAGTCGCGGGGACATCGTACCTTACTAAAAGAGAATACTGGAACAGGTCCATGGAAGCGTTTATTCATCACAGGCCAATCGTGGAAGTTGACAACGAAATGAGTGTCAGGAATGTTTTTCTTAATTCTGTTCAGAAAATAATCCACACCTTCGCAACGAGACGGGAACAAGCAAGTTTTTTCACGGTAAACACGCTTGTTCAGCACGATATAATCAACTCCTCTGAAATTAAGAAAAATATACACTGCAAATAGTCATGAAATTCTGCATGTTAGTTAAATCTTTTTTACACTACAATATCTTTGAGCCATATAGTGTCGTAGTGGCTTCTAATGTATTAATGCTGAAACCTGATATACCTCAGTTGGAATGAAAATATCCAAGAACACAAGTTTTTCCTAACAAATTCTGTTCAAAGCAACTGTTACAATATCGTACGAGACAAGATAACAGCTACATTCAGACTGCTGACACCAATTTTCAAGTAAATCGATTTGAGGCGCCAAGTGCCCTGGACAGGCCTTCACTAAATCAAAGAGTTTGATTCGTCCCGATACATGACTCCACCTTCTGGTGCCTGTCTTCAGGTACTCATGAACACTACAGTTCATTGCTGTGTACTCCAATCATAGTGCTGCTATCAACACAACAAAATGGAACCTAATTTTTAGCAGAGAGAGAGAGAGAGAGTAAGAGAATTTTGATTAAAATTCCAAAAAGAAACCCATGTTTGTGGTGGAAGTTGATATAGAATTGATTGAAAAATATTCACAGAATTGTCTCTGCTGTAAACTTTTAGTGGATTGTAAGTCTTCGTGACATCCAGCAATCAGATAATCAGTTCACCTCTCGGTGAAAGACAATTTTCTCAGTACACGGAGTAGACACTTCCCTTCTCCTCATAGGAAACCTGTCCTCAGGTGATTCAGAATCAGTAGTTGAGTGTGAAGATGCTGTGACTACCGTGCTCTGATCAGAATTCCTCTCTTGGAAACAACTGGGGTATTATGGCTCATTTGATGTCGAAGCGTGTGATGCCTGTGTTGATACTACTTAAACACGTACATGTTGAGTGGCAATTTTTGAAAGTTTGTGTAGTTTCCAGGAAATTCGTACACTGATCGTACATTTCCACGTAAATTCTAGCATACAGGGCGGATTTGAGGAAACATGGACACTATATTACTTCATGATGTTTATTTAATATAGGGGTCAGATGAACAGATGGAAAACAGTAAAATCACAGTACATATATTGAGGTGAATTCCACTGCTTGGAGGAACTTGCGGTATAGCATAGCGAAAGTTATCGTTTCTACCCAGCCAGCGCTCATTTTCCCCACTGCCTCTCATCTCACTCTAACTACCCTTCACTTCAGTTTGGCTCAACAAGTAGCACCAATTGCCACCTAGTCGGGTCATGTTTTGTATCGTGTACTAGTATTTCTCGATGCTGAATCAAATGGGATGTTTCTCAGAGATGTGAGCTGTGAATTTTAATACATATACAGTGATTTCGCTGTTTTCCATCAAGCCTCAGTCCTACACCTCTGAGACCCAGCATCAAAAAGTACCTTGGAAACCATACCAAACATGACATATTTGCAATAAAACTGCCCACGATTTCTTTTTTGGGTATTCATCTGATTGAATTGCTGAGTAGCCGGGAATAAGTCAACCCCAAATGGAATATTTAAAATGTGCCTTTCTAAACAAAGTTAAAGGCAAAATATAGCCTGGCCAGTGGAAGGACAGTGTAGATTCGCCTTGAAACGTGAAGTGTCAAACTTTGAAGAGGGATTATAAATTTTAAAACATTTCCTGCCCGAGAACACCTGCAATATTATGAATGAACCATGAATGACATACTTAGGAAAACTGTCACACAACCCCCCCCCCGCCCTGTCCTTACAAAAACAGTCATTGGCTATTGCTCTAAAACGTATTTAGTTGTTAAGAATGTGCCACAACATTTATTGAATGACCAGCTAAATTTAAAAGGAGACACTGAAGAATAAAGTGCTGCAAATTACGACACAATGGTTTACAATTCTCTTGCGCACCTCTGAGACCCATCCCATTCGATCCAGCATCTAGAAATACTAGTCAACGATACAAAATGTGGCCCGATCGGTGGATTCCTAGCACAATGCCAACGCGGACAGACAACTTTCTTCAAACCACATGACAACAACAAGACCTACCTCAACAAGTTCAAACCCTGACCCCACTACCTTCATCGCCCCATTTCGCCCCATCTCATCTCACCCTTTTACTCATTTGTGATTGCGTGTCCGCTTCTCACATCCATCCATTTTCAGGCTCTCCACCACATCAGCCCAACTTTTTCTTCAGCTCTGTTTCCATTTTTCTTTATTTCTCTTCCCTCCAGAGACTTATTGCTAGTAAGCGTCGCCTCTACTTAGCTTCCACCCACTAAGACCATCAGTAAGTGAACTTGCCTTTTCCCCACCTCTGATCTTCAAGGGTATTTTCATTCCCCAGCGATATTTCTTTATTTTTATTCTTAGCTCTAATTTAATTTGAATTATCGGCGATTGCATTCAGTTCAATTTCTTATAATAGAAACCATCATTTACTTCCGAATTACTTCTCTTTCTTTATTATTTATTTACATGCTAATTCAGGCAGTCCAGGATCCTCTTGTCCAGCCCTTCATCGTTAACGCGTTGAACAGAATCTCAGCCCTTCAATTTCTTCAGGCCTAACCAAGCAGTGTGGGAAATGAGCGCTGGCCGGGTAAAAATGATAGCTTTTGCTATGCTGTCCCTAAAGTTCCTTCAAGCAATGAAATTCGCCTCACTACACTTACTGTGACTTCATTTTTTTCACCTAAATGCAGTTGTACACCTCAGAGACCCATCTTATTTGACTCAGCATTGAAAAATATCTAGAGAACGATACCAAATGCAACATAATTGCAAAGAACCTGGCAAAATTTCGTTTTAGGCTAATTTTTGTATCTATAACAACCATGGGTTTTGTTCGATCAGATTTCCAAGCAGGTTGCCACAAATAGATTACAATCAAAGTTTTTTTGGCGAAAGAACACATTTTGATAAAGCCTAAATATGGCTGGCCTGAACACTAGACAGATTTGGAATTCCTATACCTTGAAACATAACGTCAAATTGTGAGGGGGGATTGTAAAAAGATTTTCCAGACTGAGAACACAGGTGTTTGATTCGGAACGAATAATAAACCAAAATTAGGTTTTCTGACATTTAAAACTTTTTTCTCAAAGCAGCTATGATGGTACCAATTAAACTCATAGTACATGGTGCATTAGTTAATTATTAAATTTCACTATTTTTTTATTCCCATAAGCCTTTCTTTTTAAATGCATGTGGATCAGTTGGCAAGGGAAGAAAAATAATTGAATTGGCATGCTGGGGAAAGGTAAGGGGCTTCACCATGACTGATTACCATAATTGTTACTGTGTAATATGATGCGCGTGTTTTTTTAATCTTCTTGGGCAATAGTGTTGAAATTGAACTCCTGTTAGTTAGTAACAGATCATTTTTACTTTCTGCTACCCGAAGGGAAGGAAAGTATAGTAATCGGCCCAAAAAAAAAATTTGGGTTTTCTTCAGATCTTTACGTTTCAGACCCTACTGAGTCTAAAAAACCTAATTTTGGCGTGTGGTCCGTGCGTATGTGTGTGTGTGTCTGTAGTTCGATTTGCGGGAGAACGGCTGATCCGATTGAGCTAGTTCTTTTTTTGTTTTGTTCGTTATTTTTTGTAGACACCAAAATAAGGTTATGGACGATTTCGGCCGATGGGAAGGGGGGGGGACGAAAATGTACCAAAAAATAGGGTTTTTCGCATTTTTCTCGAAAACGGCTCTAACGATTTTGATTAAACTTTCAAATTATCTTCTCCTAATCAATACCTAACTTTTCTGATCAATACATATCTCCATGAAAATACGGTGAACGGAGATATGGGCCCATGAAGCAAAAATAGGTATTTTACGCTTTTTGGCAAAACCGCTTCAGCGATTTTAACCAAACTCACAGGATGTTTTCAAATAGTTGTTACCTACATATCCCTTTCAATAAATGTTCCTGTGATGGTCCATTGAACAGGATAAAAATCAAAATGTGTCAAAAATAACGTTTTTTCTAACATTTCCGTAAATTCCAGGGTAACTTTTTCACCAGATGTGATAAATCCTGATGGAGTGTCTTTTAGTCACCCATACCACATTTCGTTTCCTATAATTATTTCTGTATATATATGTTGAACGGAGATATAAGCCATGTAAACTCAGAAAAAGAGATTTGTCGAATATTAATTTATCGGCATTCCGATTTTCTCAAAAACGGCTCTAACGATTTTGATCAAACTTTCGGAGTACTCTCAGCTAACTAGTCCCTACATTTTGTTCTCCATAAATGTTCCTGTAAAAATGCGTTGGGCGAAGATATAGGGCCCGCCTATGTAGGTGGTGTTCGAAGTTAAAGGGGTGGCGGAAAGTTGTGTGTTGCTACGCACCAGATATTTTACCAGGCGATTTGGATTTCAAATAAGCAGGATTCTACTGTATAGCTAGGATTCCGAATTATTAAAAACATGGTTGCAAAAAATCATGCGTAGTCCGAGTGCATAAAATAAATTGCTTACCGTTCTCCTGCCATTTTAATCATGTTCCGGTCAATTCCGCCAGCAAAAGGTTCAAGATCACGCTCAATAATGTTCCCATAGCACTCACCCCCAGAACAGGAGTAATTGCTGTACAGCTCTTTAGCTCGTTGATAATTCAGGAAATAGGCATTGCTTTCTGTAAAGGTCATACAAAAAATCAACCTGTCAGCGCACGCTGTTCTGAAGAAAAATTAAAATTTCCAACGGTAAACTTCATGAATCGCTGCCGAACATCTATAAATGGCTCACACTGACTCACGAAACTGTTTTTCATCAAGTTTTGAGAGACTTCACGCAATTTGCAAGCATGCGATTGTTTTGGCAGTTGAAATCACTGCAGCATAATTAACTGGTAGCTCCAAAACAACCACTCAACTCATTCCAATGAACGAGCGTGATGGAGAATTTTATTTGAATGATACGTGTAGCGAGCTTTTGCTCAAAAACGCAAATAAACGTGATTTAATAAACCATTTTATGAAAAGGGCAACCTAAGAACTAGTTAAATTTATATTGATAAACAGTGAGATAGATACGATCCACAGTTGCATAGGGAACTGGGCACACTATTAATAAATAATTAAAAATCCACGACACGGCTGATTGTTAGGTGACAGCAGAGTACATAGAAGTGTTGAAGAAACACTGCCGTCATCGGTCGGATGTTTTATCAATTTGAGAAGTTACGGCTGCGCATAGTTGGGCAAGTTTTGGTGAACTGAATACAACTTCAAGGCTCTTTTTCCAATGAGGAACATGTGGCAGAGTGATTCAACATAAATCAGGTTTATACTCACTTTCAGAGAACAAATGATGACTGTCAGTGCCACCGGCCACATAGACTGTCCATGCAAACACGACGATTAAGCACAATTTAATCATAGTTTGGTCCCAATTTCCCTTAGGTTGAAAAATATCCGACATTTCCCATTCATCAACTACGGAATAACACCGAACTCTTCATTACACTGGCTTTCTTTCTCCGCAAAACGAATACTTTCATTTCGAAATACAAATAAACAGCGCGGAGCGTAGGCAACACCACTGTTATGATGTTGTTGTTGCTTCTTCTCCGTTTAGTTTCTATCTTCTATTATTATTTGTGTAGCAGAGATCTAGCACGTAAAGGTTTGTAAAAATATCTGGTGCGTTGCAACACACAACTTTCCTTAGCTCTACAACAATTCACTTTGTACATGGCTAATTCTACTTACTCAATTCATTTATCACTCAGTTCCTTTGAACTTGGTCAAACAACACGTCACAGCTGCAGGAAGCGGTAGCGCTTACAGTTCCAGAATTTATTGTGCTGCTCATACTCATTATAGGGCCATTATTGAGCAATTGGTACACAGAAAATGAATGAGGCTGTACACGAATTTTTTGAGAGGGAAAATAATCACTATTGCAGAGTTACTGGGTAATAACTGTTAGAACTGGTAGTAAGCGAAACGGCAGTAGTTGAAATTCAGGAATTTCTGGAGTGAGCCCCATGTATCTCATGAGCGTTTTTAAACACTCACCCTTTAGGTATTGGATTGGACTACAATACCAATTTTTTTTAAACATTCTACTAACATTCCAGCGGAGTTTACAAGGGAAAAACCGCGCTAAAAACGCTTTTCGTCGAAAGTTTTGGTAATTTATTGTGCAGCACTCGTCATTTTCCCACAAATGGAAATTTTATGGTATAATTGCCATATTGAGAGCTATCAATATAAAAAATTTAATCAAAATCGTGAGAGCCATTTTTGAGAAAAAAAATATTTGGTGTTTTGATCACTATGATAACTATAGTTAAGTTTCGGTGGATTTGTCCAAACCCTTATTTTTGCGTCCCATGGTAACCTGTAGGCCAGACATCAAGTTTGAGCTGATTTCGTAGGGTGGGTTTCTCTAAAAACCGCGCTAAAATCGATTTCGTCGAAAGTTTTGATAATTTATTGTGCTGCTCTCGTCATTTTCCCATAAATGGGAATTTTATGGTATAGTTGCCATATTGAGAGCTATCAATATAAAAAATTTAATCAAAATCGTTGAGCCATTTTTGAGAAAAAAAATTTGGTGTTTTGATCACTATGATAACTATAGTTAACTTTCGGTGGATTTTGTTCAAACCCTTATTTTGGCGTCCCATGGTAACCCACATACTAGATATCAAGTTTAAGTGGATTTGATACGGTCGTTTTCTCTAAAAATCGTTCACAGACACACACACACATACCATTTTCCCAAATAGTGTTTTTCGGACTCAGGAGGGTCTGAAACGTAAAGATCTGAAGAGAACTCCAAATTTTTTTTTCAGCGGGTTACATAACTTTCCTTTCTACTTCGTAGAGCCAAGGAAAGTAAAAATGTATTTCTTTGATACTCTTAAATAATTTTGTTTGGTAAAAGGAGAATATAACGGGCTAATAGGAGGAGGAAGGGGTTCAGAAAAATATATCTCAAGCGGCACTTTTCGTACTTGTATAAAGGCAATGAATTTTCTCCCCGTTTATGCCAAGGGAGTAGTAAAGCTGTTAATCGATAAGTCGTTAAGTATACACAAATAAGCACACTAGTGACAATACAGTCAATTAGTGTTAATATGTTGGTGTTTAAATTTTTGGTAATTCGTGTGGTGAGTATATTTGAAAATAATTGCCCAATCCTTAAGAGCCATCATAACGAGTCTGCTTGCCTAAATATACCCTCTTTTGTCCATAAACAATTCGGTTAGGGCCTTCCCTATCCGCCTACCGTGTATGTGGTGGCCTTGCCTTCTCAACTACAGTCATCCCACTACTCCCCCCCATTCTCCTCACTTCATCGTTCCGCATAAAACAAAACCGGGGCCATTGATGAGTTAAAGTAGGACGGTTTCTGTGCGCTCAGCAACTTGTGAGAAGCCAAAGACATGGGCCAGGTCCCACCCCATTTAATTTAGCTTCGAAAAATACTGGTGAATGATACGAAACATGACCTGACTACAACGAAAATTGACGTTTTCTAGGTGTCGCTAGGCAATTAACGCGTTGTGATGAGTGGTTAGAATGAGATGGAACGCAGTGTGGTGAATGAGTACAGAATGGGGAAAACGATAACTGTGGAGTCATCGTGGGTTCATATAAGTGAAAAATCCTAATTATTGATCTTCTTCAGACAATTCACGAAAGAAAGAAAATTAACGCGAATTGTAGCATTGATGAAATGAAACAAAATATCTGGTGCGTAGCAACACACAACTTTCCGCCACCCCTTTAAGTTCGAACACCACCTACATAGGCGGGCGCTATATCTTCGTTCAACGCATTTCTACCGAAACATTTATGGAGAACATAATGTAGGGACTAGTTAGCTGAGAGGATTCCGAAAGTTTGATCGAAATCGTTAGAGCCGTTTTTGAGAAAATTGGAATTCCAATAAATAATTATTCTACAAATCTCCTTTTCTGAGTTAACTTGGCTTATATCTCCGTTCAACATATATATACAGAAATAATTATGGAGAACGAAATGTTGATATGGGTGACTGAAAGACACTCCATCAGGATTTATCACATCTGGTGAAGAAGTTACCCTGGAATTTACGGGAATGTTCGAAAAACGTTATTTTCGACACATTTCTATGTTTATCCTGTTCAATGGACTGTCAGAGGAACATTTATTGAGAACAATATGTAGGTATTAACTATTTGAAAACATCCTGTGAGTTTGGTGATAATTGTTGAAGCCGTTCAGCCAACAAGTGTAAAAAACCTATTTTTTGTTCATAGGCCTACATCTCCGTTCACCGTATTTTCATGGAGATATGTATGGAGAAGAAAAGTTAGGTATTGATCAGTAGGAGATAATATGAAAGTTAACTCACAATCGTTAGAGCTGTTTTCCGGAAAAATGCGAAAAACCCTAGTTTTTGGTACATTTTCGCCCCCCCCCACCCCCTTCCCACCGGCCGAAATCGTCCATAACCTTATTTTGGTGTCTACAAAAAATAACGAACAAAACAAAAAAGAACCAGCTCAATCGGATCAGCTGTTCTCCCGCAAATCGAACTACAGACACAAACACACGGACCACGCGCCGAAATTAGGTTTTTCAGACTCCGTAGGCCTCAAAACGTAAAGATCTGAAGAAAACCCAAATTCTTTTTATGGGCCGATTACTATACTTCCTTCCCTTCGGGTAGCGGAAAGTAATAATGGAAAATCAACACTTGAAGAAAAACACGCAAAACTAAAACGAAGCAAAAAAAAACAAATAGATGAAACCAGTGCTAATTGGATCATGGACCCACTACTCAGGGCTTGGCCCTAAATTGTTGGAAAATGCACGCAGCACCACTGACCTTCCTGACGTTAGCGTTCCTTTAGGCAGTTTCGTGTTGAAAGGACCTTTCCACTGTAAAAATGGTGGCCACCGAACTACCTGGATGAGGAATATTTGGGAATTTGCGTGCAAAATGTCTTTAGCCCTAGTTTTTTATTTTCATTGGCTCTACGAAGTAGAAAGGAATGTTATATGAAAAAAGTTTTGAGTTTTCTTCAGATCTTTACGTTTCAGACCCCCGTGAGTCCGAAAAACACTGTTTGGGAAAATGGTCTGTGAGTCTCTGATCGATTTTTAGAGAGAACCACCGTACCAAATCAGCTCAAACTTCATATCTCGCCCGCAGGTTACCATGGGACGCCAAAATAAGGGTATGAACAAAATCCACCGAAAGTCAACTATAGTTATCATAGTGATCAAAACAACAAATTTTTTTTTCTCAAAAAACCGCTCTAACAATTTTTAGATTACATTACGTCGAAAGTTTTGGCAATTTATTGTGCTGCTCGTCATTTTCCCATAAATATGAATTTTATGGTATAGTTGCCGTATTGAGAGCTATCAATATAAAAAATTTAATCAAAATTGTTAGAGCCGTTTTTGAGAAAAAAAATATTTGGTGTTTTGATCACTATGATAACTAGTTAACTTTCGGTGGATTTTGCCCATACCCTTATTTTGGCGTCTCATGGTGACCTGCGGGCGAGATATGAAGTTTGAGCTGATTTGGTACAGTGGTTCTCTCTAAAAATCGTATACATACACACATACACGCACACACACACACACACATACACACAGACCATTTTCCCAAATGGTGTTTTTCGGACTCAGGAGGGTCTGAAACGTAAAGATCTGAAGAAAACTCAAAATTTTTTTTTCAGCCGATTACACAACTTTCCTTTCTACTTCGTAGAGCAAAGGAAAGTAAAAAACTGAACAATAACAGCAGACAGATAGATGGCAGCTCAGATAGCCTGTTAATTAGACGTTTTTGCACCACTGAACCCATTTGTTAGGAAGTTTAGTGTATAGTTAAGTAGCCATGAATTCAACGATAAATGGAAGCTACCATGCTAGTTTAGAAACACTACACAGAACTAGACGATTTTGTTTTAAAAAAAGAAGAAGTCTTATGTGGCTTTGATTGTTTCTTCATTAGATTCAGCCAGCACCTATAATAGCTTGAAATAATATGACTTCACTCTCATTTTGTCAAAGATTAGAAGTATCAATGATTCAACACGGCTGAAGCTCATATTCAAAATTATAACTTACCTTGTGGTGTGGGTGCACATTGCACCAATTATACCGTTTAAGTAACTGTTTTAGCAAAAACTCCAAAAATAAACCGATGTTTTTCAGCAAAGATCACACATTGCCATGAATGTCTTAAGTCGTAATTTCCATTTCCTTTGTCGACCTTTTTACATTCCTTGGCTCTACAAAGTAGAAAGG
The DNA here is from genome assembly GCA_020466155.1 of Pachypeltis micranthus. Lineage (NCBI taxonomy): Eukaryota > Metazoa > Arthropoda > Insecta > Hemiptera > Miridae > Pachypeltis > Pachypeltis micranthus. The sequence continues at coordinate 76,444,142 of CM035768.1, read as the reverse complement.
AAAGTTATGTAATCGGCTGAAGAAAAAAATGTTGACTTGTCTTCAGATCTTTACTTTTGAGACCCTACTGAGTCAGAAAAACAGTATTTGGAAAAAATGTTCTGTGTGAACGATTTTTAGAGAAAAGAACCATACCAAATCAACGCAAACTTTCTATCTAGCCCGCAGGTTATCATGGGATGCCAAAAAAAGGTTATGAGCAAAATCCACCGAAAGTTAACTATAGTTATCACAGTGATCAAAACACCAAATTTTTTATATTGATAGCTCGCAATAAGAAAATTATACCATAAAATTTCCATTTGTGGGAAAATGACGAAAGTATCTCAATAAATTACCAAACGTTTCGACGAAAATCGATTTTAGACTGATTATTTTCTTATAAACTCCACTAAAATGTCACTAGAATGTTTAAAAAAAATTGGTGTAGTAGTCCAATCCAATACCTATGGGGTGAGCGTTTAAAAACGCTCATAAGATATAACGAATAAAATCGAATCCATCATCCAATTCGGGAATTTCAACCACTGTTTCCCTTACTACCTGTTCAAAAGTTTTTACCCAATAACTCAGCAAAAGTGATTACTAGCCTTTTCAATAAAATCGAGTTTACAGCCTCATTAATCCTCTGTGTACCAATTGTTCAATAATGGTATGGAAATGAGTACGAGCAGCACAATAAATTCCAGAACTGTTTGTGCTACTGCTTTCTGCCGCCATGAAGTGATGTTTGACCAAGTTCAAATGAACTGAGTGATAAATGAATTGAGTAAGTGAAATTTACTGAGGAAAGTTTTGTGTTGCAATGCACCAGATATTTTTCTTCTTCTTTCAGGTAATTCAGAACATAGATGTTGGAAGTCGTCAGTTATTCCAAAGCATCCAGTTCGTATATTTGGGAATTCCAAGCGCATAGCTTCGTTCATTCAACTAGGAATCCAGTCGGTCATTTACGCGATCGTGCAAGAACCTCATTATACTCATACCTTCGTGCGTCCAGTGCCATTGTCTCAACTTCATTAACTCAAAATTGAAAAAAAAACTGAAGAAGACGCCTCAGGTCAGACGTAAAAGGCTGTGTTCAGAACTTCACAAGGAACCTTTTCTTTTATGCATACTGAACTTTATTTACTCGACGAAATAATAATTCCTTTTTTTTCTAATAAATTTAATTTATGTTGTGTGGTTCAAAGGTTGTTTTCAAAAGAGAACTCTCCTTCCCCATCACATTGAGCAGTGATAAATTATAAGTACTGCAACTAAACAGTAACTTCTGCACCACTTTTGACTGAACTGTAACAGCTTGATCATAGTGACAAACCCTAGGCACAGCAGCTCACACCAAGATACAAATTTTACTAGTTAATATACATACTTGGCATACTCTCACACTACCAAATGAGGCTACATTCTGGACCTTTTATTCTATGTTGTATACCCATGCCCTGGGCCTTCAAATTGGGCCTCTCGCTAAGAAGGCTGTCAGTTTGAGAATGTTATTCTCCCCTGATCATGAGTGGAAAGGCTGACATGTAGTATTGGTCACCAGCAGTGTTATAAAGGAAAACAGAAGACTTCTATTGACAAGCCTGGCTTTAATCAGGCTTTTCTATACATTTTTTATGATGAGTGGGGGTATTTCTACCCAGAGTTCCAGAGAGATCCAAACTGTCTTGCCCTGGGAGGAGGAAAAGCCATAAGTACCATTGAAAGATGATGCCCCATGGCAGCAACCACTCTGGCCTTAAGGGTTGTTTGACCCAAACATGGTACCACGGTAATGCACAGCCTGTGGCCATGCACCGGCGCATTATGGGTAAGGGCCACGACAGGTAGCTGCCTCCGCAGGGCAAGGAAGGTGGAACAGAGCAATCCAACTCCTACACATGGCGAGGCCTGAAAATGCTGTTAAATGTGCTTGCTCTGCAGACATTGTGGAGTCGCTAGAGGGTAGTTCTCCCAAATTCCTAAATTTGGTTTTTAAACTGTCGGGTCTTAGGGAGGTAGTGGCTGGTTGGTCGTTGGTAGTGGGTGGTTTTCTTGTTTAACAAAGGATGTTTGTGCGTTATTCCTGTTGGGAAAGCTGCCAGTGCAAGCGCTATAGTGTAAATGATCCATTTACGTTATGTTATATATTCAAAATCCAAACTCTACGAAATTACTCACCACTTTAGATTTATGACATGCTGGAATAACAATATTTTTGTTCTTGCATAGTTTTTATTTTACAACAGTCTTAAAAGGTAGTGATGCTTTACATATAACAACTACATTGCATCATCACAGGAGCATTATTCATTATATCAACATTATCCATTATATTACATTCTTATCAAATAGAAATATAAAAAAAGTTACGGATTTATACACGATTTTCTTCAAAGTCTGTACATAACACGGAGTATGTCGCAGAATACATTACATTAAAATCAACATTTACAAGCACTTCATTATGTACAGTATCCACAATCGATTTGACACTCCAGAGTAACAAACCACTTATAAATTAAAAACGATCCTATTAACATTCGCTATAAGGATGATGCTGCTGAAGAATAGTCCTTGAAGTATATTCAGGTTGCAAATGGCACACAACCGTCTCTCCATCGAGCACAGCAACAGTACCTTGTTGTGCATTTGCACGATTTTGAGCTTGTTCCTTCAACCTTTGTCTAAAAGCTGCATCAAATGCCGCATGAAAATTTCTATCAGTAGCTGGGCTATAGGGAATTAATGGTCTATGATCACCATAACTCCTCGAAGATTGACGGCTCATGTCACTTTGCCGCCTACCATCTTCATCACTCATGTCGCTAACCTGCACTTCCCCTCGTTCCCTTTCAATCTCCTCGTACACAGGATCGTCTTCCCTAGACTTTGCTTCCCTTTCCCTTTCACGAATTTCGGTGTAAGTGTGGTTCCAAGGGCTAGTAGCTCGCAACGTACCATTAGCCCGCTTGGTTCGATGCTGCATAGTGGCTGACTGCAAATGAGGAAATTGGGGCTGAAGATGAGAATGAGAATACGTCGCTGACATGTACATCGGCCGCTCCTTGTGTCGAAGGAGAGAGTTACTAGTGAGAGCCATAGTATGTGCTTTTGGAGAGTCTTCAACTTCAGAGCCACCATGTCCCGAGTCACGGCTGAATGACTTAAACGATATGTTCTGCAATAAAAAGCAACAACATTGACATTACCAGTAACAACAATTTGATTGCAATGCAATAAAAGTTAGAATGTATTCGTTTTTTATAAACAACAAATGAATACCCATGCAGAAAAACTATGCGAAGTATATTAGTTACAAAATAATTTGTTACCCAACTGATCTACCACCAGCTAAGCAAAAGAAAGTCGACCGCAAGAAATACATTAATTGAACAAAATAATAAGAAGGTAGGAATTTCCTTCAAATTTCCTGCTCTAGGAGCACTATAAGAATTCCTCCCCCCACCCCACCCTATGGTAATTAACCTACCATCAATAACAAAGAAATAACATCACAAACGAGAAAAAGTTACCAAAACTAGTGCACAACCATAGAAATTTATATTTGTTGGGTGTGATTGGACACAGTGTTAACAAATTATACACTGAACCGACATCTCAAATTTTACAGTAATAGAAATTTGATTCAGCGCGTTCAACATGAGACTCCTATACAGAGGAGGCAGTATAAGGTTAATTGACGGGGAAGTAGTTGAACATTATTAACACGCTACTTGCTCACCTCAGAATACATACAGCAACGATACTTGCCATAGTAGTTGACCAAACTAGAAGATTAGGCAATTGATTTATTTTGAAAATACACACAGGTAAATCAGTTAAGTTCCAATCGACAACTGAATAAGGTTACTTAAAGAAGCTCCTAAGGTATATTTCAACGCTAGTAAACATATAATTAAAAACGATTAAATGAGCACAGATTGTCAGAAACATAAATGAACGTGTAGCTGGAAAAAAAGAAGTAGATTCAGACAAACAACAAAGTCACAATTGAGAAGATACTCCCACCGTGTTACATTCATGCACAAGCCACATGCTAAGCAGCTTAAGCTATCTCACCTTCCACATTAAAGGACCCCATGTTGTAGCAGGCTTGGGTAAATTTTGAGGAAGGAAGCCAGTGGGTCGGGGTACATAAGGCAAAGTAGCAATAGAACCATCATGTTCTTCACCTCTTGTCCAACAATACTGTAATCACAACCAGCCTACTCATATACTCGTGTGCATTATGAGGGATTGTATATTTATAAATGGTGGGTATTCGGGTGTCTTATTGATTTTAGTTTTGCTTACGAATGATTTGAAAATCTACTTTGAAATAGTCGCAGAACTGTCCTTACTCTTGCAAAAGATAACTAGTCACCTATATTTTTGTCCCACTAGCTTAAATAGTTTATGTGGTGCAGAGTGGAGAGTTATTAATCTTTATAAGAAACTCCCAGAGTTACCCCACATTTAAGATCCATTTTCGCGATAACTTTGAAACAAGGTCAACAAATTTCAAAGAACCTACTTAGAATAGAATTGACAAATGCACCGAGGAAGAAATAAGTAAATTGTGGATTGACGTAATAGGTTTCCAAGTACATATAGCGTGCTTAATCTCTTTTGGAAGAAGAGATCTTTTAATCCCCTACCCTACCATCATTAGCCTAGCTATCTAATAGTAGGGAGGGAGTTTTAAAGTTGATTAGGGGAATTCTACAAAATCAAAAAACAGCAATGATGGAATATTTTTCATCGTTAATAAGAGCGACCGCTCACTCCTACTGTGAACACTGTTCCTGTTTTCATATTTGCCTCACACATTTTAAATGCCAGAGGTGAATTGGGGGAGGGGGCTGCCACAGTGTTTCGAGTTTCTGACCCACAACAACACAAAAACGTCCAAGCCTCTACTTCAAATGGTGCATAAGAGCCACGGGAAAGCTGTGCACTAAAGAAGTACAAAAAATATTGGTTGGGGTTGTTGTATCATTCAACGAATTTTTACGCACTTTTCCACGAGGATGTGATGGTTTTTTTTGTTTTTTTTTTTTTCAATTTAAAACATCAGAGAAAACGATAAACTCCAGAACACTCTTAGAGGCTAGTTCTACAATAATCGATGAAAATGTGCCCTTCAGGAAAGCGGCACGACCCCAACTCGTTTTTTAATGCCTATTGACCTGATAATGGACCATCAGAGAATTGATTACTAGTCAGTTTCATTTGTTATCACCATAGCATTATTTCACGAGCATGAGCTTCTTTGATTTATGTTTTGATCAAGAAATATTTGCCAATACTATGAGAACAACATTATAACTTAAATGTCATGTTTTCCTTGAGAGTAAATTCAAAGAAAAAATCAATCATCAATTCAGCTTTCATTACACTTCCATTTTAATTGTATTTCGCGTTTTCAAAAATCTATATTGATCTTTATTTTTGACTATTTTGATCAATAAGCCAAAAAGTACTTAAAACCTCCAAAGGGTTCTATTAGAACAAGAGAATGTGTGTATAGTAAATGGATATTCAGTGAAACAGAAAAGCCTCCCCCACACCATTTAATTTTCATCGAAGAGAGATCAAAAGAGAGAATTTAATAAATGCTACGAAGGAGATAGGAACAAGCAAGGGAATTGCAGAATGAGTGAAGCGATGTGAAGTCATTGATAGTGGTGCATTTTTATCATGCAGAGTTCTCCACAACTCAATTTACAGAGTGTGTGTGTGTTGGGGTTACACAAAACTATACAAAAAAGTAATGTTGAAGCTGCCTGAACAAATGGAACATTCGAACCAGAGTTCCTATATGCATCACCAAGTCAGATGCAATATTGATGATACCAAATTTCAAGCTATTTTCTCGATATTCATTTAATGTAATATACTACATGGCAGTGCTTGGTCTATGTGAGCTGTTGACTCCTAGAAGAGACGCTACAGGTGAAAAGGGTCTTCGTGGAGTCTACATTACCACTGATGAAAAAGTGCTGGAAATCAATTGTTGGATTGATTCATAAAATGATGTAAGCAGAAGTGGGGGTGGAGGTGGGGACCAAATTGTCAGAAAATGATAAAATTCGAATGAAAAATTCTCCGTAATGCACAATAATAAAACACCTCATGATTGGTCACAACAGTTTCAAGGTATTCCACTTAAAACAAGGTATTCCATTTAAAACAGACAATTATTTTTAGCGCATCGGTTAATTCAATGACCTACCCGACGGCACTGAACTAGAATTCACAAATTTGCATCCATCTTTTGAACTCACTTTGTATGGAGTGTTGAAATAATTTTTATTTTATTTGTTTACCATGTAATCATCGAGTGGCAAAGGGAACTACTTTCTTATGGCTTTTACAGTTATTTTTATCCCGGTCAAATACGTCACGTTACACATAATTGGTTCAAGTTGTAACTATGTTGCTTGCAGTACACACACTTTCAAGGTAAATTGAGCAATGTTCCTAAAAACATACTCATCTTTGAATAATCATGATGCGATAAAAGTCAATATAAAATGATTTCCGAGGAACATTCCTTTTCAAATGTAGCTTTGATTGATCGTTCAAACGCAGTATGAATGTTTAGAAGCCTACAGTGAAAAATGTGTATTTTACAACTTTTCCATGATCCACAAAAACAATGACATTTCATTGCTACCAATAAAACCAGCATTGTTTTAATTTTTTGGAGAGTCATTCTGATTGTAATCATTCTTGAAGTACATTGTGTCCTTTAACTCATGTCATTTTAACATAACAGTAAGTCAATGTGGAATGCGCTTCACAGGAAAGACCAAAACAAAAGCCAATAGCGAGCAATGTGGTTCAGGCTAGAAACTGTGCGACTCCCAAGCTTCTACTCCAACTATCACCGTTCAAACAAAATGTTATCAATTGCATAATTCACCCATGAAATATAGAATTGAAGAAATACAGTTACAGTGTATTCATCATGACCAAAAACACAAAATATCAAGCAGCCAAAATTGTAAAATTAAACATGGAAGCTTAAATTGCCTTCATGCCACATAACTAGGCTTGAAGCAAATTAAACTTAAAGCAAAGCAAATGTTATCTTAAGATGAAATCGCCTCATGCTAATTATAATAGAGATGAGTTTGGATGCTTAGCATGAATATGGAGCAAATTGATTGATCTCTTGCATGTGAGACTATTTTCACTAGAAAACTGGTATCTAACATGAATGAAGCATGTTATCATAACCCCTTTGGAATTATTACAAAATTGAAACCTTCTGGAACTGGATAAAATGATGTGCGCCCACACAACTCCCTGGTTGACAGCAATGATACGTCTATTCTCCACATTACTTCCACGGTTGTTCAAAGGAATTCTGTGATAAATATGAGCAACATTGAAAAACATGGAAACCTGAAAATCTCCTCTCCACCAGCTCGCTACTAATGGAAGTGTATATATTACCACATTGGCGCCTTTCACCTTCTTAAAAATTGCATTCATTGAATCTACACAAAGCTTGGTATTAAAATATTTGTCATAACTATTTCATTGATGACAGGAGGGTATCCTGAAACATCACACAATAATTGGGGTCAAGCACTTGATACAACACAGGGTTTAAGACACCCACAAGACATAAAATGTTATTTTGTGATTCAGATAACGTTGCTCCTCTAGAATCAAATCCACTATTGATTCGCTCAGTACCAGTTTTCATGTTTTCAGTAGTTGCAGTTATACACGAATGGTTATGTACTCTATAGGTGTGCCTGGCTCTCAAGAGATCAGATTTTGATGAGTAAACTCCTCGTATTTCCTATAGCATTAGCACAGTTTTAGACACGGCCATATGGAACACAATATTGTAATAATGAATTTTGAGTCAATTCGTGAAAGAACCTTATACTTCAACATAGTTTTAGGCGAGGCTATTTCGGATACAGCATTCTTTTGTGTTAGCTACTCTAATAAAAATACCGACCAACTACCTGTGAATCCAAACTCACGAGAAATAAAGCGGGTAAATGTGTGTGCATTCATTTTATAGTTCCAAAAGAGAATCAACCAATGAGATCAATGTAGTGGTACCCAAAAATTCATAAAAGCTTACAGCGATTAATTAAACCAATGCTTAAAACAACCAACCATCTCCAAATAACTTGCTAAGGGAAGAATTATCGTACGTATTTAAGGTAGAAAGCAGTACCAATGTGAGCAAACTGTGATTGCCAGCCCAGCCCCACAAGTTAGTAATCCTTCACACAATGATGTCAACAGAGGAGTAGGTTCCATAATATAATTTGGTCAGGGATAAACAATGCATCAAAAGAGGAAATAACTCGTTGAAATGGATAAGGATAAGCTATCATAATGAAAATCGTGAAGCTTTGGACATCGCATGGAAACCAACTATGACAGAAACCAACGCTTTGTGGAGAGAATACAGGAACAGGCATGTTTGAGATATAATTTATGCGTGTCCTGGTAGCAGAGATATAAAATTCTCAGTCAGATCAGTAAATGAGGTCCTCCAAGACCTGTCTCAGTCCAAAGAAAACAACAGAAAATGAAGAAAGTCTCATCTGTGGACTTGTATTCTCCACATCCACAACTTTCCAAAAACTCAGTGCACTAGCAGTCAAAAAAGTGTTGCCAAATGGAACCATAGAGCAGAAAATTGTATGTTACACTAACTAACCATTGAGCTCACCCTTTCTACCTGAGGAAGTAGACTGTTCGTTTCAAGTTGAAATTTGTTATTAAAGAAGTGACAGTTCTTGCAAATACTGTTAATTGTAGGGATCAATGGAAATACTTGATAAAGGATAAGAGCACTATTCAATTACTTCTAGGAAATATTAGGAAACACAGGAAGTTATTTAGCCAGAGTAGTAGTTAGGATTCTATTGATATGACAGCAGTGAGACAAGGCTGACATCATTCTGAGCACATACATCAGTATAACCATTTAGTTTGCCACTGTTGGTTATCGCAGAGGAGGATACTGACGGTTGATGAACTTATTAATAGTAGTTCAACGAACAGTTTTACCCTCAGTCGCTACAAGAATTGTTGTGGCTCACAGCAAACATTTATTTAGGCCCTAAAATGTAACCAGTAACCAATTCTAAGCCCTGCTCTCTTGCCAATTGCTCCATAGTGTTGAACCGAGAATTCGGCCGTTGTATTTACAGGAAAAGAGAGAGTCACATAAAAAAACCAAAGTGTACAACACCTGATGTATTTTGTGCAAGAAAATTGATTTGATTGCACTATATTGCACCACACGCATTGATTTATGGAGTAGTCGTGACTCTTGCAAGAATCATTGGCTTCTGTGAACCAAGACATTCCATTTTATGACCATTAAGCAAAAATAACACGGGTGTGGGATCAGTTACTGGAGCCCACTAAATACAAGAAAACACTCAACATTTGGTCACTTTTTCTTCTGACCTTTAAGCTCTAAACTTAGTTTCTCTCTTAAATCAAATAGTAGTGGGATGACACTAGTTCATCTTAGATGTATATAGTTTAGTAGGTGGAGTGTCTAGAGCATAAATGCTTTTATCGCAACCTCACCAGCAGAATGGAGAGACTCACATACATGCTCCTACCAGTGGACTTCAACATGTAGAATAACTCTGTGATTCAGATCACCCAAAGTAGAGTAGCCATTGCAAGTATTCAAGTTTGGTTGATTATAAGAAAATTAAATGGCAAGCTTTGATAGCTGAGCATTCAATGATGACTAGCAGCTTCAAACAAGACACATTTCAAAAATAGTTCACTCTTACTCGAAAAGTAGAACTTGAGAGTATCAGGATATGCTAAGTATGACTGAATCTAAAAGTGATCAAGTAACATATTCATCTTCTGGTGGACATCTGAAGTTCAGTAGCCACAACTTCCTTTCCCAATCCTCAGTTGAACACTGTGGAGCAACAGGCAAGAGAGCAGGGGCGCAGAACTGGGGGGCACGCACAGTAACAACTTCAGAACATAAAATGCATTCGGGCTGCCGAAAATACGCTTTATTTCTTGAATGTGTCTATCCCAAGTTCAATGGTCTTCGATACAAACAGCATTTTTGTCTGACAGAAATGAAACTTGTTCCCATCAGTTCTCACAATCATTAAGAAAAATGTGTCTCACGTGTCCAAAATGAGAAAAACCTTCGGCCTAAATCCCTTCAGGCCATAGGCAACATTCGAGTAACAAAAAGTGAAAATAAATCTTTTCAGGTAAACAGCAAGATAACTCTTCGTTTCATCGTAGTTTTTTTTAAATTTGTTATACGCTTTTTTACATATCATTGTACTTAATTAGATTCTGTAATGTAACTAAGAGAATGCTGATAATAGTACAAGTATGTGTGTGTCCATGAAACTGTTAACCTTCAGCGTGTGTGTGTTCAGTTGTGTTAACCTTCCAGTGCCATAAAATTACAATTACTTCAGGTACACCCAGAAATCGACGGCACATTTAATTAGAATATGACATCATCGATTAGGTCACTATCTCACCTATTTATAATAGTAAAGAAAAGCAGGGTGGAATTATGGAACCTTTCCACTGTTCACAACACCAGGATTGAGTTATGACATGGTTTGATTACTGGTTAGAGTTATACCTTGGTATGTGGGGTTGGGCTTGACCTTAGTTATGTTCATTTGAGTTCTACCCACGCTTGTTCCATGAGGAGGAAGTCCAGTCCCAGGAGCAGCAGTATTGCTCGAGGCCGATGTGCTCTCTATACTTGGAACATTCGCATGACCAGCATAGATGCTAGTTCGTCTTTCCTTGCTATCCCCACAAGTGGTACCGACTCCACTGGTCTCTTGACATCCCAAGCATTTTGACAGCCAAATGTGCCTTCGTAGGAATTTTCTATATTCTTTCTGTACCTGAGGATCAATCCAACCAAAACAATAAAAATTGACTTCAACTCTATGAATGTTCAAACAATTCAATTGTAACTATGAACTGCTAGTGCGGCGAAGTTCCAACATTAAACTATTTCCAATGTAATTCATATAAATTTCAAGCATATGCTTCCTGAGCGTGAATTAAGATCTTTCAGGATCCTCTGGTCTCTTGGTTTCATGTAATATGTTTGGTGCAGACAACTCACCTAAGAGTGTGTTTTGACATGTCATGATGCCCCTAGATATAATCAGTTCAGCTGAATTCAATAGAGCTTTTTCTGTGTACGCTAGACAGAAACAACAGGAGAGATTGAAATCATTCTAGTTGGTTTTTATGCAATCGTAATTTTTTACTGCTTTCCCACAAACTGGATTATACCTGTCATCAAGAAATGGGAGCGAGTTGCAACCGGATAGGACTAATTGGATTCTTTGACGAAATTGAAGTCATGCAGTATAATGGTCATGCTCATGGATTAGGTTTTGACACACGACTTTCCTATGTGGTTTTGAGAGATCCCAAGCCCCCATTTATGCAAATAATCTCCATTCCTTGTAACGTATTGTAGTAGCACAGCTAGACAATCACATAGATGTCAAGAGAAGTGCAAGATCAACATGTTCCTTGCCTCATTGTGTTGTCACAATGAAACCAATTAAAAAGTGACAAGAAACTGAATCCCTTGGTTTCAACTTTTTCTAATTTATGAACAATGCCCTCTTGATTGCTGGCAACATTTACTTTTTTTTTACTTGAAATATAAATCAACTAAGATTTCAATACCAAAGTTAAAATGAATAATCACAATTTAGGCTGCAGCACGGCTACCTGTTTGGAATTCCAGCAGCTGTATAATTCGCAATAAAAAGACAAGGAACTTGTCACTTTCGTTAAAAGAAACAAATGCTTGCTTCGATAAGTATCAGATATTACACTAGATTATGCCACTCACTTTTTCATTTTTTATACAATGAAACACAAATATGAACAGCCCTTGGAGACTGTTGAGGGTAGTGAAAATGTACGCCATGATCACTGATTCTTCATTGAGATATAAAAGTCCAAAGAGCCATGTGAGGCCAAGGAGGAACACGAGTACAAGCGCACTCCTAAGCCAAACTCTGAAAAATAAAAGCCTACAATGATTTATAAAGAAATTAATGCGCACCTATCATAAGCAAAAACAGTATTGAATTGCATCTACACGTCGTAGATGCAACACTTATCCCGAAACATTCAATGAGCAGCATCTGAACTTCCCTAAAAAGCAACCAAATTGTACATCAGCTCATGACTATCGAGCAACGGAATATGATAGAATATAAAGCATAATTTGACTTTATTGTGCTTCTTAAAACAAGCCATAGGAATAAGAAGAGTCAATAATATAGCGTCAGTATATCAACTGTTAAACCACAAATATCAGCTCATACTAAATGTGAATGCAACTGACCAAATTCTAAACCTGTTGCTAGAAAGCAACAATTGGCAACCTAATTTCAACTATTCCCAAGTACTCATGGGAGAACAATGTAACTATTTATAACATAGGTGTACATTTATAACATAGGTGTACATTTATGTTTCCTGGTCAAAGAAATTCTCAACGTTATTACGATAATTGCATTAATATTACCGGTCGCATACAGAAAATATGGGAATTCAAATTACAAACCTTGCACTAGCTAATCTCGATTGTTCTTTAGTTTTCATGGCAATAGATGCATTGGTATGTCGACACATTACGTATATGGCCAAGCTTAAAAAGACTAGATTAGCCTGCAAAAGAATAAACCAACACTTAGACACAAATGACAACTCACAAATATATCGAGAAGCTTACAATTATGTGCCGATCAAACACTACTTAAACCAGAAACAATATAGGCTCTACATAGTTTCTACCAAATTTCATGAGACTGGGATGATTATTGGAAATATGAAATGAATTTCATGGTTCGTTCCTATACGTGACGTGGCTAGTTCAGCATGAGTCGAAAGTGTAATGGATATTGAGGCAAATGTAACGTTTACAATTACACAAAAACTAATAGAATGAAGTCTCAATTTGTGAGTTCTAAAAAGACCTTTGGTTCATTTAAACTCTGACAAAATTTCTGTTTTGTTGCAGCACTAAATATTTCCAATGTAGGCTCCAAGTTTTATTAGGCCTTAATCGAAGTTATTTCAATGCCTAAAAAAAGTAAAAGGTGGGCTAGTTTCATTATAAAAGCCAGTAGACAATTTTCACAGTAGACAAAATGCCAATAAATTGGATTTACTGTTTGTGACAAAAATTCAACGGCAACTATTACTGTACATTTTATAAATAAAAACGTGAATTTGTTTATAGTTATTTGTAAAAAATATATATATACATTGTGCACACTTACAAGTATCACAGCAATAACAGGACCGACGAAGCTAAAAATGAAGTAGTTGTCAGCACGTAGCCAACAATATCTCTCAGTACCGTAACTAAAAGGATCGATGAGGCAAGATACACAAACAATCACTAGAGGAACCCCATAAGCAAATAAATAATACCAACGTAAGCGAGATTTTTCAACCTCAAATACTTCTATCAACATCACATACAGCTGAAAACCTGAAAAAAAGCAAGCAAATAAAAAGTTTAAGTAAGTACTACACACATCTTTAAAGGCAATTCAACATGTAGGAAGAATAGAATTATTTTAAAAAAACAAAAAACATTCAAGTTCACGGAACGCTATACCGAAATGGGCTAAACTCGAATTTTAGTTTGATTGTGATAAAGAAATGTGTAATTGCGTTGCTGGGGAATGTCTAAGGTACTAACAAAAGTGCCTTACTCTAAGATTTTGAGCATTTCTGATATGCTAGGGGCATCTGACCAAGCCATTTTGTTTTCCTTTTTTTTTGCCAACTGACATTCGATTTGAAATGATTGCCCTTCTAGACAAGAAAGCCTAGGAAATGATGCCGAGAATTGTAAAGAATAGGGATACAGCAATCACTGACCATTAATATCATTAAGCTCGATCAGTATATTGACACAATTTTCGTTGCTCAGTTAGGGCATTGTAAACTATTGCATTTTAGAGTTAGAACGAATTGTCCACCAGTCATCACTCAATGTCAGAACAGTTAAGAAGAGTGTTTCCCAAGTCCCCATTTTTACTTTCCGCTACCCGAAGGGAAGGAAAGTATAGTATTTAAAGTGCCTTTCAAAAGGAGAGTTTTGCGTCTTGCATTGGTTGTCTGGATGTTGATGTCTGTTTCCACAACCCCTATTTGTTGAACTGTTGAAATATCACGAGTTGGGGCTTCAGATTTGTTCTTTGTACTAATTCAGTGTAATTAGATTTCATTCTCTTGTTTCAATACAAATGGAGCGATATTTAATATACATATGAAACTAATAACGTAATAATATTCCCCAATTATCAAAAACCGAGGTTATTCATTTGGTTGAATTAACAGGTTCAGTGAGGCAGAAAATGGTCTTCACATCACCCACGTATGGGATGAGAACAATTGACATTGTGCTCAGGGTTTCACCACGTGAGAGGTGAGCCTTATTGACAAGACCAAGCTTTGTGAATCCCCACCCCACAAAAACCTATTATTTCCTGCAATTTAATCATTTTCTAAGAGTTCATACCTACAACTGTCTACAGCATCTGCAGGCTATGGGTTAATGAATTATTTGCCATTTTACAGAGCTATCTACAGACTATACCAGGAAAATGGAACTTGAGGGTCATTCCTCAGCCATGTTCCATTTTGTCCACTGTTAGTACAAGAAATAATCTGTGAATGGCGAACAGTTCTGCAGTCATACTTCATACTATGAATCACATTCTATCAAATCGTATGAACCACAGGCACAAACGGACACAGATGGGAAAGTAATAATGAAAAGATGGCACTCGCAAAAAATAGCCAATTAGCAAGAAGCACCTGGTCTGAAAACTGTTTCTATCTGTCAAATTACCTACCTACCGACCTCGATGGAGGTGGCTCACATCAAATTTTCCATACTTAGAAGTGAAGCCGTCAATTCATGGCACAGGGTCAAATTGTCCTGTGCCATCCTGATTAGTGCGAAGATTCCCTCACAATGATTTGAGGTAAATTAGTCTCGCATATTTTTACCCTGAGGATGACTCCTAAACTCAGAAATACTTGAGTTTTATTTCTATCCCTAATACAATACTTTTTACGCCCCCCCCCCTTCCCAATACTCTAAGCAAAACTACTTTAAAAGGCTCCGCCTTGTATGTAATCAGCAGAGTGAGGTCAGCACGTCTCGTCTAACTCTTAACGTGTTAAAGGGTGATCAGCACTATGTTAAGAAGTTTAGTTAATAATGCATTTCAGAAAATTGTGAACTTGGAAAACTTGTAAAGAAACACAATGCATACAACCTATACAAATTAACAGCGCGTTAAATTTTCTCCTCACATCGTGACATTATACTACACTAACTACTGGTACGGAACTGAAGACACTGGCTTCATTCTTTGGAAAGGGTTTTCGGGTGCTCACAAGCATTATGAGGTTTTTCGCAGGGGCCTTGAAGGGAAAAAGGAGACATTCACGCTACCAATTGAACAGGCAAGGATCCCTAGTTATTTGAGGCAATAAGGTAAATAATGCTAGAGACGATAAGGTTGGTATTTCAAAGATAGCTAGTTGTGAGGCAAGCAAAACACTTTTTGCATCATGTTAGCAAAAGGGCCATGTATATCCCCTCTCCCACAGCAATGCTTACACTTGGGGTGATAACTGTGTTACTATCCAGACGAGGCCTGATGCAGTATCATCTAAATAAAAAGGAAGATAACAGTGCGCTGCCTCTGTACAGAGAAAATGGAAATGACTGAGCCCCAAGAACAAACAGTTGCAGCAAGCCATTCTAATTAATTCTTTCTTAATATTAAAAATGCCTAGACATGTGCAGTCGATTTATACGATTTCTCAGCGTGTCATAAATCATCTTCACCTCAGTCAGAGAATGAGAGAAATAAGCTGTCGTACGAAATAAACCTCATCAAGCACAAGCTGAAGGCGACTTAAATGAATTTAGAATGAATTAAATGAAAATACCTTCTAAAAACATCCAGGCAAAAGCACAGAGAAAGAAGAAGTGTAACAGTCCAGCTACAACTCCACACAGGATGGCTTGATGCGTCTGACCTATTCCAACAAGGAATAGGATTTCAGCAATCAACAGACATAAGCAGAGATTCTTATGAATTGTAGTTCGATCAGACTGAAACAAATTGAACTGGGTATATAACAAAAGATCAAAACGAAAACCAAATGAAACGAAATTGGTCAGAACTAAGATTCCAAAATCAGGTGAAATATAACTGAAGAAGAAGCACAACAGAAAAAAAAATTTACTAATGGCGAAGCTCCAACTAAAATCCTTCACTTTCAACCGAAAGAAAATAATGATGATACAGCATGATCGCAATAAAAATAAATAATTAGGGCGAAGTGAGTAATTTATATAAGTTTACTAACCTTAAGCCCTCTAAAAAGTTGGAAGGTTATGGAGGCCAGAATCAAACACACAATGGATATAATACACCCAACATATGTGATGATCTGTAAAGTTATCCTGTGCAATGGAGGAAGATACGTTGCTTGAACGTCCATCAATATGGCAAAATTTGTCAGGTGGTCGCACATACAAACTGTGTGCGTGGTATTAGTAAACTGCACACTGCAGCCTTCTTCTGACCACGAACTGTGGGTAATTATAAAACAGAGGATGAGAACATAATAGAAAAAAGAGGAAAGTAATAACTGTACTGACATATGAAAACTATTTCATGAAAATAACTGAGCTGTCATAATTCACAGTAGATGGCACGAAGGTAAGCATTTCACACTTTCATCCCTACGATAATACGTATTATTAATGAAATTCTGAATGGCTTTCTTAGTGACACACAGCTAAAACGACACAACTACAAAAAGGGTTTCATAGGCATGTTTCATGGCAATAACTAAGTAGCTAAGAGACAGTCAGCTATGCTTTTCTGAAAGATAGAAGAAGGTTCTAGGGGCCGACATTACCAGCTTTTGAATGTACGATGGACGTAGATATAATTTTCCCCGTGTTAACTATCATCCTTGATGGATATTCAAATTGCTGAATGAATGAAAATTCACACGAAAATGGGAAATTTAAAGTGGACAAATTGAAACATTTCAAAAAGTGACCCACCCAATATTTTAAATTTTAATTCGGGAACCCAGATTTCATTCTACGAATGAGTATTCGACTTGTTAAAAATTAAAACGAGCGAAAAAGGGAAAACGAATCAATGTGAAGAAAGGGGAAAAATTAGTTGCTATTGTGGGCCCAATCTTTAATGCTTAGCTGCTATTGACAGGTGATTGAACGGGATTTTAGTCTGTCATGTTAATTATGCTTCAGTTCCCTCATTAAATTGCTATATTACGAGGTACGTCAAGAAAGTAAGAGAACCAGATTTTTATAAAATTGTGTTTAAAAAAAAATTGCAGGGTTTTGTAGGTTAACATCTCACTTATTTTTCTACATCATTGTCTTCCCGTTCTATGCATGTTTTGAGCTTTAGCAGAAGCTTTGTGATACCCTCTTCGAAGAATTCTCCCTCCAACTCTTTATCCCAGTTCAGGACCTCTTTATTCACTTCCTCGTTCATTGAAAAGCGTTTTTCACCAATGTGATTTTTCATGGAAGTGAAAAGACGAAAACTGGAAGGAGCCAAGTCAGGGGAATTCAGAAATCCTCACCTCCCTATTCAAATCACTCAAGGAACTCGCGAGCGCACAGGCAACCCAATTCACTTCGTGCTGTTGTATCAATTGTTTTGACACCCACGTGATTGTTTGAGACACAAGAGATCTGGAGAGTTGTGGAAATATTGCAGCAAGTTCGTCTACTGTTAATTGGCGGTCTTCACCAAGAGCGTCCTCTGTTTGTTTCACCAATCCATCAGTCAAAACAGAAGGCCTCCCACTCAGGTGATCACCGTGAACATTCGTTCTTTCTCTCGATGATCTCACAACACCACTTGAAAACGTTTGTTTTGTTCGGGACACTTTCGCCATAAACCTCTTTGATACGTGAAAAAATTTCCATCAACGTTTTACCCTCTGCGACAAGGAACTGGATTACCGAGCACACCTCACACTAGGCAGTATTTTTTAACGACATGTTTCATGCAAACGGTCACGATGAGGGCGGTTTGGATACTACCAAAGTCATTCACCGACCGTTGTGTTCAAGCTGACCTTCTACTTCACGCAGTGTGATGAACTTTGGAAACAAAAATGTCCCCCGCACCTAAGGGCCACAGTACTCTTACTTTCTGGATGTGCTTCGTACTAGAAACTACATCAACTACAAACACATTAAACAGAAATTCCTTACTTCATGAGATAATCCCAAAACACGCATGTGGGATTGGTGACATTTTCAGTTCGCAAATGTTGCAGGCTGATGGTAACTGGCTGTGACAGCTGTATGTGCCTCCCTTGTCCAAGGGAAGCTGAAATCACTTTACTGTTCACAACTCTTGACACATTGGCTCTCGGTAATGGTTGCAAGATATCCTCAAGGCGATCAAACGCCACGTAAACGAGCCTAAGTAAATCACCCTCACTGTTGTCAAGCAAGGCTTGCTTTTCTAGACGAAGCCAATTTCCTCCTAATGTAGATTCCTTTCCATGCCCCTCTTCAGGGTGAAAAGGTGTTACAATACTGAATTCCTCTGTATCCACATTCGACATCTTGATTACTTTCACAGCCAACACTGAAACAAAAAAACAAATAGTCGATGATGGTAAGTGATGTCAAAAGCATTAACTAGAAACTAATGTCATTAACGAGTTTCATACTTACATATATTTTTCTCTCTGTGGTACACAGTCTTCTCTCTCACTACAGTATCAGCAAGGAGAAATGAATTTTCTTCGATCTCAACGAGGAGTGAAGTTGCCACTCTCATCTGTTCTTCATGAGTTAAATCGCGCCATGAGGGCAACTGTGCAGGGTCAAGGAGATTGCTTCCACTTTTCACAACCCCGTGAAGCAGTTCAGTGACAATTGCTTCACGCTGCCTCTGGTCAGGGAAAGTCCGAATGTCTTGAGCCATCCTTTTCGCCATCTTTTTCATTATTTCAGTAGTCGTCATCATGTCACCTCCGTACAAAGTTTTGCTATCAGTGACCTACGACAACAGAAATAATGTATAACGGTAGCTGAAATATATTGATCAGTCAAGACACAATGCCTGTGAAATGAATTCCATAAATGGCACGGTGTAAATATTCCAATTCTAAAGATCGAAACACACAACAAAACACACACAGGGCATAATATAGCAAACACTTTTTCTAAAGCCTCATGAATTTCGAAACATTCCCTTTGGTAATAGCCACCCCTAATCAGTACTTAAAAACCCAACAATCGATAACTCCATGTAATAAACCACTCCTCTTACCAAATTGTTTTCTGCTTACTACTACCAATATTTTTCAGTGGGTAATGTAAATTTTTATTTTGAAATCATTTACATTCAGATTGTACAAGCAGGAAGAAAGGTGGTAACTTGTACCAACATTCATGTTTGAGCTTTCATTGGATGGTAACATTTTAAATAGTTTTTCTTTCCATTCTTCATACACCAATCTCTTAATGCAGTTCATATTGTTTAATATAACTCACCGTTTTTGAATTAATTTTAGTTAATTTTCACAAACAAAAGTGAACAATATTTTATTTTTATTTATTTATTTTTGATTTATTTATTTTTTTTATTCATTTTTATTTTTACTTGTCTTATTTGCTCAGTTTAATTTTTAGAGCGCCATTCGTTCATCATAAATATTCCTGGTCATAAGAAGAAATTGACTGTTCAGTAATAGTAGTTCAAAATAATTAGGTGAGCAAAGATGAAACTCAGTTATTTTCATTGTGAAGAAAATAATTGGTAATTGACGAATTTTTAATAGGCTCTTATTTCTCTCCAGACCCTTAGTGAATCTGGTAATGAGGTATTAGGAGAAAACAAGTTGAACAATCTTACTTATGTACAAAATCAAAACTTCTTAGACTCCTCAACTACTTAATTTGTCATGTAATTAACATTAAAATATGTACCAGTAGATTGTCGTTCGTCCACAAAAATACTAAATCAATAAAAATATGCAATGCGAGATGGCAATGAAAGTTTATACCTGTGACAGTTCATTGGCAATGTTGATAATTGAATCGCCCTCAGCTATGCGAGTATTGAGTGTAGTTAGCCAAACAGATCTACATTCACTAAGATCTGGAGTAGTAGAGGAACGTCGGGGTGGACTTCCACCAACACAGCCCCAACGAGCTAAGCCCGAAGCGCCGCCAGGGCATGGTTGTACGTGAACATCACCAATTTTCGTCCAATTCCACATGAGACCTCGGGCTGTTTCAGGCACGCACATTTCACTTTCATCAACAATTTCACCTGTGAAAAAAACTGTTTATAAAAAAATGAACGCAGTATAGACGCAAATTCAATCATAATTAATTTATAAGATCAGTATTACAGATTCAGTTAATGCGTTAAATCAATACCTTCATAAGGAACTGAAGAAGGAGAGGTGACAATTGATTGCACAGAAGGAACTGAAGTGGTCGATGCAGGAGGGTTTTCAAGGACATCGTCTTCCACTGATTTAATGGCTGCGGTTGAAGGCAGAGTAGTTGTGGTCGTTGTGGAAGTCGTAGGAGTTGGGGACTGCTGAGTGGCAAGAGATGATGTACTTGATGCCGATGCTGCTACTATGGTATGTGGTGGGCTTGTTGTGGTTGACAGTGGGGGTGCACCACCGACCCCCGATGGCACAGTAGGTCGCAGCGTAACAGCCTTTGCTGTGCTCCAGACGCTTGGTTGTGAGGTCATCATCCATGGTGGGCTCGGGCGATTAGTAGTAACCGTCAATGCAGCTATAAAAGAGAGATCACAACCATTTGAGTTTCATGCATAATTAACAAAAACGTGCAATCAGCTGAACAACTTATTGATCATGTTGAGGGTGGGTCAAAGTTGAGTGCAACGTACAACCTAAATACTACACTTTTTGAATGAACTATCGTCACGTGATAATCGTCAGTAGTGCCATTATTACAACATCAACTCTGTTTATATTACGTAAAGGCGAGTTTTTAATAGAAAGCCAGGCTTCAGTACTAGTTGAAAAAATGAGCCCAAACGATATGCAGCTAATGATTTTTTTACAATGAAAGAAATGATAAGAAACCCAGCAATATATTGAGATGAGCTTTGAAATTTGATTTTAAAACTACTCAAGTTTACGACGATACCATCGAACTTGAAAATACCAAAGAAAATCTCAATTTGTAAGAGATCTAACTATGTGTTAATCATCACTATTAATCTGGTATCTTTTTTGTATGACTTACGTGGTACACAACGATAATGAGCTTCCAGGTACTTCAAAGTCCCCAGGCATGGCTCACCGAACAAAGACGTGGTGGCCTGGATACTGCAATTTTGTTGTTGGTTGCACCTAAAAAGAAAAACCACTGCACTAACGAACCACAATAACTAAGTAACATGTACCCAGATATCAAAAGTAAACACGGCAAAAAGCAACAATTGGAACTACCGATAGATGACAAAATCACAAACAACTGGTTCAACTGGTCAACAATGGATTAAAGGATTTGTTAACATAGTGTGAACAAGATGTACGATATACTAGTTTTTACTAGAGAGCACGAATACTATTTAAAACGGAAAAGTACGAGGGTCTAACCAACTTAACCCATGAATGATGAAGAACTACTAAACGTTACATTAGGAGTATTGGTTAATTAAGAATGGAAAACAATTTACCGATTTAAAAGAAATTTGTTGTAAACAGAAAATTGATTTCTATCCGCATCGATTCTTAAATAACGATTTTTTTAAAGATTAGTAGACCCAAATTGGTGATTTACTCAGGAGAAAAAAACGTTTTTCCTTCAAATTCCACCTTATACCACATTCAGAACACTTTTTCTTGTCTGAGATCAAAGATGTGACTAAGAGTTTGAGATCGATGTCGGTCCAGAGCCCTTTGTTAGGACCACCAGGAGCCACCTATGTAGAGAAGCAGGGGATGCCCGGGCTTAGACAGTCACAACTCCCTATCTGACTCTCAAGAGAGAGGGCCAACGAGGTGCTCAGTCTAGGGAGAAAGGATATGAGGATCATATGTGGCCTGTTTACAAGTCACTGTCCGCTGTACCACCTTACAAATATTGGCACATGTGAGGTACAGGTATGGAGGTTCTGCGAGGCGGGGCTGGAGACGAGAGAGCACGTGTTGTTTTATTATTCATTCTGAATAATAACCCTATGTTTTCGGTCACGAAAAATTTTTTACAGCCCCCCCCCCCTCCCCTCAAAATTTGATACTTGACGTTTCAAGACATAGAGAGTCCAAATTTGCAATGTCCGTCCGCCGTCTGCCGTCCCCTGTCCGGGCCGTTTTGTGCCTTTAACGTGGTCTAAAAAATTAGTTATTTCGCACAAAAATCCCATTTGGTATCTAGTTGTGCCCGCCATCTCGGCAATCCGATCGGACGAAGCCCATGATTGTTATGGGCAAAAAACGGTTAAAAAAAATTAACGAAACGCAGTACAACGCGGGAACTACAGCGGAAGTCAACGTTTCGTCGTACTCCCTCCCTCCCCGCCCGTCGCATTAAAAAACCACCCGTGCTCGCTCGCCTCCCAATGACGCCGCCACTCAACTCCCCTTTCAACTCACAACGGGATCGCTCGAAGCGCCCCCGTTCCAATTTCCCCGACCCGACGAGGCAAAATCATAAGACGTTTTGTTTCCAGACCTTTTGTAGTCAGGTCATGTTTCGTATGGTTTACTAGTATTCGATGCTGAATCGAATGGGATGGGGGAGCAGTAATACTAGGTCAAGCTGTTCATGTAATAATAAACCATTGTGTAATAATTTTCAGGGTTTTTAATACGCAACGAACTCTCGACATCGCATGATTGTGAGTTTGGGGAGCACTTTCTACTGCGAGAAGAGGTGGTGAGTGCAGGGGACATTGTGCCTGGAGGTGGAGCAGAGGAGCCATGAACTGGGGCTCATTGGACGCCCTTACAATAGGCCAGTTTGTGGGGTATCTCCAGTATCTACTTACGATTCAGATCTGTGCAAAGTTTTTTCCCTACAATTCTACAATTCCGCCAAAACTGGCAGTTCGACGTATGAGAACTACAGTTCTCAATTATATCCAGACGAATAGCACATGTGTTAGGTGTTCTGGACGATTCTGAGAGAGTTTCGCTGAGCATGGTTACAAACTCATCCCGTACCATCACTTCGTCTCGGAACTGAATTGGTATCCTTAGGGACACCGTGAACCACTCCATAAATAGCTGAACGACCCCACAGAACGCAATTCAGTTATTTAGATACTTTGGTTGTCAATTTTCATCTGAATCAATTTTTTAACAAAGATTTCACAAAAGATCGATTGAACGAAATTGGAGGCGTTACCTGTACATTAATCAGTAAAGACACGCCTCTTTATTTCGCGGTGTGCGCGAAGTTCGAATCCTGAGAATGCGCGAATGAACGCCAGGTGGTCTCGGTCTGCTTTCTGTTCACGGTTGTTTCACGGGTCCATTAGGACACTGGCTGATTTTTAGGGCACCGGGCAAGATAACCAACCTTCAGACCAAGTGTAGCCCGACTAAAAAAATTATTTTTCATCTAATTCTCTCTCATCTTTGTTTCAACTTTTTATCTCAACGGCTTCATGACAGAATTGTTA
Organism: Pachypeltis micranthus; assembly: GCA_020466155.1. Taxonomy (NCBI): domain Eukaryota; kingdom Metazoa; phylum Arthropoda; class Insecta; order Hemiptera; family Miridae; genus Pachypeltis; species Pachypeltis micranthus. The sequence continues at coordinate 76,420,380 of CM035768.1, read as the reverse complement.
AGCAAGAATAGTCAACTACTTTCCTCATGCACTTCCAGCGTGATTACATACTTTAGGGACAGCTCGGGAAGGGAGTTTTTCTACCTGCGCGTCCTCGGAGTGACGGTTTCAATAATGCAAAGACGGGCTAGTTGCGCTCATCCAGCGAGAGAATTGACGTTTTTACACTACAGCTTTCTCATCTACAGCAACACTTCCCTAGGAAAGTGGTAGGGCACAACTAAAGAGTCAAGGCTGCATAGCGGGAATAGTCAACCGCTGGCTAGAAGCTGTATGGATCAAGGAGGCAAGTTGGTCTTCCCACGTTGCTCTGCTTCAGGGTTGGCTCAACCGCAGTTCTCGCCGAGCATCCCTGGAGTGATGACTGACTGCCTTTAATGCAAAGTGTCTCACGCAGCTGCTTAATATAGATTCTCATTGAAACACTCTAAAAAGTACAAGACGAGCGGGATCTAACTTTAAAAATATATATACGTACGTGTGTGTAATGTCCAATCATACATAAAATCCAGAAAGGTATAAAAGCCTTTAAAATGTTGAGAAGCGTTTAATATAGAAATTCATAACCTGACGGTAGTTGAAATCAGCTAGCTCCACATGCTAGGAGCAGCAACAGCTGCCAGCGTTACTGATGGGCTGGGGTGACAGCTCCCCCCCCCCCCTCCAGGAGATGGGAAATGAGCCTCTGTGGCCAAGGTGCATGCTCTGTTCCCTCACATTTGGCTGATTCCCTGTTATTTGCCGACTGTCGCAACTTATGTCCCCATCAGTCCAACCAGGAATCGTCTGACTGGCAATCTCCAAACTTATTTCATCCGTTGATGACGAGTTTTGGACACGCCTGCTGTCATCTTACAACAAATTATGAAGCATATTGATATGATAATAAGGATATCGAAAGTACGCTCTCGACTGGCCGAATCCCGAGCCTCTCTCTGGCAACACATTGGCTGACCTCCAGTTGCCTGCTCCAAAGTACAACTTGTCAATAGGACTGCCTGCTAATAAGGGAAATTTAACCGTTCCAGAGCTGCTTGCTCACTCTCTCAAAACAGTTAGGGAACTCTATCCCGCCGAGTTTTGGATACATATCTACACGGACGGTTCATCTGACAGGGCAGCAGGAAAGTCTGGCGCAGGATACTGCTCTCCAGGCCTCTTCGAGGGTTCATTAGCATTGGGCAGGCTGGCGTCTAATTATGATGCTGAATTGAGAGCTATTCATGAGGCGGTGGGGTGCCTGGCAACCCTCGAAACAGCAGAAAGAAGAGCAGTGATTTTCGTGGACTCCCAGGCCGCAATAATAGCTCTCTGCTCAAGCGACCCAGCACCGGACGCTTTCATGCGCACCACAAGGAGAGCTATTGGAGCGCTTATCGCTGCTGGTTGGGAGTTAACCCTTCAATGGATCCCTTCACATTGTGGGGTCCCTGGCAACGAGAGAGCAGACAGATTGGCAAAGCAGGGCAGCAACCAACCTGCTACCTTATCAGAACCCGTTACCCTAAGCCAAACCATAAATGATGCGCGTCATAAAGTTAAGGATAAGTGACTACAGAGGACAATGGACCAAGCAGCTGGGCAAAAGTGGGCTCAACTCGTGAAAGAGCCAATACCACCAGGATTACCACGAAAGGATTTCGTTGCGAATTTTCGCATGGCTACAGGCCACGACTTTCTCCAGAGCCATTTACACCGTATTGGAGTTGCCGACTCGCCTGTGTGTCCCCTTTGTGATATGCAGGTGGAAATGGACGCTGGGCACTTAGAAGCGTGCCCAAAGCTTACACAATTACGACCAATAAATGACGATTCCTCAAGATGGAAGAAAGGAAGTTATATGTATTGGGCTGCACGGAGGGAGATGGCACTTTTGCCACCAACCGGCGAACGATAAAAAAAAAAATAATAATAATAAGGGCACGATGCGGTTCATGATTCACCGACATACTTTGCCCAATGTCTACACAGTCAGAGCCGCTCAAAACCAGTTTTTGAGAGCGCGATGGAAGCGCAACGTGCCTGTAATATATTGAAGTTAACGTACTTGGTGAGTCTGTCTTCTCTTTAGTAGAATGCTGTGGGCGAGCGCTTTCGATGTAAAGACATCATCGCCTGGCCGTTAAGTCAGTCAGTTAGTCGTGGTATTTCTGTAGGAAGAGAAAGGTGAACAGGATGGCGTTGGAGGGGTGGGGTAGGGGATTGTTGGAAGAGAAAGGACCGGGCCGGTTTCGTATTGCTTAAATTGTCGATTATGGTGGTCTGTAAATCCGTCAGTTGGTTGTTTCAGTTTTTTGTAATGTTTTGAGTGGTGTAGATATAGTGTCACATTTTGCGCTGATTTGTTCGTTTATGATCTGTCCACTGAAGTTTTTTGTGTACAAATTACGTTTTCTAGTATGTTTAGTTTTCGTCCTTTGTGCTGTTTATGTAATAAGAAGGTGCAGTTGTATATTTTGGTAGGTTCATGTTCAGTTGTCTCGAGGTGGTTTGCAAAACTGTTTCCAATGTTCTTCTGAGTATCGTATTTTTCGTTTTCGCTTTCTTCCGCCCAGAGAAGAAGGACTCATCTAACATTAATAATTTACCTACTGGCGGAACTAACCCAACTTAAACTGAGAGCGCAAACGTTTTTCTTCCCCTCAACGAGTAAGCAACGCCTTCAGTGATTGAAACGAGTTGAGATCGTTATTTGTCCGACACATACTGCCAATATCCTTTACCACTCGCAATATTCTCGCAGTGAAATGGACTTGCAATAGTTTACAGGTGGAAAAAATATAGGTTGAGCATTGAGAAGCGCTCTCCTACCAAGTCTGTCCGGTTGTATGCAAGACAAATGGTTCTTTCTTTATTGTAAGTCGATGAAACACCCAAGAAAAGCAATGGAACAGTAAAAACCCTTCTCCTCATTCCAAAGGACGACAAAACAAAGTAAAACCACAAATCGTTAGGGGAATTGTCAGGTTCGGCGGCTCCGGGGAACTTCTATATTCTAACAAATGATCGAAACGTACAACTTTTTCGTTTCCTTACTTGGCTTGTAAAACTCTGCGCGATTTAGGCGCCATGCAGTTGACACTCCACTCAGTGTTTCCATGGTCGTTGCAAACGGTGATGGAGAATCTTCCATAATTAGCGCGAAGTAAATCGATTAGTTCCCCGTTTTTGCACTCGATCTTCAATATCTTCCCTTCGCAGGCATAGGCAGTGTCGTATGGCTCTGTGAAACAAAAATAATGTTGTAACTATCGTAAACACTATCGTTATGTATCAATAATGCGGCACGTGGAGTATGATGATCAAGTTCTACACACATTACAGCTTGTAATGAAGTAACAAATAGAAACAAATAGTCATTTTCCAGAAGCTGGCGTGTTAACCCGAAGGAGAAGCCGTAGGTCATTGTGGGTGCAGTATGGACTAGTGCATGCGATTAGCAACGGCTGTATTATTTGTACGGGGGTATGTTCAAGACTGTAAGTAGTGTTTGCATTGCGGACGTACCAACGGACTTCCGCGGCGATACGTAAAACCCTGTACGGAGCAGGAAAGAAAGTTATGTAATCGGCTGACAATATTTCTTCTTTACTTTTAAGGTCTGGGCCTGGTTCTGGGTTATCTTCCCAGGAGCATGCCCATGCTACCAGGCGCGACCACGGGTTGTGGATAGTGGAATGGCCACAGCATTGTCCCCAGGGGCATGTCTGCGGCCAGCTGTGAATAAGGACAGCATGCTGACTGAATAAGCAGCCGTGAACAATGGGCAAAACCCAAGAGATCGCAGAAGAGATCCTGAACAAAGGGCTCAAGGGCAAGCGGATCTACATTTTCTCAGACAGCCAGGCCGCCTTAAAGGCCATCACAGCCTATAGTTTTGGGTCTAAGCTGGCATGGGAATGCCTCCATGCGCTCAAGCAGCTCGGCGCCCGTAACAGGCTCTCCCTCATTTGGATGCCGGCTCACATGAGGCAATGAGGGCAATGAAAAGGCTGACCGCCTCGTGAAAAGGGGTACAGAATCCCTACCCATTGGGCCTGAACCACACGTAGGTATGACGAAAAGTCACCTGAACCGTCTGGTTGCTCGATGGGAGATACAGGAAAATGGCGCCCATTGGCATCGCCAGCCACAACTAAGACAGGCGAAAAGGCTTGTCACGCCTTCCTGTCAAAGGGCGAAGGCGATGCTGACACTCTCTAGACAAGATCTGAGAGTACTGATAAGCTTCCTCACCGGGCACTGCCCACTCAGATATCACCTCAACAAGATGGGCATATCAGAGGCGGTGGAATGCAGACTCTGCGGTGAGGAGGACGAGACAGCAGAGCATATCCTATGTGAATGCCCTGCCGTGGCAGCAAAACGCTTTGAATACTTCGGTCAGGGGACCACTGAACCCCAAACTGTAGTGGACTCTGCGGTGAAGGACATACTTGGCTTCCTAAGGGGGGCGGGTATGTACGATGCCTTCTACTAAGAAAGGGCCAGCGTCACAATAGGCCCATATGCGGCCGCAGTGACAAAGGGACTTGTCCCACTCGCCCTCGGGTAAAAAAAAACAAAAAAAAACAAGGGTACGGAGGAACCCCCCCCCTTTATTAACATTTTCGTCGAAAAGTAGTTAACGACGCTACCTGTACGGAGTTGAGGTGAGGAATCAGAATATGCAGTCACTTTTAGTGAAAATCCACGTCATTTCCGTCAAATATGGGATCAAAGAAGGACAGCGCCGAGGACAACCCACATCATTGCGCGCGCTTTTAGGGAAGAACCCCATGCTTCCAGTTTAAATGTCCAGTACTTTCCGGTAGGGTGCTGCGAATTCTGTGGTTCACATCAGTCTAAACAGTCTTTTTCGCTTTGTTGCCCTCACATTGTTCGTTCGGTTTTTACTTTCCTTGGCTCTACGAAGTAGAAAGGAAAGTTATGTAATCGGCTAAAAAAATAATTTTGAGTTTTCTTCAGATCTTTACGTTTCAGACCCTCCTGAGTCCGAAAAACACTATTTGGGAAAATGGTCTGTGTGTGTCTGTGAACGATTTTTAGAGAAAACCACCGTACCAAATCAGCTCAAACTTCATATCTCGCCCGCAAGTTACCATGGGACGCCAAAATAAGGGTATGAACAAAATCCACCGAAAGTTAACTATAGTTATCATAGTGATCAAAACACCAAATATTTTTTTCTCAAAAACGGCTGTAACGATTTTGATTAAATTTTTTATATTGAAAGCTCTCAATAAGGCAATGATACTTTGAAATTCTCATTCGTGGGAAAATGACGAGAGCAGCCCAATAAATTATCAAAATTTTCGACCAAAAGCGTTTTTCGAGCAGTTTTTTCCTTATATTTACTCCGCTGGAATTCATGTAGAATGCTATAAAAAATTTGTATTGTATTGCAATCCAATACCTAAAGTGTGAGTGTTTAAAAACGCTCATGAGATACATGGGGCTCACTCCAGAAATTCCTGAATTTCAACTACCGCCGTTTCGCTTACTACCAGTTCTAACAGTTATTACCCAATAACTCTGCAAACGTGATTACTATCCACTTCAAAAAATTCTTGTTTACAGCCTCATTAATTATCTGTGTACCAATTGCTCAATAATGGTCCTGCACTGAGTACAAGCAGCACAATAAATTCCGGAACTGTAGGCGCTACCGCTTCCTGCTGCCGTAAAGCGTTGTTTGACCAAGTTCAAAGGAACTGAGTGATAAATGAATTGATTAAATAGAATTAGCCACGTACAAAGTGAATTGACGTAGAGCTAAGGAAAGTTGTGTGTTGCAACGCACCAGATATTTTGGTTGAAAAATGGACAGCGGTAGTGATTTTAGCGGCGCGAGTGAAGAAGTCCAAAAGAAGAATGCAACAACGGAAAAAAAGAAGGAAAACAGGTAGGATTAAAGGTGTCAGTTAAATTTTGAAGGCGGGGAGTCATAAGTTGGGTCGAGACTGCCGCTGCAAAAAGTTGCGCTGCTTTTCAAACGCGATTCTCGAAGACCGTTGGGAATTTAACGCTCTAGGGGATAGAAACAAGCAACATTTCTCATGAGCTAAAAGGTCCACGATTTTTCACGTCCATATTTCCTAATCAACAATAAATCTTGACAATTATCGAATTTAATAAATTCCGAAGAAGGTTTTCGTGCTGAAAGTGCAGTTTCTTTTGACATATTTTTTCTTCAATTTTTGTTCGGGAGTTGCAAAAATGTTTTTCCCTCCCAAGAATGGGTTGGCAGATAGTTTGGAAACACATTAGGACTTTTAGAGCCCCTGGATGAAATTTTATTCATACGCAAACTTCAATTTACGATTTTCTCTAAATGAGCTCATTTGCAACGATGGGTGTATTCCCCTGTACCCTTCAATTCAACCGAATCGGCCTGCAAGCCAACAGGTGACGACAAAATGGCGGCATGAGCATAATCGACGAAAACTAACTATAGTTATCACAGTGATGAAAGAGTTAAACTTTTGTTCTCAGTAACGGCTACTATGAAATTATCTGTATGGACAGCTCAAAATGAATTGTACTGTACATTTTTCAATCGTGTGAAAATGATGACAGCAGAACAATAAATTAATAAAAATTTCTGACACGAAAAGCGAGTTTAGTGCAGTTTTTTCATCATTAATTTCGCTCGCGTGACAGTACCATTACCAAACAAACGTCAAATGGTAGTCCAATAAGCTGCTTACACGACGACAGATTAATAACGGCCATAAAATAATCGAGAGCAACCTCAGGAATTCTAGAATTCAAACTTTTTTTTGGCAAATGTTTTTCATACCGTCGTTTTGGCGTCTCATGGTGAACTGCTGGCTAAACGAAACTTTTTCGGCTTTTGAAATGTAAAGATCACTAAAGTAAAGCCGTATTTGATAATTCCTGGACCCCCTTGATGATAACAAAACCGACGTACACAAGATATCTTGATAGAATGAGCGCAGGGCAGTAGAACGATATTGTACAGTTAACTGAATACTGTACAATGATCTCCAGGCCAGAGTCATGTGCTAGTTCATCTTCAACTCTGTTACTCTCATCTGTACCACTGTCACACTTACTGGAAACCCTCATACACACACCAATCAGGGCATATGACTTGTACATCCTCCCAAAAATCAAAGAAATATTTCTGAGATCATTACTTATTTATGCGATATTTTTGGAAGCCATTAGCTTATCAATGATCTGACAAGTGTCCTGTCGGTAGACTCGTCAAGACCAGTCAGTTCGGCAAAAACGCTTTGTTCTATGTCACTTCACTAGCACGGTGTCCAATAATCAGCAGTTTTCATTTGAATCTGAGCTGTAAACCTCTTGATGCGCTCTATTATGTAGATATTTTACACTTTTCGTACTTGAAACCCTGATTAGTCTAAGGATATGTCTGGTTTGCCCGTGGCGTCTGCACAATTAGAACTTACTTTTCTTGAAACACAGTTGTTGGGCGCATGAATGGGGGAGCTTGAACCAGAGAAATAAATGAACGCGGTGAGTGTGAGTGAGGAATATACTGCACTTGACAGAATAGCGATATTCGGTCGGGTGAGTATATAATCGCGCACAAGGGACTTTCAATACATGAGAAACTGGTTGTGAGATACTGAATGGAAAGAAGGGACAGAAATGAGTTGGGAGACAACTGTATCGTGAGAGCTGAAGGATACCTGACTTGGAAGGAGCTGTTTGTTGAGAAGAGGAATCTGAAATTGGGGGGTGGGAAAAGATAGATGGGAAAGTCTTTCCATAGGTAACAAAAGGGTTGAGAGTACCGTTAGGTGCAAGTGGGGTCAAAGAGATTCCAGAGGTCAAAGACCCAGCTAATTCGGCCTGCTGAACAAATGTGTTTGTCCTCAGTGTAGCGAACTGTTATCATTTGACTGAACCCTCAACGTTTATCCATATTATTGATTGGATAGAGTGCGTGCCCTGGCTGTGCACAGTGCTTCCTTGTGTAGTCGTCTCCATGCGCTAAACACTGAAATTATTAGATCGGGTTTGATGAAACATGATCAATTCAATGATTACGGAAGTTGCTTTTCTCATAGTTTGGCCAGTTCATACCTCGTAAAACCGATTCCATCAATTGCCACTTCCAGTTTTCAAGTAGGACGAAACGTGATGTATCACGAGTTCGAAATTGGATTAGTTGCTTAGGGCGAATTAAATCGCTGAGTTTACGATGGGCCGAAGAAAGTTTTGTGATGCGCGCTACCAGATGTTTTAATTTTTGTGTCAGCTCCGGAGTTCTAGATTTCGCAAGCGTATTGCCAGTGGTTCCGGGATTCCTACAAAACTCAAAACTTAACTTGACATTTGGATGAAAGAGACGCATCCCTCGAGGCTAAGGAAAGCATAACGGTCGCTAGAAAAAAAAAATCTGGTGCGTTGCAACACACAACTTTCCTTAGCTCTACAACAATTCACTTTGTACATGGCTAATTCTATTTATCAATTCTTTATCACTCAGTTCCTTTGAACTTGGTCAAACAACAGGACACAGCAGCAGAAAGCGGTAGCGCCTACAGTTCTGGAATTTATTGTGCTGCTCGTACTCATTGCACGACCATTATTGAGCAACTGGTACACAGATAATTAATGAGGCTGTAAACACGAATTTTTTGAAGTGGATAGTAATCACGTTTGCAGAGTTATTGGGTAATAACTGTTAGAACTGGTAGTAAGCGAAAAGGCGGTAGTTGAAATTCAGGAATTTCTGGAGTGAGCCCCATGTATCTCATGATATTTTTAGACACTACACCCTTTAGGTATTGGATTGGACTACAATACAAATTTTTTATAGCATTCTACATGAATTCCAGCGGAGTATATATAAGGAAAAAACTGCTCGAAAAACGCTTTTGGTCGAAAATTAAGATAATTTATTGTGCTGCTCTCGTCATTCTCCCACATATGGGAATTTTATGGTATAATTTTCTTATTGAGAACTATCAATATAAAAAATTTCATCAAAATCTATAGAGCCGTTTTTGAGAAAAAAGTTATTTGGTGTTTTGATCACTATGATAACTATAGTTAAATTTCGGTGGATTTCGTTCATACCCTTATTTTGGCGTCCCATGGTAATCTACCGGCGAGATATGAAATTTGAGGTGGTTTGGTACGGTGGTTTTCTCTAAAAATCGTTCACAGACACACACAGACACACAGACCATTTTCCCAAATAGTGTTTTTCGGACTCAGGAGGGTCTGAAACGTAAAGATCTGATCCTTTCTACTTCGTAGAGCAAGGAAAGTAAAAAGAGTTGCGTCCTTTCGAGATCTTAACGTTTTGTGGTTTTCCGAGTCAGAATACCAAACGCCCATGGTCTGCACGTGTGTGCCCATCTGCCCGTAGTCAACAGCAGGTGAACGGCCAAATCGCTCAAGTTAGTTGTTTTTTCCCCCTCGCTTTGTTCCCCTTAGCGTTCAAACATTGTACACGGCAAATCTCCCACCTTAACGGTTCAAGTCGTCGACGCGCATTTTATTTGTCGAGTTGTTTTTTTCATTTAGGGAGTTGAGTCTGAGCCTTTCTTTCCGTTTTAGGGACCTCCCTCGAAGAAGGCTCTGAGGGGGTTCGTTGAAGGCTCTTACCCTCCACAAATAGCTGGTGAACGGTCTGATTTGGCGTGTGCAGAAACTAAAAAGTTGAATATAATCTATATAACGGGAATGCGAGTAATTAGAGCGAGTTGTTAATACGTGAACCGCATCTTACGATATATAAATTTGGTCAAAGCACACGATGGTCTCCCGGGGGCCAAGTAAATAAACGATTCACCCCCCCCCCCCCAACCAATATCTCGCGCTCTCTCTATGCACGGCATGGATGTCAATGTGCTGAAGAGCGAACCGATGATTTTGGGGAATAGCCGGATTCTTGTTGCCCGAGATCAGTATTAGTGGTCAGAGTTTGTAGTTGGTTGAAGAGCTTAAGGTTCATGGCTTGTCTATTAGATAGGACAGGTAGTGGAACTCGCGGGTATTTGGCATTCTCGTCGAGGTATGCGAGGCTCTGTATCGATAAAGACGTCGTGAAGAGTTTGTCCACGTCGCTAGAACGGACTTTTTGAGTTCCTTCTGTGCCCTGCACGCTACAAAGAGCGCTCAACGCCACAGTGCGATTTGCATGTCGGCAGAGACAAGATCAGCGTGTCACAACGTCCTAGAAAAAGCATATATAAGGGAAAACCCCTGAACAGCTTCATGGAGTCTGACAGCTCCGAGACCCATCCCATCCGATTCAGCATCGAAAAATACCAGTAAACCACACGAAACATGACCTGACTACAACTGAACGACGAAAACTAAATATTCCAGGCTCCTGTAGGCAATTGGCACGACGTGGCGAGTCGATCGGGCGGGAGGGAACACGAATGACGAAACGATCACTTTCGCTTTAGTTATTGTCCCGCGAGTTCTTTCAATTAGTAGACACAAGCTAATTACTGTAATTTCACTATAGGCAGTTGTACACGTCTGATACGCATTCCATTCGACCCAGGAGCTAAAAATACCTTTAAAACGATACCAAACACGGCGTATTTGCGATAAAACTGCCGAAATAGCGTTTTTGTTCATTTTGTAAACTGTTTTTTGCCCAAAACAACCATGAGTTTCGTCCGATCGGATTGCCGAGCAGGCGGGCACAACTAGATACCAAATGGGATTTTGGTACGAAAGAAAGGATTTTTTAGACAACTCAAAACGGCACAAAAGCGGTTCCAGACCGAAAACACAGTTCACAAAGCACTCAACGGTGGAGTTTAGTAGAACGGCCTTGTACGGCCTTACCAAAAACGCTAACAACTTCAAAAATAAATGCGCATTATTATAAATTCGTAGAAGTAAATATATTCTAATAATGAGATGAATCAATATTACTGAATGACTACTGTGCGTTAAATTAATATTATCACGTCAAATACTCCTCACATGTTTGCCAGGGGAGGTGGAAGAGAGAACCAAAGAGCCTTAACCACTCCCCGGTTGTTTAAATAAAACCTTTCATCTCTCTCACGCACTCTCTCTCTCTCTCTCTCTCTCTGTGTCTTCCTCTTTGACCACCTTCCAATACACCTTACTATCAGGGCGGACCATTTTTCAATCGAGCAACACGTGCAGCAGCCATGCAAACCTGTTCTATATCTCCCAGTTTGTCAAGTCTTTTAAAGACAAATATAAACTAATTGAACTTGGTGAAATCGCTCACTTGAATTGTGGCCTGTTGACATTTTTTTTTTACCTTCGCTTATTTATTCCTGATTTTTTCGTCTTGGATAAGTGTGTGGGATGTTTGATTGGAACGAGATTTTGTTCACTAATGTGTTCGAGGGGAGATGAAAGAGATCATAATCTTAAAGTGAGAAGTTCATATCAATTTGTACTCTCTTTCAGTATTTTTTCTTCCCCAAGCTCAAATTTCTATCCCCAGTTCTGTACGTCAATGTTTTCAGACATCCCAAATTCTGTATGAAGCATAAAGGTCCATACGACAGAGGACGTCAAAGAACTACGAGCAATATTGGCCCAAAACTAACTATAGTTATCATGACGATCAAACCACCACTTTTTTACTTTCCTTGGCTCTACGAAGTAGAAAGGAAAGTTATGTAATCGGCTGAAAATTTTTTTTTGAGTTTTCTTCAGATCTTTACGTTTCAGACCCTCCTGAGTCCAAAAAACACTATTTGGGAAAATGGTCTGTGTGTCTGTGAACGAGTTTTAGAGAAAACCACCGTACCAAATCAACTCGAACTTTATATCTCGTCCGCAGGTCACCATGAGACGCCAAAATAAGGGTTTGAACAAAATCCACCGAAAGTTAACTATAGTTATCATAGTGATCAAAATACCAAATATTTTTTTTCTCAAAAACGGCTCTAACGATTTTGATGAAATTTTTTATATTGATAGCTCTCAATATGCCAACTATACCATGGAATTCCCATCTATGGGAAAATGACGAGAGCAGCACAATAAATTATTAAAATTTTCACGAAAATCGGTTTTAGCGCGGTTACACACAATAATTCTATTCTTATACTATAATTGTACAAAATAACAAATTTTGATGTATCAATGTTCAAACAATCCGAAAAATATTCATTTTCACGATAACACTTCCCGCGTTTCAATCATTGCGCAAAATCCGACGTCATTCCCACGGATGGGAATTTTATGGCATAGTTGCCTTATTGAGAGCTATCAATATAAAAAATTTAACCAAAATCGTTAGAGCCGTTTTTGAGAAAAAAATTTGGTGTTTTGATCACTATCATAACTATAGTTAACTTTCGATGGATTTTGCCCATACCCTTATTTTTGGCGACCCATAGTAACCTGTGGGCGAGATATCAAGTCTGGGTGGATTTGGTACTTTGGTTCTCTCTAAAAATCGTTCACAGACACACATACACACAGACCATTTTCCCAAATAGTATTTTTCGGACTCAGGGTGGTTTGAAACGTAAAGATCTGAAGAGAACTCAAATTTTTTTTTTTCAGCCGATTACATAACTTCCCTTTCTACTTCGTAGAGCCAAGGAAAGTAAAAAGGTCCGTGTGTGTGTGTGACTGTTGTTCAATTTGTGGGAGAACGGCTCAACCGGTTGAGCTGGTGTTTTTACTTTCTGTAAAAACTACAGAACTTCCTTTCTACTTTCTGAGACTGTACGTAGAGCTGAAGAAAGTTGTTAACTTTATCGTCCCAACTGCTTACAACTTCTTCAGAAATTCACTCGAAAAATTGCTGCTAAGTTGCCTAAAATACGAGAAATATTTTGCGATTGTGGGCGACAACTGAATTTGAGAGAGCACGTTGAAAGACTCGTTGCACGCGCAAACAAAGCGACGTGAGTCCACAGAATTGATTGAGGAGAACGTCGCATCCCCTTTGGATCAGATGGCAGCAGGTGTTTGTGAATACTGTCACGTGCCTTTGAATGAGTTACAACACTTTATGGTTGAAGCACGCGGCCTGTCATTCAAATGAGCTCAGTCCATCGGAACCAACCTCTTGTTAACGTTTCAAGAGAGCGAGATGCCGAAAATGTTGTTGATCGATAGCAAGTGGGAAAAGGCGATGAAGAGCGAAGGGAGTGAAAATTTAATGGGAAGGACGCGGGAAGCGTAGTGGAAAGGGGAAAGAGGAATAGGGTGATTGGCAGTGAATGGAGCGGGGTTAGAGGTTAGGGGACTAGGGAATAGGGGGAGAAAAGGGGTGGTTAGAGGGTGAGGGGGAGTGGAGGGAAGGGATATGGTGTGCGTGGAGAGGATTTCGTGTTCCACATCGCCTAACACCTTTTCAAAAATATTTCTGGAGAGTCATTGAAGGGCTGACGGGGGCAAATGAAGGGCGCCCACTACAAAACGGATCAATGTGGATCAACCTCCCTCAAAACTCCACTCTCCACCATTGGTCCACCACATCAACGAAAAGCCTTTCGCTACTTCATCAACCCCATCCAAAGCCCTCCGAACCATTGGCATCCGTCATCCCTTCTAATCTATTAAGGCGTTTTGAGGGGGAGGATTTCGGGAAAATGGCCAGTTCGAAGATGACGAGCCCGAGGAACAGAAGCGCCGACCAAAATTATCCGCAGTCGGCAACAATTTTTCGTTAACCTTCGATAACGATTAATATCTACATCAAAGAACTTTCTGGACAGCAGAATTAAAATTTTTTTAAAACGCAGCAAATTATTGCACAACGGTTTACTATTGTCTTGACGCAGTCTCACACCTCAAAGACCCATCCCAATCGATCCATCATCGGAAAATACCAGCAAACGATACCAAACAAGACACTACAACGAAAATTGACGTTTTCTAGGCGACCCTAGGCAATTGGTACGACGTAAAGAGTCGAACTGACAGGTGGTGAGAGTTAGAGGGGAAGGAAAGCGGGACATAAGCCTGTTTTTCATTCGGTTGATACGTATGGTAAAAGTTACCTCAAAGTAAAAACTAGCACTACTCACGATACCCGAATTTATTGTGCAGCCCTCATCCGCGTCATGAGTGACCATTGCATAGTTAATTCATGACCCTAACGAGACGATTTTATTTCGGAAACGTTCTGATATCACAGGGAAAACCGTAGTAAAAACGCATAGAAATGACAAGTTCAGTCATTTTGCATGAGGTCTCTTAATTATTTTACAAACGTCATCTAACTACCATTAAACGGGGAACGTATTGGACTACCAACAAGATCATTTTTGAGAACTCTACAGGCATAGACGCGGGATTTATACGTGAAAACACGCGTTTCGTCATTTTTGTTCTTGGAAAAAATGCAATGAAATCGTTATTACTATTGTTGAGAAAAGAATAATAGGTGTTTGGGTCACTATATTGGATACACGTGAAACTGGTTGTGAGATACTAAATGGAAGGAAGGGACAGAAATGATTCGGGAGACAACTGTATCATGAGAGCTGAAAGATAACTGACTTGGAAGGAGCTGCCTGTTGAGAAGAGGAATCTAAAATTGAGGGGTGGGAAAAGATAGATGGGAAAGTCCAGGACAGGGGAAATCTGTAGTCAATTGGAAATAACTGAAGAGGTGGACTTTCCATAGGTAACGAAAGGGTTGAGAGTACCATTAGGTGCAAGTGGGGTCAAAGAGATTCCAGAGGTCAAAGACCCAGCTAATTCGGCCTGTCCAACAAATGTGTTTGTTCCCAGTGTAGCGAACTGCCATCATTTGACTGAACCCTCAACGTATATCCATATTATTGATTGGATGGGGTGCATGTGCTTCCTTGTGTGTTCGTCTCCATGCTCTAAAGACCAGAATTATTAGATCGGGTTTGATGATACATGATCAATTCAATGATTGTGGGGGTTGCTTGTCTCATAGTTTTGGCAGTTCATACCTAGAAATATCGCTCAAAACCGCATCACAACACACCCCAAGCTCTGTTTTTCCGGTTACACCTTTTCTCTGACAGTAATTGTTCACGGACATGTTTTCTCATTCCTGTTTCAAGGCCGAGAACGGCATCGTCAAAGTTTTCGTGCAAGCTATACTCAGCAACGCAGGTTAAGTTTGGGCCATTGCGGCGGACGAGGCCATTCGCATGAGCTGAGCTCTGTTCGCATTTCATTCTTCACTCGTGGCTACCTGCTCCCAGCTGCCAGGATGTCCCCTGCACGCCTCTTTCGTCGGAAGGAGATCATCTCTACCAATCTGAGGTCAATTAAGGAGGTTTCCGACGGTGAAGATACGAGGTCGCAAACTCACACCTCGCCCTTCAGAGCAAAGGAAAAGGTGTCAATTTCGCACCTTTACGAAAATGCATTAAGATTCACCTGAATGGAAGAGCTAGGGGCGTTCAGCCGTTCGTTCCTTTTAAAGAAACGCTTCTAGGGCGGATTGTTGTGAGGATTGCTCTTTCTGTGTGACTGGTTCGAGCGGAAATATGTTTTCCCTTCCTTCTGTGTTAGCCCCCCATCTCTCTTAAATATAAAATGGTTAGGAGCAACCCATGAAATTCCTAATTTATTGATACATTTTTCACTGCGTTTTCCCACAATTTCCCTCGCTTTAAAAACAACTTGCTGACAGTCGAATAAAATAGCAATTCGCTGGTTAATCAATAAAGTGCGCGACATTTCACGTTTCTGTCGTCTCAGGAGGATTGCCACATGAAATGGAGTCTCAGAAATCGATTCGAATGCTGTAGAACCGGAGCGAAGAACAAAGCAGCGGGACGCATTTAACGGCTTCGTCCTCGACTTGGCCGCGATGGCTGGGGGGAACTAGGTGGGTCCACATGGGGGGCAGTAATGGATCATAAAAAGGGGAACAAAAACTGGCTTTCCCTTGACTCATTCGACCTAATCTTTGCTTTCGCTGTCTCGAGTGTCAACGATGAATCAATTTGAAGACAGTCAGGAAGTACAAGATCACGCAATGGTTCATCGCCAGGTGAGTCATAATCACAGGTTTGATCTTGACGGGAGACGCCTTCAAGCTGACAGTGAAGATTGAATTTACCTCGCTCGCGCACAACGCAGTAGCTCTTAGGGGACAATTATTTTGACGATACCACCAGGTCTAGAAGAAGCGGTGGACATGCTCCATTTATGTTGGAAACCGAAAGACTGACTACTACTCGTCGAACTTGGTACTGTCTACTTGGGGGGGGGGGGGACACATTCACACAGCTCTCCCCTCAACGCTCAAGGAATTAGCCAATGACCTAGCAACCTGGTATTCCTGGGAGATCCTTTTGAACAAAATATTCGTTAATAGTTCATTCCGTCTTCGAAGTTGACCCACCATGAAAGGTAAATTTCTCACACAATTCCCCCATCTCTCGCAATCCCCCTCTGCTCAATTCCTCCTGCGCTAGTTTTTTAAATTAATTCTCCTTGGTGGCCCCGGGAAAACCCCCACTGCGGCCACAACTGGACCTATTGTGTAGGGGAGGATGTCCTCCCAGTTCCTGTGGGGCTGGTGTTCGCTGATGCGGCGTCCGCAATGCGTCCCCACTATTCTCGCACATAACGCAAGACAACCCTTGGGGTCCATCCCTGCAACCTCCTTCGGCTGAAGCTGATGAACCTCACGCACTTTGAGGCGCGCTGCAGCCAGCCCCTCACACATACACCGTACATGCTCCTTTGACTCCAGCTCCACCCCGCAGAAACTGCAACTCTGTACCTCTGACTTACCAATATTGGCCAGGCGGTAGCTTAGTAAGCGGTGACCTGTTAACATACCATTCGTATACTATCACTTTCCAGCCTGTGGATCTCTCTCATTCGCTCTGTGGAGAGTCTGAGGAACAACCTTGACTGCCTTTGGCCAAGCACATCCCTTCCCACTTACCCACCCCCTTGATCAAGTGGTTCTTGGTGGTCCCTACTAAGGGCTCAGGTCCCACCGGGGGAGGGTGACAAACTTTCCTCACTAGTTTTTCAGCCTCCTTGCTCCCTTCAATCCTTGTATGACCTGGCACCCAATAGAGCGTATATATGAGTTTTCCTTTGCCAAGGTCTTCAGGCCAGTCAGGCATTCCCAAACCAGCTCCAACGTGGTGGTATAGGAAGCCAGGGCCTTAAGTGCAGCTTGACTGTCCAACATGATGTGTATTCTTTTCCGCTTCAAGCCCCTACGCAGGAGGTGCTGCACGCACACTGTCACAGCGAAGAGCTCTTCTTGCAAAACTGTCGCCAGGGCACCCAGTGGTATCGCGGCCTGGATCCCTGGCCCATAGACTCCAGACTCACTGGTTCGTCAGTATAATATACCGTGGCCCCAGCCTCCAAAGAGAGACCACCCCCTTCCCACCTGTATCTTCCATCGATTTGTACCCTGAAGGGAAGCTCGAAGTTAAACTTCGTCTGTATCGAGTCCCTGACCTGCAGAACGCGCCCCTCTGCACGCACCTTATCCAATATCAGGTGGTGCAGCGCCCTTCTTCCCAGCCTGGCAAGACCCACTTCCAGCGTACGAGCCGCCTGTAGCGCAGCCCTGGGGGCTGTTTGCAGACAACCTGTCACAGCTGTGCGGGGCCTGTGCTGCAGTTTACTCAATTGCTGTTGCACAGTCATCTTCTCTATCCTGGTCCACCAAACCAGGGCACTATAACTGACCACAGGCTTAACGATTGCCCTGTACATCCATAGTATTCTGCACTAGTTACTAAGACACTCCTTAGTCAATGCCTCCCACTGTGTGTCTTTCGGCTACTTCTCTTGTATTACGCATATTTTGCTGATACCCATACAACCCATTCTAATCTAATGTAAGTTTTTTCAGAGTTTTTCTCTGCCCCATCCACACGTATTTCCAATGTATTTTAGTTTTTTCGAAGGGTTCCCTTGGATTTACAGTTACAGCTTTTATCACCCTTTCATCATTCAATTCAACATGGGAGCATGAAGGATTAACGAACGCTTTTAAACGTGGAATTGACGAACTAAAAGCTACAATAATATTAGTATTCAAAATTGAAAGCGGGAATCTATCAGAGTCAAATTTGAATAATGAAATCAAAATAATTGAGCACATTCGTCAATCACTCATTATATGAATCTGTACGTTTACTGCCTGGGAAGAATAATTTGGTTTTCTCAAAGTAAGCGTAGTTATATTGGATATTGGATATATTTCCCCACTGCCCACACAACGCTCTTCAGGCCCAACCTCTCTCAGCTTTCTGGCTGATGTAACGATGCCACAGACTCGACCAAATTGGCATACTCTCTGAGCTAAGATGTTAACTTCTTGGTCACACAAAGTTGAGCCAATCAAGTTAGGAACTGTGCCGAAGAATTTCCCGATTATGTGGCACGTGTTGATGATTGTGGTCTTTTGTAATTCCACGTAGGTATTATTTTGAAGAGCAAGTTCAATCTAATTAACTATTTGTACCCGCGCAACTCCGCTAAAAGGCCGGTGTTTGTCATTTTTATTATGTGGGTGGTGAGTAAATTGTCGGTATTGGTGTTCGCGACGAAGGTCTGATAAGGGATAAAGATCGGGATAGGTCCCATCAAAATTTGATACTTCACGTTTCAAGGCATCGGGATCGGACGAAGCCGATGGTTTTTATGGGCAAAATATGGTTAAAATATCTGGTGCGTTGCAACACACAACTTTCCTTAGCTCTACGTCAATTCACTTTGTACATGGCTAATTCTATGTAATCAATTCATTTACCTCTCAGTTCATTTGAACTTGGTCAAACAACAATTTACGGCAGCAGCAAGCGGTAGCCCTTAACGTTCCAGATTTTATTGTGCTGCTCGTACTCATTGCAGGACCATTATTGAGCAATTGGTACACAGATAATTAATGAGGCTGTAAACCCAAATTTTTTGAAGAAGGGTAGTAATCACTTTTGCAGAGTTATTGGGTAATAACTATTAGAACTGGTAGTAAGCGAAACGGCAGTAGTTGAAATTCAGGAATTTCTGGAGTGACCCCCATGTATCTCATGAGCGTTTTTAAACACTCACACTTTAGGTATTGGATTGGACTACAATATCCATTTTCTTTAACTTTCTACTAACAATCCAGCGGAGTTTATAAGGAAAAAACTTCGCGAAAAACGCTTTTCGTCGAAAATTTTGATTATTTATTGTGCTGCTCTCATCATATTCCAACAAATGGGAATTTTATGGTGTGATTGCCATATTGAGAGCTATCAATATAAAGAATTTAATCAAAATCGTTAAAGCCGTTTTTTGGGGAAAAAAATGTGGTGTTTTGATCACTATATCACTATGCTAACTATAGTTCACTTTTGATGGATTTTGTTCATACCCTTATTTTTGCGTCCCAAAGCAACCTGTAGGCTGGAGATCAAATTTGAGGTGATTTGGCTCGGTCGGTTTCTCTAAAAACCACTCTAAAATCGATTACGTCGAAAGTTTTGGTAATTTATTGTGCTGCTCTCGTCATTTTCCCATAAATGGGAATTTCATGGTATAGTTGCCTTATTGTGAGCTATCAATGTAAAAAATTTAATCAAAATCGTTAGAGCCGTTTTTGAGAAAAAAAATATTTGGTGTTTTGATCACTATGATAACTATAGTTAACTTTCGTTGGATTTTGTTCAAACCCTTATTTTGGCGTCCCATTATGACCAGCGGGCGAGATATGAAGTTTGAGCCGATTTGATACGGCGATTTTCTCTAAAAATCGTTCACAGACACACTTTAGTGACACAGACCATTTTCCCAAATAGTGTTTTTCGGACTCAGGAGGGTCTGAAACGTAAAGATCTGAAGAAAACTCAAAATTTTTTTTTTCAGCCGATTACATAACTTTCCTTTCTACTTCGTAGAGCCAAGGAAAGTAAAAAATTAACATAAAAGACATTTCGGCAGTTTTATCGCAAATACGACGTGTTCGGTATCGTTTTCGAGGTATTTTTAGATGCTGCGTCGAATGGAATGCGTATCAGACGTGTACAACTGCGTATAGTGAAATTACAGTAATTATAGGAGCCAAAGTCTACTAATTGAATGAACTCGCGGGACAATAACTACAGTGAAAGTGATCGTTTCTCCTCCCTCCCTCCCATCTCATTAAAACCACCCGCAACGTCGTGCCAATTGCCTACAGGCGCTTGGAATATTTAGGTTTTGTCGTTCAGTCGCAATCAGGCCATGTTTTACTCGTACATGATTTACCGGTGTTTTTCGATGCTGAATCGAATTGGATACTGTTTTTAAAACGCTCCCTTTTTTGAAAAATGCGAAGCGTTATTTACGTTTTTCGTATTCCTTGAATAGTGTATGTAGTGAATAGTGGAAGGAAATCAGCGCCAAAACTCCGAACCAATTTAGGCTGTAAAATAAACCTGGAATCCTTTTTTCTGTTTCATACCAACTATCCCAACCCTCTTTTCACAGTCTTCTTTCACAGGTATACCTAACGTTTTCGAGGTGAGCCAATTTTCATTGTCACGCAAAATTACAGTCCATTTATTTCATCAGGCATTATGTAATAAGGGACTTTCAAAAATGTTTTCTTCAGTAGTTCAGAGCACGTGGTGCAGATAACCATCGAATTACCACAACACCATGAGTTGTACGCACGGCTTTCAAGCTCGACACAACAGTCTGCCCAGATACACTGACAACGCGCTTATCTCGCGGAATCCGCTGGCCCTGTAACTAGCCCGCAAGGCAGTGGGACGTCGTTCGACGTCAAGAGCGAGTTCCAACTTCAATTCTTAGGGTAACTGACGTAAAACTGTATCAACCATGAAATTGAAAAGGAAAGAAGAAGAGCGTCGTCCTGCCTAATGCTATGCCTTATTACCATGCTAGTGACGTTAACAGACCAGTAAATACCCTCACCACGAAGAACATTGATCAAGGCTCTGTTGTAGTGTTGCTCTCCTTGGAAACAACTAAAGATCGTAATACCAGCTGACAGGGATGTGCTCGGAACGTCCATGATGACACCTAGCCACTTGGAGGCGAGATAATCGTACCATCCGGCCATGTTGCTTTTGAGTACGCAATGCAGCCACTCCTAGAACGAATAACCCGGTTTAACAGTGGCGCAGACCAGCCAATCCTCACTGCGCTGGTTCTTTTGCCACAGACATCAAGTCAGGAAAGAAACTCGCTCAAACGCAGGAGCCTAAGGGCCGTTTTCATCAACTGCGTTGATCCAGTTTAGAGTCGATTAACAGCACCAAACTCCCTCCCGCCACAAAAACGGCCTTCACCAGATTGGGTTAAGCTCTAGCCCTGATCAAACGTTAACCCCAAAAAGTTGGGCGGTTAGGTCCGGTTAGCTCTTATCTTTCTTTATCATATTCTGATATTTCTCCGCCATTACCGTGCTCCGCCGAGTATTCGCTTCTATTACTGTGAATAATTTACGTACATTTTGGAATAATGATAATTGTTGGGTGCACGAGAGGGGGAACTGAGGATCGAAATGAAACAAACTCGGTGAGCGTGAGGAGGACTGTAATGAACGTGCGTGCGGAATTGAGTCGAATTAAATTGAACTGAGAAAGAGTACAAACGGGCGACACAAGGGTACAGTGCTCGGAACGCGTGAAAGCTGGCGTGGGCAACCGATAGAGAGAGCGAGAATATACCGGGGCAATCGTTGGAAAAGGACTGATATTGGAAGAGCTCTGTCGTCGATAGGAAAATGAAATTGGGTGAAAGAAATAAAGGAAGGGGGAAACCTGGCGAAGGGGGCTGTTGGAGGAACCAACCGACCGGAGCTGAGGGATTCACAGGTATTAAAATAGTTGGAGACAATGACGCGGGGAAGTAGGTCAAATACTTCCAACCACCTCGACGCTTTGCGTCGAACAATAATAAACAAAGATAATGTTGACTAATGCGCAGTTATTTCAGTTGCTATTCCACTACGATGATAATCTAATATGTTACGTTATCGTCATCTCCCCCGGCGCCTCAGATGGCTATGAGCGGGGTCCGACGACTTCTAGAAGTATGAATTTAAATTCTGTTGCGAACAAAAGTATTACGATCGTCGAAAACAAGTTGTTGTTTACGTAAAATGTGTGCTGAGCAGTTTCTGAAGAAAACAGACGTCATATTGCCGTGTTAGAAAACCCAAACGCAAATGGCTTACCTGGGTGGATTTAGTAGCAGATAAGGAGGAAATATTGAATAATACCACGCTTTTACACGCACATTTGTGTATTAAACAACTTTTATTAAACACGAATATTCTCCCTTCCTCATTAAAGTTCCTTGCTTGTAAAAGTCGTAACCTCATAATTTCGGTTTTTTAAATTTCTTGCTCAGTTCTCATTTTCTTGTACCGCTTTCTTGACACTTGTTTACGGGACGGGATGTCAAACAGATGACTAATTTCCTTACTTTACTGTAACCCCCTTCTCGATATGGGTTAATCGCGGCGTAATCACGTCAACGCTAACCGCATCCCACAGTGATCTCGGCTAGCGTGGTGGGCACGAAAATGGCTAGCCTCGATTTACTAACCTAGCCCTGATCAGTTGGATCACGTTTAGTGCTGTTTTGGAGAAAACGGCTCTAAGGATGTTGATACATTCATAATATATTGCGCTTGTCTGCTAGTGTTAGGTCCGGTCTATTGGCGTCAGTGATGATGGCCGTGTCTCAGTAAAACTTTTAATTGTTGACCTCGAGCGCAGGTGTATTTGTAATGAGATCATGTTGCACCGCAAGTTTTTGGTGTATAATTTTGCTGACTCGGCCATTATTATTATTTTTAAAATCAGTAGTCGAGCGTGACACCGAATTTTTGTTCTCGTTTCTGCTATTTTATCGAACTCGCATCGAGTTAACTCTAAACGGTCCAGAACTGGTTAATTCTGTTGCAACCGGGAGAATGTGAAATCTGAACGAACCTGGGACCACAAGTTATCATAAACTTTCTCAGGAAATGAAGAATCTCTGTTGTATGTTAAAATTCCACTGTTGCTGACTTCGTTTAAGAAGTATTTCGAAATGACTAACCTCCCGTCCCTTGCCAATAAATAAATATTCCATTTGGGAAGAAACACACGTTTCACTATCACGACCAGTAATGCGAAATTCTTTACCTTTGCTCCAACGTATAAATTACTAAACAGTAAGGGTAAAAACGTACAATTTTTTTTTCAAAAATGCGTTTTTAATAAATGTGCCCACTTTCACGATGAATTTTGAGTTTAGAATGTAAACAGATGTATCTTTAGCGGAAGATCACAGGAGAACAATACTCGGCATACGCTCAGATGGTTGGGAAACAATTTGTCTTTCAGTTTTAGACTCGTTCCATATGACCAATGTATTCCTTTAATGGAAGGATGCAGGTGGTGTTGGGCATTTCAGTCCTTCAGTAAAAGAGAGTCCATCGTTTTTTCCTGTTGTGAGACAATGAAGATATATCGCTAGCGTTTCCGTTTTAATATCTCCCATCAACCCCCCCCCCCTCCGTTGCTCTTTGCTCAGTTGTACAACTCATATTCTGGAGTGCGGCTTTTAGGCTTAACCTCCTGGCCTCGCTTACAGCACGAACTAATGTTCTTACTTCGGAGAGGGGTTGACTGGCATAGATGGATTGATCAGGTTGTTATCCAAGGCTAACGCTCCAAAATCCTGTGCTCTCCTTGAACAGAACACATTTGCACAGTCCCATTATCGACGAGATCGTTGGAAAAATAGCTGAAACTGTTATTGAACTTCCATTATTTTTACTTCCCTTGGCCCGACGAAGTAAGAAGAACAGTTATGTAACACACGACTACATCGACACTTTTTTCTAATGTTTTGCCAATCTTCGCGTTTTGACAGCTGCTGAGATAGAAAACGCCCAGTTATTATGTTAGAAGCAACCACAAAAATTAAGAACATTTTTCGCAGTTCCCTATAATTCCAAAACGATAGACGCGACGACGATATCATCAATTACACGTTGGATGTTTAATAAAAGCCGTGGCACGATTAGCAGTCAATAAATTCCCAAATTGTAAGCACTCCAAGTTCCTACGTAAAACATGACGTAGTCATACCACGGTCGTATGAACAGAGTGAGAAACCTGTGGACACGAAAATATCTGAATGCACTTCGGGCTGAGGAAAGTTGTGTGATGCGCGGGTCGAACGATGTTAATTAAATTTTTTATGTGGACAGTTCCAAACGACAAAACGGTAATACGAAATGACGAGAGCAGCACAATATATTGTCAACAGTTTCATGAAAAATCGATTTTAATGGGTTTTCGTTATAAACCCCGAAACTGGTAACTAGCGTAGTAGTCGTATACGTTGGAAGTAAGATAAGTAGGAGCAACCTCATAAATTCCTGAGTTCGAGCCAACGACGTTTTGTGCGGCTAACTTTTTACTTTCCTTGGCTCTACAAAGTAGAAAGGAAAGTTATGTAATCGGCTGAAAAAATTTTTTTGAGTTCTCTTCAGATTTTACGTTTCAGACCCTCCTGAGTCCGAAAAACACTATTTGGGAAAATAGTCTGTGTGTGTCTGTAAACGATTTTTAGAGAGAACCACCGTACCAAATCCACTCAAACTTCACATCTCGCCCGCAGGTTACCATGGAACGCCAAAATAAGGGTATGAACAAAATCCACCGAAAGTTAACTATATTATCATAGTGATCAGAACACCAACTATTTTTTTTTCTCAAAAACGGCTGTAACGATTTTGATTACATTTTTTATATTGATAGTTCCCAATATGGCAATGATACCATAAAATTCCCATTTGTGGGAAAATGACGAGAGCAGCACAATAAATTACCAAAACTTTCGAGGAAATCGATTTTAGCGCGGTTTTTAGAGAAAACAACCGTACCAAATCAGCCGAAAATTGAAGTCTAGCCTACAGGTTACTATGGGACGCAAAAATAAGGGTATGGGCAAAATCCATCGAAAGTTAACTATAGTTATCATAGTGATTAAAACACCAAATTCTTTTTCTCAAAAACGGCGCTAACGATTTTGATTAAATTTTTCATATTGATACCATAAAATTCCCATTCGTGGGAAAATGACGAGAGCAGCACAATAAATTATCAAAATTTTCGACGACAAGCGTTTTTAGCGCGGTTTTTTCCTTTTAAACTCCGCTGGAGTTTTTGTAGAATGTTAAAAAAAATTGGTATTGTAGTCCAATCTAATACCTAAAGGATGAGAGTTTAAAAACGCTCATGAGGTACATGGGGCTCACTCCAGAAATTCCTGAATTTCAACTACTGCCGTTTCGCTTACTACCAGTGCCACCCAATAACTGCCGCAAAAGTAATTACTATTCTTCTTCAAAAAATTTGTGTTTACAGCCTCATTAATTATCTGTGTACCAATTGCTCAATAATGATCCTGGAATGAGTACGAGCAGCACAATACATTCCGGAACTGTAAGCGCTACCGCTTTTTGCTACCGTGAAATGTTGTTTGAACAAGTTCAAATGAACTGAGTGGTAAATGAATTGATTAAATAGAATTAGCCATGTACAAAGTGAATTGACGTAGAGCTAAGGAAAGTTGTGTGTTGCAACGCACCAGACATTTTCGCAATGTTTTCCCCGTAATTCCAAAGCTCTAAACCGTTCATTGAACAAACTTCTACTATTTTTTCTTCCCTTGGCCTCAGGAAGTAAGAAGGAAATGACCTCACCAAAACAAATTATGTTGAAATTAGTAATAATATACCGATCACTCAATAAAGACATACTAAAGAGCAACCCAATTCGAGAGCATTGAGCCCTACAGGTTTGTTATATAGAATGTTATGTCGTTATCAAGTTCGTATAAAAAGAGTGAAAAGTAAATTGTATTAGTTGACAGAACGACCGAAATCACTATTTCAATTTTACATTTCTTGGCTCTACGACGTAGAGAGGAAAGTTATGTAATCGGCTGATTTTTTATTTCTTTTTTTTTTGAGTTCTATTCAGATGTTTACGTTCCAGATCCTATTGTGTTCGAGTGTATTTGGGGAAATGGCTTAATCAACACCGCTCAAACTTGATATCTAGGCCACAGGTCACCATGAGAGGCCAAAATAAAAGCATGAGCTAACATAAATCCGTCCAAAACTAACTATAGTTATCACAGTGATCGAAACACTAAATAATTTAATAATGGTTAATAGGACAATTTCGTTTGTTTTCGACCGCTGGGCAACGGTATGAAATCAGGGATCGAGATCGAGATCTGCTCAGTGAGTTAACAGCTGCAGTATTTTGACTGTAAAATAGCATAATCATTTGTCTTTTAATTGAATTGTGGAATGAGCGATTGGATGAAAAGTTTACTTTTATCTTTTTTTTCCCCCGGCGTGACGCGGTATTAAACCGGACCTTCACGATTAGGTTATGATTTACGCCCGTGAATCGCCCATCAGGTTGCTTCATGACGAAAGTGGCTGGATCTGATTCCTCAGATTTTCGCGGGGCATCGACAGAAATTCCGAGACGTCTTTCGTTCAACGATCTTCCAGATGACATCCGGTATCGTTCGTCGCTCGGGCCGCAGAGGAGTTAATCAAACACATACATGGCAGCGATGATGAGGAGAGAATAAACAAAACCCGGCTCGATATCAACTTTCAAAAATAACGATCAAATGAAAGCAGCTTGACGACAACAACGAAGATTCAGAAAAAATGCGCCGATGAAAATCTCATGTTTCGGAAATCTATACTCAATTCCATGTCAAATTAGGCTGCAAGGAAGCGTTTCTCACTCTCTGGGCCGTTTTCACCAAAACGGCATCGATCACGGCTAGATAAATCAATCGAGGTTAGCCTGTTTCGTTACCCACCACGCTAGCCGAAATCACTGTCGGATGCAGTTAGAATAGCCGTGGTTACGCTCCGTTTAAGCCATATCGTGAAGGCAGTGAACTAATGGGGTTACAGTAAAGTAAGGAAATTGGGCGTCTGTTCAACTTCCCGTCCCGTAAACAGCCCCGTAACAGTATACAACCAGATTTGACCAAATTACTGTTTCCAATAATTTTCATAAGCCAAAGTGGCCGCTGGTGAGGAGCATAAAGTGAAAATACGCGTACTCCGTTGCAAGAGCTGCAGGGAAAAACCGAATTCCGGGAGAATAATAACCGAAATTGTAAGGTTACAACTTATACAAGAAAGGAACTTTAAAAAGGGAGAATTAACGAGTTTAATACACTAACGGTGGTGTTAAACTGTGTTATTGTTTAACATTTCCTACCTATCTGCTTTTAAATCTGCCCAGGTAAGCCATTCGCGTTTGAGTTTTCTAACACGGCGGTCAGGAGATTTTTCTAAAACTGCTCAACACACACTTGTTTTCGACGATCGCAATACTTTTGTTCGCAACAGAATTTGAATCCATGCATCTTGAAGTCGTCGGAACGCTCTCATATCCATCTGAAGCGCCGGATGAGACGACGATAATGTAACATATTAGATTATCATCGTAGTGGAAAAACAAATGCAACAACTGTGCACTTCTAAACAGCATCTTTGTTTATTTTTACTATTTCAAAACGTATGTAGAAGAGAATATTCGACGTGGCACGATAATGGCGTACAAATATCAGGATGTGATAAATAAAGATGACGCCTAATCACGGCTAGAGCTTAACCCAATCTGGTGAAACCCGTTTTTGCTGCGGAAAGCGGTTAGGTATTGTTAATCGAGTCTAAACGGGATTAACGCAGTTGGTGAAAATGGGCCCTTAGCTCGAAAGTGGATTGTCCGATGCTCTTGAAGATCTTGCGTGGATTGAAACACAGAACGGAATATAAGGAGACATATCGTCATTAAATGATCTGACTCTAACCCTTTTGATCGCATTTCCTGCATTGACTCCTTCTAATAACACGACAATGCCATACAATTCTCATCTTGGAGACAATTACTAGAGCAGCACAATAAATTATCAAACATTGCGACGAAATATTTTAGCGCAGTTTTTTCCTTATAAACTAAAGTCTTCACGAAAATTCACGCGATGGCCCAATATCGAACTTTCATAACATTTAAAAGGGTTACTACTCAAATGTCTGAATGTCAACCACTGCCGTTTCACTTACTACCATTTCTAAACGTTTTGGCGCGATAACTGTGTGATAAACTACAGCATCATCAATCTTCTGTCGACCAATAGCTCAATAATGGTCAGGGCATGAGTACGAGCAGCACAATAAATTCCGGTACAATAAGCACTACCGCTTTCTGCCCCCGTGGTAATCAGCGAAAGACTCGAAGAGCAGCGATATTTTGCTGATGACAACAGCAGGTCTTAAAAGTTTCGACTATTGGGGCAAAACTATTTTTAATGATCAAGAGTTTGTAGATCAGGTACCGTTAATTAGCTTGGAGAGGTTCAAATTAGAATTAAAAAGAAAAATTAGTTAATTTAATGTAAAAAATAATGTTTTCTTTTTTTGTTTTTCTTTGGGGGTTTTGTATGATTTTTTTTGACATTTTATGTCTTTACTTTGCTATATAAACTCGAAAATGTAACGCGGGATATGTAACCTCACGACATTTGTGTTGGGTTAAGTGCATGGTAACGTCTGTTACAAAATGTTACGCTTGGTAACATCACACGTTTTAATAACCTCAGTGACTAAGTGATGATGTCAATTGTAATTGACGCGGCCATTATATCGAAACCATCAACGAGCACAATCAAACGTAATTTTTAACAGATTTTTTAAAGAAAAAGACAAATTGTCCCTCGTGGTTGCGTACTTGTACGAAAACTGTACCCACCGTTTATGTTAGTGATTCTATGCAATGCTATACAATTGGTTTAATGTGCCAAGATATTGATCACATTAATTTGTTAACAGCTTCACATAACTTTACATTTAAGGGCCCGTTTCGTTTGTTGGTGGTCGGATCATTTCCTCGGGCAAACGTAAATCCTGGCACATTTTTACTTTCCGCTACCCGAAGGGAAGGAAAGTATAGTAATCGTGTCAAAAAAAAAATTTGGGTTTTCTTCAGATCATTACGTTTTGAGGCCTACTGAGTTTAAAAAACCTAATTTCGGCGCGTGGTCCGTGTGTATGTGTGTGCGTGTCTGTAGTTCGATTTGCGGGAGAACGGCTGATCCGATTGAGCTGGTTCTTTATTTGTTTTGTTCGTTATTTTTTGAAGACACCAAAATAAGGTTATGGACGATTTCGGCCGATGGGAAGGGGGGTGGGGGACGAAAATGTACCAAAAACTAGGGTTTTTCGCATTTTTCTCGAAAACGGCTATAACGATTTTGATTAAACTTTCAAATTATCTTCTACTAATCAATACCTAACTTTTCTTCTCTATACATATCTCCAAGAAAATACGGTGAACGGAGATATGGGCCCCTGAAGCAAAAATAGGTTTTTTACGCTTTTTGGCAAAACTGCTTCAGCGATTTTGATATATTGTATCAACAAATCCAAATGACGTAGCAGTACTATAAATTCCTTGCTTTATAGGAGCACAGTTAATCTTCGAAAATTTCAAGCAAATCGATTTTAGCGCATTTTTTTTTTTGTATTCTACTCCAACCCCTAAACAAGTTCTCTTAGAGGGGTTGTCGCATTTAGGTATAATTTATAAACGAGTGTAAGTGTATACTTTTTGTCATTAAATGCATAAAGAAGAAGAAGAAGATTTTCACGTACCCTTGAAAAACGGCTGTAACCGTTTCGAACAAATTTACAGGAATTTTTCTCGACCTTTCGTCAGTTCTTCATCCACTTTTCTGTAGTAATTTGTTGAGCCGAAACGTGTAGCGCGCAATTTAGAAAGCTATGCGCGCGCGTCGCTGCAGGTATTTCCAGCTTCATCTTCGAAACACGCCGATTAGTTCGGCTCAATTTAGGTCGTTTCTCTGATTAACGTTTTTTTTTTTCAATTCTTCGGCGTCGGAGACTTCGGGGAAACGTTTCTTTTATTTTCTGCGTCAAACGCGGACCCTCCGCTCAATTAGATTCAGCGGGGAGAAGTCCCGAATGTCGAGGGGGTTCTGCTCCCAAAAGAAAAGTATAAATCTGTAGTAAAAAAGTCGGTTGGTTGAGGGCAAAGGGAGTTAGAAAAAGAGGGCGGAATTTAGGGACGAAAAAGGTTCGGCGGAGATCGCGACAAGATTCTTCACGGTCGAGCGGAGCAGAGCAGAGCAGAGCCACATGATGGGGTGGTGAGGGGGACAAGGACAGGGCCAGGAGCCCTGGAGCAGGAGGACACATGCACCGCGTCAGATGACTAAGTAACGAGCCCTTGAACTCGGGGAACGGACGTGAAAAAATCCGTCGAGCCGTAAAAAAATAAAAATAAAAAGAAGGCAAAAGGAAGAGAAAAAGGTAAGAGAAGAAAGGTCGACAAAAGGAAAGAAGGATATTTAAGATGAAGCAGATGAGAACTTGTAATGCGCTCTCGGGGAATTATATTTCTCTTCTCTTCTTTTTCAGTTATCTCGTACCACTCCGCATTTTATAAACAGCCGCGGGAGTTAAATCCGATTCCATTGCCGACTCTGCAGACAATGGGCTTACGCGATTACGTTGACTGACAAGCGACATGCGACTCGGGGCATCGATACTCCGAACCCGAACTGAGAAGAATCTCCAGCACGCAACGCCCCTTGCGTCTTCTTAGCACGTGGATGTTGACTGCTCTATTAGCGGATTTCCTATTTGACAATCGAAGAACCACTTATTTTCACTCAATTGTCATCCCCATTGTTTGACCGCTGGTACTCCAAGTCACCCAACAAAATCCTCACTTCTCCTCAACTGAGATCCTCACTTGAAACGCCAGGATGTAATCAAGTACAAGAAGAAGCGGAGATTTACGCTATCATTGCCGGAGACATCATAATGCACGAAAAAGGGTACGGCAATAAAACTGTCGACATAATGGTTGATAGTGAAGCGTCGTGTAAGGCGCTAATGAACTACTGCACAACGTGCACGATGTGGCTTACTCGTTAGTAGACCCTAATAGAGTTAACGTTTATTGGATTCTGGAATGTGTCTGGAATGTTGCTGGAGTGAGGCACTCCAAACGCACGAGATAAGACAGAGCCTTCTGAGAAGAGAGGGGAGAATGGCAGATGGCAGATAGAGGCGACTGCGCGAACTTTCGAAGAACAATTGGACACTACCAGTAGCTCATGTTGTTTCATATACTAAATGATTGTCTGGCACGTATCGAGCCGTTAACTCCCATTTCTGATTAGCGCAAAAACATTTGGGGTGTGAACTCCACGATACAAAACGTAACGCCGAAGGGTATGAGGGGTATGAATAGATGAGAGCACATCACACAATACACTAACCCAGTTAAGTTTAATGCTCAGTTGCTTCAATGGCCCTGACCTTCGTTTCACTGGTCGCTCTTTCTGTACGTTCTAAACATCCTACTTGACGATAGATACCCGAAAACCCTAATTGACCGACTTTCAAAACACGACGAAAAATTCCGCAACTTCCCCAAATTCCTCAGCCCTCTCAAACATTCATCTTCCCCACACCCCGAAGTGACAAGTCACAATCCGCGACACAAGGCAAAATAACTGGTTCGACGCATCGCACAACTTTCCCCGGTCTCAAGTGCGATTTGCGATTCTCATCGTTCTAGCTAGAATTCCCACTCACCACACATGAGCTTAGTAAAACATGACTTTACGTTCTACGTCGAAACCGGTTGCGCTTGAAGTTGTTTTTATTGGGCTCCTACTACTTAACGCTGTGACCATCATTTAAAACCCGACGTGTAGGCAATTGACGTGACTGTCAACACGATTTTTTTCGGAAGGTTCGTGGTAATAGTTCTTGAATTATAGGGAAAACACTGAGGTAGTTCTTGATCATCTAATGACCATAATTAAACTCTCATCGTGTCGGTACCTTATTGGACTACCGCCTTGACGTTTTTTTGGAACGCTAAACCCATATGAGCGAGTTTTATAAAGAACTTCACTACAATCCCTTTTCGTCGAAATGTTCGATAGTTTATTGCGCTGCTCTCAAACATTTCCCACAAATTCGAATTGTATGGCACTGCCGTGTGACTGGAAAGCCTTCTCAGGTTTTATTTTGGGTCACCTCAATCCAATGGAGATAGAATTGCATAAAACTTGGCTTCCCACGTAATCTTAGAGTGCTTGGCCCTTCAACTAGGAACAGAGTGCAGAAAACATAATACGTAGACAGGAAACCCCTCAAACGTCACACCTAAAATCGGCTGAAATGCCACCTCTCGCCTGTTACGCCAAAGTAATTGATTTGCTTTCCGACGAGAAGCCAGCGGCCACCAAATGGCATTGATGGTTGATAATTTATCGGCTTTCCTTCTAAGACACAGTGAGTTCTTCATAACAGACGCAACAATCAACCTGCAGCGCTGAGCGAAAGATAAGGTGGTAACAAATGTGCACGCGGTGCTGCAGCAGAAACAAATTTCTATACGTCAAACTGTGTCCTGGCACTGATGCCATTTCCAATCGTGGTATCGACAACAACCGAAGCACTACGCCAACCAACGCTTGTATCTCGTAGAACAAGAACCCTTTGGCGCAGTCTCTGAACATTAAAGGTGATTACTTGGACACGACGAGGAATTAGGAGTATTTTAATGACATAAATGTGGGAGAGCAACGGAAAAACTTGTCACATTCATCTGACAACAGCAACCGCGCTCATGACGATGACTATGGGAAAATCAGACAATGACGAAGGTGAATTAACGTACGTCCAGTCGTAACTAAGACGCGAAGGATTCGCTTCAATACATCTGAAATTGACTCTTCCTCTTCTTTTCCAAAATACGAGGGAAATCGGACGTGAGTACTTCATGAATAAGAGCTATACAACCCCTAGCTAATAAATTGCTAAAAACGGCTATTAGCCCAGAAAGAATACTTTCGTCCAATTTCCACAAAAAATTTTTCGAATGAAAAGGTTGCTTAGGCGGGAAAAAAAGATTTACGCAACGATAATTCTGAGCCAGAAGATATGTCGTGCTGCGCATCAAACAGCTTCCCTAAGCTCCGCGTACGTTCAGCCATTTGCAACTAATCAAACGTGTTTTTCATTCAGTTAATGACGTTCTACGTTGAAAAAACGAATGGCTCATAAGGTTACGGTGATTGAACCGCTCTCGCTTGTGCCACGGCCATAATTGAGATTTATGAGACTGTCAACCTTTTTCTTTCGGACTGATCGCGCTTGCTGTTCTGGAATTATATTTCTTGCGTTGCTCCTGACTATTTTATTAGCATTATTAAACACTGATCGCATAGGTAGTTCTCACTTGAGCTCAATTTACAATAAAGAACTACGCTCGAGTTTCTTTGGACCTTTTTACTTTCCTTGCTCTACGAAGTAGAAAGGAAAGTTATGTAATCGGCTGAAAAAAAAATTTTGAGTTCTCTTCAGATCTTTACGTTTCAGACCCCCCTGAGTCCGAAAAACACTATTTGGGAAAATGGTCTGTGTGTCTGTAACGATTTTTAGAGAGAACCACCGTACCAAATCAGTTCAAACTTCATATCTCGCCCGCGGGTCACCATGGGACGCCAAAATAAGGGTTTGAACAAAATCCACCGAAAGTTAACTATAGTTATCATAGTGATCAAAACACCAAATATTCTTTTTCTCAAAAACTGCTCTAACGATTTTGATTAAATTGTTTAAATTGATAGCTCTCAATAAGGCAATTATACCATAGAATTCCCATCCGTGGGAAAATGACGAGAGCAGCACAATAAATTACCAAAACTTTCGATGAAATCGATTTTAGCGCAGTTTTTAGAGAAAACCACCGTACCAAATCAGCTGAAACTTGATGTCTAGCCTATAGGTTACCATGGGACGCAATAATGAGGGTATGGGCAGAATCCACCGAAAGTTAACTATAGTCATCGCAGTGATCAAAACACCAAATTTTTTTTCTGAAAAACGGCTCTAACGATTTTAATTATATTTTTTATATTGATAGCTCTCAATAAGGCAATGATACTATAAAATTCTCATTCGTGGAAAAATGATGAGAGCAGCACAATAAATTATCAAAATGTTCGACCAAAAGCGTTTTTCGCGGAGTTTTTTCCTTATAAACTCCGCTGGAATTCGAATAGAATGTTAAAAAAAAATAGGTATTGTAGTCCAATCCAATACCTAAAGGGTGAGTATTTAAAAATGCTCATGAGATACATGGGGCTCACTCCAGAAATTCCTGAATTTCAACTACTGCCGTTTCCCTTACTACCAGTTCTAACAGTTATTTTCCAATAACTCTGCAAAAGTGATTACTATCCTTTGTTTAAAAAAATCGTGTTTACAGCCTCATTAATTATCTGTGTACCAATTGCTCAATAATGGTCCTGCAATGAGTACGAGCAGCACAATAAATTCCGGAACTGTAAGCGCTACCGCTTCCTGCTGCCATAAAGCGTTGTTTGACCAAGTTCAAATTAACTGAGTGATAAATGAATTGGTTAAATAGAATTAGCCATGTACAAAGTGAATTGACGTGGAGCTAAGGAAAGTTGTGTGTTGCAACGCAGTAGATATTTGATACTTCATTGTGCTGCTTTCGTTATTTTCCCACAAATGAGAATTTCATGAAACTGACGAGTTATTCGAAGTTGTCTACATTTAAAGCAATCAAAGCTGCTTTTGAGAGAAAAAAAAAATTTGATCTTTTGATATCTATGATCAGCCAGATCTGGCATAAGGGAGAACTGTACCAGCCTAGATAAAATACTATATCTACCAATACTATGAGAAAATGTTTAACCTTCTTCCCCTTGACATATTCGTCAGTGCACAGGTTATGGAACGTGGCTTACAGACTGACTGTGCTCGGGATAGCTAAGGCGACCTCGTGATCGGGCACATGGCTATATTCAGGAACTGACGTGATAGTACCCAGGCACGAGTTCGACAGGAAATACAACGTGCAATCAGAAGAAAGCATTGAGAAAGTAGTCGATTTCGGCAGTCACAGATGGATCTAAAACCCTGGAGGGTGTGGGCTCTGGGAGGCATGGGACGTACATTGCCTTGATGTACATATATATTCTTTTCGATAAATGTTCTTCTGGCAGTCCATTGAACAGAGATAAAAATGAAAATTTGTCGAAAATAATGTTTTCTAGGACATTTTTGTAATTTCCCGAGTAACTGCGTCAATGGATTTCACAAATGTAACTGAGTGTCTTCTAGCAACATATACTCACATTTTTTTTTATCCGTAATTATTTCTATATCAATCTTTTGAACGGAGATATAAGCCATAAAAGCTAGGAAAAAGAGATTTGTCGAATATTAATTTACCGTTTTTCCAATCTTCTCAAAAAGGGCTGTA
The DNA here is from genome assembly GCA_020466155.1 of Pachypeltis micranthus. Lineage (NCBI taxonomy): Eukaryota > Metazoa > Arthropoda > Insecta > Hemiptera > Miridae > Pachypeltis > Pachypeltis micranthus. Next base: position 76,385,050 of record CM035768.1, on the reverse strand, counting down.
ACGATTTCGATCAAACTTACGGGCTACTCTCAACTAACTAGTACCCACATTTTGTCCTCCATAAATGTTCCTGTAGAAACCCGTTGAACGCAGATATGTAGCAGGTCGTCGAATTTACGGGGGTTGTGGAAAGTCGTGTGTTGCTATGTACCAGATGAATCTTTTGTCAACAGTTTGTTGGTTGTTTTGTATACCGTCGTAGTTATTGTAATTAAAAGATATTTGTAGGCCACTTTACGAGGTATTAAAAAGTCTTAGATGGACTTGGATTTGCATACGCGAAAATAATTTTCAGGGGTCGAGCGGGTATTGGGGAATGACTGATCAAACCGAAGAGGGAGCATGACAGCGCAGTCCAATTGTTTTAATACTCAGGATTTCTATTGTGCGAGCGGCACCCTCAAGTTGAGGAAATATTATACCCATCGCGCTAGGAAGAGTCTACCACGAGTTATAAATCCCTCAACGCTCTTGAAATTTATTACAGTAAACGAAACGTGCTGCACTACGACCGATTTCCACTAAATGGGAGCGTGAAGAGCGGCCTCAGAGGTTGACGTCACAAGTTGAGAAAGGCAGGTATGAAAGCTATCCTTTCAACGAGGGAACAGATGGAAGTAACTGGAGTTGGCGGACAGGCAGGTAGCAGCCGCACGAAGGGAGAGACGGTTAGAAAACTCAAGGGCTGGAATTTATTTACAGAGACGCCTCTCAATTTCCTGCACGACAATCCACTTCAGGGTTGTAGATTTCACTCGAACGGTTCACGAAATGACGCTTCCGCTCTAACTCTCAACACAAATCGACAATCTCAACGTCAGTACGTAATTTTTCACTTTCTCGGCATCAAAAAATTGTCAACGCGCTCACTCACCTTCAAAAATAATCATCGTAAATTCCCGATACTGAGAAACTACAGTTTTCGCGACTTGGTCGCCGTACAACGCGCTAAGTCGGTAAAAAATCGCGAAAGAGTAACATTTCCGGTTGTTCTGAAGATTGTAGCGCAATATTAAACTCATCGTAACCCTAGGAATGCGCAGCAACGCGCAACTTTCCTCGCGAACACGACAATCCGCGATACACACGAACGGTGTCTTCTAGTTTAACGCATTCCTACCGAGACATCCACGGGAAACTTTATGTACGTTGTTGAGAGTCCTCCCTAAGTTTGATCTAAATCGTTTGAGCCGTTTTTGAGAGGAATTGTGAAAAACGACCAAATAAATGCTCAAAAAAACCATTATTTCCGACACGTTTTGGTTTTTATCTCAGTTCAATGGACTGTCAGGAAAACATTTATCGAAAACAGCATGTATTAATTATTTAGAGACATACTATGAGTTTGGTGGAAATCGTTGACGCCGCATTGCTAAAACGTGAAAACCCACTATTTTCGCTTCGTAGACCTATATCTCCGTTCACCGAATTTCCATGGAGGTATTTATTGGGAAGAAACTTTTTTTTACAAGTTTAATCCTAATCTTCATGGCCGGTTTCGAGAAAAATGCGACAAGCCCTAGTTTTTGGTACAGTTTCGTCCTCCACCCTCATTTTCCTCCCCATCGAAGGTAATTGCGGGTAAGCGGAAGGTGATAAGAAATAATAAGAAAAGCGAACCTTTAATGTTTGCCAAGTCTTTTCTAATATATTACGGCTTTCATCTCCATTCAGCAGATAATCGCAGAAATAGTCGTGGGGAAGAAAATGTGGGTAGTAACCAATGGGTTACTGGAAAACACTCGGTCCAGTTGATACAGATCAGAGTTGCCTTTATATGGAAACTATACAACATGGGCTAGTTAATGATATCCTATGAGAGTGAAGGAAACAGTAATTTTGCTTCACAGGCCTTTTTTTTTCAAGGATATTGAGTAAGTGGAGTACTAATTAATAAGACGTAATTTGGAAGTTTACCCAAATCGTTGGAGCTGCTTTCGATAAAAGCGCAAAAACCCTCGTTTGGTACATATTGCGACGCCTAACACACCTTTCCTCAAGAGAATGTGTGGAGCGCCCCGTGATTTTTATCGAAATCATGACAACCATTTGTGAATAAACACGAACTGCCCTCAACACGATAGGACTTTCTAAAGTTGAACTTTCTGACCTGAGCCTTTGTTCTTCGAGCTTGGAAACTTCGAACTTCCTTCAATATTCTGCGCCCATGCACACAAGGATTGGTGTTTCTAGAGCCGACAACTTACCTTCCCACATTTGAGCATTCAACGGGAATTTCCTGAACCATCTTTTCCCTTATACACTACTTACTTATGGCAATGATCCCTAGAATTCACTCACTTCTCTCTCAGCTCTCATCCACACTCGCACCAGTTCAACTATTCAGAAACCCAATATGTCGGGTGAGCTCTGAGGTCTAGTTACCTTCCTCTCAACTCTCATCTGATCATTTTGCTATCATTACCGGACCTCCAATACTCCTATATTCCCCATCAATACAACCCTCTCTCGCTCATCTCACTCATCTACTTCCTCCATCTCTCAGTCGCATACAATACCAACTTGTGATGCATCTTAGATTATATCTCCCTTCAACAGAAAATAAATTACAGGAACCAAACGTGAGCATAAATAGGAAGAAACAACTCCCTCAGTTTGACCATAATAAATTCGACATTTAAATTTAACAACCTGACCTGTTCTTCGGAATACTTTGGTTTTTACTTGCGTTCAACAAACAATATAAGTATTTGCTAGTAAAAGACACATTTGGACTAAATTCAAAGCTTTCTTTACTTTCCCTGGTTCTACGAAGTAGAAAGAAAAGAGAATATTTGAGAAAATGCGCTTTTGTGCGTGAGCATGTGAACGCGATTGAAAATAGCTGGAACAAATCAGCTCAAACTATCAAAATATCTAGCCAGCAGGTTACCACGGGACGCCAGAATAAGGGTATGAGCGAAATCAGTCCAAAACTAACTATAGTTATAGTAGCGATCAAGACACTAATTCGTTTTTTTCTCAAAAGTGGCTCTAACGATTTTGATTACATTTTGTGAATACATAGCTCCAAATAACTCGATCATACCATAAAATTCTCATGTGGGGGAAAATGACGAGAGGAGCACAATAAATTACTAAAATTTCGACGAAATTCGATTTTTGTTGATGCACTCCGCCCAAACGTTACGAGAATCAACAGAAATATCTGGTGCGTTGCAACACACAACTTTCCTTAGCTCTACAACAATTCACTTTGTACATGGCTAATTCCATTTAATCAATTCATTTATCTCTCGGTTAATTTGAACTTGGTCAAACAACGCTTTACGGCAGCAGGAAGCGGTAGCGCGTACAGTTCCAGATTTTATTGTGCTGCTCGTACTCATTGCAGAACCATCATTGAGCAATTGTTACACAGATAATTAATGAGGCTGTAGAAACAAATTTTTGAAGAAGGATAGTAATTACTTTTGCAGAGTTATTGGGTAAATACGTTTAGAACTGGTAGTAAGCGAAACGGCAGTAGTCGAAATTCAGGAATTTCTGGAGTGACCCCCATGTATCTCATGAGCGTTTTTAAACACTCACCCTTTAGGTATTGGATCGGACTATAATACTAATTTATTTTAACATTCTACTAAAATTCCAGCGGAGTTTATAAGGAAAAAACTGCGCTAAAAACGCTTTTCATCGAAAATTTTGATAATTTATTGTGCTGCTCTCGTCATTTTCCCAAGAATGGGAATTTTATGGTATAATCGCCTTATTGAGAGCTATCATCAAAATCGTTAGAGCCGTTTTTGAGAAAAAAAATTTGGTGTTTTGATCACTATGATAACTATAGTTAACTTTCGGTGGATTTTGCCCATATCCTTATTTTTGCGTCCCATGGTAATTTGTAGGCTAGACATCAAGTTTCAGCTGATTTGGTACGGTTGTTTTCTCTAAAAACCGCGCTAAAATCGATTTCGTCCAAAGTTTTGGTAATTTATTGTGCTGCTCTCGTCATTTTCCCAAGAATGAGAATTTCATGGTACAGTTGCCATATTGGGAGCTATCAATATAAAAAATTTAATCAAAATCGTTAGAGCCGTTTTTGAGAAGAAAAAAAATAGTTGGTGTTTGATCACTGTGATAACTATAGTTAATTTTCGGTGGATTTTGTTCAAACCCTTATTTTGGCGTCCCATGGTAATTTGTGGGCGAGATATGAAGTTTGAGTGGATTTGGTACGGCGGTTCTCTCTAAAAATCGTTCACAGACACACAGACCATTTTCCCAAATAGTGTTTTTCGGACTCAGGGGGGTCTGAAACGTAAAGATCTGAAGAGAACTCAAAATTTTTTTTTTCAGCCGATTACATAACTTTCCTTCCTACTTCGTAGAGCAAGGAAAGTAAAAAGTGAGCTTCTCAGGCAGCTCCTTAAGGGTTAGTCAAAAAAGCAGCAAACAACGTGCCCATGTACATAGCGATCGATAATTAACGTAAACCACTTCAAACATTTCCTTTCTACTTTGTAGAGCCAAGGAAAGTAAAAAGTCAGGTGTCTGTCCAATCAAGTACCTATACGACGAGGTCATAAGATATATAGGAGCTACTCCAGAAATTCCGAAATGTCAACCACCGCCGTTTCATGTACTTGCATTTCGCACAGTTTTTACTCAATAACTCTGAGCAGTAATTATATTCCTTCTCGACATAATCGAGTTTTCAGTGTGTAATAATTGTTCAATAAGTAGTCTTGGCATTAGGAACAGCACAATAAATTCCGGAACTGTAAGCACGTAAAGCGTGAAATTATGTTTTAACAAGTTCAAACGAATTGAGTGAAGAATGAACCGAATTAGTAGTAAAAGCAACGAAAATAAGTGAATTAACGTAAAGCTAAGGAAAGTTGTGTGATGCGTCGCGCCTGATGTTTTAAAAATAGTTAGAGGTTCTCGTCTTGCTACTTGAAACTCGTTCACTTTATTTCGGCGGAGATATTAGTACTGAACTGCAATAGTGACGAATGCTGCGCAAGACACGGCAACCGCAGATGCTCATCAACCACATAATCAGCAGTTATTTATCGTACCACTATGAATCGCTCGTGTGTTCCCTACTGTTTTACTTCTAATACTTACATTACAAGAACGAAACTTTCGTTGCGACCAGAACAATTTGTTGTGAATTTGACTCGTATTGAATAATACATCATTTTCGGTACATTTTGGTTTCCCGTTCCATTTCCCATTGATAGAAAACCGTCCATAACCTTATTTTTGGATCCCCCAAATCGTAATGAGAACTCAACTCGAGTTTTTGGGATGGATTACAATATTTTCTTCGCGTTGAGTGAAGCGAACGTGGGGTAACGTCAGCTAAAAGGACATCGGGTGAAATGGGAGTACTTTGAAGAATTCAACGGAACTACTGGAACTGCTTTCGAGTAGATGACACCGCATTCAATTTGTAGTCGGCCGAAGTGTCACAGTATGTTCAAAAGCTACCCAGATGAGTGAGGGAACTACTACCTGACCGAAATGAGGCTTATCGCGAACGCCTGAGGGGTGTCTCACCACCGGAAGAACCTTCGGAAATGTTTACTGAGCGACGAATAAACAAGTTCGTTCAACAGTCAACTTTTAGGGCTTCGGATCAGGTAGACTGTCGTGATTCACCTACTCTTAAAACTCACCTATTCTAATTCGTATTCTAATTTCTACGCGACCGCGTTCTAAAACTTCTATAGTTTAAAATGTCAGTAAGGCTTATTTCGTCTTAATATAACCCTACGGTCGCGTTTTGCGTTCAAAAGTTAATTCCCGCGATATGGCCAATTTTCATTGAAAAACGACGAAGAGAAGTTGGAAGTTTGTTATCGCTCAAGTTCAGCTTGCGGCTCAATAACTCACTTTCCGCGAATACACGGCAGCAGTTTTCCCTCATTCATTATTCTTTAAATCGTCGAGCTCGTGAGTGATCGGCAGGTTTCAATAAACGAAAGAAAGCCGAGTATTTTCTCGATGCGGCCGTCGCGAAATGACATGACTGATCGATTACTTGAACGAACTGTCAGTTAACCGGTATGAAGTGAGGTCTCGGAGCTCAGAGGGAACAACTGAACTGACGCGTTTTAGTCTGATAGGGCTTGCGCAGCAACTACAGTTATAACGTCACACAGTTGAACCGGAAAAAAGCCGATATAAAATACGTAGAAAATGATCGTCAAGGGGGACGTTCTTCTCAAACCAACCGACAGAAAGCGATCGAGTCTCAAGATGTGAGAGCAACCCTATAACAAAATTTTTCGAAAAAGTGTTAACGAAATGGTTTTGTTTTTCAAAAGCAACGTGATGGACAGAATACGCCGCGGAAATTAAATATATGCACCAATGAACGGCCAACTAACGCTTCAAAATATTCAATCATTACGCTGAAAGGAAACTTACAACAATATGAACCCAATTATTGACAGTAAAAGAATGAACTTTCCTTCCACTTAAGTTAAGAATTGGACATTCAAAAAGGAGCCAGATTGAGATTTATGCATCACCAATAGCGAACACCTTCACTCAATGAATCAGGCTCGCAGTGATGCTAACCATAGAATGCTACTGGCAGGCAGTGCCAAACAGGATACAATTCCTGCAGCCCAAAATAACCGCGACGTTTCTAAAAATAGAACCAATTATTCCTCACGAAACTATCTAGCGTTTAGCATCGCACCAACTTTCCGCAATCCCCATATATTTGAAGATCTGACGTATGAACGTCTCGCCTCTTCACATACACATTCTGAGGACCGCAAAGCTGGGACCGCTTTTGCAGACAGGAAATGTTTCCACCAGGACTGAAGCCTCCAAGGTGCGACTAGACAGTTCAAGGAGGTAGCAGTCCTTGCTACTGACGTCATGCCAGAGCGGAAGAACTTTCGGCTGCCATTCAGTTTTAGCGTTCACTCCCGGGAACGAAGGGCGTTCTAGACATCGTAGGGCCCAATTATAGTCTTGCTAAGCCGCTGGGAGAGTACGCCACGATATTTCAAGCGGAAATCTAGCTATGAAGATCTGCACAGAAGAGATCCTGACTAAAGGGCAAGCGGATCTACACATTTTTGGACACATTCGGGCTATTGCAGCCTACACCTTCAAGTCCAGGCTGGCACGGGAGCGTCTTCAAGCGCTAAAGCTACTCGGTGCCCATAATAGGCTTTCTCTTATCTGGGTGCCAGCGCATAGGAGGCAAGAGGGCAAAGGCTGACTGCCTTGTGAAAAAGGGTGCGGAATTCCTACCCATCGGTCCTGAACCCTACGTACGTATGACGAAAAGTCACCTTAATCGAGACAGGAAAGCAGCGCCCATTGGCATCGCCAGCCACGACTAAGGCAGGCGAAAAGGCTCGTTACGCCTTCCTGTCTAAGGGCGAAGACAATGCTGACACTCTCTAGACAGGACCTGAGAGTTCTGAATAGCTTCCTCACCAGACACTACCCACTTAGGTGTCACCTCAACAAGATTTGCATCTCAGTGCGGTGAGGAGGATGAGACGACAGAGAACATCCTATGCGACTGCCTTGCCTTGGCAGCCAAACGCTTTGAATCCTTTCTCAGGGGCCCACTGAACCCCAGAATCGTAGCAGAGTCTGCAGCGAAGGACACACTCGGGTTCCTAAGTGTAGTGGAACGAGCACATCAGATACGTGACCAAGAAGGCGACAACGGCCCTTTGGACGTGTCAGAGAATGTGCGGGAGGACATGGGGTGTAAAGCCCAGAATGGCCTGCTGGTTCTACGAAGCCATAGTGAGACCAATAATCTCATATGGGTCAATCGTGTGGTGGCATAGAGCTGCCACTAGAGTGAATGGCAGCAGTCTAGCCAAAGTACAAAGACTGGGGTGCCTACTCATAGCGGGGGTGACGAAGATAACACCCACCGTCACCATGGAGAAACTGTTCGATCTAGTTCCCTTCTTGGGACTACAGTCAGAAGATTATATATAAGGGTAGTGGTTGGGGAGGGGGAAGGTATATGGCCGTATCTTCGTTCAACGTACTTTAACATATCGAGAATCGAGTTTGGCAACTAATTAGTTGAAATCTACTCGTAAGTTTTTTTCTTAATCCGAGGGCACACACGGTCACTGCGGCCACACACGAGCCTATCGTAACTATGTCCCTTACTTAATAAAAGAAGTCGTGCATACCAGCCCCCTTTAGGAAGCCGAATATGTCCTTCGGTTTGCATTTGGATGAACACCTGGGGAAAATAAACGTTCGTAGCGCCCGGCTGCCAAACCAGTCGCACAGGATGTGCTCTGCCGTTTCGTCCTCCTCACCGCACAATCTGCACTCAACCACCTCAGAAATGCCCGTCTTGTCGAGGTGGTACCTAAATGGGCAGCGTCCAGTGAGAGGAAGCTAGTGCGGACTCTTAGATCCTGTCTGGAGAGTATTAGCATTGCCTTCGCTCTTGACCAAGAATGATGAGCCTTTTCGCCTTAGTCGTGGCAGGTGATGCCAATGGGCGCGATTCCCCTGTGTCAATTCAGGCGACCTTTCGTCACTCCGAGGCTCAGCCCCGATGTATCTAAGCGTATATCTCCGTTCGTTTGCAGAAAACAAAAAGTAGGTATGAATTGCTCTAAGTCACTATGACTCAATTCAGTTATGCGGTTACTCTGGAATTTTCAGAAATGTTAACTAACTATGAATTTTTTCACACGTTGACTGTTATATCTGTTGAACGGTCTTTCAGAAGAACATGTATGGAGAGCGATACATAGGTATGGACCAGTTGAAAATACCTTGTGAGTTTGATTGAGAAAATAGAGAAAAATATCAAACAAAACAATAAAACGTTCAGTGGCAAATCAGCGACTTCAAAAGCGATTACTCGTACATAATGAAATGAGCATTCGAAACCGAATTACAACCTTCACTACAACAACTCGACAGGCCATTCGGTTGACAGGGAAACCGTTATTGAAGAGACTGCCACTTGCAGAGCTACCAAAAATGGAACGGGGACGACTGCAGCCGAGACACAACGCTCGGAACAGTACGAGGACACTGATGCGGAAGGGCGCAACGCGAAATTTAAATCAGGGAATCAGTACTTGTCCATTTCGCTCAGAAACGTAAAGGACTTGGAAGCAAAAACATCCACGTTGCCACAAGAGGTGAGAGATTGTGCGCTCTGGAGAAGAATCGTCCTCAACGTGCATTTCACGAAGAACAATCAGCGACCGCATTCCCTCCATGGCCCTCAATGACACCCCTCTTCACTCAACAGGTTGGCTCGCACTTTCTGGGACTCGACAGCGTTCTTGAGCGAAAATCAATGCGCTTTATTGTCAGTGAATCAGCTTCTTAAGTAAAACGTTCTTTTGCCCACGGAGAAATGATAGCCCTCAGTTGACACTCTTAAATCCCTTATTAGGGTTCACATTTCAAAACGAAGGAAACCAATATCTGGTGCGACGCATCACACAACTGTCCTCCGCTCCACGAACTCATGGCCTTATCTACTAATCTCATCTATTTTCTATTCAGTTCATTTCAACAATCATAAATTCACGTCTTACGTAGAAAGTGGTAGCGCTCAATGTTCCGGAATTATTGAGGCGCTACCACGTAAGTCACGACCATCAGTGCAAAGGTGGTACTGTAGAACTGTCAACTCAACGTAGGTTGATTAGCCATCCTGAATAATACACCTCCACTTTTGGCCATGGGGATTCCAAATCTGCAATGTCCGTCCGCCGTCCAGGCCGTATTTGGCCAAAGTGGTCAAAAAAAACCCCGTCGTTTCGCACAAAAATTCTAATTGGTATCTAGTTGTGCCTGCCCACTCGGCAATCCGATCGGACGAAACCCCTAGTTATTACGGATAAAACGGGGGTTTAAAAAATCAGATAAAAACAAAATTTTGGCAGTTTTATCGCATGTACGTTGTGTTTGGTGTCGTTCTGTTTGTAATTTTGTATGCTTAGTGGAATGGGAAGGGTCACAAAAGGTCTAGACGGAAAACCGCGTAATCACAGTAAACATTGAACTTGAAGGAACTAACTTCCTTGACAATATAGCGTTATCGTTTCATCCTGGCCTGCACTCTGCCTCCCGTCTCACTCCAGCCCTGCACTTCGGCCCGTCGCGTCGTACCAATTGCCTTCAGCCGTCTAGAAAATGCCAATTTTCGTCGTTCTGCAGCAGTCAGGTCATGTTACGTATAGTTAACTAGTATTTTTCCACTGAGGATAGGTCCCAATCGTGATGTGCAAGAGAATAAACCGTTGTGTTTCAAATTGCAGCGTTTTTCTGAAAAGGACGGAGGTTTTGGGATCATTGGTTTAAAACTGAACGGCGAAAACATGAAGCGACGGTAGTTGGGATTCAAGAATTTCTGGGGTTGCTCCTTATTACGTCACGAGCCCCCCCCCCCCCCAAGATATTTTGAGACTGGTAGTATCGTATGAGCGGGAATTATGCGGAAAAAACTCCACTAAAATCGATTTTCTTCAAAACGTGTAATTTATTGTGCTGCTTTCGTCATCTTTCTGTCGTTCTATGTGTAGTTATCCATTCAAACAATGTAATCAAAATCGGTGGAAATAGTTCGTGTTTTGATCGCAATGATAACTATAGTTAGTTTGGGGCCGATTTTCCTCATACTCCTCATACACTCATTTTGACGTCCCACGATGAATTACATACACACAGCTCACTTTCTCAAATACTGTTTTTCGGGCTCATTAGCCTTTGATCCAAAGAAAACTCAAAATGCCCATCGTAGAGCTAAGGAAAGTAAAAAGGGACGCACCATTCACAACCCCCAGAGCCAATTCTGAAAGATAAAACAGCGCGAAGCGTCCGAACACAGACGGAAAATTAATCTGTAAGAGGAATCTGATTTGGAAGTAAAGAACATCGTTATCTACGACTTTAAGGGATCACAGATACATTGAATGAACGAGTACTTTCGCATAAACAGAGAAAGACAAGGACTATGAATACCCTCCCTGACGTACAAATTAACAAAACCTCGTGCAGTCACTCAGGCGGTACAACAGATTGTAGCAAAACAAATAACTACACAATCCAACACGTGGTAAATTGATTCAATAAAACTCAAAATACTGTTAATACTTTAAACGTGAAAGTTAGAAAAGAAATAATCGCAAAACGTGTAAGTCTATATGGGAAGTCCGTGGGAGAGAAGAACTCAATCTTTATACCTTTTTAAGAGATAATCGCAAGGATAATGACAGGCCAAACAGTTTTCCATCTTCAACACGTACCTTCAACGATTAAAAATGAAAATATTAGCAGTATAATACTGTACTGCGGATTGGAAGTGGGGTATGTTGTGGGGAGACGCGTATTTGTCGCGCGACTGTTGAGGCATCTGAAATTGTAGTCTTTTAAAATGCGCGGTCGCGACGGCTACCTTTTTACTTTTGGGAAATCTTCAACCGGCTCAATTGCCACGAAATATGGAGTGGCATGAGCATCTAAGCCTGAAGGCAAACAAAAACAAATCGACAGGGTTCATATTTTTGTGTGCGTCAATCTGCCCCCCTTTCAAGTAGTACGCATTCGAAATAGATTATTCGAAAATAGTCCGCTAGTTAAGCGCGAAAGTCCATTGAGAGCCTTGTAGAAGGTTTTGATACCTTTCACATTGGCCAAGCCGAATCTTTAAACTGGCGGACTATGGGAGACCGCCCATTCGAATGGTGAGGAGTGGCGTGGAGGGAGGTGGTAGTGAGGATGGGATATCAAATATAATTTCAACTCTTTACATTTTGAATGAAATCAATTTACATACGAACACGGAGTTCAATTTTTTTCATGAAATAAACGAAAAATAGGAAAACGAAGTTCATTTCGTTACGAGCAATTGTTACGAACCTAGAGTTGTTGACAGAAATCTCAATCGGTTACGGAAAAAGGTCGATTTCTTCAGGAAGAGACTCAATTCGTCGTCAGGAAAATACGAAAGTAAATGCGAAAAAATTTCAAATTGTTGCGTTATGAAAAGTTTCTGCAACCGATCAATGATCGATTTCCTGAAGAAAAATTTCGATTTATAGTGAAACAAACGAAAAATCGAACGCGTAATGAAATAATGCTGTTACGACAATCTCAACCAAATAATTAACATTCCGTAAACCAAAATGTCAATTAACGCAGAATCGCGATTTTCAACGGAAAACGTCATCTTACTACAGCAAAATCTTCATTAGTTAAGACAAAATTACTTCGCACTCGAAACTGTTTGTTTCTTTCCGCGGGAAGTTTCTGATTTGTAGCGGTGAAACCTAAAATCTCTAATCAATGAGGGAAATTCAATTTTCCGTGAAAAAAGTGCATTTAACGAAAATGTCGACTCGTTCAAATAAAATATCAAGTTGCTGAGAGATCTGAGTTGGTTAACAGAAAAGAGAGGGAAAATCATGTAACAATCTCAATTTGTCACACGGATATTTCGGATTGTGGTAAAAAAAATCTCAAGTGTGCTCTCGAAAATAAAGACTGGGAGTGTTCATTCTGCAGCGCTACGTCATATTCGTAATTCGAACATTGGTTGAAGTATTTCTACGAGATTATCGTTCGAAATAAGTAAGACATTTATTCATTTTCTGAAGTAAGTCGCAAAACGAAGTCAAACACGCACCATGTTAACAATTTTACTTATGTTTTAACCTGGGTAACTCACGGAGATGCATTCCGCAGTCTGTAACATTCTATTCGACAGCAAACAAATATCAGAAGGTGAAATGATTTTTTTTTCAAATGAAACGCTGCAAGTGTGTATTTTGTGCCATTCGAAAAATAATATACAAACATCGCACACTAATGCGAGTCACTTGCGCTTTCAGATAAACGAGTGAAACGAAACTTCCCTAGAGGTGTACTCAAATCTTTAATCGATTTACACCTCCAGAGTCGAGTCTCAGTTATTAATGCAATAATCTCATAATTCAACATCACTCAGTCGTTGTGCACCAACTAATATTATACAACATGTTGTAGAGTAATACGACTTTTGAATCGAAAGGGTTATTTAACGGGAGTGTTAGCGCAAACCGCAATGAATCGTCATGGAATTGACGACCATCGGTAAGTCCAAATGAACCCTAGTATTGATGTGACTAGTTTGACGAAAGTAAGCTGCTTTTTAACCTTCTTTAGTGCCCAGCAGAAAACAAAAATGTCGAACGATTAAATTAATGATAATCGCGGAGTGTCCTCTCAGATTTGCATCGTGAACACTGACCCTGCGAATGAAAAGAAAATGCTCACAATATCGTCTTTGGCAGTTTTGCAACCAACTTCAAAAGTAAAAAAATTAATTCGCTTCTTCTTGCTGAGCCACTATACAGCTACAGTGCAACAGTAATAAATAAAGAGGGTGTAAAAGAGAAAATACGAAAAACGAGTTTTCTCATAAAATAAAAAATTGGGCTTTTTACGACGCCTAAACGTATTTTGGACGGACGAGTAGTCATGCGCACTTCACGATTTTTTAATTAGGATTATATGGGGTCGTTAACGGTAAACATTTCTTTACGACGATTAAAAAAACTTGGATTATGACAATTTTCACGGGAGTGGAATTTTAGGCTCACAAAAGATGAAAATCGCCTTTTTCGCGGTTTTCTGAAACTGTCGTCGATCAGCAGACCATGGTTTGAGGCGATCCTTAAGTGTAAAAGCGATGTCAACGTACTGGGCAACGCTGTCTTTCTTGCCTGATGATGTGGATTGCGGACGACTCGCAGACATAACCAATCAGAAATGAGGATCGAAGGCCAATCGTCAATTGGGCCTTTGGGTTATGCGAGAATAGAGGGAGAAAGGATGGGTTGAATGGGAGAAAATACCACCCTATACGAATGGGCATTAGATAAATGGCAAGCGAGATGGGAACGGCCGTAAACGTCTTGAGCCAGAGCTGAGTTGAGGACGAGCCAGTTCCTTGTGGTACATGGCGACGTCAATGCGAGGCTCCACTTCTTTTCTATCAAAGATTCACCATACTGCGCGTCTTGCATCTCCAGTGCGAAGGAAACAACGAATCATGTGCTGCCCAATTGTAGTTCCTAAAACAGTGAGCGACGGTTGTTGGAAGAGCAGCGAATCCTTTCAGTTTTGACTGCTACTAAGCAACGTTATAACCGTATGAAAAAACACGGCCACAATTAATCCTTCTCTTTAAAACTTGCCACCCAAGTAAATAGTTAGATCGGGTGGGATGCCGGATTGAGAACTTCTCCCAGGTAGTACGTATTTCCCAGGGTTTGGAAATGACACTTTATTGCCCCATGTAGAAAACTATAATATTCACTATGCGTGTCAAGTCAACCAATAACGCAAGAAAACACCCCTAAGTGAACCCGTAAGGTCAAGGAAGTAAAGGACCAATCCCTTCCCTTCGCAGGTACAGAACGGACACGAAAGACTCTGCCCATACAACATGGCCTTCGACCACCGAAAATATTCCACTGAAAACCATCTGCCCCTTCAAATCTTCCCTTTAAAGCCGCTGCGTTAACGCTAGGGCCTCGTCAGATGTTCCGCCAGTCACAGTCCATCGTTGAGCGAACGTTTGAGAATTACATTGTGAAGATACGTCGAGGGTTATGAACAAGTTTTTGGTCTATTCCTCTTACACACTTTTAAATAGTTTGACAAGATTATGGATAGGTAACGGTTTATGTTGCCTACACAGGGCCGACAGTGAAGGGCTTCTTTTAATGCCTTCCAGTCAACAAATAGATACAAATTGAAAGAGCAGCTTGCAACAGGATCGCAGTAGCATACAAAGGACAGACACCACGTTGCTCGGTCATTGAGGGGAAATATCCGGCGTGAAACACAACTTTCCTCAACCCCTTGCTAATTCCGTGATATATTATTTGGCATCTTCGTTAAATGCATTTCTGCACTAGTTGGCTGAAAGCCGAATTTTTTGAAAATGTTTTGGTCCGATGCATTTTGACTCATAACCCTGTTCTACGGACGGATATAGCTAAGAGTACAGGTTGCTAGAAGACATTTCGCCAAGTTGATCAAATGTCGTTATCTGTTTATTGTGAGAAGCTCTAAATATCTGGTGCGTTGCAACAAACAACTTTCCTTAGCTCTACGTCAGTTCACTTTGTACATGGCTTTGTCTACCTAATCAGTTCATTTGAACTTAGTCAAAAAACACTTCACGGCAGCAGAAAGATGTAGCGCTTACAGTTCCGGAATTTATTGTGCTGCTCGTACTCATTCTAGAACCATTACTGAGCAATTGTTACACAGATAATTAATGAGGTTGTAATCACTGTGATAACTATAGTTAACTTTCGGTGGATTTTGCCCATACCCTTATTTTTGCGTCCCATGGTAACCTGTAGGCTAGACATCAAGTTTCAGCTGATTTGGTACGGCGGTTTTCTCTAAAAACTGCGCTAAAATCGATTTTGTCGAAAGTTTTGGTAATTTATTGTGCTGCTCTTGCCATTTTCACACAAATGGGAATTTCATGGTATAAGTGCCATATTGAGAGCTATCAATATACAAAATTTAATCAAAATCGTTAGAGCCATTTTTGAGAAAAAAATATTTGGTGTTTTGATCACTATGATAACTATAGTTAAATTCCGGTGGATTTCGTTTAAACCCTTATTTTGGCGTCCCATGGTGACCTGCGGACGAGATGTCAAGTTTGAGCTGATTTGGTACGGTGGTTTTCTCTAAAAATCGTTCACGGACACACAGACCATTTACCCAAATAGTGTTTTTCGGACAAAGGGGGGTCTGAAACGTAAAGATCTGAAGAAAACTCAAAATTTTTTTTTCAGCCGATTACATAACTTTCCTTTCTACTTCGTAGAGCCAAGGAAAGTAAAAAGTTTAACAAAGAAGGGTTTTTTGGTACAGTTTGGTTGTTAGCTTCGCTCGACCGCCTGTAGGAGTGGAGTTATACAGTGAATGACATGAACATGAAGTTATACAGGTATAAACTAGTCCAAGACACCTTACCTCTTTTTCCAAAAGTTAAAAAAAAAAAAATCTTTTTGCGTCACATAGAATCAAACGGAGTTGCGGAAAGTTGTGTGTGTAATCCCACCCGATTTTTGGCATGAATGGAATGAAAGTTAAAAAAAAACAACGAGTTTGATAGTTTAATTAAAGACGATTACTATCCACAGAGGCTCCGAATGTGTGGCCAGCGGCCGCACACGCGCTTTTGAACTGTTCGTACCAGAAAATCCGAAAATATCGTCGTCCAGTCGCTTCAGTGATTAGTAGTTTGTGCATTAACACAAAAGTAGGTCTTGACCTTCCAAATATCGGAAAGCCGCTTCCACTGAATCCTCTCGATACGGGGCGTTATCGAAATCGTCCACGTGTAATACTGAGAAATGTCAGTTCGGACGCGCGATGGCAGCCTAAGATGCGGAGGCCGTAGGTGCGGTTCGATCGCGAAATTTGCTCTACATCAAATTACCCCGAAACCACGCGTTAACGGGAGTATTGCCGAGGTTGTACCCGTTGGTTTTCGCTGGTTGGTGACGTACTGTGGGAGAGCGCTTTCCGAGTAAAGGTTGAATTGGGGTTAAATAGAAGGTGAAGTGGGGAGCTGAAAAACGCCAATTCACAGCAAATTGATGTTAACCTGTTGATCTAAACAAAACGTTGATTTTTTACTAACTTGGCGAATTCTTGGAGGATAATCCTCTTTAAATCAAACTTGACCATACTCCTTGCCTGACACTTCTAAAACGTATTTGCATAACAGGCTGGTGTTAATTTGTATGAAGACTTTTACTGACGTAAGAAAATTAATCTGATAACGATTCGCTGGATCGTGTTGGTGGATGTAAGAGAAATAAACGTGGACTCACCTTGATTTTTGGCGTGAGTGCAGACAATGGACACGATACAGAGGACTATGAGTGTTGTGCCCCGATGGACCATAGCTTGATATCCTGCAAGAAAACAACAAGCAACGTAAAATAGAGCATTCGTTAGAAAAAAAAAAGTATTAAAGAATTGAAGCACGAGAGCCTCGAAAAATCGGAAGGTGACAGGTTAGTGCGTGAGTTCACATAATTTTCTACAGAACCATCACACAACGTTTCAGCGATTATGGACGAGCAACTTGATTTTCACTCGACTTGAGGGTCACCACACAAATTGGCGCGTTTCGAATTTTACTGTGCTGCTTCAACTTATGTCACAACGTGTATTGAGGGATCAATTCATGCGATGATTATTATTTTGGTTTATTATTCATTCTGAATAATAACCATATGTTTTCGGTCACGAAAAATTTTTTACAACCCCCCCTCAAAATTTGATACTTTACGTTTCAAGACTTGGAGATTCCAAATTTGCAATGTCCGTCCGCCGTCCCCCGTCCGGGCCGTTTTGTGCCGTTAACGTGGTCTAAAAAATTCGTTCTTTCGCCCAAAAATCCGATTTGGTATCTAGTTGTGCCCGCCATCTCGACAATCCGATCGGATGAAGCCCGTGGTTGTAATGGGCAAAAAACGGTTAAAAAAATTAACGAAACGCAGTAGAACGCGGGAGCTACAGCGTTTCGTCGTTTGAACTTCCTCCCTCCCCGCCCGTCACATTAAAAAAGCAACCGCGCTCGAGGCGCCTCGAGCCCGCCTCCCGCTCGCTTACCTCCCAACTCCCCTTTCGCCTCGGAACGGGTGGGTTCACTTTGAGCGCCCCCTTTCCAATTTCCCCGATGGGGCAAAATCATCAGACGTTTTGTTTCCGTAGTTCCATTGTAGCCAGGACATGTTTCGTATGGTTTACTAGTATTCGATGGGATGGGGGAGCACTAATACTAGGTCAAGCTGTTCATGAGAATAATAAACCATTGTGTAATAATTTGCGGGGTTTTTTCAAGTTTGTGTGTTACGGTTATTGAATAATGGGGGAAATACCACGTAAAACGTTAGTGATGAAACGACGTTTGGATGAATTCAAGAATTTCTGAGCGTGCCCCTGACTACCTTAAAACACTATTAAATATAGGAAGCCCATGGCACTGTTACCGTGGCTTATTTTAGAACGTAATAGCGGGATGCACCAAGATTCTTCGTAAGTGTTGATGATTTATTGTTCTGTTCTCGTCATTTCCCACAAATAAGAATGCAATATTACCTTTATGTTGATTGGAACTGTGCACACGCGAAATTACACGAAACCTCGTTAAAGCAGTTTTTGAAGACAAAAAAAAATGTGGTGTTTAAATTACCACCAACCTACCTCTGGTTAGTTTTGCGCCAATTTCGTTCGTAATCTCATTCTGGAGTCTCATGTTAACCTGCTGAACGAATATTAAGTTTCAGCCGTTCTCTCTTAATCGCCCTCACACACAGACTGTATTTTTTGAACTTCTGAAACTCTGAAGAAACGCCAAAAAACATTTTTTCGACCGACTACGTAACCTCACTGCCTAACACGTTGGAACATGGTAATAGAATGTACCATAAATAAGGCATTATTTGTTTGGTATAAACGCATCAAATTGAAGTATTACTAATTAATTGTTGGTGAATTTTAACCAAATGGTTGTGCACAAATGAAAAGGCCTACCATAGAAGTTGGCTGCTGTCTGATTCTCATCTTAACATGGTCGAAGCATCAACCGTATCAACGTCGGTGACACGGCCGTCAGTTCTTGACCGTGGTATAAGGACAGTAGGTAAGAATAGGACCAGCCACGTCAATACATTAGCTGGAAGAACGATGGAGCTTCTGACGTTCGGACTGAGCTTTGTCCCAGTGGCAAACCCTGGATAGACGCAAGCGACGATGCTGTAGATGTTGATCAGAAGATTTTGAAGAATTCTGCTTTTCGCTCACGTAAAGATTTCACGATATTTTCTCAGCTGCGGATACGGAGCATACTTCTCTGACACTACTTGCGACGGTGACGCCCTTTAATAGAGAAGTTACAAATGGATCTTCCTACGCTGGCGGACAGCAACATGAGCTCGGAGAAGATGTTAAGTGCAGCTAATGGAGTGAACAGCGGGGGGGGGGGGGGCGTCTCGAACTCCACGGAGAAGAGGGACAGGAACCCAACTCCGTCCTTAAATAAACACTCGGTTTTATTCCGCTCAGACTTTGGCTCTTCTCGTTTCAACTTGTATAATTTTATCGTGATAACGGAACCTCCTTAAGGCCGCGAAGTACGCCACACTGAAAAGGTTCCGCGAATAACTTCAGACATCGTTGTTCCTGTAGCCCTCTGATCTCTCGCCTGTCACGCCGACGCTTAGCTTCCAAGCGTCCTCCCACGCGTGTGCTGCACTCACCACTCGAGAAAAATGCCTGTTGACCACACAAAGTTGTGAAAAGCCATTTTAATGACAAAACGGATTTGTACTACATTTGAATCGCACCGATTTCGAAGGTTAGGTCATCAGTGACAGGAACGCAATTGAATAATTCCAAGATAGTGAACGACCACGAAAAACAGTGAACCATAACAGTGAAAGATCGATCTCAACTATCACCACTGACAGGAAAGCTGGACGACAGTGTGTGCTGATCAACAACAGCTAGGAAGAAGAAAGACGGTAACCACAGGAGGAGGCTACAATTATATCAGGGAAGGCCGAAAGGCTGATACGAGGTCGGAGAATGACCGAGGTTGTTGAACGGAAGAAAAATGAGGTCATGAGTTGAGGAAGGGAAGGAAAAATCCATGGGAAAAGTTTGTGAGACATTCGTGATCAAGCCATAGGAGAATAAACGAAGTTCTGCCCAATTTACCTATTCTTCACCAAACCGCCACTACAATTGGTGCAGTCGGTTTTCGAGCACCTTCAGGTAAAGTATCGCACAAATTTGGTAACTAATATATTTATTAACCATTGACATTTTCCGAAAGACGTTGTATGTGGTCCTCGTGTTCGATAAATTTACTTGCTACTCCGCAGTAACTTAACTTCATACGTATTCGTCGCCCCCTCGTTCCTTGAATATTTGATCGAATTTTCCGGGGATTCGCTCAACTCTCAAAAAAAATATCTGGTGCGTTGCAACACACAACTTTCCTTAGCTCTACGTCAATTCACTTTGTACATGGCTAATTCTATTTAATCAATTCATTTATCACTCAGTTAATTTGAACTTGGTCAAACAACGCTTTACGGCAGCAGGAAGCTGTAGCGCTTACAGTTCCGGAATTTATTGTGCTGCTCGTACTCATTCCAGAACCATTAGTGAGCAATTGGTACACAGATAATTAATGAGGCTGTAAACACGAATTTTTTGAAGAAGGATAGTAATTACTTTTGCAGAGCTAATGGGTAATAACTGTTAGAACTGGTAGTAAGCGAAACGACAGTAGTTGAAGTTCAGGAATTTCTGGAGTGAGCCCCATGTACCTCATGAGCGTTGTTAAACACTCACCTTCTAGGTATATAATTGGACTACAATACCGAATTTTTTTAACATTCTACAAGAATTCCAGCGGAGTTTATAAGGCAAAAACTGCGCGAAAAACGCTTTTGGTCGAAAATTTTGATAATTTATTGTGCTGCTCTCATCATTTCCCCACGAATGAGAATTTTACAGTATCATTGCCTCATTGAGAGCTATCAATATAAAAAATGTAATCAAAATCGTTAGAGCCGTTTTTGAGAAAAAAAATTTGGTGTTTTGATCACTATGATCACTATAGTTAACTTTCGGTGGATTTTGCCCATACCCTCACTGTTGCGTCCCATGGTAACTCGTAGGCTAGACATCAAGTTTCAGCTGATTTGGTACGGTGGTTTTCTCTAAAAACTGCGGTAAAATCGATTTCGTCGAAATTTTCAATAATTTATTGTGCTGCTCTCGTCATTTTCCCACAAATGGGAATTTTGTGGTATATTTGCCTTATTGAGAGCTATCAATATAAAAAATTTAATCAAAATCGTTACAGCCGTTTTTGAGAGAAAAAAAATTTGGTGTTTTGATCACTATGATAACTATAGTTAAATTCCGGTGTATAACTAAGGGTATGAACAAAATCCACCGAAAGTTAACTATAGTTAGCATAGTGATTAAAACACCAAAATTTTTTCTCCAAAACGGCTCTAACGATTTTGATTAAATTTTTACTTTCCGCTACCCGAAGGGAAGGAAAGTATAGTAATCGGCCCAAAAAAAAAATTTGAGTTTTCTTCAGATCTTTACGTTTCAGACCCTACTGAGTCTAAAAAACCTAATTTCGGCGCGTGGTCTGTGTGTGTATGTGTGTGTGTGTGTGTGTGTCTGTAGTTCGATTTGCGGGAGAACGGCTGATCCGATTGAGCTGGTTCTTTTTTGGTTTTGTTCGTTATTTTTTGTAGACACCAAAATAAGGTTATGGACGATTTCGGCCGATGGGAAGGGGGTGGGGGAACGAAAATGTACCAAAAACTAGGGTTTTTCGCATTTTTCTCGAAAACGGCTCTAACGATTTTGATTAAACTTTCAAATTATCTTCTCCTAATCAATACCTAACTTTTCTTCTCTATACATATCTCCATGAAAATACGGTGAACGGAGATAATGACCTATGAAGCAAACATAGGTTTTTAAGCTTTTGGCAAAATGACTTCAACGATTATCATCAAACTCTCAGGATATTTTCGAATAGTTAATACCTACATATTGTTCTCAATAAATGTTCCTCTGAAAGTCCATTGAGCAGAGATAAAAATGAAAATGTGTTGAAAATAACGTTTTTTCGAACATTTCCGAAAGTTCCAGGGTAATTTTTTCACCAGATGTGATAAATCCTAATGAAGTGTCTTTTAGTCACCCATACCAACATTTTGTTCTCCATAACTATTTCTGTATATATATGTTGCACGGAGATATAAGCCACGTTAACTCAGAAAAGGAGATTTGTCGAATATTAATTTATCGGTATTCGTATTTTCTCAAAAACGGCTCAAACGATTTCGATAAAACTTTCGGAGTGCTCTCAGCTAACTAGTCCCTACATTTTGTTCCGTATAAATGTTCCTGTAAAAATGCGTTGAACGAAGATATAGCGCCCGCATGTGTAGGTGGTGTTCGAACTTAAAGGGGTGGCGGAAAGTAGTGTGTTGCTACGCACCAGATATTTTATATTGATAGCTCTTGATAAGGCAATTATACCGTAAAATTCCCATTCGTAGGAAAATGACGAGAGCAGCCCAATAAATTATCAAAATGTTCGACGAAAAGCGTTTTTTAGCGCGGCTTTTTTCTTATAAACTCCGCTGGAATGTTGGTAGAATGTTAAAGAAAATTGGTATTGTAGTCCAATTCAATACCCAGAGGTTGAGGTGTTTAAAACCGCTCATGAGATACATGTGGCTCACTCCAGAAATTCCTGAATTTCAACTACCGCCGTTTCGCTTACTACCAGTTCTAACAGTTATTACCCAATATCTCTGCAAAAGTGATTACTATCCTTCTTCAAAAAGTTCGTTTTTACAGGCTCATCTGTGTACCAATTGCTCAGTAATGGTTCTGGAATGAGTACGAGCAGCCCAATAAATTCCGGAACTGCAAGCGCTACCGCTTCCTGCTGCTGTGAAGTGTTGTTTGAGCAATTTCAAAGAAACTGAGTGATAAATGAATCGATTAAATAGAATTAGCCATGTACAAAGTGAATTGACATAGAGCTAAGGAAAGTTTGTGTTGTAACGCACCAGATATTTTTAAAACATTAATATTCGAATTTTGAATTAACCACATCTTAGCTGCGAGCTACTCACTAAGTTCGGAGACAACGCCTACTCAGTTACGGGCAGGCTATAACCCATCATCATATACAGGGAGGCAGCCGAAGCTGTGGGACCAATGGCAGTTGTCACACGAGCCCATTGGGGGGGGGGGGGGCGCACAGTGCCCCTGCCATCGCTGGTACCCAATGCCTCACCCCCCAGGGTTTGGAGGAGGGTGCCTGGTCGGGGATCTATTATGCCCGACCACGATGACAGTCCGTGGGTGGAATTGGAACTACCTAATCGCCCGTTTTCCCCTTTTCTTTCTTCGAGGATGCCTTATTTCCTCCTGTTTTCCGCTTTTCACGCTGCACCCCCCCCCACCCCACCCCCTCCATCGCAATACCACTTCGATAATAAGTCTATCAACCCACCATTAAAATTCTCACATTGAGACCGAACGTTTTTGAGAAAAACCTGGAAACTTCCTTTTTTTCTGGTGTCGGTTCTTCGTTTCCTCGCCACACGACTAGAAACGTGGCATGACGCCGCAAACGTCACGTTTGAACGCGACAACGAATACAACGCAAAAAGAGGCCAATCGGTTCAGCACCTTAACCTTCGAAAGAAACTATTATACGACTTCCCAATTGGTAGTTGAGAGAGAAAAAAAAGCGCAGAATCGAAAAAAGAATTACGACGACTCTTAAAAACCCCGATGCAATTTTATTACGACAAACCCTTCGGGGCTTTTCACGTGAGAACTGTTCGTACGCACTAAAAACGACCTTTATCGCGCTCCTCCTTCCTAGTTCCCAGTTCCCTGAAGGGTTTTTCAGAGTTTACTTGACATCCTTACGCAAGTAAACTTGATCACTCTTCACAGAGAAAACAATTAATTCGGAAACAATCAACGTTCAGCCTAAACGCGGTGGTCATATTGAGGAGCCAAAGCTAACAATGCTACCTACATCAAGCGCAGAACCAATACACATTCAGTTCACGGTTCTGCTGTTGATTTCATTGTCATAGTGGTTGGGCTACGGTAATACAGTCTATTTTTCTCAATTTTGCATTTATTAGTTCTTTTTTTATCGGTCATTTAATTTCCCCCTTGTGTTGGACAATAGGATCTGCCTACAAGGCGCGCAGGCCTGATTGAAGGATTTGTTGTACTTTTAGTATTTTTGGACATCATTAGATAGTGGAGTGGAAGAAGGAATGAGCTGAGCTCCGCGTTTCCCCACAATCGGGTATTGAAATAAATGATGTCTCCATTAACAAAACGCAGTAAAGTAGTTTCAGTGCTGTGAAGAAGAGGGATCATCGAAAGACAATTATTGTCTCGCACGTTCATCAATGACGGGATAGCCAGCCAGCCATCGCACAGCGATGCGCTTTTATTCGCAATTTCTTTCTCTACCCCAAAATTGGTTCAAACTGGTAGGACCGGAGTTGAGAACCCACAGGAAATACCGGCCAATAATATGCAGTTCTTCAAAGCGAGCTGTATTTATCCTTTAATTGCAGGATCCAGCGCCACTTTATTGAGCCTCTCTCATCCCGTTTTCCCTTCAATTTGGATGATACTGAGGTGGAACACAAGAAAACTCGCTGGCGAGACGTCAATTGAAACGAAACGTAACCCCGCTGAAATAAAAAAAGTTGGTAAGCCCCCTGAGGCTTAGGCGATTTTTGCCCTTTAATTACGCATTAATTCGGGAGGGATCGCGATAGGTGCGAAGGGGCTTTGATCTTGAGCCTTATCATGATGAAGGCCGTCGAATGAATCCCACCAACACTCCGCCGCTTTTATATCGGAACACGAAATTACGTCAAATTTTAATGATTTCATTAATTACAGGGGGCAGAATTCTCTTTTTGTAACACCGCAATTATATTAATTCCCCTGTAATTGAATAATCGCATCACCGCGCAACTCGCAACGCGTTGAACCTTCCGCTGAGCTGCTCGCGTTCGTGAACAACGGAGGATTTTCTTTAGTTCACATTTACCCTATTTCGCTGTACACGCCCCACCTGAACTCGCACGCAGCTTTTCTGATTAATCCGCGTATTTTCACGGATTCGCGCGAGAGTTAATTCGCTGTTTCCTTTAATGGGTATTCGCCGCAATATAATAGCACGTTGGTTTAATATATATCCAGTAACGCTGAAATGACATCAGACCAACCTATTTCCCCTTAGCTCGGGCTTAGCGCTTTCCTGCACCCCTCTGCGCAAAACTCAAAAATTATTTTCTGTATTGGCAGGAAAACACCATCAAAACCCTTTCGGAAAATAATATAAATAAATAAATTTCATCGCGCAATTCTCTACCAGGTTTGTACAGGGTTCATGTGTCGTCAACCCCAGACACACCTTATCGCTAACCAAAATAAGTCCACATTACCTCATTCATGTAATTTTTAACGCATCTCCAGTTGAGGTTAAAAACTTTAGGGCCCTATCCAGGAATAGTTTTGAGAAGGTAGTGAGTACATGGCTTTTAAACTTAGGAATGCAGCAATCTAATGAGATTCTCAAAAGTATGCACGCATAAGCCCCCCCCCCCTTCACGTTTCCTCATTTATTCAATGTATTTTGGTTTCTTGAAAGTTAGTGAATCGATGCATAAACTGACCAATGTGCCAGATCTCCGTATGCGATGCGGATGCGGATTGTTGTTCGGCGCTGAAACGCAGAGTCTGATTATTTTTCTGTATAATAATTAACCTTAGATTATTTATTCTTATTGTGAGGCAGCACTCTTGCACGTCGCCACGGGCTCCTGCCTAATGGCGTGCAATTATTATTCGCAGTAGCACCCTTTTGACATATTCTTTCATTTATTATAATTTTGCAAGAAGTTGTGTGTACGTTGATATGTACTTCTCATGAATAAACTTTTCAAATTCAATTGAAAAATTATTTGGAACGTACGAAATCGTGACAATTGCGATACGTTCAAAATCGACGAAAAATAAAATATCTGGTGCCACGCATCACAATTCACTCAGTCCCACGTACATTCGGACATTTAGATAGTACATTGTGCTTCTGGTCCCTACTGAAACGCCGTTAACCATAATTCCCTTCCTAAACCGCGTAAGTGTTATCGTTTTGTATTTATAGTTCCGTTCTTCATTCGGCGTTCAGGGGTGCTGTGCCACACAAACAACTGTTTTTTGCAATTTCAGAAACTTTTCCGTTTTTTTAATTTCATTACGTTCAAATTGTCATTTATTTTCAAGATTTTAAATCGACCGTCGCTGGCTAATCCTGAATTTCCGGCTTCTCCCAGCGTCGTACAAAACTACTTGAAAATAAATGGTTATTCAGTTACCTCTAATTCTACCCGTTTCTCAAACACATTGGATTAGTAGATGAAGACACGAAAAACCGGCGAAAGTACCAGATATTTTAACAAGTTTGCTGAAATCGTAAGAAGACAAGTCGAAAAATGACGTCCGACAGGTATGCCACTATTTCCAAAAGACCGATTTGCACTAGGGCTGGGGGGTCAGCGGGGACAAATCTGGGCCTTTAGGTTCTAGGTATATGGTGGAGAACTTGGCAGCACTGTCGGTTCCAGCTGTGAAACGAGTGGCTTCCAGTTACAGTTAGTAGGTGAAGATGTAGCAATAACCAAAAAACTACAATACTAGTTGTGCCCGCCTACTCGGCAATACGACCGGACGAGGTGGTGTTACAAATAGTTGTTACAGGTCAAAAATAGTTTTTAAAAAAATAAGCCAAACGCTCAATTTTGACATTTCCATTGCAATTACGTCGTGTTCGGTATCGTCACCAAGGATGGATCTCAGAAGTGCCAAAACTGCGTCCAAATGTAAATCAGGTAATAATAATAGTAGCAAACTGTACTACTTGAAGGAACTCGCAGGGCAGTGGCGAAAGATATCGTTTCTCCTCGCCCAGTTCTCATTTCTGCACTCCCTCCCGTCTCCCTCCAACCGCCCGTCAGTTCGACGCATTGCGTTGAGCCAGTTGCTCACCGTCGCCTACAAAATGTCAACTTATGCTGTTCCATTGGGGTCAGGACGCGTTTCGTTTAAAGTATTTTTCGATGTTGTATCGAATGTGATAGGTACAGGAAACTATTGGAAATATTGACTGAAACATAACTAATTCCATAGCTCTGGTAATATATAATTTGTTAGTTTATACGCACGATTCCTCATGATTTTCTATTTTTCAGTGATTCCAAGAAGTAATGAGTTGCTGCAGCCATTATTTGAAGCTACAGCAGAAGGGTATCGATTATTTTTAACTACCGCAGTAATTAACTTTCAATTTATTGTAGTAAATTACTTTTAAACGAGAAGCCGTTATTGCAGCCCCAAGTCGAAGAGAACACAAGTTCAGAGATGGGAAAACCCCCTTGCGAGCAATTCCTTCCGTTGTGTGGATGGAAGGAGGAGCTTGAGGTGGACTATGAAAAATAAAAAGAGGACTGTATTTACACTTTGATATAACGCAGCGAACAAGAGGACACAGTGTGTGTGAGAATTTAAGCGCGACTCAAGGGAGTCTCTGAATAGGTCAACTGGGTTGTACGAATGAGACCCAAGCGCGAGAGCTGAGACACGAATGTGTATTTCGGGTTGAGTCAGGGGAGAGGAGGTAACCCAAGTGGTGGGAAAGGAATATTCTGGAAAATCCGTGGTCGCCGTCGGAAATAAATTTCAAGTCCCTAGTCGGCAGGAGAAGTCGACTAAACGGGCAGTTCGGATTTCTACACAGCTACCTTCACAAGGCTTCGGGTCAGAAAGAGCTCGGCTGAATGCACCGGAGAAAAGCCCACACTCAAGATTTCAACCAACAAATTCGTCCTGCACCGAACACCTTCACTGCATGAGAAGCATCTGCTTAATATCTGTTTTGCGAACTTAGGGAGGAATGAGCGTTTTCCGTCGACTATGCGAAGACTACAAATTCCGCCAGTAGACGTAGAGCTGCGATGGTTTTCGATAGAAAGAACCCAAATTAGTCAATGAATTGTGAAGTGGTCAGCTCATGTTTATGATTCACTGAATATTATATGAATGAATGAAACGAAGAGGCGTCGAGACAAATAGCATCGTCCCTGGGGCGTTCACAGTTAACGATATTATACAGGTATCCAACTTAAATTATCACTGGCACCAAAATAGGACCTTCTTTGGGCCGAAAGGGAGAGAGCGAGCGAGGTGGTGGAGATGGCGGCAGCGTCTAGGGTGGAGGGGATAATGGCGGCCATTAGAGGAGAATTAATAACGTTAATTACAGGACTCAATGACAAGCCGATGTAAATCATGCGGAAGAAGGTTTAATAACCGGCGGCTTTTAAACGCGAGGCAGCGATCGGGCGAGTTATTACGACCGACAAAGGACCAGGGCCCTGGGAGAGCATTTCGACCTCCGGCCGAGCGAAGCTCAACGAGTCGCCAGATGCAGCGCGACTCGAAGCGACACGAAGCGACTAAAAGCGACTTCCGCACGCGAACTGGTGACAGGCGCCCGACGGCGACTTAAATCGGAGCCGCTCTGTTATTAGACCGCGTCCCGGTTGACGGCTTCGCGGCTCGGGAACCACGGAATTGACGCGTTAATTGCATCGCGCAGGTTTTTCTGCAAATAAAAGGTGACGGAACGTATAAAATGACCGGCTATTTAGCGAATTAAGGGGCCGAGTCTCGTCGAGTGCGTTGAGCGTCGCCATCGAAATCCACTTTTTATTTTTTTTTTTGCTCGACGTCCACGTCCATTTCAAAACCTCCGCCATAATACGTATGATTAACATTTTTGCTCTCAGTTTAATACGTTTCAATTGATGGGATTCTATACATCAGCGTCACGCTCGATCCACCTCACCGCAAAAAACGATTAAAAACTCCTCACTACTGATCGCTTCAATACGAACTGCCTGACATCAAAACAGATTTTACTTTCCGCTACACCTCTAGGCTGGAGCACACGTCCCACGTTGAATCTGCCCTCTAGTCCACACCAATACCATTAAAACCCCGCAAATTATTACACAACGGTTTATTATTCTCTTTGAACAGCTTGACGGAGTCTGACAGCTCCGATACCCATCCCATTCGATTCAGCATCGAAAAATACCAGTAAACCACACGAAACATGACCTGACTACAACTGAACGACGAAAACCAAATATTCCAGGCGCCTGTAGGCAATCGGCTCGACGTGGCGAGTCGAGCGAGCGTGCAGTCTTGATGAGACGTGGGGGAGGGAGTACAAACGATGATACGATTACGTTCGCTATAGTCATTGTCCCATTCACGTAGACGTTGGGCTTACCATAATTACTGTAATTTCACTATACGCAGTTGTGCGCGTCTGATACTCATTCCATTCGACCCGGGATCTAAAAAGACCTTAAAAACGCTGCCAAAAACGGCGAATTTGCGATAAAACGGCGTTTTTGTAAATTTGTTTATCCGTTTTTTCGCACATAACAACCATGGGCTTCGTCCGATCGGATTGCCGAGCAGGCAGGCACAACTAGACTATATGGCAAGAATGAACTTGAAAACCCAACTTTGTTTTTGACACGATAACAATACTTTCCTCACCCTTTGCGTAGCGGAAAGTAAAAGCTACTGGACCGATTTGGAAAATTCTTTTCGCCATTAGAAAGCTACACCATCGCTGAGTAGCATAGGATATATTCATTTCTAGAGAACATTAGAAATGCATTAGAGATTCGTCGCTACGCTACCTGTAACAAGCTTTGAATTCATTCATGTTTAACACAGTATAGTTAATGTGCACTAAGTGGCTAAAAGGCGGCCATGTCCTCATTTATGAGACAGTGGTTGAATTTGTAAAGTAGTGGAGGGGAATTTACCCCATGAGATTCCTCAAGATCAACAATGAGCAAATTAACCGAAGGAGACGTTGTGCGCTACTGCAGCCCCATTGCTGTCTCACATAACACAAATTTTGGGTTGATTTAGTTCAACTGGTCAATCGTCATCGAGCTACTCCTAATGTGTTATGTTTAACCGGCGGCGCACACCATGCACGTTGTCACTTCACGCACTCGCGGAAATTCTTGACGAGATTTCGATGTATTCGCAGTCTGACGATAGAATCGCGTGCCAATAATTGTTGAGTGGCGAATTTCGAAAGGAAATAATTACGAAGTTCGTTCCGATGCCCGCCCCAATGAATCGAATGGCCTCCAGCGGCGTTGAGATCACTCGTATCGTCGGTTTGGAGGTTCGCGTGATGAGACGCCCCATTGCAAGCAAGCCCATTGGTCAACGGCTGTGCTGAGGCTCACCTGGTGGTAGAGATGGAAGTGAAAGAGGTGGTGCGCAGAGAAGCAACAAGGCCTCCCAGGTGGAAAGTTTCTCATCCACCGAATCGCGTGATGAACGCTCGATTAAACGAGTAGATGTACAGTTAATACACTCGTAGCGTATCTTCGACTCCCTAGGACCACTCGCTATCAGTTCCGAACAACCGACATCCAATAACACCGGCACATCAGGCGCACTACGAGCCTTCAATGTCGTTTACTGCAGACCTGAAATCGATTTAGCCGTATACACACGAACTGCTCTGCACAGAGACGTTGAAAAAACACGACACAGTATTTATATGTTTCAATAATAGCTTTTTCTAGTTTCCTTAAAAAATATCTCCCTGGCAACTAATATCCGTTTCATTTTCCGTTATGCATTTTCTACAATTGCCCAAGAATTTCATTTGATGAAAGTTCGTTGTTGCATATAACGAGTTTCATTTTGAATATTTTACGGAGCGAATTAAACAAATTAAAACTAGAATTCGAAGAAGCGATTCATAAAGACAGAAACAAGTATGAAGCAGTTAGCTTGAAAACACATGTCAGCCAGGTTAGTCACACTAAGTGGAACTTTATTCACAACAGCGGAAATCACCGAGTATTTTGTTCAACAGAGCAATCCTTTTGTCAACTGTGTTCAGTTTCCGACAAGATACAAACCCTTCACTATCTTCAGCCTTTTAATCTCCATGTGTGTAGAAAACCGTTCATTAAAACCCCTCACCCTTTCTTCTCGACCGTTGAGGAGAAAAACAAAATACAGTTAGCGTTAATGTGTGAACCTGTGTGTGTGGGGGTGTGAGAGAGAGAACATCCTAGGAGAAAGCGGGTTGAGCCAGACCACTGGAAGAGCAGGTTCCTTACGGGACATGGCGACTTCAGTGCGCGGCTCCACTTCTTTTCTCTCAAAGACTCTCTCCACCCTGCACGTCTTGCGCCTCCTGCACGATGGAAACGAGAGACCACGTGCTGCTACATTGTACGAGTAAGCGACGGTTGTATGAAGAGCCGACTGCAACAATGAAAGCCTATAACCGTTTCGCAAAAAAAACGTGGTAACAGTTGATCTGTCCCTTTGAAACTTTCCACCAAGGAAATAGTCATATAAAGTGGTATACCAGATTAATAACTTCCCCGAGATGGGTACGGGATTCCTCAGATGGTCATACCTCTGTACAGTTAACAACATGGGCAACAGTACTCCACCGGGAAACTAGCTAAGACCAAAAACCTGCCGTACCTCCACAGTTGTGGATTCGATGGATGCTGAGCGAGTGACAGGCTTCTTACGTGATAACCTCCATGACAGTAGACCAACATAACTCACTCCGAGGGTTCAGGAACAGTCATTATGATAAGGAAACAGACCTGTGTGTGTGTGGGTGTGCGAGAGAGAATGAATGAATGAATTTATTTATCAACCAGGGAGAATTAGGGCCATGTGGCCCTCTCTTCCATTCTCCCTGGCTACATCACAGTTACATTGCCTCCTACATTCGTCGTAACTAATTATGCTATTTATGAGTACATCTCATTCACACCAAATAAATTACATTCATACCCTACTCACTAACACACTCGTCCATACATAAACACTAACCGACACATACAAACACTCACTTGGATATTCCTTCCCTTCTCCGCAGTGGATATCCTAATCCTAATAGTTAAAAAACACTTACCAAACAAAAAACATATAACGATTGGCAACAAACTATTTACAATGTAGGAGTGTGTGATGACTAAATAAATAATATTAGTATAAGGTCTAACTAGAACACAACAACGATACAATCTACTAGCTCTCAATTAATATTTTTTTAAACTTTTCTTTGAACACTTCTATCCTACCACACTTTTGAAACAGCTCTGCGTGCTCATTATGCATTTTTGTCCCTTGTACTACGAATGATCTAGCCAACATAGTCGTCCGATGAGCACCGTTCTTGCGCCGAGTATCGCGCTGTGAGAGAAACTCGAACGATTGGTAAAGATATTGCGGTCTACGATGTTTCAATACCTTGAAAACCAGACAGGCGATATGTAGCTTTTTACGTTCTCTAATCTTCAGCCATCCTAACCGCTTATAATGGGGTGTAACGTGCTCGTCCAGGCGCAGTTGCAAAACAAACCGTAGAGCCGCG
Source organism: Pachypeltis micranthus (assembly GCA_020466155.1). NCBI lineage: Eukaryota > Metazoa > Arthropoda > Insecta > Hemiptera > Miridae > Pachypeltis > Pachypeltis micranthus. The sequence continues at coordinate 76,352,901 of CM035768.1, read as the reverse complement.
TTTTCAGCTTTCTGTAATCGATCAAGCTCGCCACTCTTCAAATCGCAGATGGCCGCAGCTGCGTAGTCAAAATAGGGCATCACAAGACTCTGAACGAGCTGAAAGGCGCACATGACTTGGGAAATTTGATGCTAAGCGACGAAACCTGCCGTACCTCCACAGTTCTGGATTCGATGGATGCTGACAGGCTTCTTGCGTGATAACCTCCATGACAGTAGACCAACATAACTCTCTCCGAGGGTTCAGGAACAGTCATTTTGATAAGGAGACAGACCTGTGTGTGTGTGAGAGAGAGAGAGAGAGAGAGAGAGAGATTGATTGAGATTGATTGATTGAGATGTTTATTTTTCCATCAGGGGAAGTTAGGGCTATGCAGCCCTCTCTTCCACTTCCCCTGAAGACGAATTACAAAAAAACTCTACCTCTGCGGGTCTTATATAACTGACAATCAAAAAAATTAGCCTTCACGCCACTCTTTACATTTCAACTAAACTAAACAACACATAATTCATCAACGTTCATGCCAAATAAATTACATGCATTCCAACAATTATACCACACGCACACCTTTCATACCACCTGGGGAATTAGGGCCATGGGGCCCTCTCTTCCATTCCCCCAGGCTACAGGTTTCACAATCATCCTCTAAATTTGCATTTACAATCATAACAATCTTTATATACATTTATATACTACTCGTTGCACTAAATTTACGATTATATACCTCTCGCTAGCATGCTGTACGTACTGAATAAAGAAAAACAACACAAAGAAGAAAAAAAAACACAATTCAAACCCGTTCATACCAAATAAATTACATTCACCCAAACATTTAATTTCCCTTCCGTACATCTTTCACACAGTAAACTGCCACAGTATCATCCTTGCGCCTCCTCCTCGGATTAGCTGTGGCCACCTACTCACTCATTCAACCAACCATTCATTCCACCAACACATACACAATTGTTTACACACACAGGGAGAATACTGGGATATTCCTCCCCTTCTAAGAGTGACTTTCTTAGCCTAAAACACTTATTACAGCACAAATCCCAGTAATAATAGTAGTTGACATAAACTAACACAACACCAAGTAATTTGCTAAAAAAAGTTAACAATGAATTCAAGTCAAGAGGAAGTAAGGAGTGCAACGAGAGCGTGGGACATCACTACGACAACTTATTCATATTCCTTTAACAATTTTTCTTTGAAATGTTTTTTGAACACAACAACATTTTTCGTGAAGTCAAACTCGTTAACATTGTCATTATATAGCTTTGACCCCTGCACGAGGAAGGATCGTGCCAGCATCGCCGTTCTGTGCCTAGGAATGACCAGCAGTTTATTCCTATTCCGGGTGTCTCGCGAAGTCATGAATTCGAAGCTGTCATAAAGGTAAGCAGGCTGGTGGGTCTTCAGTACCTTAAACATCAAGGTGGCCACCTTCAGCCGCTTCAGAGAGTGAGTGAGAGAGAGAGAGAGAGAGAGAGAGAGAGAGAGAGAGAGAGAGAGAGAGAGAAATTGAATCAGACTAAAAGAATTGGCGATGAATGAGACTAGCAAGAGAAGATTAAAAAAAAAAACTGCGTAGTTAGATAATCAAAAGAGATTCATGAGAGAGAGCTAGTGCAGAGTAACGTGGAAGGGAGAATGAGAGCCAATAAACACCCACGAATTCGGAGCCTTTGTCTCCAGATAGGGTGAATGGTTCTGGACAAAAGTAGAGAAGAGTTAGGGAGAGCCCAATCACGGACTGGGAGTGACTGATAAGAGCACCGAGGAATCAAAGCTAGAGGTGACAGAAAAGAGGAAACAGGGGGGGGGGGGGGTGGAGTTAAACGAAAACCCACTCAACGATCGAACTTACGCCACCTCGATGAAGTATAAGTAAGGCTAAATGAAGAGAGAGTCAATAAAAATGGCTCAGAGAGAAGTATTTGATTGACGAGTGTCGGGTAGTTTTTAGAGGCTCAACGCTCAAACGATTTGTGGAAACCCAGTGGTCAGAGCAGCTCGACCTCGGGTGAGTTCAACAACTCAGAGAGGATACAGAAGAACCAACTGAAGCTTTAACACTTTGGCCAGTGCATGACAGTTTAGTATGTAATCTGATAGTCGCCAGTGATAGTGTTCAAGTTTGGTTTGTACTTCACTCTCGCGGTTTTATAATTACCACGGCGATATTAATCTGTCGTTTCAAGGGAACGTTTGTACACTTATTTGGCCTTAGGCCATGAAATACCCGACAAATGTGGTATAAACAACCAACATTCATTACTGAAAACTCCATCAAAATCGTCCATATAACATATATGAAAGTCAAGAAACTCAGTGTCGTATATAATCAGAGTTCTCCTTTTATGTGTGCCTTTCCCTTCACCAATCGGAGATAGTGCAGTTTCCAATGAACCGTGTAGAACAATAGTAATAAATGTAAAAGCTAAAAGTATCAACATCGAGTCTAATGCACATAACAACGGTTTGGCGTATCGGCCAAAAATCAATCGAGGAAAATTGGCATTATCGCGCAAGATCGGAGTATTAGTTTTAGTCCTAGTCCCATCAAAAAACCCTGCAAATTATTACACAACGGTTTATTATTCGGATAATCAGCTTGACCTAGCATTAATGCTCCGAGATCCATCCTGTTCGATTCAGCATCGAAAAATATCATAATGAAACCCAAAAAAGGTCGAAAAGAACTAAAATCGTAATATCGTAATATTAAAATAAACAAAAAAACGAAAGTATCTAGAAAAAACTGAATTTTAATATGAAAACATGCACACTAAATACTAATATCAAAATTTAACCAAAATTGATGAAAAAAAACCAAAATGAGAATGAAACGAAAGAATCTAAAAAAATTGAATCGTATTAAAACCAAAACGTCGGGGAAATTGGAACGGGGGCACTCGAAGCGAAGCGCGTCGTCGTTGGGTGGCCAAAGGGGTCGTTGGGAGGGAGGCGAGAGCCGCCACGAGAGCGGTTGGTTTTTTAAAGAGACAGGCGGGGCGGAGGAATTCAAACGACGAAACGCTTGTAGCTCCGCGTTGTACTGCGTTTCGTTAATTTTTAACCGTTTTTTGCCCATTACAACCACGGGCTTCGTCCGATCGGATTGCCGAGATGGCGGGCACAACTAGATACCAAGTCCGATTTTTGGGTGAAAGAACGAATTTTTTAGACTACGTTAAAGGCACAAAACGGCCCGGACGGCGGACGGCGGACGGGGGACGGGGGACGGGGGACGGCGGACGGACATTGCAAATTTGGAATCTCCATGTCTTGAAACGTAAAGTATCAAATTTTGAGGGGGGGTTGTAAAAAATTTTTCGTGACCGAAAACATAGGGTTATTATTCAGAATGAATAATAAACCAAAACCGGACGTAAGCAACTCAACTTGTCTGCGTCAACTGTCATCGCCTATTCAGATGATCTGAATAGGCGACACGCGGCTACCCTGAATATTTATGAAGGGCTGCAATACTGTCGGAAAAGAGGGGGAATATATTTGTACTGCCCAAGGGGGTGAATAAGACGCGTCAATATCGCTGACAGAGGGCTTTCCATTAATCCGTTGAGCACCTGACACGAATAACCGGTCAGTCAACAGTCTTCTAGACGTATATGACAGGAGAGCGGCCGACGAGTTGATGATCCTTTCGATGGCTTTGGTTGGCAAGTTGCTGAGTCACGAGCAACGACTCTGCCGGTGTTTCCGAAACTACTTACTCATAACGTAGGAGTGAGGAGGAGCGTCAATAAAAAAAAATATACGGCGTGACGTATCACGTAATTTCCTTCAGCGCCAAGAGCATTCAGCGATTTTTATTACTCGAGCAACTCAACTATATGTAGAACCGCGTACTGCTTGAGGTTCCACCATTTATCAAGTTGCACCAATTTGTGTCACGACCTTTGCACGGTGCTCGTTCCGATGGTAATTTTTTGATATATGAAAACGTTCTCGTTTATAATTCTAGAATTCTACAGAAAAAGTTGGAAAATATCTTGTGCAACGCATCCCACGACTTTCCGTAGCCCTATGTACATTAACTGGTTTACCTGGCTATTACTACTAATCAAATCTTTTTCCACTTAGTTCATTTAAACTTCGTGAAACATAACTTCACACCTCAAGAAACAAGCGGTGGTGCTTAAAGGCCGTAACCCTCACTGAGCATTAGTGCACAGAGAATTAATGAGATCATCTGTTCGGCAGGCCGAATTAGCTGGATTTTTGAACCATGGAATATCAGCACTCGCATTTAACGGTATTCACTGGCCATACGGAAAGTCATTGTTTCCCCAAATACCTTTCTATCTCAACCCTTTTGTTTGTATCTGTGGAAGTCCCGCTCCTCGATTATTTCCAACTGACAACGAATTTCCCTCTGCCCTGAACATTTTCAACTATCATTTCCCACCCTGCAATTTTAGATTTCTCTCCTCAAAACACAGCTCACCCTTCAGCATTCACGAACAACAGTCGTTTCCCAGTGCTCCCAACACTTTTCGTCTACCAAGCCTCGCACTACTACATCTCTCTCTCTCTCTGTCCACTTAGTTCATTTAAACTTTGTGAAACATAACTTCACACCTCAAGAAACAAGCGGTGGTGCTTGAAGGTCGCAACCTTCATTGAGCATTAGTGCACAGAGAATTAATGAGATCATCTGTTCGGCAGGCCGAATTAGCTGGATTTTTGAACCATGGAACATCAGCACTCGCATTTAACGGTATTCACTGGCCATATGGAAAGTCATTGTTTCCCCAAACACCTTTCTATCTCAACCCTTTTGTATCTATGGAAGTCCCGCACCTCGATTATTTCCTACTGACAACGAATTTCCCCCTGCCCTGAACATTCTCAACTTTCATTTCCCACCCCGCAATTTTAGATTTCTCTCCTCAAAACACAGCTCACCCTTCAGCATTCACGAACAACAGTCGTTTCCCAGTTCTCACAACACTTTTCGTCTACCAAGCCTCGCACTACTACATCTCTCTCTCCCTCTGTCCACCTAGTGTTCCACAACCAGTTCACGTATATTTACAACCCCTTGTTTGCGTTTATACACTCACACTCAAACTGATATCGCTATTCTGTCAAGTGCAATACAGTCCTCACTCACGTTCTCCACGTTCATTTATTTCTCAGTTTCAAGCTCCCTCATTCGTACGCCCAACACTATCAACACGAAGGACATAATTCTTTGTTCCAGAATTATCAGGTAAAATCAGTGGGAAATAGGAGAACGTGAGACGGCGGTGGTTGAGATTCCGGACTTTCTGAGGTTGTTGCTAATTACTGTATGAACGTTATTATATAGGTACATTACCACCATGCCAATTTTTCTTAGAACGCTGCCGTCATTTCAACGAAATTTATAAGGGAAAACTGCGTTAAAATTCGATTTTCGCCGAGATTGTTGACAATTTATTGCGCTGCTCTCGTCATTTTCTCGTAAATGAGAATTTTATGGTTCTGACGTGTTATTTTGACCAGTCCATACACATTTTGCGTTAGAGTCGTTTTTGAGAAAAAAAGTTGGTGTTCAGATCGCTATCATAACTACAGTTATTTTTGGGCCAAATGCTCATGCCTTAATTTTGGCGCCCCATGGTGACCTGTACGCTAAATATAAAATTTCAGACACATCAAGCTGACGCACAAGGAGGATCACTGCAGACTGGTCAGTCCATCTCAACATCTCAAGAGACGACTCGGTAGTGACGCTCTTTCTCCACTCCCCAGCGCTCGGACGACAACACACCAGCAGCCTGCTTGCAAACCGCGTCATGGCGCTTGACACGGCTCCCGTAAGCACGCGGACACACCAGCACTATTAAAATTCAGTGACTCAAACACGGTGTCAACACAGACACAATACCCCCACCCTTACGATCCCGGCTTCTTCTACACCTCGTCGATGACGCGATCGTCGTTTCCTGAACACTGTTTTTCGTATGCCTTGAAACGTAAAACGATCTGAAGAGGACTGAAAAGAATTTCATCAGCCGACTTTCGTTATGGTTGTGAATGACATTTTGCTAGCGTTATATTCTGCCACGATAGGTTATGATTATGAACACTTTTCGAGCTGCGTCAACACTATGAACATGTAACGATACGGTTTACGTCATTTTTATTTATTTATTGTAAAAAACGGGCAAACCCAATTGAAACTAAAGTAAGTAACGAGAAGAGTTTCACATATTTTGGGCAAAAAATAATTAGGCAAAAGTGCAGCAAACAGGAAGGAAAAAGAGAAGGAAGAAAACCGAAAAACAAGCTAAAACGCATCAGAAATGGCTGATCTAAAAGTATTAAAAGAACCAGAGAAGAAGTCCAAATGGGCATAGATTTGATGAAGGAAGTTAGCATCGCGGGGAATACGAGAACAGGAGCTTGGAACACGTCCACAAGGGAGGCAAGGCAAAGTTGATTGACGAAAGAAGTCGGGCAATCGAGAACATCATTGACCAGTTTGTGCAGAAAGGAGACAACCTGCAGCAAACGACGCTGTTGTAGAGTGGTGAGGCTACAGCGCTCCATCAATAGCTGGTAGTTAATGTCTGAACGGGGGGTGGGAAATTTAAGGGCGACTTACCCCGAAAACGTACGCTGGACCAGATCACTAAGCGTACTCCAATTGAGGCAGGTCTGTTTCCTTATTTGATGACTGTACCTAAACCCTCAACGAGGGTTATATCAGTCATGGAAGTTGCGGTTTTGCTAATATGCGAGAGGCCGGCCCCTGCAGCATCCGCCGAACTCAGACCTGTGGAGGTATGGCAGGTATTTGGTCGTTAGCCAGTCTCCCGGTAGAGAGCTGTTGCCCGTGTGTTACCGCGCAGAGGAATCCCGTACCATCTGGGAGGAGTTCTTAATCTGGTTTCCTACCTGATCTAACTATTTACTTGGGTGGCAAGTTTCAAAAGAACAGATCAACTATGACCACGTTTCTTAGCCATCACCTTCTTCGCGAACTTTGCAAAATGGGTTATAGGCTAGCTTCGTAGCAGTCAATGCTGCTAAGTTCGTTTGCCCTCCCAACAACCGTCGCTCACTGTTGTAGGAACTACAGTGGAACAGCACATGGTTTCTTGTTTCCTCTGCACTGGAGGCACAAGACGTGCATAGTGAAGAGTCTTTCAGAGACGCATTGAAGTCACCATGTCCCGTGAGGAACTGGCTCGTCCAGTGGTCTGGCTCAACCCATTTTCTTGAAAGACGTTCACGGATGTTGGGGAACTCCAATTGAGGCAGGACAAGCGTTTTGTACAGGAGGATGATGGCATAATGCACGCATCCCATGGCTACAGATGGAGCCAATGTGCTCTACTCATTGAAAGACGGCGGTCAAGAAGCACTCCAAGGTCCGTGAATGACGTCTTCCAAACGAGCGAACTCCCATCAAGAGAGTAGTCAATGACCTGGCAGGCCTGAAGGGCTTCACAGTCAGCAACCAAATTAACTCTCTTGAATAACTTACAGTCGCCAGCAAATACGGGGCAGAAAGCATGAAAGGCGATTAAATGGATGCTGTTCATGAGCAGAAGGAAGAGAAGTGGTCCAATGTTCGTTCGTTTTAGGCAATATGTTTGGGTTTTGACACTTCTCAGGCGGTAAAGCACTGAAAAGCCTCCGCGCGCCCCCACACGGTAACAGTTTATGTACGAACAACATTTAGATACTCGTGTTGCTAAAGGAACTAACAAGCCGTCCGCACAGGCTGTCGACCGACACCTGAAGTACTCCATTAAAAGTAGTACGATTCCTGTAAGGGTGTCGTGAACAAGTCACATACGAGAAGACACAGACCGCAGCGGGAGAGAGAGTGAGATGATGATGATCAGGAGGAAAAGGAGGAGGAGGAAACGACTAAACATCCTCGATGAGCCCTAATAAAGTAGAGCGGTTGACGACCGACGGTCTCCTCGTTGGCGACCAAAGCCCCGGAGGAGGACGAAGGGTTTAGTGGAACGGGCGAAATACGAGGAGCTCCTGACGCGACTCTAAGGCGACGAAATCCGACGACACGGATAAAGAAAATTCCCCGCCGAATGGGAGCGGTTCGGTGGAAATCTCCAGCGGTGACGGGAGCTGAAAAATAGTGTTCTGCTCGTTCGTATCGACAGGAACGCGAGGGAAACGTGGAACTGCGCGGTGACGTGAGGGGAGAAAAAGCTATCGATTACAGAAATGTGGTTCCCTTAGGGAATCGACGCTTCGAACACAACAATTGTCAGTTCATTATGTCAAAGGGCACATTCTGCCAGGAACTTGAGCGAGGTTTTAGACCACTGGGGCGGGCTGTTAGGCTCTTTTGGAGGAACGATAACCAACGTAAACACATATTTGTTTATTTTATATGAGTAACACCCCCCTCCTCCCTTGGCAGGCAACACAATCCACTCCGGGAAATTCGAACCCAAATATCGATATTGATCTCGTCGTCAAAGCCATTTATTGAAATACTCGACGCACCGGTCTAACAATTACATTGTTCTTCAGAGGGTTTAAGTCTTGAATTACTTTACCAAATCGAAGGAGGCGTTGTAAGTTGCCAAGGCCGCCTGATGAGCGACAGTGCGGCAAGTTGTGAGGCGCACCAGACATTTTTAAAAAAAGAGTCCATCACAGAGTTAATTTTAAAAATTGCGCAATTACGGAACACTTACCCCGTCTGAAGAGTTGACCGTCCCTCACCCCAACCACTGACCAGTCGACAGTTCTTCGTTTTGGGACCGTCGGAGGCCACACAACGAGAGATAATCGTTGCAGGTCAGAGGCGACTATTCGAAACGTTGGAAAGACAAAATACGACTACCGGTCGCAGATGACTTAAATTACAGACTATTCCCAAACTGCCAATAATGAAGAGCGCCGAGTGTGCGTCGGAAAGCGAGCAATGAAACCAAAGTGGGTAATTGATGTCCCTTCAGGTTTGGGCAACACCCGGGAATTGAGAGGCAACCCCCTCGGCCCAAAGCGAAATGATTGAGCAACTCCAAATGACTGACCGCCTTTTTTCCTCGGCGCGGAACCGTCGGGATTTGAATGTTTCCGTACAGCGGATTATGTGGTCACAAGGGTATCGCAACTTTGAGCACCTGGCCGCATCTGGTCGTCGACGGTGGCAGCACAACCGCGTCAATTTAGAAGCGCCCATAAACGGAGACGCGGCTCAAATGACGGGCAAAGGCTCAGCAAGTTTTGAACAAAGCGCTTCAAGTTCGAAACTTTCAACAAATAATAAAACAAAGCAGTTGGTTCTCCCGTAAATATACGTCACACTTCGAAACAAAGTTTTTTCGAGGCCTCATTAAGGAAAGGACTAATGAAAACAGAACTTTTTTCAATCGCCCCACCAGTACACACTGGTTGCTCGAGGAAGTTGGTGAGGCGTAGGAAGGCAGCTCGATTATTTTCAAACATTACAGATTCTGTGACCGTTGCACTGTTCGTACTTCAGCAGTAAACATGTATCGCGCTGGGGCCGTCGTCCTCCTCAGAACGCTCCACATGTCCTTGTACGAAAGATATTTCTAAAGGCTACAGCAAGCCAGGCATTGCCTTTACACAAGTCAACCTGTTTGGCTCATTTTTCACACTTCTAACCAAACTGATACGAAGGAAGTCACTATTTCCACCTCTGAAGGAAGTTCTCAAGCTGCAAGTGCAGGGAGTGTTTACGCCTAAGAGGAAGCATACTACACATCCACCCAGGAGCCGATGGCTAAGTCAGAGTAGCAACGTTGACTCGACCACTTGCAAAACGTATCCCCCTATCTCCTTCCGAAGAAGATGAACAGAGGAAACCAGGTTATGAGTTTCCGCTACAAGACCAGAAGAGGTACCAAAAATGGATCAATGGCACCAATGCCGCAGAGGATTCTTCACTGTTTCCTTCTCATGACCCAGCCACCACGGCATAACGTATCAGAGCAGAAAAGGAGTAGACACTCCCATGTCTGTCATTTTCTTCTTAACCTTACTCCGTCCTTTCCTTGTTTATTTTCCCTCCAGTGAGGTACGAAAATTTAGTTAAATTTTGGCGGGCGGAATGTGTACGCCTAAGAGCAGTTTTATTTGTTTACGTTCTTTGGATACTGGTCAGCCTTGAACTTCACCTCAGATGTTCACTATTGTTGTTGCCTGCCTCCATCACCTGAACCGTCTCCACCGTTTTTACTTTCCTTGCTCTACGAAGTAGAAAGGAAAGTTATGTAATCGGCTGAAAAAAAAATTTTGAGTTCTCTTCAGATCTTTACGTTTCAGACCCCCCTGAGTCCGAAAAACACTATTTGGGAAAATGGTCTGTGTGTCTGTGTGTGTGTGTCTGTGAACGATTTTTAGAGAGAACCACCGTACCAAATCAGCTCAAATTTGATATCTAGCCCGGTAGTCACTATGGGACGCCAAAATAAGGGTATGAACAAAATCCACCGAAATTTAACTATAGTTATCATAGTGATCAAAACACCAAATATTTTTTTTCTCAAAAACGGCTCTAACGATTTTGATTAAATTTTTTATATTGGTAGCTCCAAATATGGTAACTATACCATAAAATTCCCATTTGTGGGAAAATGACGAGAGCAGCACAATAAATTACCAAAACTTTCGACGAAATCGATTTTAGCGCGGTTTTTACAGAAAACAATCGTACCAAATCAGCTGAAACTTGATGTGTAGCCTACGAGTTACCATGGGACGCAATAGTGAGGGTATGGGCAAAATCCACCGAAAGTTAACTATAGTCATCATAGTGATCAAAACACCAAATTTTTTTTCTCAAAAACGGCTCTAACGATTTTAATTAAATTTTTTATATTGATAGCTCTCAATGAGGCAATGATACCATAAAATTCTCATTCGTGGGAAAATGACGAGAGCAGCACAATAAATTATCAAAATTTTCGACCAAAAGCGTTTTTCGCGCAGTTTTTTCCCTATAAACTCCGCTGGAATTCTCGTAGAATGTTAAAAAAAAATCGGTATTATAGTCCAATCATATACCTAAAGGGTGAGTGTTTAAAAACGCTCATGAGATACATGGGGCTCACTCCAGAAATTCCTGAATTTCAACTACTGCCGTTTCGCTTAATACCAGTTCTAACAGTTATTACCCAATAACTCTGCAAAAGTGATTACTATCCTTCTTCAAAAAAATTCGTGTTTACAGCCTCAATAATTTTCTGTGTACCAATTGCTCAATAAAGGTTCTGGAATGAGTACGAGCAGCACAATAAATTCCAGAACTGTAGGCGCTACCGTTTCCTGCTGCTGTGACGTGTTGTTTGACCAAGTTCAAAGGCCATGTACACAAGTGAATTGGCGTAGAGCTAAGGAAAGTTGTGTGTTGCAACGCACCAGATATTTCGTCTTCCATCTCCGCCATCATTCTCTTCTCGTTACCCGCCTCGGCTCAACTTCTCCTTTTTTTAACGCATCAGTTGCCAACAGCATCCTCTGAAATTTCTTCTACCTGGTTTCTTACGGTCATCAGCATCCAAAAGGAAGCCAATTTTGCCAAGAATCCGGATTCACTTCGCAACAACGTCCAGCAGTACGAAGTTCCGCATTAACCGGTCAGAGACACGTTTCTTTCAATAATTGTGAACTGTGAAGAAGTTTAATTTCAGCCCTTTAATCTATTTTTTAATTATCTCGAAGAGACGTTTTGTTTTTCTTTTGCTGTTTTACTTCTTTTTTTTTCGTACACGTTATTGATTCCCAAAAATACAGTCTAGTTATTCGTTGTTCAGAGTTTGAAGCCCACCTCTAGCAATTCTTCAAACAGGGGGGTTCTCACTGCTTATTTCACCTATGGACAAACTTCTTTCTTTCGATATTCCAAGCCCTGCCAACCTGGTTCTGGGTTATCTTCCCAGGAGCATGCCCATGCTACCAGGCGCGACCACGTCTGCGGCCAGCTGTGAATAAGGTCAGCATGCTGACTGAATAAGCAGCCGCGAACAATGGGCAAAACCCAAGAGGTCGCAGAAGAGATCCTGAACAACGGGCTCAAGGGCAAGCGGATCTACATTTTCTCAGACAGCCAGACCTTAAAGGCCATCGCAGCCTATAGTTTTAGGTCTAAGCTGGCATGGGAATGCCTCCATGCGCTGAAGCAGCTCGGCGCCCGTAAGAGGCTCTCCCTCATTTGGATGCCGGCTCACAGGGGGTGTGGGGGCAATGAAAAGGGGTACAGAATCCCTACCCATCGGGCCTGACGAAAAGTCACCTGAACCGTCTGGTTGCTCGATGGGAGATACAGGAAAATGGCGCCCATTGGCATCGCCATCCACGACTAAGACAGGCGAAAAGGCATGCTATGCCTTCCTGTCAAAGGGCGAAGGAGATGCTGACACTCTCTAGACAAGATCTGAGAGTACTGATAAGCTTCCTCACTGGGCACTGCCCACTCAGATATCACCTCAACAAGATGGGCATCTCAGAGGCGGTGGAATGCAGACTCTGCAGTGAGGAGGACGAGACAGCAGAGCATATCCTATGTGAATGCCCTGCCTTGGCAGCAAAACGCTTTGAATACTTCGGTCAGGAGACCACTGAACCCCAAACTGTAGCGGACTCTGCGGTGAAGGACATACTTGGCTTCCTAAGGGGGGCGGGTATGTACGACGCCTTCTACTAAGAAAGGGACACACAATAGGCCCATATGCGGCCGCAGTGACAAAAGGACTTGTCCCACACGCCCTCGGGTAAAAAAAACAAACAAAAGCCCTGCCAAACACAAGGATTAGTAGTTCAGAAGACGACAGCATACTATTCCACTTTCTCAACGTCTCAGTGGGTTTCTGTAACACCCCTCTTTCCCCTCACTCGGCCACATCCTTGCTGCTCCACAGTCCACCCTAGACGACACTTTCTGATCCTTCATACTTGCTCATTCCAGTTCGATTACCCTGAGACTCGGACCTGTTAGCGTCACGTGCTGTCTCTCTGTAACGTATTGTCAATCTCTTCTCTTTATCTAACCAACCAGTGTTTTTTGTGTGTTGCCTCCCTCGCTCATCCTTCAACACTCATTCTTTCACATCTCTCCCTAGTAAATAAGCTCAGCTATTCTGCCCTTCACTACTCATCCGCTTGACTCCAACATTGTTTTTTCAATTCACCAGCTCTACCCATCCAACGCATCGCCCGCATGCGCTTCTAATTCCGCGATTGGCCCAACCTGCCTCTGCCCAACACTTCACTCCACTCTCAGCTACCCACCCATCCGTTAAACCAGTTCACATTAATTTCTGCGACTTTCCAATAATCGCCAACTTGCACTTTATGGTGACTTTTCACTCTTTTCTTGAACTCAGCAGTTTCTGAGTGATGATTCCTGAGTCCTCCTTCAACGAGTATTTCCGAGGGGGAGGCACGTAAAATAAATCTGAACACCTTGTCATAACTTCGTCACCCTCTCTCACTATATATCTCTCTGACTGTCCTATAACTGAGATGAGCACCTTTTAGACCTTAGAGTCCAAATGTGTCACAGGTCCTTGGCTAGCCTTCTAAGCAATGCCAAGTATTTCCTGCAACAAGTCTTCTTTGATGTCCACCCTAGTAGAAGTTGTACAAAAGACCAGAAATCGCTCCCTGTTAAGTCTCCGTGCCGGGCTTGTTCATTTTGCAGCGCCCGGTGATGATCCCCACGAGGTGCCTTAGGTCCTTCCTCTCCATCCTCAGAAGGCTCCGTCGTATCTCGTGCGTTTCCTGGTGATAAAGCGTTTGGAGTGCCTCACTCCCGCAGCATTTCAAACCGTTTGATGCAATCTTCTGCCATATTCCACCGCAGTCCTCGTGATTAGTGATGGAGATGTCCCACAGTGAGATGACCCTGATGGTCCAGTAGACGAACCGAGTCTGGCTAGATGGCCCGCCCTCTCATTTCCAGGAATCTTTCTCTCACACTATCACGCTGGTCAAACTACTAACACCTTACTTTTCTTAAATTGAAAAGTCAACGAACGGATCGATAACATTTTTTAAGCGAAATATCCACGGATTTTTATTGCAGTGCACTACTTGACACAAAGTGGTGGAGCTTACCGTTCCGAATTTACTGCTCCTACCAATGCCGCGACCTGTATCGAATAATCAACGTACAGGTAATTCATGAAACCATCAACAAGATTTCTGCCAGTTCTGGAATTATCTGGGGCGCGCTGTGAAAAAGTGGGTTTATGAAACGAAGTTCGTTCGATTATCAAAATTTCTGAGGTTGCTTCTGATTGGTTCTATATATTGACCATTGACATACCCCTCAGGAAATTACAGTTACAGTTGCGTTACTGTCGACTTATTTGAATCGCAGGAACGTCTGACGAACTGAGTTCAGCGTCGTCGTGTCCGTAAAAATAGCTTCAGCTCCGTTGAGAGCAACTTGAAGCCCTTTTTTTATTTCTTTCTTCTTGCTTTTAATTTTGTTGTCGCAATTAATCAAGCCCTCGTTTTTCAGAGGAATAATTTTCCTTTGCGTTCTTCCGCCGCTTTTTTTCCCTCCTTTTTTTTCTCTCGACTGAATCGATTAATTAAATTTTACGCTTTGCAAAAGGAAGACCCATTTTTCTTTTCGCTTTTCCGCTCGGGCCAAAGGTCAGAAAAGCGAAATCATGTACAAGCAGGTTATATTCGCCGTGCAAGGTTTCCTAGTTTGTAGTTCCCTCTTCACCCTCCGAAACTCATTTGTTATTTTAACCGGACGGACGGCAAATCGCTGGAAAGAGATTATCCCTGAAAACGTCACGACAGTTTAAACTTTGCTCCGCTAAATTCAGAGAAAACTTCGTCAAGGGCCGTCAGATTACGCGAGTTGCATAATTATTCACTCCGATTTACCCCCCCCCCCATCTCTTTCACGTTCAGTCTCAAGTCTGGAACTTGACAACTCAACGTTGTCTGTCCGGCAAAATTCTTTTTCGTCAATCGAGCGTATTTTCTTGAAATAACAACCGTTATGTTGTTTATGGGAGTTCTATTAGGGAAGCATACTAGCGCGACACATCGAGCAACATTCCTCAGCCCCACGTACTGTCGGCTAGTTCTAATCCACGTATATTATGTTCATATGAGCTAGGCGGAACCTGACGCTCTACAAAAACTGGATGATCTGAAAGTTCCGACATCAAAGTAGCCCATAAAACGTGGGGATCTGAAGAAAACTAAAAAAAATACTAATAAGTAGGGCGAAGGAGAGTACCAAATGTCAGCATATACGTGACTTTCCTTCCTACGATGTAGAGCTAAGACAACTAAAATAGCGCACAAAATTGGTGCAGGATTCGTGCTCCCCTTCAAGGACGGTCTGTATCGCGATTTATAAGTACAAAACAATTGGAAAGTTCCCCAAGATTGACGACGTCCGACGATCCTCCAGTCGCCATTTAAATACCCTTCATTTCCAGATTAGGCTGATTTTTGGGGTTATATTTTTTGGTTTTCTTTCCTCTGGGCATCGGGCATCCAAGGTTCATCCCATACGTAACGAATAGTTCATGGAATACTTCACAGGAGTAAAGCGGCTTCCAGGCCTAAATTTCCTATCACTGTGGCTGTTGGGTGATGACGAGTAAAAGAAATAAAAGAACGAACATGGCGAGCGTGAGTGAGGTCTGTATTAACGTTTTGGAGACAGAATAGCGATATGAGTTGGAGATATTATTTAAGCGCCAACAAGGGGGTTTCTGAATAGTTGAACTAGGTCGGAGCACGAGTGAGTACAGTGAGAACTGAGAGACGAGTGTGTGTTTTTGAGTTGAGTCTGGGCAGAGCAGAGTTGGAGAGGAGGTAAATCGAGTTGTCGGAAGTGGATAATTTGGAAAGTCCCAAAGGGAAAATCCGTCGTCGCCTTCATAAATAAACTGAAAGGGCAGTCTGGACTTTCCCGCTGCAGCGGGCAAAAGGCTCCGGGTCTGAAGGAGCTGAAATCGGTGTTTGGGTAATTCGACTAATGCAGCCTGTACTGAACAGTGGTTTAACAGTAATGCTTAACAACAAGAAGTAACTGTAACTAATTGGGAATTCAAAACCATCTAAGCTGTTTCAGATCAAAATGAAGAAATGTGGCACAACTGCAGCTTTTTGTATTCTCACCCATTAACAGTAATTATAAACTGTTATCGAAATCGATTTTGTGTGTACACATTTCCATACCTCCATTTTATTACGTGAAATGAATTTCCGTTAATTTTGTTCAGTTCGTTTTTACACTGAATTGTGAGGATATTTCGCGTACTCTCAGAACTGATATTATTTATTCTAATCAGAAATATTTATTAGTATAGTATTAATTGTTATATCATTTATTATATATTAATATTTGTTCAGCACGCCGAATTAGCAGAGTCTTTGACCTCCACAAAGGTCTGCACTTGCACTTGAAAGTGCGCCCTTAGTTGTACCTGTGGGAAGTCCCACTCCTCAGTTATTTCCGATTGACAACGGATTTCCTCTTCTTCTAGACTTTCCCAAATATCCTTTTCTCCTCCCCGCAATTTACATTCCTCTTCACAACAGACAGCTCCTCCCAAATGTATTCACCTACGAGTTTTAACGAAAGTCGGTCGTCTCCTAGTTCCCCCAACACTCAGTCATCCATCAGCACTCGCGTACTAAAATCTGTGTCTCCCAGCTCGCGCTGCTCACTCAACTCTATCTCTCTCTCCCTCCACTTAAGTGTCTCACAACTAGTACACGTGTATTTTAGAGCCCCTTGCTAGCGTTCATATACTCACACTCAAACTGATATCGCTATTCTGTCAAGTGTAATACAGTCACACTCACGCTCACCATGTCCATTTATTTCTCAGTTTTCAAGCACTCTCTTCGTGCCCCTAATATTAGTTATTGTATTATTCACTACACAATGAGAAGGTGGCGCTAGTGGCTTTCACTTCCAAGGGTGCACTGACGCTCCATAGATCCTCGACCCCGAGATATAGGTTAACAATTTATGGACAATGAACCCCTTGGTCTCTTAAAGAGTCTCAATCGTCGCTGCCAACTCAGGAATATTATCAACCTGCTGACTACGCTCAACTCGCCAGTTTCTTCAGCTTCGTCCTTTTGTTGTATAGAACCTGTATAAACCCCCTCCAACTTGGATCAGAAGCTTCACTTCTGTCCTGTCTCCCATAGCGTAACGCTATCCATTGTTGAATTAAATCGTACTAAGTTTAATAAATTCCTTTTTAAGAACGTAATTTATACGTGTATTACGTTAGTACTAATTACAAATATTTATTATTAATTATTATTGTATTGATAATTATTGCATTACGCATCATCATTATATTGTTACCAATAATTATTTCATTAATGAATAGAAACTCTTATTTGCTTAGAAATTCTGATGGCACGACGATCCGTTTTTTGTTGGCGATCGACGATCCGAGAAAACGAATCGTAAAACTAGTTCGCGCGGGTAAACTGGAAAAACCGGACCACATCGTCAGTGACAATGGTCCACAGCATCGTCGTGTAGAATTCTGCTCCTTTCTATCTTCTTCGGGCATTAAACGCGCCACCCCGCTACCAACGGTATAACATAAAGTCTCCAAAATTTGCAAATCTGGTCGGTCCCATGGTGAGTCTGTCCAGCTTATCCTATGGGATTACAGAACCCCCCCCCTCCACACCCACGCACCCGCCATTGTACGACGCGGCAGTGACCAGCGTTTTTCTCATGTACAATCGCGAACTCAAAACACGATTCGATTTGGCCTCTCCCTCCTATCGAGTGGTTGTGGACAGTAATCACGCTCGCCATAGTAGCTCCAGCACAACACGTGGTAGAGCTTCTTGTCTCCACGGTACGAGTGAGAGACTACCGTCAGGAGGAGGAAAAATGGGTAAAAGCTCGTTGTGAAAAGCAGTTGGGTCGTGTCACCTGGATAGTAACTCTGGAGACGGGGGAGTCGTGGAAGCGGCACGCCGATCAAAATATTTGAAGTGAGCCAAACACCAGATCACGATTATGATACACGTCAATCATTAAACGGCAACCAAAAGGAAAATAAGTTCAGGTTAACGAGATACGGAGAATACGCTATTTCATTTTGGATTAAACTATTTTTATTACTTTCCTTGCTCTACGAAGTAGAAAGGAAAGTTATGTAATCGGCTGAAAAAAAATTTTGAGTTCTCTTCAGATCTTTACGTTTCAGACCCCCCTGAGTCCGAAAAACACTATTTGGTAAAATGGTCTGTGTGTATGTGTGTCTGTGAACAATTTTTAGAGAAAACCACCGTACCAAATCAGCTCAAACTTGATATCTAACCCGGAAGTCACTATGGGACGCCAAAATAAGGGTTTGAACAAAATCCACCGAAAGTTAACTATAGTTATCATAGTGATCAAAACACCAAATATTTTTTTTCTCAAAAACAGCTTTAACGATTTTGATTAAATTGTTAATGTTGATAGCTCTCAATAAAGCAATTATACCATAAAATTCCCACTTGTGGGAAAATGACGAGAGCAGCACAATAAATTACCAAAACTTTCGACGAAATCGATTTTAGCGCAGTTTTTAGAGAAAACCACCGTACCAAATCAGCTGAAACTTGATGTCTAGCCTACAGGTTACCATGGGACGCAATAATGAGGGTATGGGCAAAATCCACCGAAAGTTAACTATAGTCATCATAGTGATCAAAACACCAAATTTTTTTTTCTCAAAAACGGCTCGAACGATTTTGATTAATTTTTTTATGTTGATAGCTCTCAATAAGGCAATGATACTATAAAATTCTCATTCGTGGGAAAATGACGAGAGCAGCACAATAAATTATCAAAATTTTCGACCAAAAGCGTTTTTCGCGCAGTTTTTTCCTTATAAACTCCGCTGGAATTCTTGTAGAATGTTAAAAAAAATTGGTATTGTAGTCCAATCCAATACCTAACGGGTGAGTGTTTAAAAACGCTCATGACATACATGGGGCTTACTCCAGAAATTCCTGAATTTCAACTACTGCCGTTTCGCTTACTACCAGTTCTAACAGTTATTTTCCAATAACTCTGCAAAAGTGATTACTATCCTTTTTTTAAAAAATCTTGTTTACAGCCTCATTAGTTATCTGTGTACCAATTGCTCAATAATGGTCCTGCAATGAGTACGAGCAGCACAATAAATTCCGGAACTGTAACGCACCGCTTTCTGCTGCCGTAAAGCGTTGTTTGACCAAGTTCAAAGGAACTGAGTGATAAATGAATTGATTAAATAGAATTAGCCATGTAAAAAGTCAATTGACGTAGAGCTAAGGAAAGTTGTGTGTTGCAACGCACCAGATATTTTTTTATTATTTATATTAAAGAAACACTTTCTTTTATTACAAAATGTTATTATTATTCCTTGTACTAAGTTGTATTCAATCCATTTTCATTTGTATTTTTTAAATAATATGGTTTGATTTCGAACGTATTTAGATTGGGAGAAATGTAATGGAAGCAGGATAGTTTCTGCTCTCCCCTCCTATTGACTGTTGGCGCACGGCAGTCAGGCTCAGTTGTCGATCTGTATTCGGAAGGAAAATACTCGTCTCTGTGCTCTTGTTTGTTTGCGTTCGATTGCCCTCGTACACCTCAAGTTCCAGCATTTTCTTTTGGGGCGATGAAGGCAATTAAATGGATTAGTCTAGACATATTTGGTCTCTAAGTGAAACTAGTTGCGTGAGTCTTTTCCTTGGGTTAAGGCAACAACGCACTTGGACAGCAGTCGCCTATTAACCGTCACCGTAATGAAGTTGATCGAGTGAATGTTGAAGTACGGGCAGATGAATTACAAACAGCGTTTGTCCAGAGGGCGTTCAGGAGGAAATGACGAGGAAATCACCCCCCCCCCACCACCCAAACAACGGCGAATTTATTTATAGCTACCAGAAGATGCCGTTCCGCCTTCATTATTCGCCCGTCATTTCCTCATCTTCGGCCGCATCCATCCTCCGCTCAATTACACCTCTCCTAGAGGCCGGAAACAAGTTTGACTCGACTCACTCTCCCAGACTTCACGTTTTCGCTCGAAGGTAAATCCATTAACAGGAGCTCAACTGCTAAAACGCTGCAATGGAAGGGAAACGTCAGTCATTCAAATGATTTTCGCGGGCAACACGACCCACGTCTGCGGCGGAAATTTACGCTCGAAAGGCAAATACCGCGAGAAATCAATGAGCGGCAGACAAGGGTTTTCAGGAGGCCATTTCTCTTCGGGGTGAAATTTATGCGGAACAGGAGAGAAGAGGTACACAAACTCAGGCAAACATACGAATTCGCTTCAAACTGTTCTAAACACAAACAACAAACGTTATGCAAAGCAATGAATGAAGTCATTACAAGAGAGATCGTTATTTTCGCCTCAACGAAACACACCCCCCCCCCTCTCGTTCCCTCCCATCACCACACTTCCAACAACTGTTTAGTAAAGCAGACTCAAAATTAGCAACTCAAACCTGTAGATGTGACAAATAGGCCGGTTTCCAGGGATAAATTGACTGAACTCTCCACCACTTCACCAAAGAACGTAAACTGGTGCAACGTATAACAACATTTCTGAGTACTACTTGATTTCAGTGGTTTTTATCTCTTGAGCAATTAACGAGGAACTGGTAGTCCAACTTATTGCATTGATCCTGCGCCCTTTATTGAGTGACCAGCCTATGGAACCGCCAACGTGATTTGTTTTGTCGAAGGGTCGTGTAATTATGGTAGAAACACTGGACGGTCGATGTGATGACAAAAATTTGAATTCAGAGAATTTATCAGGTTGCTCCTTATTATTTCACGGCAATTGTTAAACTTCCATCGTGTAACAGATTGAACTACAAACACGATTTTGGTGAGTACGCCAGTTTCATATGAACAGGATTTATAATTAAAAAGCGGAAGTAAAATCGACTTTCTTTGAAATGTTTGATAATTTATTGAGCTGCTCTCGTCATTTTACTATAGATGAGAATTAAACAATACTGTCGTGTTATTAGGAACTGTACATACAAAAAATGTCAACAAATTCGTTATAGTCATTTTGATTACTATAATAGTTAGGTTGTGGGCCGGTTTTGGCGTCCTGCGTGGATGATGAGCCGATTTGATTCTGCGGTTTACTTTCAATCGTGCGCGCACACACATGACCGCAGACTGTTCTAACTATTTTCATTTCTTCGTTAACATTTTATGATTGCGTCAAGTTATTTATAGCTATTTCACGCAATTTATCGTTTGAGCCGTTTTAGAAAAGACAACGTTTGGCGCACGACCGGGGGAGCTTGAAGTGAGAAATAAATGGTGAGCGTGAATGAGGACTGTATTACGCTCGACAGAATAGCGATATGAATAGTGATTTGAGTTTGAGTATATGAGTACATAAGACATAAGAAAGACATGAGGGGACTCGAAATACGCGTGAACCAATTGCGTGGGAAACTAAGTGGAGAGACTGTCGTTCGTGACAGCTCACAGATGACTAACTATTCGAAGTGCTGTCTGTTGAGGAGAGAAAAGTAAAAGAGGGGTGGGAAAAGGATATTTTGGAAAGTTTAGGAAAGGGACTCCGTTGTCAATCGGAAATAGCTGAGTAGCTGGACTTTCCACAGGTAAACCAGAACCCCAACTAATTCGGCCTGCGCCGAACAGACAATATTTGGTGTATTGATCACTATGACAACTATAGTTAGTTTAGGAGCTATTTCACTCGTATGTTAACGTTACACATTGGCAGGCAAGCTAAATATCAAATTTGAGCAGATTAGTTTCAACCTGACCGGGCTGTCTTCGTCGCGTTAAGACAGACCATTTCCTCAAATAACATTTTTAGAACTTGAAAGCGCAAAGATATGAAAAAACTCTTCTCTTTTTTTCAAGCTATTACTCAATATTTCTTGTAACGTCACGCTAACTCATACAACTCCGAACGAGCCCCAACAAATTACAAATTCTTCACCTCACAAATGGAGTAGTGTTAAGTTGTCACGGAACTTTCTCGGGAAGTTAAATTGGTAATAGAAAAGAGTGGGATGAGGGAGGGAGGTACTATTTCTCCCAAAGTGTACATACATTTGGTTCTACCCGAGTATTTCTCGAGTAATCCATTGAACGAAGATACAACGTTCGCGTGTGAGACGTGCAGTGAATCTGAGGGTGTGAGGAATGTTGCGTGATACGTCGCATCTGAGGTTACTAGTACAATATTATTCGCTTCGCTACGTCGCCAAATCGGAATTGATTAAATTAAAACAAGCGGAGATCGAAAAGTGGCGATGTAACTGCCATTACAAACGTGTCTGAAATATTAATTACGCGCACGCATTGGTCAGATCGGTTCTGGGTCATAACGGAATGCAGCTCAGTGTTGTTCAGGACAGAGCCCGAGCGCAGCATCCCTGGCAACGCGGTGAATGATTTCAGAACACGTTACCGTCCTCCTCACTCCCCCCCCCACCCAACCAACCAACCATCGCCCCAGTAAGGAACTTCCGGGGAGTCTTCGCGCGAGGTTCACTACCGGAGTTATCGAACTACTTCGCGTTATTTTTAGATAATTTTCTACTAAAATAAAATAATAATTAGCCAGAGCAACGCACTTTGCACAGGATCACTCAGTGAAAAGCCACGAACCACCGAGTTTACGAGAGTCCAATACAAGTTGTGACACGTATTTAAACAACTGTTCGTTCTACTGCGCGAGACCACTTCCAATTACCATTCGTTGGCGCGCTGCTAACTGTATAATCCCGATCAATAAAATATATCTGACGTGCATCAATAACACATAAAAATGAAGTACTTCATTCAAAAATCACCTGGGCGCCCGAAGATCTGAATTGATTACCGGCATTGATGTGAACACGTCACGGAGACAAGTACTCACCTGAAAAAAAAAAAGAAAAAAAAGTTAGCATCATCTTCGAGTGAGAAAAAATAAACATTTGTCTGGCTTAAAGCTCCAAAATTTTCTCAATAGGGAGGTTTGGGCTGGTACGCTGAGCATTGCCTACAACAGGATGCAGATGGCAGTGGTGCAGCCGAGGTGCGCCCTCTGTATTGCTTGTTCGCACTGCAATTTCCCAGAAGGCAATCCTAGTGGTGGCGAGTGTTATCCCAATCCACCTTCTGGAGGAGTACCCATCGAGAGGGAAACCAGCGTACGGCCACTAGAAGAGAAGAAGAAAGGCAGTGGCCACTTGGAGGTGGAAAGATGAGTGGGGGGAAGGACCAGGCAGCTGATTCCAGTACTTGGCCCATGACTCAGGCGATGCCAATTCCTGACAGGACATGGACAGTTACAATTCTGCATTTGGGGATGTCTCGGGCAGCTCCGACCTGGTGGCCTCCAACTCCCTCAGACCCCACAGTTTGAAAACGAAGTTAGGGATGAGATAACTACCCTCCAGCGACTCCACGACTACCACGATGTCTGCGTATTTGTCAGGCTTTGCTCTGGGTAGGAGTTGGATTGCTTCGTTCTACCTACCTTGCCCTGCGGAGACGACCACCTATCGTGGCCCAACCCATAACACAGTGGGGCAAGACCATGTGCTGTGCATTCCCGTGGTACCATGTTCGGGTCAAACAACCCTTAAGGCACACCCCATCTTACGGCTACGATGGCACTTACGGTTATTCCTCATCCCTGGACGAGACAGTTTGGACTGCCTGCACTGCAGGGCAATGGTTATTACGGCTGCATTTTCTAGTGTCAGAAAACCGCGGAGGACACAGATGGTCAGCTCACACCAGGGGCATTCTTCCGAGCTGCGCTGCATTCAGAGGAAAACTGGAGGTGCATTACTCAATTCGCCAGGGTAGTACTTTGTTGGAAGAGGATGGAGCTTGCTGATCCAGTACCTCGCAGTGGTCAAGAACGAAAACACAGAGAAACGACCGCTCCTGAACCACCCAAACTGCTGCAGTAAGGGAAAGGCGGCCAGTTGCAAGATTCTCGTGAGGGTGAAGAGAACAAGAAACAAGAGCTGCCATCGCATAGAGGCGTGAGGGCCAACGTGATTCAACGTGTTAAACGGTTACGGGTTAGTTCTCATCGCGCAGGAGTGAATTCATGAGGCTTAGGAGCACACCCTCCCTCCTACGTTTCAACAAAAAAAGCGCCTTCCTGCACCAAAAGTGAAGGGGAAGCGGACAACTGACGAACACCGTGTCCACTGAACACCTAACGGAAACCCAAGTAGTTATTTCAAATTAAAGCTACTGTAATAAACGCGGGTCAGAAGAGAAATGCGAAAACTGCCTCTTAAACAAACCGCCAACTACTTGGCGCAGTTTGTGCTACTTCGAACTCGTTTTTTTCCCCTCCCTTTTATCGGCTTCCTGAAATAAAACGTACAGCCGCGATACGAGTTTAGAGGTTCTTGGTTATGTTACATTCACTAAGGAAAAGTTTACTCTTAAACGGAATTTACACAGAAACGAGCGGTGCGTAGCAACACACAACTTTCCGCCACCCCTTCAAGTTCAAACACCAGCTACATATGCGGGTGCTATATCTTCATTCAACGCATTTCTACAGAAACATTTATGGAGAACAAAATGTACGAACTAGTTAGCTGAGAGTACTCCGTAAGTTTGATCGAAATCGTTAAGGCCGTTTTCGAGAAAATTGGAATACCGATAAATTAATATTCGACAAACCTCCTTTCCTGAGTTAACATGGGCTTATATCTCCGTTCAACATATATGTACAGAAATAATTATGGAGAACGAAATGGGCGTATGGGTGACTAGAAGACACTCCATTAGGATTTATCACATCTGGTGAAGAAGTTACCCTGGATTATACGGAAATGTTCAGAAAAACGTTCTTTTCGACACATTTTGATTTTCATCTTTGTTCAATGGACTGTCTGAGGAACATTTATTGAGAACAATATGTAGGTATTAACTATTTGAAAACATTTTGAAAGTCTGGTGGTAATCATTGAAGCCGTTTTGCCAAAAAGCGTAAAAAACCTATTTTTGCTTCATAGGCCTATAACTCCGTTCACCGTATTTTCATGGAGATATGTATAGAGAAGAAAAGTTAGGTATTGATTAGTAGAAGATAATTTGAAAGTTTAATCAAAATCGTTACAGCCGTTTACGAGAAAAATGCGAAAACCCCTAGTTTTTGGTACATTTTCATCCCCTCCCCCCCCTTCCCGTCGGCCGAAATCGTCCATAACCTTATTTTGGTGTCTACAAAAAATAACGAACAAAACAAAAAAGAACCAGCTCAATCGGATCAGCCGTTCTCCCGCAAATCGAACTACAGACACACACACATACACACGGACCACGCGCCGAAATTAGGTTTTTTAGACTCAGTAGGCCTCAAAACGTAAAGATCCGAAGAAAACCCAAATTTTTTTTTTGACACGATTACTATACTTTCCTTTCCCTTTGGGGTAGCGGAAAGTACAAAGGGAACATCCAGGGTCGCCAGTTTCTTGTAGGACGTCGAGCAACCGAGTTTACATAAACTGACAAAATCAGTAACTGAACGCACGTGAGGGAGAGGACAGTTTTGTGATGGGTAGCACCAGATATTAAAACAAAGCAACCCAAAAAATACTGCCTCGGGTGACAAATGGCAGTGAATCTGAAGGGTTTGAGAGGAACGCGGCTCCTAAATGCGGATAACCTGCTGAGCACACCTTTCGCCGATCGAACGATTGACATTTTCTCCTCGATAGGGTTCCATTGGACGGAGTTACCAACGCGCTGTTGTCAATCGCCCTTTTCATCAGCCGGAGAATAATTGAAAGTAAACATAAATACAACTTCGACAACTTCAACTCGCAGGGGGACCAATTTCTGGGAGCAAACTCCCGGACCCGGGGCGATCGATAATATTAACGAGATGCTTCCAAAGTTAATTAAATTTCGAGTGCTGTTGACATCTGAAGTACGGAGCGGTTCACTAGTGAATAATATCGTTTTCATGGCGAATAATTACGGCGACGGCCTTCTTTTGGTTTATTATTTTTTTTAATATTTTGTCGATCGAGCGACCGAATAGCCGCTAACTTTGGGACTTTTTGGTGCGTTCGTCGAGCAATTGGTGTTTTGCAGGAAAGTGATTTCACCTTCCGGATGGTAATAAAAGGACGAGCTTCTATACTGGGCTCCGAGGAAGTTCTGCGGTTCCAAGGTTCGTGAGGATGCTTGGAGCCCACGGAGCGTAATGAATGCGTCGTGCTAAAGCACTTCTGCCCTAATAGTTCAGGAGCCGAGGGCTAAAAACGTTGACCGTTGGTTACTATTTTTTCTGATAGTTCCCTCAATGTTTGGTAAAACCCCGGTTCTCTGCTCTCTCTGAAGTGTGGACTAAGAAAAATAGCGGCTAATCAAAAAAGTCAAAATTGTCAAAAAGGGGCTTGTACTTTCCGAATTATAGCAAAAGTTAAATAAAAGCAAAAACAATCCACGTTCCATATTTACTGAGTTTTTTCAATAGCTCGAAAAACCTCATTTGCGCGAGTGGCTGTCGTTCGTTAGAGAACGGCTGAACCGATCAAGCTGGTTCTTCTCAATTAATTGAGTCACTGGATGTAATCAATCTTATGAAATATTTTAGGACAACCTATACCCACATTTTGTTCTCCGTGATAATTTCTGTACCTATCTGTTGAACGGAGAAATAAGCCGTAATAGCTCGAACAACGAGGTTACTCGAATAATAATTTATCGGGTTTCATATTATTTCAAAAACGGCGACAACTATTAAAATCAAATTTACCAAATACTCTCAACTAGGTAGTACCTACATTTTGTTCTTCATAAATGTTCCCATAAAACCGCGTTAAACGAAGATATAGCGTCCGTCTATGTAGCAGGTCGTCGAATTTACGGGGCTGTGGAAAGTTGTGTGTTACTACGCACCAGTTATTTTATGAACGTGTTTTGTTAAAACCAGGAATAAAATGTAACAATGCGTATTATATACGTACTAATGGGTTTTACTTCCCATCCACTAAAGACATACAATCCAAAGGCGATTATGTAATATGATTAGTAATTTTAGCCCAGAAGTTGAGACTGCTGTATGAACAGGGCGTTTTGAAAGTAGCAGATACTATTTAATAGTTTACTGAGTGGCTATGTATGCGATTCACGTCATTTTCAGCTGTCAACTATTCAGTTGTTTTTTACTTTCCGCTACCCGAAGGGAAGGAAAGTATAGTAATCGGCCCAAAAAAAAAATTTGGGTTTTCTTCAGATCTTTACGTTTCAGACCCTACTGAGTCTAAAAAACCTAATTTCGGCGCGTGGTCCGTGTGTATGTGTGTGTGTGTGTGTCTGTAGTTCGATTTGCGGGAGAACGGCTGATCCGATTGAGCTGGTTCTTTTTTGTAGACACCAAAATAAGGTTATGGACGATTTCGGCCGATGGGAAGGGGGGGTGGGGGACGAAAATGTACCAAAAACTAGGGTTTTTCGCATTTTTCTCAAAAACGGCTCTAACGATTTTGATTAAACTTTCACATTATCTTCTCCTAATCAATACCTAACTTTTCTGCTCTATACATATCTCCATGAAAATACGGTGAACGGAGATAAGGGCCTATGAAGGAAAAATAGGTTTTTTACGCTTTTTGGCAAAACGGCTTCAGCGATTTCCACCAAACTCACAGGATGTTTTCAAATAGTTAATACCTACATATTGTTCTCAATAAATGTTCCTGTGACGGTCCATTGAACAGAGATAAAAATTAAAATTCGTCAAAAATAACGTTTTTTCTAACATTTCCGTAAATTCCAGGGTAACTTTTTCACCAGATGTGATAAATCCTGATGAAGTGTCTTTTGGTCACTCATACCAACATTTCGTTCTCTATAATTATTTCTGTATATATATGTTGAACGGAGATATAAGCCAAGTTAACTCAGAAAAGGAGATTTGTCGAATATTAATTTATCGGTATTCCAATTTTCTCAAAAACGGCTTTAACGATTTCGATCAAACTTACGGAGTACTCTCAGCTAACTAGTCCCTACGTTTTGTTCTGTATAAATGTATCTGTAGAAATGCGTTGAATGAAGATATAGCGCCCGCCTATGTAGGTGGTGTTCGAACTGAAAGGGGTGGCGGAAAGTAGTGTGTTGCTACGCACCAGATATTTTTTTTTAAATACTGGATAATTCTATTTCAGCGACTCTGCTTTGAAAATGTCACGTTTTTGAGGTGGCAGATAACATTCTATAGTAAAGCTGATGGACGTCGAACTCATTCACGTCATCTGCAAGTATCAACTAATAAGTCAATTTTCGAGCCATCAAATTTTGATTTTATCAGCTCGTTAGAGTCCTCAAGTCATTTTTTGACCAAAATTTCGTCAAATTTTGATTTTGTCGGCAAGTCGAAGTTCACGAAACTATTGTGATGCGAATCCACCATACAAATTTCAAATGTCAACTAATAAGTCAAAATTTGGTTCAAAATTCGACGAATTTTGATCGACTCGGCAACTTAAGGGCCAAGCATAGGAGGTAGCAGAGTTGTGAATTCGGAAAGTACAAGCCAGTTCCTCAACTGTGGTAAATATTGTAACTATCAACTGATAAGTCAAATTTTGACTTTTATGACGAGCCGCTATTTTCTTAGTCCATACTTCAGAGAGAGCAGAGAACCGGGGTTTTACCCAACATTGAGGGAACTATCAGAAAAAATAGTAACCAACTTTCAACTCAACGGTCAACGTTTTTAGCCCTCGGCTCCTGAACTATAATGTTCCATTGCCAGTTACGTCGGCTGACTCTGGTTAAACGTGGTGGGGATGGTTCACTCCTCGGCCCTAGAGAGCAGAAAACATTTTAGGGCTTCTGAGCACTCGCTATAGTTATTGTTCGAGGGAAGATAAGCTCATCCCCGAAAACCTTACTGAAGTTTTCTCCTCCCTAAGCCTCTGTTAATCCGCTGAGGTTAAGGTGTGTTTTCCCACTAACCCCGTTTAGTTGTCAGCCCCCAAAGTACATGGAGTCTGATCACCGCCTCGATTCGTTCCGTTTGAATAGCTCTCGTCCATCATCCGTGCGCTACGTCGGTTTGACTAACCCTCTACACAATTTACTTTGAACTTTCTCCACCAATCTGTGTATTTCCGAACATTACAGTCCCCCATCGCTCACTAAACCAACTCTGGTTCATCCCTTCCCATATTGCTACAAACCGTTATCATAGTGATCGTATCACTTCAACGATTTCGATCAATTTTTATGCACCTTTCAAATAAAACGACAGTACCGTAAAATTCTCATCCTTGGGAAAATGACGAGAGCAGTACAATGATCGAACAATCCGATGGAGAACAATTTTAGGGCAGTTTTTTCCACACGAATCCGACTCATGTTGCACCAGCAAGTTCTCAAGAAAAAGTTTTTCGACGACAAAGCCAACACAATTAACGCTGTCCTGTTTAAAAAACGTTGACCGCTTCAAGAATTACTTGTCGATTGTTTGTTCATTAATAGTGGTGGCATTAGTAGGAGCAACTCAACAAATTCTTGAACCTCAAGCACAATCACGTTATACGTTCGAATAAACTGAATGGAAAATATCTGGTGCGTTGCGACACACAACTTTCCTTAGCTCTACGTCAATCCACTTTCTATTAGGCTTTGTCTACTTAATCAATTCATTTATCACTCGGTTCATTTGAACTTGGTCAAACAACACATTTCTCAGCAGCAGGAAGCGGTAGCGCCAACAGTTCTGCAATTTATCGTGCTGCTCGTACTCATTGCAAGACCATTATTGAGCAATTGATACACAGATAATTAATGAGGCTGTAAACAAGAATTTTTTGAAGAAGGATAGTAATAACTGTTAGAATTGGTAGTAAGCGAAACGGCGGTAGTTGAAATTCAGGAATTTCTGATGTGAGCCCCATGTATCTCATGAGCGTTTTTAAACACTCACCCTTTAGGTATCGGATTAGACTAATGTACCTATTTTTTTGAATATTCTACTAACATTCCTGCGGAGTTTATGAGGAAAAATCCGCGCTAAAAACGCTTTTCGTCGAAAACTTTGATAATTTATTGTGCTGCTCTCGTGATTTTCCCACGAATGCGAATTTTATGGTATAATTGCCTCATTTAGAGCTATCAATATGAAAAATTTAATCAAAATCGTTTGAGCCGTTTTTGAGAAACAAAATTTGGTGTTTTGATCACTATGATGACTATAGTTAACTTTCGGTGGATTTTGCCCATACCCTTATTTTTGCGTCCCATGGTAACCTGCAGGCTAGGCATCCAGTTTCAGCTGATTTGGTACGGTTATTTTCCCTAAAAACCGCGCTAAAATCGAATTCATCGAAAGTTTTGGTAATTTATTGTGCTGCTGTCGTCATTTTCCCACGAATGGGAATTTTAGGGTATAGTTGGCATATTGGGAGTTACCAATACACAAAATTTAATCAAAATCGTTAGAGCCGTTTTTGAGAAACAAAATTTGGTGTTTCGATCACTATGATAACTATAGTTAACTTTCGGTGGATTTTGTTCATGCCCTTATTTTGGCGTCTTATGATAACCTGCGGGCGAGATATCAAGTTTGAGTGGATTTGGTACGGTCGTTTTCTCTAAAAATCGTTCACAGACACACACAGACCATTTTCCCAAATAGTGTTTTTCGGACTCAGGAGGGTCTGAAACGTAAAGATCTGAAGAAAACTAAAATTTTTTTTTTCAGCCGATACATAACTTTCCTTTCTACTTCGTAGAGCCAAGGAAAGTAAAAAACGCTGCGAATTATAACGCAACGGTTTATTATTCGCTCGCACAGTTCGACGTAGTCTCACACGTCCCAGGCCCATTCCATTCGCTTTAGCGTCGGAAAATACCAACACGATCTGATTGGAACGACGAAATTTGACACGACGTGACGAGACGAGCTGAAGAGTGGTTGGAGTGAGTAGCGCTGGAAATAATCGCAGGCCGGGGGACAACTTTCTTTCAATTAGTAGATTTTGCTTTGTCGTACACTTCTGAAACTCGTTTAATTCGACCCAGCATCGAAAACTACACGAAACACGACGTAGTGCTGCACTGCGATAAAACCATCAAAATTTCGTTTTTGTTGATTTTTTAAACTGTTTTTTTTTGCATAAAACAACCGTGAGTTTCGTCCAGTCGAATTGCCAAGCAGGCGGGTACAACTATATACCAAATGGTTATTTTTGGGCGAAAGAACGGGTTTCTTCCTTTGGGTCCAGTACAAGAAGTGGAAGAAACCATTTCGGTTCATTACGTTTTTCTGAGTTTATAAGTAAACATACCGTGAAGGACGCCACTAAAATGATTTATTCACTCATCCTTATACGAAACAAAGCGAATTTTAAGGAACAGAGAACTATGAGTCCTGATAACAACGAAAGTTATGAAAATAAACGCAAATACGAAAATATCTGGTGCGTAGCAACACACAACTTTCCGCCACCCCTTTAAGTTCGAACACCAGCTTCATATGCCGGCGCTATTTCTTCGTTCAACGAATTTTAACAGGAACATTTATAGAGAACAAAATGTACATAGAATACCGATAAATTAATATGCGACAAATCTCCTTTTCTGAGTTAACTTGGCTTATATCTCCGTTCAACATTTATATACAGAAATAATTATAGAGAACGAAATGTTGATATGGGTGACTAAAAGACACTCCATTAAGATTTATCACATCTGGTGAAAAATTTACCCAGGAATTTACGGAAATGTTAGAAAAAACGTTATTTTTGACCCATTTTGATTTTTATCTCTGTTTAATGGACCGCCACAGGAACATTTATTGAGAACAATATGTAGGTATTAACTATTTGAAAACATCCTGTGTGTTTAGTGAAAATCGCTGAAGCCGTTTTGCCAAAAAGCGTAAAAAACCTATTTTTGCTTCATGGGCCTATATCTCCGTTCACCGTATTTTCATGGAGATATGTATGGGAAAGAAAAGTTAGGTATTGATCAGCAGAAGATAATTTGAAAGTTTAATCAAAATCGTTAGAGCCGTTTTTGAGAAAAATGCGAAAAACCCTAGTTTTTGGTACATTTTCGTCCCCCACCCCCCTCCCATTCGGCCGAAAACGTCCATAACCTTATTTTGGTGTTTCAAAAAATAACGAACAAAACAAAAAAAGGACCAGCTCAATCGGATCAGCCGTTCTCCCGCAAATCGAACTACAGACACACACACATACACACATACACACGGACCACGCGCCGAAATGAGGTGTTTTAGACTCAGTAGGCCTCAAAACGTAAAGATCCGAAGAAAACCCAAATTTTTTTTTTGACACGATTACTATACTTTCCTTTCCCTTTGGGGTAGCGGAAAGTAAATATGATTGATGCAGCAATGTCTAAATGACGAATCCAATGGTAAAGAGATAACCCCTCCCGGACGTACAATGTCGATGAATATCGCGAAACTTTATAGAAATTCCCAACGAAATTTTGATTCGATCATCGGTGAAAAGTGTGGCTAGTCTTCTGGGTGAAAAAGGTACAATCCGGAGTACCTCTTCAAATTCAAATCATGCAGAAACTACGTTCAACCAATTTCTCTGGAATATTTCGCACATATTTCCCTCGGCTGCTAGCGTAGCGCATGCAATGCGGTCACATTGACCCCGTTCTATAGTGACACGAGCCTAAAGTATTCGTACGTGTTCGACGGCGTTGAAAGCAAAATATGGCCGGGAGGGCGGGCGGACATTGCAGATTTGGAATCCCCACGATTGAAACCGTATAGCGAAGACTGTTAATATCCATAGGTATAGGTGTTATATCCAGCATGAATGATAAACCAATGGTTTGGATTAGTAGGTATGAAAGCCACTGGGCTGAGGGACGTTTTGTGATGCGTCGCACCAGATATTTGGTAATTCTCGATCCTGTCACCGTTAACAAGAAGGACAAGTTTGGAACATGACTGTATTGAACGTTGAGGTAGAGTCAAGAGGATGATGAATCTTTGAGTCGCTAATTGATTTTGTGCACTTGGCTCGTTGCGTAAAGTTGTGGCTCAGGAGCGCGGCATGTTGAGGGAAATACGACGTAGCGAGAGGCCATGCATGTCCCCTCTTCGACAGTTTGTACCTCCAGTTCCCAAAGAGAGTCAATTGAGGTCACCCACCACACAAGCTTCTTTCAATCCACCGACTCTCCGCCCTTTGACGGCGTCGGCGCCACACGTTCACCCGAGGCACAAAATTATGAGGCAAGCCAAGTGGGGAAAATGTGGAAAGGTTCGCCGGAGCGCGTTTTAACAGCAGACTTTGAAGTGTGTCTGAGCGGAAAGCAACCAGTGGAGCAGCACAACGGGCCTGGGCCTGGGACAGAGAGAGCCATGCGCCACTCAGCGGTAAAACGATCCTGTCGTCCTTCGACGAGGTTGGCCCAGGTCACGGGGCGTTGGATCCGGAACAGGGGGCGAAAGATAAACCCCGGATTTTCCCTCGTTTGATTTGACTACACACGACTTGATCCAGTCATCTCAACTCTCGCCAATTGGCAGAGGTCCTTCCCAATAGCTCCGATTTCAAAACCCAGTTCGACAGCTCCCGAATTGAACTGTTCCCCGAGTGAGCGCCGTCGCGCGGCCAATTTTCAGAGCTCGAAGGACACGATCGCGTGGAAGATGGAAGCGACTTGGTTGGAAATGACGAGTTTCCCTAAATACATAGTCGTTATCTTGATGTAGAACTATCTGGGCAATTCCTTCAGAATCATCAAAACATCATCCAATTGCAGTTAACCGACAGCGACAGTCATGTCCTCCGCGACAAATAACGACTTTTGTCGCTCCATCAACTGAAACGATCTGCTTTCCACTCGGCAGAGCAAAATGTTCTACTCACCAACTAGTTCCTGACTTGATTGGCTTTTTCCTACTCGTGTACCTTCTTCAGGAGACCATTGCGCACGTTATTCTTGGAACTGTCAGGTCTTATTTGATTACTGTTCCTAAACCCTCCAGGAGGGTTACAGCGGAGGTACGGCGTAAGCCACTCTCCCGGCAGATCCCTGTGTGTGACGCGCAGAGGTTGACCTCTGAGGAATCCCGTACCGTCTGACAGGAGTTCTTAATCTCACAGGTTCATTCCTAGTTTCCTAAGGGATGCCAGGTATTGATGTCCACCAACGACCAAAAATCGCTCCCTCTCAAGTATTCAGCACTGGGCCAGGACGCTGTAGGAAGTCTCCTCATCTGTGCCACACCATTATACGCCTATGACCACTTGACTGTGCTGATCTTTGCAGAGTCAGTCTGCCCAATCGAAGAAAAAACCCACCATGTGCTCCGCACCGTCACCCAATGGTGCGAGCATGTCAAGATGCAGGTGGCTGAGGAAAAAAACCAGCTAATCCTCTTGAAAGGGAAAGTGAATAATCCACCCACAATACGCTTTGGCGGCCACAGGCTCCTTCTTGAAAAGCACGTCAAGTATTTAGGAGTGAATATAGGTGAGAGGTGGGGTTTCAACCAACACCTCCAGTCCCTTAAAGGCACTACCATTGCAAGGTTTGCCTCACTGCGTGCCATTACTAAGGCCACTTGGGGTGTGTGTTACCACGACACCATCCTCATGTATAAGGCCATCTATCCAGGCGTGATTGGCTACTGCCCCGTTGTCTGGGGTAGTAAACTTACTGTCAATAAAAAGAGAGTATTGGCCCAATCCCAGAGAGCTGTGCTCCTGTGGATCACCAAGGCCTACAAGACTGCATCAACAGAAGCACTCCAGGTGATCACTGGTCAGTTACCAAGTGGAGAGGTTGACAAGTGGAGAGTGAAACGGGAGCTTCCCCCGCTTTGGGCTGAACTCTGTGCAGACCTCACCACAGAACAGAAACTTGCCGCCATCGATGAATGGGCTCTAGAGAAATGGCAAGCGAGATGGGAATCCTCGTCAAAGGGACATTATACGTATGAGTTCTTCCCCAACATCCGTGAACGTCTATCGAGAAAATGGGACGAGCCAGTTCCTCACGCGACATGGTGACTTCAATTCACGGCTCCACTTCTATTCTCTGAAAGACTCTCCATTATGCACGTCTTGTGCCTCCAGTGCAGAGGAAACAAGAAACCATGTGCTGCTCCACTGTAGTTTTTAGAACAGTGAGCGACGGTTGTTGGTAGGGCAAACGAACTTAGCAGCATTGACTGCTAAGAAGCAAGCCTATAACCATTTTGCAGAGTTTGCGAAGAAGGTGATGGCTAAGAAACGTGGTCATAGTTGATCTGTCCTTTTGAAACTTGCCACCCAAGTAAACAGTAAGATCAGGTAGGGAACCAGATTAAGAACTCCTCCCAGATGGTACGGGATTCCTCAGGTGGTCACCTCTGCGCGGTCACACACGGGCAACAGCTCTCTACCGGGAGACTGGCTAACGACCAAATACCTGCCGTACCTCCACAGGTCTGAGTGCGGTGGATGCTGCAGGGGCCGGCCTCTTGCATATTGGCGAAACCCCAACTTCTATGACTGATATAACCCTCGTTGAGGGTTTAGGTACAGTCACCAAATAAGGAAACAGACCTGTGCCACACCATTACACCGAGGGGTGTCGACTTGCAATAGGTCTTTCCTCAGAGGGCTCCGTCTAGTGTGTTTGCCCTGAGATAAAACGTTTGGAGCGCCTTACTCCCGCCAAGTTCCCGACTGTACGATGCATTCTCCTGCCATATTCTTCCACAGTCTCGTTTACTAGTCCCACAGTGGGGGGAGGTGGCCCTGTAGGTACAGTAGATGAACTGAGTCTGGCCAGATGGCCCTCTCATTCCCTATGAAATGAACCCTTTATACCCAGGAATGTTAACTCTACTTGTGTTTCTCAAGGAGTGGAGCTGTATCCTGCACTTCCTCACTAATTGACGTTGTGCAGTAGTTCTTCCGCGCCTTGCGAGACGCTCGACTATTAGTCATTATGTTGAACATTTCATTGCTATGGCCTTTTTCGTGCATTATGATGGCCCCAGCAACGATAACATTGTTCGGCACGGGTCGAAGTAGTTGGGATCATTAGCTTGGGCTTTTCCCAGGTGTGTTCAGCGAATTTCCCCTTTTTGGACTTTACTAAATGTCCTTCCCTCCCTCGATTTATCTCTTTCTCCAGTGCACGCAGCTCATCCCAGTGCTCACACAGACATTCCTCTATCAACACTCGGGCCAGTCACAGCTCTCACTCCCCTCTGTGACAGTTTCTCGTAAAGCCAGTTCACCAGTATTTCGAGTCCCCCTGTGCCGTCCTTATTCACTCAAACTGAAATCAATATTCATTTCCCGTGCAATACACTCCTTCTCTCGTGCTCACCGCGTCCCCTTTCATTTTATTTAAACCCTCCCTCTCGTGCGCCCAACAAGCATAAATCTATGCTTCTATGCTTCTCCTGGTTGCACATTGTATTCCCTATCGCACTCATACATGGGCGCCATTGTGTCAGTGACCATACAGAGCTTCCAGAAGGTTTCCAAGTTCCTGAGCCAGGGGCCCATTAATCGCCTGTGGCACCTTAGCTATTCCAAGCCAGGTGAGTCTGTACGTCATTGTCATAGCTTCTGCCTTGACCAATATATCAAGAGGAAGAAGGTCAAACATTTTCATCGGCCCTGCTATTAGCACGCACCCTTGTACACTCGCAAGCTGCTACAGTTCTTTCTGATGGTAACCTCGTAAAACGAGCAGGTTATTCTGGGATTTATGCCCCCCCCCCCCACCATCCAACCAACATTCTTTGTATTTTTGCTTCATAGGCCTATATCTCCGTTCGCCGTATTTTCATGGAGATATATGGAGAAGAAAGTTAGGTATTGATTAGTAGAAGATAATTTGAAAGTTTAATCAAAATCGTTAGTGCCGTTGTCGAGAAAAATGCTAAAAACCCTAGTTTTTGGTACATTTTAGTCCCCCCCCTCACTCTACCCATTGGCCGAAATCGTCCATAAACTCATATTGGTGCCCACAAAAGATAACGAAGAAAACAAAAAAAGAGCCAGCACAATCGGATCAGTCAGGGAGGACGTCATGTACCTACTTGCCGACGCAATTCTGCCTGTGTTGACTCACATCTTTAATGTGTCGCTACAAACTGGAGAATACCCACAGATATGGAAGAAAGCACTTGTGAAACCACTGTCAAAATCTAAAACGCCCACTTCACCTAGAGATTTCCGCGCCATCTCACTGTTGTGCGCAATGGGAAAGATCTTACATAAGACCGTCCACAATGAGCTGCGAGATTACGTTGATAGCCACCGTACCAAATCAGCTCAAACTTGATATGTCGCCCGTAGGTTACTATGGGACGCCAAATTAAGGGTATGAACAAAATCCACCGAAAGCTAACTATAGTTATCATAGTGATCAAAACACCAAATCTTTTTTTTCTCGAAAACGGCTCTAACGATTTTGATTGAATTTTTTATATTTGTAGCTACTAATAAGATAATCATACCATAAAATTACCATTTGTGGGAAAACGACGAGAGCAGCACAATAAATTATCAACATTTTCGACGAAATCGATTTTAGCGCGGTTTTTAGAGAAAACAACCGTACCAAATCAGCTGAAACTTGATGTCTAGCCTACAGGTTACCATGGGACGAAAAAATAAGGTAAGGGCAAAATCCACCGAAAGCTAACTATAGTTATCATAGTGATCAAAATACCAAATTTTTTTTCTCAAAAACGGCTCGTACGATTTTGATTAAACTTTTTATATTGGTAGCTCTTAATAAGATAATTATACCATGAAATTCGCATTTGTCGGAAAATGACGAGAGCAGCACAATAAATTATCAAACTTTCCGACGAAAAGCGTTTATAGCACGGTTTTTTCCTTATAAACTCCGCTGGAATGTTAGTAGAATGTTGAAAAAAATTGGTATTGTAGTCCAATCCAATACCTAAAGGGTGAGTGTTTAAAAACGCTCATGAGATACATGGGGCTCACTCCAGAAATTCCTGAATTTCGACTACCGCCGTTTCGCTTACTATCAGTTCTACCAGTTATTACCCAATAACTCTGCAAAAGTAATTACTATCCTTCTTCAAAAAATTTGTGTTTACAGCCTCAATAATGATCTGTGTACCAATGGCTCAATAATGGTCCTGCAACGAGTACGAGCATCACAATAAATTGCAGAACTGTAAGCGCTACCGCTTCCTGTTGCTGTGACGTGTTGTTTGACCAGGTTCAAAGGAACTGCGTGATAAATGAATTGATTAAACAGAATTAGCTATGTAGAAAGTGAATTGACGTAGAGCTAAGGAAAGTTGTGTGTTGCAACGCACCAGATATTTTCAGTTTCGAGCATTTAGTTTGGTTGATGAAGTCAGTCATCTTATTTATGTGATTCTGTTTATTCAGTATAACAATAACGTTTCCTTTGTCTGCTTTTGTCAAAATTAAACTATTGTTGTTGAGTTTGGTCCTTATTTGTTTAGCTGTTTGTACGTCTTTGTGGTCCGTCTTGTTCTTTCTGTATTCTTTGATGGCTCGTTCGATTTTGTCTGCTATTTTGTGGCGTATGCGTTCTAGTAACTCACCAGCCTGAGGAGACGGACTCACCTAACCGGTACGTTAACTTTAGTAATTTGCCTACTGGTGGATATAACCCAATTGTGCCTACGAAACCTCTGTCTACCTGTTGCTCAATAACTGACAGAGCGTGAATGGAAGCAGCACAATACATTCCATCAATCGAATCAGTAGCAGAGCTAAAGAATATTCCGTAATTCGTCGCCCCTCATATTTCTAACGGTGGGAATTTTCGTATTTTGCGCGGTGTGGCGATGGGGGGGGGGGACATATTCGCATTCACTTCGCAATCAATTGATGACATTTTCAGGGATTTCATTTGAAATTTGTTACTCGCGGGATGTTCACGACTTTCATTCGACGCACAACTTTCCGCAACCCCCGTAAATGCAGGTGCTAGTTAGGTTAGCGAGAGGACTTCGTTCATTTGATCCAAATCGCGCCATACCGGTAAATTAACGTTCGAAAAATCTGTCGTGGTTTATATCTTCGTTCAACAGATATATACAGAAATTGTTGCGGGGAACAAAATGTGGGTTTGGAATGCTAGAAGACACTCCATAAGATTGATGAAATTCAGTGCCGTAGTTACTCGGGAAATTTCAAAAATGTAAAAAAAAAACATTATTTTCGACACATTTTTATTTTTATCTCTATTCAATGGACTGCCAGAGGAACATTTACTGAGAACAATATGTAGGTATTAATTATGGAAAGACATGCTGTTAGTTTGGTGATAGTCCTTGAAGCCGTTTTGCTCAAAAGCGTAAAAAATACCTATTTTAGCTTCTTAGGCCTGTATCTCTGTTTACCGACTTTTCATGGAGATAACTATATGGAAGAAAAGTTTTGCACTAACTAGTAGAAGATAATTTAAAAGTTTAATCAAAATCGTTCGCGCCGTTTTCGAGAAAAATGCGAAAAACCCGTAGCGTTTGTTAAATTTTCGTCCCCCACTCCTCTTTCCCATCGATAGAAATCGCCCATAACCTTATTTTCGTGTCTGAATCAAACAACAAAAGAAAATATTTTTTTAAAACCAGCTCGATCGGTCCAGGCATTCTCCCGCAAATCGAACTACACGGAACACACGCGGAAATTAGGTTTTTCGAACTCAGCAGACCTCAAAACGTATAGATCTGCAGAAAATTCAACTTATGATACGATAACTATAATTTCCTAACCCTTAGGGTCGCGGTCAATTAGGGAAAGTTGTGTCAGTGCTGTATTTATAATATTTATGATCAAAAGGGTCGTCGTGTCGAGCCTAAAAAAGCAGATTTTGAGACAAGTTGTGCGAGGCTCCGCGTTAGTCATTTTTCTCGACACACACAGTCTCAGAAGATAATTAGGGATAAGTTGAGTGTCATTAAAGGCACGGCTGTGGCATGCGGTAAGCAAGTTTTGGTTGTCACGCTCCACAAAGTCGAATTACACTTCAGTAAATGGAAATCATTTGGTTTGAAAAGAGAGTCGAGGTCCTTCGAATCCGGCACCAGTTGCACCGAATCGTGCGGGTTCAAGGCGCCGAGTTGCAGTTCGCGGTGAAAAGCCTTCAATTTGGATACTCACAGTCAGCTCAAACGGAGCTCAGCCGAAGACGCCGTGAACATGTCGAAGAGCTCGCGACACTTTCAACTCGCGACGTGAACCGCCGCGAAAGGGTTCGGGAGTAACTACGGAACGGAACGCGGAGGTTCGAATGCGCCCAACAGGTCGACCACGTCGGTGAACATATCACGACATCGAGAATAGTGGTAGGGGGGGGGGACACGGGGAAAGAGAGAGAGAGCGCGCGAGAGTTGAGAGAGAAAGAGACGGATCTCACGCGGAAAAACTCGCACGATCGTCGCGACGACTCGCAGGTAACTGAACTCGCCTCCTGAGGCT
The DNA here is from genome assembly GCA_020466155.1 of Pachypeltis micranthus. Lineage (NCBI taxonomy): Eukaryota > Metazoa > Arthropoda > Insecta > Hemiptera > Miridae > Pachypeltis > Pachypeltis micranthus. The sequence continues at coordinate 76,312,443 of CM035768.1, read as the reverse complement.
TTTGTTGTTTCCCGAACAACCCCCCACCCCTGCTACCCGAACGGCCATTCAACAGACGAGATCCCGACTTTCCAAGTCCTCCGCCGTCGGTCTCGTGGTGGTGGCGGCGGTAGTGGACGTTTTTCAACGTTCCTCCTCTCGCACCGCACCACGCACCACCGCCGCACCACCACGCAGCAGACCACTAATGGAAATTCCACCCACCGGCCGCGCGGGATTTTCGTCTTTAATTCGTCTCGTCACGCGGAGCCGCTTCGCCGCGAAGTTGCAGTTCTGAAGGCCGGTCAAACTGATTTCCTTTTTCTTCTTTTTTTTTTTCCTTCTTTTCTTTTTATTTCAGACGGAGACGAACGAGTTGAGTTGAGGCAGTTCGGTTTTGACGCAACTCAACTTGTTCTCGACTCGAAGCGCCGACTGATTGCCGCGCTGATTGCCGCTCACGTCGTAACAACCGAATGAATCACGTCGACACGTTGCCACGCGTTTGGGGGCACTTCGGTGTGGTGGGGAGGGGGCTGCCCTAGTCACTCCAAGAATCACGTGGGTGTTGTGGTGTTGACACCGAAACCACAGGATAGTGGTGAAGTTTTTTTTTTTGTTTTTTTTTATTTTGGCATTAGATTTCTCCATACAGCCATATTTACAGATATTACTACAACATTACTTCATTTAGTATTGTACAATATTACAGCAACTGAACTATTTTCTTTCAACATAATTATCGATTTCATTATACGTTATGTCCAACGTCATTAAAAAATTTCGTTATTTTTCCATATACGAGTACATCTGGTCTGACCAATATAGATGTGACGTTAATTGGCCGACTTAAATGTTCCCCAAGATCGTCTAAGAGTGTTGTCCTTCGTCTTTCGTACTTTTTGCGTGTTAAAAGCACATGCTCCGAGTCATCCACCTCACCGCACACGTCACATTGGTCAGACTCCTCTAGATGGATTTTGTCCAGATTAGCTCGGCAGACTCGGTGACCCGTTCTAAGTCTTGAAATGCTTGAATAAATATCTGGTGCGTAGCAACACACTACTTTCCGCCACCCCTTTAAGCTCGAACACCAGCTACATAGGCGGGCGCTATATCTTCGTTCAACTCATTTTTACAGGAACATTTATGGAGAACATAATGCAGGGACTAGTTAGCTGAGAGTACTCCGAAAGTTTGATCGAAATCGTTAGAGCCGTTTTTGAGAAAATTGGAATACCGATAAATTAATATTCGACAAATCTCCTTTTCTGAGTTAACTTGGCTTATATCTCTGTTCAACATATATATACAGAAATAATTATAGAGAACGAAATGTTGGTATGGGTGACTAGAAGATACTTCATTAGGATATATCACATCTGGTGAAAAAGTTACCCTGGAATTTACGGAAATGTTAGAAAAACGTTATTTTCGACACATTTTGCTTTTTATCTCTGTTCAATGGACCGTCACAGGAACATTTATTGAGAAGAATATGTAGGTATCAACTATTTGAAAACATCCTGTGAGTTTGGTGAAAATCGCTGAAGCCGTTTTGGCAAAAGCGTAAAAAACCGATTTTTTGCTTCAAGGGCCCATATCTCCGTTCACCGTATTTTCATGGAGATATGTATAGAGAAGAAAAGTTAGGTATTGATTAGGAGAAGATAATTTGAAAGTTTGATCAAAATCGTTAGAGCCGTTTTCGAGAAAAATGCGAAAAACCCTAGTTTTTGGTACATTTTCATTCCCCCACCCCCCTTCCCACTGGCCGAAATCGTCCATAACCTTATTTTGGTGTCTACAAAAAATAACGAACAAAACAAAAAAAGAACCAGCTCAATCGGATCAGCCGTTCTCCCGCAAATCGAACTACAGACACACACACACACAGACATACACACGGACCTCTCTCCGAAATTAGGTTTTTTAGACTCAGAAGGGTCTGAAACGTAAAGATCTGAAGAAAACCCAACTTTTTTTTTTGGGCCGATTACTATACTTTCCTTCCCTTCGGGTAGCGGAAAGTAAAAAGGCTTTTCGTGCCCTGTCATTTCTGCACGCCATGGATTTATATTTATTTCCCGCGGGATGCCTATCATGGTATTCTTGCCATCTCCTCGCCATGGACTTTTTACTTTCCTTGGCTCTACGAAGTAAAAAGGAAAGTTATGTAATCGGCTGAAAAAAACTTTTTGAGTTCTCTTCAGATCTTCACGTTTCAGACCCCCCTGAGTCCGAAAAACACTATTTGGGAAAATGGTCTGTGTGTGTGTGTGAACGATTTTTAGAAAAAACCACCGTACCAAATCAGCTCAAACTTGATATCTCGCCGGCCGGTTACGATGGGACGCCAAAATAAGGGTATGAACAAAATCCACCGAAATTTAACTATAGTTATCATAGTGATCAAAACACCAAATATTTTTTTTCTCAAAAACGGCTCTAACGATTTTGATTAAATGTTTTATATTGGTAGCTCTTAATATGATAATCATACCATACAATTCCCATCTGTGGGAAAATGTCGAGAGCAGCACAATAAATTACCAAAACTTGCGACGAAATCGATTTTAGCGCAGTTTTTAGAGAAAACCACCGTACCAAATCAGCTGGAACTTGGTGTACAGCCTACAGGTTACCAAGGAACGCAAAAATAACGGTATGGGCAAAATCCATCCACAGTTAACTATAGTTATCATAGTGATCAAAACACCAAATTTTGTTTCTCAAAAACGGCTCATACGATTTTGATTAAATTTTTTATATTGATAGCTCTCAATCAGGAAATTATACCGTAAAATTCCCATTTGTGGGAAAATGACGAGAGCAGCACTATAAATTATCATTATTTTCGAAGAAAAGCGTTTTTAGCGCGGGGTTTTCCTTATAAACTCCGCTGGAATTTTCGTAGAATGTTTAAAAAAAATTGGTATTGTAGTCCAATCCAATACCTAAAGGGTGAGTGTTTAAAAACGCTCATGAGATACATGGGGCTCACTCCAGAAATTCCTGAATTTCAACTACCGCCGTTTCGCTTACTATCAGTTCTAACAGTTTTTACCCAATAACTCTGCAAAAGTAATTACTATTGTTCTTCAAAAAATTTGTGTTTACAGCCTCATTAATTTTCTGTGTACCAATTGCTCAATAATGGTGCTGAAATGAGTACGAGGAGCACAATAAAATCTGGAACTGTAAGCGCTACCGCTTCCTGCTGCCGTAAAACGTCGTTTGACAAAGTTCAAATGAACTGAGTGATAAATGAATTGATTAAATAGAATTAGCCATGTACAAAGTGAATTGACGTAGAGCTAAGGAAAGTTGTGTGTTGCAACGCACCAGATATTTTCCGTCGATTTAATAACTTTCCGTCGTGAGTGGGACCGACATAAGCAAAAAAAAGTTCCTTACAAATTAATCATACTTTCAAAACATTTGAAAAACGATGCATGACGCTTCTCAACACCAAATGTGAGGTGTGTTTCACAAAAATTGACATTTTCACATTTTGACATTAGCACCAATGGCCTGTGGCATTCTAGCCCAGTGGTAAAACGCTCTTTTTTCTTCTCAATTGTCTGGGGAACTACTGGGGGTCAATGTGAATTAATGAACGCGTCTTCGGGAGTTAACGAAAGATTTGACTTAGTCAGCCTTTGATCGAGCTGGGCAACTGACATTGATAAACCGGCCCTAAATGTATTCTCTTTAGGCTGACCAGCCAAATTAAGTGAAAAAGTTGTGTATTTCGTTTTTCCATTGTTGACTGTCGAGGAATGCAGTCTTAATAAATTGTTAACTACACTACTTCCCTCTCCTGCTGTACTCGGCACCTCACCCCATGAACCACCGGAAAACACCAATAAAGTGTCGTTCGCTTAACAAAAAGTTCGTCCAGTGTTACATAACAGATTAGATTGACACGCATCCAATATAGGAGCGTCCCGAGTACAGAACCTTGCGGTAACATCTGCAGCTACATTCTCGTAACCTCCTAAACATACTCCTATTTGGCAGATACGAGTGTAGCCAGCGAGAATAACACAAAACATAATGCTCTCCACGAAAGAATAACGAGCGGTGCGTAGCAACAAACAACTTTCCGCCACCCCTTCTAGTTCGAACACCAGCTACATATGCGGGTGCTATATCTTCATTCAACGCATTTCTACAGAAACATTTATGGAGAACAAAATGTACGAACTAGTTAGCTGAGAGTACTCCGTAAGTTTGATCGAAATCGTTAAGGCCGTTTTCGAGAAAATTGGAATACCGATAAATTAATATTCGACAAATCTCCTTTTCTGAGTTAACTTGGCTTATATCTCCGTTCCACATATATATACAGAAATAATTATGGGAAACGAAATGTTGCTATGGGTGAATAAAAGACTCTTCAATGGAATTTATCACATCAGGTGAAGAAGTTACCCTGGAATTTACGGAAATGTTCGAAAAAACGTTACTTTAGACACATTTTGATTTTTATCTCTGTTCAATGGACTGTCAGAGGAACATTTATTGAAAAGAATATGTAGGTATTAACTATTGGAAAACATCACGTGAGTTTGGTGAAAATCGCTGAAGCCGTTTTGCCAAAAAGCGTAAAAAACCGATTTTTGCTTCATGGGCCTATATCTCCGTTCACCATATTTTCATGAAGATATGTATGGGGAAGAAAAGTTAGGTATTGATCAGTAAAAGATAATTTGAAAGTTTAATCAAAATCGTTAGAGCCGTTTTCGAGAAAAATGCGAAAAAACCCTAGTTTTTGGTACATTTTCGTCCCCCACCCCCTTCCCATCGGCCGAAATCGTCCATAACCTTATTTTGGTGTCTACAAAAAATAACGAGCAAAACAAAACCAGAATCAGCTCAATCGGTTCAGCCGTTCTCCCGCAAATCGAACTACAGACACACAGGCCTAATTCCTTACGTGATGCCTGTTCCTAAGCCCTTGACGAGGGTAGTATCACTCTTGCTCGCTAATGTGCAAGAGGCCGGCCCCTGCAGCGTCCACTGAACTCAGACCTGCGGAGCTACGGCAGGTATTTGGTCGTTAGCCAGTCTCCCGGGCGAAGGTGACCACCTGAGGAATCCCGTACCGTCTGAGGAGTTCTTAATCTGTTTCCCACCTGATCTAACTGTTTACTTGGGTGGCAAGCTCCGAAAGGACCTATCAACTGCGACCACCTTTCTTTGCAAACTCGGCGAAATGGTTATAGGCTTGCTTTGTAGCAGTCAATGCTGCTAAGTTCGTTTGCCCTTCCATCAATCATCGTAAACTGTTGTAGCAACACTGGTGGCGCGAGACGTGCATGATGGAGAGCCATTGAGCCGTGCATTGAAGTCGCCTTGTCCTGTCAGGAACTGGCTCGTCCAGTGGTGTGCCTCAACTCATTTTCTTGACGCTAATGTCGGAGAAGAACTCATACGTATCATGACCCTTTGACGAGGGTTCCCATCTCGCTTGTGCCCATTTGTCGATAGCGGCAAGTTTTCGTTCTGTGGTGAGATCCGCACGGAGTTCAGCCCAAAGTGTTCCCGTTTCGCTCTCCACTAGTCTACCAGTAACTGACCAGTGATCACCTGGAGCGCAGACAATGGGGCAGTAGCCAATCACGCTTAGATGTATGGCCTTATACGTGAGGATAGCGCCATGGTAACACACGCCCCAAATGGTGGTGCCTGTAAGGAACTGGAGGTGTCGGCTGAAGCCCTACCTCCTACCTATATTCACTCCTACATACTTGACGTGCTTTTGAAGAAGGAGCCTGTGGCCGCCAAAGCGTACAGTTAGCTACAGTACAACCACCTGTACAGTCCGAGTGAAATGTTGAGTTAAACCTGTGGGCACTCCTTCTCAATCTTTCTCCGGACGAAGACATGCCTGCATTCAATCGTAGCGGTCCTGTCTGCCAGGTAACTAACAGCATACAGCGCTCTACATACCATGCTGTGATAAGGTTGTGATGACTTCTACGCAGATCAGTCAGTTGACGACGCGAAGAAACCCATTTGGGTAGACGCCACACGGCATATTTGTGGAAAGGCGCATTTAACAGATGGGAGATGAGAGGTGGGGGGTGATCCATTAGCTCTTGAACAAACAAACATGGGACAACCAGTTTGAGGAGACCGGCGAAACAGTGAAAATCCAAGGAGCCGACTCTAGAGGACCAGAAGAACGTTTGGGGACAATTCCACGCGACGTGACGCGGTGACGGAAACCAGAGCAGTTCCTCGTCGTTGACGGCCTCTCGATCCTCAAAACTCTGCGACCTCAACTCAAAGCGCCCGCCCGTCTGTCAATTTTTGACGTTACCCGCCACTTTATCCATTTTTTCCCCCCACACACACACAACTCAGAAACGGTTTCCGCGGCGGTCCCTGTTGAGCGGAGCCGCCTAATTCACTTCATTTTACTTCACTCGGGAGAGCTGTTTACAAAAGATGGCGACCGGCGGAGTAAACACATTTCGAAAGGACGGGTTTCCCACGATCCAGACGAGGACACGTGGACAGACGGTGAAACTCCTGTCGACGCCGGGTTAGTGAATCGAGGAAACCCTCGGAGCGACATTTCTCCATGCTGCAGAGAGATTTCCACGCACAATCCACGAAGTTCCGTTCAAGTATTTCCGTGGACGAGGAAAGTATTTAAAGAGCCTCAAGGAACGCTCTACAATTCCATACACAGCGTGAAACAGTTAACTTATCTGTCGACCTTCGAATATCCATCCGCGTCATGGAATTTATTGCGCTCCTGCTACAACAGGGATGCGCAGACTTATTAAGACTAGGGGCCACTCGGGCATATGATGAACTGATGGCGGGCCGCCAGAAGTATAGGTAATTTAAAGACAATAAAGAATTGATATAATGTATTAAAATTGAAAAATAATTTATTAATTTGAAGCGTGGCACTGCATAGTGCTTACAATCTTTTTTATATTTGGCTCAATTTTACTTGTAGCAACACGTAAAACTGCTTCCAAACTTTCATTTGCAAGGCGGTTTCGATTTTTTGTTTTATTATTATATAGTATGGAAAAAGTTTGTTCACATATATAGGTAGAACCAAATAAGCTGGCACATTTCAGAGCGTTTATGCGCAACTCTTTGTACATATTTTTATCAATGCAGTGGTAAAAGTTCAACAAGTCTCTTTCGTTGAATATGTTGCGTACATCTTGGTCGTTTTGGATATCGATAATTTCTAACTGCATTGACTCTGGCGCATTTTCAACTGAAATCATAAAAGGATTGCTGAATATGTCCAACAGAGGTTTCACTTTTTTGAAGTCCGAAAATCTGTCTTGAAAAGATTGAATCAAAATATCTAGCTTTTCTACATAACTGAAATTAATCGCAGTTTTGTTGAATTTTTCGGCCATTTTCTTATAATTCGGCAAATGATTGTAATTTCCAGAATTCAGTTGCGATCTACCACTTTCATGACATTCAGAAATTCAATTTTTACTTTCCGCTACCCGAAGGGAAGGAAAGTATAGTAATCGGCCCAAAAAAATATCTGGTGCGTAGCAACACACAACTTTCCGCCACCCCTTTAAGTTAGAACACCAGCTACACAGGCGGGCGCTATATCTTCGTTCAACGCATTTCTACAGAAACATTTATGGAAAACAAAATGTAGGGACTAGTTAGCTGAGAGTACTCCGAAAGTTTGATCGAAATCGTTAGAGCCGTTTTTGAGAAAATTGGAATACCGATAAATTAATATTCGACAAATCTCCTTTTCTGAGTTAACTTGGCTTATATCTCCGTTCAACATATATATACAGAAATAATTATGGAGAACGAAATGTTGGTATGGAAGACTTAAAGACACTCCATTGGGATTTATCACATCTGGTGAAGCAGTTACCCTGGAATTTACGGAAGTGTTCGAAAAAACGTTATTTTCGACACATTTTGATTTTTATCTCTGCTCAATGGACTGTCAGAGGAACATTTATTCAGAACAATATGTAGGTATTAACTATTTGAAAACATCCTGTGAGTTTGGTGAAAATCGCCGAAGCCGTTTTGCCAAAAAGCGTAAAAAACCTGTTTTTGCTTCATGGGCCTATATCTCCGTTCACCGTATTTTCATGGAGATATGTATGGAGAAGAAAAGTGAGGTATTGATTAGTAGAAGATAATGTTAAAGTTTAATCAAAATCGTTAGAGCCGTTTTCGAGAAAAATGCGAAAAACCCTAGTTTTTGGTACATTTTCGTCCCCCACCCCCCTTCCCATCGGCCGAAATCGTCCATAACCTTATTTTGGTGTCTACAAAAATAACGAACAAAACAAAAGAAGAACCAGCTCAATCGGATCAGCCGTTCTCCCGCAAATCGAACTACAGACACACACATACACACACATACACACACACATACACACACACACACACACACACATACACACACACGCACACGCGGACCACGCGCCGAAATTTTTTAGACTCAGTAGGGTCTGAAGAAAACCCAAATTTTTTTTTTGGGCCGATTACTATACTTTCCTTCCCTTCGGGTAGCGGAAAGTAAAAATTTGGGTTTTCTTCAGATCTTTACGTTTTGAGGCCTACTGAGTCTAAAAAACCTAATTTCGGCGCGTGGTCCGTGTGTATGTGTGTGTGTCTGTAGTTCGATTTGCGGGAGAATGGCTGATCCGATTGAGCTGGTTCTTTTTTTGTTTTGCTCGTTATTTTTTTTAGACACCAAAATAAGGTAATGGACGATTTCGGCCGATGTGAAGGGGGGGGGGGCGAAAATGTACCAAAAACTAGGGTTTTTCGCATTTTTCTCGAAAACGGCTCTAACGATTTTGATTAAACTTTCAAATTATCTTCTCCTAATCAATACCTAACTTTCCTTCTCCATACATATCTCCATGAAAATACGGTGAACGGAGATATAGGCCTATGAAGGAAAAATAGGTTTTTTACGCTTTTTGGCAAAACGACTTCAGCGATTTTCACCAAACTCACAGGATGTTTTCGAATAGTTAATACCTACATATTATTCTCAATAAATGTTCCTCTGACAGTCCATTGAACAGAGATAAAAATCAAAATGTGTCTAAAGTAACGTTTTTTCGAACATTTCCGTAAATTCCAGGGTAACTTCTTCACCTGATGTGATAAATCTTAATGGAGGGTCTTCTAGTAACCCATACCCACATTACGTTCTCCATAATTATTTCTGTATATACATGTTGAACGGAGATATAAGCCATGTTAACTCAGAAAAGGAGATTTGTCGAATATTAATTTATCGGTATTCCAATTTTCTCGAAAACGGCCTTAACGATTTCGATCAAACTTTCGGAGTACTCTCAGCTAACTAGTCCCTACATTTTGTTCTCCATAAATGTTCCTGTAAAAATGCCTTGAACGAAGATATAGCGCCCGGCTATGTAGGTGGTGTTCGAAATTACGGGGGTGGCGGAAAGTTGTGTGTTGCTACGCACCAGATATTTTAGCAAAGTAACTAGCCCGGATTTGACACCCATCATCGGAGGAGCACCGTCAGTCGCAACTCCCGATATTTTTGATAAGTCCAAACCAGTTTTTGAACACTCATCCAAAAGTACATTAAGTATATCAACTCCTTTGGTTTGACCTTTCAATGAACACATTCCTAATAATTCTTCTACGACTTGAAAATCTTGAGTAACACCTCGTATGAATATGAGTAGTTGAGCTGTGGAACTAATATCAGTGGATTCGTCGAGTGCCAATGAACAAAATTCAATAATCTTAGTTGTTCCAGTTAATTGTTCCGCAATATTACCTGACAAAGACATAATTCGTCTTTGGATTGTCATACGATTCAGTTGAATTTTCTCAAACTTTTTGCTGCTTCTGGACACATTTTCTTAGCGGCAATTTCAATGCATTGTTTTACAAAATCCCCATCATTGATGGGGCGACTTCGCTTTGCTATCATTCGAGAAATTTCATAACTAACATCTGGAGCTGTTTCTGAATCTTGAATGAGTTTTGTAAACACAGTTTGCTGACCAATAAGCTCCCGTTTTAAAGACAACATTTTTTGCTTTCTTAATTCGCAAGTAAATTTGGTAAAAGTAGAATGCTGCCTTTCATAGTGCCTTTTTACATTATATTCCTTTGCAATCGCAACAGAATTCTTGCAAATTAAACAAACGACTTTGTTATGCGAGCATACAAAAAAGTATTTCTCAGTCCATATTTCTTGAAACTGCCGATTTTCATCTTTAGCCTTGCGTTTTTTACTAGGTTCTGGCTTGTCCATGTTGCGTTCTAATCCTGTCTAGGGTTAACACTGCACCTAAAAACAATTACAGTACCTACTTAATTTACCCATCCTTTTTTAAACTACCAAAAATAATTTATTAAATAGGTAGGGAAACATTTATTAATAACAGAGTTTTACTTACGATTTCACAACACAATTTTACACGGCACTTGAAGGGTTAACACTGCAACAGGAAATCTACGTTGAATTTGGATCAAAATATATGACACTGGCTAGTCGCATTAAAATCTACACTAGAACTATTGCCTTCCAAAAACACTATTAAACTGCTTCTTTCTGTTGACACTTCACTCAACGCGTGAACTTCGCCCTTAGAGAGTCGAAACCGACTCTGGAAGCTTCGTGTATCTACGCGAGCAATCGGGCATTCGGGACTATTCGGACTAATTCGGCGGCGTCGTTTCATTTATGAACTGGCGCGGTATTTGAATGGTTTTCATAAGTTTTGTGGACGCCTTTACTTTTGGAACGTATGTTTTTTGGTTTTATTCTGGAATAGAATTAAATACTTTTCGAATGTACGAGAGTATTATTTTGCTGTCGGCAGGCCACCAGTATTTCACCGGCGGGCCATAGTCTGTGCACCCCTGTGCTACAACTATCATTGATTTCATTTCGGAAATTGATAGATGCCGACGTTTGGTGAATGTGGTTACTTGGAGCCATAACAACTCAATCAATTTGATACTTGGCCCGAAAAGAATGGCGAAGGAAAACTCGCGGATGTTGAGTACACAATGAACGATTTTAGTACGAAATGGGCAAGTCTGAAGTGGTTTTGTCGCTCGCGGCGTAAATAACCAGGGATTTCACTCCAAGCTGGAGTGGTGCAAAAAGCGTCTGGATTTGTGTGACCTCCAGGTAATGCTGCGATACAGTAGATGGGTAGTTATCCTTTCAAGTATGATGAAGATGCCTACCACATATTCTTCATTTGGTAACGCCGATGATTATAAAAAAGAAACAGTAGTGGGACAGTGCATTATTCCCCATGCAGATTCTGAAGAGGTTGACTGCCTTTTTCGGGAAAGAGCCGAGCTCAATGTTCCAACCAATTTGGCCTGAGCAGAACAGTAACCTCCCCAAAACGTCAAGGTCCTTCCAGGTTGACGGTCTGTCCCTCGTTGAGATGGGAATTCACAGGGCTTGCCACACTGGCGGTCGTTCCAAGACTCTAGCAGGCCAGTGGGATTCACCATTCACGAGGAATTGGAGTGACAAAGGTTTGGCGCCGAGTTCCACCGAGCCACGTCAATCCGACCAAATCACGATCGGTTTCGCCATTCACGTCGTTCCATTGGCGCTCTACCGTGCAACTTGGCCCTTCGGAACGCTCGTCAGTGACCGGCACAAAGCTCGCGCGTGCCACTGGTTCTTGAAGAGCAGCCCCGAAAGGTTGATCTCGGTGTCTTCAGTCAACTTCCAGTTTCCCCGACCGATTTTAGCGTTTCGAAGGGCCCAGTTACCTTACAATACTTATCCACCTCTCTCCCTCTACCCGACACAAATCCTTCACTCGTTTAGTCCATCCTAGTGCAACCCTAACGCTTCTCTGCCAATTCCCACTAATTTCGGGCGAAAATATCTAGTGCGTTGCAACACACAACTTTCCTTAGCTCTACGTCAATTCACTTTGTACATGGCTAATTCTGTTTAATCAATTCATATATCACTCAGTTCCTTTGAACTTGGTCAAACAACACGTCACAGCAGAAGGAAGCGGTAGCGCCTACAGTTATGGAATTTATTGTGCTGCTCGTACTCATTGCAGGACCATTATTGAGCAATTGGTATACAGATAATTAATGAGGGTGTAAACTCGAATTTTGTGAAGGAGGATAGTAATCACTTTTGCACAGTTATTGGGTAATTACTGTTAGAACTGGTATTAAGCGAAACGGGCGTAGTTGAAATTCAGGAATTTCTGGAGTGAGCCCCATGTACCTCATGAGCGTTTTTAAACACACACCCTTTAGGTATTGGATTGGACTACTTTTTTTAACATTCTACCAACATTCCAGCGGAGTTTAAAAGGAAAAAACTGCGGCAAAAACGCTTTTCGTCGAAAATTGTGATAATTTATTGTGCTGCTCTCGTCATTTTCCCACAAATGGGAATTTTATGGTATCATTGCCTTATTGAGAGCTATCAATATAAACAATTTAATCAAAATCAATAGAGCCGTTTTTGAGAAAAAAAAATAGTTGGTGTTTTGATCACTATGATAACTATAGTTAACTTTCGGTGGATTTTGTTCATACCCTTATTTTGGCGTTCCATGGTAACCTGTAAGCTAGACATCAAGTTTCAGCTGATTTGGTACGGTTGTTTTCTCTAAAAACCGCTCACAGACACACAGACCATTTTCCCAAATAGTGTCTTTCGGACTCAGGAGGGTCTGAAACGTAAAGATCCGAAGAAAACCCAAATTTTTTTTTGGGCCGATTACATAACTTTCCTTTCTACTTTGTAGAGCCGAGGAAAGTAAAAATGTTCAGTTGAAGTCTCCCACGCTACATAAACATTTGCCATTATGCGCTTGTATCGTGTCAACTCCAAATTAACGAGTAGCTCTGCGTCTTACGAACGTTTTGCTTTCTCATATCCCTAATAGATGTTTGGCAACCAAGCAACAAAAAATATCTGGTGCGTAACAACACACAACTGTCCGCCACCCCAATGTCTTCGCTCAACGCATTCCTACAGGAACATTTACTGAGAACAAAATGTAGGTACTAGTCCGTAAGTTTGATCAAAGTCGTTCGAGCCATTTTTGAGAAAATTGGAAAAAACGGTAAATTAATGTTTGACATCTCTTTTCCCGAGCTAACATAGCTTATATCTCCGTTCAACGGATAGATACAGAAATAATTACGGAGTACAAAATGTGGGTATATGTTGCTAGAAGACAATCCGTAAGACGATCTTCGTCCAGTGAAGCAGATACTCGGGAAATTACAAAAATGTTAAAAAAACAACATTATTTTCGACACGTTTTGATTTTTATCTCCGCTCAATGGACTGCCAGAGGAACATTTATTGAGAACAATATGTAGGTATAACTAGAAGCATTCGGTGAGTTTGGCAAAAATCTATTTTTGCTTCAAAGGCCTGTATCTCCGTTCAAATTTACAGGATATGTTCAGGTACTCAGGGCTTACATTTTGTTATTTACAAATGTTTCAGTATAGTTGCGTAGAAGGATGTTGAAGATACTTGTGTCTCATCTCGTGATTAAAGTATCCCGGGAAGTGAGATCAGACTAGCTACGTAATATAATAAACATCCAATCATATCGCGTAATATATCGACAAAAATGACTTCCTCCTGTCGCGTATTTCACCACATAAATTCTGCGAAATAAGAGTCCATGTAGTGGCGTCCTGTGCCCCGGTGCTGTTTATTACGCCATTTTGCAGAACCCCAGAGCCTTTCAATATTTTGGCCGAAAAGGGTCTACGAAGTTGTATGTATGGTTCTGCAGCCTTGAAATACAACTACGAGATTAGACACACATTATCAACGCACGTCTCAAGGACATGCGGGAGTCCCAGTAAGTGCCCAAACGGGAGTTTTCTACGCGAGGGCATTTTGCCAAATAGCAAACTTCAGACCGTTCCGAAGGTAATTCCAGGCCGATAAATGAAAATTCGCTCGTTGGACCATTTCTTTTTCGACGTGAGAGATGAGCGAGACGATGAACGCGGTTTAGTCGCTCTAAAACTAACCTCGAGCTACGTCGCTATCAGAGCCCGGAATAAAACAATCTACATTTTTAGGGCCGTCCGAAGAGTTGATTGCGGCAGCTGCTCCGCGCAGAGACTCTCAGTCATTTCCATCTGAGTGAGACAGAAATTTCCTTTCGAGAGCTTCTTCAGTCGCCCTTTGCCAGGGGAGTCCGAAAGTTAACTCATCAGCCCGAGGAATAAATTTCCGAGTTCTCCGTCACTCAACAGGCATTCGAAATGAAATTTTTTTAAAAGGTAGAAATCAATTTCGTTTTGCCGTCGTACGAAAAAAAAAAAAAGTGTTCGTCGGTCTTTTAAAGTTGGCGGTAGAGACTCGAGAAAAAGTTCATTCTCGCGGGACTCGCGTTGCTAAGCCCCATTTCGTACATCTTAACGTCTTTTCTACTTTCGTGGGCTGGATTTGGTTTTTCAGTCGTTCGATCTTTTAGTTTCAGAGGCAAAAAAGGTTTCTTAATTGTCTTCGAAACAATTTGAGAAAATCTTTAATTTTGTGTGCGTGTGTGTTGCGTTGATAGAAAACTGCTTAGCCGAATCAGCTCAAATTTAATCAAAATGAGGGTACTAGCAAGATTGGTCCAAGACAAACTGTAATTATCATAGAGGCGGAGGAGGAGCAGTAGATTATGTTGGTAGTCGCGACACGCTTGTGAGAGTGTACGAGATGCGGTTAATTTAGCGGTGGATTCGATTTACTAATGTTTGATTCAATATTTCATTCGATCCATCGGAGGCAGGGTTATTTACTCAAGTGAAGATGAGGTTGATCTTCTCTTTTTTCAAGAAGTTTTGAAATTCCGCAGAATTAATTCCAGAGTATTGGTTTGCGAGAAGTGTTTGAATTGTATGCTTGTCATGTACCTTCTTTATTAATTTGTCACTTGCTGTTTGGTTTTTGGAAGTAGAAATAAGCGCGTAGCTTGTAAAATGAATCTACTAACTAATGAAGGTAGCGTTTTGAAGAACGGCTCCGTGCAAACCCCCCCTGTCGCATCACGGGAAACAATCAAGGTGCTCTTGCTGGTCCCAGTTTTGATAAATATCTGGTGCGTTGCTACACACAACTTTCCTTAGCTCTACGTCAGTTCACTTTGTACGTGGCTTATCCTATTTAATCAATTCATTTATCACTCAGTTCCTTTGAACTTGGTCAAACGCGGTAGCGCTTACAGTTCCGGAATTTATTGTGCTGCTCCTACTCATTCCAGGACCATTATTGAGCAATTGGTACACAGATAACTAATGAGGCTGTAAACACGAATTTTTTGAAGAAGGATAGTAATCACTTTTGCAGAGTTATTGGGTAATAACTGTTAGAACTGGTAGTAAGCGAAACGGCGGTAGTTGAAATTCAGGAATTTCTGGAGTGAGCCCCATGTATCTCATTAGCGTTTTTAAGCACTCACCCTTTAGGTATTGGATTGGACTACAATACCAATTTTTTTTTAACATTCGACTAACATTCCAGCGGAGTTTAAAAGGAAAAAACCGCGGTAAAAACGCTTTTCGTCGAAAATTTTGATAATTTATTGTACTGCTCTCGTCATTTTCCCACAAATGGGAATTTATGGTATCATTGCTTTATTGAGAGCTATCAATATAAACAATTTAATCAAAATCGTTACAGGCGTTTTTGAGAAAAAGAATTTGGTGTTTTGATCACTATGATAACTATAGTTAACTTTCGGTGGATTTTGTTCAAACCCTTATTTTGGCGTCCCATGGTGAACTTCGGACGAGATATCAAGTTTGAGCTGATTTGGTACGGTGTTTTCCTCTAAAAATTGTTCACAGACACACAGACCATTTTCCCAAATAGTGTTTTTCGGACTCAGGGGGGTCTGAAACGTGAAGATCTGAAGAAAACTCAAAATTTTTTTTTCAGCCGATTACATAACTTTCCTTTCTACTTCGTTACGTTTACAAGGAAAGTAAACACCGATAAGTACATGGTGTTCGTGTCTTATTTTTTATGCAAAGTTTGCGATTCTGGCAGTAATCCTTCACTTTTTCGACAAATACTTAACTAACTTTAATTTAATTAATCTCATGATAGTAATATAGTTCATTAGCTGTGAAGCGAATCTAAACGAACAAGCGAAGTAGTTTCTTCTACGGTGAATTGATGAAATGGAGGAAACGAGCGAATAAATGAATTCTCGGAGAGCAAATTAGGAGTAATGACGCGTATCCTTGGTGACGGAGCCATCATATGTGGTGCACATCCCATTCTTGGGTAAAAAAATGATTTTACGGCAATTTTTTTCTAAATAAACTGCTCAAATCCACCACAGCATCCAGAACACCACAATGTTAATCGATTCCATAAGCGTCCAACTTCGGCAATTTCTACCTTTTCGCCGACGATACTGAGATCTTGGTTAAGGGCAGAAAATGATACAAGGCAGGTCGTCGAATTTGTAGCGGAAAGTTGTGTGTTGCTACGCTCCACATGTTTCATCACTAGGGTCACCCTTTATCGGAAATAAGTACATAAATTTGTACGAAGACACACACCAGTGAGACAACGAAAATACCGAATGAGGGAACACGATTTTACGCGATATAACAGGAAATTAAGTGAGACGATGAGTTTTGTGGGAAGGAAATGAGAGGTAGAGGAGAAGTACAGAGGAATTGGTAGAAGGACAAGTGGAAGGTGTGATGTGATCATCGGGGGGGGGGGGGGGGGGGGGGGGGAGATCAACTCGACTCCGTGCACTCACATAATTACCACTTGTTCAGAGCTCCTAGCAACAAGTAATGGAAATGAATAAACATGCTAGTTTCCCATCACTTCTCGTTCCATCACTTGACGCCTTCGCCTCGTCAAAACGGACCTTTTCAATGCCTCCCCAAGTTTGCTTTGGGTTCGCGCTCTGTTTTCTTACCCTCTTCTCCTGTCGAACCTCCACTTCCTTCCTTCAACATCCGTTTTCAATTTTCCGCCTCGTCTTCGGCAAACAGAACTCACTTTATTACCGGGACGAAGAGGGTTTGCCGAATGTCGTTTCTCCCTCCATCTAAGCTTTAGCGGCATCTCCAGCGGCTCATCCCCCCACCCCCACCCCACCCCTCACCATCGCCCAACATCACCTTTCAACTTGCCGCCGAGCTCCTCTCAAATCCTCGACATCAGCCTCCTTCGAGTCATATCCTCGACGGATCGCTTTGTTCCGCCAGCTCCAGGCAACTCGAGGTAGACTCTTGTCAACTATTTCACGCGTCTCCCCGCCATCTTCCTCGCGACGTCGAACACGAATTTCCGGCGCGAAAAACATCGGGCATCTTTCCTCGACCCCTATAAATTGAATGACGCGCTAAGCAGACGGCGTGTTATCGTGCAGCACATTTCCACGGAAAAGCTTTCAAAAAACACAATTAGGCGAAAGTGCGAACAGTTGCACCAACTCCGTTTTCACTACGAAGTACTGGAAATTGGCCGAAGAAAAGCTTTGTGTTTGCCTCAGAAATGACTCATAGTTACGGCAGCCCACTACAATTGCCCAAGTGAACACCATGCTTATGTGTGTTACGAGAGTGTTGCAGGAGGGAGTTTAAAATTACATCAAGTAAGTAAGTACAACGGACTGCGAGAGGATCTAGTAGTGGCAATTTTATTTATTTACTTATTTATAACATATACGGGCAGTGCCCAATTTAACAGTGAGAAACAAAAATTAATAAAAGTAGGACAATATAAACCGCAATAAATAGCACAAATCAATCAGCAGCAATCCCGAGCCAACTAATGGAGATCACAATAGCCGTCGAATTTTGGACCTAAAAGAGTCTTTCGACAACAACAGTAGGTCCTCTGAAACACCGTGTGACAACCTATTGAAGTCATCCTGGAAGTGCACCATGGGATTATTGCGGGGATAGAAATAGTTGATCGAAGAGGTGTAGACATAAAAAGGCTGATGGAGTCTGGTAGCGTATGGAGGGGCGTGGAAGTTTATGATTAATAACATCGTACGTGGGTCAAATGGGTTGGGTACATGCGAAAGGAGGAAGAGTTGCATAGAATGGCTTTTTATAGTAGCACATCAACAGGTTTTTTACGAATAGTTGGCGCAGGTGAAAAAGTTCCGACTTCGTCGTTAACCTTCTATTTCTAAATAACATAATTTTAATTATACACTTTTGAAGGGCATTTAATGACAGTATACTACGGAACACACTTATCTCCCCCGCCCCCACCTTCCACGAGAACTCAATATTTCAGGGCTGATTGAACAAATGATACATAAACCAAGTTTAGCACACCTTTAGAAAGTAAACTGTAAAAGGCTGAAGTTGTTGGGATCTTGAACTTGAGCCTTTCCCAGGTGCGTTCGGAGGAGGACTGCCCATTCGGTCGGCTTCACCTTCAGACAAACGGGTTAATTTCGGTTTGACTTCCAAACAACAACGGATTTCCCCCTTTTTGGACTTTCCAAAATATCCTCCCTCCCTCGATTTATCTCCTCATCCAACACACACAGCTCTTCCCAGATACACTCGTCTTCCAGTGGATAGCACACATTCGTCTATCAACTCTCAGGCCAGCCACTGCTCTACTCACTCTCTCTCTATACTCTAGTTTCCCGCGCAACCATTTCACCCGCATTCAGAGCTCGCTTGTGTACTCCCTTATATACTCATATTGCTATTCTGTTAAAGCCCTGCTGCAGCTTCTTACCTCCACTCTCCACTGATCCCACACTCGAACAATCTCACGCTCACCGAGTTCCCTGTTATTTATCAACTCTGCGCTCCCCCTCTTGTGCGCCCAACACTGCCCATTGCAGCAAGAGTGAATAACCAATTTGTGATGAGAGCGCAAAACATTTTCATAACCGAAGAGCATGTATTTCGTTTTTGAAGCATTAAAAGTGGCTCATCCCACTGACAGCTACAAGCTTTTAGAAAATATATCATTTACTGCCCTTAACCAAGATCTCAGTATCGTCGGCGAAATTGCCGAAGTTGGACGCCTTTGGAATCGAATAACATTGTGGTGCTTCTACGCGTGGCATTACTGAGCAATCATTACACAGAGAATTAATGAAACTGTGTACCGAGGACACGACGGGGGGTTGAGATTCCGGAATTTCTGAAGTAGCTTATATATGTCTTACGAGCGTATCCACTGCACTTTGTCGTATAGGCTCTTGACTGGAGTATTTTTTGGTCACTCTTACCGAACATTCCAGTAACATTTGAGCAGAGTTTATTTAGAAAATAATTGCCGTTAAATCATTTTTTTACCCAAGAATGGGATGTGCACCACATATGATGGCTTCGTCACCAAGGATACGCGTCATTACTTTTAATTTCTTCTCCGAGAATTCATTTATTCGCTCGTTTCCTCCATTTCATCAATTTGCCGTAGAACAAACTACTTCGCTTGTTCGTTTAGATTTGCTTCACAGCTAATGAACTGTATTACTACCATGAGATTATTTAAATTAAAGTTAGTTGAGTATTTCTCGAAAAAGTGAAGGATTACTGCCAGAATCGCAATCTTCGCATAAAAAATAAGACACGAACACCACGTATTTATGGGTTTTTATCAAAACTGGGACCAGCAAGAGCACCTTGATTGTTTCCCGTGATACGACAGGGGGGTTTGCACGGAGCCGTTCTTCAAAACGCTACCTTCATTAGTTAGTAGACTCATTTAAACAAGCTACGCGTTTATTTCTACTTCCAAAAACCAAACAGCAAGTGACAAATTAATAAAGAAGGTACATGACAAGCATACAATTCAAACACTTCTCACAGGCCAATACTCTGGAATTAATTCTGCGGAATTTCAAAACTTCCTGAAAGTATCTGGTGCGTAGCAACACACAACTTTCCTTAGCTCTACAACAATTCACTTTGTACATGGCTAATTCTACTTACTCAATTCATTTATCACTCAGTTCCTTTGAACTTGGTCAAACAACACGTCACGGCAGCAGGAAGCGGTAGCGCTTACAGTTCCGGAATTTATTGTGCTGCTCATACTCATTATAGGACCATTATTGAGCAATTGGTACACTGAAAATTAATGAGGCTGTACACGAATTTTTTGAAGAGGGATAGTAATCACTTTTGCAGAGTTATTGGGTAATAACTGTTAGAACTGGTGGTAAGCGAAACGGCGGTAGTTGAAATTCAGGAATTTCTGAAGTGAGCACCATGTACCTCATGAGCGTTTTTAAACACTCACACTTTAGGTATTGGATTGGACTACAATAACAATTTTCTTTACCTTTCTACTAACATCCCAGCGGAGTTTATAAGGAAAAAACTGCGCTAAAACGCTTTTCGTCGAAAATTTTGATTATTTATTGTGCTGCTCTCGTCATTTTTCCACGAATGGGAATTTTAAGGTGTGATTGCCATATTGCGAGCTATCAATATAAAAAATTTAATCAAAATCGTTAGAGCCGTTTTTGAGAAACAAAATTTGGTGTTTTGATCACTATGATGACTATAGTTAACTTTCGGTGGATTTTGCTCATACCCTCATTTTGGCGTCCCATGGTAACCTGCGGGATAGATATCAAGTTTCAGCTGATTTGGTACGGTTGTTTTCTCTAAAAACCGCGCTAAAATCGATTTCGTCGACAGTTTTGGTAATTTATTGTGCTGCTCTCGTCATTTTCCCACTAATGGGAATTCTATGGTATCATTGCCTTATTGAGCGTTATCAATATAAAAAATTTAATCAAAATCGTTAGAGCCGTTTTTGAGAAAAAAAATATTTGGTGTTTTGATCACTATGATGACTATAGTTAACTCTCGGTGGATTTTGCTCATACCCTTATTTTGGCGTCCCATGGTAACTTGCGGGCTATATATCAAGTTTGAGGGGATTTGGTACGGTCGTTTTCTCTAAAAACCACTCTAAAATCGATTACGTCGAAAGTTTTGGCAATTTATTGTGCTGCTCTCGTCATTTTCCCACAAATGGGAATTTTATGGTATAGTTGCAATATTGGGAGCTATCAATATAAGAAATTTAATCAAAATCGTTAGAGCCGTTTTTGAGAAAAAAAATAATTGGTGTTTTGATCACTATGATAACTATAGTTAAATTTCGGTGGATTTTGTTCATACCCGTATTTTGGCGTCCCATGATGACCTGCGGGCGAGATATGAAGTTTGAGCTGATTTGGTTCGGTGGTTTTCTCTAAAAATCGTTCACAGACACACATACACACAGACCATTTCCCCAAATAGTGTTTTCCGGACTCAGGAGGGTCTGAAACGTAAAAATCTGAAGAGAACTCAAAATTTTTTCTCAGCCGATTACATAACTTTCCTTTCTACTTCGTAGAGCAAGTAAAGTAAAAAAAGAAGATCAACCTCATCTTCACTTGAGTAAATAACCCTGCCTCCAAAGGATCGAATGAAATATTGAATCAAACATTAATAAATCGAATCCACCGCAAATAAATGAAACTCAGAGCATGGTCAACGTTAGCCGATGAATGTGTTCAGGAATTCAACCCGACGGATCACTTTGTTACCACCTTTCGCCCACAGTATTTATTATTTGGAAAACCCTATCCGATAATTCCAACACCTCCCGAACCAAAAACAGATCTTATACGAGATCGGAAAATAGCCTACGAAAATACGGTTACAAATTATACTTATAACGAACAATTTATCGACAAAAAAAAAAACAAAAAAAAACATCAAGATTTCAAAGAAGGGGATTTTGTTTATGTGGACCATGCTTCGAAAATAAATAGGAGCAAATTAGAAGAAATAAGTATTGGGCCTTTGAAGATAATCAAGAAAATGAGACTCCATATTTGAGCTAGACACAGGCCACAAGAAGAAGGAATCAAACGCGTTTCACATCTCCAAATTGGTGCCGCTGGGTGGGGGGATGTAAAACTCCAGTTTTATGAATGCAACACGTGTGATCGCTTCGTCGCTCGTTTCGTCCATTTCAACAATTTGCCGTAGAAGAAACTACTTCGCTGAAAGAAGGCTTGTTTGTTTAGATTCGCTTTGAGATAACTTCTTAGCTAGTGAACTTTATTTATATTACTAGCTATTACGCAATTGATATGCAATCTTTTGGGAAAGACTCACCCCTTGGCTCAATGTACTGTGATCGGTACGTTCGCACAAAAAATTCTATTCGAAAACGCTTCCAACAAATGGCTTCCTTTGTCGACTCGGTAAGGGCCATGTACTCAGCTTCCCTATCGAATAACGCGACCGTGAACGCAATAACGGTGCCTTCTGCCATCCAAACTGGTTCCCCAATCTGCATAGAAGAATCTAAGAATCGATTTTCTCTCATCTTCAAGTAGCGTAACGCCTTCAGTATCATTCAGTTGTAAGGGATTGTTCACGCAAAAGAGCGTTGGACCCGTTTTTGAAAAAAAGAGAGTTTTGATCACTATGAAGACTACAACTAATTTAGGTGGAATTTGGTTGGTTGGTTAATACCAATATTGAGCATTTTTTCTAAATTGCGTTCACAGACACTCAGGTAATTTTCCCAAATGGTGCTTTTTGAACTGAGACGACTTAGAAACGAAACGACCAGAAGAAAAGGCTACAGAATTTCTTTATGATTGGAATAACTGACGTTCGTTCGTGTAATTGAGTTGTTCTCAATGAGTCTCGCATTGGAACTCGGTCACTTCCACTATGAAACGAAGCGCAATCAACAATGAGAATCCTTTCGCGGAACCCTCCCTACGTCGATAACGTAAAAACCAATCACTACGAATTACCGAAACAGTTGTACTGCAACATTTGTGAAAAAACCATTCTGAATTCTGGAACCCAGCGCGGACCTTACGGAGACCCGAGTTCTCAGGACAGAAGCGAAGTTCCCAGAAAACGCGGCACGATCGAGTAAATTAACGGCGATGGGCGGCCATTCCTAAGGAAACCCGTTTCGAGTTAATGAATCACGTGATACGCGTTTTGTACAGGAACTCAACGGGAGCGACACAAATCGTCAGGATGTGGTTTCCAAACTGTTGTCACCCGACTGGTTCCGTGCACACAAAAAAAAAAAAAAAAAAAAAACGTTCGTAAAAGTCAATCTACAAATCACGTCATGTTTGAAACTCAATTACCCGCGATCGTCAACGTGATAAGTTCGGTGGATACAGTCACACATCAGAAACCGACAAGGAAAAGCGTCCCATGAGGATAAGGATCGCTAGTACAGGACGTCACGGTCGACATTAGAACGCAAATGTGCAGCACGCAGGATGACCTTTGGCTGCCTTCCTACCATCCATTTAGCATTATTATTCGCTAGTTCCATACGACCAAATTCATGGAAGATTTTTGAGACAACAATTAAAGTTCAATTCAGTTTTTTTACGCAAATAAACGAGTTGATTTATTCCAGGTAAAGCCGTTGATTTGAATTACACATACCCAAGTGGGACTCCAGAGGTGTGTGGATAAGTGGCTCTGGAAGGAGTGGGACGCACATTGCTCTAGGTTTTTCAAGCAGAGATCCATGCTATTATCGCCGGGGCGATCATAATGCATGAGAAAGGCTGTAGCAACAGAACTATCAACATATCTTGCAAGGCGCTGATGAACTACGGCACAACGTCAAAACTGGCGCAAGATGCGGTTTGACTCCTTAGCAAACGCGAATAGAGTTGATGTGTATTGGATTCCTGGGCATAGGGGATGATTGGAAATGAGAGGGCGGACCACGTGGCCAGACGCGGTTCGTCTACGGTATTGGGCCACCTCCCCATTGTTGGATTTCTCTGTCACTAGTCATGAGGAGGGTGGGAGAATATGCCAGGAGAATGCATGAGACAGTCTGCAATGCTGTGGTAGTAAGGCACTTCAAACGCATTATTTCAGTGGAAACATGTGAGATAAGACAGAACCTTCTGAGGATGGAGAGAAAGGACTTAAGGCAGATTGTTGGGATCATGACAGGGCAGTAGGAACAAACACATGTACGTTATGGGTATAGTCGACACTCCTCGGTGTGTGTGGTGTGGCACAGATGAGGAGACTCCCTACCATGTCCTAGGCCAGTGCCAGCGGAGACTTGAGGAGAGCGACTTCTCGTCTATGGTACTACCTCCCACGGCGGATATCAATGAAAACTCTTGAAGGAATTATCTGGATTCCCTTAGGAGGCTAGGTATTGACCTGAGAAACATTAGGGCTGGCACAATAGGTCGTTTGGCCGCGGGCGGTGCATATCCCACCTGTGGGACAGTAACACAGCTATATATACCTCAGTGGTGACCCCGACGTGACAAAACCTTTGATGTATCAAGTGTGACGAGCGCATGTCGGCCCTTCCCGAATATCCCTCGAACATTTCGTTTTATACGAACATTTTCCGACGACCGAACTTTATTCTGCAGGAATCGTGAGTTTTTAGTATAACGCCGGTAGAACCAGTTCTAGACGGACGAAACCGTCAAGGTGAAGTACGCGTTGCAAGAGTTGCTATCAAAATTCCTTCAATATGGCGACGTAATTTGGAGAATGCGTTGATGCTCAGTTTGCTAGTTCTCCAGTCACGACCGAATTAACTAAATATAACTATGTACTAGCCTCCCTTGATGCAGCTGAACCAATGTGTTGTTGAAACCTCTCTGAGCAAATCCCTATAAAGATTCAATCGGCCGTTCGCAGTTACTCCGGGAACGTGGACCTCCCAATCGTAACAAAATGGGTCCCCCCAAATCCACTCCTGTGTGCTCAAACACTCTTGCTGGCACCACCCGGGCTTGAGGAAGCTCAGACATTTTCGGTTGGCTTGGCTTAACGTGAAACTTATAACAAGTTCCACACGTGAACAGTCTTTTTCGAATAAGACTCCGGATCGACGGTATCCAGTATCGCCTCAAAATAAGAGACTGGACCAATCGAGGTCCCCAATGACCCGAATACAAATGATAGTAGTCGCATATGAGTGACGCCAAATGAGAATCCCGCGGGACTAGAAGTGGGTGCTTAGAGATGAAGGGCATATCAGATCTCTCGATTCTACCCCCCACCCTGACAAAACCTAGGGGGTCAAGGAATGGCGACAGCATCATGAATCTCTTTGAAAGTGGTATTTGCCCTCTCCTCATTTGATCAATCTCTTTGGTTAAGTAGTGAGCTTGAACGGTCTTAACCAGAAACTCAAGTGCTTCTTGGTACTCTTCCACGCTGACAGGACCCTTAAAGTGAGGGAAAAAATCAGCCCCACCTGCCTTCATCTTCAGAATGCAGAGAAACCAAGCAAGCACCGTAATAATGAAGAGAAACGTTCAATGAAGTTCACCATGTCTAAGGTTCCACTCATACATACCAAGGCAAACCTGGAATGACTCTTGGATTCCGGAATTTCACACATATCCAGGTCTGGTAGGTCAGGCCAGAGGGATTCACTTTCTTTTAGAAAAGGTGGTCCAAACCACCACAAACTGTGGTCTTCCAGCTGAGAGGGTGACAGCCCTCTGCTTGCACAATCAGCTGGGTTACACTCCCCCCTCACATGCATCCAACGAGCAGTAGGACAGGATTCGTTTAGCTGCATGACCCGATTAGCTACAAATGTTTGCAGACTATAGACCGGGGTTTTCATCCACTTTAAAACTGTAGTGGAATCCGTAAAACAAATCACATCTATAATAGACAAAGAGGAGGATATAGGTAGTGTACTCCGAATCAGCCTTGAGAGTAAACATGCAGCTCCAAGTTCAAGACGCGGAATAGTCCATGATTTTAAGGGAGCTACTCTAGCCTTGGATTTGAGCAAATGGACAGATATATTGAATCCTGTAACTCAGCACGTAGATAAATGACAGCAGCCATCCCGAGTTCACTGGTGTCGGAAAAGCCTACAAGCTTGAGTCTGCCTACGCATGGCCTGCCCTGATCCATCGAGGGATAGCCAATTTCTCTAAGCAGGGCAATTCCTTTATTATTTGCTGCCATCTAGCCTCAAGATTTACAGGCAAGGGATCGTCCCAATCTACCCCAGCAACCCACAAGCGCTGGAGAAACGACTTCATCTCGAATATTACTGGTGCCAGATACCCGTTATAATCGTAAATTCGGCCGGAAATGAAGTTCAGGATGATTTCCTTAAAACTACGTTCCTCCAGCGCTTACCAGGCAATGTACGATCAATATCCGCTAGATAATACGGCTTTAATGGCAGATGAAGCTCTTGAATTAGCTCTTACACAGTACAGTATTCAAGCTGTAGGCACTTCCGATACCTCTAGCACGCAGTTTAACCGTGTAGAATCGAAAATTGCTCAATTGATCTCTTCAACAGTATCTTTAACGTAACCGACAAAACGTTCTCGTTCAGTTGGACGGAGTTGGTCGTTCATGCTGGCAGTCATTCCTCAAGCGACAACTCGAGTCAAGAATGATTCGCCTGTTCTTCATCACGGTAGTTAGACATGCCCCAGTGCCCGTAAGAGCATCATGAACATTAGCCGTGGGGGCTCAACGCGTCGACTCAGTTCTGACCGAAGGACCGCTCACGTTGTGGCCCAAAGTCGCACATTATTTTTGAAAGGGATTTAATTCAGCCTCACACTTCCCAGCGTTCCAGAGTCCTGGTCACGTCTCACGTCACAAGAGTCACTTTAATCACTGCCCGTCCACAACCCGTTTAATTGTCATTTTGATTCAAGAACGTCATTCGTGATTGAGATCTTGTCGCATCTGATCGTGAAGATTAGAACTTGATTCACGTTCAACGACGGTCAACGATAAAGACAATTCCTTTGTTTTGGGGAGCAGGTGGGTCGCCAAATAATTATACGCTGGACGACGCACGGGAACATGACAGAGGGTGGAGTGTGGGGTAACGCGATGAAATTCCTCTGCGGGGGGATGTTCGAGTCCAAACCAAAACCTCTCTCTACAAATAGCTGCGCGTAGACTCAAATATTCCGGACAAACATCGTCGAAAGGAGAGAAACACGGCGTTTCGGAATATACCGCGTGTGAGCACGTTCTCCGCTCAGCACCTGAGATGTTGGAGAATTGCGTTAATCGCCCCAATTTAAAGTACGTGCCGCGTCCGTGGGATTTTTGTGATCCATCCAGATTGTGAAAGGTCCACTGTGAAGCGCCGCTCTGTGAAGGCGTCTGTTTTATCGCCTCTCGATCTTTTACAGACCTCGCCAACGTTTAAGCAGCCAGCGGGTTTCCACAAACGAATTCTCATTCAACTTGAAATGCCGCAGGATGAAGCAGATTACCCAACCCAGCGAGGAACCAACGTAAATTTTGGCAGCTGCGGCGATCGGACTGAAAACGACGCATCAAGAAAGTTTTCCCTCAAGTAGCAGTTACCTCAAAGTGCCCTTTGAATTTAATGAAATGTGCTATATCTCTTTTTGGAATAGTATGGAAAAAAAATTTACAATTTTTAGAAAATCTCATTTACTCAGGTATTATGATTAGTATCCCCGTCACAGAGAAATAATTGTAGAGAACCAGATTTAGGTATCGATTAGTCAAATAGCCCTTTCAAATCTATCAGTCAGGTTTTATGGTTGACAAATTGCAACAACTTGCCAGACAAACACTTATGGAGAAGCTTTTGCTGAAAGCTCATAACAAAAACATTGATTTTACTCTGCGTAATCCTATCGGAGAATAAAAGGAGATGCCATCGGAAATAAACACCTGTGAACGCGATTGAACAAATATGGGAGCATCAAATTAGCTTAATTTTGAGTTTTACTCTGTGTTCGGTGTTAATTCAAAAACCTCGGGTCAATGATCAGGGTTTTTCTCACCTAAGCCAGTCCATTCCCCCATTAGGGTTTTCCCAATGACTCCAGGTATATATGGACTCTCTTTACTGCCCCTTATTCATTACAGTCATCTACAGTTCCCCCTCTAATTACGGGTTCCCTCAAGTTCACGTCTTCCTAATTTGCATTAAACACCCTGAAACCCAGCATGGTACGCCAAAATTAGGGTATGAGCAAATTCGGCTCAAAACTACCTGTAGTTACCGTAATTCTCACAAAAACAGCAAAAAACTGTGTGGGACAGTTTCAAGTCACTGGACAGGAACATGTCATTTTTATCTACAGAAAAAGGATGAGAGCAAAACAATAAAATATCAAAAATCTCGACAGAAATCGGTTTTGTGCATGTTGGGCACACGAAAATGGATAGCTATGACGGGCGAATAAAAGCTGACCAAGGACGAGTTGAATGACAGAGGACTGAATAACACTGAATGAGAACAGAGTGTAAGAGACACAGAATTCACGTGAAATAGAAGGGATCTCGGGATATGTGAACTGGTGCAGGAATGAGAGCAGAGATCGAGCGAGTAACTGGGCAAGAACTGAGTATCGGCCGTGAGTTTAACTGGTTGAGAGCTGAGTGTCAAATTTGAGAGTAGAGTCTGCGAAAGAGCTGAGAGTTGGAATGCCCAAGGAGAGGGGTGAAGTTACTGGTGGGAAGTGGGAAGGGAAGAAAAACCCCAATCGAACATTTCAGAAACTTCTAAGAGGAAAATCCGTTGTCGGCTTTGGAAATAATCCTTCAGCCTTTTGTCAGCCGGAGGGGCTAATTGAACGGGTAGTTAGGACTTCCATTTGAAACGCTTCAGGTCAGGAAAGGCTGAACCTGAATAGTCGAGAAAGGTCAGAGCTCGGGATTGCCTGTTGAGGCCAAGGGCAATGAACTAATTCGGCCAGAGCTGAGCCAAACAGTGCAGTAGATTTCTCATAAATACAACTCATATTGAAGTAGTGGTTTGAACAAAATAATCAAGGAGCCAGTCCAATAAGGTAATTATACGGTGATAGTTCTATGATGGACAACCAAGAGTGCACACAAAAATTCAAGAAACCACCAAAAATTTTTTCTTATTTTAAAATTTGTTGTGGACAGTTCCAAACAACGGAACATTTTCATTCGTAGACAGTAGAGCGCTCTACAAAAATCGAATTGGCATCCATGTGCCTATCAACACAATGGTAGTTTGATGACGGTTACAAAATAATTAGCGACATCACACGAATTTCAATTCACTTTCGGCCAGTCCAACGCCACGGAAAAGTAGGTAGAAACCGCATCCACTTTTCTTTACACCGATCAACTGACAGGGAAATTCGAAATAAAACGTTGGTGTTACGTCTAACACACAGAATGTAGGTCAGGACTTGTGAAAACACGATTTTTGGATCGCATTTTATCTCCGTTGAAAGGTTTGTCAGAAAAACTGCAAATAAAGCGTAGGTATAGTTCATACAACATACTCTATGCATTAAGCAAACATTTTGAAGACGCGATAAAGAAGTTCGGAAAACCTTTCTCTTCAAATCATGAAAAAGGATTAACGAATAATTCGAAGACAGAAATAGGTCGAGCAAGTGGACCGTTCTCGCACTACGTTGATGGATACACACAGAACAGGTTGTCTTTGGTATTACGGTTCTGCAGACCACAAAACGTAAAGATTTGATGTTAATTTAACGGCCGATGGCAATACTTCTCCACTTCAACAATATGAACTGAAAATAGCAATAAATTGCGTTGAACGATAAAGTCCATAACCATCGCACTGCCGACGACAGCATGGGAGGGCGCATTCTCGAATGGCTGTCAAACCAAACAGGTTCGAAACAGGCAACTTGAGTTCTCCTCATTCAATACTCAAGTCAACCGCTTGGCAGTGAAAGTGACGTGACGCATCACTCATCAGAGAGCAATAGATCACCGAACGCCGAAAAAGAAGGTGTAGAGATGCGTTGGGTGTTCAATCTCTCGAGAAAATTCTTCCAATAGGAGGGAGTGAAAAAGCTGCGTGATTCATTAGCTCACCAGGCCGAGTATTTACCAGGGCGAAGAGGAAAGGAGACGTACTCTACTCGGGCGACACACAAAGGAAGGGGAGGGAAACTCGCAGTTGTTGACTCACAATTGGAGGCTCACAATGGAGATATTGGGCTTCTTGAATAGAAGGTGTCAACGCCGGAGGTGTCGGAATGTCGATAGATAGCGGGGCCCCGGGGAGAAGCCACAACGGAGATTTCAACTTCAGGTCAGTCACGTTCTGAGGGAAAGAAACGAACGAGCAGCAGGAAAGAAATGGGCTCTGGTAAGAGACAGAGGGGAGAGCTCAGAGGAACGGTGCGAGGATAAGCGGGTGTGCGGAGGGGGGAGGGGGGGCTCATAAAGAGTTGTACGATATTGTGAGGAAGATGCAGTCTATGGAAGAGAGTACCAAAGATGGGAGCAGTGGAGGTGGTGAGAGGAGGAAAGAGGCTCGGCCAGTTTCGTTTCCCACAAAAGGGAGGATGAAGAGGCGCTCAGGCGTTTGACGGATCGTCGGATGGACAGAATTGGAGATGGAAAACATGCCGTGCAGCAGCTGACCACTTCGCTCTGTCTACTCCTGGCATCTAAGTGGATGGTGTAGGGAAACGCGACGATTACGAGGCTGAAGGTTAACCATCAAGCACCTCCCGATGGTTCCCATCATGACTCCCGACCGCACGTCGTAATTATCTGTAACGATTTATTAACTGCGGTCAACGGATAACTTGTTGCTGTATTTCTGAACTCCATAACGCGAAAATTATGAACAGGAAGGATGAAATCTCAGTCTACAAGGCGTCTTAAGAGTAGGATCCGTTCGTCAAGCGTTCCCCACCAGACGCAAAAGTAACGCTCCAGTTTGGCAAGAGACTGAGATTCGATGAGGGGATGCGGCGGAGGAAAGGTGAGTTGGAGACGCAGAAAAAAAACTTCCCTAGGAGAGAGCAG
This sequence comes from Pachypeltis micranthus, assembly GCA_020466155.1. Classification (NCBI taxonomy): domain Eukaryota; kingdom Metazoa; phylum Arthropoda; class Insecta; order Hemiptera; family Miridae; genus Pachypeltis; species Pachypeltis micranthus. The sequence goes on along the minus strand of CM035768.1, from coordinate 76,281,654 downwards.
GGAGGTAGTAAAGAGATAAGACGAGGGTAAGGCGTTCACAAGCCATCAGAACAAGCGAAGCTCCAGGATGGAGAATGAATCTGGACTGAGGGACTCTTCTTTGTCAGCCCCCCACCTGTCACAGTGTTATCTTTCCTGGTAATCAAAGTAACTCCCGAATTATGATTGATGTAACTCCTCTAAGCGTCGAACGACTCGTACAAAGGAGCTCGCGTTAGACAAGAAACTGTCACGTCACGCAAGCTTGTAAGAGTTAAGATAGGCCATGATAATGTACGAAGAAGTATCAACAAAGGTCATTAGTGACTTTAGCGGGGTTCACTCCTAGATTTTGGTTGTTCCTCCTACTTGAAGAACTGTCTCAATGACACGAAGCCACGTGCCAGCTCAGAGCCACACGCCCCGTCTCAAGTTTAATGGCGGGTTCGTGTCGCCGTCTTTTTTGTCAACGTTAAAAACAAAAAAAAAACCGAACGAAGCGACGACATTTGCCGCAAAGTTGGTCTTCCCTACCGCCGACATCGACCACCAAAATGGCTTTAATGGTTCGACACGGAGCCTGAAAACGTTCGTTTCCGGCAGCGACACCTCAACTCGAGCTTTACCGGTATTTTGCGCACCCCCGCGCCGCGCGGCGGTCGGAAATGGCCTAAAAACGGATATAATCTCTGGCTACCCTGTACTTCCTGGAAAATTATGAGAAAAATGGTCGTTCCCGATATTTTCGGACACCTTGAATGGAAGTATCCTATTCCAACAAGCAGAAGCAATTACACACTGCAATTTAAACACCAAGCTGATCGTACAATGACATTTCCTTCCAATTGCTCTTTTTTAATTTAGTTTATTTTAGCCATTCATTTTTAAAAACACCGAGTATAATTTGGGTATAGTAAATTCTTTCACGTAAATATGTAATTGTTACGCCAGTACGGAAAATTAGCAACATATTATTAATAAAATACCTTAACAAATGTGCGTGTGAGAAAGTTCGTTGAAAATACAAAACTTTCTTCCTCGCCTGAAATAAAAGGAAACAACGGAATAATAGTAATAGGTATTTCAGTTCATACCTAGTAATAATAAAAAATCAAGATGGTGTTGAACAGCCAATAATTCATGTTTGAACGTAGATTCCTTGCGATAACATTGTGAAAGCACGAGAATGTGAACACATTGACACTGTGCTGGGTGCCAGAACGTACAGGAACGGACGGGAACGAGGAGGCCAACAAACTAGCGAGAAAAGGACCACCAGGAGGTTGGCAAGTGGGAGGCAAGTGCAGGGCGGGATGTACCAGGCCAAAGGCAGTCAAGGAAGTTTATCAAACTCTCCAGGGAGCGAACGAGAAAGATCCTCAGCGTGGTGAGAGAAAGTAAACGAATGTTATGTCGACTGTTCACAGGCCTCTGTCCACTAAAGTACCACACGGCCAAGATTGGGCCTATAAGGTACAGCGTTGCAGATTCTGCGAGGCGGAGCGGGAGTCTCTCAGCTGCGGCCAGAGAAGGTTGCAGGGATGGGCTTCACGGTCGTTTTGAGTTTTGTGCGAGAATCGTGTGGACATATTAGGGACGTCGCGTCAGGGAAACCCAGCTCCACGAGAGCTCGGGATGGAACTAGGAGGACAAGAGGTGGCACAGGTACGCCCACACAATAGGCCGATTTGAGGCCACAGTGGGGGTTCCACAGTTGCATCAGGTTAGAGGGAAAAAAGTACGAGTAGGTACCAAGTTCATGAAACTTATTCCCCTACATTGGTATATCCCGTGCTGAGGGACGAGTCTACTATGAAATAGGTACAGTAATACAATCCAAAAATATGAAACTCGAAATGAAATCAATACTTCTTGGGTCAGTTAAAAATAAAATACAAGATAAATAAAGGTTGGAAGTAGGAACTGCCAGTTCTAGGTTAATCCAGGACTACAGTATGACATGGCCACTCCTATCCCCAGTATGTCTTACCCTCCCCCAGTCAATAGTACTACAGCAGTACTTTTCAGGCACGCCCCCAGCAAATTGTGCCAAGTGTATGACATGCCCCCTGTACGAACATGTTAGAGCACGTAATTTGTTAGTGCCAGCCAGAGGCCCCCTACAGTGAGAAAACACGGAACATCATAGTATCTTATCCCTATGAGTACGCGGACACACCTGCACCACACGATTCAGCGACTCAAAAAGGTTACCACAGGCACAACAGCGAGCATTCGCAACATTTCGATCCCGGCCTCATCGCCGTGACGCTACATGAACGGAGTGAAAGTGCCAGTAATCCTTTCCAAGCATGCCTTCTGTAGCCCACTCCACCCACGCACGAGAGTAGGGAGAGTCAGGACACTGCCTCAGTTCCCATCTCTCTGCCGAACCATGCAGAGCAGCCACAAACTCTGAAGGCTTACTGGGCTTGGGGGCAGATGGGATGGAGTCGCCATGTCACACCATCGCAGCTGATCCTGTATGAATCCAAGATCAGCCACAGTACGATCCCAGCCAGATGCCTGCAAAGCAAGCAGGCGCAAAAACGACGTCAGTGGTAGAGAGAGAAGGAACACTAAGTCCCCCAGATCGAACTGGGCGTGTAAGCACATGGGGCGCTACATAGGAGGCCTAGCCAAGCACGAACAGCAGAGCGCACCATTTTATCAAGGCTTATCAACCTTCGGACGGTCAACCCCCCAAAAACTAGCCCCGTAGGTCAGCTTTGGGAGCAAGAACGTCCGAAGGGGACGCAGCTTCTGCTATGGCTTCAGTGGAGCCTTGGCAACTTCCCGAATATAATCACCAAGGTCCACACAGCTTCCGGCTGAGGAGGTTGCACCGAGAAACTCGATCCCAAGGTACTGCCAAAGCCAGGACATGGGATTCGCCATTGAAAAAACCCGCATCCACGACTCCCGGCGCTGTAACCTCGACAGGACGGCATCTATGAAACCGAGCCGCACTTCACCCCCAATCCACACGCGCGTCGCTGCCTCACAAACTTTTCAAGGGTGATCTGTAAGCCCCCCTTGGTACCTTCGACCTTTATTTTTGGAAAGGGCTAAAATGAGGTAGCGAACGGATTCCACCCCCGCCACGGTAAGTTCGTTAAAAGGATGTTAAAATGAGATTTGCCGAGCGTTAAATTAATTAAAATGACCTGGAAAATGGCTCGAAGAATCGCAATCGAAAAAGATAGGGTGCTCGTATACAGAGCACACCATCGAATTTAGAAGGGTGGCGGAAAGTTGAGTGATGCTTATCAATGGATATTTAAAACGAAACCGTCCCTTTTCCCCGATCGTGAATTCGTATTCTTCAAAGTCATCTTTTAGCGCGCAGTAAAGGGGATCGCATGATTGCTCAACGGAAATCATTATCATCCAACCAGAAACGATCTATACGTCTACAGGAAGTTTATTCCGCGTTTCGACCACGTGCTCCGGCTCGCCGTTTTGCGGTCGAGCTCGACGTCCAATTCAGTTCTACTCGTCGGACAGTATCCTCAAGAAACTCGAGGAAGACGAAACGGTCCCGTATTTTGCCGTTTCCGTCCAAGTGAGGAGTCGAGAATTGCCGCGGTTTTCGTGTTGACACGCAGAGAGCAAACAGCGCCGGGGCGATGACTGGAAAAGTTTCCCGGGTACGAGGCAGAGCTGCTAACACGCAATAAACGGCCAAGTCAACTGGTAACTGACCAGTGATCACTTGGAGCGCTGTCTTATAGGTCTTGGTGATGAGCTTCGATTGACTGTAAATTGGCTACCCCAGACAATGGGGCAGTAGCCAATCACGCCAATGGTTGTGCATGAGGATTGTTTCACAGTAACACACACCCCAAGTGGCCTTATTGTATTCTTAACTCATAAGAGCATTCTCAGCATCCACCGAACCCAGACCTGTGGAAGTACAGCAGGTTCCCCACCTCTTCTAAACAATCACTCACGAGTATTAAAGCAATTGGGTTAGTTCCACCGGTAGGTAACTTACTACAGTTAACGGACCTGTTTGGTGAGTACGTCTCTCTGGTTGGTGAGATACTGAGGGCGAGCGCTTTCGATGTAAAGACATCATCGTCTCGCCATTAAGTCAGTTAGTTGGTCGTAGTTTTTATATAAGAAGAGACCGATTAACAGGATGGTGTAGTGACGAGAAGGAGGAGGAAGGAGGTCATGCACCTCCAGGGAAATCCGATAGGAGGTGAAGGAAAAGGAATATAAGGGCGGTTTCGTACATCTTAAAGAGTCTGTTGCTTGTCGATTCTACGTCTTTTTTTGTGTAGGGTGGTCCGTAAATCCGTCAGTTGGTTGTTTTCGTTTGTGTAGTGTAAATATGGTGTCGCATTTTGTGTTGATTTGTACGAACCAACCAACTGACGGATAGCAAGGGAATCAATAACCGCTATATAATTTGGTATTTAGTTCGTACCTCATCAAAACACAAAATACGTTTCCTGCAGGTTTCCCCAGAGGTGCATGACCTCCTTCTTCCCCCCCACCCCTTCCACGACGCTACACCATCTCGTTAACCTATCTCTTCGTATATAAAGACCACGACCAACTAACTGACGATGATGTATTTACATCGAAAGTGCTCGCCCACAGTATCTCACCAGCCAGAGAAGACTGACTCACCAAACAGGAACGTTAACTTTAGTAATCACTCACAACTTCCAACACACTTGGAACCGCCACTGTTCATCGTCCTAATTGAGACATATTTGCCAAACGGTTGTCGGTTGTCAAATATGGAGCTGTACGTCGAACTCCATTAATAAAATGGTTCAAGTTGCTCAAAACAAAGTTTTCATTTTAATAACTGAAGCCCCCTGGTACGTGAGGAGCAGTACATCACAGTACTGCATAGTAACTCCACCATATTGTCCACCAGTCCCCCGAAGAGACCGTCGTTTGAAGGGGAAAAGACCTTGCGATCTCTTGCTTTAAATTCCGCGGCCTTCTCATCACAATAAGCAAATAGAGCGTTTCCGTGACAAGGATATCGCGTCCTATACCGAAGTTTGGTGGGATTTTAAGTACTATGTGCCGCTTTAACTCGAACATGACGCATATTTCGACGACAACTCGATGATTTGTGCACGCTATTCGCGAAAATGCCCTTCGCCCGCTTTTCCTCACCTTAGATTCTTCGCCAGTTCCAAAGTTAGGCTCTCTTTAAAACCGGAATGAAAGTTTTGGCCTTTTCTTCGCGGAAAAGTTGGTTTTCTCCTTCATCTCTTGAAGCACAAAGAAGCCAACTCGTTCATAATCCTCTCTGAGTACACGCAGCTCTGAAACTGATCCGCACCCTTCGAACTTCTTGATCCATCGCGGAAACTTGATCGTTCCTCATCTCCAGCAAACGCTTTTCTTTGCTCGGGAACCTTCTCAAAAGTCGAGCCGAAATTATTCGACATCTCAGACGTTGAAGAAGTTGTTCCTTTTCTGAGAGCTCTTTCACGCCCTTTTTCCACTTTCTACCTGAGCTCGTCTAATACTAGCTTTGACGTCTCACTGACAAATATCCAGTAAAGACGCTTTCTCAGTTCCTTCGTGAGAATTACCAGAAAACCGACCGGAAAATTGTGCTGAGTTCAGCATCTTCACCCGGAACGAGTGCGTATTTTAAATGAAAGCTGCCGTTCCCCTGTAAGTTGTGCTCGTGAAGGGAACCAGAGACGAATTGTACGCGAATTACTGGATCTGGAATCTAAAATCAGGTAGTTGGAGTTTCGGGTTCATTCGCAATACTGTTATTTGAAGTGGTTTACGTTAATTTTCGATCGCTATGTACATGGGCACGTTGTTTGCTGCTTTTTTGACTAACCCTTAAGGAGCTGCCTGAGAAGCTCACTTTTTACTTTCCTTGCTCTACGATGTAGAAAGGAAAGTTATGTAATCTGCTGAAAATTTTTTTTGAGTTTTCTTCAGATCTTTACGTTTCAGACCCCCCTGAGTCCGAAAAACACTATTTGGGAAAATGGTCTGGGTGTCTGTGAACAATTTTTAGAGAAAACCACAGTACCAAATCAGCTCAAACTTGATATCTCGCCCGCAGGTTACCATGGGACGCCAAAATAAGGGTATGAACAAAATCCACCGAAATTTAACTATAGTTATCATAGTGATCCAAACACCAAATATTTTTTTTCTCAAAAACGGCTCCAACGATTTTGATTAAATTGTTTATATTGATAACGCTCAATAAGGCAATGATACCATAAAACTCCCATTAGTGGGAAAATGACGAGAGCAGCACAATAAATTACCAAAACTGTCGACGAAATCGATTTTAGCGCGGTTTTTAGAGAAAACAACCGTACCAAATCAGCTGAAACTTGATGTCTAGCCTACAGGTTACCATGGGACGCAAAAGTAAGGGTGTGGGCAAAATCCATCGAAAGTTAACTATAGTTATCACAGTGATCAAAACACCAAATTTTTTTTTTCTCGGCTCCAACGATTTTTATTAAATTTTTTATGTTAATACCTCCCAATAAGACAAGTATAGTATAAAATTCCCATTCGTGGGAAAATGACGAGAGCAGCACAATAAATAATCAAAATTGTCGACGAAAAGCGTATTTAGCGAAGTTTTTTCCTTATAAACTCCGCTGGGATGTTAGTAGAATGTTAAAGAAAATTGGTATTGTAGTCCAATCCAATACCTAAAGGGTGAGTGTTTAAAAACGCTCATGAGGTACATGGGGCTCACTCCAGAAATTCCTGAATTTCAACTACTGCCGTTTCGCTTACTACCTGTTCTAAACGTGTTTACCCAATAACTCTGCAAAAGTAATTACTATCCTTCTTCAAAAAATTTGTGTTAACAGCCGCAATAATGATTTGTGTACCAATGGCTCAATAATGGTCCTGCAATGATTACGAGCAGCACAATAAAATCTGGAACTGTAAGCGCTACCGCTTCCTGCTGCCGTGACGTGTTGTTTGACTAAGTTCAAATTAACTGAGTGATAATTGAATTGATTAAATAGAATTAGCCATCGAGAAAGTGAATTGTTGTAGAGCTAAGGAAAGTTGTGTGTTGCAACGCACCAGATATTTAACGAATGTCCTTCTGCTCACAATTTCTCCCCAATACTCTTTTGAACTTGGTATAAAAGCTCGGTCGAGCTGCCGACTGAGCTTCCCCGAGATCAAAGCTCATTTCCGGTATTCCTGCCGTTCCGAAAATACTTCCCAGACCCTCAATCATTCTTCATCCTCTCAGTCCTGTTTTCATGTCAACTTTCCGCCCTTGTTCGATGAATTTAAACGTTTTTACACCGCCTACTGACGTTCAGTAGGTCGCCGGTAGTATTGCCGCCTTTCGATTGACACTGCTGTGAAACCTGTTAGAGGTTGGTTGTGACTACAACTCCAATGTGCGCATTATACCTGGTCCACCGTTCAAAAGACGTCAGTCTACAATATCGTTCCCTCAGATCCACGTCAATTCACTAGCGCTCATATCTTTTTCTACTAACTCAATTTATTTTTCACTCACTTCATTTGAACTTGGTAAAGCACCACTTCACGGCGGTGCTTCAGTTCCAGAATTTATTGCGCTGCTCGTACTCCTGCCCTAACTATTATTGAGCGATTAGTACACAGCGAATTAATGAGGCTGTAAATGTGTTGTTTTAAAGAGGGATAATAATAAGTTTTCCTGAGTTATCTGGTAAACAGTTTTAGAAAGAGGAGTACGTGAAACGTCGGTGATTGAAATTCTGGAATTCCCGGAGTGGCCCCCATATATCTTAAGAGTGGTTCATCGTATAGGTACTTGGTTGGAGTCCTGGAAGGATCCTGGTAACATTTGGCCGAAGATAATAAGAAAAAAACTGCTCTAAAATAGAAATGTTTGATAATTTATTATGCTACTCTCGTCATTTCCCCGCTAATGGGAATTTTATGGTATCACGGCCTTATCAAAAGCTGACCGTGTAACAAATTTAATGAAAACAGTTTTAGCCGTTTTTGAGAAAAAAATATTTCGTTGATCACTATGATAACTATAGTTAGTTTGTGGTGGATTTTGCTCATGCCGTTATTTTGGCGTCTTATGACGATTGATTGTATGATGACGAACTTTGAGCTGATTTGGTCCTGCGGTTCTCTCAATCGCGTTCACGAACGCACAGACCATTTCAAATTGTGGTTTTGGGACTCAGGGGGGTCTGAAACGTAATTATCTGGAGAGAACTCAAAATTTATTTTTTAGCCGATTATATAACTTTTCTTTCTACTTCGTACAGCCAAGGTATGTAACTAAGAACGTCGTATTGACTAATTAGCAGAAGAAGAGTACGCCGCTCTGATTACGAGTACGTACGTTTCTCAAAGTGAGAAACCGCTATTTCCGTGAGAGCATTCATCACAAATGGTTCGCTGGTAATTTTTCTGACGAGGCACGACGGGCGCTAGGCCTATTGCCTTGCAATAATGGTTTCAAGAAGCCCATTGTTGGAGTGATGGGGAAATGGTCCCAGCGGGGCCACGACCTTGGTCGCCGTTCCCTCGGCTTTGGCTGATGCCGAGCGGTCTTCTTCAACCCGTCGTAAACACATTTTGAAAAGCGTAAACAAATGAATGAAATCGCGTCATTACAACGATTTACGCGCACGTACCGATTGTTTGGAGGCTGGCGAGAAATTCGACTGTTCCTTCAAACATTTCGAAAAATACATTTTGAAAGGAAACCGATGGTTCAAATCAGCTCAAATGTCACAAATCGCGCCTTGAACGCGAGGCGCGATCCCTCGAAAAAAGTGTTGATTTGAAAATGAAAAACAATAAATCCATAATACTCGGAAAGAATCCGGATGACGTAAGTCAAATGAGGATTCCTTTGAAACAGCTCGCGGCGGTTGTTGAAATATGGGACGAGGAGCCGACATTTGATTCCCGTTGCAACTTATATCGCTCGCGCCAAAACGATCATTCATTTCTTGACAGAGACAATGAGATTCACGAGGAGCAGACACACGAGGAACTCGTTCATTTCCGTTTGGAGCGCGTCGAAGTGTTTATCTTCAGTTGAGCAGAAGCTGGGCAACAATGGGCAAGTTGAGAGTACTGGCACGGTGAAGGACGAGGGACTGCGAGGCTCGTCGAATCCCTTTAGACAGTTAACGCTTTCCCGTGGACACTCTGAATCCATTAAACGTTGGGCAGGGCGTTTAAACTCGATTGTTTGATGAATATTAGCTTCCATCTAATTCTACGAAATGAGTACTGTACAGTACTTCTAGGTAAGAAGTTAGTAAGTGTTACCTGCTTCAGGCGAGGTATTAGGAATTCTACAAATCAAAGGGGTGGTTAACTTTCACCGAAAGCACTAAAAAATATCTGGTGCGTTGCAACACACAACTTTCCTTAGCTCTACAACAATTCACTTTGTACATGGCTAATTCTACTTACTCAATTCATTTATCACTCAGTTCCTTTGAACTTGGGCGAACAACTCGTCACAGCAGCAGGAAGCGGTAGCGCTTACAGTTCCGGAATTTATTGTGCTGCTCATACTCATTATAGGACCATTATTGAGCAATTGGTACACAGAAAATTAATGAGGCTGTACACTAATTTTTCGAGGGATAATAATCACTTTTGCAGAGTTAATGGGCAAACACGTTTAGAACTGGTAGTAAGCGAAACGGCGGTAGTTGAAATTCAGGAATTTCTGAAGTGAGCCCCATCTACCTCATGAGCGTTTTAAACACTCACACTTTAAGTATTGGATTGGACTACAATACCAATTTTCTTTAACTTTCTCCTAACATCCCAGCGGAGTTTATAAGGAAAAAACTGCGCTAAAAACGCTTTTCGTCGAAAATTTTGATTATTTATTGTGCTGCTCTCGTCATTTTCCCACGAATGGGAATTTTATGGTGTGATTGCCATATTGAGAGCTATCAATATAAAAAATTTAATCAAAATCGTTAGAGCCGTTTTTGAGAAGAAAAAAATTTGGTGTTTTGATCACTATGATAACTATGGTTAACTTTCGGTGGATTTTGCTCATACCCTTATTTTGGCGTCCCATGGTAACCTGCGGGCTAGATATCAAGTTTGAGGGGATTTGGTAGGTCATTTTCTCTAAAAACCACTAAAATCGATTACGTCGAAAGTTTTGGCAATTTATTGTGCTGCTCTCGTCGTTTTCCGATAAATGGGAATTTTATGGCATAGTTGCCATATTGGGAGCTATCAATATAAAAAATTTAATCGTTAGAGCCGTTTTTGAGAAAAAAAATATTTGGTGTTTTGATCACTATGATAACTATAATTACATTTCGGTGGATTTTGTTCATACCCTTATTTTGGCGTCCCATGATGACCTGCGGGCGAGATATGAAGTTTGAGCTGATTTGGTACGATGATTTTCTCTAAAAATCGTTCACAGACACACATACACACAGACCATTTTCCCAAATAGTGTTTTTCGGACTCAGGGGGGTCTGAAACGTAATAAAGATCTGAAGAAAACTCAAAAATTTTTTTTCAGCCGATTACATAACTTTCCTTTGTACTTTGTAGAGCCAAGGAAAGTAAAAATCCATTCTCCTCTCTAAAATTGTCAAGATACTCAAGACCACGCAATGTTCGACGCATAAGACTTGCTGTACGTTCCTGATTCCCTCGCCCAGAAAGGTTGCAGGCTGAGCGTGTACTGTGTACGGTTGAAGGCCTGGTTGCTGTCCTCCTCACAGTGGCTCGGGGTCTCTCAACTGCGGCCAGAGGAACTTGCAGGGATGGAGAATCGCATTAAGGAATAGAACTGGGAGCTGGTGTCTCACGTATGCCCACACAATAGGCTCATTCGAGGCTACAGTTGTATCATGTTGGGAGAGCACATAAACTAATACGTTCCTTTGTCCAATTCGCACCATTATCCTCACTTGTAGAGTCAACATTGACTCTACAAATAGAACTTTTGGTTTATTATTCATTCTGAATAATAACCCTATGTTTTCGGTCACGAAAAATTTTTTACAACCCCCCCTCAAAATTTGATACTTTACGTTTCAAGACATGGAGATTCCAAATTTGCAATGTCCGTCCGCCGTCCCCCGTCCCCCGTCCCCCGTCCGGGCCGTTTTGTGCCTTTAACGTGGTCTGAAAAATTCGTTCTTTCGCCCAAAAATCCGATTTGGTATCTAGTTGTGCCCGCCATCTCGGCAATCCGATCGGACGAAGCCCGTGGTTGTAATGGGCAAAAAACGGTTAAAAAAATTAACGAAACGCAGTACAACGCGGGAGCTACAAGCGTTTCGTCGTTTGAATTCCTCCGCGCCGCGCGTCTCATTAAAAACCAACCGCTCTCGAGGCGAGCGAGTGCGGCCTCCCGCTCGCTTCCCTCCCAACGACCGGTCTCTCCCCATTCGCCTTACTCTTCCAATTTCCCCGACGTTTTCGTTTTAATACGATTCAATATTTTTAGATTCTTTCGATTCATTCTCATTATGTTTTTTTCATAGATTTTTGGTTAAATTTTGATATTAGTATTTAGCGTGCATGTTTTCATATTAAAATTCAGTTTTTTCTAGATACTTTCGTGTTTTTTGTTTATTTTAATATTACGATTCAGTTCTTTTCGGCCTTTTTTTGGGTTTCATTATGATATTTTTCGATGCTGAATCGAACAGGATGGGTCTCGGAGCATTAATGCTAGGTCAAGCTGATTATCCGAATAATAAACCGTTGTGTAATAATTTGCAGCGTTTATTCTGGTATTCGCTCCTTACGAGCACATTAGGTTCAGTTTCCCACGATGTCAATACAGCCCACTTCATTCCAATTCCACTCAGCGCCAAACTGTTACCGAGGTTAAAACCAGGTGTTTTGGTTTATTATTCATTCTGAATAATAACCCTATGTTTTCGGTCACGAAAAATTTTTTACAACACCCCCTCAAAATTTGATACTTTACGTTTCAAGACATGGAGATTCCAAATTTGCAATGTCCGTCCGCCATCCGCCGTCCGGGCCGTTTTGTGCCTTTAACGTGGTCCAAAAAATTCGTTCTTTCGCACAAAAATCCAATTTGGTATCTAGTTGTGCCCGCCAACTCAGCAATCCGATCGGACGAAGCCCATGATTGTTATGGGCAAAAAACGGTTAAAAAAATTAACGAAACGGCGTCAACATTTCGGTCTCATCGAAATCGCTCGCTTCGACTGGCAATGCCGCCCCCTCTGAGAGGCGAGGGGCAACGCTTGCCCGCCGCCGCCCGCTCTACTCGTTGGAAGCCCCCCGACTCTTAGTCCAGGAGCCGAGGGCTAAAAACGTTGACCGTTGAGTTGAAAGTTGGTTACTATTTTTTCTGATAGTTCCCTCAATGTTTGGTAACACCCCGCAAGTCTGCTCTCTCAGAAGTATGGACTAAGAAAATGGCGGCTCATCAAAAAAGTCAAAATTTGTCAAAATTTGACTTATTAGTTGATAGTTACAATATTTACCACAGTTGAGGAATTGGCTTGTACTTTCCCAATTCACACCTCTGCTACCTCCTATGCTTGGCCATTAAGTTGCAGAGCCAATCAAAATTCGTCGAATTTTGACCCAAATTTTGACTTATTAGTTGACATTGGAAATTTGTATGGTGGATTCGCATCAAGTCACTGAGTCGAAAAACCCGAGTCTGCTTTCCTCATTTTGAGGACTCTTTCGTGCAGACGAGGTCAAAATTTGACGAAAATTTGGTCAAAAAATGACCAACGGAGTTGAAACTTGAAATTTAGTTTACGAGTAGGTGAAGTGGAGTACTTTAAGAAATACCTAGTCTGCTTTCCTCATTTTGAGGACTCTTTCGTGCAGACGAGGTCAAAATTTGACGAAAATTTGGTCAAAAAATGACCAACGGAGTTGAAACTTGAGATTTAGTTTACGAGTAGGTGAAGTGGAGTACTTTAAGAAATACCTAGTCTGCTTTCCTCATTTTGAGGACTCTTTCGAGCAGACGACATCAAAATTTGATGAATTTGAAGGCTCAAAAATTGACTTATTAGTAGATAGTTGCAAACGACGTGTATGAGTTCCACATCCATCAGCTTTACTATAAAATGTTATCTGCCACCTCAAAAACGTGGCAATTTCAAAGCAGAGTCGCTGAAATAGAATTGTCCAGTATTAAAAAAACAACAAAAAACTGAATAGTTGACAGCTGAAAATGACGTGAATCGCATCTACAGCAACTCAGTAAACAGTAAATAGTATCTGCTACCTTCAAAATGTTGTGTTCATACAGCAGACTACTTCTGGGCTAAAATTACTCATTATATATTTGAAGTATATTCTGTCTCCATGGCTCATAAAAAGAATATTAACTAATCGCCTCGGTATTCCTGTATGCCTTTAGTGGATGGGAAGTAAAACCCATTAGCACCACTTGGTTGAAAACCTGACAAGGAATAACTTGTTGCATAGGAGACAGTTCGGCTTCCGTGCAGGTCTGGGCACTCAGGACGCTGTCGCCGCGCTAACGGAGAGGGTATTTTCCGAGCTCGACAAAGGAAATAAACCATTGGCAGTTTTCCTGGATTTGAGGAAAGCTTTCGATTGTGTTTCTCATAATAAGTTAGTGGAAAGTATACGCGCATTAATGGGGAATAGCATTGCTGTTTGGGTACAAAGTTATTTACGTGGGCGATGTCAGAAAGTGAAAATAAACGCAATTTTGAGTGAGGGATCTTCCTTCTCCTATGGAATTCCGCAGGGCACAGTTCTTGGACCCCTTTTATTTATCTGCTTTATGAATAATCTGTTTAGCGTTCAACTTGATGGGGACATAATTACCTATGCTGATGATACAGCTGTCGTGGTCTCGCAAAAAATTGGGATGCATCCTTGCAAGCGGCGTCTGCTTGCTTGCTTGTGGTCAAGGATTGGCTGGATGGAGTCGGCTTAAAGCTGAATTTTAGCAAATCCAATTTTGTTGCTTTTTCCTTACGTAATATCTCTGTCCCTGTTCTAGGAAATATTAAATGCCACATTGTGTCAACCTGTAGTGCAAGTGATTGTAGTTGCCCGGTATCAAGCAGATTCCACAGGCTACGTATTTGGGGGTGGTTTTGGACCAATGTTTGTCCTGGAAGTACCATATTGACAATATATGCAACAGACTTTGTAAAGTCATACCCCTGTGCCTAGAAATCCGGAATTTTATGTCTATGGGCACGCTTAAAATGTTTTATTATGCCCTAGTGCAATCTGTGATATCCTATTGTATTCTTGTGTGGGGATCGGCCTATCGAACTTACCTAGAGCCTTTGCATATAACCCAGAAAAAATTATCAAAATTTTACTGCGTAAGAAAATGAGATTCCCTCCTCGGCAGTTTTTAGGACATTTGAGGTATTGGACATCTTCCACATTTACAAACAAATTGTATCCATATATATATTCAAAAATTTATCTGCTTATGAAAAGAATTATGGGCGGACGAGGTCATCTGGTAACCTTACACTGAAGTTGCCTTTTAGATTCACAACTAGAAGTCAGAATTTTTTTGCGTACAATGGAATAAAGCTGTTTAATAGCCTTCCAAAGGAATTAAAGATGCTAAATGATTTAGCTGGGTTTAAGCGGCGCATCAAAGAGTACGACCGTGTGGAAATGCTCAGATGATTTTTCTTTTAACTTTTTCTGATTTTTTTAATGAACTATCTATCACATAATCCAGTATATAGGTACCTATCTATAGCAATAAAGTTGTAACGGCTCCTCCCCTCAGCACAAGTTTTTACTTATCGAGGGGGGAACGCATTATGAAGTATTTGTGTTTCTTTTTATATTCTTTTTTTGCAGTCTTCTTAAATAAATGCATTAAAAAAAAAAAAAAAAAAAAAAAAAAAGTACGCATATAATATGCATTACAACATTTTATTCCTGATTTTAACAAAACACGTTCATAAAATAACTGGTGCGTGGTAACACACAACTTTACGCGGCCCCGTAAATACGACGACCTGCTACATATACGGGCGCTTTATCTTCGTTTAACGCGGTTTGACGGGAACATTTATGAAGAACAAAATGTAGGTACTACTTAGTTGAGGGTACTTGGTAAGTTTGATTTTAATCGTCATAGCCGTTTTTTATATAATTGGAAACCTAATAAATTATTATTCGAGAAACCTCGTTTTCGAGCTATTGCAGCTTATATCTCCGTTCAACAGATAGCTACTGACATTATCCCGGAGAACAAAATATGGGTATAGGTTGCTAAAAAATTTCATAAGATTGCTTAAATCCAGTGACTCAATTACTCGGGAAAGTATACAACAGTTCAAAAACCATTATTTTCGACATATTTTCATTTTCATTTCTGTTCAATGAACTGTCAGATGAACATTTACCCTTAACAATGTATACGTATTAACTATTTAAAAACATTCTGTGAGTTTGATGAAAATCGTTGGAACCATTTTGCCAAAAAGCGTAAAACACTATTTTTGCTCCTTAGGCTTGTATCTCCGTTCACCGTATTTTCATAGTGGAGAAAAGTTTTGTCCTAACCAGTATACTTTGGAAGTTTAATCAAAATCGTTGGAGCCGTTTACAAGAAAAATGCGAAAAGCCCTAGTTTTCGGTACATTCCACCCCCCCCCCCTCACTGGGCTTGCAATTGGGATTTCATAATGGGCGTTGTCCGAACATAAATATAAAGATACCGATTAATACAATTACGATTAATTACGGTTAATTAATTATGAAATCAACATGAGCAGTTTATATGTTGCCGTGTCAAAAAAGTTCGGGTTTCTTCAGATCTCTACGTATACATTGTTAAGGATATATGTTCATCTGACAGTTCATTGAACAGAACTAATATCCACCATAACTTCCAATTTGACATGGACAAAACCCTTCAACTATTCAGATTTAAAAATCACACGGACAGGCAACGAACTGAATTCATTTGTTTAGATATTCCTTTTTACAGTTCCTTACAGTGACTGAGATATTTCTCAAGGTTCAGTCACAGTCATGAATTCTTTCTACTTTGTAGAGCCAAGGAAAGTAAATGACCACAATGCTAAACTCTAAACGCATAAATCAGGCTGAAGATTTAGATCGGGGGTACGGTGTGTGTTTGTGTATGTAAGACACACGACTCCAACGGTTGGTACAGCTTTCGTACAAGTATGCAACCACGAGGGACATTTTATGTCTTTTATTTTTGTTTTTATGCAATGATAACTACGTTTGATTGTGCTCGTTGATGGTTTCGATATAATGGCCGCGTCAATTGCAATTGACATCATCCTTTGTCACTGAGGTTATTAAAACTTGTGATGTTACCAAGCGTTACATTTTGTAACATACGTTACAAGCTTATCCAACACAAATATTTCGTGACGGGTACGTAATTGTATTAACCGGCGTCTGGCTCGGGCTTTTCTGGAACATTTTCTTCAGATCTTTACGTTCTGAGGCCTACTGAATATTTCTGCTGCAACATATATACTGCGATAGATATTTTTTTTTTAATCTTAGGAAGGGGGTAGACAAGAACCTTTCGTATTCTCCATCTTCGCGAACAATCCGTTACTACACCACTTATCAAACGTGTATAACCAATCGCAGGCCCACGCCCATCTGAGATGATCGTATTATTCAAGCCTTATTGAAGAAACTCGCATATGCTGCTACAAAAATATTCAGTAGGCCTCAGAACGTAGAGATCTGAAGAAAACGGTCCAGAAAAGTACGAGCCGACGCCGGTTAATACAATTACGTACCCGTCACGAAATATTTGTGTTGGATAAGCTTGTAACGTATGTTACAAAATGTAACGCTTGGTAACATCACAAGTTTTAATAACCTCAGTGACAAAAGGATGATGTCAATTGCAATTGACGCGGCCATTATATCGAAACCATCAACGAGCACAATCAAACGTAGTTATCATTGCATAAAAACAAAAATAAAAGACATAAAATGTCCCTCGTGGTTGCATACTTGTACGAAAGCTGTACCAACCGTTTGAGTCGTGTGTCTTACATACACAAACACACACCGTACGCCCGATCTAAATCTTCAGCCTGATTTATGCGTTTAGAGTTTAGCATTGTGGTCATTTACTTTCCTTGGCTCTACAAAGTAGAAAGAATTCATGACTGTGACTGAACCTTGAGAAATATATCAGTCACTGTAAGGAACTGTAAAAAGGAATATCTAAACAAATGAATTCAGTTCGTTGCCTGTCCGTGTGATTTTTAAATCTGAATAGTTGAAGGGTTTTGTCCATGTCAAATTGGAAGTTATGGTGGATATTAGTTCTGTTCAATGAACTGTCAGATGAACATATATCCTTAACAATGTATACGTAGAGATCTGAAGAAACCCGAACTTTTTTGACACGGCAACATATAAACTGCTCATGTTGATTTCATAATTAATTAACCGTAATTAATCGTAATTGTATTAATCGGTATCTTTATATTTATGTTCGGACAACGCCCATTATGAAATCCCAATTGCAAGCCCAGTGAGGGGGGGGGGAATGTACCGAAAACTAGGGCTTTTCGCATTTTTCTTGTAAACGGCTCCAACGATTTTGATTAAACTTCCAAAGTATACTGGTTAGGACAAAACTTTTCTCCACTATGAAAATACGGTGAACGGAGATACAAGCCTAAGGAGCAAAAATAGTGTTTTACGCTTTTCGGCAAAACGGTTCCAACGATTTTCATCAAACTCACAGAATGTTTTTAAATAGTTAATACGTATACATTGTTAAGGGCAAATGTTCATCTGACAGTTCATTGAACAGAAATGAAAATGAAAATATGTCGAAAATAATGGTTTTTTGAACTGTTGTATACTTTCCCGAGTAATTGAGTCACTGGATTTAAGCAATCTTATGAAATTTTTTTTAGCAACCTATACCCATATTTTGTTCTCCGGGATAATGTCAGTAGCTATCTGTTGAACGGAGATATAAGCCGCAATAGCTCGAAAAACGAGGTTTCTCGAATAATAATTTATTAGGTTTCCAATTATATAAAAACGGCTATGACGATTAACATCAAACTTACCAAGTACCTCAACTAAGTAGTACCTACATTTTGTTCTTCATAAATGTTCCCGTCAAACCGCGTTAAACGAAGATAAAGCGCCCGTATATGTAGCAGGTCGTCGTATTTACGGGGCGGCGTAAAGTTGTGTGTTACCACGCACCAGTTATTTTATGAACGTGTTTTGTTAAAATCAGGAATAAAATGTTGTAATGCATATTATATGCGTACTAATGGGTTTTACTTCCCATCCACTAAAGGCATACAGGAATACCGAGGCGATTAGTTAATATTCTTTTATGAGCCATGGAGACAGAATATACTTCAAATATATAATGAGTAATTTTAGCCCAGAAGTAGTCTGCTGTATGAACACAACATTTTGAAGGTAGCAGATACTATTTACTGTTTACTGAGTTGCTGTAGATGCGATTCACGTCATTTTCAGCTGTCAACTATTCAGTTTTTTGTTGTTTTTTAATACTGGACAATTCTATTTCAGCGACTTGCTTTGAAATTGCCACGTTTTTGAGGTGGCAGATAACATTTTATAGTAAAGCTGATGGATGTGGAACTCATACACGTCGTTTGCAACTATCTACTAATAAGTCAATTTTTGAGCCTTCAAATTCATCAAATTTTGATGTCGTCTGCTCGAAAGAGTCCTCAAAATGAGGAAAGCAGACTAGGTATTTCTTAAAGTACTCCACTTCACCTACTCGTAAACTAAATCTCAAGTTTCAACTCCGTTGGTCATTTTTTGACCAAATTTTCGTCAAATTTTGACCTCGTCTGCACGAAAGAGTCCTCAAAATGAGGAAAGCAGACTAGGTATTTCTTAAAGTACTCCACTTCACCTACTCGTAAACTAAATTTCAAGTTTCAACTCCGTTGGTCATTTTTCGACCACACTTTCGTCAAATTTTGACCTCGTCTGCACGAAAGAGTCCTCAAAATGAGGAAAGCAGACTAGGTATTTCTTAAAGTACTCCACTTCACCTACTCGTAAACTAAATCTCAAGTTTCAACTCCGTTGGTCATTTTTTGACCAAATTTTCGTCAAATTTTGACCTCGTCTGCACGAAAGAGTCCTCAAAATGAGGAAAGCAGACTAGGTATTTCTTAAAGTACTCCACTTCACCTACTCGTAAACTAAATTTCAAGTTTCAACTCCGTTGGTCATTTTTTGACCAAATTTTCGTCAAATTTTGACCTCGTCTGCACGAAAGAGTCCTCAAATTGAGGAAAGCAGACTAGGTATTTCTTAAAGTACTCCACTTCACCTACTCGTAAACTAAATTTCAAGTTTCAACTCCGTTGGTCATTTTTGACCAAATTTTCGTCAATTTTGACCTCGTCTGCACGAAAGAGTCGTGAAATTGAGGAAAGGAGACTCGGGTTTTTCTGACTCAGTGACTTGATGCGAATCCACCATACAAATTTCCAATGTCAACTAATAAGTCAAATTTGGGTCAAAATTCGACGAATTTTGATTGGCTCTGCAACTTAATGGCCAAGCATAGGAGGTAGCAGAGGTGTGAATTGGGAAAGTACAAGCCAATTCCTCAACTGTGGTAAATATTGTAACTATCAACTAATAAGTCAAATTTTGACAAATTTTGACTTTTTTGATGAGCCGCCATTTTCTTAGTCCATACTTCTGAGAGAGCAGACTTGCGGGGTGTTACCAAACATTGAGGGAACTATCAGAAAAAATAGTAACCAACTTTCAACTCAACGGTCAACGTTTTTAGCCCTCGGCTCCCGGACTATCTTGTTTCGTATTTCGTTCTCGTCTTCACCTCCACAAATGACTGTTTCGCACGTCTCAACTATTTCCATTAGCAAAATATCTGTTATCTCCGATTGAACTTTTCATTATTCGTTTATTTTTGGTTTATTTATTTAATAGTTCGTTCGTTTCATTTTTTTGGTTTTAATACGATTCAATTTTTTAGATTCTTTCGTTTCATTCTCATTTTGGTTTTTTCATAGATTTTTGGTTACATTTTGATATTAATATTTAGCGCGCATGTTTTCATATTAAAATTCAGTTTTTTCTAGATACTTTCGTTTTTTTTTGTTTATTTTAATAGTACGATTCAGTTCTTTTCGACCTTTTTTTGGGTTTCATTTTAATATTTTTCGATGCTGAATCGAACAGGATGGGTCTCGGAGCATTAATGCTAGGTCAAGCTGTTTATCCGAATAATAAACTGTTGTGTAATAATTTGCAGGGTTTTTTACTTTCCTTGGCTCTACTAAGTAGAAAGGAAAGTTATGTAATCGGCTGAGAAAAACATTTTGAGTTTTCTTCAGATCTTTACGTTTCAGACCCTCCTGAGTCCGAAAAACACTATTTGGGAAAATGGTCTGTGTGTATGTGAACGATTTTTAGAGAGAACCACCGTACCAAATCACCTCAAACTTCATATCTCGTCCGCAGGTTACCATGGGACGCCAAAATAAGGGTATGAACAAAATCCACCGAAATTTGACTATAGTTATCATAGTGATCAAAACACCAAATATTTTTTTTCTCAAAAACGGCTATAACGATTTTGATTAAATTGTTTATATTGATAGCTCTGAATAAGGCAACTATACCATGAAATTCCCATTTGTGGGAAAATGACGAGAGCAGCACAATAAATTATCAAAATTTCCGACCAAAAGCGTTTTAGCGCAGTTTTTTCCTTATTAAGTCCGCTGGAATGTTAGTAGAATGCTAAAAAAAGGTATTGTAGCCCAATCCAATACCTAAAGGGTGGGTGTTTAAACGCTCATGAGATACATGGGGCTCACTCCAGAAATTCCTGAATTTCAACTACTGCCGTTTCGCTTACTACCAGTTCTAAACGTGTTTACCCAATAACTCTGCAAAAGTAATTACTATCCTTCTTCAAAAAATTCGTGTTTACAGCCTCATTAATTATCTGTGTACCGACTGCTCAATATTGGTCCTGCAATGAGTACGAGCAGCACAATAAAATCTGGAACTGTAAGCGCTACCGCTTCCTGCTGCCGTAAAGCGTTATTTGACCAAGTTCAAATTAACTGAGTGGTAAATGAATTGATTAAATCGAATTGGCCATGTACAAAGTGAATTGACGTAGAGCTAAGGAAAGTTGTGTGTTGCAACGCACCAGATATTTTGTTAGTAAGATTGTGAACGAACAGTAACTTTCAAAGTGAAGCCAGCACCCCCTCGTGGAGGTCTAAACAGTCAATTCAATCGAGTTCCATCGCATTTCTTGCAATATATCGATTCTCACTAAAACACAGTACACTCCTACATAGGAGTTTTATACCGGAGCAATTCTCATTTCGCCCTTTTCGCTCTTACCGTGCGCGTTTGAGGAAAATGTTCGATTCGCCATTGAAACAATTTTTAAAAAACAAAACAAAAGACCCGTTGTAACTTCTGAAAGCTAAATTTCAACTCGGCAGCAAATATTTGGAGGACTGGCCGATGGTGATAGGCGTGTCGTTATTCTCCGGCGAATTTCCTGCCCTCTCTCCTGGAAGAAATCGGAGCTGGAAGTGCCGAGATTTGCAGACGGCTCGAGGTTGAATTCACCGGGACTGGAAAGTCGCTATCGTCAGGTGAAATTGGACACCGTCAGCGAGGAAATCGTCACAAAGGCACCTCGTTGTCATTTTCATCGCTCCCTCGGAAATTGAGCGGACGTGGAACAACTTTTCGCGCTTCTCCAGCTCGTCCCCTTCCAACTTCAACCATCAACAATTCGGTCTCTGCGTTGTACTGTCGAGCCCATTTTTTTTTTCCAGATTCGACGAACACACTCGACTCATTCTACAATTAATGGCGTCGGTTGAAGCTCTTCTCTTATCCACTCAAATACACGATTCAACACAACTGTCTGTGCAGATTAAAATGCATTGAGTTGTTAGTCAAACCGAGTGATAGCCGTTGGTGACGAAATTCAAAAAAGCGTTACGAAATCACTGTTCTACGGATGGCACTAGTTCGATCAACGTTGGAGCATATCGTAAAAACCTCAAGCGTCCGCTGGATGTGCCATTATTGCACAACTTTCACGTTTATTGGACCGTGTGAAGGCAACCTCGACAGTTGTGCGATATATTGCACATTGTACGCACAGTACCCATCAGGATTCCATCCGGTCAACAGTGGATTGTGGTGCCCAACGATCGCAGTGGCGGCAACTGCGAAGAAAAGGAAGAAAAGTCCTCACAAAGGGAGAAAATGGGACATGCAACGGACGTCTCACAGCCCTGGAAGACCGTGATGAGTCTCAATGGATTCGACAATAAATTGCATATCCCTACCAACAATCAAATATCTGGTGCGTAGCAACACACAACTTACCTTAGCTCTACGTCAATTCACTTTGTAAATGGCTAATTCTATTTAATCGATTCATTTATCACTCAGTTGCTTTGAACTTGGTCAAACAACACGTCACAGCAGCAGGAAGCGGTAGCGCCTACAGTTATGGAATTTATTGTGCTGCTCGTACTCATTGCAGGACCATTATTGAGCAAATAGTACCCAGAAAATTAATGAGGCTGTAAACACGGATTTTTTGAAGGAGGATAGTGATCACTTTTGCAGAGTTATTGAGTAATAACTGTTAGAACTGGTAGTAAGAGAAACGGCGGTAGGTGAAATTCAGGAATTTCTAGAGTGAGCCCCATGTATCTCACGAGCGTTTTTAAATACTAACCCTATAGGTATTGGATTGGACTACAGTACCAATTTTCTTTAACATTCTACTAACATTCCAGCGGAGTTTAAAAGGAAAAAACCACGGCAAAAACGCTTTTCGTCGAAAATTTTGATGATTTATTGTGCTGCACTCGTCATTTTCCCACAAATGGAATTTTATGGTATAATTATCATGTTAAGAGCTAACAATATTAAAAATGTAATCAAAACCGTTAGAGCCGTTTTCGAGAAAAAAAAATATTTGGTGTTTTGATCACTATGATAACTATAGTTAACTTTCGGTGGATTTTGTTCATACCCTCATTTTGGCGTCCCATGGTAATCTGCGGGCGAGATCTCACGTTTGAGCTGATTTGGTACGGTGATTTTCTCTAAAAATCGTTCACAGACACACATACACACAGACCATTTTCCCAAATAGTGTTTTTCGGACTCAGGAGGTTCTGAAACGTAAAGATCTGAAGAAAACTCAAAATTTTTTTTTCAGCCGATTACATAACTTTCCTTTCTACTTCGTAGAGCCAAGGAAAGTAAAAAGTGGGATGTGCTGGGCACGCCACTGGGTTTACACTATGTTTTTGAGGTCGCTGAACACGAATTTGAGGTTAGAATTGTTTCATCACGTCAGAGTAACAGATAAATCGACCAATTAAATTATGCATTACTGTTGATTTCTATTTTTCTCGTGTCGCTTGGTGCAATTAATACTATAGCAGTACACACGCGAAAAAGAATGGAAGATGAAAATAATCCCTCAATTTTTAAATTTTTCGGGGTAAAATTTCTTATTGTTCATTTCATTGTCTCCCGTTTCCCCGTTGTATCCGGCTATTCAATTTACAGTCTACGAATCCTCCGAACCATCGAATGATTGTTTCACAGGTGAGCTGTGTAGGGTTTTAGCCGAGCAACCAACGACAGGCCCAGAACATACTCAAAAAGCTGCTAATTCAGTCATGTTTTCACATAGTTCATTTAAACTTGGTAAAACATAACTTGACATTAGAAACAGAGCTATAAAAATTCCGGGATTTATTGTGCTGCTGTTATTTATGTCACGATGTTCGTTGGAAAACTAACGTATAGGAAATTGATGCGATAGTCAACACGATGTTTTTTGTTTGTGGTTCGTTTACAGCTCTCTGTTCACAAATAAGAAAAAGTACCAAAAAAAATGAGCCGCATATTTATGAAGGATTGTGAAGATATCAATTACTATGTAATCAGCAGTCTGTTCGGCGGAGGTCAAATTAGTTGAAATCTTGAGCTCGGGCCTTTCCCCAGTGCATTTAGTCCACCCTGAAGCCTTTGTGAGGGTAACTGCGGGAAAGTCCCAACTGCCCAATGTGGGGTTTCATCAGCTGACAAGGGGCTTCAGATTTATTTCCGAATGTAGATTATCCCTGAATCCACTCTGTTCACCTCCTTTCATTAGAGTTCATCTCAACCTAAAAACGCACGTTTGTCTCTCAGTTCTCACAACGCTCACTCGCTCCCCGCTCACGTCATCACAACTCAGTTCACCTATTCAGAGAGCCCCCGTGTGTCGCGCTTCAATTCTCACTCACACTCTCTTGTTCGGTACGTTGTATCAAAGTATAAATACAGTCCTCTCTCACACTCACCACGTTCACAATTCCTCAAAGCCCCCGCTTCCGGTCCTCCGTCAAGAGGACTCCTTCCAAGTTATAGCTGAACTGTTGGGTCCGCATCACCCTAGATGTTCAGAGCTAGTTTTCCTGATTAATAGTAAGACCTAGAAGGCGAATTTTATTATGAAAAGGCTAGCAAAACTCCTCCCGAAGATTAAGGAACCTAGACCACCAATATTCGTTTATTTGACAATCTCCATCTCAAGCTGCCCCCTCTCGTGAGTTCAACACCTTGTTTGTTACCATCTTCGTGCACGTTGGTGGAAACCGACGGTTGTTCAAAAATCTCCAATTACATTAAACGATTATCATTCACCGACGAGGTCTCGCCTTCCACACTCATCTCAATAACTTTTCGTCGGTCATTTCGTTATGTCTTAGCAACCACTCTCTCGTGAAACGACACCTACGGTAATTAGTGCGACTTTCGTGTTTGCGAAACGCGGCCTAATCGCGAAAGCAAATTCCGACGATTGCCGCCGTGAGTTTGAGGAGCGTCGCAACGCGGAGAAAAAACAATCGTTTCTGACGGAGAATAAATACGATTGAGCAATGGAGGAAGAGAGCGGCAAATATTGACATTGACGGCCCACCTTCCAAATCAAAAGGAACCGACGTATTTCAATTGGCAGACGCGCGGTCAGAGTCGACAGGTTGTTAACGATTGTCCAAGTAGGAAAATGTCAACTGACATTCGGAGGGAAAACTAAGGGCAGAAGCGGACACGTAAGTCGGGCGCGGTTAGATATAAAATTCAACAAACTCGAACAACTTACTGAGCGGCAACTTCACAACGAGCGAGTTCACTGTCACTCACCTGAAACAACAAAACAATAATCAAACATTCGGTCATAACACGAACAGCTACAACACACAACTCCAACAGACACATTGGAGAGCATAACATTTGAAGTTTGTGGTGTGATACGTTAATATTTGAGTTGCGACGAAATTCGGATCTACGTCGAAAAATTCGTACTATCTACTAAGAACAAGGTTAATCGGGATGCTACCCCTCGCATCAGTTTTTACTCTCTTTAGCTTTACGAAGTAGGAAGTACTCAGCTGAAAATTGCATTTACTTTTCCGCGGAACTTTACGTTTCCAAGACTACTCATTTTGAAAAACACGATTTAAGAAGACGTTCAACGCGTGTGTCTACGAACTCGGATTTGCAAAAACTGCACAACCAAATCAGCTTAAATACGACGCACAACTTGCTTATCAACATGGAACGCCAATATACGGGGGAGCCTAGCTGCAGGCAATCACCAGGTAAAACCCCAGACAGCTGTCAGGACAATTGTTCGTTGTTGCAACTTATAGTCGTTACTTCCACCACTCACTTTTTTGGACCTTTCCACGGCCCCCTGCCACTACAACCACCGAATTTTGGTTGGTTGTGTTTCATTTGAGTCTTGTTCTACCAACAAGTTCTTTCCTCTCTGCGGCTCCTGCTTTTTCACAGTTCAACTTGCGCTCAAGTTGGAGTTTATGACTGTATATCCTCCTTTTACATTTGAACATTATAACCTCTCGTCCAGCCTACACAAATGCAATGTAAAAACCCACTGTGTCGCCTGAGCTAATGACCGTCTAAACGTGGTGTATCAATACGGTCATCGGTCTCGTTCAAGTAGGAGCGCGCGGGGAGGGGGGGGGGCAGAACGAAAACTTGCCGCCATTGATGAGATGGGAATCCTCGTCAAAGAGACGTGACAGGTATGAGTTTTTCCTCAACATCAGTGAACGTCTTAGGATAAAGTGGATTGAGCCAAAACACCGGACGAGCCAGTTCCTTTAGGCACAATGTGACTTCAATGCGCGGCGCCGCTTCTTTTCAGTCAAAGGCTTGTGCGAAGGAAACAAGAAACAACGTGCTGTTTAACTGTAGTTGCTACAACGCTGAGCGACAGTTGTTAAAAGAGCAGACAAACCTACCACTCTTGACTGCCTACAACCGTTTCGCCGAGTTCGCGAAGAAGGCAATGGCAAAGAAACGTGGTCACAGTGACTTACCACTCAAGTAAACAGTTAGATCAGGATGGAATCCAAAATAAGAACTCCTGCCAGATGGTACAGGATTCCCCAGGGGATTCCCTTCAGCACGGTAACACACGGGCAACAGCTCTCCACTGAGAGACTGACAACATGACCAAACCGGCCGTACCTCCACAGTTCTGGGTTTGGTGGATGCTGAGCGAGTGCCTGGTCTCTTACATGATAGCTAAACTGCAACCTCGACGACAGTCGACTGATACAACCTTCTTCAAGGGTTCAGGATTAGATAAGAAAGCAGACCTATCTCGTTCATCAATTCATTCAAGTCCATATTTCTTTCTCCCTCTCTTTGTCTCACTTGCAACCAACGACGGGTGTGAGCGGCATTGGCCATAAACTAACTGTAGTTATCGTAGTGATCAAGACACCAAATGTTTTTCTGTAAAACGGTCTACACGATTTTGATTACATTTCTTGTATGGTTAGTACTAAATGACAGCTGTTCACTCGTGCGAAAATGACAAAAGCAACACAATAATTGTCAACAATTTCGGAGAAAATAGATTATTGTACAGTTTTCTACTTCAGTATAAATCACCTGAGGAGAGATCGGAAGTTCCAGTACGTGCTGAGAATTAACATGACATGAGATGTGTGAGAAGACTGTAGTGTTATGCTCGACACAGAATAGAGATATGTGTATGAGTATGAGGAGCGTCTCTGAATACGTGAATTGAGGAGAGCTGAGAACAAGTGAATACAACTGAGAGTTGGGTGGCCAGAGAGGTGGCAAGTAAGAGCTGAGAAGAAGGAAAAGGGAAAAGGGCGAGAAGAACTCGGTAGAGGAAAATGCGTTGTCGGCTGAGGACATAAACTGTGTCTGCATGAATTGTAAAGTCACCGAGCAAAGTTGATTGACAGGGGCGATCTTAGTTCTGGTGTTGGCAGTACAGAACAAAGCTGGAGAAGAGCTAACAGCCAGAGGCCACTGAATTGGTACATCAATTAGACTTGAGCAGAGCGTTTTCACGAGAATCGTGTTGCACCATCTATTTTCTATACGGTGATCGTTAGATAGAGGCCTTAGTAAAGCGCTAACAGTTGATCACCATAGAACACTCCAATCGGAAGTTTTGAACGTTATGGATACCGTTTTTTGACACGATTCCCTTCTTTTTTTAATTAAAATCCTGCACGGACTCTGTAAAACTCCAAATAAGAGGAGCGGATTACCTGGTTGGACGTCCGAATAGTTCAGGCAGGGATGGGAAACCTCCAAGCTACAAGAAGAAGGAGCAGAGTACCCAGCATGACGAATCAAAATCTTCGTCTTAGACAATTACAACCTGGCTCCGCCGCGAGGTCCAAGAGGTATGACTGATGTCATGAAGGCCAGCTGTTCCCCGGCACTGTCAAGGCGAATGCGTTCTTGCAGCCAAAAGACAATAAGAGGGGTGACCGGGAGTAACTGAATGAGGAAGGATAAGCAAGCAAGTACCAAAGTGCTAATGGGTTGATACAGGCGACAAAAGAGACCTAGGTGCAACCGCCACCAGTCCGGCACAGCAGGTTAGTTCTTAGATACTGAAAAAACTATTGATTTCGACATTTTTTAAAACTGTGCATGGTCCTAGCCGTAAAAATTAAGGGAACAGTGGCTTGTTGAGTAATTTGGGCTTGTAATAACAGTACTGTTTAAAAAAAAATCATCAACATACTTTTCCAGGATCGAAGAGATGATGATACGAGACACAATAATTGAAGCCCATCCAGTGCGCACAGAGGCTGACAGAAGAATAACTGGGGAGTTCAAGACGATATCACAGGTTGACAAGAAAACAGGATTCGTAAAAGGAATCTCGGAAATCTCGGGCCCGTTGAATCATTTTCCCCGCACGTGTTTCGACTCTGCGGACGAGCGAAGCATATGAATAGGCCTCTATGTCTCACCTGCCACCTGGAAGTCATCCCAGAACAATCCCGTTGCGAAGCCGTTCCGCGACGCACCAATGTCATCGACTTTAGCGGCGTTTTACCAATTTCCGAGGTTCATTAGACGAACGACGTACTGAAGTAATTTACAATTTTGCGGACAAAACGATACCGCGCTTTGCCTATGGGACGGTTCACGAGTTAAGGATCTTGGTGTTACAACGGTGTTCATGACCAGGTTCCCGGGAGCCTGAGAATAAAGTTTTATTTATAGGTGGTGGTGTGACGACTCTCGAGACCTCAAAGCTGAAGAGCATACGAAAGTTCGTTGTTTTTTTTTTCTCTTCTGTGAATTACAATGCTGTCCTTATCCTTCGATTTAAGGAGAGTAAAAAGGTACTTTCGTTATAGGCCAAGAAAACACGATAAGGAGCGACGCAATTGATTCCAGAATGCTCCTCTGAAGACGGTTGTTTGTGGAAAATTGTGCTTCGACTCCGAAAGAAGTTTTTACGAGCACATAAATATATTTCTTAAGAGAAATAAATTTTCTAAGAGGCTCAAGACTATCGCCAGGCGGCTACTTTTTTCCTTCTAGTACTCGATAATAAGTTATACGGCTCAGAAGAAGCGCAATCGGACAAAAGTGGTTGTGTCGTGGAGAAGTAATGAAGCGTATTTTTTACTGCAGGAAACACGACCTTAATGTGACTACATAAGCCACGTGAACGCGTCACTTCAAATAACAACCCTCCGGCTCGGCCAGCAGTCATAACTTGTTTATTGGCTACTCGACGTCCCTCCAGCTTCTCAGTAACGTTTCCAACGTCCCGCGGCTTCTGTTATTCCCGTCGATACTCTCGATCACTCGAAGCAAACAGTTTTCGACTCAAACCGTCCGACAACAGATTGCCTCTGACAGACCTGCACGCGACGATTGAATTACTGCAGTAACTAACTGCCGTATGACTCGGTACGAAGGTAAAACGCCAAACGACTTTGCAGATATTCGCCTGTCGACAAGAGTCGTATTCTTAAGAGACAATACCGTTGCAACTGGCGCCACTGCAGCGTTCTGAAATCGTCGTGTTTTAATCTGCCGAAATTCCCAACCCATCCAGTGGGGGGGGGGGGGTTCACTTACCGCATCGACCCATATGTTTACCCAGTTCGTTTAGATCTTGGAGACACCTCACTCTCACTCATTCTTCCCTCCATTCTCGTTTGTTCCCAACTGTACATCAGTTCAGCGTCCAGTTCATACATCAATTCCGGAGACAAACCCACCAAATGCCCTATGCGATTCTCCACTTTCACTTTATCGAGTTCGTTTGATTGGTTTCAGTAGAATACACTCCACCGAGCAGCCTCTAATACAGAAAGTTCACTGGGCTTTTGGACAGACATCACCGCAGCTCGTCGCGTAGAAACCCAAGATCGCAAACGAAATAGTGGCAGAAGAGACACGGAGCACTCAGACCTCCACATCAAACAAACAATGCGCCTGTAATCCTGGGAGCAGGCAGCGTAGCCGAGCACCTGGAGCAAAGGGACGAGTACTGCTCACAGTCAACCACTCGTAAACCATTCTGAGAGCAAGTACGTAGCAAATAGCTTTTGCTTCGGATTCAGCAAGGTCGCGGTATTTGGAGCCCAACGTGCGATTTGCCAATGACGAAACCTGCAAGGACACCCTATTTGATGTAACTTGGGCAAACAGTGACGATTTCCCCAATGGTGTTTCACGGAGTCAGGAGACTTTGAAACGTAAGCGACCGAAGAAAAATTTTAAAACTATGTTCGTGGGAAAGAAAGTTAGTATTTCTAGCGGTAACCGGAAGAAGGCATTGACCAGAGTTCAGCATTTTGATCATTGTCTTTGGAGTACTTTGGCGTCAACCCCCCCACCCCTCAGCACAACCTAATCAAAGGACACACCAATTGCGTGGAAGTGATTTAACAAACTTTGTCGTGGGCGGAGATAGATGAAAAAACGTACGCAACATCGCACTCTCATTTTAAATCGTTTGAGGCGATTTCAATAGCTTCGCTTTTAACGAAAATTCGCTAACGGCAGGCTTCTGGATCGTTGATCCCTCGATCTCCCCATCGGCGGGTCCACAGCGGCTCTGGAGGAGTTCAGGAGAAATCCCACGTTCCCCACGGAATGCGGCAGGGCACGACGGAAAGCCGCTTCATCCGAGTTTATCATTCGCTCCCTTCAATAAAGTCATCAGCTCGGGCAGCAGCCCGTAATAATCAAACGGCGAAGCCCCCAGAATCGTTTCCAGTTTTAATAACTTCGTCCTGAAGGGAAGCAAAAATTGAGGGAGATCTGCGCCTAGTCACCGGCGGGCACCAAATATAACTGCCGAGTTGACTTTAATGGGGCACCCGGTCCGCCTGGCAGAACCCGACTCCGTAGGAAGCAAAACTTTATCAATCAGTCAAGTTACGTCGAGCGGGTCCACAAAGTTGCAGGAAGCCGTTCAATCAAAAGGCGAAACCGACCGCTTTCATCAAATAGGCCAAGAGACAATACACCGATGGTGTAACTTCCAGAGAGTAAAAACACAGTTGGGGATTTTCAAGTGTGCAGAAAATAGGAGCACGTATCGACTGGCTTCGTGTGTGAGGGTGTCCAGGGGAAGACGATATAGTCTATTCTTTGATAAACGTCATACTTGAAGATAAACTCAACTATAAGATCTACTGCCACAGTGTTACAGTCAATCAAAACAGAGTATTGGCCAGGACCACCTCCAAGTGATCACTGGACGGTGTCACCCGTTGATTGCATGGCGGGGCTCCGCTTTGGGCTGAACTCCGTGCGGATCTCACCACAGAACGAAAACTTGACGCCATTGATGAATGGGAATTACAGAAGTAGCAAACGAGATGGGAATACTCGTCAAAGGGACACCAGTGAACGTTTTACAAGAAAGTGGGTTGGTTGAGCCAGGCCAGATGTTTTCTAATACGTTCAATTTCCATCCATTCCAAAACATGGAAATCTACGAACAAACTAACTTCAATGAACAGATCATAAGCGAACAAATCAACACAAAATGCGAAGCCATATTTACACCACTCAAAACACTACACAAACGGCAACAACCAACTGACGGATTTACGGACATTATACAAAATATCTAGTGCGTAGCAACACCCAACTTTCCGCCACCCCTATACCCTGTAAGTTCGAACACCAGCTAAATATGCAGGCGCTATATCTTCGTTCAACACATTTCTATAGGAACGTTTATCGAGAGCAAAATGTAGGCGCTAGTTAGTTGAGAGTCCTCCGTAAGTTTGATCTAAATCGTTACGGCGGTTATTCGGAAAATTAGCAAAACGATAAATTAATATTCGACAAACCTCCTTTCCTGAGTTAACATGGCTTATATCACCGTCATATACGGGAATATTTACAGAGAACGAAATGTGGTATGGGTGGCTAAAATACATTAAACGATTATACCTGGTGAAGCCGTTACCCCAAAATTTACGCTAATGTTCGAAAAAACATTATTTTCGACACACCTTTATTTTTATCTCTGTTCAATGGACTGTCAGAGGAACATTTGTTGAGAACAATATCTAGGTATTAACTATTTGAAAACATCCTGTGAGTTTGGTGAGAATCGTTGTAGCCATTTTGCCAAAAAGCGTTAAAAAACCGCAAAATGTTTGCTTCATCGGCCTATTTCTCCGTTCACCGTATTTTTATGGAGATATGTATAGAGAAGAAAGGTTGTGTACCAACTATTAGAAGATAATTTGAAAGTTTAATCAAAATCGTGACGGGTATTTTTGAGAAAATGTGAAAAACCTCAGTTTTTGGTACATTTTCGTCCCCCCCCCCCCCTTTCCATCGACAGAAACAGAAATCGCCAATAACCTTAATTGGAGGTCTACAAAAAACAACGCCGAAATTAAGTTCTTTAACCTCAAAACGTAAAGATACCCCAACTTTTTGTACAATACTTTCCTTTCCCTTTGGGTAGCGAAAAGTAAAAAGACTTCGAATCAACAATCAAAACAGACTATTGAAGACATAAAAAAGTGGATATTAAAACGCACGACCCTTTCGTTTCACTTCCAACGGATGCGTACGTTTAGGCTCCTATCCTTTTGAACCTCCCCCCCCCTCCATCCGCTGACGCTATACCCTCCCATTGGGCGTACACTCAACGGCCAGACGATGATGTCTTTACATCGAAAGCACTCGCCCACAGTATCTCACCAGCCAGAGAAGACAACAGACCAACAAACAGGTACGTTAACTTTAATAGAAGCTAGTTGCATTCTTGTTGGAATGATTCGGAGAAAGAATCCTAAAAATGCCCATTCAACAACATTCCTCTTGCAAAATGTTTTTGGATGTATCAATACGTCCCCATAACTTTCGATATGAGTCAGAAAAAATAATTCACGCAATTCCCTGCATTGTATCCTTTAATCAGTAAAATTGGGTAACACTTAACCCTCCAAATCCAATTTTACTAATTTCCTCGCATCCCCTTGCCTGCAATAAAAAATATTAAGGTCTATTACATGCTGATCGAATGTTTCATCACAAACAGATCTTCTCAGGTGACACAGAGAACAGGGACCGACAGCTTGATAACGCTACGACTGCATGTATCGATAGGTCGCTTGATAACGCTACGACTGCATGTATCGATAGGTCACTTGATAACGCTACGACTGCATGTATCGATACATCGCTTGATAACGCTACGACTGCATGTATCAATAGATCGCTTGATAACGCTACGACTGCATGTATCGATAGGTCACTTGATAACGCTACGACTGCATGTATCGATACGTCGCTTGATAACGCTACGACTGCATGTATAGATAGATCGCTTGATAACGCTACGACTGCATGTATCGATAGGTCGCTTGATAACGCTACGACTGCATGTATCAATAGATCGCTTGATAACGCTACGACTGCATGTATCGATAGGTCACTTGATAACGCTACGACTGCATGTATCGATACATCGCTTGATAACGCTACGACTGCATGTATCAATAGATCGCTTGATAACGCTACGACTGCATGTATCGATAGGTCACTTGATAACGCTACGACTGCATGTATCGACACGTCGCCTGATAACGCTACGACTGCATGTATAGATAGATCGCTTGATAACGCTACGACTGCATGTATCGATAGGTCGCTTGATAACGCTACGACTGCATGTATCAATAGATCGCTTGATAACGCTACGACTGCATGTATCGATAGGTCACTTGATAACGCTACGACTGCATGTATCGATAGGTCGCTTGATAACGCTACGACTGCATGTATCGATAGGTCGCTTGATAACGCTACGACTGCATGTATCGATAGGTCGCTTGATAACGCTACGACTGCATGTAACGATAGGTCACTTGATAACGCTACGACTGCATGTATCGATACATCGCTTGATAACGCTACGACTGCATGTATCAATAGATCGCTTGATAACGCTACGACTGCATGTATCGATAGGTCACTTGATAACGCTACGACTGCATGTATCAATAGATCGCTTGATAACGCTACGACTGCATGTATCGATACATCGCTTGATAACGCTACGACTGCATGTATCAATAGATCGCTTGATAACGCTACGACTGCATGTATCGATAGGTCACTTGATAACGCTACGACTGCATGTATCGATACATCGCTTGATAACGCTACGACTGCATGTATCAATAGATCGCTTGATAACGCTACGACTGCATGTATCGATAGGTCACTTGATAACGCTACGACTGCATGTATCGATACGTCGCTTGATAACGCTACGACTGCATGTATAGATAGATCGCTTGATAACGCTACGACTGCATGTATCAATAGGTCGCTTGATAACGCTACGACTGCATGTATCAATAGATCGCTTGATAACGCTACGACTGCATGTATCGATAGGTCACTTGATAACGCTACGACTGCATGTATCGATACGTCGCTTGATAACGCTACGACTGCATGTATAGATAGATCGCTTGATAACGCTACGACTGCATGTATCGATAGGTCGCTTGATAACGCTACGACTGCATGTATCAATAGATCGCTTGATAACGCTACGACTGCATGTATCGATAGGTCACTTGATAACGCTACGACTGCATGTATCGATACGTCGCTTGATAACGCTACGACTGCATGTATCGATAGGTCGCTTGATAACGCTACGACTGCATGTATCGATAGGTCGCTTGATAACGCTACGACTGCATGTATCGATAGGTCGCTTGATAACGCTACGACTGCATGTAACGATAGGTCACTTGATAACGCTACGACTGCATGTATCGATACATCGCTTGATAATGCTACGACTGCATGTATCAATAGATCGCTTGATAACGCTACGACTGCATGTATCGATAGGTCACTTGATAACGCTACGACTGCATGTATCAATAGATCGCTTGATAACGCTACGACTGCATGTATCGATACATCGCTTGATAACGCTACGACTGCATGTATCAATAGATCGCTTGATAACGCTACGACTGCATGTATCGATAGGTCACTTGATAACGCTACGACTGCATGTATCGATACATCGCTTGATAACGCTACGACTGCATGTATCAATAGATCGCTTGATAACGCTACGACTGCATGTATCGATAGGTCACTTGATAACGCTACGACTGCATGTATCGATACGTCGCTTGATAACGCTACGACTGCATGTATAGATAGATCGCTTGATAACGCTACGACTGCATGTATCGATAGGTCGCTTGATAACGCTACGACTGCATGTATCGATACGTCGCTTGATAACGCTACGACTGCATGTATAGATAGATCGCTTGATAACGCTACGACTGCATGTATCGATAGGTCGCTTGATAACGCTACGACTGCATGTATCGATAGGTCGCTTGATAACGCTACGACTGCATGTATCGATAGGTCGCTTGATAACGCTACGACTGCATGTATCGATAGGTCGCTTGATAACGCTACGACTGCATGTAACGATAGGTCACTTGATAACGCTACGACTGCATGTATCGATACATCGCTTGATAACGCTACGACTGCATGTATCAATAGATCGCTTGATAACGCTACGACTGCATGTATCGATAGGTCGCTTGATAACGCTACGACTGCATGTATCGATAGGTCACTTGATAATGCTACGACTGCATGTATCGATAGGTCGCTTGATAACGCTACGACTGCATGTATCGATAGGTCGCTAGATAACGCTACGACTGCATGTAACGATAGGTCACTTGATAACGCTACGACTGCATGTATCGATAGGTCGCTTGATAACGCTACGACTGCATGTATCGATAGGTCACTTGATAACGCTACGACTGCATGTATCGATACATCGCTTGATAACGCTACGACTGCATGTATCAATAGATCGCTTGATAACGCTACGACTGCATGTATCAATAGGTCGCTTGATAACGCTACGACTGCATGTATCGATAGGTCGCTTGATAACGCTACGACTGCATGTATCTATATGCGTCCGTTAGTTATCTTATACCTATTTCATATACCCATTCTTAATTTCATTGAACTAACTCCTTCTCATAGTCTTTGTACATTTAAAATAATTATATAACAGGGTATTACATAATGAACATTAAATAATTGGCATAATCGTACAGCTGTCGTTATATCTAATTTCAAACATGGCGCCAGAGCCTACGATGTCGGGCATATCGATAACCTGACCTCGGTCGTGATATATCGATATATTGCCTTATCAGAGGGAGCGGTCCCTATTCTTTGCTTTTACCCAGATCTTTTCACATCAAGTGCAATGGTGCTCATTCACGAAGCTGTGGTGTATCAGGATCCGTGCCCCAAGGAAGCGTGTAGGGGCACGTACGTTAGTGACTTTCCAACTTCCCATGACACCAGCACTGCAATGTTTCCCGCGACACATCTGGCGTAGAGGAATCTGCAAATCTGGAGCTCCTCCTCAATAACATACAGGAATGGGCAGATCAGTGGCGAATTAAAATGAACGCTGAAAAATCATGCATGACCACATTTACCATGAAAAGACTTATCAGACAAGCCATATCGTGATGAACAACCAGAAGCAGACGTGGTACGCTACTTGGGTGTACACCTACAGCAACGGCTCACGTTTGACGCACACATGAGTGAGCTAATAAGAAGAATTCGTACCCGTATTAACCTACTCAATACCTTCCTCAGTCAAACTTCACCATTATCGTTGGATAATAAACGCCTAAATCATTTAACTGCGAATGCAGCAGTATGGTTGCTCCATATGGGGGCTCGCCTGTAACTTGCAGATCAAAAAAGTCCAAAATCAACAGAACCGAGCTCTTCGCCTAATAACCAGAGCTCCATCGTTCGTGAGGAATTCTGTTATCTATTAAGATCACGACGTACTACTAGTAGAGGAGGTCATAAAGTCAACAATGAACCGCGTACACTCATCCATAATCTCCCACCAATCTTCTGGTTTTGGAAACCTCCTCAACTCATGGGACCAACACCATTCGGCAGATATTTTCAGTTTTTTTGTACATTCTTCCCAATGGTTAAATGCCACGACGAAAGTTATCGGTGTATTGTGTTTGTTCAGAGGATTCCGTGATGATCCATGGAAATTATCATCAGTAGGGATGAATCTTCGACAGGAAAACTTTGAACAAACGACCGGGCGAATAATGAGAGCGAATTTTTCACATTTTTGGTAAACACTCGGAAGTAATTCGTCGTTTTCTCTTTCCATTTGTCAACTTATTTTCACTCGGGACCCAACGATGAGAAATTCTCACGACTTGAGACTTGATTTGTTCCCACGTTGCGAAGGGAATAGCCCGGCAAACACGAAAAAAAAATTAATTGAAGCGTCGTACTCGAGCATTTCAAGTGGGCAAACGCAATTCGCGGGCGTTTAAAATGCGAAAGACGGTTTCAGAACTCATTCGAACGTCTTCATTTCTCTCTTTACTCGATCAAATTTCCGTTTCAAGTCTGCGAGAAATTCAACGAGTGAAAAGTACTGAAAAGGCTTCTTAGTTGGCTATTGCGCGTAGAAGATGAATCGGAAAAGTTTATTTCGATCTTCGGTGTATCAACGTAGACAAGCAGCATTTAGGATGAATCCCACCCCCCTTTCAGAGATGACTATTAACGAGGCGTGTTCTCAAATTCTAGTAACTGTTAATGTTGAACGGAGAGCACTTTCGGTATGGGCACACGCAAGTTACGCTGAAGTTCATGTTGTCGAAATCTTGAAATCTTTGCTGAAGCCACTTTACGCTCTTAGTCGACAGTTGCAAAAACATGGTCATGATAGGCGTGATTTTACTCTGTGAAAATCGACAACACTACCTGATAACGTCATGAAGTTCCCCGCAACAACAGCACAGGCCAAACAAAATAACGGCAAAGGAACTAAATTTACTCGACCAAATTTACAGTTACCTGTGTTGAATGAACCAGGGGTATCCAATTACTACGACGGCCGTATCATCTGCAAAAAATAAAACTTCAATTAGAAAGATTGAACCGCCCCGGTTGAATGCGCCCCGCAGAACAAAATTAGCTCAACACTCAACACCCCCTTCCTGATCACAACCCTTTTGTTTGTACTTGTGGAAAGCCCAGCTCTTCAGTAATTTCCTTTAAACAATAAATTTCCCCCTTTTCTGGCTTTTCAAAAATATCCTTTTCCCACCCCTCAATTTTACATTCCTCTCTACAACACACGGCTCTTTGCAACAGTCAGTTATCTATCAGCTCTCGCGAATGATGGGCATCTCCCTGTTCTCCCGACTCATTCGTCTCTCGAGTCTCAGCTCTCACGCTACTCACAACTCAACTCTCTCTCTCTCTTTCCATCTAGTTTCCCACGCAACCAGTTCACGAGTATTTAGAGTCCCCTTGTTCGCCTGTAAAAAGAGTCTTGAGCCTGAAAAGAGGGTCTTGAGCATGGGAAGGCGAGTTTTGAATCGGTAAGGGGAGCCAAGAGCTTGGAAAGGCGGGCATTGAGCCTATAAGAAGAGTTTGGAGACTCAAAAGGCGGGCATTGAGCCTGGAAGGAGAACCTAGAGCCTGTAAAGGCGAGCGTTGAGCCTATAAGAAGAGTTTGGAGACTCGAAAGGAGGGCGTTGAGCCTGGAAGGAGAATCTAGAGCCCATAATGGCGGGCATTGAGCCTATAAGAAGAGTTTGGAGACTCAAAAGGCGGGCATTGAGCCTGGAAGGAGAACCTAGAGCCCGTAAAGGCGGGCATTGAGCCTATAGGAAGAGTTGGGAGACTCGAAAGGAGGACGTTGAGCCTGGAAGGAACGTCCATCAATGAGCTCTCACCCCAAAAACATTTCACCCTCCGCTGGTGTAACCATCTTGAAATATCACTTTTCCAGAAACATCGGTGCCATAAGTTCCCCAACAAATATTTATTCCCTGGAACTTTCAATCATTTCCTCCCCATCCTCCCAATGGCGCGTTAGCAGAAGCCTGAGCGAGAATACCTAGAACTTCAATTTCCAAAAATTTATTACTCGCAAACGGAATTTGAGTGGAATTCAAAACGTGAATATGCACGATGTGTGTGCGTTCCAAACTCACCAACGCACATTCGCTCTACACGGTCGATATACTTTTTTTTTGCGCCTGTCGCTTTTCTATTCCAACGTAGACGCCTTGTTATGAACATTGCAACCAGGTTCTCAACAGAAGGGAGTTCAATATAAAGGTAGCAATACCGTCAACCGGTCTTTTGCATTTAGAGTGTCGAAGTAGTTGTTCAGAACGTCATTTATATTCAATCTGGAATCTGATTGCGTTCTCCGTCCTCGTCTTCGGTCCAAATTGAATTTCTATGTACCGCCTCACGCTCCAAAACTAACCCAGAGTTGCCATATTGTATTATCTTCTCGCTGATGAACTATCTGCAGAACAGTCGATCGAATGTATTCGAATGGACGTCGACTGATTCTCTCATCAGACGGTGCAAGAACCTATTTTGCGGAGCGCGTTCATTTCCAGGCTATCAACTGCACACGTCTTTAGCTTTCTTCGAATCCGCAATTCTCGGTTCGTACCCCCCCCCCCCTTCTCACCCTACCGTCATCACTTTTTAGATTGGAACAATCCCGGCGGGTCCTCACAGTTTGTATTGGTTTGCAAGAAAGTAATACTTTATGAATTATTATCGTCAATACGGATCGCGTGGTCCGTAGATAGGCGAATCATCCAAACCGACAGAAAGAGACGCCCAGTCACCAATTTCACCTAACATTTCAATTCGGTTAGAGTTTGGACATCAAGTGTCAAATTCAAGGATGTTTTCTTTGTGCGTCCTTCGACATTCAACTACAACATTAATGTGCCACACGCATACCCAAGCATATGTGTGATAATCATGATAAGATTTGTATCCACGCGTTCAAATTATAGTATTTCTTCCATATTAATTCGAATAATATGACAACTGTTGCGAATAATGGATTCGCGTGCGGCAGCGGTTCATTTCCGTTTTTGACCGACGAATCTTTTCGAGGCAACAAACCGACCAATGAGCAAACATTATTGTGAATTTGGCAAATGAATACCTCCTCATTGCACATTATAATAACAGTAACAAATAAAGTGTGCTCATTTCGAAGGGCGAAAATTCTGGCGTAAACGTCCATTCTAAAGTTATTCGTGAAACAAATTTGTAACTCGACGAATTTCGACAGATACGTTATGGCGAATTTAATAAATGCATGGCGGGTAGTTTCACGAAACTGCGTGACTGTTCAATGCAAGAGAGAAGATAAATTGAGTACAGGCGAACGAAAACAAAGTGGACTGTGTTGTTTTGAAACACTGGTTATCTCGAGAGAGGAGGGAGCAGGAGTTCAGAATCACGTGCAGTGCTCAGAGATTTGCCTCTGGAATGAGAACGGACTCCCTGAGAAAAAAAAAACTGGAGAGGGGAGTGAATAGAAGGGTTGGGGAAGTTTCTATTAAGTGAGAACTGAGAAACCTGGGCGAATGTTTCAAGGGGAGATTCGAAAAGGTCATTGTGGCATGAAAGAAGCAACCCTTCCCAACTGGGATTTTCGTTGTAGGGTTGGGATTTTTTTTTAAATCGAAGAAGAGGAATTTCGGCGTTTTCTCAAATCGAGACTTCATGAATTCAGGAAAGTCAAGAACGCGTTGCAACGGTCATCGTTTGTACCAAAGTTGACAGAAACACCCATACCTGCCAGTTATATTCATTTTCCTGTTACCCACTGCTACTTTTATTGAAACCTCCCCACACAAGGTCATTCCTTATTACCCCCCCCCCCCATGCACACCTTCATTTATTTCCATTCCATCGAAACGATTTTTTTTTTCTCACGAATTTCAGACATTTTCCAAGGAACGTGACCTCAGTAGTGGCTCAGCATTAACTCGAAAGCGTTCGCTGTTTTCATCATTAATCCTGCCGTGATGTTATATCGACGATGATGCTACGCGCACAGAACAGGCCGATCAGAGAAATACCACGTTGACAAAAACACATATCTGAGTGTATACGTATTAATCTGTGAATCACAGCTTCCCCTCTCCCCCTCCTAAATACACCTCTAACCCTCTCCTTCACGATTCCACTATCAGATAATCCAGTTGCCATCTAGAAATCGAACAGTGTGCGTATAAAGCGGCTCTGGGGTCCAATGGACCCCGTGTTGTAGTTAACGTGTGATCTTTTGTGCTTTCGTCGGGAGTCAAGAGTCGTGTTTCTCACGCATTTTTTTGTAGTTTTGTTCTTGTTTTTTTGTGAATAGCATGGCTTCAAAACCTATGTTTACTAACCCCGGCCAAGGGAATTCCAGTAGGTTCCTCCAGATTCGGATTTGATAATAAAAT
This sequence comes from Pachypeltis micranthus, assembly GCA_020466155.1. Classification (NCBI taxonomy): domain Eukaryota; kingdom Metazoa; phylum Arthropoda; class Insecta; order Hemiptera; family Miridae; genus Pachypeltis; species Pachypeltis micranthus. The sequence continues at coordinate 76,240,435 of CM035768.1, read as the reverse complement.
TAATATTCGACAAATCTCCTTTTCTGAGTTAACTTGGCTTATATCTCCGTTCAACATATATATATATAGAAATAATTATAGAGAACGAAATGTTGGTATGGGTGACTAAAATACACTCCATTAGGATTTATCACACCTGGTGAAAAAGTTACCCTGGAATTTACGGAAATGTTCGAAAAAACGTTATTTTCGACACATTTTGATTTTTATCTCTGTTCAACGGACCGTCACAGGAACATTTATTGAAAAGAATATGTAGGTATCAACTATTTGAAAACATCCTGTGAGTTTAGTGAAAATCGCTGGAGCCGTTTTGCCAAAAAGCGTAAAAAACCTATTTTTGCTTCAGGGGCCCATATCTCCGTTCACCGTATTCTCATGGAGATATGTATGGAGAAGAAAAGTTAGGTATTGATTAGGAGAAGATAATTTGAAAGTTTAACCAAAATCGTTAGAGCCATTTTCGAGAAAAATGCGAAAAACCCTAGTTTTTGGTACATTTTCGTCCCCCACCCGCCCTTCCCACCGGCCGAAATCGTCCATAACCTTATTTTGGTGTCTACAAAAAATAACGAACAAAACAAATAAAGAACCAACTCAATCGGATCAGCCGTTCTCCCGCAAATCGAACTACAGACACACACACATACACACACACACACGGAGCACGCGCCGAAATTAGGTTTTTTAGACTCAGTAGGGTCGGAAACGTAAAGATCTGAAGAAACCCAAATTTTTTTTTTGGGCCGATTACTATACTTTCCTTCCCTTCGGGTAGCGGAAAGTAAAAACTCTCGTTTTCTACACACCTAAGAAGAACAAAGTCGTTCTTCTTCTGTCTTCCCTACACGATGATGCCATAAATCGTGATACTGGCAAAGCTGCGATCATTATGACACACAATAAAACCAAGGGTGGGACTGATTCATTTGATCAGTTGAGCCACACATACACCACAGCTAGAAAGACTCGGCGATGGCCAATGCGTTCTTTCTTTGGAATGCTTGATCAGGCAGGAGTCAATGCCGCAGTTCTTCATGGAATGACCAACTGGGGCAACAAGGTTCCTCGAAAAAAATTTCTATACGAACTGGGCTTTACATTGATCAAACCATGGTAGGAAAAAAGATATAAATCAACCATACCAACGTCTCTCAAACTTACGAATCGGCAGATTTTGGAAGGAACCCCTGACATTGCTTCAACTTCCAATGAAAAAACGATGCTTGATAAGAAGCAGCAATGTGCTTTCTGTAAGAGGGAAGAAGACTAAAAAAACCAAAAGATTGTGTCAAGGATGTAAAAGACCAATGTGCGATGAACATCGTTCAGCGAAATGCTATGAATGTAGCGAATAGAGAAAATTCTCGTGCTCGGACATTTTTCACGATTTTGACGATCCGTTTTTACTTTCCTTGGCTCTACAAAGTAGAAAGGAAAGTTATGTAATCGGCTAAAAAAAAAGTTTTGAGTTTTCTTCAGATCTTTACGTTTCAGACCCTCCTGAGTCCGAAAAACACTATTTGGGAAAATGGTCTGTGTGTGTATGTGTGTCTGTGAACGATTTTTAGAGAAAACCACCGTACCAAATCGTTTCAAACTTGATATCTCGCCCGCAGGTTACCATGGGACGCCAAAATAAGGGTATGAACAAAATCCACCGAAATTTGACTATAGTTATCATAGTGATCAAAACACCAAATTTTTTTTTTCTCAAAAACGGCTATAACGATTTTGATTAAATTGTTTATATTGATAGCTCTGAATAAGGCAACTATACCATGAAATTCCCATTTGTGGGAAAATGACGAGAGCAGCACAATAAATTACCAAAACTTTCGACGAAATCGAATTTAGCGCGGTTTATGGATAAAACAACCGTACCAAATCAGCTGAAACTTGATGTCTAGCCTAAATATTACCATGGGACGCCAAAATAAGGGTATGGGCAAAATCCACCGAAAGTTAACTATAGTCATCATAGTGATCAAAACACCAAATATTTGTTTTCTCAAAAACGGCTCTAACGATTTTGATTAAATTTTTTATATTGATAGCAATTAATAAGATAATTATACCATGAAATTCCCATTCGTGGGAAAATGACGAGAGCAGCACAATAAATTATCAAAATTTTCGACGAAATCGATTTTAGCGCGGTTTCTAGAGAAAACCAGAGTACCATATCAGCTGAAACGTGATGTCTAGCCTACAGGTTACCATGAGACGCAAAAATAAGGGTATGGGCAAAACCCACCGAAAGTTAACTGTAGTCATCATAGTGATAAAAACACAAAAATTTTTTCTCAAAAACGGCTCTAACGATTTTAATTGAATTTTTTATATTGGTAGCTCATAATAGGATAATTATACCATAAAATTCTCATTCGTGGGAAAATGACGAGAGCAGCACAATAAATTATCAAAATTTTCGACGAAAAGCGTTTTTAGCCCGGTTTTTCCTTTTCAACTCCGCTGGAATGTTACTAGAATGTTGAAAAAAAAGTCCTGTTTTAGTCCAATCTAATACCTATAGGGTGAGTGTTTAAAAACGCTCATGAGATACATGGGGGTCACTCCAGAAATTCCTGATTTTCAACTACTGCCGTTTCGCTTACTACCAGTTCTAAAAGTTTTTACCCAATAACTCTGCAAAAGTAATTGCTATCCTTCTTCAAAAAATTCGTGTTTACAGCCTCATTAATTATCTGTGTACCAATTGCTAATTAATGGTCCTGCAATGAGTACGAGCAGCACGATAAAATCTGGAACAGTAAGCGCTACCGCTTCCTGCTGCCGTAAGGCGTTGTTTGGCAAAGTTCATATTAACTGAGTGATAAATAAATCGATTAAATAGAATTAGCCATGTACAAAGTGAATTGACGTAGAGCTAAGGAAAGTTGTGTGTTGCAACGCACCAGATATTTTGATTTTGATTCAGAAAGTATTTGACTTTTGAAATATTAATATCTTGGTTTTTTGAGAAGCATATAGAACTTAGTTTTTTTCAAATTATGTAGGGAAATAAAAAAGTTTCGAACGTATTCAAAGTTTCCATATGTTTACCGTTAATGAAAAAATAAAACCTTTCACCAATTTTTGTTTTGTTTTGTTCCTTTTCTTTAATCCCATAGAGTGAAAAAGCAAACTTAGTTGGTCGAAATAACAACTAGAAAAATAAAAATAAATAAAATAATAGGTGTGGGGTCAGATTAAGGTGAATGAATAAGGTTGTCATTCTAGGGTTAAGAACTCAGGAACCATGGTATTCTACAGGGAATGCCGTGAAACGGATTCGGATGCAACACTTCACGGAATTCGTACTTAGGTTAACAAAGTCCCCAAAACCTACGAGCTCTAACGTTATGTTCTAAGGCGTAATTATTATTCTGCGGATTGTAACGCTTTTCGAGTCGAGAGAACTAAAAAAAGGAGTAGAATCTCAATTATCAGCGAGTTTTACCGATAAAAGGACGTAACGGATTCTCAAAATGTTACAAACGGCAAACGCTCATTCCGCACAACGCGAATGGTCTTATAATTCCCCGCAAACTAAACTTTAATGCACGACTATCGACTTAATGAGTCATTAATTGAAACGAAACGGAGGGAGGGTTTCGAACGCTCAAACCAAACTCGCAGAATAAGGGAATCGAGGAGGAGTCCATCAAAGTGATTAGTTTTGAAACCTCATCTCAAGAGTTCTCAAGGCAAAATAATTGAAGTAGCGGCCAGACCATTCGTCGGAATCATGAAAACTCATCGTCGAGATTTCGTTCTCATTTCCTAATGAATACTAAAGTCGTTTTCGAATATTTCAATAACGAAGGGCATCTAATTTGTGAACCAACGTCGTCGTTCGACGCGGATCTTTTGTAAATCAACAGGCAGAATGAAACGTGGTGGTAAATTCACCTAACTCACAGGATGCCTTTAACTAGTCATTACTCGTATGTTGCTCTCCATAAGCGTCAATTTGATGGTTCAGTGAATATGCTCTCGTGCTTTCTAGCCACGTTTTAATATCCACAACTATGTCTGTATCTAACGGAGATTCAAGCCACGACAGTTCTAAGAAGGAGACTATCGTTTCTGGCCCATTTTCCCAATCGCTCAATCAATTCCAACCGAATTAAATTTTGATTTGCGTGAACTGCGCAGAAATGCGTCGTAAGAATGCCCCCGTATCCATAGCAGATCGTCGAATTTATGGGAGTCCAGGCAAGTAGTGTGTTGCTACGCGCCAGATAAGGCAACACGACGAAACTTTGACGGGCGCAGCCTCGGAGAATCAAAGGAAAATAAAGACCCCGCTCCGACACGTGCCTGAAACCTCAGGAATCCGAGTGAAACAAGGGAACTCAAAACCAATTCGAAAGTCGGGCTACAAGTCAACCTTCCTCACGTAAATCACAGGGCTAGGAATATCTAGTGACGAAGTTAAAGCTAACAAATAACAATTTCCTTCCAAATTGTTCTCGCTCTCTATTCTCGGAAGTTTCGAGGTTGAGAACAAACAAGTTGGTGAGCTCATACAGTTGAAGTGACTCACAGGTTTCGAGGAGATAGCGAAAATCTCTCAAGTTCCGAGCGGAGCAATATCGTAAACGAGCGTTGCAACACAACAGTTGACGGCCTCCTAATATTCTTACTGGTCATGAAAGGACGTCTGGCACTAGTTAAATTACGACCGAATTCCTTACGAGTGACGACGGAACATTGCTGAAACCGTTCCCTTTCAGAGCTTGACGTGCTCGAATGAACTGTCGTCCGGCGATCGAAATGAGGTGTCTCTATAAATGCAAATATCACGTACTCCCATAACAACGTCGTTAAATCCAAGTTTCAAACCTTCATTTCGTTGAACATTTAACGGAAGTGAAGAACGTTAATAATGGCAACCTACAACGGATTGATAGTCAGCGAACTAAAGAAGTCCTCCTGTTGCTGCATGACGAAATATCTGGTGCGTTGCAACACACAACTTTCCTTAGCTCTACGTCAATTCACTTTGTACATGGCTAACTCTATTTAATCAATTCATTTATCACTCAGTTAATTTGAACTTGGTCAAACAACGCTTAACGACAGCAGAAAGCGGTAGCGCATACAGTTCCGGAATTTATTGTGCTGCTCGTACTCATTACAGGACCATTATTGAGCAATTGGTACACAGATAATTAATGAGGCAGTAAACACGATTTTTCAAAAAAAGGATAGTAATCACTTTTGCAGAGTTATAGGAAAATAACTGTTACAACTGGTACTAAGCGAAACGGCAGTAGTTGAAATTCAGGAATTTCTGGAGTGAGCCCATGTATCTCATGAGCTTTTTTAAACACTCACCCTTTAGGTATATGATTGGACTACAATACCGAATTTTTTTGACATTCTACAAGAATTCCAGCGGAGTTTATAAGGAAAAAACTGCGCGAAAAACGCTTTTGGTCGAAAATTTTAATAATTTATTGTGCTGCTCTCGTCATTTTCCCACGAATGAGAATTTTATAGTATCATTGCCTCATTGAGAGTTATCAATATAAAAAATGTAATTAAAATCGTTGCAGCCGTTTTTGAGAAAAAAAATTTGGCGTTTTGATCACTATGATGACTATAGTTAACTTTCGGTGGATTCTTCCCATACCCTCACTATTGCGTCCCATGGTAACTCGTACGCTAGAAATCAAGTTTCAGCTGATTTGGTACGGTTGTTTTATCTAAAAACCGCGCTAAAATCGATTTCGTCGAAAGTTTTGGTAATTTATTGTGCTGCTCTCGTCATTTTCCCATAGATGGGAATTTTATGATATAGTTGCCATATTTGGAGCTACCAATATAAAAAATTTAATCAAAATCGTTAGAGCCGTTTTTGAGAAAAAAAAATTTGGTGTTTTGATCACTATGATAACTATAGTTAAATTTCGTTGGATTTTGTTCATACCCTTATTTTGGCGTCTCATAGTGACTTCCGGGCTAGATATCAAGTTTGAGCTGATTTGGTACGGTGGTTCTCTCTAAAAATCGTTTACAGACACACAGACCATTTTCCCAAATAGTGTTTTTCGGACTCAGGAGGGTCTGAAACGTAAAGATCTGAAAAGAACTCAAAATTTTTTTTTCAGCCGATTACATAACTTTCCTTTGTACTTCGTAGAGCAAGGAAAGTTACAAGATGAAAGCAAAAAATGAAAGATCAAACGGTTCTGTGGAAAAAGGCAACTAAAGAAAAATATCGACATTACGTTCGATTAACATATAAGTACAGAGGAAGAAATGGATGACGAAATACATAAACTCTTCCGTCACGTTGAGCGATAGCACAAAATATCTGGTGCATACGTTGACGACCTGCTATAGACATACGCACCGTATCCTCGTCCAACGCATTTCTACGAAAACATTTATAGAGAATAATATCTAGGTACTAGCCAGTTACGAGTGACCCCTAAGTTTGATCGACATTGTAAGAGCCATTTTTGCGAAAATTAGAAAGATGGTAAATTAATATTCAACAAATATCGTTTTACAAGTTATTATGGCTTATATCTCCGTTCAACAGATGGATAGAGAAATAGATGCCGAGAAAAAAATGTGGGTGAAGGTTGGTACAAGACGTTCTATAAGATTGATCCAATCCAGTGGAGCGGTTACTCTGGAAATTATGAAAACGTCCAAAAAAACCTTTTTTCCGACACATTTCGGTTTTCATCTTTCAGGAAGATTTGTTGAGAACAATACAAAAAATATCTGGTACGTAGCAACACACAACTTTCCGCCACCCCCGTAAGTTCGATGACCAGCTACATACGCGAGTGCTATACCTTCATTCAACGCATTTCTACGGAAACATTTATGGAGAACAAAATGTAGGGACTAGTTCGCTAAGAGTACTCCGTAAGTTTGATCGAAATCGTTGGAGCCATTTTCGAGAAAATTGGAATACCGATGAATTAATATTCGACAAATCTCCTTTTCTGAGTTAACTTGGCTTATATCTCCGTTCAACATATATATATATATATATACCGAAATAATTATGGTGTACGAAATGTTGGTATGGGTGACTTAAAGACACTCCATTAGGATTTATCACATCTGGTGAAGAAGTTACCCTACAATTTACGGAAATGTTCGAAAAAACGTTATTTTCGACACAGTTTGATTTTTATCTCTGTTCAATGGACCGTCACAAGAACATTTATTGAGAAGAATATGTAGGTATTAACTATTTGAAAACATCCTGTGAGTTTGATGAAAATCGCTGTAGCCGTTTTGCCAAAAAGCGTAAAAAACCTATTTTTGCTTCATGGGCCTATATCCGTCAACGTATTTTCATGGAGATATGTATGGAGAAGAAAAGTTAGGTATTGATTGGGAGAAGATAATTTGAAAGTTTAATCAAAATCGTTAGAGCCGTTTTCGAGAAAAATGCGAAAAACCCTAGTTTTTGGTACATTATCGTCCCCTGCCCCCTTTCCCATCGATCGAAATCGCGCATAACCTCATTTTGGCGTCTACAAAAAATAACAAACAAAACAAAAACGAACCAGCTCAATTGGATCAGCCGCTCTCCGAATGTCATTATTTTAAGAAACCATTAGCGATTCAGTTCAATCTGTCTCTGTAAATTTCTTATAATTTATAGTAACTTAATTGCCTGCTGTGATATCCTATAATCCTGACGATGCTTAATAAATGATGCGAAACGTAGGCCTAGAGAAACCTTTTCATTCATCCTGGCTCTCAAGAATCCACACCAGAGCTAACAAAGATAGACGTACGTTGTTGGGGCTACACACAGAACCTTGGAACGTCATGTTCCACCAGGTTCTTATGAAAAGCTGCCACGGGGTGCACTTTATTTAGAAACGAAGCGTTCATTGTTTGCGTAAATGCCTCGAAAATCAGTCAAATCGATAAACTCTAGGATAAGATGAGTTTATGGGGTTAGTGTGGAGGTTGAGGTTGAGGAAGGTAATCTGCTGTAGGAGGCATAACGACTCGAGGGAGCTCTGGGACGCTGCGTTTCTGTTTAATTACTGGGTCGTCGTTTAGTCGTTTGAGCGTCCTTAAGGTGTTTTACTTCCGAACGGCTGGTCTAAGGAAAACGTCGGTGTAATCAGTTCGGAGACTACGTCCTCTTCTCTCGCTCTGGAGACCCATCAAAACTGAAATTGATCCGAACTCCCCCACCATCCCAATCGATGGACCGTGCCTCACTTGGAGGAGCAGCGGCAGCAAAGACCGAGAGCAAGTTGTATAACTGTAATGAATTTCCGACTCAGGACGCGCCATCCAGGTGGCAACAGCTTGAGATAATTAACATGGACGAGCTGACAAAAGGCGGTGGTTCGGATGAAAGGCGGCGTCGTGGAGGGGTACAGGCTTGAGAATTACGGAAGATGGTTGAGACCTTCAGTCGTTGGAACGGGGCAGTGGAAGTGAGTGAGGTTGAGGAGCGGTGAAACGAAGTAGTGGAGTGGGATCGACAGCTGGGAACACCTGTTCTTGCATAATCAACGCGGACTACAATGGAATATCGATGTAAGGTGTCGATAAAGGAGCCTGATCGCCCTCCAACTCCTCCTAAAGAGCGACCACGTTTCCGGACCTTCTCAAAAATTAATTCGAAATCGCTCTGTCGAGACTCGAAAATTTCGAATCGCCGTCAAACAACTTCCGTCGAGCGAGAAAACAACAGGAATTTCTCGCTAACTACGTTGTAATCATCAGCTTCGTATAATTTAACGTCCTTTTAAATTAAACGATTCCTCCCGCAACTGTTAGGAACACAATTCTTTTAGACGACTGTTTCGAAGACGTCCACGCGACTATTATGCTCCTCCAAAAAGCATGAATTGTTTTTTTTACATTTCTCAGCCCACTATATACGAACGTCATTAACAATAACGCGGCAAATTATTAGACAACCGTTCTCATGCACAGCTTGCCGTAGTCTCACTCCTCCGAAACCGATCCAATTCGATTCACCATCGAAAAATACCAGTAAACCATACCAAACATGACCTGACTTCAACGGAACGTACGAAAACTAAATATTCCAGACTTACGCTGTGCTCTTTCAATTAGCACCCTTTGGCTTACTATAACGGCGATTTCACTGTTTTCAGTCGATACGCAGTCGCCCACCTCTCAGACTCGTTCCATTCGACTCAACATCGAAAAATACTTAAAAACCCTGCAAATTATTACACAATGGTTTATTATTCTCATGAACAGCTTGACCTAGTATTAGGGCTCCCCCATCCCATTCGATTCAGCATCAAATACTAGTAAACCATACGAAACATGTCCTAGCTACAATGGAACTACGGTAACAAAACGTCTGATGATTTGGCCCCGTCGTCGGGGAAATTGGAACGGGGGCGCTCGAAGCGAAGCGTCGTTGGGAGGCAAGCGAGCGGTTGCTTTTTTAATGAGACCGGCGGGGAGGGAGGGAGTTCAAACGACGAAACGCTGTAGCTGTAATTTTTTTAACCGTTTTTTGCCCATTACAACCACGGGCTTCGTCCGATCGGATTGCCGAGATGGCGGGCACAACTAGATACCAAATCGGATTTTTGGGCGAAAGAACGAATTTTTTAGACCACGTTAAAGGCACAAAACGGCCCGGACGCCGGACAGGGGACGGGGGACGGACATTGCAATTTTGGAATCTCCAAGTCTTGAAACGTAAAGTATCGAATTTTGAGGGGGGGTTGTAAAAATTTTTTCGTGACCGAATAATTCAGAATGAATAATAAACCAAAACGATACCAAACACAACGTAATTGCGATACAACTGTCAAAATGACGTTTTCGTTGATTTTTTAAAACCATTTTGTGCCCATAACAACCGCGGCTTCCGTCAGATTGGATTGTGAAAATATCTGGTGCGTAGTAACACACAACTTTCCGCCACCCTCGTAAGTTCGAAGACCAGCTACATACGCGGGTGCTATATCTTCATTCAACGCATTTCCACAGAAACATTTATGGAGAACAAAATGTAGGGACTAGTTCGCTAAGAGTACTCCGTAAGTTTGATCGAAATCGTTAGAGCCGTTTCTGAGAAAATTAGAATTCCGATAAATTAATGTTCATAAATTTGAGTCGCTGAATCATGCAGGCCTTTAAAGGACGGTGTATGGTAGCAGGGAGCTGTTATAAGAGAGGGGCGTATGACACTACATTCCTTTTCTGAGTTAACTTGGCTTATATCTCCGTTCAACATATATATACAGAGATAATTATGGAGAACGAAATGTTGGTACGGGTGAATATAAGACACTCCATTAGAATTTATCACATTTTGTGAAGAAGTTACCCTGGAATTCACGGAAATGTTCGAAAAAACGTTATTTTCGACACATTTTGATTTTTATCTCTGTTCAATGGACCGTCACAGGAACATTTATTGAGAACAATATGTAGGTATTAACTATTTGAAAACATCCTGTGAGTTTGGTGAAAATCGCTGAAGCCGTTTTGCCAAAAAGCGTAAAAAACCTATTTTTGCTTCAGGGGCCCATATCTCCGTTCACCGTATTTTCATGGAGATATGTATGGAGAAGAAAAGTTAGGTATTGATTAGGACAAGATAATTTGAAAGTTTAATCAAAATCGTTAGAGTCGTTTTCGAGAAAAATGCGAAAAACCCTTGTTTTTCGTACATTTTCGTTCCCCTCGCCACCCTCAGCCGTTCTACCGCAAATCGAACTAGACACAAACAGACATACACACACACGGACCACGCGCCGAAATTAGGTTTTTTATACTCAGTAAGGTCTGAAACGTAAAGATCTGATGAAAACCCAAATTTTATTTTTGGGCCAATTACTATACTTTCCTTCCCTTCGGGTAGCGGAAAGTAAAAATTGTCCTGCAAACGTAGGTGTTCACAATGAATAACAAACCTAAACGCTCATCTGCTCTGATATTTTGAGGTCTCCTGAACTTGGTGTGATGGAAGACTTAGTTCATCGCTTCTTAGGTTTGCAGTCAACCATTGTGTCCCCCGAGAGTGCATCGATGAAAGAGATTACCGGCACTCACAAGCTGTTCGAGTGGGGACAGCACTTGACTACAGTGTATAAAGGATTGGAATCATGACTTTACTAATGCCGGCTGGCTGTAGTGCATATGGTAATCAGTTTGAGTCGCTGAATCATGCAGGCCTTTAAAGGACAGTGTATGGTAGCAGGGAGCTGTTATGTGAGAGGGGCGTATGATACTACATTCGCTAATGTGTACTAACTACTAGCAAAAGTGTAGCAGTGCATCACTGCCGTATTCTTCTGTGTGGCTGTAGAAGCCAGTTCACTAGACGGCCTGGCCAGTAAACTAACAGCGGTGGATGACTGTGAACAGAGCATGTACCACGAGATATTGGAATCCTAGTCTAAGGAACGTGGCATGTAGCATGTATTGGCGACATAACACTCCACGTCACTTCGTCTCTCTTTATGCGTATTCAGTGTGCACATGGAAATTCTTCCAGACTGTCGGGTAAAACATCTAACACCTGCCCTAGCCCCCCCCTCCTCACACGAATGAGTATAGTGGCTGCTGAGCCCTGCAAAACGCTCACTGGCACGATGTTGATACCACTAGAAGGCTGTGCTTTTCCTGGTGATTGCCATCAGTTTGGCTCGCCTGCTGAGGCGAACATCCCCCCCAGCTCGCAACCGCCCATGAAGATGAGGTCCTCACGACTACCAGTTTCTCATCCCAGGGGCTTTCCTCATCCTCCACACGCAACAGTCTCCCCCTCAGCTTACTTTGCCACCCCCACCCAATGCAGACAGATCAACATTGGGAAATGGCCCATACTCCCCCCTACCACGAGTGCAACCCCCAGTCCAGTCTGTTGAACCATCCAGTTCTACCGGATTTCCGCCACTTGTTGCTGATTCTACCTAGGATCGCACTCGCTGCCTGGGCACTATCACCAAGTCATCCAACTGGTCTCTTCCTGTTGGGAACGTTGTTACATGATAGAGATTAGAACGATAGCTCTCTGAGTAGGGCAAGACTGAAGAAAGAGAACATATAGAGCACAAACCACAACTTGAGCATAAGAGCTGTTAGAACTGTGAACAGGGCCAGGGGTGAATAGATAGTTTGAACAACAGCACACAATGGTCTCAACAACTACCTGTGTTTTTCCACGTGATTGCCATCAGTTTGGCGAATATCTTTCCATCCACCTGTTAAGATGAGGCTCTCATTCTTACTTCAGGGGACTTCCTCATCCTCTGACCACCCATCGCACCAGCCTCTTTACAGTCTCCCCCAAAGCTTCCTTTGCCGCACCCACCAAATACAGACAATCCACCATTGGGAACCGGTCCATACTCCCAGTTTACAAGTAGTGCTGATTCATCCAACTCCACTGGATTTCCGCCACTTGTTAGTGATTCTACCTAGGATCGCGCTCGGTGCCTGGGCACTATCACCAAGTCATCCAACTGGCCTCATCCTTTTGTAAGCGTTGGTACGCGACGGAGTTTTGATTGCACACTCACTTGACTAGAACGATAGCTCTCTGAGTTGGGCAAGACTGAAGAAAGAGAACATACAGAGCACAAACCACAACTTGAGCGCAAGTTAAAATTTGAGAAAATAAAAGCCGAATCGAGCCTTAGAATTCGAGGGGAGAACAGCACGCGATTGAGTGCAAAGCGACCGAAAATGTGTCCACGTAAAGCTGTGCTAAGTGGACAACTGATTCTCGCTTTCCTCAGCCCACACAAAGATGTGTAGACAAACAAGAGCTGTACATTCGTTCAACCCTCGTATAAGACATTACTGATTTCATACCAAGTTTGGAGGCAGGTTCCTAGATGCCACAACAATTTGTCATTAGAGGCCTGCACTTACCAAACTCGTCTTGAAATACGTGTTCAATATTCCATATGGTCAATCAGTGAAGTGGTTTAAAACGCACTTCAAAGAACTATCTTACGTAAGATGGTAAAAATAGTAATTACGTCTTCATTATCACACGCACGTAACGTACCGATTCTGTTCCAGGGGCGATGACCGCTAGGGCCCCAATTGCACCCTGGCGAATAAATAAAGCCATAATCAACCATTATCACGGAGCTGTCGATACTTTTTGACGCGTTCGCTCGAATTAATCGGGAAAAAGGCCCGTCGTCTTCGATAAGTGAGATCCTTGAGCTGGAAGACGTTGAAACAGGCTCTCAGCGATTGTGTAGGAGGGAGGGGTGATTCACAGCTGAATCAGCGGATCACACATAATAAAAGGGATCAAGCCCGAAAGGAAGTTTGGTTGAGCCGACACAAAGATATCAGCAATGATCTAAACATGAGAAGGGCGCACGCTACGATGAACGGCGTAACAACAATTCCACGCAGAACTGAGGGGAGAAATACAGTTAACCCGGACATTAATGCAACGTTTAGATTCGTATCGGAGTTGATCGACGCCGAAAGAACCGACACGGGCAGAAAAAAAAAAAAAACAAAACAAAACAAAAAAACAAGGCATGGCAATATTTACGAGGAAGTACGACCATTTTCTGTGGATCGTAACGCGATGTGAAGGCTCGTTCCTGACCACTGAGTTGTCTCCCGTCGTCACACAAACGCGTCAATTTACCGAACCCCGTTTACTATGTGAAAACCCCGCGTTCTGAAATTCAACGAACGTGAAAAGAATTCGGTTTCAAATTGAGGTCCCAACCCCGCTGTTTGACCAGCAGTCAACGAATTCAATCTTTGGTCAGTTACTGTTGGGTTTAAACCGTTCGAAAAGTCCCGGGTACACAGTCAAGTCGACATCAACGGCCATTTCCAGTGTCATTCTCTTTCGATCGTCTGTTCGAGCCCCAGAGCAAACCCTCGTTTTTTACGATGCGGACTGCGCACTAAAAGCACGAACTGAAAGCATTATCTTGAACGTGGAGAAGCCCACGTAGCTGCGGTTTTTTGTTGGAATCAGCACCCAGGGACGTGAGCTTCTTTCGCCAGAGTACGAGTAGAGCCTGAAGAAAGAGAACATACGGGGCACAAACCATAAGTTGTCTAAAAATAAGAACGGAGGAGAGTGAGGAACTCGTAGGGAGAACACGACGCGAATGAATGCGAAACGACCAGAAATGTGTCCAGGCAGAGCTGTGAAACTGCACACTAAAAGCACGAACTTGGTATCTGGAATTTGGAAAAGCCCGTGTAGCTGCGGTTTTTTGTTGGACTCAGCACCCAGGGACGTGAGCTTCTTCCACCAACCAAGCAAACAATATCCGTCCAGTTCATTTTTACCACCAAAAAAAGTTGCGACACATGCCTCGGCACTTCCTACAATCCCACTGCTGTCTTTCCGTGTTTCAAAACTAATTTATATTTCATTGTTCCAGCCAATCGCACTACAACAAACAGACTTTCCTTCAAACTCCTTAGGAAATGGGGAAGCTTCCAGTTCTGAACTACGGACGACAGTGTCGTCGAAACGTTTTCGCTTATTCGTGTTCTCTCACAAGTTCCCTTCCAGCTTGACATGCTCCCACCATTGGGTCTCAATATAGGGCACATTATGGAATTGTGGACCGACTGGGTAGTAATTAATGCCACGTCGTCCACCAACAGAACTAGCTCGCAGTCGGTCTTCCTTAAAGCTCGCGGTAACTCATCGAAGGGGTTCCACAAGCCCCCCCCCCCCCCAAGACCCTACTTGGACTGAGTTTGCATCTTTTTAGCTTCTTTATATTTAGCCTCAGCAAAACAACTTCGCCTTTTATGCGTGCGCCATCTGCTGTAGCCTGAAATACCGCAGAAGAAACTATTGAGTCGCAAATCACACAACGGTTTACCGTTTAAACATTGGTTAAACCGTATCGCGAATGCGGGTTACTGGTAACGGAGCTGTTGATACCACGACAATTTTGTCTGTTGCGCTTTGATTTGTTTTCGCGTAAAATGACTCAAAACGTGAACGCGAGTGCTGAGGTTCATTCCTTCAGTTCGGTGCTACAGAAAGGCTTACTTGATTCGATTCGTTCGTAAATAAAATAAATTTATTACGCTGCACTGAGCCGCCGAAAGAACACTCAACCGTTTTGCGGATGCTCTTGAAAGGTCTCGTCAGGAAATCGATTGCTACGACATCCAAACGCTCTCCGATCCACATTCATCTTCATCAATCTTCTCCGAGCTGCCCTAATAATTCCGCTGCTCGCTTTCGTGAAAGTTGGAATAGAAATGAATAACCGGCGATTCAATAAAGAATAGAAGAAAATTAATAGGTTCGTGCACAAAAACACTCGCGGATCGGAACAAACAGCGGAAAATGGCTGACAGCACCGGTAAATCGTGGATTTAGGACGTTGACCGCCCAAGATCTGTCAGTTATTTTGAACCAGCGACTTCTTATGGCACGTTGATTTATTGCAACGTTAGTGAACGCGACAAACGAGCAACCAGTTCAGTTTCATCTGTAAACGGGGAAAATACGTAAATCGTTGCGACTGTTCGGGAAAACGAACGACGCGTTATGGCGTTTATTCCCACCACTAGAGCTCAGAACTTGCGCGCTTGCTCCTAACGGGAAGTCCTCGTTTCTAGCCTGGCATTCCTCAAACACCGAGTCCAGCTTTTTTTGACCTGAAGCTTTTAGTCTTTAGCTGCAGGAAAATCGGGCCTGCCTCCGTTCAGTTATTTCCTAGGCTGACAACCCTTTTTTCCCCTTTTCGGACTTTTCAAAATATCGACTTCCCACCGCTCAGTTTACCTCCTTTCCAACTAATACATCTTCCCAGGCCCGACCCCAAAACACTCACTCGTCTCTCTGCTCTCATCCCCCGCAACCAGTTCACTTATTTAGAGACCCCATTCGCGTTAACGCGATAGAGGAAGACGAATTTTGTTGCTCCCCTCCTCGGCATTGTCTGAAAACCCCGCTCCACTAGTTCACCGTTTCTCAGCTTCAGCCCCACTTTTTACTTTCCTTGGCTCTACGAAGTAGAAAGGAGAGTTATATAATCGGCTGAAAAAAAAAATTTTGAGTTTTCTTCAGATCTTTACGTTTCAGACCCCCCTGAGTCCGAAAAACACTATTTGGGAAAATGGTCTGTGTGTCTGAACGATTTTTAGAGAAAACCACCGTACCAATCAGCTCAAACTTGATATTTCGCCCGCAGGTTACCATGGGACGCCAAAATAAGGGTATGAGAAAAATCCACCGAAAGTTAACTATAGTTATCATAGTGATCAAAACACCAAATGTTTTTTCTCAAAAACCGCTCTAACGATTTTGATTAAATTTTTTATATAGATAGCTCTTAATAAGATAATTATACCATAGAATTCCCATTTGTGGGAAAATGACGAGAGCAGCACAATAAATTATCAAAATTTTCGACCAAAAGCGTTTTTGCCGTGGTTTTTTCCTTTTAAACTCCGCTGGAATGTTAGTAGAATGTTAAAGAAAATTGGTACTGTAGTCCAATCCAATACCTATAGGGTGAGTATTTAAAAACGCTCATGTGATACAAGGGGCTCACTCCAGAAATTCCTGAATTTCAACTACCGCTGTTTCGCTTAATACCAGTTCTAACAGTTATTACCCAATAACTCTGCAAAAGTGATTACTATCGTCCTTCAAAAAGATCCGTGTTTACAGCCTCATTACTTTTCTGGGTACCATTTCCTCAATAATGGTCCTGGAATGAGTACGAGCAGCACAATAAATTCTTTATCTGTAATCGCTGCCGCTTCATGCTGCCGTAAAGCGTTGTTTGACCAAGTTCAAATGAACTGAGTGATAAATGGATTGATTAAATAGAATTAGCCATGTACAAAGTGAATTGTTGTAGAGCTAAGGAAAGTTGTGTGTTGCAACGCACCAGATATTTTTCTATACGCGTTCAGCCGCTCAATTGTCTTGTATCAATCTGCCGCTTCATGCGTTATTCTCTGGGTCATCATCATCCCAAAATGACACTACCGGGTCATCACCATTCCACCCGACTCCTCCCTACAAGAATCGTCGACTTCTTGATACATCAATCGCCGACTTCACTAAATGGACAGACGTGTTTTGTTCTGAATTCCCAAGAACACTAGTTTTAACGTTTTTCCGCCTTTTGTATGTCACTTGGGCAATTGGTTTTTCATTAGTGAACACCCCGCCTCAGAGTCAGCAAACCTGTCGTGTCACGAAAATACTCCCCACTCATGTCGCTATTCTCTCACATTCACCCCGTTCATCCTCATTTCTTTCTTTTATTCCAACTCCAGCTCCCCCGTTTGTGCGCCCAACACTCTCTATCATAACTACACATACGTTTTTGTGTATTATTGCGGTTTCTCATGTGGATGTGAGTGCTAACCGTGGTAATCGTGCATATTTGGTTTAGAACTTATCGCGCTCTCTAACACTTTTTACTTTCCTTTAACAAACGAAGTAGAAAAAAAGTCAAATAACCAGATGAAATTTTTTTGGTTTCTTTCAGATCTTCAAGTTTCCAAGTCAAAAACCACCATTTGAAAAAATTCACAGTGCGCCTAAGCTCTCAGCAATATCGAATCAATTAAAATCCTGCCTGACTATCAACAAAAGACACGAAAAGGAGGGTTTGAGCAAACTCGATACAGAACCAACTACAGTTGTAATAATCCAAACACCAAATTTCGTTTTCCCGTTCTAATAAGAGTATTTGCTGTACAGTGGACAGTCCTAAATGATGTAATGGTAATAAAAATGTTCATCGGTAGGGAAATTACGAGAGTGGCAAAACAAACTTGCGAAATTCAGAAATAATCGATTATAGTGCCGAATGAAAGCTGTTTGTATGATATTAGCGTTCAGAAAAATTGTAGTGGTAGTTGAATAAGTTACCTACACGATCTAGCACTATCAGGGACATTCTATGAAATTCCATAATTCGAACTACTGTCGATTCTTCGACTTACTTTTCTCGCAGCGTTCCTCGTATTTCCAGAACGCTAAAAACTACTAAATAAAAGTCGTAACATAACTAGCGGCAATAAATTTATTTCCTGAACATTACGCGCTAACAGATATCATTGATGAAAATCTACGAAGTTCTGGACTAGTTGCTAGAGTGAAAAGATTGCTGAAGGCACGTGTGCCCGAGGAAAGTTGTACGACGTGTCGCACCTTTTCTCCCCATTGGCGCTTATGAGAAAGACAATGAAAACAAGGTTCTAGCTCTAGAGGAAGATGGGTGAGAAATAACGAGCGCGAGTTTAAATACGAGTAATACGCCGGGAGATGATGCCACGGAGACCGACTGGAGAAATACCCACCCGGCGCAATTCCTCACCTTTTATTCTCGTATCACAACCGCTACAAGGGTCTACACTGCATTCCTGATTCTAAGAGTTTCAGACAATAAAAGTAAGGGTCTGTAAGTACATTTTGGACATCCAGGATCAACGCAGACTCATGTGGGCGATGATTTAACGCGTCAGTTCTTCTTCCAGTCTCTCAACAACACGGCATCCGCTTGCAGACTGCACCACGGCCCTTGATGGGGCGTTCTACTTGAGCCCACTCCAACCACGCAAATTTTTCCGGAGGATATAACAACTCTCCTCCCTGATTTGTAAGCTGAGGCAAAGTTGAAACACGCCTTTGACTTCCACAGTTGGGCCCCAAATTGGAAAATGAGAATTAATCCTCATAAATTCTGTGCCGCCATCTTTACCTATAATCGTCGCTGCGACGTTTGAAACCTCACCGCCAGAAATATCATCCCTCTCGCAACGAATTTCCCATATTTCGGAGTAACACCCGTCGTAGCGGACGTTTTTGGGACCGCTTAAGAAACCTCTTCCGAAATACCTTTCCCCTCTCATCAGAAGTTAAATGTCTTATCTAAAATCAGCTCATGGGGCCTATATGGGAATAAGGACGTCAGCTCTGAGAGGGGCATCCAAATCTCCCCTGTTCAAGAGCTTCTACGGTTGTCCCCTCGAAGGTTCATTGCTTGCCTTCAGATCACCCGAATCTGTTGGAATCCTGATTGCCCCTGACCGTCCGCAACGGCGATTGAAGGAGAAGAGCACAAGTGCTCTCCATCGCGTTTCACCTCTATCCTTCACAAACCATACGCGCTTGTTCGTCTTGACACCGACGGCTCTCACTTTAAATGACCGTGAATCGATAACGTAATTAAATATGGCCACACCTCTCCCACACGCAGCAAAGTACTTAATTTATATAATAAAATTAAATTGAAGAAAAATTATTCATAGCGCAGACGAAAGGGAAGCCCCTCTACGAGGCGAATATCAGAGTTGTGCGATGCCTTGAACCAGATGTTCGAAACATCAATTTTCCTTTCGCCGCGTTGCGAGGCTCGTTCCTCTTATTTCCGGAACATTGCGTCAAATGTTGGTCGTGGCAGGGAACATTTGATGGAGCATCTTGGAACACCCTTCCGACAAACTCAGTTGCCGATAGAGGAACTCCACTCCCCGCCACTACCCACAACCGCACAAAACCACTCCTTCGTACGATTAGAAATTAAGCGTCGCCTGCGGTTCATTTGTCATTGTCACTATAGTTGACTCGCCACGAACTCGCAAGCGGGCGCCGGTTGAGGGGGGAGAGGGTTCTCTCTCTCTCTCGTTCGTCCACCGACGTCTGTTCTGAATGCATGACAGACTCTCTGCAACATCAGATTGCGGGCGACACGGGTTTTCTTTCTCCACTGAAAGGCCGATTCACGTGGGAGGCGAGTAATGCCTTCACGGGGGAAGTTCAAATTATTAAACGCACTCTAAAAGTCAAGCGGTGACAAACAAATCATCAGACTTCACTCGTCACGTTGAAATTGCGGCGAACGAGCAGAAGAAGTAGACGACGATTTATAGTATTGTCCATTACCACTTGAAAATAGCCACTAATAAATCAGATGGTACGAACTTGGTGCAATGTCGCTTAACAATCTACACAAAACTGGTTGCGCTTGAAAATCCAGAATTTATTGAGCTACTCCTATTACTCAGATAGTTTAATACTAAGCTAGAGCTGATTTGGTTCCGCCGTGCTCTCTCAATACTATTCGTACTACTAGAGCAACACTTACGCATCCCAATCTCTGTGGGACATCAGTTGTCAGACAGTCTCAGCTCAGAATACCAATTTTCATGACTGCGGGAAATGAAAAAAAAAATTGTTTTTAATGGAACTGTGGACGCACTAAAGACAGACTTAGCCCTAGAATGAGCTGAAATGAGGCAACTGGCAGCGCAACGTGAACCCCTGAATTGCATCCGACTAACCCATTCATTCAGCGGTCCCAATTTAACAGCCCGGCGCTCCAACTGTCACTTCCTCTGATCAGGAGAAGGAGTCACTGAACTTGACCATCAAACAAGCTGCGACGTGAGGGGAACGCGAGAAATGAAGGCAAGAAAAAGAGACAACTGCCCAAATTTAACGTTATCCCAGTGCTCAACTCAACGATGTCACTGTTATTCTTCGTCCCTCGTTCCTTCAAAGTTATTTATTGATAGCTATTCACCGATTGTTGGGGTAGTAGGGTAGAGTTCCCGAACGGGGGGGGGGCGTCTTGAAACTGAGAAATAAATGGACGTGGCGAGGGTGAGTGAGGACTGTATTATAGCGTTATCAGAGTGAGTATATAAGCGCGAACAAGGGACTCTCAATGCATGTGAAGTGGTTGTGAGACACTAAGTGGAGGGAGAAGGACAGAGAGAGAGAGAGAGAGAGAGAGAGAGAGAGAGAGAGAGAGAGAGAGAGAGAGGGAGAGAGAGAGAGAGAGAGAGAGAGAGAGAGAGAGAGAGAGAGAGAGAGAGAGAGTTGAGTTTTGAGTAGTGCGAGCTGAGAGACGAATCATTGAGAGAACTGGGAGACGGCTGACTTTCGCGAGAACTCGTAGGTGAATGAGTTTGTGAGGAATTGTCTGTTGTGAAGAGGAATGTAAAAAGAGGGGTGGGAAAAGGATATTGGAAAGTCCAGGAATGGGGGAAGAGTTGGACTTCCCATAGGTAAACAAAAAGGACTTGAGGACGAAGGTGTTCGGGGAAACATTGACTTTCCGTTAGGGCTAGCGCGAACATTTTGAAGGTCAAAGACCCAACTAATTCGGCCTGCCGAACACCTATCATCGTGAACTTATCCCTTGTCGAGTTGAAGCCGGAGGACAGATCCAAAGAGCCTCTGCTGCCTTCTCACTATTACCTGAAACTTCTACCTGCCCTTCTGGCACTAATCATCCTTTATCACAACTATCCTTTTTTCACTGGTTTCCCTATCGCCGGTACACCAACACACACATCTACATTGAAACTTATCAATCTTCATTTTAATCATTGTTCGTTTTTTTGTGCCGCCGCGAACATCCTCCCCAGTACTGCTGGGACTACTGCCATTAATACCGCACTCCAACTCAATACCATTTCTTTCCTTTCAAATGCAAACACCCGGCGAACAATCGACTGCTGACTGTGATTCATCGCGATTGATTCTCGAAGGCTCTTTTGGAACAAATCGTTACGCTTTCGGAACGATTTGTCGTGAAAAAGTCCCAAAGGAGAGCTACACGCGTCGACACCGATATTCATAGAGTAGCCAACAAGAATCTTTCCAACTTCTGAGCAATCCAGCGCGGAATTTCTACTCTCCAATATTTGGGGTCGAGCCGCCAGAAAGTGAGCAGTTCTGAGGAATTGATTCAAGATCCGGGTGACTCCCTCCTAGTTTCAACCAGAACCAGCAGCCCGAGCTGATGACAGATGTACATGGCTACTGTGAAACCGGGCCGATAAATATAACCAGCGTGAGTCTTAGCAGGCGATTCGTTTGCCGGCTAGTGCCATGATGCCCTCACGAGCACCAGGATTAGCCTCCCTCATAAAACTACCCTCAGGAATTGGGAAGGAAGGCCCATCGTACGAGGGAATTATACCTCGGGTCGCCAAAGCTTCGAGGCGCATAATACAAACTTCACACTCGTTCTTGGGCCATCCTGCACCTCTACAACAACGAACAGAAGGTTGCGGTGGTGGAGAGGCCTTCGTGCGGGAGGCCTGGAAAATATGTTGCAATAATTCAAACGTAAAGAAAACAAGTAATAGAAGCGGTGGCCAGGGAAAGGCGCCGGAGATGGGAAGGATAAAGATTGGAACGAATCTCGTAACATTAATATCGATCAAGGGGCATTTAGAAGTTCATCTTACAACTTAAGCGCCGGATAAACCGGTTCGACGAGCATCTTAAGTGCAAAAACCACCGGTTCGACGCTGTATCCACCTCCAGCGGCTCTGAATGCTGATGTATAGGGAGCAGGATTACTTTATTATTACCCTTTACTTCTTCGGCGCCCGTCCTACCGGCGGTTATTAGTCTGAGCCGACTGAGGCAGCCTCTTTCCAACTTACCTGTAACAAAAACAGCTGCGTAAGAAACCGTGAGGAGCAGACGTTAGTACTTAATCGTAAATACAAAGAGAATTAATTGTTCCGAACGGAACGAAAACCTGTTGGTTCTCTCGTACAAACACACGAGTTCAGTAGCCTCCCGAGTCAGTCCTTCCGTCAGTTTATGGTGATTGATGAGCGAGCGCGAGTTTTGTAACCTGATAATTTCAAGAGGAAGGAGGTTGTGAACAATTTCTGCTCATAATCAACTTTCTTCGTCCACCTTTCCGAACCGCCAAAGCTGACATCACAGTAATGACGTTGACGGTGACATTTGACTGAATACACCGACAATTCCAACTATTACGTGCGAGTCTTCATGTACTCAGCAAAAAACGAATTAACCCTCCGACGTACGCGCCAACTTTGTGACATATTTGTATGCGCAGGGCCCTCAGGGGCGGTCTAATGTTTTTTTTTTTTGAGACATCGCCTAGTTTTGGACAACAAAGTTTTGGGATGGAGATAAACCAGAATATATATTTATGTTCCACTTTAGTCTTTCGGTTCATTATTTGACCCGTCAGCGCCCCTTTAGAGTGGCGTAAAAAATCCATTTTTTTCTAACAATACCATTCGGTAGTTTGCCCACATGCTCGTCAATCTGATCGGACGAAACCGATGGTTGTTATGGGCAAAAATTGGTTAAAAAAATTAGTCAATAACGCGTTGTGTTTCGTATCGTTTCCTTGGTATTTATAGAACGGGTTTCAAAGGTGTACGACTGCATCTACATGAAAAACAGTGAAATCACTGTAAATATATTGAGACAAAATCTACTAATTGAAAGACCTCGCGGGATGATGAAGCGAAAGTTATCTTTTCTCCCTAGCCTGCGCTCATTTCCTCTCACTGCCTCCCATTTCTAAAGTTAACGTACCTGTTAGGTGATACGTCATCGTTAACGGCCAGACGATGATGTCTTTACATCGAAAGGGCTTGCCCAGTGTAGCCAGAGGAGACGGACTCACCTAACAGGTACGTTAACTTTAGTAATTTGCCTACTGGCGGATATAACCCAATTTCTTTAATGCCTCCCATTTCACTCCAACCACCCGTCAGCTCGAGTAGCTGCGTAGCAGCCAATTGCCCAGCGTAGCCTAGAAAGCCTAAAAAGGATTTCGTGGTCCCCTTGTACATGGTTCATCGTTTACCATTATTTGTCGATGCTGAATCGAATGGGACGGGTATCAAAACTGCCTCAACAGTCAAGCGCTAATCTCACAAACGCTCATAGTCGTCGGCGTATGAGTTGTCGTTTTTCCGATTGCTGATATACCCATGTTATATTCATAACATTTTTCGACGTTGCATTGAACAGGATAAGTCCCAATCACGCTGTGCGAGAGAATAAAAATTTGCAGCGTATTTAAAGTCTGCTTTTTAAGGAACATACCAGAGAAATAAAGAGTAAATATCAAAGAAACAGGAACGTAAGGACACATTACGATATGCACGAAATGAAGGCACAATTCATTCAAATAAACTCACATTTCCTTTAGGCGAAAAAAAAACAAAACAGTCTGCTGATATCTACAACAAATATTGACCAAGAGAAAACATAAAGTAAGCCTTGCAATGACTGGAAAGTCAACATTTTATCTGAGGTCCTCTAGAAAACAATATTTTTAAAAAAACAATAAAGCAAAACGTTTTTAACACCCACCTTTTTTACTTTTAAAAGAAACTGTCATGCATAAAATCAGTACACAAGCGATATGTGAGACTGTCCGGATAGAGTTTTCATAACTAAAGTTAACGTACCTGTTAGGTGAGTCCGTCTCCTCTGGCTTGTGAGTTACTGTGGGCAAGCCATTTCGATGTAAAGACATCATCGTCTGGCCGTTAAGTCAGTACTGGAGTCAGTCAGTTGGTCGTGGTCTTTATATACAAAGAGAGAGGTGAAAGGGGTGATGGAGGGGAAAGGGGGGGGTCAACATTTTATCTGAGGTCCTCTAGAAAACAATATTTTTAAAAAACAATAAAGCAAAAAGTGTTTAACACCCACCTTTTTTACTTTTAAAAGAAACTGTCATGCATAAAATCAGTACACAAGCGATATGTGAGACTGTCTGGATAGAGTTTTTATAACTGTCTTGGAATTATTAGGAAAAATCTGTGAGAAATGGTACTAGTCAAATGACGGTATTTCGAATTCCAGAATTTCTGTGGTTGGTTTAAATTGTTGGGTGCAGGAGAGGGTGAGAGTTGAAGATCGAAATAAAAGAAATAGTATTGTGTGCAATGAAGTGAGTAGGGGTTGTGCACAAAAGGCTGACACAAGGGGACTACTCGGAATATGCGTGAACTGGCGTGAGAAACTGTGTCGGTAAGAGATGAGTGCAGGAAGTCGAGTGTCTTTTGTGAAACTTCGAAGGTGAATGAATTTAGGAAGAAGCTGTCCATTGTGGAGAGGAATATGAAGAGAAGGGGAGCAAATGACATTTTGGTAATGTCCAGCCGAAACAACCGCAGAGGTGGAATTCCCGCAGGTACGAAAGTCTTTGGGGAAACAGTGACTTTGCAGTTAAGGGCCAGGTAGCCCCGTTAGGGCAGGTGCAGGAACTCCGAGGTGAAAAGCTGATACTCACTGATTCAGCGTTTTGCGTCGAACATAATTATCACCTGGTCGTTACTAAATGCTCGTCGTGTAGGTAGTTTTTTTTTCACTCTAGATATTTCGGAAACAGAAGCCAGATTTAAGAAAAGGAGTGCAGCACTGAAATTCGATTTTCTGCGAAATGTTTGATAATTCAGCGTGCCCCTTTCGTTATTTTCCTAGAAATAAGAATTTCATGGTGCTATGTTGTCATTTGTCAGTCGACCATACAAAACATTTATTCAAAATCGTCGGGCCGGTGTTGAGGGAATAACTATTTGGTGTTTTGAACACAACGATGACTATAGTTAGTTTTATACTGAAGTAGTGGAATCTCGCGGTAGACTTCAAATTATCCTCTACTGCTTAGTACCTGCAGGTAAAAAAAGTCCACGTTGCCTACACACAACTTCACTCCTGTCTGAACATCGCATCATCGTCGACTTCAGCCCCTCGTTGCCTCATTCCGCGATGTTACAGGTGTGGGTGGCATTTTCCCTCGTCACAGTATGTGTTGCTCAGCACATGCCAAAAGGCTTAGGATTTTACCTGGAACCTAACATTTTCAGTCCTTTTCATTTGATCCTGCGGGGGGGGAAGTCCGAAAACTGCCTGTTCCCGAACAAAGAGTTCGAGTTAACTTCCAACGACAACGGAATTCCTCTTTTGTACTTTCCAGACTGTCCTTCCCTCCCTCGATTTACTCTCTTGTCCGGATACACTCATCTCCCCGTGGTCACACAGACATTCCTCCATCAACTCACGGCCCAGTGCGATACAGTTTCCCGCGCCAGTTCACGTTTATTTCTAGTCGTCCCGTTTGTGTCGCCCTTTTGCACACAAACTCAACTCAATTCATTGTGCATAAGATACAATCCTCCTTTGGCTCAGCCATTTTCTTTTTATTTCGTTCTTCAACTCCCCCTCTCCCGAGAATCTGCCCCACTGTGTAATGAAAATGAGTCTATGGAAAGAAAATGAATGCAACAGCGGATTTTTCAAAATGGAAGTAGGAAAAAATTGGCATCAGAGAGAATTTCGTCGATTTAAATTGAAAAATAGGTTGTCGCTTCTATAATACAGAACTAACTCGAACATTTCCAGGCTTTATCGTCAAAAGCAATCATACAAGCCGTCGATGGAATATTGCAATACGTAGTTAATCAAATCCGAAAATGAGCCCAGCCCTCCTGCTCCTCAGAGAACCTTTTCAACTGCAATCAGAATATCGACTCTGCCTGATCAACATCACGCGCGAACGACACGTGCCGAAATCGGGAGGCATACCCATTTCAATCGGATCACCCTCAATCGAAGGAGGGAGCCAGAATCCCCTCGGCATTTCAGAGAGAAGAATACAACCCTCGAGGGACCCCCAGATCCGGCCACCAATTAAAAATGTTTAAAATTCAACGGCGTCCCCTCCGAGTTGAAATTCTCGAACTGTAGGGGAAAACGTATGTTTTTGGCGATTGATTGATTGACGGACGAAATCACGTTGCAACACACCGCAATCTCCCACCAGAAGACAGGATTTCCTGGAGTATGTTGTTGTGGGGGTAGGGGCGTATTAATCAGAAAAACAGAAGCGGTTCAACCGTTGTTTTACAGCCGAGAGAAAAAAGGGTGCGGAATTCAATTGTTGAACTCACTGAATTAAAGCGATCGACGCGTTTTCCATGAAAATGCGGGAATAACAAACGAACGAATTATAACGTAAAAGTGATCCAGGCGACCCCTACAGATAAAAGAATTTCAACATTTTGAGCCGTCGGTGGAGCAACGCACCAGCCAGAATACAAAATGGCAGTTAACGCGAGGGATTCCTCAAAGGAATCCAGCTCGCGCCACTCCAGGGCCCTTCGTCGGGGTCATACATGGGCAGGCACTCACGATGAAACGATGATTAGCTGAAGGTGTTGTCATAATCCACAATACATCGATTGAACAGGTTATGCATGCCATGGCCCTTATACCTGCTGCACGTACGCGTGAAAGAGTGAGAGTTTAAGATGTGAGCTAACATAACATGAGGTGTGGCGAGGTGGGGGGTTGTAATAAGAAATGGCAGATACGTTATAACCGCACCGAAATGGTTAAATTTGAAACGAAATGAATTACAGGCGAAAAAATCGTCGCGAAGTACAGTGATGAGGACTGTAACGATAACGAAGTGCTGCTTAGCGCGCATACACAACTGAGACGGAACCGACAGAGCATGATTTCAGAACCATCCCATCATGCGAATAAGTGACAGGACTGAACTGCGACCAATGTAGTACCGCAACGCAATTATAGGGTGCCAAGGTGAGGGGTGTTAAAGTTTTCCAACAATTGATATGAGTTGAGAGACATTTCCAATACAGTCACTAATAAAATGAACACGTGTTTCTGGGGTTTCGACAACAAGCAGCACGAGAAGCCACTGGAAAAGTCTTCCATATTTAAAGGTGGAATTGCTATACATTAGGGTCGCTCTTTTTGAAGGATGGACGATATCCTGGGAGCCAACCAACACCCTGCTACAAGACTGTAATGGGGAAGTACTCCAAATGGACGTTGCAGGGTGAAAGCACAACCCTCACTGGAAACACAACCTCCCAATTGACTTTTGGCTCGCGACAGACACGACATATGAATCAAATAGAACAGGTAATGGTCTGTTGGCAGCACACTCACTGGCTCTTTCCATTATGATGAAACTATGAATTCCAAAATACATGGGACACGGGGGAAATGTCACGAGGTTATTAATTAACTTTTATCGGTCCGGCTGCAGATTTCAGTACGACGTTTTCGTTTTCCTGTAGACGAATTTGTTCCACATTGAAGAAACAAAAAAAAAGGAAGCTCGTAAAAGGAATAATTCAATCCAGAATCCAACTTCAGGAGGAAAATCAATCTTCTCGTTCTCTTTGGTGCAACGGGTGCACGGCATCGAGGGGCGGGGTTTCAAAAGAAGCTAAAATAGGAAAAGTTAGGATATTGTGCTGGAGCAGAAGGCAAAAGTAGGTTAGCAAGCCGGGAGCCAAGGCGTGTCTATTGGGACTCGACACGCGAACACAACCGAACAACAACGGCCCACCTGCCACGCCAGTCCTTCACGTGGCGTGCCGAAACCTTATTCCTTCATTTCCAGC
The DNA here is from genome assembly GCA_020466155.1 of Pachypeltis micranthus. Lineage (NCBI taxonomy): Eukaryota > Metazoa > Arthropoda > Insecta > Hemiptera > Miridae > Pachypeltis > Pachypeltis micranthus. Next base: position 76,212,259 of record CM035768.1, on the reverse strand, counting down.
CACTTTTTCTTTTTTTTCCCCTTTTTTTATTCAATCGTTTTCCGGCCACTTTCCACTTCCATATCTCCAGAGTTAGGCCACCTCTTCCAAATCCTCGGTTGATCCCGGCGTTTGAGTATCAATTCCACGGAAACACACTAAGTTCTGCCGTTGAGCCATACAAATATTAGAAATGAAGATAGGAACGAGTTGGGAGGATTAAAGCTTTCAGGGAAACACTGTACGCACTGGAGATGACGAATACTAAGGAGTGGAGTGCCAGCCAGCGCGCACAGAGTTGGAAGACAGAACCCAATACGAAATAACAATTTCTCCTCACTGTCAAATTGAGCTACCCGTTCTTACTGAAATGATAAAACAATATCTAGTTCCGGAATGAAAGCATCACACAACTTTCCTCATCCTCTCGCGTATTCAATGGCTTTTGTCAACTTAGCACTTGATCAAATGTGCTTTTCCCTGGTTCTTGGTTATCTTTCCAGGAGCATGCCCATGCTACCAGGCGCGACCACGGGTTGTGGATAGTGGAACGGCCACGGCATTGTCCCCAGGGGCATGTCTGCGGCCAGCTGTGAATAAGGTCAGCATGCTGACTGAACAAGCAGCCGCGAACAATGGGCAAAACCCAAGAGATCCTGAACAAAGGAGTTTTAGGTCTAAGCTGGCATGGGAATGCCTCAATGCGCTCAAGCAGCCCGGCGCCCGTAACAGGCTCTCCCTCATTTGGTTGCGGGCTCACAGGGGGCATGAGGGCAATGAAAAGGCTGACCGCCTCGCGAAAAGGGGTACAGAATCCCTACCCATTGGGCCTCAACCACACGTGGGTCTGACGAAAAGTCACCTGAACCGTCTGGTTGCTCGATGGGAGATACAGGAAAATGACGCACATTGGCATCGCCAGCCACGACTAAGACAGGCGAAAAGGCTTGTCACGCCTTCCTGTCAAAGGGCGAAGGCGATGCTGACACTCTCAAGACAAGATCTGAGAGTACTGATAGGCTTCCTCCCCGGGCACTACCCACTCAGATATCACCTCAACAAGATGGGCATCTCAGAGGCGGTGGAATGCAGACTCTGCGGTGAGGAGGACGAGACAGCAGAGCATATCCTATGTGAATGCCCTGCCTTGGCAGCAAAACACTTTGAATACTTTGGTCAGGGGACCACTGAACCCCAAACCGTAGCGGACTCTGCGGTGAAGGACATACTCGGCTTCCTAAGGGGGGCGGGTATGTACGACGCCTTCTACTAAGAAAGGGCCAGCGTCACAATAGGCCCATATGCAGCGGCAGTGACAAAGGGACTTGTCCCACACGCTCTCAGGTCAAAAAAAAAAAAAAAAAAAGAAAAGTGCTTTTCATTTAATTCATAGCTCAACGAAACTGGTAGCGCTCGAGGTTTTTGAATTTGTTGAGTTGCTCTTATTGATGCTTAGACAGTCATGAAGTAATCAGCGCATAGATGATACATGAGATTGTCAGCATGTAAGCCATAGGTTTGGCCTCGTGGGGCCGAGGTACCGTTGGAAATTCCCCCCGGAGAGCTGTCTAGTGCTGGCAGGAGAGGGGTTTAGGCCACGAGGCTAGGTACCCTCTCCAAAGCACTTATACAAATGTCAGCATGTCTCCCCACAGGGCCCTGACACCATTCCCTGCAAGGTGCACAGGAGTCAAATCCCCAGAAACCCCGCGTAGGTGCAGGGAGAACGCCTTTTGGGCAATTCTTTCACCGGGACCTGCCACCATTCAGATCCGTAAGCTGCTCAAGGCGTGCCAAGGGGAGCTTCCACCCACACTTTGCCCTAGGGCGTTGTAACGGCGGCCGCGAAGCCTATGGGATATAATCGTGGGGGCCGTGCTTCGCTGGGAACTCCCAACAAAACTAGTCGAGTGTCGGCAGGAGAGAGGTTAAAGGGTCATTAGCTGAGTACCCAAAGTCACGGGTTCTGAGAAGGTTCGCACTTACTGTTTCAAAATTATCAGTTCTGGTGGGTGAAACGGTAATGGTTGAAATTCCGGAATTTCTGGGGTTGCACCTAATTACTTAATGAACGTTATTAAACTCTTGCCATACCTATAAGTTCGTTGGATTAGCAGCTCGATTGATAAATTTAAAAACAGCACTGCTGCTCTCAGCATTTTCCCAGGAGTGAAACTTTTACGGTATTCCTGCGTCGATTCAAGCTGTCCATACTAAAAATTTCATCACGATGCTAATTATGATCACCATGATAACTATACATGGTTTTGGACCAATCTTTTTGGGGGAAATGAGCTAAACCACAATATTTGGTTCTCCTCCCCCCCACGGACACACCGTCAGGTGGTCGTAGAAAAGAGAGTAGAATCAGTGAGTTGGATGTTCTCCACTACAGACCAGTACAGACAGAGCTCTTGTAAGCAGGACACCCGCCGCAGTTGTGGGGGCTGTCACAGGTTCCAGGCCCCGTGTTGCAGCTGCACATTCTTTCTAACCCTGGTCCACCTGAACAGAGCACCACAGGTGACCACAGGCCTAATGATCGCATAGTGCACCCACATGAACATCCTTGGCTGCAGTCCCCACGCCTTCCCATCCATTTTCTGGACCACCCACAACACAGATGATCACCTTTGTTTTGTTCTCCACACGTGCGTAGCCCATTTGAGTTTCCTATCTAGGCTCGAATGTATTTCACCTCCTCTCGGATCCTCCCCCCCCCCCCAGTTTCACGCAGAGTTCACGCATTTTAAGGGCGGGTTTGTCAATGTCATTTGCAGGCCCGAATAAGTCGAATCTTCGAATAACTCCCAATGACCCGTATATCAATTCACTTAGACGACCAACAAGACCAAGGTGTCAGTCATCCGCACTGGCACTAAGATGGAGTACGCTGCACCATCTTTGTACAGAGTTCATAGGAAACTGCATTAGCTCGTCCATCACGCTCGTGAATTTTTGTCTAATAATTATTACCATGTGAATGTGTATGCCTTCATTTTGCAGCCCTCCTCCTCCAACAACTCTAGGAAGGGATCTGCAACGAGCAACTAATGCAAGTGGGAGAGTATGCACCCCTGTGGACATCCTATCGTAGGTTGTGATAGAGAGTCTCCAAAAAGGCCACTCTGCTGTCCAGCATCTCCTTTGTCGAAGCGATCAGGTGGGCATTTGCTCCACTCTACCTGGCCACACCCGTGATTAGCCCCCTCCTCCCACCACTATGTCTGGAAAGTAACACAAAGTACTTTCCACCACCTCCAATGTGTCCACCTCCTGCCTAGAGTCCCCAATTCGTTTTTCCCCCGCTGATAGGTGTGGTGACAACAGTAGATAGTTCTCAATTATCTTCTTTATAGTTTTTAGCAGGAAGGACGTGAGACTGATGGGACGGTAGGCCTTCGCCTGGGTCGAGAAGCTACCTAGCATCGGTATGAAGGCCACCTTTCCCTTCCTCCGCAATATAGGTACGTATCTCAGGACATAGCTAGCTCTGAACACCTTCGCCAACTGCGGCGCCTGAGTCCCCTGGCCATGCACTGCAGGGTGTAATGGTTTGTGGCAGACTGCAGGAGGTGGCAACACTAACCGCCACTCGTGCAGTTCGCCGCTGTTTATATTAGCGGCGGAGCCACGTTTCTTGATCAGAACGACTACCGGCTTCGCAGACGAATCGTCCCCTTTTCCTAAGCCAGTGAATCAGTTCTAAAACGTCCCTTTATATTGTGTGAAGTAAGGTAAGCGATCAGAGCTTGGTGTTTCATTTTCCCCATTGTCCCTTTATTGTTAATAATACAATCCGAGCATAGGTTATTTATTTCATTCTAAAAGGAGTTCATCCTGGTTCTGGGTTATCTTCCCAGGAGCATGCCCATGCTACCAGGCGCGACCACGGGTTGTGGATAGTGGAACGGCCACGGCATTGTCCCCAGGGGCATGTCTGCGGCCAGCTGTGAATAAGGACAGCATGCTGACTGAATAAGCAGCCGCGAAAAATGGGCGAAACCCAAGAGATCCTGAACAAAGGAGTTTTAGGTCTAAGCTGGCATGGGAATGCCTCAATGCGCTCAAGCAGCCCGGCGCCCGTAACAGGCTCTCCCTCATTTGGTTGCGGGCTCACAGGGGGCATGAGGGCAATGAAAAGGCTGACCGCCTCGCGAAAAGGGGTACAGAATCCCTACCCATTGGGCCTCAACCACACGTGGGTCTGACGAAAAGTCACCTGAACCGTCTGGTTGCTCGATGGGAGATACAGGAAAATGGCGCCCATTGGCATCGCCAGCCACGACTAAGACAGGCGAAAAGGCTTGTCACGCCTTCCTGTCAAAGGGCGAAGGCGATGCTGACACTCTCAAGACAAGATCTGAGAGTACTGATAGGCTTCCTCCCCGGGCACTGCCCACTCAGATATCACCTCAACAAGATGGGCATCTCAGAGGCGGTGGAATGCAGACTCTGCGGTGAGGAGGACGAGACAGCAGAGCATATCCTATGTGAATGCCCTGCTCTGGCAGCAAAACGCTTTGAATACTTCGGTCAGGGGACCACTGAACCCCAAACCGTAGCGGACTCTGCGGTGAAGGACATACTCGGCTTCCTAAGGGGGGCGGGTATGTACGACGCCTTCTACTAAGAAAGGGCCAGCGTCACAATAGGCCCATATGCAGCGGCAGTGACAAAGGGACTTGTCCCACACGCTCTCAGGTCAAAAAAAAAAAAGAAAAAAAGAAAAGTGCTTTTCATTTAATTCATAGCTCAACGAAACTGGTAGCGCTCGAGGTTTTTGAATTTGTTGAGTTGCTCTTATTGATGCTTAGACAGTCATGAAGTAATCAGCGCATAGATGATACATGAGATTGTCAGCATGTAAGCCATAGGTTTGGCCTCGTGGGGGCCGAGGTACCGTTGGAAATTCCCCCCGGAGAGCTGTCTAGTGCTGGCAGGAGAGGGGTTTAGGCCACGAGGCTAGGTACCCTCTCCAAAGCACTTATACAAATGTCAGCATGTCTCCCCACAGGGCCCTGACACCATTCCCTGCAAGGTGCACAGGAGTCAAATCCCCAGAAACCCCGCGTAGGTGCAGGGAGAACGCCTTTTGGGCAATTCTTTCACCGGGACCTGCCACCATTCAGATCCGTAAGCTGCTCAAGGCGTGCCAAGGGGAGCTTCCACCCACACTTTGCCCTAGGGCGTTGTAACGGCGGCCGCGAAGCCTATGGGATATAATCGTGGGGGCCGTGCTTCGCTGGGAACTCCCAACAAAACTAGTCGAGTGTCGGCAGGAGAGAGGTTAAAGGGTCATTAGCTGAGTACCCAAAGTCACGGGTTCTGAGAAGGTTCGCACTTACTGTTTCAAAATTATCAGTTCTGGTGGGTCCATTGAACCCCAAATCACGGCGGAATCTGCGGTGAAGGACATACTCAGCTTCCTAAGGGGGGTGGGTATGTACGACGCCTTCTACTAAGAAAGGGCCGTCACAATAGGCCCATATACGGCCGCAGTGACAAAGGGACTTGTCCCACACGCCCTCGGGTCAAAAAAAGAAGAAAAAAAAAAGGTGTTCATTTCGAGTTTTTCAAGTGGGTCTTAATCGCTTTATAATTTCATTTCCCATTCCTTTCTTGAGAGCCATTATTTTATTTATTTCATCAAGTGAGTATAATTGAGTGTATTTGATTTGTTCTTTTCTTTTGGGCCCAGACACGACTTTCACGCGTGTTCTGTACACGGTTGAATTGTGAGACAATTCCCCAAGTACGTTACAAGGAACAACCCCGTTCAAAGCGTAAAGATTCCCTTCGACGCACCTCGCAGCGCCTCCCTTTCATACTTCCCTCATCTTCTGACAGCTGAAAGTCAGCTCAGTCGGCGCTGCACATTGAGAGACTCTGGAAAGCGAACCGCCATCAGTTCCCGAATGGAATGTAAAAATGTAAGGATGAACGAATCAACGTCTGTATAAATTTGACAATCGACGTCGATATCTGGATTATTCAAGCATTTCGAGTTCGTGGTGGGAGGATGATAATGAATTCCTTTTATGGAATGAGCGGAGGACCATCTCGGCAAATATCCAGGAGACGGGAAACTTTTCCATTTCTAGCTGAACAACGCCTCGCTGTGAAGCGGAAGGTCGGGTTTGTCGCTACTTGGATGAAACGTAGCAGGATTTGACTGTTGTTTAAAGAGCAATTCGGGTACCATAAAACTCTCGAGTATATCGAGTCCTGTCTAATTGGCAGGCTGTTGTTCCGGTCTCGGCGCCATTAGGAGACTTCGTGAAGATTTGGCAACGGGAGGAATCAGATTTCTGGTCACGACTGCGTTACTTTAAAGAGGAGCAAGGGAAGACTGAGGGCATCTGATTGTCTCAAGAGTCTGAAGAGCGCGTGGGCGAAATGAGCGACCTCTTCGAAATGTGACGGCGACGCCAAAATAAATTGCGCTTTATTTTAAAGAAATTGCCAGCGGAAAAATTCGAGTTTTTTTCGTTGTTGTTGTCGTTTTTGGTTTTATTTTGAAGGTTCCAAAGTTTTTAAGGGACGTCTGGAAATGTCACCCATCGCCTGGAGGATCTTCGAGCGGCTAAAAGCTAAATAATTTGTCCAGCGCATTCTCACATCCCCCGGCTCTGGAGGACCTTTTAGCCGCCTCTTATTTATCGGATTCGGGCTAATACATTTCCAGGTTTCCAGGACCACTCGCCCGATAACAGCCGCGAAAGGCTCTCGATTGGGGAATTTTACGGGTCCTCCGGACGTCAATTCTAAAACGTTTCCCTCATATCGGCTAACGAACGTCCCGTATTATTTTAATGGACCCGTCGTCGATCCGGGAGAAACAAACAAAAAAAAAAGAACGAGAAAAAAACCTCCCAAATCTAAAGGAAGACTCCAAAACGATCCGACGGGGGAGCCAGACGATTTAAATGAATTGAAAGTGGGTTTATTTCTTTCTGCTTTGGTTCGGGTAATAAAAGGGACGTCCCGCAGCGAGGTGAGTGTGTGGGCGGAGTCTCGTGTTATCAGTAGCTTTAGACTTGATAGACTTAATGCACAACGAGGCTTCACTTTTCTTGTCGAACACTCCTCACTCGAGGCACGAATGATGAGGAATTGAACGTTTCATTAGAGCAAGTAGATATCCTGAGTTTTCCAAAGCATCAATCTCGTCGGAGGAAAAAGGGAATGTAGCTTTTCAATGTGCTCACTATACCCGGTTTTCGAACGGTCTGTTTCCTAATCAAGACGATTGTTCCCGGCCACTTTCTCAGCATCCACCGACCTGCATAGGTACGGCAGGTTGTCATTTTGCCAGTCTCACGGTGCAGAGCAGTTGCCCCCTAAGTATGACCCAGAGGAATCCTGTAACATCACCTGATCTAACTACTTACTTGGGTGGCAAGTTTCAAAGGGACAGATCAATGGTGGCCCCGTTTCTATGTCATAACCTGTTTCGCTAACTGGGAGACCCCGTTGTAAGCTTGCTTCGTGGCAGTCAAGAGTTAGGCTGCGCTTCCAACATCCGTCGCTCACTGTTGAAGGAACTACGGTGCAGCAACAAGTGGTTTCTAGTTTCGTCCGCACTGGATGCACAAGACGTGCAGGATGGAGAGCCTTTGAGAGAAAAGAAGTGGAGTCGGGCGTTGAAGTTGCCATGTCTCGTACGGAAATGACTCGTCCAGCGATCTGGCTCAACCCACTTTGACGAGAATTTACATCTAACTTGCCCATTCATCTAGGGCGGCAGGTTTTCGTTCAGTGGAGAGGTCTATACATTGTTCACCCGGAGCGGGGGAAGCTCCCTTTACAGTCTCCAATTGCCCACCACGCACTAACAGCCCATGTCAACTAGTAATTGGCCATTGAGCACTTGGAGTGCTCAGTGTATGATGTCTTGCGGGGCTTGGTGATCCACAAGAGCGCAGCTCTCTGGGATCGAGCAACTGCTCTCCTTTGGTTGACTATGTTTGCTACTCCAGACAATGAGGCAGTAGCCATTCACGCCTTGGTTGTATGTGAGGATTGTTTCACAGTAACAACCCCCTGGACTTTCCCTGAAAACGCCAGCTACCTAGCTCAGAGTTTCGGTGGTGGGGGGAACTGGACTGGCCTCAAACCTACTCATCGAGACGGAAGCCAATGGTATTTACACGAGGCCAGTTACTGGTGCAAGTTCACTGGCTCCAGTCAACTGGACCATCTACAGGCCCTCGCTGGAAGTAGGTTGTTCTAGTTGGTGGGGGTGGGGGGGGGGGGTGGAGGTCTTGGGCTTCAGGCAAGTTAGGGCCGAGAGGATGGCACTGCCTCCGCTCACCCCTATGTCGGACTGCAAACGTATACAAGCTTTTAGTTGTGAAGTGGGAGGAGGGAATTCCTTTCGATCAACGAATACATCATTCTGAATAATAACCCTATGTTTTCGGTCACAAAAAAGTTTTTACAACCCCCCTCAAAATTTGATACTTTACATTTCAAGACATGGAGATTCCAAATTTGCAATGCCCGTCCCCCATCCACCGTCCAGGCCGTTTTGTGCCTTTAACGTGGTCTAAAAAATTCGTTCTTTCGCACAAAAATCCCATTTGGTATCTAGTTGTGCCCGCCACCTCGGCAATCCGATTGGACGAAGCCCATGATTGTTATGGGCAAAAAACGGTTAAAAAAAGTAACGAAACGTAGTACATAGCGGGAACTACAGCAGAAGTCAACGTTTCGTAGTTTGTACTCCCTCCCTCCCCGCCCGTCTCATTAAAAAACCACCCGCGCTCGCTCGCCTCCCAACGACGCCACCACTCAACTCCCCTTAAGACTCACAACAGGTTCGCTCGAAGCGCCCCTGTTCCAATTTCTCTGACCCGACGGGGCAAAATCATCAGACGTTTTGTTTCCATAGCTCCGTTGTAGTCAGGTCATGTTTCGCAAGGTTTACTAGTATTCGATGCTGAATCGAATGGGATGGGGGAGCAGTAATACTAGGTCATGATAATAATAAACCATTGTGTAATAATTTGCAGGGTGTTAATTCACTCTCTCTTTTTTTTTCTATGTCATCATTCTCCGCCAGTGGGTAAACTATTAGTGTTAACGAACCAGTTAGGTGGATCTGTCTTCTCCGATTGGTGAGATACTGTGGGCGAGCACTATCGATGTGAAGATATCATCGTCTGGCCATTTTCGGTACTGAAGTCAGTTGTTGTCTTTATATAAGGAGAGAAAGGACAATGGGATGGTGCAGTGTCTGCTGGTGAGGGGGGGGGACGTTCAAAGAGAAAGTAGCCTAACGGTACACCTCCAGGGAAACCCTTTGGAAGTGAAAGGAAAGGAGTGTAAGGGCGCAGTTTTAACTCCCACCGGTACCACGATACACAGGAGGTAAGAGTAAGAGTAACGTATAATTCAAAATAAAAAAATAAACAATCACAATTCTTCTTCCTTTGAATAATATTGCCCAACGCAGAGCTCGTATTATTGGGCAAGAGTCGCTGAACGTTGATATGTAGGACTTACTTAAGTAATTTATAGTAGTTGTAATTTACAATTTATAGTAGTAGTATGTAGGGACCAGCATGATAACTTCTCCTGCGAATGACATGGTCGGTATGACAAAATAATGAAATTGATATGGAATATTATTATTTGCCGAAGCTGCACCAGGTATCACTGAGTGTACACACTTCTAAAAAAACTCAAAATAACCTCAGGACCACTCACGATCAGCCAAGACAAAATTTTCTTTTTATACAAGCAACGTTTATATTTCGATGGATCTCTCATTTCTGGTGGTAATTGTTTGTGGAGTAAATTCGTCATGTAGAGCGTACTCCGCGTTGACAATGAAATACGGAGTTTGGGGTTGACTACGTTGCCAAGTACTTGAAATCTGGTTTCATATCCATGGGGCTGCGGGACGATTAGATGCGGATGTTTGTGGTAGAGAAGAAGAATGTTTTTTGCAAGGAGTTGCTTAATGCTCAATACTTCCGCTGAGTCGAAAAGCTGTTGGGTGGGGAAATGGCGGGGTTTGTGGTGAATAATTTTGAGGATCGATCGCTGTAGAACATTCAGTTTCTCCAGGTATGCCTCCAGTACGCCGCCCCATACAATGATGCCATATTGGAGAATTGACTGAACGAGAGCCAGGTAAATAATTTTAAGAGTCCGAATGTCCATCCGAAAGAATATCCTAGTGAATTTTCTAAGTTTGTTGTAGAGGAAGTCAGTGTGCGGTTGCCAGCTCAACTCTTCATCCATGATGATACCCAGGTATTTGTGCTGGCTCACTCGTTCTATAGGCATACACAAGCAGGACCCATTGCATCTCTGCCCGTCGTCATGGATAGTGATTCTCATTCCCGAGAGAGATTCCTTATTTTTTATGCTGGACACAACCATGTACTTCGTTTTGCTCGTGTTAAGGGTTAGCATGTTGTCGGTGTACCATTCATTAATTTGATATAAGACGCACTCCGCTCGCTCAAACAACTCACTCCACTCTGACCCCGACACAAGAACGACCGCATCATCCGCAAAGAGGTAGACACTCGCAGGTATCTTCAACTTCAGAACCTGGTCGACCTGGAGCAAAAAGAGTAGGGGGCCCAAGGTGGAACCCTGGATCACGCCATAATTAATAGCGCTGCTTGAACTGCTGTCCCCATCCACTGCCACCACTTGTCTTCTGTCTGAAAGGAAATTGACAAACCAGTTGAGCGCGACTGCCTCTACCCCAATTTTGCGCAGATTTCCGATCAGCATTTCCCGGTCGATGGAATCAAACGCTTTTGCCTGGGCCAAGCATGCAACTATGGCATTTTTACCGTTCGCTCTTACCCCATGTAGCTCAGTTGTCAAGTGATAAAGAGCATCCTCCACTCCTCTACCTGGCCTGAATCCAAACTGGTGGGTGGGGGGGGGGGCATCCTACCTAAACGGCTACCTCCATGGCGTTCGACTGACATAACTCTTATGAGGGAACAAGTGTAATTGAGCATTAAAATTTGGCAGTTGGCGAGAGTAACTAGCTCTGCAACCTCTACCTGTCCCCTGTCATGCTCTACAAAACGCTCATGGAAACTACCAGTCAAACCTAGTCCCCACGAAGCCAAACGGGTAACAGAAGTCCCCATGGTATCCATTTCATGTCACAATAAGTGCATTCACTCCTCCATTCATTCACCGAGCTGAGGGCCGACTACTCGATATTCGGCTGCCCTTGGTCATACGCCTTAATCCTATTCTAACCTAACACTGATCCATAGCACATCCACGCAATACACACACTCAACCATTAAATATATTCATTCCTGATGTTCAAGGAGGGACTACTTAACATTCGCCTACTCTAACCTATACTAATCCTCCCAATTTTTTACACACGAACAAACACTCTCTACAGGGTTCTGGGCACCACTCCTCCCAACATAACACCCCCTCCCCAAAACACCTCCACCATGCGAAACCCCCCTCCACCTTTCTCACCAACCAATCCCACACCCTGTCCTCCCTAACAACCCCATCTCTTGCCCTAGTCCTTTCCCCCTTGAACTCTGGGCACTCAAACAAACTGTGTTCGGCACAGACCACTCCCCCACACTCGCAGGAAGAAGGAGGAAGGTAACAGACCTGTCTGTCCTCAAGCAAATGCGTTCTCTTCCTCCTGGGAATGCTTCGCTATCTTTCCTTCCCCGTGCCACTAACCTTATCATTGGCACGACTCAGTGGGCGATGGACATCAAAATCGATGATCCTCCTCCACTTCCGTCCCTCGAGTAAACAGGTTGCCTCTCTTTAATCTGGTAATGCACGAGGTAATCCAAGTCTCCTGCACTCTGACAGTAGTCACCTAGCGCCTCTTCATCATCCCCCCCAATTTCGTCTCTCTTATTTTCCCTCATGCCATTCACTATCAACGAAGTCAGAGAATTACAACTTTTTTCTTCCACGAGCGTACTCCTAACAAATTGTTGCACACACATTTCTTCGCTGTCTATCTGACTACTGCCTCCTACCACTTCGTAAGGCCGAGATTCCGTTAATAAAGCGGCGTTTTGACTTCGCCGCGCGTTTGTCAAAAATGTCGGAAAGTGGTCGATTTGCTCTTGAGGATTTCGGAGGCAGATCCCTCCGAGAATCTGGTTGTGAAGAGGCTGATGGGAACAAAAGCAACGCTCTCTTTCAAGGGCTCTTCTCTCGTGAAGGTCCTCCACCATAAGCAGGACCTTAATTTATGGAGTACAGATCCTAAAGCTTTAGCAACTCCTTCTTGCGAAATACTTTTGAAGAGCCTTTACATCCTGAGTGTGGTTTTGTCCTCGACTCGAGGTGAGAGTGGGGGAACTCTCGAGTGGCGCAGTAATAAAAAACAAAGGTTTCGAAGTTCTCTTGATTAAGCTATTGAACTTTACAACAATCTTCCACTGGCGTTTTTGCAATAATCTCGTAGCAACCTATCGTAAAAACGGCATGTATAATCCAAATATTCAACTGGATAATATTCTGATTATTGAGTCAAAGGGGCAACGTATAACGTGATCAGTGGACTGAATTTCAAAAAAAAACTTGGAAACCATCGATCAAGAGTTTATGGGAAGACTTCTTAAAGACTTATTTGAAAGTTACTGCGAATGATTAATATTCGAAATAATGTACGAGAAATAAATGGATAATTTTGACTACTAAATTGTTTCTTTTTTAACTTACCTCGATTATTTTAAGATCGTAAGTAGATCCAATACGTTGTCAGCGTAAGAATTCCAAGTTGTCTGGAATAGGTTGACTCGGATCGAAAACTTTAACGAAGCGTTTCGGTAGGAATACGTCAAATAGTTCTACTTTCTCGAGAGGATCTTGTAGCGCAGCAATGAGAATATCTCCATACTGGGTATTAACAATTTTCAGCTCTTTCTAACCGGATAGTACGTATTATCTTTCAGTTGCTCTAACTTTAACGTTTTATAGTAATTGCAAGGAGCAGAGTTGAATCTATCGACGAATGTTGCCATTGTACGACTGTGCATTTATGCTGGTATACGCTGCTTATATCATGGTCCTTACGCATGCGCACTTATATTTTTGAGTACGTGACAAAACTTCTAGAGGCGATAAATTCCGATCCAACTGCGCAATAGACGAGTCGAAACACGTTTAGAGATAATTTTCGCGTCAATATTGAATTCCGAGAATAGAACGCCTGGGGCATCACAATCTCGTGAACATGTCATCATATTTTGAAACCTCTGAGCTATTAAACGATTCCGAGAATGCTACGCAGTAGCCTGGAGTCGATTACGTCATGTTTATGAGTCACATAACCTTTTTTTTTTTTTTCTTTGAACCGGTGGATGCAGGCAATACCCTCACTGCAGCCACAAACGGGCCTATTGTAAGGGCGTCCATGATACTCAGATCATGGCCCACCTGCACCACCCCCAGGCCCCACGGCACTGGTCTCACTTGGTGTGACGTTACCTATGCGCCCCCACCACCCCCGCACAAAGCGGAGGATATCCGCAAGTTCTGCATTTGCCACCTCTTCGGGCTGAAGAAAGGGCCTCCCAAACACAGAACGGCGGGATGCCGCGAGTCCATCGCATACGCACAGCACGTGCTCTGCCGTCTCTAGCCCTACCTCGCAGAACCTGCATACCTGTACCTTGCACTTGCCAATATTTGCAAGGTGGTACCTCAGCGGACAGTGACCTGTGAACAGGCCACATATGATCCTCATATCCTCCCTCTCCAGTGCAAGCACCTCCTTGGACCTCTCTCTGGAGAGCCGGATAAAGAGTTTTTACTGTCTAAGGCCGGGCGCCCCTGCCAATGAGCAGCCCTGAACCTATCCTCCCATTTGCCAACCTCTCTATGTAGATGGCTCCTGGTAGTCCCAACAAAGGGCTCAGGGCCAATAGGGATCTGCTCTGATCCCTTCTTAGCCAACCTATCAGCCTGTTCGTTTCCTTCTATACCCTGATGCCCTGGCACCCAACACAGTGTTAAACTGTTGTCCTGTCCAGTCCAGTCAGACACTCCCACACCTGCCGCGATGTAAGACAGTATGAGGCTAAGGCCTTGAGAGTGGCCTGACTGTCCACCATGATGTAGATTCTCTGCCGCTTCAGTCCCCTCTGCAGCAGCCACTGCACACAGACTGTCACCGCAGCCACCTCTGCCTGGAACACCGTGGCCAGTGACCCCAATGGGATCACTGCTCTGACCCTCGGCCCAAAGATGCCTACCCCTGCAAGGCCACCCTGCACCGAGCCATCAGTGTAGTATACCAGGCCCCAGCTTCGAAAGCGGGAGCTCCCCCTACCCACCTGGATCGCTCATGAATGAGTATCCGAAAGGGTAGCGCGAAGTTGAACCTCGCGGGCATTGAGTCTACCACATGCAGTTCAGCCCCCCCCCCCCACCTTCACCTTGTCGAGGATCAAGTGGCAGGAACTCCTCCTCCCCTGCATGATCAGACCCAACTCCAACATACGCACATAACCTTGAACAATAATGTGACCACTCTATCGTCCCACAAGGATGATGTCACGTCTGTCCCTCTTATACCACAAGTTCACATTATTCTTCAACGATTCATTCGTGGCATAGTGGATAGAGCGTCTAACAACACGTGAGGTATAGCTCGATCCCAGGGAAGGATCTTTTTTTTAAAAAAAGTGACGAAATTCAGACGCTTCGGATTTTTCTGGGGGGGGGGGGATACTCCTACCAATAGTACATTTGTCAGGAGGCTTGTGAGAGGAGCCTGTGAGAGGGGGGGGGGGGTGTAAAAATTACGTACTGTAAGCTAATTGGTCACGGGTTGGTGGGAGCAGCGGATAATGACGTACTGCAACGTGATTGGCCAGGGGGTGTAGCCAAAAATCTCGTACTGTAGTACGGGGCGTGGTTTTCTTCCCCCACTCCAATTGAACCAGAACTCTCATTTCGCTTTTCAACACCCATTTTTACACTACTTTCAAACATGCACTATTTTTGAGAAATGATCATTTTCATCTCCGTTCGTAGAATGTCAGAGCAGCATTTAATGTGAACAATATATAAGTATTAGCTATCTAAAAACAATCTTGGAGTTTGGTGAAAGTCGTTGAAGCCTTTTTGCCAAAAAGTGTAAAAAATCTATCTTTGCTTGTTAAACCTAAATCTCCGTTCACCGGGGGTGTGTATGAAGAACAGTTTAATGTTCTAATTGGTAGAACATAATTTGAAAGTTTAATCCAAATCGTTGCAGCCGTTTTCGAGAAAAATGCGAAAAACCCTAGTTTTTTTTTACACCCCCACCCCGCCTCATCCATCTTTCTCATCGGTGGCACTTAGCCTTATATCAACGTGTACAAAAAATAAAATCAAGAGAACCGGCTCAAGTGGTCCAGCCGTTCTCCTACAAATCGAACTACACACACACACGAAAATTAGGTTTTTCGGACTCAGTAGACCTCACAACGCACAGATCTGAAGGAAACCATATTTATCTTTTGACACGATCACTATACTTTTCGCCCCACTTTTTTACCTTTGCGTAGCCGAAAATAAAAATAAAATCGACATTTTTACGAGTTTTTCGCAACAACATTTCGGTTTAACGAGATTTCCCAGCATTTTTCACGGGAACTTAACGCAGATGTCATTGAAAGACTCGACTTTTGCAAAATCTTTCGAACTCGTCGGTCGCATTCTTCAAAATCTCGTGGAAGAGCCAAAGGAAGGACGAAACTTCGCACTTAGAGGTCGCGGCAATCGTGAATGCGCGTAAAACGTTTCATTTTTATAAAAAGGCGGAGGAATAAAATAGAAATGATATACAGCGCAGCGATGAGGGGGGTGGGTGGTGGGGAGGGAGGGCTCCTTCTTTTTTTCAACAAAAATGACACGTCCCTGCAAAGTAGCTTTTCTCGTCGGTCGCGTTGGAAGATGACGTCTAGATCGCTTTCTCTTAAAAGGGCAGGGCTGAGACGCTCGCTGATTGTAGTAAAAGAGAAGATATAACTCAGTTTAACAAAAAGCGTCTTCCGGATCGAAAATAAAATCGAGCTTCTCGAACGCACTTTTTCTGTTTATATACCGCCCGAAATATTGTCACTCCGCCGGTTTAACTCGACGACACGAGGGCAGTGCAATGGAACGGATCTGATGGGCTTTTCAGAGGATGACGGGGTGCGAAGGAGGTTTTCAGACGAGCGACTTAAGTCGAAATGGTCCGTGGTCTGGTCGGCCAAAACTAATTAAAATGACAGAAGGACCCGGCAGAAGAACGAAAATATACAACATGGTTCCAACAATCAATAACGAGACTGAAGTGAATTCGACTATGGAAGGGCCAGATTCGCACGAGTGGTATGCTGCCGTGGGCAAAGAATTTACTGCGGAATAAAACATGGTCACTCCAGGGAACTCACGCGCAGGAGTCACAGGAGATTTCACACAAGAGCCAGATGTCGATTATCACGAGACGTATTCTCCTTTCGTACAATTAACCTCACTCAGAACCGTCATGGTTTGGTTGTGGAGCCTTCGAAAAGGTTCTGATGGACGTGGATAGTGAAATCGTAAAAACTGCGTGGAAACTGTCGGGATATTTTAAAGGGAGGGCACTGCAAATTGTACAAGTCACTGTACGGTCTAAAGCAGGGGTCTCCAAACTTTCCAGCCTCAGGGTCATACTGATCACTCCTGTAAGTTCCGAGGGCCAAAACCATATTATCGTTGTTGCCGGTGGTAAAAAGTGAAATAGTCCACTGATGAAAAAAAAAGTCCGAAAAAGTACGCAACGTTTAAAAAAGGGAACTGAATTTGAGAATGCAAGGAGAAAACCAGCATCTTCCTGATTTATACACTAATATCAAATCATTCTGGATGAAATTGATACTATTTCAATCACAACTAACTTATAACTTCTGAGGAATCCTTATTCGGGAGTATCAGCGGCAGTGTGGACTGGCTGGTAGAACAGAGTTCTTTGATGTTAAGAGGGGAGTGAAGCAGGGCTGTCCTCTCTCCCCCACTTTATTCTCTGTTTTTCTTAACGACTTGGTAGAAGAGCTGCAACATGGTATAGAGGTTGGCGGACTTGTGATAAAAGTTCTGATGTATGCAGATTATGTGGTGGTGATAACAGATGACCCTGGTAAGCTGCAGGTGAATATTGATGTTTTGGAGAGTTACTGCAGTAAGTGGGGACTTCAGGTTAATCTAGCGAAGTCGAAGATAATGGTTTTCCAGAATGGTGGGAGAAGAAGAGTGACTGAGCACTGGAACTTTGGTGGTGAATCAATTGAGATCGTGAGTAGCTACCAGTATTTGGGAGTTGAACTCACCCCCCGTCTTTCCTTCACCAAGGACGTAGAGCGGAAGGTTCAATCAGCCAAGTTGGCCCTCAATAATGTTTGGGGTAGATTATTTGCCAATCCTGCTGTACCACTAAAGGCAAAATCGCAGGTGTTCAACGCGACGATCTGGGCTATCCAGTGCTACGCTTCACCATACTGGGGATTTCAGGAGTATGCAAAGGCGGAGGGAGTGCAGCTGATGTATATTCGAAAGCTGTTCCAGTTACCGAGGTATTCCCCGAAATACATTTTACATCTGGAGACAGGGGTGGACACCATATCATCGTTTACTATTGAAGCCCATCTAAAGTACTTGAGGAAGATATCTTGTCTCCCGGACACACGTCTCCCTAAAATAATTGCGATGGAAGTGATGAGAAACAGAGTGTCATGGGCTGGGCATCTTGGCCGCCTCGCCACTGGATTGGGTGTCATAGATGAGTTGGATTCCTGGTCCTTTGAATATATCCGGCTTCATGCAGCTGACATCCTTGAGATGTTTAGGGAGCGCAAAAAGCAGTGGTTCTGGCAGAGGGCTATGGACTCGGAGAAGTGCACTCTATATAGGGAGCTTGACACCCGCTGCAAGGCCGCGAGCTTGGTCAGTGAGCCAGTGATGGATATTTTCTCGGCGAGGTGGATTTTTAAGTTGAAGGGAGAACTGCTACATCTCAGTTTTTAATAATCCTGTCCTTTCACGGAATGAGGCTGTGGCTTTGTTGGATGGTGGTGGATGGCCTCAGCTGGTGGCTTTTAGTAAGATGGCCTGGAGACATCGCTCTGCGTTGGTGCATGAATTTAATTTTTAATTTCCTTTTATTTTTAGGGGGAAACCCTAGCCCCTAGGAACTTCAAATGGAAATGATTGATCTACAGCGCAGTGATATAATTAAGAACAAATATCAAAACTCTGCTGGTCTCTCTGGAGACTCGCTTTTCAAATCAAAGATGAAGTCCCGTCGACCACGAATTCTTTGGCTGGGTAGCTGCTTAGCACTTGCATCCCCCGATGGGTGTGAATGCGGTCGAATGCTTACCGGGGTCCTTCCAAACCTCGAAGAAGAAATACGTTCCATTCCAGCAACCATTATGGCCTTAACGGTCGTTAGGCCCAAATATGGTGCCACAGGGGTGCACAGCCCTCCCCTCTACCGCATAGGCGGCTGCCAATCCTATTCCTACCCAGGGCAAGGCCTGACGAAACTGGAAAACGCGCTTACCTTGTAGACATCCATTCATCCGTCCCTGAATTGTTTTGATCACTATGGAGGCTGACGGAAGTAGGAACTCCGATATAGGACCTTAACTATCGAGGTAGCGGCAGGTCTCTGAGGGAATGACGGAAAGTGCTACCGATTGGGCACACCTACCTGGCTAGAGGGGATCGCAATTCAGGCCTTGTGCGACCCCAATCTTCGGAATCCATGGGTGAATGAAGCGTAGGTGCAGCGAGTCCAGCACATTCTTGCACCGTGGCCAGCACACCCACTCAAAGCACAGGCCGCAGCTATGGTATCAATGGCTTCTGCCTGCAGTGCCATCAGCTACAGTGTTGGATATGTAGGGGGCTGGCCATTCCAGTGGAGCAACATGTCAAGACCGTGTTGGCCAGAGAGGGGTAAAGCCCGCGGTGCCAAGCGCCCTCTCAAATTGCCAAAAATCTTTTCATCACTCGTCGTATACACAGTATAGTTAGTTCGTTAGACTGTGGGGTGATCTGAGAATGCACACGTGTCTGCGAGCAATGTCTTTTGAGGTTTTGACAGTTTTCCTTTCAAAACGGAACGCAATTCGGTCTGCGGAGATTTTCCAGCGCCAGGGAATCAAGCCCCCCCCCCTCCCCAGGTAACTACTCCCACCCCACCCCCCAACCCAAACCCACAGCCAACCATCACAAACCACCGAAGCGACGACTAAATTCAATTCCGCCGAATTACGAGAGAGGAGGAAGAGGATTTGAAGGGGCGGTAGAAATGGAACGGGGCAGTTGGGTGGTGGGGTGGGGGGAGTGGCCAATTTGCGAAGCCGCCGTCGCTCGGCCGCCGACCGTCGTTTCCAGGCAACGCCGTCGAATTAGCGAGCGCCGCGAGATCCCGCCGTCAGGAGTTTTAATGGCTCAATTGGCGGGTTAAGAGCCGTTCGGTCGTCATGTGTTAAGGGAAGAGGAGGAAAAAAAAAAAAAAAACGGAGAACGAAAACAAATTACGCGTTGATTTGAACGAGTTGTAAAGCAAAAGGGATAGGAGTATGAAGGGGTGGGGGGCTATCAGATGAACGAACCCGGCAGCCGGCAGCGGCTCTGACCGTCGACACCACGCGAACGGAGGTCGAACACGCAACGCGCCGCGCCGAACATCTCCGGTCGATCCGCGTTGTCCAAATTGGAATCCAATCAACCCTCGATTGGCCTTTTGTCCTCCCGTGTTTTCCAATTAACCGCCTTTCCCGGTTGATGACCCTCGAACGCGCCAGCGCCGCGACGGGATCTAGTCGACGCGGATCCGACGCCTCTGACTCCGTTGTTGACGTCCGAGTCCAATTTGCGCCGAACTCCTTTAATCCCAAGACCGAAAAATAACGAAAATCGGACGCCAGTTCCATCTCACGGACACATAAGTTAAGCTCTTCTTAGCGACGAAAAAGTTCTTCATAAAACAACTTTTCAATTTTTCGCAAACGAACTTGAAAATTACAAAGGTTTGTCATGAACAGACACTGATGGCAAGACAGCTAAACGAGTACTGAGCCCGAGACGGGGGTGTTTTATATAGGTTCACACGGCTGGCTATGAGTCACTATGTTCAAAGACTTGTCGCAGGCTATAATACTGTGCGTACCGCATTACCCCACTATTCGTAATATAACTCCCCCCCCCCCCCTTGAACAAAAAAAATGAACCACCAATAAGGTTATGGGCGATTTCTGTCGATGGGAAGGGGTGGTAGGGGACAAAAATGTACCAAAAACTAAGGTTTTTCGAATTTTTCTCGAAAACGGCTACAACGATTTTGATTAAACATTCGAATTATCTTCTCCTAATCAATACCTAACTTTTCTTCTCTATACATATCTCCATGAAAATACGGTGAACGGAGATATAGGCCTATGAAGCAAAAATAGGTTTTTTACGCTTTTTGGCGAAACGGCTCCAACGACTTTCACTAAACTCACAGGATGTTTTCGAATAGGTAATACTTATATATTGTTCTCAATAAATGCTCCTCTGTAAGTCCATTGAGGAGAGATAAAAATGAAAATGTGTCGAAAATAAAGCTTTTTCGAACACTTCCGTAAATTCTGGGGTAACTGCTTGACCAGATGAGGACAATCTTACAGAGTGTCTTTTAGTCACCCACACCCACATTTCGTTCTCAGTAATTATTCCTGTATTTATATGTTGAACGGAGATATAAGCTAAGTTAACTCAGAAAAGTAGATTTGTCGATTATTAATTTATCGCTCAATTTTAGTTTTTTATCAAAAACGGCTCCGAAGGATTTCGATCAACCTTACGGAGTACTCTCAGCTAAATAATCCCTATATTTTGTTCTCCATAAATGTTTCTGTGGAAAAGCGTTGAATGAAGATATAGCACCCGCATATGCAGCTGGTGTTCGAACTTACGGGGGTGGCGGAAAGTCGTGTGTTGCTACGCACCGCTCGTTAGAACACGCGAATATGATCACGATTTTCATCGATGGGTAATGGTCTGAGGGGGGGGGGGAGAGAAAGGGAAAAACGTACCAAAAACTGGGGTTTTTCGAATTTTTCTCGATAATGGCTACAATAATTTTGTTTAAACTTACAAATTATCTTCTACTAGTTAATTACCCAACTTTTCCTATCCATAAATGACTCTATAAAAAGTTTGGTGAACGGTTGAAGCGTTAAACTCTATATTTTGTCGAATTGGCTCCAAAGATTATCAGGGCGACGTTTCAACTGACAAGGATGTTGTCATATTGTTGAATATCTACGTGTTTAGTAATTGGCTTCAAGGAAACACAAAACCTCAATCTCTCTCTCTTGATCTCCATGCGATCTTCCTATCACGGCTGATCTGACAAAACAAGTCGTGGAGATCTGTTGTCTTTTTATTATCGTTGTTGCCTGGTCGCTATTAGGCAGCGTTTACAGCAAGTTTCTTCCCCATCAACGATTTTGGGCGAGGCAATTTGACATATCGCCTGGTCTGCAGCTACTCCTCTCGACTACGGAGACTTTTCGATTTGTTTTTTGTGATTTTCCCGGAGTCGGAATTAATTGGCCAGGTTTGGGTACCCATTTTGTATATTTCCTTGTTTAGGAGTTAGTTTTATTTCACAACTAGAGCGTTCTTTTCAGTTTTATAACCCTTTGTTTTAGTTATATTATTTTTTTCATCATTATATTTCCTTTACTCGATTTCCTTTTGTTACTCCCCATTGTCTCTATATTTTTGTGAGCCGTGAGTGCTGATTGTAACCAACTGAGGTTCACACCACTCATCGTGTTTCAACATACGCATTGTTCTCCATAAATGTTTACGTAGTAACGCTTTGAAAGAAGACACAGCACGTCGAAATAACCTTACTTGACTGTTACTTTATTAGTTCTCTAAAGAGTGTAAATCACGGTTGTCTACGAAGCGGCCAAACGATAACATTCTAACCTTGATTTAGTTATTCAACCGTGAATTGAGGCATCTCAGTTGGTGCGGTTTCGGTAGAAAATGCCCTCAGTCACAATCCCAACGACCACGCCTGCGAATGTAAAATAAATCAACGGCGCCAAAAACGAGATAAATTTATCTCTATCGAAAATAGTCGCCGCTTCCGACAGAGAAACAATGAAAATCGCGGAAATCTCTTGAAAAAACAAGTACAACCGCGATTGGAAGAGAAAAATTTTAAAAAACCATTTCGCCAACTAAAGTATTTTCTTTTTTTGATCTAGTTTTCTTGTAATTATCGCTTGCCGAACGCAATTGAGCGTTCCGTGAACGTTAAATAAATACTAAATAAACGGGTGACCGTTTGAGAGTCGGGAGACCATGAAAAATCAAACAACCGAGAGACTAAAGCACGTTGTGAACTATTCACATAAATATAAAACAGCGATCTCGTTAAAGTACGTAGAATCGTTCTAGAACGATGACAAAACGAGTGAAATTCTCCGTATCAAGACCAAAATCAATAAAAACACCGGGAAACCAGAGCTCAACAGTCTTTATTCATAATAAACATCTGGTGCATTGCAACATACAACTTTCCTCAGCTCTACGTCAATTCACTTTTTACACAGCTAATTCTAATTAATTAATCATTTATCATTCAGTTAATTTGAACTTCGTCAAACAACGCTTTACGGCAGCAGGAAGCGCTTACAGTTCCGGAATTTATTGTGCTGCTCGTACTCGTTGCAGGACCATTATTGAGCAATTGGTACACAGATAATTAATGAGGCTGTAAACACAAATTTTTTTGAAGAAGGATAGTAATAACTTTTGCAGAGTTATTGGGTAACACCTTTAGAACTGGTAGTAAGCGAAATGACAGTAGTTGAAATTCAGGAATTTCTGGAGTGACCCCCATGTATCTCATGAGCGTTTTTAAACACTCACACTTTAGGTATTGGATTGGACTACCCCCCTGCAGCATCCACCGAACTCAGACCTGTGGAGGTACACACATACACACACACACACACACACAGACTCACAGACCATTTTCCCAAATAGTGTTTTTCGGACTCAGGAGGGTCTGAAACGTGAAGATCTGAAGAAATTTTTTTTTTCAGCCGATTACATAACTTTCCTCTCTACTTCGTAGAGCTAAGGAAAGTAAAAAGGAGACGTACTGAAAACTTTAAATTTAAATTTGGTTTTAAAAACAAGCAACGATTCTCGCCTACGTATGAGGGAGGGGGGGGGGAGTTATAATGGGACCCATTCCTCCCCTCAACGAACGCAACAGTAAGCGAGGTAATCCCATCAGCAGCCCTAGTAACATGACGTTTCCATTGAATTGATTCCGTGTTCCCACAACCGTACTCCTTGTAGGTAAAAAGGTTGAAATATACCGCACTACGGTTTATAATTATCTTGCACAGTTTGATGCAGTATCACACCTCCGAGACTCATCCCATTCGATTCAACATCCATAAATAACTAAAAAACGATACCAAACACGACGGGTTTACGATAAAAGCGCCAGAAATTCGTTTTTTGACTAGTTACTTTCCGCTACCCGAAGGGAAGGAAAGTATAGTAATCGACCCAAAAAAAAATTTGGGTTTTCTTCAGATCTTTATGTTTCAGACCCTACTGAGTCTAAAAAACCTAATTTCGGCGCGTGGTCCGTGTGTGTGTGTCTGTAGTTCGATTTGCGGGAGAACGGCTGATCCGATTGAGCTGGTTCTTTTTTTGTTTTGTTCGTTATTTTTTGTAGACACCAAAATAAGGTTATGGACGATTTCGGCCGATGGGAAGGGGGGGGGGACGAAAATGTACCAAAAACTAGGGTTTTTCGCATTTTTCTCGAAAACGGCTCCAACGATTTTGATTAAACTTTCAAATTATCTTGTCCTAATCAATACCTAACTTTTCTTCTCCATACATATCTCCATGAAAATACGGTGAACGGAGATATGGGCCCCTGAAGCAAAAATAGGTTTTTTACGCTTTTTGGCAAAACGGCTTCAGCGATTTTCACCAAACTCACAGGAAAAAGCGTTTTTGCCGTGGTTTTTTCCTTTTAAACTCCGTTGGAATGTTAGTAGAATGCCCCCTTCGCTTACTACCAGTTCCAACAGTTATTACCCAATAGCTCTGCAAAAGTAATTACTATCCTTCTTCAAAAAATTCGTGTTTACAGCCTCATTAATTATCGGTGTACCAATTGCTCAATAAAGGTCCTGCAATGAGTACGAGCCGCACAATAAATTCCAGAACTGTAGGCGCTACCGTTTCCTGCAGTTGCGACGTGTTGTTTGACCAAGTTCAAAGGCCATGTACATGAGTGGATTGACGTAGAGCTAAGGAAAGTTGTGTGTTGCAACACACCAGATATTTTTATTTGTTGTTTGCAATGACCGTTCCATTTGGTCGGACATTTGAGTGAGCACGCATGACTTGATTCTGAATGGATTTTTGTAGACCACTTTGTTCAGCTCAGGTCAAAATAGTTTGACGCTCTTGTTCCACACCTGAGCTTTGGCCTTCCCACCTGGAGCATTGAAATCCAGCTGTTTGTGACATGAAAGAGCAAAGTTTCCCATTCAATCAGCCGCTACCTCCGACTAATGGCCTCACGATTATTTCCGAAGCCGACAACGGATTTTCACTGTTTGGACTTTCAAATTCGGCCTGCCGAACGCAGGGAAAGCATCAAACCGATGCACGGTTGACTATTAATGATAAATTCGTGAAAACGATCATTTTACGTTGAACCAATCTCATTTTCCCAGTTAGTATTGCTCACGTCTCTCTTGAACAGCGTGTATAGGTTGCAGTACGACAATTTGAACAATCCCAATCGTGTGGTTACTCTGAAAATACCGAAATACGTTGAAAACGATACGATTAACGACGCGTTTTGGTTGTCATTTCAACTGTCAAAGGCGCGTTTATGGGGGAAAATAGGTGGTTATTAAACAGTGGAGGACAATCTGAGGGTTTGGGGGAAATCGCTGATGCCGCTTTGTTGATAATATCGGGTGCGTTGCAACACACGACATTCCTTAGGTCTACGTCAATTCACTTTTTACATAGCTTTTTCTACTTAATCAGTTCATTTATCACGCAGTTCATTTGAACTTGGTCAAATAACACTTCACGGCGCTAGAAAGGGGTAGCGCTTACCATTCCGGAATTTATTGCGCTGCTCGTACTCATTCCAGGACCATTATTGAGCAATTGGTACACAGAGAATTAATGAGGCTGTAAAAATTGATAGGATTTTGAAGAGGATAGTAATTACTTTTGCAAAGTTATTGGGTAAAAACTTAGAGAACTGGTAGTAAGCGAAATGGCGGTAGTTGAAAATCCGGAATTTCTGGAGTGACGCCCTTAAATCTTATGAGCGTTTTTAAACTCTCACCCTTGAGGTATTGGTTTGGAATACTACACCAAATTTTTTCAACACTCTAGTGACATTTCAGCAGAGTTTATAAAGAAAAAAACGCGCTAAAATCGATTTCCGTCGAGAATCGTGGTAATTTATTGTGCTGCTCTCGTCATTTTCCCACACATGGGAATTTTATGAAATGATTGCCTTTTTGGGAGCTATCAATATAAAAAATTTAATCAAAATCGTTAGAGCCGTTGTTGAGAAAAAAAAATTTCGGTGTTTTGATCACTATGATAACTATAGTTAACTTTCGGTGGATTTGGCTCATACCCTTATTTTGGCGTCTTATGATAACCTCCGGGCTAGATATGAAGTTTGAGGTGATTTGGTACGGTCGTTTTCATTAAAAATCGTTCACACACACACCGACCATTTTCCCAAATAGTGTTTTTCTGGCTCAGTAGAGTCTGAAACGTAAACTAACTGAAGAAAACTCAAAATTTCCTTATCAACCGATTACATAACTTTCCTTTCTACTTTTTAGAGCCTAGGAAAGTGAAAAGAACATGCTCTGTTCAGCCGTTCTACTGCAAACAGAACAAGTGGCATAACCTGCGCCGAAAATCGGAGTTTTTTCTGACAGCACGATACGCAATAGATATTCGCGTTGTAAAATTTGAGCGTGTGCGGGTGAAAATTGGAGGTGTGAAAGAGGAGATAAAGCAACAGTTGAAAATATCGATAGTTGCGAAGCGTCGATATTTTTGGAAGCAACCGATCGCCATCCTTATTGATTACCCGCTCTTCAGGGCGACCCAAAGCACAGTACTGAAAAACAAGCAGTTGAAACGAGAGGGGACTTCATTAGGCGAACGGGGGTTGGAGCTTCGTCGTTCCCAGAAAATCGAAAGGTCGCACACGGCCCGACGTCATTAGACTTAAATAAAACACTTGGTCATCAATTAACTGGAGGGGGCGTCGGCTAACAAATTTCGCGCTGAAGCGAACTAAAGCAGGTCGATATGACGAAAACGGCGTCCTTCGATGGCAGCGCAACCGGTCGAGCAGAGCGCGGCTATTCGAATAATTGCTGAGATCTTAACAATTCAACTCCTTCAAAGCGGCCCCGGTTGAGTTCTGGTTGCGACATCCGTTCACGTTGGGGCGATCGACCTTCGCCGAGTCATCGGAGGGTGCAGGCCGGGGGTTGTTGAGAGTCATTCGAGTTTTTGCAAAATTAAAAGGGGCTCCCATGGAGCTCAAGAAGGACGTCAACGAAAGGACTCCTGTTTTACCCTAATTCCAACGGAAAATCGGATGGACTGGTTAACCATGAGCGTCATTTTGGCTCAACGAAAATGAAAGCCCTGGCTTGAAACTATTTTTGGTAGCCAGACATTGAGAAGATTGCAGCCAACTGTGAGAAATGTCAGCATTTCACACCAACAACACCCCAGAAATGGTCAATTCCAAGTAAGCCGTGGACTATTTCGGACCAATCAACAACATCCAGTATATTATTGTATGTGATGCTTGTAGTCGGTGGATTGAATGTTTCCCAGCTAAAACTACATCTGCTGTGGTGGTAGAACATCTCACCTCACTCTTTTCTCTCTTGCAACTGACAATGCCACATGTTTCAAAAGTGAAGAGTTTCAGGAGTTTTTAAAAAAGTTCAAGATTTTGCATACCACGGCTCCTTACTACCCACAGACAGACAAATGGTGTAAAAACTATAAAGAATTTTCTAAAAAAAAGAAAACCTGATGAACAAGGACTCCGAAGGTCTCATAAAAAACTTGGATAGGTTCCTGTTTTTGTACAGAAATACTCCACACTCAACCATTAACGAAAACCCCAGCCAAAGTTATGTTTGGGCGACCTCTCAGGACCCATTTAAGCCTTCTTTTTCCATCCCCCCCAAGAGCGCAAGTCCACCAACGTGAAAACCCAAGATAGGCAAACCCGAAGCCTGGAATGAATGAATGAATAATGATATATATTTCCGAAATATTAACATATACAAGGAAAACAAAAACAGCGAAAAATATCTGGTGCGTTGCAACACACAACTTTCCTTAGCTCTACGTCAATTCACTTTGTACATGGCTAATTCTATTTAATCAATTCATTTACCACTCAGTTCATTTGAACTTTGTCAAACGACGTTTTACGGCAGCAGGAAGCGGTAGCGCTTACAGTTCCAGATTTTATTGTGCTGCTCGTACTCATTGCAGGACCAATATTGAGCAATTGGTACACAGATAATTAATGAGGCAGTGAACAAAAATTTTTTGAAGAAGGATAGTTATTACTTTTGCAGAGTTATTGAGTAATAAGTGTTAGAACTGGTAGTAAGCGAAACGGCAAAAGTTGACATTCAGGAATTTCTGGAGTGAGCCCCATGTATCTCATGAGCGTTTTTAAACACTCAATCTTTAGGTATTGGATTGGAATACAATACTGATTTATTTTAACACTCTGCAAAAATTCCAGCGGAGTTTATAAGAAAAAAACTGCGCTAAAAACGCTTTTCGTCGAAAATGTTGATAATTTATTGCGCTGCTCTCGTCATTTTCCCACGAATGGGAATTTTATGGTATAATTCCCTTATTGAGAGCTATGAATATAAAAAATTTAATGAAAATCGTTACAGCCGTTTTTGAGAAAAAAATTTGGTGTTTTGATCACTATGATAACTATAGTTAACTTTCGGTGGATTTTGCCCATGTCCTTATTTTTGCGTCCCATGGTAACCTGTAGGATATACATCAAGTTTCAGCTGATTTGGTACAGTTGTTTTCTCTAAAAACCGTGCTAAAACCGATTTCGTCTAAAGTTTTTGTAATTTATTGTGCTGCTGTCGTAATTTTCCCATAGATGGGGATTTTATGGTATAGTTGCCATATTTGAAGCTACCAATATAAAAAATTTCATCAAAATCGTTAGAGCCGTTTTTGAGAAAAAAAATATTTGGTGTTTTGATCACTATGATAACTATAGTTAAATTTCGGTGGATTTTGTTCATACCCTTATTTTGGCGTCCGATAGTGACTTTCGGGCTAGATATCAAGTTTGAGCTGATTTGGTACAGTGGTTTTCTCGAAAAACCGTGCTAAAACCGATTTCGTCTAAAGTTTTTGTAATTTATTGTGCTGCTCTCGTCATTTTCCCATGAATGGGAATTTTATGGTATAGTTGCCATATTAAGAGCTACCAATATAAAAAATTTCATCAAAATCGTTAGAGCCGTTTTTGAGAAAAAAAATATTTGGTGTTTTGATCACTATGATAACTATAGTTAAATTTCGGTGGATTTTGTTCATACCCTAATTTTGGCGTGCCATGGTAACCTGCGGGCGACATATGAAGTTGAGCTGATTTGGTACGGTGGTTCTCTCTAAAAATCGTTCACAGATACACATACACACACACACACACACCCCTAGACTCACAGACCATTTTCCCAAATAGTGTTTTTCGGACTCAGGGGGGTCTGAAACGTAGCGAGATAAGAAGTCAAGCCGATTACATAACTTTCCTTTCTACTTCGTAGAGCAAGGAAAGTAATGAAACGGTCAATATTGCTAGTGATAGCGGATCACCAGTAGTTCCGAAAGTAGTCTTCGAACCATGTTTGCACGTATACCGATAGCAGGCCCAAACAATGACAGTCGGCTCTCACAAATCCGGGGCTACAAACGAACGACCTTTGCCGAAAAATAGAGGCAACACCTCCGCAAGATGGCTCCAAACCAACCGGTCCGGTTGCACTCCGCGAGTGTTAATTGCACGACAATTCGATTTAGCCGATAAAAACTGCACTGTGACACCACACTTATCCTCAGTACTGACCAACAGATTAGTACAACCAAAGATCCACTTGATGGAAGGTCCTCAGTTCACAAAAAAAAAAAACCACAAGACTTAGGGAACACAAAAAAACTTGTAACGTCTTGGTTGAAACTCAAGAGGCAACTGAAGTGAGTTCTTCGTCACGTTGGAATAAGTTGCAAAAACGTCATCTTTTTGAAAGTATTTGAAATTAGGTCGACGAAAAGGGCAATTTGATGGGTACGACGAAGAAACGCCGCATCATCCGTTTATTGTGTTATTAAGGCCGTGTTCTGACACTCGTTGAAAAGTTGAATCGTATCGTGTGCCACGTCGTCAAAGCCCCGAAATTCTTCGCATCTTCGAACTTAATCCGTAAAGTTGTGTGACGTCTTCGCTTCACAAACGTCATCCCCGAAGTGAACGTTCCGAGTCATTCCGCGGGTGTCCCTCACCAATTCAAAGCTCACAAGGGGAAGAGCCTCGATGAGGCTGCCTGCCTGCCGGTTCACAATACTTCTCCTGTTGAAAGGGGACAATGAGCCCCTCTGTTTTCTCAAGTTCCCAACTATTTCAGAGATGTCGGCCGATGTGATAATTCACTGTCTTGTTATAACCCGCTGCTTCTCGTCGACCGGCGTCTTTGAACGTTACGCCTGTCTCTGAATGCGAGTCGGCCTGGAAAAGCGCCTCGAGGGAGAGGAGTTTCGGGCGCCGCGTTGCACGGAGGTGGAGCGAGAAAACTGTCGAAGGTTGGCGTGAAGCTTGTGAATAAATGAAGAGGTTCGGTTTGAAGGGTGCGGTGCATAGTTTCCTCGCGCTCGCAGAAATTACGGGGTTGTAATGATCGGGAGCCGTTGGTTGCCAATGTCACTCATGCAAGGGACTGACTCAATGGCTTTCTAACAAATTGCAGAGTAGCGACAACGTGGAAAGAAAGGGCTTCCAAACGAGAGTTGCCACAAGTCTGATTGGAAATAACGGTGATTGAGAGGAAACCCTTGTTTCAATTTTTTCAGCTTCAACATTCGCTCGCGCCTCAGCTGTTCTTCAACTCTTTCTCCCACTCGCTCTTGACATAAGGCGTTTCATATCGTTGATATTTGAGGATGGAACATCGGAAAAAACGACGACGTTGGCGTGTACTTCACGAACCAGGTTATTTTGATTTACGTTTTGTCGTAAACTTTTCATTTCTCCGCCGTGTTTCGGTGGTAATGGCGACTCTAATGACAGGTCGGTTTCTTTATCAAAATGATGGAGGTTGCGGTTTCGCTATCACGCGAAAGACAAACCTGTGGAGGTACGGCAGGTGGTCATTTGGCCAGTTACTCGGCGGAGAGCTGTTGCCTGTGTGTAACCGACAGAAGTATGATCCTGAGGACTCCCACACTTATGAATCCTCGTCTATAACCACTAGATTACGATCACTAGGGTGCCTACAATGGGAGTCAGGCAGTACGGTTTCGTCTTTCCTCCGCACTCGAAGCACAAGACATGCACGATGGGGAGCTTTTGAGAGAAAAGAACTGAAGCCGCGCGTTAAAGTCGCCATGTCCTGTAAAGAACTGGCTCATCCAGTGGTCCGGCTCAACCCATCTTCTCTCAAGAGGTTCACGGATGTTGGGGAAAAACTCGTACGTGTCACGCCACTTTGACGAGGGTTCTTATCTCATTTGCCGTTTCTCTAATGCCCATCCATCGATAGCGGCTGCACTCTTCACTTATCAACCATGCACTCAATAGGTTCTTGTAATGTGGCAAAGAGACTATCTCTGTACTGAGCATGAACAATTTTCAGCTTTCTAACCGGATAGTAGGTATTATCTTTCAATTGCTCCAACTTTAACGTTTTATTGTATTAGCAAGAAGCAGAGTTGAATCTATCGACGAATGTTGCTATTGTACGACTGTGCTTTTATGCTGGTATATACTGCTTATATCGAAGTCCTCACGCACGCACTGCATATTTTTTGACTACGTGACAAAACTTCTGAAGGCGATAAATTCCGATCCAACTACGCAATAGACGAGTCGAAACACGTTTAGAGATGATTGCCAATTATTAAATTCCGAAAATAGAACGCCTGTAGCTATGCATTCACGTCATGCTCTTGCATTATATTTTGAAACCTCTCAATTCCGAGAATACTACGCTGTAGCCTGGGGCAGCTGCTATTACATGTTGATGAGTCATACCTGATCCAACTGCGCAATAGACGAGTCGAAACACGTATAAAGATAATTTATTAATATCCGAGAATAGAACGCCTGGGTTAATGTGTTGTGAAATGATTAGCCCTTGAACGATCACATGAACACATCATGCTATTAAACAAGTCTGAGAATACTACGCAGCTGCTATTGCGTCATGACCCTGAATGACAACCAGTTGGGAGAGAGGAGTACTTCTACTATAGTACATTCGTCAGTGGAAGAAGGCTGGAAGGGAGGGGAGGGGGTAAAATGACGTACTATAATGTAATTGGTTGGTGGGTGGATAAGATGGAAGATGAGGTGGACTACTTCTGGAAATTGGGTGAGGAGGTAGGGGTGAAAAAGGTTGTACTACAGTATGATTGGACGTAGGGTGGGGGGTGGGAGCAGTAGATAATGACGTACTACAACGTGATTGGTCAGGGACGGGGGGGGGGGCTAAAAACCTCGTACTATAGTACGAGGCGTGGTTTTGTTCCCCCACTCCAATTGGGCCAGAATCGATATTTCGGTTTTTCAACTCTCAGTTTCCCCCTACTCAAGTCAACTGGCAACTGACCAGTGATCACCTGGAGTGCGTTTTGATACTCTCTTGTAGGCAAGGTGATCCACAAGGTCTCTGTTAGTTAGCTACCCTAGACAACTGGGCTATAGCCATCAGATGCATAGAAAATGGCTTACCTGGGTGGATTTATAAGCAGATAGGGAGGAAATGTTAAACATGTATCAAACAACTTTTATTAAACACGACAATGCTCCCTTGCTTGTAAAAGTTGTAACCTCACAATTTCTGTTTTTATTATTTCTTGTGTCGCTTCCGATTTGTCCTGTTCGCACAAAGCATTCTCCCGTACTAATTTGGTGTTTGCTCTTCACCAGTTTCAGCTTCGGCAGAGGTTAATGCGGCCACTTTGGCCTCCGACAATTATTAGAAACAATAATTTGGTCAACTGTGGATTGTTGAGCGTTGCCATCAACGGGATGGAAGGTTACGGGGCCGTTTACGTTAGCACGACACTTGTTGAACAGACGTCAAATTTTCTTACTTTACTGTAACATCATTAGTCCGCTACCTTCTCAAAGTGGCTTAATCGCAGCGTAATAACGTGTGTGCTAACCGGATCCCTCAGTGATCTCGGCTAGGCGTGGTGGGAACGAAACAGGCCTCGATTTACTTATCTAGCGATCAGTTGGATCACGATCAGCGCTGTTTTGGTGAAAACGGCCCCGAGAGCGTTGGAGTTGGATACGAGGAAGCCAAATCCAAATCAAGTCAAATGTCTAGGCCGTTTCAGACACGAAGACTCCAACTTGTGCCGGAGGCGTGGCGAACATTATATCTAATTCGGCTTTTTCATTTCTTCGATCATTTCGACGATTGCTATTGGTTGGGTTCTTGGTGAGAGCTGGTACCACTGAGTCTGACTGACACATGGGAGACTCGCTAACGACCAAATACCTGCCGTACCTCCGCAAGTTCCATGACTGATATAACCCTCGTCGAGGGTTTAGGAACAGACATCAAATAAGGAAACAGAACTGACGCATGGGTCATGGGGAACATCCCTTCTTGTGTGGGTTGAGGAAAGTAGTATGTTTACGCGGCGAGAGCAGCTAATTAAGCTGAGAGATTTGCAAATTGCGGAATAAACATTTCTTCGCGGCTGAGAGGGAGTTGTTGTTGTGAAACGTTGACAACATCCACGAGGCGACCACTTCCTCTGCAACTTACGTCCAAATGACGTTGTTAACTCGGACTCCTTAGAATTAAGTTACGAGTAGTTTTGAGGTCGGAGCTGCGCCGAAGGGAAATGAAATGTCTGCCGCGCATCTGTTCAGCTGCCGAGGAAACTCCTTGTAATCGCTCGGCGATTGCGCAACGTCTCGTTCTCAAGACGACGTTTGACATTTGAAACGCCCATTGAAACGAGACGTGGAATAATTTCTTTGTCGAAAACAGCACGAACTTGGTTCATAACGCCCGCTCGACTCCCGTTAACTGAGCTCTAGTTATTTTTCTGTCATCCTCTGCTTCGAATCCCAACGACATCCCTATTTACTCGCTCGCGAGAGAAAGAGCACGAAAAACGGAGGTTTTCTCGTCGTCAAGTCGCGGATGGTCGGACGCTAACGCGTTTTACGGCGATTTTATCGCTCTTCTTCCTTCTCCTAATCGGTCGCTTTAAGTGACGGTTGTTAAGCGGCGGCGTCACGTCGCCATGTCAACGGTCTCTCGTCCTCCGGAATTGACTCAATCTTCGTTAGCGTCCGAATCTCGTCGAGGAACGTGATTTCACGGTCCGATTTAGCGGGCGCCGCAGCCTGATTTTGGATGGAAATTATTTGAAGGAATTTCGAAGGCTCCTGACAAAGAAATTTGATGCGTCGAGCGCTTTCGAGAATCTGGAACGACGCACGCGGGAAGGTAACCAAATAATTCTCTTCATCGCCATAAGCTCCTCCACAATCTCCACGTTGATTCTCTAAATCCGTCCTTGCAGGAGTATTACATCGCAAGATTAGCTGTCGTTAGCTCTCGACCCACGACTCATGTGTGTTGGGAAGGGGGGAGGGGGGGGCAGCCCTAAGAGAGCTCTGTGCTGCTGTTTTGGCGGCGCTTCTTGTAACTTTTTACAACCCAAACAGATAACAAAATATCTGGTGCGTTGCAACACACAACTTTCCTTAGCTCTACAACAATTCACTTTGTACATGGCTGATTCTATTTAATCAATTCATTTACCACTCAGTTCATTTGAACTTGGTCAAACAATGCTTTACGGCAGCAGGAAGCGGTAGCGCTTACAGTTCCGGAATTTATTGTGCTGCTCGTACTCATTGCAGGACCATTATTGAGCAATTGGTACACTGATAATTAATGAGGCTGTAAACACAA
Source organism: Pachypeltis micranthus (assembly GCA_020466155.1). Lineage (NCBI taxonomy): Eukaryota > Metazoa > Arthropoda > Insecta > Hemiptera > Miridae > Pachypeltis > Pachypeltis micranthus. The sequence continues at coordinate 76,177,946 of CM035768.1, read as the reverse complement.
ATTTTTTGAAGAAGGATAATAATTACTTTTGCAGAGCTATTGGGTAATAACTGTTGGAACTGGTAGTAAGCGAAACGACAGTAGTTGAAATTCAGGAATTTCTGGGGTGAGCCCCATGTATCTCATGAGCGTTTTTAAACTCTCACACTTTAGGTATTGGATTGGACTACAATACCAATTTTCTTTAACTTTCTACTAACATCCCAGCGTAGTTCATCAGGAAAAAACTGCGCTAAAAACGCTTTTCGTCGAAAATGTTGATTATTTATTGCGCTGCTCTCGTCATTTTCCCACGAATGGGAATTTTATGGTATAGTTGTCTTATTGAGAGCTATCAATATAAAAAATATAATCAAAATCGTTAGAGCCGTTTTTGAGAAAAAATTTGGTGTTTTGATCACTATGATAACTATAGTTAACTTTCGGTGGATTTTGCCCACACCCTTATTTTTGCGTCCCATGGTAACTTGTAGGCTAGACATCAAGTTTCAGCTGATTTGGTACGGTTGTTTTCTCTCAAAACCGCGCTAAATTCGATTTCGTCGAAAGTTTTGATAATTTATTGTGCTGCACTCGTCATTTTTCCACACATGGGAATTTTATGGTATAATTGCCGTATTTAGAGCTATCAATATAAAAAATTTAATCAAAATCGTTAGAGCCGTTTTTGAGAAAAAAAATATTTGGTGTTTTGATCACTATGATAACTATAGTTGAATTTCGGTGGATTTTGTTCATACCCTAATTTTGGCGTGCCATGGTAACCTGCGGGCGACATATGAAGTTTGAGCTGATTTGGTACGGTGGTTCTCTCTAAAAATCGTTCACAGATACACACACACAGACTCACAGACCATTTTCCCAAATAGTGTTTTTCGGACTCAGGGGGGTCTGACACGTAAAGATCTGAAGAAAACTCGAAAAAAATTTTTTTCAGCCGATTACATAACTTTCCTTTCTACTTCGTAGAGCCAAGGAAAGTAAATATTGTAATTGGTCAGGTTTGGAACGTCTCACGTTTTACTGAATCGAAAAAAAAACCCAAACTCACAGAATGCCTTCAAATAGTTAATACCTACGTATTGTTCTGAATAAATGTTCCACTGTCTGTCCACTGAGCGGAGATAAAAATCGAAATGTGCCGAAAATAATGTTTTTTGCGATTTCCCGAGTAATTGCCTCGCTGGATGTCATCAATCGTATGGAGCGTGTTGTAGCCACCACGGAAAACGTTATCGGTTTTCCGATTTTCTCAATAACGATTTCGATGAACTCGTCGGAGTACTCTCACCTAACTAAGTACCTCCATTTTGTTCTCTCCGTACACTCTACCGTGAAAATGCGTTCAACGGAGATATACCCGTGGGTTGCGGAAAGTTGTGTGTTGCTACAGATATTTTTGACTCGATTACAATAAAGAAGAAAAAACGTTTTGATCGCTATGATAGTTAGTTTTTTATGGATACCCTCTTCTCTTACTATGGCGTCCAATGTTAAATTACCGGGATTTCCTTCAGTCGTTTTCTAGCAATCCTGCCCTCGCGCATATTTTTTTCTCAAGCGGCGTTTTTCGAACTCAGTTGCCTTTTAAAAGTCAAAATCTGTTTAGCCGATTACGTAGCTACTTCTTAGGGCTAGGGAAAGAGGACGTAGAGGACCATAGTGTACTCCCCTTGACAGACGGAACTGGAATGCACCTCCGACAGATGTAACTTGGAATTCGTCCAATAAACGAACCCAATTGACTAGTCAAAAGGAGACAAGTGACAATGAAACCCTTATCAAACGCCGTGCCCGCCGCGTTCAAGTGACAACCCTCCGAAATGTGGAAAGGCCAGCAGAAGAAGCGAGTTAGTTGCCGTCAATATTCCCAAGAGATACAAGGTGTAGAATACTTATACCCGCGGACTATTTTGGATCAGGTCAGCCGTGTCTCCCAAACCGTTTAAGAATAAAAGGAATAAAATTGGGTTTGGCATTCTAATTTCATCCGCCGTCTCTGCAGTATTTTGCGCTAATTTGAGCGGAAAATATGCTGAAGTGGATAATACTCGCAGGAAACTTGAAGACGATATCACAACTGAATATTTTCTGTTATTTTTTAAGAAGAATAAGGGAATACGTAAAATTTCTGTGGTGGTTGTTTCGATAATAACTGTCTCGGCAAAGTTACCACACTTTTTACCCTCTAGGGACTGAAACGCTTCGGAGGGTTTTTGGAACGCTGTGGGCTGCTAATTGTGGCAACGGAACCCTTGAACGGTGGTGATCCTGGGGTACTTTCTGCTGCTAACTTGGTTTGACTGGCCATCGGCAGTTAGGCTCGATGGTGTTCAACTTCAGCTCCACCTTCATTCGAGCTGAAAGTTTGGGTGACCTATCCTCTCGTGACCATGGCGGGCGGTGTAGCCTGAAATCTCTGGCCAGAACTGGATCTCAAAACGCCCAATCATTCACATAATAAACTGCAGTCTAGAATGTTCAACTTTTCCTGACGTATGGAAGATAGCGAAAGTCATCCCCTTACACAACGGGGGATCAACTGTCGAGCTTACCAACTTTAGACCTATTTCATTACTAAGCATTCTCTCTAAGTTCTTAGAGAAATGGGTTAAAAAACAATTGAATTCATATCTGAACAAACATAACCTGATTACAGCTAGGCAATTCGGCTTTACACCTGGCGTTGGAGTCGAGGAGGCCCATTATACTCTTACAAAAGACCTTTATGAATTAATGGATAGGAAGAGGAATGGAATCTTGGTCTTGATAGACCTTGCCAAATGCTTCGATTCCATAGACAGGAATAGATTGATCAGCGCCTTGGAACGTCATGTAGTAATGGGGAAAGAAATCTCTTGGTTCAGGAGCTACCTGTCTGGTAGGAGGCAGTTGGTGACTGTTGATGGGGTGGAAAGTGGCATACTCCCTGTAAATGTTGGAATAATTCAAGGGAGTACGCTGGGTCCAGACTTATTTAGGATATTTATCAATGATATTGTGAAAATGCCCATTAGCAGAAAGGTGTGTATAGGGAAATAGAGAGTTAGAAGCGCACAGTACCTAGGGTTAGTGTTGGATGAGAGTCTTGATTAGAAGGCCCAGGCGATCGCTTTGGCGAAGAAAATCAGGAAATTTGTTCACATATTCCATATCATCCGTAACTACTTCTCGAAGAGCACTCTCATTTTATTGTACAAAGCCTTAGTACAGTCAGTACTTGGTTTTGGCGTTCTCTGGTGGGGTAATGGTTACAGTAGCGTGCTGGAACCAGTAAATGTACTGCAAAGAGCTATTTTGAAGGTACTTCTAAAAAAACCCAGGAGGTTCCCTAGTGCTGAGCTGTTTGACGAGGCCAAAGTTTTTGCTATGAAGCAGCTCTATATAAAGCACGCTCTGCTTTACTTCCAGAAGCATCCTGATATATTGGATACCAACAAGCCGAACTCATCTGAACAGAGTACCCGTGCAGTGAGATTAACAACCCAAGCAGCGATACCCATCCCACCTAGCCGCTTAATATCTACGTCTCGCCACCTGTATCACAACCTGCCATACATCTTGCGGACCGTATCGAGCTCTCCGGCCCACCCTCATTCCGTCAGCAGAATGGTTTACAAAAAGTCAGTATTCTCGTACCTCATTGCTGCCACTCCCTCGGAATGTGACGCCATGATGGGCAGTATTTATACTGTTTGATAAATTATTACTTTTTTTTTACATATCATATTATTTTTCTGTTTTTCTTTGAAGCATAGTAGGTAGGTATATAGTAACTAGTTGTTTATGAAAAATCTTAGGTCAATATTTGAGGAACTAAATGTTATAAATTAATATAGAATAAGAAGTAATTCACTACTGCAACTCCCCCCCCCCCTCTTGGCACGGATCAATGAGGGGGGTAGTTTCCATGACAGGACAGGAATTAATATTGATTTTCTCTTAGTGTTTTTTTTCGCTGTTTTGTTTTCCTTATATATGTAAATATTTCGGAAATATGTATCATTATTCATTCATTATTCAACTGCCTGCAGGTGTACGGTGACAGATCACAGGAGGCTTATAAGGCCCACAATTGACAGAAGATAATAATCACGGGCATGTCGCTACGGAAATAGGCTTCACCTGCAGCAATTGAGGCGCAGGCTGAAGAAAGGTATATCACGTCGTATCACCTAGCTTTTTTTTCGTCGATTTGAAATAATAATACAAGAGCAAATCGTCGTCTTCTACTTCCTCCAACTCTAATTGTCATCCGATTACACCTTAAAATGAAGGTGGTTGCAGTCTCGGACTCTCAGTTGATGCCGATGTCTTCGTCTCCGGTCTCCTGTCTCCCGCCACTGTCGGCGTTCGATTCTATAATGCGTCTGAGATGCCTGAAGGGCGTCCGAGTGGAAAATACAGCCCTCGAGCGGTTTAGCAGCTTCCTCTCTGAGCGAAAACAGGTCGCGTCAATTGACAATCACACGGGAGATTGAAGATTCAACAACTTTGGGAGTGATTCAGCGTTCAACTTCGAGGCCTCTGCTCTTCTTATTATATATGGACCGCATTTCCGAAGGTGAAGTACCCGCAAAAATGTATTTATTTGCTGATGATGTCATCAGTCGAGGGTTTTCAGCGGGAGGAACTTATTACACCGAGGGGGTTCTGAACGTGCTAAATGAACGGTTTACTGATAATCTACTTACGCTGAATATTTAAAGAAACAACTAAATTCGTGGTAATTTCAAGCACTAACTTATCAGCATGACCTTCGATTGGAAGTATAACTATTCATACTTATCCCACCACTCAAACTGCATTATCCTCGTGTTCGCCTCTTAAAACGAGCGAGTATATGTACCTAGGCGGTATTATTGATGACATTCACGGAAATTTAGTATGAGGTGGAGCGGTGAATTCGCACTTTATCTTTACTTTTTCTCTTCAGAAATCGACGCTTCAAATTACGTCCAGAAAGAGGCTCCTACAACTCCTCGCAAAAAGTGTAGTTGTATTTTACCACGGGCATCCTGCATTAATTCAATCATGGAGACCAGCGGCTCACTCCACTAGATTTGGAAATATAATCAATCACAGGCCTCGTTTAGTAATGACAACTGGAAGCCCACTTTATTTGTACAGCACTCATAAACACTTAAATCGGGAATTTAAATCTCCACGTAATTACGAAAGAAGTGCAAATAAAAAGGTAATTTTTTCCTGGATGAAAGATGTGTTTCTTCTTATACGTACTGTTCGGCAGGCCGAATTGGCAGGGCCTTTGACCTCCAAAATGTCTGCACTAGCCCTAACAGAAAGCCATTGTTTCTCCAAACACCTTCGTTCTCAAGCCCTTTTGTTACCTGTGGAAAGTCCACCCCTTCAGTTATTACCCATTGATTACAGATATCCCCCTGTCCTGGACTTTCCCATCTATCTTTTCCCACCCCTCAATTTTAGATTCCTCTCTGCAACAGACAGCTTCTCCCAAACTCATTCTCTCAACGGACACTTGTTTCACCTCTCATCGACATCTAATTCGGATTTCTCGTTCCTCCCCCGTACAACCAGTTTCACGCCTTCAGAGCCCTCCTTGATCGCACTTATATACTCCAATCATATTCTGTTCAAGTCACCTCTTCTTTGTACATCTGAGTCTACAAATCTTTTCTGTAATTTGAGTTTTAGCTTCATTATATAAATTTGAGCGACTCCTACATAGCAATGTAAGCATTATTCTTTTTGTGTAACTACTTACATACTTTGAATGAATGAAGTCATGCATACTATGAAGTCTCTCTCACTCTCTCCTCTGTGTGTATAAAATGTTGTAAATAGCCCTATCAACTAAACGCTTTTGGTTTATTATTCATTCTGAATAATAACCCTAAGTTTGCGGTCACGAAAAATTTTTTACACCCCCCCTCAATATTTGATACTTTACGTTTCAAGACTTGGAGATTCCAAATTTGCAATGTCCGTCAGCCATCCGCCGTCCCCCGTCCGGGCCGTTTTGTGCCTTTAACGTGGTCTAAAAAATTCGTTCTTTCGCACAAAAATCCGATTTGGTATCTAGTTGTGCCCGCCATCTCGGCAACCCGATCAGACGAAGCCCGTGGTTGTAATGGGCAAAAAACGGTTAAAAAAATTAACGAAACGCAGTATAACGCGGGAACTACAGCGGAAGTCAACGTTTCGTCGTTTGAACTCCCTCCCTCCCTCTCAATAAAAAAACAACCCACCTCGTCCTCGCCTCGCAACGCTGCCGGGCAGGCGGCTCAACTCCCCTTTCGCCTCGCAACGGGTTCGCTCGAAGCGCGCCCGTTCCACGGGGCAAAATCATCAGACGTTTTGTTTCCATAGTTCCATTGTAGCCAGGACATGTTTCGTATGGTTTACTATTATTCGATGCTGAATCGAATGGGATGGGGGAGCACTAATACAAGGTCGAACTGTTCATGAGAATAATAAACCATTGTGTAATAATTTGCAGGGTTTTTTATGTATGTGACGTGTCACACAAATTCCGCAACCGCACACTCAGCGCATTTCATTACGAAACCCTCAAAGCGATTTTGTTTCTAGAGCGTTTAACGTTTTGGAATTATCAGGGAGAATTTGTTCCTAATAATGTTATGGGCGTCATTAAACTCTCATCGATTTTAGCTACTTTAGGGAGTCATCATGGCTTATATCTCCGGTCAACGGATAGGTACAAATAATTACGTAGAACAAAATGTGGGTATAGGTGGCTAGAAGACTAAGATTGATCAAATCCAGTGACGCACTTGAAAATTACAAAACTGTTCAAAAAACATCATTTTCGACACATTTTGTTTATTTGTCTCTGCTCAGTGGACTTTCAGAGGAGGTAGGTATTAACTTTTTAAAATTATTCTATCAGTTTGGAAAAAATCGTGCTTGCCAAAAAACATTTGAAAAAACCATTTTTGCTTTTAAGGCCTATACCTCCGGGCACCGTATTTTCATGGGGATGTGTATGGAAGGTTTTGTACTGACTAGTAGAAGATAATTTCAAACTTTAATCAAAATTGTTAGAGCCGTCTTCGAGAAAAATGAGAAAACCCCTAGTTTTTGGTACATTTTCGCCCCTACCCCCCCTTTCACAAAGACCGAAATCGACCATAACCTTATTTTTGCGTCTAAAAAATAACAATTAAAACAGAAAAAAAGAACCAGCTCAATTGGTCGACACACATACACACGGACCACGCGCCAAAATTAGGTTAGTTCGGACTCAGTAGGCCTTGAAAAACGTAAGGACCTAAAGAAAACCCGACTTTTTGGGTTTTACCGTTTGGGTCGCGGAAAGTAATAGAACTTTGGTACAAAACCTCACTATTTTTGCACCTCTGAAGCTAAGTATATCGACCCGACGACATTACAACCGCAGTTCCTGCAGATAATCAGGGTAAAGAGAGTTAAGCGGTTCCTTCCACGTTCCCTCAATACAAATCTCGAACGAAAACCACATGCAGCCACCTCAGACGTAAACCCCGCGAGGGAAATGAGGCACGCGCTAACCTCAACCGGGAGGTTAAACCCCGGAAATTCGAGGTTCCGGAATCACTCAATTCGTCTTTCAACGGGCCTCAAGTGGAAACTCTTGGAATAATATGAGTATTTATATAACGTCAAGGGCTTTAAACCCAAATTGATCCGCTTGAGCTAACGCAACGGCGTAACAACAACCTGAAAAGTGGAGAGAGAGGCCGTCGAGGCATCACTTGCTACTCGACCTCTCGCTAATGTTTCATTGAGCGGACAGATCGGGAGGAAAACAACCTCCTCAAGCCTCTGAGAGGAAACAACACGAGGCAACCAATTAAACGTCAAGTGCCTGAGCTCGAGAGCGATTAAGTGTTTTGTGCCACCTTCTCAATTCTGGGATATTCTCCTCGTCGACGAATCGCTTCTCGTGAGTTCCCTTATTCTTTCGCTGTTGTCGGCTCGTCCAGTACGTCGAGTGCTTTGACGAGGAATTGGGAGAACAGTGAGGGTAATTGTTAAAAAAACGAAGCTATTTCAGTCAGCGCGAACTGCGCAATTAGTAAAGCCACTTGGGCACTATACTTATGTACAAGGTCGTCTATTAAGGCGTGACAGTATCAAGAGAAGCACTCCATCACCCAGCAGCGTGCTGAACTCTCTACTGAATGGACTTTACTCAAATGACAAGTAACAAGGGAATTTTCGTCTCAGGGACGGAACACGATAGGTTTTGTCCCAACATTCGTGATCGTCCAAGGAGAAAGTGGGACGAGCCAGTTACTTACAGTACTTCAATGAGCTCCACTTCTTTTCTCTCAAAGAATCTCCATCCTGTACGCCTCCACTGTGAGCAACAGTAGTTGAAAGATCATCCACACCTGCCAGCGTTGACTGCTACTAGGTAAAGGTGAGCTTTTAACCGTTTCCTCCAGTTTTCATAGGAATGGCAAAGGAACATGGTCACAGTTGATCTGCCCCTTCGAAACTTGCCCCTCCGAGTCAATAGTTGGTTGGGAAACCAGATTAAGAACTCCTCCCAGACGGTACGGGATTCCCCAGGTGGTCAGGCCTCTGCCCGGCGAATGGCGAACGACCAAATACCTGCCCTACCCCCACAGGTCTGGGTTCAGTGGATGCTGCCCCAGTGACCGGCCTCTAGGCTGATTTCCAAACCACAACCACCATGACAGTGGACTTTCGTTCGAGATTTTTCGTACACTATATATAGTTATGACCGATTTCCATCGACGGGAAGGAGGGCGAGGACGAAATGTACCCAAAATTGGGGTTTTCCCCATTTTTATTGTAAAAAGATTAGACGTTCGAATTATCTTCCACTTTTTTTTTTTAAATACAACGGTGGATGCAGGCGATACTCTCACTGCAGCCACAAACGGGCCTATTGTAAGGGCGTCCATGATCCTCAGATCATGGCCCCCCTGCACCACCTCCAGGCCCCACGGCACTGGTCTCACTCAGAACGGCGCGATGCCGCGAGTCCATCGCATACGCACAGCACATGCTCTGCCGTCTCTAGCCCTACCTCGCAGAACCTGCATACCTGTACCTCGCACTTGCCAATATTTGCAAGGTGGTACCTCAGCGGACAGTGACCTGTGAACAGGCAACATATGATCCTCATATCCTTCCTCCCCAGTGCAAGCACCTCCTTGGACCTCTCTCTGGAGAGCCGGATGAAGAGTTTTGACTGTCTAAGGCCGGGCGCCCCTGCCAATGAGCAGCCCTGCACCGGTCCATCCGAATCATTCTCGGTGGCTTATGCCAGACCTTTGGGGATGGCACTTAGCATAGCCAGGCTTGAAAACATCTCCAAACCTTCACGCGGTCTAGCCTGTTAGTGCCCATATACTTTGGAGTGGGGCCGACTGATTGGAGCAATGTTGGGCTACTCCTCCCCCCTCTTTCTAGGAGGTGCATGGCTTTCCTTGAGTGTTGGTGAGGGGGGCGAGTGGTGGCTCGTGTGCTCCTCTCCACTTAAAAAAAAATAATTTTTTTTAATTTTTATTTATTTTATTTTATTTTATTTATTTATTTTTCTTATCCTCCACTTGTTAGTACCCAACTTTTTTTCACCGTAAATATTTCCATAAAAATTTGGAGAATGGAGATATATGCCTAAAAATAAAAAATCCAACAACAACCCCAAAAAACGGCTCTGCCCAGTAGGAACGGCTCCTTATACCAGGTCACTGCTTAATCCAATTGTGCCCGTACTGTGAGACGATTATTTCGGACGAATAAAAATAATCGCGTTATTTATATATTTTTCTGCGAACATTCCCTCCCTCCCGTCGAATTGTAGCTCGTTTCGAAGTTAGGTTCGAAATTTCAACCAACATACCGCCGACCTGGAAACCCAATTAGGGCAGCATATCTCTTTCTCTCTCGCTCTCTACACCCAACAGAACTGCGCTTAAAAAAAAAAGTGTAGTGGAGAGGAGGGAAGTTGGCTAATAAACAAGGGAAGGAAAAGCAAATTTGAGAGGTAAACTTCGTTTCAAAACCACTTCCAAACTAAGTTGGCTGGAGAATTAATCATTTTTCCAGCGGTCAAATGATAACACTCAGCGCGAAAGAGATGATGGGAGGGGAGGGGGAGGGGGGGGACTGGGAGCCGGGCAATTAATATCGGTCGAGAAAAGCTAATTTTCTCCCGCGTAACCCGCTACGAACCCCCCACCCCCACCCCTACACCATTACCCTCACACCTCCCCTCTCCCGTCCTTCCTGAACCACACTCCTCTCGTCGTTCTACCACCGCCACACTTCACCGCTAACAACCATCGTATCATCCCCCTTGTCTTTTAATTACTCCCCGGGACGAGGTCAGAGTTGATGGAACATCCCGCGCACCAATTGGCCGACGGCGAATCTGTTTACGGTAAATCCTCGCGCTCATAATCAAAAATTAATACGGGGATTGGCGGCAGCTCGACGAAAATGTGAGGCATCGCGCAACATTCCTCGAATTTGTATCGCGATTAGCTACCGGTACAAAACGTTTGTCACGCGTTACGAAACTTTACAGAATTAATCGAGCTGCCGCTAACCATCTCACGGCCTTTATTGTGAAACTACTGCGTAGGTGATTTATAGAAACGTCGACGCGATTTGTTTTTGTCGAATATTCCTGTTCATGGATTGGAGATGGAGATTGATATGGAAAAAAACATACGCGGGCGCTACTGCCTTCGTTCGACGCATTTCTACAGAAACATTTATATCGAAAAAACTGTAGGTACTAGTTAGTTGAGAGTACTCCGAGAATCTGGTCGAAATCGTTAGAGCAGTTTTTCAAAAAAAAAGCGAAAACCGATAAATTAACGTTCGACAAATCTCTTGTTCCGAGTCAACTTGGCTTATATCCCGGTTCAACGGATGTATACAGAAATAATTACGGAGAAATGTAATAAATGTAAAAAAGTCATTCACCAGATCATATCTGGTGCAGCACTTACCCCAGTATTTACGGAAATGTCCGAAAAAACGTTATTTACGACACATTTTCACTTTTATCTTTGTTCAATGGACTGCCAAGAGCGATATTTATTCGGAACAATAAATAGGTATTTACTATTCGTAAACATCCGGTAAGTTTGGTGAAAATCGTTGAAGCCATTTTGCCGAAAAGCGTTAAAAAACCTATTTTCGCTTCGTAGGTCTATATTTCAGTTCAGTTATAGTTTCATGGAGATATGTGACTCTCCGATGGAAATAGCCCATAAACTTATTTTCTCGTCTACAAAAAATGACGAGTAAAACAAAAATATCTGGTGCGTTGCAACACGCAACTTTCCTTAGCTCTACGTCAATTCACTTTGTACATGGCTAATTCTATTTAATCAATTCATTTACCACTCAGTTCATTTGAACTTGGTCAAACAACTCTTTACGGCAGCAGGAAGCGGTAGCGCTTACAGTTCCAGATTTTATTGTGCTGCTCGTACTCATTGCAGGACCAATATTGAGCAATTGGTACACAGATAATTAATGAGGCTGTAAACACGAATTTTTTGAAGAAGGATAGCAATTACTTTTGCAGAGTTATTGGGTAAAAACTTTTAGAACTGGTAGTAAGCGAAATGGCAGTAGTTGAAATTCAGGAATTTCTGGAGTGAGCCCCATGTATCTCATGAGCGTTTTTAAACACTCACCCTTTAGGTATTGGATTGGACTACAATACCAATTTTTTTAACATTCTACAAAAATTCCAGCGGAGTTTATAAGGAAAAAACTGCGCTAAAAACGCTTTTGTTCGATCATTTTGATAATTTATTGTGCTGCTCTCGTCATTTTCCCACACATGGGAATTTTATGGTATAATAGTCTTATTGAGAGCTATCAATATAAAAAATTTCATCAAAATCGTTAGAGCCATTTTTGAGAAAAAAAATATTTGGTGTTTTGATCACTATGATAACTATAGTTAACTTTCGGTGGATTTTGCCCATACCCTTATTTGTGCGTCCCATGGTAACCTGTAGGCTAGACATCAAGTTTCAGCTGATTTGGTACGGTTGTTTTCTCAAAAAACCGCGCTAAATTCGATTTCGTCGAAAATTTTGTTAATTTATTGTGCTGCTCTCGTCATTTTTCCACAGTTGAGAATTTTATGGTATAGTTGCCATATTGGGAGCCATCAATATAAAAAATTTAATCAAAATCGTTGGAGCCATTCTTGAGAAAAAAAATATTTGGTGTTTTGATCACTATGATAACTATAGTTAACTTTCGGTGGATTTGGTTCAAACCCTTATTTTGGCGTCCCATAGTAACCTGAGGGCGAGATATCAAGTTTGAGTGGATTTGGTACGGTGGTTCTCTCTAAAAATCGTTCACAGACACACAGACCATTTTCCCAAATCAGGGGGGTCTGAAACGTAAAGATTTGAAGAGAACTCAAAATTTTTTACGATGCTGTTATTGAAGAAAAAAAAACTGTGTTTTTCGACCACTATGATAACTATAGGTATGAGCCGATTTTACCCTTATTTTGGAGTTACGTGGTGACCTGCAGGCTGAGTATCAAAGTTGAGCTGTTACAATACTATCTTTAGTACATCGTATGACTAAGGAAAGTAGAAACGTGATTCCGTGAACGTGTTTCTTCAATTGCGTGATCCTAAACAAAGCACTTCGTCATCTCCTCGGCCGAAGAAATATCGAATGAGCAGATCCGATTATTATTTTTTTTTTTACGGCAAGGAGATTGTGCACGAAGGATTTGTTCCACCAGGGCAAACTGTCAACCGAGGGTTTTCATAAAAGAGAAAAGGCCCTCGAAGGGCTCAGGAAATATCGGACAGTGCCCTGCGCCGCATCGTGGCTGTAGAGTCTCAAAGCGAGTTGTTTATTGACACCTGATTTGACTCCTCGCGACTAATCCTTTTTTACAAAATTGAAATACTTCTCAATAGGACGTCATTTGGGAACATACAACATTCAAAATGGTTGAAGACTCTCAGCGCAGCTATCAAAAGCGGGGGTGACTCCACGTGTGTATAGCTGGCCCAAGGGAACTAGTTTGGAGAGGACAACATGCGCCATAAGGTAATACTCTGCAATCCACGAATCGCCTCTCATATTCTCGTATACCTTGGGCCCGAAGGATTCCATGCCGCTTGTATCTGTTGCCGAACACTCACTGTTCCTTTCAGAGCGGAAAGAAAATGAATCATTCGAATGACTAACAATTCAAACATTATTCTCAGATAGACCACGGAGGCTTTTGATGTAACATTGAGCTACTACGACAGTCGCGCAGGTACTCAGATGTCTGATTATTACACCTGCTACTACCCACCCCGAGTGTAAATACATGTGGAAAGGGTCTCACTCATTCCTAAAGTTGTTCACGAAACGCCATAGCCATATGACCTTCACAATACGTTCCCAAGTTGCCAAAATTCAGGGCAAAGAACACGAAAGTAATGAGCAACAGAGAACGTACTTGTACTGTGCACAGTGGCAGGAACCAGGAACCATAATGACTTACCTGCAACAAAAAACACAAATTAGAACGTCAAATAAAGGACAATAAACTTTATTGCTGTCATTACCAAAAATTATGAAAAACCCTGCAAATTATTACACAACGGTTTATTATTCGGATAATCAGCTTGACCTAGCATTAATGCTCCGAGACCCATCCCGTTCGATTCAGCATCGAAAAATATCAAAATGAAACCCAAAAAAAGGTCGAAAAGAACTGAATCGTAATATTAAAATAACAAAAAAAATCAAAAAAAAACGAAAGTATCTAGAAAAAACTGAATTTTAATATGAAAACATGCACGCTAAATACTAATATCAAAATGTAACCAAAAATCTATGAAAAAAAAAAACAAAATGAGAATGAAACGAAAGAATCTAAAAAAATTGAATCGTATTAAAACCAAAAAAATGAAACGCACGAACCATTAAATAAATAATCCAAAAATAAGCGAATAATGAAAAGTTCAATCGCAGATAACAGATATTTTGCTAACGGAAATAGTTGAGACGGAGCGAAACAGTCATTTGTGGAGGGGAAGATGAGAACAAGGGAAAAAAAAACAAAAAAAAAACCGGCGCCCGCCCGTAAACGTCTGATGTTTTTTCCCCGTCGGATGGGGGAAATTGGGTGAACCCGTTGCGAGTCGAGTCGAAAGGGGAGGTGAGTGGGGTCGGCGTTGCCAGCCCAGCAGGCGAGCGGTTTCGTTGAGACGGGCAGGAGGAAGGGAGTACAAACGACGAAACGTTGACTTCCGCTGTAGTTCCCGCGTTGTACTGCGTTTCGTTAATTTTTTTAACCGTTTTTTGCCCATAACAATCATGGGCTTTGTCCGATCGGATTGCCGAGATGGCAAACACAACTAGATACCAAATCGGATTTTTGTGCGAAAGAACGAATTTTTTGGACCACGTTAAAGGCACAAAACGGCCCAGACGGCGGACGGACATTGCAAATTTGGAATCTCCATGTCTTGAAACGTAAAGTATCAAATTTTGAGGGGGGGTTGTAAAAAATGTTTCGTGACCGAAAACATAGGGTTACTATTCAGAATGAATAATAAACCAAAATGGATTGATCGGTTGTTTGGCTCAGCTCTGGCCAAATTAGTTGTTTGCCATTTGCCCAAACGGGGAAAAACTCTTTTTTCCTTACTCGACGGAAGTTTAATAAGCATCTCCAGCTAACAAAATGGTTTCTTCTCCCCTTCGAAATGTCCAACGTGTTCACACTCTTCCCCTACCTTACCACTTCTCCTTAGGGAGGCGACTACTCGCAGTCCGACAGAACTGACGTTAAACCAGGATGGAACACAATTAGCGCCGATAGAATTAAGTAGCTGTCTGTTCTCGTTCCAATAGTTGTCCATGCATCTAAACCCACTGTGTCGCGTGAACTAGTTACAGCTCAATCAGACACCAGCCCTAAACAAGTGTTCCTTTGAACCCACTAGGGCGGGGATAATAAGTGAGTCGCAGAGGGGTAATTGGAACGAGGAGTTTTATTTCCGGATTACATTCGGAGAGGTTTTACCACCAGAAGGGCGGGCATTTATTCCATCACTGCAAACAGGATACCTGCGAATGCCCAGCGATACAAAGAACACACAGTTTGAATTACTTAGGAATAACAATAGATAGCCAACTGAAATGGAAGGTGCACGTCGAAAAACTCTGTCAAAAACTGAGAAAATGCGCGTATGTGCTATACTCAATTAAATACTACCCTAAAAAACTCTTAAAGAGCATATACCAAGCACTTTTCGAGTCAGTCATGCAGTATGGTGTGATCATTTGGGGCGGAACTTACAAATATTTAATTGAAAAAATACACAAACTACAAAAAAGAACTCTTAAAATACTATTTGATAAATCTATGAGACACTCGTCTGAACTATTGTACAAAGAACTACGCCTACAAACAATACACCAAATATATGCCAAAAACATATTGATGATGGTCAGAAAAGAAAAAAACCTATTCTACGAGAATGTTAGAGAGTTGAGGACAAAACAATATAGAATAAAACTTCCTAAAATAAGATACTGCTACTCTCAAAACACCACGAGATATAAGGGAATCAAAATAATTAATAAAGATTTCAACGTGATAAACGAGCTATTGAAGATTAACAGTAAAAATATGTACAAAAAAGAGGTAAACAAATTTATAAACAACAAACACTTGGATTATTATACCAACACATGACGCAAAGATAACAACAGCAAAGTATTTCAACAACGAACAACCTGCAGTAGTTAAAGAAAAGTGATTGTGCTGTAGAACGAATTAAATTTGAATTAATTAAGCCTGAATATGACAACTCTGCGCTGGAGCACAGCATCTGATGCTTTCCAGCGTAGTCCGAAGAATAAGTGGTAAAGATGGTTGCCTAAGCATAAGGACATCATTTTATGAAGTACCAAATTTTTTGAACCTACTATCATGTACAGGAGGACAATAAAGAGCTTATTATTATTATTATTATTATTAGGGCGACGCCTCGATGAGGCATCGGTTACGACTGCTAGCGCCGTACTTTCGAGTGAATTGGGGCATTTGAGGTGCACAGCGCGTAAGAACGTTCGCTTAGACCTTGATGAAGTGCCTGTCCTCAGTTACGCTGCGGTATCTTCACTACTGTGGCGAGCACGAGCGGATCACGCGGGGACAAGGAGCGGAACGAACACTGCGTTGAACAGCCCACCGCCGATCGTTCCCCACGTCCACGTGTTGTGTTCTGGGAGGTTAACACAGTGCCCCATTCGAGTTACGTATTGCCCGATTCAGCCGACGAAATGGTATTTGGCGAGCCCGCATAGCGAGATGGAAGCACTTAACTTGGGCAGGTTGATGTCATTCGTAGGACCGCGAAACTCGTCCTTGCGTCTGCACGATTTAGGCGTTCGTTCGGCCCAAACGCGAACGATCTTTGAAGGCGGCGTATCGCTTCTAAATGAGCGAATATCGACGGAGGGCACCTGACGAACGCCTGTCACGTAGTTGCCAACGGTAACAAGAAGGACTTATCCCCCTTTGTATAAGTTGTTGAATGCTCAGCTTGATTGCCCATCCCGACATTCGAAGATCCCAGCTCCCAATTCCATTGACAGTACGGCCCTCGTTACTTGTTTTAGTTCCCCTTCTCGCCGACAAATTATCCGCAAAACCCTTCACTCAGCGGAGTCCCTGAATCAGCGGAATTAGTCGATGCGCCCAATTTGCATTTGGATGTGCGAACTATCCCACTATTATCGCTGGGAACTTCGTCCGAACTGTCAATTTGTTGCCGATGGAACGAGCTGTACTTTAAGTGTGATTAGGGCGTTTATTTTTATTTGCACCCGCCTTAGCCCTACGGAGTAGGAAAGATATGTACGCAATCCGCCGAGGGAAGTCGGTTTTCTACAGATATTTACGTTTTTGAGCCCACAAAACACCATCCCGTGAGAGCCAGTGAAGGTGATTAAGAGATAAATGATAAACAAACACGGCGCAAACTTCGTATTTGATCAGAACGCCGCGGGTTGCCAACGGCACGAGTAAAATCGGTTCGAAACCAACTATAGTTGTCATAGCAATCAAAACACCACATATTTTGGAAACAGCTCCACCCATTTTGAGTACATTTTACGTACAGACAGCTCCAAATGACACAATTACACTATAAATCGTCCTTTTCGTGGGAAGAAACCAGCCCTAAAGAGCCCTAATCACGCGCTCAAGGGCACACTAAATTGTCTTCGCGATTTCAAGAGCTGCAGGACGAGCAGAGTTTGACGAGGCACTTGAGGTGAAACAGTGAGAGGGTACACGGTCGCTGGGCTGGAATTAGCTACATACTAACGTTCGTTTGACCATTCGCACGGAAGTCTTCTACGTGGAACGAATTTGGAATCACAAGAACAACATCTAGGACGTGCCCTTGACAGTTTTTCGAAATTTGCCACTCAGACGTCAAGATGGTTACGGTTAACGCAGAAGTATTGGATGCTCGCAGAATATGTTGTGGAATCAGGAGAACAACATCAAGGTCGGACGCCCAGAGTACGGCTACCAGAAGAAATGAAAGGAGGAGTGTAGCGAGGGGAATGTGGGGCAGACGAGTGGACCTGGCAACTGATTCCAGCACTTGGCGCCAAGTGAGGAGGATTTATAATTCTGCAAGCCCAAAATGTGGATCACGCTTCTTACGGCGGAGGACTCAGTCGGCTGGCTGGAGCCAGATTCATTCGCACCTCGTGGACTTTCAATTTGCCGTTCTGTACACAACCAGAAGGGACTAAAGCTCGCTGATTGTGGAATAATATCTCGCAGAGATGAAGAATGAAGACACGGAGGAGAATGCCCTATTCTGAACCTCCCAATCTCCTCGAGAATATGGGAATGGCGGCAAGCTGCAAGATTCTTGTGAGGGCGACGAGGATCAACCTGACGCAAAGTGCTAAACGGTTCCGCGTGTGTTTTCAATACGCAGGAGCAATAATTCATGGGAGCACTAAAAGCAGGCCCTCCATTTTATGTCCCAATTAAAAACAAAAGACAGAGCAAAGTGAGTCCATAAATTGCTTCTGTAGTTCTGCTATTGTAATGAAGACTAAATTATGTGGAATAGAAATGGTGAATCGACACGATCGCTATCAAACGGCCAGCTGGGGCTGGTGGTCCAATGGGATTCCGGCAGTACAATTGATCAGAGAACCGCAAATTCGTAGTTGATGTGGAGGACATGTGCGCAATTCTACTGCCGATCTCTCGATCCGAGTTATACCAGTCCGAAGATAAACTCATTCCCAAGTAGTAGACAAGGGAAAGCAACTCCTTGGCCCAATGGCTTCGGGATCCCATCATCCAGCACTTAGTAAACCAGAACAGCACGAGTCCTTCTGGATGGGAAGTCTAGCAGCCTGTGCTACCAGCTGCTAAGCAGTTCTTAGGTTGCCCCAGGGCCCCAGCAGCCTTCTGGTGTGCCTCGGAGGCTGACATTGCCTGAGATGAGAGAGAAAGATGCCAGCGGGGAGAGCTGACTAGCCCCTTCTTCCTTGCACCTTTTGCACGAGCCACCGGCCTGAAGAGGGTTCGAAGGCTCGTGCAATACTCAAGAGCCTACAGGCCCTGATTAGGATAGTTTATGACGATGCCAGGACACTCCAGGCAAAGTCCTCCAGCGCCGGGAAGCCAGCAGCCGCCACATAATGGGTTAGGTCTGTCAGCAGCTCATTCCCTTTCACCACTTCCCTCAACTGTGCGTGCTTGACTTGTCCATCTTGGGTCTTTCACGGAGTAAGTGTTCAGCTGCTTCTACGGCAGTTCCACAGCTACACGTCTCCTCAACACAGCATGTAGCTTCGCCCTGAAATCCCCATGCCCAAGCTCCAACTGAGACACAGAGTATCCAAGGCTAACCCACCTCATTTTTAACCAGCTCTCCACAGGCGGGAATAGAGCGAACGTCCATCGGCCAGTTCCAGCCCCTGTCCCCCTTTCCTGCCACGCACTTATTAGGTGGGTCATAATCGCCCTTCTCCTGGACGAGTTCGTGTCCTCTGTCCCCAGAGGTAAAGAGACTTCTGGGCAGGAAACACCGAGCATTTTCCTCTCCTTCCAATTCGCATATCGCCTGACGGCCTCCAGGTCAGCCGGGAGAACTCCACACACGACGACAATGCTAGACCCACAGCAGCCTTCTCTTTTCCTGCGCATTGGCAAGGCCCCACCATCCTTGTACACGATACAGCAGAATGCTGAGGAACAATCTCTTATAGGCCGTGAGGAGGTTCTGGAAACCGAATCCCCACCCCGGCAAACGCGTGTAGGACCTTCTTTGAAGTCTTCTCACTCTGAGACGCCGGCGATAGGCCGGTCCCAAGGTGAACCCCCAGGTACTCGAACCCCATGACTCTAACGTATTGAGAACCAACCCAAAACCGTAGCACAGGGCATCAGTTCGACCCTCACGCCTCTCTACGGTGACATCTCTTTCCTTCCTCTCTTCACCCTCACGACAATCATGCCGCGAGCCGCCATTTCCATAGATCCTCCCATACTGTTGAGGAGCGGTCTTTCCTTCATCACTGCGAGACACTGGCCCCGGATCAGATTTTCCACTGGTGCTGATGTTGAGAACGTCGTTAGTGCAAAAATACCTACGAGGGACGTCCCAAAAGTAAGTTCCGAAGTGCTGGGAAAAATCGATAACTCAACCAATTTGAAAAAAAAAGTATTACTTTAATATTACGCCATCCCTAGTCGTACCATCCTGCGTCATTTTGTTTGAAGAATTCCGAGACCGCGGCTTCGAGTTCGGCGTTCGTACGGAAGTTTCTTCCGCACAGGTGGACTTTGAGGAGGGGGAAAGGGAAAAAGTCACTCGGTGCAAGGTCTGGAGAGTATGGGGGGTGGGGGAAAACATCCCAAGCAAATGTCGGTCAAGAGGCGAGGTATCCACCTTGCACACACTTTCGAGTACTTGAGATCTTCCCTAATGATTCGGTGTACTGAAGAACGAGTCAATTGATGTTTGTTGTGCACTTTCTCGACAATATCACTTAGAGTAAAGCGCGCATCTTCCTCCAAAAGCGAACTGCAGAAACTGCGTCCACTCCACGAGAAGTGGAAGGGCGCACACTTCGCTGTTCATCGTGCACACTTTCCCGCCCTTCCAGGAAACTTCTCTTCCACTTACGGATCATTTCGATGCTCATGACCCCTTCTCCATACGCCGAAGAGAGTCTGCGGTGAATTTCGGGCACAGAAACATTCTCAAAATATCTGGTGCGTAGCAACACACAACTTTCCGCCACCCCCGTAATTTCGAACACCACCTACATAAGCGGGCGCTATATCTTCGTTCAACGCATTTTTACAGGAACATTTATGGTGAACAAAATGTACGTACTAGTTAGCTGAGAGTACTCCGAATGTTTGATCGAAATCGTTAGAGCCGTTTTTGAGAAAATTGGAATACCGATAAATTAATATTCGACAAATCTCCTTTTCTGAGTTAACTTGGCTTATATCTCCGTTCAACATATATATACAGAAATAATTATAGAGAACGAAATGTTGGTATGAGTGACTAAAAGACACTCCATTAGGATTTATCACATCTGGTGAAGAAGTTACCCTGGAATTTACGGAAATGTTAGAAAAAACGTTATTTTCGACACATTTTGATTTTTATCTCTGTTCAATGGACCGTCACAGGAACATTTATTGAATAGAATATGTAGGTATCAACTATTTGTAAGCATCCTGTGAGTTTGGTGAAAATCGCTGACGCCGTTTTGCCAAAAAGCGTAAAAAACCTATTTTTGCTTCAGGGGCCCATATCTCCGTTCACCGTATTTTCATAGAGATATGTATAGAGAAGAAAAGTTAGGTATTGATTAGTGAAAGATAATTTGAAAGTTTAATCAAAATCGTTAGAGCCGTTTTTGAGAAAAATGCGAAAAACCCTTGTTTTTGGTACATTTTCGTCCCCCACCCCCCCTTCCCATCGGCCGAAATCGTCCATAACCTTATTTTGGTGTCTACAAAAAATAACGAACAAAACAAAAAAAGAACCAGCTCAATCGGATCAGCCGTTCTCCCGCAAATCGAACTACAGACACACACACACACACACACACACACACACACATACCACGCGCCGAAATTAGGTTCTTTAGACTCAGTAGGGTCTGAAACATAAAGATCTGAAGAAAACCCAAATTTTTTTTTGGGTCGATTACTATACTTTCCTTCCCTTCGGGTAGCGGAAAGTAATAAAAAACGGATCACCGAACGGATTTCACAATTTGACGGGTTTTTCAATGTAGCAGCCATGTTTACACTGGTGCTGATAAGCCGCAACAAGAAAATAGCAACATAAGAAAAATTCAGTGTTGCCACCAGGTGTAATTTTTCCCCTACGGCATTTTCCCACGGATTTACAAATGATCGAAACTTACTTTTGGGACGTCCCTCGTATTAAATTCCCAGTTCGCTCTTCGCTATCCCACGATTTCAGCGTAACCAAGTTATAGTGCACAAATCCACATTAAACACGGCGACCTATTTGGTGTGACGCTTCACACAGCGGTTTCGTATAGCTCGAACATTAAAGACGAAGATTCATATCTCGAAGAGCACCCTTAGCGCGTTAGTTGTTTAACGGCATTCAACGGTTAGTACAGTGCACCTTGGTTCCACTTAATGTGGTGAAATCTACCCTAAATTGTGGACAATCAAGTTACAGGGGCCCTGTGCCGTCCATCGTTAGCGTCAGACAACAGGCTTCCAAATGTGTGGCCTTAAAAACATCGAAATCCACCAATACCAACACCAACTGTGCACCACGAAATGTTTGGGAAGACACTCCGGCGATTGGTTGATGGCTGGGGGAAGATCTAGGGAAAATACGGGAGAGGCTAACAGGTGACGAGAAGTGGGATTTGGGAGGGGGTGGTGGTGGTCCTTGGAGGCGGAAGAGTTGACGGGTCTCAATTAGAACCGAAGGAAAATGGACGATAGATATTGATAGAGCGGAGGTGGGGCGAAGGGGGTGTTTAAGTGTTAAGGGGCGAATGGCGGGGTGGGAGGGGGGGGTGCGCTTTGCCGGCGCCGGACGAGAAGGCCACCACGCCGCCGCCGCCGGCACTTGAGACGGCACGTAGGCGGGCGGGATCGTAAGATGACAGCACGGAGAGCGAAGCGGAGGTTGCTGATGGGTTGGAGGGCGGGAGCTGATATCAGTACTGCGCTACAGTGTGTTACAGTGCCGCGGCGGCAAAGAAGGGGCATTTCTTGGGATAAAAGTGACGCACGCACTTCCGGCGATTTGGAAGCCCAAGTGTGAGAGAGAGAATGAGCGGTCGCCGGCGATTGAGATTGCAAATTAAGCTGGAAATGCAGGGGGAAGTGTTGGGAAGGGGGCTGGTGGTTAATGGCGGGAGGGGGGGAGAGACGAACATACGATGGAGGTGCAGTTGTGGGAGGAGGGAGGAATTTTGGTCGAAGTGGGGGAAGGGCACGAAATACGGTAACAAAAAGGTGAAAGGGTGAGGGAGGCGCTATGAAGGAGGAGAGGGTTAAGGGGGAAGACCAAAGAATGAAAGAGTTGCAGGGAGGGTACGACGGTCAGGGTTGGTTACGGGGGAGGAGGAGGGGGATCGAGGGTTGCGGAGTGGGGGTGGGGGCTCGGGTGTATCGACCGCTCAGACGCGATGTTGCCAAGTCGCAAATACCACGAGGGGGGCTGAGGGATCGACGTTGCCGTTGCGTCACAGATGTTGGGGGTAAAACTCGAAAAGCGGCGGTACCGATGAAATGGCTGGTTCGGAGAGGGGTGTCGTAAAGGTGGCGAGGAACGGGGGGGAGGGGAGCGTAATTTCGAGCACGGTGCGGTATAGGAAGGGGGTGGGCGAGGAGGGGAGTCTCTGCTGGGAGCCTAGCGGGGCCTTACAGCAGGCTAGAGCCTAGCGGCCTGCTAGGTGGTCCTTGCCACCTCTCCGGCCACGACCGCGGGCTCCCCCCCCCCACCTCTTCAGTCCTAATCCCTCGAACCGACCCGACTCGCCCCGCAATCAGATCGCGGATCCTCCGGGCGACCGCAGCGCGGCGCGGCGTCCGATCGCCCGCTACCATCTCGACCTTCTCATTCTCCCACACAATTCCAAATAACCTAAATAATATTCGTCCACGGTAAGATATCGTCAAAAAAGTCGTTTTACTACGGTGACTTTCAGTTAGTTTTACAATTTAACTAAAATATAGAACTTGAACGGGCTCTGAATGCGAACACACACAGAGCTCATATTACATCTTCTAGCAGCCCTCAGCCAACCCAATTCAGGCTGGCTCCACATTTATTATAAACAACACGTAAGAAACAACAACGGAAACCTTCAAGTCCTTCCACACGGCCCGTAACAATAAACAAAATTGGAACCAGCTCCCTTAACGGAGTCTTGAAGTTCTCAGTTAAGTCGAAAACATATTTGTATATCCCTCTTCTATTGCAAAGGTATACGAGTTTCACTAAAAACTATCAGGTGCGCCGCATCACACGACTTTCCTTAGCTCACCGTCAATTCACTCGTGTTCATGAATTATTCTAATAACTTAATTCATTTTTCACTAGTTGAATTGAAACATCACCTCACGGCGGAATTTATTGGGCTGCTCGTACTCACGCACCGACGCAATCGATGAGGGTGTGAATCCGACTTTCTTGAAAATGATAGTAATCACTTTTCAGGAGTTATGGAGTACAAAACGTTTAGAAATGGTAATGAGTGGAACGGCGGTGGTTGAGATTCTGGAATTTCTGGAGTAGCCCCTGTATATGTTATCAGATTTATCAATGACTCATCGTAACGGTACTTGTTTGGAGTACCACCTGAATTTTTATAGTGACCCTAGTAACATTCGAGCGGAGTTTAGAACGAAAAAATTGAGTCTTCTCGCCAAGAGCTGTTTATATTAAGAATTTATTCAAAATCGTTCGTCTTTGGAGAAAAAACTTGTTGTTTCGATCACCATGGTAACTATAGTTTTGAACGGATTTTGGGCTCAGTAGGGTCTGGAACGTAAAGATCTGCGTAGAGCAAGCTTTTGACAGAACCTGGCACGAAGGGTGACTCCTAACAACACGCCAATACCTTCCCAATAAACACCTCCCCACTGTTTAACTGACGGCTCATTCGCGGTGACTCCTGTCGTGATTCAAAACTCCACAAGGAAACCTGAGGGCGCATCCGTACCCCAAGGAAGCACGGCGAAGGGCGACGAACCTCTTCCAGGTGACCAAGAGTTCTGCGGAATCGAATGAAGCAACACACGATTGCAGGAGCTCCTTCCTTGATGTGCCCGGTCAAGGTCAAAGTCTTGTGATTATACGTACAACCTCAAATACGATGAGCCGCCTCTACGTTACCATGGGCCCCATGATCTCTTCGTTTTCTTGGACAACGGCTCACATCACATCCAGACAAGATGTTTCGGAGCTCGTAGGACAGCCGCCATATTTATAATAATTGATAAGATCCTTATTTGAACCGTGTGTCAACAATATAACGAGCACCTGCTCACCCTCGCCATTCGAGAGACTGCAGCAACAACAACATTCCACACAGCAACGCCGAATGGGGAATTCGTCACGAGACGCTGGACCACAATGTCGGACTCGACACGACGAACATCTTTGTGCAACGCAACGAACACTTTTTCAAGCCCCTCGTTATAATAAATACGCCGATTAGTATGACATGATAACATCGTAGAGCGTTTCCGATCATGCCATATTCTAATTACAGATAGAAATTGAAATTTATTTCTCCCGAATCTTCACGTAGGAACTCCCTCCAAGTAGCATAGTTCTGCAAAACGGCGTTAACGACGAGAGCGTTTTATTATTTCCACTGAGGTATGAATATTGTACTTGAATGGTCCCACAGAATCAATAAATACAACACACTGCTTGCACAGTTTCCACAGCTTGGTGCAAGGCTTACACAGTTTCCACAGATTGACGAATGGCTTACACAGTTTCCACAGCTTGGTGCATGGCTTACACAGCTCTGTGCAAGGCTTACACAGCTTGGTGCATGGCTTACACAGCTTGGTGCAAGGCTTACACAGCTCTGTGCAAGGCTTACACAGCTTGGTGCAAGGCTTACACAGCTTTGTGCAAGGCTTACACAGTTTCCACAGCTTGGTGCATGGCTTACACAGCTTGGTGCATGGCTTACACAGGTCTGTTTCTTTATTTCATGACTGTACCTAAACCCTCGACGAGGGTTATATCAGTCATAGAAGTTGCGGTTTCGCTAATATGCAAGAGGCCGGCCCCTGCAGCATCCACCGAACTCAGACCTGTGGAGGTACGGCAGGTATGTGGTCGTTAGCCAGTCTCACCGTAGCTTCCACAGCTTGGTGCATGGCGTACACAGCTTGGTGCATGGCTTACACAGTTTCCACAGCTTGGTGCAAGGCTTACACAGTTTCCACAGCTTGGTGCATGGCGTACACAGCTTGGTGCATGGCTTACACAGCTTCCACAGCTTGGTGCATGGCTTACACAGCTTCCACAGCTTGGTGCATGGCTTACACAGCTTCCACAGCTTGGTGCATGGCTTACACAGCTTGGTGCATGGCTTACACAGCTTCCACAGCTTGGTGCATGATGTACACAGCTTGGTGCATGGCTTCCAGTTTCCACAGCTTGGTGCATTGCCTACACAGCTTGGCTCATGGCTTGCACAAAGTGGCACATGGCTTGCAAAGCTTCCAATGGCTTGGTGCATGGGTTGAACAGCTTGATGCAGTTTCACATCTTCGAGACACATCCTATTCGCCTCAGCATCAACAAATATCTAGGGAACCATACCTAACACGAAGTAGCAATGAACCTGCTTAAATTGCGGATATTACAGATTTGGAGTCCCAATTCCTTGAAACTCCGAGCTTTGAGCATGATGGGAGGGGGTAAAAACTTTGCGGACCGAAAACCTATAAGTATTATTCAAAATGCATAATAAACAAACAACAGTGGCAACTGGGTTCCTTCTGCAACTTTTCAAGGAAACTAATACAGCCTGATGAGCTCCCACAACAACATTGCTCCCAAAGCTCAATCCACTTTCAGATTTTCACAGCACAATTCAATTTAAAACAGCCGAGGAAGTAACGGGCAAAGTAGTTCCGCTCAGTAAGCTGATCAAGTATCTGGGTGTGATTCTGGATCATACATTAACCTGGAAAGAGGACGTCAGATATACCCGTACGACCAAGGAGGCGACAACAGCCCTGCGGCTATGGCTGGTGGCTGAGGGAAGAAGCCTTCCATGGTCCCATTTAGGTTAGCTGCAGCTTGAGACCTGAAAGGAAGGTTGGCGCCGGTGCACGCGTTGGCATAGCGCGCGTTGTCCTTCACACACGGGTTGTGAGGATTGGGCTCGCTCCCATCCACTACACGAACTGAAGCGCGAAACCCTTCAGCCCGTTATGTGTGTTCAGATGGGTAGGTCATCGCAGTGGGGCTCCTTCGGAGAACTGCCACAACTCTTACAAGGACTTCCTCGCGAACACATTTTCCCTGGCCGACTGGACTTCCTCTGCGACGTGAAAAGCGAAACTGGCTTTGATTTCATTATGTACTATAACTTCGTGTAAATATGAACGGTTCTAACGGATTTTACTGCGTGTCGAAAGAATGATGAGTGGGGGATTGTGATGTACTTAGCGGATCGCTGATAACGCTGTGAGTTTGCGCTAGAGCAGGGCCCTGTTTAAGAGTTGAGTGTTTCTTTCAAGTGGTCACTCATTCGGCGACTATGCACGCGACAATTCGCTTGAGTGCCTCTCACCTTACACTTGAGCGTCCCACTCTCATCACAGACTGCATCAACTGAGGAATTATCTGTGTCTATCCTAAACACAGAGCCCCCCCCCCCCTTCGGAAATAAACGTGAACAGCCTGTAAATACGATTTAACCCTTCTTAAGGAACTCCATAGCATTTTCCCGTCAAGTAGGAGATTTACCATTTCAAATCGGAGGATGAAAGAAATGGTTCGTATGACGTCAATTAATGCTGGCCCGCGGAGAAGGGGGAAAGCCCCCGGTGCTGTGGGCAATGGCTACTCCGTGCAACATGACAAAGACATTCCATCCGTCCCTTCCAAATGCCGGTCTTTTGAAGGCGCCTGTTGATTCGCCTCATTCCAAAGTCTCAAATTGCCTCCGTTAGTTACGACTCGCCTTATTTTTAATTTAAGGGAAGTATTGTGATCGTGTCAAAACGTTAAAGTTGGATTTTCTTCAGATCTTTACGTTTTGAGGCCCACTAAGTCTAAAAAAAACCTAATTTTGGCGCGTGGTCCGTGTGGTCTCGCTGTCGTGCCTATGGTAACCAGTTGGAGTCGCTGAATCGTGTGGAGCAGGTGTGTCCGCGTAGTCATGGGATCCGCGTCAAGCGTCATGCCGCAGTCTGCGAGTGGGTTGCTGGTGCATTGTCATCTGAGGGCTGGAAAGTGGAGAGAGAAGGAGAAGGACAGTGGCCTAACATCATCGCCATGGGTACCGACTTTTTGAAACGGTGGATGCAGGCAATACCCTCAGTGCAGCCACAAACGGGCCTATTGTAAGGGCGTCCATGATACTCGGATCATGGCCCACCTGCACCAGGTCTGTTTCTTTATTTCATGACTGTACCTAAACCCTCGACGAGGGTTATATCAGTCATAGAAGTTGCGGTTTCGCTAATATGCAAGAGGCCGGCCCCTGCAGCATCCACCGAACTCAGACCTGTGGAGGTACGGCAGGTATGTGGTCGTTAGCCAGTCTCACCGTAGAGAGCTGTTGCCCGTGTGTTACCGCGCGGAGGTGACCACCTGAGGAATCCCGTACCATCTGGGAGTAGTTCTTAATCTGGTTCCCTACCTGATCTTACTGTTTACTTGGGTGGCAAGTTTCAAAAGGACTGATCAACTATAACCACGTTTCTTAGCCATTACCTTCTTTGCGAACTTTGCAAAATGGTTATAGGCTTCCTTTGTAGCAGTCAAAGCTGCTAAGTTCGTTTGCCCTCTCAACAACCGTCGCTCACTGTTGTAGAAACTACAGTGGAGCAGCACATGGTTTCTTGTTTCCTCCGCACTGGAGGCACAAGACGTGCATAATGGAGAGTCTCACCTATGCGCCCCCACCACCCCCGCACAAAGCGGAGGATATCCGCAAGTTCTGCATTTGCCACCTCTTCGGGCTGAAGAAAGGGCCTCCCAAACACAGAACGGCGCGATGCCGCGAGTCCATCGCATACGCACAGCACATGCTCTGCCGTCTCTAGCCCTACCTCGCAGAACCTGCATACCTGTACCTTGCACTTGCCAATATTTGCAAGGTGGTACCTCAGCGGACAGTGACCTGTGAACAGGCCACATATGATCCTCATATCCTTCCTCCCCAGTGCAAGCACCTCCTTGGACCTCTCTCTGGAGAGCCGGATGAAGAGAGTTTTGACTGTCTAAGGCCGGGCAGCCCCTGCCAATGAGCAGCCCTGCACCTGTCCTCCCATTTGCCAAACTCTCTACGTAGGTGGCTCCTGGTATCCCCAACAAAGGGCTCAGGGCCAATAGGGATCTGCTCTGATCCCTTCTTAGCCAACCTATCAGCCCGTTCGTGTCCCTCTATACCCTGATGCCCTGGCACCCAACACAGTGTTACACTGTTGTCCTCTGCCAGGGCCTTCAGTCCAGTCAGACACTCTCACACCTGCTGTGATGTGAGACAGTATGAGGTGACTTGGCAAATACGATAGGATGTATCTGCGTATGGCGGTGTCAACTGGCGTTCTCCGCAGTACAACCCCCCGCGTGTTGCTCGGGTCGTACCTTAACTGGTGGCCGATCTATCGTGGAACATCCTCTTATCCTTCTCTCCTTCCCCGTCCCAATCCTCCTATCCCTAGAGCCGGCGTAGGGTAGTCTGGCCGCCCTCCCCATTCTCCTTACTTATTATTTCCTCCTTTTTGGGTGCCACCGTCTCATTTACAGTGAGCATTGGGAAAACAAGTGTGTGTCTGTCGTTCGATTTACGTGAGAACGGTCAAACTGATTGAGCTGGTTCTTTCTATGTTTTGTTCGTTATTTTTTATAGACGCCAAAATATGGTTATGGGCGGGGGGGGGGCAAAAATGTACCATAAACTGTAGTTTTACGCATTTTTCTCGAAAATGGCCATAAAGATAAGGATTAAACTTTCAAATTATCTTGTGCTAGTTAGAACCAAACTTTTCTTCGCCATAAATATCTTCATGAAAATACGGTGAATTGAAGTATATGCTATGAAGCCCAAATAGGTTCTTGGTACAACGGTGCGACGACATAAACGAATTTTGTATTTGTGGGGATGAACCCAAGATAAGTAACTATAATAACTATAATAACCCTGGCTAGGTAAGTGGAAAACAACAAAATAAACTTGATTTGGATAAGTGTCGCTTTGTTTAAGCAAATCAAAATAAAATTAACTTTATCTTTAAGTGGGCACAACTCAGGGTGGATTTCTTAGTCACAGATATACATAGTAGGTACGATAGATTTCTGAACAGGTACTTAGGCGGGTACTCACGTAGCTGGCCGTGGAGTATATTATAAATTTACTAGATAGTAATTCTCCAGGATAGGGGCTTATCCAATGAATTGGGACGGGGAAGGAACGTAGTACTGGATGCCCGCGAGGTATTACCTTCGCCAGTATTCTTCGGGTTTGGATCAGCCGGTGATCTAGCTTTTGAGCTCCGACCTGAAACGGTACGTGATGAGTTGGTATCTTGGCAGCGACACCCCCAGAGAGGATGCAAAGACGGCACCGCACCTCCAGGCGATCCACAAAGGGACGCAGCGATGAATGGACGAACTAGATGACGGAAGACCTCTTGGGAAGCGAAATAATCCTGGTAGCTGCTGACGGCGAATACTGGTCCCTCAGGCGGATGTAGCAGAGGCCGCGCAGTTGGTGAATAATTATTCTTTCAATCCAAACAAGGGTGAAATCTTGGAAGAGACGAAAATACTGTTGAGCTGACTTTAGATACGGCAATGCTGGACGGCGGAAAAGAACAAAGGAACTCCGAAACGTGGTACCGGGCCTGTTCTCCCAAATCGCCTACAGGTTGCAGCACACGATGGATTGAACAATTTGTCTCCAAATTCATCAACGAATTCCACTCTCTATCTGGACCGATCAGTGTTTTTAACTTTCCTTGCCTCTACGAAGTAGAAAGGAATGTTATGTAATCGGCTGAAAAGAAAATTTTGAGTTCTCATCAGATCTTTACGTTTCAGACCCTCCTGAGTCCGAAAACCACTTTTTGGGAAAATGGTCTGTGTGTATGTGTGTCTGTGAACAATTTTTAGAAAGAACCACCGTACCAAATCCACTCAAACTTGACATCTCGCCCGCAGGTTACTATGGGAAGCCAAAAAAAGGGTTTGAACCAAATCCACCGAAAGTTAACTATAGTTATCATAGTGATCAAAACACCAAATATTTTTTTTCTCAGAAATGGCTCTAACGATTTTGATTAAATTTTTTATATTGATAGCTCCCAATATGGCAACTATACCATAAAATTCCCGTTTGTGGGAAAATGACGAGAGCAGCACAATAAATTAACAAAATTTTCGACGAAATCGGTTTTAGCGCGGTTTTTAGAGAAAACAGCCGTACCAAATCAGCTGAAACTTGATGTCTAGCCTACAGGTTACCATGCGACGCAAAAATAAGGGTATGGGCAAAATACACCGAAAGTTAACTATAGTTATCATAGTGATAAAGTGATCAAAACACCAAATATTTTTTTTCTCAAAAACGGCTCTAACGATTTTGATTACATTTTTTTATATTGATAGCTCCCAATATGGCAACTATACCATAAAATTCCCGTTTGTGGGAAAATGACGAGAGCAGCACAATAAATTATCAAAATTTTCGACGAAATCGGTTTTAGCGCGGTTTTTAGAGAAAACAACCGTACCAAATCAGCTGAAACTTGATGTTTAGCCTACAGGTTACCATGGGACGCAAAAATAAGGGCATGGGCAAAATACACCGAAATTCAACTATAGTTATCATAGTGATCAAAACACCAAATATTTTTTTTCTCAAAAACGGCTCTAACGATTTTGATTAAATTTTTTATATTGATAGCTCTAAATACGGCAACTATACCATAAAATTCCCATTTGTGGAAAAATGACGAGTGCAGCACAATAAATTATCAAAACTTTCGACGAAATCGAATTTAGCGCGGTTTTTAGAGAAAACAACCGTACCAAATCAGCTGAAACTTGATGTTTAGCCTACAGGTTACCATGGGACGCAAAAATAAGGGCATGGGCAAAATACACCGAAAGTTAACTATAGTTATCATAGTGATCAAAACACCAAATTTTTTCTCAAAAACGGCTCTAACGATTTTGATTAAATTTTTTATATTGATAGCTCTCAATAAGACAACTATACCATAAAATTCCCATCCGTGGGAAAATGACGGGAGCAGCACAATAAATTATCAACATTTTCGACGAAAAGCGTTTTTAGCGCAGTTTTTTCCTTATAAACTCCGCTGGAATTTTTGTAGAATGTTAAAAAAATTGGTATTGTAGTCCAATCCAATACCTAAAGGGTGAGTGTTTAAAAACGCTCATGAGATACATGGGGGTCACTCCAGAAATTCCTGAATTTCAACTACTGCCGTTTTGCTTACTACCAGTTCTAAACGTTTTTACCCAATAACTCTGCAAAAGTAATTACTATCCTTCTTCAATTCCGTGTTTACAGCCTCATTAATTATCTGTGTACCAATTGCTCAATAATGGTCCTGCAATGAGTACGAGCAGCACAATGAAATATGGAACTGTAAGCGCTACCGCTTCCTGCTGCCGTAAAGAGTTGTTTGACCAAGTTCAAATTAACTGAGTGGTAAATCAATTGATTAAGTGGACATGGCCATGTAAAAAGTGAATTGACGTAGAGCTAAGGAAAGTTGTGTGTTGCAACGCACCAGATATTTTTTTCTGAAGAATATTATTTACAGAAAATAACTGTCCCACTTCTTAATTGGAAACAATGGCTGGAACAGAAATTAACATAATTTTCCCGTACGCATTTACTGCCATCTGGCGGAAGACTGGACGCGGGTGGCGCCGAGAACCGCGAAATATGAAAGTGGCGGGACTGCGAATTATTCACGCTACAACGGCTTCAAAGATTTTCATCAAACTCACAGAACGCCAATAAATCGTTCATACCTATATGTTGTTCTCAATAAATGTTCCCCCCGACAGTTAACTTGAACGGGGACAGCAATGAGGAAGGAAACATGCGAATATAATTCCACCGCTGAAGTATGTGTTGTCTGCTGAGGAAGCGGCCCCGCAAAACATTGGAAGTAGATATCAAAACCTCCTTGACAACCCACGTACCGAACCTTGAATCGCCTCTTAGAAGGCGGTTTCACTGAAGGTTTCCTCGTTTCCTGGTCACTTAAAACGCGAATCGATTGGTTCGGTTTTTATTATCGCGGCCGCCAATGTTTTATGCCCAGCGCTTGGCAACTACTCACCGAATAATCCGATCGTCCGTCTGAAAGCCGCTCGGCACTTCTCCTTAACGACGCCGCTCTCTCGGACATTTGCATGCAAATGTTCTTGAAAAGCGTCAGAGCCTTTAGAACTAAGTGATTCCTTCAGTTGGAGAAATTTTCAAGTTCTTTCCCCCTAGAAGGCTGATTTAAGTTGAGCTGCGGAAGATCGTTTTCTCGGGAGATTCCTCCCGATTGGAGGAACGTGATCCGGGAACAAATGAAATTTAACGTGTAGCCGAGAGTTTCGCGGAGATGGAAATAAATCGCCCGGGCTCTGAATCGATAAAACGAACCCTTCGTCGAAATTAAAACGTATTTGATTGGGTAATTTCACCATAGAGGTGGGGGGGGGAGAGTACCGAGTGAACGTACCACTTGAGTGAGTACTCAATTCGAGAACACACGCTGCTTGATTGACTTTTTGCTACCCAAAGCGTTTCAACCGTGTAGAAACAATGCACACTACTTTCCGCAACCCCCTGTAAATTCGACGACCTGCCACATACACGCATTTCTACAAGAATACCCTTTGAGTAACCTGCCTTGGAGGGGTTTGGACTTGCCCCCCCTTGCCGGAGGACCACAGGTCCCTGGTAAGCAAAAGCCCTCCGCGTACCGCCAATGCCCGATCACCGGATGGCGGAAGTGGGCCCTGCAATTCCAGTTTTCCGTCTGCTTAGTAGAGGTGGCCCCAGCCACCCCCCCCCTTCCACTACCCACCCACACCCGCACCAAAACACACCCACACAACCACCCACACCCAATAAGTTACAGTCACACCATACCATTCACACACTAACCTTTTTTTTTTTTTTTTTTGACCCTATGGGCCTATTGTGACGGCCCTTTCTTAGTAGAAGGCGTCGTACACACCCGCCCCCCTTAGGAAGCTGATTATGTCCTTCACCCATTCTGCCATGATTTGGGGTTCAGTGGTCCCCTGACCGAAGTATTCAAAGCGTTTTGCTGCCAAGGCAGGACACTCACACAGGATATGCTCTGCTGTCTCATCCTCCTCACCGCAGAGTCTGCATTCCACAGCCTCTAAGATGCCCATCTTGTTGAGGTGATGTCTGAGTGGGCAGTGCCCGCTGAGGAAGCTTATCAGCACTCTCAGATCTTGTCTAGAGAGTGTCAGCATCGCCTTCGTCCTTTGACAGGAAGGCGTGACAAGCCTTTTCGCCTGTCTTAGTTGTGGCTGGCGATGCCAATGGGCGCCATTTTCCTGTACATCCCATCGAGCAACCAGACGGTTCAGGTGACTTTTCGTCAGACCCACGTGCGGTTAAGGCCCGATGGGTAGGGATTCTGTACCCCTTTTTGCAAGGCAGTCAGCCTTTTCATTGTCCTCATGCCCCCTGTGAGCCGGCACCCAAATGAGGGAGAGCCTGTTACGGGCGCCGAGCTGCTTGAGCGCATGGAGACATTCCCATGCCAGCTTAGACCTAGAACTATAGGCTGCGATGGCCTTTAAGGCGGCCTGGCTGTCTGGGAAAATGTAGATCCGCTTGCCCTTGAGTCCTTTGTTCAGGATCTCTTCTGCGATCTCTTGGGTTTTGCCCATTGTTCGCGGCTGCTTATTCAGTCAGCATGCTGTCCTTATTCACAGCTGGCCGCAGCCCCCCCCCCCCCCCGGGACCCGTCGTACAGAGCTTTCTTAACGCCCGAGGGATCCGGACGGTCCCGAAAATCAACAAATTGGCAAATAAACATAAATCAAAACCAAACTCAATAACTCAACATAACGGCAACAAACTAAATAAATTAACCATGGCTGTATCCATGTACCATAAGATGTATCGGCAGCCATATTTTATTCATTACGGGAAAATATTGTTGCCAGCAATTTGACGCGGGTTATGGGACCCCTAACAGGTGCCCGAGCGCGTCGCAACCCTTCACCACGACCTGGGTACACCAAACATACAACTACCCAAAGATAGCTAATGCAGGAGCCTAAATAACACGATGATCGACCACAATAACGCACCAATCCCGCACAGCCGCGACATGGGACGGCAAATTAATGCCGCGTGACAAATTGGTTATCGTAGTGAACGAAATTTCGATCAGATTCTCTGTATCGAACTTTCCAAATAACACAACAGCAACACTAAATTATCATCCGTGCTAAAAATGGATTTTGGAGCAGTTTTTCCTTCATAAATACTATGCTCAAGGTACTAGCATTCTTAGAAAAATCAGGGCGGTCGTCCGATAAAGCACCTATACGAGGAGAGTTTAACAACCCTCGTGAGATAATAAGGAGCAACTCTAAAAATTCCTGAATTCCAACCACCGCCGTTTCACTACCGTTTCTCAAAGTTCTTACCCGATAACTCCTAAACAGTTAACAAAATCATGAATTCCCTGCGCACTGATTGCTCAATTTTGGTTGAGGCCCGACTCCTCAATAAATTCTAGAACTTCAAGCGCGACATTTTACAACGTAAAAAGGTTGTCTCGACGTGGTAAATGTTACTACGCAGGCTAAATACCAATTCGAACCTATCGGGATACCTAACGACATTCGACACTTCTCTTCCTGAATGTTCCCGCGCTGTATGCGCAAAACCTCAGTTGAGACACAGGATGGAAAGATATTCTTCTCCGCAACGCGCAGTGAAACAGCCGATACTGAGCTGAAGTTTGGTATTTCATTCAAAGAAGGTTGCGATCAAGTTGAGATGAGCTCCTAAGAACGGTTGGAGGGGGTGGGGTGGGGGTATTCAGAATACTGTGACAACTATTACATCACGGAAGACTTTGCCGTTCGATTCAGCGGGCCTTACGCTCGGGCGACTTCCAAAAGGTAACGAGCTCCTTCTCGTCGTCATTTCACCTCCATTTTCCAACCAGAACTCTAAATTCAGGGGGGTTTTCGAAGCAGAGAATTCTTTGTTGAGAGACTCGTGCGCTAAAAACCAGTTCACGGCTCGTGCTCCCATTCAGTCGAAATCCGCTGACGAGAAGTATAAAGATCCAGCAGTTTTCTTCCTTTTTAATTTCCTCGGCTCTCGCGTTTTTCAGTGTAGCAAAATTGACGCTTTACTGGAGAACGCCCGAAGCTTGGAGGATCATTATGTAACTGACGAATACACTAGTATATCAAATTAGCGGCGACGGCTACTTCTCAAACCCTCAGGTCAACCTATGATCGAAAGGCTGGCTGTGACGTACAACGGAAACAGAAGAACATGTACTCTATGTGTATGCACCAGTGTGACCGTGTTTTGTGGCTTTCTAGCACCTACGAAGGAAGCCCTCGCGTCGTCACAAATATATCCGTCTGACAGTTGCCTTTCCACTGTTCCACGGACCTTCAAACACCCGTGGAGACGTGATACGTTGGGCATCTTCCAACGCCCACCTCTCAAGGCATACCAGAGATCCAGGGAAACATGGCGAATCGCACGGGCTGCCAGACTCCCGCAGGTTCTTGGTGAGAGGATGCCCTCTGGCAGAGCGAAGGAGGATGGATTTGTGCCGGTCTGGTTCGCTACGTGCAAGAAAGTAGGCTCCCAAAGCCGTTTGGCCATGAAGTCGCTTTCCTTGAGCGCTAAGAGCGTTGTCTGCTGGGCCTAAATTACGCCACAATTCAGACTTTTATACATTTTTCTCGACTCATCACCCTCACAAGCTGCCTTCAACTAGTCAATACCTCCGCAGTGTTTCTCTGACAGTCAGAAAAGCGAAGATAACAACCAAAACGTGCCGAAAATCGCGTTCACTCGAAACATTTCGCGTTTCCCACTGTAAATACCATTTCGAATTTAAACAACCTGACCTATGCTCACATTTTCACGTCACAACTATTCCTATTACCGCCAAAATACAACAGAACATGAAATTTGGATTAAATGGTCCCTCAACTTGAATTGCCGACGATTTTAATCAAACTAACGGGGTTCCTACGGTATGTTATCTATTCACCTTTCCGAAGAAATGTGACGAGTGAAGATGCGCTGCGCAACATCGAAGTTGAGAAGAGTGCTTAGCTTATATTCAGTCGAGCATAATACTTTTCTTGTCATCTGGAATGGAGAAAGTGATTAAGGAGATTACTTTACCTAAAGGACGATTTCATGAAATACGAGACACTCGAGTTTAAGACGCATCGCTGAACTTTTGTGAAGGTCAGTATAATGGCGTAAATATACTGCGAAACTCGGCGGAGTAAACGTTCTGATCTCAAAAGAGACTACAACAGATGGGACACACACAGTACGAGGGGATGGACGGCTCTCTCGCTCTACTCCGACGACTTTTTTTTCTTCTCTTTCGCCCCTTCACGTTTCGGGGGTCCCTCAATTTTAAAGGGGATTCGACGTTTGCCCCTCGAAAGTGAACCGACACTCATGTTTATGGATGATTTAATCTTTTTCCAATGCAAGACCCGGGGAGAGTCTCTTTCCATTACAAAGTGCCCTAGTGACTCGCGTCACAAGGATCTTCACAGTTTCTATCACACCTGCGATACGGGGTTGGCAATCCCGCTGTGCCATTCTCCTGTTTGGAACGTCACGTTCAGGAGGGGTAGGTTTCAAGTAACAATTAAAGTCGCGAGAGCGCTCACTCAGAAGTTACTGCTTCCCCCCTAACCAGTCGGAGAAGCAGTTTTTCACTCCAATTCTATTCATTTGGGAGAGTGCGGAGGATGTAACGCTCTGGTACACTCAACTAGGGCCCCATCACTCTAATAATTATTTCTAAGCACAAAATGGGAGCTGAGTCGTAGGTACAAAACCTTAAAGCAGCAATGTAATACGTCCAGAGCACAACTGAATCGTTTTGAGTGTAGTAAGGAGTTCAAAAGATCGTAAATGTTTAACTTGAGCTGAACTGAATTGATCTGATTAACGTGTTGGGAGGAGAACAGAAACGGGCATATTCAGCACGTGATACCAAGAGAACGAGGGAATCGTGAAATCCCCGTAAGACATTAATTTCAACAATAAAGTCCCGATTGGTTTGACAGTGTGTCGCGCCGACACCAATTTACCGCCTAACGTTATTAATAACGAACAAATTGAAAAGAAATATCAGGTGCGTCGCAACACACAACTTTCCTTAGCTCCATGTCAATTCACTTTTTACATGGCCATTTACCACTCAGTTCATTTGAACTTGGTCAAACAACGCTTTACGGCAGCAGGAAGCGGTAGCGCTTACAGTTCCATATTTCATTGTGCTGCTCGTACTCATTATAGGACCATTATTGAGCAATCGGTACACAGAAAATTAATGAGGCTGTAAACACGAATTTTTTGCAGAAGGATAATAATCACTTTTGCAGAGTTATTGGGTAATAACTGTTAGAACTGGTGGTAAGCGAAACGGCGGTAGTTGAAATTCAGGAATTTCTGAAGTGAGCCCCATGTACCTCATGAGCGTTTTTAAACACTCACACTTTAGGTATTGGATCGGACTACAATACCAATTTTCTTTAACTTTCTACTAACATCCCAGCGGAGTTTAAAAGGAAAAAACTGCGCTAAAAACGCTTTTCGTCGAAAATTTTGATTATGTATTGTGCTGCTCTCGTCATTTTCCCATGAATGGGAATTTTATGGTGTGATTGCCATATTGGGAGCTATCAGTATAAAAAATTTAATCAAAATCGTTAGAGCCGTTTAGGAGAAAAAAATTTTGTGTTTTGATCACTAGATGACTATAGTAAACTTTCGGTGGATTTTGCCCCATTTTTGACCCTTATTTTGGCGTCCCATGGTAACCTGCGGGCTAGATATCAAGTTTGAGGGGATTTGGTACGGTCGTTTTCTCTAAAAACCACTCTAAAATCGATTACGTCGAAAGTTTTGGTAATTTATTGTGCTGCTCTCGTCATTTTCCCATTAATGGGAATTTTATGGTATAGTTGCCATATTGGGAGCTATCAATATAAAAAATTTAATCAAAATCGTTAGAGCCGTTTTCGAGAAAAAAAATATTTGGTGTTTTGATCACTATGATAACTATAGTTAACTTTCGGTGGATTTTGCCCCATTTTTGACCCTTATTTTGGCGTCCCATGGTAACCTGCGGGCTAGATATCAAGTTTGAGGGGATTTGGTACGGTCGTTTTCTCTAAAAACCACTCTAAAATCGATTACGTCGAAAGTTTTGGTAATTTATTGTGCTGCTCTCGTCATTTTCCCATAAATGGGAATTTTATGGTATAGTTGCAATATTGGGAGCTATCAATATAAGAAATTTAATCAAAATCGTTAGAGCCGTTTTCGAGAAAAAAAATAATTGGTGTTTTGATCACTATGATAACTATAGTTAAATTTCGGTGGATTTTGCCCCATTTTTGACCCTTATTTTGGCGTCCCATGGTAACCTGCGGGCTAGATATCAAGTTTGAGGGGATTTGGTACGGTCGTTTTCTCTAAAAACCACTCTAAAATCGAGTACGTCGAAAGTTTTGGTAATTTATTGTGCTGCTCTCGTCATTTTCCCATTAATGGGAATTTTATGGTATAGTTGCCATATTGGGAGCTATCAATATAAAAAGTTTAATCAAAATCGTTAGAGCCGTTTTCGAGAAAAAAAAATTTGGTGTTTTGATCACTATGATAACTATAGTTAACATTCGGTGGATTTTGTTCATACCATTATTTTGGCGTCCCATGATGACCTGCGGGCGAGACATGAAGTTTGAGCTGATTTGGTTCGGTGGTTTTCTCTAAAAATCGTTCACAGACACACATACACACAGACCATTTTCCCCAAACATGTATGTTCCGATATGTGGGGTGTGTGGAGGCAGTGCTGGCCTCTCGGCCCTAACCTGCCTCCGCCCCATCAGGCAAAAAGAGGGTATTGGGACAGGAACTACCTGCAGCGAACCTTTGACCACGAGATGGGATTCCTTGTCAAAGGAACGTGACACGTATGAGTTCTTCTCCAACATCTGTAAACGTTTTGAGAGAAGGTTGAGCCAGTTCCTCACGGGACAAAGACTCTCCATCACACTGTACTGCTCCACTGTAGTTTCTACAAGAGTGATCGACGGTTTTTTGGAGAGACGACAAACCTAGCAGCATTGTCTACATGCAGCATGGGCAACAAAGCGAGCCTATAACGGTTTCGCCCAATTCGCGAAGAAGATGATTGCAAAGAAAAGTGGCCACAATTGTTCTGCTCCTTTGAAACATGCCACCCAAGAAAATAGTTAGATCAGGTGGGAAACCAGATTAAGAACTCGTCCCAAATGGTACGGGATTCCTCGGCTGGACAGACCTCCGCGCGGCATAACATGGACAACAGCTCCCCACCGGGACATTGGCGAACGACCAAATACCTGCCGTACATCAGCTGCGGTGGAGACCGGCCTGTGCCGGTTGCTTGAACCAAAACATCCATGGCAGATGACTGGTACAACCCTCGTCCATTTGATAAGGAAACAGACCCGTTTTCCAACTGATGAACTTATTTCCCAGCGTGTAAAACTGGAGTACAATAAACACGAAAAATTGAGTGTGGATTGGCTGAGGAAAGTTGTGTGATGCTCCGGGTTTGTTTTTTCAGTCGGTACGTCACGATACGATGTAGCATTCTTACGAGGTAGGGCCAAGGAAAGTTGAAAAAAAAAAATTGTTCACGACACGAAATTAGACGTTGCGAGTTATAAGAACCAGACGAAGAATTCCTTGAGTAAAGTTGTGTGATTGCAAGACGTCGTGAGAGAGCGAACCCTCAGTTAATTGCAATTCATTTAGAACGTACTGGAGGAGGGAGGACGAGGACGCGGAGGCAAAGCGAAACCAGTCGACGGGTTTGGAGGAATCGCGTGGCGATGCCGTCAAGAAATTGACGGGCGAAGGTGTTGGAAGTCGAGAGGAGAAGACGAAGTATTAGGCAGAATAATATCTGAGGGAAAACGGAGGGACGGGAGGTATAACAAGAAAAAGAAGGTGGTGGTAATGGAGGAAGAAGACGAGGGAAGAGGTTGGATGAGGGAAGAGAGCGGCGGCGCTTCGGATTATTAGTATAATGAAAGAGCGGGCGGCGGCTGTGGTCAAAAGAGAACGTGCTGGAGGCGACTTTCCCTCGCCAGGCGGCCAATCTGCCGGGGCCAACGCCACGGGCTGCAAGCCCAGCAATACCAGGGCCTTCCATCCCACAACGCTTCGAACGCCCTGCAGAGTTCTTGAGACGTCTTCTGCAGGAGACAACTAACGCCAGAATCACAACCTGTCAGAGCTTCAGCAGGATGTTTCAGTGTTTAAGGCGAAGGTATTGAATTTCAGGAGCAACTCGTCCAACTAGTCCTGGAATGACTGTTCACCTACGGACTTGACAAAATGTCACTCAACATCCACCCCACGACTCTCTACCTCATTGTTTACAGCAGAATACAGTAAGAATATCTACAATGTAAATGGCCTTTTTTAGCGGTTCCTAAATGCTACTCCAATCATCGCTTATATTTTTAGGCCGCTATTTGACGCGACTTTTCACCATAACGCAAAGGGTGAGGAAAGTATTGTGATAGTCACACAGTGTTCGGGTTTTGACGTTTTCGGCCCTCCCGAATCGAAATAAGTTAAGAAACATGATCTGGGTGGGTGAGTGTCCAAAGTCAGATGTTCGTCCGAACGACTGCACAGATTGAACTCGTTACTTTCCTTGGCTCTACGAAGTTGAAAGGAAAGTTATGTAATCGGCTGAAAAAATATTTTTGAGTTTTCTTCAGATCTTTACGTTTCAGACCCTCCTGAGTCCGAAAAACACTATTTGGGAAAATGGTCTGTGGGTCTGTGTGTGTATGTGTGTCTGTGAACGATTTTTAGAGAAAACGACCGTATCAAATCCACTCAAACATGATATCTAGCCTACAGGTTACCATGGGACGCCAAAATAAGGGTATGAACAAAATCCACAGAAAGTTAACTATAGTTATCATAGTGATCGAAACACCAAATTTTTTTTTTCTTAAAAACGGCTCTAAGGATTTTGATACATTTTTTATATTCGTAGCTCTTAATATGGCAATTATACCATAAAATTCCCATTCATGGGAAAATGACGAGGGCAGCGCAATAAATTACCAAAACTTTCGAGGAAATCGAATTTAGCGCGGTTTTTAGAGAAAACAACCGTACCAAATCAGCTGAAACTTGATGTGTAGCTTACAGGTTACCATGGGACGCAAAAATAAGGGTATGGGCAAAATCCACCGAAAGTTAACTATAGTTATCATAGTGATTAAAACACCAAATTTTTTTTCTCAAAAACGGCTCTAACGATTTTGACTAAATTTTTTATATAGATAGGTATCACAAAGACAATTATACCATAAAATTCCCATTCGTGGGAAAATGACGAGAGCAGCCCAATAAATTATCAAAATTTTCGACGAAAAGCGTTTTTAGCGCAGTTTTTCCTTCCGTGCTCAATAATGGTCCTGCAATGAGTACGAGCAGCACAATAAATTCCGGAACTGTAAGCGCTACCGCTTCCTGCTGCCGTAAAGCGTTGTTTGACGAAGTCCAAATTAACTGAGTGATAAATGAATTGAGTAAGTAGAAATAGCCATGTACAAAGTGAATTGTTGTAGAGCTAAGGAAAGTTGTGTGTTGCAACTGTTACGGGGGGGGATTTATACCGTAGCGATATCGCACTAAGAGAGGCGGGAAGTTAGTACGATATCAAGCTGAATGCAATTGGAACAGAGTTTTATTCTCAATTACATTCGGAGTTTTACCACCACAGACAGGGGAACTGAGTGGGAGCGAACGCGTGCGCGGGCAACACGGCGACGAGGGAACCGGCTCGGATTCAACTGACTCCTGCGAAGTCTCGAGCGAATCGGGGCATTTGAGGTGCCCAGTCAGCATAAATGCCCCGGACGAGCCTCCGCTGAATCGAAGGGTTTGGTTCGTCCCGTAACACCACTCCGCCCTTGATGAAGTGCCTGTCCTCAGGTACTTATGAACACTGCAGTTCAGGGCGTTGCTGTCCACCCAACAAAGGGGAACCTAATCTTGAGCATAGCGAGAGAGAGATGATTTTGATTAAAGTTCCAAAAGGTGTCCCTGTTTGTGGTGGGAGTATTGAACAAATGCAAATAAACAGTCACCTCACAATGTCTCTGACGTAAACATCTTGGGATGTGTGGATCGGGTGTGTGAGTCGAATATGTGGATCGTACGTCTTCGTCCCACGCAGCTGCGACATCCGTGGTTCAGAGAATCGGTCCGTCTCTTGGCAAAAGACGACTCTCTGGGTGAGGGAGTCGTAGTTTCT
The DNA here is from genome assembly GCA_020466155.1 of Pachypeltis micranthus. NCBI lineage: Eukaryota > Metazoa > Arthropoda > Insecta > Hemiptera > Miridae > Pachypeltis > Pachypeltis micranthus. Next base: position 76,135,048 of record CM035768.1, on the reverse strand, counting down.
CCTCCTCAGAGGACACCTGCCCTCAGGTGTTCCAGAAGGGGTAGCGCAGAGCGCAGATGCTGGGTCTACCGTGCAGTGGTTGGTTGCACTTTTGGGAACAATTGCGGTGTCCTGGCTCATGGGGTGTAGTAGGGTGTGATGCCTGTGTTTACAGCATTCACACGTGTACGTGGAGTGGCAGCTCTTCAGCGTGTGTGAGGCTGCCAGACAATTTGTACACAGATTGTGCTCTTCCACGTAGATTCTTCGAGCCTCCTGGCTGGAGTTGAGGAAACGTGGGCACTTCTTTACCCCATGATGCTTGCCGCAGATAGGGCAGGGATGTGGCTCTGGCGATGTGGGCTCGTATTGACCAGTCCATTTTGGAGGCTCGTGGTTTCCCCGGACTCGTTGTTTGCGAGGTCGTTTGGGGACAGACACGCGGGAAGATGTCGCTGTTGATGCATCCGTAGGTTCATCCTTCTTCGCTGCTAGATAAGCATTGACCTTATCTATGTATATGTGTCCGAGATGCTGGTAGACCAGAAGCTCCTTCACATCTGTGCCGCCTTCCTCCATGCAGCCGTCGTCGATTGAAGACAAAGCTGTGTTCAACTGTTCGTCAAGAACGGACAACGTTCGAACATAATGACGGGCGAGAGAGTAGGTCACAGCAGAAGGGCAAAAAAATTGAAGGTGGGGGATCAAAAATTCCCATCGCATTAGAAGAACCTTCAAGTTTTTGCGGGAATAGAATCTCAAACTAATGCAGGGGAAGTTCGACTACTAGTTGGGCGCCAATGTTACGGGGGGGGATTTATACCGTAGCGATATCGCACTAAGAGAGGCGGGAAGTTAGTACGATATCAAGCTGAATGCAATTGGAACAGAGTTTTATTCTCAATTACATTCGTAGTTTTACCACCACAGACAGGGGAACTGAGTGGGAGCGAACGCGTGCGCGGGCAACACGGCGACGAGGGAACCGGCTCGGATTCAACTGACTCCTGCTAAGTCTCGAGCGAATCGGGGCATTTGAGGTGCCCAGTCAGCATAAATGCCCCGGACGAGCCTCCGCTGAATCGAAGGGTTTGGTTCGTCCCGTAACACAACGCACCAGATATTTTAGACTCAGTAGGCCTCAAAACGTAAAGATCTGAAGAAAACCCAAATTTTTTTTTGACACCTCACTCTAGCGGAAAGTAAAAAGCGAAAATCGCCGGTATATCGCCGATCATCGATTGTTCGAAGAGCTATAGCATTTTCACGTCAAATTGGAGGATGACAGAAATACATGATTTAATTCTAGGAAAGCAATAACGACAAATTAGCGAGTGAAACGTAACATTCAACAAGTAAGAATGAACATAATGAACACATTTTTCAACGAAAGTCTCCCTGCAGCAGCGGCTGTCAGGTCTATCATCATTCTCATAACATAATTTGTGCAGTCCGATATGGTGACAGTTGCAACGCTTCGGGTTATCGTGTCACACAGGTCGTAGTTTGTTTGGGGCTCACTGAGAATTTGTCCCGCTGACAACTTGATTTGTGAAAAGCAGTGCTCCACTGGATTCAAGTTGGGTGAATAGGGGGCCAGATATTTCACGTTAAACCACAATTCGATCATCTTACTAACTTTTCCAGCTCGGTGAATCGCTGCGTTATCCATTATCAGATACGTGATAGTTGGGTTCGCCACTTTTTCGTGCAGCTCTGCGATAAATGCCTTAAACGTCACCATTGCAGTTGCCTCGAGTGTTTACGGCTAGGACGAGGGAAACATCTTCCTCTTACCGTGGGTACTGTGTAAATAGCACGTGTATTCTTCCTGGATCTCGCATGACATCTTCGAAGGTGCAAATTAAAACCAGATTCGTCAATGAATACCATATTTTCACGGTTTTCTGGCGCCCATGTTCTGAATTCCGCTGCGTAATTTTGTCTTCTCTCTATCGTTTCTACAGAATTCATCCGATTCAGCTCTTTGTTAGCTGATTTCAAGGTTATTTTTAAAAGATGCAAACCTTTCTCAACGGTACTCACGGCCAAGTCAATGTTTTTCTCGAAAAGAACACGTTTTATCTCCTTCAGAGTCATGTCAGGATTTTCTTCCACTCTGCAGCTTTTCACGCCGTTTTCCTCCTCTGCTTCGGCAAACAAGCTCATTTTCGTTGTCCTTATACTTTTTCAACAACATGTAAGTCGTACTCTCTTTGATGCCGATTATAGAAGCCGCATGTTTAGTAGTATGTCCTTCTTCGTACATTCTAAGAAACATTTTTCTTTGTTCTATAGTGTACCTACCGTATTGTCCTCCACGTCGTCGGGTGGAAGGAATCCCTTAATTTTCAGCATCTTCGTCACTCACTACTTCTTACCGCATGGTTCGATCGGTGTACGAAACGCGGTCTCATTCCTTCGTCGTCCGAACTCATGTCACAAAAATAACGCAAGTCGTAACTAACTGCGGCAATTAGATACTTTAGAATGAGGCGAATCAACGGGCACTTTCAAAAGATAGGCATCTTGAAGGAATGTCTTCGTCATGTTGTGTTGCACGGAGTAGGTTTTGTCAGAATCACCGGGTGTTTTTCGCCTTCTACGCGGGCTAGCACTGCGGCGTTTAAAACTAATGTGAAACGAACCATTTCCGTCAACCTCCAATTTGAGTGAAAATGCTATATATGTAGATCCCGCAAATCGAACTACAGACACACACACACACACACATTCACACGGACCACTCGCCGAAATTAGGTTTTTACTTTCCGCTACCCGAAGGGAAGGAAAGTATAGTAATCGGCCCAAAAAAAAAAATTTGGGTTTTCTTCAGATCTTTACGTTTTGAGGCCTACTGAGTCTAAAAAACCTAATTTCGGCGCGTGGTCCGTGTGAATGTGTGTGTGTGTGTGTGTGTGTGTCTGTAGTTCGATTTGCGGGAGAACGGCTGATCCGATTGATCTGGTTCTTTTTTTGTTTTGTTTGTTATTTTTTGTAGACTCCAAAATAAGGTTATGGACGATTTCAGCCGATGAGAAGGGGGGGAGGGACGAAAATGTACCAAAAACTAGGGTTTTTCGCATTTTTCTCGAAAACGGCTCTAACGATTTTGATTAAACTTTCAAATTATCTTCTACCAAACAATACCTAACTTTTCTTCTCCATACATATCTCCATGAAAATACGGTGAACGGAGATATAGGCCCATGAAGCAAAAATAGGTTTTTTATGCTTTTTGGTAAAACGGCTCCAGCGATTTTCACTAAACTAACAGGATGTGTTTAAATATTTAATACCTACAAATTGTTCTCAATAAATGTACTTCTAACAGTCCATTGAACAGAGATAAAAATCAAAATGTGTGAAAATAACGTTTTTTCGAACATTTCCATAAATTCCAGGGTAACTTCTTCACCAGATGTGATAAATCCTAATGGAGTGTCTTCAAGTCACCCATAGCCACATTTCGTTCTCTATAATTATTTCTGTATATATATGTTGAACGGAGATATAAGCCAAATTAACTCAGAAAAGGAGATTTGTCGAATATTAATTTATCGGTATTCCAATTTTCTCAAAAACGGCTCCAACGATTTCGATCAAACTTATGGAGTACTCTCAGCTAACTGTTCTGTACATTTAGTTCTCCATAAATGTTTCTGTAAAAATGCGTTGAACGAAGATATAGCACCCGCATATATGTAGCTGGTGTTCGAACTTAAAGGGGTGGCGGAAAGTTGTGTGTTGCTACGCACCAGATATTTTTAGACTCAGTAGGCCTCAAAACGTAAAGATCTGAAGAAAACCCAATTTTTTTTCTTTTTTACCCGATTACTATACTTTCCTTCCCTTCGAGTAGCGGAAAGTAAATACTAGGGTTTTTCGCGTTTTTCTCGAAATCGGCTTTAACGATTATGAATGAACATTCAACTTATCTTTTACTAGTCAATACCTAACATTCCTTCTCTATAAATATGAAAATACGGTGAACTATAGACACACACAGAATAGAGTTTTTACGCTTTTCGGCAAAACGGTATTAACGGTTTTCATCAAATTCAAAATGTTTTTATATAATCAATACCTATATATTGTTCTCAATAAATGTTCCCTGACAGTCCATAGAACCGAGATCAAAATGAAAATGCGTCGAAAATAATGATTTTTTGAACATTTTCATAACTTCCAAAGTAACCACCTCACTGTCTTCAGTCAAACTCACAGAGTGTTCAGCAACCTATACCCACATGTATGTGTCGAACGGAAATATAAGCCATGACACCTTGGAAAACGATATTTCTCGAATAACATTTTATCGGTTTCGCGGTTTCTCAATTTTGGTTTATTATTCATTCTGAATAATAACCCTATGTTTTCAGCCACGAAAAAGTTTTTACAACCCCCCCTCAAAATTTGATAGTTTACGTTTCAAGACATGGAGATTCCAAATTTGCAATGTCCGTCCGCCGTCTGGGCCGTTTTGCGCTTTGTGGATCTAAAAAATTCGTTCTTTCGCACAAAAATCCCATTTGGTATTTAGTTGTGCCCGCCATCTCGGCAATCCCATTGGACGAAGCCCATGATTGTTATGGGCAAAAAACGGTTAAAAAAAGTAACGAAACGCAGTACAACGCGGGAAATACAGCGGAAGTCAACGTTTCGTCGTTTGTACTCCCTCCCTCCCCGCCCGTCTCATTAAAAAACCACCCCCGCTCGCTCGCCTCCCAACGACGCCGCCACTCAATTCCCCTTTCGACTCACAACGGGTTCGCTTGAAGCGCCCCCGTTCCAATTTCTGCGACCTGACGGGGCAAAATCATCAGACGTTTTGTTTCTGTAGTTCCATTGTAGTCAGGTCGTATGGTTTACTAGTATTCGATGCTGAATCGAATGGGATGGGGGAGCGGTAACAATTGGTCAAGCTGTTCATGAGAATGAAAATAATAATTTGCAGGGTTTTTTTTCTCAACTGACTAGCACGTATATTTTGATCTCCGTAAATGTTCCTGTAGAAATGAGTTGAACGAAGGTATAACGCCCGTTTATGTAGCAGGTGGAACGTTGTGTGTTGGCTACGCACAAGATATTTTCTACTTTCATTGCCCCAACGGATTCAGAAGGAAAGTTAACGTAACTGCCTGTTTTTTTCTTCTTCTTCAGATATAACGGTTTTCACGGCTCTTGGTGCTTATGATTCCGGAAATGGCTGTGTGTGTGTGACCACGATGGAAAAAAACATTTACCCCGTAGATCAGCACTGACAACCAGAATGTGGGTGTGAGGGAAACCGCTTCAAAACTAAATATTTTGTTTTTCAAAACCAGTACTAATTACAGTTGCAAAATATACGACAAAACGATTAAATATTCGTTCGTTGAAAAACGACTAGGGCAGCGCAATAAATTGTCAAAAACACCGACGAAAACCGAATTTAGTGCTGTTATTCCTTTATACATCTCACTTACATGATGTCGTTCTTTAAAAAAAAAAAAGAATTACGCTCTAGTGAGCTACTTATACAATTGGAGTTCAATACGGGCACCAGATAATCAGGAGCAACACAGAAATACTCGGAATTCATACTAACGGCTAAGGAGCGTGTAAATAAGCGTTCCGCAATAATCAGAAAGGTGACTTAGCGATTCCACAAAACTCCACACTAATTACCCGCGTATATTTTCTATTTTTTATCAAATACCGTTTCATATTATCTCGCCGCAGCTCCGCGTCTTGAGACGTTCATCGGGAACAACGTATTTCTAGAAGAGTCGGTTTAAAGCGCGCAAATGGTGACATCAACACACCGGAAATGTTTTGGGTAACGTCCTTCCTTTTTATGCGTTTTGCGCCCATTCCGTTTTCACTTTCTTCAAATTGATTAGGTGAATATACGCCCGTAGGAAGAAGGAACGAAGAGCACATAAAATACGGCAGTCGTTGGGGGCGCAGGGAGATTGATTTGAAACATAAAAGGCCGCACGGTTTGCTTCAGAGCCTTGGCACAGCTAAAGAAGAGATACATTCAGCTACGAGTCATATTTTTATGTTTCGTATCAATTTTTCCAGCGTCTCCTTCAATTCACTCCCTCGCGGAGAAATAATATCGCGCGTATGCCTTCGGTCAATTAACGTGTCACTCGTCGAGTTTACCTTTTTCTTTTCAATTGACTTCAATGAGGTGCTTGTTTTCGTGAGCTCAGGACTCCAATAAATCGACGAAATGAATCCAAAGGCGTCAAATGGAAATCTCAAGAGACCGGCAGAGATAGATTTGAGTGAGACGACGAGGTCGTGAGGTAAGTGCTTTACTGGAACCAACTTTTGACCTTATCAATATCCAGTCGTTCCAGTTCAGCGGACGACAAATCTTCAATCGGCTCTCAGTAGATTCCCCCTTCAGTCACGGCGTTCTGCCATCCTTGAAAACCCCCAAGTTACGCCACTCTCTCACAATCCGCTACGTGCACGTTAACTTTTCCCGGATGCAATGACGTTTTCTTGCCCCGCGTATTTCGCCATTTAAAACCCTTCAAACAAAGTCGGTTTTCTAAAGGCGGCTGTTGAATAGAATTCCGGATAATAACTTTTGATGGGGAAGAGGAGGATTCTGGAGCTCTAAGCAAACTCCTGACATCTCTTTCGGCGAGCGAAGAGGAGAAAACCACCCCTTAATGAAGAGTTAAATGAAGATCCTCTCTAAAGCATTGATATCCCCCGACCCTCACCAGTAAAACACAGCCCTCAATTTCGTCCCACCGCCCAACTTCAACGTTGTTATTTGTGCGTATACTTGAAATACTCATTCTACTCTCCTTAACCCTACGCTGTAGGAAGGAACGTTATGTAACCGGTTGTAAAGAAAAAGGTTTCTTCAGATCTTGACGTTTAAAAGCATCGTGAAACTGAATAAATGCCACAGGAATCGGCGTGTGCGCCGGGGAACAGGATTTCAGGACAACGGCTAAACCGAATCAGTTTGAATTTGGTGATGAGTCTCCACACCAATATGGGATACTCAAATAAAGTTACGAGCAAAACCAATTTGACCATACACTTATCAAAACACCTTTTTTAACAGCAATTTATATTGAATTTTTTGTACAGGCAGCTGTACGATTGGACAACACCATCCACGACTGATTAAAAACACGAAAGCAGCACGATAATTTATCAAAAATAACGGGTGCAAGATTGGAGGGTCCTTTGAGGATCTTGGTACGTGAAGGACTGACTTGGAGCGGCTTCAGGAAAAAGCACAGCGTAGCCTTCAATTCAACGTATGCGTGTAAAAATGAGTAATATTGTGACAAAACCGAGTATGGCTCTTCCGACAGACGGGCTTAGGCCATTGCCGCGCCACGTACGTCTCTTTTTGTACCAATTGTTTTTGCGAAAACTAATGCATGTTTCAAGAATTCATTCAGGAAGAACGAGCGCGATGGTTAGGACCCAAGGAGGAACCTACCCAGGGGAGTAGATTCTTCGAAAAGGTGGAACCAGAGGACAGAAAGCAGCTCATGGGCGTAGAGTGGTGTGAGATTTCTCCTGCTGTTCGTGTCCAGTTGACACACCACTGTCCACCACACAGGAACGCGTTATGTACGTTTAAGGGCACCAACATGCACGACCTGAATGAGTTGGAGGTCGTACCAGGACGGCATGTTTCAGCCACTCAACCGCGCAAAAGTTCCAGCCGAATTCCCGATTCACCGTCATGTGAATAAACATGTTTTTCGGTTGGTTGGAGTTTTGTTTGGTGCTTTGGAGCTTTGAGATTCAACGATCGCATCAAAATGAATGATAAATTTAGAACAGAGCTTCGACGAAAATTGGCTTTCTGTTGAGTGATAATGTTACGAAATAAAAACCGAATATTCGTTCCGTGTTACGAAATTTTCCCGGTTATGAGATAATTGTCCCAGTTACGCTCCCATTATGCGAATAAAACTAAACTTAGGGCCAATTCCACATTTAATTGAGTTCGCGAATCAGTCGTTTGGCTTCGATTAAAGTCCGAAGAAAGCGGAACGTATGACCGCTCGACTGCTAATTTCACTACGGTGCGTTTCGTTCAGTTAGGCGACATTTCGTTGCCACGAGACGAAGTATTTGCTGCTTTCCAAAATCCGAGTGAATTCGACGCGTGGCAAATACGAGCGCTGCATATTCGTTCAACGAGTTTCCACGGAAACGTAAACAGGCCGCGTATCATTCGTATACTATCTCTCTCCAGTCTGATAAACAGCCTAGACTAGACTGCCTTTGGCCAAGCACATCCCGCCAATAGGCAGCCCTGCACTTGTCCTGCAAGGCTCTTGGTGGTCCCTACGTAGGGCCCAGGTCCCACTGGGAGAAGCGCAGATCCTTTCCTCGGCCTTCTCGTTCCTTTCTATTCCTGTGTGACCTGGCACCCAACACAGTGTTGATGTGTTTTTCTATGCCAAGGTCTTCAGGCCAGTCAGGCATTCCCTAACCAACCCCGATGTGACAGTACAGGAAGCCAGGGCCTTACTTGCAGCCTGTCTGTTCGACATAATGTATATTCTTTTCCGCTTCAGGACCCAACGCAGGAGGTGCTGCACGCACACTGTCACAGTTAAAAGCTCTGCTTGGCAGGCTGTCGCCAGTGCACCTAATGGTATCCCTATTCGGATCTCTGGCCCATAAACGCCTGCACCTGTTAGGCCACCCCTCACTGATCTCATACCATAGCCCCAGCCTCAAGAGAGGGGCCACCCCCTTCTTTCCAACCTAACAAGACCCAATTCCAGCATACAAGCCGCCTGTAGGTAGGCAGCTCTCTCTACATGTAAGTGGAGGGGTGCAACCCCCCAGCAGGACCTCTAGCGCAGCTGTGGGGGCTGTTTGCATACAACCCGTCATATCTACCCAGCCCTGCGCTGCAGTTTACTCAGTCTTCTCCTGGCCTACCAAACCAGGGCGCCAGTGACCACAGGCCTAAAGATTCCCCTGTACATCCACAGTCTCCATGTCTTGCCAGCCAATTTCTGGATGCCCTCCGCACCTGTGTGACCCACGTGAACCTTCTGTCTAGGAAGACTCCCACATATTTCACTTCCTGCCGGATCGACACCACCTTCCCCCGGAGCCAGGCTGGTTTTGTCTGAATTGACATATAACCCCTGCCTGCTACACCATCTTTGCTCAGTGTTCGTGGCGAACTGCAACCACTCGCCAATCAGACTCGCGAATTTTCCTCTAATAATTACAAATTGTTTGCAACAATTACAGAGTTTTACGCTTAAATCTTTCTGTAACGACAACCTCTCCAATAAATTGTGCTGGTAATCCAATGTACCTCGCAGTAACTTCCGGAAAGCGGACTACAGTTGACTCTTTGAATGTTCCATAGTGTTCCGTAGTGTAGTGACATGAACTTACCAAAAAAAAACTTACGTTGACAGTCCTATAAAACACCTAAGGGAAGATGCAGCACAATCAACGACGTGATATGAGAAGGAGCGGCCTAATAAATTACGAAACGACAAGTTCAACCAGATTCGCATAAATTGAGGGATGCATTTTGGATTAGGATCAGGGATAAAATTCGCCGAATGTACGTGAGTCTGCGGAATGTTGTGTGACTTATTCGGTACGAACGTATCATGATAAACGGGTAAATGGTACGTAATCGACTAATTCGTTATTAAATGGAGTTCTCAAAATTCTGCAGTCCTTACATAGTAAAGTACAATACTTTTGTTTCTCAAGGCCACCACCTTTATTGGCATTGAGCGATTACCTCGATTATATCAACGTACAATTCGAATTGAAACGCTTAGAGCAGCCACCTTCGGGGTAAATTATTCAGAGGGCTCGCTAGCTGGTTTGATAACTTCAACAATATCGATGTATCGCTGTGTAGTTAGCACTTGAAAGGTCTTGGGTAACGAACGGCGCTAGAGGGACGAGCAAAATATGTTGCTAATGATGCACTTTGAATTAATTATGAAAGCAGCGAAGGGAATCATTTCAGAGGCGTTTGCTCGTTAGTTGAGCGTCTCTTCCAACTCTGATGGAAATCCCTTCACCGCCGACGAAGAGCTTTTGTTAAGCGGATTGATATAAAGCTTATTTTCATCATTAAATTCTATTCATAGCAAATTTCTCGTGGGAGAGTAAATTTTCGTACCTCGATATCTTAGCTATTCATTAGCTTCTGATTGTTCTCCAACCGACCTCATTTCCTGGAGATATGCCCGTTTCGCTTTGACTCCCTCAGTTCTTGGCACGATATCCGACCTCACTTTGGTCTTCCCTTTTCTTGAGGTTGCGCCCAACTTCGAAACGGCAACCTTTTTGGATTCAGATTAAATACGAGCTTCTTAGTTTAAATGCTTTTCCGCCATTGAAGCTCAAGTTCAATTTACTCGAAACAAGATCCCTCATTAAGAAAATCGACGACCGCGTCAATTCTCTATCCCTAACACATTTTGTTAACTATTTGGACTTCGATGTACCTAACCACGCGATGACGCGTTCCACCAGCCAATTCGTACCCTACAGCGACTTAAAAGATGGAGACAATACGGGGCCTGTATCGTGGTTCGACGATTTTTTTTTTGCAGAAATGACTATAAAGAAAAAAACGTAGGTATTAGTTATCGTTAAAGATTTCGATCAAAATCGTTAGCCCGGTTTTTGAGAAAATTATGAGAAAGTCATTTCAAGAACGACTTTGCCTAATGACTTCGGTCATTCTAAAATTGACTCCTATATCTCGGCTTAATTGATAGTTGCAGGAATGATTAAGAGAAACAAATTTTGAGTGTAGGGTGTCGCAAGACTCATCGTCAGGTTTATCGTTTATTTCCTGCGGATAATTCGACAAAACTCGCTTTCTCAGAAAACAAAAACCTGGTAACCCCTTAACGTTCGGTCAAGATCGTTAAGGCCATTTTTGAGAAAATTTAAAATAATCGTTCAATAATAAATAATAATTTTAAAAAATCACCTGGCCATGATCTCATAACTCAACCTTTGATCAAATCATTCAAAAGAAAAGCGATTGTTTTCCTCACCCAAATTTACAACGCTATGCTACGTCTTGGATATTTTCCTTCGACCTGGAAGTATGCTGTTGTGGTAATGGTACCGAAACCTGGCAAACCGAAACGCGACCCTAAAAGCTATCGCCCAATTAGTCTCCTCCCCATATTTTCGAAAATATTTGAAAGACTAATGCTCCCTCATCTTCTGTCACAGTTATCTGAAGCCATACCTGACATGCAATTTGGATTCCGATCAAAGCATTTGTGCACTCAGCAACTCCATAGAGTGGTCGAACACCTTTTGGATACTTACGAGGAAGGAACAACGTGTCTCGGACTCTTTCTGGACACAGAAAAAGCATATGATAGAGTATGGCATGTGGGTCTACTGTCCAAGTTAAGAGACAGAGTATGTGACTCACACTACAGGCTCGTCCAGTCCTACCTCAGCAGAAGAACGTTCTCCGTCAAGTGTGACAATGCACTGTCAGCTATCAAATGTATAAGCGCAGGGATTCCTCAGGGAGGCGTGTGGAGTGCGTTTCTTTACGCTTATTACACCTCTGACTAACCTGCCCCAGCAACGGTCAAACAAGCGCATTTCGCCGACGACGTGGCGGCCCTCGTGAAAGGTCCCGATGATACAACCAGCATCACCCTTCAATCTTATGCTGACTCAGTGGATGACTGGTGTGACAAATGGCGAGTGAAGGTAAACCCAACCAAATCCTCCTTAGTGTGTTTCACTTACAAGCTCAAGACAGGGCGCCACATAGTCTCGATTCAGGGTGTACCGGTACCGGAGGAATCCTCGGTAAAATACCTGGGCCTCAACCTTGACAGGAAGCTGGTATGGAACACACACATTTCAAATCTGTTGCAGCGATTGAGGTACCGTCTGAAGCAGGTGAAGTTCCTCATCCAAGGGTCCTCTCGTCTACCTCTTCACCTGAAACGGCTTGTCTACCTCACCATATTGAGACCAATGTGGCTACACGGAGGCGAATTCTGGGGTGCGGCCAGTAAGTCACAGTTAAAAAGAATTCAGAGCTTCCAGAACAGAGTTCTTCGAATTATAACCGGAGCCCCCTGGTTCGTTCGAAACTCAACCCTCCACAACGACTTGAACATTCTTCCCGTCCAGGAGGACCTACAGAAGAAGTTCATCAGGCTACATGATAGGATAACATCCCACACCAACCCTCTCCTCATTCAACTGACCCCGAACCTTCCCCAAAGACGACCCAATCGCCGGCTGAAGAGGAAACGGCCTACCGACTTCCTAGAAGACATTGAGGACTACTAGTGAGTAGCACCCTCACCCAAGTTCCAAGTTGCTGTTCATAAATCGTGTTAAATTATTCCCAACCAAAATGTATTATATACAATAAAGTTTTCTTCTGTTTAAAAAAAAAAAATCGTTTAACGCAAGTCGCATTTTCTGATGTATCTCGGCGAACATCTCCGTTCAATGGATGTTTACAATAGAAAGAAAACGTAAGCGCAGGTCGCTACAAGACGATAAGTCACATTGATAAAATTCCATTAGGCAGTTGCGGAAATTTTGAAAATATTTTTGAATGTTTTTTTCGTGTTCACAGTTCCACTAATTACTTGATGTGTTTAAAAAAAAAAAGTTATCGAGTTTTGCAGGTCAACACTTCAATCATTTTCCTACATAATTGCCTTCCCGTCCTAAGCAAGTTTTGAGCCTCGGCACGAGTTTTTTGATACCCGCCAACTCTTTTTGCCAGTTCACGACCTCTTCCTTCACTTCCTCGTCGGTTGAAAAGCGTTTTCCACTCATGCGAGTCTTCAGGGAGAAGAGAAGATGAAAATTGGAAGGAGCCAAGTCAAGGGAATGTCACGATGTCCCAACTGAATGAATCCAACAGCTCTTTGGTGACGTTGGCTGTGTGAGGGCGGGCGTTGTGCAACAAGCACCCTTTGTCAACATTCCCCTTCGCCTGTTTTGGACTGTACCTACTTATTTTGTGACTAGGTTTCGTTCCCTCCCAGCGTGACGCTTTTTGGCAGCTAGGTAAAGGCTAAAACACGTTGTAACGTGTAAGAGGAAGGATACTGACGCGGCTGGGTGTCTCTTCTCGCGTTAGTCCAAGCACCGAGCCGCTTAGAACAGCGCTTGTTGGAGGGGAATCAAGGTTTTCGGGGAGAAAAACGTTATTCATTCTCTGGCTGATCTTTTTCGGACACTTAGAATCGCAGAAGAGAAGACTCCTAAGTATTCAAGTCGATGGATTTATTTATTTATTTTCGGCACGCCATAGGTTAGGTAGGGGAAGAAATTATTTTAATTTTTAGTTCTTTTCTACCAATATACATTATTTTAAATCAGTTTTATGTCAGCTTAATTTTGCTTTTTTTCTTTCCCTCTCTTCTAAAATATAACTTCACTTCTTCAATTTATGATATTTTGTTTTTACCTCAATTCACGGGTTCATCCCCACAACTAATTTTTAACTTCACAACGTACGAAGCTTCCCCTTTTGGTTATCTTTGTTCACTGGCGTGTCAGAGGAATAATATTAAGGTACTGACTAGTTGAAGATATCTGCGAGTTCACTGAAAAGTTTTGTTAAAAGTGTAAAAAACAAATTCTCTTCGTAGACCCATATCTCCAATCAAAGAATTTTCGCAGAGGTATTTATTGAGAAGGAAAGTTAGGTATTAATTAGTAGAAGATAATTTGAAAGTTTAATGAAAATCACTAAATCAGTTTGGGAAAATAAGGCGAAAACCCGCGTTTTTTGGAACATACCCCCCCCCCCCCGTCTATAATGTAGCTAGAAATACACAGACCTAGCAACGAATTTTTTCAAAATCTTTCCTTGACTCTACAGAGAAGGAGAAAACTTATGTAATCGCCTAAAATCTAAACAAAAAGGTTTTTGTGTGAGTTCTCTTCAAACTTTAACATTTTAGAGGTCTACGGAGTCTGAAAAATGTTATTTGGAAGCGCTGATGCGGGGTCCCTGCTACGGACCTCCAAGCACTAAGCGTCCGAGTGCTTGACATCCGCACTGCAGTGGGAGGTGGCGCCGTCATTGTGACGGAAACGCCGGAAATGGCCAGGGCGCTTACGAGCCATATCTCCACGAAGAAGGAGTTGAAGCTACAAGCATCAGCCCCCCTGGGTCGCTTCCCACGCCTGCTATTGTGTGACGTGCGGACCGACCTACAAAAAGAGGACTTGGCTCAACAAGTTGTTGAGCACAACCCTGAGTTAGGCTTGCAGCCGCAGGACGTCAGGCCCCTTTTCACGAAAAAGCGTGGCAGACAAAAGGATTGGGTGATCGAGGTATCACCCAGCCTACACAAAAAACTAGAGGAGGCAAGGTACCTCCAAATAGCCTGGCAGCGGTGCGCCATTCGCAAGTACCAGGCCCCCACACAGTGCTACAAATGCCAGCACTATGGCCACCTGGCAGTGGCCTGTACAAGACCTGTTGTGTGCGCCTGGTGCGCCTTGCCACATCTGATCAAGGAATGCAAGCGTGAGGCTCCCCTCAAGTGCGCCAATTGCGTCGAACGCAAATGCCAACAGGTCTCGCACTCTACACGAGACGCATGCTGTACCATTCGTCAGCGAGTGATTGCCCTCCAGGAGTCACGAGTGGATTATGAATAGGTTAAAAGCAGTTCGAATCCTTCAGCACAACACAAATAAGAGTTCGCCAGTAATGGCTGAGTTGCTGCAAAATGCCCTCAGGAAACGCTGCAGTGTTCTCGTCATACAGGAACCATACATAGGATCCAAAACTCTTGATCCGGGATCACAGGCACGAGTGGTGGCTGGAGCAAGAACAGGAGCCAAGGCAGCAGTGGCCTGCATTGACCTGTCCATTGACATGCTCGCACTCACCCACCTGAATAGCCAGCACTTGGCCACTGTGCTCATCCGAGCCGGTGGCTTTGAGTTGCTTGTAATATCATTTTACAGGCAATATGGCGCACCAGTTGCCAACTGCCTTCAATCACTCGAGCGGGCTCTAGCAGGCCTATCAAGACGACCCTGCATAGTCTGTGCTGATGCAAACGCCAGATCACCATTGTGGGGATCCCCAACCCTGGATGGGGCAGGCAAGGCGTCTATAGAGCTGCTCCGCTAACGACCGAATACCTGCCGTACCTCCTGAGTTTGGTGGATGCTGCAGGGGCCGGCCTCATGCATATTAGCGAAACCGCAACTTCCATGACTGATATAACTCTCGTCGAGGGTTTAGGTACAGTCATCAAATAAGGAAACAGACCTGTGTGTGTGCGCACCCCGGCCAAATGAATGAGCCAGTCCTCCTAAGGAATGCCAGGTGTTTACCGCTAGAGTCTTCTTTTGCTGTCCAGCTTTGAGGAAGTAGCTTTGTATAGATTAGCGATATTTCTAAACCATCCGAATGAGCACCCAATCAGCGAATGCGCGATGGTTAAAATAAACATCTGTGTACTTTCCAGGAGAGTGACAACGCGCGCAGACTTCCACTGAGTGGGGAACTGTCCGACCTGCAGACAGTCATTAAATAAATTAAGGAGACCGCTGGAGATTGTCCGCTCAGCCTTCCTTAGCATATTGCTTTCTATTTTATCTGGCCCAGGAGATTTGTTGGGCTTTAAGGTCGCAAGAGCCCTGCCGAGGTCGCCTGTTGTCCACAATGGGATGTCGGGCTCGTTCGGAGGGTCCATGATCAGCTCCCTTGCTGCCCTCTGGGCTTCAGTGTCTCGAGCTAGTTGGTCATCTGGGAACGCCTTCTCAAGGAGGGTTTCCAGTGAACGTTCGATACTGCAGGCCCAGCCTGACTCATTTTGCATCGCAGCTAAGACCTGCTCTACATTTGCTTTTCCTATGGAGGACTTGCTGGCACCGGCTAAGTACGTCGTAGCAGTTCTGATTGACATCAGAGGAGCGTTTGACAACCTTTGGTGGCCAGCGCTCCTTAATGAACTCAAAGGTAGGGAATCCCCTCAAGAACCTGTACTCGCTCGTCAGAAGTTACCTGACAGACAGAACTGCTACGATCGAAAGTAGGCATGTCTCCGTCCGGAGAAAGATTGAGAAGGGGTGCCCACAGGGCTCGGTCCTAGGACCAGCACTCTGGAATGCCTTCTTCGAAGGTCTTCTCAGGAAACTCATGGAGACTGACTGCGAGCCGTACGCCTATGTGGATGACTTGACTGTGCTGATCTTTGCAGAGTCAGTCCGCCAAATTGAAGAAAAAACCCACCACGTGCTCCGCACTGTCAACCAATGGTGCGAGCACGTCAAGATGCAGGTGGCTGAGGAAAAACCCAGCTAATCCTCTTGAAGGGGAAAGTGAATAATCCACCCACAATACGCTTTGGCGGCCACAGGCTCCTTCTTGAAAAGCACGTCAAGTATTTAGGAGTGAATATAGGTGAGAGGTGGGGTTTCAACCAACACCTCCAGTCCCTTAAAGGCACTACCATTGCAAGGTTTGCCTCACTGCGTGCCATTACTAAGGCCACTTGGGGTGTGTGTTACCACGACACCATCCTCATGTATAAGGCCATCTATTTAGGTGTGATTGGCTACTGCCCTGTTGTCTGGGGTAGCAAACTAACAGTCAATCAAAAGAGAGTATTGGCCCAATCCCAGAGTGCCGCGCTCCTGTGGATCACCAAGGCCTACAAGACTGTATCAACGGAAGCACTCCAGGTGATCACTGGTCAGTTACCAGTTGATTTGGCTGTTGAGTGCATGATTGACAAGTGGAGAGTGAAACGGGAGCTTCCCCCGCTTTGGACTGATCTCCGTGCGGATCTCACCACAGAACAGAAACTTGCCGCCATCGATGAATGGGCTCTAGAGAAATGGCAAGCGAGATGGGAATCCTCGTCAAAGGGAAGTGATACGTATGAGTTCTTCCCCAACATCCGTGAACGTCTTTCTAGAAAATGGGTTGAGCCAGACCACTGGACGAGCCAGTTCCTCACGGGACATGGTGACTTCAATGCGCGGCTCCACTTCTTTTCTCTGAAAGACTCTCCATTATGCACGTCTTGTGCCTCCAGTGCGGAGGAAACAAGAAACCATGTGCTGCTCCACTGTAGTTTCTACAACAGTGAGCGACGGTTGTTGAGAGGGCAAACGAACTTAGCAGCTTTGACTGCTACAAAGGAAGCCTATAACCATTTTGCAAAGTTCGCAAAGAAGGTAATGGCTAAGAAACGTGGTTATAGTTGATCAGTTCCTTTGAAACTTGCCACCCAAGTAAACAGTAAGATCAGGTAGGGAACCAGATTAAGAACTACTCCCAGATGGTACGGGATTCCTCAGGTGGTCACCTCCGCGCGGTAACACACGGGCAACAGCTCTCTACGGTGAGACTGGCTAACGACCACATACCTGCCGTACCTCCACAGGTCTGAGTTCGGTGGATGCTGCAGGGGCCGGCCTCTTGCATATTAGCGAAACCGCAACTTCTATGACTGATATAACCCTCGTCGAGGGTTTAGGTACAGTCATGAAATAAAGAAACAGATCTGTACTTTCCAGGACATTACACCCTTTGCAGATAAATATCAACGTCTGCGTGTTGGCCAAGAAGCGGTAATACACGTACAATAAATAGAAGAAGATATCGGATGGAAATAAAAGATTAAATTCAAGGCACAACACAGGAAAAATAGTTGAATTGAAACGTTTGAATAAAACGAATGATCCAAGCAGAACCGGGAGCGAGAAGAAAACAGCAAGTAACAGCAACAACTACAACAATAATAGTCAAAACGAAGCAAATGATAACAATGATAGCGCTACTTCCAGTTGTGGTTGGAGATGAAAGCGGTTTTAAGTGAGTTCCATTTAGTAAAATATACGGCGGAAACAACCACCGAAGAGCGCCAATCATTTTGTGTGTATGTCTGCGAAGGCGATTGAGAGAAAACAGTTGACACGGATAGCAAGACAGCCTAAATGAGAGCTCGGGAAGGGTTTCACGCAGCTAACGTAACAGTTTCTCGGGATTCTTTGCCTCACACTGCCTGGTGTCGCTGTTCTCACTTTGTATGGGATCATACATGAGGTGGCGAATTAGAAAAAAATAAGTATTTTATTTCATTTTCTTAAGATCAAGACAAATGTTTCGTTATGTTTTCGGTCACGAACATTTTTTTACAACCCCCCCACCGAATTTGATACTTTACATTTCAAGACATTGGAATTCCAAATCTGCAATGTCTGTCCATCGTCCGGGCTGTTTTGTAACTTTAACGCGGTCTAAAAAAATCCGTTCTTTCGCACAAGAATCCCGTTTGGTATCTAGTTGTGCCCGCCATCTCGGCAATACGATCGGACAAAGCCCGTGGTTGTTATGGACAAAAAATGGTTTAAAAAAGTAACAAAACGCTGTATAATCGCAAATACGCCGTGTTTCGAATCGTTATCGAGGTATTTTTACATCCTGGATCGAATGGTATGAGTATAAGACGTGTACAACTGCGTATAGTGAAATTACAGTAATTATATTGAGCCAAGTCAACAAGTTGAAAGAACGGGGATCTGGAATATTTAGTTTTCGTAGTTCTACTGTAGTCAGGTCATGTTTCGTATGATTTACTGGTATTTTTCGATGCTGAATCGAACGGGATGGGTCTCGGAGCTGTAATACTAGGTCGAGCTGTTCATGAGAATAATAAACCGTTGTGTAATAATTTGCAGGGTTTTTCATTTATTATTACCAGTCAAAGTGGAAATCTTCTTTTTTTTGTTATCGTATCACTTATCTACGATCTATACCTCGCTATACCTACCGTTTTCTTTCCTACCACCACCAACTATACCAGCAACCAAATTTATTCATGAACATTCCTACTTCTCAGCATCAGACTCATCCGCAGGCTTAGAAAAAAACGGTACCAGCTCGTGAGTTATTCGAGGGTGAAAGAGGTGTAGCATTTAACCACGTCATCTCCAAAGCAACATTTTATTCTATTAATTTATATATATTATCAGAAGATTGGATTGTTCGTTTATTTTTCATCATTGTTCGATTATATTTTCATCACAAAAATCCGTTTTTTTTAAAAATGTTTATTAACATTCATCTGTTTAGCGGCATATTGGCGCCCCCCTGCTTATCAGGACAAGAGTTTTAATAGCCCATCACTGTCCATTGACCAGTAACGGCAAACGTCGTTTCTGCAGGTAAGAGAATCTTTTCCAGGGTTTTCTTCCCATTATTTTCTCGTCGTTTTTTTATCGTCTCGTTTTATCTTCGTTCTTTGCGACTCTCGAATGAATAACGTCGAAATTGCGTTTCGTAGCGACTTTCGGTTTTCGTATGCCGTACGAAATGGCCGTAAAAACCGAAAGAATAGAATTCGGGTCGATTGAAAGGGTCGTAGTTGAGCTTGAGCGGATTGTAAATAGTATCCGTTTTTCCGATCTCAGCTGCTTATCGGACCGGAGACCCTTTCCACTTTATCATATTTCAGTAATTGTTAGCGAATTCAAAGAAGCGCCTTTCCAACCCCCCCCCTCGACCGGCACCCACTCCACCGCTCACACCATCCGCCAAACACGTCTCTCCATTCCTCTTTCTCTCTCTCCCTCACGAAATTAGTTATTTTCCATTTACAGATAATTCGAAAGAACGCCAAGAATATTAATCTGGGGAAATAAAATATCCCGGACTGCCTCGTTTTTTCTCCTGCTTTCCGATGTCCCCTCATCCCTCCACTCCGGGACTCGTTTTTTTTTTGGTCTTTTTCGGTGTTTTTTTTTTTTTGTTTCACTCTCCTCCTAATTCCCTGGACCTCCGAACCCGAATTCGTGAGATTCCGGCTCGCATATTCCGTTCGAGTTCCCGGGGATTCGAATTTCCGGGGCAAGGAGAGGGGGGAAAATCTGAGCGCCGGATTTCAAACGCGAATTCTTTTCGATGGCCGCCGGTTGTCGAGAGACGAGGAAGGGGATAAAATGTCGAGGAGAACGTACAAACGTACTCGTTTCGATGTGGTCGTACTTGAGAACAGGTAAAACGAGAAACGGTGGTAGGGGGTACCGCGCAATTGAGAGCGTTTAGTTAATGAAGGAGGGAAGTTGAAGGTGAAAGCTAACATTGTGCATTAGCGCGTCGGACATTTTATATTTTATTTACGAAGGCGAGGTTCCCGATTGAGACGGGCAATGTAAGGCACCAGGGCGTATCGTTCATCGTCTATTAACGGTATTACGTAAATCCGCGGGTTTTCCGGGGCTTTCCCTACTAATACATTCTATTTTTCACTCAATTCATTGGAATTTGTTAAAATGCCACAGTACAGTGGCAGTTCCAGAATTTATTGTGCTTCTCGCACTCACGCCCTGACCATCATTGCCTTTTTTTTTTTGTTTTAAAATTTAAATTTGCTTGTATTTATTTAGTATACAGATAAAAAGAAGTACATATGCTGCTACCCGCAATATGCATAGCTTGTGTTGTGCGGAGGAGTTACAAACAAAAAGTGCATTTTTCGAGAAAAAAAAGATAAACTGATGGGGGAATTGCAAGAGAACGCCAAAATAAAATAAATAAATAATTTTTATCATAGTTAATTATGAAAGTAACCTATACAAGAACAGAACAAGAATTTTGAAGAAAAAAAAACTAAATGCATATGACAATATTTTATGAGGGTTAACCAAACTTAAAGTAATCTTTTCTTGAAAATAGCCAGTGATGAGAACGAGCGAAGGTGAGCAGGCAAACTACTATAGAGCTTCATTCCTCTACAATCATAAACAAACTGTCCACGAGTTGTCCAACGGAAAGGCAGCAAGATCAGTTTTTGGTTTGAGCCCCGAGTCAAAGGGAAGCTCACCCTTTTGTCCATCCTTAAACACCTTAATAATTGTTATTTTATCCTTCAGTTTTAAGATAGGGAGGACAATCATATCCCGGAACAGCTCATCCGAAGGGGTACTTGCTAGTTGTTTTCATTAAAACTTTTATGAATGATTTCTGTGCCACCGATACACGACCAAAAAGACCCGCACCTGTGTTACCTCACCACGATATACGATAAACCATAAGAGATTGTACTAGCGCAAAATAAAGCAATCTGATTGGTTCTTTAGAAACCTCTTACATCTCGATATATGTACACCGAATGGGCAAAAATGGCTCATTGTGCGTAAGAGAGCGTTCTAAAGCTTTGATGGGGCAGTTTTTGTTGTTGTTTTATTATTTATTTATTTTTTTTTTAAATTTTATATTTTTTATTTTTTTAAATTATTTTTTATTTTATCCTTATTCTTTATTTATTTTTTTATATATATTTTTTTTATATTCAATATTAAATAAATATTTTTATTAGCTAAAGTTCTGGTTTTGCCGTGTCTCTGGAGTGGTAATGGTGCCGGCATGCGTCGGCGTGGTGGGTTGCCATGTTTCGAGTTTGCACCTTCTGTTTGTCCATGCTTGCGCAAATACTGTTAAGCATCGGATGGCCGGTCTGTTGAGTGCGAGGGTGTGGGCGGCTTCAGCATTGGGGAGACCAACGCGTCTGCGCACGTCCTCGTACAGTGGGCAGGTGTAGAGGATGTGGTGGGCATCCTCCATTGCCCCCGTGTTGCATGGGCAGTCGCTAAATGTGCGTTTTTTGAGATAACGGAGGCGCACATTAAAAGCTCCATGGCCCGATAGAAGCTGAGTGACTGGAGCAGTTGGGTGCCACCACCCCATTTCTAGTCTTTGGCGAATTGACGGCAGTATTGTGTGTAGGCGCCTAGCTGTGGTACCCTCGTCCCACTGTCTTTGCCACTGGTCTATCACCCAATTCTGGGCTTTCTTCAGTTGCTGTTCTGTCGTTTGTAGATGGAGTAGCTCTGGTAGCAGGTGTTGGGCGGCTCCTGTGTATTGCGGGAGTTTTCTTCTACGGATGTGTGACTTGATTACGGCTAAGTCTAGGAGGAGATCCATTTGGGGGGGTACCTGCCAGTACTTGCAATTCCTGGGACATATGTACACCAACTTTCGGATCCTAGATACCAACAAATTGACCAGTGTCAATCTCAACTCCCAGATGACGCAAAGACGAGGTCGGGCTAATTTCCGGACACCCACACGCAACACTCGGAGGAGACTCACCTGGACCACCTGATGGCAGACCAGTGCAAGAGCCCTCATGGCACTTTAATACGTCAAGGGACGAAACATCGCTGTCTCTCAGTGCAAAGGGAATGAAATGAGTTTTAGAAAAATTCACCGACACCCCCAAATCCCTGAGGTAAGAAGTAGCCAACGCCAGAATGAACTCAGCCATCCCAACCACTTCATCACATGTTTCACCTTTGACTATAATTGCAGTGTCTTCTGCAAAAGAAAAAGATGTATTTTCAATAGAACCTCCACATATATAATGAAATAGATCGTGCCAAGAACCGAACCCTGGGGGTCAAAGGTACAATTAAGTGAATTCAAAGGTAGAATCGGTTCAAAAATTGGTCATTTTTGGAGGTTGGACAATATTTCGAAGGGAAAAGAAGCCAAAATTGTGCAGGTAACATAGTACTATGTAAAGGGTGTCCCAAAATTAACGCAAGATTTGAATTTGCCGCCATTTATGCAGTACAGTGTTGCCAACCCTAAAAACAAAATAAATCGACAGTTGACAGTTTAGGGTTAGTAAAAATGGAGCGTTACGCAATAGAACAACGTGTCTTCATTGTTGAGCAATATTTCAAATGGATTATTGAGCAACAACAAATGAATGCTGATTTTTCGAGCAAACTCATCCTAAGCGACGAAGCACATTTTCACCTTGATGGCTTTGTTAATCGCCAAAATTGCCGCTTTTGGGGTTCTGAAAACCCACATGTGATTGTCGAAAAACAAGTGCATCCACAAAGTGTCACAGTTTGGTGTGCATTTTGGGCTGGAGGCTACTTTTTTGAAAATGAGGCTGGTCAAACAGTGACTGTTACTTCTGCTCGATATCGCGACATGATAACACGGTTCTTTTTGCCAAAATTGGATGATATTGATGTGGCCAATATGTGGTTTCAACAAGACGGTGCCACATGCCATACAGTTGGTGAAACACTTCAATTATTGCATGAGACATTTCCAGGTCGTGTACTCTCTCGTTTCGGTGATCAGAGTTGGCCCCCTAGATCGTGTGATTTAACACCATTAGATTTCTTTTTATGGGGTTATCTAAAATCACAGGTCTACGTCAACAAGCCCTCAACTACGCGTGCATTAAAGGAGGAGATTCAACGTTGCATCAACGAAATTCAGCCACATTTATGCAGAACGGTCATGGAAAATTTCGACAAACGAGTGCGTACGTGTATGCAAAGCCGCGGAGGCCATTTGCCCGATGTGTTATTCCATAAATAACCCTATCCTATGTACTTTATGAATCAATAAAAAAATTAGAATCAAAAGACTAAAAACTGTGTTTTCTATTTAATTCAAATCTTGCGTTAATTTTGGGACACCCTTTACTACCTACGCGATATCACTGGAACAACTGCGATCAATTAGTTGGAACAACGAAACTCGGGTTTATAACAACCGTTTAAGGTTCCGTAATTGATTGTGCTCGAATAGATTTAGTGCCATGACCGTTATATTGAGCAATCAGTGCAACGGGCGAGGAAAATATTATTATCGTACAGAAAGAAATGTTGGCTGTTCGCAGGATGTTTTGAGGCCTACAGAGTCCGAAAAACCTGATTTCGGCGCGTGGTCCGTGCGTTTATTTGTTTTTTAAAAAATATTATAAAGTCTACTTTTTGTATGCAACACTTTAAGTTATGATCGTGAAAGTTTTTTAAATTGAACGAGTGCAGTGAAACTTGTGCGAGGGTAGCTGTCCTTTAATAGGCCCTCTTACTATAACTCCGTATTGAAAATAATAAAATAATAATGGAAGTAATGAAAGAATGAAGTTGGTTACATATGTAAATGGAATGTCAAATAGGTAATTAATAAGTTAATTGAGTTATCACAATTTTTGGTTGGGGGGTTAATTGTTTCAGTCCAACAGGTCGACCATTATTACTTTCCTTGGCTCTACGAAGTAGAGAGGAAAGTTATGTAATCGGCTGATTTTTCTTTTGAGGCGTAGGGGGTGGAGTAGTCGGTCCCATGAGTCGAGGAGGTTTCCAAAAGCTGAGGATTGTTGGGCGATTATGGTTCATTGTTGATTTTATGACCTCCTCGACTAGTGGTACGTCGTGATCTCTAGGGATAACAGAATTCCTCACGAACGATGGAGCGCCGGTTATTAGGCGAAGAGCTCGGTGTTCCGTTGATTTTAGACTTTTTTGATCTGCAAGTTACAAGCTAGCCCCCATATGGAGCAACCATACTGCCGCATTCGCAGTTAAATGAATTAGGCGTTTATTATCCAACGATAATGGTGAAGTTTGGCTGAAGAGGGTCTTGAGTAGGTTAATACGGGTACGAAGTCTTCTTAGCTCACTTATGTGTGCGTCAAATGCGAGCCGCTGCTGTAGTGTACCACTCCTTGATGAGCTTAAAGGTAGGGGAATCCCCTGCAACCTGTATGCGCTCGTCAGAAGTTACCTGACAGACAGAACTGCTACGATCGAATGCAGGCATGTCTCCGTTCAGAGAAAGATTGAGAAGGGGTGCCCACAGGGCTCAGTCCTTGGACCAGCACTCTGAAATCGAAGGTCTTCTCAGGAGACTCATGGAGACTGACTGCGAGCCGCATGCCTATGTGAATGACTTGACTGTGCTGATCTTTGCAGATTCAGTCCGCCAAATCGAAGAAAATGCAGGTGGCTGAGGGAAAAACCCAGCTAATCCTCTTGAAAGTTAAAGTGAAATAGCCAACCCTCAATACGCTTTGGCGGCCACAGGCTCCTTCTTGAAAAGGACGTCAAGTATTTAGGTGTGAACATAGGTAAGAGGTGGGGTTTCAACCAACACCTCCAGTCCCTTAAAGGCACTACCATTGCAAGGTTTGCCTCACTGCGTGCAATCACAAAGGCCACTTGGGGGATGTGTTACCATGACACTATCCTCATGTACGAGGCCATATATCTAGGCGTAATTGGCTACTGCCCCTTTGTCTGGGATAGCAAACTAACAGTCAATCAAAAGAGAGTATTGGCCCAATACAAGAGAGCTGCGCTCCTGTGGATCACCAAAGCCTATAAGACTGCATCAACAGAAGTACTCCAGGTGATCACTGGTCAGTTACCAGTTGACTTGGCCGTTGAGTGCATGGTTGACAAGTGGACAGTGAAACGGGAGCTTCCCCCGCTTTGGACTGATCTCCGTGCGGATCTCACCACAGAACAGAAACTTGCTGCCATCTACGAATGGGCGATAGAGAAATGGAAAGCGACGGGAATTCTCGTCAAAGGGACGTGACACGTATGAGTTCTTCCCCAACATCCGTGAACGTCTTTCAAGAAAATGGGTTGAGCCAGACCACTGGACAAGCCAGTTCCTCACAGGACATGGTGACTTAAATGCGCAGCTCCACTTCTTTTCTCTCAATGACTCTCCATTATGCACATCTTGCGCTTCAAGTGCGGAGGAAACAAGAAACCATGTGCTGCTACACTGCAGTTTCTACAACAGTGAGCGATGGTTGTTGGCAGGGTGAACGAACTTAGCAGCGTTGACTGCTTCAAAGCAAGCCTATACCCATTTTGCAGATTTCTCGAAGAAAGTGATGGCTAAGAAACGTGGTCATAGTGGATGTGTCTTTGAAACTTCCCACCCAAGTAAATAGTTAGATCAGGTGAGAAACCAGATTAAGAACTCCTCTCCGACGGTACGGGGTTCCTCAGGTGGTCACCTCCGTGCAGTAACAAACGGGCAACAGCTCTCTACCGGGAGACTGGCTGACGACCAAATACCTGCCGTACCTCCACAGGTTTGAGTTCGGTGGATGCTGCAGAGACTGGCCTCTTGCTTATTAGCGAAACCGCAACTTCCATGACTGATATAACCCGTGTCGAGGGTTTAGGTACAGTCATCAAATAAGGAAACAGACCTGTCTATAGTTCGATTTTCGGGAGAACGGCTGAGCCGCTTGAGCAGGTTCTTTTTGGTTTATTATTCATTCTGAACAATAACCCTATGTTTTCAGCCAGGAACATTTTTTTAAACAACCCCCCCCCCCTCACCAAAGTTTCATCGAAAATACGTCGTGTTCGGTATCGTTTTCAAGGTATTTTTAGATCCTGGGTCAAATGAAAAGAGTATCAGGCATGTACAACTGCGTATAGTGAAATTACAGTAATTATAGCGAGCCAAAGTCTACTAATTGAAAGAACTCGCGGAACAATAACCACAGCGAAAGTAATTGTATAGTTTGTACTCCCCCCCCCCCAGTCTCATTACAAACACCCACCAGCTCGACTCGCAACGCCGCGCCAATTGCCTACAGGCGCCTACGGGCGTCTGGAATATTTAGTTTTCGTCGTTCCACAGTAGTCAGGTCATGTTTCGTATGGTTTACTGGTATTTTTCGATGCTGAATCGAACGGGATGGGTCTCGGAGGTGTGAGCATAGGTCTACCCGTTCGAGAGAATAATAAAACCTAAAGTTAACGTACCTGTTAGTGAGTCCGTCTCCTCTGGCTTGTGAGTTACTGTGGGCAAGCGCTTTCGATGTAAAGACATCATCGTCTGGCCGTTTAGTCAGTACTGGAGTCAGTCAGTTGGTCGTGGTCTTTATATACAAAGAGAAAGGTGAAGGGAGTGATGGAGCGTTGGGGAAGGGGCGGGGAGAGGTCTTGTTGGTCAGTCTTGTTAGTAGTACCTTAGCCGGACTGGCTGTGTTAGGTATTAAAGAAATTGGGTTATGTCCGCCAGTAGGCAAATTACTAAAGTTAACGTACCTGTTAGTGAGTCCGTCTCCTCTGGCTTGTGAGTTACTGTGGGCAAGCGCTTTCGATGTAAAGACATCATCGTCTGGGCGTTTAGTCAGTACTGGAGTCAGTCAGTTGGTCGTGGTCTTTATATACAAAGAGAAAGGTGAAGGGAGTGATGGAGCGTTGGGGAAGGGGCGGGGAGAGGTCTTGTTGGTCAGTCTTGTTAGTAGTACCTTAGCCGGACTGGCTGTGTTAGGTATTAAAGAAATTGGGTTATGTCCGCCAGTAGGCAAATTACTAAAGTTAACGTACCTGTTAGTGAGTCCGTCTCCTCTGGCTTGTGAGTTACTGTGGGCAAGCGCTTTCGATGTAAAGACATCATCGTCTGGCCGTTTAGTCAGTACTGGAGTCAGTCAGTTGGTCGTGGTCTTTATATACAAAGAGAAAGGTGAAGGGAGTGATGGAGCGTTGGGGAAGGGGCGGGGATGATGTCTTTACATCGAAAGCGCTTGCCCACAGTAACTCACAAGCCAGAGGAGACGGACTCACTAACAGGTACGTTAACTTTAGTAATTTGCCTACTGGCGGACATAACCCAATTTCTTTAATAATAAAACCGTTATGTAATAATATTCAGGGTTGTTCGTTTTGTTCGTGATGTTTAGTAGTCGCGAAAATAAGGTTATAGGCGAGAGGAAAATGGGTGGGGGTAGAAAACGTACCAAAATGGGGTTTTCGCCTTTTTCTCGAAAAAGGATTTAACTCGATTAAGCTTACAAATTATCTTCTACCAGTCAATACCTATGAATATCTCCACGGAAATACGTGATGGTTGCAGGGGGGGGGGGGAGGTATAGGCCTAAGAAGCAAAAAAATTCTTTT
The DNA here is from genome assembly GCA_020466155.1 of Pachypeltis micranthus. Taxonomy (NCBI): domain Eukaryota; kingdom Metazoa; phylum Arthropoda; class Insecta; order Hemiptera; family Miridae; genus Pachypeltis; species Pachypeltis micranthus. The sequence continues at coordinate 76,107,349 of CM035768.1, read as the reverse complement.
CTTTTTTTTCACTTTTTGGCTAAAAAGCTTTAACGATTTAACCAAACATTCGAAATTTGTCGATTATTAAATTACTGTTTTCCCAATTTTCTCAAAAACGGCTTTAACGATTTCGATCAAACTTGACTCAAGTAGTAGCAACATTTCGTTCTCGGTAAATGTTTACGTAGAAATGCGTTGAACAAAGATAGTTGAGAAGGATCGTGTTCGTCGTTCTGGAATAATGGAGTGAGATTCCAGAATTCTAGTAACACTTCAGCGTCTCTAATGAAAAAAACTGCACTAAAATCGATTTACGTCGAAATGTTTGATAATTTATTGTTTCCGCATATTTTCCGAAGAATGAAAGAATCTTTTCGCACTGTCGCGTCATTTAAAACTGCCCGAACAAGAAATTCAATCAAAATCCTCAAAGTCGCAATTTGATCGCTATAACCGTAAATAGGTTCGGGCGGATTTTGTTCGTACTCTCATTTCGGCGATCCGTGCAACATCAAGTTTGAGCTTAACTAGTACCTACGTTTTGTTCTCCGTGAGTGTTTATGTAGGAATGCGTCGAACGTATGTACAACATATCAACGAATTAAAGGCGATGAGCTACTAGAAACTTCGGGATGCATTTTTAATTAACAATATGGTCGAACTTTTGGTTGATTTGACGCGACAATATCCTGTAATAATTCTGGGGGGGAGAGGGGGCGATTCCGGAAGCTGAAGTAAGAAACCGTATTTTTTTTCTTATTTAAAAAATTAATTAATTTTTGTGTTCCCGTTTGAAAACTTCTACGATACCCCCACCCCCTACCCAACTACCGTCGATCCTCGGGATTTCAAGGCTCTCAATCTCAATATCCTGTTCTTTGTCTTAACGCTCTTTGATTATTCGCTTCTCCTTCATTTTTTTTTCTCCCCTTCCTCCTTTTGATTCTTTTCCTCGGCCAAATCCAGAAAACGAAGCGCTTTCTCAGATATTGGGAACCTCGTTTTGTTCCGGAGCCTTTTTGTGAAGAAGCTCGTGAAGCGGACTCGGGTCGGCAGCTGTGGAATGGCAAGGGGTAAGAGCGTGGGGGGGGGGGCGAATGTTTTCTGGAGGGGGGCCTAGACCCCCCCTACCGCTCCCCAATCATCCTCAGCCACTCGCCGTAATCTCCTTGTAATTATCTAGACCTGCTTTTCTTTCGCCCTCATCCGCCGCTCATCGTTTTTTTTTTCTCCCATTTTTTTAGCTTCTTAATTATTTTTTTTTTCTCTCGATTGCCGGTTGTTGCATTTTTCGCGTGTTCCTCTCCGCCCCTCGTCGACACACACCGCAAAAAGCTACACTAATCCCCACTCCCCTTCCCATCATCTCAGATACCACCACACGCAGCACAGCTACTCTACAGTGGAACGGCCTAATATCAGTTACTCGCGAATCGCGGGAATACGCGACTTAATTACTGGGCAGTTCCACGTAAAAGGGTACTACGTAAATTTCCAGAAGATCAACGGATTTGAGAGCCTCTCCCTTTTTATTTTCCGCCACCCAAATGAAAAGGTAATCGTGTCAAAAAAAAAAAGTTGAGTTTTCTTCAGATTTTTACGTTTTGAGGCCTACTGAGTCTAAAAAACCTAATTTCGGCGCGTGGTCCGTGTGTAAGTCTTGCCTGTGGTAACCTGTTATGTCACTGTGGTGCAGGTGTGTCCGCGTACTGATGGGGGCCGCGTCAAGCGTCATGACGCGGTCTGCAAGCAGGTTGCTGCTGGTGCATTGTCATCTGAGGGCTGGGAAGTGGACAGAGAGCGGTGCTAGCCCGGAGAAGGACTGGGCCTGACTGACATCGTCGCCGTTGGGTCCGACCAGTCCACAGTGATGCAAGCCAAGAAATATGACAGGACGGATCTTCGTACAGCAGCTCGTGGAGTGGAGGCAGGTAACATAAAGGTTGCAGCATGGAATGTGTCCTGGTGTGGTGTGTGGTGCAAGAAAAGTGCTGAGGAGATGAGTCGGCTGAGTGTGTCAGCTGGCGTTCTCCGCGGTATCACCACCTGCGAGTTCCTCGGGTCGTTCCTTAATTAGTGGTCGTTCTATCGTGGAACATCCACTTATCCTTCTCTCCTTCCCCGTCCCTATACTTCTATCCCTAGAGCCGGCGGAGGGTAGTCCGGGCGCCCATTTCCTTACATATTATTCATTTAGTTTTTCCTTTTTGGGTGCCACTGTCCCATTTACGTGAAAAACGAGCGGTGCGTAGCGAACACCAGCTACATATGCGGGTGCTATATCTTCATTCAACGCATTTCTACAGAAACATTTATAGAGAACAAAATGTAGGGACTAAATAGCTGAGAGTACCCCGTAAGTTTGATCGAAATCGTTACAACCGTTTCTGAGACAATTGGAATGCCGATAAAATAATTAACATCTGGTGAAGCAGTTACCCAGGAATTGACGGAAATGTTCGAAGAAACGTTCTTTTCGACACATTTTCATTTTTATCTCCGCTCAATGGACTGTCAGAGCAACATTTATTGAGAACATTATGGAGGTATTAACTATTTGGAAACATCCTGAGGGTTTGGTGAAAATCATTGAAGCCATTTTGCCAAAAAGCGTAAAACCCGTATTTTCATGGAGATATGTATAAAGAAGAAAAGTTTTGTATTGACTAGAAGATTGTAATGGGAAAGTTTAATCAAAATCGTTATAGCCATTTTCGAGAAAAATGCGAAAAACCCTAGTTTTTGGTATATCTTTGTTCCCCCCTCCCCTTCAATCGACGAAATCGCCCGTAACGTTATTTTGATGTCTACAAAATATAACGAATAAAACAAAAAAAGAACCAGCTCAATCGGATGATCAGTCGTTCCCCCGCAAATCGAACTACAGACACACACACACACGGACCACACGCCGAAATTAGTTTTTTTTTACTCAGCAGGCCTCAAAACGTAAAGATCTGAAGAAAACCCTTTTTTTTTTGGGCCGATTACCCAAAAAAACCTTTCCCTTTGGGTAGCGGAAAGTAAAAATGTGTGTCTGTAGTTCGATTTGCAAGAGAACAGCTGAACCCCGATTGAGCCGGTTCTTTTATCGTTTCGTCCATTATTTTTGTAGACGGCAAAATAAGTTTATGGGTGATTTAGGTCAATGGAAAAAGTCGGTGGAGGACGAAAATGTACTAAAAACAAGGGGGTTTCTATTTTTTCTCGAAAACAGCCCTAACGATTTTGATTAAACTATCAAATTATCTTCTACTTGTTAGTACGAAACATTTCTTATCTACACGTATCTCCATGAAAATATGGTGAACGGAGATATAGGCGTACAAAGCAAAATTATGTATTATACGCTTTTTGGCCAAACGATTTCACTACAGTTTCACGATTTTCACCAAACTCACCGGATGTTTTCGAATTCCTAATACATATATATTGTTCTGAATAATTGTTCCTCTGACAGTCCATTTAACAGAGATAAAAATGAAAATGTGTCGAAAATAACCCTGTTCCGAACATTTCCGTAAATTCTGGGGTAACTGCTTGACCAGATTTGATCCATTCTACCGAGTGTCTAGTAGTCACCCATACCCATATTTCGTTCTTTATAATTATTTCTGTATATATCTATTGAACGGAGATATAAGCCAAGTTAACTCAGTAAAGGAGATTTGTCTCACGGTGGTGGCGGAAAGTTGGGTGTTGCCACACCAGATATTCCCCCCCGGCATATAAAACCCCGAAAGCGAATCTTTTGCTGCGAAGCATCGCACACAACTTTCCTAATCCCATTAAAATCCTAGGGCGCGCTATATATACGGGCGCAGCGTAATTCCAGAACCGTCAACACCAGCGCGTAGACAATTTCAAGCGCTAAATGTACGCGGCTCTCTCTCAATAAAGGTGAGATAACGCTTCTACGTCGTTGAAGCTTTTCACGGGTCTTACGATTCTCCCTTTTCCCCAAACTGATAGCAGTTAACAATGCGAAGCGAATAATTACTACAAACTATAATCTCCCGAAGCTTACGACGAACACGAAGTACAGAAGCGATTATACGTTTGAGTTCCCTCGGATGTCCAATAAGTACAACGGCCTACAGGCTTAACTGACAACTCACCCCCACCAACGAAGGTTAATGGAGCCCTTGCACAAAATATCAGGTGCGTAGCGACACATAACTCCCCACAACCCCCGTAAATTCGACGACCTGCGCTATATGGGTGCTTCAAAAAAATGTATACACACTTTGAACTATTGTAGTTTTCCCGCTCTACAAGGCTAATGTTATATTTCTTCGCCAGGTGCCAGCATAATCGTCCCTCTATGTTATATTATCAGTTGGAATTTGTAATATCAACATGGGGGACGTACGTTTGAGTTTTGAAGAACGTAAGCAGGTTATTAAGTGGTACTGGAAGTTTGAGAATGTAAATGAAGTTCAAAGACAGTGGAGAAGGGAGTATGATACAGAACCACCTTCAAGATTAACAATTACACGCATACGAGACAAATTCGAAGTTCATGGAACAGTGTGTGATGTGCATAAAGGTCATTCAGGTCGGCCTCGAACAGCTACAAGTGATGGGTCATCAACGGCAGTCTTGGAACTGTTTCAACGCTCTCCTAACAAATCTTCAAGGCAAGGGGCACGTGAAAGTGATGTAAGTGCTAGCAGCGTGCTACGCATTCTGAAGAGAGGCAAGTATCGTGTTTACATTCCAAGGCTGGTGCAACAGCTAAATGACGACCATCCAGATCGAAGGTTGCAATTTTGTGAATGGATTCAGGAGATGGCGATACGTGAACCGGGATTTATGGGTAGCATCATTTGGTCGGATGAAGCCCAATTCAAACTTAATGGAACTGTCAATAGGCACAATTGTGTTTACTGGTGTGAAGAAAATCCTCACATTACAATTGAAAAAGCTGTAAATTTGCCTGGTGTAAATGTGTGGTGCGGTTTGTCTTCAAGGGGACTCATTGGACCTTTTCGATTTGAAGGCACTGTAACTGGTATTAATTACCTAACAATGCTTGCTGATTCCATATTTCCTGCCATTCGTGCATTATACGGTAATGATGATTTTTATTTTCAACAAGATGGTGCTTCGCCGCACTATCACAGGGACGTACGAGCTTACCTGGATCAAAATTAGTCGGGCCAGTGGAGAGGACGCAGGGAGCCAATCGAGTTTACAGCATTGGACTTTCAGCTTTCTATTTTCCTGAAATTTAACTTTGTAGAACGGTAAATAAATTTTCTATGGAAGTTCAAAGTGTGTATACATTTTTTTGAAGCACCCATTTATGTATACTTTTTTTTTATGGGTGTTATATCTTCATTCAACGCATTTCCACGGAAACGTTTATGGAGAACAAACTGTAGGTACTAGTTAGTCGAGAGTACTCCGTAAGTTTGATCGAAATTGTTAGAGCCGTTCTTCAGATAATTGGAATACCGATAAATTAATATTCGACAAATTTCGTTTTCCGAGCTATCATGGCCGTTCAACAGATAGATACACAATTAATCACAGGGTTCAAAATATGGGTATAGGTTGCTGAAAGACACATCGTGAGTTTGATCGAATAAAGTGACGCAGTCACAAAGGAAGTTACGAAAATGTGAAGAAAAAAACATCATTTTCGACACATTTTCATTTTTATCTCTGTTCAATGGACTGCAAAAGATTGAGAATATTTAGGTATTAACTACTAAGAAACACACTGTGACTTTGAAAAAATTGTTGGAGCCGTTTTGCCAGAACGGCTCCAAAAACCGTATTTTTGCTTTTTAGGCCTAAATCTCCGTTCGCCGTATTTTCATGGAGATATATATAGAGAAGAAAAGTTTTGTACTAACTAGTAGAATATAATGAATTTAACCAAAATCGTTAAAGCCGTTTTCGAGAAAATTCGAAAAGCCCTGTTTTTGGTACATTTTCGTCCCCCAGGGGGTCCAATCGATCAAAATCGCCCATAATCTTATTTTGGTGTCTACATAAAATAACGACAAAACAAAAACAGCTCAATCGGTTCGGCAGTTCTCCCGCAAACCGAACTACAGACGGGAATTCAGGCCCACACGCCGAAATTAGGATTTTTGGAATCAGTAGGCCTCGAAACGTAAAGATCTGAAGAAAACCCAACTTTTGTTTTTACACAATTACAATACTTTCCCTTAGGGTTGCGGAAAGTAAAAAAATGTGAATCACGTGACGTACGACTCAATAGAGCACTCCAGAAATGACTGAGCTCACTGCATTAGAAAAACGTACCTTTATGCTCTCCAAACCAAGTCAGGCCCATGTGTACATGTTTTAGGTTAACAAAAACAACTTCCTCCCCCAGTCCCCCTGGTCTCGTCAGCCAAAAGCCATTGAGCCCAAGCATAGGGCAAATTCGAGAAACGAGACGTTATTCTCATCGCCGAAATTCGAGAAATGGGGGGTGGAAAAAAAGAAGGAACGGAATTTGGAGAAAACTCGAGTGCTTTCCGACGGAAAGGAGAAAAGTTGAAGTGGTAGTGGTGTTGGTGATTGAGGGGTGAAGATGTTATTTGAGGACGAGGGCGGAGCCTCAGAACTCGAGGAAGAGAGCAAACAAACTGTTGACGAGAGGCGAGAAAATGAACGTCGGACGGAATCGCATTTTCCGGCTCGAGGTTTTCGTCGTGATACGCGAAAGACGATTCCGGATTCGTTGAAAATCGTCGACGAAATGAGAGAAATACGAAGAAAGAGAAAAGGAGGAATTGACTGGAGAATGGTGGAAAGGAAGCCTCTCGAAGACGACGCGTCTTCCAATTGCTCCGCCGAACAAAAGACGAGCCAACGTCGATGAGAAAACGAGATCCGCTGAACAGAGCTGAGCTGAGCAGAGCGAAGCATCAGAACGTGACGTCGCCGGATATGAATCCTTCGCCAAAGTCTGCAAAATCAGAGCCCTTTGAGGAGACGCAATTCGTGAGAACCGCGTCGAATGAGATTGAACGGGACAACACAAAGGTGAGAGCAAACGCGTCGTCGAGTTAGTGCGAAGGGAATAAAGAACTATAACTGCGATCAGGAGGGATTAGTTCCTTCGCTTCTCTTTTGATTCATAACGAAACTTTCCACACAAACGTCCCAACCGACCGCGAGATTTCACTGGCGATTCTCCTCACGTTACAACGAGAAAATCAACCTGTTGCGAATTTTCAGGTAACACATAACTCATTGGGCGATTTTTAACACTTCAGCATCTAGACGCGTTTACACCAACCAACACGCGTGGGGGCTTCTGCTCACACCTCCTGAGCAATTAGTTGTTTTTGAGCATTCCACGAAGTTTCAACAAAAGGGGATAACGATGGGGAGCAAGAAAGGGAGAACTGCGTAGTTTAAAAGACTTCCATTTCAAAGTGGATACGGATAGGAGTACAAGAAAAGTGCAGGATTCAAGCGACACTATGGGATACATGCAAGTTAAGTAACACGACACGGAGTTTGAGTTTTTAAAAACTGTTTATTTACAATCACACGACACGGGGATGTTGACGGTAGCAACTACGGATCAAGACTAACTGATGAGGCGCTGAAGGCGCTCCCTTTTATAGGTTACTATGTGCTGACATAAGCAGTCTTGTATATGAAAAGGTTATGTGGGATGCGTTATACATAACTTGCATAGATTAACTGGTGTAAGGACACAGATTGGAAGCAACTGTGCGAGAAGCTGAGAAGTGAGATGAATGGAGGGGGTGAGTGAAAACCCATTGCAAAACGCTAAAGGGGGGGGGGGGGGAAGGACCAAAATATTGTGTTTTCTCAGCTTGAAATGCTAATGAGTTAATCGACACTGGTTTCTAGGATTCTGGGATTGGCAGCGAAAGTTGAAAGTTGGGAAAGGCCCTGAGCACAGTCAGAATCTTCCGTTTGGGTCAAGGGCACTGAACTACTAAGAGCCCAGCCTCTTGTACACCTCGTCATTGAACGCAGTGACGCCACACAATCGGCCCATGAATGCCTTCTGAAGCCCACTCTACCCACGCTAAAGAGTAGGGGGAGTCAGGACACTGCCTTAGTTCCCGTCCGTCAACCGAACCATGCACTGGGCTTGGGGGCAGATTGAGTCGCCATGTCACCCCACCGCAGCTGATCCTGGACGAATCCAAGACCAGCCACAGCGCTTGCAACATTCCAGTCAGATGCCTGCAAAGCAATCAGACGCCTAAGGCACAAGAACGGAATAGCGGTAGAGACATATGGAACACCGAGTCCCCCAGATGGAACCAGAGCGTGAATGTACGCGCATGGGGCGCTATGTGGGAGGCCTAGCCAAGCACGAACAGCAGAGCTCACCATTCAATCAAGGCTTATCAACCTTCGAACGGTCAACCTCCCAAAAACCAACCCGTAGGTCAGCTTTGCGAGCAGGTACGTTTGAAGGAGGCGCAGTACACAACCACGCACAGACCATTTTCCCAAATAGTGTTTTTCGGGCTTAGTAGGGTCTGAAATTTAAAGATCTGAAGCAAACTAACAAAAAAAAATTTTTTCAGCCGATTACATCACTGTCCTTTGAACTTCGTACAGCCCAGGAAGGTAATAAACGCCGAACGCACGCAGAGCTGAGGAAAGTTGTGCGATGCCTCTCACCCGAAACGCCTGTGAAAAGTGAAAACGCGACGATGGGAATTTCACAGTTCGTTCGCATCACTTTCCTTCTCAGGCTATTACTTCGCCGGTTTCAAGCGCATTACATGTGTCACTGAAGAGAATCGCATCTGACAAAACCTCATCTAAGACGATCAAGAGAGAAGCCGAGCAAATGCACCAGACTGAAAAAGAGAAGCTGAACGTAAGCTGGAAAGAGCATTACGGGCTAAAACCAGCGAGTTGCCAGTTGAATAAGAAGCTTCTTGCGGATAAAAAAAAAAAAATAAAAAAATTGGATAGCCGTCACGTCATTTTAGCTCCGCTGAAAAGTTGCATTGCTCGGATCGAGCCGTCGAACGAAAAAATCTAGATAGCGGGATCATTTAAAGCTCGAGTACACGGAATACGGGAACATGCATTTACCTGCAGTAGGCCGCGTCAAGTGCACGCTAACTTCAACTTCACTCACCTGAAACGAACAAAAAAAAAAAATTAAGTTTTACGAGTAATTCTCATAAATGTGATTTAAATCAGTCGTTCGGGGTAATTAGAGGAACATTCTCAAACCCTATAGCCACACGAAGTACAGTCATCGCACGTTTTCATAATGCACAAATATACGAGCACGTCGTTCATAGTCGATTCATTCGCGATCTTCAGCACAAGAATAGCAGGTAAATCATGATTTTAACTTCTTTTTTTTTAATGACTTTCTGCTACTTAAAGAGTGAGAAATCTGACGGAAACTTTTGCTCACAACACAGCCGCCACTGTCGACGTACTGCGAACGCTGCACTTCCTCATACCTACTATCGTGACAATAGCTTATAAAAGCCCCCTGAAACTTACAGGAATTGTTCATTCTCTGCATAGTCCCCGTTCTGTATTATTCAAATCCTTGCTGTAATTTTATATTAACGGAATTAAAGTCTCTTTTTAAAAACGTTATCTTCGGAATCACGAACATAACTTCTATATATTGTTCTCTATATATGCCCCCTGACAGTCCATTGAATAGAGGTAAAAATGAAAATGTCGCGAGTGATGTTTTTTTAAAATTTTTGTAACTTCCTTAGTAACTGCGTAATGGTACGACCAGAACCCTTTGATTCAGCGGAGGCTCATCCGGGGCATTTATGCTGACTGGGCACCTCAAATGACCAGATTCGCTGCCATCAGTTGTAACCGAGCCGGTTCCCTCGTCGCCGTGTCATCCTCGCTCGCGTTCGCTCCCACTCAGTTCCCTGTCTGTGGTGGAAAAACTTCCCCGAATGTAATTGAGAATAAAACTCTGTTCCGATAATTCGGCTTGATATCGTACTAACTCCCCAACTCTCTTAGTGCGGTACCGCTTACTATATTAATCCCCTCTCCCCCCACGTAACAGCTGCTTCACAGTATTCGATCGATCTTACTGAGTGTCTTTCAGCAACCTTTACCCACATTTCCTCGACCGTGATTATTTCTGTATCTATTCGTTGAACGGAGATATAAGCGATGTTAGCTGTGAAAACGAGATTAGCCTATTATTAATATCTCTGCTATTCGTGGAATTTCAAGGGTTGAGCAAAGTCACGTGTTGCTACGCACCAGATATTTTTCTTCAAATTCTAGACATTATACCATCGACTCTGCTCTTAAAATTCCACCGTCTGGAGGTGGCAGATCACATTTTGTAGTATAGTCAGCGGCTATGGAACTCATTCGCCGTTTGCTAACATCAACTATAATTTTTGAGAAAAATGTGTACGATTAGACCATCTCTGAAATGTAGAATCGTCAAAACGACAAAATTAGGCATGGTAATTTGTAAATTACTCAACGTTCGCCTATTCGTAAAATAAATGTCAAGTTTTGTTTACCAAAATTTCATCAATTCGGTCTTCGAAGTCGAAGTACCAACGATTTTTGTGGCGGACTCGGTTACTTGATGCGTTCCACCGTACAAATTTCAACTGATAAATCAAAGTTTTGAACAATTTTGACATGTTGTGCCGCCATTTTCTTCTCAGTCAATACTCCACAAATAACAGAGAACTGATTTTTCACCATCGGAGGGAAATTTCAGAAAAGTCATCGTTTTGGGTACTCGGCTCCTGAACTAACGGTTCACTCTTCTTACGTACCGCAGACTCGTAACTGTAAATGCAATCTGTTAATTTAACATTCGGTGTAAACCGCTACTCAATCTACTTCCCGCCCGATTGCACGGAAGTAGAAAACAGCGAACGCTAACCTCCATCGTATTTAATTTTGAATTAGACTCCAGGACAAATAAATTGGTCAACTAAAACCTAAGTGAAGGTGACTACGGTTATCATCGCTGGTTGTGATGTATTTGTGAATATAGAGAAAGCTCGAGTTGAGCTTGGGAGCACTTTCATACCACGAGCTGCGAGCTAATTTATTGCCGTGCGGCTCTGTTTCATCCTACATTACCCTTGCAGGAATCAGATTTCATACAACGCAGTGGGCGTATTCAGTAGCGGACGCGTTATTGCATTTCAACATCCTAAATCCGCTACGAGCTCCCAGAACGTGAAATATGTATGAATATGAAATCTCGTTGTCGAAGAGTAAAAATGGGCCCGGTTTCGAATGATATTGCTTCCTCGGGGCTTCTCTTAAGGAGGCCTTGGATGGTCAGTCTGATTTATCAAAAGATTGAACAAACTGGAGTGAGCTTCAATCATTTCTTCAGTCGTTTGAAGAAACCGAACCTTTCGGATTGCGTCTCGTTTATATTCCCAGTTTCGAGTGTTCGGTTTTGCTTCGTTTCTTCGTAGGAAGTGCGCTGAAACAACGCGTTCCAACTCGGAATTGTCGTCCCTTTTACTGAGTCAAACTGCTCTCCAACAGAAGAGAAAGGATAGTAATAAAAATAATAAGAAGCGGAAAAGACGGACAAAAGAGTGGTATGAAATGAGAAACTGTCTGCGATATCATATTATTATCTTCTAGAGAATGAACTATGAAAGTCACGACATGCTGTTGGACTTAGTACGTCAATTGTGTGACAAAAAACCACCGACATGGTTGGTGCGCAGTGTGTGATAGAGGGAAAGGTTGATCAAAACGCTACCAGACTCGTTAGTCTCAATCAACATTTCTATCGATCCCCCTCAGTCATTGCCTCAATCGTCAAGACGCTCAATCATGTCTTGGTCGATTGATCAACCACCTCTGATCAAAATACTGACCACCTACAGCTTCCTTTTTGGGATGTCGCAAGGCACTGGTCCTCGGTCCAGTCGTACATACGTAATTTATGTTCAACATTCACACACACACGAGGATACAGTTATAGTTGCCTCACGAAGTTTGTGTGAGGAATCCCGGCAAGCCACTACAGACAATTTATCAGTGGTTTAGAGGCGTCCAATTTCGATTCGACGTATCGATCCCAAAACTGGATGGCATCGTATGATCTGTCCGTTTGCACCGGTGTGAACTGTACGCGCCCGAGTCGTCTCGCACAAAGTATTTAAGGGTGTGTGGGTAGTTCTTTGATCATCCTGGGAGTAGCGTATCGACATCCTTCGTAATAAGGCAAAATCATACCTGCGTACTTAGAAACGAGACATTTCATGTCCGAGGAGTCTCTTCGGATGTTTTACTTCGCCCTGGCAGTCTGTGGTACTCTGAAGTGGCGCTCTGTCTATCAAACATACCCAGAACCGATATTTACTGTCCAGCGGAGGATCTTCAACATTTTATTGTACAAAACGGCCCATCCCCACAGCCCATCCGTTTAAATGATTTAATATCGTTGAGAAAACTTCGCTAATTCATGTAGATAACATAGTTCCGGGACTTATTGTGCTGCTCGTACTCATTCCCGGACCATTACTGAGCAATTAGTACACAGAGAATTAATGAGGCTGTAAACACGATTTTTTTAAAGAGGATAATAATCATTTTTGCAGGGTTATTGGGTAAAAACGTTAAGAACTGGTAGTAAGCGAAACCAGGGTAGTTGAAATTCGGGAATTTCTGGGGTGTCCCCCACATATATTATAAGCGTTTTTAAACGCCCACCCTATGGGTATTGTATTGGACTACTACACCTTTTTTTAAACAGTCTAGTAACATTTCGGCGGAGTTTAAAAAGAAAAAACCCTGCAAATTATTACTCAACGGTTTATTATTCGGATAATCAGCTTGACCTAGCATTAATGCTCCGAGACCCATCCTGTTCGATTCAGCATCGAAAAATATCATAATGAAACCCAAAAAAAGGTTATCAATATCAAAATTTAACTAAAAATCTATGAAAAAACCAAAATGAGAATGAAACGAAAGAATCTAAAAAAATTCAATCGTATTAAAACCAAAACGTCAGGGAAATTGGAACAGGGGCGCTCGAAGCAAAAGGGGAGGCGTCATTGGGAGGTGAAAGGGGAGGCGTCGTTGGGAGGTGAAATGGGAGGTGAAAGGGGAGGCGTCGTTGGGAGGCAAGAGCCTCGAGCGCGGTTGCTTTTTTAATGAGACGGGAGGGACGGAGGAAACGCTGTAGCTCCCGCTCCCGCGTTGTACTGCGTTTCGTTAATTTTTTTAACCGTTTTTTACCCATTACAACCACGGGCTTCGTCCGATCGGATTGCCGAGATGGTGGGCACAACTAGATACCAAATCGGATTTTAGGGCGAAAGAACGAATTTTATAGACCACGTTAAAGGCACAAAACGGCCCGGACAGCGGATGGACATTGCAAATTTGGAATCTCTATGTCTTGAAACGTAAAGTATCAAATTTTGAGGGTGGGTTGTAAAACATTTTTCGTGACCGAAAACATAGGGTTATTATTCAGAATGAATAATAAACCAATATTATTCAGAATGAATAATAAACCAATATTATTCAGAATGAATAATAAACCAAAAACGCGCTAAAATGTTTTCGTTGAAAATGTTGGTAATTTATTGTACTGCTCTCGTTCTTACTCCTTGAATGGGAATTTTATGGTAAAATTGCCTCAATGGGAGCTATCAACGTAAACAATTTAATCAAAATCATACGAGCCGTTTTCGAGTAAAAAAAATTGGTATTTTGATCGCTGTGATAACTATAGTTAACTTTCGGTGAATTTTGTTCATACCGTTATTTTGGCGTCCCATAGTAACCTGCGGGATAGATATCAATTTTGAGCTTTGTTACTGTCGTTTTCTCTAAAAATCGTTCACAGACACTCACACACAGACCATTTTCCCAAATAGTGTTTTTCGGACTCAGTCGGGTCTGAAACGTAAAGATCTGAAGAGAACTAAAAAAAAAAAAATACTTTTTTCAGCCGGCTGCATAACTTTTCTTTCTACTTTGCAGAGCCGAGAAAAGTAATAAAAACCTAGCTCGATACGAGAGGTTTACTGTCCTAACTCGTTCGGCTAGTAACATTAATTTTAAACCTCCTTTATGTTTCCTTTACTTATAAAGGAATTCGTTTGCTCAACGATTGATGGATCCACGAGAAAGAGAGAGAATTATAGACAGAAATTGAACGAGATACAGGACTGTATTACTACACTTGCTCAACAGTGAGTTTTGATTGCACGGTCATTTGATTAGAACGATAATTCTCTGAGTAGAGCAAGACTGAAGAAAGAGAGCATAAAAAGCACAAACCTCAACTTGAGTTAAACTACGAGGAATAAATAAGAGCGAGGAACTCGTAAGGAGAACAGGCCAAAGTGTCCAGGTAGAGCTGTGAAATGGGCACGGGGTGGAGAAATAGTTAAAACCACAATAGACAACGGCTATCTGGGGTTTTGCAGGGGATTGCCCTCAGTTTGGCACGCCGGATCTAACAAATGACCTGAAATAGTCTAATTTCCAATAATTCGAAAAGCTGAAGATGATTTTTGACTTCTCCCTTAAAAGTTTTGTAGCTTAAGGCGACTCGACCCCACAAGTTAAAGAGGGATGGCAGCTCTTTGTGATATACATCAGAATACTTTTCTTTCATTATTACATTTTAAATAACTGCAATTAGAACTGACGTATGGACTGCAAGTGTACTTCGTTTTCTTTCACTAAGACCGGCGTTCATTCCAGCGCGTGTAGCTGCGAGGACGTTACAAATGAAGCTATTTGTGGCCTTGATCGGTTTCACCGCCCTAACCCTAGACGTTGTAGACAGGATGAAGAATGCAAAAGTAAGCTTTTACAGGAAACAAAGTACTTAAGCCGTTCTTGGTTATATGAGACTTGAAAGTTCAGGCTAGCGAGCATTCGCTTGCTCCCTAAACTCTACTCTTAAACTGGAAGAAGAATGTAAGGGCGGGCACAGAAGAGAGAAAGGAGGCGTTAAGTGCTCTGGGCTCTCTGCCCCTCTTTAGTCTTCAGTACCTCGCTTTCGCGATTCTCCGGTTTCATTAGAGCACTTCAGCGCAATTTTCGAATCCGAAGACGTAAATTATTCACTGGCAAAGAAACGATCTCGAACGTCTCGCGAGTTTCGGAGGAAGGACCCAGCGAAATTCCAGTACATCAACCAGCTTCTAGCAACTAACCAGCTCAATAATCGGAGCGGTTTCCGTCGAAATTGTTACAGTTGAACGAGCTTCCCTGTAGGTGGTGGAGTATCGGCGCGTGAACTTGATGGAATCATCCGCTTGGCAGATTTGCAGCGTCCAGAATCACGTTAGGGGAACGCAGAAATACCCAATGAGCAGAGAAATCCTCGATACATTCCCCTCCTTCAGTTTCACTCTAGTTCGCTGCAGAATTACAACGTGAGGTGCGAAACAAGCGAATGGATCTTGTCTTCGTCGTAATAAACTATATTCAGTGGAACGCATCACACGTAATTCCTCGACCCCACAAACCTTCAACGATTTGTATGCCTTACCTATTCGTCACTTTAATTTATTGGACTACCCATGCCACGTACATGATTGAAAAAAACAAAGCATGGTTCATCGATTTCGAAACTTTTTATTCGGGTATGTTTGTGTGAGTTACGAAATTACGAACGAAAAACGACGTTTTTTCGGTTAAGCTGAAGAAGATAGAACGATCCAACCTGAGGCCGTTTGAAGCCACAGGGAACTCCAAAGTACCCTAGCCAATCTACTTCCCTTTTTAAACATTTTCAGCCCTCCCAAACACAAGGATTAATATTTCCGAAGCTAACTTGGTTATTTCCTGTGAACCCCTTCCCACACGTCACTTCTCATAGCATTAATATTGCCTCCACCTCACGTCAGCTCTAGAACCCAGACAGCGACATTCACTCTTGGCTCCACTCCATACTTAACGCTAGTGCGAATTGAGCTTTGAACTTCTAATGATTCTACCATGATTTGTGAACGTTTAACCAACCCAGGTATTTCCTAACAAGGATTCTGCGATAGGGATATCGAACAAAACGTGTCGAAAAATTAAGTAGCGATAGCGGGGTATTGACCCCCCCCCTCTCCCAACCTGTACATTATTATTATTCTCACACCCCTGAGAGCCATCCCATTCAATTCAGCACCGAAAAATACCAGTAAACGATACGAGATACCTAACTGACGGAAATTACTAACTCCAGGCGCTTGTGGCACGACGTTACGAGTCGAGCTGGCGGGTGGTTTTAATGTGATGGGGTGGGGGGGAGTACAAACGACACAATTACTTTCACTGTGGTTATTGTCCCGCGAGTTTTTCCAATTAGTAGACTTTGGCTCACTATAATTACTGTTATTTCACTATTTTCCGTCTAGACGACACGCAGTCGTACACCTCTGAGAATTGTTTCATTCGATCCAGCATCTGAAAATACCTAGAAAACAATATCGAACACGGCGTATTTACGATAAAATGCCGAAATTCCATTTTTGTTTATGTTTTAACCATTTTTTGTTCATGACAACCATGGGCTTCGTCCGAACGGATTCTCGAGCGAAAGAACAGATTTTTTTTGACAACGTTAAACTTTGTGCGTTTGCATTATCCAGAATGAATGAGAAACCAAAACGAAACGAATCGATTTGAAAGTTTTGCGAGAAGTAGCAATTGTTGCCAACTGAGTAATACTTCTTGGGGGAACGTGTAATATTGTGACAAGTTGAGCGAAAAACATAGCACATTGATTCACGTAATGCGTGGAATTTGTCAGTAAAGTGCGCAAAAATTTCTAAGTGATTTGAGGGAACGTCAGAGGGAACTTGTTTAGTGCGCGTATTTCGGGTTTTAAAAGTAATTTTTACGGAAAACTTGAGTTGATCGAGAAACTTTTGAAATAGCTCTCAGCGGGAGGGTACCACCTTTTTTTGGTACATCAAGTCCTTTTGGAGTTAGGAAATTGTGTACGAGCAAGTACTGGGTATTAAAATAACGTCGTTGGCTGTCGTACTTCTACTAGTAGCACGTGGGTGAGATTTATGAGGAAAATATCGGGTGCGTTGCAACACACAACTTTCCTTAGCTCTGCGTCAATTCACTTTCTACATAGCTTTTTCTACTAAATCAATTCATTTATCAGTCAGTTGATTTGAACTTGGTCAAACAACACTTCACGGCGGCAGAAAGCGGTAGCGCTCAAAGTTCCGGAATTTATTGCGCTGCTCGTACTCATTCCAGGAACATTATGAGCAATCGGTACACTGAGAATTAATGAGGCTGTAAGCACATTTTTTTAAAGAAGCTAGTAATCACTTTTGCAGAGTTAAAGAACTGGTAGTAAGCGAAACCAGGGAAATTGAAATTCCGGAATTTCTGGAGTGACCCCCATATATCTTAAAGCAAGCCTATAACCATTTTCCAAAGTTCGCGAAGAAGGTTATGGGTAAGAAACGTGGTAATTTAAAAAAATGATTTTAGTAACATTTCAGCGGAGTTTATAAGGAAACCCCCCGCGCTAAAATCGATTTCCGTCGAAAATGGTGGTAGTTTATTGTGCTGCTCTCGTAATTATCCCACAATTTGGAGTTTTATGGAATAGTCGCATTATTATGAGCTATCAATATAAAAAATTCAATCAAAATCGTTAGAGCCGTTTTTGAGAAAAAAATATTCGGTGTTTTGATCACTATGATAACTATAGTTGACTTTTGGGGGATTTTGCACATACCCTTTGCATATACGATAACCTGCGGGCTAGATATCAAGTTTGAGCTGATTTGGTTCGGTCGTATTCTGTAAACATCGCTCATAGGACAGATGAACTACCTCGTTTCTTAGCCATCACCTTTTTCACCTGACGCCCATTCGTCGATAGCGGTAACTGACCAGTGATCACCTTGAGTGCTTGTGTTGATAGTCTTATAGGCCTTGGTGACCCACAGGAGCGCAGCTCTCTGGGATCGGGCCAATACTCTGTTTTGATTTACTGCTAGTTTGCTACCCCAGAAAACGGGGCCTAGCCTTTTAAGTGCCATGAGGGCCGCCGGCTACCTCACGATACCCAACAATAGGTGCCGTGAGGGCCGCCGGCTACCTCACAATTTTTCATCTGTACATCTAAGGAATATTTTTTTTTTTCCGACCCTCCGGTAATTATTAGCTTCATTAGGCACCTAGCAACTGGATCACAGGATGGTATAACGATTTGCTGCATGTTTTAGAAGCGGTTACCATGGGTGCCAATGAGACCGCGGGAGGCCTCACTTTTTATATGAAATTTCCTCTGACAACCCACTAAGGAGCTATTGAATTTCCTAAATATATACAGCTAAGTAAATCAGCGTAGTATTTTTTGTTCTTTACTGGAAAACAACTTGTGTTCCGAGTTTCATTTCGCGTGCCATTCTCTCTTGCTTCCACCCTCCTTTTTTATCATTGTTTCATTTATGATGAATAAAGAAAATGTTCACCTATTCATTTTGAGGACTCACTCTTTTACATTAGAATATATACATAGAAACCGCTCTTTATATTGAATTCACAATTTATTCATATTTCAAAGCTGGCTTTGAAAACCTATCGTGTTTTCTGTTACAAAAACGTGACACGCCGGCGACCTCATGGCACACCGAGTACTATGTTGCCTTTAAGTGCCATGAAGTTCGCCGGCAGTCTCAGTACATAATAATATACATAATGTGTTATATTCATTCATAGAATGTACAGATCCCAAATTTTCACATAAGGAATGCCTACACTTGATATTTCCATTTGGCACCTGGGGAAGTCATGGCCAAAACAGCTTGGCAGTTAGAAGGCTAGATATATGCCCTTATACATGAGGAGTGTCATGGTAACACAGAGCCCGAGCGGCCTTAGTAATTGCACGCCGTGAGGCAAACCTTGCAATGGTAGTGCCTTTAAGGGACTGAAGGTGTCGGTTGCCTCACCTCTCACCTGTATTCACTCCTAAATGCTTGACGTGCTTTTCAAGAAGGAGCCCATGGCCGCCAAAGCACGGACACCACGGACCATTTTCCCAAATAGTGTTTTTCGGACTCAGTCGGTTCTGAAACGTAAAGATCTGAAGAGAACTCAAAAAAAACATTTTTCAGCCGATTACATAACATTCCTTTCTACTTCGTGGAGCCAAGGAAAGTAAAAAGAACGTTAGTTTGAAATCCGGAATTTCTGAGGTTGCGCTAGATTATTCTAAGGTCACTATCAAAGTTCCATTCGACTACCGCTGGTATTTTTGTGAGAACGCTAGTGTCACATGAGTGAGAACCACGATGGAACATTTTGCACCAAACTATTTTGTCAAAATGTTTGATTATTTATTGCGGGCGGATTTCATAGTACTGTTTTATCGTTCGGAAGTGTCCATAAAAGTAATGGGAATCCTCACATTCTTCTAACAGCATAAGTTGAAGTTAGACGCATGAGAACATGTTGCGTTTGAGTCTCGCAATTGACAGATTTGAGTTATTTTATGATTCCGGAGTTCATAGATCAATTGGAACATTCACGAATACCGTTGATGCGTGATCGGCAACCCTAGGCCATTTCAGGGCTCTTCTTCTTATCGAAGCACCCTACTCTCGACGTCAAACTCTCTAACAGCCTTTCCGAGGACATTAGTTGCCCTCAGTTTACGGGCGATTTGAAGGTCTTCTTTACGGCGCGGTCTCTTTATGAGTATGTCACGGGCTCTTCACGAGGTAACCACACCTTTGAAGGCTACACCAGTCGGTCGAAAAGATTTATGCTCTCATGAAAAAAAGGGAGATGAAAGTTCTCATAGCCAAGTCGAGAATTCTCAGTCGCCGGTAGTCGGAATTTTCATCCAGCTCGTTGCCGGATAAGGAATTCACGTTCGCCCGAAATTTCTTTCTCTTTAGAGCGATAAAAGACGCTACTAGACACACGGGTGGTCCCTTATCCTTTTATTCAAGATTTTTCTGAAGGTATTTCAGCCCTCATCGAAATGCAAGGCGATCAGCAGGAAAAAGCCTGCAAGCAGTAACAACGAAGTCAAGTGAACCAAACGGAACTCCCTCGGCCTGAGCTCGGGTGTTGTGATGACGCATCGAGCTCTTTTATTCTTACGTCACGCGCATCCACTTGTAGGTAGGTTTCTACATTGTTTAAATAAAAACATCAGTTTATAAAAGTGCAACCCAGCGAGTAATTATTAATCCCATATCTCCCCCTTTAAATTAGTCAAAATAGTCAGTATGCACTTTGGGGCAGGCAACGTTGCTATTTCACGTTCTCACAACTGAAAACGACAAAGAGCACTCCTTACTATCCAAATAAATGCCTGAGAGAGCCATACCCAGACCTCCACATCGAACCAATGGCCAAATGTTTTGGGAAGTTTAGCGCAAAACATGCACAGAAGAAGAGACTCATCAGCCTCTCACAGTCAACCTCCCCAAAACCTCGTATCGCCGATTCTCTGACTACCCGATCAGTAGGAGAGTAACACTTTCGCGCTAACTCTCGTGAGTGTCGTTTCCTAGGGCCTTTGTTCAGAACTCTTTCTCTACCGCTATGTTGCAATGGTCCATCCACGTGGTCTAAAAAATCCGTTCTTTCGCACAAGAATCCCATTTGGTATCTACTTGTGTTATGGGCAAAAAATGGTCAAGAAAATTAACAAAAACGCAATTTTGCCAATTTTATCGCAAATACGCCGTGTTCGATACCGTTTTCTAGGTAGTTTTAGATGCTGAATCGAATGGGATGTCAGGCTATGTCAAGCTGTTCGAGAGAATAATAAACCGTTGTGTTATCATTTGCAGGGTTTTTCGTCGGGCGACCACATTCACGGTCCGCCGTTATGTTTTGTTCTGTAATTACCTTCATTGGCCTGGAATTTTCCGAAAGCAAAAGATTTAGTGTATGTTTCAAGCGGTTTTCATTTCATTTTCTGATTTGAAGACCCCCATCTCTGGTAAAACAAACGTTGGACTCATCAAGGTGAAACCCAAATTACCACAAGAACTGTCTACAAAAGGACACCGTGTCTATTACGAGTATCTGAAAGGGTTCGAGGCGATTAATCATGTTGAGACCACAGGGCGAGGGATTATGGGGCTGGTTAAGAAGGGTAGGGGTGAACGCACCATTTAACCCCCTAGAAAACCAAACAGGATGCGTAGTTTTTGAGTTATTTCGAATCCAGACGACCTTTTCGTCTCTCTGTCTCTCACAAGTGACTGTAAATAGACCACTTTTTATCTTCTCCGTCGTCTCGACACGCGTTATTTTCGGTCGCCTTCGCTTTCAGGTTCGACTCTACCTTCCTCAAGTTCAGCCATCGATCCCACGCCCCCATTCACAACAGAATTCACGGCGGAAGAGCCTTCGCGAAGGTGTCGGAAGGCGCGAACGGTTGAAATTGGTAGGTCCGCTTTTCCTACTAAACTAAAGTGAGGCGGATAACAGTTTTCTAACCACTTGGGGGCTCAGTTCGTTTCAATTTTGGGAATATTGGAGTCACAATCATCACAAATCTCATTGAAAAAATACTCTTAAAAGGATTTTGCCGGGTGGAACAGCAACAAATCTGGGTGTGTCCCCTGCCAATGAGTGAAGTGTACTGTGAGTTTTGTTTCAGGAGTTTGCAATCGAGTTGATGGCGGTAATTACGAGTATTAACGAAGAAGTCAGTTTTAAAAGATGATTAAAAACATTTTCACGTGATAACTACGAGCGATGTAATTTTGATAAAGTGCAGTGGCATTTGGTCGGAATAGAATCATATGATTGGTTGGTGCATCACTAAACAATCTAATCTTCGGTCTACGACTGAAACGGTTGAATTCATCAATAACTATTTTTTTCCGAACCCGCAGACCGTGGCTGTGTGAACACAGTCTACCTATTTATAAAATATATAGCGCGGTAACATACAACTTTCCTCGACCCTCGTAAATTCGACGATGTCCTGTCGATACGTTCAACGCATTTCTACGGGAACAATTATCGATAACAAATTGTACGTATTCAATTGAGAGTACCCGGTACGGATGATCAAAATCATCGGAGCTGTGAGTGTTCGACAAATCTCATTTTCCGAGCTATCATGGCTTATATTTCCGTTCAACGGATAGATACAGACGTAATTGGTACAGGTTAGCAAAAATTCCGTCAGGTTGATCAAACTCATTTATGCTGTTACTCAGGGAATGTCAAAAAACGCTAACAAAAACACGATTTTCAACACATTTTGGTTGTTATCTCAGTCCAATGTCCTACCAGAGGAACAACCAGGGGGAATAACCATAGACCAACCCTGTAAGAGCAAAAATGTATAGTTTGCCTTCATAACTTCACCAGATGTTCATTTCGGAAATATTTATGGAGAAAAAAAAGGGAGGGAGAGAGAGAGAGAGAGAGAGAGAGAGAGAGAGAGAGAGAGAGAGAGAGAGAGAGAGAGAGAACAAAGTTGAGTTGTGAGTAGCGCGAGCTGCAAGACGAATGAGTCGCGAGACTTGAGAGACGAATGAGTTGGGATCACTGGGAGACGACTGTCGTTCGAGAGAGCGGATAGATAACTAACTTTTGGCAGGAGCTGTCTGTTGCAGAGCGTAATGAAAAATTGAAGGGTGGGAAGAGGATATTTTGGAATCCATTGTCACGCGGGAATAACAGTAGATTTGGGCGTTTCACAGGTACAAACAAAAGTTTGGGGTGTTAGGGTTAGGGCAAGGTGCGTACATTCCGAGGTCAAAAACCCCCAACTAATTCGGCCTGCACCGAACACACTCGTTTTTGATACATTTTGATCCCCAACCGTTTCTCATAGCTGATAACTTTATTTTCAATACCACGATTGAAACAGAAAAAGAACCAGGTTAATCCGGCCATTCGCCCCCAAATTGAACTACAGACATACAGACGACGCGTCGTAATTAGGTTTTATGATTTTGAATGATTGACTTTTTCTCACACGGACTGTAAACGGGAGCTTGGGAAAGTTATATCAAGTACGCGTTCAAACTGATTTTATTTTATTTTCAGGCACTTGGAGAAGGTTAACGAGCATTCGTAAAACGACCCCTCTGCTGTACGTACTAACACCACGAACTACAGGAAATACAACAACACGAACAAGATACGATTAGCAGCAAATTCCCCGTTGGTCCCATGAAATCTCGTAATGGAGAACGTGCGTATCGAATAGCCAACATTGATTTGATACATGAGCTACCACTTACAGCATCACGTTACTCGGGAATATTGATTGGGCCGTCAAGGACGGCGGGATAGGTACGCGGCACGCGTTGCGGCAATATTTGGTTCGTACGGCCCTTAGGGCTCTTACATAATTAACATTTCCCGTAATGAGTTAATTCAACGCGCGGGCGCGCACACACACACACACTCTTCATTCCCCTCAACCCTCGCCCATGCTTTCCTAACTCGCCCTGCTATTCTATAAAATCTGGTAAATCTGCCCTCACGATTGCCAAGGAAAAGGGGTGAGCGTCATTCGAGCGCATACGATAACGAGGAGCTGACAGGTGAGCAAAACAAGGAGCGATGTCGATGTCGGCAGTTCGTCGAACGAGGCGGCGCGTTATACAGAAATCAAGTTCCACTGTGGTGATTCGTACGAGAATACGAAACCGAAATCGACTAAGCGAAAAGTGACCGTTTTAAAACAACAAAAAACTGTCTCACGAAGGTGTTGATTTTCTACGGAGTCGTCAACAAGCTGCGGTCAAAACCTAAAACGACGTATTGAGCGCATTTTTATGGAAAATGAGCCAACACACAAGTCCTAGCACAACTGCCACAAAAACTTACATTTTTACTTTCCGCTACCCGAAGGGAAGGAAAGTATAGTAATCGGCCCAAAAAAAAAAGTTGGGTTTTCTTCAGATCTTTACGTTTCAGACCCTACTGAGTCTAAAAAACCTAATTTCGGAGAGAGGTCCGTGTGTATGTCTGTGTGTATGTCTGTGTGTATGTCTGTGTGTATGTCTGTGTGTGTGTGTGTCTGTAGTTCGATTTGCGGGAGAACGGCTGATCCGATTGAGCTGGTTCTTTTTTTGTTTTGTTCGTTATTTTTTGTAGACACCAAAATAAGGTTATGGACGATTTCGGCCGATGGGAAGGGGGGGGGGACGAAAATGTACCAAAAACTACGGTTTTTGGCATTTTTCCCAAAAACCGCTCTAACGATTTTGATTAAACTTTCAAATTACCTCCTACCAATCAATATCTAACTTTTCTTCTCTATACATATCTCCTTGAAAATACGGTGAACGGAGATATAGGCCTATGAAGCAAAAATAGGCTTTATACGCTTTTTGGCAAAACGACTCAAGCGATTTTCACCAAACTCACAGGATGTTTTTAAATAGTTTATACCTACATATTGTTCTCAATAAATGTTCCTCTGACACTCCATTGAACAGAGATAAAAATCAAAATGTGTCGAAAATAACGTTTTTCGAACATTTCCGTAAATTCCAGGTAACTTCTGACCAGATGTGATAAATTCTAATGGAGTGTCTTTTAGTCACCCATACCAACATTTCATTCTCTATAATTATTTCTGTATATATATGTTGAACGGAGATATAAGCCAAGTTAACTCAGAAAAGGAGATTTGTCGAATATTGATTTATCGGAATTCCAATTTTCTGAAAAACGGCTCTAACGATTTCGATCAAACTTTCGGAGTACTTTCAACTAACGAGTCCCTACATTTAGTTCTGAATAAATGTTTCTGTAGAAATGCGTTGAACGAAGATATAGCACCCGCATATGTTGTTGGTGTTCGAACTTAAAGGGGTGGCGGAAAGTTGTGTGTTGCTACGCACCAGATATTTCTTAACGCCGTTTCCGGCAGAAGCTGTACACGTGCTTGTTTGAGCTTGTGTCACACCTACGGGATTTATCCGCCGCAAAAAATATGTACTCCAGGGTCACATTGTCAATCCTAAACCTCCTCCAGTTAGACCACAAGATCTATCATCTATGAACTGAATCATTCGCGAGGATATTGTGGAAACTCATTTCATTAAAAAACAGAATAAACAATAAATTGTCTATATTTCCACAGAAATAATGAGCACAATTGTTAAATCGATTTCGACGGTT
The DNA here is from genome assembly GCA_020466155.1 of Pachypeltis micranthus. Taxonomy (NCBI): domain Eukaryota; kingdom Metazoa; phylum Arthropoda; class Insecta; order Hemiptera; family Miridae; genus Pachypeltis; species Pachypeltis micranthus. Next base: position 76,082,278 of record CM035768.1, on the reverse strand, counting down.
GACTTGTTAACCCGATGTCAATCAACTCAAGACAATGGTGGAGGGAAAACCCAAGCTATTGTAAAAATGAACCTATTAGTGGTGAAATGTTTTGAGGGATTACCTCATTTAGAGACTTCCCACACCTATCACTTTTAATAATTTCGAACTTTTCCAGAACATCTAACATACCTCCTTTTGGGCAAAAGTGAAGAAATTCTATATACTGCTTATTTGTTAAATAAAAACTAAGTCATGATTGGATTCACTCAGATGACTTGCAAACGGAGAATCACCTTTGTTATACCTAAAATCCTTTTCATGCTCTTTTATTCGTTCCCTAAATTTCCTATCAGTTTGACCACAATACTCAAGCCCACATGAACATTTTAGTTTATAGACCCCACTTTTATCCCGGACGTTAATTTTGTCCTTAACAGAACCCAATAAAGCTTTAAGACTATTTTTATTTCTAAAACCTACTTTGAAACCTCTAGACGATAGAATTTTGCCAAGTTTATCCGAAATTTTCCCGTAGTAAGGTATTCCTATCCATTTTTTCTCTTCTACCACATTTTCCCTCACTATATTTGATCCTTTCCCTACTATTTTTCCTAAGAACCCTATTCCAAATAAAGTCGATGAACTCTCCTCCATATCCATTACTCGCTGCCATGCTTTTAATGACTGATTTTTTAAAAAAATAAATTTTGACTATTCATTAGTATAGACAGTGCCCTATTGATCATACTATGGAAGGCCGCATGTTTATGAACCAGAGGATGATTTGAGGTACTATGAATAGTGATGTCACTATACGTATCTTTTCTATAAATTGAGAAATTATGTGATCAGTGAAATAGACAAATCTAGAAAATTCAAGGGTGAATTGAATGAACGGATCTAGTTTATTAATTTTTTCATGAAAGGAATTTAATTGTCTTTCGGTCCCTGTCCATAAGATTATAATATCATCCCCATATCTATACCACTACAAGAGGCTGTTTGATTTACATTTTACAAAAATTTGTTTTTCAATATAATCCATATAAATGTCCGCCAGCAAAGGAGACAGTGGAGAACCCATTGCAACCCCCGGCTGAGTATAATATTCACCCTCAAACATGAAATAATTCTGATCCATACAAACAGACATTAAACTAGACAATTCAAAGGTGATTCTGCGTTTGCAAGTCATCTGAGTGAATCCAATCATGACTTTAGTTTTGATTTCACAAATAAGCAATTTTAAATTTTGATTTTTAAAAGATAGATTTTTTAAGTTTTTTAAATCTATCATCTATTGCACATTCTCCACAAACACGTGAATAACGATTTAAGGAGTTCGGGTTGCTACCAAAAAGCGTTTTTTTTTTCGAGGGCTTTCCCCCCATTCGCTGGTAGACACCTCGAACATGGCGCCGGGTCAATTATAAAACCGTATGCATGCAGATCCGTAAGTGTTACGCTCATCCAGAAGTACGTTAATTCGCTATTGGCGATAATTTTGATCGTTACTTCATCGAACACGCAGTAGGTTTTGATTTGGCGTTGTGAGGGGAGGAGATCCTGTTCCTCGGGAGAAAACACACATTCTGTTGGTCTTGACGAGTGCTTTCAGTTGGTAACTATCCAACGGCTAAAACTAGGATAGTAGAGGGCAAATCGAAGTAGAAAAATCATAATGCTGGAAGAAACGGGGGGGGGGGGGCTAAGCGATTCAGGGGAAGAACGGTCACAAAATGTTACATGGTCTATTGAAACCTCCCTACGCTTTTCTGTCTTTTACTGGCGTAGTTTTCCTATCTCGCCGCGCGTCCTTAGCTTCCTTCGAATTTCGTACCGCTTTCCTCGGATTGTTTACCCGACTTCTCGGTGTAGGTGGTGTGGCACGGATGAGGAGTGAGTCCGTGCCACATGCCATGAGTCTCCCTACCACGTCCTGGCCCAGTGCCGGAAACTTGAGAAGGAGCGATTGCTGGTCTTAGGGTGGAGATCAAAGAAGACTCTCGCAGGAAATACCTGGCATTCCTTAGGAGGCTAGGCAACGGACCTGTGAGACATTTGGATGGGCACAATAGGCCCCTTTGAAGCAAGTCGTCCTTCAGCACGCGCGAACGACAGTCGTCTCCCAGTTCTCCGAACTGTTCATCTCTCAGCTCGCACTACTCACCAGTCAACTCTATCTCTCTCTGTCAGTCCCTCCCCCTTCACTTAGTGTCTCACAACCAGTTCACGAGTATTGAGAGTCCCTTGTTCGCGTTTATATATTCATACTCAACTATATATCCGTATTCTGTGAAGTTAATACAGTCCTCCTCTTTCATTTCTCAGTTTCAACATTTAAAATTAGCTTTTCGTGTAACACATTTGACTATCCTCGTTCTGTATATAATAGAGCGAAGTAAAATTGAACTTGATTACACGCAAAAATATGCGATGTTTGACTATACGCGGAAAAAAACCGGAGATTTCGTTCTTCACAACGACAATATCCGCGTATATTCCGTCCACCTATCATACGTGAAAACGGTCCTCTCCTTCTTTCAAAAACACCCGGCATCTTTTCAGCCACCCTGAGAGAGCGCCGAAGTCATTTCGTCTCACTTCACCAGCGCGCCAGAAAACCTGTCTTTGGAGTACACCGAGACATATTTTATAGTACGCCATTATCGATCCGCCCCTTACTGGATCTTCTTCAAATTTATCTCTCTTCGAGAGGATGTTAAGGGAGCGGAAAGGTCGAAGCAGACCACTTGGGAAAATGGTATGTGTTTGTGTGTGTCTACGAATGAGATTGCGAGGAAACGGATGAAATGAAATCGACTCGAATTTGATATTTAGCCGGTAGATCATCATGGGACGCCAAAATAAGTGCAAATTCTCATTTGTCGGGAAAATGACGACAGGAGCACAATAAATTAGAAAAAATGTCGCAAAATTTCGCTAAAATGATACTAGAATTGTCAGACAAATTTTGTAATAGCTCAACAATACGATAAAATCCTAATACCAACGCCGTTCAATTTACAGATTTTACCCAATAATTCCAAACCCATAAACACGATCCTTCTCAGAAAAATCAAGCTAACGGTCTTACGAATCACCTTCGCGTTTATCACTCAATAATTGCATAAGTAGCAGCAATTCAATAAATTCCGTAAATTATGTAGAAAATTGTTAAAGACCTAATGAAAAACAGATTTTATTAGTCCTTACAGTGTTGCGTCTAGTTATTCACTGACCCCCCCCCCCCTTTCAGGGAATCAAAAGTTGCGACGAAGTTCTTCTTGGCATTTATGTGATATAATGTCTTGAAGAACGGAATTATATTATTTTTAATCATGGACGTTATTTTATTGTAACAATAAGAAGTACGTTTTTGTTTGATTTATCGTAACTACTTCATTACTTATAATCATGTATTACTATTAGAACCCGCAACTCCCCCTAGCCGCACAGGTCGCTCAACGGCTAAGCGGTCAATTCTCAAAACACAAATTAGATACTGAAGATGTTTTGTTACTTTTAAGGAATAAGTTTTTCATTCATTATTTGCCAGACTAGAATGAGTTTGGGGCTGAAGAAAGTTATACAAGTTCGTAGGATTAACGGAAGTCGAGCGAACACGTTGACCGTTGACAAGTCGATTGGAAGATAACTGGACAGAGCCCCTCGAACGGCACGTTTTCCGACAGAACGAACCCACTAGACGACGTTCGGGTTCATATCGTTCATTCGTCGCTTATTCACAAGTTCGAAGAGAGGCCCTCATCTTGTTGAACGCGAGGTCGCGGATCGTTGTCGGAAATCGATGACGAACGTGAGCAAAGGTTTATCGAGCTTATGGAAGAGAGAAGACGACAAGAAGGGAAAAGTAAACGGAGGAGGATAAATTATTCCGAAGCTCAAAGCTACAACAGCGACCAAGTTAACGAGGACACAGACGAGACGGCGAATTCATTTCGCCTTTCATGGGGAAGCATTTTTTTTTTTTTTAGTTGATGTAACGAAAGTTAGACGAAGTACGAAGTTAAAGCATCGACCGTTTTTGAAGGACGTTTTCATCAACTGAGAAGGAAACGGCTGTCGTCCGACCGATTGAGAGCCATCGGACGAGATTTGAAGGCAGTTTTCGCTTTCTCTTCTCCTTCAGATTTGCTTCCCTCATTTCCTCGTGGAAACTGGAAGAAGGGACCGTTCCTCTCTTCAACCAACTGCACATTTTCGCCGCTCAGCGAGAGCTCGGATAATTGAAACGAGGCACAAAAGGGTCGATTGACGTCAAAACCCACTTTTCGCGTCTTCGTTAGCAATTGACGAGAAAGCTCCGTCGTCGAGAGGAGAAACATTTTCCCGCTAAACGGAACTCACCGCAGCAGCCGTCTCGAATGTTGACTGAACGCCATTGCAATTGGCTCCTATTACCTGCCCAGTAACAATGTATTACCCTCCAATGTTTGCACTTGTAAAACGCCCAATTATACAGAATGAGATACGTTCCCAATTAACCTCGACTCGGAGAGAAAATTGATTTTCCGTCGAGGTCAGCGTCTACATTTACAATCAGCGAGAGGAGAGAGGTACAATTTTGAGGCAATTTTAATTTTAGTAGGTCGTAGAAGGATTCGGCGATGCCTGGGACGAGAGACCGTCGATCGTCAACGAGTTTTGAAACTTTTTCTAAAAACGGCATCAACGATATCGATCAAGCTCCCAGAGTACATTAAGACAACTACCTTTGTTGAGGAGGGGCCCCTAAGATCGCAGATTATCGTACGGGAGTTCGTGTGTAGACCGAGATAGAAACAGTTGGGAGGTAAGTTACGTGATTGCCTCATCTGCTGACCCCGGACCCTCCTCAACCCTCGGAAAAAACGGCACGTTCAACTACCGATATCTCCATACGCCCTCCTATCTTAGGTTGATGTCAGTCTATTGTTCCAGGAATCACCGAATCATTCTACTGTGGACCACAATTAGAGAAGTCGGCCTTTTCGCCAATCAGTTGAGTATTGGAGCTCGTCGTTATTCATTTGGCTAAGTCCTACAGCTGAACTGGATATCTCGTTAGCACCGCTCCACATACTCGTACAACTGGGATAGGCTGGCAACGCGAATGCTGGAACTGGGCCTTGTCAAGAGGCGTTCCCAAGCTTAAGGCTGGAGCAATGGTATATAATACAGACGGATCATCGAGTCGAGGTGGCCTAACGAGCGCATTTAAGCGAGCTTAAATTAGCGAGAGTTTTAAGATTCAGAGGGTGGAATAGAACAAATCTAGAGAACTGTTTTAACACGCCAATAATATCCTCACACCCTGATTTCGGTGTCGTATCTTAACCTGCGCACCAAACATCAAATTCGAGCCGATTTCATTCAGCCGTTCCACTCAATTTCGTTCACACGCGCAAACCGTGCTTTTCGGACTCAGAACACGCAAAAAAGAAGAGTCCCACCGCGAACATTGCAATTGCTAACAGGTGGATGCTGCGTCTCGAAGTTCACACATGCTTCCGCGTCTATCGTGTACTGACGGCGCCAAAAATGGTTTTGGCTCGGACGTCGAGTCATTTTCAGACCTCCGTCGAATTTAGGGCAGAAAACACACGGCCCAGTTGTTGACGTTTCGCGAGTGGATTCGGTGGCTGCCACGTGCGAAGCCCCTGGCAATAATTTTGTCAATTAGCGACGGCAGGAAGATGAAGCGGTTCGTGGGAGAGGAACAGATGTTCGTTATGGCAACGGCGGTGGTAATTACTAGGAAGCAGGAAGCGAAGCAAAAGCTGGAGGACGCTACTCTCATCCGGTAGGTGTGGGCTCTTCCTTCCATCGCCTTCGCCTCATATTTTTCACACCTCGGGCCTCACACTTCGACTAAAGAAAATATCTTATTCGCCTAATGTTGTGCTCCTGCGTCATTTTAACAGTGATTCAACTCGTAAATGGGGCTTCAACCGCTGAATTGAAGATCCTCACCAAGTTGTAAGGCAATGCTCGAATGGAACTTGTAAATCTAAAACGAACCTTTTTTTCAGTGTTTACTATTAATTTTGGAACAATGAACACGAATCTTCTTTTTTTTAATTCAACTTTACAGTCCCATAAATGACTTGTAGTTTGGTCACTCAATCAAGGTCGTGGCATAAATAGTAGCAATAAAGCAATATATTGAATTTTATTGAGCAATAAAATTCAATAAGTGGAATCAATACGCCAGACCTAGGCAGGGTGTTCGCACTGTCAGGTGAAATGTTCGGGTTCGGGATGGTGATTATACGATGGAATAGCGGCGGTGGCTAAATGTCCGGGGAAAATAGTCGCGTACCGCACTAAGTGAGTCAGAATTTCGTGAGTTTAGGCTGGTTTGACACAGGTCACGGAGGTCGGGGAAGTCGACTGGAGACAGCACAACAGACGCGAGAGATCGAGGTGAAGTTAGAAAAAATAGATATGCCGGTGTGTAGATCTTCGCCTAATCTTCTGGTTAGAGAGCAGATTGTAAACACCGATTGCTCTCCTATAATGCTTACTACGCACGAATATTATATCAAATACCACATAATCCGTCTCTAGTCAAGAAAAAAATATCTGGTGCGTAGCAACACACAACTTTCCTTAGCGCTACGTCAATTCACTTGTGTTCATGGCTTATTCTACTAACTCAATTTATTTACTCATTACTTCACGGCGGCAGAGCTTACAGTTCCGAAAATTATTGTGCTGCTCGTACTCATGCCTCGACCAATAATTAGCAATCAGTGCACGGAGAACTAATGAGGGCGTAAACCCGATTCATTTGAAAAGGATGATCATCCTTTTCCAGAGTTATCGGGCAAAAATGTTTAGAAATGGTAGTATGTGAAACGGCGGTGGTTGAAATTCCGGAATTTCGGGAAAAGCCCCCGTGCATTTCATGAGCGTTATTAAAGACCCATCGTATAGCTACTTGGTTGGAGTACCACCTGCATTTTTCCGAAGAACCTAGTAGCATTTGAGCGGAGTTAATAAGGAAATTAAATGGTGCGTTGCAACACACGACATTCCTTAGCTCTACGTCAATTCACTTTCTACATGGCTAATTCTATTTAATCAATTCATTTATCACTCAGTTCCTTTGAACTTGGTCAAACAACACTTCACAGCAGCAGGAAGCGGTAGCGCCTACAGTTCCAGATTTTATTGTGCTGCTCGTACTCATTGCAGGACCATTATTGAGCAATTGGTACACAGATAATTAATGAGGCTGTAAACAGAAATTTTTTGCAGAAGGATAGTAATTACTTTTGCGGAGTAATTGGGTAAAAACGTTTAGAACTGGCAGTAAGCGAAACGGCAGTAGTTGAAATTCAGGAATTTCTGGAGTGAGCCCCATGTATCTCATGAGCGTTTTTAAACACTCACCCTTTAGGTATTGGATTGGACTACAATACCAATTTTTTTCAACATTCTACAAAAATTACAGCGGAGTTTATAAGGAAAAACCTGCGCTAAAAACGCTTTTCGTCGAAAATTTTGATAAATTATTGTGCTGGTCTCGTCATTTTCCCACACATGTGAATTTTATGGTATATTTGCCATATTGAGAGCTACCCATATAAAAAATTTAATTAAAATCGTTAGAGCCGTTTTTGAGAAAAAAAAAATTTTGTTGTTTTGATCACTATGATAACTATAGTTAAATTTCGGTGGATTTTGTTCATACCCTTATTCTGGCGTCCCATGGCAACCTGTGGGCGAAATATGAAGTTTGAGCTGATTTGGTACGGTGGCTTTCTCTAAAAATTGTTCACAGACACACGTACACACACACGGACTATTTTCCCAAATAGTGTTTTTCGGACTCAGGAGGGTCTGAAACGTGAAGATCTGAAGAAAACTCTAAATTTTTTTTCAACCGATTATATAACTTTCCTTTCTACTTTGGAAAGTAAAAATTACGCTCAACTCGATTTTCGTCGAAACGTTTGGTAATTTATTGTGCTTCTCTCGTCATTTTCCCATGAATGAGAATTACATGGTATTGTCATCTTATTAGGAACTGCCCGTAATAAAAAATATAATTACAGCCGTTTTTGAGAAACAAAATATTTGGTGTTTTGATCACTATGATAACTGTAGTAAGTTTTTCGCGGATTGCGCTCACACCCTTATTTTGGCGACCCACGATATCGAGCTGATTTGGTTCTGCCGTTTTCTCCAAAAATCGTTCACACACACAGACCATTTTCCCAAATAGTGTTTTTCGGACTCAGGAGGGTCTGAAACGTAAAGATCTGAAGGGAACTCCACTTTTGGGAGGGGGGGGGGACAAATTTAACGTTCAGTAGGCTAAAAACGTACAACTTCATGCTCCTCTAGAAACACAAGGACATTGACGGAGAAGTGTATCTTCCGGAATGGACGAATCACGACGCACCAGACAATACTCCGTTACTGAGGACGAGAATCAAAAAGAGCAAATACCACCGCGGCATTATTGCTTGAATTGCGGCAAACTGGGGAAATTTACGAAAATTCAAGAAAAGTGGTACACGCTCACTAAAGAACTTGAGGGAATGAAACAACAGAATATGAAATGAAGCAACACCACTGTACTACTGGGCGTACTGGGGTCCTCCCGAACCTCAGAGAGAGCAGAATGTCCAAAATGCCTTGTCCTGGGAGGAGGAGAAGCCGTAAGTGCCATCGAAAGATAGGGCGGGCCAGCGACCATTCTGGCCTTAGGGGTTGTTCGACCCAAACATGGTGGCATGGGAATGCGCGCCGGTCCATTGCGGGTTAGGGCCAGGTAGGCAGAACGGAACAATCCAACTCCTACTCACGTAAAGGCCTGAAAATGCGCTTGCACAGCGTGATGATCGTGGAGTCGCTTGAGGGTGGTTCTACAATCCAAAATTTCGTTTTTAACCTGCGGAGTCTGAGAATTTACCAGCGATCAACGCAACGACTACTCGTAGTAGAAATATCTTGTACGACGCATTACACAACTTTCCTCAACCACACGAGCATTCAGCGATTAGGTTCAATCGAGCAACTAATTCGTTCAGTTATAACATTTTGCATAAAAACTTAACTGGAACGCTCGAAGTTACAGCATTCATTTCGTTGCCACCACTATTAGTACACAGTAGTACAATTAGTACACAGAGAAATTATGAGACTACCAACACGATTTTTTCAGCGTTTCAGAATTATCGGATAAAAATTGTGTGAAATGGTCTTACGGAATTTCTGGGGTTGCTATTAACTTTCATACGAGCGTTATTAAACGCCCGTAGTATAAGTAGTTTATTGGACTACTAACCTAATTTTTATGAAGAGAAGAAAACGCTAAAATCGACTTGGTCGAAATTTTCGCAGATTAATTGTGCTGCTCGTTTCCCACGGATGAACATTTTGTCGAACTGTTATATGTTTAGTCTCAGAGCAGCTAGAGCAACCCCCACGTTACCTGTCGAAGATTTTTAGGCCAAGCTCACCAGTAAATGCGGAACAACTTGATATCAAAATACCAAGGAACTAATGTTCGAGGAAGTAGAAAATACTATCAAGAGAGAAATCAATGCGAAAAGAATGTCGAGATATATGACTACAGTTCTAAAACAACTACCTCGAAAAATATTAATCTAAATTATAAATATAATCTCAACACCTTAGATACGTACCTCAGCTATGGAAGACAGCTGCGGTAATTACGATATCAAAACCGGGAAATACTCCAGCGGAATGTGGCCAGAGATATCCAAATCGTTTGAACGTGATTGGTTTTAGCACAAAAACCGCTCGTTGAAGAACTCCAGATAATTCCCAAACATCAGTTAGGATTTAGGCAAAACACACCACAGAAATAACCGACATTATAGAACAAATTCTCGAAGAGAAAATGGTGTGTTGGTGTGCCGTCTTTACTTCTCTCAGGCGTTCGACGTAGTTTAGCGCGAAGGAATATAATTCAAGTTGGGTAATCTCAGAGCTATTAGAGTCACACTTGACAAATTAGCAGACGCCTATTCCGAACCTAAAACAATGAGCAACCAATTGGAGGTAAAATTGAACGTAGGCGCACGTCGATTATGCTCACCTAAAAATCGACCACGTGTCTATTGACCTCAACGGCAAAACCATTCCATACGCCGATGAGGTGACATTCCTAGGATGACCTTGGACGCGAAATTGTGTCGGAAAGCCCTCGTCAAATATCTGGGGCGAAGCGTCACGCAACTTTCCTCAGTCCGGTTTACATGGCATTATTTAAGCTACCAACTCATTCGAACTAGGTAAAACACTTTACATTTTACGCACAGCGTGGTAGAGCCGAATGTTTCGGAATTTATCGCGTTGCTTCTACTCGTACCGCGACCATTATTGAGCAATTGGTGCACGGAGAAATGATTAATCTGCCGACATGGGGTAACTATTGTGTGAAGTGGTAGTTGGTGAAGGGGGAGGGTTGGAACTCCGGGATTTTTGAGGTTGCTTCCATTCGTCTAGGTATTTTATAGGACTACCGATCTAATTATTATGCAAATGCTAGTATCATAGGTGTTGTGGAGGCACACAACACCAAATACTGACGGGCTCTCACGCAGACCCTGTGCTGATCATTGTGGATAGCGAGCAATACAACTCCGGCCAGCAGAAGAAGATAAGCATCAGAAAGAAGATGAAAATATTCAGTGGGTTTTACAGAGACTTATGGTGGGACGAAGACCAAACCAAGAACAGTTCCCAACACTCCACCCAGGGATCCGCCAACTTTTAGTAAGATGGTAGAACAGTTCCATAGTTGGCCATCCCGTCAACAAAGGGAGAAGCAGACTTAAACGGGTAGTACCCACAGCTTTCGTTCCAGAACTGTTGCGACAGTGCCATAGTAATCCAACAGGAGGACACTTTTGGCTACTGGAAGACCTGGAATCACACACTGCCTCCTCTGGAACAGTACGCCGAGGCAGCGCCTTGTTGGGTTCGACGTCCTGGGCCCATTCCCAGTTACTCAGAGGGGTAACAAGTACGTCCTAGTAGCAGTAGATTATTTCACGAAATGGCCAGAAGCTATTGCTTTGCCAAATCAGGAAGCAGATACCACTTTTCTTTTTGCTACGACTTGTCCAGGATAGTATAAGAACGAAAACAGAACTAACTAACGACTTACGATACGCAGCTCAAAGTCATCAGAAGATCCAGTACTGTCAAAACAGCGAGCTGCGGAGCATAGTCAATGCCTTTTGGGCTTCACCACGATCTTGAAATGGAAACTATTAATGAGAACATAAAGAAAGTTGCGATCGCCGAGTTGGAGGGTCTGAAAGGTAATGTCAACATTCAAACAGTATATTAACGACTTACCGAGAATAACGCAGAGAAAAAAGTCACACGATCGAAATCAGTGATGGCGGAATGGCAAACTGACCCGAAACAGAAAAAATGCCAGATACGAACAGTATTGAGCTAAGAGCGGTTATACCGGGGGGAGCACAAAGCACATTACCTGAACGAGTCAGAAAACGTACTGAAAACTAGAGTCGTTCGAGTCCCTGAGATCGACTTTATCTCTGCGATTGCTGTCGATTAGGTGCAATTCCAACCAAACGATCTAATCACAAAAGAACAGAGAATGCCCACGGTATCTGAATTCCCTTGAATGCTCTATCATTTTTGACGAGATTTCTCCAGTAGTAGCGAATTAGGTCAAAAACAAATTACTAATAAGTTGTGGAGTAATCTTGAAAGCCGAGTATGAAAACAAACATTAAAGTGTATCGGATTAGATGTTAGCGGGGTAAAAATCGTCGGATGAACGTGGGGCCACGAAAAGTTGATGCGTGGCACCAAATATTTCATTCCCTTTTGGTTTATTATTCATTCTGAATAATAACCCAATGTTTTCTGTCACGAAAAATTGTTTACAACCCCCCCTCGAAATTTGATACTTTACGTTTCAAGACATGGAGATTCAATTTGCAATGTCCATCCGCCATCCGGGCCATTTTGTGCCTTTAACGTGGTCTTAAAAAATTCGTTCTTTCGCACAAACATCCCATTTGGTATCTAGTTGTGCTACCCATCTCGGCAATCCGATCGGACGAAGCCTATGGTTGTTATGGGCAAAAATGGTTAAAAAAATTAACGAAACGCAGTATAACTACAGCGGAAGTCAACGCTTCGTCGTTAGTACTCCCCCCTCCCCCTCCCATCATATCACACTCAATCACCCGCCCGCTCGACTCGCAACGCCCTTTCGACTCTTTTTGCCCGACGGGGCGCCAAGGCCACTTCCTCCGCACACCCCTCCATCGGATCATAAACGCCTACAGACGTTGACAGGCGCCTGGTGCTGGGGGAATATTTAGTTTCCGTAGTTCCATTGTAGCCAGGTCATGTTTCGTATGGTTTACTAGTATTCGATGCTGAATTGAATGGGATGGGTCTCGGAGCAGTAATACTAGGTCAAGGTGTTCATGAGAATAATAAACCATTGTGTAATAATTTGCAGGGTTTTTTCGCTAGGAGCCATTTACTTCTTTTGTTCTTGTTTAATGTTGTTTGGCTAACGTCAAATTCGTTAAATGTTTTGGCCCTAACGGGAGAGAAGTCCTTGTTTCAGGTCTTCCCTGAACATAAGAGTCCAACTCTTCCTGACCTGAAGCCTACTGCCTGATTGCCTGTTGAGTCAGCTTGTCAGCGATGTCAATTTTTGAAGCCGACAACGGATTTTACCCTTTAGGACTTTCCCAAATATCCACGTCTCACCACTCGGTTTACCTCCTCTCAACTCAGAGCTCTTCCCAGCTAACACTCTGCTCTCGTCCCCACATCCCAGTTCACCTATTCAGAGACCCCTTTGTTTGTGCTTAGATACTCATATCCAACTCATATCGCTATTCTGTCTCCAAATTGTTAATACAGTCTGTTCGACGCAAGTCAAATCATTCTGGGATTTTAAGCTCACCAGGCCCTTAACGGCAATGTCATTGTTTCCCCAAAAACCTTCGTACCTACAGAATTCCACCTCCTGGTTATTTACAACAGCGACGGATTTCCCGCTTCGTCTGGTCATTCCGAAATATCATTTCCTCCCTTCCTTTTCACATTTCTCTCCACAATAGACAGCTCCTCCCGAATTCATTTACCTACGAACTCTCGCGAAAGTCACTCGTCTCCTTGCACTATTCTCAATTGATACAGTTCACTATCTCCTTCCGATACAGTTTCCTGCGCCAGTTCATGCATATTACGAGTCGTCCCCTTGTGTCGCCCTTCTGTACAGAAACTCTACTCACTTCATTGCACATAATACAGTCCTCCTCTCGCTCACCGAGTTTCTTTTATGTCGATCTTCAACTCTCTCCCTCTCGTGCACCCAACACAGTCGTCACTCATGTTCACCGCGTTCATTCATTTATTCATTTTACCCCCATGTAACCCCCCCCCCTCCCTCGTGCGCCTAATAGCAGTGAGCTTCGAATCAATTGCAATTTCTAAATTCTGCTCAATGAGCTAATTTTTGGTTGAATTTAGTCATTTTATTTAGGACTTTGAGTATATTTTGAGTTGCAATTTTTTTTTTTTAAACTGCAATACCTAGGATGACCAAAGGAGCCTAAAAGGAGAGAGAGCTGCAGAGAATTGAAAGACTGACTTCCTCGACAGAAAATTGCTTACAGTCTAGTTACGCGTTGAACACTTGAATTATGTACGTTTTGTAATCAGATATTTTTCTCAAACGATTGCAGAACGCGAGGAAAAATGGATTTAATTTTCGTAGTTTTCCAAAAGCACACGGAGAAAACTTCAAGTGATAATTTTTCGACGGCAGTTGGGACGTGAAGCGGATCGTCAGAAGCAGGAAGCTCGTCCCATATTTCATGAACAAGTTCGACAGGAGGTTCAGGTGAGCTGAGACAGAGCAATAAACCACTTCGACGTAGGTGGTCAAAGGCCCTCGCGACTTTTACCAATCGGTTACTAAGCCTCTTTTTGTCTCGCCGTCTTGTTTTTTTTTGTTTGTTCTTGTTTCCAACTGCACACAACTTTTCTCCCGACGGGATGACCACACTCCTCCAGGCGCAGGAGCAGAAGTAGGAGCCAGAGGAGGCTGACGAGGCGCCAATACACCAGTCAGTGCTCTCCGCTTCAACCAGTCATGGCACCCCCGATCTTGTTTATTTTCGATCTAATTAACCGCCACCGCTGAACCCAGAACTGGCGACACACAATTACAACAGCGATTTTTTTTTGTCACGAAACCCTCGACACAGCTGCGCTAAAATCGACTAATCAATCGCGCGGAAATACTATTAAGTCACTATCAAGTCATAATGAAGTACTTACTCAACTGAGTCAGTCATTGATCATGACAAAATCATATTCAAAGTGCATCGAAAGATAAACTCCTTCAGGAACGTAATTTATACGAAAGAGTTGAAGCATCTCGGCAGTACTCACAAATAATTTCGAGACATTACATCCGTTCCAAGACACGAATTGCACAGGGAACGGTGATACATAGTGCACGGATTGCATTGCGATGCTGCGATATTTTATGAGCAAAAAAAAAGAAAGTAAAAGCGAATCGGACTGAGAGATGTAATTATAGGGCCAATGTATGGAACAACAGCGAGCCGAATATCATGAACGAGGTCAGGTAGCGAGTGATTGAGTGGGAGGGAGGGGGAGGGTTGGAGAAGCATTGTTCAAGTTATTAGTAACAAGACGATGGGGAACAGAAGGACTTTGAGATAATCATAGAATTCATTTTGGCAACAGAAATTCCCAGACTGGAAAAAGTGGTCACCAGGACAACCAACATTTAAAGGATTTCAGACGGCAACAACTACTCTCTGCATTGTGATCGAAGCTCCTCTGCTCCAACGCAAATATAAATAATAGATCATAAACTTCTTCTGGCACGAGTCAATAGCTTTCTCCAAATTGATTGAGCGAGAGCTGTGACTTTCACATTTCACAACATATCCTGTACAGAAAGGAGCGGATTATTAATGTTTGGTTCGAGTAAAAAACTGGCATGAGAGGTGGCTATTTTCGATCGAACGTGGCGAACCCCATTTCATCGCCCCACGGTCAACCAAACCCTTTCTTGAACTGCAACAAACCCCTTCAGTCGCTGACAAAGGAAGCATTGTGGGTTTGGCAAAGTTCGTTGGAATTTCGACGACACTCAACCTCTCAACTCTCCAGGGCGGCTCCAAGAAACAAATCACTAAGCGTCCTGCTTACATGTTACTCTGAACTCTGTAACAGTGTTTTCCCTCTGGCCTACCATTCACACCTTGTATTCATTTTCCATTTATCGCGAGTACTGCAAAGTCTGGGTCGAGCACAAATAAATATGTATTTTCTTTCTTTCGATAAAGTTTAATCTTCGGTGGTTTGAAAAAGGAAGCTGAGTAAATCAAAACCAAACAGCTAAGTGAAATCCTCCCCCCCCCCCCCCTGAATTAGAATTGGAGGAATTCAAAGCGGTACAGTCAGCTCCACAACGTGGAGAACGCATCTCTGACGGAACTTGGATTTGTTGAAATCCCTCACTTTGAACGACTTCCTATTCAAATGTCCGAAGTCGCGGAAGGGACAAGATTCACTGCTCGGTGATAGCCCTTCAACAAAGGGGTTTTTTCTCCTCTGGACCCATCGAGGTTCTTAACCCTCCATGGGGATCAAGGATCGCCGCAGGCAAAAGGAATACTGAACTAGGTGTTGGGAACCGTTCGCTTTTTCGATCTAACATCCTCGTCCGAGAGACTTTGAGGGGATGTAGCGACCGGCTTCAAGACGCACGTTAGAGTTACGAATCAAATCCCAAAAAATGAAAACTGTTGGGTTGTCAGTAATAAAATTGGCGTAACTTTCACGTGATATAATGAGATAAATTATTGTGGGTGCAGTAAACACATTTATGATGTGGCAAAACGAACACAGCGCACTTCCGACCTCCAACATGCTCGAAAACGTTATTCCGATGGTCCGAGACATTGAGAGGCTTTAGCTCTTACGGATTCTCACTAATATCGTTGAGCTGGTTTGGTGCTGGTAAGGTAAAAGCGAAAGACACGTGCGCTGGGACAGGTAGGGTCGATAGTACTGGGAATGACAGTTACGACGAGGTTGGTTCGAGTGGAAGTCCTACACAGTACGCTGGTCACAGAGGGGTATACCTACGAGACAGCACACCACTCAGGAAATGCTATCGACTGACTTGCAGGGCGCTCAGACCATAAAATACTTGTGGCGGCACGTACTATAACGTTACAATATACAAGTAAATGGAGCCAAGACGCGGGTTTATTGTTCATTCTAAATAACACGAATATTCAGTCAGAAACGTTGTTTTACAACTCGCTAACACTTTGAGTTCCTTGACACGGGAATTCCAAATCGGCAACGTCCGTCCGCCTGTAACGTGGTTTGAAAAATCCGCTCTTTCGCAAAAAAAAATCCATTAGGGATCTAGCGGTGCTCGCCTACTCGTCACGAAAATCATCGTTGTAGAGAACAAAAAATTAGCTGCAAACGATATTTTGGCAGCGTTATCCCATTTATGTCGTGCTTTGTATCTTTTCCTAAGCATTTGTCGATGCTGAGTCAAATGGGACTGGTATTAGTGGAAAACGGTGCAATCACAGCGGTAGGGTGAATTCTACTACTTGAACAAACTCGCGGGGTAATAAAGCTAAAGTTATCTTTCCTCCCCGGCCTACGCTCATTTCCCGCGCTTTCTTCCGTCTCAATCCAACCATTCGTCAGCTCGGCCCGTCACCTCGTGACAATCGCCTAGTCCCGCCTAGAAAACGTCAATTTTCGTTGGTCTGTCGTGCAGATCGGTTTCGTACCGTTAATTAGTATTTTTCGAAGCTGAATCTAATGAGATGGGAATCGGGAGTGAACTAAAAACATTGCATTTTGCACGTAAGTTGGTCCGTTTTCCGGATTGCTGTCTCAATCATTCTGTGCAAGAGAATAATAAATATGTACCGATTTGCAGCGTTCATTAAAAAGCTTTCGAGTGTTTCACAATGAAAACGAATCTAAATTGAATTAACCAGACGGAATGTCTTGTGGCAACCTACACCCACTACTACTACTACTCCTTCTGTATCCAACCGTTGAACGGAGATATGAGCCTGCATCGAAAAATAAGATTTGTAACCCGCAACCAACCGGTATATGCATTTGTTTCTCTATAAACATTTCTGTAGAAGAGCGTAGATCGGTGCCTATATAACATAGCGTTGAGTTTACAGAGGTTGCTGAACATTGGGCGATATCAGTACTGAAAAACGTCTTTCAATCTATAACCACATTTCGTTCCGCATTCTTTTGTGACTATTCCTCGAATGAAGGTAACAAACTGTGCGAGAAACCGCTAGTTTTTTTTACTTTCCGCTACCCGAAGGGAAGGAAAGTATAGTAATCGGCCCCAAAAAAAAATTTGGGTTTTCTTCAGATCTTTACGTTTCAGACCCTACTGAGTCTAAAAAACCTAATTTCGGCGCGTGGTCCGTGTGTATGTGTGTGTGTGTGTGTGTATGTGTGTGTGTCTGTAGTTCGATTTGCGGGAGAACGGCTGATCCGATTGAGCTGGTTCTTTTTTGTTTTGTTCGTTATTTTTTGTAGACACCAAAATAAGGTTATGGACGATTTCGGCCGATGGGAAGGGGGGGTGGGGGACGAAAATGTACCAAAAACTAGGGTTTTTCGCATTTTTCCCGAAAACGGCTCTAACGATTTTGATTAAACTTTCAAATTATCTTCTCCTAATCAATACCTAACTTTTCTTCTCTATACATATCTCCATGAAAATACGGTGAACGGAGATATAGGCCCCTGAAGCAAAAATAGGTTTTTTACGCTTTTTGGCAAAACGGCTTCAGCGATTTCCACCAAACTAACAGGATGTTTTCAAATAGTTGATACCTACATATTCTATTCAATAAATGTTCCTGTGACGGTCCATTGAACAGAGATAAAAATCAAAATGTGTCAAAAATAACGTTTTTTCGAACATTTCCGTAAATTCCAGGGTAACTTTTTCACCAGATGTGATAAATCCTAATGTAGTGTCTTTTAGTCACCCATCCCCACGTTTCGTTCTGCATAATTATTTCTGTATATATGTGCTGAACAGAGATATAAGCCAAAATAACTCAGAAAAGGAGATTTGTCGAATATTAATTTATCGGTATTCCAATTGTCTCAAAAACGGCTCTAACGATTTCGATCAAACTTTCGGAGTACTCTCAGCTAACTAGTCCCTACATTTTGTTCTCCATAAATGTTCCTGTAAAAATGCGTTGAACGAAGATATAGCGCCTGCATATATGTGGTGTTTGAAATTACGGGGGTGGCGGAAAGTTGTGTGTTGCTACGCACCAGATATTTTTTTTAGAATTGGTCGCCTTCTAGTGCGAATATGTCTGAAAACCATACTTCGAATGGAAATAGAAGCCAGGATACGCAGGAAGAAAAGAATTGGCGAACATCGAACGAGCGAATTAACGAGGAGCCGAGTGAAAACTTTTTTTCTTAATATCGGAGATAATTATAACAGCAGGCGCGATGGAGGTGATTGCGTAAAGGGGTGTTCCCGTCAGATTTCGTTTTTCTTCCGTTGAACGTTGAACAAAACAATAATTTGAAACTCGAAATCTCAAAGGTGCGATTCAACCCAAAATAAAACGAGGATATTCTGACACTCATCAATTTCCTCATAAACTCCCTGATCCTGTCGATTTTTTAAATTCTTTTATTTTATCCTGAAATGGCGGGCCCTCTGCAGTTAACCTTGAAAAGGCGAAGGATACAACGGGGCAAACAATCATAATCGACGGCACAAACTGAGAAATGGACGAGAGTTGGTAATTATTGCCACAGAACTTCCCATTCAACGATTTTCTTTGTTTCTACTTCCATATTTTTATTACGTCCCTTAGCCAGACGGAGTAAAGAAGCGAAGTTCGTTACCGGTTGAGAAAAAACATTGACTTTTCTTCAGATTTCCAAGTTTCACAATTAAAGCCCAAAAATATATAGCCGTTTGTGATCGACTCTGGTGAAACAAAAAATATAATAATAGGACTTCCACTACGAACTGTCTCCACTGAACTGGCGATAAAACGTTAACTGCAACAACCAAAAAAAGAACGAGGAAAACTAATTGGCTGTGTAGTTCTTCAACAAAAACTTCTTTTTTTTCAACACTTTCCTCGCTCTTAATTTCAGCATTTTGAAATAAATAGTGTCAATGATCAGTTGTTTTCTCTTCGCGCATTTTCAACTAAGCCAACTCGAGGAAATAAAGGAGTAAAGCGCGCACAATAACGAAACACAACTCCCCTCACAATCGAATTTAACGTTCTACGCTCTCCAACAGCAGCGTTGAGACCGCAAAAGGGGCAGCAATGCATAATCAAAATGCGGCACAAGCCAGGCTCTAACGAGCTGAGGAGAATCACTAGCAAGTCAAGGTAATTGGTACACCGTACTGCATATATTTCTCAGGAGCGTGCTCCAATTTAGCGTATTCGTTATCGGTACTCCTACAATTCTGAACTGATCCACAAGCTGTAGGGGCGCGTCGCCGATCGGTATGGGCGGTCGCATCAATATTTGACAGCAATTTGCTATCAGCAATCAACGTAGCCTCTGACGCGAGAGAGAGAGAGAGAGAGAGAGAGAGAGAGAGAGAGAGAGCGGATGAGTTAGAGCAGAAGCAAGAACGAGAGAGGGAGAAAGAATGCGCGACACATTTCGATGATGTGGCATTTAATGTGTTTAGTACATGGAAGTGTCTCCTCCATCTTCACCTACAGCTTATTTTGAAATTCCAACATGCAAGATTCCCCGGAAAGGTTGTTCAGGAAATCGATACTGAAAACATGCATATACCTACATGAGCCGCTTCAAAACACGAGAATCCCAAGTTCACGTACCTGAAACAAACCAAAATAATAAATGTGGACGTACTACGAAGAATGTGACATCGAAATTTCAAATTTCAAGCATTTGTGGAGTAGGAAGTAAAGTTGAGTAATCCCCTGGGAAAAAAAAGTTTTGATCTATACGTTTCCTCGGCTTCTGAGTCCGAAACACAACGTTCGGAAAAATGATCTGCGCCTGTGATCAAAATCGGCTCAAATTTTGAAATATAGCCTCCAAATCAATGCAGGACACCAAAATATGGGTATGCGCCAAATCAGATCAAACTAACTGCCCGACACAGTTTGAAATGTGAATATCAATCGATTGCGTAACTTTCCATTCTACTACGGAAAGGAAAAGAAAAAGTAAATATCTGGTGCGTAGCAACACACGACTTTCCGCCACCCCTTTAAGTTCGAACACCACCTACATAGTCGGGCGCTATATCTTCGTTCAACGCATTTTTACAGGAACATTTATGGATAACAAAATGTAGGTACTAGTTAGCTGAGAGTACTCTGAAAGTTTGATCAAAATCGTTAGAGCCGTTTTTGAGAAAATTGGAATACCGATAAATTAATATTCGACAAATCTCCTTTTCTGAGTTAACTTGGCTTATATCTCCGTTCAACATATATATACAGAAATAATTATAGAGAACGAAATGTTGGTATGGGTGACTGAAAGACACTCCATTAAGATTTATAACATCTGGTGAAAAAGTTACCCAGGAATTTACGGAAATGTTAGAAAAAACGTTATTTTTGACACATTTTGATTTTTATCTCTGTTTGATGGACCGCCACAGGAACATTTATTGAGAACAATATGTAGGTATTAACTATTTGAAAACATCCTGTGTGTTTAGTGAAAATCGCTGAAGCCGTTTTGCCAAAAAGCGTAAAAAACCTATTTTTGCTTCATGGGCCTATATCTCCGTTCACCGTATTTTCATGGAGATATGTATGGAAAAGAAAAGTTAGGTATTGATCAGCAGAAGATAATTTGAAAGTTTAATCAAAATCGTTAGAGCCGTTTTTGAGAAAAATGCGAAAAACCCTAGTTTTTGGTACATTTTCGTCCCCCCCCCCTTCCCATCAGCCGAAATCGTCCATAACCTTATTTTGGTGTCTACAAAAAATAACGAACAAAACAAAACATGAACCAGCTCAATCGGACCAGCCGTTTTCCCACAAATCGAACTACAGACACACACACACACGGACCACGCGCCGAAATTAGGTTGTTTAGACTCAGTAGGCCTCAAAACGTAAAGATCTGAAGAAAACCCAAATTTTTTTTTTGGGCTGATTACTATACTTTCCTTCCCTTCGGGTAGCGGAAAGTAAAAAGGCAAACATCAGAACGTTCTAGCCACACCATAAATCAAACCGAGAACTATATCCTGTGAAAACTAGGCGTTTTCAAATTAACACAACGACAGATTCGATTTCTACTCTCTGACACTAGTATAGTCGTTGGTATTTCAAGAATTGTAAGAGGTGGCCAGTGTACACATCAGTCGAGAAAGGAATGGCGCTTCTAAAGAGAGAGCACATAACGAGAAGAAGCGGCAATTGGAGGAGGAGGGTTTGTACCAAAAGAATATCTGGTGCGAAGCAACACACTCCGTAAATTCGACCACCTGCTACATAAACGGGCGCTATATCTTCGTTCAACGCACTTCTACAGGAACATTTATGTTGAACAAAATGTAGACACCAGTTATTTGAGAGTACTCCGTGAGCTTGATCCAAGTCGTTATAGCAGTTTTTGAGAAAATTGAAAAAGTGGTAAATTAATATTCGACAAAGCTCGATTTCAGAGTTAACTTGGATTATATCTCCCGTCAACAGATAGATACAGAAATATATGCGCAAAACAAAATGTGGGTATAAGTTGTTAAAAGACACTCCGAGACTTAGTAAAGCAGTTACTATGGAAGTTATGAAAATATTCAAAAACTCGTTATGTTCGACACATTTTCATCTTTATCTCTGTTCAATGAACTGTCATAGGAACATTTATTACGAACAATATATAGGTATGAACTATTAAAAAACATTGTGTGAGTTCGATGAAAATAGTTGAAGCGGTTTTGCCAAAAAGGTTTTTTAGGCCTATTTCTTCGTTAGGTACCCACTAGTAGAAGATAATTTGAAAGTTTAATCAAAATCGTTAGAGCCGTTTTCAAAATGCGAAAAACGCTTGTTGTCGGTACATTTTCGGGCCCTTCCCTCTTTACCATCGACCGAAATCGTCCATAACGTTACGAAAGATCGCGAACAAGACAAAAAAAAAAGAAACAGCTCAATAGGTCCAGCCGTTCTCCTGCAAATCGAAGTACAACCAAACACACACACGAACCACGCGCCAAAATGGGGTTTTTGCCTCAAAACGCATAGTTCTGAAGAAAACGCAACCTTTTTTTACACGATCACTATACTTTCCGCTACCCAAGGGGTTAAAGCGTTATAGGGAAAATTATTATTATCACTACATAGCTACTATGAATGTGAAGCTAGTGGAGTTTATACGAGGCGTGTGGCAACCAATTAATCTGAATCGTTGAATGACAGGGTTCCCTGAATATTTGCGCGTGCTCCGCCAGTGAGTAATGCTGAGTACTCTGCGCGCCTTGAACGTGGATTTTTATGGGAGTTGATGACTAAAGATGCCCGAGGCAGTCCTGACTCAGGGCTGAGTATCGAACGCATTCCGTTTAGGTATTTCACTTCGAATGACCTCACTGTGATTAGATTACGATTGTCGTAACGTTTCAGCGGAACTCTTCTCCTTATTTAATGGGATATCATCATACAGCTCCGTAAAGTTCGTCATCAACACCCTCTCGTCTGTTCGTGACAAAGCATTTCAGAGTTCACGTACGGTTTCGCTCATTTAAATTGAAATTACTAGTCGTAAGGATGTGAGCAGCAACTTATAATAGGAAAGTCCTTGTGTTCGATGCGGGGGCTGAAGCTGAAGAGGCAGAAGTGACTCTGATAGCTCTGTCAGACTGAGGCTTTAGCCCTGTTCCCTGGGCGCAGGGGCTCTACATACCTGAGGGGCGTTCGACCAGTCGTCCTCGCAGGCGGCTCGACATTCCATTTCTTCCAAGTCTCGTTACTTGGCCGGTTTGTTCCCCCGAGGTTGTTGACGTCACAATGCGGAGCCGTCAACCGTCTGCAGCCCGCACACTCATCCGCTCACACTCAACTTGTGGTGATCAAGGGGGGGGGGGGGATTTAATTTCCCCTCGGTTCGACCTCGGACTCCAAAGGGGAAAAAGTCGGCCTCTAACATATTTTCACCGGATCAAGCTCAGCAAGTCATACGGGAGAGATCGCACAGCTGGTGGAACAGTAGTTGAGGGTGCATGACCTCCACCTTTGATTCAACCAGCAACAGCCACTTTTTACTAACCATAGCCTCAGATATGTAAGAACGTCGATCAAATCATTACTAAACTACTCCTATTTTACGAGACCGAAGTTATCAACAGCTTCACAATATATAATATTCATATATAAAGCCACAATAAACTCCCTCTTGACCAACTTTTTACTAAGGCTCGACGAAGTACAGAGGAGCGTTATCAAATTCGTCGTGTTTTCCTCACATCTATAGCCTTCAGGGCCTAATGAGTCCGATAAACTCTATTACGGAAGACGATATGTGTGTCACTGAACAAAACGGCAGAAAAGTATCAGCTCAAACCTGATACCTAGCCCGGAGCTCACCATGGACGGTCAAAATTCAAGAGATCGTTCTCGAACGAATCCTGTTCGCAATTGCTCCATAATGGTAGGGGCATGAGTTGGATGAGCGTAATAAATTTGTGAACTGAAGGCGCAATCACTATCTACCATCGTCAAATTATGTTTGAGCAAGTTCAAATGAACCGAGTGAAAATAAATTGAATTATTAGCGAATACCACTGAAAAATATCAGGTGCGACACATCACACAACTTTCATTAGCTCTACATAAATTCACTGGTTACTCATGAATTATGTAGAGCCACCGGTAACTGGTGTTAGTGTACAGCTAATGAAAGTTGTGTGAAGCGTAGGAACTTAAGTTTCAGAATGCTTTCGCGGGAATAATCGCCCGGTCAAAAGAATAAATTTCATTTTTGATAATTATTCGTGAAATTATTCGGTCTAACAATTCTTCACTTGAGGTTCACTTACAAGTGCGTATGTGAAACACTACTACACTTATTCTTCCGAACGCTTGCCGTACCAGATGCACCGTACGGAAAATCTCTGGGAAAACACGGGTTTTCAAACATATACTAGATGAAGTTCGCGCAATTCGCGTTTCTAAAACGATCGAGAAGTTAGTGATACACACGAATCTCTCACACGCTAATGGACAGGAAATCAGAGCGAAGAAGACTACAATCCATTTTCAATCCCCACCCTCCACCTCAATTCACAGCTTGGAGGTTTCCTTTTTTCATCTACACCACATTTTTTTGCTCTTTAAATTTCTCTATGAAATTAACACGGAATTTCAAAAGTACGTACATTCTTTGAAAGTTTATTGACGTTTTTCTGAGATTGGATCAGTTCACACTAAAGAGTTGCAGATTTGTACTTTCCTTAGCCCTACGGAATGGGGAGGAAAGTTACGGTGAAATCGGCCATCAAAACAGTTTGAGCTTACTTTAGATCCCATTAAATTTAAATACCATTTTGAACAAACGTTGTTTGAGAACGCGATTGAAATTTTATATTTAGCCTGCTGCATAATACCATAAAATTCTCATTTGTGGGAAATGACGAGAGCAGCACCTTAATTACCAAATATTTTCCTTATAAACTTCGCTCCAACGTTAATCTCGATTTGAAACTTGCTTTCGTGATTGCCTTGTGATTTTTGAAGGGAGTTAATTATATGAATGAAAACGAACCATATTAACTGGTAGAATTTGTCCTCTTTCTTCAAAGGAGTTAGTAATGAACGGGGATAAAGGTCAGCGCCGAATTTCAACGACTGATCGAATTTTAAATCAGGAGCAGTCCTGACAAAAGACGAGAATGTCGAAATGTTTATAAAAGGTCAGACAGTTTTTGAACTAACTAAATAAAGTAAAACAAAATAAACTTCGTTCAACTGAGAACAACAGGGGATGGAAATAAAAACATCTTAGTCGAAACAGCAGTAAATTCGATGATGTCCTTTATATACGGGCTGTATATTCGATGGAAACTTTTACACAGATCCAAACGGAGGAAGGAAATTGGTCTGATGGTTGTAAATTGATTAAGTAAAAAAAAAAAAAAAACAGAAAACAAATAGCAGTCGTGGCCAAATACTATAAATTTTCTTTTTGGGAACCACCAAAACGGCCTACCCCCCTAAAATTCGGACGCCCAGAAACCGAAGTGAGTGCTATTTATAATTTAACGTGTTTACATTTGGGGTGGCGACATACCTAAGTCGCATTTCGCGCAGGTTTCACTTTCATTTGGTCAAACGGCCTCAACTGTTATAGTGAACCCTTCTGACGTAAACTGTACTTGTGAGCCCTACCGACCCGGACAATGCTTTTTTTTACCTCGTCTCCTATCCGGACATTGGGATTTTACCACCAACTACTCGGCTAAGGTCGAATTTAAGCGAGTTAAGGAATGTTGTGTGATGCTCCGCACGCCGCCATCTCATTAAAATGAACGATTTGCTGAATAAACATCCGAGCGCTCCATTTTCCTTAAATTAAACACATTACCGCGTTACAAAATAGATCAGAAAATGAGGTTTGCCGTACATTAAATATTCACTTATAGTTGCAATGTTTACAAACGGGAAGAAAGGATTTGATGAAACATCGGGAACCCAACTGGGCGGTCACAATCGCGAGTTAATTCGTCCACTTCAGTTTTCTATCGGCTCGTTATCAAGTTGGCGCTGCCTCACTTCTCCGTCATCCAGAAATCGAAGGAAAGGAAGATCGCGGCCCATCGGTAATGGCGGAAGACGAGTCGCCTCCGGCCGCTAAATGAAAACGAACGATCGATTCATTTCGAAAAGGGAAAACCGTTGATGAAGTCGAAGGGCTGAAATTAAAAAGCGATCTAGTGCGGAAGAAGACGAATACTTTTTTGGAAGAGACCCGCGAATTAAAACGGTTTTAATGAACTGAACGAAAGTTGGCAAAACGTTCAAACGGCGGAAGATGAAGAGCATGCAATAACCCGAGGAAAACATACCGACCATTTAGAACAAGTGAAGCTTCGAGATAGTCACTTTCTTCGTCGGAGAACGTTCTTCGTCCCGAGGCGTTGTGCGACGCATCACGTTACTCTCCTCTGCCTCAGTTGATTCTGGTTGTTCTAGTCTATTACTTCAATCTAGTTTACGCTCATTTTGTATAATATTGTTCTATTTACAAACTGACGTTCCGAAATTAAGGGAAGTGCCCTTCCATGACTGCTTTTAAGGAGTAATTAGTGCGAATTTAGAAAGCTGTCGACGTGATTTTGATGAGAACTGTGGCATTACACTACCGTCATTGTTATCATCTTTGGTTCTTATCTAACAGTTGTTGATAGGCAGTTGTAAAGTAAAAGTTCACAAATATTCATTAACATTTTCCGTACATAATTCTCCTTACTTGTAGAGATTCCCAACCCCCACAACCAAACAATTCTCGTCGATAATCATCGTCAAATGATGAACACTCTTCGACCTCAACGTTATTCCAAGAAAGCCATTCATGTCCGCCAAGCTCTCATGCTTTCGTGAGAAATGATGGAATCAAGAAATCTCTTCAGTCTCCATATGAGAGATTCTCAGTAGTCAAAAGGATAGCGAAAACGTACGTCCTCATGCTCGCCAGGGACGTTTCTCTGCGGTGAACGCCTTAAGCCTGTAGTCTGAGTGAGCCGAGATCCTCAACCAGCAGCCCAGTTGAACTTGACAATAGATTCCGAAGACCATTCGACGCATCCTCAAACCACCAATCCCCCACAACACTGACGAGACAGCTCGAACATGAGTCGAGTAAACTATCGTCAAATCGTCAAGAACCTTGGATCTCAAGGCCAAAAATTACACGTTCTAGCAAAATGATGGTGTCAAGAACCAACGGTGCTTTATTAGGGAGGGGAGTGGTAATGGAGTTACCACAATTATTATCATATTTTGATCGCTACCTAACAGTTGTTGCTGTTGATAGCCGGTTATAAAATAAATGTTTTCCCGTTCGTCGTTCCCAATTTCACAAATATTGATTGTCATTGTCTCTACATTATTCCCTATTTATAGAGATGCTTCTATAGAACTACAACTGTACTTTGAACAGATTTTGCTCATACGCCTATTTTGACTACCTTTTTGACGCCAGTTGATTTGGTTCTGCCGTTCTCTCGGTGCATTCGCTCAAATGAAGTTGTGTTAGCGTTAGTAGTAAGGAATGGAGACGACAGCAGCTCGAATTCAGCAACTTCGAGAGTGTGAGACATTGATACTAGCAGGGCTTATGCGGCGAAATAGTATCGTTGTGTTGCACGTTATTGCGCGTGGATATGTTATTGTGCTGCTCTTGTGTTTTTCCCGCATTACAAGTTACCATCTAAACAAATTATTTAATGAAATCTCCTTAGCCATTTCAAGAAAACATTTCTACCCGAATGAACTCGACGATCTGCATCAACTACGGAGATCCTAGTTCCTACAGAAGTGAACAACGATTGTTGGAAGAGTATTCAAACCTACCAGGCCTGACTGCTAATAATCAAATTTGAAACCGTCTCGCCCGGTTTTCAAAGAAAATTAATCGCTAAAACCCGTCGTCATCGTTGATGACTGCCTTCTAATCAGGCAGAGAACCAGAGTAAAGTAACCATTTTGATTACATTTATTGCGTGAATTATTGTGTAACAAACACAACAGTAGCACAAAATTCTCATGGGGGAAAATAACGAGAGTAGCCCAATAAACTATCGAAAACTTCGACGAAACGAGAATTTTCGAGTAGTTTTTCCTATATAAATTTCGATCATACTACACTAGCGTTCAGGGTGGAACTAAGAAAACCTACCTATACGATGAGAGTTCAATAAATGTCATTGAATGAACAAGAGCAACCATAGAAATTCCGTAATTCGAACTAACGTCGTTTTGTAGATTAACTTTCTCTGCCGTATTCCCCCCTTTTGTAATTCTATTACCACAAACCTTCCCAGAAAAATCACGTTGACAGTCCCATCAATCATCTCCACGTTGATTTTAAAATGAAGGCCGTTGCGTAAATAGCAACGAATGAATAAATACAGACGGTTTAAGTGTTTCAACGTAGAACGTTATATTATAGACGTTCGTATGAGTTGAGTGAAAAGTTGATAGGATTATCAGCTAGAATGTACGCGGGGCTTTTATGTGACGCGTCGCACCAGATTTTTTAAATGTTTTTCAGCACCATCCATCGCAGGGATTCTCACTAGTTCCGACTTCTCAAGTTCCAATCGGCGGAGTATTAAGATATGTTTACGTTCTTTAGCAATAAGTAGGAGGAAAAGTTACGTAATCGGCAGAAAAAACTAATTAATCGAATTTCCTCTAGATCACTACATTTTAAGGGGACTGAGTTCGAAAATAACCATTTGGGAATATGGTCTATATTTCATGTCTAAGATTAAGAGAAAACGGCTGAACTAAATCGGCTAATAATGCATATTTATATTTAGCGAGCCGATCACCACGGAATATCAAAACTGGGGTATGAGCGAAATCGGTTCAAAACTAACCATAGTTATCGAAAAACCAAATTTGTTTTCTCTCAAACACGGCGACAACGATTTTTGTATAGAAAGAAGGAGGATGGATGTTGTCATCACATTGCTTCCTGATACGGCGCGGTTCATGTTCACGCGAAGAACAGTTGGATTTAAAGAACAATTCTTGCTTCGATGATGCGCATTGTTAGCATTAGAGTACTCGAACATTACATAGAGCAGAAGAAAAGCATTCAAGATGTTGTAGCGGGACGTTATCAAGAACAAAGAGTTAAAGGTCAATCGGCCCCATGAAGAACGTCCCTCGATTATGAAGAAGCTCACAAGCGAGACTTCTTCCTAATTTGCATGCTGCTTTGACCTTTGTCTTCAGCACTTTACAAGCAGCCGCCGCGGTACTGTGGGCACGGCAAACGGCTGATATTCAGGCAACCAGAGTCCGATAGGTCCACCGGCGGATATGTTTCAAACTTGTCGACTGCGTGTCGTCGTGATCCCAGACATGTGTTCGACCGTTGGGCGACCGTTGCTCTTTGGGGACTCCGCGTGCACGATGGGTCATTGACTACGCGAATTCGATGCAGATGAGCAGTAAATAATCGTGACCTGCGGTCAGTCGAGTCGTTCCTTGGAGGGAAGAGTTGCCGGGGGAGACGGTTTCGGTTTCCAGAGAGGATTTACTCTCCCTCACCTCGGACCAGCTACTTACGAGTCGCAACATCCTTTGCTTTCTCAGGCACACGAAATCCCGGTCCTATAGGGGCCCAGCAAGACCACACAGCGGCTGTCACTATTCAACCACTTCCATAAAAGGTAACACTTGCCTGCCCGTCGCAATTCGCTACTTTTTGTGTGTGGGGCGATTTATTTTACGTTGTCCTGCGTCATCTTTGCAAATTGACGTATTTTTTAATTCCGCACATACACTCGCGGCTCAATTACAAATGTGGGGACCCTGGTGCAATTGGCGAGTGCTCCGGCGCGACGTTTCAGTGACAAGACGCCTGAACGAGCCGTGAGGCGAATGTTTGACAACTTCAACAGACGTGTTTACCTACAAATAACATCGCTGGATGAACTCAATCAACTTCACAGCCATCAATGGGGCAATAATTGATTGCAACCCAGGAATAGAGCTATTTAGAATTGTATTCAGAAACCAGAGCCCCTTGATAGCCTATAACTTCGCTTACGGTACATATATATTTGTTGACGACATTAGTTGGGGCTGATTAGTTAGCTAACCACTTCCGGGCATTCAAAAGGTACAGATTCGTTCAATGAATTCTCCACAGAAGCTAAACTAGCAGTTCTGGGCCTAAATAAATGAACACAACATGTTCGAGTTTTTCCCAACATGGACTAGTCAGGGCACTTCACCGTTCTACTCTGTAACACTCGCCATTCTGCACGTCGTGCACTTCCAGACTGGAGAAAACAAAAAGTCACATTTGGTCCACTACAGCTACTACTATAGTGAGCGACAATTGCTGGATGAATTATCAAACAAGTTCGCTCAACACACAGTGTATTATTAGAATGGGTCAGGAACCAGCTGATTCCCCCATGTGTGGGCTGTGTACAGGGGCCCAGTTTCATCGCATCTGGCAACACGTACACACTTCTATTATGTTGCGATAAAAAGAATACTAGCTGTTTCAACCAGGATAGACTTGAATGAATATTGAAGACGGGTTTAGCAGATCACAAGATTTGGAGACTTAGATGTACAAGGAGTATAATGGTATAAGGATGAACAAAGAGGGCTCTGAAGGCATGAAACTGGTTTTACGGAGAAGGAAGGAGAAATCCGAAATAGATTTTGATTAGAAATGAGACAAATGACTGTAGGGAGAATTGGAGATAACTGTATAGTGAAAGGTGTTGGATGACTGTATTGGGAGAACTGGAAAAGACCGACTTTCGCGAGACTTCATTGGAGAATACTTTGGGAGGAGCTGCCTTTTGCGGAGAGGAATCTGAAATTGAGGAGAGGGAAAATAAAGATGGGAAAACCAGGGGGAAATTCCTTGCCATTGGAAATAACTGCACAGGTGGAATTTCCGCAGGTAACAAGGGGGGTTTGGGGAAACAATGACATTGCCATCAGGGCAGGTGGGAGCATTCCGAGGTCAAAAACCCCATACTGATTCGGCATTTTGCGTCAAACACTGGCCCATGAACAAAAACCGGCCAAACCTTTCGCAAGCTTGGATACAGTGGCTGCTGAGCAGCCTTCCGCCCCACATGATATGAAATCTCCGCATCTACAAGATTTGCCACGTAAACAACGACTGATATCACGGGAATGTGTAAATCCAGCTAAAAGCTTCGAGATGAACGACACACGAAAAGCATCTGATATCATGTGAAGAAAAGCTATTGCAGCATTCGGTTCAGTCAGACGACAACGTTTGCCGTTCCCAACACTCAACAAAAGGCTGGAGATCCCCCTCGACGAGTCGCCGAGTTAAAGCAGGACCTCGGAGGAGCGGATTTTATCGCAGCAACTTGCTCCGCGGCTCAACACCGAAAATGGCGGAGTTTTCGAGAGCTAGAGGTTCGTCGCATTGGGTCGAGTGGGAGGAGGCGCTGGCGGCTCGTTCCTTCCAAGTACCGCTATCCGGCCCTCGAGGGACCACCGACCACCGATCACCGCCTGACCTGACCTGAGCTCCTCCACCGACAAACCCGACGCTCCTGTCCCACCAACACCAAGAAAGAGTGTCAAAATGTCGACTCATCCCCAGACGCAACTCAACGAAATTACAACACCACGACCAGAGAGAGCTGCTCACTTTCCCCAGAGTTTCAATAATAAACATCCAACGATACGAACTATTTTTCACTCAGTTTATAAGAACAAGGATTTATAGGGTTCCTTCTACTTATGTTACGAACCTTATTTACTAACCATTGCATTGATGATTCATTACTGTCAACGTGAAAAGTTCGTGCCTACAGTTCTGGAAATCCAGAATAAACGCCGCCCGTACATTTCGACAGAAAAGACGCCAGTAGTTGTAGTGAAAGTGACTTTATTGGACTACCAATACGATTTTTGTTAACACCTTAGAGTCATGTGAGCTGGATTTGTAAGGTTTGATTTGACAAACTATTGTGCTGCTCTCACCATCTTCCCTTCAATACTTAGCACTACCTCAATCAACTTGCGTACATGACATTTCATATTTACTCAATTCATTTATCACTAAGTTCATTTGAACTTAGTCAAATAACACTTCACTTCACTTAAATTTTGGTGTTGCTCTCGTCATTTTTTCACAAATGGGAATTTTATGGTATAGTTGCCTTATTGGGAGATACCAATATGAAACGTTTAATTTAAAATATTTGGTGTTTTGATCATTATGATAACTATAGTTAACTTTGGGTGGATTTTCCTCATACCCTTATTTTGGCATCCCATGGTAACCTGAAGGCTAGATATAAAGTCGTTTTCTCTAAAAAATCGACACATACACACACATTTTATTTTTCAAAGCTCACCTTGAAGGGGATAGTGCCCAGACTACCCTACGCCGGCTGTAGGGATAGAAGGATAGGGACGGGGAAGGAAAGAAGGACAAGAGGATGTTCCTCGATAGAACGCCCACCAGTTAATATACGACCCGAGCAACACGTGGGTGGCGATAATTCGGAGAACGCCTGCTGACGCACCCATCCGACGCATCTTCTCAGCACTTTCCTTGCACCACACGCCACGGCAGGACACGGTCTGCTGCAGCCCTGATGTTATTTGCCAACATTCTGCGAGCTTCCGACACTGCCATACGAAGATCTGTTCTGTCGTATTTGCGCTTCTTGGCTTACCAAGTTAGAGCAAGATCCCGGCTGCCAGATACTACCTGGACATCCAGTATCACTGCAGACTGGTCGGGACCAACGGCGACGACGTCAGGCCTCAGTCCTCCTCCAGAGACAACCCGGTAGTGCCGCTGTCTCTCCACTTCCCAGCCTTCAGATAACAACGCACGAGCAACCCGCTTGCAGACTGCGTCATGACGCTTGACACGGCCCCCAGGAGCATGCGGACGTCTGAAACGTAAAGATCTGAAGAAAACTAAACAAAAAAATTGTCAGTCGATTACATAACTTTCCTTTCTACCTTGTAGAGCCAAGGAAAGTAAAAATCGTATTTTGTCGTCAGTTGTTTTGAACCGTCCGAACGAAAAATTCTATCAAAATCGTTGCAGCCGGTTTCGTTGAGTTTTGATCACTGTGATAACTATAGCTAGTGTTGGGTCGATTTCGCTGAAAACCTTATTTTCGCGTCCTATGCTGATCTACATACTGAGTATCAAATTTGATCTGGTTTGGTCCAATCGCCCCCGCACAATCGCCTTCAACACACTTGGTTTTTCTCAAATAGTGTATTCGCATTCAGAAAACTTTGACGAGTTGACAAAACAATTACGTTCCTTTATGACTGCGTGAAGTAAATAGGGAAGCGTAGCAACAGATTCTGACAAGCCGAGATGAAGTCTTCGTTAAACAAGCAAATCAATATGTGAACTAGAACGAAAGAAAGGCCGCGATTTAGCGTACCGTAGCATCTCAGACTGCGAAATGTTCCGAATAACGTGGATATCCTCATCTCGATTCTCGAGCTAGTTACTTAACCACCAATGCACCAATTTTAAACTCCCAACCTCACTACCATAGAATGTTATTCGTAACTATTCGAAATCTTTTATGGAAATTCCCACTGAAACTTTTAGACACGATTCCCCTAGCTTCATTTATTAGTGATTAGTCAACTTCGCGGGAGAGCCGGTTGACCTCGTCGTTTCTTCGCTTTATGCTTAATTTTTCCAAACACTCGAAAATAAAGTTACTGCAATTTCCCACGGATTGGAGCGGAATTCTACAAAACTTGTGGGGGGGGGGGGTTCGCACTTCCCACAAAAAAAATCCTGTTAGGGAATTGTATGAAAGTTTAAAAAAATATCTGGTGCGTTGCAACACACAACTTTCCTTAGCTCTACAACAATTCACTTTGTACATGGCTAATTATATTTAATCGATCCATTCATCACTCAGTTCATTTGAACTTGGTCAAACAACTCTTTACGGCAGCAGGAAGCGGTAGCGCTTACAGTTCCAGATTTTATTGTGCTGCTCATACTCATTTCAGGACCAATATTGAGCAATTGGTACACAGATAATTAATGAGGCTGTAAACATGAATTTTTTGTAGAAGGATAGTAATTACTTTTGCAGAGTTATTGGGTGAAAATGTTTAGAACTGGTAGTAAGCGAAACGGCAGTAGTTGAAATTCAGGAATTTCTGGAGTGAGCCCCATGTATCTCAGCGTTTTTAAACACTCAATACTAATTTATTTTAACATTCTAAAAATTCCAGCGGAGTTTATAAGAAAAAAACTGCGCTAAAAACGCTTTTCGTCGAAAATTTTGATAATTTATTGTGCTGCTCTCGTCATTTTCCCATGAATGGGAATTTTATGGTATAATTTCCTTATTGAGAGCTATCAATATAAAAACTTTAATCAATATCGTTAGAGCCATTTTTGAGAAAAAAAATTGGTGTTTTGATCACTATGATAACTATAGTTAACTTTCGGTGGATTTTGCCCATACCCTTATTTTTGCGTCCCATAGTAATCTTTAGGCTAGACATCAAGTTTCAGCTGATTTGGTACGGTTGCTTTCTCTAAAAACCGCGATAAAATCGATTTCGTCGAAAGTTTTGGTAATTTATTGTGCTGCTCTCGTCATTTTCCCGCAAATGGGAATTTTAAAGTATAATTATCTTATCAAGAGCTACCAATATAAAAAATTTAATCAAATTTCGGTGGATTTTGTTCAAACCCTTATTTTGGCGTCCCATGGTGACCTGCGGGTGAGATATGAAGTTTGAGCTGATTTGGTACGGTGGTTTTCTCTAAAAATCGTTCACAGACACACACACAGACCATTTTCCCAAATAGTGTTTTTCGGACTCAGGAGGGTCTGAAACGTAAAGATCTGAAGAAAACTCAAAATTTTTTTTTCAGCCGATTACGTAACTAACTTTTGTAGAGCCAAGGAAAGTAAAAATCTTTAAACTCATTTTCTATTAAAGTTATCTCATCAGGTTCGTCATTTTCTATTCATTCGGTAATTTTTTCCGTTGTCGTAAGTTGCATGACTCAGCAGGGGTTTCTGGGTTGGAAAATAGATACATTTGTTCATGACTCGTTAAAATAGTGAGGAATATACAAAAACATAAGTGTATTGTTCAGAATGACTAATAAACCATGATGTATAGGTAACAATGCACGCGGTTATACTCCCATCGACCAGTTCAGATCCCAACGAATGTGAATGTCGTACAAAGCACCCTAACTATGTATCGCCTGCGAATTTGGTCAGAATAACACTGTTACAGAAGGGCAATCCGCTACTCGTTTTTATATGATCTCGAAATTAAAGACCAACGTACACGTCGTTCATTATTGACTAACAAAAAAAAGAAAATCATCAAACTCGGTTGACGATAGCGAAAATAACATAATTTAAGGTCGCTCACTCCTCCCGTAATGCGATTCAACATTCCCCAGGTTTTTTGCTCAATTTGATCCAAACTTACAATTTGAGCGATTGTATCGTAATTACCTCTATCGTTCCCCGTTTCCAGCGATGAATTTTGAACACCCTACGCTGGGTCTAGAGATAGAAGGAATGGGAAGGGGAAGGATACGAGGATGTTCCACGATACAACGACCACCAGCTCAGATACGACCCTAGCAACACACAGGTGGTGATGCCTCGGAGAATGCCTTCTGGTACACCCAGTACACAGATCTCCTTAGCACTTTTCATGCCCCACAGGCTACGGTCAATGTTGCAACCCTGACGTTACCTGCCTCCACTCCATGAGCTTCAGGCACCGCTGTATGAACATCTGTCCAGTTATATTTGGGCCTCTTGGCTTGCCAAGTTAGCGCAAGATCCCGGCTGTCAGATACTACCTGGATATCGAGGATCACTGCAGACTGGTCGGGACCAACGGCGACGACGTCAGTCAGGCCTCAGTTCTTCTCCTTCTCTCTCCACTTCCCAGCCGTCAGATGACAATGTACCAGCAACCTGCTCTCAGAATGCGGCATGACGCTTGACACGACCGAGTATGCGGACGTACCTACACCATATGATTCAGTGACTCAAACTAGTTACCACAGGCATAACAGGCTAGCATCCAAGTTACGATCCTGGCCTCTTCTACACCTCATCGCTATAAGCAGTTTAGTGCCATGCAAAGGAGTAGGCTGAGGAAGATCGGTTTTTTGTATTTTATTTCTTGCGCCATTACAATACTTTCTTCGCCCTCTGAGTGGCAGAACTTAACTGGATGATCCCATGTTCCAAAGAAGACTACACTATATCTCTAGTAGAAAATTAGCAGCTCGGCGTCGTGATCGGGCAGTAATACGGAACACTGTGCCTCATTAAAATGGGAAGTTTGTTACAAACGACATCCAGTTCCGTCAATGGGACGTGAGCACGTAGAGAAGGAAAATGCGGGAACCCGCTGAGGCTGAACAGCGACACAGTTGGGCAGCGAGAGATAACAAGACAAGAACTAATTCCGCCACCTCTGTTAATAATTGTCATGCTTGTAATTGGGAGCCTATTATTAAACTGGAGAATACCTACTAATTGGTCCCTCCATACAAATCTTAAATGAAGTGGCTCCTCATTCGGATGAATAGGACAAAGAGGGACGTACTCAGAACTCCTTTTAGATTCTTCAAATGAAGCGGTAAAAAACGAGCGGTAGAAATTATTGTTCGAGTCGGCTCAACGTACTGACGTGTGTCTATCTGCAAGATGACTACCCAGTGTTAGCAGCAAGCCTTGGAAAGTCCAATATTTATTGATTTCAAGGGAAATTCAATTCACAACACTTTGAACAAAAATAAAAGAGACAGACGTATTTCAGAAAACTGGAAAAAAAAAACAGACAAATCATGTCGATGGTTCAATTCGACGACCTGTCGTACAAAGAGGCGCTATATCTTAGTTCAACGCATTTCTACCGGAACATTTATAGAGAACAAACTGTAGGTACTAGCTAGTTGAGAGTACTCCGTGAGTTTGATCCAAATCGTTCGAGCTGTTTTTGAGAAAATTGGAAAATTGATGAATTAGTGTTCGACGAATCTCGGTTTCCTAGCAATCGTGACTTATATCGTCTTTCAACATATAGATACAAAAATAATAACGGATAACAAAATGTGGGTATAGGTGGCTAGAAGGCACTCCGTAAGAGTGATCAAACCCAGTTACGTGGTTACCCGGGAAGTTACGAAAATGTTCAAAAAACATTATTTTCGACACATATTAATTTTTATCTCTGCTCAAGGGATTTTAAGAGGAACATTCCGTTTTAGCAAAAATCGTTAAAAAATCATTTTCGATGTTTAGGCCTATATCTCCGTTCACCGTATTTTCGTAGAGATACTTATGGAAAATAAGAGTTATGTGCTAACTACTAGAAGATAATTTGAAAGTTCAATCAAAATTATTGAAGCCGTTTTCGAGAAAAATGCGAAAAACCCGAGTTTTTGGTACATTTCTCTCTCTCTCTCTCTCTCTCTCTCTCTCTCTCTCTCTCTCTCTCTCTCTCTCTCTCTCTCTCTCTCTCTCTCTCTCCCCCTTTGGTTCAGCCGTTCTCCCGCAAATCGAACTGCAGACACACACATACGCGGACCACGCGACGAAATGAGGTTTTTCAGACTCAGTAGGCCTCAAAAATTGATGATCTGAATAATGCTAAACTTTTTTTTGGCACGATCACTATACTGTTTCCTTACCATTTCGGTCGCGGAAAGTAAAAATTCAGATGGAAAATCCCTTAAACTACGCTGTTCACCCGATAAAGAGGTCTGGAAACATGTAGCGGCAAGCTAATAAATTCCGGAAGGTGAAGCAGGTTCTACCAGGTGCCTTTACACATCGGATTAGTTGGTAGAGCGATGAAACCTGCAGAACGTACGTATTTTGTGTGAAACGTAGCACCCGATATTTGTCGCTTGCAAAACAGAGGAGCGTCATTCCTCGTCTTTAGACTTTTCCCTTGAGGGAAGGAAATGGTTTCAGGAGAATCAAGAAATACAAGCTCGGTATTTCTTTTAACCGCATGCGTCTCTGTGAAACTCTTGAGGTGAGAGACCTGAGATTTGAGATTCGGGCGTTCCATTTCCCATAGAATCGTCTTCCCTCGGTCGCTCCAATTAAATTATTCCCATCAAAATCCGCCCGACTCTGCCTTCAGTATCTACTGACGAAATCCTCAAGTAGGATTTGAATGTCGCTACATAACGAACTCCATTACGCAACCCATTTCAAACTTCGGGTCAATTTCGTGAGCAGAAAGTTGGGGCAAGCGACCCAGAGACGGAGCCTCGTTACGATGTGAGAGGGAGCAAATGTACGACCGAAGCAGATCGCTACGACTTCTCATCTCAGCTCCTTCGCCCCTCGTCATTCAAGACCTCCAATTCCCCAGTTCGACTCGATTCCGCGAGTTTTATGTTTAAACTTCAATTCATCTGGTACGAAACATCACGCAACTAATCTCAAAATATATATATTCGATACGCTTTATATACTGGCCCTACATCTCAATTCAATGCACTTCTACGGACACGACTATAGAGCTAGGTGTAGGTACATGCTTTGCAGTCACTTCCGGAAAGTTTATTATTTGTTTCTTTATTCTCGCATAAGTGTTGTTCTTACATTTCTTTCCTCTCACTCAAGCTAACCTAAAGTGTTTTTCTTTTCATTGCAATAAGAAGTCTAGTAATTCATTTTATCACATTTCCGCATTTCTCTTCACTCGTTTCTAAGAAATACGAATGCACGAATGGAAAAAACGGAAATGCGGTATGAAGGACTTCTTACCGCAACGAAAACAACACTTCAGGGTTCA
This sequence comes from Pachypeltis micranthus, assembly GCA_020466155.1. NCBI lineage: Eukaryota > Metazoa > Arthropoda > Insecta > Hemiptera > Miridae > Pachypeltis > Pachypeltis micranthus. Next base: position 76,043,648 of record CM035768.1, on the reverse strand, counting down.
CAGACGGCCATCTTCACCAGCGCGCCAAATTCTAGTGAAAACTGAACTTTAGTCAATCGCGGTAATTCACTTCACTTAACCTTTCGGTAGATGAATAGAAAGCCGAATCAGTCTTCTCTCGCAAACAACCTTGCGGTAGGATGGTAAGTAGCAGTTAAAAGGGAGGTAAGAAATGGCGACGCGCATCACGTTTTTGATTACCTCTTGACTTGCATTACCCTAAGCGCTTCTAAGTTGCATTCAGAATAAAGCAGCGAAATGTACAGAACACACATCGTCTTGTGTTAGAGCAATCTTCCTGTACGTTCTGCACATGAAACTCAATGACCCTTTCCCCCTTTATTGACGAAACTCTGACGCTTTCCAGGATAACTCTTCGTCAGAAAAGTAATTGACGTTGCTTGGCTTTTCAGTGTTGACACATGCGCCCTTCGCTTACACAGTCGAAGCTCTCGGATCGAGAGGTCTGGAGTATCGCCTTCTTCGCGCCGAGCTGGCGGGACCTTTTCATAATGTAAATACATTAGAGCGTTTGTTGGTTTCACGGGGATTTTAGTGGAAATGCGCCCGCTCTCTGAAGATCAACATCCAAGAAGATTCTGAGTGCTCGTGGCTGAAGTTGAAAGGAAAAGCTGGCAGTGGAATCAAGGCTCTCGGAAATTCTCAAACTTCCAATTACCGTGTTGTCACTCGAAAAACGGTTTTAAGCTGAGCGTCTCATCGCTTTCCTTAGTCTAATATTGTGCAACCTACACCGTCGCCGTCTATTACACCTGTTCGCTGTTTAGATTGTCGTTCGAGCTTGACAAGCCCTAATGCTTGAATTTACATTGCGATTGAGCAAGTTCACAACAATTCGGAGTCAAAACGGAGGCATTGTAACTGTCTTTAACTCAATTGTGCTTGAGTCGGGTCCTTTAACAAGATCTCCCGATTGCGAGTATTGACAAGTATCTTGGAACGCTTCAGTGCTCTAGTAAAATATAGAAACGTACGAGAGACGCCAAACGACGGTGATATCGCTACATCCATCGTGGCAAGGGAACAAGAGCTGTGAGAAATACTGTGTTCAAAAATGAATACTTTATTGTGGCAGGAAAACTGGTATTATCTGATGATGGTAACCGGGGAAAGTCATTGAAAAAATGGACGAATCATTATATTCATGAGCAATCGTTTTGGACAACATTCTCATTTTTTCGCATGATTTTTTACTTTGTGCTCACTGTTCGGTTTTTTGACCTCCCGTCCGCACGTAACGCTACTCACGTCCAGTAATTGTTTCCCCCAACACCTTTCTGATCTCAACCCTTTCGTTTGCACCTGTGGAAAGCCTAGCTCTTCAGTTATTTCCGTGTGACAACGGAGTTCCCCCTTTTCTGGACTTTCCAATATATCCTTTTCCAACCCATCAATTTTACATTCCTCTCCAAAATACAGAGCTTTTTATAACAGTCAGTTATCAATCAGCTTTCGCGAACGACAGTCGTATCCCAGTTCTCCTGGCTCATTCATCTTTAAAGTCTCTCGCTCTCTCACCACTTAATTTTCCACGCAACCAGTTCACATCTATTTAGAGTGCCCTTGTTCTCACTCGAATTGATATTGCTATTCTATCAAGTGTAATGCAGTCCTCAAACGTTCACCACGTTCATTTATTTCTCAACTCATGCTCCCCCTTCACTGTGGGATATATATATATATATATAATCTTCTGACTGTAATCCCAGTGGTGGGATGTGCATCGCCGCTGGATGGCCTATTGTGCCAGTCCCAATGTCTTACAGGTCAGTGCCTAGCTTTCTGAGGAAAGCCAGGTAGTCCTGAAGGAGTCCTCGTTGGTATCCATCCTCGGAGAAGTGGTGCCAAAAACCAAAAGTCGCTCCCTCTCAAGTCTCCGGCACTGGGCCAGGACATGGTAGAGAGTCTCCTCATCCGTGCCACTCCACCTGCATCGAGGGCCTGGTTATGAAAAATTTGCATATAAATGCTTCAGAAAGAGCTGCCTAACCAAGCCGCTCATGCTGCATCACTGGCACTAGCAGTTACGATTCTGCTTTTGGGGATGTCTAGGGGAGTACCGGCAAGGTGGCCCCACAGGTTAAAAATTAATTGGGACGGGCGAACTACCTTCCAGCGACCCCACCACTGCCACGATGTCCGCAGGGCAAGCGCATTTTTCAGCTTTTTCAGGCCTTGCCCTGCGTAGGAATTGGATTGCTCCGGTCTACCTACCTTGCCCTGTAGAGACAGCCACCTACTGTGGCCGCCGAGCTGTGCATTCCCGTGGTAACATGTTTGGGTCAAACAACCTTTATGGCCCACCCCATCTTTCGATGGCACTTACGTCTTTTCCTCATCCCAGAACAAGACAGTGTGGACTGGCTGCCTTCCTTGAGGTTCGGAAGAAACCCAACCCAATAAGCCTCGCCAGAGGTCTACCAAGCTTCTACCCATTACTCTGGGACTCGTCTCTAGCAGTACAGAGAAATAAATTACCATTACCGAACGACTTCAGCTCCTACTCATCTGACCCATGGCGAGCATCATTTCCTTCAGGCTTGCGCCAAGACAGCAAAGCATTAGAAGTGCTATCTACTTGTTAAATTCGAGCCGGCGATATCCCTCCTCCAGAAACTACAGGTTTGCGTGTCATACTCTGAACAGCTAAATATCAAATTGTACCTGATTTCTTATGCCCATAAATGGGCCTGAATGTAGTTCATCCGTTTTCTCTCCAGACAAACACACACATACCATCACAAACGGCGTTTTTAGACTCAGAACGTGCCGAAAACTTCTTTTTTCACCGACCGATTCGACATCTTTCTCTCCTAAGAAAGGCCTCTTCTTAGGAGAGAAAGATGAGAAGGGGTCTTCTTATGGCTAAGTAAATAAAAGGAACACATTGTCACTACCACGTGTTTAAACAGGTTTCAGGCCGTTAGCAATTTTTTAAGGAACTAGCGCTTCTGTACAGGCACCAGTGGGAACAGTTTAGCCATATCTCACACAGAACAATAACAAATAAGCCACTTGATAATAAAATAATGAAAATGAAAATGTTGAAGCTCCAAAAACAAATGCAGATGCAGCATCCAGGAATGGCTATCTTCGAATGCAGCATCCAGCTATGAAACACAGCAGGACATAACAATCACAGACATTGTGATGAGGACTAACTACTAAAACATCTGGTACACAGAAAATCAATGAGGCTGTAAACACAAATTTTTTGAAGAAGGATAGTAAGTACTTTTGCAGAGTTATTGGGTAAACGCCTTTAGAACTGGTAGTAAGCGAAACAGTGGTAGTTGAAATTCAGGAATTTCTGAAGTGAGCCCCATGTACCTCATGAGCGTTTTTAAACACTCACCCTTTAGTTATTGGATTGGACTACAATACCAATTTTCTTTTACTTTCTGCTAACGTTCCAGCGGAGTTTATAAGGAAAAAACTGCGCTAAAAACGCTTTTCGTCGAAAATTTTGATAATTTATTGTGCTACTCTCGTCATTTTCCCACGAATGGGAATTTCATTGTATAATTGCCTTATTGAGAGCTATCAATATAAAAAATGTAATCAAAATCGTTATAGCTGTTTTTGAGAAAAACAAATTGGTGTTTTGATCACTATGATAACTATAGTTAACTTTCGGTGGATTCTGCACATACCCTCATTTTTGCGTCCCATGGTAACCTGTAGGCTAGACATCAAGTTTCAGCTGATTTGGTACGGTGGTTTTCTCTAAAAACTGCGCTAAAATCGATTTTGTCGAAAGTTTTGGTAATTTATTGTGCTTCTCTCGTCATGTTCCCACAAATGGGAGTTTTATGGTATAATTGCCATATTGAGAGCTATCAATATAAAAAATTTAATCAAAATCGCTGGAGCCGTTTTTTAGAAAAAAATATTTCGTGTTTTGATCACTATAATAACTATAGTTAACTTTCGATGGATTTTGTTCAAACCCTTATTTCGGCGTTCGATGGAGACCTGCGGACGAGATATCAAGTTTGAGCTGATTTGGTACGGTGGTTTTCTCTAAAAATCGTTCACAGACACACACACACAGACCATTTTCCCAAATAGTGTTTTTCGGACTCAGGAGGGTCTGAAACGTAAAGATCTGAAGAAAACTTCTTTTTCTTCTGAAAAAAGATTGCTTTGATTTTTTTTCAGCCGATTACATAACTTTCCTTTCTACTTCGTAGAGCCAAGGAAAGTAAAAACGACTTTGAGCAGCTATGATAAAGAGGTCAAGAATTACTTGAAACCAAGGAGAAAACATAGGGAAAGCAAGAGGGGCGGGATAATATTGTTTGGGGCAGGAAGTTGAATGATGAAGGAAGGAATACCCAAAATGAGGGTCGACTTCCGGCCAAATCTGATTGGGAGGGTTTTTCGTGGCTCAGTATTCAAATTCGAGATGAATGAATAAGGAGTCAACACTTAACGCAACTGAGAGCAGTTATTCGTTGCTTTACAGCCAGTTATTAACACAGTGTTGAACCTAAACAGCGTTATGAAGGGATGCAGGGTTCAAAATGTAACCTCTACTTTTGTTTAATATTGGGGCGAAAATTTCTGAGGCCCTCGAACTCTGCGCTCTCATATTACTTTGACCAACAACAGAAAGGAGCAGCAAACAAACGTGGCCCTGAAAACTTTGCTCATCTAATCCCATCAAGACACACCAAAACTGGCATCACCCCACCAACTTTCCTCCGCCAACTGAGTTGCTCATGCGATCAGTGCGTTTCTACATCTACTGCAGTGCAACCGCGTTCGATCCAACCTTTTAAGACGCGATCCATCAAACGCTTTTTCTACGTGTCGCTTCACTTTTGCTTCATCTCATCTTTTCCCTCTATCATCTCTGTTACTTCCGAACACCGGTAAGATCGTTCCAATTTTCTTCCACACATCACGTCGCCACATTCACCGTATTTTCATCCACCTCATTAAGGGCCACAACGAAAATCAAATTCATTTATTCTTTTCTTTGCTAGAGCTTCTTTGTATTTTCATTTTCTCAGCAGAATTTCTTATTTTAATATAAACCCCTTTAATTTCGAATTATTTTCCTCATTGTTCTTTTTCACCAAGCTTTCCCTTCTTTCGCCATTTGTTTCACTAATAATTTCTCGGTATTTTACCGTGGTTCTCCAAGCCAGCCCTATGTGTTGAGGTCACGAAATTCCCATCGTAGCACCTTAACAACTTTCCTGGGCGTGAGCATAAGCGAAAAGGAGATTTGGGGGCAGAGTGTTAACTGGAAGACACATTAATTTGAAGACTTGTTGGCCAGCACATGACCAAGCTGCTGCGGTGCTTGGCGTGAAACCCAGGAGAATTGACTCTCCGTTGGTTGTGGTCACTTTCCACCAACTCTTTACTCCACCTCTGCTCTGTGGAAACCCTTCATCCTCATTTCCCTCATCTGAGTCCTCCAATGCGTCTGTAATCCCCGCGGAGAGGAGACAACCCTTTCGCAATCCCTTCTGAGGACCGACGAAATCATTTACCATTTAATGGCTCGAAACGGTTATATTTCTCAATTCCATCGACGGGAAAGTTGTGGGGGCCCGAGTTGTTCTCGTGTTGTTAGAATCAAACCTCCAGCGGAAACATCTGGTCCGGTGGTCCGTGTATTTCGTGGGGCGGCATAAATGAATTTCGATGAGATGATCCACCGAACGAAATATAATTTCTCTTCAGATGGAAATGGAGCTTTAGTTTCGCGATTCCGTGTTCATACAATTAGGCGTACGGGCGAACCAAAGTTTCAACTTCTTCCACTCATCCATCCACACGAAGTTAGGGGTTCACACTTCGAGAAGCACCACAACCAACTGCTACACTCCACTCCGCGAACCACTTCCCCCAAACTTCCTTTTACAGACACTAATATGAAACGTACATTATGGTATCTTCCTGAAACACGAATTCTACACGTTGAATGTTCACTCATTCGTTCAGTTTCGCGGATTGAACTAAATCCAGCAAACGTAAAAGTACACGTTTTTACGCACGAAAGCTAAATCTCCCTTGTGAAAAATATGAATGAGGCGATTTGAAACAAACATTTCTACTTTCCTCGATCCTACAAGTAAAGGACAAATTGTAATCAGCAGAAAACGAATTGTTCGGCGCGTAGTATTTTGGGGGAATGGCTGACACTCGAACTAGAGTTGTGACGGATTTTCGAGGTGAAGTCATAAATTTCTCGTCTATCGAAGCCTACGGACATGCACTACCTGATAAATAAACAAACGTAAAATGGGATTTAAAATTAACCGAAGAAAAAATATCTGGTGCGTTGCAACTCACAACTTTCCTTGGCTCTACGTCAACGTCAATTCATATGTACATGGCCTTTGCCTTTGAACTTGGTCAAACAACACGTCACAGCTGCAGGAAACGGTAGCGTCTACAGTTCTGGAATTTATTGTGCTGCTCGTACTCATTCCAGGACCTTTATTGAGCAAATGGTACACAGATAATTAATGAGGCTGTAAACCCGAATTTTTTGAAGAAGGATAATAATTACTTTTCCAGAGCTATTGGGTAATAACTGTTGGAACTGGTAGTAAGCGAAACGGCGGTAGTTGAAATTCAGGAATTTCTGGAGCGAGCCCCATGTATCTCATGAGCGTTTTTAAACACTCTCCCTTCAGGCATTGGATTGCACTACAATACCAATTTTTTTTAACATTCTACTAACATTCCAGCGGAGGTTATAAGAAAAAAATCGCGCTAAAAACGCTTTTGGTCGAAAATTTTGATCATTTATTGTGCTGCTCTCGTCATTTTCCCACGGATGGGAATTTTATGGTATACTTCCCTTATTGAGAGCTATCAATATAAAAAATTTAATCAAAATCGTTAGAGCCGTTTTCGGGAAAAAAAATTTGGTGTTTTGATCACTATGATAACTATAGTTAACTGTCGGTAGATTTTGTCCATACCCTTATTTTGGCGTCCCATGGTAACCTGTAGGCTAGACATCATGTTTCAGCTGATTTGGTACGGTTGTTTTCTCTAAAAACCGCGCTAAAACCGATTTCGTCTAAAGTTTTGGTAATTTATTGTGCTTCTCTCGTCATTTTCCCATAAATGGGAATTTTATGGTATAGTTGCCATATTAGGAGCTACCAATATAAAAAATGTAATCAAAATCGTTAGAGCTGTTTTTGAGAAAAAAAATATTTTGTGTTTTGATCACTATGATAACTATAGTTAACTTTCGGTGGATTTTGTTCATACCCTTATTTTGGCGTCCCATGGTAACCTCCCGGCTAGATATCATGTTTGAGTGGATTTGATACGGTCGTTTTCTTCCCAAAAAGTCGTTCACAGACACACATACACACACACACACAGACCATTTTCCCAAATAGTGTTTTTCGGACTCAGAGGGGTCTGAAACGTGAAGATCTGAAGATAACTCAAAATTTTTTTTTCAGCCGATTACATAACTTTCGTTTCTACTTCGTAGAGCCAAGGAAAGTAAAAATTGAAAAGTCACACTATGATATCCTGAACAATAGGGGGGTACTTACTGATTAGGAGAATGGCTAGTATAGGGGGATATAGTAAAGTATATCCGTAAAAATCGTCGAAAAAGTAATTGATAAACATATTAGGGATGAAGCATTAACTAGATTGCCATTACACAAAGAACAATACGCGTGCTGCACGGGAAAATCGACTGAAGGAGCGTTACAAGTAAAGTGACGAATCTGGTGCCCAACACATTGCCTAACATAAATCAGGAGAAAACAAAAGGACCGATACCACTAGGTATCAGTTAATGATACGGGGCCCTTTGCCTTCATCAGCGAAATACCTAGGATATACAAACATGATGGAAAGACCATATAGCTAGTCAATCAGATAACATTGATTGATTAGGAAACATCTACAGATTAAAGGTCTACTGGGGATAACATGAGGTACTTAAGCAAACATCAGTAAAGTGAATTATCAAATAGGGACGCCTATTGTAGTATATGACCCGCTAATCCGGTGGCCAGGTGCCACTACGAACAGTGCCCTATACAAATTGGATAGGATCGTCACTACGTCAATTACAGGCGCCTTTCATAACACAACCAACGTCATAATGGCCATAATCACAGGAATACTGCCAATGAAATGACAAATCACCCAGGAAGCTACGAGAAAAGACTCAGAATGAATGGAGACTGGTGCCTCTCACATACGCACGACCACAGAGCCATCCATATCTGCTTTAAAATGTCTATGGGCGATAAGAAAACTATATATCATTTTCCAGAGCAACCGCAACACTAAGATAGACTTCTGGCAAATGTGGGGTGGTAGTAGAGTTATTATAGTAGATAATTCGGAGATCATCTGTTACGCTGATGGCTCCAAAAACCAGAGGGATAACGAAGGAATGGGAGGAACCACTTCAGTATTTCAAAGTGAACTTATCGCGGTAAATTCGTGTATCAATGCGCTCGAATCAAGAAACACTAAGGATCCCAGTATAGTACTCATAATAAATTTGACATAATAACATCAGGCAAAAGTTCCCTCATCGGAGAAACAAAACTCAATCAACGAGGGAATACAGTTGCTCTGAAATGAATACCAGGTCACGAAGGGTATGGAGGGAACGTGAGAAAGGCCAAAGGAGGATCCATGAAACACTTCTGCGGGCCAGAACCGTTCTTCCAATTGCACCAATAAATTGGATAATGTGGGATGATGTTAGCGAGGAAATAAACAACCATGAAGGGTATCGCTTAGCAAAAACTACAAGTACAAATAGATATACTGCACAACGGACCAATTTGGCCCTAAATACGAATAATACGACTACGAATAATTACAGGTGTACCATTTGGTCCTCTCTTGAGCCCATGAGGAGAAATAGGAACAGAGGATCATTTCCTGTGAGTGCACATTATGGTGCGGCACTCGAATCGACAAATTAGTCGAACGAATGCTTCATAACACAAGTTTGAGAAGAATGGAGTGGAAAACAAAATCCTCGAATTAGTCCGTAAGTAGCCAAGCCGATCTCAACTAACTCTGGGGAGACAGGAAATGGCCAAGACTTCGGTCATTGTTCCTTCGACCTTGGCTGGAGACCTGTTATCTTCTTCTCTGGCTATGAACATCAACTACCAGGTTACATACTGACTGAACATTGGAGATTCTCGTTTCAATAGTTGATGAGAAAAGATGGACTCAAATGTATGGTTTTCCTATTGATCTCCTGTCCTGATTAATTCTGTGTCTAGTTCGATTTACGGACTGAACCTATTGAGCTGGTTCTTTTTTTGTTTTGTTCGTGATTTTTTTCGTAAACGGGAAAATAAGGTTATGGGCGATTTCGGTCGAATTGAAGGGGGAGGGGGGGGGGGCGAAAATGTACCAAAAACTAAGTTTTTTCGAATTCTTCTCTCTCTTTCTACAATAGCTTTAACGATTTTGATTAAACTTTCAAATTACCTTCTACCAGTTAGTACATAACTTCCATAAATATCTCTACGAAAATACGGTGAATGGAGGGAGATATAGGCCTAAACATTGAAAATGGATTTTTTCGCTTTTGGTTAGAACGGCTTCAACCATTTTCAGCAACTCACAGTATGTTTTTAAATAGTTAATACCTATATATTCTTCTCGATAAATGTCCCTCTGACAGTCCATTTAACAGAGATAGAAATGAAAATGTGTCGAAAATAATGTTTTTCTGAACATTGTTGTAATTTCCCGAGTAACTGCGTGAACATATTTCATCAATCTTATGGAGAGTATATTAACAATATATACTCACATTTTGTTCTCCGTAATTATTTTTGTATTTGCTGAACGGAGATGTAAGTCATGATTGCTCGGAAAACGAGATTTGTCGAATATTATTTTATCGTTTTTTTCCAATTTTCTCAAAAACGGCTGATACGATTTTAATCAAATTTACGGAGTACTCTCAATTAGCTGGTACCTACATTTTGTTTCCTCGTAAATGTTCCTGTAGAAATGCGTTGAACGAAGATATAGCGGCCGTACGTACGGCAGGTCGTCGAATTTACGGAGGTTGCGGAAAGTTGTGTGTTGCTACGCACCAGACATTTAATATAAGGGAACGAGTAATATCGGATGGGTGGTTTATTGATTTCATGAGATGCCTCGTCAGGAAACCCCTGCACTGCTGGATACCGAATCGTTTGAATTATGTTATTTCGGGGAGAATTTGAGTGAAATTTGTGCTTCTGCAGTTGAAAAATAAGTTCACGCCGAATTATCATGCTTCAATCTTTTTTAGTTAATATGGACCACTGTTGTCCGTGGGCCTCGATAATGAACTACATAGACAATAAGTATTGACGACAAAACCTTCAAAGTCATTCACAAAATTTATTTCGGGTGCCAAGAAACTTATTTTTGAGCGTTAGTAATTGCCACCTGACACGGAAATAAGGTTGTGAACGATTTCGTGGCTACTCCATAAATGTTGAAAGATACCTACCAAAATATGAAGAAAAATAGTGTTTTTGAACGTTTCCGAAACGTTCATACTAATTGCGTAACTGAATTTGATCAAGTGCCTTCTAACAACCTATTTCGATCAAAGTTACGGAAAACTATCAACTTAGATCACCTCATTACATGTTTCCATGGAAACACGTTGAACGAAGATAGAGCATGACGCATAGGGGTAGCTAAGGAAAGGACCAGACATTTTTTCCTTCCACGCGCTTTTTTGGTTTCAGTAGAAACACGGATTCACATCTATAAATTACACACGCATTACACTTTCTCGATTTACTAAGAAACTTCGTTTTCATACTAACCGGTCCTGGTGAGAGTAAAAAGAGCGACATGAGCGAATTACCTCAAATCGTGGTTCCTCTCTTTTCGCCGGTTTCAGGCGATTAATGTCGGAATCACAAAAAATATACATCGGTAGGGTCTTTACGTTTGAACACGGGTTATTTGGCCAGGAAACGACGATATTCTAGAAGCCATTTAAACGTTGAGCCGTTGTTGTTTGTTGTTATTAGTTACAAGGACACATTAGTCTGCGTGATGCATCGCACCTGATATTTCTAACAAGGTTTGCGGTATGTTTATTTTAGAAAGAAGAGAAATGTTGTTTGCAATCGATCGCACTTCAATTCTGAAATGTGCCTTCAGTCACAGGTTGTCACAGAAAGACCGGGAGGAGTCTCCAACCATTCAACTGTAGGTGGGAGGGGGTGAGAGAGAGAATGGGTAAGAAATAATGAAAACTTTACCGAACGACGTGGTTCATTTTTGGGCCCTACTCGTTTCTAAAGCCTTATACGGAGAACACAGGCGGAAAAGGAACCAGTTACAATGAGCCTATTGAATGCACTAAGAGCCCCTCGACTCGCTCGTTCACAGTTTTCAAGGACGGAATTGTGGCCGCGAAAGACTTCTCCGTTTTAAATGGTACATACAACGTAACATTGTGAGGGTAACAAGTAGCAAACGCCGTTGTTTCAAATCTTATCAGGCGCGACGGATCACACTACTTTCCTCCAGCACTTTCAGCGATTTTTTTAAATAGCTCTAAATAAAATAACTAATCTACTCATCACTCAGCTCTGGCGAAGGATGCCCAAATAATCCAAAATCGATTTTTTATTCACGAGGGCTCATACGACGGTTGATGAAAACTCGATGTAGGATGAATCATAGTAGAATCTAAGATCACTCAGTTTTGCAAATAGTTATAGGAAGGAAGAGCCTTGCCCACAAAACAGGACTTACGAAGAATCTCCGCAATTTATTGCTACACCGCAGTCGCGAAGAAAGGAGTGTTCAGCATTCACACACCAGATAAGAGCTCCGCTGGGGAGCTTCCCTGATGCTTCCAACCCATACTGTTAACACACCTCTCAGACAGCTGTTCCAAAGCTCCCTGGATAGCAGTGGTGCCAACAAAACAGGCAGTTGTTGTCTCAGAAAAGGGACGTAAAGTACAGGTGACGTCAGAAGGTGTTCAAAGGCCTCTACACTATCGTGAAAATGTAATTAAGAGACGTCAGTACAACCTGATAAACAGCTGATTAAGAGAGTAAACGTCAAGATGGCATAATCAGCTCAGCTGAGTGATGAGTAGATTAGAGTTATTTTATTTAGAGCTATTTAAAAAAATCGCTGAAAGTGTTGAGGAAAGTAGTGTGATCCGTCGCGCCTGATAGGATTTGAAACAACGGCGTTTGCTATTTGTTACCCTCACAATGTTACGTTGTATTTACTTTAAAACGGAGAAGCCTTTCGGAGCTGGGGACCTCTCAGAGGGACAGGATCGAGCGACTCAGCTGTTGGGAGCCAGTTATTGACACGCTGAACGCTCCTTTCACTACTTGCTGCTACTCACCCCACGAGCCACTACACTAACTGCTGGGCTGGCTACTGACTAACCAGCCTAAAGGTAGTGTTCTGAATAATAACCCTATGTTTTCGACCAGGAAAATTTGTAATCCCCCCCCCCCTCAAAATTTGATACTTCACGTTTCAACACATTGGGACTCCAAATCTGCCGTTTGGTGCCTATAACGTGTTCTAAAAAGTCCATTCATTTGCACGAAAATCCCATTTGGTATCTAGTTGTGCCCGCCTGCTCGGCAATCCGGACGAACCTCATGGTAGTTATGGGAACGAAATGGTTTAAAACATTAATAAAGACGCAATTTTGGCCGTTTTATCGCAAATACGCCGTGTTTTCAAGGTATTTTTCGATGCTGAATCGAATGGGATGGGTCTCGGGAGGCGTGAGACTAGGTGAAGCTGTTCAAGAGAATAATAAATCGCTGTGTAATCATTCACAGGGTTTTGAAACGACGATTATGTCAAGCCGATACAGGTCAGAGGCACGTCAATCGCCTAGCCCTAGCTTTCTTCTTCCACCAGAATAACCGGGAGTAATGAATTTCACACTCTTTAAAACTAATTGTTCATCTCTGCCGCTCTCCCAGATGTAACATGAGTTTGGATTCCCCAAATTAAACTCATCTTATGTAGTATTAAAGACTGATCCACATTGAACCTGCTCTCAAACATGCGGAGCACACCATTCAAGTAGTGTCTGTAAGCATTACTTTATCTATTATCATTCAGTGCCGTCGAAATTCTTTTCGATCACCCAACCAGTAAGTCGCATTGATTTTGGAGGCGGTCTTCTCAGTTAAAGTGTCGCAGGGTTAACTTTTACCCTCGTTTGTAAAACATTTTGGTTCTTGATTTAGATCACTCATTGAGAAATTATGGCGAGGCATTATCGAACAGCCACAAACTGAGAGAAATGATCTTTTCCATGCGGATATTTGGCGATTAAGCCATAGGGCAGCGTTCACTAAAACGCCATTGATCGTGATCCAACTGATCAGGGCTAGATAAGTAGATCAAGGCTAGCGATTTTCGCGCCCACCACGCTAGCCGAGATCACTGTAGTATGCGGTTAGCATAGACGTGATTACGCTGCGATTAAGCCATATCGAGAAGGCAGTGGACTCATGAGGTTACAGTAAAGTAAAGAAATTGGACGTCTGTTCAACATCTTGTCCCGTAAACAAGTGTCATGTAAACATAAACGGCCGCGAAACCGTGTATCCCAATGCTCAATAATCCGGATTTGACCAAACTATTGTTTCTAATTATTGTCTTACACCAAAGTGGCCGCATTAACCTCTGCCGAAGCTGAATTTTGTGAGGAGCTTTAAGTGAAAATACGCGTACTCCAACTGCAAGAGCTGCAGTAAAAAGCCAAATTAGTCCGGGAAAATTCTTTGTGCGTGTAGGAAATATCGGAAGCGGTACAAGAAAATGAGAACTGAGCAAGAAATAATAAACCCAAATTATGAGGTTACAACTTTTGCAAGCAAGGAACTTTAACAAAGAAGGGAGAATTGTCGTGTTTAATATACTAATGTTGGTGTAAAAACGTGGTATTATTCAATATTTCCTACTTATCTGCTACTAAATCCACCCAGGTAAGCCGTTTGGGTTTTCTAACACGGCAATATGACGACTGGTTTTTTCTGAAACTACTCAGCACGTATTTCACGCAAACAACAACTTGTTTTCGACGATCGTAATACTTTTGTTCGCAACAGAATTTAAATTCATACTTCTAGAAGTCGTCGGATCCTGTTCATAGCCATTTGAGGCGCCGGGTGAGATGACGATAAACCAACATATTAGATTATCATCGTAGTGGAATAGCAACGGAAATAACTGCGCACTAGTCAACAGTATCTTTGTTTATTATCATTATTCCAAAATATACGTAAATTATTCACAATAATAGAAGCCAATACTCGGCAGTGCGAGGTAATGGCGGACAAATATCAGAACATGATAAAGAAAGATAGGAGCTAACCGGGCCAAACCGCACAATTTTTTGGGGTTAGCGCTTGATCAGGGCTAGAGCTTAACCCAGTCTGGTGAATACCGTTTTTGTGGCGGGAGCGGGTTAGGTGCTGTTAATCGACTCTAAACGAGATCAACGCAGTTGGTGAATACGGCCCTTAATCAGTAGTAGGTTGTAATAGATAATGATGACGGATTAACCAACAAAACCCGTAACGATATCAGAGTAACAAAACAATTCTCACAGTTTTTATATCTTTTGCTAACATTATGTTAACTCTGTTCTGAGTATATTTTAGTCAACTCTAAACCTATGTGTTGTCCTTTACCCATCTCTCAACTTCTCTCTCCCGTGCTGATCAATAATCGTGCAATCTATGCTTTATTGGCGTACGATGAAAAACCATTACAGCAACAGGAAGCGAATTCACTTTGAGCTGAAGCGCCCGGGAGGATGGACGTTAATACCGTGAACTTGTACATGTTCAATCTCAAGGTTAACTTACAATTCGTCGGCAAGTTCTAACGGGTACCCTCGTTATTTCCGATTCATGGCGCATTAAAATTCAACGGCTGTGCGTTTACTATCATCAGGTTTAACAATCTTCAGGACTCCAACGGAAGAGACTTGAGGAGTTTACGATTGTTGGCACTATAAACCATTTACAAGGTTCAGCGGAGCGAGATTTACGGCCAGACGTAATTGCTTCGATGCGACGTCTTTAAAACGACTGCTCCCTGACGCACAATAAACTGAAATCTACAATCACTGCCGCTCAATTCAAAAGTAAACGTTGATATTTTGCTATATTTTCAAACCAAACATTCGACAAATTCAACGCTTGAGTTCCGCTAACCAAAACGTTATTAGGAGAGAAGTGCCCTCCAGAAGCGGCTAGGGCCTGGACAACCTGGCATCGCCGAAGCGAACAGCGGACTTTTGCTTAGTCCCCCCCCCCATTCAACTATGAAAACTTCTCGTGAACATCTAAACAAAACAGTCAATCCAGCACTTTGCCAGCCAAATTCCCCAACAGAGAAAACGCTGCAAAATGCTACACAACGGTTTATTATTCTCTTCAACGGCTTGATGTAGTCTACCACACTCAAGACCCGTCCCATTCGATTGCAGACGATACGAAACATGCCCTGACTACAACGGAACGACGAAAATGACATATTCCAGGCGCCTATAGGCAATTGGCACGACGTGACGGGTATTTGGATTGAGACGGTAGGGAGGGCAAATTGATGAAACGATAACTTTCGCTGTATTGTCCCTCGAGTTCTTCCAATCAGTATACTTTGGCTCGCAGTAATTATTGTAATTTCACAGTTTTCGAACTAGGCGCAGTCGTACGCCACTGAAATTCCAATTTAGCATCGAAAAATACGTAGAAAACTATACTAAACCGCCAAAATTGCTTTTTCGTTCATTTCTTGCCCATGGGCTTCGTCTGATGAATTATCCCGTTGAGATTTTTTAACGTACCTCCAATGTTGCGATGGCTCACTCACGTTCCCCGTAATTAAAGCAGATTTCAAAGTATATACGTTTCACTCCGCGTGAAAAATCATGTTAAACGCAACACTGAACATCACTTTTCAGTTGAAAAACAGCTTGAATTAGATGCTAAAGCGGTGAAAATTGCCGAGCTGAGGAAGGTTGTGAGGCGCGTCGAACGATGGATTTTCACAGCGTTTTTCCTATAATCAACACGAACCTACTCAAAAAAGTCATATAAATCACCTGTTGAATGGTCACTCATGATGAGTGCAGAGAACGTCGTGCGACTAGGTACACATTTGAGAACCACTATCCTCTCAGGTCATTGAACATCAAAACGAAGAAGAAAAAAAAAACAGTATGAATCCGGTGCAAAGGTAAAACACTGAGGTTGAGAAGACCAAATGATGAGCTTCTGAGTCCGCAACGGCTTTCGACGTCCGGCGTCCGGAGGTGAGAAAACTACAGGCTCCGAAGAGAAGGCAAATGATTGAGACCGCATGCGCTCGTTTTGGTTTATTATTCATTCTGAATAATAACCCTATGTTTTCGGTCACGAAAAATTTTTTACAACCCCCCCTCAAAATTTGATACTTTACGTTTCAAGGCATGGAGATTCCAAATTCGCAATGTCCGGCCGCCGTCCCCGTCCCCGTCCCCGTCCCCGTCCCCGTCCGCCGTCCGCCGTCCGGGCCATTTTGTGGCTTTAACGTGGTCTTAAAAATTCGTTCTTTCGCCCAAAAATCCGATTTGGTATCTAGTTGTGCCCGCCATCTCGGCAATCCGATCGGACGAAGCCCGTGGTTGTAATGGGCAAAAAACGGTTAAAAAAATTAACGAAACGCAGGAAAACGCGAGCTACAGCGTCCCTCCCGTCTGAATAAAAAACAACCGGTGCCGGGCCGTCCTCGCCTCGCGGGGCGGGCGGCTAAACTCAACTCGCCTTTCCCTTCGAGCGCCCCCGTTCCTATTTCCCCGACGTTTTGGTTTTAATACGATTCAATTTTTTTAGATTCTTTCGTTTCATTCTCATTTTGGTTTTTCATAGATTTTAGGTTAAATTTTGATATTAGTATTTAGCGTGCATGTTTACATATTAAAATTCAGTTTTTTCTAGATACTTTCGTTTTTTTTGTTTATTTTAATATTCCGATTCAGTTCTTTTCGACCTTTTTTTGGGTTTCATTATGATATTTTTCGATGCTGAATCGAACAGGATGGGTCTCGGAGCATTAATGCTAGGTCAAGCTGATTATCCGAATAATAAACCGTTGTGTAATAATTTGCAGCGTTTTTTGAGATACGACCGAATGCCTAGACGTAATAGCCCGGCCATCAAACGTGGATCCAGTTACCGCACATTCCCATTACATTGAACAGGTTTTTCGAAGCCGCCAAAGGCCGAAGCTCTTCGGCCAGATCTTTAGAACGCAACCGAAGCCCGAATGATCGTTTAGCTCCAACGAATGCGCTCGACAATAACCCCACCGACGGGTATCATCCAGAGCCGAGACGTTTTCTGTGAATCACGAGAGACGTACAGTTACCAGTTACATCCACACCAAAATGGAACATCCTCAACTTCACAGTTCGCCACCGCCAACATCTTGCAGAGGGCCCATTCAAGTAGCAGCAACTAGATACAGCTAAACAACCGTTCAGAAGTAATCGGCAGAAATGAATTATCCTCAAATCGTTCCCTCAGTCTTCAGAGTCCAGATAACGGCAGTCTGAGTGTGTCTACGAACACGATGGACACGAAACGGCAGTAAAATATACACATTCCACAGCCCCACATGCATTCAGACATTTTTATCTAACAATTAATCCAAACTTTCTCACTCAGTTTACCATTCCAAACATCCACGTAATATGGAATATCCATATTTTAACCTCATTTACCTCATCAGCCCTATAGAAAAGCGTTTCACCTAGCCGCCCTTTGCCAA
This sequence comes from Pachypeltis micranthus, assembly GCA_020466155.1. Classification (NCBI taxonomy): domain Eukaryota; kingdom Metazoa; phylum Arthropoda; class Insecta; order Hemiptera; family Miridae; genus Pachypeltis; species Pachypeltis micranthus. The sequence continues at coordinate 76,025,810 of CM035768.1, read as the reverse complement.
ATTGACTCCACAAGCTGCTTATTGTCACTTGTTAGACAATAATTTTTTCCCATCATGACATTTTCGTCGCTCGTTAGGAAACAGACAGCTCTGTTCATCATACTACGAAAAGCCTCGTGATTACGAATTCTGTGATAATGTAATACTTCGTGACATCCCTCTAAGTAGGTTTCCTATAAACCGCTAACTCGCGTTTATTGTCAAAGACATTTTATGATCGAGAAAGAGTTTCTCCCAAATTCCAGAGTCAACTTGATATTTGAACTTAATTGGTCCTTCCTAAAATTTTGAAAACTGTCTTTCGGTTATAGAATAATTATATAATCTAAACACAATACTTCATTTTACATTCCGCTACCCGAAGGGAAGGAAAGTATAGTAATCGGGTCAAAAAAAAATTTTGGGTTTTCTTCAGATGTTTACGTTTTGAGGCCTACTGAGTCTAAAAAACCTAATTTCGGCGCGTGGTCCGTGTGTGTGTCTGTAGTTCGATTTGCGGGAGAACGGCTGATCCGATTGAGCTGGTTCTTTTTTGTTTTGTTTGTTATTTTTTGTAGTCACCAAAATAAGGTTATGGACGATTTCGGCCGGTGGGAAGGGGGGTGGGGGGACGAAAATGTACCAAAAACTAAGGATTTCGCATTTTTCTCAAAAACGGCTCTAACGATTTTGATTAAACTTTCAAATTATCTTTTCCTAATCAAAACCTAACTTTTCTTCTCCATACATATCTCCATGAAAATACGGTGACCCGAGATATGGGCCCCTGAAGCAAAAATAGGTTTTTTACGCTTTTTGGCAAAACGGCTCCAGCGATTTTCACCAAACTCACAGGATGTTTTCAAATAGATAATACCTACATATTCTTCTCAATAAATGTTCCTGTGACGGTCCATTGAACAGAGATAAAAATCAAAATGTGTCAAAAATAACGTTTTTTCGAACACTTCCGTAAATTCCAGGGTAACTTCTTCACCAGATGTGATAAATCCTGATGGAGTCTTTTAGTCACCCATACCCACATTTTGTTCTCTATAATTATTTCTGTATATATATGTTGAAAGGAGATATAAGCCAAGTTAACTTAGAAAAGGAGATTTGTCGAATATTAATTTATCGGTATTCCATTTTTCTGAAAAACGGCTGCAACGATTTCGATCAAACTTACGGAGTACTCTCAGCTAACTCGTCCCTACATTTCGTTCGCCATAAATGTTTCTGTAGAAATGCGTTGAACGAAGATATAGCGCCCGCATGTGTTCGAAATTACGGGGGTGGCGGAAAGTTGTGTGTTGCTACGCACCAGATATTTTACGCTTGAAATGTATCAAAAATGTCCTCTTCTGTGTAATTTACAAAAATATCAGCAAGCAATGAAGAGGTGAACGCATAGCTACTCCTCGTTGAGTATAGTAATTACCAGAGAATTACAAATAATTCTATTCACATCATTGCATGCTACAACGAAATTCGTGAACTGACGACCTAAAATGGAGCTAATTCACTGTTCAAAGGCTCGTTTTTACTCTTCTCCACTAAATCATAACAGTACATTTTGGCCTAAAGTTGACTCAATGCCTAAAAATTTGGTTTAATTTGATAGTATTTCTAGTTTACCTAAAAACATTGGTTTAATAGCTAAGTTATAGGCCGAAATAATCAGTTTGTTTTCAACAGGTACTTGGAAATAATGTAACAGAGACGTGGATTGTCCTACTTATAACGAAAACGGCTCTATCGATTTGGTTCAAAATCACAGGTTGTTTCCAACAGCCTCCATATTGCGCTCCATAAATAGTTGTGGCAACACGTTGAATGGAGATAGAAGAGAAAATGTAACAAAGAGTGTCGTACTACATCGGTACCACGTGAAGAATCTACACATTTGTAAACAGGCACCAATTTGTCGTATTCTCATTTCACCCCATTAATCACGTTGTTTGGTGCCCACCACTTTTGTTTACCTTCTAGTTATCAAATCGGACAATTTTTCAATAGGGACGCGCTATCTCTCTAATCGAGCCGTTATCTTTGTTAATGTGAATAGTAATAACACTCACATTAAGAGGTTTCCTGACGGGATTCCTCTGTTGTTTCGCTGATCATTTCCTAGACATATATTTGTTCCGAGTTAACTCCTTATTCCGTTCCTCATTAGGTGGTTGTTGCAACGGATTTTGATTGCTGCGCTACGTTAGTGAGTCCCGTCGTCCTGTTAACGATAAAAGGGAATTTCGCGTGTTTCCAATAGGGATCTCCAGTACTCCTCGTTCTACAAATCACTCATGGCAGCTATCCAAAACTCATCAACGTAAACCTCGCTGATTCCTTATCGCCATCTGTTATCTCTTATCATTGCCCTGACTCCCAAGGCCGTCATTTCAACAAACGAGGTGATGTCCATACGGTTACTACACTAATACCAGACTGAGTCGGTAGGTCAACACGCGTTCGAACAGCAATTTCATGTCAAGGAGCGTGGTAACCTCTTAACAGTACATTTTGTCAGCTCTCGACACACCAATTGCCCTCAACTGGCAAATTTTCAAGGATTTTACAATTTTACTATCAACTTTGACGCGTTCAAGCGAGTTAACACAAACAGGTGCACAGCTGCCAACCAAATTCGACTCTTGGTACGATTTTACGACACAAAAGAAAGGCTTTTTTTGGTGGCTTAGCTAAGTCCACCACGAAATCTTACGAAATTACCGCCGATGTCGGAGCACAAATTACCCTCTCGCTCGTCAATTACGACGGTCCTACACGCTCGCGAGCTGCGGTGTGTTCTTTTTTTTTTTTGAAGGGATTTCGGACGAATTTCGATTTTGTGCCGAGTCGAAGCACACATCGTCGATTTCGTACAAACGAGGTAAATTGAACGAGGGGCGACAAAAAGTAAACAATAGGTTGAGCCGAAGAGCCAAGTCTTTTTCTCACGGAAGAGCGGAGGTCCACCTAAGATGGCCGCTGGTGCGGAGGAGAAGGGAAGATGACGGAGGTTGAAGGGAAAGAAGGTGAATGATGCGGTGAGTGGTGTGGGGGAGGAAGGGCGGGGGATGAAATTCCTCGGTCTCTTTCCAGGCACGATTTTTTTTTCTTCAAATTAATACGAATTTCGACTACCAAATTCGGATGCTGCGACGACCATCGAATTCGAGGCGTCTCAAACTCAACTTAAATGAAAGAAAAAGAAAAAAAAAGACGGGCCACCGTGCAAAATGCGAAGCGATATTTTTACGTGGCGCGTCAAATAAAACAAATTAAACGTCAAATTGGAAGAAGGAGAGTGGGAAGATGAGGGGGAACGAAGGAAGCGGCGAAAGAAGTTTTTGTTTACATGTCCCCTCCACCGCCGCCGACGAGCGGAGGATATTATTAAGAAAATATTACAAAATGTACGACAAAAACGGTTAACTTACCGAATTCAACGGGTGCGGAGTTCAGTTGAGCCCCGATATCCGGGTGAATAGGAGGAATTGAAGCCCATCAAAAAGCTTAGCCATCGTCTTCGGTTGTGTTCAACTGAGAGCGATACATCGGGTCGAACTCAAAACATAGGTGTATTATTCACAAAGAATAATATCCAAAAAATCCGACAACTGAAGACACAAATTACACCGTTCGAAATCACCGCGGTTTCCGGCCGACAATTTTACAAATATGAATATCTTTTCGAATGAATTCCGCCTAATATTTTGGGCACTAGGAAAAATTGACTATCATCGTTAGCTGATACTGATGTTCGAGGAGGAAGCTGATATATGTAAACAGAGTAATTTGTCTTTGTTCCTCATCACTAGATAGCGCGGAAAAGAGTTGAGCTGCGAGGCGATTTTTATCACATCGTGCGACTTGAAACAAATTTAAGTACGACCGCTTTATAACCGGACCGACGACGAGACAAAACGGAGCGGATTCAATAGGCGACTGGTGGCGCTGTCAGGAGGACTCGTTTCACCGACCAACAACATCGCGGCCCGAGCCCTCAGCGCTGCCAACACTCCACCGCCAAAATTCTCCCTTCGCGTTCACTTCTTTCGCCATTCGGGAGTTTTCAACGTTCCTCCCCCGACGACCTCATCCGTCCATTTCCTCTCCAATTTATTCTCATTTCCGCTTCCCTAATCCTCGCAGAATCAACTAGATTTCGCATTTCCCTTTAATTTCGAAGTTTAAGAACAAGAAAATCAATAAGACGTTGCCACAAAATTATCATGGCAGAGAGAGTGACGAGCTCTGTACATAATACAGCTACTAATTAGCTGCGTAGTTAACGGTCCTAATGAATCGACGAAATAAAAACTTGGTAGCAACACATTACAGGAATTCCCTCATTCCAGTGTAAACTCCACAATACGGATGCACTTACAGAGAACAAAATGTGCTGTGTTGAAGAGCCTGAAAGTACTCCACGAATTTCATCAAATTATATTTTTATTGAATAAAACCTCAACTGTCCCTTATTTGGGAACAGCAGCACCTATTAGGCCAGTCCTTATGTCTCCTAAGGAATGCCAAGTATTTCTCTTTGATGTCTCCTCTTGAAGAAGCTGTACCAAAGACCAAAAAACTTCCTTTGAAGTCTCGAAATTGGGCTAGGACGCGTTATGGAGTTTCCTCATTTGTTGTAATGCATTCAAGACTTGCACTGGAGGGTGTCTTTTATACCCATAACATACATCTGTTTGCTCATTTTGCAGTGTCCCGCAATGATTCCCACAATCTGGCTCAAGCTCTTTCTCTACCAACATGAGAAGGCTGAAATGGATAAGTGGTAGATATATTTATGTGTACGCAGAGTTTTCACAGAGGTATTTGTAGAGAACGAAATTTAGGTATCGATTAGTGGAATGTATGCTCAAAGCTGAAAACAAAAAATCGTAGATGCCGTTTTTGTCGAGTACACTTTGGATACTCAACAGATTTTTTTTTTTTTTTGCCACACAAGCTATTTGCCATTCCTTTCTCTCGTATTTTTGATTATTCACAATGTAACAAAGATACTTCACTTACTCTTTCATTTTTTGGACAATGAGTGCTTTTTTCATGCACTAGCTTCTCTGGTACAATCATGTTGTATGCCAGCTGCTAAAATTCGAAAACATGAAACATGTTTAGCCATCTGATTACTGATTTTTCATGGTATCCTTCCTCTTTTATGGCCCCTAGAGGGAGGTGCGAGGCGGTAAAGGGATTGTGACTAATGAAAGTTAAAGCATGTTGTATAAATGTAGTTTTCGGCCGTTACAGTGCATGACAACAGATCACGGTCAAAGGTGGTGTGGTCGCACATGAAAAGGGGAGGCCTTGACACTTATGGGGGTGCGCTGCATAGACTCGCCCCCAGGCTGCTCCTTGAGCTCAGGGTGGCTGTTGACCTTGAGCAGGCCCAGAGGGATGGCGCGTCACCTTCACGCCATCCAACCATATGTTGGCGCCTGTTTGGACTTCAAATGATCGCACCCTACCTTCCCACTAAACCAGCTCTGCTCTGGCCATGAGGCTCTGGTATTTGACTGCCCATGTGGTGAGGGATTCATCGAGGATGCCCCTCACATTTTGTTAGCCTGCCACTTCTATGCCAACATCCGTTCCAGGCTCGGCTCCTGGGGAAGGACAACGCCGCATCCCTCTTCACTAACAGATCGGGCATGTGCCATGTGACCTCGTTCGCCCAAGCTTGGGTGTACAGGTCTAAAAGATTGAAGCCGTGGGAGCTTCAACCCGGACCTGTGCATTAACTAGCTACTGCGGACCACCCAGAGTGTGCTTGCGCCTACAAGGCATAGCACCTTATAGGTTGTGACTGCAGATGTGGTGCAAACCCCCCTCAGAAATATGAGTCCGTAGGCCAGTAACAGTTGGAGCTGTATGACTAAATGTAAACAATCGTGACATAATGATGGAAAGTGAGCGAAATGCAACGAAAATCTGTCGTCACTCCAAATGTAAACAGACATGTTAAATTTAAAACGCTGCAAATCATCACACAATGGTTTATTTTTCTCTCGCACAGCAGAACTCACACCTCTGAGACCCATCCCATTCGATTCAGCATCAAAAAATACCAGTAAACCATACGAATCATGACCTGACTACAACACAACGACCAAAAGTACAAAGTCCAGGCAATTGATACGACGTCACAAGTTGAGCGGGCGGGTGGTTTTGATGAGACAGGAGGGAGGGAGTACAAACGTTGAAACGATTACTTTTGCTGTAGTTATTGTACCACGAGCTGTTTCAATTAGTGAAATTTGGCTCACTATAATTACTGTGATTTCACTATTTTCGGTCTAGACGTATCGTACACCTATGAGAATTATTCCATTCGACCCAGCACCTAAAAATACCTAGAAAACTATACCAAACACGTCGTATTTCGGATAAAACTACCAAAATTCTGTTGTTTTTTTTTTTTTTAACCATTTTTTTCTATAACTACCGTGGGTTTCGTCCGAGCAGGCAAGCACAACTAGATACTGAACGGGATTTTTGTGCGAAAGAACGGATTCTTTAGACCACGTTAAAGGCACAAAGGCGGACATTGCAAACGTGGATTCCTGCTTTTTTCAAAACGTAAAATATCAAATTTTGAAGGGGGGGGGGGGTTGTTGAAAAAACATTGGTGTATCATTCAGAATGAATAATAAACCAAAATAGCACTCACCTTTGGTTTTAGGCGCCCAACTTAGAAGGGGTCGGCCGTTCGTACTTTTCGTCAGATGGTGATTGGAAACTTTCACTTCCAAAGCAATCATATCTACCGGCAAACACATAACACAATTAAGGGTGACAAGTAGAATGTCGCACATACTCAGGCGAATAATGGTAAACGACGACGAACGTTTGAAGTTGTGGCCACCCTTGCGACACCACTATTCGATCCCCTCTAGCGAACAACTTCTCTCACTTTTAATTTCATACGTCAATGGTTGTCAAAACGAAATTCATAAAACAAACGAGAGCATTGCGTTCGCCTCGCACACTCAATTGATAAATCAAACAAGCCGAACTTTTCCTATCCATGGCTCGTCGAGCGAATGCGAAGGGGGCAGTGGAGAAAGCACTAAGCAGAGGTGTATAGCACAAAAAAACTCTTGGCTATAAAACTACTAAGGAGGGCCAACACCTTAGCGGCAACTCAAGGACTAACGGTTACAGTGTGCAAAAGTTCAACTTTTGATGAGATTCATTTCGACGTTAAAACGACGGTAGAATGCGCTAAGGATGGAACAGTCGATTATCATCACTTCAGTCGTCTGAAGAGATCGTTTACGTTAAGGAGGTGTGCAGCTTCTTCGTTGATGATGGGCAACCGCTTGCTTCTTGACTTCATTAGCCAGCCATACACGAGCAGATATCTGCGGCAGATTTGGTCGCCCGATTTCATCTGACAGATATCGCTAACGATCTGGAGTGACCGATGAGATCGGTCGTTGCCCCTTAACACGAAAAACTTATCAGCCGATCTTTCATGCCCGAGATCTGTCACCTGACCAGTGCCCGATGTCATCTGTTCGTTCGTGGGATGAAATCTGACAGATTCAGGTCTGTCACCGACGTTCGTCTGGCAGACTCGAGTTATCGGTCGAATCCGAAATATTTTCCAGATCGGTCACACATTCCGTAAGTTGATGCCATGGGGTTAGTGACTGTTCGTTGTAAAAAAAGCGTAAATTAGCGGCTTTTGCGGCGGGTATTTTTTTATTGCCCATAAAACGGCTAAGCCAAAAAAAAGACAAGTTTGGGAGAAGTCATGGGTTTCGGAAAGGAGAAAGTTCGGGCACATGAAGTTGTTGACGCACCTTAGGGAGAACAACCCGCGGGATTGTGAACATTTTGCTAGCTCATCTCCCCGGCTCCCGTAATTCAATTCATCTGGTTTTTTGTTGATAAAAAACTACAACTAAATTTGAAAATACTATCCTCCCCCCACCCCCACCCCCCCAATTCTGGGTAAGTATGCCACTGGGGGTAGGTCCCAACAAGTAATAATGTATTTACGAATTTATTAGGTTGTGGGGAGATCGTTTTTTGTAGTTACGAAAATTGTAGTTTCCTACGAATGTTTGCATTTACGAGTTTTGAATTACTTATGTGAAAACAGGGGAAAACACTCGTGGACAGCAGAACATCTTAACGTTAAGCGACTGCCCGATCCAATCGAACAGTTCTCTGAACCACAGACATCGCTTCCGAGAAGTCTGCAGGTTAAGGGGGACGCCCAACTACCATCTGCCAGATTTGAACTCTAGCAGATATCTCTGGTCGATTTTCACATCTTTCATCATTTTTTAACACTCACTAACGCACAGATCTTTCCCACAGATATCGTTTAAAAACGCGATATCTGTGGCAGTTATCTGCTCGTGTATGGCTGGCTATTGATTGTATCGACTTGCAGCTCAATGTGCAGTCAGACGTAACGATATGCGTCAACGCAACATCTCAACAAATTGCTTCGGAACTGCTGTATAATTTTGTATAGTTACTTTAAGCTGTGGGGTCGTTCTTGACTGTACATTATTGACTTCCCAATCTGTTTTCTACTATTAATGTATGCCTTTTCTCTTATTGTCATTATTTTAAGCAACCATTAGCAATTTCCCGGGCACAGATGATGCTTAATAAACTAAGCGAAACGTCGACCTAGAGAAGCATTTCATTTTATCCCGACTCACAAGACTTCACACCAGAGAGCCTCACCACTGCGTTCCATAAGCACAAACTCGCTTGAGGATTTGGTTATGCAGCGTTATTTGTTTTTCACCAACATTTTGACCGATTGAGAGTATATTTCGCGGAATTCGGGAACGAGTTCTCTTCTTGTCTTGGTGAGCGCCTTCCAACACTGATTAGCGTCCAGAGTCATACGTGTACGTCCTGAACTGCGCTGTTTAGGAGAACTGGTACCGTGAAAACCGCCGTTTTAAACCCTTTGCCTGGGCTGTGGAGTTGAAAATACCAGCGTCACCGCTCTGGCAGTCCCAGGTGAGCCGCTCGAGCGAGCAGACTCCGAATCCAACGTATGGTGGATCCCTGCGCCATGGTTCTATTTGTTTTTACGCTTCCCCTACACTCAAAAGACATTTTCCATTTATTTGGTTAATATATAAAATCAGAAAGCCTTATTTTTTGAATTTCATGAGCCAGAATTAGCGAATCCCGGCGCATGTGGAATTCAGCACGTGCCTGTCTAAGTGTGGAGTCACAAAAAAAAAGAATTTAACGTTTTGATTATGTTAGTTTTGGTTCGGCGTCTAATGCTGCGGCAACTCATCAAGTTTGAGCTGATCTGGTTCAGCCATTTTCTCTCAATCGCGTACACAGACACACGGACGATTTTCCTAAATAGTGTTTTTCGGACTCCGTAGGCCTTTTACGGTGCGCTTTGGAATATTTATACAGCACAAATATTGTCGAGTTGATAACATCCTGTGAATTTGTTTTTATCCTGGATTGTTAGAACTATACTTCTGCTTACCGAATTTTCACAAAGATATTTAATGAGCATGAAAGTTAAGGGTTGATCGGCAGAAGAAACTTGGTAAGTTTAATCAAAATCGTAGTAGCCGTTTTCGCCATCTTTCCATTGATCAAATGGTCGATTTCCTTTTGGAATAAAACAAAAAATATCAGGTACGAAGTAACCAGGCTCGGGGATCGCCCCACCGCAAGGTGATAGGCAGAGGGCACGAACAGTGCAGCGCGACTCATCCCTCAGATCTCCTCCTGGACTTTGCAACGGTGCGGACGTAAATAAAATATCTGGTGCGTTGCAACACACAACTTTCCTTAGCTCTACGTCAATTCACTTTCTGTTAATCAATTCATTTATCAATCAGTTAATTTGAATCTTGGTCAAACAACGCCTTACGGCGGCAGCAAGCGGTAGCGCTTACAGTTCCCGAATTTATTGTGCTGCTCATACTCATTATAGGACCATTATTGAGCAATTGGTACACAGAAAATTAATGAAGCTGTACACGATTTTTTTGAAGAGGGACAATAATCACTTTTGCAGAGTTAATGGGTAATAACTGTTAGAACTGGCAGTAAGCGAAACGGCGGTAGTTGAAATTCAGGAATTTCTGAAGTGAGCCTCATGTACCTCATGAGCGTTTTTAAACACTCACACTTTAGGTATTGGATTGGACTACAATACCAATTTTCTTTAACTTTCTACTAACAACCCAGCGGAGTTTATAAGGACAAAATTGCGCTAAAAACGCTTTTCGCCGAAAATTTTGATAATTTATTGTGCTGCTCTCGTCATTTTCCCACGAATGGGAATTTTATGATATAATTGACTTATGAAGGTCTATCAATATAAAAAATTTAATCAAAATCGTTCGAGCCGTTTTTTAGAAAAAAAATATTTGGTGTTTTGATCACTATGATAACTATAGTTAAATTTCGGTGGATTTTGCCCATACCCTTATTTTGGCGTCCCATGGTATCCTGCGGGCGAGATATGAAGTTTGAGCTGATTTGGTACGGTGGTTTTCTCTAAAAATCGTTCACAGACCCACAGACCATTTTCCCAAATAGTGTTTTTCGGACTCGGGAGGGTCTGAAACGTGAAGATCTGAAGAAAACTCAAAATTTTGTTTTCAGCCGATTACATAACTTTCCTTTTTACTTCGTAGAGCCAAGGAAAGTAAAAATGGAATACTGCACTCACACGAAGGTGCAATGAGAGCCCCAATGCCAGAAATACAGTTGAGACAGTTGAGTAACTGCTCAAATTGGCCCAGGATTGGGTAAACACTCATCATACACCTATACTTGCACAGCATGGCGAGGGCGGTGGAGAAACGGTTATGAAGTGGTGGCATCCCACGTCTCCAATAACCCAACCATTGGACATGGAGCCTTCAACACGAGGCTCGCGTTTTCAAACGCAGGACATTTGGGAACTGCCCGGGCGCCACAGAAGACGCTTCGCACGTCCTGTATGCCTGCCCCTTGTACGATGACGTGGGAAAGCGAACCCATCTCCCACAAAGGGGCAATGCAGAAGCAGAGCACCCAACGAAACCATCCATTCGGCGCCTAACAGACCAGCAGGACAATCACAATGGCATGACCAGTCGAAAGTACGAAGCATCAATTTCCTCAACCAAACTTGAATTCAATGGTATGCGACACGATGTTTCTCCGCTCAACTCAATTTCTGCTGGTACATTTATGAAGAACAAAGTGCGTTGTTTAAAAACACCTTACCAATTTATTTAAAATAATTAGAGCCGTTTTTCAGACACTGTAAAGACGATAATTTAATTTTACGGCATGTCTCAGCTCATATCTCCGTCTAATGGGTGGCTACTGAAATAGTTGAGTGGAGCAAAATGTAGGTATAGGTTACTAAAATACAGGTCTGTTTCCATGTAACCTACGACGAGGGTTATATCAGTCATGGAACATGCGGTTTCGCTAATATGCAAGAGGCCGGCCCCTGCAGCATTCACCAAACTCAGCCCTGCGGAGGTACGGCAGGTATTTGGTAGTTAGCTCGTCTCCCGGTGGAGAGCTGTTGCACGTGTGACCACTTGAGGAATCCCCTAATCTGGGGGAAGTTATTAATCTGGTTTCTCACCTGATCTAACTGTGTACTTGGGTGGCAAGTTTCAAAGGGGCAGATCAACAGTGACCATGTTTCTTAGCCATCACGTTCTTCGCAAACTCGGCGAAACGGTTATAGGCTAGCTTTGTAGCAGTCAATGCTGCTCAGTTCGTCTGCCCTCCCAACAACCGTCGCTCACTGTTGAAGAAACTACAATGGAGCAGCACGTGGTTTCCTGTTTCCTCCGCATTGGAGGCGAGAGACGTGCAAGATGGAGAGTCTTTGAGAGAAAAGAAGTGGAGCCGCACATTGAAGTCACCATGTTCCGTGAGGAACTGGCTCGTCCTGTGGTCTGACTCAGCTCACCTTCTCTTCAGACATTCACGGATGTTGGGGAAGAACTCATACGTGTCACGTCCCTTTGACGAGGATTCCCATCTCGCTCGCCATTTCTCTAAAGCCCATTCAGAGTTCAGCCCAAAGCAGGGGAAGCTCCCATTTCACTCTCCACTTGTCAATGGCCAAGTCTACTGGTAAGTGACCATTGATCACATGGAGTGCTTCTGTTGATACAGTCTTATAGGCCTTGGTGATCCACAGGAGCGCAGCTCTCTGGGATTGGGCCAATACTCTCTTTTGATTGACTGTTAGTTTGCTACCCTAGACAACGGGGCAGTAGCCAATCATGCCTAGATATATGGCCTCGCACATGAGTATAGTGTCATGGTAGCACACACCCCAAGTGGCCTTAGTAATTGCACGCAGTGACGCAAACCTTGCAATGGTAGAGCCTTTAAGGGACTGGAGGTGTTCGTTGAAGCCCCACCTCTCACCAACATTAACTCCTAAATACTCGACGTGCTTTTCAAGAAGGAGCCCGTTGGCTGTTGCCCCGCCAAAGCGTATTGAGAGTTAGCTATTTCACTTTTCCTTTAAACAGGATTAGCTGGATTTTTTCCTCAGTCACCTGCATCTTGACGTGCTGGCACCGTCGAGCGACAGTGTGCAGCATGTCTTGGGTTTTTTCTTCGATTTGGTGGACAGCACAGTCAGGTCATCCACTTAGGCGTACGGCTCGCAGTCAGTCTCCACGAGCCTCCTGAGAAGGCCTTCGAAGAAAAGGATCTTTCTCTGAACGGAGACATACGTACCAGTACTGTCTAACAAGCAAGTACAGGTGGCAGGGGATTCCCCTTTCTTTAAGGTCATTGACGAGCGCTGGCCACCAAAGGTTGTTAAACGCTCCACTGATGTCAATCAGAAATGCTACGACGTACTTAGCCGGTGCTAGCAAGGAAACATGCCGAATTTCGACAATGACACCCTGCGAGGACCTTCCTTTGGTACACCCGTAATTCCTGCCTGTGAGGTTGCGGCCAAAGACTCCTTCGAAGGACTGCAACATCAAGATTTGGTTGCCAAAATACACTCCGTCAGGTTGACATGATTCAGTCATGCAGTTACTGCAGTATTGCTGAAAAGGGTCAAAAAGACATTACGGTTGTTATCTCCATTTGAAAGCGTCTCAGGAACATTTATGAAGAACGATGTGCAGATATTGACAACTTTCAAAATATCCTGTGAGTTAGACCTGTTCAGTTTGGCGTCGATTTATAAGAAGATACGCTGTACTCGAACGCGTAATCAAAAAGCGACATCCGTTTTTGAGAAAAAAGGCGATAGTACATTACCACCCCCCTTCTATCCTTCAAATAGATGAAAAGTCCACGTAACCATATTATTGCGCGAGAATGAAACAAAATATCTCGTGCGACGCATCACACAACTTTCTTTAGCTCCACGTACGTTCAACGGTGGTTGTGACGTTAGCTGCTAATCCGCCCAGTTCATTTGAAAACGGCATAACTCGACTTCACGTAGAAAACTGTCAAGCTTCATGAATGAGGTGTGCACAGATGTGCACGATTTTTTCAAAAAATGATCGTGATTTGGAGGTATCGGGTAAACATTTCAGATCGCATCACGTATCGCGTCGTTTGTGATGTGTTGAAGGTGCGACGCATCACACAACGTTCTTCAGACCCTCGTACGGCATTCACGGCTTTAGCTACTAATTCGAACTATTTTTCACTCAGATCGTTTGAATATACGACGAAACATTTTACGTAGGAAGTGGTAACGCTTCGAGACACGGATTCTATTGAATTGCTCCTACACATCCCACCACTTCTATTGAGCAATCGATGAATAGGAAATTTATGAAACGATCGCGATTACTATTTTGTACGCGGTAGTAAGTGGCTGTGGTTGGAAGTCTGAAATTTCTCGAGTTCCCAGTAAATATTTAAAACTCTCGTCGTATAGGTAATTTATTGGACTGCCGCCTCGATTTTTCTCAGAATTCTTGAGAGGAATTTAAAATGAAAACCGAGCTAAAATCGATTTTCTTCGACATTTTTGATAATTTATTTGTGCTGCTATCGTCATTTTCCCAGAACTGAGAATTTTATGGTACTATCCTATTAATTAGAGCTGGACACACTACAATGACAGCAGTTATTGAGAAAAAAAAAACAACGTTGGCGTTCTCAGTTTGCTCATGCACTTATTTGCGCATTCCATGGCAACTCGCAGCCTACATATCAAATTTGAACTACACACAGAACATTTTCTCAAATGGCGTTTTTGACTCACTCAAAAGCCCTTGAAACGTGAAGATCTAAAGAAAGTTCGACTTTGTTTTCTTTTTAGAAAGTTACCTTCTACTTCGTAGCGCTAAAGAAAATTTTTCTGTACCAGTTACATTACCACATTTTGGATGTAGTTAATCGAAGGAGCTTTTTTCGCCACGTTGAAATACAACGCGTTTTTTGTCAACGCCCAACGGACAGAATTGTGTGAATTACTTGCTCTTCTTTCCGTATTTTCTTTCTTTTTTCGCTTTTCCGTTCATGCGTTTTTGTGCTGGTTGAAGCTGGTTCAGGCAGCTACACCACTTATGGTATCTACTCATAGTACCCATTCAGAAGTTTTATATTTTATTTCTTTTCGATGTCAGTGACGTCAAGACACCAGCCATCACCAGCTCTCCATACGCCATTTTTATTCCCATTCCCAATTCTACTTATCTGCGTACCGCCACGTGCACGTTAAAACTTATATTAGTTATTCATTGCCATTTCCTCACTTTGCAGTGAAAATTTCATCATTCACGCGCAGTTATCACTCTCTTCGGGTCGCAGTATCCCGCAAGTCCTGTACTCAACGTCTACCAGCGTCATACCTGGACGACATACTCAGGAAACGTCCACCAGCACCATACCTGGACTAACATACAGGCGAAGGACAATTGGACAAAGAAGAATCACGAACATTATACATCACTCGAAGAAAACTTATGCCAAGTACCCGATTATTTTTACTTTCGCTTCAGACTTTTCACGAGCAGTAACTTTATTTTCCATTTATGTTTATGAGCTCAACGATTAATTTATTTCCAACATTTTACTATATTAACCATTTTGTGTGCGAAATCTGGTTGGATAACCAGACAAACGAAGCTGTTAATGGATAAATTTGTAAAATTAACTTTGTCCTCATTTCCTAGTGTATTTGGAGATGGTTACAGAAATGGCTGCAGAATACAAAATGTGACTCCATAATGCTTAGAAGGCCAACCCTATCTTGATCAAATTCTGTTTGGCATTTAATGTAAAAAGCTATTTAAAAAAAAACATTTTGGGGCTCATGCGTTTAATGGACTGGCAGGGGATGCTTTATACGGAACAATATATATGGAATTGAATATTTGAACGCACCCTGTGAATTCGATTTAAATCGTTAGAGGAGTTTTTGCGAATAAAAGAGCTCTCGCTTATGTTTCATCGTATTCTCCCCACAGATATGTATTGAGACTGTATAGTAGTTTAAAACGCGTTTTCTACTCTTTTTGCCGATTTTTAGAAAAACCCGTTTGTTTGAGTTCGTGTTTGTCTGAACTTGGGAGAAGGGTTCGTAAGAAGACAGCAGTTGAAGACCGACTGCTTCGTAAATAATCGTTTGGGCGTTTCAGAGAAGGAGAGAAGATTTTTTGAAGCGTGTAAGGAAAGGTTCTGTGATAACGAAGGGCAATAGTTTTAGGTACCATTTAGTTTCCTACGACGGGTTCGTGAAGATATCGTCCACCGTCAACACGGAATTAATGAATTCAGCGCAAAGTCCGTATTTATGTCGGATAGAATTGGGGCCTTAATTCGAGGCAGGCAGCCAAGAGTTGATGAGTGTGTCTTGTTGAATTAAGGCTTCTGGAGGGAATGCTTAACTAGCATTATTCGAATTATTATAGATTTGAATCAGGAAAGAAGGCACAACGTTACAATTGGAGGCTTTTCAGTCTTTGACCGGACGAGAAGTAAGTGTGAACGATTTCGAAGAGGACGATGGGGTCCAGCGTACTGAAAAGCAGCATTGGTAAATTACGAAATGGACGATTAGTATGGAACCATTTTAAACGAATAATTTTGGTGTGGGAGGGGGGCAAATAAATAAAATAACTGGATGGCAGACTATTTTGGGAGTTGGACGATATCCCACTAAATGGAACTAACCAGTTCCCTTTCATTTTGTTGTAAGTTGCCGATGGTCCAATTTACTTCCCGCTAATCAAATATTGATGTTATATTTTTTTTGCAAGTTGAATATTCTTCGGATCTTAACGTTCTGAGGCTTACTGAATCAAAAAAATCTAATTTCGGCGCATGGTCTGTGCGTGCGTGTGTCTGTACTTCAACTTTCATTGGTGCCGTCCTATCGAGGTTACAGCGTGGATGACGTGGATGCGGTAGGCGGTAGGCCCCGGCTGGGCGGTATCTTGGGATCGAGTTTCTCGGAGCAACCTCCTCAGCCGGAACCCGTGTGGACCTTGGTTATTATTTTCGGAAAGTTGCCAAGGCTCAACTGAAGCCATAGCAGAAGCTGCGCCTCCTTCGGACGTACTTACTCCCAAAGGTTTTTGGGAGGTTGACAGTCCAAAGGTTGATAAGCCTTGATAGAATGGTCCGCTCTGCGGTTCGTCCTTCCACATAGCGTCCCCTGCGTGCACATTAATTGGTTCGATCTGGGGGACTCTTGTGTTCCATCTGTCTCTACCACGATTCCATTCTTGCGTCGTAAGCGCCTACTTGCTTTGCGGGCATCTGGCTGGAATGTTGTACGCGCTGTGGCTGGTCTTGGTTTCGTTCAGGAGCCCAGTAAGCCTTCAGAGTGTCCTGACTCCCCCTGCTCTTCTGCGTGGATGGAGTGGGCTTTAGAGAGCATTCATGAGAAGGATTATCAGCACTTTCACGCCGTTCGTGTGGCAGCACTACTGGCTTGACTCTGGGGAAGGACTGAGACCTGAAATAGTCCTGAACAGCCTGCAGTGATCCTGGATGTCCAGGTAGTATCTGGCAGCCAGGATCTTGCGCTTACTTGGCAAGCCAAGAAGCGCAAATACAATGGGACGGATCTTCGTGTTGGGGAAAGCGTGGAGTTCGTAGAACACTCCAAATTCTTCCCGCAATAGAGAAGCCTGTATTAAGTTAGTTGGGACAAATGAAAAGGAAGTTGCCGGAGGGTATAATTATATTATTGACAGTGATCTACTTAATGGAATGTCTGTGAATTGGGAAATTTAACCTGGATTGTTCGAATGAATTGCGGATGACAGTGATAGAGAAGAAGAAGTGGTGGTGAGTCACTCGATGAATGGTACAGAAGTTCAGGATGTATGTAGAACTCCTTGGGAGAACGAATTGTCTTTTCGCATCTCGGAGAACCCAATGCGGACTTCCTCGTGGAGGACACAAAAGGCGTCTTGGACGAGAAAAAGGTTAACAGCTGTACAGTGCTACGTATATAACAGAACTAGAGAAAAGGGCAATGCGGAAGATGGAAAGATTTTGTGAGTTGGAGAAGAGAGGAGGAGCAGTGCAAATAAAAAATATCTGGTGCGTAGCAACACACAACTTTCCGCCACCCCCGTAATTTCGAACACCACCTGCACAGGCGGGCGCTATATCTTCGTTCAACGCATTTTTACAGGAACATTCATGGAGAACAAAATGTAGGGACTAGTTAGCTGAGAGTACTCCGAAAGTTTGATCAAAATCGTTAGAGCCGTTTTTGAGAAAATTGGAATACCGTTAAATTAATATTCGACAAATCTCCTTTTCTGAGTTAACTTGGCTTATATCCCCGTTCAACACATATATACAGAAATAATTATAGAAAACGAAATGTTGGTTTGGGAGACTAAAAGACACTACATTAGGATTTATCACACCTGGTAAAGAAGTTACCTTTGAATTTACGGAAATGTTCGAAAAAACTATATTTTCGACACATTTCGATTTTTATCTCTGTTCAATGGACCGTCACAGGAACATTTATTGAAAAGAATATGTAGGTATTAACTATTTGAAAACATCCTGTGAGTTTGGTGAAAATCGCTTGAGTCGTTTTGCCAAAAAGCGTAAAAACCTATTTTTGCTTC
Organism: Pachypeltis micranthus; assembly: GCA_020466155.1. Taxonomy (NCBI): domain Eukaryota; kingdom Metazoa; phylum Arthropoda; class Insecta; order Hemiptera; family Miridae; genus Pachypeltis; species Pachypeltis micranthus. The sequence goes on along the minus strand of CM035768.1, from coordinate 76,007,745 downwards.
ATAGGCCTATATCTCCGTTCACCGTATTTTCATGGAGATATGTATAGAGAAGAAAAGTTAGATATTGATTGGTAGGAGATAATTTGAAAGTTTAATCAAAATCGTTAGAGCGTTTTTGAGAAAAATGCGAAAAGCCCTAGTTTTTGGTACATTTTCGTCCCCCCCCCCTTCCCATCGGCCGAAATCGTCCATAACCTTATTTTGGTGTCTACAAAAAATAACGAACAAAACAAAAAAAGAACCAGCTCAATCGGATCAGCCGTTCTCCCGCAAATCGAACTACAGACACACACACACAGACATACACACAGACATACACACAGACATACACACAGACATACACACAGACATACACACAGACATACACACGGACCTCTCTCCGAAATTAGGTTTTTTAGACTCAGTAGGGTCTGAAACGTAAAGATCTGAAGAAAACCCAACTTTTTTTTTTGGGCCGATTACTATACTTTCCTTCCCTTCGGGTAGCGGAAAGTAACTAGCCTGAAGAGTGGGAGTGGGAGACTTGAAGTTCTGGACGATAAGGCGTGAGTCATGTGTTTGATGAATTGGAGAAGTCCAGAGTTCAGTTGCCGAAACACAAACACTTTAACAGCTCACGTAATTGCCAAAACATCCCGCCCACCAAAATTTACACGAAATTTTCAAGATTCAGACAAAGAACAAGGAGCTGGTTCAGGACCATGGGGATCAGAGCAACACGTGTACCTCCGTCTTTGCCTGGAAACGTTTTTTGAATACGACCAAGGGTCCACTGGGTTGGAGCAGAGTTGGCTTTGATGATGGCAAGATCTCCAGGTTCCAGGTTTCGATGCTTCATTGTCCACTTGCTCCTTTTCTGCAAGTGATGGAGGTATTCATCCCTAAACCGCCTCCAGAAATGCTGTGTTCGTTGCTACACCAGCTGCCAACGAGACAGTCTGTTTTCTGGCAGTTCCAGGAGTGACAGTTCAGGACGTGCAGAAAGAGGAGCACCGATGAGCAGACGGCCAGGGTTCAGTCCTACAAAGCTCCCAGGGTCGTTGGTCAAGGGACAAAACGGGAGTTGAGGATTCCTTCTGGTGAGAATAGTGTAGTTAGTTCCTCGAATGTTAGAAGAGTGCTGCCTGAGATCCGTTTGAAGATGGCTTTGGATGATTTCACCGCAGCTTCCGATAAGCCGCCAAAGTGCGGTGATGCCGGAGGGTTGAAGGACCTCACACCTCTGAGAACCATCACATTCAACTCAGCATCGAAAAAATACGATACGAAGCATGACCCAACTACTATGGAACGACGAAAATGATAAATTCCAGCCGCCTGTAGGCAATTGGCACGAAGTGACGCGGTGGTTGTGTGAGACGCTGAAACGATTACGTTCGCTGTATTGCCCGCCGCGAGTTCTTGTAATTAGCAGACTTTGGCTCACTCCAATTACTGTAATTTCACTGTTTTCGATTTATACGCAGTCATACACCTCTGAAGAATTGTTCCATTCGACCAAGAATCAAAAACATACATTGAGAACGATACCAAACACGGCGCATTTGTGTTAAAACTGCAAAAAAATGCGTTTTTGCCCGTAACAACCATGGGCTTCGTTCGGATTGCCGAGCTTGGGGCCACAACTATACTTTTACGCGAAAGAACGGATTTTTACTTTCCGCTACCCGAAGGGAAGGAAAGTATAGTAATCGTTCGCAAAAAAAAAATTTGGGTTTTCTTCAGATCTTTACGTTTTGAGGCCTACTGAGTCTAAAAGACCTAATTTCGGCGCGTGGTCCGTGTGTGTGTATGTAGTTCGATTTGCGGGAGAATGGCTGATCCGATTGTGCTGGTTCTTTTTTTGTTTTGTTCGTTATTTTTTGTAGACACCAAAATAAGGTTATGGACGATTTCAGCCAACGGAAGGGGGGGGGGGACGAAAATGTACCAAAAACTAGGGTTTTTCGCATTTTTCTCGAAAACGGCTTTAACGATTTTGACTAAACTTTTAAATTATCTTCTACTGATCAATACCTAACTTTCCTTCTCCATACATATCTCCATGAAAATACGGTGAACGGAGATATAGGCCCATGAAGCAAAAATAGGGTTTTTACGCTTTTTGGCAAAACGGCTTCAACGATTATCACCAAACTTCCAAGATGATTTCGAATAGTTAATACCTACATATTGTTCTCAATAAATGTTCCTCTGACAGTCCATTGAACAGGGATAAAAATTAAAATGTGTCAAAAATAACGTTTTTTCGAACATTTCCGTGAATTCCAGGGTAGCTTCTTCACCAGATGTGATAATTTCCAATGGAGTGTCTTTTATTCACCCATACTCACATTTCGTACTTTATAATTATTTCTGTATATATGTGTTGAACGGAGATATAAGCCAAGTTAACTCAGAAAAGGAAATTCGTCGAGTATCAATTGATCGGTATTCCATTTTTCTGAAAAACGGCTTCAACGATTTCGATCAAACTTACGGAGTACTCTCAGCTAACTAGTCCCTACATTTCGTTCTCAATAAATGTATCTGTAGAAATGCGTTGGACGAAGATATAGCGCCCGCCTATGTAGGTGGTGTTCGAACTTACGGGGGTGGCGGAAAGTTGTGTGTTGCTACGCACCGCTCGTTAAATTCTCGTTAAGGGCATAAAAAAATGTTCCCGACCGAAAACATAGAGTTATTATTCAGACTTTTCTCCTCAACTTTTGGGATAAGAAACACCAATATTGAGTCAATGTGTAACCGTATAGTGATGTTTACAAAATACTTCGGAGCGACTCCAAAAATTCTGGACTTCGAATCACCACCATCCTTCTCACAAAAACTGTTGCTGACAGTCTCGCGAATATCCTGCGCACCGATCACTCAATAATGGCCGCGGAATAAGTAGGGGCAACTAAAGGGGTAAATTTTATTAGTGGCCAGGGCGATAATGATTGGCACGGACGCGAACTATTTATGGCTGCGCCTTGAAAATCATCCACAAAATCGATATCGATAGAGAAGTTGTCGTATAAATATTCATATTTCATAGTTTTGAGTTAACGGTTCGGTCCGGACGAAATATACTATAACACAGGTTAGCTCTTCAGTCGAAATGTCTCCTTCGTTTTGTGAGTATTTCGTTTTCTTTTCTCGTCTTTGTTTACCTAGAATTAATTTGTTACATATGTATAAGTGCGCTTGAGAGAAGGCGTTATGACACTGATTTCTGGGCAACAACTTCTCGAACATTCGCGTTGTTTTTGGACGCGAATGAGCGCGATCCTGATACTAATTAATTTAAATTTCACCGTCGCAATAATGATAGCCGTTGGAATCCCAATATTATTAGGGTCCGTTCGAAACGTTGTCACAACATCTGTCTTGATTCCCGCGAGAAGACTCTTCCCTCCGAACAACAAATTTTTGAAACATGATCCGTTACATCTTCGTCCGATAACGTTTCGCGGAGTTCGAAAGATCGGCCGGATTTCTGCCTCTTAAAATTGTCGAAAGGGCTGAGAATTGACGTATCGCACGATTTTATCAATTTCAACTGCTCATCACTAATTTGTAAAATGAGATCAGATTTTGCCTTAGGAACCGAGCGGAACCCCACGCAGCTTTGACATTTGTCCGCCTCGTAGCTCGATTTACGAATCCTCAAGCCTCAATTTTGATCGGCCTAATTCGAACCTGAGAGGGCCGAAATCCGAAAAGAGCTCAGCCGTAACACTTGGACGCACGTAACACCAATCGTTCGACTTCTTATAAAAAAAGAAATAATAATTTTGAAAAAATTAATAAATTAATTAATCAATTTTTTTTTTTGGGAAATAATTTTGTCACTAATTTCATTAGAAAACACGTCATATTTTACGCTTCCAAGTTCTGAAATTGGTCGCGGTGCTCCGACTTATTACACGATCATTATTGAGCAACTAGCACCCAGTGAATTTGTGCGATATTTTTTTTAGAACGGCTTTGTTTCAGAATTATCTACCCGATAATAGTAATAATCGTATTATAATACAATAATAATAGTAATAAATGAAACGTAATATATATAATAATAATAAATGAAACGGCAGTGGTTCCGCAATTGCCGAATTTTGTGGTAACGCAAGGATCATATGAGCGGGATTAATGTGGAAAATATCTGGTGCGTTGCAACACACAACATTCCTTAGCTCTACAACAATTCACTTTGTACATGGTTAATGCTACTTACTCAATTCATTTACCAAGCAGTTCATTTGTACTTGGTCAAACAACACGTCACAGCAGCAGGAAGCGGTAACGCTTACAGTTTCGGAATTTATTGTGCTGCTCATACTCATTACAGGACCATTATTGAGCAATTGGTACACAGATAATTAATGAGGCTGTAAACACAAATTTTTGGATTTTTGAAGGATAGTAATTACTTTTGCAGAGTTATTGGGTAAAAAGTTTAGAACTGGTATTAAGCGAAACAGCAAAAGTTGAAATTCAGGAATTTCTGGAGTGAGCCCCATGTATCTCATGAGCGTTTTTAAACACTCAATCTTTAGGTACTGAATTGGACTACAATACTAATTTATTTTAACATTCTACGAAAATTCCAGCGGAGTTTATAAGAAAAAAACTGCGCTAAAAACGCTTTTCGTCGAAAATTTTGATAATTTATTGTGCTGCTCTCGTCATTTTCCCACCAATGGGAATTTTATGCTATAACTGCCTTATTGAGAGCTATCAATGTAAAAAATGTAATCAAAATCGTTAGAGCCGTTTTTGAGAAAAAAAAAATTTGGTGTTTTGATCACTATGATAACTATAGTTAACTTTCAGTTGATTTTGTTCAAACCCTTATTTTGGCGTCCCATGGTGGCTTGCGGGTGAGATATGACGTTTGAGCTGATTTGATACGGTGGTTTTCTCTAAAAATCGTTCACAGACACACAGACCATTTTCCCAAATAGTGTTTTTCGGACTCAGGAGGGTCTGAAACGTAAAGATCTGAAGAAAACTCAAAATTTTTTTTCATCCGATTACATAACTGTCCCTTCTACTCTGTAGAGCCAAGGAAAGTAAAAACTACGCTAAAATCGGTTTTGTTTTGAGATTTTTGATCATTTATTGCGCTACTTTCATGATCTTCAAACGAATGATAATTTCACGGTATTGTCGAGTCATTTGGAGCTGTCTCTAAAAAAAATTCAATCAAAGTCGTTCGAGAGAAGAAAAATAATGAAGTAATTGGATTAGTTCCGCCAGTAGGTAAATTACTAAAGTTAGCGTACCTGTTTGGTGAGTTCGTCTTCTCTGGCTGGTGAGATACTCTCGGCGAGTGCTTTTGATGTAAAGACATCATCGTCTGGTCGTTAAGTCAGTTAGTTCGTCGTGGTCTTTATATAGGAAGACAGTTTGGAATGTCTTAAATACTCTGTTGACTGTCCAACCAAAGACCACGACCAACTAACTGACTTAACGGCCAGACGATGATGTCTTTACATTGAAAGCACTCGCCAGTTAGAGAAGACAGATCCACCAAACAGTTACGTTAACTTTAGAAAAATATTTGGTGTTTTGATCACTATAACTGTTATGACTTTTTTGAAGTTAATAAATTTTTTGGTTGGATTTGGCATGTCCAACTTTCATATTTAGTTTTTGTAAAATGTGACTCCATCTTGTCCACCCCTGAAGGAGGTGCCCCTAGTTTGAGGGAGCAAGTACTCTCGCTATGAGGAACAGCTACACCTCGTGTGGGAGCAGGTACACCTCCGAAGGAGGTAACAGCTACACCACAGTCAAATAGGAGCAAGTATGATAAAATCAACAGCTACACTAATTTCCCAAAAATATGGGAGCAAGTACGGCCTTTACAGAGAGCCAACAGCTGCACCAATTTATATGTAGGAGCAAGTACGAACTCCTGAAGGGGGATTAACAGCTGCACTACAATTTTACCGGAAGCAAGTACACTTCCTGAAGAGAAGTAACAGCTACACCAGTTTATTGAGGAGACAAGTACACGCTACAGTAACAGCTACACTCAATAAGCAAAGAGTCGTTTTCTTTTTTAGGTTTAAAAAATGAAAAGAGGTTTTTTGAGAGTAGTCACTGACAGGAGGTTGGAATGGGACTGCCTGAAGTGGCTAGTGGCCCTTCCGATATTTATACAGGTCGAGGTATCCTCTTCTTTGTGCACTGGGGAATCCCCCAGTGTTCTCAGCGGGTTGACCTGGGGAAACCCGGGTGGATTACCTTCTGTCAGTGGTTTATTTCCAACCTATTTCCACAGTTTGATATAAAATATTATAAAAACATATTATTTGTTGGTTGTGTACTTAAGCTAAGTTGATTACAATGATTATCTTAAAGCTAAGTTCACTACAATAACTATAGTTGAGTTCCAATCACAAATACACACATACCATTTCCCTAAACTCAGTAGCCCTTGAAACGTGAAGATCTGAAGAAAATTCAAAAGGTTTTTTTCAGCCTTTCTACTACATAGAGGCAAGGGAAGTGAAAAAAAGGAAGAATTCAATCCACTCACATACACCTCTTCACAGTTGGTTCGGACGCGCGATCTTCTGCTATACGGTCAATAGCCTCATCAATTTTGCGATGTTTTGTTCTTGTTGCAGATTAACCGTCTAAGCAGTTTTGGGTAATCGTGATATTACTGAATCCGTGGGTGGCAAATCCTGTACTTTACACGGTTCCCCATTAGATATGGTCTACTTCATCAACATTTATGTGATAAATCACACCAGAGGTCCTCACCACCCTTTTACGTATGTTGTAAATATACCAAACAGTTGTTGATGAATGAGACTATGATAACGAAACACTGCTGTAATAGTCGATCATGTCCTTCATAATGTCTTATTGCATCGTTACTGAACTAAATGAAAATAAACCATTAGGATTCCCTCAGGTTTAGCACAGTTTTTCTGTATTATAAAGTTTTATTACAGCCGTCAGGCCTTCTTCACACAGTGTATATCTATGATATACCGGTATGAAGACCAAAATTATATTAAAGCAAGGGGACTTATGCGGACCAAACAGTTGAGAAGAGACTTAAGAAGGGAATTCGATTGCCACATACTTTTTGTATTTCCTCAGCCGCTCAGTATGAAGGTGTTCAATAGTCTTGATTACATCATACAAGCACAAGAGACAGTATGAACCCTACAGCCACCTCCTCCTCTTCAGTTTTTGTTCTTTTGAACTTTGTCACCCTCTACTTTTATTTATTTCTGTTTAAGTGGGAATTATTTTAGTTGATGTGGACGTTGAAGAATGATCTAGCGTGCTTTGTTTATGATGATGACATTTCACTATGGTGTGTGTAGATAAAAGTTGAAAACTGTTATCAAGATTTCCAACATTTACTGAATACTATACCAATAAGTCAAAATGATAGTGTGCAAACTATCCTCAAAAATCGCACAAATGATCTCGAATGCATTTTCTACTCTAACTAATCAATACATTACCTTCTGTATATCTTAGAAAAACTCTGTGAACGAGCGTTGAGTCCTAAGGAACAAGATGAGTGTTGAAAATGTTTCAACAATTTGAATCAAACTCATGGCCTTCAAGAAGTTGATATCTGTGCATTGTTCTGCTTACAATTCTATTGACGAAGGCATAACCCGAAATGTTTTCGTCGGTGAATCTAGAATTTACTTCAATCAAAGTGTGGTATCTTCATCAACTATCTACTATATGTAGGGGGGGTTGATTTTCACAACCACTTCACTATCTGTTAGTTGGATAAGAAAGCTATTTTGGGAAAATGAGTCTTCAAATGCTAAAACATTCTAATTTACTCGATTTTCACTAGTACACTTAAATTTTGTTTCTATAACCATTTTGAAATAAAAATAGAACAAAGATACGGCGCCAATTAATGAAAGGATGGGGAAAATTGTGTGATGTGTAGCAGCAGATGTTTGTTTGGGTGAATGTAGCACAAAGCAATTGCTTTCCTTCGTACGCGGCTGATGAGCAACAGAGCCTGATGTTTCTTCGTTTCAATAAACACAATGCTCGCTAGTCTCCTATACCGAACTAGCGCACTTATCATCCAATGTGCTAATTAGCCTAAGACCAGCCTCGTTCAAAGGCTGCATCGTTAGCTCCACTAGTTTTTGTACCATTTACACTCAAGACTCGACACTGCATATGTTTGTGAGCCGGATAAACAAATTTATTTAGTTACAAACGCCATGGGCGTTGTCTCAATCAATTCCACACGCTGTGTCGCAAGAATGTGAAAATAAAATACGTGGAAACTCTCTTCACCAGTAACCAATTACAGTTCCCGTACTAACTTCAGATATTTGTGAGTTTCGTGGGAGGAAATACACGACTTCTTGTTCATAGCTAGGTTTTCTCTGGACTGAATCACACATTAAAATATATGGTGCGTTGCAACACACAACTTTCCTTAGCTCTTCGTCAAATCACTTTTTACATGGCCTTTGAACTTGGTCAAACAACACGTCACAGCAGCAGGAAGCGGTAGCGCCTACAGTTCTGGAATTTATTGTGCTGCTCGTACTAATTGCAGGACCATTATTGAGCAATTGGTACACAGAAAATTAATGAGGCTGTAAACACGAATTTTATGAAGAAGGATAGTAATCACTTTTGCAGAGTTATTGGGTAATAACTGTTAGAAATGGTAGTAAGCGAAACAGCGGTAGTTGAAATTCAGGAATTTTTGAAGTGAGCCCCATGTACCTCATGAGCGTTTTTAAACACTCACACTTTAGGTATTGAATTGGACTACAATACCAATTTTCTTTAACTTTCTACAAAAATTCCAGCGGAGTTTATAAGGAAAAAACTGCGCTAAAAACGCTTTTCGTCGAAAATGTTGATTATTTATTGTGCTGCTCGTCATTTCCCACGAATGGGAATTTTATGGTGTGATTGCCATACTGAGAGCTATCAATATAAAAAATTTAATCAAAATCGTTAGAGCCGTTTTTGAGAAAAAAATTTTGTGTTTTGATCACTATGATGACTATAGTTAACTTTCGGTGGATTTTGCTCCTATCCTTATTTTGGCGTCCCATGGTAACCTGCGGGCGAGATATGAAGTTTGAGCTGATTTGGTTCGGTGGTTTCCTCTAAAAATCGTTCACAGACACACACACAGACCATTTTCCCAAATAGTGTTTTTTGGTCTCAGGAGGGTCTGAAACCTAAAGATCTGAAGAAAACTCAAAAAATTTTTTCCAGCCGATTACATAACTTTCCTCTCTACTTCGTAGAGCCAAGGAAAGTAAAAATGTACTCTGCTGAAACAGCAGCCTCGTGTTATAAGAAATCTACCAATCAACGCGACCTCAATAATAGCAGAATTTGTAAAAACAGTTCAATTATATTTATTATGGTACATTCAAGAATCCCCCCCCCCACCCCACAACTGTCTTTCCACACAAAATTGTAAATTATTGAGGGATTGGGACCAAACAATTAAAAAAAAAACATTCACTCACTTTCCTAGCATCTTTACTACAATAATTATTTATAAATTCAAAATTACAAATTTACAGTGATGCACTTTCAAAAGCATCAGGACAGAACTGTGGTAGTCTACAAAATAAGATTTTGGGAGTAAATAACAAAATTATTTACAAAATGGTCATTTGAAAATTTGTACCAAAAATGAAATAAAATTTAAAACTGATCACAAATGAGGAAAATGTTACAATGTGACAAGTAAATCCACATTCATCATCAGAAATTCAAGCTATTTATAATATGTACATGCACAGAGTGCCTAAATAACTTTCTAATTAAAGAAGCTGATCAATGTCATATTAATATAAATATATACTCTCACAGTTCCTTTGACCAACCTACTTTTATTTCAATACTAATAATCGAGGTCTATAAGAAAATCTATCAAACCAGCAACACAACCTCAGTCTGATGAAGAAAACGTCTTGACTACTAGAAATAATCAGCAAGTTATTACAGCTATGTACAAACATGCAACAACATTGTAGAAAATTATACAAAGTAATTGGAAAAAAGAAAATGGATAAAACTTACGGTCAGACAAAACATAATCGTTAACAGAATTTGCGGATACAAGTATTGTACCCATAATAACTTCATTGTTGATGAATTGTTACAATTGCATAGAAAATATCACACAGCTCCGTAAAAATCTAAGATGTAATTCAAACTAAATGGCAGAGCCGACTTATCAGGAGTACATTACGAACCATTTCATCAATCACATACAGTGCCAAAACGGGAGTCATTTCGTGGTGTCATTTGTTTTCATGAGTTAGAAACTAGATTTGAACAAAACGATTAATTACGAGCAAAGGCCTCAGCTTCGAACACAAAGGAGCAAACTATTAAAGTATTTTAATTCATCAAACAACGATGAAAGGCCGACAGTACATTATTTTGGGGGAATAAATAATTAAGTAGACGTTGATAAACCAAGGCAAATGACAAAAGATGATAACCCCCAGGCAGGCACCAGATATATCTATATATATATTTATGAAGAGGTAGAACTTTTCATGTGTTACAGCACATAATTACAGAATACAAGTGGCCACATTCATATAAACGAGTGCGCCTCTAAAGCAAAACAGAAAAAAAAACCTCTAGATAATACTCGAGGAGAGAAACTGGTAAACTAGTGCGCGAAAAAATAGGAAAAAAAAGAAGAAAGCAAGTTTTTGGTAATTATTCATGCACTTAATTCAATGCAAGGGGAGACTAGAGGGACTGACAATAGAGTACAACGAAAATAAGGAATATGAGCACTTGCTTTTCTGGTTTCGACACCTTGTTAAGCCATGAAGTTAAATGTTATTAGGAAAACATAATTCACTACATACAGTGTTACAAGGGAAGCACTAGCTAGAGATGCTCGAAATTCACTTTTGTATACCGTTCATTTCAGGAATGTATGAGACATAGACAAATTTATAAAATGATTATTAGCAACACGATAAATAATTCCAGGACAAACCGTCAAAACCGCCAATTGCTCTACAAATAAGAACGAAACACTCCTTAAGCTTAAATTTCTTGTCATATTGCTTCTAACTGTTATTACAAGCTCATTCCAGATATGTACACTTTGTCTCTGTCACAAAATGTTAAATGATAAACTGACTCATCGTTGTTCGCGCTGGTCTCTTTCAAACCAGGCCTGACTGAATTGAACGTACAAGTTACATCATATTCAATTATCTATGCCAGATGCTAGTAATCAGTAAATCCCATTCATCAGATCAATAAATGCAAGCGATACTCGCGTGCTATTGTAATTAGCAAGGATAACAATCGAGGGGGGAAAAAAACCAACTTACCTGTGCGATGAGTCTGTCTGCCCTTGTTGGTGGTGTACTGGCTGACAGTATACAACCAATCTGGGAAAATGGACGATCCCAACAGATACATTGACTTTCACCATATTCCTACTGACGAAATTTACCCAATCCCTCTAACATAATGTATAGTAGATATAATGCCTAATAATGACCCCCCCCCCCCTGCCAATGGCATTTCCTGACTCAGCTTTTCTTAGTAGCTAATGTTTGAAATGGACTATTACAAATGTGATTTTCATCAATTAAACTGAGATGGATGCACGAGTCGACCAGCCCCAAAATAAAAGTTTGTTCAAGATTTAAAGAATTTAAATTAAAAAGAACGTTGACACTAAATTCTGACTGAAATTGCCATATTTGATGAGACATGAGTTCAACTTCATATGATCAACCTTTGTACATTTATTTGTCTATTACATAATGGTGAGTGCAAAGAAATCAGTTTAGACGTAGTTTCCATACTATTTTGTGAATAAACTATTAATTTCTATATTTTGAGGGCAACATCGCTGGTACTAACTGCGGGAATAAGTTTCAAGCACTATTGAAAATTCTTGAAATCACAATTTTTCTAATAATCGTGTATGTACTAGAGACAAGTGTACTGACTGGTAGATGCTAAATACCAGAGAAAACCGGCGCTACAAGGATTTCATGCGGAGCATACAATTGTTTTTTTCTCTGTTCCCAAGGATTGTCTAGAGCTCACAATTAGTGACGTTTTTGCAAGGCGACCTCACAAGAATAACCATATAAATGTATCAACAATTTTAAATGTAATGCTACCATGTTAAAATTACGTAATTTGATAATAAACACTTAAGGTCAATGTATCATTCGTGATTTTCTTTCTTTTTTATTAACCAAAAATGTTGTATTTTAGTAAATACTTTTAGAATGACACCGCCCACATTTGTGCATGAACTCATCAAGTTATTATGAGATGAAAACATTTCTCGATTTCATGGTGTTCAAAAATTCCTTATCACAGATAGAATGATCAAAATCTAAACTATTTCAAATGAGCTAAATGAAAGCTTCAAATAAGAGTACACCAACGTTCAGCTATTTTTCGAGATAGTAAAAATGTTTCAACCCCTTGCCACATTCAAATTTAAATGTGGGCAGATTGAAGGTCTGTAAAATAGGTTTCGTAACTGCATAAAATTAGAGATTTCTGAAATAAGATTACTTTTCCCTACATTTTAACATAATGATTGAATTTATTATTAAAAAATTGAATGCAAAATCTTCACGGAAATATTTGTGCTCTGATCAGAAAGATATGCTAGGCAATGGCTATCAAAACAGGTGCATTGGGGGAGAACTAGATTGGCTTCGCTGTATGGAATGAATGGTGGTCTGTAGAGTTAACGACGTGATAGATGTAGGCAAATAATTTCCTTGGAATGAATTCCTGGAGCCGAGGAGAATGGTGGTAACAACACCAACCATCAACTTCACTTTGGTTAATACGATGGGGAGGGTGTTACTCCAATCACATTCGATACGATGAGCTCATAAACCATTTGACTGAACATCACAGAGACTTTGAGGGTCAGTAAGGGTTATTTTGAGAACGCGCAAATAAACGATGATCCGGGGTTTAGCAAATAACGTTTTCATATACACAGCGCAACAAACTGTATAGACAACTCGTCTAAAACATCACTGAGTGGTAGCGATCAAAGCATTAATGAAAAGAATGATGTACATGTCAAGATGGAACTATATGGGGCCAACCCTAATGTCACAGTCAACTTCATCGATATAGGACAAACAGCTGTTTACGTTTGAGGATACATGTCTACAGCCCGAGCCGCTAAGGGGAGAGCCGTGACACTATCTGTGAATGTCATTAAAATGAGAAGGGTTAATTTGGAGGTTTCTTGCTCGGGAATCCAAAATAAGTACACTTTGGTGACAACACATCTTGAGATACGTTTTAAATTTGTATAATATTGTTAAAAGACAAACCTTACTAATTGATTCAATTTTTCATTACCTAGGAAACTAAACAAGAAAAAATTAAAAGGACTCCTCGAAACCAGCTCGAGGAATAGAGAGACTGGAAGTGACAAAAGAAGTTTTGAGTTTTGGAGGAATCCCTAACAGGTTGAGAAACAAACCAAGCGACATCTGGTGGCACATGTAATTGATACATCTTCTCAGCACTTATCTTACACAAGATTCTTCTCTTCCCTCTATCCTTGAGTTTATATAGCTTGTGATATCGCCATTTAAAGATCCATCCAGACACACCCCAACTCACTCACCCACAACCAAATTTGTTCAGGATGGTCTAATATAAGTGGGAGTACGAGCAAATGTTTTCTCAACAATATTAATAACATACAGCTTCCATATTTTCAGGGGCAGTATCGGTAATAATGAATCGTAGACAGACAGTTGTTTTTCTTGTTATGGCCTTACGTAAATATCTTTTTGCCAACAAAAGATATACTTGTTCCCTGAATTATTTATTAATCGTCAAAGATAGTTATCATTACAATACTCGACCTGTGTGGGAACTAGATCAGAGGTGTATGTCAAAGAATCCAAATTGTTACGAAACGCACAGCGAAATGTATTTCGTTTCATCCAGGAATTCATCCCAAGGTAACAATTTGCCAATCTTCCCTTCAATTTTCTAGCTCTTCAGAGTTGCTGTATATAACTTCTACGAATGAATTACTACCGAGACTTTGTCTTTAGCGTTCTATCTGAGCAGGCATGTAAAAATGCCTTCCGAAAATGAGAATTTCATTCGAAAAAAAAGGAATTCATTTATTTGTATGGTACACGAGTCAGGATAAAGTTTCAGTCTACTTTCGTGCTAGTGTTTTCAACCTCCTAAGATACCCATTAATAAATTAATTTATTTCAACATGTTTGAACTTCTTTTCATCCTAGTTACATAAATCCGTGTTATCTTTGAACTGCTTCTCAGATTTGATCTCATAAAGCTCAGTATTTTTGTATTCAAAGTTTTTCAAATTAGAATGGCTTTTCAAAGAATTCGTCCTTATTACTTCAAAACAACTGTAAGAATTTGCAAGAGTAAAAGTATGAGTGTAATCAGTATTGTGGATAGCAAAACAATACCTACATACATTTAAAAGCAAAGAATAAAACAGTAAATTCAATAAATACTGGATGAGGAAAACAACAAACTACTGTAACCGTATTGTGAGGCACTTGAAGTGTTGGAAAACTGACAAAAATTCAAAAAGAAATCAATCAATTACAGAAATACCCATGACAGCATCAAACTATTACGACGGTGTAAACTTTGAAATACAACAATACCATCACGCAGTAAGTTTACTAATCAATACGAAAAGGCGCAATCCAAAAGTTAAGGCAAAAATGTTACTCCATTTCCTTCAAAACGATCATCACCTCACAATTACTGAGTGAATTCCTGAATACAAATTAATGATTGAATATCAACATAATCGGAGACTCAATTGAGCTGGAAACCATTTGGTTTGATTTTTGGACCACTATAACGTGTACTACGTTGAAAACTAATTAATTCTAATTCGCATAATGGCTTAATCTATAAATTTACATGACAGCTTGTGAGGCATGATTGCAGTTGTGAGTAGGCCCTTGACTGTTATCACTTAGGAACTCGACAGAATGCATGTTCCAAAGGATGTTCTGATTAACTCAAGGGAAAGGCACTGAATGTCTTTTTTTTTCCTTAGCCCTGACAAAATTTACTTGGGAACTATCGCTGAGTTGTGAGTACTGCATTTCCCAGGGCTCAAATATATTTGTTATTTCTTCTAGTTTCACATTCGTCCTTAGGTGCACGTCATTTTGAGTGTTGCATACCTGTGGCTAACACCGTGGCTCGATGGTATTTGTGTAAATATGATTACATGAGAATTGAAAGCAGTTGTAGATCCCAATCATGCAGAGCCATAAATCAGCACTAGCAATCACAGGGAGTGGTAGAATTTATTTGAAGACCCAGTTTAGTCATTATTATGGTATAAACCCTCAAACAAAAGTTACTAGAAGTGGTAAATAAAAAGGAAAAAAGCTCTGGATTTTGTATGTATCTTGAAACACGATATAGCCGTGTTACAATGAGTGGGGGTAAATGTTCCATCTTTGGTAATTCTTCATTACATTTACGACCATGCACTCACTCAATAGTTTCAACTTCAATAGACCAAACTGATCTAATGAGACCCCGCATTAACGAAACGAAACGTAAGTTATTTGAAATTAAGTGGTTTCGCTGCCTTTGACTAACAATCACGTGATAATTACAATCAGATTTTTGTCGTTGCCACTTCCCCGATGATAATGAAACCAGAAAGCTCCAAAAATGGTTGAAAACAAGTTCAAAAAACGTTTAAAGGCAACTAGATGAACGGGACGGACTGGGAAAAACCTTTTGCGTGAAAAACATAGCGACTCACAAATTACCACACATGTCGTTTGTACATTTTGAGGAACTTATACGGAACTGATAATGATCCTAAAAGGCACAGGGTGAATTATTTTCAATGCCAAATCTCATTTTATAACATTTGAGACAGAAAATGACACCAACTATTTTGAAACGAAATGTAACATCAAAGAGGACAATTAATCTAGTTAGTATCATCGGTGAGCGCGAGCACCTGAACACGATTAATGTTCACTCTCACTGAAGGGAGAACTGAATCTGAGAAAGAAACAACGAAAGTGTGACTGTCTAAATGCCATGACCCGATAAACTAAAGAGGGGGGGGGGTGTAAATAACCCTTCAATAGTTTGCTTTCATTCGTTAACCCTACTATTCAAGGCAAATTAAATTAATAAACCGATAGACATTTTACATCATTTCGGACTTAACATCTAAAAGCCGGTAAGCAACCTAAACAAATGTTCAAGGATATGCAGTTGAAGACAGACAAGCAATAACACTCTTATAACAGCACAAAAAAAGAGTTAATTAGTTTTCTCTAAAACCTCGCGGATTGTTAAAAGGAAAAAAGTTCATACTGCTCAAAAAATAAAGTAAGAAATAATTGTCAGGTTACAACCACACCAATCCCACTATTTCTACATAAGGAGCACAAATATCACAGAAAATATTTCAAATGTTTAAAATATGATTGAGGCATTTTTCTGGAATAATGTTGAGAAAGGCAAGCAATTATACTAGATAAGATGCTACGCAAATCCTTGGATCTGCATGCCACAGTAAATTGTGTGATATGTGTACTACACAAAGACCATTGTGTGTTATGCATTTATACATGCACGCAGTTCTATGTATTGTTAGGTGATTGAAGTACTATGTCCATTATAGCTGAAAGCACGGAGATCAAGTGTAATGTCGGTAATTCATCGCAAATAGCACTTTAATCAGGTAAAATAATTATGAAAACTGCGCCGCGAGAAACAACTTCACACAGCTGAATCTTACTACTACTTTAAAACGGCCAACAGGTACTGCGCTAGGTAACATTATCAAAATCTCATTCAGCCTCAAGTAAGGTACATTAATGGGAAGTCATATGAACGAATATTAACACATTTAAATCAACTTCAGACAAAGGTAGACACAACCACACAATCATCACACAAGTTGCCTTACCCTCCTGTATTCGCGTCTTGAAACACATGCAAAACTTACAACAACCTACATTTTCAATTGTTCTAATAGTTTCAATGGGATAGCTTTCATTAACCAGAATGGGCTTCGTAAGAATGATTGGTTTATGCCCCTCCATTATTCATAAATTTAGGTACTCAAAGAGAACAGTGTGTTGACTAGTAGTATTCGTGGGGCTAGCCTTCGTAACTAACCAATCATGAGTTGAAATATCTAGTGTGTAGCAACACACAACTTTCCGCCACCCCCGTAATTTTGAACACCACCTACAGCGGCGCTATATCTTCGTTCAACGCATTTTTACAGGAACATTTATGGAGAACAAAATGTAGGGTATTTTCGACAAATCTCCTTTTCTGTGTTAACTTGGCTTATATCTCCGCTCAACATATATATACAGAAATAGTTATGAGGAACGAAATGTTGGTATGGGTGACTAAAAGACACTCCATTAGGATTAATCACATCTGGTGAAGAAGTTACCCTGGAATTTACGGAAATGTTCGAAAAAACGTTATTTTCGACACATTTTGATTTTTATCTCTGTTCAATGGACCGTCACAGGAACATTTATTGGAAAGAATATGTAGGTATTAACTATTTAAAAACATCCTGTGAGTTTGGTGAAAATTGCTGAAGCCATTTTGCCAAAAAGCGTAAAAAACCTATTTTTGCTTCATGGGCCTATATCTCCGTTCACCGTATTTTCATGGAGATATGTATAGAAAAGAAAAGTTAGGTATTGATTAGTAGAAGATAATTCGAAAGTTTAATCAAAATCGTTAGAGTGGTTTTTGAGAAAATGCGAAAAACTCTAGTTTTTGGTAGATTTTCGTCCCTCAGCCCCCCCCCCCCTTCCTATCGACCGAAATCGTCCATAACCTTATTTTGGTGTCTACAAAAAATAACGAGCAAAAAAAAAAAAAAAGAACCAGCTCAATCGGATGAGCCATTCCCGCAAATCTAACTACAGACCACGTGCCGAAATTAAGTTTTTTAGACTTAGGAGGCCTCAAGACGTAAAGATCTGAAGAAAACCCAAATTTTTTTTTTTGAGCCGATTACTATACTTTCCTTCCCTTCGGGTAGCGGAAAGTAAAAAGGCGATTACGATGCAAAAACAAGCTCCAAAAATACTAGTCTTGAAGTAGGTCCTACCCCTTGATGAAAAATTATTGAGCTATTCAAGAAAACGCAAGAACTCAGGAGAAAAAAGTCAAGTATTGATCGTAACAATAATGAATCACATGTAAAGTAAATTTTCCACACAACTGATTGGAATCTAAGTGGTTTTGATTTGATTCAGTCGATCGTAGATATGAAAGAGAAATCATCATTACGAGACTTGTGTTATAAATTGAACAATCGGGGATAAGGCTGAGAAAAACATCTTATGTAATCAACCTTTGACATTGGAGCACTCTCTCCAACATCTGAGCTGTCGTCCTTCAACCAGGTCAAAAGACTACTGGCTCCTCTAGGCTCAGGCACAAGGCACTGCAGGAAGCAATGTAACCATAACCTCCGCCATATCACATCATCATTTATTACCACAGCGAGTTAGTGAAATTGAGTTACCTCAGGCCAAAAAGAAGTCAGTTGGATATCGTCATCTAAGAACATTAATTCTGATGATTCATTTGATGTGGCAAATACATTTATCAGAATACTCTGACTCAACGTTGGTTCTACGAGATGGAGCCCAAATGGATTCCTATTGAATAGGCTCATTTTTGGGAGACTTGGCTGAAGTTGTTGAACTTCAAAATGAGAGGAACAGAAAGCTAAATAAGTAAATCAGGCTACAAGATCACATGGTAGAAGCAAGTATGTGTTACGAAGTGACCTCATTGCGATTGAGCAACTCAGGCAACGAGGCAGGTTTTGGATTTAAATTGCGAAAAACTCCCAAGAGGCTTCTCTGAGTGAGCTATGTGCCAATGTAAGGAACCAACAAATCATCTCAAACCTGCTTTTCATCAGAGGTCAGGAAATCACAGGTTTTGGTTGTGAATCGCCTATTCTGTGTTGATCAGTCATGATTGTTGTGATCCTAATCTAGGAAAAAGTCCCCAATCCAACAGAGATTTCTGAGACGAAATAGGAGGACTTGACAGTTTTTTTTTTCTCATTACCCCTTCTAAATTAACCCTTTGCCTACAATGCAGAGCATAGGCCCCAGTCTACGGGGTCTCTACAGAGTACTTTCAGTTCTATGCATTTATTACCAAGCTTTGTATAATTAGGAGTATTTGGGCCTCATTGCGAAATGACCAGCTCAGCGTCAAGCGTCCTGATCCTTCTTGCCCATTGTTTCCCCCGCCATATCAAGCCATTTTTCGTTGAGCCACGCAACGTAGAAGCTAGTGCTTTTCTGCTTCTTCTGCCCTGGATCTACGCTATTTCCCTTTTGGTGTATTATTCATTCTGAATAATAACCCTATGTTTTCGGCCACGAAAAATTTTTTACAACCCCCCCTCAAAATTTGATACTTTACGTTTCAAGACCTGGAGATTCCAAATTTGCAATGTCCGTCCGCCGTCCGGGCCGCACGGCATGTGAAGCAGCATTCAAAGATCAGCCTCCTTGGGTTAAATCTTCTATTGGCCTGATGCAAAATTGTACCTAGAAGTGTTTTGGCCAGTGGCTCAATCAGTTGATGTGGCCAGGGTCTGAATTTCGGTAAAGCGCTGCAGATATTTTCTAAATTGCCATCGAAATTACAACATAAAATACATCATCAAGTTGGGATTCGAATGACAAATTATGACATTCTCGTCAGTTTCAACAGAAATACTCCTCCTTGCGAGGTCCCCTGCACATCTGATCCTGCATCCATCTCAGCCACAATCCCTTTCTTACTTTCATAAGAATTTAGTTGAAATTTTGCACACACCACAGTTCGCCTTAGCTGTTACAGAAGCAGCTAGGGTAGTTTGACATGAGTGCGGAGATGATATTTTCTTTACATTATCCCTTTAGATGATACATTTAGGAATGCTATGAATTAGTGCAGAACACATGTGCGTGATGCGTTATTAACTGCACATAGTAAATGGAGCGTAAGAGACTGTACTCAGACAAATCTAGTGGAACCTGCCTTTAAATGTTGAACTTTGAGAGCAATCGAAGCACAGTCATTTGATGAAAACGATCCCCTCACCTTACCAAGACAATAAAGCACCAAATGGACACACATATTCATAACCTGCTTACTGCACGATTCACACCAATATTCATATTTATGGTCACTTTCAAATTAATTGAGCACTTGACACCATACAGAGAGCTACGGACCTGTACATTCATTTTTCACTTCATTACCGCGAGGCATTATGAAGTATACTTGACTTCCATCTATAGTGATTCATAAGACTGTTTTGATACCAAAAAGCGCTGTCAGATGCAAAATTCTCGACTTTTTCTTGCCATAAATTGGCTGTTGGGGTTTATTATTCATTCTGAATAATAACCCTATGTTTTCGGTCACGAAAAATGTTTTACAACCCCCCCTCAAAATTTGATACTTTACGTTTCAAGACTTGGAGATTCCAAATTTGCAATGTCCGTCCCCCGTCCGGGCCGTTTTGTGCCTTTAACGTGGTCTACAAAATTCGTTCTTTCGCCCAAAAATCCGATTTGGTATCTAGTTGTGCCCGCGATCCGATCGGACGAAGCTCGTGGTTGTAATGGGCAAAAAACGGTTAAAAAAAATTAACCAAACGCAGTACAATGCGGGAGCTACAGCGTTTCGTCGTTTGAACTCCCTCCCTCCCCGCCCGTCTCATTAAAAAAGCAACTGCGGGAGGCGAGCGAGCGGGAGGTGCTTGCCTACCAACACGCCGCTACTCAACTCCCCTTTCGCCTCGGTTTTAGATTCTTGCGTTTCATTCTCATTTTGGTTTTTTCATAGATTTTTGGTTACATTTTGATATTAATATTTAGCGTGCATGTTTTCAAATTAAAATTCAGTTTTTTCTAGATACTTTCGTTTTTTTGTTTTTTTTTTTTTAATATTACGATTCAGTTCTTTTTGACCTTTTGTTGGGTTTCATTTTGATATTTTTTGATGCTGAATCGAACAGGATGGGTCTCGGAGCATTAATGCTAGGTCAAGCTGATTATCCGAATAATAAACCGTTGTGTAATAATTTGCAGGGTTTTTTTGTCTGTATTCAATGGCTTCAGAAGGGGCCAAAACAATCTTACCCAGGCAAGTAAAAAGTGTTCAAGAAAAGCAGAATGGAATCCACTGATCCACCTTCAAAAGGAAAAGAACTAGAGAGTATTGGTGTGAATTGTGATTTTTAAGGATATTTTAGTCCCTGAATGGCTCACTAAAAATATTGATGCACTCAGGTGGGTTTTAAATGGAAATAACAGTTCAAAAGGATCCAATTGGAGTGATAGTAAAAAAAAATTTACCAATGTTTGCCAAATTGTAACAAGCTTGAAGAACCTAAGTAGTTAATAGTCGGTTAAAACTGTATGCCAAGTTATCCAAATGACAAATGTTGAAAAATCTTCAGCAGAATAATGAAAAATTGTTTGGTCAGTAAGTCATAAGATCTAAGAAGACAATTCTGCACGGAAATAAGAAACAAACATAGGTTCTCATTAGGAACAAACAATAATTATGTTAAACCTGAATTTGGTCAGTGCCACTTTACAATTATAGCAATGAAGACTACAACTGACTACCATAAATTTGTCACTTTCAAAATGTTGACAATGTACTACTACTACTACAACTGTAGTCACTATTTAAATTCTCGACCCAAAGAAAGAAAAACAAAGCTGGCCAATACTCCTATTTTCATTTTACAATCTCTTGTAGAATAGTTTGAAACAATGTTCGGTAAATAACAAGTATTGCGTTCGCTGATTTTAAAAAAATACTCTTACTGACTGAAGTTTGGGAAGGCGAAAAATCCGTTTTTTTCTTTTTTAAGAGTACACAGGATGCGACGGGTTTAACTGAAATTTACACTTGGTTGACAGATCAAATGGAGGAGAGCGAAAATGGCACAACAAACGGTTTAAAAAGGGACACCTCCTCTTGAAAGTACGCCAATAGAATGTACTCCGCTCGCTTTCAGCTGCCTGAACGTTACTCATAACCCATGGTGAGATAAACAATAACTAATAGATGCACTCCAATAAGAACAATGGTTAATGAAAAATGTGAAAGCCAATGAAATAACACAGTATTGATGAAATATTCCTGTAAAAAGAAATTAAAAAAAAAGACCACAACAAACATAATTGATAACCAACTGTGCATCGTTTGAGCCAATACGTGGAAAGCTTGAAAAACAATTTTTCAATAGCCCCAATCGTGCACATAACTATAAATGCGGATAAATCAAGTAATAAAAAGGCAGAAACAATTATATGACTATTCGAGACAATCTAAACAATATGCGGAGCAGGTAAATCAAACATTTCAAAGTAAAGGTAATTTTGAAGAGAAAATGAACGATGAGAATAAAACCCGTTTCTCTTCTTTCAGTGAGGCGATTGATGCAATAGAATGACTCAATTGAAGTAGAAGTCTGCTTAAACAAATCTACGGAACCTCTTTGATGCGACGCCTAGCCGCTTGACACACACAAGCAAAAAGTTCCTATCCTTTTCACCTTGCAAATTAAAAATAGCGATAACTGTGTCTTTCATAAAAATTCGCTCGTTGAAGCACAAAACTGCTCCCATTTTAACAAGAAGAGATGTACGATTGAACTGGGTCTGAAAAAATAAAATAAGAACTATAATGTTACATGTAACAGCTTACACTGATCTAGCTCATGTTGCTATAAAAACGCATGATTACCATTTTACGTGGCAGGATGTGGATACCTTCGATCATCTCTGCGATAGTCTTTACCATCTCTCCTCCAACTTTCATGGAAGTTAGCGTTATTGGAAACAGGGTACCTCTCGCGAGGGTATCCAGGGGAATCGTAAGGAAAGGAATTATTGAAGATGTTCCCGCTAAAATTTCCTGAATTGCTATTACGATACCTGGAAAATACGTAACAAACAGGCCATGTGAATAGACGTCAAGTTTGAAATTCAGGCTTTGGAACTAACAATCTTTGGATCATTGGAAGGAATGAACCACTGGACGAGATATGGTGCGTACAGTAGACAAGTTTTCCTTTATTTAGTCACAACTGGCTGCATAGGCAGGCCTTATATTCATCAAAATACAGAGCTTCAAAATTTGTCTAAATTAACGGAAGTTTGAATGAGTTTTTCATACTCTATGAAGTACTATCCCAGTAACTACTGGTCCGATTGCGTCAATTTGTTTGTTAAATTAAATCATCTTTGGAATCTCAGAAGTAAATTAAAGTTACTTTTGTACAAGGCATATCCACAAAGTAAGTGTACTGAAGCTCCCGTAGGCCGTAGGGAATTTTTTTGCTATGTTGGGCACACAGTCATGTAGCGTGACTCCTCCCCTCCGAAACAAGACCAAAATGAGGTCAGTACGTTGAAAACTGTGGTCTCAGGAGCATTTCTCGGGAAAGATGTCGATCGACTCTGCCGCCAAGTGCGAAATCCGCGCGGTCATCCGGTACCTCGTTGTTAAGGAGAAATCCCCGATTGAAATTTTTAATGAGGTAAATGCAATTTATGGTGAAGGACACATGAATCGTACGAGTGTGTACAAGTGGTGTAGGGAGTTTAAGAACGTTCGTACGAATGTGCATGAATTGAGGAGTGGAGACCGTCGATTGTGACTGACAAACTTGTGGAAAAGATTGAGAATGCGGTCCGTGACGTTCGCAGATTGACTCTGGACGAAATTTCTACGAAGTTTCCTGAAATATCCAGATCTTTGCTGCACAAAACAATAACAGAAACCCTCGGATTTCATAAACTGTGAGCAAGATGGGTCCCAAAACAACTGACTGAACAACACAAGTTGAATCGAGTGCAGACCTCTAAAGCGCACCTCTTTTGGATGGGATGTTTTAGACCACGCCCCTTATTCCCCCGACCTGGCGCCTTCAGACTATCATCTTTTCACTTCTCTAGAGACGCACATGGGTGGAAAAAAGTTTTCAACCGACGAGGAGGTGAAGAGGGAGGTCGACAAGTGGACGAAGGAGGTGGCGGCAGATTTCTACGAGGCAGGCATAAAAAAAGTGATCCCCCGCCTAACTACCTGCATCGAGAGAAATGGCAACTACGCAGAAAAATAGCTTAAATGTATACCTACGTAAGCACGTTTTTTTTTGTTTTAATAAATTTTTTTGATCCCTAAAAAAATCGAGTACACTTACTTTGTGGATATGCCTCGTAAAAACAGCTATGCCATGTGTTCAGTGTGTGACAATAAAAGCATAAGAGGATGTTTCTACAGGCAGTCGTATAGCACCCCACTACTTTCGGTGTCTCTTAGAAAAAACTAATAAGTGAAAAAAAAAAAAACCAACAGTGTAGTTTTGAAGTTATGAATTTAAGAGGGCAGTAGAAAGAGGAACTTATAGCAGCTGAAAGAAATGGGTTTTCATTCTCAGTCCCACTGACTCAACAAAGGTTTATTTTTTTGAATTACTTCAAAAGCTGACAAAATTCTAAAATTGTTACCAGCCTTCGTAATGTTACTAACGAAAATATTTAAGAGGTTGTTCTGCCAAGCTAGTTCATCCCTTAATACCTTAAACCATATTGTTTAAAACTGACCTGGTATCATGACGCTTGACGCTATGGGAGATTGAGAGCAGCGCTACCAATATAACGCTCTCATCTCACGTAGCAGCGAGCGTCATCACACCAGTCCTATCTCGGACCTTAGAAATAGCTGACTCCAGGGCTACATGATATATAAAATTTCAGCGACTGAAGTATTCAGTAAATTGCTGTCTCACGAAAAAACCTTTGCCTTTGGTGTAGCCTCCTGTTCTTCTCAGTGATATCATATTTTCTTTTGGCAAATCAAACATTTGTGCCTCACAACAAGAAACTAAAATAACATTATCCACAGTCTCTCTCAGGTTTTACATTAATAGGTGTAAAAAAAAAAAAAATCGAAAAACTGAACACAAAATACCAAAAGCGTTTTCAGACACCCTACATGCTTAGCTCAATTGAGAGGTAAATATTTTCTTTTTGGCTTCCTCCAAAGCTCATGCTTGTCCACTCTGAAGGCTTCATCTCCCAGTATGAAAGGGAGTAAGATGACGTCTGAATCGAGTAATATATCTTCTTCACTTTCACGAATACAATTTAACTGGTCCATGACGGCCACCAAACACTTCTTTTTTTTCGTGCGGGAAAGACATTGTTGATAGAGAGAGATAGAGAACTCAAGAGAACTAGTTGTTTCCCCACGTGACGTTGGCTGTCAAGACACTCACAGGAAAACATTATTTCAGTGTCTGACTGAAAGTAGCGATTGATATAAAGTGCAGTTTAGAGTGCCTACATGATTTTCTTAAATTCAATAAATACAACAATTAAATTTTCACTTGCCTCCTTTTATCATTCGATCGACTTCTCTCTCTATCTCCTTCTCGGTAGGGGGGTCCTCGAGGATAGTCATACCGATTCGCTTTGTCACCAGAATTTGAAAACCTAGAAAAAAAATGTATTACTATTAAAGCCATTGTTACAAACACAACACTAGCAACAACGTTAGCTTGAATTACAAGCACAAATACTCAGTGGTAAGTGTGGTAGAAAAATGTAAACTCATAGTAATTGAATAAAAGGTGTTCGGACCTTAGTCCGATAATCTTGGTTCGCTCGACGGCAGGGGCTTGGTGAAAACCTCTCTTTCCTATCCTCAGCCTGTGACGACATAAACGAATTTAAGTTTTGTGGGGATGAACCCAAGGTAAATCAAGGGTTAATGTAATATAGGTAAATGGAAAACAACAAAATAAACTTGACTAGGATAGGTGTCGCTTTATTTAAGCAAATAAAAAAAAAAAAAATGAAAATTAACTTTATCTTCAAGTAAACAACTCAGGGTAGATCTCTGTCACAGATTTATATGTTAGGTACGGTAGATTACAGAAATTAAGCAGGTACTCACTCCTTCCAACGGCCGTGGAGTATATTATAAATTTACTAACTAATGAAATGGAACGGAAAAGGAACGTAGTTCTGGGTTCTTCGGTTTTGGAGCAGTCGGTGATTTGCTTTTGAGCTCCGACCTGAAACTGAGCAAAAGACCGGGACCTCCTCATTATGATGTTTCCAAGATGTGGTTTGAGAAGAGTACGAATATTAGTACCACCTACCGGTGCGTGATGAGTGGGTATCTTGGTAGAGGCCACGCAGTTAGTGAATAACTAATATTTTTGGAAGAGACGGAAGTGCTGATGAGCTGTAGGTAAATACGTCAACGCTGGACGGCGGAAAAAGGAACAATAATCTCCGAAACGTGGTGCCGGGCCTGTTCTCCCAACTCGCCTGCAGGTAGCAGCACACGATGGATTCAACAATTTGTCTCCTAATTGATCGTCGAATTCTGGACCTATCAGTGTTTTTTCTTTCTTCTGAAGAATATATTTTACAACAAAAAAATTAACTGTCCCACTTCTTCATTGGAAAAATGGCTGGAAAAGAAATAAACGTAATTTTCCAGTACGCATTTACTGCTGTCTGGCGGAAGACTGGAACGGGTGGCGCCGAGAACCGCGAAATATGAAAGTTGCGGGACTACGAATTTTTATTTTACGCTACACACCCTCTCCAGCGGTTGAGGCGGGTAGGTAGTTCTTCAGCTTGGAAGGATGCCAGGAACCAGCTTGCCTGCCTTGACTGTCCTTCAGCATGCATGTGCCCCCAGGACTAACTGAAGTTACGGTATAGGGACCTTCATACTTGGGGTTCAGTTTCGCTGAGATGCGGTCAGCTGCTGACGATAATGAGAAGGTTTTCCGAAGAACCAAGTCTCCAATCTTGAAGAGTTCAGGACGACGACGTAAGTTGTAGCGCCGGCTCTGGGTTGCACTGGCTTGCAAAGAGCTCTGCTCGACGAGATGATGAAGCTCTTTAAGTTTCCCCAATCTTTCAGCCCATTCCCCCGCAGTAGCAGGATCGGGAGAATCATGAACTGGCGAAACTCTGGTAGACAAAGAATGAACTGGAGTTACCTCCCTGCCAAAGTTCAAGAAGGCAGGAGAGAACTTGGTAGACCCATGAACGGCACTATTCAGGGCAAATTGTAGCTCTCCAATAAATTTGTCCCATTTGCTATGCGACTCCTTGCCCAAATAAGTTATGATCAACTGTCTAATATTTCTGTTAGCCCTTTCGGTGGGATTCGCCTGACAATGATACAAGGGGGTGGTCTTGTGCTCTATCCCATAAGTTTCAGCCAGAGATTTAACAGTTGAACTAACGAAAGTTGTTGCATTGTCCGAAATCAGCTGAGCGGGAGCACCGTATCGATTTAAAATGACGGACTTGAACTTATTAAGGATTACTGACGATGTTGCTGATCTAATGGGGACAAGTTCCACCCATTTCGTGAATACGTCTTCAAAAACGAGAAGATACTTGTTGCCGGATGAGCTAGGAGGAATGGACCCATGATATCGGTTGATACTGTATGCCATGGTGTGGAAAAATAGCGAGGGTACATGATACCACGCGGCGTTGAGTTTTGGGGCTTAACCCGCTGACAAACATCACAATGCTGAACATAATGTACGATATCCTGGTACATACCAGGCCAATAATATTGTCTACCCACACGCCAGTGTGTTTTGCGATCCCCAAATGACCCGACTGTGGGTCATCATGGCATTCCGCAAAACCTCTGACCTCAAGACCCTTGGTATCACTAATTTCCAATCTTCGCTGGGATCATCCAGCTCGCCCTTCAAAAGGACTTACGGAAGTAAAACAAATTGTTCTCCTCTACCTTCCAATCTGGGTGAAGTTGAGGGGATTGCCGTACTTTATATAACTTGCGATTATACCATTCATCTTGGGTTGGGTTGGTAGTAGAAACTACAGGGGACGAGACTGAAGCGAGATGTTCTAATTTCGAAATACGGGACAAAGCATCCGCAACACAGTTTAATTTGCCTTTACGGTACTCTATACGGAAGGAATAAGGCTGCAAGCGGAGAATCCACCGGGCTAAACGTCCAGTGGGGTTCTTCAAACTGAACAACCACTTCAGACTTGAATGATCAGTGACTACTACAAACTCGGATCCTTCCAAATATTGACGGTTTTTCTCTATTCCCCATATGACTGCTAAACTTTCCTTTTCGGTAACTGAATAATTCCTTTCAGCGGCCGATAGTGTACGAGAACAATAAGCGATAACTCTTTCACAACCCTCTTGTTCTTGTGTCAGAGCGACGCCAATTCCACAGTTACTAGCATCAGTTTGGAGTGTGAAAGGAATATCAAAATTTGGACGAGCGAGAATGGGGGCAGAAGTTAGAGCTCCTTTCAACGTCTCAAATGCCTTATTCTGTTCTTCGGACCAAACCCAGTTCTTCCTTTTTCCCAATAAAGCTGTCAATGGAGAGACGATAGTCGAGAACCCACTAATGAAGCGGCGGTACCAGCTGGCCATCCCAAGGAATCGACGAAGTTCGGTAACATTGTTAGGAGGTGGAAATGCCATAACGACCTGAGTTTTCTCAGGATCGACGGTAATACCTTCAGCATTTACTCGATATCCTAAATATCGTACCTCTTTGCATCCAAACTCGCACTTATCAGGATTGATTTGGAGGCCCGACTCCTTGAGTCTACGAAATACCTCCCTCAACAGATCGCAGTGTGAGTTGAGATCCAGAGTGCAAATCAAAATGTCGTCCAAAGACTACCACTTGAGGGTAAAGATCTAAAAAGATAGAATCTGCCAATCGTTGAAATGTGGCAGGGCTGTTCGTCAATCCAAAACACATCGTGCGAAATCGAAATAGCCCTCGACCAGGTACGATAAATGAGGTAACATCTCTACTACCCTCATCTGCTAAAGGGACTTGAAGAAAAGCTTGGCGAAGATCAAGCTTAGAAAGATAAGCAGCGTTACGCAATGAATCCAGAAGAGTATTTATATTGGGCATTGGATACGAGTCTTTTAGAGTACATGAGTTCACCTTCCTATAGTCCACACAAAATCGATAGGAGTCGCCTTTTCGGCCCTCCACGACAGGCGATGCCCAAGGAGATTGACTAGGTTCAACGATACCAGTCTCTAACATTTGATCCAGTTGGTTATGCATAGCTTCTAAAACTTTGGGTGAGTAGTTGTACGCCCGTTGCTTAATCGGACTTGCCGCACCTACGTCAATTTTGTGAGTAATTTTTGATGTTAGACCAGGAGAATCTTTCAACGATGCAAGACCTGCAGAAACTACTTTTTGCAAAACCCCACGTTCGGAGCACTCCAGATGTTTGACCGCGCAACAGGCAATGGCAAGTGGATCCAAAATCGTAGGACAGCATTGTTTCTGAAAATTGAATATTTGATCAGGATTGTCCTTGTACCACCACTCTTTAGCATGTGCATCAGTTACAACTCTGTTTTCACCCAAAAGTCCAAACCAATGACGATAGGAAAAGATAAGGTACTTAAGTAGTACAAACGTACTGTTTTAAACTGATCACCTATGGAAAACTTGAAGCGATAACAGTTATATATTGTAACGTTATTACCATTTGCCATTTGAACTATGAATGGTTCAATTGGTTCACTGAGATGGTCTCTAGTTGGATCAATATTAAGCATTTGTAGTCCAATATTTCCAATAAAAGAGAGACGAGAACCTGAGTCGCATAAAGCGGGTATACTTGGGGTTTTGCTCATGAATTCATGATAGTAAACCAACTCCATGACCAACAAATCTGACCCCAGGTTCCGGGAAGACACTGTAGGCGAGACAAACGAAAAAGGTACATTAGGAAGTGACAAGGGTTGACAGGTCGCTTCACGTGAGAGAGACGGAACGGCAGGCGGCGAGAGTGGGAGAGAAAATCGACGAAAAGAGACGGAAGAAGGTACGGTACTGGAAGCGAGAGTGGGCGGTAAATCGAGGTCTTCGTTTGTAACGGGAATTAGCGCGACCCCTGAGACTGGTTCCCTATTACATTTTTTGAATCCTTATTGCACTTAGGACACGAAAAAACGTTAACATCTTTGTATCCACAACGATAACAGAATTTCTTCCTGGGTTTGTCACATGAAGAAAAGACATGTGGGCCTTCACAATTCCAACATACAAGAGTGACAGCGCAGGTAGAAGTATCCTGTTGAGTGGGCGAGACTGTACTTTTCTTAGAAACCATGTCCTTACTACGTGACCAGGCAGGCGAAATTTCCCCAGACGAGTTAACATTATAAAAACCCACGACTTCTGAGTTTTTATTCCTGAGTTCCTTGTGGTCTTTGGAACGGGACTGGGATATACTGGATTTACACTCCGTAGCTATGAGTTCCTCTCGACGCAAGCGATCGGTGACATGTTTGATCAGCGAATCATACGAAGGAAACTCAACATCTGAATGTTTATCTTCAAAAGAACGACGAGTTGACGGATCTAGATGGCTCAAAGCTATCTGAAGTTTTACAAAAAGAATATGCATCGGTTAAATTTAGAGCTGCTAATGAATCAAAATTGGATTGGTGCACGCTGAGGAATTTCTGAAGTTCGGCTGATGACTGGTTTTGGATCGGTTTAAATTCCAGAATTTTTGTAATGAAATGGCTGGCGAGTCGACGTTTGTTGTTATATCTCGCTTTTAAGGTATCCAGAGCTAAGAGATAACTTTCATTGGAAACTGGAAAACTTGAAACCAGAGCGAGTGCATCACCTTTCAAGCTGGACTTAAGATACTGAAGTTTCTTTACTGCAGACAGGGAATCATCTTTATGTACAAGAGACTCGAAGAGTGAATGATAACTGAGCCATTCTTCAATGTTTCCGGAGAATTGAGGTATAGGTATGCGGGGTAATTGGGAAGTAGAGTTACCAGGTTCGTTACTTAGAGAGGATTTGCTGACCTAATAGTTTGTTTAGAGAACTGAAGATAATGAGCCCTAACATTATCGATAATTTCAATAAAACTTACATGTACCTTAGCAATTTCAATTTTCAAATTTTCCTCAGGCACTTGAGCATTAAATGACCTCATTTGGTCAGATATACTATCTAGTTTATCCTCAATTTTATTCAAACGTTCATACTTTGGAAGAAATGCCTGAACATTTGTAGCAGTTATCTTAGCACAAGTATCTTTGATGTGCTGTAAGGTGGCAAACAATTCTTCCCTTTCAGCAATCAGTTTGGCTCTAATAACACCAGGATCTTTAGAAGACATTGCTATTAGATATATACGTATACGTACTTTAAGGCTTGTTGATACAAGTTGACTAAGTGCTTGACCAACTCTACGTAGGTAATGTGAAATCGAGATTATTACTAAGAAATCACAACTTATTAACAGAGGAAAAATTACACAATAATTAGCATTACGTTGGGCGCCATTATATATATCTGTGACGACATAAACGAATTTAAGTTTTGTGGGGATGAACCCAAGGTAAATCAAGGGTTAATGTAATATAGGTAAATGGAAAACAACAAAATAAACTTGACTAGGATAGGTGTCGCTTTATTTAAGCAAATAAAAAAAAAAAAATGAAAATTAACTTTATCTTTAAGTAAACAACTCAGGGTAGATCTCTGTCACAGATTTATATGTTAGGTACGGTAGATTACAGAAATTAAGCAGGTACTCACTCCTTCCAACGGCCGTGGAGTATATTATAAATTTACTAACTAATGAAATGGAACGGAAAAGGAACGTAGTTCTGGGTTCTTCGGTTTTGGAGCAGTCGGTGATTTGCTTTTGAGCTCCGACCTGAAACTGAGCAAAAGACCGGGACCTCCTCATTATGATGTTTCCAAGATGTGGTTTGAGAAGAGTACGAATATTAGTACCACCTACCGATGCGTGATGAGTGGGTATCTTGGTAGAAGCCACGCAGTTAGTGAATAACTAATATTTTTGGAAGAGACGGGAAATGCTGATGAGCTGTAGGTAAATACGTCAACGCTGGACGGCGGAAAAAGGAACAATAATCTCCGAAACGTGGTGCTGGGCCTGTTCTCCCAACTCGCCTGCAGGTAGCAGCACACGATGGATTCAACAATTTGTCTCCTAATTGATCGTCGAATTCTGGACCTATCAGTGTTTTTTCTTTCTTCTGAAGAATATATTTTACAACAAAAAAATTAACTGTCCCACTTCTTCATTGGAAAAATGGCTGGAAAAGAAATAAACGTAATTTTCCAGTACGCATTTACTGCTGTCTGGCGGAAGACTGGAACGGGTGGCGCCGAGAACCGCGAAATATGAAAGTTGCGGGACTACGAATTTTTATTTTACGCTACAAGCCTCCCATCGCTTTTCTTGTTTCTCACCTTTTATAGTGCGTTGCGGCTCCAGCGAATGACTTTCAGACACCTCTCGTTATTAATTTACACACGGAAATTGGAAAACGGTCCTTTTTTTTTTTTTTTTTATCGATTGCCCGGAAAAGTGGCGCCGGAGTGTGAAAAACTCGTAACACCAAATTTGGTACATCAAATTGTCTCGGTTGGCCAGCCCATTTTTCAATCGCCTGGAATTGCAGGTAAACCCAACACTCCTTCCCTTCGTCCCTTCCCACAGAATCTCCTCTCTCACGGAATTCCAAACAGAATTACTTTCTACCTTATCAGTCTACCCGCAACAGAAAAAGAGTAAATAACAAGTTTTTCTTTCTTCATACAGTCCACGCTAAGAACCTCAATAAGCGACTGCTTAATTTCAAGTTTGGTTGAATATTTGTTTTCCACACTTTAAGAAGAAAGAATTTCATGATTATAGCCATGGTTCTCCAACATGAGATCTAGTAATGAGAATCAAACAGAAAAAAAACTCAGGTCTTGGGAGTGCTCTTTATTCATGCAATGGTACAGTTGTCTACCACACCTCAAATGTTGAAAAATGGAATTTCAAGACGGGAACTTTGTTTTATTGGAATTAGAACCAATAGAAGATGCAGCAATACTGACCAAAAAAAAAACTGTACATGGCAACTGCCAGGTAACTGATCCCTGTTCGGAAAAATCAATTTTCTCATGACCCACTGGATTGAACCGAAGGGGGAGCTTATTTCTGAATGGACCACAACGTTTTAACCCATTCCATGCGGCACCTTCAAACCAGAGATTGTGGCTGTGCTGGTATATTTTTTCCCGAAAAATTTTTGAAAAGGCGCTTTATTATTTTGTTTTAAGCATAAATAATTGTTATTTTTAAAAAAATTTAATTTTTTATGGTTTTTATGGCATGGATTCTTAAGATGTCATCAGTGTGGCAGAAGAAATCTGGTTATGCAAACCCGCCAAACTCACAGTTTATCCGTCTGACTCCACACATGGTTTTATCAAATAAAATGCAATCAATATTTTATACGATATAGATTTGACAAGTTTTGCATGCTGATACTTTACCAGGATTGTTCACAATACACAAAACTGTATTTATCAATTTATTTCCAAATTTATTTATAATAGTAAATTGCACATAATAAAGAAATAACAAACTATATGTGTACAAAAATAATTCTCTATGGACTGAAACATGCATTTATCAAAATCCTACTATGTAGTTTACTTTTATGTAATATATTTAGGTACTTACCTACTATATGCCAAATTTAGAATAATATTATTTTATGTAATGCAACCTTTATTATGAAATGCTGCACATAGGTGATGGCATTGAAACAGTATGAAAATATTCGACAAATCTCCTTTTCTGAGTTAACTTGGCTTATATCTCCGTTCAACATATATATAGAGAAATAATTATACAGAACGAAATGTTGGTATGGGTGACTAGAAGAAACTCCATTAGGATTTATCACATCTGGTGAAAAAGTTACTCTGGAATTTACGGAAATGTTAGAAAAAACGTTATTTTCGACACATTTTGATCTTTATCTCTGTTCAATAGGCCGTCACAGGAACATTTATTGAAAAGAATATGTAGGTGTTAACTATTTGAAAACATCCTGTGAGTTTGGTGAAAATCGCTGAAGCCGATTTGCCAAAAAGCGTAAAAAACCTATTTTTGCTTCAGGGGCCCATATCTCCGTTCACCGTATTTTCATGGAGATATGTATAGAGAAGAAAAGTTAGGTATTGATTAGGAGAAGATAATTTGAAAGTTTAATCAAAATCGTTAGAGCCGTTTTTGAGAAAAATGCGAAAAACCCTAGTTTTTGGTACATTTTCGTCCCCCACCCCCCCTTCCCATCGACCGAAATCGTCCATAACCTTATTTTGGTGTCTACAAAAAATAACGAACAAACAAAAAAAAGAACCAGCTCAATCGGATCAGCCGTTCTCCCGCAAATCGAACTACAGACACACACACATACATACACACACACACACACACACACACACACACACGGACCACGCGCCGAAATTAGGTTTTTTAGACTCAGTAGGGTCTGAAACGTAAAGATCTGAAGAAAACCCAAATTTTTTTTTTGGGCCGATTACTATACTTTCCTTCCCTTCGGGTAGCGGAAAGTAAAAATGTACACTTGCTATAATTCTAACTTTCTTATATAATTTATTTTCACTTTTACAAAATTTAGGAATTAGGTACAAAATGAATAGTCGTATCTTTTGAAGTTTATCTTTCTTGTTTGTAGGTACCTACAATCCATGAAACAAATAATAAATAAGTTCTTGTTTGTAGGTACCTACAATCCACGAAACACAAATAATAAATAAGTACAAGTACTTACCAAGTGCAGGAGAAACATTAGGGCGCTTTCTGCTGGTCATTTTAGAGTATAAAAGCGAGAGTCAACAACAAGTAGAAAAAAAAAATTCGCAGAAACGAAGCCAAAAACGGAGCTCACTGATAGTTAGTCCGGAGTCTAATGAACGGATTTAGTGCCCAACTGAGGTTGAAAACCCCACTTTCGCCGCTACCTGCGTATAACAAAGCCCTTCGGGGATTTCCGACCCGTGGATTCTTAAACATACATCCGCAAGGGGGGAAGGTCGCCTTGACTTCTTAAGAGGTCATCCGCACGGAATGGGTTAAAGGACTTTTGAATAGTACTGTAATAATTGCTGATACAGTTTTTCATTGTTGTAGAACCTGTGGCATGGAACGGATGCGAGGGAACTTGTTACTTTAACTCCAAACTGATTGGTAGTTAGAGGAGACGAGAGGCCGAGTAGAAAATGGAAGCAGGCGGGGGAGAAACCATATTGTACCACGAGTTCCTTCAAGTAGTTGAATTTACCTCACTAAACATACTGTGGTTTCACTGTTTTCTATTTAGACTCAGTCCCACACCTCTGAGACACACTATATTCAACTCAACGTCGAAAAATACTCCGAAAACTCTACCAAACACGACGTAAATGCAACTAAACTGCCAAAATGTTACTAAAGTTAACGTACCTGTTAGGTGAGTCCGTCTCCTCTGGCTTGTGAGTTACTGTGGGCTCACAAGCCAGAGGAGACGGACTCACCTAACAGGTACGTTAACTTTAGTAATTTGCCTACTGGCGGATATAACCCAATTTCTTTAATACCTGCCAAAATGTTGTTTTCAGCTAATTTTTTTAAACTATTTTTTTGCCCATGACAACCATGAGTTGCATCTGATCGCATTACCCAGCAGCAGCAGGGAGGCACAACTAGATACTTTTTTTTGTGTGAATGAACAGATAATTTAGACCGCGATAAAGGCAAAATATGGCCTTGGATGGCGGACGGACATCGCAGATTTGAAACTTTCATGTCAAATATTGGTGGGGAGGGTGTAAAACGAATTTTCTTGGCCAAAAGCATAAGTGTGTTCAGAACTTTTAGACATCCAGGATGATCTAGACACCGTTTCAGCTGCAAAGCACTAAACGTATTTAGAAAAGGGAGCGACTAGCCTGTGCACCAACTTCCATATCAATCAACAACCACTGGAAACCATGCCTTGGCAGTTAACTGGGGGATGTAGGGAAATGGACAAGGAAATGCCTAAGAAATAATAAACTGTTCAAGAGAATTGATCCAATAGCAGTTTTGTATGAATTTTGAGAAAAGTTCTGTTTATGAAGAGCCAAGGGAAGTAAAATCCTGAACAATATCCAAATGAAGCCAAAAGACAGATAAAACAGGATTATTAGACGGAAAAGAGCAATTTGGTCTTATCAGCACACAAATTCATTAATCAATCAATAACAGTGCTTTATAATAGCTGCTTTCCCTAACAAATCCAGGGGTATGTAACCCCCGATACTTCGTACCAATTGAGAACCAGTGGCAAGCACTTCAAACTCTTTCAACTACTAAACAGACAAATAATTACATTACTACGGGGCCAAAAAAATTGACGATCGCCAGAAGGAAAAAAATAAATGCCAAATTACCTCATTGAGTTGTTCCATCTTTCAGAAGAGTTGGAATGCGGGTCCCCCATTCTTTGAGATTCTCCTACTCGTTGTGTATCGCCACTTTTAACAGAATCTCCTACTCTATGAGATCCAGAGCTAGTTTTTATTTTATCCCCATCGCCTGGAGATTTTTCATTTCTGAACAGAAGAACACAACACACCTCACGTCATAAGGCAGCAAATAATTCAATGCCGATAAGTCACCTCAACAGAGCTATACTTCATCTAGGTTCATGAAACAATCTTCAGTACTAACCTGTTGGTTTTTTTATTGGCATCTGCCGGTTCGTCGTCGTGGCGTCGCTTCTTGTTTTGAGTACCATTGTTGCTTTCAATCTAGAGACCAAATAGAGTGTTGATGCAAGTTATATTATTGTAGCTCATAGGATATTTTGGGCAGAGCAAAATTAATGTAGTTAACATACCTCTTTGTCTTCTTTGTCTGCTTTATCTGGCTTCAGTTTTTTTACTGCATGCTTATACAGCTTGTATAACTTTTTAGGGTCATATTCAGTGAACTTCGAAACGAAATACCACAGATTGCTGAAGGAAAAGATAAGAATAATAAAAACAAAAGCACAGGTAAATAATAACCCCTTGAGTGTAGCAAATACAGTGTGCTTATTTTTGTACAACAAAGGGAATGGTGTCTCGTGACAGATGAAACAAGTAAGTCGTCTTACTCTGTTCCCATGTTTGTCCACATTGGAGGGCTACAGAGTGCAATATTGCTAGAATGGTCACAGGGATTGACTACAGTCACAACTCAAAGACGATAATTTTGCAGGATATGAGGAAATGTGAGATTCCTACAACGCACATAGTGGTTAGCAGGAATCTTTGAAAGAATCGATGGGGAATTTCTACAAAAATGTAGGATTGGAACAGTAATCAGCGATCGTTGGTTTAGTGGATGTAACTGTATTTTCTTTGGCTGCACTGAATGTGGTAAATATGTCGATCAAAATTTAAACGCACCTCCTCCATTGTTTGATTATGTCAGCGTCCTTATATTCAATCAAACATTTGTTGATTTGATCTCCGATTTGCACTAAACACTGCCTTGTGTGGTTAACTTGCTCATCTGGTCCAAGTGTTTGATCTGGGTTGTCAAGAGCTTTTAACGCTTTTTTTACCGGCCTCATCTTTTCTTTACACTGTAAATATATGACACGCTCGTGAATACAATCGAGCAAATAGAATAAGCATAGCAATTGTCAAATAATGGTGGTCAATAAGAAGACAAATATACCAGCGAGAGACAAAAGAGGCTTACTTCATTGAAAATCGATGGTTCAAGATCACCAATAACGTCTAAGGCTCGGGGTTCGCTGTTGGCAGTAAAATGCATTGGTCCGTCATTTTTCTTCTTCTTTTTTTCCTTCTTTTTGCTTTTTCGAACCTTGTCACAGTCATGTTCATTTTCTTCTTCCCTCTTTTTTGTGTCTTCTTTGATGTGGTTACTAGACGAATCCTCAAGTGGCAATATAGAATGAGTACCACCTTCACCTCCAGAACTATCGTCTTTATCCTCTATTATTTCTTTGGATACCTCTTTCTTTTTCCTTGTTCGTTTGTTCTTTACCTGTGATCAAGTCAGATTACAATGGGAGGTTAGTAACTGACAAAGGAAGTCGACAATTGAAGTTACAGAAAGTATCTGACAAACTCAGGGATAATTCAGTTAACTTTTGAGATTAGAGCATAATGGTCTGAATCGTTGGTAATGATGTCAGGGTTTAAGTCCTTCAGACACAACCTACAAGTGCCACTCTCTCTCCACACACACACCAGCGTTCAATTGACAAGCTACCTGCTTGCAAAGTGGGTCGTGATGTGGCTACCACGAGTTCAGGGAGAAGCGTGCACTACGTGATTAGGTGACTAAAACTGGTTAGCACAGGCGTGAAAGCGTGCATTCACATTGCAATTCTGGCCTCTCATCCTGTTGTTGAACGGCGTGGTAGTGGTAATCTTATCCATGGATTCCCCCTCAGCACCTCTGATCCTCAAGAGCAGGGGGTGGTCAGGTACTGACTAAGTTCCCTTCTGTCAAGCAACTCCACCACCAACAGCACTGTGCGCTACATCCCTGCCATATGCCTGTAAAGCAAGCTGGCACACAATGTCATAGAACAAAAACCACGCATCAAAATTAAGTTGTTCAGCTTCGGGAGGTTTCAAAATGTTAATAATATCTTATGAAAATGTATGCTTTATTTTTCGTTTTCCGAGTACAATACTTGGTTTACCCTTCTTAGAAAGTGAAAAAATCTATAAAAATTACAAAATTTACCAACAGGCTTTTTTTTTGTGTTAAATATGGTCTAGTGAAGCACTCATATTTTCAAGGAGCCACAAAGGAATAAGAGCTCGGAAAAGATACTGAGCAGTTAGGATTGATTAGCTCAAAGTTAAAAGTTGAATTAATACACTAGAAATAGGGAATTCCCAGTGGTGGGGCAACGTTTCCTAATATTGTCATTTGGGAAGGGGTTGGCGGGTGGGTTGCTTAAAAAAGGGAATCTTGTACTTAGTGGGTCATTTGTGAAGTAAATATTGATTATTTACTATTAATAAAGGTAGATGATTACTAAGAGAGGAATAAATATTGATAATATTGTACGTCACGAAACTATTTTATATTAATTGAAAATGGCAGATACGAGTGCTTTCAAGTGAGCAGCAAGAAACGAGGGCGTTGAATTAAAAAAGATGTTATGCTGGTGTTCACAAACATCCTCATATCCTCCCAGTACGCTAATATCTAATAGGTTTTAGCCCGACGTTCCCACTACTTTTGCACAAAAGGCAGGACGACGCGGCAGAAGGAAAGTCTACTGAACACCCTTTGCCGTATCACAGTCAGCACTTTGCACATGCTTCTCTGGAACCCCTCACAGAATCTGCAAACCTGTACCTCTGACTCGCCAATATCGCCTAATTGGTTGTACTTTAGTAGAGGAATCGGTAAACAGGCCACATAAAAATCGTACACTCTCCTCCCTAGAATGAATACCTTCCTCGCAATAAGCGTACTGGTGTGTAACAAAACGCAAAATGAAAAAATAATTTGAGCTATTCAAATCAACACAGCTCCAAGCATAACACTAGGCAATCGACTAATACAGTGTTCACATTGCCCTCAAAGTGATGTAATTCAGAGCAAAGGATGAAAAGCAGTTAATTAGAAATCACTACGACTAGCGAAGAACAGCGATAGTCAGGGAATTTATCGAACACCGGTAAAACATGCTGCATTCGCCAAATTTATAAATGAACTGCTCCGTTCTGAAACTATCCTATCTTTCAAATTGCCTGTGTAGGTGAGTCCAGGGATTACAAGGGAAAACAACAATTTATAAGTCGAACTTGTGTACGTACAGGCGCTCCAAGCTTCTGATCCATGTTCTTCCTCAACACCTTGAGCAAATACTCTGCTCTTGACGAGAGATGCTTTACTTGAGGCTTAGTCCCTTCATTGGCAAGTATTTTATCGCTTATTCCCAGCGATGGATCCATCTTGATGGCCTCCCATGAGCCCATGCCATACTGGTAAATTCCCTTTAGTAGGGCACTGTCATCAGATATATCCCAATGACAGTCGAAGTTAGCAGGTTTCACTCTGAAAAAGTACGCAAGTGGGAGTAATTGTTGAGTACCATAAAATCTGATAAACTATAAACTTGAAGCTAGGAGCCATTTATTTAACCAAGCAATGGTATACCCTTTACGTAACAAATCTTTTTTGCGAGGGCATAGTACTCTCAAAACTAAGAATAAAAAAGTTCAAGGTGTAATTTCAGATGAGTGATTTTTCGAATATTGTGAAATCTGCCTCAACATGGTTGTTCAAAACAAACAGAAATTTGGTTTTTCTGTAGCTCTTGGAATTCTCACTGGACTATTTTCTGAGTTATTGTGAGTTGTAAAAACTCAG
Source organism: Pachypeltis micranthus (assembly GCA_020466155.1). Taxonomy (NCBI): domain Eukaryota; kingdom Metazoa; phylum Arthropoda; class Insecta; order Hemiptera; family Miridae; genus Pachypeltis; species Pachypeltis micranthus. The sequence continues at coordinate 75,967,354 of CM035768.1, read as the reverse complement.
CAGGGATCCTGCTAAAATGTGATAAAATACACAGATAACCATCGTAATTGCTACATTGAACTATTCTGAGGACTTAAAAAAAAACAAAAAAAAAAAAACGTGAAACCGGAAGATAGAATAAGAAATTTAAACTAACTCCTACGTTTACATATTTTCTCAAAACGCTTGTTCCCAACTAAAGGGACTCTGAAACCAAAGATTTTGTGATAGTTAGATTTTGTCACGCGATACATAACTTCCCTTACTATTAATGGCATGTATCAGGAGTGAAAAAGGGAATTTAAAATTACATAACTGAACATACACAAAATCCATGTATATGTAGTCATCAATATCAACAACATACCTCATATCTAGAGTCCACTTCACTCGTTCACAAGGTTCAGCAGGTAGAACTTCATCAAGAGGTTCCAACTCTTTTTCACACGCTAAGATGCTCTTAGCATTGACTGACACACCACCTAGTTTAAGGGATGGCCCTCTTCCTCTTTTCTTACCACTAGCTCCTGCCACAAAAGACACACACAGTTAGAATTATGCCAAGAGATGAATGAATTTAAATTAGTCCAATTCAAAACAGGCCACGAACGGTTTGGGAGCCCTGTGCTTTAATATTGAGATTGTATTGGATCTAAATGATCTGTAAATTAATATATAAGTCGGTGATTATGCTTGAGACATCTAATGAAGGGGAGGAAGGGATTGCAATGATTTAATTTTCATAACTATAGAACGAAATCACCTTTGTGTGGATGGCTCAAACTATAGGTCAAATTGTTTTGGTTTCATACCTCACCATGGTGAGGTTGAGGAATAAGAGCTCAACAAGAGGGCGTGCCCGCGAGGAGCTGCAATCCATTTCCATCGGGACTATGAACCACTAGACTACGATCACGAGGGTGCCTTTGATGGGAGTCAGGCAGTACAGAAGGTTTACATTGCTCAGAGTGAGCCGTACGACCTACTTCAACTTTGAAAGGCTGCACGTTCCCTTTAGCCCGTGGCTGGTGGAAGAGAATACCCAAAGATAGCAAGGCAACTCATTTGTCCCGTAAAATACTCATGTTGTACAGTGGCAATTCAGTTGGTAGCTAATGTTCGCACATCCACTGAACTCAGTTTTTGCTACTGGCGCTCTACAATGGAGAAAGTGTCAGTTAGCTAGCGATTCTCAAGTCAGGTCCCCGTTCTTCTGCCTCTCCCCAAGCTTCCTTATTTTTCTCTTGATGCCTCGGCTACCTATTTTTTTTTTCTTCCAGAAAGTCCCAAACTCCCGCTACCGTCTCCCACTTTTCAACGTCTCATTCAGGTCCGCTTGAATGAAGATAAATGCCAATATCCTGAAGTGGATTGTTTAGTTTCGGCATGCCATAGGTAGATTAAACAGGAAGGACGTTCATTATTTTAAATAGTTTAAGCTCAAGAGGTTACCTACCATTTATTCATTCAGTTGATTTCTTTAATTTTAACTTTTATTGTTTGATTTTGGGTGAGATTCGACCCCTACAGTTTTATCCCTTTGATTTAAAATTATTTTTTTATTTCTCGACACACAGAAAAAAAATAGCTGAGCAATGTATGAAAAAAGAAGAAGGTTCAATAAGGAATTTACTGCACAAGAAAAAAAAATTGACTCAGGGTTTAATAGAGGAAGCAAGGGCATAAATAATTCAAGTTTCCAAAAACTCAAGAAGAATAGCAGTGAGTGTGTGTTCAAAAGAAAAAATGGGTTTAACGGTATTTTGCCCCGCAAGGAACAGACCAAATAGGTAATTTTCTTACTAATAATGAGATGTGGACTATCACAAACCCAGTCATCGTCTTGGAAAAAGGTAGAGTTCGATGACAAGGCTACAGACTGATCTCGGTGCCATCTGTGGTTTTCTAACACTTTCCAAAAGTACTAGCAACCTGCCTAAATTGAGTTGTGGCTGATGTATCATATTAAAGATGGCAATTTTCCAGGCCAGGGAGAAAAAGCAAGGTATTTATCTTGATACGGCCGAAGAGAGTGATACTGTGAGCCATCAAACAGCAAACTGGCTGAGACGAATGACAGAAATACGGCTGTATCTTGAAGAGTAGGATACTTTGACAAACAAAACCGCTCAACAGGGTAAACCACACTTGAATTTGTACCCACACTTGTTGAGTCTACTCTCAAGCTCCTATGAACTCAAAATCTAGGTAACATGATGTACGAGTTCGTCAAGACCCGACTTCTCGAATCAAGAAACAGTCGAATCCCAACAGAATTGAAATGTCTATGAATTGGAAAGTGATTTAAAAGCCACGATTGGTAATATTGAGGTAATGGAAATCAATTATTTGGATTGTGTGCCATTCTTGCTGCCTTCTCCAACATTTTTGCCAGAAATGCCTGCCTCAATCAGTAAAAAAAAAACATTTTGAGATAATTCTTGTCGGAGCTGTACAATTCTCTGCGGAAAAAAGGTCATCTGAGATGACATCATGACCCTTTAAAAGGGTGAAGCCATTTATCAAACTGAAAATGCAAATAACGTAACTGATAAACTTGAAAACGAAGTTGAATTTCAACTAAGTCAAGGCGAGTTTGAAGTGGTATTCTTCATTTATGAAGGGGGAGGAAAAGTTGTGTCACCATTGTTTATTTTGTTATCTCAAAATCAATCCAAATTTCGAACATAATTGAGTTTATGATGTAGAAACCAAATTAAGAATACGACTAATAGTTCTTTCCACAAAAACGGTGAAAAAAACGAATGTGCAATTGAGCGTTGACAAGAAAGGGCTACAGATCACTGTCATTCATCTCATCTCAGATCTCTTCAGCTGATCTCAAATGTTATCTACTGAAGATAAAACATAGCATGCCTATTCTTTATTCGTAAAATTGTCATTATCAGGTGTGTCAGAATTCTGAGAGATTCTGGTTTATTGATTAGAACTATATTCTCGTCAAAAAGCCATACATGTTATCCCTACTTGGACCGATATGAGCACGTGTCAGTCTGATCAGCCCAGTAATTATTCCAGGTCCCTGTGCCTGTACATTGTTTCTTCGATTTCAAATATTAAAGAAGAACTAAATCTGAACTCACTGCTACATAACTGCCCGTGAGCCCTTTCAATTGCTACCATTATCCATCAGTAGTTCGGTCTAACTTACACATAAAATGAGTTCTCAATTAGTCTATAGAACATCAAGCAAATCACACACATTGGAGTTGAAGAATTGAATAGACAAAATCGTATACGTGCAAATAGTATGGCAAAGGTTGCTTTATAAAATGGAAAAGGGTAGTTCCTTGTACTCACTTTGTAACTACCCTATCATGTATTTCGTGATTTTGAGTCAACTTGCGTGCATCATAGGAGGAGCCCTAACTACCACACACCTTGTTGTGTACCATCATGAGTCTGTACTGTGTAGTATGTTTGCAGCTTTTAGGCTCACTAAAGTTGGTTCATACATTTTCAAATACTTCTCTAATGGCAGTATCTCATCCACTTTATTATTAACAATTTAAGAAACCGAGGTGAAGAAGCCTACCTGTTGAGTCTTCATTGATTGGATCAGTCAAATTTTCCTTAGTTTGGTCACTTAGACTAGCTCTACATCGTTGTCTCAACATTTCACATAATTTCTTCAAGTCTTGGAGAGGTTTTTCCTGAAGCTCAGCATCACAAGCTATTGCCTCCAGCCTTTTAAATGGCGCGGGGAATTTCTTGTAGCTTCTCACAAACCTTCGTATCTAAATTAACCAAAAGTATTACACGGTCTTGAACTAGATAGAATTGCACAGTAAAAGCACGATCAATAAACGAAAATTCGAAACAGTAAAACTAATTCCCCTTGCACTATTTATAAAAGCAGTAAAAACAATTCAGTACAATAAAAATGGTCAACAAGCTGAGTGTGTGGAAAAACTGTCTCACTTATAACACAAACATACTAGGACATCCAGGAAGTAAGAGTACTGTGGCCTGTACGTGCGGGGGGCATTTTTGTTTTCAATGTTCCTCACACTGCTTGATGTAGGAGGTCTTCCTGAATGACCTCAGTAGTATCCAAACTGCCTTTGTGGTGACTGTTCCTCTGAGAAATGTTGATAAAAAACCTGCCAAGTGTGAGGTGCAGGTGCGCACTGTCATCCGGTTCCTTGTCGCAGAGGGCACAACACCGATGGAAATTTTTTCACGGATCAAAGGGGTTCATGGCGAGGGTGTCATAAATAGAACAAACTTCACTTCAGCGAAGGAAGAAAGAATGACCATGACGATTGAGGGAGTGGGAAACACCCTGCCAGATGACCTTTAGAGGAGGGGGAGGGGGGGCTTCCATTGTGACTGATGAGTAGGTGAAACAAATCAAGGACTCTTAGTGAAGACCGCCGATTGATAGTGGATGAACTCGCTGCAATGTTTCCACAACTCACCCGATCTTTTGAGCACGAATCACTGAAACGCTTGGATTCAGAGAATTGTGTGCAGGGTGGGGGCCAAAACAATTGACTCAACAGCACCTGCACGTTCCTTGAGCGATTGGAATTGGAAGGTGAGGATTGCTTGAGCTCCATTGTGACTGGAGATGAAACCTGGGTGGCTCATTACACTCCAGAGTCGAAAAGACACACGTCTTCTCCCTCTACAAAAAAATTTGACACCTCCATTTCGTGCACAAAAATCGTAGCCCCCATGTTTTAGGACCAAAAATAAATCATTCTGGTCAATTTCATGCCCCAGGGGGAGACGGTTAATGCAGTTTGATACTGCAAAAACCCTTTAAAAGCTCGAATGAGCAATCCGAAATATGCGGAGGGGAATGTTGACAAAGAGAGTGTGCTTGTTTTGCAAAACAACGCCCGCCCTCACACAGCCAACATCACCAAAGAGCTGTTGGATTCATTCGGTTGGGACATTGTGAACCACCCTCCGTATTCCCCCGACTTGGCTCTTTCCAATTTTCATCTTTTAACCAACGAGGAAGTGAAGAAATGGGTCCTGAACTGGCAGAAAGAGTTAGCAGGAGAATTCTTCGACGAGGGTATCAAAAAGCTTGTGGAGGCTCAAAACTTGCACAGAACGGGAAGGCGATTATGTAGAAAAATAAGTGAGATGTTAAACCTACAAAACCCTTTTTTTTATAAGACAATTCTTTTAAATAAGTAGAAAAATCTAGTACTCTTACTTTCTGGACATACATCGTAGCTTCTTGTATGAATGAATACTTAATGAGGCGAAGTTATTGTACTACCAGTTTGTGCATATGCTCTGAGTATTAAGGAAGTAAAAGTACCCTTCTCTCTTTTTATTCTTCTAACTCACTCACTCGTTTATTGGTCTGAACCAACAAGAGAAAGGAGAAACACTGTACAAAACCTTTACCCCCCCCCCACCCAAATAATCGCTGAATAAACCACTCTGTTAATCTAAATAAGGCGGAATAAACCAAGATTACATAGAATCAACTTGGCAACAATTAAATAATGAGAAATCAACACTAACACAATTTGTAAATTGTGCAGCAACAGTCATTAATGCAAACAAAATGATGAAGTAACTCTTGGAAGCTTCAAAGAACATTTGGTTGAAAACTGCACGAGCTATGTGCGTTGTAATGGTTTTGCATCAAAATTCAAAATGGAATCATAGAAAGCTACTCATCTTCCCACCTCAAAACGTCTGAAAATTTCTTCAAACTTGGACACTAATTTCACGTAGTTTTGCCTCTGGCAAGGAGTTGACTATAGATAGACTGAATACACATAAAACCAAGGAGCAAAACATCCAATGTGATTAGAGAATTTGAAAGTCGTAAAACAAACATTTTGTGAGTGCTAACACAGGCATAAAAATATTGAAACTGGCTTATATACAGCGGCCCTGTAGAAATACTTATTTTCACATTTCTATTTTAGAGAAGTTAATTAGGATAAAAACGATAAACTTTTTGAATTTTTGCATGATGTTATGAACAACTTTGGATTTCAGCTGCTTGGTTATTTGAACTGAATAAACTTTGGATAGACGTTCAGTAATGTCTGAAACTAACAGTTAAATTAAGGACGATTTAGAAGCAAAAATGCCTGGTTTATAGCAGATAAAATACAAGTCCAATTGAGCATTGCTCTGAAATATACCAACTGGATAATTGAAACGCCCTGTAATTTTAGTTAACGTGTAATTTTAGTCAACGCTCTTTGAAAAAACTGTTGTAGAGACTAGAAAAATAGCCTTCAAAATGTGTATAAGATGTAGGTTTACCTCATTATCACTGAATCCCTTGATGACTTCTTTGTTGGACGCTCGAGGGCGCCCTCGTTTGCGTGGCCTTTCTTCGTCAGAACCTTCTTCAGAACTTGGCGCGTCTTCACCTTTTTTCCGTTTTTTCCTAGCAGCCCCATCAGCTGTATTCAAAGAATAAGCCCTCTTACATAATTATGGCAAGTTCGAGCACACATAATCTTTACATTTTTAATAACAATTGCAACAATTTTGACACCATAACTAATTCATGTCACCCTATAAGAAGAAGTATTTGTTCGAGTAGTGCTAAAATCCTTCAAAACTGAAAATAATTCTTATCAGACTTCATTAAAATCCACCCTAATGCCGAATTGAAGAGTAGTTCCTTCACACTAAATTTGGACAAAACAGTAGAAAATAGTGACACCTTCAGTCTCAGTTTGTTGTAAAGTCAGTTCATAGTAGATATTAAGGTAGGTTTATCAGTAAAACTTGAAAGAATGAATATTGAAACTTTTTGTACAGATTCAGAGGATCAAGATGACTTACCAGGAGACTAGTGATAATAAAGACAGTGTGCCGAATGAAGTTGTTCGGGAATAGCGACTTCAATTGCGATCTACTACATCATAGGGGTTATAGGGGCCTAATGGCTTAGTACTGAAGATTTGTGCCCATCCACTATCTAATTAGCATTTGAATCTTCCAGTTGATGTTAAATTCTTCATTTAAAGTAAATGTAAAGCTCAAATGAGAATACTTCATTAAGCAAGAATCAGTGCAGTAAAGAAAAACAATTACCATCACTTTCTGATTGATTGATTTGTTGTAACGTTTTCCGACTTCTGGGTGGAAGATAGAGATCTTCCATCTCCTTGGCCTTCTCCTCTTGCTCCACTTTAGTCCTGAAGGACTCTGGAATTATTTCATCCTGATGCAGGCGGCAAAGAGATTCACAAAACAGTCAGATGAGGAATATCAATCAAAATATAAACTACCAAAATGGATGATTTTGCGCATACCCAATCACGGTCCCTAGTGTCTTCATCTGCACCATCACTTTGGGCACTGTGCGTTTCTTTTTCCTCGTCAATCGCAAAGCTGGCTACTTTGAAAGCGGACAACAATTCATCACCAACTAGGCTGGGCCCTTCATCTCGAGTTTCAGCTCTCCTCAATATTTCGTCAATATCACACTGAAATAAAACGCATAAATGCTTAAATGTTCCTCTCTGATTGAAATATTTTATTAAATATTTGAGCTTGATCTACTAAAAAAATATGCAAGTTCATAAATATAGAGGTACATAATCTCAGCCTATGACAGAACCAATATTAATCAAGAATTTATTCAAGAACTTACAACTGGTTCTTCATCTCCATCTTCTTCATCTTTAAACAGCTCTTCAGTGCCGAACTTCAAAATAGCTGTGAGCTCTTCTTTGTTGAATTGAGTGGAGGACGATGCGGATTTTTTATCAAGGACTGTTCTCCCAGTAGTATCCATTCTTTGAATAACTAAGTGATCCAACACCATTTTTTGTTTTGCCCTCTCCACAATATTTTCTTCGACTGAACTCTTAGTGACAAGCCGATAAATGTTGACCTACGCAAAAACAAAAAACATTGATATCTCATTTTCAAACTTGTCTTATTGCAAACAGTGATGTACTCAAGAAAATTGAAGGACACAGGAAGTTAATTAACTTGAAAGTACTCTTCCTACTAAATGGATACCCAGTATATACACACATGTATACTAGGGTTAGATTGCGTATAAATGTATGTAAGGCCATCCAAAAACCCCCATATATTTTAAATTCCACCGAAAAAGAAGATTTTTTCTGTAAAATATTAACCCGTGGTTGTTATATGGGATAATAAGCGGATTAAAAAATTAGCAGTTTTATCATGATTGCGTTGTGTTTGGTATTGTTTCCTAAGTATTTATCGATGCTGAGTCGAATAGGACAGGTTTCAGAGGTGTACGACTGCATCCAAATGGAAAACAGGGAAACCACAGTAAATATAGTGAGGTGAATTCGACTAGTTGATGGAACTCGCAGGACAACGTAGCAAAAGTTATATTTTCTCCCTGGCATGCGCTCATTTCCTCTCACTGCCACCCACCTCACTCCAATTTTTGTTGCCCTGACATAGTGTTCATGTTTCGTATCGTTTACTGGTGTTTTTTTTTCAATGATTAATAGAGATGAAGCTTTAGTTTCCAGAAGTAGCGAGTCCCCCTCCATGATAGATGGTGTCCTACTTTCTCTGGTATTGACAAAACACAAGAAAATACACAGTTAGCCAAAATTAGTTTAAATACCTGGTTTTTCTGGCCAATTCTATGTGCTCTAGCTTGAGCTTGAAGGTCATTCTGTGGATTCCAATCTGAGTCGAATATAATCACTGTATCGGCTGTGGCCAAATTTATTCCTAAACCCCCAGCCCGAGTGGAAAGAAGGAAACAAAAATCGGGAGACCCTTCAGCATTGAAATGATCCAATGCCTGCTTCCTCATTTCTCCCTTGATTCCTCCGTCGAGCCTCTGAAAAGGGAAGTGCCGATACTGAAGATACTCGGCTAAGATGTCGAGCATTCGAACCATCTGTGAGAATATGAGTACTCTGTGTCCAGTTTCTTTTAGCCTGACTAGAAGTTTATCAAGAAGGAGCAATTTGCCAGAGCCACGAATCAATTGCTGAAACCATAAAAACACTGCGTTATAGTATTTACTAATAGCAAGTTGGTCATTGCAGATAAATAGTAGGATGGGTTGAAGGTAGGTCAATGAATAATGATATAATCCCAGTCGAATATGTTGTATGAAGCCATTTGAACCATCTAAAAACATCAATATTCTTATGTTTACACAGCGCAGTGTTATGCTCTTTCATTCAATTCCCAATCATTGCACCTTTGTCGAAAGTAATTCTTAGTGATCACAGGTTGAATTGCAGTGTCTCAACTGAGAGAAGAAGAGAGCGACGCGCATCAGCCTACCACAGGGGACCTCCTCTCACATTTTGTCACGAGGACAATTCGAGTATTCAATTCCATAAAGTTGGCTACATGCTCGACTAGAATGCTGCATCATATTGACATTAGCATCGATCGAAACTGAGCGAGCAACCCAGCCTACATCAAGCCAATCCTACGTCCCAGCTGGTAGAATTACGGTTCAGCTGCCTCTGTGCAGTAAGGTGAAAATTTCAGTTTGCTCAACGCATGAAGACTACCAGTGTGTTATCGTATTCAGTTGACATTGCTCACCTTGTTACAAATATTAAATGCTTGTCTAGGACGTATCAAACAATTAACTCCCATATCAGATTAACGCAAAAATGCTGGTGCCCTCTGGTACTGGCTCCATCCACAACTACACTAAGACTGAAATACTAAGAAAATTAGACTCTCCAAATACTAAAAGTTAATTCTTTGCTTTTTCTCATAAGTGGCTTTAACAAGCACTGATTCAGTTACTTTTACCCAACAAGTATTGAAGTTCCTCTTAAGTATTTCATGAAAACTGTATAGCGACTGAGAAAAGCTGCGTTATTACTACTTGAACTAATGTTTCCAGTGTGATGCATTACACTGGATATTTTAGTTCAAGTAGTTTGGAGCACTCTTTACAAAATAATAAAAAATAAGAACTTAGCTCGGAGATTGTTGTTAAGTATAATAACGTCAATTAACAGAATCACATCGAGAACAGAACTTTTATTGCATCAAGTAAACAAAAAACATGAAACCTAGCAACCAACATGTAGGCAACGCAACAGAAATAATACCTCAACTTGAGTACCCTTTGATGTTCATCAGTGATCAACCTAAGTACTCGTAAAAGTTACATTACCTGTAAATAATCATCCGATTTGATTTCATTTTCTGGAGGCTTAATAAGGTAAGCATGATTGCAACACTTCTTCAATTCGATGACTATGTTGAGAAATGTACTGGGTGACCCTCTGACGCCTTTTCTGAGAGCAGAATAGTTTTTTGACAAGATCCAACGGTAATACTGCTTTTGTAAACTCGTCATTTCAACTCGAAGAATTTGCTCGACCTGTCGCAAATCGATAATAAAAACTTGTTTAATATCTTGTCAATCATCTAGTCTTAAAGGCACAAAAATTATGATGATTGTGGTTCCCATACTAACCACCACATGATCACTATAATACCAATACTGCTACAACAATTTACTCACTTTGGCAGGAAGAGACTTTTCCACATCTTTCTTCACTCGCCTCAAGATATATGGTTCTAGCTGTCGATGTAGTTTAGTATAACCTTTACTCGCAGAATTATCGTGCTCTTTCTCGAACTCATCCCACGATTCAAATCTGAAAATAGTATCACAATTATTTATCAACTGTTATACAATTAACAACAACAAAATTGTCATTTGATCGCGAACGCTCATTTTTTTTTCCATGCCATAATTCGTGGGACCAGCCCGAAGTTAAATAATATTGAGGGCGTGCAGAGGAGTGTGTCAAACATTCCACCTTTTTGTAAGAAAATTCCAACTTTCCAAAACATGCTACGTTTGGTTGTCAAGGTTAAGATGATTCAATATTTACTATAGCTGGTAAAATGTATTGTTTCCATTCCTACAAAACATTTAGCGCATTTTCATAGCAAATGAAGATATCTCAACCAGGACCAAAAATACTGATAAGGATATCTTGTTAAATGTTTGGATCAGCGAGAATGATTGGTGGGATTATTTTAAAAAATGACAGATTTTCTACATACATTTGTAATTACTAACTTGTTATTTAAAAAAAAGGGGGGGGGGGGGAATGGACAAGAGAAAGGAAACACATAAAATTAAGGATACATTACTATGTGAGGGTTAAAAAAAAGTATTTACATCATCCTTTCTAAACTTCTACCGTCCCCTCATGTTAAGTAATAAATTAATACAACTGTCAAAAGGAGTGATCAAGAGATTCAATTTCGAATCTAGAAAAATCCCAAAAATCAAGAGGAAGGCTGAGAATGTCCAGTAGGAGAAGTATTGCGGCACATTTCTCCAATTCAAATCGCACCACCACTTTCACAGTGATTGCACTATAAGAGTGCACTCTAAACACGATTTTTAACCCCTTGGCGCCTATCTTTGCAATTTTTCACGTATAATTCAATGACACGTATGCACAGTAGGCCCAATTTTCAATTTGTATAGCGAGCCAAGAGGTGAGCTGCTCAGAAAGGAGTAAGTTGGGGTTTAGAGTTGTTTCACTCCAGTGGCAATTGCATTTGACCTTCCAGAGTATTGACCGATTTTACAACTGACAACAACAGAGGGCTGCAAATTTCAGTCCTCGTTCTGCGGCTGATTTCACAAGAATTTTCTGAAAAGAAGGGCTGTGATAATGGAGTTTTATTTTCCTAAAGCACCAACTTTGAACATACAAGGAGTTATTGTTCTCACTTCAGTACTTTGTTTATTAGGAAAATGTTTTTCGTATTACAGCCAATAGAAGTCTTATTCTCAAGATTGGTGTTTGCAGGCAGTTGACAAACATGTTTATAGTCAACAATCTCTGAGTACGATTCTAAGTATTGAAATTATTTCTGTTCTAGATGAAAAGAAAAATTACTTCCTTGGAAGTGACAAAAACGTTGCATCTTTTGGTTTATTATTCATTCTGAATAATAACCCTATGTTTTCGGTCACGAAAAATTTTTTACAACCCCCCCTCAAAATTTGATACTTTACGTTTCAAGACATGGAGATTCCAAATTTGCAATGTCCGTCCGCCGTCCCCCGTCCGCCGTCCGGGCCGTTTTGTGCCTTTAACGTAGTCTAAAAAATTCGTTCTTTCACCCAAAAATCCGACTTGGTATCTAGTTGTGCCCGCCATCTCGGCAATCCGATCGGACGAAGCCCGTGGTTGTAATGGGCAAAAAACGGTTAAAAAAATTAAGGAAACGCAGTACAACGCGAGCTACAAGCGTTTTGCGTTTGAATTCCCTCCGCCCGCCCGTCTCTTTAAAAAAACCAACCGCTCTCGGCGGCTCTCGCCTCCTCCCAGCGACCCCTTTGGCCACCCAACGACGACGGCGGCTAGCCTCTGCCCCGTTCAATTTCCCGACGTTTTGGTTTTAATACGATTCAATTTTTTTAGATTCTTTCGTTTCATTCTCATTTTGGTTTTTCATCAATTTTGGTTAAATTTTGATATTAGTTTTTAGTGTGCATGTTTTCATATTAAAATTCAGTTTTTTCTAGATACTTTCGTTTTTTTGTTTATTTTAATATTACGATATTACGATTTTAGTTCTTTTCGACCTTTTTTGGGTTTCATTATGATATTTTTCGATGCTGAATCGAACAGGATGGATCTCGGAGCATTAATGCTAGGTCAAGCTGATTATCCGAATAATAAACCGTTGTGTAATAATTTGCAGGGTTTTTCTTACGGCAAGCGTTTAATTTGGCATGGGGGTTTTGAGAAATATCAACATCAATTGTAATCCTGTTTGTAAACGATTTATTTTTACCATCAATTATAAACTATTTGCAAACTAATAAATGTTTAAATTTTTTTAAATACACAATACATAAAAATCAAATTCAACTAACTAGTATATTATACAAAATAATTAACTTTTAAACACATAACACAACTTCCCTTTCCGATTAGGTGGCAAATTGTGTTCGTGACAGCAAATATGACAGCGTAAACACTGATCACGTGCTATTTGAGTAGATGAGGTGTGGCCATATACCAATTATCATGCCCAAATTGCTCATACAGTGACAGCTCTTTTGGGTGTATAAAAGCACGTTGTCAAGATAGGGGAAACTAATGGTTTCAAATAATAGAACCTAATGCAGTCGTTTGACCCAAGGCCAAAAGCTGTTAGGAAAACGCAAGATCCGTGCCTCTTAGGTGTCAACTGTTCACAAATCCTTCGACAAGCTCATTAAGCATTAGGTCTAAAGCGTAACGAGTAATTTAGCATACCCTACTTTAAGTCCCAAGCTTTGCTTTTCACCAAGTAGCAGTAATTTCCTACTTGTCAGTCACCAAAAGATACTCCCTCCAATCCTCTCTACACTCCTATGTATATCCTCGTTTTTCAGTCTCTTTTGATCGTTCAACACATTCAACTCAAAACAGGTAACTCCCAAACCCTGATGCCCCTAAGCCCAATTCAGACTAATTTTTGATATTCTCATTCCCTCTGCCACGAACATCACAATTAACTAGCTCTCAGTATTCAAGACCATTTATAGCTAAGAAACAAAAATGGAGTTATTACAAACACAGTCAAAATTGATTTTGTTGGTTTGATCACCATCAGTGGCATGCTATAACTAGGAAATGGACTACCTTCATGATAACTCCCTTTTTTAAAATTCTTGACAGGTTCACCGCTCAAAATGCACCAAGCATGTCAATCACGTGTATTTGCCACTTCACCAGTCTAGCCAGTTTAATCTTTTTTTCAAGTAAGGTAGAAGGTTCAAATATCATCGGGCCAAAGTCAAAGATTACTTGAGGCCTTCACTCATCAGCGATTGATTCATTTCTGACGTGTTTTGCACTAGTTCTTTTACTTTGTTCAGGTTCAGCGTTCCTTAAAGCCTGTCAAGATTATTTTAAAACCTCGTCGCTGTAATCCTAACTGCTGAATCTCTTCATAATATTATTCGATCCAAGTTTATTTATATTCACCTCAGCTTTCGTCACGTTCTTTTTCCAATTTTTCCACATATTTTGTGACTTTCTTACGATCTGATGATCCCACCTCATCATCAACGATGCAAGAAGAATCAACCAGTCGGCCAATAGATTAAAATTTAATACATCACCTGGCCTATGCAGTCCTGCTTAGTAACTGAAAGGGGCCAGCACAGCAAATACACCCAACCAAACATTTGAGCATTTCTTCTCTCCTACTATAATTTCTCTCTCAGCAGATCATTTCATATTATAACCCCCATCTTATGCCAATGAAAACTGCCTGTCATCTTATTTTCTCATTTTAACAAATAACAAGAAAGAACTAAGTTCAGCCGTTCTCCACAAAGCTAACTCAACACACACACACTCTCACTACACGAAAAAAAAGGGTTTTCCTCACTCAGGAGGCCTCAATAAGTAAAGATCGAACGCGAACTCAATTTCTTTTATCTAGTGGATTATTACACTTTCCTTATTCTGCAGGTTGACGAAAAATAAGTGTGTTTTCCAACTGTGTCATTATTCAATGTCCTGCTCACATTATTTCACGAAAGGTTTATTATAGGTAGGGGAATAGAGGCAGGAAATCGTTACCACCCAGCAAAAGGTAAGGTCCTAGCGATAGACTTTTACTGAAGACTAAGGAGCCATTACATTCCCCTTTGATTCTTAGACAAAAAGTTTGTTGTCTTCTTGAAACATTTCTGCTCATCTAAAAAAAAAGAAGGGAAATTAAATAAACCAAGTATATAGATACAGTTTAGGTTACAAATTACTACAACTTTAATAATTATGAACAAACAAAGGAAATCACTCAACTTTTCTCACTACCAAGTGAACCCGATGATACTACATAAACAGACGTTATATTATTTGTCAACAAGAAAGTTCATCAGAAAAAACGAAGGGGTTTTTAGAAAGTAAGTTGAAAAACTAATTTCTATTGTTCAAGGCACCTCATTTTCCGGTGTGTTCTGGATTGTTTTTGTTCGATGGATTGTTCAGAAATAGTTGTGGAGAAGAAAATGTAAGTATAGGTATACAAAAGATTCTCCGTCCAATAGAATAAAGATAGTTTGACGTTAAGTGTAAAAAGAGATTAAAAAAAAGAGTAAAAAATAAATTTTTGATACATTTTGGCTCTTTCACATTCTCTCTGAGACACAAAAAGGTGATTTCCCATTCTCCCGTACACACAGATTCACAAACAGACCATGCACTGATATTTGATCCACGAGGCTCGGGTCACCCCTCAACTTAATGTTCTTCTTTTTTCAGCAGATTGCAATACTTTCATTATTCTTCAGGTTGAGTAAAGTCAAGATGATTAAAAGCAGTTACGAGGAAAAAAGAAAACAGGCTGAGGGACTAGAGATCTACGCAAAGATACTAAAAAAAAACCCTTGCAACTAAAAAATGAACGGAAAAGAATTATTAATGAGGTAAAAAAAAGGTAACATGTAAACAATTACGCCTATTTATAAGATAAATTATACATAAAATATTAAAAGAACAAAAAAGGTGAAAACGTACCTCTTGAAAAAAAAGTTACGAAGTGTTGAAAAAATCAATTAATCACCCGTAGAAACGTGGGCATCATTTCATTAAGAGTGTGATGGCACGAACTGAACAGGCTAGAATACCGCTTGCAAAAAGATAAGTGTTAATTCTAAATTTGAGATGTAGACAGCTACTGAACGGAAAGGTACATGAGCTACATTTTGACTGCACAGAAAACGTGTTAGCGCATCATACCACCCCCCCCCCCTTTCACCTTCAAGACTTCCGGCAGACCTAAGTAAGTACGAAAAAACGGTCTCACCATTAGGAAAATCGGGTATTTGCCCCTTACATCGCAGGCAGTTTGTGATTCATAGCTACATGTGATTGAAAGCTTGACGGTTGCAGTCTATCATTTCATTATATTGTTTCAGAATGTTTCTCCGCGCGTTGTGTACGCAGGACCAATACACAGCATAGCATGTGTGGCTCGCATTGTTGTTTACCTTTCTAAAGGTTAATGACAATTTACAATAGATTCATGAGAAAAATCATACAGTTTAACTTCATAGCCTCCAACAAATGAGCATCAAACGAACAAAATGTTATCATTATGCACCAACACATCATTGAACACACCAGATCTGGTTTGCAATATGCAGCCCCTTTGAGTGTACTGTAAGGCATCAAAATATCATAATGGTTCACATACCAGCTAATTATATTTTAAATACGTGAGGTTGTAGTAAAATAATCAACATTAAATAACGCCCACATAACTAGATGTGGCATGGTGACTTCAACGAAGAGCTTCATTTTTCCTTCCAAGATTCTGAACTCTGACATTAGGACTCACAATTGCCTTCCCCATAGTCCCTACAGAGTGGAGTATTGACTAATGAAAGAGCAGACAGGTAAACACAACAGAGTGACTAGTTCCTCTGTCAGGACAGATTAACTTTACAGCTTATCTGGAAGGTGAGAATAGAAACTGGTAGAATACAGCATATCTATACATTAGATAGATTACCTAGAAACCTAACCCTGAAACTGCTGTGGAATGCGGTTGCGTTAAGAGTCTTCCACAAGCTCACTCTATAAGTTTGTGTGTCCAGGTTTAGACGCAGATGGCACTCAAGTTGAAGAAAAGGCCTTGAGTTCTACCTTACCTAGCATGAAACACAGATGCCAACTACCAAGCGTTTAGTAATTTGGGTATAGTCATACACCAAGCCTTTATACTGAATCATTACAGTAGATCAATCCAAATATACTCATTTCACGGTCAGCCAAGGCCACGAGTAAGGCCTTCTAGCTCAGACAAACAGAGACATATTGTCGGGCACTACCATCAAAGAATCTTGTCTACGCTTACTTGCTTTGGGACTACACATCACCACGTAATCAAAGAACGGACTTGGAGTAAGATTTCTTTAGAGGCTTCCCAACCTTTTTTTCTTCTAAAACTAATAAAGCAGAAAGTAAACAGATTTTATTGTCAGAAAATCTTACTTTTGTGGCATGATGAAGTGTAGAAGAGCCCACAATTCCTTCAAACTGTTCTGGAGAGGAGTCCCAGTGATCAGTAAGCGATGGTTGGTGTCGAATTCTTTGAGAGTTTTGTACAATAAGGAATCGTCATTCTTCAGTCTATGAGCTTCATCGACCATAAGAACTGCCCAACTTAGGCTACCCAAAAATGCCTTGTCTTTGAGCACTATTTCGTAGGTTGTTAATATGGCGTTGAATTTCAATCGCTTGGATCCTGAATATGTCCACTCGTGGTTGCGAATCTGGAATACACAAAAGAAACTATTTTGTGCGGCACAACTTCAAAGTGGTCTGATTCAATCTTACATACTCTAAATATTGTAGAATCCAGTCAACGCAGCATGATTTATTTGTGAGAACTACTGATCGCGTACACACACTATTCTCACTAAATTTTAATACACAAATATTGAACACTGCTTTCCACTTACTATGTTTCTAGAAGTCACATCTCCAATGTACGTAACCACATTCATCTCAGGAGCCCAAAGAGAAAACTCCCTTTGCCAAGAAGTCATAGTTGAGAGTGGAACCACTATTAGAAAGGGGCCATACATTTGATAGGTGTGAAACAAATAGTATAAGGAGCAGATAGTCTGTAAAGAACAAAAAAAAAGTTTATGTGAAACACAATTTGATTAGGGGAGTTTTCAAACAATGAAATACTAGTCGTGGAAAACGAACCTGAATTGTTTTTCCAAGACCCATTTCATCAGCAAGGATGACTGAATTTTCTTTACACCAGGAGTGAACCAGCCAATTTAAACCGCTGATTTGATAATCTCGAAGTACCAAAACCTAAAAACATCCAAAAACCTCCAATGATTATGATGAAAAGTAAGGAAGGTAATCGAAGAATGATTTTTTCATATACTAATGAGATAATAGTACTGAAACCATAATCTGGTCTGAAAAGATGATGTTATCGTATTTGTTGGGAAACTAGCACATCAAAGAAAAAAAAGTTTAAAAGTTGAAATCAAATCTTCTAGTTACAAAGGATACTTCATTCAAGACAACTAACATATGTGATGTTTCTCTACAACTGATGAGCTGATAACGCCTAGCAGGGTGGTGGAGTGTGCTAAGTTTTTCCATTACAAAGATGGCCAGTTTAGAGTACAAGCAATGGAAATAATACTGCAAACGAAACGTCTGCATTTTGTTTCTTTTTCTTAACTTTCCTCGCTGCCTTCACATGAGGTTGTTTTGGGTAAGAACGAACAACAGTGATGAAATCCCATTCTCCTTCAAAATTTGTCCACTCCTCTGCTCTTTCCAAAAAATGCTCCACGTGGAAGTTGGCACAAATGGAGAGAGTAGCACCAAGCACCCTTTAGACCCATCATTGTTTCCAGACTAGGCTTCTAGATTTTGGTTTATGTGAACAGTGACCGTGGCAAATTTCTAGCATCCAGCATGACCTCCTCAAACTTTCACTGTTTTCTGACAGGGCTCCTCATTTCAGGTTAGCATGAACGACGACAACAGGGCAGGCAGACGACTATTATTCTCAAACACAATGAGCCACAATACTGGTCAATAAGAACTAATTGAAGCTACCGGAAAATAACTTTTGACGTGATAAGCCAAAACAAGCTTTTTTTGTGCTGGTCGCCCTAACTATTGAGAACCAACCAGGAACTATTTAGCACATTGCATCAGGTTGGCCCCCAGTCCTCTACAAAGGCAGCTCTTTATTCTTGTTCCCTTCACCCTCGCCCAGTCGTGTAGCATGCTGCCATTCCCATGTATCCTCCTATTCTACTAAGCAATGTTTTCGTTCTTCATTCTTCAACCCTGCAAAATACTGGATCAGCAAGCCCTATCCTCTTCTGGCTGAGCGCTGCCCTGGAAAATTGAGCAATGCACCACAAGTTTTCCTCGAAATTCAACATGGAAGGGACGTATGCTTCTGGCATGAGCTGGCTGACTGCATCTTCCACCGTGCACTGCCAGCCTGCCCACTTTTGGCACAAAAAGATGGTATGGGAAAAATCATCCACCATTGCCCTGCAGTGCAAGCAGTTTGGGCTTGCAGGTACACGCTAAATGCTCCATGTCCAGTCAGGAACTGGGTGAGGTAGAATTCAACCTCACTGAGGCACCACCTGAGTCATGGATCAAGTGCTGGAATCTTAGCTGTGTCCCACTGGTCTTGCCACCTCCTAAAGGTCACTGCTCTTCTTATTCTCCACTATGGTGGCCATACTCTGGCCCTCTTAATAGGTAGGCACAGATCCTTCCGCTCAGCTGCCAGAAGGTGGATTGGGATAACAATTGCCACCACCAACACTGCCTCCCGAGAATGTATCAGCCTACACCTCTGCTCTACATAAGAGGATAGTGCAAAACGTTTATAAGCACCTGCCTCATGCTTGCCTGTGGTCCTCTGGTATTGGCCATCAATGGGGGAAAGGGCCCTTGTTACTGTGGCAGCTTTATTTGCTACTTGCCAGATGTTGAAACCCTACAACTTAGTATGCCCTACGATGCACAAATATTGAGGTGCCCTTCAGCATGTCTTTCCATTGTATGGAGTTGAACGTCTTTCCACATCTATGGGGACCAACAACCATACACTCCAGAGGCGTGGCTATCCTGTTTGTATTGTCATAAGGGCCTCCACCACTTCTTTGATTGCCCCAATGGTTGAGTACCCTGTTCTGAAACCATGCTGACAGACCACTCCCACACCTGATGGCACTCAGGAAGTGTAGCAGCATCTTCTCGAGCCCCTTCCCCAAAGTAACCAGATGTACAAGCTTTGGAACCTTCATCTCGCATAGTTTTATAGGCGTTTGTCTGTATCATGATTCTTTCAAAGAAATAAAGATTAAATTAATTAATGTAGGTTGAAAAGAAAAAGATCTATCATAATGTTAACATGCATCAATCTTAACTGAGTTGGATACCTGGTCTCCGCCCATGTACGTTGGTTGTTCACCGATTTTCACGAACTTGGGTCGAATTTTCAGAACTCTGCACATTTTACTAGGTGTCCTTTTTGATTCTTCCCTTTCTCGAAACTCTCTTATCTTTTTAGACCATCGTTTTTCAATGAGACTAGCATCTTCCCAAGTCGCTTCAGCATACGGGAGTGACTCCCATTTAATGAAGTACTCGAACTGCTCATCAGCCTTCGATTCCGCTAAAAAGAAGAGCAACAACAATATGAGCAAACGACTGCGTAAAATGGCCATTTTTGTGGTTTATGTAGATTACTGAGTATTTACACTTGTCATACTTGGCTTGCTCCTTTTCAACAGGGCACTGAGAGTTGGATGGAGAAAGAAAGAATGGAGTCAATCCTTGAATAATGTGCTGAAGTTGTAAATGCCATGTTGGAGTTTAACATGAAAACTGCAACTTCTCGAGAGTGTGTCACTCTATCTTTTCAGTGCTTTCATTTTCTCTCGTTCATATTTTCATGTAAGTATATCATGCAAGAAATTTACTACCATATTTATGATTATACACTTCTATAAAGAAGGAATGGCGCTAACTAGAGAAGATCAGAAGAAGCAGCGTGTAGATTCCAAAATGAGACTACACCACAACCATCAACACCCAAGCAAGAGGGATCGACTAATGGACGAATGAAGCACTGTGGCGTGAAAGTTTTAAATTAACTGACAGTAAGCAGTTTCAGCACATGCTCCTGTGATCTAGTGGGCAATGTGCATACTACAAGCAGTTCAGCCGTGCCTTCCTTTCATTCTTAACTTTCCTCTGAATTGCTCTAATTTCCCTTTCAAAAAAAAGTTTATTCTTGGAAAAAAAACAAAAACATATTTCTGTTGAAGCTGTTCCCTCTAGGGGAACATGCTCTCCTTTTGCCGCTTTCCATCATCTTAAACTCTCATTATAAACTGGCCTTTAGCATACTGTTTGAGGAATCCCCTCCGAGATTTGCAATTTTTAGAGAAATTAATTTTATTAGCCTTTTTTTTTTTTTGCATCCTTAGGAAATTTTCAGTTCATCTGTATGGTCACACTGAGAAGTTGGCCAGTCTAGAGTTACATATTTGGGTTTTATTTTTACTTTCCGCTACCCGAAGGGAAGGAAAGTATAGTAATCGGCCCAAAAAAAAAAGTTGGGTTTTCTTCAGATCTTTACGTTTCAGACCCTTCTGAGTCTAAAAAACCTAATTTCGGAGAGAGGTCCGTGTGTATGTCTGTGTGTATGTCTGTGTGTATGTCTGTGTGTATGTCTGTGTGTGTGTGTGTCTGTAGTTCGATTTGCGGGAGAACGGCTGATCCGATTGAGCTGGTTCTTTTTGTTTTGTTCGTTATTTTTGTAGACACCAAAATAAGGTTATGGACGATTTCGGCCAGTGGGAAGGGGGTGGGGGACGAAAATGTACCAAAAACTAGGGTTTTTCGCATTTTTCTCGAAAACGGCTCTAACGATTTTGATCAAACTTTCAAATTATCTTCTCCTAATCAATACCTAACTTTTCTTCTCTATACATATCTCCATGAAAATACGGTGAACGGAGATATGGGCCCTTGAAGCAAAAATATGTTTTTTACGCTTTTTGGCAAAACGGCTTCAGCGATTTTCACCAAACTCACAGGATGTTTTCAAATAGTTGATACCTACATATTCTTCTCAATAAATGTTCCTGTGACGGTCCATTGAACAGAGATAAAAAGCAAAATGTGTCGAAAATAACGTTTTTTCTAACATTTCCGTAAATTTCAGGGTAACTTTTTCACCAGATGTGATATATCCTAATGAAGTATCTTCTAGTCACCCATACCAACATTTCGTTCTCTATAATTATTTCTGTATATATATGTTGAACAGAGATATAAGCCAAGTTAACTCAGAAAAGGAGATTTGTCGAATATTAATTTATCGGTATTCCAATTTTCTGAAAAACGGCTCTAACGATTTCGATCAAACTTTCGGAGTACTCTCAGCTAACTAGTCCCTGCATTATGTTCTCCATAAATGTTCCTGTAAAAATGAGTTGAACGAAGATATAGCGCCCGCCTATGTAGCTGGTGTTCGAGCTTAAAGGGGTGGCGGAAAGTAGTGTGTTGCTACGCACCAGATATTTTTTCTGTTTAAGGTATTGTTTTATTTTATCACAAGCTTTCCTTTTGCATTTTTTTTCTTTCAATAAACCTTTTTTCTCAGGGGATTTGTACCCCCTTTTCTTGCTATTGCACAATGAGAATCGTACAGCATACTACTTTTCTGATTTTGGACGATATGCAGACAAGGAGCAAAAATGCAATTCCTTTATCAAAAAAAAAATTAACTGATCGAACTTTCGTGGATTATTGCTGTATCAACCTAAGAAAATGCATAATAAACAAATAATCCATTACACTTATCTATAACCCTCATTACAACATTTAATAAAATCTTCAGAATCGTTCAACTATCAATGTGGGATTCATTATGGCAAAATGCACGAAAAGAGATTCAACAATTTAATTTATTTTCATATACGCAATTTTCAAAATCAAATTTAGACAACTTCCTACAGTCTAATTTTGCTGGTTGACAAACGTAGCCCAGTGGATTACAACAGATATTTTTGTTACTAAAGTTAACGTCAGACTGACTTAACGGCCAGACGATGATGTCTTTACATCGAAAGCGCTTGCCCACAGTAACTCACAAGCCAGAGGAGACGGACTCACCTAACAGGTACGTTAACTTTAGTAATTTGCCTACTGGCGGATATAACCCAATTTCTTTAGATATTTTTGTTGTCTAAATATTAAATCAGTTTTGGTTTATTATTTATTCTGAATAATACACCGACGTTTTAATGGAAAATGTCTTTACAACCTCACCCGCTCCCACACTAACTAACTGTGCCCGCATACTCCCGATACGCTCAAACTAAACCTGAGGGCAAAAAATGGTATACAAAATTGACCAAAAACAGCATTTTGATAGTTTTATTGCAATTAGGTCATGTTTGGTATCGTTTGCTAGGTATTTTTCAATGTTGGAGTCCACAAGGGCGTGTCTCAAAGGTGTAGGACTGCTTCTAAATGGGAAACACCGAAATCGAAGTAAGTATAGCGAGGCAAATTCCACTAATTGAAGGAACTCGCAGAACAATATAGTCAAAGCTATAGTTTTCCCCGGTCTGAGCTCATTTCTCACATTGCCTCGTGTCTCACTCCAACAACCAGTCAGTTCGACTAGTCGAGGGACACACTAATTGCCTAGCGTCTCCTAGAAAATGTCAGTTTTCATTGTTTCGTAGTAGTCAGGTCAGGTTTCGTATTGTTTATTAGTGGAAATTGATAGGATGGGTCTCGAAACAGTGAAACTGCGTCACGCTGGATAATCACAAAATTACTGGAAATATTGATAGCATCATCTGATCTTCTATGATTTCGGCAATGCCCCAAATACACCAATAATGTTCTAATCATGCTCTGCAAGGGGAACCTTTGTGTGATAATTATTAAACAAACCTTCGTGTATTGCATTTTTTTTTTTTCAATGGTGTTGATACAAATTACAAAATAAAATTCTTTCATTTCTGTAAAATTATTCGATTGTAGTAAGGTCATGTTTCGAATAATTTACTAGTATGTTTTGATGCTGAATTGAATGAGATAGGCCTTATAAGTCCTATACAAACATTTTCATTTCTCAGATAGTTGATATATCCATGTTATTTCCCTAATATTGGATTGAACAGGATAGGTCCCAATCATGCTCTGCAAGACAGTAATAATATCTTCTATTAGAAATGCTCTAAATTCAATAAACGTTCCTTCTAAAGTAATTTTGTTTGAGATAGCCAGTTAAAACTTCGAGTAGAAAGTGGCATTGTTAGTTACATACCAGTTAAAAACGATTGTGAAGTTAGTTTGGTGTTATCAGCAAAATATAGAATTTACAACCACCTAATAAATGTGCACCACAACGAACCTAATGCTACGATTTAGTGGACAGTCATTTGAGGACTGCCCCAAATTCACTAATGTTCCAACTAATATTGATTATACCAGTTACCGAAGTGTCTATTTATCTGTGCTAATATTCGCTCCCCCCAGTTCCCTGTAAATCTTCTGTTTTCAATTGTGAACCAAACTTCGTATTTCAAATACACTATATTTATTGTTCATGTCACCACTTGCACATTGAACGATAACGTTACAATGATCAAAATTATTTCTAATTTGTGGTAATCGACTGAAAAGTTTCCTCAGCATTCCTAGCATATATATCTCTCACCTTTACATATGACTAGGAGGTGTGACAAGGTGACAAGGAATGCTAGAGAAACTTTCACCCATTACATAACCAACTTGCCATTAGTGACGGTTTTCACTTCTTTTTATTGAAATAGTAAATGAGGAAAATTGTCAGGTTCACAACATTAGTCGTAGATAGGGATACTAACCAATGATTCTTTCAACCCTATTGTAGCTCTTCAGCAATTCCTGTTGCAGTTCTAATTGACATTCAAAGTACTCGATGTCTTCAGGAGTTGTGTGCTTCTTCCAAAATCGAATATCTTCTTCCTTTTTCACGAAATTTTCTAGTTTTTTCACACCTTTCACCTATAACAAGAGCACTTGAATGAATTTTTCGCACATCATTAGCTGCAGTGATTGAAGACGTAATAAATAGTTGCGTGACATCTCAACATATCTATTAACACTAAATCACTAACTGAACTATCACTTCACATATTTTCATCATTCAAACACAATAATCCTGGAAGTATTATTTAAAATGGTAAATTTGCATATAGAAAATATTGCACGTCACCTTTTGCTCTTTAAGGGACACTTCTGATTCCCATGTATTGTGTATGTGTGACCATCCTTTCCACTTGATGAGGTATTGCACTTCTGTACTATCTTTATCACTGGGATCACAGCCGTAATTAGGATCGCCATTCTCTTCAATGGCGTAAATAGTGGTTTGGTTTCCAACAACTGTAGGAAAAGAATAATCTGTTTCAAGTGACACGAAAAACACGTTCATTTCCATAAGTATTGTAAGGAAATGAGAAGCTATAAACGATACATAAACAAATAGTAGTAAAACATGAGAATGAGATAAGATCAATCTGAAAACTTTCCTCAGCCCCATGTACATTCGCCCATTTTAATAACTCTGCCTAGTAATTTAATCCATTTTTCATTCCCCTCGTGCGAGGGATGAAATTAGTCCAAAACTAGATATCAGTTTCTTGGGTTCACAGAGGATCATTTGAATATCAGTAAAAAGTACACAGATGTACTAAAAATAGTTCTAGACTGATAGTGTTTATAATGCCATCCACATTTAAGAGCATATACATAGCCAACGAGAAAACCAGAAGCATATGCACAAAGACAGCAGTCAGCCAATGCCTGGCAGATTACAGCATCACACTTCGAATGAGGGTTCCCTGGGCAAGCTCTACTTTAGTTTTAGTCGAAAGTTTGGTCTGTATTGCATTGCCCACGAACATTACAATCTGTTTACATTTTTGTTTAAAGATGTTGGTCATCTAATGTATTTTAGGTGATGCACAGTTTTGCTGCAACACGCCAAATAAAGTGCGGGAAACTGGGAGACGTCCCCACCAAACTTGGAAGAGTGGGAGCTATTAAGCCCGCCGAACAAGGAGAAGGAGGAGCAACGCCGTACAGTCGCCACAGCCGAAAGTACTGCGATTAAGTTACTACTTTTTGTCGATTTCAAGCCTCAGAAGAAGTGGAGGACTTTGGGGGGACATTTTTCTCCGAAATAATTAATATTGTGCACTCAATTTTTGTCTCGCTCTAAACCTGAGTGAGCGCAAGGTAGGGTTCCGCCACATATTATTTTCATTTGCCTGTTGTTTTGGTCAAGCCCTGTTTCACGTAGATTTTTTTTTTTTATTAAAGAGTGAGAAGTCTCCTTATTTAATTTATTTAAAAAAAACAGTATTGAGTATAATAAAAGAAGATTCTATTCCTCCGTTCTTTTTGATGTCGAAATCGGAATACTTCCTATCTTGAGCTGTTCAGCCCCGCCCGAGTGAGAGAAGATCATTTTTTGTTTGTTTGAGCAATGGTCACATTAGTTTTATTTAATTTAAAATCTTGTGTTCTGGCCGAGATCCTCGCAATACGCAACTTGTGTGCTTTGTTGGATCCTGGGGGGTTCAGTAACATTTTGTTAACAGTATACTTTTACCATACAATTTGCTAACCACAGCATGTCCCTAGTCACACCAGCCACCTCAAGACGCTAGCCACCACTACTGTCTAGTAGTGCTAGATAAGAACTGAAACAGGTAATTGCCCATCTGATGAACGAAACGAAGGTAGTTATGGTTTGTGATAGTCTAGCACATGGTTTTACCACCAACAAATCATTTTCCGACGAACATTAAAACGTTGATAATTATCGATTTAATTGTCTACGCAGGTTTTGTTCTATCTACGAGATAATACCAGTAGTATCAAGATACATATAAGATAGGTCACGTAGCTGTGTGTGGTCACAATTCAAAGAGCTGTTGTCTTATGGCTGCAAAAGGAGAGCGCGGTGGGTTCCCGATGGCTATTTGTGAGGGTGAACCCAACATGCTACCTATGGTGAAGTCTTAAACACAGGACTTTAATGGCTGGAACCGTCCAGGGGGAGAAACACTCAGTACACGTGTACACATTGAAGCCAAAATTAAATCTCGTAACAACTCAGGAATCTTTCCCTTCCAATAGCAATCCTTACCTGTAGGGTCATAGAAAGTAATTAGGAATTATTACTTAGGAGCTATAGTTATCAAAAGCATCAATGGACTAGAGTAACACAGTACCTCCTTTCTTGCCTATCCTTTGAGCAAGGACTTTTTCTATGGTTTCTGCAGTATCAACAGGAGCTACTTCAGGTTCTGCCGAATCTCCTTCAATGAGTTCATCAGAGTCCGTTTTCTCATCGCTCGCTTCTTTATAACTCACGGAGCTGATGCCCCTGCGAGTTTTAGCTCTAATAAGAAGATCAAGGAAAGTCAGAGAGAAAACAAGAAACAGCACACACACTTATGAAATAGTACGTGAATATTGAATTACAAGGGAATCCAAAAGTGGTGGTTTCCCAACGTTTTTTAGCCACACATGCATTCAGTAATGTTCTTGACCATCAACTAATAAATTCTGTTTTTCACGATGTTCTATATGGAAATTAATAGGGTTTTAAGGGTCCAGAATTTATTGTGCTGCTGCTCCTTGTATCATGGCCATTATTGAGCAATTAGTGCACAGGAGATTCATAAGACTGTCTACGAGATATTTTTGAGAAGGACTGTGTCTACTGTTTTGAGGGTAGGGATTCCAGAATTACAGGAGTAACTCCTATATATTTTATGAGCACTATTAACACATTGAATACAGCATGACACAAATTTGTGTCATCGTGTCCTTGCCAAAACAACGGCATAACACACATTCGAGTCATAGGTCTCCCTCTTCTAAATAGGGCACTGAAAACTGATGGGTTGCCAGATTGTCCCACAACTTTCAGAACACCTTCCTTGGATGGATAGCGTTCAGTGAGCAAAATTCGTTTTTGAGTCGTCTCCCACAATTTTTCGAATTATTGTTACCCAAACATCAGTCTGCTGGCGAACCTCCTTCAAGCTTTCCAAACGAGTATTCTTGATTGTGTGCGGTGTTTTTTCTTTGTTAGTTTGGTTTCTCTATCCAAAAATGGAATCATCTAGATGGGTATGTTTGACTTCCTGCTTTTTTCTTCTTTAGGATTATTTTTCCTACGGGTTATTGTCATTCATGCAATGTTGCTTGCATCATTTGATACTTGCAGGCGTTCTCAGACGAAGAGATTCATTCTCTCCTCGATGATTTGTGTTTGGACAGTATTGTATGTGGCCGATAAGGATATGCAGTGGATATTTCAGGAGTATTGCCCCGATTTTACTGAGAAACCTGCCATTTGCCTAGAGTGCTTCAGGGAATACCATTCATAAAAACGAATACTTCCGGTTCTAAATCAGATGTATAAATGACGTATTTGATTCTTGCTCGTATATTTTTCATATTTTATAATAATCTTTTCCGCCAACTTTGTAATTCATACGTGTAACTTCGTAATTTCTTTCAGTTTTATTTGTAATTACTTATTTCGTAGTTCTTACACTGTTATGAAGCATTTGTCTGTATCAAATAAATGACTTGCCAGTCCTGTGTTTTGCCTAGAATTCGCGTTGTTACATATCAAAACAACGGCATGACTCGAATGTGCGTCATTTATTAATTGATATACAATTAAATTTCTATGAATCAGAACACCTGCCCTTTTTTTCATATTCTCGCACCTTCCCCTCACAGAAAATAGAAAAAAGTCAATTTCGATTCCCAGATACTTTCTGGGAACAATGCTCTGTATTGAACGTGTTAAGTGAAACCCATCATAAGACGATATTTCAAAAGAATACAAAAAACGTGGGAAAAAAAAAAATTATCAATTGATCCCTAGTATCAACTACCCACCTGCGTCCTTTGTTCTCGTCAGATTCATAACTTGATTCCGATGAATCAGAGTAAGTCCGTTGTCGAGTTTTTATTACTACTCTTTTACTTGCAGGCTTAGGAATAGGCTTTCTCCTACCACTGGGTGGTTTACTCCTCGGTGGTTTTTGGCTCTCTTTATCAGTTTCGCTGTCATAAGATGTATCAGAGTTCCATCTGAAATCAGCATAAAATATAGGTTATATGAAAAACGATAGAGAGTATAATCTAGACAGTATGACATATTGACAAATAATCCATCTAGTACATTGAGGGTACCCTTACGATTTATTGGGAGACTTTCTGGGAGATTTCTTAGTTTTCTCACTGGAGTCGCTGTCACCAGTTTTTAGGCGGTCCGGCTCTTTTCTCTGGCGGCCAGATCGCCGGACACCGTAGACGTCAGGGTTATCTTCCCAAAACTGAAATGAATACAAGTCGGTAAGGGTTACAAAATAAATAAATAAAAGGGAAATAAAGCAAACCTAGCCTGATATGATCGAACTACTGATATAAAATTAATGGTTATAATTGTCTTTACTTTACCCATATACTTGGAGTATATTAGATAATCATAGTGTTCAAACTATAATCCGCGACAAGGTATGTTTCATACCTAAGAAAATAAAGTTTTATGAAAGGGGGGATAAAGCACCTGAGGGGGATAATAAAGGATGTTGGACAGTTGATGTGAACTCACAACTCCAATCATTTTTTTTTTTACCACATCTGTTGATACCTCAACGTTTTTCCATTTTCACACTTTCTTTCTTAGGTATTCATAGCCTGGAGGTGCCTTTCCATTGATGTAGTTTCTCAAGGATTGTTTCATCACTAAGTGTTCAAATATCTTTATAAAAACATTGAAAACCTTCACAGTTAAATAGAGCCTATTGGAGGACTTGAGACATTAACATCTAAACACCTGTTAAAAAAATATTGGTTAGCCTCACAATAAGAAATCTGTTTAAACTACACAAATTGCTAACAGATTTTTCACTCCCACTAACCATGTTTTCTTTCAATGAGGTTTGGTTCAACCGAGGCAGGGGAAAAAAACCCACTAATATCGTAACATTAGAAGAAAACCTTCTGAGTCAACGAAGAAATTGCAAAAACCATAACCAGCCATAGATCTACGAGTCATAACTTGAAGCTGGAGTAGCCTACCAAAGTGAGGAAAGTGCCTGGGTTGAATGCATATTACATTTATGCTCGAATGGTACACTCACAGATTATTCTCTTGCACAACACGATTCAGATAGTACTGAACGCCATACGGGACTAGATATTGCAATCTATATTTTCATTAATTTCCTGGTTATCCACCTAGACACAATTTCACACTCCCAAGGCACGTCCTATTAGATTTCGCATAAAAAATACCTAGGAAATGATACCAAACATAATATAATTGCAATAAAACTGCCAAAATTTCGTTTTTTGCAAATTTAAAAAAAACAAACACATTTATTGCTCTTAACGCATTAAGCGCGGGCCGCAAAAGGGGGAACAACCTCCCATCCTGAAGTAGTTTCTGTGACATGTCTCAAAGAGAGGGACGTGGTAATATTACTACGACCGCACGGCAGGTAACCCCCGCTGTAGTAATATTACCACACTCGCACTGGATGGGTTAACAACCAAGGTTCAATTAGATTGCCCATGTAAGTGATAGAGAACAAACGAAATTTTTGCGAGAATGAACGGATTCTTTAGACCATGTCAAAGATAAATATGACCTGGACGGAGGACAGCCATTGCTTACGTGGAATCCTCATTTTGAAACGTGAAGTTTCAAAGTTTGGAGGGAGGAGAGGTGTAAAATAATTTTCCAGCCCGAAAATGTTCAGATTGAATGATAAACCAAGAAGGCAATGAAACCACCAACCATTTCACAAGTATCCCGCTACATGCTAATAACAATAAAGCAATTTAGTATTGGCATGAGTAACCCTTACTAACCTGCTTTGGTTCCCCCTTGGCAGTACCGGAGTTTTTGACACTGGAAGCATTGGAATCATCACTGTCAGAACTCTTTGAGGATCCTGAAGAACTTGAATCCGAATCACTGTAATTGGAGACAAATAGTTGTATATTAATTTGATTGAAATACTGCTACACAATTATTACTTATTAAGTTTGACGAATTAAATGTAACTATTTCAAGATGCGATATTTGTTTCATTCAACTCAAGGACCTCAATAGAATACGATCGTTTAGTTTGCCATTTTATAAGTTCATCTTACGAAGTAGGGATTTTAGCAGGTTGGTTATAGTTTTGAACTAAGGACCACAGGTGTGCAACAACTGGCAATCGCAGCTTCATAAAATTGCCAAAAGGTGAGTGATCAAGAGAAGAATTGCTCTTTACTTGCTCATCTCTGACTATTACAGCTTGGATTTTATGAGTTTTTTTAATTTAGAATTTTTTTGTATTTTGTGATTTATTGTAGTATTTTTTTGAACGCAAAACTAGACTGTAAAGCGAACTTAAACGTTCCAAAAGCTGAATAAGTTCTCTTGACTTACAATTAGAATCAAGCACAACTGCCTGTGCAAGAAATTGCGCTATCGGGTATACATTTATGAGATGAATAGTTACAGCAAGGCCCAAAATCAAAAGTAACTTCCATCTAATCAAATGTTATGAGTTGCATGATAGTCATAGTTCATAAGTTATAACGCCAAACTTGTGACCTCTCCAAGAATCTCAGGATGATACTCAATAAACGTGAAAGAGATCCATCATAGGGTTCATAACATCTTAGGGGTGTTGAAGCAGGGGAGTAAAACTCATATCACTAACTAACCAACCAATTGTGAAAAATAGAAATAAAACTTTCAGTTATTTTTTAAATCAACTTCCAATTGATTTAAACACAATCAAGGAAAAAAACGTGTCACTTCTATAAGGAGATGATGCAGTTATAATGTATACAGCCATTCATTTAAACATCAAGATATGAAGATTCTTAGTTACCTGTCAGATCCAGATCCACTGTCTGAAGAAGAATCACTAACAGCTTGTTTTCCCGTCTCTTTATCGGAGTCAGATCCTGATTCCTCACCAGAGCCATCTTGCTGCTAAAAATGAATAAGTATGTAATGAAAATGGAGACTGAAACGAAGGAGCATAAACAGTTTCCATATGTGGTTCAATTCCACATTTAAACAAAGTATTCATAAGTCAAGAATGCGCAAGAATAATGTTATTTATAACCTCAGTCTACTACTAATTTGTAGATTTTCTTATTTTATTGAGTGTCCCCCTGAGTCAAAAACAAGTGAACACTTCATGTTTGCTTCTTATGAAATATACATGAATCCGCCACTGCCAACTCAGTGTGGCACATAGCTCCCTTGTCCTAAAATGAATACTGTATAATTACTGTATAACTGGATACCATAGAAAACTAAAATACACAACAGTGAATAAATACAACATCCCTGTACAGAAAGAATATCAACCATTGTATGAGGTCATCCAGCAAGTATGTCTCACAACTTGAGACAATATTCTACGTTAAACAGCCTCAGAGTTTTATGAGTGGAGACAAACACAAAATTGTGCGCAACTAAGAAATACGTTTAATAAATATCAAGTACGACCATAAAACTTTCCTCAGCCCCTTGCACATTTTAAGTACTAATCCAATCTGTTTTTCACTGTATTCCTATGAGCTTGTAAAAACGTAACTCATAGAGTTTGAGAAAAAAATGCATTCATCGTAAGTTTTAGACCTGTGGGAAGAAGAAGATAACAGGGGAGACAGCTGCGGGCCATAGGACCTTGCCAGAACTGTAGGACCAATGGAATTTCACCGTGGCCACATTAGGCCTATGTCCTAACTCCCCAATGAGCCCGTTGGGGGGCCCGCTCAGTGCCCCAGCCACCGCTGGTACCCATTGCCTCACGCCCCTGGGTTTGGAGGAGGGGGGTGCCTGTTCGGGGATCGAACCAGAGTCCGCTGGTTCTATCCCCGCCTGGCTCGGAAGGCCTCACACCCCAACGCGCTTGGCCACCCCTTCCCCCCAGACCTTAGACCTATTTCACTGTAGGGCTAAGGAAGGTGAAAATCGATAAGACGTTATCAAGGTTTGTAAAGCTGAAATCAGTAGCACAAAGGAACGTAATGGAAAAAACCGTCCACCCATCCGCCAATCTTTGTAACTAGGTCAGATTTGAAGCATTATCATTATTGGTGAGCTTCGAATTTGAAATGTCTGTTTGTTTGATGACCGAATAAGAACCTTCCTGAATAATGTTGCTTTCGCGCATACCTATTGATTTGTCAATGTGTCGAGTTGGATAAAGTCAGTTTGTGTATGTGTACATGCAATGAGTGACTGATATGATCCTCTTTGTTCAGAAATGGTCATTGTGATGAGGAAACACCAGTATATGCCATCAGCCTATAATGTACTTGACTAAACTTCACAGAACTACCATTATAAAAAGAGTATGAGTGCATCTACTACTTCTACTACAACTAAACACCAACTCCACAGCACAAACAAGCTTTTGCCATGATTTCTTATGATTTTTACTTAATGAAAATAATTCTCGAAGCAACCGTCATCAATTCAGCACAAAAACGAACAAATTCGAACATGGACGAGGGAGTGGGTTGCAGTAGAAGGAAAGAATAATTGAAGGCAAAGGATCAAAAATTCCCACCGCATTAGAAGAACTTTCAAGTCTGGTCGATTTTGAATAATTCTGAGTGGCCAGTATCTCAAACTAGTAAATTTCGTGGAAGTACAACTGGTATGTATGTATGATAACTAAACGTAATTGGAATACGGAGTGTTTATTCTCAATGTTTGAAGATTTAACGCCACACTAAGAACTGTGTGGAAGCTAACGAGAGCGCGAGTGACATAATGACACCTCAACAGCTTTGTTCAGACTGCCGACACCTTACTTTCAAGTAAATCGGGACATTTGAGGCACCTAGCGAGCACAAATGCTCCGGATGAATCGTCAAAATTTGGTTCGCCCCAGCACAATTATACAACAGTGATGTCTACAAAAAACCGTCGTCAAGATTTGACGTGTTGGAAGAGCTTTTACATGATAAGGGATCAAAATGTTCAGAATAAATAACATCTAGTGATTTTAAGTGGCTTTTGGTACAATTAAGGTACTTGTCGGCATTATTTGCAGTCATTTTGATGAGGATCAGAACTAATTACAATAACTAAGTTTATTAGACTCCCCATTGCCTTATAGTTAATGTCAGCAGGTTAGTTTGATTCTTGCCCTTATGCCTCAATGCACTTGGCATTGGTTCCCCTCAGTGATAAAGAGTTAGGTTGCTAAGTACCAGTCAACAAATAATTTCTAATTATTTCGAAGAGCACAACTTTATTTCAAAACACCAGTTTGACATTGGGCATCGATACGCTTTCCATAAAAAAATATTAAAAACGTTAAAGAAGTGCTACAACAAAAGAAAGTTAGCCAAACCATTCTTATAAATGTGTACCAAACATTTGATCAAGTCACACGTCAAGGTCTGAAACAAAACTAAAGACGGGACCACTGTATCACTAGCAAAGTCCTCAAACAAAATCACATCAAGTACAGCGACACACACTCACGCTTCTGATAGGTGGAGGGGGGGGGGCAGAAGCCAATCTGCATGTAAGTGACCCACCAGAAGATTATCATAAAATGGCATCAACATATACAACTGACGCTGCAGTCCTTGCAGCTAGTGAGATAGCAACACTACTCAATCAATGCCAAAATAAATCTTTTTCTTACTTCGCTAACCTGAAGATCAACCATTTTTCTCAAAAATGCCAATGAAGCCAAATATACGAGCATCATGCTAAGTGCGTGCACAACATAAAAAGTGAACGGAGTAAAAAAAAGAGGAAAAATCTTCAAAAGAGAAAAAAAGTGCTGGTACAGTGGGAGGTTCAAACGAAACAACTTAGTGATGTATAACCCTGTACTCAAACCAGTTTGGAGGTAAAGGGCACGTTGCTGTATAGCCCCAATCAGTGAATAAATCATCTATAGTTGTCAATACTATAATGTAAGGGCCGTGGTGCTTTTGAAACCAAGCTCTCCACTGTGAATTTGAAGAAGACAGTGTAAAAGAAGCGATTAAACAGTGAGTGGAAGATGGTAAACACTTTAGACCTAAGTAGGAATTTTAAGTGCTTGAAATCTTATTAACCAACAAATGAAGGGAGTTTGAGAAGCATTGCTCATTGTCGAGGATCTGTTGTGTAGTAAATGAGTCATACATTTACGAACGTATATAAGAATTAAAGATGTGTGTGTATGTGTTTTTGTACTTTTTGCCTAAACTTTATTTGCTTTACAATGTCAACAGCATGTGAAATGGGCAAAGATCTGATTGTGTATTCTCTTCAAAAGATTTCTATAAGCAGCCACAGCGTTGGGGAAACTCATAAAACGGGCTCTACTATTCCAGGTAGAAGCCTGATTACAATAAATATGTTCAGCACTATCCACCCTTGCTCCTCTGTAGAACAACATATGTTAGGAATGCCGCTTCATGAAGAAATACCATCAGGCTTACACCCTATTGGTCGACAAAAATACCAACACCTACAGAATGAAAAAGCT
Organism: Pachypeltis micranthus; assembly: GCA_020466155.1. Taxonomy (NCBI): domain Eukaryota; kingdom Metazoa; phylum Arthropoda; class Insecta; order Hemiptera; family Miridae; genus Pachypeltis; species Pachypeltis micranthus. The sequence continues at coordinate 75,932,253 of CM035768.1, read as the reverse complement.
GAGCCATGTGTTTGCCACAATGTTCATTTGCCTTCTATGTGGTGACAAGTCTCAACATCCAAGTGAATAACCGCAGGACTCTGATTATTGGAAGACTATTGGAACACACACACTTATGGGCAGCTGACGTCTCTTAAGTCTCCTAGTTCTATTTCAATCCCACATACGATAATTCTGAATTCTTTGCTAATCGTTTAGATATGGTCTATTGAAACTGTACTGTCATAGCCAACGATTAGTACAAACTATTTTTCACTACGCCATTTCCCCAGGTGCAGGAAAAAAAAAAAAAAAAAAAAAGAGTCTTCAATAAGAGCCAATGTTTAAAAGTACCAACCACTGTGTACATCTTTCTAAATGTTTTCTTCTTTCTCAATTAATAAACTCTTCCTCCTTTCAACAATAAAAGTTTACGTACGCTTCAAATTAGTAATGAGAATATGAATACAAAGTTACATATAAAAGTAAGCCACCACACATTTGGTAGTGGTTTCCCTTTTCATGCATTCGTAACTTCTAATCTATGTACTCGTAACCTGTTCGTATACATACATATTACTTAACACTGTAATGTTGGTGACTAGGGACACACACACACACACACAGCACTTTTTTCTTGAACTAGTACAGCTGACACCGTTTGTATGTTTAAAACTAATTTAGCAGTAAAATTAAAAAAAGAGAATAACAATTTGGGCAGTATTCTGTAAATACAAATATACACTTGGAGAATATAATTTATAATTCATACAAATATTCGCTTGAATAAAAAAAATTAAAACTTTTCATGTTCATTCAGCGTGGCAAACAGAAAATGAGAATCCACATATACGATACACGATGATAATAAAGCCCCATCCTGCTTGAGTAGGGACTGAACCAGAGAACCCTGGTCCAACTCCTTGATTAATGAATCCCCCCACCCTACTAACCTGTTAGCGTAGGGGGTGGGGGAAACAATAGATGTGACTAATCAAGCAGAACAGGCTCTATACAAGTTCATTACTCAAGACCATGTAAATAAAGGGGCTATAAACAACGTAGTACATGGAATTCCTTGTCTCTGGGCACCTACAGCAGTGACTTAGCTATAGCGAGGCAGAAATGGTGCACTAAATAATTCCCCTTTGCTTAGTTAGAGAATTAGGTTATCTTCAAGCAGTGCTAAAAGTGTCTGCTGAATGTAATTTATAATTACTACACTATTTCACGCTTATTGTATAGATATGAGGTATTCTGCATATTGATGTAGTAATCCACCCCCACCCTGGGAGTGCAAATAAATGATAAGAATAGATATCTTCATCACACAGTGTTGACTCTGTCCTTTCTTGCTGTAGTAGTGAGTGGACCAGCTTTGTCTTGTGTAATTCCTAGGTCATTGAATGTCACTCAATCAAACCTAGGGGGTGAGGCCACAGGAACAACCTGTTCCTACACTTCACCGTAATGGAGAGGGAGGGGGCGTGTAAACTACAACACATTTGGGATTCCCCTGTGTTTAGGCACCTGTTAAGTCAGAGTTCTGCGGAGCGAATGCACAAGGCAAGCAAGAGGTGCATGTTGGTAACTGTTGAACGGCGATGCCACTTGTAGAAAGATCAAACGCGACAATTGGCGTAAACAAACCCAGTACAATTGAAGAAACCTATCATCACTGATATGAGTCAACGTTCAATCAAATCCAAGTTGTTCTTGGCTGAATTGTTGAATGGAAAAGGGTGGCAAGCTTCAGCAAAGATCAACCAAGCCATTTATTACAAGGGGGCACAAGGTACAAACCCAAAGGCAGCTTATATTTGTAAGAGGCGCAATTGTCAATATACGGGGAAATAACGGGCCAAGTCACTCCAAATCACTTGTAATCCGTGGCAGTACGGCTAGCATTCCTCGCTGCACTATTGTTAGAGGGAATATGACAAAATGAGGCTATAACTCGCCTCACACACAAGTTTTCCCGCCCAAAATCCTATCTCTTATTGAACGTCAACGAAATGACCATTCATCGTTTGAACTATACAACGCTAGGAGCATCGTGTAGAGGCGCTAAATAGCCGAACATACGCAGTAGTCATCGACAACACAAGAGTTGCCAATAACAAACTGCCCGTGAGGACAAGTCTCGCAGAAAAAATCTCAAATAACAAAAATGGGTACCCCTTCGATTTTAGAAATTTTTTGCCAGACGTTGCTAAACATATTGCTGCAACGGATGGTACACGTCTAACTGTGTAACACCGACGGGGCTTCGAGTAATGTCCTCTGGCGAAGATGTAAACAAACGTGAGATACTTGGTATATAACTCCAAGTACGTGACCTAATATCGAGAGGACGAAAATTGAGGGCGTTCCCACGATCAGGTTACCCTTCGTACTTCCAGCTAAACGTTTAGTACGCACAATAATAACCAATTTAAGCACCAAATTGGAGAAACTTGGGCATTTAGGAGTATAAATCATCTCGTCTCTTAGCTCTTAATAAATTAGTTGAAATTGGCGTAGCGGTCCAGTAATTCATTCACCGAAGGCCTTTAAAAATAAAAATACACTATTAACGTCAATATTATCGTACAAATACGTACCTGAGGCATAATTTAGGCTGTTCAAAACCACTCTTTGCGTATCTACATCACCACCGATTATCTACCGTATGACTCCTTCCGGGCAATTTTGCGGGTGTGCGATAAAACGCGACAATTAGTTAAATTTAAGGAGGAAAACTACGAACGCGCGGAAATAAACAGTATTTATCAAAACAGTGATACGTTGATTTTCAATTCGAACCGAGCTACGGGAGGGGAAAAATTACGAAACGGATTGAAAAATAGGGTTGCGTTAAGGAAACTTTTGCGATGCGAATACGAAATGTGATCATTGAGAAAGTTAATTGCGATTGTAAGAAAATTGCGAAGCTAAAGTGGCTTATCAACGTCAGTTCAACATAATGCTACATAATACACCACGCACTCGGTTCAGCCATTTTATGCTCCCGTTTTACCCAACGTCCTTTGCGGGAGAAACCTCCAACCTCACAGTTTTGCTCCTCTATGCCACTCATTCATAAATGCGCTGAAATTTCATTTTCTATATTAAATTCCCATTCGTTTATTTATTTTTCCTCTGAAATTCAAACACTTCGTAACACAAGAAGCACATTTAAAACGAGAGAATAGATTTTTTAACGAAATTTGTCAATTTTTGATATTTAAGATTCTGAAGTTACTGCTATTTTCAATACGTCGAATCGTGAAGCGGAAAAATTATTCGTATATTAATAGCTGAGTTTTTGACATAAAAGTGCTTCGTTAGAGAAGAAATAGTTGTTCTCGGAGAAGGGTTGGTGGCAGTAGTTTCCCTCGTTTTTTTGAAAAACTACACAGCCGACGTTAGGTTTGTTTCCAGCAACTACGAGTTGAGCGGCGGCAAGTTCCAGGAGAGCAGACCAGCGCCGATTTTCATCGATCGTCCCAAATTCATCCCCCAGAAGCTAGACAGAATAATATACATTCTGGAGGGAATTTGAATGAAAAATATCTGGTGCGTAGCAACACACAACTTTCCGCCACCCTCATAAGTTCGAACACCAGCTACATATGAGGGCGCTATATCTTCATTCAACGCATTTCCACAGAAACATTTAGGGAGAACAATATGTAGGGACTAGTTAGCTGAGAGTACTCCGTAAGTTTGATCGAAATCGTTAGAGCCGCTTCTGAGTAAATTGGAATTCCGATAAATTAATATTCGACAAATCTCCTTTTCTGAGTTAACTTGGCTTATATCTCCGTTCAACCTATATATACAGAAATAATTATAGAGAACAAAATGTTGGTATGGGTGACTAAAAGACACTTCATTAAGAATTATTACATCTGATGGAGAAGTTACCCTGGGAATTTACGGAAACGTTCGAAAAAACGTTATTTTCGACACATTTTGATTTTTATCTCTGTTCACTGGACCGTCACAGGAACATTTATTGAGAACAATACGTAGGTATTAACTATTTGAAAACATCCTGTGAGTTTGGTGAAAATCGCTGAAGCCGTTTTGGCAAAAAGCGTAAAAAACCTATTTTTGCTTCAGGGGCCTATATCTCCATTCACCGTATTTTCATGGAGATATGTATGGAGAAGAAAAGTTAGGTACTGATTAGGAGAAGATAATTTGAAGGTTTGATCAAAATCGTTATAGCCGTTTTCGAGAAAAATGCGAAAAACCCTAGTTTTTGGTACATTTTCGTATTAGTGTTCCCTTCGGGTAGCGGAAAGTAATAGGTCGACAGAGGAATGATATTTCGGCTTAAAAGGCATTGTTACTGTGTACAAAGAGTCTGTATTAAAGAACGTTAATTAAAATAGTGCTGCTCTGAGGCTCATATGAACAAAATATAACCTTGTTATTGCTAAATAAAAGAGACGAGCAGAATAGTTTTTTGCTGACATTCAGCGCCTGTGTCCACTCGCAGGAACAGTGGGAGAGTGGGTCAATCCCAACTAAAATGGGGTACTGTTACGGCACATTGATGGTTCTCTGATGGGAGGTGTGGCGGCTGGCCACCATTACCTACAAAAGGCGCCTCACAGGAAAGTCATCCCGACAGAGGGCGCTAGCCACGAACCACAGATGACTCCTGGAGGGGATAGCAGGTGGCCAACCAGAGAGGACGACTCCCTCCAAGAGTACGTATATAAGGGCCTGCCCTGCACGGACAAATAGCATATATTCATTCTTTCATTCTTACACCGATCACTTCTTCCGACAACAACCGACCACCATCAGCGGCGCCAGCGGGGACGACGAGTCCGCCCTCTCGCGTCTGAAGAAGAAGGAGCGACGACTCAACCGAGTCCCTCGCCGTGAGGAGCTAATGCTCAACCAAGCCCTTCAAACTACGCTTCGACGCCTGAGGAACTCGTCCCTCGCCCGCTGCTCGATCGAACCTTCTGACTCAACCGAGTCCCTCATCTCGCGTCTGCAGGAGAAGGAGCGACGACTCAACTGAGTCCCTCGCCGTGAGGAGCTACTGCTCAACCGAGCCCTTGGACCTATGCAACGACGCCCGAGAAACCCGTTCTTCGCCTCACACTCTCTCAACCAGCAGACAGGACCTACACACACAACAACAATATTTCGTCGGCCCTTTTTAAGGCCACACACGCCCTTGAAAAGGGGACCCCGACAGGAGGAAAGGGTGGTCTGTGCCATACGAGACCCAACTTCAGCCGTGCCAAGCCACTGGAGGAGTATGCCAGAATATATCAAGCAGCCAGCCTAGCCATAAATATATGTGCACAAGTAATCATAGCAAACTGACTCAACAGTAAGCAGATCTGCATATTACTGAACAGCCAGGCCGCCTCAGAAGCCATCTCGGGTTTAAGTTTTCAGATCCAGACAGGCACACAAGTGTCTTCAAGCGCTAAAACGCGCAGTCATAGACTATAGGCTTTCCCATATTTGTATACCAGCTCATTGAGACACGGGAGCAATGAAAAGGCCGAATGCTTTGCAAAAAGGGGCACAGAACTCTTACCCATTGAGCACGAGCCTCACATATGAGTGATAAAAAGTCACCTATATCAGTAGGTGACAGGGCATGGCCTGCCATATTTAAGACAGGCGAAAGGTTGCTCTTTCCTGTTCAAGGTCAAAAGCAATGCTTTTTTTTTTTTCTTGACCCGAGGGCGTGTGGGACAAGTCCCTTTGTCACTGCGGCCGCATATGGGCCTATTGTGACGGCCCTTTCTTAGTAGAAGGCGTCGTACATACGCGCCCCACTTAGGAAGCTGAGTATGTCCTTCAACGCAGATTCCACCATGATTTGGGGTTCAGTGGTCCCCTGACCGAAGTATTCAAAGCGTTTTGCTGCCAAGGCAGGGCACTCACACTGGATATGCTCTGCTGCCTCGCCCTCCTCACCGCAGAGTCTGCATTCCACCGCCTCTGAGATGCCCATCTTGTTGAGGTGATATCTGGGTGGGTAGTGCCTGGTGAGGAAGCTTATCAGTACTCTCAGATCTTGCCTAGAGAGTGTCAGCATCGCCTTCGCCCTTTGACAGGAAGGCGTGACAAGCCTTTTACCTGTCTTAGTTGTGGCTGGCGATGCCAATGGGCGCCATTTTCCTGTATCTCCCATCGAGCAACCAGACGGTTCAGGTGACTTTTCGTCATACCTATGTGTGGTCACCCGATGGGTAGGGATTCTGTACCCCTTTTCACAAGGGGGTCAGCCTTTTCATTGCCCTCATGCCCCCTGTGAGCCGGCACCCAAATGAGGGAGAGCCTGTTACGGGCGCCGAGTTGCTTGAGCGCATGGAGGCATTCCCATGCCAGCTTAGAGCTAAAACTGTAGGCTGCAATGGCCTTTAAGGCGGCCTGGCTGTCTGAGAAAATGTAGATCCGCTTGCCCTTGAGTCCTTTGTTCAGGATCTCTTCTGCGATCTCTTGGGTTTTGCCCATTGTTCGCGGCTGCTTATTCAGTCAGCATGCTGTCCTTATTCACAGCTGGCCGCAGACATGCCCCTGGGGACAATGCCGTGGCCTGGCAGCATGGGCATGCTCCTGGGAAGATAACCCAGAACCAGGAAAAGCAATGCTTACTGCTTAGGCGCTGCCCACTTAGATGCCTGAACAAGATGGGCAAATTAGAAGCAGTTGAATGCAAACTGTGTGGCGAGGATAAGACAAGAGAGCACATCCTATGAGAAGGCCCTGTCTTTCCAGCAAATCCTTTTCCCAGGGAAGCATTGAACCCCAAACCTCAGTGGATATTAAAAAAATTACGCTTAAAAATAAAATAAAAGGCGTTTTCCTTTGAAATGCGGCAAAAAAATTTCCTGCAAAGAAATACCCAGAAACCTTTGAAATGCAGAATGCAAGTGAGAACTGGGGGATGACATTTTGTTACTAGGACAATACGCGGCTTTTCTTCTTCTGATGCTGATAAAGCAAAACGTGTTTTGAACTTCAAGGCCTGCGTAGGTAAAGGGTATTCCAGGTAACACCCTAAAACTGTACAGAAGTTGGAAGATGGAGAGCTGTGTCAGGATTGAGTGAGAGCCTTTTTTACTTCCTTGGCTACACAAACTAGGAAGGAAAGTCATGCAGTCGATTGGGGTAAAAAAGTTGAGTTCTCTGCATTATGTGTCAAGGCCCACTGAATTCACAGTACTAGATTATGTACGTTCTACACCGTACAACTCAACAAGCCGAGGTGCCCACACAATTCTTAGTGTGAATTTAAGCTCTGATTCCTGGCTTTCAATTGTGTGCAATGTTTAATCTCCATTGCAAAACACGAAATTACTTTGCAGCTTTGGAGAAAGGATTTTCGTCCTTCCTGAAATCATTCAGGTTGGATCAATGGTAAAGTTATTTCGAAAATGGGTGCGGGGCATCCTGGTAGCAGGTGGCTAATGGGTTGGTCTTGAAGTACCAGATTTATACTAATGGATTACAGAATGTTGATTTTTAATACACTGACTTTTATCACTGACAGCCAGAAGGCCTTAGTGTTTGTGCTGAGGTGTTTGAGTAGAGCGGTAGATGACTTGTGAGGATGGTGCCAGTCTGATCTTCGTCCAAGGAAAATGGCCAATCCAATAATACACGGTAATTCTATGGGGGGATGTCCCACAGTCATCTAGCGTCAAAGAGCAAATTCTGTAAAGTCCTCTAACGTAAATTGGCTCTCCTTTGCTAAGTATTATATATATATATAGTGCATACAATTGTATTTTTTAAAATATGTTAGTTAAGTCTGGTGCTACCCGCCTTGCCTATCTAGGGCTTCTACACAAAACCAGAAACTCAAATGTAAAGGAAGTAGCTGAAACAGCTGGTTTTGTGACTCCACTTATGGGTACCACGGCAGAAATTCTGCTTCCACAAAGATGAAGGACGTCCCACAGAAGGTGTAGAAATTATGTTTTGCTACCCTTGTTTAAGCGAACTAGTAAAAAACCCAACACCCTCTATCACTTTTTCGAATCGTGAACATGCTGCGCTCTCCCATAGTACGGTGAAAACCTTCATAAAGACGCTACTAAGATGTCACAGTAAGAGAAAACTTAATTCACGAATTTTGATGAAGAATATAGCTGAGGAGAGTACAGCCTAGCATTTTGCTCTTCGGCGCGTATTTGTCTGCCTTTCTACAAAGGCTCTTCTCTACGAATTTCTCTCTGCACTGTCCACCGATGGAATCTTTGCTGTTTAATAAGTAGGGCATTTCTTGCCAATGCAAGGGACAAACTTTATAGGGGCCAAATATCGGCTCAACAAAGTGTATTGCACTCCTTGGTGTTCTTGTACAAGTTTAACTCAACGGTGAGTAGTAGGTTGTCTGGCAGTGGAGTAGAGCGACTACTGAATTCTGCATCCTCCCTTCAGTTTGGTGGTCTTTTCGAAAGACATGGGTGGGGCTTCACAGGTTTCCTGTACAAACTGGTTGTACCTCATCTGTATGTCTGGTTGACATATTGTTATCATTCAAATAGATTGGAAGTGATGTACGGTTCTTACTCTTTCCCATTTTCTCACATCCCCCCCCCCCTCCAGGACCACATTGTTCTGTAGAACAACAGTTCTATACCTCCAGCTCAGCTTAGTCATTACCATTTGCATCATACACTTAATTGTAGGATTTTGTAAGAGACAGCAGCCTGAGTATCTGCACACACTCCAGGGGCAGTTGAAGTGGACTAAAGAAGGTCTCGATTTAATCGTTGTTATGCAAGAAAACTTGACGCTCCAGTGGGTGCTTGCTGTTGAGGAAAAACGTTTACCTGGGCCCTATTTTAACAAATTGCGAATTCAAAGACCGTGAACTGTTGTTTTGGTTGGAATCTTGACAACTAGATATAAATACCAAATAACTAGGAATGCCAACACTCAGTACGTTTCTCTCCTCTTTCTTATAAAGCTCTTCATGCCTTCCACAGTTGCCCAGCATGCTTCTTTTTTACTTTCCTTGGCTCTTCAAAGTAGAAAGGAAAATTATGTAATCGGCTGAAAATTTTGTTTTTCGAGTTTTCTTCAGAATTTTATGTTTCAGACCCTCCTGAGTCCGAAAAACATCATTTGGGAAAATAGTCTGTGTGTCTGTGAATGATTTTTAGAGAAAACGACCGTATCAAATCAGCTCAAACTTGATATCTAGCCCGCAGGTTACCATGGGACGCCAAAATAAGGGTATGAACAAAATCCACCGAAAGCTAACTATAGTTATCATTGTGATCAAAACACCAAATATTTTTTTCTCAAAAACGGCTCTAACGATTTTGATTAAATTTTTTATGTTGGTATTTCCCAATATGGCAACTATACCATAAAATTCTCATTCGTGGGAAAATGATGAGAGCAGCACAATAAATTATCGAAACTTTCAACGAATTCGATTTTAGCGCGGTTTTTAGAGAAAACGACCGTACCTAATCAGCTGAAACTTGATGTCTAGCCTACAGGTTACCATGGGACGCCAAAATAAGGGTATGAGCAAAATCCACCGAAAGTTAACTATAGTTATCATAGTGATCAAAGCACCAAATTTTGTTTCTCAAAAACGGCTCTAACGATTTTGATTAAATTTTTTATATTGATAGCTCTCACTAAGGCAATTATACCATAAAATTACCATTCGTGGGAAAATGTCGAGAGCAGCACAATAAATTATCAAAATGATCGACGACAAGCGTTTTTAGCGCGGGTTTTCCCTTGTTAACTCCGCTGGAATGTTAGTAGAATGTTAAAAGAAATTTGTATTGTAGTCCAATCCAATACCTGAAGGGTGATTGTTTAAAAACGCTCATGAGATACATGGGGGGTCACTCCTGAGTTTCAGCTACCGCAGTTTCGCTTACTACTAGTTCTAAACGTTTTCACCCAATAACTTTGCAAAAGTAATTACTATCCTTCTTCAAAAATGTTGTGTTTACAGCCTCATTAATTCTCTGTGTACCAATTGCTCAATAATGGTCCTGCAATGAGTATGAGCAGCACAATAAATTCCAGAACTGTAAGCGCTACCGCTTCCTGCTGCCATAAAGCGTTGTTTGACCAAGTTCAAAGGAACTGAGAGATAAATGAGTTGATTAAATAGAATTAGCCATGTACAAAGTGAATTGTTGTAGAGCTAAGGAAAGTTGTGTGTCGCAACGCACCAGATATTTTAAATCTGAAATATCGCTCATATGACGCCAGCGTTCTCACAGGCATCAAAATGCTAATTTAATAAGCTGCCTATACGACGGAAGTTTAATAATGCTCATTAAATAATCAAGAGCAAGCGCAGAAATTCATGTCATTTCGCAGTTTGCTCTTATGTGTCCACAACTATTAAAACGAAACTCCCCTCTAAATTGTGTCGTCAGTCCCTTCAATTACGTCGGTTTTTTTTTAATGAAGGGCGTGGCATAAGTAGCAGCAACTAGAACGATATATTCTACGTGTAAAAAGTGAAAAATTAATTTTATTAGTTGCTAAAGTAATGAAAATCGCTGAACGCACGTGCGGCGGATTAGAGTTGTGTTATGCGTCCCACCGGATATTTCCCTAAGTCGTTTCTCCTTCCTCAGCGAGTTAAAATATTGTTATCGCTCATTTAAGAACGCCCACAGAGTCCTGTTCCTGCATTGGGTGGTACGGAGAGAAGGAAGAACCTCTAAACATCGATGACGAGAGGGGTAATTACGCGCTAAGTACGCAAGAAAAAAAAAAAGTTATGCTAGCAGAGCGTGGTTTCGATCCACGGACCTCTGGGTTATGGGCCCAGCACGCTTCCGCTGCGCCACTCTGCTGCTTGCGAGGAGGGGATGAAACACGTCATCAAGCGTCCACAGCTACATGGATTACGCCTGTTGAGACACGAACGGTGGATTGGGAGGGGGGGGGGGTTTCTTCTCATGGTTGTATTTCTAGTTTCATAAAATGTTTGTTATTTAATGGCCCTAAAAGCTAAGGAACTGATCTTCAGACCGTGTCTAGCCTTACTAATTCTCATTCGTCTTTCTTTCAACTGTCTCTCAACGACTTTGAATTGTTGAGCACCAATAGACAACTACTTTCCCCACCCAGTTCTGGTACGGTGGCCCATTTTGGGGGCAACTTGGGAAGAGAGCTAGTTGACTCTTTATAATGTAAAGATAAGCGAAGTGTATTTATCTAGCCTGAGAACTAACGTTTTTTTACTTTCCTTGGCTCTACGAAGTAGAAAGGAGTCCGAAAAACACTATTTGGGAAAATTGTCTGTGTGTGTGTGTGTATGTGCGTCTGTGAACGATTTTTAGAGAAAACCACCGTACCAAATCAGCTCAAACTTCGTATCTCGCCCGCAGGCCATCATGGGACGCCAAAATAAGGGTTTGAACAAAATCCACCGAAAGTTAACTATAGTTATCATAGTGATCAAAACACCAATTTTTTTTTTCTCAAAAACGGCTCTAACTATTTTGATTACATTTTTTATATTGATAGCTCTAAATAAGGCAAGTATAGCATAAAATTCCCATTGGTGGGAAAATGACGAGAGCAGCACAATAAATTATCAAAATTTTCGACGAAATCGATTTTAGCGCGGTTTATAGAGAAAACAACCGTACCAAATCAGCTGAAACTTGATGTCTAGCCTACAAATTACCATGGGACGCCAAAATAAGGGTATGGGCAAAATCCACCGAAAGTTAACTATAGTTATCATAGTGATCAAAACACCACATTTTTTTTCTCAAAAACGGCTCTAACGATTTTGATTAAATTTTTTATATAGATAGCTCTTAATAAGATAATTATACCATAAAATTCTCATTTGTGGGAAAATTACGATAGCAACACAATAAATTATCAAAACTTCGACGCGGTTTTTTTCTTTTAAACTATGCTGGAATGTTACTAGAATGTTAAAAAAAAAGTCGTGTTGTAGTCCTATCCAATACCTATAGGGTGAGTGTTTATAAACGTTCATGAGATACATGTGGGTCACTCCAGAAATTCCTGAATTTCAACTACCGCCGTTTCGCTTACTACCAGTTCTAAAGGTGTTTACCCAATAACTCTGCAAAAGTGATTACTTTCCTCCTTCCAAAAATCCGTGTTTACAGCCTCATTAATTTTCTGTGTACCAATTGCTCAATAATGGTCCTGGAATGAGTATGAGAAGCACAATAAATTCCATAACTGCAGGCGCTACAGCTTCCTGCTGCTGTGACGTGTTGTTTGACCAAATTCAAAGGAACTGAGTGATAAATGAATTGATTAAATAGGATTAGCCATGTAAAAAGTGAATTGACGTAGAGCTGAGGAAAGTTGTGTGTTGCAACGCACCAGATATTTAACTACAGAAACGCTTCCCTTGGAAAGTGGGAAATGATTGAGTGGTACGAGACGAGCTAGAAATTTAGGCTGCATCAGGAATAATCAAGTGCCATACTATATGACTATACTGCACCACTGGTTCTCATCCTCCTCGTCACTTGTCCTCTTTCAGTCTACCCTTTTCGTTTCAGTCCCTGTCTAGACGCTTTTGCCAGCACAATCGCCTTCTGGCTTACCTGGGAACAACCCCCCCCCCCCCCCCCGGGGCCATTCATATGTTTGGGCTGCATCTCGTGGCAGAGCATTGGTTGGCTGAGTAAGGTTTTCATTCTTTTAGTTTTGTTTTGTTCGGGACTAAGTGCAGTTCGTCGGGCTAAGTACTCTCCTCCCTCTTCTCGTGTTCAGCACTTCTCCTATTGCAACCTGAACAATGGGGATTGTCGCGCTAGTGGATCGTGCCCCTACGATTCCTATCTGTCCACTATGCGTCTTTTCTCTCTAGCTTCGATAACAGTGTGCTATACAAACGAGCGGTGCGTAGCAACACACAACTTTCCGCCACCCCCATAAGTTCGAAGACCAGCTACATACGCGGACGCTATATCTTCATTCAACGCATTTCTACAGATACATTTATACAGAACAAAACGTAGGGACTAGTTAGCTGAGAGTAGTCCGTAAGTTTGATCGAAATCGTTAAAGCCGTTTTTGAGAAAATTGGAATACCGATAAATTAATATTCGACAAATCTCCTTTTCTGAGTTAACTTGGCTTATATCTCCGTTCAACATATATATACAGAAATAATTATGGAGAACGAAATGTGGGTGTGGGTGACTAAAAGACACTCTGAACGATTGATCGAATTTGGTGAAGCAGTTACTCCATAATTTACGGAAGTGTTCGAAAAAATGTTATTTTCGACACATTTTCATTTTTATCTCTGCTCAATGGACTTTCAGAGGAACATTTATTGAGAACAATACGTAGGTATTAACTATTTGAAAACATCCTGAGAGTTTGGTGAAAATCGTTGAAGTCGTCTTGCCAAAAAGCGTAAAAATTCCCATTTTTGCTTCATAGGCCTCTATCTCCGTTCACCGTATTTTCATGGACATATGTATACAGAAAAAAAGTTAGGTATTGATTAGTAGAAGATAATTTGAAAGTTTAATCAAAATCTTTAAAGCCATTTTCGAGAAAAATGCGAAAAACCCTAGTTTTTGGTACATGTTCGTCCCCCCCCCCCCTTCACATCGGCCGAAATCGTCCATAACCTTATTTTGGTGTCTAAACAAAATAATGAACAAAACAAAAAAGAACCAGCTCAATCGGATCAGCCGTTCTCCCGCAAATTGAACTCCAAGACACACACACACGGACCACGCGCCGAAATTAGGTTTTTTAGACTCAGTAGACCTCAAAACGTAAAGATCTGTAGAAAACTCAAATTTTTTTTTTTTTACACGATTAATATAGTTTCCTTTCCTTCGGGTAGCGGAAAGTAAAAAGGAAAGGATAATTCGAGTGTACTGCCTATCCAGTTCAAACACCACATTGGTTGATGTTGATATCAAAACACCTTCGAACCCAATCTTTGTTCCACATTTTGAGGTTACTGTATGTCATGGTGCTGATGAAACGACGAAGGATTCAACTCTGCAGAAATTAATCCAGGACCTTCACTCACATATTCTTCACTCTCCTTCCACCGTTTAAAATTGGTGAGTTTCTCGCATGAAATGTGTAGTGATCCCATAAAGTATACGCCCAGCTGTTATCTAGGAGCTCCATGCTACGCACATAGGGATCCCAGAAAGGAAGCAGCTCACTGTACAGCTACACGAAGCAATTGTTTTGTGGCAAGGAGCAACCAAGAATTGCGCCCTCAACAAACTAGATAGAACAATGATGATGACCATTTCAAGTGCCTTCCACAGTACACCCACTATCACCCTGGCAGCGATATTGGGTGTGCTGCACCTCAGATGGGAGGTCCAACAAGAAGCTATGAGGGGCATCCTCAGACTTAAGAAAAATGGCGAATGCAAACAGGTCAACTGGAAGGGACACGGATCCATCGGGACAGACCTGTATAAACTACCTGATGGACGACAGGATAACAACATATAAATTTCAGACTTATATTAACGCGGAAATACGTTCCAAAGAAACTTGGGAGAACAGAACGCTTGTAGAGGATGACTCTGACATAATATGCTACACAGGTGGGTCAAAGGACCGAATACACGGCAATACAGGTTTGGGTATATATATCCCTGCAATGGATTGGAAAGAATCCAGACCACTAGGTATCAATACAACGATCTTCCAAAGCGAACTGATGACACTGAACATTAACAATAAGACAATAACAATATACACAGACAACCAATCGTCAATAAAAATCAAAAAAAGTCCTACTAGTTGAGGACGCCAATAACAAAGGAAAAGAAATTGTACAGAGAGGAAATACCCTGACTGTGAAATGGATTTCGGGACACGAGGGAAACAGCAGGAATGAAAGAGCGGATATACTGGCCAAAGAGGGATTGACCGATCACTTCCATGGACCAGAACCCTATACGGCAGTTACGATGGCAACAGTCAAGAAGGCCATAAATAATACCCTCTGGGGTAGAGTTAGCAATGACATAGACAACAACAGAGGCCTTGAATTCTCTAAGTGTACCGGGACCACAAGGTACAACAAACAAAAGACGGAATGGGCGCTAAAACTAAATAGGAATCAATTAAGAAGATTAATAGGCGTGTTAACTGGACATTACGTAGTCTGGAACACATTACACAGATATAACCCAACAATTGGGGCTGAATGCTTCTGCGGGGAAATAGAAACAGTTGAGCATTTCCTACGTGAATGCCCAATATGGTTTAGAACCAGATTAGAAAGACTTGGAGGACAAACAATAGATAGGGATGACATACGACAATCCTCAATCCAGGCCTTGAATCCCTTTAATTACTTAGGTGATGGGAAATGGGCTCATATATGGCCACAACTCAGGTCGCTGTTCCCTCGGCTTTGGCTGATGACCTGTAGTCTCACTCACTCACACTCTCTCTCTCTCTCACCATACTGCGTTTTATACTGGGAGGGACTTAACCGTATGGCGCGCAGTTGTAAAGTATGTGCCAACTTTGGGCCATAACCCAGCCAAAGCCAAAGTGCATCCTTGGGACGAGCACATTGATTTTGCTTGTCCCATCAGCAGTTGTCATGTGTTAGACTGCATTGATAAAAAGTTTGAATGCTAAGCGACCTACACAATGCAACTCCCGGAAAAAATATTTTATATAGTGTATTCTGGATAGCTCCTGGACATCCTGCCACAAATGGCCTAGCAGAGAAGAACGTGCAGACGCTAAAAAAAAAAAAAAGCCTTACAAACTTTTTGTCATTTCAGCAGACAGTATTCAACGCATTTGTTCGGCGATCAAGTGGATTGGGCGTACACTGACTTTGCCATGGGTTTTGATAGGTTTTACTTATTTTAGTGATTCAATTCGGTTTTAGAACGACAACAGCAGGTGACAACAGTAGCGACTAGAAAGCATCTGCTAACAGTTTTGGATTATCTACGTGAGATGCACGGTGTACGGTGTGACTCTTTGATACCACGCAGAGGAACTAAACGTTGACCCTCGAAATAGAGGTTTTCAAGGTTTGACATGTACCCGCACGCGCAAGATAATCTATCTACGTCTTTTTTATAGTAATTAGAAAATGTCCATCGAGTGGGCTCTGGAGTATGCCCTGCCAAAGAACAGCGCAGCTTCACATATGCAGGGGCTTCCCCCGGGGAAGGGGGGACTTCAGGGCATGGCCAAATGCTGGTGCATTTGTTTTCAACTCTGTCTACCTCAAAGGAAGAATTTAACCTCTCCATGCAAGAGGGCTAAGAGTAAATGTCACGTGGCGGGCTATTTGCAATCAATTAAGAAGAAAGGCAAGGAGCTCTAGAAGCGCTGGGAGGTATAATCAAAGTACCTCACCTCTTGGGCCAACACTCCAGCTGTAGGAAAATAAGGGAAAGGAGTCTGGTAAAGGATAATTAGCCAGAGGGAGGATGAGCCAGATGGGTGAGAATAGTAGCCGCATCAAAATCCAAGTTGGCCGAAGGTAGAGACGCGGGCTGATGCCATTATTATCAAACCAGCGACCACATTCGCCGAAACTCTGCAGGATGTGCGGGCTAGGGTGTTTGCTGACAAGATCGAGGAAGCTCTTGGTGATCGTGGTACGGTCAGAACAACCATTCCTCGGACTTCTATCGAGATTAGGGATCTTGACTGTGTAGGATATCCTTGCAGCTCTGCAACAGAACCTTAAGTGAGAGGGAGTGGGTGAAAATGAGGTTTTCATGACGAAGATTCATACGAGGGAGCAACGAAGAGCCATCGTGCCAAGGCTGCTGCTCTCCTCTTGGGGAAGTGTACAGTAAGAATCGAATGGGTCAGGTGAAGGGGCCCTTCTCAGGCCGTCCTAGGGTGGATGTGCTGAGATGCTTCCGATGCTTAGGCTACAGACATCGGGCAACGGGCAGAAAACACGTAAGGTGCATGTTCTGCTCTGAGTGGGGGGTCACAGGGGATGAGGTGGCCCATCTACAAGGTGGGGCAAAGCGCACAGTGTTTAGGAGGTGCCTGGAGGAGGCTAGTTGCTGGAGCACAACAGCGCAGGATCTTCTGCTGCAGTTTCAGGGGGAAAAGGAGGTTGATCTGCTGCGTTTGAGCAAGCAGCACCTTAACCCATTCAGTACGGCGGCCATATTGAGATCCCTACATAAACAGCCGTCACTGACGGCACAACTTTTTCTACGTATATGGCGTAGTTAATTTTTGTATGGGCTTGAAAAAATAGTTTCAAAATTCTAATGTGTCTAAATTGACGAGCACCTCGGGGCGCTTGCAGTCATAGCTAATGTGTAGGTAGGCTATCATGCAAAACACAAACAGCTATGACTGCAAGCGCCTCGAGGCGCTCGTCATTTTATACACGAATTGGGCCATTGGAATTTCGAAACAATTATTTCAAGCCAAAAATAATAAACTAATCCATAACGTACTTTCAGAAGGTAAGTTTTATTGAATAAGGTGTAATTATAAAGGGAGGAAAACAATTTTTTGTCAACTTTTTCAATAAAATTACAAGTATCTATTACAAAAAAGTATTTATACAGTAAATAACATAGAAATCGTTCGTAAATTTTTACATAGGTAGTAAATAGTACTTGTAAACATTAAGCAATTAATTTCCATCAACGGTCATATTTTTGTGGAAATTTACAAAACAATTTTCGATACATAAAGCAGGTGTATCAGGACAAGGTGGACAGGATACGAAGAAGTTCCTCGTCAGTCATCACATTTCTTTGCATTGGCTCACCAACTTTGAGTTGTTTGGTGCTGAAAAAATCATTATTACAATGATTATCATTATTAAAAAATCAATACAAATGCATCATCGTAATTTTAATTTTAGTGAAAAGTAGAAAATATGCAAACCTTGAAGTTGAGGGTTGTGGCTCCTCACTCGCCCTCTTTTTTCCTCCTCGAGTACGAACCATCTGCTAAAAAAAAAAGGTATATATTAGCTTATTATTAAGTAATAAGTTTAAATTATACGTCCAAATGTAAAGATAATTTAGTTTTACTTACCCTAATATGGGAACTATGCAGTTTCTAAAGGAAACGTCAGATTCAGAAACGGCAAACTGCAGAATGTTCAGAATGTTGTTAGGAGTGACTGCCAGTAAATAACGGGCTTCCACAAGTGACTGGAACGGTCTGAAGCACGTTTGAAACTAAAGGAAACCGAGCGTCTCGGGGCGATCGCCGTCATTGGGTAAGGATGGGCGCTCTCCATATTGAATGGGTTAACCAGTCGTTCCACTGGTTCAAGGAGGAAGTTGCCACTGCGGCTATCTGAGTGGCTCGGCCAAGCCATGACCAGAGCTCAGCTACGAATGGTCCCGTGCATTTCAGTGTCTACCTGACTCTCAGAAGCCCAATTGGAATTTTAGAGGGGCTGCACAGGATGGGAAGCTGTAGGTAAATGGTGGCACGCTGCGAGGATCTCATGAGGGTGAAGAGAAACCATCGCAGTGAGGCGTGGGGAGTAAATTCATGGGGCCACTATGAGCAGATCCTCCCACTAAAAACTATTGTCCATCTCTACGATACCAAGAACACAACTGTCCAAGGGCGCGCGCGCAGAAGAGTTAACCGGAGATGTGACACGTCGAGTTACGATTATTAACCGCTGAGCTTTCGGAAGGGCTGAGGACGAGAGTAAAAATAAACCGTCGAGTTAGCGAACTGCTCCAAGACGCGCGAGAGCCGCTCGCCTCTACGGTTACCCTAGAGGCCGCCCAATTTGCGCACTCCCAGCGCACATCGGATCCAGTTTGATAGCGCAACAAAGTTGCCGTCGAAAGAACGCAATTTGGTAACGACGTCGAAATAGAGTCCAATCGAGAGAACAGCCAATGGAATTCCAAACGACGAGAATTCGCGGCGCAGACTGCAGCGCTCCGTTCGAGCGAAGCGGGCGAGTGGGTCTCGAATGACTCGGCATCCGAAGGGGTTTTTTTTGTCGAACCAATTCCTCTCAGTTCTCGCATCACTGTTATAAACTGTGCATCATGTATCTTATCTCTCCATGAATTTCGGGCTCTACTTGAAGTAAAGGTTAAGATGCCTCCCATCGTCACTATGGCCTTAATATAATGAAGCCGGAACGTAGAAAATTTAGGTTTTTGTTTTGGATTGAGGAGCGGAACCCGATTCCCGCTCGCCGATGCGATTGCCCGAATTTCGTTGAGCCGGAGTTACGCGGTAATTATTGTTTCGCGTAAGCTTTTCAAGATGGATGGGTGTCTCAAAGACGGGACGGAGCCCAAAGCGCCCGATAAGACCCCGTCTCAATTCAACGACGTCGAGAATTGTAAAGTTCGCTCGAGATACGTCGCGAACCAGGACTCCCGGAGAACGGTAAGTTGATCAATTGATCCGTACGGCGTAGTCGCTAAGTCGTCAAGGGCCGTCTAAACGACCGCGGCCCTTGAACCTTAATCCTTCAACACGCCTACCGTTTCCGTTACAGGGCTCAACGCGGAACGCTCGCTCTGTTGCTCTTTTACGGTTGCACCCGTCCACCGACGGTTCATGGTAAGGGGGTGTGGGAGGGGGGAGTGGTGGTGGTGGTGGTGCAACACAGGGGCTTCTAGTTTCGTGGCGACTCGGGAGCTTTTAAGGGTTTTGTTACGACTCAGCGCTGGACGACAACGTGACAGTTGACACACCTTGGTCTCCATATCTGCGTAGGTACGGTCTCAGTTCACCTTCGTCGCATGATGAATCTCAGCAGGGCACTGCACAGTATAAGGAGTTGGATAGCGTTAATAATGTTAGGGGAGCGTGTCATGTCTTCTTGCCAAACCTCTCAGGTCATCATTCTCATGCCAGGGTTGTAGGAGGGTGGGTAGTGTATCGCTTCTTCCCTGGTTGAGGAGGATGTATGGTGGACGCCACTAATCATTTGGTCTGCGTCTTTTAATGAAACGAAGTTAAAATGTCGATTGTTTCCACCGATTCAATCGATTTCGGTTGTAGGTTATGATCAGTAACAAGCTATATCTATAATTAACAATGAGCTACCTGGTAGAATACGTAGGCGTACTAACAACTTTGCTAGTGTGGTAGAGAGCTCACCATGGTGTCCAGTGTATGCCATACTCATATCTAGTAGCTGCGATTTCAACAATCAACATTTTAAACGCCCTCAGTGACTCACACAGATAGCGACAAGGTGCGTACAGAAATGTTCCTACTTGCGTTCATCACGTACACGTTGAGATCAGACTTACCTTTATGTGAGTGCAGTCATTCAATGGCGTAGTGTCGTGATTCAGCCCTAGAGGAATAGCAACTATCACGAGGCCAGTGTTTGCTTGGAGACATTACGATAACATGCGATCAGACTCAATCTCATCAGAATGTAACCTTGGTGTACAGAATGATTCAACCCAGTAGAATCACAAAAAACGTGAGATCAGGTACATTCTTATCAGACCTCGAACATGTCATGAGGACATTGTATCAACCTTTGGAGACACAGCAACAAGCGCTGTGCTCGTTCCTGCATTAGCGGTGACATTACAATCAGAGATGATCCAAGTTGTCTTTATCACAACGTGTAGACAGTGTCAACCTAGAAGGAATAGCAACAAACTCAAGCCCCTGTTACACAGTGCCACAATGCTTCCTGCTGTGCAGTAATGTCGGGAAGTGTATATTGCGATTGATTGATTGACCAGGGGAATTTAGGGCTACAGAGCCCTCTCTACCATTCGCCCTGGAACTCAAATACAAGCTATTCCTTCGTCGTAGACTGACGTATATATACAGGCTACCATACAACGTGACTGTTTAGTTGGTATGTTTTTCTCGACACTCTCTGCGCAAGAAATTTCAATAATCGTATTAATCGTTTAATCATTTATTACAGTCACACTAACACTGAAAACACACAAAATTCACAATCATACAATGAGAAGGGCGAGTACTTGTATATTCCTCCCCTTCTCTCACTATACACAACCTAATCTAAAAACACAAGTCACGAACATAAACGCTTTCAAACTCTACAGCAAAAATGACCGTTCAGTTCGTAGAGAGAAACTTGTACTCGCCTCACATTCATGTTCAAACAATCAATCCTAGACAATAATGATAACTGTGTAAAATGACAACAATAAACATGCAGAAGTGGGGTGCCTACTTAAAGCGGGGGTGATGAAGACTACACCCACCGTCACCATGGAGAAACTGTTCGATCTTCTTCCCCTGGACATTTATGTCAAGGCAGAGGCGATGAAGGTGGCTTACAGACTCAGTAAGCTCGGAATAGCTAAGGTGCCTCAGGCGACTAATGGACACCTGGCTATATTTAGGGACTTGGAGACCTTCGAGGAGCTCAGCATGATCACAGACGCAATTGTGCCCATGTATGAGCTCAAGAGGAAATATAATGTTCAGCTATTGTATCCATGGGGACAGCGAGAGCCGCCAGTTTCGGCCTCCCAATAGCCAGCCATACACGAGCAGATATCTGCGACAGATATCGCGTTTTTAAACGATATCTGTGGGAAAGATCTGTGCGTTAGTGGGCGTTAAAAAATGATGAAAGATGTGAAAATCGACCAGAGATATCTGCGAGAGTTCAAATCTGGCAGATGGTAGTCGGGCGTCCCCCTTAACCTGCGGACTTCTCGGAAGCGATGCCTGTGGTTCAAAGAACTGTTCGATTGGATCGGCAGTCACTTAACGTTAAGATGATCTGTTGTCCCATGTTTTCCCCTGTTTTCACATAAGTAATTCAAAACTCGTAACTGCAAACATTCGTAGGAAACTACAATTTTCGTAACTACAAAAAACGATCTCCCCACAACCTAATAAATTATTAAAGTTTACGTATATGTTAGGTGAGTCCGTCTCCTCTGGCTGGTGTGTTGCTGGTGGCAAGCGCTTTCGATGTAAAGACATCATCGTCTGGCCGTTAAGTCAGTACTCAGTACTATTACTTTAATACCTAATAAATTCGTAAATACATTATTACTTGTTGGCACCTACCCCCAGTGGCATACTTACCCAAAATGGGGGGGGAATGGTATTTTCAAATTTAGTTGTAGTTTTTTATTTACAAAAAACCAAATGAATTGAATTCTGGGAGCAGAGATATGAGCTAGCAAGATGTTCAAAATTCGCGGGTTGTTCTCCCCAAGGTGCGCCAACAACTTCATGTGCCCGAAATTTCTCCTTTCTGAAACCATGACTTCTCCCAAACTTGTCTTTTTGGCTTAGCCGTTTTATGGGCAATAAAAAAATACCACGCCGCCAAAAACCAGCTAATTTACGCTTTTTACTTTCCTTGGCTCTCACAGTAAAGGGAGAGTTATGTAATCGGCTGAAATTTTTTGAGTTTTCTTCAGATCTTTACGTTTCAGACCCTTCTGAGTCCGAAAAACACTATTTGGGAAAATGGTCTGTGTGTATGTGTCTGTGAACGATTTTTAGAGAAAACCACCGAACCAAATCAGCGAACTTCATATCTCGCCCGCAGGTCATCATGGGACGCCAAAATAAGGGGTTGAACAAAATCCACCGAAAGTTAACTATAGTTATCATAGTGATCAAAACACAAAATTTTTTTCTCAAAAACCGCTCTAACGATTTTGATTACGTTTTCAATATTGGTAGCTCTTAACATGATAATTATACCATAAAATTCCCATTTGTGGGAATAAATTGTCAAAGTTTTCGACGAAATTGATTTTAGCGCGGTTTTTAGAGAAAACAACCGTACCAAATCAGTTGAAACTTGATGTCTAGCCTACAGGTTACCATGGGACGCAAAAATAAGGGTATGGGCAAAATCCATCGAAATTTAACTATAGTTATCATGGTGCTCAAAACACCATATTTTTTTCTCAAAAACCGCTCTAACGATTTTGATTAAATTTTTTATATAGATAGCTCTTAATAAGATAATTATACCATAAAATTCCCATTTGTGGGAAAATGACGAGAGCAGCACAATAAATTACCAAAACTTTCGACGAAATCGATTTTAGAAGCGCCGGTATTTAGAGGAAACAACCGTACCAAATCAACTGAAACTTGATGTCTAGCCTACAGGCTACCACGGGACGCAAAAATAAGGGTATGGGCAACATCCACCGAAAGTTAACTATAGTTATCATAGTGATATAGTGATCAAAACACTAAATTTTTTTTCTCAAAAACGGCTCTAACGATTTTGATTACATTTTTTATTGATAGCTCTAAATAAGACTATTATACCATAAAATTCCCATTTGTGGGAAAATAACGAGAGCAGCACAATAAATTATCAAGATTTTCGACGAAAAGCGTTTTGCCGTGGTTTTTTCCTTTTAAACTCCGCTGGAATGTTAGTAGAATGTTAAAGAAAATTGGTACTGTAAGGCCAACCCAATACCTATAGGGTGAGTATTTAAAACGCTCATGAGATACATGGGGCTCACTCTAGAAAATCCTGAATTTCAACTACCGCCGTTTTGCTCACTACCAGTTCTAACAATTATTACCCAATAAATCTGCAAAAGTGATTACTATCCTCCTTCAAAAATCCGTGTTTACAGCCTCATTAATTTTCTGGGTACGATTTACTCAATAATGGTCCTGGAATGAGTACGAGCAGCACAATAAATTCTTTAACTGTAATCGCTGCCGCTTCATGCTGCCGTAAAACGTTGTTTGACCAAGTTCAAATTAACTGAGTGATAAATGAATTGATTGAATAGAATTAGCCATGTACAAAGTGAATTGTTGTAGAGCTAAGGAAAGTTGTGTGTTACGACGCACCAGATATTTTACTACTTAACAGTCACTAACCCCATGGCATCAACTTCACGGAATGTGTGACCGATCTGGAAAATATTTGGACTCGACCGATAACTTCGAGTCTCTGCCAGGCGATTTAAGCGTCGGAGACAGACATGAATCTGTCAGATTTCGTCCCACGAACGAACAGATGACATCGGGCACTGGTCAGGTGACAGATCTCGGGCATGAAAGATCGGCCGATAAGTTTTTCGTGTTAAGGGCCAACGACCGATCTCATCGGTCACTCCAGATCGTTAGCGATATCTGTCAGATGAGATCGGGCGACCAAATCTGCCGCAAATATCTGCTCGTGTATGGCTGGCTATTGGCGTCAACATCTTCACAGATGGATCAAAGACCCCAGAGGGGACAGGATCCGGGGTGTGGATAAGTGGCTCTGGACAGAGTGGGACGTATATTGCCCTAGGCTCCACTCCATCAGTTTTTCAAGCAGGGATTTATGCTATTATTGCTGGGGCAATCCAAATGCATGAGAAAGGCTATAGCAACAGAACTATCAATTTATTGACCAATAGTCAAGCGCCGTGTAAAGCGCTATTGAACTACTGCACGACGTCAAAACTGGTGCGAGAGTGCAGGATGTGGCTTAACTCCCTAGCAAGTGTGAATAGAGTTAATGTGTATTGGATTCCAGGGCATAGTGGGATCATTGGAAATGAGAGGGCGGACCATCTGGCCAGACGTGGTTCGTCCACAGTACCTATTGGGCCACCGCCCCATTGCGGGATTTCTCTGTCACTAGTTAAAAGGACTGTCAGAGAACATGCCAGAAGACTGCATCAGACAATCTGGAACGCTGCAGGAGTAAGACACTCTAAACGCTTTGTCTCAGAGCAATCAAGTGAGACAAGAGACACCCTTCTGAGGATGGAGAGGAAGGACTTAAGGCAGGTTGTTGGGATCATAACTGGGCACTGCAGAATGAACAAACACATGTATGTTATGGGTATAGTCGACCCCTCGATGCAGGTGGTGTGGCACGGATGAGGAGACTCCCTACCATGTCCTGGCCCAGTGCCGGAGACTTGAGAGGGAGCGATTTTTGGTCTTTGGCACGACTTCTCCCAGGATGGATACCAACGAGGACTCCTTCAGGAACTACCTGGTTTTCCACAGAAAGCTAGGCATAGACCTGTAAGACACTAGGACTGGCACAATAGGTCATCTGGCCGCGGTGCACATCCCATTACTGGGACTACAGTCAGAAGATTATATATAATACACATATAATAATCCTCTTGGGTCATCAAAGGTATCTCGCGTAATTTATATTTGAAAGCTCCGACTTTACACGACAGATCAAACCGATTAACGTTTTCGTTGAATACTTTCGCACCCTGCACATGAAAGGATTGCGCAAGCAAGGATTGCCCTGTGGGACGGAATTCTCAAGACCTTGTTCCTCCCAAACGTGCCTCTGTGAAGGAGGAAACCGAACCTCTCAAACAAATAAGAGGGTTTTTCAAATTTAAGCGTCTTGAAAACTAACGTTCCCATTTGCCCCATTCGCCTCTCTCTTATCTTCAGCCACCCGAGGTGACGGTAGTGTGGTGTCAGGCGTTGGTCCAGTCGAAGGCGTAGGGTGAAACGAAGCGCAGCGTTTTCAGCTTTATGTGGTCTGGCCAGGTCTTCGCTTTTGAGATCGGTGAAGGCTGCTGTTGCACAGTCATTAGACTCAGCACAAGCTGCAGGCACAGGGAAATCAGCTGCTAAATTCCTCAACTGGCCAATACCACAAAAAACCGAATTGCACATCGCGGTAAACCTGTTTGTCCCAGCACATATTAGACTGGACCAGCACGCCCAGATTCTTCGCGCGGTCAACGTACTTCAGCTGGGAGGAGCCACGCAAAGGCTGTCTATCTTGGCCAACAATTTGGGGTACCCTAGCAGCATGGCCTTTGTCTTGCTTTGGTTAATTTCCATACCAGTTTTCCCGCTCCACTTCAACACGTTACTCAGATCCTCACTGAGCCTTCCGATAGTCTCATTGACCCATTCAGGACGGCACTCGAAATCCGGTCTGATGCCCCAGCCTAGCACCAGTGGCATCAGAAAAATTTTGTGTTGGTGGCTTTATATCGCCTAAACATTAGTTCAACTGCTATCAGGATATAAAATGTTCACTTTTTCAGTCTTTTTCAGAAATGACTTCATATGAATTCATCAGGCTGTGGCGATGGGCATGGTTATGCAAACCCGCAATGTTTGCCTACTGAACCGACCGGCCTGATGACTTATGAAGTCATACATAAAAATCGTTCAAGTTCCTGTTTATTTGATAAATAAAATGATGAATGACGGTCCAGGGGTTCTAAAAATATGTTTGGAATAAATTCGATTGAATAAGAAAAGCTGCTGGACGAAAAACAGGCTCTTGCTTTGACCAGATTCATATGAGGGGGGTATTTTGAAATAAAGTTCGTGATAATTGTGAAACATTTCTATTTATACTTACAACTGATACCAACTATTTTTTTAAATTCACATATTTTTACATAAGTATTTATTATTTTACATGTATTTTACTTAACATATTTACTATTTTTGCATCAAACTAGGGAAAAGGAATATAAAATATAAAAGAAAAATCAAATATCGAAATTCAGTGAGTCCTGTGAGGTGCTTGGCCCAGGTTCACCAAAATCTAATTCTGAAAAGGAAAACCCAACATATGAAGAAATAACCAAGCATTTTTTATTACTTTTCATTTTAATATTATTAATAAATGTGAATAACGATTTCTGAACAAGGAGCAATAAATACAATAGTTGAAACAAATCGAATGCTTTCAGACGAAAGAAAAGCGAGAAAAAGTGCGAAAGTTGGACACTTACCTCAAACAACGTATCCGCTCTGTTGACACAATGCCACTGCCAAGCTGCAAACGAACAATATCCTACGGTACCTTCAAGGTCACTGAAAGGGAAAAGCACCGGCCTGACGATTTACAGCCCTCCTCCAACCCTCACGGTCGGTTTGAATCGAGTTGGGTTTGTGAGGCTGCCTTGAATTTATATGAAGTCACCCGGCCGCCGGCAAAGTTCTCATGACTTCATATGAATTCACCCGTCCTGAATGGGTTAAGGGTACAAGGCTCACAAGATCTGTAGATTTGCAAGTCATCGACGTAAGACATATGTGAGGTCCCCACCAAGAGTACTTTCCTGAAGCGTGTTGACATATAGTTTGAACAATAGTGCCAACATCTCCATGAGGACAATTTACCGGAGTCACTCTTGATTACAATTTGCCTGTCCGCTAAATAAGACCTGAACCGTGGCTCCCTCCAGGCCTATCGTCTTGAGCACCGAAAGCATCACATCCTTTCTTATTCATTCAAAAGCAGCCAAAAAATCAACGAGGACGACAACTGTGACTTATTTTCTATCCTGCCTAGAAGTCGCCAAAAACCCCAATGAGCGCAGTTTCTGTGCTGTAGGAAGCTCTGTTGGCAGACTGCCACTCGTTGAGTACTCCATGCGTGTCTATGTAAGACTGTAGTGCGTTGTGGACAATTTTGTCAAGAACTTTGCCCATTGTGCTCAGTAGGGAGATTGCCCTGAACTCACTGATGGAGTTGGCGTTTTTCACCTTCGGTATCGGCTTGACAAAAGCTCTTTTCCGAATTCTTGGATGACCAGTTAAAAATATGCGTTAATGTTGGGATAATTCCATCAGCAATCGTGTGCAACACCGCCACCGGTATACCATCGGCCCCCACAGATCTGGCTTTCACAGCGACTAGAGCTTCTTTAACGCATTTTTCCGAAAGCGGTGGAATGGTGAAAGGACTATAGGGTGGCCTCTGTTCGGCCAGTCGCGCAATTAAACTAGGCAGGGACGGTGTTTCCGTGAACCGGCAAAAAAATAGACTGAGGGCCTCAACGGAGACTCTTAATTCTCCTTCAGATTTCTTTCCGCATTGGCCCAATCCTCTGATTCTGAATCAGCTTTAACTGCACAGCACGTGAGATCAAACTCATTATGGCTCATACAGAAACAGGGCTGCTTGGAGACTGACACAAATGAGATCAGACTTCTCCTTATCAGAGTACGTACATTACATGATGTTGAATCTCCTTCAACGAACAACAACAAACTCCAGGCCCACTCACAAATGCAGTTGTGTTGGAGACTTCGTGAAAATATGGACACATTGGACAGAATTGAGCACACATGTCGCAGAATCGAGCCCTTGTGTGCTGCAACACATTGACATTGAGCCAGCCTCGAAGGAATACAGGGAACATCAGGTGTTATGTCGCATTCACAAAACAGAGCTGGTTGTAGACATCAAAAACACATGTGACCAGACTTACACTTTTAACGATGCAAGGATCAGATGGCGTATTTTGTGATTCGTCGCCGAAGAAATAGCAGCTGCAGCCAGGCTGGTTGTAGGACTTAACAAAGATATGGTGGCATCGCAATATTGACTCAGGCACCCAATCGTTGCCACTAGGCTCATGCAGAAATGCTGTTACTTGGAGACATCACAAACATCTAGATCAGACTCTTCTTTATCTGATAGTGTAGACTAAGGGCCAACAACCGGCGACCCCCAAGCCTAAAGTCTGCAAGAAAAACGTACCGAAGCATAAAGGCCGTATAAATCCGTATAGTCCTTTTACTTGGTATGCTGCTGGGCCTTGAGATTATTCTTGAAAGCGCAGGGTAATTAAAAAAAAGTGAAATATTCATGTAAAACCGTGGAAGAAGATGGAGATAATTATGAGTGGCAAAATATTACAATGAAAAAGTTACACTGTCACAACTACAGACTAAGTTTGTAAATCTGCTCACCGACTTTAAAAAGATCTCCCTTAACTAGGAACTTTTCTTAAACCCTTTTGCAATTGTTTTTAACCCTCAACGCAAAGCAACGGTGTATACAGTGAGATATTGTACAGGAACGAACACGGATGATAACTTCCAGGTGACTTCGAAGGCTTCATTACAGTTCTGTCGTTCGTTGAAGTGAGAAAACTGTGATTGGAAGACTGCGAGCGTCAAGCTGCGTCGCAAAGTAGGCGAGAAAAATTCAATTTTCAAATAATTTGTGGTTACCTTATGACAGTTATTATGTTATCAGCTGTTTTCATCAAAAGAGCGACCGAGAGAAAATAAAATTCTTAATCGTGTTTTTGGAGATCGGAGAGAGGTGTTTTTTAGTTTATTATTTTGCGAGGATTAGGAGCGACGCTTTTCCCCACAAGCTGTACGTCAGGAGAAAGCGCCTAATCTTCTTACCAAAGGACTATTAGTTTTGGAGGAAATGAAGGCTGAAGACCGAATGTGTGGGTGTAGAGGATGGTTTTGATGCATCAAACATTGACGAGGCTGAAGAGTCCCACCACACTGACCATGAACGAGATCATGCTCATCAAGAGAACGAAGACTCAGGTTCAGACATCGAAGACATTGAAGACTTTTTTCCTACAAAATAAAACACGTGAAACGCGAAAAAACAAAAGAAGTCAAACAGGAGTACAAGTGGAGTTTTCTAGAACACCGAAAAAAAATTTACTGTAATGGACGAAGATAATGTATTTTCCATATATGTTCTACCTTGCTAGTCAACGCTCACTCATTTTTACTTTCCTTGCTCTACGAAGTAGAAAGGAAAGTTATGTAATCGGCTGAAAAAAAAAAATTGAGTTCTCTTCAGATCTTTACGTTTCAGACCCCCCTGAGTCCGAAAAACACTATTTGGGAAAATGGTCTGTGTGTCTGTGAACGATTTTTAGAGAAATCCACCGTACCAAATCAGCTCAAACTTCATATCTCGCCTGCAGGTCACCATGGGACGCCAAAATAAGGGTTTGAACATCCATCGAAATTTAACTATAGTTATCATAGTGATCAAAACCCCAAATATTTTTTTTCTCAAAAACGGCTCTAACGATTTTGATTAAATTGTTTATATCGATAGCTCTCAATAAGGCAATTATACCACAAAATTCCCATTTGTGAGAAAATGACGAGTGCAGCACAATAAATTACCAAAACGTTCGACGAAATCGATTTTAGCGCAGTTTTTAGAGAAAACCACCGTACCAAATCAGCTGAAACTTGATGTCTAGCCTACAGGTTACCATGGGACGCAATAATGAGGATATGGGCAAAATCCACCGAAGGTTAACTATAGTCATCATAGTGATCAAAACACCAAATTTTTTTTCTCAAAAACGGCTCTAACGATTTTAATTACATTTGTTATATAGATAGCTCTCAATAAGTCAATGATACTGTAAAATTCTCATTCGTCGGAAAATGACGAGAGCAGCACAATAAATTATCAAAATTTTCGACCAAAAGCGTTTTTCGCGCAGTTTTTTCCTTATAAACTCCGCTGGGATGTTAGTAGAAAGTTAAAGAAAATTGGTATTGTAGTCCAATCCAATACCTAAAGGGTGAGTGTTTAAAAACGCTCATGAGATACATGGGGCTCACTCCAGAAATTCCTGAATTTCAACTACTGCTGTTTCGCTTACTACCAGTTCTAACAGTTATTTTCCAATAACTCTGCAAAAGTGATTACTATCCTCTTTTTAAAAACTCGTGTTTACAGCCTCATTATTTATCTGTGTTCCAATTGCTCAATAATGGTCCTGAAATGAGTACGAGCAGCACAATAAATTCCGGAACTGTAAGCGCTACCGCTTTCTGCTGCCGTAAAGAGTTGTTTGACCAAATTAACTGAGTGATAAATGAATTGATTGAATAGAATTAGCCATTTACAAAGTGAATTTATGTAGAGCTAAGGAAAGTTATCCATGAAATGAACTTTCTTAAATGAATTATGAAGGATGGAGAGAGGAATAACACATATGGAATGGGTAAACCCGTTTTATTGAAATGTATGTTTCCAATAAGTTGAATTCAATGTTATTTGCAGAAATAGACAATATTTTAATACCTCCATATCATCACTACATTTCACGATCTCCAAATTCTCTATTAAGAGTTTATTCATAACAGGTGGAATCTCTTTTTGAACTAATGTAGAACTGATTTTTCAGCAACCTAAACAATTAAGAGTACTGAGCACACTGTGCTTTTGCGTCTGCATATTCTTGATGCTGCATTCAAACTGTTGAAGCAGTATTGGTAAAACTCAATGATTACTGTAGAGGGGCTTCATGATCTCGATAGTTTTTCTTCTTGATGTCCACATCCTCTTGCATCTGTTAGTTTCAGTACCATACTCAGTTACTGTTCACAACTAAAATATCTGGTGCGTAGCAACACACTACTTTCCGCCACCCCTTTAAGCTCGAACACCAGCTACATAGGCGGGCGCTATATCTTCGTTCAACTCATTTTTACAGGAACATTTATGGAGAACATAATGCAGGGACTAGTTAGCTGAGAGTACTCCGAAAGTTTGATCGAAATCGTTAGAGCCGTTTTTCAGAAAATTGGAATACCGATAAATTAATATTCGACAAATCTCCTTTTCTGAGTTAACTTGGCTTATATCTCTGTTCAACATATATATACAGAAATAATTATAGAGAACGAAATGTTGGTATGGGTGACTAGAAGATACTTCATTAGGATATATCACATCTGGTGAAAAAGTTACCCTGGAATTTACGGAAATGTTAGAAAAAACGTTATTTTCGACACATTTTGCTTTTTATCTCTGTTCAATGGACCGTCACAGGAACATTTATTGAGAAGAATATGTAGGTATCAACTATTTGAAAACATCCTGTGAGTTTGGTGAAAATCGCTGAAGCCGTTTGCCAAAAAGCGTAAAAAACATATTTTTGCTTCAAGGGCCCATATCTCCGTTCACCGTATTTTCATGGAGATATGTATAGAGAAGAAAAGTTAGGTATTGATTAGGAGAAGATAATTTGAAAGTTTGATCAAAATCGTTAGAGCCTGTTTTCGAGAAAAATGCGAAAAACCCTAGTTTTTGGTACATTTTCGTCCCCCACCCCCTTCCCATCGGCCGAAATCGTCCATAACCT
Organism: Pachypeltis micranthus; assembly: GCA_020466155.1. NCBI lineage: Eukaryota > Metazoa > Arthropoda > Insecta > Hemiptera > Miridae > Pachypeltis > Pachypeltis micranthus. The sequence continues at coordinate 75,900,484 of CM035768.1, read as the reverse complement.
TATTTTGGTGTCTACAAAAATAACGAACAAAACAAAAAAGAACCAGCTCAATCGGATCAGCCGTTCTCCCGCAAATCGAACTACAGACACACACACACACAGACATACACACAGACATACACACAGACATACACACAGACATACACACGGACCTCTCTCCGAAATTAGGTTTTTTAGACTCAGAAGGGTCTGAAACGTAAAGATCTGAAGAAAACCCAACTTTTTTTTTTGGGCCGATTACTATACTTTCCTTCCCTTCGGGTAGCGGAAAGTAAAATGCCCTTTACATCGTAAGGTTTTCTATACAGTCATAGTTTGGATACAAGGAATCTGTTTGCCTCATCCTCGTGTTTTTGTTTAAGCAATTAGCAAAAAGAAAGAAGCTACTTGATTTCTTTTACATTCGAATTACTAGACAACTACAACTAGGATTCAATAAACACTGATAAGGAAGTTATGTCAGCTTCCGTGTTCCTCAAACCAGGCAGTACATTCGTCTGCGCGATCCAAACGAGATCTCGTATTTGCATCCAAATTTCATCCTATTTTTGCGTGTGTACTGAGAAGTGTTCCGAGATGTTTGGGGATCCGCTGACTCAGGCAAAAATTACTGCGATTGCAAGGAGCTTTGATCCAATAAACCGACATTCGTCAGGATTATCTACTATTGTCTTAAACGCTAGACCAAGATCGTAAGGGTGCCTTTTAATTGGGGTCAGTCGGTGTGCTCACACACGTGCTCAAAGTCAGGTCAGCAGTATCCAGACTACAACCCAAATTTACAGCCAACCAACCGCATCTCTTGATTCCATTTCTGACCATCTAACCAACATCTACCACTGATTCTGTCATTTACAACTTCGCATTATTTTCCAGTTCACCCCTCAATTTCCGGTCAGACCAAACCAACTTTATATTCCACCAACACAATCTATACATCATCGATTTTATTTACAATCCAGGCAAATTCTTTTTTAAATTCCATTTCAGTTTCAAGCACACACTGTGGCGTGGTCTGTTCTATTTGAATGTTTTGAATGTGTGAGCTGCTATAATTAATCAGGGAGGTCCCTTCGATGTGTCATTAGTGGTCCCCTTGTGTGTGATTTAGTTGGCGTAGATCATACTAAATACTAGGTGTAGGTTATGTTCAATTTTTGTGCCACGCTGATTTGCTTAAGAAGTCAATTTGAGGAGATTAGTGGACCAGTCTTAAAAAGCTGCACTTCTGTGGATCACCAAGGCTTACAAAATGGCATCCATCGACACTCTCCAAGCGATCAGTGGCCGCTCGTTGAATGGTGGACAAGTGAAGAGTGAAAAGAAAGCTTCCCCTGCTCTAGGCCGAACCCCACACACACCCCTCTACTGAACGACAAATGGGAAACGAGATGGGAGTGCTCGTCAATGGGACAAGATATGTATGAGTGTTTGAATGTCTTAGGGGATAGTGGATTGAACCTGACCACTGGATGAGCCAGTTCTTTATGCAACGTGCACGTCTGCACTTCTTTTCTCCCAAAAACTCCATCCTGCACGTCTTGCGCCTCCAGTGTGGTTGAAACAAGAAACGGTGTGCTGCTCCACTCTAGTTCCCACAACATTAACGAGCCCTTCACAGGTCCAAGTTTGGTGGATGCTGTGAGCGAGCGGCCAGCCTCTTGCATAACAACGAAACTGCCACTTCCATGACAGTCGACTGATATAACTCTCTGTGAGGGTTCAGAAACAGTCATTTTGATAAGGCTACAAACCTGTGGGAATGTACTGATACTATAGGCTAGGGGTGTCGTATATGTTGCCCCTTTACAAGCACAACAAGTAATCCCTTCCACAATAGGCTTTCATACACAGAGCTATGAAAACATGGAAGTGATTGAATACTTCTGGAATTTTTTATGGCAATAGTAATACTCTGCATCATCGGGCATTACGTTAATGTTTAAATGTGCAAATTGATTGAATGTAATACAATAAGGCCTTATTGAGTTTAAGTGTTTACTGGGACCTGGGTAAAGTCTTTGTTTAGACAATTTTGAGATATCTGTGATGTACTTTTCCAATTGGTTGTTCTATTCTGGGTTTTGTTTTTCACAGAACTCACTCAATGAGGCTGAAAGGAAAACTGTATTAGATCTGGATGAACCTGGTTTGCGAGCTCTTCTTGATGAAGCTTTCAGCTACAAAAATCCAAAAGATGCTCAGGGGAAAAGCGATTTGTTCAAAGTAAGTGTATGAAGTATCATTTCAGGAACTTTGCTTAAAATTGTTCAGTATAGTCATTGCTGTTTATTATTGAGCAGTGTAGTAGTAGGGAGAATTGGTGTCTTAAGATAAATCCAGTGTGTATCTTAGAATGATGATGCTAAGGGTGGAAGTATGTGATGTACTTTCAGACCCACGCGTATCTCATCCATAACTGTGTATATTATATAAGTAATGTCAATAATTATTGTAGCTGTAAGAAGCGAGCTACTGCACGAAAATTGTGTGTAGTGATCAGTCACTGAGCGATATCACACCAAGCGAGGAGGGGGAGTAAGCACAATATCTACTGAGTAGTAATTGGAAAAATGAGTTTTATTTAGAATTAGCTCGGTTTCGACTGATGACACTAAGGTTTAGAGTGTATCGGGTGAGCAGTTCACTAAATGAAAGAGTTTGGTTCGGTTTGTGCTGGTGCATTTTAGGCGTCAGTAGTTGACTAATTTTATCGTAGGCTAACTGGGAATTGACATTGTTTGAATGATCAATTCATAAGCCTGAGGAGCTCATATGAGGCCTTATTTTTATTCTGCCTCCAAGATAAAAATCATTGGTTTGTATACATTACCTTGCCTATAATACCTGTGGGAGAGTTAGCCCTGACGGTTAGGAACATACTGTCTCATGCTTCGTTTTGTTTCTTATTTGGTACAATCACAGGGATTGTTCTTTGCAATTTAGCTAAGACTCATGTTTTGATGGTTTTCTGATGTTTCATTTAGTTCGTTTAAGTTCTAGGAGACTTAGGTAAACTTCATGAACAATGTATCGGATTAGTTCTTTGACTGGTAAAAATCGAAGAGTATATTTGGGGCTGTGGAAAGTTGTGTGATGCATCGTGCTACCTACTTTCTTTGAAAACCAATGGTTGTCCCTGGAGGGCTGCAAGTCCATAAACTTCTATTTAGTTATAATTTATGATTTTTTTTTGTTATTGTTTGAGCTGCTAAGTCCCATTATACGAGACTCTTGACTGAATCCTCGTGTTACGTATTTATTATATTCTGTGTTTCTGAAGTTATGCTCTTATCCTTCAGGAGCTTCTTCAATCCGTCGAAGAAGAAAATCAGAGTTCAATCCGGGTGTCAGAAAGCACCAGGAAGCCTAAACGTTCAAACAAAAAAGAGACATCGAGTCTTCGCAGTCAAGGTTCATTGCAAGATTTGAACAATGTTGCTTCAACCTCTACAGTTCGAGCTGAAGGGGATTGCAGGCACCTTGGGGAACCTGGGTGTTCTGTAACTTGGAAATCTACGAGTAGTAAACCAAGTCCTTCGCATTTGATCAATATTCAAGATTTAGCAGCACAACAATCTAAGGAGGTATGACTTCAGTTTTGCCTACTCTTCGAAGAAATATGAAAAATTAAGCGCGTAATAGGCGAAGTGCAGGTATTAATGTGTCTGGTTCAACATCTAAGAATATTATTCTGAGTTGTATATTTGAAGTTCAACATTTGCAGGGTGGGGACTTTACTAACACAATAATGGATCCCTCTAGCAAATTTCCCAATTGATGAAATGATCCACCAGCTCATTGTGAGTGCCAGGGAGTATGACCATACCTTATAGGGGGGGTTGCCTGCGGATTGCCCATCCATGTGCAAATGTGTCCAGGAGTCTAACAAATGTCCATAAGTGATAGATACTTTGAGTGCAGCATAATATTACTACTGTCTACTACAACCATAATTTTGAAGACAATTCTTAGTGACCACGACTATCTTCCAAGCCAAAAGTTCAGTAGGATGCTTCTTGTTTGAATGATAGTGTAGATCCATCCATCATTTCTCTTCATATAGTGGCCAAGAAAAAGGATGATTCACCTTGTCGCGTTTGTTAATTTACGCTTGTCACTACAGCTATTGCTTCTTTGAATATTTTTCACTATCAATCTTATACTAAAACTGTCTTTTTGAGAAGTCAGAGTGAAGTTGGATACTCAGGCTTCAACTCAATCTGAAAGATTATTCATAAATTATATAATACACAACAAGACAATCCCCCAACTTGTATCTACTGCTTGCTCTCTGTTGTCTGACATTTAAAAATGTGTGTCTTATATCTTCAGTTTGGCACACTCCATCTTCTGACCCTCTTTTGAGAAATGATGGAAAGGGTTATTGGCATTCGTAATCTCCCTAATATAGAGGGAATATTGAGTGCGGTTTGTAGTGTAATAAAATGAATCCAGGTAAAGGCAATAACAAGGCCACTTCCTCGAAGTGGGTTATATTCCACAAGGTCCGTCTCCAGTATGTGCAATTAGCCATTCTTGTGTCCCACCGTCAGAATTAGAATCGGAGTAGGAAGGAGAATATCGCAACTGGATCCGGGGTGCCTCACCTTCTCGATTGGAGTCACGATCGTTCCCCCCAATCCTTTCTTGGCCAACTGCGTCTTCACTCTTTGTCCTACAATGACAAGAACGACTCCGATGAGCTAAACTTCATTCTGTTCCTTTGTCACTGCATGATGCAATCGTGCCCATAACAATAGCTTCAACATTTTGTTTTGAGTCATGAGTTTGTATGAGTGCACGATAACGACTGAGTGTAATTGGAATACGAAGTTTTATTCTCAATTACAGTAAGGAGAATCTACCGCCATAAACAGTGGGTGGAAGCAAATTTGAGAATGGGCAATAGACGACACCTTGATGAGATAGCAGCTCTGTTCAGACAGCAGTCACCAAAGTTTTGAGAGAATTAGCAAGTTTGAGATGCCGAGCCAACAGAAAGACAAGCCTTTGCTAAATGGAGGAGTTCAGTTCATCCTGGTGCAATTTCATAATGTGGTTTGCAGTTCTTTGAGTCACGGTACATTTGCAATAAATATTATCCCGCTACAAAAGCTACACCGCATTGTGTATCTTGTCGACTAAGTTTGGACCTGTCCCTTGAGGCAGAGGCATTGAAAATTGCGTACAGACTCATTAGGCTGGGAATAGCTAAGGTGCCACAGGCCATTGATGGGCACCTGGCTGTATTCGGGAGTTGGAAACTTTCACAGAGCTCAGCATGGTCACTTACATGATGGTGCCTGTGTATAAGTTCGTCAGGAAATATAATGTGCATCCAGAAGGAGGCCTATGGAACAGCGAGAGTGGTCAGTTTCGGCCTCCTAATGGTATCAACATCTACACAAATGGAACGAAAACTATGGAGGGTATGGGCTCAGGGAGGGGTGGGACGTATTGCCCTGGGTCCCACTCAACGGTTTTTCAACCAGTGATCTATGCTATCATTGCTGAGATCATCATAATGCATGAGAAAGGCTATAACAATAAAACTATCAATATAATGACTGATAGTCAAGTATTATGTAAGGCACTGATGAACTATTGCACAATGTCAAAACTGGGGAGAGAGTGCATGATGCTGCTCATCTCCTTAGCAAACATGAATAGAGTTAGTGTGTATTGGATTCTCCGGCATAAAGGGATCTATTGAAATGAGAGGGTGGATGATCTGGCCAGACGTGGTTCGTCCTCTGTACCTATAGGGCCACCTTCCCGCTGCGGGATTTCTCTGTCACTAATAAAAAGGGCTGTGAGAGAATATGCCATGAGAATGCATCAGACAGTTTGGAATGTTGCGGGAGTGAGGCACTTTGTCTCAGGGCAAATACATGAGATAGAACAGAGCCTTTTGAGGATGAAGAGGAAAGACCTAAAGCAGATTTGCGGGAGCTCCGGGCACAGCAGAGTGGACAAACACATGCATGGACTACACCCTTCTGTGTACGTGGTGAGGCATAGATAAGGAGACTCCCTACCACGTCCTTGCTCAGTGCTAGAGACTTGAAAGGGAGCAATTTCTGGTCTTTGGTTCTATTTCTCCCAGGGTGAACGAAAAAGAAGATTCTTGCAGGAAATACACCTGGCTTGGACCTGTGAGACATTAGGACTGACACAATATGTCATTTAGCCGCAGTGCTCAACCCAGCTTTGGGACAGTCAGAGAGCTATATATTGAACGTGTCCCTAAACGCCCAACATTTATCTTGTCTTGCCTTTGAAGTAAGACCTCAGCTCCGTCAAGCGTGTGAATACGAAAAATTTAAATCAGGGACTTTCAGTAGTATTCGCTTTTATAGAATTACTGTCATCACATTACTCTGTCCAGCCTAACACTATTTTTTCACCTAGACAAAATGCGTTAGACCTTCTGTGGTTGAAAATGGAGGCTACGAAGATTCTTATCAAAGTCAAACCAACACAACTGATGGCCGCAGGAATTGCCCAAATGAAAGTGCCCCCAGCACATCATTTGGATTATCAGAGATAAGAGTAAGTTCACATTTGTGACACTACATTTATGTAATAATAAACTCTTAGTTGCACTGTTCCAGGAGTGTAAGCCACTTAATAATATTTAATGGTGTGAATAGATGTTCAAGAACGTAAATTGCACATTTTTCAAGTTGCATACTTTCCCTCCTTTGATTTTAGTACAACATTAGGTGATGAAGCTCTTTCCTTTTGAATTCAGACTCTTTCCCTGTGTAACTTGCAATAAATAGAGGTAGTTGCAAGATTTTCTCTCATTTCTATCTACTTGTGAACTTTGAGGCGTGATTAAACACGTTCGCTGCTCAATTTTCTAGTCAGGCGAAGGAGCCCAGCTGACTCCTCTCAGTCAGTAAGGTGGACCGCATGGGCCAGGCGTGTGATGAGCTGTGTGAATTGAATTTTAATTCATCAGCAGGCTGGTTGATTCTTCTCATATCTTTGATGACGAGGTGATTGTGAGACGTGTTACAAAAAAAAACAAAAAAACACCTCATCGATCGTTAGATAGTGACAAAATATGTAGAGAAATGGGGAAAAGAATGTGCTTAAGGTGGTTGAGATGATATTTAAGCCTTCTACCTTGCTCATAAAAAATTATCGAGCTGATCGACCAGTCTGGTAAATAAGTGAGCTCCTTTTACTCACGCAGAGTCCCTCACACTCCTGGTGGGTGATGAATGTGGCACGATGGACACTCAGATACACAGGGTTGATGCGCTGACTGTGTTTTGAAGGGTGAACATGTTAAGGCTCTCACTTATACGAGGCCTGTTCAAAAGTATCGAACTTTTGTTAATTAAAAGGGCATTTATTGAACTAGACCTACAAACTTCTAATCTTCTTCAAAGTAATCTCCTAGGCGATGCACACACTTCTCCCAGTGCTTCTGCCACTGTGCAAAACATTTCCGGAAGTCATGTTTTGAAATGTTGTTAAGCTCGATAGTCGCATTCTGTGAGAGTTCCTTTCACAGGCATTTTCAGCTTAACCCATTCAATGCGGATGAGGTAATATTACCTCATGACACTTCACTCCGCCTACGTTTGAGGTAATATTACCCCAAGGCCCTCTCGCATCACTCTGTATGTTTTCGTATTCGAAGAGGGGATCTTCTACTTTTGGGGCTGCAGTGGGATGGCATAGCCTTCATTATGATTTTCTTAGTGCACCAGTATGCGCCGTTTTTCCGTACCTCTTATACCTGAGCCGCAATACACCAGAGAAGTACACTCTCGAAAATCCTTTTTTTTGTCTTCAGTAGGGGAGTGTAGAGCGCTAGGAAGGTCCCGCATTGAATGGGTTAAGGAATATTCCAAAGTCACAGGAAGCTGTGTGGGAGGAGTATGGGGCTTGGCAAACCAGAGGAGTGTTTATTATTAGCGATAAAACTCTGAGTTAGAAGTGCAGAGTGAGCAAGTGCATTGTCATGATTAGATCCCCACAGATTCTGTCATTTGGGCTGCACAGCATCACATAGGTGAAAAACATGAAGATAGTATTATTTTGTGATGGTTTGGCCGTGCGATGCGCATTCATGATGCACCACTCCATTGGAGTCAAAGAAGACTGTCAACAAAACTTTGACTTAGCTGTGAACTTGCCTGGAAATGTTGAGCGTTTCCTCTACAATGGTTGAATCTTGGTTTCTGGGTAGTATCCATGAATCCAGGTTCATCACCAGTCATCATTGTGTTCAGGAAGTCAGGGTTACTGTTGTTTGCGCTGTCCAACATGTCTTGTGCGATTTCAAGGCGACTTTTTTTTTTGCTCCGTTGTCAGCAACTTTGGAGCAAATTTTCCAGTAACTCTTCTCATTTTCAAATCCTCAGTTAAAATCGAATGTAATGGCCCAATGCTTACTCTAATTTCCTCTATTAGTTCTCGGACTATAAGACGACGGTCCTCAGTGATTGAAGTTCGCACTTGTTCAATAATATTCTCATTCCGGTCGTTGAACGCCTGCCTAAACGTGATTCACTTTCCACTGGCATTTGACCATTTTTGAATCGATTGTACCACTCTTTTATTCGAATATAGCCAATGACAGACTTCCCAAAAGTCTGTTGAATCTTGCTAATTGTGTCCACTTACAAATCGCTTAGCTTTTGGCAAAATATAATGCACGCTGCTCAAGTTTTTGTGTCATTTTGTAACTTGATAAAAACTGCCGAGCACAACGGAGGGGTTTACATTAAGAGACTTATTGAAATACTGAAACTTTGTCATGATACATAACTGTGCATGCGCATGCATGACAATTCCCTCTGAGCTAGGCCATCAGCGCTTCATTCGTTTTAGGGGGAGGACAGATGGTCCGATACTTTTCGAACGGACCTTGTACACTCAGACCAATTGGACTATCACTGGTGCCTTCGTAATCAGCCTTATATTGTTCATACTTCAGCTTACTAGGGTAGTTCATGGAGTGATGACCTCTCAGTTTCAACCAATTTATTCGCTTTGGGATTCTTATTGTGAGTTACACCAAGCTTTTCGTTCTCAGAGAACACTATCGTCTGGTTGCCTTGAGGAGGACAATTATGGGGACGTCGGTGATTCTTACAAAACTGTGAATAGATTAAGATTGGGGGCTCCTTCCAGTTACAAAGGTAAGAAAATTCTTTCAAGTTATTTGCATCGTTATGCGTCTTGGTATCTATGGTTTTTTCATCATGTATCTAATGTGACACAACATGATACAATTGCTATAATTCAAACATCATTGAAAAAGAAACCTCACTTTTTTGTTTTGAAAAAGTTGGCTGGGCACTTTTTTGTCCTTATGTCAAGAGTGACCTGTAGTACCCGACTCATGTCCACCCATACACAAGACTTAATTCATCCCATTTTGGGACGTTTCTCAAGATAAAAAATGCGTATATTTTTTTTATATGAAGATGTTGGACATGACTAGACCACCCTTTTATGAGAAGAGAACTTGTAAAACGATTGAGCAATGGCTTCAGTTGAGCGTAACATCATCATGACGAACAAAATAAGAGTATACTAATTTTATTTCTGCTACGAACGCGAGTTAACGTCTACCGTCGTCACAATGTATTATGACATTATAAAACAAATAATCATGTAAGTTTATTGTATTGTAGTAAAGTCGTTTTATTGAAATGTACGCCTGGATTCATGTGGTTCCTTGTAATAAGTATCTCAACGTTGTTGGGGACTTCGACTTCAGTTTTAGTTGGATGCTATTAACATAATCGTAAGGAACCCATCAAATTATATTTCTGACTTGATGTTTGGTCAGTAACGTTGATGTACGTGGCGATTGATAGTTCCTCCATAGTTGAAGAGATACTTTCGGCTAATGATTGGTCATCGAACACTCATCATGCCAATAATTGATGATATGTGGAATAACTGATAATATTGTGGATGATAATTGATAGTACTGAAGGTGATAATTCATCTGTACTGTAGATGTCTTGTGGCTACACAGATTTGTACCTTAGACGTGAGAGTGGACTGTACCAACCTTTGTTAAATGTTGGTGAAAGTTTATGTACGTAATTGGTAACCAGGGTAATTTGTAAACATACTGCCAAATCAGGCTTGCAAAAGACTGCAGCCTTTGCCAAAACTACTGTTTTTTTTTCATTTTTAACTTTATTATATACATTCTGAATGCATAAAAGAGAAAGGAGGAGGAAGGGTATGTTTCCAAACAGTAACAGTATTTTTCCTATGTTATAGACGAATATGGGGCACATTCTAGTAGAGAGACATATGGCGAGAAAGTAAGTGATTTTTCAATTCTAGCTTTTTATTCCTTGTGAAAGTATATCAATAAACTGTTGGTGACGACATAGTTGTTTCTGGATCTGGGTCATTTGGAAAGAATTGTTTGTGATGCACCACAGGTGTAACAGCTGTTTGTCTGTGGGGGTGATGCTAAATGGTGCTGGTTCTGAGAGGTTGCACATTGAAACATGCCCTTTTTTTATTTTCCTTGGCTCTACAAGGAAAAAAATGTTTGATTTCTCTTTAAATCTTCATGTTCTAGAGTCTACTGCGCCTGTCTGAAAAACGTGCGTGTGTGAGTGAGTGAATGACTGAGCGCCACCAGACTCTCTCAAAACAAACGTGGGTCAGCGGCCTCGAGAACATTAGCCAGGCCTAGCAGCCTCGCCCGCCTCGTCCCTTTTGAGGACTGAGATTCTGAGGCTTGCTCAGCAGGTGAGTAGAGTGAATGGTTATGAGAATCCTCACCTGCAGAGTCTGGCAAGCAGGGCTGTTCCTGGCCCTGGCATTTCTGTGGAGGATGTTGCAGGTTATATGCACTGCACTTTTTCGAGAGTTGAGAACACAGTGTGGGGGTGTAGCATCGAGATTTTTCGAATCAGCCCCCTCTACAAGTGGTCATAGGGCAGCGAGAAAATGAAGTTGTGGAGAGAAGGTATCCAGGTCGCGTTGCGGCTGAGGTGGTGGAGAGTGTAAGGCATGGGATAGCCTGCTAAAGCATACTATTCTGTGGTTTGTGTCATTTGGGAGCCTCTCATGAGTGCTTCCATCCACATATCTGGGCAAGGTACATAAGTACCGTGTCAGCAACTCTACTTCATCTGGACTTGACGATATTTCACCCAGTAGATGGAATAAAGCCCTAAAGGCTATTGAGCTGCTGGTTCTCACTATACTGAGCTTCACCTACTTTTCTACATGGGAGAACCTTACCCAATTGGAGTTGGATTTACGCGTGCATGAACTTTGGCGTCTTCTATTGTCTCACTAAGTACTATTCACTTTCTGATATATCAAGAATATTCATGTTCTGAGGATGAATGAATCAGACCTTGCAGTGAGCTTCTTGTTGCATAATTGCTCCCTGCCAGATTATTTGGTTATTGTTTTTCAAACTGCTGGCTTCAGAATTCTTGTGCTTCTCAAGACCAATGAAAATGTATTTTTACCTTAGTAGCATTAACCTAATCAATGGTGTGCAGGTTAACTGTCCTAACAACGCTCAGATTAAATCAATTACTTTATTGTGCAATAGCGCTGGTGATGTTATGAGCAGTGTTTGGTTCGATGCAAGTTTCCCTCAGGTTTCATTTTTGCGTTAGGAAATATGGAATAAACTTGGGCAGATTTATGTTTCTCTTGTACTTTATTCATTGCTTTTATTTGTCACCCATTACGCTGGTTATCGTCAGAGTGTCTCCTGAGCCTGAGCTCTAATGCAAAGTACTCTTTTCAGTGAGATGGTCTAAGTGAGTTGTTGTGATGGTTGTTCTCTCTGGAAGTTATGCAGATCGATTCCTTGAGTTCTAGGTAGACCTTGCAAATATGATGCAACTTGTATATGCAACTAAAAGACATGGTTAGTGGCAGGTGCTACCTAATGGATTTTAATCCTCGTTTGAATTAGTTTCGATTAGGGACTCTTATCTGAGTCGGGTATGCATTCTATGTTTGAAAATTAGCCTAAGAATAATATTATATGCGTGACATTAATTGGGTGGGGTAAATCGAGAATAATACTATTGTCTGTGATTTTGGCGTAGTATCGTGCTCTACTAATTGATTAGCCTAACTTTACTTACTCTAGAGTGCTTGCAGTTGGTGGTAATCGTTGATGCCTTAACACGTTCACTGCAACGATTATTGTTCAAAACCAATTTTCTGCGCGGCAACTTTTTTTGTCTCCATTCCTTTCTTTTTGGAACCAAAAAAACGTCTGATGACTTGAAGTTAAAATTTCATTAACCTTTGACCTTGAAAAACGCTTGTCGACGGGTGGTCGACGCCCACCTGACAATAGGAAACCTGGCGGGTGGTCGACAGGTAGTCAACATTGTGTAGGTGACGTTATAATACTCTAAAATCCGACCTAAGCTGTAAAGGGGACACCTTTTATACCAGAAAACGAGTGTCCAGCGTCTACCTGAAAAGATTATGTACCTAAGTAATTAGAAAGGAGGATCTTCCCGAGTTAGAGGCTTCCAAGACTGAATCCTTGATCTAGGTTTTGTAGCTTTTCAAAATTTCAGCCTGAGAATTTGTTTCGGAAATAATCAAATCCAAAATTTTTTGTGTAAATATGTGGGAAAAAAAACTTATGGGAGCTTGACCATTTGGATATTGCTTCAACCTGGAATCCCCGCTAAAAATTATAGGGGTTACATTTGGTGGCGTTGAGCTCCACATTGGTTGAGGTGAACGTAAACTGCTGGGAGGCTGAACAGGTGAAGGCGAATCTTGTTGTACTGAGGCCATTGTATCATCTTGTTGAGTGGACTCCTCAGGGACTACAATAAAAAATCCACTTACATTTTCCTCATTTTCGTCTTCTTCATCTGATGACTGGCTATCCTCTTCCAAATCATCTTCAAAATCGGAGTTCTGTAAAATATCCAAGAGTTCTTCGTCAGTTAGGACTATTTTCACCTTTCCCCTGGTAGAAGTGGATGTAGCTGGTTCCTGATGAGTGCTGCTTGATGAGGGGCCGGCGACTGTTGAATAAGGAGCATTGGGTACTTCTTCTTGTGCACCAGGAACTGGCAGAGGGTCATCTGGTGAAATCGCTTCTTCCAATAATCCAGAAGCCAATTCTTCCCAAATACCAATTGTCTCTTCACTCCACGTCTACTCATCTGAACAAAAAACAGCAAATTAATTTTTTAAAATTCTTTTTACTCTTTATTAGGGGTTATTTCATAGCTATTTATTCATTATTGTCGATGCAAATAATATTTGGCGTAAGCTAATAAAAAGTATTGAGTAAAAAACTTACCGTATGAGAAAAACGAGAAAAAAAATAACGAAAAATCAATCTGGTGGCTTGGTAGTAAACTTGGGACCTTTCACTACACTGAGGCTGAAATGGAACTGGTTTTGAGTCGGCTGGACGTGTTGAGGTTGATCTGAATAAGGGATGGGAGATGTCGACAGGTAGTCGACGTCCGCCAGGGGAAGGGGTCTCATTTGTCGACTACCTGTCGACATCCGCAGTGAACGTGTTAATTGCTGATGTAACTTTTGATACCTATCTAAGAAACATTTAGTATATCATTTGCTACTTTCAAAATTCGCTCTATGAAGTAATCAAGACTCGCTCATAAGTCGTGTGGCAGCTAGGAACTGTTCAGATGCTGTAGCCGCTACATTGAATCTACAAAGGACGACATTGAAGATTATGCTATTTGTATTTAATTTAGTACTACCAATGTATTGGCACACACAATAAAGTTTCTCTCACTGCTTATAAAAGCAAGTTTATGAACATCTGGTTACTGTTTGTTAGAATTATGCGGCTGAATTGTGTGGAATTATCAGGCTCTAAATAGTCTAGTGATATGTGTTGCCAATACATGCTTGAAATAATTCTCCTTGCATTATTTAAGATAGCACAGTGACTATTGAGGCCACAATCGCGCTCATCACACTTGTAGCCGAAGTAAATATGACCTCAGATCTCAATAGACAGAAGATGAGAGGAAAACTGTTGAAAATACGAATGAGCCATTAGAAAATTATTACAAGGATCAAACACGTTTCCTTTTGTATACTATTTTAGCAAGTCTCCTACCTCTCTGAAACCACTACTGGAAACAATGACCCGTTAGTCCATTGCTGCTGGAGCATATGGAACTGAAAATACAATGCTGTTCTTCCTCAAGCCTGTGAGTAGCCTGTCAAATTTGTCATCCAAGGGCGAGGAAAGTGTATTTTCAGAACCAATTACATGAACCCAACTGTACTGGTAGCTCTTAGGGTGAAGATTTCACGGCATCCCATTATCACACACAGGGACTGCCTATCATACTGTATCCATTTTTTCTATTCTAAGAATAACCAGTCATTCTTACTTAGGCATACTAATTATTGACCGTTCATATTAGTTTCTAGTTTTAGCATAATATATCTTTGGCTTTCAGGTGTCAAAGAATTGCGATGAAAATGCGAATTCACTGAACCCCATTCAAGAAAGGAAGGGGAAATGCCGTAGAATCAAGGTAGCAAATTAGAAATATCATTGACTCGTTGCTCATCGTAAGATATTTACTGATATTGGTCAAACTAAGAACTAAGATTCTTTTCTAGTTCAATTTTTGCTGAGCGCAGTTTATATAGAAAATTCAAGACTTCGACTTCACTTTGGGAATACTTTGTAAATGTGTTAATATTTACAAATAAGCAAATAAATCATCAACCTATTTAGTAATTCTGTCAAGTTATGAGTTTGTATATCTAAAATTGTTAAGCAAAACTGAAACTCGTTCATATCTACATGAGCAGCATCTAACTACGCAGATGATTCCAGTGCTGAATAATTTTTTATTCATTGACAATATAGAATTGTGGTAAATTGTTGCATAAATCAATGGTGCATATAAATGCTTATTAGGAGCCCAATGAATACACCGAGGTCTGTCTGGAAAGGTTGCAGAAAGTGTTGTGGGGAGGCCAGTTGGGATGGTTCCGTTTGTATACCATACAAACAATGCTCAGTGCACGCTCAACCTCCGTACGAAAGAAAGAGGTTTTCCAGTACCTGTGAAGTGTCTCCCCTCTCTACCACTCATCGGCATGAAGTTCTCAGTCATTCAAGAACTACTACTAAAAAACTCAGCAAGAATGGCCGCGAAATTTTTAATGATCAACCAAGTTTATTGAGATGATGCTTTCAAGGAACCAACAGTCCACAAGTGGTTAAAAAGTTTTCACGAGGGCTGAGATAGTCTCAAATATGACCCTCGGTCAGGACGTCCTTCCACTTCCAGCTCTGCTGACAATGTGGAAAGAATTCGATGTTGTGTCCTGTAGGACTATTGTTCAACAACCATTAGGCAGGTGGCTGAAGAGCTTTCTTTGAGTAAAACAATGGTCCAAGGAATTCTCAGAGTAAAGCTTGAGATTAAAAAGTTATGTGCCAAAATTGCTCCCAAGCTTTTATCTCCCGAACAAAAAGCATGAAGAGCGGTTGGAAACTGAAGAGGGTGGTGACCTTTTGAACTGAGTCATCACCGGCAATGAGTCTTGGTTCTACAAATTTGAACTGAAATCTCACAACAAAGTGTGGAAGACAGCTGGGGAACCAAGGACAAGAAAACCCTGGTCAAATGTCAAGCAATGATGATAGTTTTTGTCATTCTCCATCAAGAATTTGTCTCTCCAGGGGAGACAGTAACTGCAAGAGGCGCAGTGGGTCCCCCATCACAACAAAGCTCCAGCTCACATCGCGAGTTTTTGGCTGCCAATTCGATCCCATAGACTGAACATCCCCCTTATTCACCAGGTTTGGCTCCATGTTATTTCTTCTTATTCCCCGAAATTGGTGCTTCGGGGTGGCATTTGGGGAACATCTAGGCCATTAAAGCAGCAATGACAAGGCAGCTGAGAAGCCATCAAACTGAGGACTTTCAACGAGCCATTGAGTCAAAGGAGTATTTTGAAGGGAACAAAATTAAATTATCCGATTAATTGTAGAATAAAGTTTGTATATCATTCGTCAGAAACGAAATATATGAACAATAACGACACAAATAATCCTCAGGACATGAGTAATATCAGGATAAATTGCTGTTGACTCATTCTTTGATGGTTATTGTGATAAAATATTACTCCAAGGCCTGCAAATTATGTTTTTGTTTTGGTTTTTAAAAAATTTTTGTTTTCATCGTTTTTTCCGCAGTATATATATGTTTTCAAGTATATCTTTGACCACTAAGACTGGGGAGGGAAAGATGAGGCTGATGAGTTGGCCATCAATATCAAATTATAACAGTAGTAGTATTAGTTGAAATGTGAAAACAGTAAGTGATTTAATTTGTACAATTTGCGCTTTTTGTGAATGCTGACTCCTGCAGACAAACAAACGTAATAGTTTTCACAAATAAAGGCACATTGGTCTTCTCTGCATTTGACCTCTTGCATGCTGCTCTCAAATTGTTGTCTTTTGATTGTTACATTGTGATATATACAATGCCATTCACATATGAGATCTTATCATTTTGTAACCACAAAAAAGGCAGCCATTTATTAACTGTCTTAGAAATGGTAACTACTAATTGTATTTGGCTGTTTAGGTTGAAATTTGATCTGACAAAGAGAGCCTTTTTTAAAACTACGTAATCATTTTCAAATTGACCTGCCTACACATCCCATTTTCATGTGGTGCGCTAGATCGTTCATGAAATGTCTTCTGTTTCAGGCCAGAAATGATAAGAATACTATACTATCCGAGCATATTGAGGGTCATCGAAGTGACATTGCACAGGACATTGATGCGCTTATGAAGTACATCGAGTCCCCAACAAGGACTGAAAATAAAACCAGCAGACCCAGGATGCCTTTTCAGAAAACAACTCGCATCGCTAATAAGTTGCGGCCCGTTCGTGATAAAAGCTCAGATACTGTTCGTAAAGGGAGGAAATCTAAGACTGAAAATTTTCAAAAAAGTAGTAGCTTGGAGGAAGTTTGTATATCTACGTTTGAAGAACTCACTTCAAGCATCGCAGATGGAGTTATGAAGACCCCAAGTTCAATTGTAAATAACGATATCGGTAGTACTTCTCATTCAGAGGAAATAGATGTGTATACTAGTCAATATGGTAGTTATAATTCCAGCAGTAAGACGGCCAAACAATCTCCTAATCATTTCAGCTCTTCATCTCCTATCCTTAAAAAGGATGCAAGTGATAACGATGCTGATTCAGAATTTCTCACTGTGAAAAAGAAGCAGAGGAAGAAGAAACCTCCTGTTGATCAGAATTCAGGATCGAAAGTTCACAGTTTCAACGTGTATTCAGCTAAAAAACAATTCACTTGCCCTGAAAAAGAAAGGGAGTACTATTCGTTTGAAAGGCACATCTGCCGGAGGAAATCGACTTCCTCGGTGCCTTCCTCTGAAAAAACTGAAGATAGTTCTGACGGTGACAGTGTACATTCCCTACCAGCGTCCACTCAAGATTGTGGAATGTATTCTTTGGGGGAAAGAGACATGAAAAATACTTCGTACGCAGCAATAGCCAGAGCTGCTCCGTCTCCATCCAAAGCCACCTGTGACAGCGAGCAAGAAAGCGGCGATAAAACTGTCTCGTCTTCGGAAGAACCTCCGCCAGCGGAATCAATACCCACTGTCATGTTGCAGTTACCGGCCCGCAAAGAAAAAAGTCAAAGCACTCGCATAAATGAAGAAGATTATCCACCTCTAAATCGTGATTCATCGAATGACATGTACGTGGAGTTTACGCTTAGTGCTCGGAAAAAAGAAAACGTTGTGTTTGAAAGCGTTGTAAACGTTGAAAAGACTGTTATAGTAAAACTTCCGTTAACTAGAACAAATAATTCTGTTAAACCAGCGGAAAAGAAATTAGTTTCCGGTAAACAACCGGCTGTGATAATTTGTGACCCGTATTGTTCCCCCTGTGATGTTAAGGATCTTGAATTCGGATTTGAGATTAATCAACAGTTGTTAGAAGAAGAACCCTCCTCATCAGAAGAGACATTAGAGGAGAACTCCTGTGAATCTTCGTTTCAGCCTGTATCTGAAGAAACATTGGCCAATGCTGATCCTGTCAAAGCTTATTTACTTCAAGGTAGGTTTTTTTTTGTTTATTTTAAAAGTCCACTTCTCAAATTATGATTTGACACGATAAAGTTAATTACTTGGGCCTTAACCTGTTAATGAGTCCAGTTACTTATGCATCACAAAGATACCCCAGTCCTAATGATCTATCAGCAGCATAATATCCGTCTGATCAGCTTCTTCAATCACCTACTAAAAATTTCAATTTCTACAGTTTTAAAGACATTCAATTGGGTATTCGTTCTAAATACAATGAGAATTGGACTACATAGTGCAAATACAATAGTGTTAAATGTGTACATCTAAATTTACTGTAATTCTTCTGTAATGTATTTTTTTCTTGAAAGTGTGATGTGTTAGGGGATTTCTACTCTCGTATTTCTTGTCTGGGCCCAATATAATAAATCAGACAAATCCTGAAATTCACCTCAGATGATAAACAAATAACTCTTTTCGAAGAGAGAATAATGGAATGAAATTAAGAACGTAATGAGATCGCACTTCGAATTTAATCAAAAAGATAGAAACGAAATAAATGAATTGAACTCCTTTTCAATATTCAATCGAAGTAACCTAATTGCTCAGATCGTCAATAAAGACAACGGGACAAGGGGTTATTAAACAGGGATTTTATCCAATAATATTCCAGGGAGGAGGAAGTGAACGATGGAACTGTGAGGGTGTACAGTGTTGAATTCAATCATGATGCTCTTAATTATCTCATCTGCTTTTCCAAATAATTATTCAAGACATTGTGTATATCATTGCCAGTGCTAACTGGTGTGCTGGAACTAGAAAAAAAAATTAATTCCAAGAGATACCAGACATTCACCTGTCCGATTACAAAATTGTCATGATTCATCTCTAAACTAGTTGTGATTTCAGTTTAAACTTTGCCGTTCCTCTTGATGCAGTTGATCTTATGGTTAGTGTCTACCATATCAAGGGGTAGACCCTAACCCCAGTTCATAATAGGACATTTGCATTATGTGGCTTGCCTTGAGTTTGGTTAGGAACATCCGAGATTTTGATGTGACAATCCCCTTGATCCTGACGTGTTAAGCGCTTGTCTACTCCACATGAATTTATAGGCGAGACTCTGGCAACTTCACTCTAGAATAAAGGTCAAAGAGAGTGTATAAACGAGGTTAGTAGCCTTTTTGCCGCGTGGCATCACGGCAAGCCTTTTTGTGCTCTCAAAATTGGCGGGGGGGCTGTATCATTATGCCATTATTTTGTCACGAGTGTTCAGGGGGACACAACCAATTTTCTTCGTGTGTAAAAAATAAAGGCTTTATTAAAGGAAACTATAAAAGAAAATAACTGCTTCGGTTTAAGTAAAAAGGGGTAATAAAATATTAAAGTAAACCGGAAAAATAATTCTCCTCCCGACGTATAGAGTTTGGAGGCTCACCAAGTTCGCTTGCGATGAGTCAACACTTCGGCGCGTAACGGAGACTGACCTCTCCAGCTCAGGGCCCTCTTCATTGATAAGATGGCCTGGCCTCCCGAGTCCGGAGGTCGTGACTGTCATAATTTACAAACACGTTTCTTCGTTCTTGTCATATAAGGGCTTAACACATTCAGCGCGGCCGTGACCGATAGGTCACGTACCTTCCCATTCACCCTGACTGCCGTGTCCTCAGAGACACGCGCTGGCCAGGCACCACTCGGAGTTTTCCCAAATTAGTTGAGGGGGACTCAACCCACTCCAGGGTCCGTAGCAGGTAAAAGTGACTTCAGTAATGTCTCAGTTGCTTGAGGAATTTTTCCGTTTCTACGTAGCCCTCTCCAGACCAGTTGGATAGACGCATTTCTGACACCCTCATTTTTTTACCTTGAGGGACGATTGTTGTCGTTAAGTTTCATTTTATTTTATTGTTAGTATCTCCGTGAAGTTTAAAATTATTTATGGTATTGATAACTTCACTTCTATTCTGAAAATCTCGAAAAAACCTAATTTTTTGGGGGAAAAACAAGCGTCGAAGTCTTTGACCTCGGACTTCCCCGCGTCATTGTCTCTGACCTAATTGTCTCAATACCTGTATTCAAATTAATTATAATGATATAAAAGATCAATTTTGCTAACTAAATAATATGAAACTTGTTTTTGAAATGAATATAAAATGTTCTTAGTCGTACTTTCTAGATGTTTTCATTTTTTCCCTTCAATATAAAAATAATCATAATGATGGGTGACAGAGTTTCTGTTTGATTTTTTTTTACGATATCCCAGAGCAACATTTTGAATAAAAAATTATCTGGTGCGTAGCAACACACAACTTTCCGCCACCTCCGTAATTTCAAACACCACCTACATAGGCGGGCGCTATATCTTCGTTCAACGCATTTTTACAGGAACATTTATGGAGAATGAAATGTTGGTATGGGTGACTAAAAGACACTCCAGTAGGATTTATCACATCTGGTGAAGAAGTTACCCTGGAATTTACGGAAATGTTCGAAAAAATGTTATTTTTGACACATTTTGATTTTTATCTCTGTTCAATGGATAAATTAATATTCGACAAATCTAACATTTATTGAGAACAATATGTAGGTATTAACTATTTGAAAACAGTTTGTTGAAATCCGCTGAAGTCGTTTTGCCAAAAAGCGTAAAAACCCTATTTTTGCTTCGTGGGCCTATATTTCCGTTCACCGTATTTTCATGGAGATATGTATAGAGAAGTAAAGTTAGGTATTGATTAGTAGAAGATAATTCGAAAGTTGAATAAAATTGTTATAGCTGTTTTCGAGAAAAATGCGAAAAACCCTGGTTTTTGGTACATCCCCCCCCTTTCCCTTCGGCCGAAATCGTCCATAATCTTAGTTTGGTGTCTACAAAAAATAACGAATAAAACAAAAAAAGAACCAGCTCAATCGGATCAGCCGTTCTCCCGCAAATCGAACTACAGACACACACACACATACACACACGGACCACGCGCCTAAATTTGGTTTTTTAGACTCAGTAGGCCTCAAAACATAAAGAACTGGAGAAAACCCAATTTTTTTTATTTTTAATCCGATTACTATACTTTCCTTCCCTTCGGGTAGCGGAAAGTAATAGGCATTTGTGTGAAGCGTGGGAGGGCTGTTGCGGGTTAGCATAACTGAGCCATTACCCCAGACTGACGTGACCTATTGGTCACATTTAAAAAAAAACGACTAGAATTTCTGGTTTTCCATCTAATATGTTTCAAAATACTTCCCCAATGAAGATTGAGGTAATTAATGATTTCTTTCAAGTAATTAAATACGCCGTCTGGGGTGACAGACCCAAGAATCTGGCCAGCGTTGAATGTGTTAAATATGGGTAGAGTGCAGCATTCCTTGGAACTGAGACTGAATAGAACCATTATTCCTAGTCAGTCTGTTGTGATGCTGGATGTCTAAATGATCTGAAGAGCCCAACATCTTGTATCACTGAACCAGTTGAGAAGTGGTGGCGTGACGAAACGTATTTTAGAACTGTAGCTTCAAAACGTCATAGGATAGTAGAGGCAGAAAAAATCACGGTGGCAGCGTTGACTTTGTCCCAACACGGCATGTACTGCAAAAAACGTGCTGAAGGCGCCAGCCCCTGTTTATTTTTTTTTTGCAGTATCACAACAAATATATTGTGGTTGTCTCATCTCAACTGCTTTGCACTCCCCTTTGCCTCCTCTTTCTAATCTTTCTCTTCGTGGAGCTAGTGCGAGGTAGTGTGAACATCCACCCCTTATCTTTCATTTTGGTTGTGAACATTTATTTCTGGTCAGAATCGGGGAAAAACACAAATGGGTGTGGCTAATAGATTCCTTGTATCTGTCCCACCCCACTACCATTGTAGGCACTCCAGTGACTATAGACGAAGATTCATAATCTGACGAAAGTCAGGCATTGGATCGAAGCTCGTGATTGCAGTAATTTTTGTTTGAGTCTGCGGCTCTCCAAACATTTCCAAACCTGTCATATCAAATGGCGTCAGAAGTTCTGAATTCCCACACGCTTTTTCATTCCAAGTAAAAGAGGAGGGCCAGAGAGAAAATAATGAGACGAATTCTCGGGTCGCTGCAACAGTGAAATGGTGACACGCCGCGCCTACTACAATGTGAAAAAACAAGTAGACGCGTTTTACTTGTTGCCCCTCTCGTTCTTTGAATCTTTGATCGGATTTTCCGGGGATTCGCACAACTCTCAAAAATTCGTTCAGTGAAGTCGTCCGCTCCCATTGTAGGCACCACCCCAGTGATCATGGTCTAGTGGTTATTTTTGCCTGAGTCAGTGGCTTTCCCAAAATTTCTAAACCCCTCGTAACGTGTCAACTATGAGAATGTCTAATACATCAGCATCTTGTGTTCATTCTTCTTGGAGTTCCTGAAATGTATACGCTGCATACACATCTTACGGAGTAGTTTCAGTTTCACAGAACTACTATGTAACGGTTGATATCAAATCAATTCTATAAACCTGAAATGGGCATTCCACGTTATAAAGGTTCGAGCAATTAAGCTCATCAACTGAATTGCAATTGAAGATGATAATGCGTATTGCGTATTGATAATGCCTTAATTGCTTGCTGCTAAATTGGCCCAGTTTTCAGTACTTTATTCCATATTAGAAAGGAGGGATTTGGCACACGCTATATTTTCTGATGGCGATTCGAGAAAAAGTTGCTTCATTCATTACTTATAGTGGTCTCCTCTCGATGTATCTGACTGATTCAAAAGTCAAAGTTAGCAACTTTATATCAAGTATAGAGGATTGTTGCAGTTTAGCCTACTCAGGTAAAATTATCAATACCTCTTCGATTGCAATTCAGCTGACGATCTTAATTGCTCAAAATCTCCAAGTTTTTGTTATTTCAAAAAGTATCTTACGTATGAATCTGCACCTGATCCAATGTTTTTCATTTCATGTGTTTCAGAATGGAATACTGTTGTAGAAGAACTAGCTTTGCAGAGCGCAGGTGGCCCTGTTAAAGTTACATGCGTTGATTGTTGATACAATCTAAGTCATAAGGATTCCAACAGGTTATGTAGCAGCATTCGCATACAAATGTTTATTGAATCAGTATTTAATTTTTTTTTCTCTCAGTTTCGGAACTGGAGTGTACGTAAGAGATCGATATATTAATTGAAGTTCTCCGCTAATCTTTACATCAATTTTCGGAACATCATGTTTTCAATGCTCTAAATGTTATGGGAACCTTCCCTCCTTATTGACTGTTGATATGAACTAAAATCTTCGTTACCTATTCCCGTGTATATAAGCGTCTCCTAAAAGTTCGTCTTTATTGAAAATTGTGTTCAATTTACAAGCTTAGTGGTATATAAATGATGCGTTATTCCTGTTTTGTTAATGGCCAAAGATTAAACTATATATTAATGTTATTTGCTTCATATATCGCATCAAAAGTGAATACGCCCATCTCAATAAATTTTGCATTTGTTTCACTTGGTTTTTATTTTAACCCATTTGAGATTGTTTGATACTTGATTTTTTTTTTTTTTTTAATCGTCTTCATTGTGTCCCTTGGAATTTGGCTCTTAATTTTCTTTGCTTTTTCATTAGCTTGGATATTGGTTGAGATTTTGTTGATACTACCGTTATTTTTTCCTTCTTTATAATTGATTATGTGTTTCTCATCTTGTGAGCTTGTCTGCGCCTTTAAATGGTCGAGAGAAGTGTGTTTTCTTGACTGCAATGTATACTTGTAATCTTATTCCTCGCATTCAATTCATGGTGAATCTAAGCTCGTTTTTTCAATTTCTGGTCATCGTTTTTATATAAATTTTTCGAACATTAATTTACCCCCCCCCCCCCCCCCCGACTCCATCATGCCATCATTATTCGTTGGAAAATCCGACAGGTCCTTGATTCCCTTCACAACTCTTTGTGTGATTAGAACTTTTCACGAGGTGGGTAGCGTGAAAGAGCGGGAATTAGAATTCCACATGCTGTTAACGACATCGTTTCTAGAGGAAGGCTTTATGATTGCTCCATTCATATTGACGCTCTTTTGTATGTTAGTTTTAAAGTATTCAGTTGTTTGTTGAAAGTTTATCAAAGTTGTTATTCGGTCAACCTGATTTGAATTCAGTCTGTTCTATTAGTTAGGCCAGAGTTGATATTGTTTGTTGGACATTTTTATTCTTAGTGGCGCGTTCATTTTATATTAAGCCATTATTACACTCACCCTTCACTTATAGATAGTACTATATTGATTAAGATTGCTGAATGTAACATTGCTTTTGAATACTCATCAATTTTCTGCTACTATTTTTGTGATTGCCACTTGAAAGCTGGTGAGGTCGAGGTGCTAAAAATGTTCTTACTGTATCAGTAAGGGGAATCTGAACAGATAAAATGTAACAGACTTTGCTACGAATAAAACTTTTAGTTTGTATTCTTCAAGCATGCGTGTATGGAACTGAAACGAACTAAATCACTCGCAACAAAGTTATGGAAATCCATTTCAATACTAAAACGGAGTTAGGATTGACGTTGATGTACCTTGTTAATAAAGTTATTCGATTGATTCAAAATTCTAATATTAATGTTTTTGAAAAAGATGAATAAAATAGGTCGATATCTGTGTGGATCGAACTTTTTTGTTTGTTTAAAGAGAAACAATACTACATGCAGCCAGGGGTAGCTATAGGTTCTCTTTTGGCCCCACTGCTTGGAGATATTCGTATGGGTTATACAGAAAAACAAACTTTCAACCCATACATTGGCATGGATATTACGTCATTATCGTACTGTGAACATAAACAGGATAATGGCTAAATTCATTTCGCGACAATATCGATCATACACCTATTATAATATTCACATACTCAATTTAGCGTCAATAGACAATCGTCCTAACTCCGTTTTATTATTTCATTATGTGTTGTATGTCATACCTATTTATTAACACCTTCAACTAACACCAGCTGTGGCCTAATTGATCATTCTTTTGAGTTCTATCGGTGAGCTCTGCGTAAACAGTATAGTTGGCTCAAGGTAAAAGACCCTACTAAATTGGTGGCCTAAGGTTTCTGATGAAAATAGGTTAATACTGAATATTGTTTCAAGCCCATGCTTCCAATCAATAATCAACCCTTCTCTCATAAGTGATTGGGTATCCCGATTTTTGTACATATTGCTCAATGTTTGAACCTGCAATGTTCTCGAATACAGAATTAGGAAGAACTAAATGTAAATAGTAGTTTACTTACCCATATAACTCCCTCCTTTCTCCCACCATAGTCATATTCTGTCTTATGGGTGATTCGAAAATATCGAGTTCATTCATTCTAGTCAGCAAAGTAGTCGTAGTACCCAAATAGTTTTCAGTCCCCTTTCCGGTCCACCTTCACCTGTCAACTTAGTAAAAGTTTGTGAGTTGGGGCTGATTAAAAACTACCCGCTATTAATAAACTATATCTTCATTTTTCCAATAAAAGCTGTGGTTCGCACTGTGACTTGAGACTGGAGATGGCAACAAGTGACTGGGTTGAGGCTGAGACTGCAACTGAAAATATCATTCATTCATTATCATAATTCGTCGATGAAGTCAGTTGACTGTCATTAATTTGTGCTGCATTCGAAAGCCAAGTGATAAAGTTACTACTGGAGGAAGCAGAAGATGATTTGCTCTCATGTTGTTATTGCAAGTATAAACAAATATTACTTATTAACAAATTATATTTAACTGCGGTACATTGCACATCAAAGGGCCTGTTCAACAAGCTTTTTTGCAGTCTTCGTCAGGAACTGCAGTAATTTTTTAATGATAAACTCATGTGCTTTTCGAGCATGACACTAGCCACTACTGTTCCAGGGCAGAGACTGTTTTACTGTCTTCAGTCTCGTATCTTTGTTTCTGGCGTACTAAGTCCAATAACAATTGACGTTAGGAGTCTCCTGTTTTGGTCACAGAGCGGACCTCCACCTTAACTGAATGGAAATCAGCAAAGTAACAACTTAGAGTTGTAAAAAGAAATCAGTATTATTTTAACAATGAGATTTCTTATCGCAATTGGTGAGACTAATACAAAACTGGGTTTCATAATTTAATTTGTAACAGTTATGATTAATCATTGATTTTAGAAATTTAGGAAGCCTAAATACAAGTAAGATTTAATTCCGAGTGATATTCTCTATTGAGGCTTACAGGTGAACAATTTTTTGAGTTTCTGAATAATTATCCCTAGTTTCACTGAAACTAACATGGTTGTTGTATAACCATTTACAGGTGCCCGGGAATTCAGTACTCTTCAATGTTATAATCAATTTAGGACTCTAAATGTTATTCTGGGCTGGTTAGAGCACAGTACATTCTTCAGTTAAGCGTGGTAACTTTGATTTTTGGTTCTGGTTGTACAGGCTGTGCTTGTTTGGGAACTTGGGATTCACATTTATTTGAGTTGTTTCAGTGTCAACAAGCTCCCACTATTGACCCTTCTATGCATATCAAATTTTCACTCGTTCGATTGTTATTCATCGATTTAGGTAACCACATTTTTTCCTCCAATTAAAACAACAGAACCTCTGCACAATAATTCATCCATTCAATGATTGTTTAGCTATTTGCATTCACATTTCATGCCATCGTATCAATCAGTAGGCTCATTAGTCAATCAGGGTAATGGACAAAATGTAAAACTCTCACACGATTCACACAAAATAGCTACAGGTGCGTTCTGCTTGTTTCATTGTACCTTGGCGTTTTTGTAAGAAATGAAACTGATAGGAAACACGCGAAATTGTGTGGTGGTAAAACAAAATTGTAGAAAAGCCTATTTCCGCCGACGTAACAACGTGCAATAGTGATTTCGATGGTTGTTACTTGATGTTGGTTGGTTTTGATCAGTTATCAACAACAAACTATAATTTGTAAAGTTACCTCAGTCACAATTGCTTACTTTTAACAACTTTGTTCTGTTACTTGAAATAGGGTTCTGCAATTTTGAAAACAATGTGTATTGCTACTGAGAAGGGTAAGAAAGCAAGAACTTCTACAACCAGATGAGCAAGTTTTTTTGGGGGGCTTTGTAGGTATTGGCTATTACTTCTGACCAGATGAACTAAGGGCCCTTTGCCCTGGATACATACAAATTTATTTAATTATGACAAGCCTGTGGGTGTGGCTACCAACACATACACCCCTCTCTGTGACATTACCTAAACTTCACAAATAACCCGAATATTTCGGTTTTGCTACGCTACCGCTGGGCTAGACTAGAGAGGTTACTCGTGTTGCCTTTCACCGTTGTTACTTTTATCTGTGCATTTTTCAGACCTGCTGTATTGTTTTGGTGGACATATTTCGAACAAACTATACATTACAGTTGTGTTAATAGATTTCCTTCCAATATGTATTTTTTATGTGAGTCATTACTCGTGAATGGTCAAGGGGCTTCATTAATCTGAAAGTACCTTCAAGTTTTTGCCAAATTTAGTATATCAAAGCATTTCACCTGAAACAACGCTAAGCCCTTTTATTGTATTGCTGTAGTTTACATCCTATTTCATTTTTTGTTAGTGACTTTATTGATGCTTAAGTTGTGCAATGCACCAGGATATCTCTCTAGGTGGTTGTATCATAATCCTCTGTGTTCTTATTAGTTTGGTTGGAGGGAAAAACCTTTGAATTTTCACTAGTATGTGAAGGTATTTCATTTCATCTGACATACGCGCGTTCATAAAGTAAGGACAGTTTGGTCACAAAAAAGAATATACTCATAAGGAACAAATTTTATTGTCATATTTAGTTAGGTGCAAACTTACTTTACTGCTCTACATAATTGCCGTTCACTTTTAAGCATTTTTCATACTGCTGCACCAGCTTCTTAAACCCCTCTGCATAGAAGTTTGCCGCCTGAGAATTGAACCAGTTGACATCAGCACTATTGAGTCCCTCTTCAGTTTCAAATCAATTCTGGTTTTCGTTTCAACGTTGGCGTAGGATGCCTGTGTCTCTTCCCTGGGAACAATTGGAGAAAACAAATCATCTCTGTCTTGTTAATAACGGGCCAAAAACTTTCGTCCGCTTGACACTCATTGCTCTTTGTGGGTGTTCGGTGAGCATTTTTGGTACCCACGCCAATTTGTGGCCTGCGAGGTTTTCCGTGACAGTATTGTTAACAGCAGTGCGTCCAAGTTGAGGAAATATTTCAGCCAGTTGGGCAACATTTTGAAACTGCGGAGGGGCTAAAGAAGCTGGTGCAGCAGTATGAAAAATGCCTAGAAGTGAAGTAAAGTAAGTTTGTTCCAAACTGAATATGACCATAAAATGTGTTTCTTATGAGTATTTTTTTTTCTATGACCAAACGGCTCTTACCTTATGAACTCGCCTCGTACATTACATTCGCATTAATACTGAGGGATAAATCTAAATCCCCGCACTTCGCAATATTAAGTAACCCTGCACATTGCTACCTCATCATCTACGAACAACATCAAACCTCAAGCAGATGGTTATTCAAATTTCTCATCGTTATGTTATGACTTGTATGGGTTAGGGAAGAGAATTGTTTTTTGAATTGCTGTCAAAGCTCAGTGTATTATTTAGTTTTTTTGTTAAGCATATTTAGGGTTTTATTGAGCTGTATGTAAGGTTTTATTGACCTTCAGGTGATTTATATCGCTAGAGTACCGGAATGTTAGCTTCACTTTTTTCCTCATAATGACAGTGTGTTGGTAGTAGCTGCCCAAATGTTGTGTATCAGGTAAGCCATGGTTTTTGGATAATTAGTCAGCTTATAAAATTTTCAGGAGGTCGAGCTGAGCGCATTCGATGAAAATTGCATCTTATGAACATGTACCGTTAGGGGTGTGTTCTGCTAAAATGATCCATAGCATGTGGTCCATCCTTGTGAAACCTTGGTTCCCTTACATAACGGTTTTAGTTATCCAACAGTTGACAATCAACTTCAAATAGTAACACGTTCCGTATGCAAAGGTCACTTACTCCTGCAGCAGACATTAAGGAAGGATTGTAGGAAACCATTTCACACATAGTTGTCGAGCTAGAAGACTGGATTAAGTCGTGCGTCCTCTACCAATCTGCGCAAATTAAACTTTCATTGTACGAGGTTAATTTTTCTCAGCAGGCGCATGTTTGCGCACAAATCATGGGATACTGCCAACAACTGCCCTTCCTCCACTATAATTTGGGGTGGCCTGTCATTCCCATGAAAATATCTATTTCTTATATCAAACATAAACCAGTCGTGCGAAATATTGAAGCGCGCGCCGAATGTACATTGTGTGGCAGTAAGACTGTTGGAAAGGCAGCTATTGGTGGTGAATGTATTCTCACTCATCCACTGCATGCTGGTTAATGCACCTAGATGTCAGGCCGCTGTATTTCCCACTTGTTAGAATGAAGTTAATACTTCTTCCAAAGATTGCTTCAAGCCAGACTTAAATATGGAAGTCTTCTCCCCTAACCTGTACTGTAGTGTACACGTTTGCACTGTTGCCTCTATAAGACCTATATCTCTATATACTTCCGAGTTAATCTCCAACAAATCCTGATTAAGAGTTAAAATTGTGTTTCTCTATTGTAAATAGTAACTTGGGGATTATTTATTGAACAATTACTCCTATCAGAATTTGCTTGTTACGAAAAGCTGATATGAAAGCCAGTTTCATTATATTTGTCCACATTTTGTATATTTTTATTAGTGTATATTCGTCATGTTCGATGGTTCACCATATTTTGTCTGCATATCATTCTATAATGTGACTCAAAATTGTCATAGTTTCAACTTGACTGCTGTGTTTACCATTAAGACCAGCCACTTACAACTAACTCGAACTACACCATTTAGTTGGCCAGAGTTGGGAGGTATAGAAAAAGTTTATTTGTAGGAGGCTGTGCAAATATCATAGAAAAATAAAATGAGTGCGTTTTTCATTGATATTTTTTCGATTGTTTGCAATGAGTTGTCTTTTCAATACAAACTTAGGTTGGAACTGGAAGCTACAATGTGTTTTACGTCAGTTAATTGATAATTTATCACCCAGTGAAGTCTTTTGTCTGTGGCTTGCATCAGTTTGACGATGACATTGTTATATTGTCGTCTGAACGTTTCACAGTATTTATGTGCATGTCAAGTACAGTAGGAAAATTGTTGTAAACTCGTTGAAAAATTATGAATTGTTTTTATTTAAATTTGAAGATATCACAGGTTGATAATCATAGTGTCAAAAATATAGAACATGTGTGGATCTTATTCACAGAATTTAAATGGATGTTGGAGTAAAATTGGTAAATGATCACAACAATAAATGTCGTATCTATCTACTTATAAAAACTGAGCACAGTGGATGTAGCAATGTGGTTCATTGATCAGGGCTGATGTCTATCTGAGTGAATCAGTATTTTGAGGAAAACTATTACTCCTGCCTTGACAACTAGTGTGCTGTGTGTCTAAACTATACTATACACTTTGATGTTAGCATTCGACTGCTGTATTATATCTCTGTGTGGACGATTTTTGAGAGTCAGTCGCAATAAACAAACAACTTGTATAGACCAGCGTTTCACTCTATTTATTAATCAGAGCTGCTAAACAACGCATCAGTAGCAATATTGATGGGAACATATAAATAACCTATTCACAAATTATTTAGAGTTATTGAGATACAGATCATTCTTCAGAATGCCATCATTGCACATAGTGAGGAAAAAAAGGACTGTGTCATTGACGACTCCCAGGTTCCGACTAAATGCACCTTCAAGATGAGGTCGTTATGCAGGGGTCAAGTTTCTGCAGTAGTCTCGGGGAAGTAAATTTCCAATGCTCTCCTCGATTCCTTCAGAAAATTGCCAAAGCTCCAGAGTTGCCACAACAACTAAAACTGTGCACGCTTTGGACTTATGTAATCTCAAAGCAGCTAGGGCCTGCACGTGCATGGCTAAGCCTCCTGGATAGTGTATCTTTTGCGTTAGTTCTACCTAGAAGTCTGAGTGTTCAATCTCTCTCCACTCCTTACACTTTCTTGTTCTGTAAGCTCCTGTTTGGGCGTATAACTGGGGTGTCGCAAATCAGGGCCAGCTGGGCTGGTTTTATAATGCAACTCCTACTGCCCAGCAAGCTTTCTGAGTAGGTAACAGTTTTGTGTGGTTTGGTTGAAGAGAACTCAAGCTTTATGCCAACACTCCCTGCTGTGGCAGGTGGACTGAGCTTTACAGGGTGTTGTTGGAAGAGATTATGCCACCATCATACTGCGAACCGAAATCAGGTGTATAAAAGGTGGGGACCTCAACATTGTGAATGCTCCCTGTAATATCTGTGGAAGCAAGGTTGAATAACTGAATCATGTGGTAGACGCTTGCCCTTAAAATCATAGGAGCTTCATTAAGAGTCATGATGCAGTCTAAGCATGTAGCTGCTTATCTTGAAGCTCGAATGTGAAGAGAGAGCAGCTCCACTTGGTTGTCTATAAAACATCGCTGCAACCTCCCTCAAGCAATCAATCCTTCTTTTGCTAGAGCTGCTGTAGGGCATTCTGATCTAGACTTCCATTAATTTTTTCTTGTTCATTTTCTGTTTGTGTATTACTATCACCTTCATTGCCAATTTTCGATTAAAAAATTGAGTATATGCTTGAAAGAACAGTTTTACCAAATCTGCATAATTGTGATATTAAACCTACGTATTAATAATGAGTACTACAACACTGTTTTAATCGAAATTGACCCGTAACCTACGATAGTTGTCAAAACACATTTTTCTGGCCATAACAGGTCGCAAGAGATGTTTGTAAAGACTGACGAATTATATCACTTCTCTGATTTGTAAAATTAACATTTCCAATCCCAAGTTGCGAATGGTGAAACTTGCATTCGTGATCTTCACGCTGCAACCTGTACAGGATGCTGCCAGGGGAACTGAGTCAGATTTTTCTGTATTTTCCTCCCCTTACATGCCAAATTGTTCGACGATCATGTCTCCCTATGTGGTCGCTGATGAGGAGGACATCATTCTCAAAGGCAAGATTAGAGTATTTCAGCTATGGTTTGCTACCCACCGCAGTATTAATTGACAGATTGATTTGCGACGATGTCGCTTATTCAAGCTCTGAATGCGCTGTTTCATTTTACCAGGGTTGGATAAGTTCTGCTCATATTAACCTTCCATTCTTTGGCTAGAGGTTTCCTATCTGTTGTTTTATGGCCACTCCGTAAACTTGATGATAACAATGGGAATTCAAGCTTGCAGCTTCGCATTTTTATTCAAGCTCGTTGTGTGAAGGTAGAAGCGGGTATTGGATGTAAGCGTTTAAAGGTCCAAACAAATGCAACTAGTTCCTCTAGTAACAAAGCTTTTATGTATGTTGTCTGTACTTCTGGGATATCGTTGACGCTTGAACGACTTTCTCCCCATAATTTGTTCTCATGTTAGAAATTAATTAAGACCAGAATACTCTTCTAATTTTCCTTCCTTCAATTTGTGTGATAAAATTGAACTAGTTTGGTGTCGAGAGCGTTTTTTTCGAACGTTCCTTCATTTTTAAAACGCTAATTTTGATCTAGTTGCTGCTGAATTGAGTAAATTGTAGAATGTTAGTGGTTGAATATTCAAATTGCTAAAAATCTTCAAAAGGAGGTCTTGACCTAATAGATATCTGTGCAATTGTATGGTTTGGTTCTCATATATTAATGAAACATACATCCAGCTCTTCTGTACACGTCTAATGCATACAGTTAAGGAGAAGATGGAAGATTTGTATTGTATTGACGTCTGTTCTATAATTTGAAGTAAACTGTCAGTAACTCTTCGCTTGTGTGTGTGTGTGTCTTACTAACGGCTCGCGCTTGGTGTTAATTTATTGTATAGTATCAAATTTCCTACCTACCAATTAAATGTGTAGTTAGTTACTCGCCTAATAGATACAGTTATAGCAGTCGAGTCGAGTCACCTGTAGTAGCCCAATCAATGAATAGTTAATAGAGCGGGGTAAACGCTCTGCTGTTCTAAGAGGAATATTTTTATTTCAACAAATGATTCCCAATGTTGACACATGTATTATCGTGTTATTGGTGAAGAGTGAAAACAAGAGTTTGTATTAGATGGATTTACCTCGGGAAGTCCTCATTCATGTCAATCCGTAAATATCAACGTTCATTTTTGTGCGTGGGAAGTAGTTAGAAAAATAAGGAAACTGGGCGATTTTGTTGGTACTTGAGAACATGTTCTTCTGCCTGCACAAAGTCTTGTTATCATATTCTCAGAGATCACCAATAGATAACTGGGGACGCCCTAACTCTAATCATGACAAAAATTGGCTCGTTGTGTCACGTTAGAAAGTGGATTCTTAGGCTAGATCATTTCCTCACGTTTCCTACTTCGTCGTAACTTTTATGTGTGGTCAGTTGGCCATGTCAGCGAGGACAAATATCAACCTTGAGTTGGAGATGTTGAAATATTTGTTATTGAAAGTATTTGTTATTGTCTTTTCGTGCAATTGAACATTTCAAGTACGAGATTATTTACTTCCCGTGGAACCTAGTGCTAAGACAATAATATTTTTATTGAGGGAGACAATATCTTTCAGTTCTCTTGTAATATCTTGTAACGCCTCTCAAGTTTCAGTTGAACAGGTTTACGGAACACCTTTGTTGTAAAACTGTAATTTGGCAGTCACTAGGAATGCTCGTAATGAGACTTGTGTTCCAACTCTTGGTAATACTTCAAAGGCTTTCTTAAGAAGTTGTGCACGTTAGTTGTGAGGGAATGGAGAAATTCATTGTACAAACACAAAGATGGAAATGACTGATTTTGGCGATTGTGCCATTCATGACAACAATATAACGATAATAGCCGAAAACTATTGTTTTTAATGTTTGTGTGGTACGTTGATTATTTTTGTCGACTTACAGGCAAATGGGTAACTAATGGTGCAATCAATAACACAATCAGCTAATCTAATTTACAGTTATCAATAAAATTGTGAATCAGTGATTGATTTAGTAGCACTGTCGATATACCATTATTCTTAGAATCTCATAAAAATAATGTACCGAACTATTTTAGATCTCTTGTGTTTAGTTTGACCTGATCGCATTATTTCTTACCGTTGTAATCATTCATGAATTCTCAGTGGATACTGCTAATTCTGGATAATATGAATTAAGAATGAACAATGTTGTGATTCTCGATTACGAATGAGGCTGTTAGGACTCTTCATACCATTACAAAATTTATGTACATTTTTGTGATTTTTGCCTCACCCAAGTGTAGTATGTTTTAGTATGACGCATTTTTGATACATTTATTTAAATGATTCTTCTGTTGACCTAATTAATGGAACAGAACAGGTCGTCGCATTAGCTTGCTCATTTAATTAAAAATAGTGTATGACTGCTTTTATCAATACTTGGTTACCTGCATGGATCAATCTTTTTGCTGTTGGGGTTTATGTTTCCTGCATTACGTCCTCCATCGTTTCACATGTTTGAGATATAAAAGATTCACCATGAAAATGTTTGTTAATACTGTGAGCAGAGGCTTATGACGCTGGTGCACTGATACTACTCAAGTTTATGTTGGGCTGTGTGTAATGATTATGTCGTTCATAGTTGATATATTGAGGTGCACTGTCCAATAATCAAGTCTAGTGGGATTAAAAAAAAAAAAATTACTTGTACATCTTCAGCTAAGAGATTTCAACGTAGTTGTATTTGTGAGTTTTAGCGTTGTCCAGATGATCCCAATTGTAAATGACCTACTTCTTCCCCCGTTTCAATTTATTTCAAAGACGAAAACCGTCTTGTTTGATTAAAATGTTAAACGTTGAACCTTTCGATTTCGTTCATATCATTTGTGCCGATTTCGTGTTCCTACCTTGATACTGTTATGGCCAATTAGTGCCATCTGGCTTTGTAAATTCGCTGCCTTTTAAAAGTTTTACAGCCATTTATTTATGTAAATGAACAATGATATACTCGTACAATGCATTGTTTAGATAAAAAATTATCGGATGTTTGTAGAGAATATTCGTTGAAATGGGCTTATTGCTGACGGTGCTTTATACTGTAAGCTACACAAATATTACTGGGCTTATGACGTCCTATTGTATTTATTTGGTGTATATAAATGCATTTTATGTCTAAGAACTATGTATCGCCCAGCTGATGTTGATTATTTGGCATTTTCTATTCTGACTGGGCTGTTAGGGTGTTCTGCCGAGGTTTTTCCCATGTAAATATTTGATGTTTGTATAAATGTATATGAATGTAAGTAAGTGTTAGACATAAATTGTTGATAAACATATCCCTGGCGGTGAAGCGATACGTTGATACTTGTTATTTATTCGGTTTTTCATACACATTGTTACATGACAGGTTTTAGAATGGTATTCGCGAGGATCGAGTTTTTACTTGGCCTACTTTTCAAGAGCCGATTTGTTCAAGTGAATCACTGATGCATATTCCGTAGAAAGTTAGTGATCCTGTATAAATAAGCCGTGTCATCGGAGCTATGAAATATTTTCATTCTCAAAGTTCGTATTGGAGAAGAGTGTATTTCAGTTTGTAATTTGACTTGAAATTGGTAGTGAAGGCATTTCGTATTGCTTGTGAAATTATTAACTGCAAGAAACTATCACACAAAAATATTAAATTTTCTGTATGGCTTTAATTGTTCACAAGAGGTCAGAACTCGAGCTGTTTTCTATATTACCCTACGCTCAGTGCAAAAGGAAAATAGTATACTTTGCTAGCAGTGGGGTTTGTTTTTCCCGATAATTAAAATTAGCGTTTACGTTATTCAACATTGCCGGTGCCCACAAGAAAGGTGACATGTCATTATATAACTAAATTGAGAGATTGGGAATATTACCCTAGTGACAAGTTTCTTTCAACTCCAAAACGCCAATAGGTAGGGTCAACTATTGATTGAGGAACTATGGCCATCTTCTTACTGCTATGCACATACGTTACTTGAACATAGTTTCTAATATTGTCCCCCAGCACTCCATCAGCAATGTTGTGTGAATGATTTTGATTTTCAACGTAAGGTACGTTAACCTCACAACACTTCTCATTACCCTTGTAGCTTTCTATTCTCCCTAAGAAGGCTTTAGCAATTTTTATTGAAAGGAAGAAAAGTTGCTCATTTACTAAGTAGAAGCACACCACTCTTCTTTCCTTGTTCCCTGTTGCCTCTTGGTAGACGTTTGCAAACTGGAATCAGTTTAAGGTCTAACCATGCAAGTTAGAAGGACTGGGGTAAATATGACAGCAAATAAAGTTGGAATGGTCAAGATAAAAGCATCCTGTACGCAACTGGTCTTCATGAGCAGTTTATAGTGCCCTCCGTATTCCCAGATTCTGTATTCATCCATGTATACTATAATTCCTTCTTAATATCACGCATTCTTGATTTACTGTGAGTGTAGAAATGTCAAATCCACATCTTGATATACACTGTAATATCTCAATTATAGTAGCGCGCCTATTATAGTACTTACGTACTTTTTTACGTGGCTGCAGAAGTAGATGTAAAGGTGTTGTAGATGACAAAAATTTTACCTAGAGTAAATGAAGGAAGAGAGGGCTAGCGTTGATTTTTACTATATTACGCATAAAAGCGCTGAGAGATGGGTTATGCCGGTGAGTTTTCTAGGAATAACTGCTCTTATACTAAAATGGCGCTCTGCTGTTAGATAACTCTCATACTCAAAGGTCATTGCGCGGTTATCTTATTTTGGTTGGTAACCCCGTTGTCCAATTTGCTTCCTGCCTTGAACTATAGTTCCTGTTCTTGTTTACTTCTATTGGCCAAGCCAACGTACTAACAGCAAACCCCGTTTCCTGTATATAACTTATCAATTCATCATCTTCATTAGTAAAATCAAGTAAGTGGTAGCATTTATCGTGGCTTGTGTACACCTTGGCAGGTATACATTTGTATGTTGCATGACAGCAGTGTTTCTCTGATAACTATCCATCTTATTTCAGTTGCACAGTCACATTTCCAGTACTGGGATATTTTCAGTTTGTCTGAAGTAAGATATGTTGACAACTGGAGAGTAAGTGCGTATCCCGTTGCTTATTTAAAGCGGAGGTTACGCTATCAAAATCATACCTATTTACAAACGATCTTAACTATTCTGGAAACAAAACTTACAGTTGCAATTCGAAGGAGATACATTTTCTCTTGTGTATACAACTTACAGCATCTTCTACTCTTGAAACAATATTCACATTTTAAAGGCAGTATACTGATTCGTGAAATTGCTATTTAGTTACTTAACTCACGAGGGGTAGGTGAGTAATTATTTTATTCCTGCAAAACCAACAAAAGTGATTTTCCAGCTAGATGCGTGTACATATTTTGGTATGCCTGTTTATTGATCATGCCTCAGTGCAGATCAGGGGGTTTAATATTGGTAATCGTGTACACCCGTTGAAACCCACAGAGTGGTTGATATATCTATTTCCACTAATTGAGTTATTAATTCTACAAACTATAACAGTCATTGTTTGTTATAGATGAAACTATATCTTCTGTAGACATCGTTATGGATGTTCTGACTATCCAAATGAATGATTAATCGTTCACTTAGTGAAAAATGAAGTACTATAACTTCATTTTTTAGTTGAGTCCATTGTATATGGGAGGTTATACTGCTATTGAAATTAATTAAGACTAATTTTTCGTCAAGAACTATCAGAAGGCTAATATTTCCATCTTGACTTTTTCATTAAAAATTCTACTGACGGCATTTCAATAAGATTAGTTGGTATACTTTTTGAATTCTAATTTGAGGAATAAGAATATAATGAAAAGTTATAATACGAACCATTTCTTGTCTTCATGGTGATTTCAGAGGACATTACATTGTCAAGCTTTCGGCTGCATCACACTCTCTTATAGAATAAGTTAATTTGAGGTATGCTAGCAAAGATACATTTATAACATTCATTGGTTTTCCTGAAAATTAGGTTCACGAGTGACGAAATCCGCTTTTATGTAACATTTTTGTTGCTTGTTGATTAATAATATGAAAGAGGACAACAGACTGCAATACGTAGACGCCCATACGAACTAAACATTGAAGTTCGTATTTTGTGGGTTCGACATTAGCGACACAATCGTAGGCTGTTCGTCTTGTCGAAAGTAGGATATCAGTGTGCACATTTGATCCGAGAACTCATAGTTCGTTTTCTTTCTGTTTCTGTTCCTCAAGGAACTGTATTTTCCTCCCACTTTGCTCTATCAACCTCATGTATGTAGTCAGACAAACTCAATCACACGTTTTTTTAGTTTTAGCGTGCCTGAGCACAATTTTGACTGAAACATCTGTTTCAATTTTAGGGAGTTGTGTTGAAGGTACTAAGTGACAAATGTAAATTGTAGTTTTTGTCTCGAAAAATGTCTCAATGCTCAATTAATGCTTAGAAAGACCAAGAAACCGATGATGCTCGATTATTGTTCCAGTTGTAGTCTTTTTTCAGGGGGTTTGTGCCCATTTTGCTTTAGTATGCATAATCACACATCTTTGCTTGAACTGTTGTAGTGCTAATAGCCTGCGACTTAAATTCGGTTCTCCTTTAATTTGTTTAAAAGCTTGTGAACAGATTAAGGGCACCTTGGGGTAATTGCTTTTGAACCTAAGTGTGTATTCAAAACCGTCCGTTCCATTACATCATGATTAACTTCCCTACTTCTTAGTTGATACACGAGTTGTATTGTAGGAGGATGCTGCTGGGCAAACACACTCTTGATGCTCATTCCCGAGCCATCTAAGACTCGTGGGACGATACTTGGTTACTCAAAAAAACAAAATTCGTTAGTACCGAGACATCGCTCTGTCAACCAACAGTAAGTTATCGAAACGCCTATTTCCTATGATTAAGTTACACAAATATAGAACATTTTAACCAAAACCGTTTAGTTGAAATGAGCTGTCACAAAATCCTGTCGGGCGGTGTAGTTTATTTATTTTCATTCGATGCACTGAGCTTTTAATAATTACGTAACAATCTTATGGTTCATCAGTGATTTACTTGAGTTATCTGGGCTTCGTGAAATCGTGAATGTTTTTATATACGAAGTCAAGAGAAAAACCTCGAACTGAGCAGAACTAAATGTACACTGGTTGGTATAATACACAAGTTACAGCTCTTCAACCCAACCCCTTAGACCTGCTTGTAAATCTACTTGGAAATAACAATTGTCTAAGAACTTCTCACCTTAGTTCTTAATCCTCCGGAACTTTTTATATTTGTTCGAAATAAAATTTGAATCGATCTTGTTTATTTTCATGAAAATGGCAGATTCACGCATGTAAAACTGTTAGTTCTAAGTTTCTACTATGACTTTTTTTCCTCACTCTTTTTATCGTGAATGTATCTACAAAAGAAAGTACTCAAGTCTTCAGTCTGGAAGTGTATTATTTTCGATACTTGAATATTTGGGCCATCAGAAAAGCTATGTTGTTCGTGAAGAGCTCATTTTGAAGTATGGTTACACAAGTGGACGAGTTACTTTGAGTTGTTTGAGGGTTGAAATATGATAATGGTCAAATCAGTGATATCCCTTTTGTCGGAATATTTGTAGGAACCTTCTACAGCTTTTGATTTCGAGCGAACAATTTTATTAATTGTTTCGCTTACAACCCAACATTAACTTTTTTTGCGTAATAAACGTGAGCCGAATTAATTAATGCGTTCGTTTTTTGCTTTTATATTATTTTTTAATTCCGTACCAAATGTGACATTACGGTTTTTGTGTTAGCTTGTTTTGATACGGCTTTTAAACCTAAGTCTCGTGATGTTCCAATGTTAATATTGTCACCTTGAAAGAAACGCGTACAATTTCTTAGAGATTATGTAACTTGTGGGAAGGTGGTTGTTTGATGGGTGGTATTATACGTCTCAATTTTTTTTCGTAACGACTGTCCAACGCGCGTGACAGTTTAGGCCTTCCAATCGCCTTGGCGTAGCAATTCATTATTTAAATTGAACCCTTGAAGCACTCAAGCACGTCAGCCATGCTGCAAGAGAGTGATAACGTTTTCCCATTAGGCTGCTAGAGGAAAACTGTGTGAGTTCTACCCTGGCTCTAAAAACAATCGCGTCGTGATTTGAGTCTTTTGAACGACTTTTTCAACAACAAAAATTCCCTTAATCACTACGTAGCTTAGTCCCTTCAAAAGTATTCATTGGAGCTAAGCCCTCTCAAGATTTTGAACTTTTTTGGAACGCCAGGCAAAAACTCGATGAGGTGCCCTTGCAGATTTGAAGAGACCCATGAGTGCAGCTTGATTGAGTAGAAAATTTCTTTTTAGAGTGCACGAAAATCAACTTGTACCGCTACTTCTTTTTGGACAATGTAGATGAACAAAAAGCGCTGGAGTATTAGGCATTAAGGTGATTGGTATACATTTTCCAATAACTGTATGTTTATTGTTAGTGTCTCTGCTTGGGCCTATTGAGTGCACTGTGGATAAGCTCTTTCGAAAACAAACATATCACTGCTATTGGCAGCCCTATGACTTGTTTATACTGAAAAATCTCATCCACAGTACGCTTCAAGCCAGTCAGGGCAGACTTCATTGCTTAGTCTCACGTAACATTGTCTCTAAGCACTAGAGCATGCCTCTCTATGTTAACTGTTCTACCAATGTGGTGGTGTTTTGTCTATTGCTTTATTAGTTCAACTATATTCGTTTAATTTCTAATAACCGTTTAAAAGTACTGATTCAATTTCAATGTGTTTTAGAGGTCGCTTACCTACAGGCTAATCCACATACACAACCTTGTTTCTCGCTTAGTTAATCAGGTTTCTTTCTTAGTGTCGACTTTGTAACAGCCAAGATCTGTTATTCAAATTTCCCTATTATAATGTAGAAAATTGATCTTATTTCAATCTTTTGTATGCCCAAATTTCTGATAATTAATGCTAGGATTGTTTTGTCATCAAAGAAATGCTGCTGGTTGGGAGTTCGATGATTGGGGGTACCCTTGTGTTGATAGCTGGTACAGTGTACTTTCAAGCTCATTTGTGGTAGGTACTCAGTGGTAACTATGTAATTGTACAAAACAAAGGCTGTTCTTTAAAAAAGAATTATCCACCTTTTCGTTAGATATTAGTACAGTTTGATAATTTCGCTGAGTGCATGTTGATGTGGTCGTACTGTTTGTCTTTGGATGATGATATTGAATTGTGTTGCACCTCCTCTGAGTAAGGTCGCTTCTTTGACGAGGTCCATCCAACTGAAACGTTTACGTATAAGTTGTAAACTCTACTTCACATCAGCACTCATCTATCACAAGGGGTTGGATTGAATAGATAACAATAGGACTACAGTCACAGTCACAGGACAATGTTTCACCCAGAATTGTAGACGATGCTAAGGGAACCTAGGCCGGTCAGACATTGTATTAACTTTGCTGTAGCGTATTTGGCTATAATTCTCCTACTTCAGTCTCGAAACTGTGTAAAAGCTGGCTAAATCCGACATTTATAAAAGTTATGGGGGTTACAAGGCACTGCTACTATGAGATTACTTTAGTGAGCCTTGAGTCTATGATGGGTCCTTCACTCTGTCGAAAACCAGATCAAGCTTGACAGAATTATATTTGAAGCAGCATGGTGTGTTTGATAGTGAAATCTAAAAGTGGTTACTCGCCAAGTTATTGGTAGATTTTGTCGTTGAATGTATGGTAAATGCACTTAATGAGCATACATTTAAAACAATAGCAAGTGTGGCAAGGAGGGGATTTTTTTGTCGACCACCATGGCGTGGTCCACCCTGGCATCTCCTATGCGGTATTTCTTTATGTCCTACCATGTCCCCTGGCCCTCTATTAGGGCGCCCTATCCTTCTTTGGAAGCTGGAGGCCGTTAATCATCCGAATCCTTCATCCTCTTCTAACGGAGCATGTCCCGAACGAATCTGCCCACAGCCTCCCACCTGGACTCGTTCTCCAACATCCTACCAACGATTGTGAATGGCAGGAGCTCTCCAACTGCCTCCTGCAAGCACCTGCAGGGTTCGACCCACCTGGGACAGGCAAAGAACATGTTCTGTGTGCCATCCACACTACCTGCAGAAGGGATCCTCTTTTTTCCCATTCTGTGGGGGTAACTCCTGAAGCTCCTGTGCCCGGTCACAAACTGGGTGAGGTAATAATTTACTTCACCGTGCGTTCTCCCCACCCAGGGGTGGACTTGCGGGATGAGAGTGGCTGTCCACCTCCCTGGGTTTCTGTCTCCCATCTACCCTGCCATACTTGGAACGTTCGAAAGCACTCGTCTCTTTTTACCCTTGCGGTCATATCCTGGGCCCTTCTCAGGAATAGCCTTCGATGCTCCGCATCCATCAGGTCAATCACCATGATGGCAGGCTCTGAGACTGTCACTCTGAGTGCTCCTCTCCTTTGCAACGCAGCCATCCATCAGTGGTACTGCTGTACTTGGAGGGGATCAGCCCACAACTCTGCTCAGTTCAGCAATATCCCCTCAGCAGGCCTCAGGAGAAGCTGGTAGACACACAGTCCCGAGACCAAATTGCCTATTAACCTGGCAAGATTGCTCACCACATCGTGTACCTTTACTGTCACTGCCAGGACATGCACCCAGAAGCTCAGCATAGTATCCATAGTGATGCCAAGATACCTCACCACAGCTTCGTGGTGATTCCAGTATCCACTGGATGTGCCAAAACAGTAAGGCTCCACTTTTTCTTCTAGATTATCCAGTCTACACAATACAGTTATTTGAGGGTAGCCGCAAATCATGTCCTACTCAACTATACATTTCACTATGTTGAATGTTTTGCAGAAGAACAGATTGACTAGAAGCTATAGAATGGTTTCCAACTCCCTCTAAGCTAAGTCTTATCTTAATGGCTTAAAGGCGAAGTCACTTTTAGTTACTCTTTGCCTGTAGTTCAGAACAGAAATGGAAGGAGAGAAAAGATATGCTTCTCAATGGTCACGAAAGAGAGGCAAAAGCCCAAAAATGGTGTTCGCTGTACTGTTGCACGTATGGATATGGTATGATGCACTTGCTTGGTACCACAGTGTCTTTCGCACGAGAAACGCAATTATTATGCATTGCCTGAGGCAGCCCTGTAGTAGTCGTCATGGAAAACAGACCTCTTTGTTTGGATGAGTGATAGTACATTACAACGCTTCCTCATTCAATCATTGTGTATCTCATTTCCAGTGCTCTGGGCCATCGGTAGTATGATGGTTGAGACTGTGCAGAAACATATGGTTGAGAACACACTGAAGGTTCATTTTTCCATGCCCGCTTCTTTTTGTTGTAGCTGGGTGGGAATAGGTTGAGGTTTTATGGATTGGAACTGCCATTATCGCTTGGTTTACTAAGGATGAATCAACTGATGTAGAATAGGCGTTAGATAATGTTTTTTTTGTTGATGGCGCATAAGAGCCTTGTCATAATTGTGTAGTTCACCAATAGCCGCATGCGTGCTCAACGGTTGAATGTGACTGGACCTCTTGGTCTTCTGCTCTTGAAATTTACTTCCGAATCTAGCTTCCCCTTGTCATCACCTCACTACTCATGTGGTACAACATGTGATGTTTGATATCAAAAGCGTGACCAGCGTGCGATTTCTACACTGCAATGTGTATTTGTTACCAGTACCAACGCATCTTACGAGTAAAAAAAAAAAAAAAAATTGTATATATGATTCTATGTGGCAACTTTTATCAGTGAAAAGTAAATATGATTTGCCAATTTGATAGCAACAGTTAAAGACAATGCTACAATTCTCCTGAAAAACTATACAGCTGCATTATTGATGAATTTTGTGATGAATCGTTGTAACCAACAAAAAGTTGGTCTCATTTCCAATCTTAAGTGTAGTCAAATGATCAACGAATAAACAATAACTTCTGGACGAATTCTGGTTCTTCGGAACAGACTCCTGTATCTTCTGTTACCACTTCTCACGCCTTCATTCTGCAGCGACTCGCTCAAATAAAGACCCAAAAGTGTGTGCAGTGACTCATAATGGAACATTTGACAATGAAGAACGACGCCGGTAGATGTTTGTGAGTTATTTTAAACTGTACATTTTAAGTGTGAAAGACATTTTGGTAGTGAAAAGCCTGAAGATCCAGAGCTTTAGGTTCCAGTTGATAAACTACACCTTTGCGACGACACTACTTGTAATTTCTCAATATTTCGATAGTCCTCTCTTTATTTAAATCTGTGTTCGAGTTGCTGTTTTTAATAGCGACTTTCGTAATCGCTGTCGTTTTGCCTCACTGTGAACTAGCTGTACAAGTAAGTAACGTTGAAGTAACGGTTTGATGTTTCTGTGTTTGTATATGAACCCCTCCCTCCCTCCCTCCCACCCC
This sequence comes from Pachypeltis micranthus, assembly GCA_020466155.1. Classification (NCBI taxonomy): domain Eukaryota; kingdom Metazoa; phylum Arthropoda; class Insecta; order Hemiptera; family Miridae; genus Pachypeltis; species Pachypeltis micranthus. The sequence goes on along the minus strand of CM035768.1, from coordinate 75,856,043 downwards.
TCCCCATTCGTGTGAGATGTTGGACCAATACTATTATTGGTAATCATCTCAATGTCACTATTATTCTATCCCATTCCCTCAAACCTATTGTCGATGTTGTTCATGGTACCCTGATCGCCATATTATTGGCTGTTGCTTCAAAGGTTAGCAGGTTAATCTCAGAATTTGTAGGTGTTGTTTTAATGTACAAATGATTGAGAAAACAAAAAAAAGCTGTTATGAACTCTGGGATGATTCTGCAAGTAATTACTGTTTTAAATTTATATTAGGTAACAAAAGAATTGTTTTTGGGTTTCACTGAAGCTGTTATTGTCAAGAATTTTATTTTGAAATCATTTTTTTTCGTTCACGTTGAATGTTTTCAAACGGTAATCATGCGTTGTTGAACTTAGTCGTTAAGTTGTTAACTCCATTTCACTCAGTTACGTCGAATGAACGCATTGTTCCTCCATCTTCAATGTTGGAAAAATAAAACATAGCTCAACTTAATTTTCGGATTTAATTTATTTCGGTTACAATGTGCATTCAGTTTTGTTTTCGTTACTATAAGAAAACGTTTTGCTGCAGTAATTGTTCTGGCGATATATTTTAAGTGCCAGCCCGTGAAAAAAAAAAATGAACATTCCGTTTTGGAATAACATGGTTCTTTGTATGATGTATTGAATATACAGAGTTTTAACAATAAATTTTGTCAATTGAATTTTAGGTCGAATGTATGATCCCCCCCCCCCTCCTCCCAATTTGGATGTTTAAGGGGAGAAGGCGTGTTAGCGTCGTGAAGGGTAAGGAAAGTATTGGGATCGTGTAAAAATAAAAAACTTGTTTTCTTCACATTTTCACCCTTTGAGGCCTTTTGAATCCAAATAACCTCTTTTGGGCGCGTTGTCTCTGCGTGCCCCTGTTGTTTAAGTTGCGGGAGAATTGGCCCATTGAGCCGGTTCTTTCTACTTTCCTTGGCTCTACGAAGTAGAAAGGAAAGTTATGTAATCGGCTGAAAAAAAAATTTTGAGTTTTCTTCAGATCTTTACGTTTTAACCCCTCATGAGTCCGAAAAACACTATTTGGGAAAATGGTCTGTGTGTGTATGTGTGTCTGTGAACGATTATTAAAGAAAACCATCGTACCAAATCAGCTCAAACTTGATATCTCGCTTGCAGGCCCCCATGGGACGCCAAAATAAGGGTATGAACAAAATCCACCGAAAGTTAACCATAGTTATCATAGTGATCAAAACACCAAATTATTTTTCTCAAAAACGGCTCTAACGATTTTAATTACATTTTTTATATTGATAGCTCTCAATGAGGCAACGATACTATAAAATTCTCATTCGTGGGAAAATGACGAGAGCAGCACAATAAACTATCAAAATTTTCGACCAAAAGCGTTTTTCGGGCAGTTTTTACTTTCCGCTACCCGAAGGGAAGGAAAGTATAGTAATCGGCCCAAAAAAAAAAGTTGGGTTTTCTTCAGATCTTTACGTTTCAGACCCTACTGAGTCTAAAAAACCTAATTTCGGAGAGAGGTCCGTGTGTATGTCTGTGTGTATGTCTGTGTGTATGTCTGTGTGTGTGTGTGTCTGTAGTTCGATTTGCGGGAGAACGGCTGATCCGATTGAGCTGGTTCTTTTTTTGTTTTGTTCGTTATTTTTTGTAGACACCAAAATAAGGTTATGGACGATTTCGGCCGATGGGAAGGGGGGGGGGGGGACGAAAATGTACCAAAAACTAGGGTTTTTCGCATTTTTCTCGAAAACGGCTCTAACGATTTTGATTAAACTTTCAAATTATCTTCTACTAATCAATACCTAACTTTTCTTCTCCATACATATCTCCATGAAAATACGGTGAACGGAGATATAGGCCTCTGAAGCAAAAATGGGTTTTTTACGCTTTTTGCTAACGATTATCACCAAACTCACAGGATGTTTTCAAATAGTTAATACCTACATATTGTTCTCAATAAATGTTCCTCTGACAGTCCATTGAACAGAGATAAAAATCAAAATGTGTCGAAATTAACGTTTTTTCGAAAGTTTCCGTAAATTTCAGGGTAACTTCTTCACCAGATGTGATAAATCCTACTGGAGTGACTTATAGTCACCCACACCAACATTTCGTTCTGTATAATTATTTCTGTATATATATGTTGAACGGAGATATAAGCCAAGTTAACTCAGAAAAGGAGATTTGTCGAATATTAATTTATCGGTATTCCAATTTTCTCAAAAACGGCTCTAACGATTTCGATCAAACTTACGGAGTACTCTCAGCTAACTAGTCCCTACATTTTGTTCTCTATAAATGTTTCTGTAGAAATGCGTTGAACGAAGATATAGCGCCCGCATATGTAGGTGGTGTTCTAACTTAAAGGGGTGGCGGAAAGTTGTGTGTTGCTACGCACCAGATATTTTCCTTATAAACTCCGCTGGAATTCTTCTAGAACGTTAAAAAAATTCGGTATTGTAGTCCAATCATATACCTAAAGGGTGAGTGTTTAAAAACGCTTATGAGATACATGGGGCTCACTCCAGAAATTCCTGAATTTCAACTACTGCCGTTTCGCTTACTACCAGTTCTAAAGGTGTTTACCCAATAACTCTGCAAATGTAATTACTATCCTTTTTCAAAAAATTTGTTTTTACAGCCTTATTAATGATCTGTGTACCAATTGCTCAATAATGGTCCTGCAATGAGTATGAGCAGCACAATAAAATCTGGAACTGTAAGCGCTACCGCTTCCTGCTGCCGTGAAGTGTTGTTTGACCAAGTTCAAATTAACTGAGTGGTAAATGAATTGATTGAATAGAATTAGCCATGTACAAAGTGAATTGTTGTAGAGCTAAGGAAAGTTGTGTGCTGCAACGCACCAGATATTTGATTCATCATTCATTATGATTTACACGCCTATGTCCCCCCCCCCCCACCCATTCACCCGCAAAATTTGTCGCTTTACGTTACGAGGCAAGGGGGCTCTAAATTTCCAACGTCCGTCCACCGCCCGAGCCACATTTCGTGTTTAACGTGTTCTGACCAAGTTTTTCCCCCCTTAAAATTCTCACTTGGCATCTAGTTGTGCCCACCTGCTCGGCAGTCTAATCGGGCGAAACTTATGGTTAACGAAATCGTATCTTATGGCAGTTTTATCGCGATTACGTCGCGCTTAGTATCGTTTTCCGGGTATTTTTTTCGAAAAGCAAACCGGCAGTTTTCTGGTTCGAATGAAAAGAGACTCAGCGCGATTGAGTTTAGATCGAAAACAGCGAAATCACAGCAATTGTAGTGGAACCAAAGTCCGCTAATTGAACTCGCGGGACCATACAGCGAAGGTTATCGTTTCTTTCCGGCTTGCTCGTATTTCTCTCGCTCCCCACCATCCGTCGGCTTGACTCGTTACGTCGTGTTAATTACCTACAGGCGCCTGGAATATGTCAGGTCGTGTTTCGTACGGTTTACCGGTATTTGTCGATCCTGATTCGAATTGGATGGATCTCTGAGGTGTGAGACTACGTCGAGCTGTGCAAGGTAATAATAAACCGTTGCGTACTAATTTGCAGCTTTTTTTTTGTTTTTTAGTAGGCGCCAAAACAAGGTTGTGAGCGATTTATATCGATGAAAGGGGGGAAGGGGTCAAAATGAAATAAATATGAGTTTTTCGTTTTTTTTCTCAAAAACGCTTCTAACGATTTTGATTAAACTTTCAAATTATCTTCTACCAATTACTACCTAACATTTTTTTTCTCTATAAATCTGTCTCTGAAAATTCTGTGTATTGAGATATAGGCGAAAAAGGTTCCAAGCAAAAAAAAGTGTCTTCACTCACGATCAATTTTCTTCAAACATACACGGTGTATTCTACTCGTCAATACCCACGTGTATGTTCCTTCGGCAATCCGCTGAACAGAGATAATCAAAATGTGTCAAGTGCTTTTTTTTATTTTTTACGTTTTCGAAATTTCGAGAGTAATCGCATAACCGAATTTGATCGATCCGATGGAATGTCTTCTACTTACCTCTACTCACATTTTATTCCCTTAAACTATTTCTGTTTCTGTACGCTGAACGTATGGGTTGTTATCATCGACGATTAAGATCGAAGTTACAAGTTACTCTCAACTATCTTCACATTTTTCTCTGTATATGTTAACGTGGAAAGGAGCTGAGCGAAGATGCAACATTCTCACATGTAGCAAATCAGTGGAGAGTTGTGTGTTGAAGTATTGGCTCCTACTGCTGGCTGCAAAAGAAGTAGCGTTATCTTTCCTTTCTATGTATGTTGTAGGGTTTCCAGACATTTGAGCTCGATTCTGTCAAGCCAAGATAGAACGCGCAAGTTCTTCGTTGTACTGTTAAGCGCGGGTGGGACGTAAAATTGTAGTGAACTAAGAAAGCAATGAAGACTTCTAAATCCTATGAAATCGAGGACCTGGATTCTCCCCCCCCCCACAGGCAAAGGAGTTCGTAGGGCAAAAATGAGTTGACCAGTTTCCATTTTGCTTGTCTGCAGCTTCTCTTCAAAAAACACTCATCTGATTTTTTTAAAAATGAAAACTTTATCGTCAATATTGGCATTACAGTTGAGCAATAATTTCTTATAGTAATTTATAATTAATTTACGTGACACTTGCTCTAGGTGCAGCCCATTGACTGTCCTGAATCAGTACTTAGGTAGAGATAGGTAGGTTGGTTTTAGGTAGAGAAGTAGGTTAGGTTAAATTAAATAAGTTATGATAACAAAAATAAATATGTTTGACAACCATTCTAAAACTAGTTAACAATCGATGTAGGCAGATGGATTAGTTGATCAAATTGTCCCGCGGCCTTTTCCTCTTGAGTCGCCTTCTTTCTGGTGGTGGAGGTGGGTTCTGCGGGTTGCTGGCAATCAGTGAGTTTTCGTGTTCTGCCGCGTTAACCTCTAATCGCCTGTATTGGCTTTGTATCACTTCCTGTATGGTATGTATATCCAGTCATTATGCGGACTCGATTTTGGGTCACCTGTATTTTTACTTTCCTTGCTCTACGAAGTAGAAAGGAAAGTTATGTAATCGGCTGAAAAAAAAATTTTGAGTTCTCTTCAGATCTTTACGTTTCAGACCCCCCTGAAACCGAAAAACACTATTTGGGAAAATGGTCTGTGTGTGTGTCAGTCTGTGTGTGTGTATGTGTGTCTGTGAACGATTTTTAGAGAAAACCACCGTACCAAATCAGCTCAAACTTGATGTCTCGCCCGCAGGCCTCCATGGGACGCAAAAATAAGGGTTTGGACAAAATCCATCGAAAGTTAACTATAGTTATCATAGTGATCAAAACAACAAATATTTTTTTTCTCAAAAACGGCTCTAACGATTTTGATTAAGTTTTTTATATTGGTAGCTCCAAATATGGCAACTACACCATAAAATTCCCATTTGTGGGAAAATGACGAGAGCAGCACAATAAATTATCAAAATTTTCGACGAGAAGCGTTTTTGCCGCGGCTTTTTCCTTATAAACTCCGCTGGGATGTTAGTAGAAAGTTGAAGAAAATTGGTATCGTAGTTCAATCCAATACCTAAAGGGTGGGTGTTTAAAAACGCTCATTAGATACATGGGGCTCACTCCAGAAATTACTGAATTTCAACTACCGCCGTTTCGCTTAATACCAGTTCTAAAAGTTTTTACCCTATAAATCTGCAAAAGTAATTACTATCATTCTTCGAAAAATTTGTGTTTACAGCCTCATTGATTATCTGTGTACCAATTGCTCAATAATGGCCCTGCAATGAGTACGAGCAGCACAATAAAATCTGGAACTGTAAGCGCTACAGTTCAAATTAACTGAGTGATAAATGAATCGATTATATAGAATTAGCCATGTGCAAAGTGAATTGACGTAGAGCTAAGGAAAGTTGTGTGTTGCAACGCACCAGATATTTTTGACATGGTTTGCAGCAGCGGATCCCCAAAGTCCACAGGAGTATTCCCCGATAGGTCGAATTATGGAAAGGTAGTGAATAGGTAGAGAAGCCGCTTTGTTACCAGACTCAGTGGGGAGCGATCAAGTAGAAGGAGCTTCAGTTGGTGGATTCTCTGCCTTATTTTTTTAACGCGGTACTTTATGTGGGTTTCCCAGGTCAGCGTCTTGTCCAATAAGACACCCAGGTATCGAACTTTCGTGCCTTGCGGTATTGGGTTGTTGTTGATGAGGAGGGTATCCTGAAAGTTGACTCTTCGCTTAGAGTTCTCTCGGCACCATTCGCTGGTTGTATCAAGTGTGGATTGGGTTTTGGTGGTTGCTTCCTCAAATGAGTCGTCCACCCGAAGGAAAGCCACGTCGTCTGCAAACTGTGCTAGCGTTGCACTCTTCGGTTGAGGCAGGTCTTGCGCATATATGATATAAAGGAATGGCGCATGGAGGCTCCCCTGGGCGACTCCTTACAGTATTGGCTTGGAGGAGGGCACAGCGTTTTTTTATCTCACCGAGAAAGTGCTTCCTGATAAATACGATTGTACAAGTCTGTAGTACGTGTCCAGTAGGTGGGGTTTGCTCTTGTAGAGGAGGCTTTCATGTACTACCTTGTCGAAACATTTTTCCGAGTCAATAAAGACACCCAAGCACACCTTCAGTGGAGCTGCATGGGGCAGGAGCGAGGCAGTCTGAAGCCCCTGTGTCTGGGATTAGAGCGAAGTTGTTCGAGAAGTTTAGGTAGTAGGAGTCTCTCGAATAGCTTGGAAAACATGGGTAAGAGGCTAATCGGTCGATAGCTGTGTGGGTCGTTGGGTTTTATAATTCTAATTATTTCGGCATGTTTCCATTTCCTAGGTATGTGTGTTGTTCTCAATATGGCATTGAAGATTTGTGTCAACCATCAATCAACCACTACTTTTTATTTCACTTTTCAAAGTTTTATTTCATTCGCACGGGCGAACCCAATTACACAATAAATATATTAATAACCTAAGGTATCTAGGAGTACCTCATGAAAAATTAACAGTAAATAACAAGAAAGAAAAGAGTCATAACGGACGTAACCAATCCGAGGAGACCAATTTCAGGGTGGTACGCGAAAACAAACGAATTCTCATCTTAAAGCAGGCAAAAATATTTGCTCAAGGGAAAGAAGCGCAGATGGCTTTCTTGAACGACAATGACGTCTCGAGAAGAGATCGAGGTCCAAAATTCAAGCCTATGAGATGAAATGTCGCCGCAAATAGGCGAGAAGGCAGGGTAGAACGAGTCGACTGTGGTGTGGTGGCACTCAAATAGTTAATAAATAAAAACAAAACACGAGGAATAATAAATTATAACAAATCAATCCTCGGGAAGGAAGTCTTGCGGCCTCTTTCTTTTCAGACGTCGCTGATTTCGGGGAGGCGGTGGATTATTGGCGAGGTCCTCCAGCATATTGTTCGGGTGGTTTCTAATTGCGAAATCAAGTCTTACATATGCCTCGCGCAGTGTGACGCGTACCTCCGGGATATCAATGTCCGAATGCAGGGTTGAATTACGGACAAACCATGGTGCGCCCGTGATCATTCTAAATACTCTGTTCTGGAGAGTTTGGATGCGATGGATGTGGGTGTCAGCCGCGGAACCCCATATACCGCATGAATACATCCAAATGGGGCGAATTAACGATAGGCATAGAAGGCGTTTCGTTGATAGGTTAAGAGAGTAGTTCGTTTGTAGGAGGCTTTTAAGTTGACGGATTCTATTTCTCAACTTACCGACCAGTGTGTCAACGTGCTCTTTCCACAGAAGCTTTTTGTCTAAGGTAAGTCCCAAATAACGTACCGCATCTTCCGTTGGTATCGGTCGACCGCTGAGAAGTACAGTACTGTGGCTTGGTCTAGTTCGGAGAGTAAAGTTAAACAGGACTGACTTATTGGGATTCATAGTAACCCTCCATTTGCGACACCAATTTTCTACTTGTTCTATGAATATTTGAGTGTATTGTTCGGCTTGTGCGGAGTCATTGGCCTTGCCTAATGCAGCGACATTGTCAGCATAGTGTGCGAGGGTCAAATGTCCAGAAGAAGGGAAGTCGCTAGTGTACAGTATGTACAGCGAAGAACCCCAGATGCTACCTTGAGGAACGGATGACCCTACGCTTGCAGAGTTCGAGACAGCACCCCTGCAGCTCACCGAGAAAGTTCGCCCTGATAAATATGTCTGCAGCAATCGGAAATACGTGTCGGGAAGATAGGGTTTTACTTTTGCCAGCAATCCAGGATGCCAAACCTTATCAAACGCCATTTCTGTATCAAAAAACGCCCCTAGGCGTCTTACGTTCTTCGTAAGATTCCAAGATTTTTTCAATCACCCTATGGAGTTGCTGGGGACAGGAGTGTCCTTTACGAAATCCAAATTGAGTGTCAGGAATGAGCTCAGAAAGGGAACTCATAAATTTTGGGAGGAGAAGTCGTTCCATGACTTTTGCTAGCAGAGGGAGCAAACTAATCGGGCGGTAGCTCTTGGGGTCCTTCTGAGGCTTATTAGGCTTTTTAATCATCACTATCCGGGCATGTTTCCATGAGTGAGGAATATGGGTGGTTCTTAGAATTCCATTCATTATTTGAGTAAGGCTTTTTCTCGGAAGAGCCTTTAACAGCGGTTGAGTGATGCCATCATGACCTGGAGCTTTTTTGGTTGGAGACCTTCGAATCATATTTCGGACTTGCGCTGGGGTGACAAAATCCTTTCAAGGGCTTAAGAAGAGGGGTTCTTCCAGAGTATTTAGGGTTTCTTGAGAGAAAGTGGGATCAAGATCATCGTTTGGTTGAAGCTGGGCTTTTATTATGTCCTTGAAAATGTCACACTTTTCTTGTGGAGTTGAGTACCAAATTGGCCCAACTTTCAGAGGAGGAATGTCTGAGAAATCTTTGGTCAGCATTTTAGTGTGTTTCCACAGTGATCAATCATCGGGATTCAAATTGCTCAGCTTTTGTTGGGTTGCTAGGTCCTTTTCCGCTGCTAAAGCTATTTTAAGTTCTCGAGTTGCCCTATTGTATAAAGTTTTGTGAGCTGGATACTTGGAAGATTCCCACAGTCTTCTGGATGATTTTTTCACACTTAGAAGTTGAAGAATATGTGCACCGGGATGGAACTTTTGGCAAGTCCGTTTCGGGCGAGGAATATGAGCCTCTCCAGCAGCTATTTGGGTATGCCTCGTCAACGTAGCAACCGCTACATCGATATCATGAGGTGTTTTAAGGGGGAGTTTTAAATCGGTCAAGTCTTCCATAACTGTTTTGTATCTACCCCAGTCGAACGGGTGTTTATTGAGACACCTATCATCCGAAAAAATCTGATTTGTGGAATTGGAGCCTGCAAATGACTTTGATAAACCGGCCCTCAAACTGATATCTGTCAAGTAATACAGTCCTCACTCAGTCCATTCATTTCTCAGTTTCAACCTCCCCCATTCGTGCGCCCAACAACAACTTTATTCAATTACCGCCTGAATTGTTTTTTTGAAAATCCGTTAAATGCCTATAGTTGGCTACAGTCGCTTCCTCTTCACAGTATGTGACGCGCTGCCCAAAACAGATTGACAATCCCTTATAGTGAAATGGGTCTAACGTGCGAAGGATTGAGAAGTTTGTTTGTGTCGCGAGTCGCCCGCCTGAATCTAACTGTCGAGGAATCAATAGGCTCCCTAATATCAATTATTAGAGTTTCCGATTCGTGTAAGTCACTCGACGCGAGTAATTGGTTCCCAAGTGGCAATCAACCGGTCGGCTCACCTGGAATTGTTTATTAAATTAATCGAATGGGATGAAAATCGCATGTTTTCGTTGAACGCGGTCGTCTCTCGCAACCAGTTATTAAAGAGACGATTGAAATTAAAAAACAATTAGCGGAGCTGGGTAAGAATCGATCGTTGGTGGATGGTACAAGTTGTTGTTGGCGGCCGACTTCGGGCGAGTGATTGAAATTATGCGATTATTAAACGACATCGTTTGCCAATAATTTGAGACGTACTGTCAGCCGTTTGTGACTGATTATGTCACTCTGAACGTGAACACGGAGTGCGATTAACAACCTGAGCTATTTATTGTCGGGTCGCCAACAATTTAACCCAATTACTCATTTTATAACACTCAATCAGTTGTAACAGGTACCGCTCGAATTAGCGTTTTTCCTAACAATTATTTGGTTGTTGATGAATAGAACCATGCGCCCCGATAGTGGAGGAGATGGACCCAGACAAGCATGGTTTTCTTAATTTCCACGGCTATACGAAATAGAAAGAAAAGTTACGTAATCGGCTGAAATCGTTTTTTGAGTTATCTTCAGATATTTACGTTTTTTGGCCTACTGAGTTCAAAAAATACTATTTAGGGGTGACTGGTGGGGGGGGGGGTCATGTGCTCGTGAAGCTGCTCCTTGGACCAGCACTCTGGAACGCCTTCTTCGAAGGACTTCTCAGGAGGCTCAAGGAGACTGACTGCGAGTCGTACTCCTAAGTGGATGACCTGTGTTACAATCAGGATATGCCATCACTAGCCCAAAATTATTCGCTGGCACCAAAACTCAGCTCGGGCTTAAAAGGGTCTTGTTCTCGGGGGCCACCTTCCTGGTTCTATGAAACGAACAGCAGTTGAGCGGCAGTTCGGAATTGGGTTGTGCAAGCTGGTTACAATATCTCTGACGAGCCTGGGCCTGCGATTGGTTATTACATACAAATCTCCGACGTCAACTAATAAGTCAAAATTTGGTTCAAAATTCGACGAATTTCGATTGACTCTGCAACTTAATGGCTAAGCATGGGAGGTAGCAGAGTTCTGAATTCCTCAACTGTGGTAAATATTGTAACTATCAAGTCAAATTTTGACTTTTGGTTTATTATTCATTCTGAATAATAACCCTATGTTTTCGGTCACGAAAAATGTTTTACAACCCTCCCCTCAAAATTTGATATTTCACGTTTCAAGACATTGGGATTCCAAATTTGCAATGTCCGTCCGCCGTCCGCCCTCCGGGCCGTTTTGTGCCTTTAACGTGGTCTAAAAAATTCGTTCTTTCGCACAAAAATCCCATTTGGTATCTAGTTGTGCCCGCCATCTCGGTAATCCGATCGGACGAAGCCCATGATTGTTATGGGCAAAAAACGGTTAAAAAAATTAACGAAACGCAGTACAACGCGGGAACTACAGCGGAAGTCAACGTTTCGTCGTTTGTACTCCCTCCCTCCCCGCCCGTCTCATTAAAAAACCATCCGCGCTTGCTCACCTCCCAACAACGCCGCCACTCAACTCCCCTTTCGACCCAGTCCAATTTCTCCGACCCGACGGGGCAAAATCATCAGACGTTTCGTTTCCATAGTTCCATTGTAGTCAGGTCATGTTTCGTATGGTTTACTAGTATTCGATGCTGAATCGAATGGGATGGGGGAGCAGTAATACTTGGTCAAGCTGTTCATGAGAATAATAAACCATTGTGTAATAATTTGCAGGGTTTTTGATGAGCGGCCATTTTCTTAGTCTATACTTCAGAGAGAGCAGAGAACCGGGGTTGCACCAAACATTGAGAGAACTATCAACTTTCAACTCAATGGTCACCGTTTTTAGCCCTCTGCTCCTGGACTTTAAAGACGATGGTTCATAATCCCTACAAAAGTCGGGCAATCATGGATCGGAGGTTTTCGCGATCGTTGTAATTTTGTCCTGACCGAGCGGATCCTTCAACCTCTCCAAACCCCCCTCGTAACGATTGGCGCAGTCGGTAGGACCGCCAGAGAGAAACATTTTTAAAAATTAAGAGAGAAATGTGACGAATTCTCGGGTCCTTGATTGCTGACGCTGGGGAAGTTCCAGCCTGAAGGGAAAAATGAATAATAAACCAAAATGGGCGAGTGCCTACTACAATGTGAAAGAAAAGACTTTCTTTGTAGCCTCCTCGTTCCTCGAATCCAAATTTTCCAGGGAGTCGCTCAGTTCTCAAAAAATCCGTTCATTAAAGTCGTCCGCTCCAGGACTCCCATTAAAAGGCACCTGGCCTGGTTCTGGGTTATCTTCCCAGGAGCATGCCCATGCTACCAGGCGCGACCACGGGTTGTGGATAGTGGAACGGCCACGGCATTGTCCCCAGGGGCATGTCTGCGGCCAGCTGTGAATATGGTCAGCATGCTGACTGAATAAGCAGCCGCGAACAATGGGCAAAACCCAAGAGAAGAAGAGAATCCTGAACAAAGGGCTCAAGGGCAAGCGGATTCACATTTTCTCAGACAGCCAGGCCGCCTTAAAGGCCACCGCAGCCTATAGTTTTAGGTTTAAGCTGGCATGGGAATGCCTCCATGCGCTCAAGCAGCTCGGCGCCCGTAACAGGCTCTCCCTCATTTGGGTGCCGGCTCACAGGGGGCATGAGGACAATGAAAAGGCTGACCGCCTTGCGAAAAGGGGTACAGAATCCCTACCCATCGGGCCTGAACCACACGTAGGTATGACGAAAAGTCACCTGAACCGTCTAGTTGCTCGATGGGAGATACAGGAAAATGGCGCCCATTGGCATCGCCAGCCACAACTAAGACAGGTGAAAAGGCTTGTCACGCCTTCCTGTCAAAGGGCGAAGGCGATGCTGACACTCTCTAGACAAGATCTGAGAGTACTGATAAGCTTCCTCATCGGGCACTGCCCACTCAGATAACACCTCAGCAAAATGGGCATCTCAGAGGCAGTGGAGTGCAGACTGCGTGGCGAGGAGGATGAGACGGCAGAGCATATCCTATGTGAATGCCCTGCCTTGGCAGCAAAACGCTTTGAATACTTCGGTCAGGGGACCACTGAACCCCAAACTGTAGCGGACTCTGCGGTGAAGGACATACTCGGCTTCCTAAGGGGGGCGGGTATGTACGACGCCTTCTACTAAGAAAGGGCCATCACAATAGGCCCATATGCGGCCGCAGTGACAAAGGGACTTGTCCCACACGCCCTCGGGTCAAAAAAGAAAAAAAAAAAAGGCACCTGGGCTATCGTGGTCTAGTTGTTAAGACGATGGTTCATAATCCCGACGAATGTGGGGCAATAATGGATCGGAGCTCGCGATTGCTGTAATATTTGCTTGAGTCAGCATCAGAAAAAGTAGTAAACCAACTTTCAACTCAACGTTCAACGTTTTTAGCCCTCGGCTCCTGGACTATTAACCACTAGACCACGATCGCGAGGGTGCCTTTTAATGGGAGTCAGTCGGTACAGGAGTGTGGATTCCAAGTGCGCGTTAGGAGCGCGTAATATACCATGTCGTGTCTTGTAGAGAGGAGAGAGTGAGACTGTTATTGTTGAGTAGTTTCGTCTGTTACCAGTGCATTATGAGTCTGCTACATTAAAATCCCGGTAAAGCCCCTAAGGTTGTTTCGACGCTGCGGCCCTTAGAGCGATGCTTCTGAATTATCCTTATCCAGTGCCCGCGCCGCTATTGTCGGGTCACGTCTTCACCCTCTAAGTAGTCGAAAGCTACTATTTGTCAAGACGGTACCTTGACTTGGTACGTAAGAGACGAGCTACGAACTCGTGTAATGACCGAATGAGGAACCGACCCTAACCGCCTATTAGAGCCATTATTTTCGACCCCCTTCCAATAATTGCAGGAAGTCACCCAACATCCATCCAATTAGAACAATTTCGGTTTCCCACCCCCTCAAAATAGTCTGGGCCTTCGATTAAAGTGTCGCGTAAAAAAAAAGAAAAAAAGAAGCGGATAGAGCGTATTACCGTCCGATACCGGCAGCGCAGATTGTTACCGCTCTCTACGGGAAACTAGAGTTTTACCTGTGAAACAATTTAACGGAACCGTTCATCTTCGGAAAAAGGTCAGGGCTCGTCCAGTTTCGATCTAATAAATCACACAACTTTCGCGGAAGACCTTCTTCCGCTCGAGGTAATTACAGGGTCAGGGTCAGGGAGAGGCTGGGTAGTTGAGACGTCCGACTTGAATGAACCGACCCGCAACTACGTTGATTCAAGAATTTCTTACTTTCCTTAGCACTACGAAGTATAAAGGAAAGTTAAATGATCGGCTGAAAAAAATAGTTCTCTTCAAGTCTGCGTGTCTGTGAACGCGATTAAGAGAAAACGGCTGTACCAAATCAGCTCAAACTAGATATCTGATCCACAGGTCACCATGGGACGCCAAAACGACGGTATAAGCAAAATCCGCTTAAAACTAACCACAGTTATCATAGTGATCAAAACACCAAATATTTTTTTCTCAAAAACGGCTATAACGATTTTGCATCAAATTGTGTATATAGGCAGCCCCTAATGAGACGACAATGCCATAGAATTCTCACCCGTGGGAAAATGAGCACAATAAATGACCAAACTAAAGCTATTTGGTGAGTTCGTCTCCACTGGTTGGTGAAGGTGGGAGGAGGAGGAAGGAGGTCATGCACCTCTGGGGAAACTCGCTAGATGTGAAGGGAGAAGAATGTAAGGTATGTCTTAAATAGTCTGTTGCTTGTTGATTCTAAGTCTTTTTTGTATAGGGTGGTCTGTAAATCCGTCGGTTGTTTTCGTTTGCGTAGTGTCTTGAGTCGTGTAAATATGGTGTCGCATTTTGTGTTGATTTGTTCGTTTATGATCAGTCCAATGAAGTTTTTTTGTTAGATATTTCCACGTTTTCTAATACGTTCACTTACAGTTCAAGCTAGAAGAGACAGCAGTCCTTGCTACTGATGTAATGCCAGAGTGGAAAAACTTTCGGTTGCCATTCAGTGTTAGCGTCCAATCACGGGAACGATGGGAGAAAGAGACGTTTCGGACTGAGGTGGGCGCCCTGCAGTGGTATACCGTTGGTATTACTTATTGCTACTTCATAAATACAAGCGGAATAAACGCACTCATAGTATACAAACACTCCAAAAAGTTCGAAGGAGCTGCTGGAAAGCACGCAGGAGAATGTTTTTGACATCGCTGGGCCGCCAATTAGTAAGGCACCGGGTTGTGCGTAGGTCCCAGATTCTTTCTCTCCCAACGAATCTTAAAAACAGGATCAAAGACTATTTAGTGGAAGAAGGCGTAATGATCATTCAGCAGATTTTCCCAGAAAGCGGAGACGGAACGAAGAAAAAGAGGAAAAAGTGCGCAATATGTCCTTCGTCGAATGACAGACCAGAAATGCGTTTGTGAACTCCATTCTTCCATAGTTTGCCCTCACTGCAAGATAATGACGTTAAGTAATTAGTGATCCAGAAAATATGAACATTCAGTTTGAACTTGTAAACAACAAAAAAAACTTGACGAAATTAAGCCATTGTTTCGAATAAGAAATTAACTTGTCCCTATGAAATAATGTTTAGTTTAAGAGCGTTTGTCAATTACAAGGAGTTTAATATATGTTTTATTGATTGAAAACCTATTCATTTTGATTTCCTTTTGCATAAAAATAATATAAAATTTGGGTCATCCAACCAACGCCACTAGATATGAGACAAGAACCGCGCCAGTAACCTAGGATTAATTCACTCCAACGTACCTACCTCGGTCCATCTGGCGGGTGCTCCTCATTGCGTCGAACCCCAAACAAACCGCAGTTAGGTTCTTCGGAATTAATACGTTACGGTTGCACAAGGGCCTGGAGGTTCCCAAACGTCTGTGAAATCATATTCTTTCCCTTCACCCCATGCTCGCCAGCTCAAAAGAAAACAACATTCAAACAACGCCAACGGCTTCAACTGACTACAAATTACTCCCCCGCTAATAATTTATGAGGCGGTATTTATTACTTATTTCTTTTTTTGTTATTCAGTACCACAAGTTTTATATGCTTACACAGTAGTTGAATCTCCGCGTTACGTTTGTTTAGGGCGTTCATTAGGAATATAAAATCACACTCATATTACAAAATGCTACGACTCTTTTTGAGTAAGCATACTCGTGCTATGAGTCGGAGCCTAGTCCACATTATATATGTGAAATTCAAACTTACGAAAGAAAAAAGTTCGCATTCAATACAGAAAAAAAATTGTGTACACACAAAGTCCAGAAGAACGTGTATCGCGCATCAAAATTACGTCCAAGTCACCACTCAAAGGTGACAAACAATTTTTTACAACCCCCCATCAAAATTTGATACTTTACGTTTCAAGACACGGGGATTCAAAATCTGCAATGTCCGTCCACCGTCCACCGACCCCTGTCCCCCGTCCGCCACCCAGGCCGTTTTGTGCCTTTAATGTGGTCTGAAAAATTAGATCTTTCGCACAAACATCCCATTTGGTATCTAGTTGTGCTCGCCATCTCGGCAATTCGATCGGACAAAGCCCATGATTGTTATGGACAAAAATCGGTTAAAATATCTGGTGCGTTGCAACACACAACTTTCCTCAGCTCTACAACAATTCACTTTGTACATGGCTAATTATATTTAATCAATCCATTTATCACTCAGTTCCTTTGAACTTGGTCAAACAACACTTCACAGCAGCAGGGAGATGAAGCGCCTACAGTTATGGAATTTATTGTGCTGCTCGTACTCATTCCAGGACCATTGAGCAATTGGTATACAGATAATTAATGTGGCTGTAAACACAAATTTTTTGAAGAAGGATAGTAATTATTTTAGCAGAGTTATTGGGTAAAAACTTTTAGAACTGGCAGTAAGCGAAACGGCATTAGTTGAATTTCAGGAATTTGTGGAGTGAGCCCCATGTATTTCATGAACATTTTTAAACACTCAACCTTTAGGTATTGGATTGGACTACAATACCAATTTTTTTAACATACTACAAAAATTCCAGCGGAGTTTATAAGGAAAAAACTGCGCTAAAAACGCTTTTCGTCGAAAATTTTGATAATTTATTGTGCTGCTCTCGTCATTTTCCCACGAATGCGAATTTTATGGTATAGTTGACATATTAGGAGCTACCAATATCAAAAATTTAATCAAAATCGTTAGATCCGTTTTTGAGAAAAAAATATTTGGTGTTTTGATCACTATGATAACTATAGTTAACATTCGGTGGATTTTGTTCAAGCCCTTATTTTGGCGTCACATGGTAACCTGCAGGCTAGATATCAAGTTTGAGTGGATTTGGTACGGTCGTTTTCTCTAAAAATAGTTCCCAGACACACATACATACACACAGACCATTTTCCTTGGCTCTACAAAGTAGAAAGGAAAGTTATGTAATCGTCTGAAAAAAAATTTTGAGTTCTCTTCAGATCTTTACGTTTCAGACCCTCCTGAGTCCGAAAAACACTATTTGGGAAAGGGGTCTGTGTGTCTGTGAACGATTTTTAGACAAAACCACCGTACAAAATCAGCTCAAACTTGATATCCCGCTTGCAGGCCACCATGAGACGCCAGAATAAGGGTTTGGACAAAATCCATCGAATGTTAACTATAGTTATCATAGTGATCAAACACCAAATATTTTTTTTCTCAAAAATGGCTCTACAGATGTTGAATAAATTTTTTATATTGATAGCTCTCAATACGGCAATGATAGCGTAAAATTTCGATTGGTGGGAAAAAGACGAGAGAAGCACAATAAATTATCAAAATGTTCGACGAAATCGATTTTTGCTTGGTTTTTAGAAGAAACAACCGTACCAAATCAGCGGAAACTTGATGTCTAGCCTACACGTTACCATGGGACGCAAAAGTAAGGGTATGGGCCGAATCAACCGAAAGTTAACTATAGTTATCATAGTGATCAAAACACCAAATTTTTTTCTCAAAAACGGCTCTAACGATTTTGATTAAATTTTTTATATAGATAGCTCTGAATAAGATAATCATACCATAAAATTCTCATTTGTGGGAAAATGACGAGAGCAACACAATAAATTATCAAAATTTTCGACGAAAAGAGTTTTTGCAGCGGTTTTTTCCTTTTAAACTCCGCTGGAATGTTACTAGAATGTTAAAATAAAAGTCGCGTTGTAGTCCAATCCAATGCCTAAAGAGTGAGTGTTTAAAACTGCTCATGAGATTCATGGGGCTCACTCCAGAAATTCCTGAATTTCAACTACCGCCGTTTCGCTTACTACCAGTTCTAAAAGCTTTTACCCAATAACTCTGCAAAAGTAATTACTATCCTTTTTCCAAAAAATTATTGTTTACAGCCTCATTAATTATCTGTGTACCAATTGGTCAATATTGGTCCTGCAATGAGTATGAGCAGCACAATAAAATCTGGAACTGTAAGCGCTACCGCTTCCTGCTGCCGTAAAGCGTTGCTTGGCCAAGTTCAAAGGAACTGAGTGATAAATGAATTGATTAAATAGAATTAGCCATGTACAAAGTGAATTGTTGTAGAGCTAAGGAAAGTTGTGTGAAGCAACGCACCAGATATTTACTCATTTATTTCAATTTTCCATTGAAAATGCTGTGATGTCACGAATGTCGACAGCGAGGCCGCAGGAGGTACTTTCCACCGCCACAGCTGTGACGTCAGCAAATTGGGCCGGAAGTACATCAGATGTGGAAGTTTATGTGAGAACACAGAAAACACTGCGCTAAAATCGATTTGTCGAAACTTCGAACATTTGTGTTTCGTGCGGATAGTTCAGCGGAACTGGACACACGCGAAAGGTGATTCTAATCCGTTGAGTAGTTTTTGTCGAAAAATTCCAATACATTCCGGAACGTTAAGTTCAAAACAGTTCAATTGGTCGTCATATGAAAATCGTCCGATGTAGGACTGTGGAAAGATGTGTGACGCGCCGCCCCGAATATATTGTTTTACTCTTTGCTCAACGTTTGTATTTGCGCCAACTCACAGGCGAAATAGAAATCGTGTCTACTATTTCAACCAGGTTTGGCAAAAAGTGAAAGAAGCGGGAATTTTTATACGTGTACATATTTGTACATAGGGTAGAAATAGGGATGTGAGCTGTGCGAAAGAGAGGGGGGGGGGTGTGGCGGGGTGGGGGAATAAAAGGGGAATAGAGTCGGTGGAAGAGGTGGATCAGGTCTGGAACCCCTTAGGAGAACAGAGCGGGTTGGGATTAGAGGGAGACGAGATAGCTGGAGGCAACCCTGGTGGAAAATAAGCAATCTATATGCATAGATTCTCACCCCTGGTAGAGTGCGGCTCCTCCCCAACTGCATTACCACTCTCCCTCCACAGTTCGGCCCTATTGCTACCACTACCCCCGCCCTCATCCCCCCCCCCCACCATCACCAACAACCCAGTGGATTCCCCTTATTCCCAACAAACTTCCATTTTATGAGCGAAATAAATGTATGCAAAATGTTGGAGATATCCATCAACGAGCAACGCGTACCGTTGCACATCGACGAGACATCAAAGGAACAGGGGGGTGTAGCTCTTATTAACCCTCCAGTATTCGAAAGATCGACTATTTAAATGTCCGAACGTTGTCAATAATTACGCCTTTCGACTTCAAAAGCCTTTGGGAGGCGCTCACTTCAACGTTCCTCACCTCCTCACTGAAACAGAAACGAAAGTTACCGTTTTCCTCGGAACTTTGCGTTTCGTGGGCTTCTGAGTACAAATAGCGCCATTTAAGTACATGGTCCGTGTGTGTGTGAACCGGATCGAAGAGGAATGGCCGTTCCAAATCATATTCAGCATCAACGTCGCCCAAAAAAGATTTTTTATTCCAAATTCTGATCTGCGTGGGAAAAAGAATATCTGGTGCATAGTAAAACTTAACTTTCCCCAACCCCAGTAAATTCGACGACCGTGTTATACGTACGGACGCTGTATCTTCGCGACTACAAAAAGACAAAGACAAGTGTTACGGGGGGGGGGGGATTTATATCGTAGCGATATCGCACTAAGAGAGTCGGGAAGTTAGTACGATATCAAGCTGAATGCAATTGGAACAGAGTTTTATTCTCAATGTCATTCGGAGTTTTACCACCACAGACAGGGGAACTGAGTGGGAGCGAACGCGTGCGCGGGCAACACGGCGACGAGGGAACCGGCTCGGATTCAACTGACTCCTGCGAAGTCTCGAGCGAATCGGGGCATTTGAGGTGCCCAGTCAGCATAAATGCCCCGGACGAGCCTCCGCTGAATCGAAGGGTTTGGTTCGTCCCGTAACACAAGAACAAAACAAAAAACAACCAGCTCATTCGGTTCAGCCGTTCTCCCGCCAATTGAACTACTTATCCTCCCACCCCAGCTCACTGTAAATGGGATGGTGGCACCCAAAAAGGAGACACTTAATAAATCATTTATAGTAAAATGAGGAGGGTTCTTGGGATAGAAGGATTGAGATGGGGAAGGAAAGAAGGATAAGAGAACGTTCCACGATAGAACGGCCACCAGTACGACTCGAGCAACGCGTGGGTGGTGATACCTCAGAGAACGTCTGCTGATCAGGAGTTTTCTTGCACTGGACGCCGCTCCAGGATATGGTCAATGCTGCAACCCTTATGTTACTTGCCTCCACTGCATGACCTTCCAACACTGTCATGCAAAGATCCAAAGGTCCCTCCTGCCGTATTTGCGTCTCTTGGCTTGGTCCTGGCTGCCAGATCCTACTTGGATATCCAGGATGCAATGCAATGATGTCAGGCCTCAGTCTTTTTCCAGAGACAACCGCTCTCTCTCTCTCTCTCTCTCTCTCTCTCTCTCTCTCTCTCTACTTCCCAGCCACCAGATGACAATGCACCAGCAACCTGCTTGCAGACCTCGTTATGACATTTGATGCGGCCCACGGTCATGAGTATGCGGACACACCTGCACAATAGGATTGAGCGACTCAAACTGGTTACCACTGGCACAACAGGGAGCATCCGCTATGTTACAATCCTGGACTCTTGTACACCTCTTTGCTGTAGGCAGTGACGTCACACGAATGGTGTGAAAGTGCCAGTAATCCTAAAGTTAACGCACCTGTTAGGTAAGTCCGTCTCCTCTGGCTGGTGAGATACTGTGGGCGAGCCCTTTCGATGTAAAGACGTACAAAGGATGCAAACTAAACATATTAGAAAACATGGAAATCTATTAAAAAAACTTCAATGGACAGACCATAAACGAACAAATCAACACAAAATGCGACACCATATTCACACCACTCAAACACTACACACACGAAAACAACCGACTGACGGATTTACAGACCAACCTATACAAAAAAGACAGACTGACTATTTAAGACGCACAGTATTCACATTCCTTTCCCTTCACCTCTAGTGGGTTTCCCCAAAGGTGTATGACCTCTCCCCTCCCTTTCCCGACACTCCACCATTCCGTTGACCTTCCTCTTCGTATATGACAGTTGACTCTAGCACTGACTTAACGACAGTATCTCACCAGGCAGAGGAGACATACTCACCTAACAGGTACGTTAACTTTAGTAATTTGCCTACTGGCGAATCTAACCCAATTGCTTTAATATCTGCCAGTAATCCCTTCCATGGATGCCCTCGAAAGCTCACTCCACCCACGCAGAAGAGTAGGGGGAGTCAAGACACTGCCTGAGTTCCCGTCTGTCAACTGAACCATGCAGAGCAGATGCAAACTCTGAAGGCTTGCTGGGCTTGGGGGCAGATGGCGTTCCCATGTCACACCCCTGCAGTTGATCCTGGACGAATCCAAGACTAGTTACAGCACGTGCGACATCCCAGCCAGATGCCTGCAAAAGCTTACGGCACAAGTCCGGCACACGCACGGACCACGCGCCAAAATTAGGTGTTTTGGATTCAGTAGGCCTCGAAACGCAAAGATCTGAAGAAAACTCAAACTTTTTTTGGATAGCGGAAAGTAAAACTTGGCGGGTGATATAAATGGATTGTTATTCGCACTTCCTATTTAATGGAATGGCTATAGAATGGAGAATTTACCCCGATTATTCATTTAAATGGGTGATGGATCAGTTGATGAATGGTGATGACGTTCGAAAAGGCTTCTCTTGGTAGTTCAAGTGGATCATGTTGCACGTAGCGCGAGCAATATGGACTTCCTCGTATAGAATGAGCGTCTTGGATGAGAGGAAAGAGCAGTAGATAAATCGTACAACGTTACCAAACGTTAATTGGTAGGAGGGAAAGAGGCAATATTGAAGACGGTTGGTGGGAAGAGAAGAACCGAAATGGCTAGCCTGAAGAAGTCTTGATGTTCAGGGCGATTATTAAGGAAGATAAGGTGTTCGTCATGATGACGAATTGCCCATATACAATCGACTCATCAACAAAATGACTTAATTGCCTAAACACCGTTCGGATGCATGGTATCCAGCAGAAGTGTGGCTTCACATATCTTCGTGCCTCTGTTTATTGAAAATGCTCAATAAAAAGGCGATGTATCAAATTCCTTTCCGTTGGGATGTATAGTCTTTTAGGAAACGATTTAGGAACAAATCCGAACATTTCTAAACCACGTAGAATGCAAAACGACAAAGCTACCGTACAGATGCTCTGCGAAATTAAGGCAGTTTTATTGCAATTATGTTGCGTTCTGTATCGTTTTTTATGTATTCTTCGATAATGAGTCGGAGAGCACGAGTCTCAGAGGCCTAGGACACAATACACAACACAGCGAAAGTTATAGTTTCTCCCTGGCGTGCACGCATTTCCTGTCTCACTCCAACTACTCCAACGCCACACCGTCTCCTCCGATGTCCTGTGCGTCGTGGCCGGGGACCTGGAAGTGAAGAGGAGATGGGCGGCTGAGAGCACAGGGACGAGTGAAATTATAGGAAGGAAAAGGAAGGCCCTCATCGACAAGCTACTAATCGATGAATGGCAGGAAAGATGGGACAACAGTGAGAAAGGAAGATGGACGTACGCATGGCTGCCACAGGTTAGGGAAACGATAGAGGTGGGTTGGATGGGGTTCGGATTCTACACCACACAGCTCGTCACAGGTCACGGGGACTTCAGAGAAGCTCCGTGGGCTTGGGTTAGTGATGGACGGGCTGTATGAGTGCGGTGAGCTGGACACAGTAGAACATGTGGTGTTCCACTGTGGAAATTACCAGCAGGAGAGGGCTAGGGCAAGGAATGAAGTATTAGGAATTGAAGGTCAGCGGGAACAGGGGAGTTTTGGATGGTAGAAATGGTTTGGGGAAAAGGTCTTAAGGGATAGGGAAGAAAACAGGTTGTGGGGAAATTTTTCATTTTTGACGATTCGTGCGGAGGGCAAAATAAATATTACACGGTGGTGAGATTGGCGTACCACCTTGTTCACGTCGAGAGAAGGTTCAAGACATTGACCATTATATTCCCTATGAGAGGGCACTCCTACATGGAACCAGATAAAAATAAGGGGCTGATCAACCAAAAGATGAAAGTGGAATTGCCAACGGATTGGGCTGAAGTTTTCCAAACATCGAGAAGAAAACCCTTCCCGTTTGAAGTGGTGGAGGCCGATCAGGAACTGTTGAAAAGTTGGACCAAATATTTTGAGCCGAAATTCGTGAAAAAAAGACCTATTCAGACCCGCCCCATTAGAGTGTTAATGGTAGACCAACAACACCCCTGCCTCATTTTTCATCGCTCGACTCACCATGGAGGGAATGTATCTCATAATATCATCCCAAAAAAATATCTGGTGCGTAGCAACACACAACTTTCCGCCACCCCCGTAATTTCGAACACCACCTACATAGGGGGGCGCTATATCTTCGTTCAACGCATTTTTACAGGAACATTTATAGAGAACAAAATGTAGGGAATAGTTAGCTGAGAGTACTCCGAAAGTTTGATCGAAATCGTTAGAGCCATTTTTGAGAAAATTGGAATACCGATAAATTAATATTCGACAAATCTCCTTTTCTGAGTTAACTTGGCTTATATCTCCGTTCAACATATATATACAGAAATAATTATAGAGAACGAAATGTTGGTATGGGTGACTAAAAGACACTCCATTTAGATTTATCACATCTGGTGAAAACGTTACCCTGGAATTTACGGAAATGTTCGAAAAAACGTTATTTTCGACACATTTTCATTTTTATCTCTGTTCAATGAACTTTCAGAGGAACATTTATTCAGAACAATAGGTAGGTGTTAACTATTCGAAAAGATCTCTAAAGTTTGGTGATAATCGTTGAAGCCGTTTAGCCAAAAAGCGTAAAAAACCTATTTTTGCTTCGTGGGCCTATATCTCCGTTCACCGTATTTTCATGGAGATATGTATGGAGAAGAAAAGTTAGGTATTGATTAGTAGAGAATAATGTGCAAGTTTAATCAAAATCGTTAGAACTGTTTTCGAGAAAAATGCGAAAACCCTAGTTTTTGGTACATTTTCGTCCCCCCCCCTTCCCATCGGCCGAAATCGTCCATAACCTTATTTTGGTGTCTACAAAAAATAACAAACAAAACAAAAAAAGAACCAGCTCAATCGGATGAGCCGTTCTCCCGCAAATCGAACTACAGACACACTCACATACACACACACAGACCACGCGCCGAAATTAGGTTTTTTAGACTCAGTAGGCCTCAAAACGTAAAGATCTGAAGAAAACCTAAATTTATTTTTAGGCCGATTACTATACTTTCCTTCCCTTCGGGTAGCGGAAAGTAAAAAGGAGGGACGCCCATGACTATCGAGCTGCCAGAATCTTCAAACGACGCTCTCGATACCTATTTATCTTGTCACGGGTCGTGAGTTTTGTCATTCTATTGCCGATTTTATTGATATATTGATATTGCTTCAAATAAAAATGTTTGATCGGATAAACTTTGGATCATTGACATTCAATACTTCATATGACTACAATAAAGCCAGATAGTTTAAGATTGATCGTGCATAAAATTTATGACAAAATAACACTCCAAATTGATTTTATAAACAACATTGAACGGAAAAGCTGATTTCCCAACAATTTTGTCAAACTGACAATGCGCCTACGTCCCCTGTACCCTTTATATCAATGTGCAGCGTTTTGGCTCTGCCCGGTAGACTAATTAATGGCTGTCGTTTCGTTTATTGCTTGTGGAGACCGCGATTAAGTTCTAACGTGTCACAAGGCCCACGACAAACGTACGAACCCATTTCGAATGTTAATCTTTTGAAATGCAATTGTAAACTTACTGTGAACAACATGTTTCGTTATTGCGTCTCGCGCATTAAGCGCATTTTACCCGAATTCGAATCTTATCTTTCGTTTCGAGCAGCCTAACTTCGAATGTGCGTCTTATCGCGAGGTTCGTGGGGATTTTTTTTTTCCGCTTCTGTTGACGGGGACGTTCGACGTGCGCGCGCCGCATCACGATCTCCGCTCAAAGAAAACTTAAATTGCGTGGGGAGAGCGGTGGTCGGCGAGATAAGCGCGTGAAAGCGAAATCTGCGCAAGAAAACGAGCAAAGTGGTGGGGTTCGGGGACGTGCGTCTCTTATCTCGCGCGCAGTCACCGATCACGCTTCATCTGACACGTGGCCGGCACGTGCTGCGTCCAGAGCACCCTTCGCCCTTCCACTACGTGTTATCCAACTATTTATTGTTAACGCTGCGAATGAAATGCTTAACTTTTATTCCTCACTCCTCAAAACGAAGCCAATTAAGTAATCAACGGGTTTCTCAACTTGTCTCCAACACTCCCATCGCCAGTGCCTGTCTCGATTGAATTGAACCTGACGGATCGAATAAGAACACCGTAACTTTACTGTAGATGGCAAAGGTTAACCACGATTAACGCCGCATGAAGTTATGGAAAGTGCGCTTATTACCAACTCCCCTAAACATTAAAATATCGTGCTGCCATCCTCAGTTCGGTACTGGACAACTTTCGAAGGAAATCAGGGCTCTGGTCTGCAGAGGAGCTACGTCCACGGCAAAACCCTACGGCTGCACTGGAGGTCTTGCTAGATTTAGCTCCACTCCACATACATGTTAAAAGGATGGCGTTCCTCCAGGCTGTGCGTATGTTGTAGTTGGGTCTGATCATGCGGGGGAGGAGGAGTTCCTGCCACTTGATCCTTGACAAGGCCCGAACTGCATGTGGTAGACTCAATGCCCGCAAGGTTCAACTTCGCGCTACCCTTCCGGATACTCATTCATGAGCGATCCAGGTGGGTAGGGGGAGCTCCCGCTTTCGAAGCTGGGGCCCTGGTATACTACACTGATGGCTCGGTGCAGGGTGGCCTTGCAGGGGCAGGCATCTTAGGACCGAGGATCAGAGCAGCGATCCCATTGGGGTAGGTTCCAGGCAGAGGTGGCTGCGGTGACAGTCTGTGTGCAGCGGCTGCTGTAGAGGGGACTGAAGCGGCAGAGAATCTACATAATGGTGGACAGTCAGGCCACTCTCAAGGCCTTAGCCTCATACTGTCTCACATCACAGCAGGTGTGGGAGTGTCTGACTGGACTGAAGGCCTGGCAGAGGACAACAGTGTAACACTGTGATGGGTGCCGGGGCATCAGGGTATAGAGGGAAACGAACGGGCTGATAGGTTGGCTAAGAAGGGATCAGACCAGATCCCTATTGGCCCTGAGCCCTTTGTTGGTACAACGAGGAGCCACCTACGTAGAGAGGTGGGCAAATGGGAGGACAGGTGCAGGGCTGCTCATTGGCAGGGGCTGCCTGGCCTTAGACAGTCAAAACTCTCCATCCGGCTCTCCAGAGAGAGGTCCAAGGAGGTGCTTGCACTGGGGAGGAAGGATATGAGGATCATATGTTGCCTGTTCACAGGTCACTGTCCGATGAGGTACCACCTTGCAAATATTGGCAAGTGCGAGGTACAGGTATGCAGGTTCTGCGAGGTAGGGCTAGAGACGGCAGAGCATGTGCTGTGCGTATGCGATGGACTCGCGGCATGGTGCAGGTGGGCCATGATCTGAGTATCATGGACGCCCTTACAATTGGCCCGTTTGTGGCTGCAGTGAGCGTATTGCCTGCATCCACCGTTTCAAAAAAAAAAAAAAAAAGAAAAGATTTATCACATCTGATGAAGAAATTACCCTGGAATTTACGGAAATGTTCGAAAAAACCTTATTTTCGACACATTTTCATTTATATCTCTGCTCAATGAACTTTCAGAGGAACATTTATTCAGAACAATAGGTAGGTGTTAACTATTCGAAAAGATCTCTAAAGTTTGGTGATAATCGTTGAAGCCGTTTTGCCAAAAAGCGTGAAAAACCTATTTTTGCTTCATAGGCCTATATCTCCGTTCACCGTATTTTCATGGACATATGTATAGAGAAAAAAACGTTAGGTATTGATCAGTAGAAGATAATTTGAAAGTTTAATCAAAATCATTAGAGCCGTTTTCGAGAAAAATGCGAAAACCCTTGTTTTTGGTACATTTTTGTCTCCCCCCCCTTCCCGTCGGCCGAAATCGTCCATAACCTTATTTTGGTGTCTACGAAAAATAACGAACAAAACAAAAAAAGAACCAGCTCAATCGGATGAGCCGTTCTCCCGCAAATCGAACTACAGACACACACACACGGACCACGCGCCGAAATTAGGTTTTTTAGACTCAGTAGGCCTCAACACGTAAAGATCTGAAGAAAACCCAAATTTTTTTTTGGGCCGATTACTATACTTTCCTTCCTTTCGGGTAGCGGAAAGTAAAAATGGAAAACTATCTTGTAAATAGTCCCACCAAATCGCAAAATATTTTTACTATCGTCAGCTCCACGTTTGAGAATGTTGCGTCCACAACTTCGGAACAGGTAAAGCGACATTTTATTCGTATATAGAAGGGGAATAAAGCAGATGAAGTTCATTCTTGACTAATTACGTCAGGGAAAACATATTCAATGAAGATCTTTTCTTTTTGACAGGGGCCAAACCGGAACAGTAGAGTAAGAGTTTAAGAAAATATTCCTTTACACCCCCCCCCCCGTCACCACCTGGTTCAATCTTTTAATGATTGCGACAGGGGAGAGCGCCGTCATGACAGAATGTATTCTCCCGAAGAGTGTCCTACGTAATACGCGAAGTTACCTGTTTCGGACTTTGTGAAGCTGCCTTCGATTATGTTACGAGTCTTATTCAACGTCCATCGCATAGGCATTTTACTGGACTCGATGGTATCGCACGTTGTGCTTTTTAGAGGGTGTCCCATATTTGTCAGTACACGTTGAGGCATCTATACTGACGAATTCCTCATCTCTCCGCTCGACATATTTACGACAACTTTAATGAGTAGGTGACTGAACGGTTGGGGTATCTCGACGCGCGTCTTTCGTCTCGAGAAGGGAAAAAATGTTAATTTCATGGCGTTGAGATGCAAACGCGTCGGCTACCGTGCGCTCCGCCGGAGACTCCTTCATCGATCATCCCGTCGAAAATTCGGCCTGTTTTTGATGACTCCCCCCTTCAATTAGGCGTAAAAATGAATGGTCAGTAAAAAATGAATGAAGTTCGATATTTCATAAGCGCGACTCAACTGCCAAAGGGAACTTCCGGTCTCGCCCATTGATCGAGCCATTGAAGGAGCGGATACGAGACGTCGATGCATTAAACATGACCAGATAATTTAACCCGATAATTTAGGCGAATGGGTAAGACCTTTTGTGATGAACAAGAGGTTCTTCCCTTCTCGTTGAAGATCTTCCTTTTTGTATCGACAACGCGCCGTCATAACCCGTAGCACCCCAATCACCTCTTGAATGACACTTGATGCGCACGCGTGACTTACAAAAGTCGACTCTCGACCTCACTCGGAAACATTTCCCACTCTTGTCACCTGAAATCCCTCTCTACAGCGCTCTGCCAGAGGCTCCGCAACCGATGAGTTAGTTCCTCCGACAGTTTGAGAAATTCTACTGCCGATCTTTCGATACGAGTTATGTCAGTCCGAGGACTAAACCCGAGCGCATCCTCCAGCACATAGTGAACCATAATCAACCCGAGCATTCTGCTAGAGGGCCCCCCCTCACTGATGCGTCGGTGGGAAGTCTAGCAGCCTCCGATTGCTAAGTGGTCCGAAGATCGTCCCAAGTTCACTAGCCTCGGGGAGTCCGCATTGCCTGAGGGGAGCGCTCCTTAGGCTACGAACTAGCTCTTTCCGTGGAATGTAGTCTTCCATGTACCTTGCCCTTGTTCGAGGGCTCGTGCCTGTTAGAAAGACGTGACGCCGGTTCCTCCAGAATTTGTGTTGCCTTAACCTCTCTCCTGCCAACACCTAACTAGTTCACTAAGGGATTTCCAGCGATCCATGGCCCCCACGAAACCTACACTTTTTTTTTTTTTTTTTTCTGACCCGAGGGCGTGTGGGACAAGCCCCTTTGTCACTGCAGTCGCATATGGGCCTATTGTGACGCTGGCCCTTTCTTAGTAGAAGGCGTCGTACATACCCGCCCCCCTTAGGAAGCCGAGTATGTCCTTCACCGCAGATGCCGCCATGATTTGGGGTTCAGTGGTCTCCTGACTGAAGTATTCAAAGCGGTTTGCTGCCAAGCCAGGGCATTCACATAGGATATGCTCTGCTGTCTCATCCTCCTCGCCACACAGTCTGCACTCCACTGCCTCTAAGATGCCCATTTTGCTGAGGTGGTATCTGAGTGGGCAGTGCCTGGTGAGGAAGCTTACTCTGGTGTAGGAAGTACTCTCAGATCTTGTCTAGAGAGTGTCAGCATCGCCTTCGCCCTTTGACAGGAAGGCGTGACAAGCCTTTTCACCTGTCTTAGTTGTGGCTGGCGATGCCAATGGGCGCCATTTTCCTGTATCTCCCATCGAGCAACCAGACGGTTCAGGTGTCTTTTCATCAGACCCACGTGTGGTTCAGGCCTGATGGGTAGGGATTCTGTACCCCTTTTTGCGAGGCAGTCAGCCTTTTCATTGCCCTCATGCCCCCTGTGAGCCGGCACCCAAATGAGGGAGAGCCTGTTACGGGCGCCGAGCTGCTTGAGCGCATGGAGGCATTCCCATGCCAGCTTAGACCTAAAATGTAGATCCGCTTGCCCTTGAGTCCTTTGTTCAGGATCTCTTCTGCGATCTCTTGGGTTTTGCCCATTGTTCGCGGCTGCTTATTCAGTCAGCATGCTGACCTTATTCACAGCTGGCCGCAGACATGCCCCTGGGGACAATGCCGTGGCCGTTCCACTATCCACAGCCCGTGGTCGCGCCTGGTAGCATGGGCATGCTCCTGGGAAGATAACCCAGAACCAGGAAACCTACCCTTGGCTCCACATCCAGCGGCGTCATGCCCTAAAGGTTCCAGGTCACTGGCCACTGCCAGAAGCCCCTGTGGTATCCATGTTATTGGGCTGCGGGTTGAGCAGCCTCTAGACCTAAATGGATAGTAGGCCCTGGTGCTGGTTTAGCCAAGAGGCGTTCTGCCGACACCTGCACTTTACTCCACAGAGAAAGGTGTCAGCCCACGATCTATGATCTCAGGCCACTAACACTTGATATTCGACCATCCCTGGCACCGGCCCCTACATAAGACATACATCTACTCACAGATACACAACTATACAACTCCCCCCCCCTCCCCATGGCCATGCACACATTTCCTCACAACCAAGCTTCCTTCCGATCCTTTAAAAGCCTTTCCCCAAACCGCTTCCACCATACAAAACTTTCCTCTTCCCTAACCATCATCACATCCCATTGACTCCCACCCTCCAACCCCCCATTCCTAGCCCTTTTTCTATCCTGTTGGTAGTTCCACCGTAATCATCTCCCTGCACTCATACAGCCCGTCCACCACCAGCCCTAAACCACAAAGCTTCTCATGGAAGTCCCTGGGTCCAGTGACGACCTGAGAACAGTGAACTCGTCCACAAGTCATAGACAAGGGAAAGCAACTCCTTGACCTACCAGCTTCAGGAGCCCACCCATCCAGCGCTTAGTGAACCAGACCACCACGAGTCCTTCGTCACCGAGGAATCAGTGGGGACTCTAGCAGCCCGTGCTACCAGTTGCGAAGGAGCTCCTAGGTTTGCCCAGGCCTGCCCGTGGCCTTCTTTGTCTGAGGGGAGTCCCTCCTAGGATGCGCACTCACCAACTGCTTCCACTAGCAGAGCCAACTAGCCCTTGTTCCATGCAGGTACCTCCGACAGAAGAGTGATCGCTGATACGTCCCTTTTCCACTGTATTCTCTTCGGCAATGCGCGTAGCCCTCACACCACCATCACCCCGCCTGGATCGGCTTACGTATTCCTCGACCTGGATTAAGGTGCCATGATGCTTTTGCTGTGCCGTTTTCTTCTAGTAATAATGTGCTTCATTGCCCGCCTCCCTCTTACTGCTAACCTGCTGATTACATCATCGATCACTACTTCTTGACTGTTATTGATAATGTTTCCCTTCTGTGTCAGTTTGCTCCATGAAGCTTGAGCTTTATTTTACTATATTATGCAACACGTAAGCCCAATTACGAAGTAGTAAACACTGAAAAAGTCTTCTTTTTGAATAATGACAGAATAGAGTAAAATATCTGGTGCGTTGCAACACACAAATTTCCTTAGCTCTACGTCAATTCACATTTTACATGGCCATGTCCACTTAATCGATTCATTTACCACTCAGTTAATTTGAACTTGGTCAAACAACGCTTTACGGGAGCAGGAAGCGGTAGCGCTTACAGTTCCAGATTTCATTGTGCTTCTCGTACTCATTGCAGGACCATTATAGAGCAATTGGTACACAGATAATTAAGGAGGCTGTAAACACAAATTTTTTGAAAAAGGATAGTAATTACTTTTGCAGAGTTATTGGGTAAAAACGTTAAGAACTGGTAGTAAGCGAAACGGCAGTAGTTGAAATTCAGGAATTTCTGGAGTGACCCCCATGTATTTCTTGAGCGTTTTTAAACACTCACCCTTTAGATATTAGATTGGACTACAATACCAATTTTTTTTAACATTCTACAAAAATTCCAGCGGAGTTTATAAGGAAAAAACTGCGCGATAAACGCTTTTGGTCGAAAATGTTGATAATTTATAGTGCTGCTCCCGTCATTTTCCCACGGATGGGAATTGTATGGTATAGTTGCCTTATTGAGAGCTATCAATATAAAAAATTTAATCCAAATCGTTCAATCCATTTAATCGTTAGAGCCGTTTTTGAGAAAAAAATTTGGTGCTTTGATCACTATGATAACTATAGTTAACTTTCGGTGGATTTTGCCCATACCCTTATTTTTGCGTCCCATGGTAACCTGTAGGCTAGACATCAAGTTTCAGATGATTTGGTACGGTTGTTTTCTCTAAAAACCGTGCTAAATTCGCTTTCCTCGAAAGTTTTGGTAATTTATTGTGCTGCCCTCGTCATTTTCCCACCGTTGAGAATTTTATGGCATAGTTGCCATATTGGGAGCTATCAATGTAAAAAATTTAATCAAAATCGTTAGAGCCATTTTTGAGAAAAAAAAAAGTTGGTGTTTTGATCACTATGATAACTATAGTTAACTTTCGGTGGGTTTGATTCAAACCCTCATTTTCACGTCCCATAGTAACCTGCGGGCGAGATATCAAGTTTGAGTGGATTTGGTACGGTGGTTCTCTCTAAAAATCGTTCACAGACCATTTTCCCAAATAGTGTTTTTCGGACTCAGGGGGGTCTGAAACGTAAAGATCTGAAGAGAACTCAAAATTCTCAATTTTTTTTTCAGGCGATTACATAACTTTTCTTTCTACTTCGTAGAGCCAAGGAAAGTAAAAAAGAAAAATGATAATTCAATCTCTGCAATTTTTTAAACGTGAGAAGTCGGAAGAGCAATCAGAATAAAAAAATATCTGGTGCGTAGCAACACATAACTTTCCGCCACCCGTTTAGGTTCGAACACCACCTACATAGGCGGGCGCTATATCTTCGTTCAACGCATTTTCACAGGAACATTTATGGAGAACAAAATGTAGGGACTAGTTAGCTGAGAGTACTCCGAAAGTTTGATCGAAATCGTTAGAGCCGTTTTTGAGAAAATTGGAATACCGATAAATTAATATTCGACAAATCTCCTTTTCTGAGTTAACTTGGCTTATATCTCTGTTCAACATATATATACAGAAATAATTATAGAGAACGAAATGTTGGTATGGGTGACTAGAAGATACTTCATTAGGATATATCACATCTGGTGAAAAAGTTACCCTGGAATTTACGGAAATGTTAGAAAACGTTATTTTTACACATTTTGATTTTTATCTCTGTTCAATGGACCGTCACAGGAACATTTATTCAGAACAATATGTAGGTATTAACTATTCGAAAATATCCTGAGAGTTTGATGATAATCGTTGAAGTCATTTTGCCAAAAAGCTTAAAAAACCTATTTTTGCTTCATAGGTCATTATCTCCGTTCACCGTATTTTCATGGAGATATGTATAGAAAATAAAAGTTAGGTATTGATTAGCAGAAGATAACTTGAAAGTTTAATCAAAATCGTTAGAGCTGTTTTCGAGAAAAATGCGAAAAACCCTAGTTTTTGGTACATTTTCGTCCCCCCCCCCCCCTTCCCATCAGCCGAAATCGTCCATAACCTTATTTTGGTGTCTACAAAAAATAACGAACAAAACAATAAAAGAACCAGCTCAATCGGATCAGCCGTTCTCCCGCAAATCGAACTACAGACACACACACATACACACACACATACACACACACACACACACATACACACGGACCACGCGACGAAATTAGGTTTTTTAGACTCAGTAGGGTCTGAAACGTAAAGATCTGAAGAAAACTCAAATTTTTTTTTTGGGCCGATTACTATACTTTCCTTCCCTTCGGGTAGCGGAAAGTAATAATCAGAAATGTTAATGACGGACGTGAAGAAAAGAGTATTGGACTCATTTTTGAACCTCTTGAAGGCAGAAGGCCATTAAATTCTCTTTGGAGCTCAGGTAAGGGCTCATTGAATAGAGTTGGGGATAAGAGAATACTAAAATTGTGCCGTCATAATGACATCGTAATCGAACTCGTCCGGCTAATCCTCGTCTTGTTAGTCGAGACCAGAGTAGAAAGGTGACCTAACGGACATTCTCCAAGACTGATGAGACCAGGCGATATGAAAAGTACGGCTTATGGCCTTGCTGCGTATCTCGCCGACACGGGAATTAAAATTATTGACTGCCAAAAAGGATGTAAAAGAATGGTTCTTGTTGACGCTCAAAGAGCAATGTCAGGGAAGGATCTAGCAGGTCAACTATAGAACTGTAACTTGTTGTAATTAGGTCTCACCTGTTTCTCGCGATCCGCGTCAATGCGATTGCCATTCGTCTCCGAGCCTTCGGCAGTTCCGCAGCCACGACGTATCACGTACTTGTTACTATTGAGCAACTCCACTCCCCATTATTTCTAAATCAATAAGTAGCCCTCACCTCAAATAATTCCCAACTTCTACCTACTAGTGCGCAGCAGCTTTATTTAGTATAAGAGCCCCTTTAATTTATTTATTTGCATATTCGCGTCAATTTCATATTGTCTACATTTTATTATTACATAATACAGTTCATTGATTTTACTTGTGCTAATTCTATCTAATACATCCGATCCCAACAGTTCTTGAGTCAATACTCAATAATAAGGATTCCTTCCTTGAATAACACAACCCAACAAACAAAATATGTGGTGCGTTGCAACACACAACTTTCCTTAGCTCTACGTCAATTCACTTGTGTACATAGCATTTTCTACTTACTCGATGCAGTCATCACTCATTTCATTTGAACGCGGTCAAACATCACTTCACGGCGGAAGAAAGTGCTAGCTCTCACAGTTTCGGATTTTATTGTGCTGCCCATACTCATTCCCGTACCATTATTGAGAAATTACTACACACAGAATTGATGAGGATATAAACACGATTTTTTTAAAAGAGGATAGTAATCACTTTTGCAGAGTTATTGGGTAAAAACTTTGAAAACTGGTAGTAAGCGAAATGGCGGTAGTTGAAATTCCGGAATTTCTGGAATGACCCCCTTATATCTTATGAGCGTTTTTAAACTGTCACCCTGTAGGTATTGAATTGGACTACTACACCAATTTTTTTGTTTTAACATTCTAGTGACATTTCAGCGGAGTTTATAAGAAAAAACTCTGCAAATTATTACACAACGGTTTATTATTCTCATGAACATTTTGACCTAGTATTACTGCCCATTCGATTCAGCATCGAAAAATACTAGTAAACCATACGAAACATGCCCTGACTACAATGGAACTTTTTATGAGACAGGAGGGAGGGAGTAGCAACGACAAAACGTTGACTTCCGCTGTAGTTCCCGCGAGTTCTTTCAGTTAGTGGACTTTGGCTCACTATAATGACTGTAATTTCACTATACGCAGTTGTACACGTCTGATACTCATTCCATTCAACCCAGGATGTAGAAATACCTTGAAAACGATACCAAACACGGCGTATTTGCAAATAAACTGCGTTTTGTTAAATTTTTTAACCACTTTTTGCCCATAAAAACCACGAGCTTCGTCCGATCGGATTGCCGAGATGGCGGGCACAACTAGATACCAAATGGTTTTTTTGTGCGAAAGAACGGATTTTTTAGAGCACGTTAAAAGGCACAAAACGGCCCGGACGGCGAACGGACATTGTAGATTTGGAATCCCCATGTCTTGAAACGTAAAGTATCAAATTTTAAGGGAGGGTTGTAAAAAATGTTTTCTTACCTACAACATAGTGTTATTATTCACAATGAAAAATAAACCAAAAGTGCCCACGCGCTTGAGTCTCCAATTTTCCTCAAACTTCGACATCAGCAGAAAATCGGCCACTTTTACTTAGCGTTTAAATGTTAATAAGACGGGATTCATGTGGCCGCACTTGCCACTCTTCGTCTATTCCTAGAATTTTGCCCCGTCGGGTCGGGGAAAGGGGAGGCGAGTGGGCGGCGGCGTTGCCAGACCAGCAGGCGAGCAGTTTCCTTGCGATGGGCGGGAGGGACGGAGTACAAACGACGAAATGCTGACTTCCGCTGTTGTTCCCGCGTTGTACTGCGTTTTGTTAATTTTTTTTAACCGTTTTTTGCCCATTACAACCACGGGCTTCGTCCGATCGGATTGCCGAGATGGCGGGCGCAACTAGATACCAAATTGGATTTTTGTGCGAAAGAACGAATTTTTTGGACCACGTTAAAGGCATAAAACGGCCCGGACGTTTGACGGACATTGCAAATTTGGAATCTCCATGTCTTGAAACGTAAAGTATCAAATTTTGAGGGGGGGCTGTAAACAATTTTTCGTGACCGAAAACATAGGGTTATTATTCAGAATGAATAATAAACCAAAATCGGGCTAAATTGGACTACGAAACGAAAAGTTTTATTGCACTTACTGCGACACCCAGCTCACAGTCAAGAAGACCAGACTCCAGGGCCAGAGTCGGAAAAACATTGTCCAGACCAGAGCCAGGGATTGCAGCTGTGGGGAGTAGATGCTTCTGAAAAGCTGGAACCTAAGCGCAGGCACACATACGATATGAAAACGCCTCTTTTAGGTCACCACACACAGTGTACAAAGCGCGAACGCCTGACGTCACCCTCAGATTTCTGCTGCTACTCAACGTCAATTCGTTGCTAACTCGTGCATCCGGCACGGACCCCAGGTCTGCTCTGAGCATGCCCTGAGAGTTGACTTAGTTTGATCGATCACCCGTTTATTGGTGCTCCTTCTAAAAGCGGTTGTCGAGATCACCGTATCAGACTCCCGCCATCAACCACCAGTCGTTTAACAGCGTTGGTTCCGCGTCAAAAAATCCTTTAATCGATTGCACCCGACCAAACAAGGAGTTGAGCGCCAACTGGCAAGATGATTATAGTTTGGAAGTTTTCGTGGGTTCGACTTTGCCAGGTGCCGCAATATCACAGGGGCAAGGCTCGAGCCGCTCACAGTTGAAATTCCACTTCTAGCCTAAACCTTCCTTGAGCCAAGCCAAGCCAAGTCCTCAGAGAGTATTCGAATTCTCTACAGATGAGAGTGTTCTTGAATCACTCAATCAATTACACCTTTTCTAAAACTCCCGAAGTATAAGAAAACTTCCGAATCGAAGAAGTCACCCTTCACTTTGCACTCTTCCAAACCATACGTAGAAGGACTCGAGCTTTTTTCATGAAACTTACAGCGTGTTTTCGCGCGAGTTGTTTGTTATCCGTAAAAAATTGTTTGACAGTCCGTTCAACGGACATAACAACAAAATATGTTTTTTTTGTAGAACGAAGACAACCTGACGGAATGTCTTCAAGCAAGCCAGTCACACAATATATTATCATAACTGCAGTATATCATTCTTCGTCGAATCCCAGATTTACTTTTCACATTAGTTAGCTTTTGAATTTTACCACTTCGTTCAAGTTCATTGCGAAGAAGAAATTTCCTGACAAGAATGATTCAAATAGCGAGGGGAGTAGGATTATTTAACATATTGTTAAATAATGCATATGCTGCATTGTACCAACATGCTGAAACTTCAGTCATTGCTACGTCAGCTCAAAAAAAAACTATAAACGTTCTCACCTCACCCCAGCTCGGCGTGCTCTCCGTCACACGTCTTGTTCACATTTTCCTTCGTCACTTGGTAAAGTCGTTCGAAATCATTAAAAGCTATCTCACGTTTGTTTAGTAAATTTAAATTGTAAAGCGAAATAAATCTTTTTGAACTGGTAGTAAGCGAAACGGCGGTAGTTGAAATTCCGGAATTTGTGGAGTGACCCCCATGTATCTTATGACCGTTTTTAAACCCTTTAGGTATTGGATTGGACTACTACACCCATTTTTTTGACCATTGTAGTAACATTTCAGCGGAGTTTATTAGGGAAAACCCGAAAATTGTGGTAATTTATTGTGCTGCTCTCGTCATTATCGCACAAATGGGAATTTAATGGTATAATTGCCTCATTGGAAGCTATCAACGTACAAAATTTAATCAAAAACGTCGCAGCCGTTTTTGAGAAAACAAATTTGGTGTTTTGATCACTATGATGTCTATAGTTAACTTTCGGAGGATTTTGCTCATACCCTTATTTTGGCGTCCCATGGTAACATGCGGTCTAGATAGTGATTATACTATACTTCTTCATAAAATTATTGTTCACAGCACCATTATCTGTGTACCAATCGCTCAATAATGGTCCTGAAATGAGTACGAGCAGCACAACAAAATCCGGAACTTTGAGCGCTATCGCTTTCTGCTGATGTGAAGTGTTGTTTGACCAAGTTCAAATGAACAAAGTGATAAATGAATTAAGTAAGTAGAAAAAGTCATGTAGAAAGTGAATTGACGTAGAGCTAATGAAAGTTGTGTGTTGCAACGCACCAGATATTTTTTGTTTTGTTCGTTAGTTTATTGTAGACGCGAAAATAAAGTTATGGGCGATTCCCATCGTCGAGAAGGAGGTGTGGAGGATCAAAATGTATCAAAAACTTGGGTTTAGGTGTAGGGAAGAAAAACATAAAAATTTGTCGAAAGTAATGTTTTTTGAACATTTTTGTAATTTCCTGAGTAACTGCTTCGCTGGATTGGAGTGTCTTTTAGCAACATTTTGTTCTCCGTCATTATTAATATTTATCTGTTGAACGTATTGGGACATTGGAAACGGTTAACAAATGGCGAGGGAGTGGAATCGGTGTTTAGAACACTGTAGTAACTGCGGATATTTTTGGACCGACTTATTTTGGCGTCCCATAGTGATCTGCAGGCTAAAATAAAGTTTGTGTAGGTTTCATTCAGCCGTTCCCTCAATCGCGTTCGCACACGTACAGACCTATTTTTCCAAATGGCCGCATTGCGTTAGGTTGGGATCATTGTGGAAGATTCAACGGTTTCCCGTTTACAGATAGTTGTTTTCGTTTGTGCTACGCACTACTTGTGCGGGGAGGAGACAGTCTCGGTCGCCCACGCGAATTGGTAACGATACGACGTAGTCCCATGACAAGTGACGTTAGGTGTCTTCTGTCTCTGTCTTCGGTCTTGGTCTCCCGTCTCGATCGCGGCGCGAACCGCCACATTTACAGTCACATACCCCAAAAACCAACTCGAAGGAGCAATTATGTGTGAAGGAGCCGTAGCTTCTGTTGCTCCTTTAGTGATGCCTTGCCCTTTACAAAGGCAATCCCCAAAGTCCGCAGAGCTGAGGTGGCTGCACGATGAGACGCCAAGGTATCGTCACATATTGAGGACAAAACTCAGAATTCGGCAATGGACTATCTTTATGCGGCACCATGGACACCAAGTAATTTCTCAGGACTATGACCCAACCCGCGCACTCTCAGGTGCTTTATAAACTTGCCTAAGGAAATCTACAATCCCTGCTGTTACCTGCGAATATAACCTGCAGTTTTGCCTGTTCGTTCAGAATCAAATCTAGCAGATTCACAAGGTTGTTGAAAATTGGAGCACACACACGTTTTTATTGAACGACCTCAATTTTCCTCTCACCAATTGGGTGGTGAAAAGTAAAAATGTAGCTTTGGGTTGTCAAAAACTTAAAACCGTGTTGTTTTGTTAAACTTAGTGAGTGACTTTATGAAGGGTTCGGGGTTGTTGTTGCTGTCATCTGTGCAGCGTCCCAACACCCCGCTTCTCGCTTCTGCTGATTTAACGGTTGTCCGTCCAAAGTTTACCAGAACCCGGAGGGCAGGAGTTAGGGCAGAAGAAGGAACAGCTTCGTTTGTGGGGTATGGGACGATGTTTGTGATGCTCGATCTAGAGAACCTCCCCCCCCCCCCGCATCATCTACTGTTGTATGTCTTTGTTTTCATTCTCAGATGTTGGCAGAACACTGTTGCGTGTATTACTCATTGCTAAATAGTGAATGTGGGAGGCGGGAGGCCTGTTGCTGCCATCTGCCATCTGCGCCTTTCCTTCGAAGGGTGAGATGGGGCCGGCCGTCTCCTGCAAAGCGCTCCACCCTTCGCTTTACCATCCTGTAACCCTCCCGCGCCACTCGCAATGACGCCCTTTGACGAATAATATATAGTTGCTAGGCCCGTTCCGTTCGATCCTATTCATTATTAACACTAGTTGCTCCTGGCAGATACTCACGTCCACGTCGGACTTTCAGCTCTGCCGTTGAAAAATTGAACGTATTATCAATAACAAATTACGGCCCAGATGAAGCAAAAAGCTAATTACTCGGAAGAATTGAGTCAAGTTGCGGGGCGTGTTTACTCCCCTCGCCGTCCACCGCACTCCTCTTCAATCATGCAAATGCATCTTCGGAATGGAACCAGTTGACGCAGAGCAGCTCCAATGGGCCCGTCTGAGTGCGAAAAGCGTCATTTCAGAAAATGGTCTGTGTCCTCCTAAGAGCGCGGTTAGCAGACGACGGCTGAACCGAATCGGCTCAAATACGTAGCCTGGAGACGCCAAAATACGGTTATCAGAAAAATCGATCGAAAAGGAATCATAGTTATCATCGCGATCAAAACACCAAGTTTTTCCCCCCAAAAACGGCCCCAACGACTTTGATAAAAATTTTTGTTCGGACAGTGTTAACGCAAAGGGGGGATCTCAACAAAAAAACCTTTTCCTTCGTGTTATATTGACCGGTTTATTAAACCAAGCGAAATGAAAAGAAAATGAAAATTGTGATAACGAAGTGCAAATAACACGTTCTGACCGTGGCGCAGACGAAACCGAAATGAAGGGTGATGCAGCTTCGAAGATCTTGAGACGATGGTGAAGGCCAAAGGGTGTATGAACTAATTTGGAAATGTCCAATTGTTCCTGCCGCGATTTTGCGTCAGGATTGTAGGATCCACGAAATACGACACTGCGGTAAAAGACGGGGAAAAAGTCGGTTTTAGCAAACGGAATACTGATGACCCGGGAGACGAGACGAAGCGAAAATCACAGCTATAGACGAAGTGATGATTTTAGGTGGAGAGACGAAGAAAGAAATTATCCTCCCTCCCTGCTTCTCCTAGTTCACCTGCCCATTTGGTCTTGGCAAGTCGTTGTTTGTCTTTCAGGTGTTCTTGGCTAGCGCCAGTGAACTTGGTCTGGGCTGGTGAATGATCTCTGATGTGTTGTCTGCAGTCAAGTGTTCAAGGCAGCAGATGAAACGATGAGTCATGATATGAACGTAACGATACGAAACAAAGAAATGAAATAATCTTTCAATTAAGAACATACAGCTCCAAATATCACGACACATTCTCATTTGTGAGAACCGCACTGTTCGGCTCAGCTCTGGCTGAATTAGTTCGTTGCCCTCGCCCCTTGGGTGGTTTCTTATTTGGTGAGAGCTCAATCAGCCTCTCCTGCTAACCAAAAGCTTTAAGGATTATGTCCAAAATTTCGAGTTTTACCCTCCGCATTGTTCACTCCCTTACCACCTCTTCTTAGGCCTTCCTACTCACAGCCCCCTAGGCCCCACTCTAAACTGAGACATGACCGAGGCACTCAGTAGCCCTTCGCTCTCGTCTGTAATGGTTCGCGGTAGACTGCAGGAGGTGGCAACACTGACCGACACCTGTGCAGCCTGCCGCTGTTTATAGTAGCCGCGGAGCCACGTTTCTCCATCAGAATGGCTACCGACTTCGCAGACGAATCGTCCAGTGGTTACGATCCACGGACCTTTGGGTTATGGGCCCAGCACGCTTCCACTGCGCCACTCTGCTCGTAACCACGCTCTGCTACCAATTTGTAACGTACTTGGGGAATTGTCTCACAATTCAACCATGTACAGAACACGCGTGAAAGTCGTATCTAGGCCCAAAAGAAAAGAACAAATCAAATACGGTCAATTATACTCACTTGATGAAATAAATAGAATAATGGCTGTCATGAAAGTAATGGGAAATGAAATTATAAAAGCGATTAAGATCCACTTGAATTTAATCAGGAAAAACTCGAAATGAATGAAATGAAATGAACTTCTTTTAGAATGAAATAAATAACCTTTGCTCGGATTGTATTAATGACAATGAAGGAAAATGGGGAAAACACCAGGCTCTGATCGCTTACCTTAATTTACACAATATAAAGGGACGTTCACTGATTCACTGGCTTAGAAAAAGGGGACGATTCGTCTGCGGAGTTGGTAGCTGTTCTGATGAAGAAACGTGGCTCCGCCGCTAATATGAACAGCAGCGAACTGTACGGGTGGCGGTCAGTGTTGCCACCTCCTGCAGTCCACCGCAAACCATTACAAGATTTGTTCCTAAAGTGTGTCGTTGATGTTTTCTAGTTTTTGGAACTTTATAATAATATTACTTACTTATTTATTATAACCTGCTGTTATCCCAGTGGTGAGACGGGCGCCTGGGCAACTTTTGTGAGGCCCCAACCCACCGCCACTTCAGTGGCCTTACCATTCAAATGCTTATCCTTCTTCATTCAGTTTATTCCAGTCATCCATCATATTTATCTGTTGACTGCAAGGACGCTTTCGCCTTGACAGTGACACGCCTTATGGCGTGCTTGGGAACAGTAGGTTTCCCTGCACTCCTGGCATCAGTTATACCTCTTCATATGTCTAGACTGGACCTCGTGGCGGATTCTTTATTTTTGTTTAGGTGCAGA
Organism: Pachypeltis micranthus; assembly: GCA_020466155.1. Taxonomy (NCBI): domain Eukaryota; kingdom Metazoa; phylum Arthropoda; class Insecta; order Hemiptera; family Miridae; genus Pachypeltis; species Pachypeltis micranthus. The sequence goes on along the minus strand of CM035768.1, from coordinate 75,813,757 downwards.
GGTAAGGCATACAGATCATCGGGCTACTTACTCCGCTCCGTCTTTTTGGGAGCTGTCCCATGATAACCAGATCCATGCGGGTTTTGCAGAGCCTGCGCTTTATGTCCAGGTCCTACCTAAGAAAAATGAATCAATTTAACGCACATAACGCAACTCATATAAACACTGACATACACTAAAAAGGAATTGCATGCACACCTCAGGGGGAGTTTTTATTCGACTCATCAACTGCTAAAAGGTGGCACGAGGTATTAATTTGACCGATTCCTCACCTTTCCATTCTCGTGTTATTGGGATCGTGAAACGTGCTTTTGGGGGCAAACCCGAGGATCACAGGATTTCTACATCTAGTTAATACTTGTATATCGCCCTCCATAAATGTTCCATTCAACCGAGATAACTACAACTCGTCAAAAATCGAATTCTTGGTAATAACCGCGTATAACGCTTGCCATCATGGTACGAGTTCGTTACCCTCGTGGGGTAACGAATCCCCCCATGAGCCAAGGATTAGCAAGTTCAAATAGAAATAAAAACATTAACGGGTTATTGAATAAATTATTAAAATGAGCGAAGCTAATATAATCAAACAACAAATATAATGTAACTCTGTTTTGAAAGTAAAGGAAATGGCACTAATAATAAAAATATAAAAGAAAGTAAACGAATGATAATGAAAATGAAAACAAACGACGGCATAGGAAGTAAATGTCTTCTGGGTCTAGTTATTTGGCATGCCAATTGCTCAATGCGAGTCAAATCAGTCCGAGTCTTTTGACCGCGGAGTTCCCTGCGCCTGGCTCGACAGGACTCCCTGTCCCTTGATGACAAAGTCATTGCCTTCTCTTACCCCCTCGTACTGCAGAAATTCCACCTCCGTGGTTTTTTCTAACGGCAGCGGATTTCCCTGAAGAGGGGCTTTTCCTTCCTTTATTTTCTCTCTCCACAATTTCAGACTCCTCTTCACAAGAGACAGGTCCTCCCAAAGTTCATTCACCTACGAACTCTCGCGAAAGTCACATTCGTCTCCCTGTGCCCATTCAGACACTTCCCTATATCTCTTCTTCGCTCATTCAGTTCGCTATCTCCTTCCGATACAGTTTCCTTCGCCAGTTCACACATTTACGAGTCGTCCCCTTGTGTCACCCTTTTGTACACAAACTCTACTCACCTCACTGCATTTAATACTGTCCTCCCGAATTTCTTTAATTTTCGATCTTCAACTCTCGCCCTCTCGTGCGCCCGATAGCAATAAAAGAAACACCTCACCGCAGTTTTCCGTACCAAACGAAATTTGAAGAAAAGAATAATACGATATCGTCCGATTTCGAAGGGCTACCAAGACGCTGACTCTAGCGATCTACTTTTATTCGATTTTCTCAAAACCGGCCGCAACGATTCATATCAAATTTACGAAGTGCTCTCAAATAACTACTAACTACATTTTGTACTACGTAAATGTATCCGGGATATATACAGTAGCCGTCGACCATATCTTTTGAGTTAGATTTCGAGCGTTTAACTGCCGCCATTCCATCATGGACGTCTGTAAGGCGTTGAATACCCTTGTTCTCCGACAGTAGCGATTTTCTCCGTAAATAATGCGAAGCTAATTAGTTAAATCGGCGATGTGAAGGCAATATTCATGTAAAATTAGAAATTAAATAACGCTGGAAGTCTTGATGAAACATTGTGTTTATTAAACAACAGAAAACACGCATTGCACCGCGTACACTTTTCGTCACAGTTCGAGTTTGATTTTTCTCAAATTCTCAGTGTTGAGAACAATGAGGGGGAAGTAGTCACTCCTTTTTGCCTATTATGAAGTGGACTGTAATTTAATGACAATAAAACCATAGGCAAAGTGTCCCCCAAATATTGTGCTGGGTTTACCCTCAGATGCCCCAATCCGGAAACCAATCACCCGGAGAACCACCCCTAATAATCCACAAACTAGGAAATAAATTATGGGACTCACCAATCTGCGCCAAACCTTCAGCGTTCCCCGGGGATAAAAGAACAGGTCTCAGTCTTGGAGGCGAAGTAATTCGAATGAAGTACTTGTTGAGAGTGATGGAACACTTCCGAAAAAACTCCACAGCACAAATAAAAAATTAGCTTTCGTCTTGAAAAAAGTACAATGCTGGCGAGCGGCAGACGACGAAATGGGAGGGAAAATTGGAAGTAAAGAGGAAAGAGAGGGGGCACAGGAAAGGGAAAGGGATTGTTTGTAAATACAGAGGACGACTCCCCGGGCAAAAGGCACCGAACCAATCGACCTCCGAGAACAAACCCAACAGTCAGTTAATCATTAAGTTATTGATACAACTTTATAACTTATTTCATTATAGTTTCATTAGCCACACGTAGTGTGAAGGAAGCCTAATTTGAGTATTCTCGAGATCTTCGCTTTTCAAAGGGTCCTGATCTGCGGAAAACTAGCTATACTTATAATAGTGATTAAAACGCCAATTTTCCTTTCTCGAAAACGGCCCTTGCGGTGTTGATTAAATGTTGTGTATCCCTGGTTTATATACACTGATGGCTCGGCGCAGGGTGGCCTGGCAGAGGCAGGTATCTTTGGGCAGAGAGTTAGAGCAGCGATCCCATTGGGGTGTTCCAGGCAGAGGTGTCTGCGATGACGGTCTGTGTGCAGAGGGGACTGAAGCAGCAGAAGATCTACGTTTTGGTGGACAGTCAGGCCACTATCAAAGCCTGTGTTACGTCGTAGCAGGCGTGGGAGTGTCTGACTCGACTGAAGGCCCTGGCTGAGGACAACAGGGTAACACTGTGTTGGGTGACGGGTCATCAGCGAATAGAGGGAAACGAACGACGGGCTGGCAAAGCTAAGATTGGCGCAGATCCTTACTGGCCCCAAGCTCTTTGTGGGTACTACCAGGAGCCACTTACGTAGAGAGACAAATGGGAGGACCGGTGCAGGGCTGCTCATTGGCAGGGGTTTCCCGGCCTTAGACAGTCAAAACTCTTCATCTGACTCTCCAGAGGGAGGGCCAAGGAGGTGCTTGCACCAGGGAGGAAGGATATGACGATCATATGTGGCCTGTTTGCAGGTGCCACTTTGCTAACATTGACAAATATGAGGTACAGGTATGGTGGTTCTGCGAGAAGGGGCTAGAGACGTCAGAGTATGTGTTGTGCATTTGCGATGAACTCGCGGCATCGCGCCGTCGTGTGTTTTTTTTTTTTTTAAATTAAAACGGTGGATGCAGGCGATACCCTCACTGCAGCCGCAAACGAGCCTATTGTAAGGGCGTCCATGATCCTCAGATCATGGCCCCCTTGCACCACCTCCAGGCCCCACGGCACTGGTCTCACTCGGTGTGATGTCACCTATGCGCTCCCACCACCCCCGCACAAAGCAGAAGATATCCGCAAGTTCTGCATTTGCCACCTCATCGGGCTGAAGCAAGGGCCTCCCAAACACACAACGGCGTGATGCCGCGAGTCCTTCGCATATGCACAGCACATGCTCTGCCGTCTCTAGCCCTACCTCACAGAACTTGCATACCTGTACCTCGCACTTGCCAATATTTGCAAGGTGGTACCTCAGTGGACAGTGTCCTGTGAACAGGCCACACATGATCCTCATATCCTTCCTCCCCAGTGCAAGCACCTCCTTGGACCTCTCTCTGGAGAGCCGGATGAAGAGTTTTGACTGTCTAAGGCCAGGCAGCCCCTGCCAATGAGCAGCCCTGCACCGGTCCTCCCATTTGCCAACCTCTCTACGTAGCTGGCTCCTGGTAGTCCCAACAAAGGGCTCAGGCCCAATAGGGATCTACCTGTCGTGTGTTTGGGAGGCCCTTTCTTCAGCCGGAAGAGGTGGCGAATGCAGAACTTGCGGGTTTCCTCCGCTTTGGGCTGGGGTGGCCCTGTGGGATGGCACCCAGTGAGCCCAGTGCCGTGGGGCCTGGAAGTGGAGCAGGGGGGTCATGAGCTGGGGCTCATGGACGCTCTTAAAATAGGCCCGTTTGTGGCCAAAGTGAGGATATCTCCAGCATCCACCTTTAAAACACGACAAAACCGTAAAATTTCTGAAACGAAACAAATTATAAACGAAAATAATTTAAAAAACCATTAGATGCGCCACATTGCACAACTGTCCGTAGCTCTACGTAAATTCAATAGTTTTCATGGCGTTCGCAACTAATTCGATTTAGTTTACACTCAGTTCATTTCAACTTGGTTAAACATCGCTTGGCAGTGGCAGAGAGCGGTAGCGATTACAGTTCCGAAATGTATTGCGCTGCTCGTACTCATTCGGCCATTATTGAGCGATCGGTACAGATAAATTTATTCCAAATCCTTAGATCACTACGATAACTATAGTTAGTTTTGGGCGGATTTTGCCCACGATTTCAAGCAGATAATTCAAAAATGATCCTTCTCATACTGTTTTTTCTATTACAAACTTACTCAATTCAGAGTTGAGATTCGCATCATGGCGCCTTCACACTCACCAACCAACTTCAGCCATTTCACATACTTCAACCACTTCAGGCAAACACGCTCCGGATATTTACGCTATCAGATTAGCAGAATTAATTGATAGCAGTGTTATCAGCCGGACAACTCTCACTTCTGCCAACCTAATCAGCCTCCATCGTCAAGACATCCCTCCTCAATGAGTTTGCGAGAAGGTTCCCTTTTTGTCTTTGTTTTGTTACTTCTAGCGGACGTTACCTTTGTTTTCCTTACAAACGTTGCTTTCTCTCAGCAAAATTTAATACAGTGGTACAGTTACCCTCTCTGACATTTTCATTGCTTCCTCTTTTTTTTGAGTCGGGCTCGTGTGTGCGTTTTCCCTAACACGTTGCTACTAATCGAAAAAGTGTCACAACGGTCAACAGGGCCCTGCCGTTGTTTCCAGGTGCTGCCGCAGCATTATCGACTCAACAGGCGCCAGGGGTCGCTGTGTTGCATATAACTGCAGTGTAGGAGCGATCTTTGCGTACTACAGAACTAGAGCTCAGTGGAAGGCAATAGCTGTTGCGTTTGTACCAACAAGCCTGCCCTGCCCTCATCACGCCAACACATACATTACTCTGTACAGTGTTCTATTAATTTCACATAAACTAAATGGAAAACAGGTTTGAGTGATAAAAATAGCCGAATTAACGTGGGTCTGAGGAAAGTGGTGTGATGTCATGGTTTCCGTGATCTCACCGGTCTCATTCGTGTCGGATGTAGTAGAAATAAGTAAAGTGAATGTATGAGATGTATTAATAAAATGTAGAGAAATATGAAATTACAGGGGTTATGCGAGTAAATGAATTAAAAAGCTTCATTACGGTATTAATCTGTTGCGCTTACTATTTATCGGAATGTGCTTTTAGGGGCAAACCTGAGGTGCAAGCGTGGCTGCCACAAAGTCTAATTCACTATGTCTGATGAGAACGAACTGCAGAGGGTTTCGACGGTTTTCGTTATTTTCTCGTTGACTTCACCCAATTCACTGCTCTTTAATAAACAAGTTATCGCAATTATCTTTATCAACACACAGAAATTGTTTGTCCATTCACTCGCAGAAGCGTTCCAATTGTGCGGCGCCGGTTGGGAACCGAAGACTCGGGTTTTGAACGAAATCGGAGCGAATTACGTCTTTCTGTTTGCCCCGTGATATTCGTGAATGTTTGACGATGGGATCAACGAGGAAGCGGAGCTATTGACGGGAGATCGAGCTATTTGTGAGCAACACGCAAAGGTTACACACGCGATTCGTGAGCCCAATTACGCGACTTGTGACAACCCAAATCGAAACGTTGGTAGGTGATTACTTTCGACGATTAATGCCGGATTTGTACGACAGTTGGGACTCCCAAATCAAACGAGGATCCGTTTCGGAAGGTCGCAGGGCGCGCTTCGTTCGTTCGAACTGATTCTTCGCTTGTGCCGTTCACGCGAAATAGGTCAACTATCTTGAAGCTTCAATTTCAGTTCGTTCGATAGTAAACGAACATCTGCGAAGACGTCAAGCTACTTTGAAGATCCAACTGCCGTTACAAGAGAACTGGCATCAGCAATGGGTGACGTCGCTTCAGCTAGAGAAACCCGACGAAAATCGATACAACTCCGTGAAAATTGAACAATTTGTAAAGTTAACGTACCTGTTAGGTGAGTCCGTCTCCTCTGGCTGGTGAGTTACTATGGGCAAGCGCTTTCGATGTAAAGACATCATCGTCTGGCCGTTAAGTCCGTTCCTTTTATCTGGCAGAGCCACTTGAAGCAGCTCCGATTAAATCTGAAGAGGAAGATAGCTGCTGATGAACAGGGAGAGGGGGGACCGCATTGCCGCGATCGGAAGGTTTTCATCGGCCTTTTCATTTAACATTTTTGTACAAATTAGTAGGGGGGTACCTTGGGGGGCGTCCGTTCGAACCGTCCATTACCACCCGTCCGTTACCGCTTGTCCGCTACTGCTCGTCCGTGCCTGCCAATACCACTACGACCTCCTTCGCACCTCCTCCCCCTCCTCTCCAGCACAACGCCCCGTGGCCCACGCTTCCCATGGTCGTCACCCTCCTGCCAACTGGCCCACAACCCAGGCTCGGTGCTTCATGGCCTACACTTTTCCACGGACGCCCACCTTAACTTCAGCTACCTAGGACCATCACTCTAGGGCCTCCTACACAGATGTCGGATCGCTGCTGCCTAACGCTGCTTCAAGTGGCTCTGCCCGATATAAAGAAGCTCCGGTGTTCCGAGTCACAGCTCAATCTGATCGTGCCCGTAACAGTTTCAAAGGCAAACTACTTAGAGAGACGAAGTGTACAAGAGGCTGTAACGTCGAGGATGCTCACAGTCTTCCCTGTGGTAAACAGTTTTCGCGGTTCCACGTATTGCAAGCAGGTGGCTGACGTGTCCACGTATTGCAAGCAGGTGGCTGAAGCATTGTCATCTGATGGTTGGTAAGTGGAGAGAACTAGAGGCAGAAGTGGTGGAAAGGGATTGCCTCTGGGTCGCCGTCGGTCCCGACCGTTCGACAGTAATCCTGGCAGCCGAGATCTTGCTATCCCTTGGCAACCTAAGAAATATGACAGGACGAATCTTCTTATGGTCGCGTCGGGAACGTGCGGGTTGAAGCGTTAATTGTGTCCTGGTGCTGAAGTGATGTGTCGGGTGGGTGTGTCAGCGGGTGATCTTTGATATATCACACCCTGCGCGTTACTCCGATGATGGTCGTTCGTCTTATGGTCGCATCCTGTTTTACTTGTTCCCTGTCTCCTCCCGAACCGGCGTACTCCCAGCCTGGGCGCCATCCTCGTTTCATTAATTACCGTTTTTGTGGATTTTACTGTTTTGTTCGTGGTTCAGGGAAATCAAATGTACCAAAAACGATGGTTTTTCGCATTTTTTTCAAAAACGCCTTTCACGATTTTTCTTAAACTTTCAAATTATTTGTTACTAATTGAATTCGTTATCTTCTATCTCTAAAATCAGAAGAGAGAGAGAGAGAGAGAGAGAGAGAGAGAGAGAGAGAGAGAGAGAGAGAGAGAGAGGGATATTCCTCCCCTTCATATTGGAACTTATCACTACAAACACAGTAAAACTAAATTAAAACTAAAACATACAACACACACATTATTACGTTACTGATGCAGTCCCATGTCCCCATACAGTTCCAGCAACTTTTTCTTATATTTGGCTTTGAAAGTGCTCAGCGTCAACTTCAGGTCAAATAGATCCGCCTCTTCGTTGTACAATTTAGTACCTTGCACCAAGAACGACCCCGCGTATACTGCGGTCCTATGAGATGGAAGCTGCATCAAAGTTCTGGCATTCCTCGTGTCCCTATGATGCACCTGCGACATAAATTTAAATTTATTGTACAGATACTCGGGACTCCTGTATTTCAGCACTTAAAATATCATCGAAGCCAGTGCTAGCTTTTTTCTTTCTGCTATCTTCAGCCATTCTAGCAATCTGTACGCAGGCGTGACATGCTCAGTGGGCCGTACCCTAGCAACATAGCGCACTGCCGCATTCTGGGCTTTTTGCAGTCTAAGCATGTCCTCGCCTCTTAGGTCGCAGTACGCAACGGCAGCATAATCAAAAAACGGAAATATGAGGGACTCGACCAAATGCTTTCTCACTTTTCTTGGAAAATCCCCAGCCACCCTCCTCAACTGATATAAGCTTCTGAAAACAGCATTGCACACTTTCGTCACTTGGCTTTCCCAACGCAGAGTGTTTTGTATAATTACTCCCAAATTGGTTGTCTCATTGACCATTTCTAATCGTACTTCGCACAACATCTAGGGCGGTATGATCTTGTCTTTCAATTTCTTCAGCAGTTTCGTGTACCCTAGTAGTGTACCTTTTGTCTTCGTCTTATTGACAACCATTCCATGCGCACATACCCACTTATCCAGTTTCTCCAAATCTTTATTCAGTACTTCAACGGTTTCGGATATCTCTTCAACTCTGCACGATCTGTACAACTGCAAGTCATCCGGGTACACCCCATACTTCGTACCCGGCGAAAAAATTCTCGGCAACGAATCAAGGTACAACGAGAAAAACCTAGCTGACAGTACAGAGCCTTGTGGGTTTCCCACTTTAGTCTCGGACCACTGAGAGAGCTTTCCTTCTGGGCCTTTCACACATTGTTTCCGTCCAGTCAAGTATGATGTAAACCACTCCATCAGAACGCTGTCCACGCCCAAGGAATGTAGTTTTGCAATTAAAATCTCCCTGCTAACCATATCAAATGCTGATGAAAAATCCACCATAATGAGAAACGTCATCTTCCCCTCATCCATAGCGGCCCGAACATCGTCTAGAACATTTACTAGAGCGGTTTCCGTGCTGTGGTTCTTCCTATAAGCCGATTGTTTCGGGTCGGAAATGCGATTTTTCTCCAGCCAGCTGGTAAGTTCCTCATATAAAATTCTATCCAGCACCTTCCCCATTGCACACAGCAGTGAAATTCCTCTGTAATCCTTGACTCACTGAGGATTTTAATTTTTTTCAAGGGGTTTTATTATGGCTTGCTTCCATACTTCGGGGTACACTCCCACTCCTAGAGAGTAGTTGCAAATATGGGTTAAGACTGGCAATATCACTTCAACCAATATATGAAGTACTTCGACAGAGATACCATCCGCTCCTATCGGCCAATAGGTTCTTTCTCACCGGATCCTCACTTATTTCAGTGACTCTGAAAGTTTCCCAGTTCCTCGTCACCAATGCATATCCCTTGACAGTTTCCTTGGGATCAAACCCAATGCTTGTTTTACAGAAGTATTCGTTAAGACTGTCAAGCGGTACTGGTAGTTTTTTACATTCTTTCGACTTCTTCACCCCACTTCTCGTAATAATTCTCCAAAAATCGGCCGGTTGTTTATTTTCTTTGAACAGCTCTCCATAAAACCGCACCTTACCATTGCGTATTTCCTGCTGCACCTTATTCCTAAGTTTCCTGCACTGGTTCTTCACTTCACTGTCTCTATTCTTTATGTAGGCCCTGTACGACTTGTCCCTTTCTTTCATTAGGCTCCTAATGAAGAGAGAGAGAGAGAGAGAGAGAGAGAGAGAGAGAGAGAGAGAGAGAGAGAGAGAGAGAGAGAGAGAGAGAGAGAGAGAGAGAGAGAGAGAGAGAGAGAGAGAGAGAGAGAGAGAGAGAGAGAGAGAGAGAGAATGACGGCTTTATTAATATATCTGGCAAGAGTTCCTCGACCATTCTTACAGCATGAAGCATTACCAAGGTCAACTTGAGCTACGGTTGAGATCGAGTCAGAGGCGTAATCTGGAGGAGGGCCAGAGCTCCACATTTTGTGCTTGTTGCACCCGACAAATTTCAGTGCCACCACGCAGGTTGTTAGTGCCACGAAACTGTCGTTATGGCGCGCTAATGCTGCTTCATGTACTCGCGGTATTTTCGTCTCCAAGGATTCTATAATGACAGGATTAAAAAGCGAACGATTTGGGAACCTCTCCGTTCTACAGCCGTCAGTTGATCGATGCACGTAATCTGCGCATAATTTAATCCCTGTGGACATTGAGACGAACTGTTAACTCGCGTTCCCCGCCCCCTCTCCCTTTACACCACCATCGTCGCCGCTCCCGCACTTTTCTGCCGGCATAAGGTCCTTGAGAGGTGGAAGTGGATGGTGAAAGGGCGAGGGGAGCCGTGTCGTTGAAAAGGACGAGGACGAGCTGTCGCGGAGTTGAAGTGTGTAGCGGACAGATGTCGGCCACACAAGTCCAACTGTTGATAACGCGAAGAGGCGACCGGGGGCGGAAACAGCGGGCTCTTCTTCCCTCGACTCCGCCGCCCTCGGTCTCTAAATCACTAAATCATCCACCAAACGACGACGAATCCCTCAACTCCGCTCCATTTTACTCCCTCGGTCCTCCAACGGTTCGCGCGAGATGAAGACCCCTGTTGTAATAGCAACAATAATCGCGTTTTGATTGAGAGCGCACATCTGCTTTCTTCCGACTCCTTCGTTCCACCCGTCGATTCGACTTCATCGAAAGCACTTGACTCCGCCGACTCGGCAAATATTTCGAGAGCCATTTTCCTACTCGAATACATCCGACTGAACTTAAGAGGAGGCCCTTGAGAGAATTAACGTTAAGAGGTTATTGCGCCTGCGCGACATCGTCACCAGAGGCAGGACAGCAAGTTCGAGTGTCAAGCAAAGAATGATGATTTATTTGACAACGCTCGTACAACACAGATCTGTTTCCTTATGAAGTGACCTGAACCCTCCAAGAAGGCTATACCAGTCTACAGTCATGGAGGGCTATACCACTATCTCTTGCAGTGCGGAGGGGCAGTTGGCCATTAAACCGCGCGGAGGTGTGACCACCTGAGGAGTTCTTTACCTGCTTTCCCATCTGATCTAGCTATTTTCTAGGGTGGCAAGTCTCAAAGGGATAGATCAGCCGTGACTACGTTTCTTTGTCATGCCTTCTTAGCAAAATCGACGAAACTGTTATAGGCTTGCTTTGTAGCAGTCAATGCTGCTAAGGTTGTTTGCTCTTCCAACAACCGTCGCTCACTGATGGAAAAACTACAGTGGAGCAGCACACGGTTCCTTTTTTCCTCCGTACTGGAGGCGCAAGACGTGGATGATGAAGAGTCTTTGAGACGAGGCTTAACTGTGGCTGGGCACCTGCGGAGGTATGGCAGGTATTTGGTCTTTTGCCAGCCTCCTGGTAGAGCTGTTGCCAGTGTGTTACTGTGCGGACGAGACCACCGGAGGGATTCCGTACCATGTGGTACGAGTTTTTAGTCTGGTTTCCCACCCGATCTAACTATTTACTTGGGTGAGAAGTTTCAAAGGGGCAGATCAACAGTAACCACGTTTCTTAGGCATCAGCTTCTTTGCAAACTCGGTGAAACGGTTACAGGGTTGCTTCGTAGCAGTCAATGCTGCTAAGTTCGTCTGTCCTCCCAACAGTTGTAGAATCTACTGTGGAGCAGCACGTGGTTCCTTGTTTCCCCCGCACTGGAGGCGCAAGACATGCGGGATAGAGAGTCTTTGAGAGAAAAAAAGTGGAGCCGCGCATTGAAGTCTCCACGGCTCGTAAGGAACTGGCTCATCCAGTGGTCTGGCTCAACCCACTATCTCCTAAGGCATTCACGGGTGTTGGGGGAAAAATCGTACATCCCTTTGAAGAGAATACTCTTATCTTATATTATATCTTATCAATGGCGGCAAGTTTTTGCTGGGTAGACAGACCCGGAGGGAGTTCAGCCCAGAATAGGGGAAGCTCCCGTTTCACTGTTCATTTGTCAATCATTGTATCCGCCGTATATTTTCACAAATGGAACGCACTCATAGCCGCGATATCAAACTGTTTGCCTCGTTATCAATTGCCGTCCTTATTCACTTTCATTATTGTCGTTGTGGTTGTTGTTGCTACCCTCTTATTATTATTCCCGATTTTTGCGATCGTCCCCCGACCTGTTTTTTCTGTGCGCTCCGTAGTATTATCTTATTCCCAATCCCGGTTCTTTTCTTTCGGTTCCTTCCGCGGCACCTTTGTCACCGCGACATTCAAGAGACTGGTTTTAACGTTATTTGTTCTCAATATTCATCTTTCCCCAGCGATTTGCGTTGTGCTGTGCCTGGGCCAGATTCTCTGTTGAAGTAACTTATATATTAAAGAAATTGGGTTATGTCCGCCAGTAGGCAAACTGGTACGTTAACTTTAGTAACTTATATATATTTTGTTTTTGACGTTGTACGATTACACTTCAACATAACCGTTTACTCACGCCTCAACTCATTCCCAAGAAGTGGCTATTTATTTCCCAAGGGCGCATATCCCGAACCGTACGCAGGTGTTAATGCTATTTATCACAAAACCACAAAATTGGTGCTCATCCGGATAATCCAACAATCTAGAGACTCTATACGCAATAATTATTCACTCAACAGCCAAATCAACTGGTAACTGACTAGTAACGAGCCGGTTGTCTGTTTACTTTCCCCTTTAAGAAGATTACCTTTTCTTCAGCCCCCCCCCTCCCCCCACCAACACCTTGACTTGCTCGCATCACTGGACAGTTTAGAGCACATGGAGGGTTTTCGCCTCGTTTTTGACGACTCTACACGTTCCAGCACAGTCACATCATCCACGTAGGCATATGCCTCGCAGTCAGTCTGCATTCCTGTTGGCACCCCTCTCAATCGTTCTCCAGACTGAGATATGTCTTCAATCGATCGTAGCAGTTCTATAGGTCAGGTAACTCCACCTGACCTCATCTACCGTTAAGCTCTAATGATGTCAATCAGAACTGCTACGAAATACTACATGTAACACACTGGAGGAATATGTAAGTTTTAGACTTGCCGTCCCCTCAAGTTCACGCTTCTCCCACGACGATACTGTGCTTGCCAGCTACAGTCCATTGAACAGAGGTAAAAATCAAAATGTGTCGAAAATAATGTAAATTGAACATATTCGTAATTTCCAGAGTAACTGCTCCACTGGGTTTCACCAGTCTTCTAGCAACCTATACCCACATTTTATTATATGTAATTATTGCAGATACCTAAGTCGAGTGTTGACAGCAACGTACAAAGGCGGGAAGGCGTTGAATGCAGGGCTCACTCTCTATCACCATCGCTAATTACAGAAGATGAATTGAGAAGCCTCATCAAAGCAATGAATGGAAAATCGGCTCCAGGAGCTGATGGTTTAAGTTATAAGATTATTGAAACTTATTTTTATTTCATAAAACGCCCAATCATCCACATAATAAACTGCAGTCTAGAATGTTCAACTTTTCCTGACGTATGGAAGATAGCGAAAGTCATTCTCTTACACAAGGGGGGATCAACTGTCGAGCTTACCAACTTTAAACCTATTTCATTACTAAGCATTCTCTCTAAGTTCTTAGAGAAATGGGTTAAAAAACAATTGAATTCATATCTGAACAAACATTACCTGATTACAGCTAGGCAATTCGGCTTTACATCTGGCGTTGGAGTCGAGGAGTCCCATTATACTCTTACAATGGAATCTTGGTTTTGATAGACCTTGCCAAATGCTTCGATTCCATAGACAGGAATAGATTGATCAGCGCCTTGGAACATCATGGAGTAATGGGGAAAGAGATCTTTCGGTTCAAGAGCTACCTGTCTGGTAGGAGGCAGTTGGTGAGAGTTGATGGGGTGGAAAGTGGCGTACTCCCTGTAAATGTTGGAATAATTCAAGGGATTACGCTGGGTCCAGATTTATTTAGAATATTTATCAATGATATTGTGAAAATACCCATTAGCGGAAAGGTGTACCTATTCGCCGATGATGCAGCCTTCCTATTTCAACAGGAGTCATGGCAAGGGGCTTTTACTCGAGCAAATGAGGGAATGAATAACATATGCTTATGGATCAACTCCAAATCTCTCACCATAAACGTCAAAATACCTATTGTTTTCCCGTGCCAGAGACAAGGACTCTCATCCTTACAACCTGAAATTGCACTTCTGTAATTCAGAGTACATGGCATGTGGGTGCTCGGAAATGAAGAGAGTTAGAAGCGCACAGTACCTAGGGTTAGTGTTGGAGAGTCTTGATTGGAAGGCCCAGGTGATCGCTTTGGCGAAGAAAATCATGAAATTTGTTCGCATATTCCATACCATCCGAAACTACTTCTCGAAGAGCACTCTCATTTTATTGTACAAAGCCTTAGTACAGCCAGTACTTGGTTTTGGCGTTCTCTGGTGGGGTAATGCTCACAGTAGCGTGCTGGAACCAGTAAATGTACTGCAAAGAGCTATTTCGAAGGTACTTCTAAAAAAAAACCTCGGAGGTTCCCTAGTGCTGAGCTGTTTGACGAGGCCAAAGTTTTTACTATGAAGCAGCTCTATATAAAGCACGCTCTGCTTTACTTTGTGACAGCGCGTCACATGAGCCCCAACGCAGAAGAAGCGCGGGAAAATGCTGGGCTGCTCGTCGCTCAACCTCGTCCAGAGTCAGTCGCGTCTGAACGCCCGAATCTGACTGGTGAGCCCTTTCGTCTGCCCCTTTTCCTCTACCATCCGCCGTGAGCCTAGATTTCTTATTTATTTTATTACAAGAAATATTTATTTTATTCATTATACCGCACTTGGCCAAGCCTTGGGTTGAATTTATTTATTTATCCACGAAGGGTCTACGTAGCGTCACACAAGTGGTAGCAGAGCGTGGTTTTTAACTAATATTACGATTTTACCGTGACTCTGCCCTCAAGGCCATCCATGACGGCATAGCTGAAGGAAGATTTTTTCCCAAACATAATCGTTGGACATAAAATTTGCTATGAGTCTTCCCCTCAACATTTTCTACCCATTGTTCCCAATCACCTCAAACCTTTTCTTTTCAAATATTTTCACCAATCACTGTAAGGCTGCCATCAAGGCATAGCGCGTACTACCTCTAGGATCACGAGGATTTTTTGGTGGCCTGGCGTGCATACATTTGTGCGTAAGCAAGTTAAGGCCTGTCTAACCTGTCAACGGTCAAAGCCTGTCCAGGCAGTCCCTTCAGGAAGTCTTAGCTTTTTCATACCAGAGCGTCCAAATCAAAAATTGTTTCTCGACGTGGCAGGGCCACTCCCCCCATCAAATGGGCACACCTACATCTTCATACCCGTAGATTCTTTCTCTCGTTTTGTTTTTCTTTTTCCTATGCGGCGGGCAACTTCTGCAACCGTCATTTCATGTTTAAATTCAATTTTTAGTAATTTTGGTTTATGGGCATCGGTCTGTACCGACAACGATTCGATTTTTAACAGTCACACCCTCACAAACTACCTTTTCCTCAAGGGGATTAAAAAAATAAACCTCATTCGTCACTATCCCAACCCCAATCTGGCTGAGAGACAAATTCGAAATATGAAGGCGGCGATCACTGCTTATCACGCTGACGACCAAACAAACTGGTTCAATAGCCTACCCTTCATACAGGCAGCTTTGAATTCAGCGGTTGTCTCTAGCACCGGATTCACTCCTGCCAAATTATTCCTTGGTCGCGACATTCTAACCCCACTCCATTCATCTTGGGACATGGACGAGTCGCCATCAGAGGATGGGCCCAGCAGTGTGTGGCAGCAAGCCTACCGCAACCTTGTCACTGCTCATAAAAGAATAAAACTTTTTTATGACAGGAAGCACAATTTTGTGCAATATGATAAGGGGGATACCGTTCTTTTGAAATTATACGTACTGTCCAATAAACCGAAGAACACAGCAGCCAAACTTTCGTTCAAATATTCCGAGCCTTACGTTATCAGTAAACGCTTATCTGCGGTAACATATGAGCTGGTGAGCACGACAGACCCATCTGACATTAAACTTGCCCACGTTAGCCAACTAAAAAAATATGTAACCCCTCGTAGTTGCCCATCCCACAACCCATAAGGCTGGTAAGACAAATTGTGTCTAGTACCTTTTTTAACGTTTTTTTTTAATACGGTCTCACATGGGCTGGCCCAGGAGGAAAGGTTTGGGAACGTACACCTCACTGTAAGCCATTTTAAGTCAAGAGTGCGGCGCCTACATTGAAGTCGAGTGGCTAACTACTGGCTCTAACCACTGCCTACCCGAATGCCAGGGGGCCACCTACCCTTTCTGCCATCGTTTGACAAGACCCTTCTTCATCGTCGCACGGTGTTTGGGAATTTCCCACAAGTTGATACCCCGTTTCCTCACGTTTCACGCAACTCTGTCCAGTGACAACGGTTAACAACCACCACATGATTTTAGTCAACCTGCCCTGAATCTGGAACGATTGTCACGCGAAGTTTACCACCCAACCGTCTGCAGCCAACAAGAGCCTACTACTGCACTCATCATCATGCCAGCCACTGGTGCACCAAATCTACTGCTAACCACTCATATTACGAACATGTTTCAGCGAGGGAGGGGAATGATGTGACAGCGCGACACACGAGCCCCAACGCAGAAGAAGCACTACGTAGTGTCACAACTTCCAGAAGCATCCTGAAATATTGGTTACCAACAAGCCGAACTCATCTGAACAGAGTACCCGTGCAGTGAGATTAACAACCCAAGTAGTGATACTCATCCCACCTAGCCGCTTAATATCTACGTCTCGCCACCTGTATCACAACCTGCCGTACATCTTGCGGACCGTATCGAGCTCTCTGGCCCACCCTCATTCCGTCAGCAGAATGGTTCACAAAAAGTCAGTCTTCTCGTACCTCATTGCTGCCACTCCCTCGGAATGTGATGCCATGATGTGCAGTATTTATACAGGGTGAGCCATAACAAATGGTGCAGTTTCGAAGGGGTGCTACATGCCTTGTAGTGGGGTTAACAGCCTGGGAGGGGTCTCATTGTGCCCGGGCAGTGGTCCCGTTTTCAGTCGTTACAATGGTTTGGAGCGGAGAGCAACGAGGTTTCGTCATTCGCACGTTTTTTGAAAGTGGCCGTACGTTCATCGCCACCCAGCGGGCCTTCCGACTGCGTTACAACATCCCAAGTCGTGATCCCGTCCCTCACCGCAATGTTATCGCACGTTGGGTTCAAGCATTGGAAGAAGCTGGTTCCACAGTAAGGCGTAGAGGTGCGGGAAGACCAAGAAACGCAAGAACACCTGAAAATTTGGCTCGAGTGAGAGCAGCAGTGGAACAGTCGCCTCGGCGCTCTGCTCGGAGGCACGCAGTAGCACTGAACATCTCTAACACCTCACTAAGGAGGATTTTACACATGGACTTGTCATTCCATCCGTGCAAGATTATGATTGTTCAGGAATTGTCACCTCCAGACTACCAAAACCGCTTGAATCGATGCCAAGAGATGATAAAGCGCATCCCACCAACGTTCACTTTTTTCAGTTCGGACGAAGCCCACTTCCATCTCTCTGGAGCGGTTAATAAACCAAATTTCCGCTATTGGTGTGACTGCAACCCAAGACAAATTCACGAGAGACCTCTTCACTCCCCGAAAGTCACTGTCTAGTGTGCCATTTCAAAATTTGGGGTGATTGGGCCTTATTTTTTCGAGGAGGATGGAAGGACTGTTACCGTCAATGCTCAGCGTTATCTTTTCATGCTGGAAAGATTTTTTGAACCCGAATTGAACCAGTTAGCTGAAGAAGAGGATCTGGGGGATATTCGGTTTCAGAAAGATGGGGCTACGGCCCGCACAGCGCAAATCTCAATGGTGAAACTGCGGCAGATGTTCCCCGCACGCCTCGTCTCTCTCAAGGGTGCCTTGGGGTGGCCGGCAAGATCGCCAGATTTGAGTGCGTGTGATTTTTTCCTGTGGGGCTACTTGAAGGAAAAGGTGTTCAAACATCGACCTCACACTCTGGAAGACCTCAAGATTCAAATCAGGGAAGAAATCGCCGCGATTCCCATCGAAATGTGCTAGAGGGCGGCTGAAAATTTCAGGAATCGCCTACATCAGTGCGTCGCTGCTGAGGGCGCCCACCTTCCTGATGTAATTTTCAGGACTTAATCTACCGAAATGGGGTGATGTATGGCGTTCAATAAAACAAACCGTAATCTTCTAAGTTGCACCGTTTTTTTTAAATCGCCCTTTGAAACTGCACCATTTGTTATTGTACTGTTTGATAAATTATTACTTTTTTTCTTTGAAGCATAGTAGGTAGGTATATAGTAACTAGTTGTTTATGAAAAATCTTAGGTCAATATTTGAGGAACTAAATGTTATAAATTAATATAGAATAAAAAGTAATTCACTACTGCTACTCCCCCCCTTGGCATGGATCAATGAGGGGGGTAGTTTCCATTACAGGACAGGAATTAATATTGATTTTCTCTTTTTGTTTATTTTCGCTGTTTTGTTTTCCTTATATATGTAAATATTTTGGAAATATATATATTCTCAAACGGAACGCGATGACCTGAAGAGAACTCGACGCTCATTACTGAAGTTCGTGACATGCTTGAAAGTATTTATTAAGGATTTAGTAGTTTTACCAGTTTCTATATAAACAATACAGATTGAATTAGTAGCTCAAGGAATGAAAATCGCTGAACGCGGGTGGGGCTGGGGAATGTTGTGTGATTGGAGTCTTGATAAATACCTGAAGAAAACTCTTTCCAGTCGATTACATAACTTTCTTTTCTATTTCGTAAGGAAGAAAAGTAGAAACTCGTGTTCAGGGAGTATCGCTATGGTCAGACTAGAGCCTCCTCTCTCTCACCCCCCCCCCCCCGGCGATCCATCTTACTTATCCTCCTCCGGCCACTCCTTCGTCCACATTGACCTCCTGGCAACGTCCGTAGATCTGAGGGCGCGGATGCTGTTTGTTAATTGTTCCGAGTTAAAAGATTCTTGAGGTGAGGATGTTACGTCGGAGCGAAGGAAGCAGAAGAGAAGCCTGGTCCGGTCCTCCACCCACTGACCGGAGGCCTTTGATGGCGATGTTGTGGAAGAGGAGCGTAGAGGGGCCCGAGGAAGGGGGGTTGAGAGAGAGAAACCAATTATGAGGGTTTGTGAGGGGGGGCGTGACTTGGGTGAACACTAAATTACAGGTGGTGGTACCTTTTCCTCCATAAATAACTTGGGATGCTATAATATTATGAAAGCCAATAATTAACAGTTGCTGGTGATGTGGTGGCAGGGGACGTGATGCTCCCAGAGAAGTTCGTAACACAATTCTCAGCCCCTCTGCCGCGTCTACTTCCACTTCTACTTCACCACTGCTCATCAACCCTTCCCTCATTACTCCTATGGTTCCTCTCAACCTACGAGCTTAAACTCCCTCCATGCGAAACTAAAAAGAAGAAGGAAAAAAGATCACGGAGTCTTCTCTTCGCCTTCTCACAAACCAGTTTTCCTTTGGCTCTTTTCATTTCAACGCGCTTGAAAATTTACCACGAAACCCATTGAAAAACATCTGGTGGGGTGCAACGCACAACTTCCCTCTCCATAACGTAAATTAAATGCCCCGCTCAATATGCAGTGCCTCATCAGACAACGCGTTTATACAGTAACAAAATGTAGATACTTGTTAACTGCAAGCTCAATGAAAGTCGTTACAGCTGTTACAATACATCGAAAACGTACTTTAAATGTTTATATATTTTGGCTTAAACTACTGTTGAATGGTCACAGAAACAACTGTGAAGAACAAAACGTTCTCGTTCGTTCTACCTTCTTCAGGTTGCCGGAAGTCACTCAATCAGGTTGCTGGGAGACACTATCACGTTACTGGGAGAGACTCAACTTGCCACCTCTCCTCAGGCATCCCAACTCTCAGCTCCTGCCCTGATATTCTACTATCAGTTCTCGTCCCTACATCAGTTCACCTATTCAGAGGCCCCTTGTGTCGCCTGAATTCAGTACACAATCAAACTCGTACCTACATCCCGTTTCAATTGTAACAACACGGCCCTCATTCATCTCATTCGTCAGCTTGCCCCCATATTAAACTGCACAGCTTCAATATGCCCTGTAACACACTTTTGGAGAAGTGGATCGAAACGGATTGTGAGAGTTCTGGCTCAATTGGAGTGGAGGAAGAAAACCACGCCTCGTACTACACGCCCCCTGCCCAATCACACTGTAGTACATCATTGTCTTGAATGTAGCCTTTGTATGACTGTACTTTTATGCTGGTATATGCTGCTTATATCGAGGACCTCCAGCGTGCGGACTTCTGTTTCTGACTACGTGATAAAACCTCTAGAACATTCTGAGGCGATAAATTCCGATTTAACGGCGTAATAGACGAGTCAAAGCACGCTTAGAGATAATTGTTTACCATACCAATGCTTATTATTAAATTTCGAGAACACAACGCCTGGGACTATACAATCACATGAACGCGTCATGCTATTGCATCATATCTTGAAATTTCTCAAGTATTAAACGATTCCAAGAATACTACGCAGTGGCTTGAGGCAACTGCTATTGGGTTGTGTCCGTGAACGCTCACATGACCACCACACATCTCTAGCATCCCACAAGGGTGATGTTACGACTGCCCCTCTTGGCGTTCTTATACCACAAGTTTACGCCATTCTGCAATGATTCATTCGAGCCTAGTGGATAGAGCGTTCAATTATTGTACAAAAGGTGCTGCGTTCGATCCCAGGGAAGGACATTTAAAAAAAAAAGTGATATCACCCAAACACTCGTAAATTTCAGTAGGAGGGAGGGATATTCCTACTACAACGCAGTCGCCAGGAGGCTCATAGACGGATGCTGGAAGAAGGGAGACAACGTAGGTAAGGAGGGGGAAATTGGACGAAAGGAAGGAGCAAATAAATGACGTACTATACGCTGATTTGATGTGGGGTGGGGATGGGAGGGACTAAAATAAGAGTACCATAGTATATTTGAAGGTGGTGAGGGGTTATTATGGGCGTACTATAACGTGATTGGTCAGTGGGCGGGGTTAAGGTAAGCGTAGTGTAGCATGATTGGACGTAGGGTGTGGGCAGATAATGAAGTACTACAATGTGATTGGTCAGGGGGCGTGTAGTATGAGGCGTGGTTTTCTTCCCCCACTCCAAATGAGCCGGAACTCTCAAAACCCGTTTCAAACTCCATTTATCCCCTAGCTTTTCGTTTTTCAGTTCAAGTACGAGTTTTCTCATCTATTCTTCTATTTTAATGTGCCAACCTTCGTCATCCCGGAGGCCTTTAACCATTAAACAATGTTAGTTCAGTTTTATTTCTGTATGCTCGTAATCAAATGCCCCAAATCAGTTTACTATATTGTGGATCCAAGTCCTGGGAGCTATTCGTGCCGGTGGTCTCATGATCCTTTTCACATGATGCCTTTTGTAGGAACGGGAATTGGAAATAAAGGAAAGCTGTCGTCATCAGGTTAACTGTCAGTTGAAGTGCTAGAGTGGGTTTGATCTGAAGGACCTGCATTCTATCAAATCAGCAAAATTATCAGCTACGCCTAGCAGGAAAGCAATATTCGTTTCCAGTACTGCAACATTCGCGCCAGCTAATACCTTTTTTCAACCTCGCAAAGTCCTCCGGCAGCCAATCCTAACTCAAGGGCCTGATAAGTAATTAGGGCAATCAGGCTTCTGATGGACGTCTCGTCAACTGCACAATTGCATTCCCGAAGGTGTGTTCAGTGGGATTACCTATTGGTAAAAACCTACCTGCGAAGTGCGAAGTCTGAGTCTGAACTCTCGCTGTCTCGGACTTGAGGCACATAGTGGGAGCGATCACGAGACATTGTGAAATGGACATAAGAAATGTGGATCTTCCGGCCACCTGATAAATATGTCTCCCAGCAACCTGGCAGTGTCTCTCCCAGAAACCTGATGATGTCTCTCCCAGGAACCTGGCAGCGTCTCTCCCAGAAACCTGGCAGCGTCTCTCCCAGGAACCTGATGATGTTTATCCCAGGAACCTGGCAGTGTCTCTCCCAGAAACCTGGCAGTGTCTTTCCCAGGAACCTGGCAGTGTCTTTCCCAGGAACCTGGCAGTGTCTTTCCCAGGAACCTGGCAGTGTCTTTCCCAGGAACCTGGCAGTGTCTTTCCCAGGAACCTGGCAGTGTCTCTCCCAGGAACCTGGCAGTGTCTCTCCCAGAAACCTGGCAGCATCTCTCCCAGGAACCTGATGATGTATATCCCAAAAACCTGACAGTGTCTCTCCCAGGAACCTGGCAGTGTCTCTCCCAGAAACCTGGCAGTGTCTCTCCCAGAAACCTGGCAGCGTCTCTCCCAGGAACCTGATGATGTTTATCCCAGGAACCTGGTAGTGTCTCTCCCAGGAACCTGGCAGTGTCTTTCCCAGGAATCTGGCAGTGTCTTTCCCAGGAACCTGGCAGTGTCTTTCCCAGGAACCTGGCAGTGTCTTTCCCAGGAACCTGGCAGTGTCTTTCCCAGGAACCTGGCAGTGTCTTTCCCAGGAACCTGGCAGTGTCTCTCCCAGGAACCTGGCAGTGTCTCTCCCAGAAACCTGGCAGCATCTCTCCCAGGAACCTGATGATGTATATCCCAAAAACCTGACAGTGTCTCTCCCAGGAACCTGGCAGTGTCTCTCCCAGAAACCTGGCAGTGTCTCTCCCAGAAACCTGGCAGCGTCTCTCCCAGGAACCTGATGATGTTTATCCCAGGAACCTGGTAGTGTCTCTCCCAGGAACCTGGCAGTGTCTTTCCCAGGAATCTGGCAGTGTCTTTCCCAGGAACCTGGCAGTGTCTTTCCCAGGAACCTGGCAGTGTCTTTCCCAGGAACCTGGCAGTGTCTTTCCCAGGAACCTGGCAGTGTCTTTCCCAGGAACCTGGCAGTGTCTTTCCCAGGAACCTGGCAGTGTCTCTCCCAGAAACCTGGCAGTGTCTCTCCCAGAAACCTGGCAGCATCTCTCCCAGGAACCTGATGATGTATATCCCAAAAACCTGACAGTGTCTCTCCCAGGAACCTGGCAGTGTCTCTCCCAGAAACCTGGCAGCGTCTCTCCCAGGAACCTGATGATGTTTATCCCAGGAACCTGGCAGTGTCTCTCCCAGGAACCTGATGATGTATATCCCAGGAATCTGGCAGTGTCTTTCCCAGGAACCTGGCAGTGTCTTTCCCAGGAACCTGGCAGTGTCTCTCCCAGAAACCTGGCAGCGTCTCTCCCAGAAACCTGGCAGCGTCTCTCCCAGGAACCTGATGATGTTTATCCCAGGAACCTGGCAGTGTCTCTCCCAGGAACCTGATGATATATATCCCAGGAACCTGGCAGTGTCACTCCCAGAAACCTGGCAGTGTCTCGCCCAGGAACCTGGCAGTGTCCCTCCCAGGTCCCAGGAAACTTCCTTCCTAAAACAAAAACGCTTACCTCGAATTACTGGACTGCAGCAAGAAAACAAAATGTAGCATCACTAGCGCAATCTTAACCAACAGAAACTGTTCGTCGAATTATCAAATTTTACTATACAGCGAGGTACACTTAGTTTAGTGAATATGTTATCAAGAACCTTAGTGTTTTCCTAGTTCGCTCCTTGGTTGGAGTTAGAAGAACAGCATTGACTGTCATTGGCATGGCCTAACCCTCCAATAGGCAGCCCTTCACTTCTCCTCACACTTGCAAACCTCCTTATTCAAATGGCTCAGGTCCCACTGGGAGAAGCACAGATCATTTTCTTGCCAGTTTGTCGGCCTCTTCATTCCCCCACCGCAGTGTTAATGTAATTTCCTTTGTCAAACGCATTCATAAACCAGCCCCTACGTGGTGGTATAGGAAGCCAGGGCAGCGAACAAGAGACATCGTCAGTCTGGAGAGAGAAAGTATACTAATGGTACGTGGCCCGTGCACAGGTCACTGTCCACTAAGGCGCAATCAGGCAAATCAGAGGTGCAGAGTTGCGGATTCCGCGAGGCAGAGCGGGAGTCAGCAGAACGTGTGAGGGGCTGGTTGCAGCGCGCCTCATAGTGCTTGGGGTCCTTCAGTTGTAGCCAGAGGAGATTGCAGGGATGGACCTCATGGTCATCTTGCGTTTTGTGCAAGAATGGTGGGGACGGAGCATCAGAGGAGCTGGGAGGGAGGGCATAAGGCGGCTCAAAGTAGGAAAGAAAAAACAACTCTCTTCCTACACCTTCTTCTTGCGCCAAAGGTGGGCTGTTGGCAGCTCACAGTGGAGGAGACCAGAGTCATTTGTTAGCCCCATGTTGAATTCAGAGGAAAACTGGAAGTGCGTCTCTCAATTTGCCAGGGTAGTGCTCAGTCTGAGGAGGATGGAGCTAGCTGAGCCAGAGCCCGTATATTCCAGGGACGAAGAATGATGATTGTTGCTGAACCTCTTAAACTGCTAGGTAGTATGAGAATGGCGGGGCGTTGCAAGAGGACAACGTCGCAGAGAGGGCGAGGGTCAACACGACGGCAATGTGCTGGACGGTTCTGGTTTGGTTCTCAATGCGCAATAGTAAATTTTGGGGCCACTAGGAGCGGATACGTCCGAAAAAATGACTCGAGTCTCTTTTAATGAAGATTATTAAGTCAAAGTGTAAGACACCTAATTAAGTCGTTACACTAACTATTTGGAACACATCGCGGAATCGGAAGTGCTCCACGAGTGGAAAACCACAGACAAAATCAGGGTGTCGTCGTTCGTCTGACATTTAGTCGTTTGGGAGGGGTTACTTCTATAGCTAGTACTCATGCTACCAAATTATATTCCCTTTAACTGCGTGCTCGTGAGAGGGGGGGGGGTGTATAAAATATTCTGATTCGCTCCCCAATATCTTTCGAGTTACTCGCATCGTTCGTCACTTGTGAATAGGCCTTCGTCTCCCTAACGTATTCCCTGAGGGAAACCTCTCTCGCTTTCACATCCCCTATCTGGTCTTTGATATATTATCCTTTGTGCTAGACCCTACGGCCTTCCCTTTGAAAGGGAGACGATTTGACCCACTTGGAAATATTCAGTACCCGGGATAGCGCTCTAGACTGAGGTATCGCGAACGGTTCGCCATTTTATAGAGTAATTCATCAGCACGATCTTTATAACCTGTTTTTGAATATGGTACAGTTAACATTGCAGTCTTTACCGTCTAAGAAGTAATGCTAGAGCAGGCCCGTTCGGGTTGAGCAACGCGGGGCATGTCGGTACCCAAATGGTTCTGATTTATACTTCAATCACGCGAAACAACATTTACGACCTACCCCGGTAAACACTATTGCTATTGCAGCGCGACTCGTATAGATTCGGGGCGACGAGGATAGTTTTAAACTGCCTAGAAAATTACTATCAAATGCTGTACAACGCAGTGAAGACGGATTAGTTCGATCGATACGTTTTATCGAAATTATTCTTTCAGCTGTGCTGAGAGCTGAATCTTTCGAACGAACCAGCAAGGAATCGAAATCGACAGGATCGTCAAGACGCTTGTCGACGGTTATCTTCCAGTATCGGTGTATGACCATACTCACGAAAACCTAGTAAAGTCAGTCAATATTATGATCAAGAAAGCAGCGTCATTGCAGACTGTGGAGGCGGTTCGGAAGCGGCAGTGAAAAAATATAAAAATTTATAATTCGTCTGAACGCCCTTGCGAGTAAACGCGATTTAGGTAATTTGACTACAAGGCAGAAATAGGCATCACGTTATAGTAGGAATAAAGCGTTTGGCAATCCACGTGAGAAGGGCTTCTTCCGTGATGTGAGCCATCAGGATGATGGTTGGTAAGACACGAGGACTGCGGCTGAGGATGTACAGGGCTCGTTAGGGGGGATCGTTAGGCCTGTGGTCACTTATGGTTCCCTGGTCTGGTGGACCAGAACAGGGAAGAAGACTGTACAACGAGTAAACTGCAGCGCACGGCCTGCATGGCTGTGATGGGTGGCTATAGACTGCCCCCGCAGCTGGTACGTCGTAGCAGTTCTGATTGACATCAGAGGAGCGTTTGACAACCTTTGGTGGCCAGCGCTCCTTAATGAGCTCAAAGGTAGGGGAATCCCCCACAACCTGTACGCGCTCGTCAGAAGTTACCTGACAGACAGAACTGCTACGATCGGAAGCAGGGATGTCTCTGTCCAGAGAAAGATTGAGAAGGGGTGCCCACAGGGCTCGGTCCTTGGACCAGCACTCTGGAATGCCTTCTTCGAAGATCTTCTCAGGAGACTCATGGAGACAGACTGCGAGCCGTACGCCTATGTGGATGACTTGACTGTGCTGATCTTTGCAGTCAGTCCGTCAAATTGAAGAAAAAACCCACCACATGCTCCGCACCGTCACCCAATGGTGCGAGCATGTCAAGATGCAGGTGGCTGAGGAAAAAACCCAGCTAATCCTCTAGAAAGGCAAAGTGAATAATCCACCCTCAATACGCTTCGGCGGTCACAGGCTCCTTCTTGAAAAGCACGTCAAGTATTTAGGAGTGAATATTGGGGAGGGGTGGGGTTTCAACCAACAACTCCAGTCCCTTAAAGGCACTACCATTGCAAGGTTTGCCTCACTGCGTGCAATCACAAAGGCCACTTGGGGTGTGTGTTGCCATGACACTATCTTCATGTATAAGGCCATATATCTAAGCATGATTGGCTACTGCCCTGTTGTTTGGGGCAGCAAACTTACAGTCAATCAAAAGAGAGTATTGGCCCAATCCAAGAGAGCTGCACTCCTGTGGATCACCATGGCCTATAAGACTGCATCAACAGAAGCCACTCACCAGTGATCAACTCACCAGGTGATCACTGGTCAGTTACCAGTTGATTTGGCCGTTGAGTGCATGATTGACAAGTGGAGAGTGAAACGGGAGCTTCCCCCACTTTGGGCTGAACCCTGTGCGAATCTCACCACAGAACAGAAACTTGCCACCATCGACGAATGGGCGTTAGAGAAATGGCAAGCGAGATGGGAATCCTCGTCAAAGGGACGTGATACGTATGAGTTCTTCCCCAAGATCTGTGAACGTCTTTCAAGAAAATGGGTTGAGCCAGACCACTGGATGAGCCAGTTCCTCACAGGACATGGCGACTTCAATGCGCGGCTCCACGTCTTTTCTCTGAAAGGCTCTCCCTCATGGACGTCCTGCGCTTCCAGTGCAGAGGAAACAAGAAACCATGTGCTGCTCCACTGTAGTTTCTACAACAGTGAGCGACAGTTGTTGGTAGGGCAAACGAACTTAGCAGCATTGACTGCTTCAAAGCAAGCCTATAACCATTTTGCAGAGTTCGCGAAGAAGGTGATGGCTAAGAAACGTGGTCATAGTTGATCTGTCCTTTTGAAACTTGCCACCTAAGTAAATAGTTAGATCAGGTAGGAAACCAGATTAAGAACTCCTCCCAGATGGTACAGGATTCCTCAGGTGGTCACCTCTGCGCGGTCTCACACGGGCAACAGCTCTCTACCGGGAGACTGGCTAACGACCAAATACCTGCCGTACCTCCACAGGTCTGAGTTCGGTGGATGCTGCAGGGGCCGGCCTCTTGCATATTAGCGAAACCGCAACTTCCATGACTGATATAACCCTCGTCGAGGGTTTAGGTGTAGCCATCAAATAAGGAAACAGACCTGTCCCCGCAGCTGGGTCTTGCACCTCTCCACGTGCATGTGGCAAGAGTTGCCTACCTACAGGCGGCAACTATGCTGGAAGAAGGGCGCAGCGCCACCTGATATTGAATAAGGTGCGCTTGGAGGGGCCTGCTCTACATGTCAGGGCAGCAGGAAAGTCTGGCACAGGATACTGCTCTCCAGGCCAGTTCGAGGGTTAATTAGCATTGGGCAGGCTAGCGTCTAATTATGATGCTGAATTGAGAGCTATTCATGAGGCGGTGGGGTGCCTGGCAACCCTCGAAACAGCAGAAAGAAGAGCAGTGATTTTCGTGGACTCCCAGGCCGCAATAATAGCTCTCTGCTCAAGCGACCCAGCACCGGACGCTTTTATGCGAACCACAAGGAGAGCTATTGGAGCGCTTATCGCTGCTGGTTGGGAGTTAACCCTTCAATGGATCCCTTCACATTGTGGGATCCCTGGCAACGAGAGAGCAGACAGATTGGCAAAGCAGGGCAGCAACCAACCTGCTACCCTATCGGAACCCGTTACCCTAAGCCAAGTCATGAATGATGCGCGTCATACAGTTAAGGATAAGTGACTACAGAGGACACGGGACCAAGCAGCTGGGAAAAAGTGGGCTCAACTCGTGAAAGAGCCAATACCACCAGGATTACCACGAAAGGATTTCGTTGCGAATTTTCGCATGGCTACAGGCCACGACTTTCTCCAGAGCCATTTACACCGTATTGGAGTTGCCGACTCGCCTGTGTGTTCCCTTTGTGATATGCAGGTGGAAATGGACGCTGGGCACTTAGAAGCGTGCCCAAAGCTTACACAATTACGACCAATAAATGACGATTCCCCAAGATGGAAGAAAGAAAGTTATATGTATTGGGCTGCACAGATTGAGATGGCACTTTTGCCACCAACCGGCGAACGATAAAAAAATAAAAATAAAAAAAAAAGTCAGGGTTTCGGCATAGATGAAGTTTAACTTCGAGCTTCCCTTCAGGGTACAAATTCATGGAAGGGGGCGATCCCACTCTTGAGACTGGGGCCATGGTACGTTATATGGATTAGTGAGAGGTAGCCTAGCACGTGCAGGAGTTTAAGGGCCAGGAATTCCGATGGCGATACTACAGGATGCACTGGCTTCAGTTTTCCCAGCAGTTATGGTGGCCGTACAGCACCTCCTGCGTAGGGGCCTGAAACGGAAAACAATATACATTATGTCGGAAGGTTAGGCAGTACTTAAGACCCTAGATTCCTACTCCATCATGTCAGGGCTGGTTTGGGAATGCCTGACTGGCCTGAAGACCTTGGCAAAGGAATACGCATCAACACTGTGTGTGCCAAAGGCAGTCAAGAATTGTTTATTAAACTCTCCATGGGGCAAACGAGAGAGATCCTCAGTTTTGAGGGAGAAAGTATACTGACGGTATGTGGCCTCTTCACACTAAGGCGCCACCTGGCTAAGATCGGTAAGTGAGAGGTATGGAATTTTAGATTCTGCGGCAAAAATAGAGTCAGCGAAGCATGTACTGTGTACGTGTGAAGGGCTGGCTGCTGTGCGCCTCAGAGTGCTTGAGGTTCCTCACTTAGAAAGGGAACAAACATCTGGCGAGGCGCATCACACACCTTTACTCAGTCCCATGTACACTTTCATGCCTTTACTCGTTAATACTGTTTTTCACTCCGTTTAACTTGGTAAAACCTGATTTCTTCACGTCTTGCGTAGAAAGTTCAATAATTTATTGAGCTGCACCTACTCATGCCACGACAAATTTTAAGTCATCACCGCATAGGTGATTCATAAGACTGTCAAGTAGAACGTTCTTGAAACGGATCGTGTGCGCGATTTTGGAATTGTCTGGTAAACACTGAGAAATAGTGGGCTTCTGTAATTTCTGGGGTTGCTCCTAATTATCTTATGAATGTTATCAAACGGTTATCGTATAAGTGGTTTATTGCACTATCGCTTGTGATGTGTCTTCTTAATCAGACAAGAACTCACTAAACTCACTTTAGATATCAAATAAATAACTCTACTTGAGAGGAAAATAAGGAAGTGGAACTATGAACGCAATAACACCCATGTAGAATTTAATCTAATAAATAGAAATGAAATAAATAAATGAATCAAACTCCTTTCAATATTTAATCAAAGTAACCTAATTTGCTTAGATCGTTACGAAAGACAATATACGGGCAAGGGGGTTAATAAACAGGGATTTGCTCACCTTTATCCAACTATATCGAGCAAGGGAGGAAAACACCGAATTTTAAAAACTCAGGCTGATCAGCAAGAGGCTCGGTTGATACGTCGAAGGGCGTGTGAAGAATCAGAATGGTACTAATAAGCTCGAAGCCTCACAAATATAATCGCTCGCCCAGCGCTTCTCCAGGACCAAGGAAGAAGAGCCGACGGAAATAGAGGCTATATCCTTCACACACTCTAATCAGTCTCAGATTGCTATTATCATATGTGGGGGGCTTATGAACATTGAAATTTTTGGCAATTTATTGTGCTGCTCAAGTCATTTTCCCATGGATGAAAATTGTGTGATATTGCGTTACGTGGGGCCGTCGGTACAGAAAATTTAATCAAAATAAAGCCGTTTTAGAGTAGAAGTGGTGTTTTTATAACTATAGTTAGTCATTGTAACGTGACTCTGGCGCCATCAATGTCCTTTGTTGTCAGACAGGAAATAAATAACCAATCGTCAATTCGTTTTGGGGGGCCACAGGTTCCTTCTCGAAAAGCGCGTGAAGTACTTAGGAGTTTGTATAGGTGACAGGTGGAGTTTCAGAAAATCCTCAAGTACAAGGCCGTTTACTCAGGCGTGGCTAATGCCCCGTTCAATCGAAGGAGAGTACTCCAAATTTCAGAGAGCTACGACTACGAGACAGCATTAAGGAATGACTCCAAGTGATTACTGACCAGAAACGAGTTGAGAGCATGATTGAATCGTGGAGAGTGAAAAGGGAGCTTTCCTCACTTTTGGCTGAACTCCTTACAGATCTCTCTACTGAACAAAAACCTTGCTACGCTGAATGAATGGGCACTATCTGTGAACGTCTTAGGAGAAAGTTGGTTGAACGAGCCAGTTCCTTACTAACAAGAGGAATGCCCAGTGTCATATTTCCATGCAGCGACACACGGGCAATAGCGCTACGAATTGTCCCAGACTGAACCTCCACAGGTCTGGGTTCGACGTGTGCTGAGTGAGTGCCCAGGCTCGTGGGTATTCGACGATATAACTGTCTCATGAGGTCCGACAGGACGGATGAACCATCCGCATGATCGCTACCAACAAGCAGCCCCAAATAGTCTTTAAGATCAGCGTCACAATGTGTGGCCGATTGGAAGGAGGCCTGAGAGCAGCACAAATGAGACTGTCCCCCAATCCATCGTGGACCTCGCAATGAGCACTGAAGCGGTAATAGCCAATGACGACGAAGGTAGAGTTACTAAGTCCCTTTGTGCGCAATTCTTTCAAGGAGAACAGCCTTCAACAAGGTCAACAGAAGAAGAAAAATGTCTAAGGAATCTACGGAGGAAGTTAAAGGAGGAGAAAGTGACTGTACTAAAAGCTGATAAGGGAAATACTACTGTTTTGATGAAGAAGAATGTATATGAGGAGAAACCGTTGGAATTTATATGTAAAAATGATTGTAAAAAGTTAAGATGTGACCCAACAAGTAAATTTCAGGCTGATGTGAGAAGGGTTGTTAACAATACCAGTAGTATTTTTCAAGGAGTTTGGAAACGTGGTATGTTTGAAATGAACCCTAGACCTCCTCTCCTAACTTGTCTCCCTAAGATCCACAAAGAAGGCATACCTATACGACCTGTTGTATCTTACATAAATGCGCCTGCCTATAAACTAGCTAAACAACTGAATACTATTTTAAAAATTCTGTTGATTTTAATCCGAAATTCACTGTGAAAAATTCTTTGGACCTTATCAGTAAAATTAAAGATGTCCATGTACCACATAATTCAA
The DNA here is from genome assembly GCA_020466155.1 of Pachypeltis micranthus. Lineage (NCBI taxonomy): Eukaryota > Metazoa > Arthropoda > Insecta > Hemiptera > Miridae > Pachypeltis > Pachypeltis micranthus. Next base: position 75,782,345 of record CM035768.1, on the reverse strand, counting down.
AATTAGTATCGTTTGATGTTACAAGTTTATTTACTAATATTCCGGTTGAACGGTGTAAAGATGTTGTTAATAGATTAATTTTAAATTCACAACTAGATTTTAACAAGAAAGATGAGCTGTCCCAATTGATGAATTTATGTATAGATCAAAATTATTTTAAGTTCAATGGAGATTGTTTCACTCAACCAGGGGTAGCTATGGGATCACCATTGTCTCCGCTATTAGCAGATGTTTATATGGATCACTTAGAAGGCATCATCGAAACTAAACTCAAAAACAATGTTATATATTGGTATCGATATGTTGATGATGTAATTGTCCTCTTCAATGGGACTGATAGGCAACTAGCTAACTTCTTTAATCAGCTCAATTCTATAGATCAGAACATTCAGTTCACTAAGGAAGTGGGAGGTAGTGAGCTGAATTTTCTGGATTTAACCATAAAATTGGAGGGGGGTGAACATAAATTTACAGTCATAAATTTGCGGCATTTTATAGTATGATTAATAGGGCACTATCGGTCCCAATGAATCAAGTAGCTTTTCAAAAAGAAAAAGAAATAATTTACTCTATAGCAGTGAGTAATGGTTATCCTAGAACTACAATAAATAGAATTTGGGGAAGGATTAGCAGGAAGAAATCCCAGTTAGCAGTCACAAATTTGGAAAGGGAAGATAGGGAACCACATAATAGGAAATGGGTTAGCTTACCCTATTATGGAAATATAACCCAGAAATTAGGCCGTTTATTAGAAAATAGGGGCTTCAGAGTTGGTTTTTATTCACAAAATTCCACAAAGAAAATATTTGAGTTTGAAAAAGATAAGATTCCTTTAGAGGACAAAGGGGGTGTATATATATTAAAGTGTGACTGCGGAACCCAGTATGTAGGACAAACCGGTAGGAAATTTAAAATTAGAATGAAGGAACACAGTGATGATCTTAAGTTAGGAAGGGGTAGGGAAGCTTTTGAAAAGCATTTGTCAGAAGAAAACCATAGGATCAGTTATGAGATAGGTAGTAATAATCCAGCCATTGGGATAGCTCATGTTTGCCAAAAAGGTCCAAAATTGGATGCTTTAGAATCTTTGGAAATTCAAAAAATTCATAATTTTGGAATGTCAGTCAACGACCTGGATGTAATTAGGCGCTCCCCTCCAATTGATATTTTCTTGTGAATTCCCATCTCCTTTCACCTTTTTGCCTTTCACATTCCCTTTCATGCCACCTTTCTAATGCCAGGCCCATCAGAAGGCACCTTTCACTTTTGTATAAAAGAAACTTCTCACAACTTCTTCACTCTGTATTGTACTGATGATGGTCTAGTAAACCGAAACGCGTCTACAAGTTATCATTGTCTTTTATTTTACCCGTGGAAATATACTACTTCGTCTTAACTCGTCTTTTTTTATATTCGCAGAAGGATGAAATAGGAGGGCGGATAGCGGGGTCTACCGCAGTCCTACTCCCGTTCTTTCGGTTAGGCATTTGAATTAACCACTAAAAAGTAGGAGCCGGGGAATTGAAAGGGGCATAGTTTTATGAACGAAAGGTGGGCGCGAAATGGAGTTCATTAAGGCGAGTTATTTATGAGCGGCGTCCAAACAGGAGGAAGAAGTGAACATGCACTGGTCCCTAGATGCACTCTCGTAAAGGCTCAACTTATAAGTTCGCCTTGAGGCATTTACTTGAGTGAGAGAAATGCCTTTACCCGCGGCCCCTCATTAACCAGTAGCTAAAGGTAGTGAAATCCATAATAACGGACTTGTGCTCCGTTCAGGCAACGGCCAGAGATAATACCCTCCTAGCTGCCCCTTTTACTCCCGCTTCTGCCTTTAGGGCTCTTCTCCACCCCGATCCGCCCTTTGCCACTCGCTGTCTTCACCTCAGCAGCCCAATTTTTTCCTCGTCCTTCTGTTAGGCCTTCTGCACCTCGTCGCACTTCTTCCCTCATTTTCTCCGTCGGCGAGGGAAAACGACCCTTGTGACGCCGGTTTTGCGCTTGCAAGCTCCGCACAGTTCCCATCAGCTCTCCTAAGGCCAGACTCAAAACACGTCGTGCGAACCCTTCACAGAAAAGAATCCTCGTTAATAAAAAGACGCGATTTTGGTCGTTAAGGCCGATAAAACTTCGTCGACTGAATCATTTGATTTTGGAAGGACCTCATAAGCGCTTGCTCTCTTTTTGTTGACGCACTTTTCCTACAACTGTGAGAACTATGAGAGGAAGTTCACCCTGTTCTCTGTTGAATGTTGGTTGGTAGGTACAATACAACTGATGCAACTGGGGAACCCTCACTGCGACTTCAAACGGGCCTATTGTATGAGCGTAGGGGAGAGGTGGTATACTTGATCCCTGCTTTGGTTTTCGTTTAGTAATTCGAAACATACGCCAAAAATGCCAAAAACATATTGATGATGGTCAGAAAAGAAAAAAACCTATTCTACGAGAATGTTAGAGAGTTGAGGACAAAACAATATAGAATAAAACTTCCTAAAATAAGATACTGCTACTCTCAAAACACCACGAGATATAAGGGAATCAAAATAATTAATAAAGATTTCAACGTGATAAACGAGCTATTGAAGATTAACAGTAAAAATATGTACAAAAAAGAGGTAAACAAATTTATAAACAACAAACACTTGGATTATTATACCAACACATAAGAACGCAAAGATAACAACAGCAAAGTATTTCAACAACGAACAACCTGCAGTAGTTAAAGAAAAGTGATTGTGCTGTAGAACGAATTAAATTTGAATTAATTAAGCCTGGAGCACAGCATCTGATGCTTTCCAGCGTAGTCCGAAGAATAAATGGTAAAGATGGTTGCCTAAGCATAAGGACCACATTTTATGAAGTACCAAATTTTTTGTACCTACTATCATGTACAGGAGGACAATAAAGAGCTTATTATTATTATAACATTATAATAAATCTGATTTTTTTTTAAATTACACATGTTCCATACTACCGATTATGCACCAATACAGACGTTCCTATTTATTGAACAAAAACGACAAAAAGGGTTTTTTTTCAAAGTCCGACACAAGGATCAACTAACCCTTCCTATGGGGATACTTGATCCCGTTGAGTGGGTTGTATGATCCCAGAGAATCAACCATCCCACCCGCCAAAGTTTCAGTCGTAGGCCTACCTAAATATGGAAATTAAATTAACTGAGGCATACAATTAATAAGTTGTAATTAACTATTCGAAAGGTAGAGTAGGTACAAAACGAAAAGAACATAAAAAATTGAAAACACAGAAATGAATGAAAATTATTCGAGCAGTGGCACGGAATAAATCTCACGTGTTTTTGAGAATTTCGTCGGCTCCGGCAAGTGTCCCAAAATGTCACCCCATACAAAAAATATTTCGTCTTCCCTTGCAGGCCACTTCCAAAGCCGTCCACTTTTTTCCGTTGCTTTTATTGTAGCCCCGTTTCCATGTATTTTTGTAATTTTTCCTGGGTATGACAAACCATAGTAAATTGCAGCTACGAATTCCCCTACTTCTTTTCTGATGGGCTCAAAAGCCCATATGAACAAGATACGCTCCCAGTTCATCGGAAATAACTGAATTTATACAGCGAAATAGACACAATATTTCATAAACGCAAACAAAATATTATAAAGCACACTTACCAGAAGTTTTTCTATTTGCCTTACACCGAACAAAACAAGTAGGATGCGGTGAAAAACATAAATTACCAATTGTTTTTGCAACAAGCTATTGTTTCTGTATGATGTTTACACTTTGTACTAGCCATCACGGCGGCGTCCCAATGTAGCCAACAGAACAACTTTAAACACGTTTTGGCGGTAGTTTTAGATGGGGGATCATGTATCCTCGGGGATCAAGTATACCACCTCTCCCCTACATATGTCACGTCATGTCCTCCCAGTTCCGAAAGCAATATGCTAAGGAAGGCTGAGTGGACAATCTCCAGCTGCCTTCTAACTTTATTATAAGGCTTTCTGCAGGTCAGACTGTTCCCCACTCAGTGGAAGTCTGCGCTTGTTGTCACTCTTCAGAAGGGAGTTACACGACGGTAACAAAAATGAAGAAAATCAGGTTATTGGAGTTACAGTAGCGCACGGCGAACGGGAGGGCTCTTGAAACAAGAATGAAAACGGGCAGCAGGAGTTCCCATATATACCTGAATTTTGTGTAACAGGGGAAGTTCTGGGGACTGCGCAGGGCAAACCCTGGTTCATCGTCCGGACGTTTTCAAGGTTTCCCCCGAACATGCCCCCTGCCACTGCCAGTGGGAGATTTGTGGCATGGTAGAGGTGAGAAGTCAAGGGGCGGGCAGAGAATTTAAGTATCTTGTAGTAGGTCTTTGGATCGTGGTGCTGCAGGAGTCCTCGGTACGAGAAACAATCGTGTAGCATCATGGGCGAAGATGGAAGTGATCACTGCGTTCCCTGCACCATCTTCTGAGAGGCATTCAATATGGCCTAAGGCTGGTGTCCATGAGTAAAACTACCTGTCCTATGTGTGGCTTGGCCCCTTCAGAGGATGTCCATTTAGCCTTTGTCTGGTGAGTGGCAAGGTACTAAGCGGCTGCCAATTGAATTATGGAGCGGTACTGTGAAACTAAACTCTTTGATCCATCCATGGTGTTGTTGGACATCAGTGGTGGACTGAGAGAAAGGTCGTATGATGCTGGAAGTAGTGCTGGTTGTATTGGGTGAGCAATTGGACTGAGGACAGGGGGCTGAGAGTTGGGTTGTCTGTGGGCCTCTAATGGAACAGAAAAAAGTTGTGGAAGGGAACCTACAGTGGGAGGGGGGGATGGGAGGGCGAAAGATAAGAAACCGACCGGGAGTGAGGAAGTGTAGGCCATTGGCAGAGGTTGAGAGGGCAGTGAAACAGTGAGAATCGGACAATCAGGGATTGCTTCATCCCGTGACAGGAGGGAGATGAACTCCTCCAAGGGAAGATGCTACCCTCGCAAACTCTGGCGAAGTAGACACGTTGCTGACATCACTGCCGCCTCCCACAAGCCTCACAGTGCCATTCTGTCCTATGCATACCCACTTCCAGTGAGATAGCTATTCCATGGAGGTTTCCTGAAATCAGGGCCTGCAATTTCTTCATTTCAGAAGCAGTGCCCACAAAGTTTGTGCCATTGTTCGAATATACATGAGAGGGGTTGGCACGTTGGTCACATAAACGCCTGTAAGCAGCAAAGAAGGCAGCAGTGGATATGGCTGAAGTGAACTCGAGGAGCACAGCCTTTGAGAAGAAACACACAAAGGCAAAGAGGTAGTATTTTCCGTTCAGGTGTCGAGAAGAGGCGGATAGCCTTGTCCTGCTAGAATTGTTGGAAAGCACGCATGGGTCATGGGTCAGCATAATCTACTCCTACAGTATAGAAGGGAGGGGTTGGGTTGCCACATTTGTTTAAATGCAGGGCATCCACCCGTGGCCCTGCCAGCACCAATGGGAATGCCCAGTGAAACCACTGCCTCCCCGAAGCCAAACCCATGGCTTCACGACCAACAGTGTCACCCACAGCTGGCGGCAGGCAGAAGCCCCCGTGGTACCCATTGCATTTGGCTGCAGCTTGAGCGGCCTACGGACCTGAATGGGTAGCAGGCCCCAGTTTGCCATAATGCGTTCTACTTACCTACGCTTTATCTCCATAGGGATTACGCTGATTGGACATGGACCGTACGCCCCAATGAGAAGGGTGTCAGGCCATCTTTTAAATGGCCTGAACCGCAATCTACGAGGGGGGGGGGGGAGCTACTCAAATTCGGCAGCCCTCAACCACGACCCACCCCACTTAATCTAACCAAACAACACTTTCACACATTTTAATACACTCACACATTTTCCCGAAGGTCGACATCGCTGCCACGCTTTCCAGCACCCTCTGTGCCCGAGCCCCCAGGCCTCCATGCTTCTCCACGCTGAAGCACCTCGAGAAGTACTTCCGCAGCTCTGCCACCGCCACCCTCACCGCCTCCTCCTCCTTTCCAAATCCCTCCGTCGATACAACCTTGAGGTCGGGGATCCCGTCGAGCTCGCGGCCTCCTCATAGTAACCACCTCCAGGGCACCTTCTCCTTGCAGCTCCTCTTCCCCTCTTTTTCCCCTCCTTAACCTTCCCTACTTTCCTTTGCTTCCTTGTTTTCTTTACTTTCTTTAGTTTCCATTTTCATTTCCTTTTCTCCTTACACCCGAGGAGCTCGGTCTAAGGGAGGCTGAGTGAACAATCTCCAGCTGCCTTCTAACTTTATTATATGACTATCTCCAGGTCGGACCTGAAACATGAATGATGACGGGCGGCAAGAGTTTCCATATATACCTGGATTCTGTGTAACGAGCAAGTTCCGGGGACTGCGCGGGGCAAACCCTGGTCCGGAGGTTTTCGGGGTTCCCCCGAACAAATGCCATTTGGCCCGTTGGAACGTTCGTCAAGTGACCAGCTTTACAAGGGCAATGAATTTTGCTTGCCTGAATCTAGAAAACGCGGAGTGCTTTTCTAGTAACAGAACGGAATGAAGACCCACGATTGAATAAGTGGGAAGGGATGAAGTGCTCGTGTGACAACTATTCGTTACTTTACCAATTTCTGAAGAATCTCCCCCAACGCTTTAAACACTCGTGTCGACAAAGCCCTCTGAGTCAGGATAACTACGTCAAGAGAAGTTGAATTGCAGATCTCGCGCTAGCCGGATGTTGGCAGATGTTGTTGTTTGTCGTCTACTTCCACTGGTGGAAAATTCGTCGAAAAAGTTAACTCAACAAGTGTCACGAGGGCGAGAGCGAGAGATCAATTCGGGTGTTTGGTGGAAAGGCGGTTGAGGCGGTTGAGGGGGTGAGGGCTTGGGACTAGGGGGTTGTGTTACGCCCGAGCGAAATGAGTCAGAGGCTGCGGCGTTTGAGGCGGTCGGGGGCGGAGGCGCACAGATTTCACGGGCTTTGAGTCGCAGATCCCTCAACGGCTTCGTCCCCAGGGCCCGCCATCTGCTCCCAACAGTTGTCCGCCGCTACATACTTACAAACAAATTGCTGTCCCCAGCGATTTTACAAGACCCTTTGGGGGGGGGACGTCGTTCCCTCCGCTGGAACCACCCGAGCGTCCGTTTAGCCCGACGACGCTCCCCCTAGACACGGATCCCTCAAATCGCTTTGAAAGCGACCGCACAACCAGTTGATAGCCTGATCGTCGTCCGCTTCCAACTTGAAGCAACTTCAGATGTGAGGCTTCAGATTCCTCAGACGTTACCGAAATGTTACAATTGAAGGTAAGGTCAACTATTACCATCCGTGAAGGGTAAGATCAGTGGCGCATAAAACCCTGAGTTTCGCTTTCCACTACCCAAACTGTGTCACGTAACACTTCGCGCTATGCGGCGTAGGTAAAAAATGTTGATAATTGTTATTAAAAAATATGCGGGTGCTACATCTTCCTTCAAGCGATTACAATTTGAATTTTGTCAAGTATAGGATGAAGAGTAAAGCTCACTCTAGACTGGCTTACTCCAAATATATTGAGGAGGTTCAGTTATCCCTCAAAGACAACATTAAGAAATTCTGGAATTATGTTAATTACGCGAAGGGCACCTCTTCAATGCCGTCCGTCCTTCACCTGGGTGCCGCTAGTGCAGCTACGACTCAGGATATTGTCAACTTATTCAAGGACCATTTTTCTTCCGTGTTCTCCTCTGCTATAGTGCGACCTGTCTGTAGTGGGGTGCCGCCCCCATCCCAATCTTCGTTTTCTTTGAGCTCTGTCGGCATCACCACGGATATGGTTAGGACTGAACTTCGTTCGCTGGATCCATCCAAGGGAATGGGCCCTGACGGTGTGCCTCCCTCTCTTCTAAGGGAATGTGCTGATACGCTAGCTGAACCAGTCTCCTCTTTGCTTATGAGATCACTGGATTTGGGTGTGGTCCCCGACTGCTGGAAGTGCTCGTATGTGACTCCTGTTCCGAAAAGTGACAACAGAGCAAGAATAGAAAACTATCATCCAATTTGTTCTCTGAGCACATTACCTAAAGTATTGGAGAAGATTATGGTGAAACAGATTGCACCTTTGCTGCGACCCCATCTATCGTTGCGCCAACACGGGTTTATGTCTGGCAGGTCTTGTGCAACAAATCTGTTGACATTTCAACATACTGTCATGGATGCATTTGTTGATGGTGTCCAGGTAGACAGTATTTATACGGACTTTGCTAAGGCCTTCGACAGGGTCTCCCATGCGATTCTCCTTGAAAAGCTGGAGGCTTTTGGTTTTTTTGGGTCGTTACTTGCATGGCTGAGGAGTTATTTGCTGGGTCGTCGTCTGGTTGTCAGGCTGAGGGACGTGGTCTCTGATTCGTTCATTGCCTCATCAGGTGTGCCCCAGGGATCACATTTGGGCCCTTTACTATTTCTCATCTTCATTGATGACGTGAGTAAACTGTTTGAGGGGACTGTGAAACATCTGTTATTCGCTGATGATTTGAAGATTTTTTTTAGAGTGGTCTCAATGAGCGATTGTTTGGTTCTCCGGAATGCTCTTACAGCCTTGCACGGATGGTGTTTGAAGAATGTGCTTGGACTTAATATTGATAAGTGCTCAGTGGTCACTTTCCGTCGAGGTGTATCCAGCCTACAGCATGACTACTCGATAGGAGGGGCGCTGCTCCAGCGTAAAACCCTGGTGCGGGATCTCGGAGTTTAGATCGATTTAGGTTTTACGTTTTCGGCCCATGCTGGTGAAATATGCTCGAGAGCAATGAGAAAACTGGGCTTTCTCAAAAGAAATACGAGGGATTTCAAGGATCCAAACGCCCTTAAGCTGCTATTCACCTCCCTTATCCGTACACCTCTCGAGTTTTCCTCCCCTGTGTGGTCGCCGTGGTATACCAGTGCCAAGAATACCTTGGAGCGCGTTCAGCGCCACTTCCTGCGCTATGTGTCCTACGAGAGAGGCGATAGGTGGGAAGACGTTTCCTACGCAGTGGCGCTCAGGAGAGAAGGCATGTCTTCTTTGGAGAATCGGCGACGTGAGGCGGACATGCTTCTCCTGCTTGGGTTGACAGCGGGTCGTCTGGATTGTCCGTATCTGCTTTCCAAGTGGAACTTCTACGCCCCTCCATACGCTACCAGACTCCATCAGCCTTTTTATGTTTATACCTCTTCGACCAACTATCTCCGCAATGATCCCATGGTGCGCTTTCAGGAGGACTTCAATAGGTTGTCACACGGTGTTTCGGTGGACCTACTGTTGTTGTCGAAAGACTCTTTTAGGTCCAAAATTCGACGGCTATTGTGATTTTCATCAGTTGGCTCGGGATTGCTGCTGTTTTGTGCTATTTATTGTGGTTTATATTGTCCTACTTTTATTAATCTTTGTTTCTCACTGTTAAATTGGGCACTGCCCGTATATGTTATAAATAAATAAATTTAAAAAATAAAAAAAACATCGGTCCCATTGCTTAATTGTTCAGGCTCGTACTTCATTCGCTATTACATTATTTATGTTAGCTTATTTTGTTGTACTTAATAATAATTCCCGCAATTTTAACAGTAGGAGTAGAATCCTCGTGGAAGATGGGATCGCATGTCCCTAATTGAGCGCCGAAGAGTTGGAACTGAGACTGGAAACTATGGGAGGGAGTCGAATTGACTTGTAAGAACAAGGCCCTGAGGTGGCGTGACAAGTCTACAGGGAAGGGCGACTAACGAGAACCTCAGTCGAGTCAAAGTTGAGTGGTGTCGTCTTCCGGTGGCCGCCCTTTCGTTGGAAACTTTTGTTTATGAGGAAGCGGAGAGACCTTTTTTTTTTTTTGAGGATGTTCACGCTTTTAGAGCTATTCCATGAACTATTTCGTGAAATCTCGGGGGGGGGGGGGGGGGTCAATGTCATTCGGGACCCCATTTAAGTAGAAGTTAAATCCTTCGACTAATTCCCAATGATAAACAGGTCATGTTTATCAATAGTCGAGGGTCATATAGCGCTTTAGTGAGATGAGCTATCAGTCGTTAGGGTTAGCTTTTGTTTGTTTATGTTCCGAACTCAGTTTATGTTGTAGCAGAATGATTCCTAGGGTTAGCGCACAATAATAGGCTACTTTCTTGAATAATAGGTGAATTACTCTCTACGAAATCGAATGAATTGACTCACAGACTCACAGATCTGCTTCATCTTTCGACTTCAACATTTTCGTCGACCTTCCATTTTGATAGAGCTTGATTTTGTTCCACTCAGTTGTCACCGCAGGTTCCAATCATGCTCGTATCACTGTTAGTTTGCTTTTGTTTCAAGTTTAAAAGTGCGTAGATACTCAATGCACAGACTCACGACAGACGAAATGTACACCTGTGTTCGGCACAGGCCGAAGTAGTTGGACTCTTGAGCCTCTTGGGCCTTTTCCCCGGGTGGTCTTTTCCAATGGTTTCGAGCTTTTTCGTGTTATGCCGCGGGGAAGTTTGAGAACTGCCCATTCAGTCGGTTTCTCCTCCAGACAAAGGGATTAAGTTTGGTAACTACAACGGATTTCCCCTTCTTGAACTTTCCAAAATGTCCTTCCCTCTCTCGATTTATTTCCTTCTCCAACACACACAGCTCTGCTCAGGTATACACGTCTCTCAATCCTCACTTGTGACGGAAAAATAAATAAAGGAAAAAGGGAAAATAATAAAATCGATTCATAGTGGGTATGAACCCATGAATTTAGGGAAAGAAAAAGGAAAAAAAGAATACAATTAAGACACAACCAAAAGTGAACTATATATTTGAAAGAAAAGCAGCTTCATACATAACCAAAATATCTGGTGCGTTGCACATGGCTAATTCCATTTAATCAATTCATTTATCGCTCAGTTAATTTGAACTTGGTCAAACAAAGCTTTATGGCAGCAGGAAGCGATAGCGCTTACAGTTCCGGAATTTATTATGCTGCTCGTACTCATTTCAGGACCATTATTGAGCAATTGGTATACAGAAAATTAATGAGGCTGTAAACACGGAGTTTTTGAAGGAGGATAGTAATCACTTTTGCAGAGTTATTGGAAAATAACTGTTACAACTGGTAGTAAGCGAAACAGTGGTAGTTGAAATTCAGGAATTTCTGGAGTGAGCCCCATGTATCTCATGAGCGGTTTTAAACACTCAACCTTTAGGCATTGGATTGGATTACAATACCAATTTTTTTTAACATTCTAGAAGAATTCCAGCGGAGTTTATAAGGACAAAACTGCGCAAAAAACGCTTCTGGTCGAAAATTTTGATAATTTATTGTGCTGCTCTCGTCATTTTCCCACGAATGAGAGTTTTATAGTATCATTGCCTGATTGAGAGCTATCTATATAAAAAATGTAATTAAAATCGTTAGAGCCGTTTTTGAGAAAAAATTTGGTGTTTTGATCACTATGATGACTATACCTAGTTAACTTTCGGTGGATTTTGCCCATACCCGCATTATTGCGTCCCATGGTAACCTGTAGGCTAGACATCAAGTTTCAGCTGATTTGGTACGGTGGTTTTCTCTAAAAACTGCGCTAAAATCGATTTCGTCGAAAGTTTTGGTAATTTATTGTGCTGCTCTCGTCATTTTCCCACGAATGGGAATTTTATGGTATAATTATCTTATTGAGAGCTATAAATATAAAAAATGTAATCAAAATCGTTAGAGCCGTTTTTGAGAAAAAAAAATTGGTGTTTTGATCACTATGATAACTATAGTTAGCTTTCGGTGGATTTTGTTCAAACCCTTATTTTGGCGTCCCATGGTGACTTGCGGGCGAGATATCGAGTTTGAGCTGATTTGGTACGGTGGTTTTCTCTAAAAATCGTTTACAGACACACAGACCATTTTCCCAAATAGTGTTTTTCGGACTCAGGGGGGTCTGAAACGTAAAGATCTGAAGAGAACTCAACTTTTTTTTTCAGCCGATTACATAACTTTCCTTTCTACTTCGTAGAGCAAGGAAAGTAAAAAGAACAAAATTTACTGTTAGGGAAAAATGAACTGCAATTAAAAATTAATTGTCCTCTGCTACCTATGCTATGCCAAAAGAAAAATGAGAATAAATAGCCACAGACTTTGAAGTGATGGTCGAGTCTTCTTCATCTTCGTTCGAACCGATCCAGAAAAACCGTTTTCATGCGGAAAGAGAGCAGGGAACAGAAGGTAAGATCGATCATTTCAACAGGAACATGTGCCAGGACAAAAAAGGGAGAGGCTTGCCCCGCATAACCTTCCTTCTGAAACTCTCCATGGGCCTTTGTTTCTGACCAGGTTCGTGCCCAGCAGCTAGGGCGGTTCATGGGTTTTTGAAGCTCAAACCCTTGAAACTGCTTCCATCAGATTTCATGTCACACATTACTCTCCTCTATTAACTTATGGGCTAGTCACATCTCTCACTCTCTCCCTCCGCTACAATTTCCCCCACCAGTTCACGCGTATTCCGATTCGTCCCCTTGTGTCGCCCGTCTCTCCGTCGTTATATACCCAAACTCGAATCAATGTTCATTTCACGTATAATACAGTCCTTCTCTCACACTCACTGAGTTTCTTTTTAATACGTTCTTACACTCCCCCTCTCATGCCCTCAACAACCTGGTTTGTAAGAGTCGCGTTTTTTTAATAGCTCGACGAAGTTGATTGCCAGGCTAGATTCCAATACTGTACTGTGGCTGTTTTTGCCTCGTAATATCGCATTGAACGAGATAAAGGACTGTATTGGCACACTCGCTTAACACGATAGTGCTTTCATTACACGGTGTGTTGGTTGGAACGATAGTTCTCTGAATCTGTGAACTGGTTGTGTGGGTAGCACAAGAGATGATAGACGAGTGTGTATCGTGAGAACTGAGAAACGAGTGAGTTTGGCAAGAGCTGTGTGTTGCGTAAGGAAGTAAATTGAGAGGGTCTAAAGAGGATATTTTGGAAAGTCCAGAAAGGGGAACACTGGCCGTCAGCTTAGGAAATAATTGAACGGGCAGGCTGAACTTTCCCACAGCTACAGATAAAAAGGCTTCAGGCCAGGAAGGGCTGAACTCGACGTTTGGGGAAGGCCCGGATCAAAGACTTCCCGTGAGAGGCAAGTGCGGAAATTCCGAGCCCTAAATTCCAACTGGTTCGGCCTGCGTCGAACAATGATTATGATAACTATAGAGAGCAGATTTTGTTCATTCCTTTATTTTGGCGTCCTATGGCAATGTGTGAGCTAGTTATCAAGTTGAAGCTGATTTGGTTCAAACAATCTCTCTCAATCGCGTTCAGACACACACACACACACACATCATTTTTCCCAATTAGTGTGTTTCGAACTCGGAAAACCTTAAAACGCAATGATCGAACCAAAACTTGGGGACAAGCCATCACTTTTTGAGAGGTGGGTTGTACAAGTATAGTTTAAAATGCTGCAAAGTATTACACAACGGTTTATTATTTTCTAGCACATCTTGACATATTCTAACATCTCCAAGACTACCAGAGAACGACACGACACGGGATGTAATAAATCTGAACGGCTGACGGACATTGCAGATTTGGAATTCCCGTGCCTTGGAAATTCGACTGGTGGAGGGGGTTGTACAAACATTTGACCTTCCAGCGGTATAAAAATGTACAAGTATGGATCGAAAGCTGTGGCACAGATAAGGAAACTCCATGACAGGCCATGGCCCAATGCCAGAGACTTGAGGGGGAGCGATTTTCGGGGGGAGCAACTACTGCAAGGGTGGGCATCAAAGAGGATTCTTGGAGGAAATACTTGGCATTCCTTAGGAAACTAGGCGTGGAAGTGAGCCATCAGGACTGCCATAATAGGACTTCAGGCCGCGGTGCTCATGGCACAGTCAGAGTATTGTACGGCATTGGCCGACTTGTTGCCTTACCAACCATTAGCTAAATGCCTAGCGTAATCTTCCCATGCCGCTTCGCCCTCGTAAACTGTATAGGTAGGCGTATTATTCAGACGTAACTTCGTCCTGCAGACCCTAGCGGTTACCGGCTGGTTAGGAGTAGAAAAAGTCTCAACTCGGCGAAGAACCGCGTAGGAATTTGTTACACCGTCAGATGGTCGTTTGAAAACCGGGATTTGTTAGGGAGAAATGAAAACTCGGTCGACTAAACTGGCTCTGGGTTCTGGTTCCCCTTTGCTGGCCATGTGGCGGCATATTTACATCATCGTCGGCCCCCATTGGGAGCGAAAAGAAGACTCGAGGGGCTAAGGGATGAAGCGAGGGTGCTAAGGGTGTGAGGAGTGGAGCGTGGTGCGATGGGATGGTGGCGGTTGGGTGGGGGCGGGGGTGAGATCATGGACCCAATTTCACGTTTGAGCAATCCCGACCCCGAGGGCCGAATCATCATAATTTAGTTGACTCCGCTGTTCCGCTCTCATCTCGTCCATCCTGCGGATCCTGCGTTGAGTGGTTGCCGAGGGAGAAGCCTGAGCGAGGGACAGGGGAATAAAATAAGCTTTGCGAGGGAGGAGGGTTGACGCTGGAATTAAGTTTCTTCTTCGCATACAGACCCAGCGAAGCACTTGTCATTAATCTCTAATACCATCCTTTTTCAACCATAATTCGATTCAGACAAGCAACATGTGTCGCAACAGTTGCGAGCAATTCCTGACCCTCAACTCCCCAATAACTGACTTACCCGGTAATCAGATTTCTCGTCGAGGAACCTCATTCGAATATAAACTTTTCCCTATCAGCGGGATATTGGATGAACGTTTCCGTTGCCGGAGGCCCCTTCGAGAGCTGAGCGGAAGGAAATGCAGGGGCCCCGTCGGAAAACTTTATTTTTCATCTTTTTCATCTCCTCAGCCTCCGAACGAGCATGTAAAAGATCTAACCCGTCTTATTCGAAGCAACGCCTCTTCATTCCTACCACCCCATGTTCCGGGAACTTCTCGCACCGACGACTGATCCAATCGTCGCCCCTCAATTTCGGCTCTACAAATTTCCGCAAAACATCTCACCGAATACTAAATCGGATACCGCGAAAGTATGCGTGAGTTGGATCGAAACTGTGGGAACCATTTTCGATTGCGTTTAAGAACAACTCGACCAGCAGAGGATGAAGTTGAGAGAGAGAGAGAGAGAGAGAGAGAGAGAGAGAGAGAGAGAGAGAGAGAGAGAGAGAGAGAGAGAGAGAGAGAGACTGTTTGACTGTTTGACTGTTCATTTATTAATCTGCGCATACATTAGGGCCATTTGGCCCTCTCTACCACGATGGCAGAAAACAAAATTACAAAAATAATCAAAAATAATTCTTCCTTCTTCTCAAGTATTAACAATATTTACAAA
This sequence comes from Pachypeltis micranthus, assembly GCA_020466155.1. NCBI lineage: Eukaryota > Metazoa > Arthropoda > Insecta > Hemiptera > Miridae > Pachypeltis > Pachypeltis micranthus. The sequence continues at coordinate 75,767,066 of CM035768.1, read as the reverse complement.
GATATCAAGTGAGCTTGCCATAATCCAATATATATATACATGTGTTTTTTTTTCTTTATTATCATTACTCCTTAAATTCTATTTAATTTTTTGTTCAATTAGTTGTACATATTTAATAATTTTTCAACAGTTCTTCCTTTAAATTTTTTTTGAATGTCTGAATACTACTTGCCTGCTTAAAAATAACATTGAACTCATTGTACATTTTTATGGCTTGCACATGGAAGGACTTTTCATAAAATATCGTAGAGAGAGAGAGAGAGAGAGAGAGAGAGAGAGAGAGAGAGAGAGAGAGAGAGAGAGAGAGAGAGAGAGAGATAGAGAGAGTGAGAGAGAGAGAGAGAGAAAGAAAGAAAGAGAGAGAGAGAGAGAGAGAGAGAGAGAGAGAGAGAGAGAGAGAGAGAGAGAGAGAGATTGATTGATTGATTAAGCGGTTTATTTAACCAACCAGGGAGGATTAGGGCCATAAGGCCCTCTCTTACATCATCCCTGGCAAACAGTATTGGTTACAATCGGTTGGTCTTGTGCGGTGTACAGAGTAAAAACAAGAAAAAAATATAAACATAAATAAATCACTTCTGGATTGTCCTTTCTTTCTCTCTTCTGTCTTTCTTCTTCTTCTTGTCACTTCCACGACTTCTGAGTGCTATTTCGTCCTTTCCTACTCTTCGCGTTCCTCTAGAAGCGCGTTCTTGTAAATACTCTTGAAAGACGCAACGCTCACGGAGGTGTCAAATAGGGCTGGGTTTTCATTATAAATTCGAACAGCTGTGGCAGTGAATGATTTATTGAAGATGGTGGTTCGATGGCGAGGGATTTGAATTAGGCCATGTCGTGTCTCATGTTGGTGAATTGAGTGGAGGAATGCAAATTTTTCGGCGATATAGGGAGGGTTATGGAATTTTAAGCTCTTAAATAGGAGCAGAGCAACAGTGTATCTGATTTTTTGTTGGATCTTCAGCCAGCCTAAGCTTTTATAGTACGGTGTAACGTGTTCGTCCAACTTTAACCTGTAAACAAATCGTACTAAGGCATTTTGTGCTCTCTGGATAGCTACCAGTTGCTCGCCATTGAGGTCACACAACGCCGCCAACCCATAACTGAGGTTATGGGCGACGAGTGCCTGTACTACCTTGAGTCTTACAAGGTACGGGAATTCTGTAGCGAGTCGTCGAAGTTGGTACAATGCTCTAAAAATGTTCGCCGTTGTCTTGGATACCTGTGGCCACCAAGAGAGTGTGTGGGTCATAGTGATTCCAAGGTTCCTAAGTTCAGTACTGTATGGCAGGCTCTGGTTGCTTATGTGGACAGAAGGAATATCTGTAAGGTTGATCCTCGAGAGAAGTCTAGTGTACCCACACAGCATGGCTTTGCATTTCTGGGGGTTAACTGACATCCCATGATTGTTACACCAGACTGTTAGTGCCTCAAGCTCTCGATTTAGTACCTGTACTAGCTCGTCGACTTGTGAAATGTCTCCAGACAGATAAACCTGTAAGTCGTCCGCGTACAACATGTATCTGCTCTTCTTAAAAACCTTGGACACTGTATTTATTGCTAGCATGAAGAGCAGCGCAGAGAGAACAGAGCCCTGGGGTACTCCCGTCCGGATATCAAGACTTGTGGATAGTGTTCCGTCTGGTCGTTTGACGCTCTGTGTGCGCTGACAAAGGTACGACGCAAACCATTTGAGCAGAGTGCCAGATACCCTACAGAGCCAAGGATTGCCACTAGCAGATCATGTCGGACTCTATCGAATGCCCGTGAGAAGTCAATCATGACAAGCACCGTTACTCTCCGATCATCCATGCCTTGCCGGATGTCATCAAAGACTTTGATGAGGGCAGTCTCAGTGCTGTGACCAGTGCGGTATGCTGACTGCATTGGATCAATGACGTTGTTCTCAGAGAGAAACTGGTTGAGTGCAGTGAAGACAATCTTGTCAAATACTTTCCCAGCTGCACAAAGAATGCTTATTGGCCGATAGTCATTCACTTGAGTCGGTTTCGCTACTTTTTCGACGGGGGTAACAAGGGCATGCTTCCAGCAGGATGGATATTGTGATAAGTTGAGGGAGTAGTTATAAATGTGACACAAGACTGGCGCTACGACATCCGCTAGCATTTTTAAGGTCGTGATGGATATCCCATCGTTCCCTAGCGCAGCTGAATTTATGGACATGAGCATCTTTCGTACAGTCTCTTCATTAATTATTTCTATCTGAAAGGTGCCATATGGAGGTTCAACGATGGAATCGTACCGTTGCAATGTTTCCGGGTCACACGGAATGGCATCATCACGACAGAAGAACCTGTTGAGCTCATCAGCAGATACGTTAAGGGTATTGTGTCTCTTATTATCGTTTCCAATCCCACACGATTTCACTACCCGCCAAAAGTCTTTAGGATCTTTAACTTTCTTGAATAAGTCAAAATAGTGTCGGACTCGAGCATTCCGAAGGGCCTGCTTCACTCTGTTTCTTAACGACTTATAGGAGTTTTTATTCAGGTCACTTTTTGTTTTTAGGAATTTAGAGTAAGCCCGATCCCGCTCTTCCATCAGTTTCCGGATATCACTCGTGATCCAGGGTGCGGGGGAACGTTTAATTTTCATCTTCACCCATGGACAGTGCTTGTCATAGGTAGAGGTGATCATGTCATTGAATTTTGATACCTTTACATTAAGGTCTGGTTCGTTATAAATATCGTTCCACGGCATTTCCGCCACCTCTTTGGTAAAGTCATCCTTATTGAAGTTCCTGGTCGACCGTGCTAAAAAATATTTCTTTTCGCGTTTATTCGAAGAACTTTTGATAGAGCAGTACACTAAATCATGAGCTGAGAGCCCAGGTACATTCACTTGCCCAAAAACATCAACATATTCGATACTATTTACTAGAATGTGGTCAATAAATGAGGACGAAGTCGCGGTGTGATGAGTGGCTGACAAGGGTAGGTACTGCATGTTGTTTGTCCTTAGAAGACTTCGGAACTGTTTAGAATATTGATTGTCTATTAGAGGATCTGTGTTGAAATCTCCCAGTACTACAATTTTTTCGTGAGTTGCTTGGAGACTGCTGACAATATTGAATACCTCATCAATTCGTCCGTGCTTTGGGGGGCGGTATACTACCCCTACTACTACAGATCGTTGGCCATTCTTTATTTCTACAAATATGTACTCGGGACCTCGAGAAAATTGCGACTGGGATTTGGATAATTCTGTTCCGGTTTCTGAGTTCTTCGTTTTGTTCTCGAAGTTTCGCGAGTTCCGCTTGGAGTGCCTTTACAGCTTGTGTATTTTCGCGTAGTTCATCGGAATAAGTAGACAGGTGAACTTTCAAATCTCTAATTTCTCCCGACTGATTCGAAATCTCCTTTTTCAAATCAACGGTTGCAGAGTTCACTTTGTCAGTAAGTGACATAATGAGATTCTTAAGGTCTAAATTTTGCTCATTTCCACTTAGCTGCGGTTTCTGGTGCTGGGAGACGGTGAGTACAGTTGCATCATCCAATTGCTTGGACCCTCTCCTGACCTTGAGGCAGCCATCACAGGTCCACGTTTGTTCAGCTTCACGATGAAAAATGTATTCTTCTTTCGTGAATCCCGCACAATCATAGTGGAATTTGTTAAAACAGATACGACATTCCATTTTGAAACTGTTATGGGGGAACCCCCTATCACATTTTGGGCACTTAGACGACATAATTCTCGAATAGTTTCAGTTAGAAGATAGAGCTGATCAAAAAGATGTTTACTGTTTGACCGCACAAGAAAGAGAGAGAGAGAGAGAGAGAGAAGAGAGAGAGAGAGAGAGAGAGAGAGAGAGAGAGAGAGAGAGAGAGAGAGAGAGAGAGAGAGAGAGAGAGAGAGAGAGAGAGAGAGAGAGAGAGAGAGAACACGAACAAGGGGACTCAAAATATACTTGAACTGGTGGGTTGTGGAACTAAGTGGCGAGAGGAATGAATGAATGAATGGCGGCTTTATTAATACATCTGGCGAGATTTGGTCGTACTCGACCATTCTTACACCTAACCAGAAATTTTAAAATTTAAGATGACAAATGCAAATGCGTCAACAGTTTTCGTTTCTTCTTCTTATTAACTAGTTGTCTTCTACTATAACAAAATCTTCGTTTCATTATTTGATTGTTTTTTTAATATTTTATTTTTATTTTTATTATTATTTTTTTAGTATTGTTTTCTTCTCGAACAAAATTCAGATATAATTCTTCTTCTTCTTTATGTGCCTTATCCGGCTAACCGGACGTTGGCAATCACTGCGGCGAGAGCGTCCTGGTCCCTTCTTCAGTCCTGAAAAGCTCCTCCGCACGCTGTTTACTCGTCTACTTCCTCAAGTGATTCAGCCAGGAGAGCCGTCTTCTTCCAGCACCCTCGATCTAATAATTCACATAATTTGATTTAAATGTGATTTAAATAGCCTGTCGTGTCATGATTTCAGAGAGTTTAGTGGAATTTAGTAAAGGGATAGCAAAGATTCTCTCACACGTTTCTTGAAAGCTGTATGACTTTTTAGTTGCTTTAGTTCTGATGAGAGTCCATTGTAATATGATATGGTTTGGGAGATGAATGATGATCTATAGGCAGTGGTACGGCATTGTGGTAAACGGTAATTTAAGAACTTGTTTCTGGTTTCTAAATTATGAATTTGTGAAAATAGCAAATATTGTCGCGCGAGATATGGTGGTTGTTTAGTTGCAGTAATTTTGAACATGATTGCTAACATAGAGTATTGTATTAATTCATTAATTTTGAGAATTTGTTGTTTTTCAAATTTATCACGAATGTTATCATAATATTTCAGATTTAAACTATTTAAGGCTCTCTGCATCTTGACACGACAGGTTGTGTTGAGATCACACATAACCGGTACACTGTACATAAAATAAGGCATAATCAAGGTTCTAAACAATAATTTTTTTACATTGATGGATTTACACATCAGCAGATTTCTGAAAGCATAAAACAGTGAGTGCACTTTCCCTACTACAATGTCTGTCTGTAAAGTCCACGATAGATCATTTTGTAGCACGATTCCTAAACATTTACTTTGTGTAACATATTTTATTTTGTTATCGTTTATCGTTAAATTTGGTAAATCGCTCAGAGGATGTTTTGCGCGTAGCCTGACAAGTCCTATTATCATGCTGCAGCATTTTTTAGGGTTCAGAACTATTTATTTATTTATTTATTTATTTGAGTTAGCACTTTCATAAAAAAGATACATAAAAGAAAATTAACAACATTCTGTTAAAGAAAACGACACTTGATATCTTCAATACACATACACTTCCGAAGTGCCCACGGAAGGCTAAGTCCACATGAACTTGTGTTCTTCCGTGGAGTCTCATTAAAACAAATCAATTATTCAGCAAACTAGCAATCAGTTTCTGAAGGAATCACAAATAAGTTAAATCCTAATTATACGAGTTCAATAATATGTTTGAAATATGTTTTTTTAATGCCAATACATTATTAAAATCACTTAAGCTAGTTTTATTTTCATTAAAAAAATTCAGAGCAACAACATAAGCGCATCTCTTGTACATTGCAATATTTATTTTAGGCAGTCTTATGTTTGACCTCCCTACCGTTCTCGTTCCGTATGTACCCGTACAAATGTTTTCTTCGTCTATTCCCGTTTTATATACAAAAATACAAGCCTTCAGAACAAATAAATCAGGTATGCACAGTGTTCTAAAATCTCTGTATAACCAGTTTGTATGGTATCTGGAGGGCCTCCCTAAAATAATTTTAAGAACAGTGTTTTGAACTGTCTGAAGTACTCTTAAACGCGTTTTCGTAGCACCTCCCCAAGCACTTATACCATAGTTTAATAATGAAGAAACCAGACCACAATAAACCATTTTTAAATAATAAGGGCTCAGGAAACCTCCCAAAGTCTTGAAGACATAAAACAGCTTACGCAGCTTTTTAGCCAATGTATTTATGTGCAGCTCAAAAGTCAATTTGGAATCAAAAACCACGCCAAGATAATTACAAGTCCCACCCCCAGGTACCCACAGGTACCATTCCCATCACATCCATAAGAATGAAGTTGAATCTTCTCATCCAATAACAATCCTCTTCGTGAGTTACCTGAGAATCGAACAATTGACGTTTTATCTATATTGAGACACAAATGGTTGTAGTCCATCCAAGTCCTGATAATATTCAAGTCGTGACCCCCAAACCTCACTAACTCATTATAATTCCTCGAGCAACAAATAATAGCTGTGTCGTCAGCAAACCCAAAAACCCTACTACTCAAATTCAAGTTCATCAATTCGTTAACATACAGAAGGAAAAGTATTGGCCCGAGAACTGTACCTTGAGGGACACCCCAATTTATTCGAATAGTTGAGCTGAAACTGTTTCCAATTCGAGTCACCTGCGAACGGTCAGTCAAGTACGATTTCATAAGCTCATACGGTAACCCCCTTATGCCACATTGATGTAGTCAATGTAACAACGTACCATGGTGCAGAGAGTCAAAGGCCTTACGAACATCAAGGAACATTCCTAATACAAAAAATCCCTCATTGCATTTTTCAGTAATGAATTTATACATATCAAATAATGCGTGTTCCGTACTTAACTCTTTCTGGAATCCAAATTGCCTCTCAGAAATAATTCTATTTGCCTTAAAAAAGGTCATGAGTCTTGTCTTAATGCATTTCTCCAAAATTTTGGATAGCGATAACGTTAAAGCGATAGGTCTATAATTACTCATCACTTTCCTATCACCACTCTTAAATAGTGGTATTACTATGGCTTTTTTAAATAAGGAAGGATATACACCAGATGTAAACACCAAATTAAAAACAAATGCTAGAGGTATTGCGATATGGGCTGCTAGATATTTAAGCATCGAGTAGATATTTAAGCATCGAACTAGGCCGTGCTTAGTGAACATGATTGACCATCTCTACCGCGTTAATGAGATCTTCTGGTTTGCAGGTTAAGTAAATGCTGAGATCATCTGCGTATATAATTCTGCTGCATGTTGAGATTGCATCTGAAAGTTTGTTTATGTATAGGCAGAAAATCAGAGCTGAAAAAGTCGTTCCTTGTGGAGTTCCTCTTTCTAACTTTTCCCAGGAAGATACCTGTCCAGAGCTTGTTTTTACGCACTGTTGCGTCCAGTCAGGTAAGATCGGAACCATAAGAGAGCGGAATCCTGACAGCCAATTTGTCTGAGAATGGCTAGCGCTAGTTCATGATCTAGGCTGTTGAAAGAGAGAGAGAGAGAGAGAGAGAGAGAGAGAGAGAGAGAGAGAGATTTGATTTTGATTTTTAGTTTATTTAATCACCAGGGTACACATAAGCCCTATTTAGCCCATAAAGCCCTCTCTTACTTTAACCCTGGAAGAGCTATTACAGGTTTATCCTCATATTAATAAAAATAAATAAATAAAACTAACATATTCGCGCATGAACTTCTTAAAGTACTGAGGTTTTACAATATTTACATCTACAAAGTCAAAATAAATAAATAAATTGAAAACGAACAAATAAATAAAATGAAAACACACCATGGGACTCATTAAAAGAACAAAGTAACGGTGACCTAATCTTCTACATATTTACTAAGTAAATGGTCTTTGTAATTGGTCTTAAATGCTTTAATTGATAAAGCGGTGTTGAAAAATTCGGGGTTCTCATTATATAATCGGATGCTGTTTGCTGTAAATGATTTATTAAAGATACTTCTTCTGTGAATAGGGGTTTGAAAATGTTGCCTGGCATTACGGGTACTACGTAAATGGATGTCACCCATTGTGACATAGAAGTTTCCAAGATAAGTTGGTGTGGAAAATTTTAGAATTTTAAATAACAGCACTGCGGTCCCCAGTTTAATACGCTCAGCAATTTTTAACCACTTCAATTTTACATAAAAAGGTGAGACGTGTTGGTCAAGCTTCAACCGATACACAAATCTAATCACAGCATTTTGGGCTTTTTGTAATGTGTGGATCTGTTCCTTACTGATGTCGCAAAAAGTAGAGGTTGCGTAGTCAAAATTGTGCATCACTAAGGCTTGAACTAGTTGCAGGCGAGACTGGAAGGGAAAATCAATTGCCATTCTAATGAGTTGATACAGACTTCTGTATACATTTTTGCAAATGGCCTTAACATGAACCGACCATGTCAAGTTCTGAGTCATAAGTATACCTAAACTTTTGACCTCTTTCACATATTCCAAATTCACATTGTTGATCCTGATCTTAGGTACGCTATATAAATTGACATTTGACAGAAGTCTGGAATAGCCCATTACTAACGCCTTACATTTTAGTTCATTGACTTTCATACGATGCCTATCACACCAATTAGCCACTTTTGTCATTCCGACCTTTACCTCCAGCCAATTCATAACTTCACGATACACTATTTTATCAAACACTTTTCCGGCGGAACGTAGAATGTTAATGCTCCTAAAGTCGGAAACTTGCGCCGGTTTATCGCACTTTTTTAATCGCAACACTAGAGATTCTTTCCAGACCCGAGGATAGACTCCCAACTCAAGTGAGCAGTTAAAAATGTGGCAGAGGACCGGGACTATGGTACTTGACATGCGGTGCAGAGCGTCTACCGGTATTCCATCATTCCCCACTGCATGAGAGAGAGAGAGAGAGAGAGAGAGAGAGAGAGAGAGAGAGAGAGAGAGAGAGAGAGAGAGAGAGAGAGAGAGAGAGACTGACTGACTGACTGACTGACATTCTTTATTGATCAGACATAATTAGGACCTGATGGTGCTCTATTCCATTTCATCTGAATACGTAGTTTACTAAAGAAGAATAAAACCCTGCAAATTATTACACAACGGTTTATTATTCGGATATCAGCTTGACCTAGCATTAATGCTTCGAGACCCATCCTGTTCGATTCAGCATCGAAAAATATCATAATTAAACCCAAAAAAAGGTCGAAAAGAACTGAATCGTAATATTAAAATAAACAAAAAAATGAGAATGAAACGAAATAATCTAAAAAAATTGAATCGTATTAAAACCAAAACGTCAGGGAAATTGGAACAGGGGCGCTCGAAGCGAACCCGGGGGGAGTTGAGTGTTGGGAGGGAAGCGAGCGGGAGGCGCGCTGCTCGCTCGCCTCGAGTTTTTCAATGAGACGGGCGGGGCGAGGGGAGTTCAAACGACGAAACGCTGTAGCTCCCGCGTTGTACTGCGTTTCGTTAATTTTTTTAACCGTTTTTTGCCCATCACAACCACGGGCTTCGTCCGATCGGATTGCCGAGATGGCAGGCACAACTAGATACCAAATCGGATTTTTGGGCGAAAGAACGAATTTTTTAGACCACGTTAAAGGTACAAAACAGCCCGGACGGCGGACGGGGGACGGTGGACGGGGGACGGGGGACGGCGGACGGACATTGCAAATTTGGAATCTCCATGTCTTGAAGCGTAAAGTATCAAATTTTGAGGGGGTTGTAAAAAATTTTTCGTGACCGAAAACATAGGGTTATCATTCAGAATGAATAATAAACCAAAACAGATAAAAGAAAAATTTAAACATAGACAACTGACATTGATGCTTCATGAAATAACGAAGTATAAAGGATGAAAACGTGTTTACCACAATTATGTCTCTCCATTAACTGCAATTTGTACAACTTTTTGAATTCGTGCACAGAATGGATAAATATTTCGGGGAGGCAGCCGAAGCTGCGGGACCAATGGCATTTCACCGTGGCCACATGGTGGGCCCATCGCCGCTGGTATCCATTGCCTCCCCCCCCCCCACCATGGTTCAATCCTCGCCTGCCTTGGAAGGCCTCACGCCCCAACACGCTTGGCCCTGGTTGGCTTGTCCTGTCAATGAGTTACTGAAAGCTGATTTTCTACATTTTGGTATTTGATGGTGGGCTCTGACATTTCTCGTGGTTAAGTGATGCACTAAATTCGACGGGGGGGGGGAGGGGGGAGCTTTAACAGTTTCCTTAAGAGAACCGCACTAGAGAGCTCGAATCGCTCCTACAAACTGGAATGGCGGCATTTTGTGGTGTCTGGAACTTTTTCGATAATTGGTGGGTGATATTGCTCAGTGCATTAGAAGCGTAATCACATAATGGCAAAAGCAACGCACGGACCAGTGACATTTTCACATTTCTAGGAAATTATCCTGCTCAACGTTTCAATTGATAGAGAGCCCGATAGAATTTATTACCCACCTAGTTCACATGAATGTGACTAGTCAGATGTTTATTATTTGTGAGGCTGAGACAGAGAGAGAGAGAGAGAGATTGATTGATTGAAGAACTTTATTTCACAATCAGAGGAAATTAGGGCTATGGAGCCCTCTCTTCCACTTCCCCTGAAGACTTACTACACAAAAACCTCTATCTCTGCGAGTCTTAGTTACATATTATAAAAGTGACAATCAAAAATAACCTTCACGCCACTCTTTATATTTAAACTAAACTAAACACATAAATCATCAACGTTCGTGCCAAATAAGTTACATGCATTCCTACCAATTATACCACACACATAATGCAGACATACCAGCTGCACTGGGGTGGGTGAAAGGACCCCAGCCAGCCCCAAGCCCAACCCACCAATGGACCTCCCTCCGACCCGACTTTCAGAGCGTTATCCCGAGGGAGGTCCTGAGACGGCACTGAAAATCAGTAGAAAGTTGAGAAACTCATAATAACACTGAAATCGTGAAATAAATTGATTAAGTAAACACATAAATAAATGAAATAACTTTCCACCCCACCTTAATCCTATCACGCCTCCTCAGGACTGGCTGAGGCCACCCACCTAACCGCTGTCATTCATGCGCATTATCACACCGACCTACTGCTGAATTTGAGAGGGAGAGAGTGAGAGAGAGAGAGAAAGAGAGAGGAGAGAGAGAGAGAGAGAGAGAGAGAGAGAATGAATGAATGATTTATTCTTTTAACGACCAGGCAGAATTAGAGCCATTAGGCCCTCTCTTCCATTTTCCCTGGAAAACAAACTTAACTGCATTTCCTCAGCTTTTTTGCTCATATGAATAGTTTTCTCATAAAAATATGTAGTGTGCTCGCAGACTCGCTTACAATATGCGAAATAACTGCTAATTCATTAACACATTCATACCAGATAAATAAAACATTCGTGCAAAATAAATAACTAACACTGACAGTCACACACCGTTCATACCAGCTGGTTGAGGCGGGTGAAAAACCCCAGCCAGCCTCGAGCCCACCCTCCTACGGAGGGAGAGAGAGAGAGAGAGAGAGAGAGAGAGAGAGAGAGAGAGAGAGAGAGAGAGAGAGAGAGATTGACAAGTGGAATTAGGGTCATACAGCCCTCTCTACCATTTCCCCTGGAGCTTAAACACAATCAGAGTCATGATCAGAGTCACGCCAAAATAAATTACGTTCACCCCAACGTTGAAAAACACAAGTACACACCTAAATTCAAGCCACACGATCATATATAAGCGCACTAAAAATCTTACCAAGCATACCAATCTGAAAATTGAAACACAATCGAAAACAATGAGAAGGGCGAGTACTTGTCCAACGATACGCAACTTAAAGTAAAAACATAAATCGTACACAAAAAAAAAAACACCCTACCACGCTCGACGGCGAGAATGACGAAAGTTAGTTGGCAGAGAGAATCAGGAGTTAGCCTAATATTCCTGCTTCAACAATCAATACTTCATAGTGACAGCAATGATAATAAGTAATAATAAGAAATAGATATAATAATAGTAATCCTCTTAGGTCATCTGCTCAACAACATCTTGCGAAATTTGTTTTTGGGAGGATTAGGCCCATGAAGCCCTCTCTTGCAACATCCCTGGCAAAATGCGGTATACAAATTAAATCATGTGCAGCGTAAAGGGAAAAGATAAACGTAAATCGGGTATTAAAGTAATTGGGTTAGATCCCCCACTAGATGAATTACTAAAGTTAACGTACCTTTTAGGCGAGTCCGTCTCCTCTGGTGGGTGAGATACTGTGGGCGAGCGCTTTCAATGTAAAGACATCATCGTCTGACATCATCATCTCTCTACTGTGGGGACGCATTGTGAAACTTAGGACAACTTAGAAGGTGATGATTAGATTTATCGTTACATAAAACGCAAGGCGGAACCCTGTCCTTCTTGGGTAACGTGGAGGGAGTTCCGGCTAGCAAAGTTGCTCCGGGCCTGAATGTATCCTTTCTTGTGCTTCTTTTAAATGAGTTTAGCGCGTTGCCAGAAGTTGGCGTACTTAGGGCAGTATCCGTTCCTGCGGCCAATTGCAGTGCAAGACATCGTTCGTTCACGAACTTATCGAGGGATTCGAAAGAAGGGAATTCGTCAAGCTTTTGCGAGAGCTCGAACTGCTCCCGAGTGACATGATCTAACGCTCTTGACGCTAGATGGAACAGTATGAACTCGGCTTCGTTTTCAATATTTAAGAGCCTGAATGCAGCGATGGAATCGGAAATTTTGGAGCGGAATAGTTTTAATGCGTCAACTGTCGCTTTACTCTGAATGGGCTTAAAAGAGAGAATTTTGTTGAGGTAAGTAGAAGCGAGAATTCTTTTATTGTTATAGGAATCAGTAACTGCCTTCCAAGCTAACTCGTAGTTTTTATCATCCTCGATGGAGAAACGAGTAAGTATGCTAGCGGCTGGGCCTTTGAGACTGGATTTGAGATATTGAAATTTCAAACTTCGAGAAAGAGCATTGTCATTGTGTACTAGGGAGAGATATATGTCCCTAAACTTCGGCCATTGTGTGATTTCTCCGTAAAATTGAGGGACTTGAATCGTGGGTAGATTTTTATGTACGAGAGACTCACCAAGTGTTGCATTACCAAAGGATTGCCGGTACAATGTTGACGATTGAAGAGTTTCCAAGGTAGTATTGGCTTCGTAATAGTACCGCTGGGTCGCAACACGTCTTTGGGATTCACTATCGTTTGGAAATTCGGTATCTTTACCCTCTCGATCATACAGGTCAACTAGCTGATCCCAAATCTCCTCCGATTTGGAATAATATTTTTCCATTGCCCTGAACATACCCTTAAACTTGTCGCGTTGTGTATGGTCACTAATATAAAGTCTGCCCTGTTCGTTAATTGACCTTACTTCAGCCTGAGCGGCTTCTAGTCGGCGTTTCAATGATGCTACCTGCCTAGCAAAAGATACCACCATCTGAGGGGTAGGGTTGGACATGTGACAATATGGACACTAGAAGGAAAAACTTGAGCTCACAATGGAAACAAACAAGCGCGTGAAAAGCTAATTTTTACTTTCCGCTACCCGAAGGGAAGGAAAGTATAGTAATCGGCCCAAAAAAAAAAAATTTGGGTTTTCTTCAGATCTTTACGTTTCAGACCCTACTGAGTCTAATAAACCTAATTTCGGCGCGGGGTCCGTGTGTGTGTCTGTAGTTCGATTTGCGGGAGAACGGCTGATCCGATTGAGCTGGTTCTTTTTTTGTTTTGTTCGTTATTTTTTGTAGACACCAAAATAAGGTTATGGACGATTTCGGCCGATGGGAAGGGACCCGATGGGGTGGACGAAAACGTACCAAAAACTAGGGTTTTTCGCATTTTCTCGAAAACGGCTCTAACGATTTTGATTAAACTTTCAAATTATCTTTTCCTAATTAATACCTAACTTTTCTTCTCAATACATATCTCCATGAAAATACGGTGAACGGAGATATGGGCCACTGAAGCAAAAATAGGTTTTTTACGCTTTTTGGCAAAACGGCTTCAAACGATTTTCACCAAACTCACAGGATGTTTTCAAATAGTTAATACCTACATATTCCTCTCAATAAATGTTCCTGTGACGGTCCATTGAACAGAGATAAAAATCAAAATGTGTCAAAAATAACGTTTTTTCTAACATTTCCGTAAATTCCAGGGTAACTTTTTCACCAGATGTGATAAATCCTAATGGAGTGTCTTTTAGTCACCCAAACCAACATTTCGTTCTGTATATATATGTTGAACGGAGATATAAGCCAAGTTAACTCAGAAAAGGAGATTTGTCGAATATTAATTTATCGGTATTCCAATTTTCTCAAAAACGGCTCTAATGATTTCGATCAAACTTTCGGAGTACTCTCAGCCAACTAGTCCCTACATTTTGTTCTCCATAAATGTTCCTGTAAAAATGCGTTGAACGAAGATATAGCGCCCGCCTATGTAGGTGGTGTTCGAACTTGAAGGGGTGGCGGAAAGTTGTGTGTTGCTACGCACCAGATATTTTTAAAATGTATATAATGTGTGATAAAAGTAAAGGAATAGAAAATAATGACTCACCCAAAGTTATTAAACTCAAACGGATAAATGAAAAATAACCGCGCTCCGCTACCAAAATGTTGAAACACGATGAGTGGTGTGAACCTCAGTTGGTTACAATCAGCACTCACGGCTCACAAAAACATAGTGACAAAAGGGGGAGTAACAAAAGGAAATCGAAAAGTCTCCGTAGTCGAGAGGAGTAGCTGCAGACCAGGCGATATGTCGAATTGCCTCGCCCAAAATCGTTGATGGGGAAGAAACTGGTTGTAAACGCTGCCTAATATCGACCAGGCGACAACGATAATAAAGAGACAACAGATCTCCACGACTTGTTTTTGTCAGATCAGCTGTGATAGGAAGATCGCATGGAGATCAAGAGAGAGAGAGAGAGATTGAGGTTTTGTGTTTCCTTGAAGCCAATTACTAAACACGTACCTTTTAGGTGAGTCCATCTCTTCTGTTTGGTGAGATACTGTGGGCGAGCGCTTTCAATGTAAAGACATCATCATCTCGGCAATTCGATCGGACGAAACCCATGGTTGCTATGGGCAAAGAACGGTTAAAAAAAATTAACAAAAACGCAAATTTGCCAGTTTTATCGCAAATACGCCGTGTTTGGTATAGTTTTTAAGGTATTTTTAGATCCTGGGTCGAATGTAATGAGTATCAGACGTGTACGACCGCGAATAATGACATTGCAGTAATCATAGTGAGCAAAAGTCTACAAATTGGAAGAACTCGTGCGACAATCACTACAGTGAAAGTGATCGTTTCATCGTGTGTTCTCCCTTCTTCCCGTCACATCAAAACCACTCTCCTGCTCGACTCGCCGCGTCGTGCCAATTGCCTATTGGCGCCTGGAATATTTAGTTTTCGTCGTTCCGTGGTATTCGGGTTATGTTTAGCATGGTTTACTGGTATTTTTCGACGCTGAATCGAATGAGACGGGTTTCGGGGCTGTCAGACTCCATCAAGCTGTTCGACAGAATAATAAACCGTTGTGTGGTAATTTGCAGGGTTTTTCAGATCTAATGGATCCCTTGCTGTGCAGAGCACGGGTCTTTGTTCCGATTAAGTGCTGATTTGAAATCCGGCTGAAAATAAGGGCTCCGTTGTCTGCGACTGTGACTGTCCTGGTCGGATTTGGTGTTGTGAGGGTGGGAGTGGTGGGGGGGGGAGGGGTAAGAGATTCGGTTTGTGGCGGACAGAAATGAGGAGTCTGAAATGAATTCGTGTTGCGGTGGCTGTGACGATCGTGAGGGTCGAAAGGCAGAACGAGGAAGTAGGTGAAGCGGCAGTTGATTTGGAAGGTAAAAGGACGGTGGCAGCGACTGGGCGGTGCGGTGAGGTGAGGGGTATGGCTGTCTACAACAGAACAGGGTAACCGTAGTGAGGGCGGGAAGTGGGTAGGGGCTGTGCACGTGACGGGTCTTGAAGGCAGGCCGACCGTGAATCTGTCAGTCGCAGTCAGGCAAACCATCGGCTTCTCTGCAGCCGAGCGACGAAAGGGTGACGGCATGCGGAGGGCGGGCGCGTGACAGGCAAAGGGAGCGCAAACTCGGCCCGATTGTCCGCCATCGATTCAGCTCAGCTTTTGGCCTTTTGGTATCGAAATTTTAAACTGACTTCATCTTTAGGCCAATCGAAATCGACCGTCGACGGCGTTAGGGGAAAATGGGGGTCGAACGGCTCAAAAAACTACAGACCACTTTCTCAAAAGGTGTCGACAGAAGACTTTGAATACCCAGATCCCAATTTTTCTCGTCAGGGGAAAGTAAAAAGTATGGGCATCTTCTCGGTCTACAACTTCATATATTTTATGTAATGTAACGGTTGACGGAAGAAAGAAACGTAAAAATGTAAGAGGTAGAGAGGTCCACTTAGCCCTAACCACCCCTGATGGTCAAATAAAATGACGAGCCTGGGCCTAGGAAAACCGCATAGAGTCCACTGTCTGTCCTGTACCTTGGAACTGGGGCTGTCTTCTGTGTCATTCTTCGTCTCAGCAGTTGGTTGAGAGATTAACAGTATAAACTATCCAGTCCTTCGAAGTGACGAGCAAAAAGTTAAATATTAAAGAATCCCCTTTTACAAATCCCGTACGCTCAATTCAAATCAGTCCTTGAACTTTTCCACTGTTTGGCAGGTTGACATCCTCTCGGGAGGATTGTTATTCTAAACTAGCGTTCGTCAGGGCAGTGGGGCAGGTAGCAGGTTCAATGGGATCCGAAGTGGAGATGTCACAATAAGTCGTTTGTTGTTGGAGGACGTGAGCCGTCGAAACGGTTTCAGGCGCGACCATCCTGCAACCGACCCACATTCAGACTGACACGCCCTTCGGCCCTCCGGAGGTCGTTCAATCGAGCGGAATAAAGAGGTCCAACTGTCAATTGCAAGTAAACCCCAGCGTTCAGAGCGTTCTTTTCATACAAACCAAAACAGGATTATTCTTAACTTTCGGTGGCTTCAGAGAGTAAACTCGGGGCCGTTTAATGGATAAAGACGTGATTAGTGGGCGAGCTGCTTTAGCTGACGTAAGGTATAGCGAGAAAATCAGACCTTCGAGGTGTGCTGAGCCTGATTAGTTGTCGTTCTGAACATCTCCTGGGCTCCTGCCTCCCGTACAGATAGGTTTATCAACAAGCCGTCATTTGTCCAGGCATTGTCCTAGCCACTGACGATCGTTCCAAGTGGAGTGGCGCGGCGCGAAGTCAGGTGATATTGGAATGACGGAAAGAAGAGTCGAATGTGGGGTTCATTCACGATCGCTCCACTCCACTCCAATCCACCAGTGTCTTTTGAAGAGGAAGTGGTGTATCAAAATTGCCTATTACCTGTATTATGATTTGATTTATTAATGATAGTTAGAAAAGCGTCTTGCCGCAAGATGGACGAAGAAGAATCTCTTCATTTGGCCACAGTTGTATGCTTGTACGCCGAACAAAGAAGACCCAAACGTAAGTGGGTGGAACAATGGTTTCTCAACAGAAGACAGCACACACACGTAAATTTACTTCAAGAGCTGCGGTTAGAACCATCTGACTGGAGAAATTACTTGCGAATGAATGAAGAGGCCTACTTTCAATTACTCCATTTGGTTACACCAATGATTAAATATCTGGTGCGTTGCAACACACAACTTTCCTTAGCTCTACGCCAATTCACTTTGTACATCGCTAATTCTATTTAATCAATTCATTTATCACTCAGTTAATTTGAACTTGGTCAAACAAAAAGCGGTAGCGCTTACAGTTCCGGAATTTATTGTGCTGCTCGTACTCATTGCAGGACCATTATTGAGCAATTGGTACACAGATGATTAATGAGGCTGTAAACACGGTTTTTCAAAAAAAGGATAGTAATCACTTTTGCAGAGTTATTGGAAAATAACTGTTACAACTGGTTGTAAGCGAAACGGCAGTAGTTGAAATTCAGGAATTTCTGGAGTGAGCCCCATGTATCTCATGAGCGTTTTTAAACACTCGCCCTTTAGGTATATAATTGGACTACAATACCGATTTTTTTTGACATTCTACAAGAATTCCAGCGGAGTTAATAAGGAAACAACTGCGCGAAAAACGCTTTTGGTCGAAAATGTTGATAATTTATGTGTGCTGCTCTCGTCATTTTCCCACGAATGAGAATTTTAAAGTATCATTGCCTCATTGAGAGCTATCAATATAAAATATCTGGTGCGTAGCAACACACAACTTTCCGCCACCCCTTTAAGTTCGAACACCACATAGGCGGGCGCTATATCTTCGTTCAACGCATTTTTACAGGAACATTTATAGAGAACAAAATGTAGGGACTAGTTAGCTGAGAGCACTCCGAAAGTTTTATCGAAATCGTTGGAGCCGTTTTTGAGAAAATACGAATACCGATAAATTAATATTCGACAAATCTCCTTTTCTGAGTTAACGTGGCTTATATCTCCGTGCAACATATATATACAGAAATAGTTATGGAGAACAAAATGTTGGTATGGGTGACTAAAAGACACTTCATTAGGATTTATCACATCTGGTGAAAAAATTACCCTGGAACTTTCGGAAATGTTCGAAAAAACGTTATTTTCAACACATTTTCATTTTTATCTCTGCTCAATGGACTTTCAGAGGAACATTTATTGAGAACAATATGTAGGTATTAACTATTCGAAAATATCCTGAGAGTTTGATGATAATCGTTGAAGTCATTTTGCCAAAAAGCTTAAAAAACCTATTTTTGCTTCATAGGTCATTATCTCCGTTCACCGTATTTTCATGGAGATATGTATAGAGAAGAAAAGTTAGGTATTGATTAGGAGAAGATAATTTGAAAGTTTAATCAAAATCGTTAGAGCCGTTTTCGAGAAAAATGCGAAAAACCCTAGTTTTTGGTACATTTTCGTCCCCCCCCCCTTCCCATCGGCCGAAATCGTCCATAACCTTATTTTGGTGTCTACAAAAAATAACGAACAAAACAAAAAAAGAACCAGCTCAATCGGATCAGCCGTTCTCCCGCAAATCGAACTACAGACACACACACACAGGTCTGTTTCTTTATTTGGTGACTGTACCTAAACCCTCGACGAGGATTATATCAGTCATAGAAGTTGCGGTTTCGCTAATATGCAAGAGGCCGGCCCCTGCAGCATCCACCGAACTCAGACCTGTGGAGGTACGGCAGGTATTTGGTCTTAGCCAGTCTCACCGTAGAGAGCTGTTGCCCGTGTGTTACCGCGCGGAGGTTGACCACCTGAGGAATCCCGTACCATCTGGGAGTATTTCATAATCTGGTTTCCTACCTGATCTTACTTTTTACTTGGGTGGCAAGTTTCAAAAGGACAGATCAACTATAACCACGTTTCTTAGCCATCACCTTCTTTGCGAACTTTGCAAAATGGTTATAGGCTTCCTTTGTAGCAGTCAATGCTGCAAAGTTCGTTTGCCCTACCAACAACCGTCGCTCACTGTTGTAGAAACTACAGTGGAGCAGCACGTGGTTTCTTGTTTCCTCCGCACTGGAGGCACAAGACGTGCATAATGGAGAGTCTTTCAGGGAAAAGAAGTGGAGCCGCGCATTGAAGTCACCATGTCCCGTGAGGAACTGACTCGTCCAGTGGTCTGGCTCAACCCATTTTCTAGAAAGACGTTCACGGATGTTGGGGAAGAACTCATACGTATCACGTCCTTTTGACGAGGATTCCCATCTCGCTTGCCATTTCTCTAGAGCCCATTCATCGATGGCGGCAAGTTTCTGTTCTGTGGTGAGATCCGCACGGAGTTCAGCCCAAAGCGGGGGAAGCTCCCGTTTCACTCTCCACTTGTCAATCATGCACTCGACAGCCAAATCAACTGGTAACTGACCAGTGATCACCTGGAGTGCTTCCGTTGATACAGATCTTGTAGGCCTTGGTGATCCACAGGAGCGCAGCTCTCTGGGATTGGGCCAATACTCTCTTTTGATTGACTGTTAGTTTGCTACCCCAGACAACGGGGCAGTAGCCAATCACACCTAAATAGATGGCCTTATACATGAGGATGGTGTCGTGGTAACACACACCCCAAGTGGCCTTGCTAATGGCACGCAGTGAGGCAAACCTTGCAATGGTAGTGCCTTTAAGGGACTGGAGGTGTTGGTTGAAACCCCACCTCTCACCTATATTCACTCCTAAATACTTGACGTGCTTTTCAAGAAGGAGCCTGTGGCCGCCAAAGCGTATTGTGGGTGGATTATTCACTTTCCCCTTCAAGAGGATTAGCTGGGTTTTTTCCTCAGCCACCTGCATCATGACATGCTCGCACCATTGGTTGACAGTGCGGAGCACATGGTGAGTTTTTTCTTCAATTTGGCGGACTGACTCTGCAAAGATCAGCACAGTCAAGTCATCCACATAGGCGTACGGCTCGCAGTCAGTCTCCATGAGTTTCCTGAGAAGGCCTTCGAAGAAGGCATTCCAGAGTGCTGGTCCTAGGACCGAGCCCTGTGGGCACCCCTTCTCAATCCTTCTCCGGACGGAGACATGCCTACTTTCGATCGTAGCAGTTCTGTCTGTCAGGTAACTTCTGACGAGCGAGTACAGGTTGCGGGGGATTCCCCTACCTTTAAGCTCATTAAGGAGCGCTGGCCACCAAAGGTTGTCAAACGCTCCTCTGATGTCAATCAGAACTGCTACGACGTACTTAGCCGGTGCCAGCAGGGAAACACGCCGAATCTCTACAATGACATCCTGCGTGGACCTTCCTTTGGTACACCCGTATTGCCTGCCTGTGAGGTTGCGGCCAAAGACTCCTTCGAGGGACTGCAACATCAAGATTTCTAGTGTTTTGCCTAATATGGAAAGAAGGCTGAGTGGTCTCCATGATCGCGGGTCTGACTGATTGCGGTCGCCTCCCTTTTGAAGAGTGACAACACGCGCAGACTTCCACTGAGTGGGGAACTGTCCGACCTGCAGACAGTCATTAAATAAATTAAGGAGACCGCTGGAGATTGTCCGCTCAACCTTCCTTAGCATATTGCTTTCTATTTTGTCTGGCCCGGGGGATTTGTTGGGGTTTAAGGTCGCAAGGGCCCTGCCGAGGTCGCCTGTTGTCCACAATGGGATGTCGGGCTCGTTCGGAGGGTCCATGATCAGCTCCCTTGCTGTCCTCTGGGCTTCAGTGTCTCGAGCTACTTGGTCATCTGGGAACGCCTTCTCAAGGAGGGTTTCCAGTGAGCTTTCGATGCTGCAGGCCCAGCCTGACTCATTTTGCATCGCAGCTAAGACTTGCTCTACGTTTGCTTTTCCTATGGAGGACTTGTAGTGTCTGCCCCAGGGGTTCTCAGAGCTCTCCGCTTCCACAAAATTTCGCCAGCCTTGCCGTTTGGCTCGTTTGATGGCGCGGTGGAAGGCCTTCTTCTCTTGGATGAAGGCAGTTCGGAGTGTTGCTCTGGCATCAGGGTCACGAGTGTTTTGGTACATCCTTCTGGCTCTATTTGCACTTTGCTTGAGGGGATTAAGTTCCTCAGTCCACCATGGGACTTTGATCGCCCTGTGCTTCTGTTGGCCAAGTACAGAGAGCCCAGCAGAGTGCAGTGCTGTGGTAAATGTGTCCACTTTGCTGTCCACCTCTTCAGGTGTGGATGCTTGCGCTATTAGGTCGGTGTCTGCGGCACGCAGTTCACCTTCCAGTACCCTACAGAATTGTGGCCAGTCAGCATTTTTTGTGCGGAATCGCTTTTCACGCATGTCTTTGCAGAGGATGTTGTCATCCGTGATGGCAAAGTCAATAACCATGTGATCGCTCTGCGTTGCACCTGGTACGACTCGCCAACCTTGCAATTTGAGTAGCAGGGTGTGAGACACGGCTGTGACGTCTATACACGACCTTCCTCCTGGACCATCATAGGTCGCCTCAGTCATGGGGTCGTTGGCAACAACCAAGTTGTACCTGGTGAGCAGCTCTATATACGCCTCGCCCGCCCTGTCCAGGGTTGGGGATCCCCACAATGGTGATCTGGCGTTTGCATCAGCACAGACTACGCAGGGTCGTCCTGATAGGCCTGCTAGAGCCCGCTCGAGTGGTTCAAGGCTGGTGGCAACTGGTGCGCCAAATTGCCTGTAAAATGATATTACAACCAGCTCAAAGCCACCGGCTCGGATGAGCACAGCGGCCAAGTGCTGGCTGTTCAGGTGGGTGAGTGCGAGCATGTCAATGGACGGGTCGATGCAGGCTACTGCTGCCTTGGCTCCCGTTCTTGCTCCAGTCACCACTCGTGCCTGCGATCCCAGACCAAGGGTTCCTGTATGGCGAGGACACTGCAGCGTTTCTTGAGTGCATTTTGCAGCAACTCAGCCATAACTGGGCAACTCTTATTTGTGTTGTGCTGAAGGATTCGAACTGTTTTTGACCTATTCATAATCTACTCGTGACTCCTGGAGGGCAATCGCTCGCTGACGAATGGTACAGCGTGCGTCTCGTGTAGAGTGTGAGACCTGTTGGATTTTGCGTTCGACGCAATTGGCACACTTGAGAGGGGCATCACGCTTGCATTCCCTACTCAGATGTGGCAAGGCGCACCAGGCGCACACAACAGGTCTTGTACAGGCCACTGCCAGGTGGCCATAGCGCTGGCATTTGTAGCACTGAGTGGGGGCTTGGTACTTTCGTATGGCGCACCGCTGCCAGGCTATTTGGAGGTGCCTTGCCCCTCTAGTTTTTTGCATAGCCTGGGTGATACCTCAATCACCCAATCCTTCTGCCTTCCACGCTGTTTGGTGAAGACGGGCCTGACATCCTGCGGCTGCAAGCCTGACGCAGGGTTGTGCTCAACAACTTGTTGGGCCAAGTCCTCTTTTTGAAGATCAGTCCGCACGTCGCACAATAGCAGGCGTGGGAAACGACCCAGGGGGGCTGACGCTTGGAGCTTCAACTCCTTTTTTGTTGAAATGTGGCTCGTGAGCGCCTTGGCCATTTCTGGCGTTTCCGTCACAATGACGGCGCCACCTCCTACTGCGGTGCGGATGTCTAGCACTCGGACGCTTAGAGCTTGGAGGTCCGGAGCAGGGACACCGGCATCAGTGCTTCCATTGTATCAGGGTTGGAGGGACCAGCCTCTCCTTCCTTACATGTATGCCTAACCACTACCACGTTTTGTCGTGGGTTTTTAGGGGGGAGTTTGGCAAGCGGTGGAGGCTTTTTATTTTTGTTTTTATTTTTACTTTTGCCCTTGTTTTTGGGCAGAGGCGTAGGCGGGGCGCTGCCCTCAGCCTGCTTAGTTGGGGCCTGTTTCCGCTTCCCCCTGCGCTTCCTGGCCCTGGCAGACTGCCATTCCGCCTCAGCACCATGAGGGGGGGAGGAGGGCGCAGTAGCGGCTACTGCCGCATATGAGGGGCCTGGGGTACTACCCTGGCTCATTGAAGGTCCTTGAGTTTGGGGGGCTGGTGGCACTGGCTGCTGGGCAATTGCCCTACGCAGCTCTTCCTCACGACAGCCGCCACAGTTTCCCGCAGGGGAGTGGCAGGGGGCAATGTCGTTGGGGGCATTAGCTTTATAGCCAGCTTCGAAATTTCGAAGAGGCAACTAGTGATGAGGTCCCGCATAGGTCCTGTCGCGTTGACCCTCATCCGTGCCATCTGGCTGTGGATGATTTGGACATATGCGCAAATTTGCTCCATGTCCGACAGATTAGGGTCAACGGCGTGTCGTGTGCTTGTAGTAGCCGGGTTGCCCGGGCTACTAGGGGAGAAGGGGAGATGAACGCGGTTTGCCCGGTTCTTTCCGCCCTTGTTTGTTTGGACGACGAGTAGATTGCTCATCGTCCGAAGAAGGAGGGGTCGAGCTTGGCGAGCCTGAGGAAGAGGCGCAGGTGGCGTTTTTATTACCTGCAATTGTGTTATTTGACTTAGTCATGTTTTTTACTAATTTTGAGGGGGAGATTAAAGAAGCAGACTGGTGTAGTGTATCCTTGTGAGTTCATTTGTTGTGTGTGTTAGTGGTATGAGCGAGAGGTGCTCGAGAGGCAGTGTCCTGGAAGCTCCCTCAGGCATATTGATTCTAGCCCCTTTCGCTGGTCCGTTGAGGGTCAAAGGGAGGCCCCACATGCGCCGCAGCTGCCAGTCCGGCCACCCACCGGGACTAAGACGCATGAGGGATTTTTCGGCTGCTGCTCAGAGTCAGCCCTCGGCCACTGGTGATGTGGTGAGCGGGACACACGCTATCCGCCGCCCCAGGGACGCTCAAGCCCGGTTTTCCCCTCCTCATTCCGAAGGCCGCACCTATATAGGGGATCGCTCAAAGGTGTTAGTGAGCTACCTCCAGGACTGTCTTTCGCTCATTATGAGTGTTTTAAGTCAATATGTTCTGCCACGCAAGCCGTTGCAGTGTATTTTGTATCTGGAATATGTTGTGTGTGTCTGTGTCGTGAGCTTTAAGCCCCTTTAAGGCCGGATTTAACGACCACGCAGAGGATACGGCAGGAGAATTCTGTCCCCCTTCCTGCTGGGGTGTGTACTGCGATCCCAGCTAAAGGTAGGGGTTCCCAGTGTGTCATGTATGTGAATGAAGTGTAAGTTGTGTCCCTTTTAGTTCGGCTTATACGAACACGCAGGGAGTACGGCAGTGGAATTCTGGACCCCCAACTGCAGGGTGAGCACAGTGTGGCGACAGAGTACACTGTGACGCCCAGCCACAGTTAAGCCTCGTTGGATGTAATCCTGCGGGGACCTCGTAGAGGTGAGGTTGTCTTTCAAGCTGGGCCCACCCGGCTTTCCCTTTTAGTCGGCTCATACGACACGCAGGGAATACGTCAGCGGTATTCTGGACCCCCGACTGCAGGGTGAGACACACACACACACACACATACACACACACATACACACACACACACATACACACGGACCACGCGACGAAATTAGGTTTTTTAGACTCAGTAGGGTCTGAAACGTAAAGATCTGAAGAAAACTCAAATTTTTTTTTTGGGCCGATTACTATACTTTCCTTCCCTTCGGGTAGCGGAAAGTAAAAATGTAATTAAAATCGTTAGAGCTGTTTTTGAGAAAAAAAATTTGGTGTTTTGATCACTATGATGACTATAGTTAACTTTCGGTGGATTTTGCCCATACCCTCACTATTGCGTCTCATGGTAACTCGTAGGCTAGACATCAAGTTTCAACTGATTTGGTACGATTGTTTTCTCTAAAAACCGCGCTAAAATCGATTTCGTCGAAAGTTTTGGTAATTTATTGTGCTGCTCTCGTCATTTTCCCATAGATGGGAATTTTACGGTATAGTTGCCATATTAGGAGCTACCAATATAAAAAATGTAATCAAAATCGTTAGAGCCGTTTTTGAGAAAAAAAATATTGGTGTTTTGATCACTGTGATAACTATAGTTAAATTTCGGTGGATTTTGTCCATACCCTTATTTTGGCGTCTCATAGTGACTTCCGGGCTAGATATCAAGTTAGAGCGGATTTGGTACGGTGGTTCTCTCTAAAAATCGTTCATAGACACACATACACACACACAGACCATTTTCCCAAATAGTGTTTTTCGGACTCAGGGGGGTCTGAAACGTAAAGATCTGAAGAGAACTCAAAATGTTTTTTTTAGCCGATTACATAACTTTCCTTTCTACTTCGTAGAGCAAGGAAAGTAAAAAAGAAGACACCGTCATGAGACAGTGCATTACTCCCCATGAGAGGCTCGCTGCTACATTACGATTTCTGGCAACTGGGATGAATTTGAAATCTGGGTCACTCGTTATCCACAAGCAGCCATGTTCCTTGTATACATCAATTACGGAAATTACGAAATCCTTTTTGGAAACACTCATTTCGTGGCGAAAAACCGTATATTGGGGAAGGAACTGACAGATTAAACACAGGGCAAAAGGCGAGTAGAGAGTTGTTCGATTTTGAATCACAGCAAAGTGCCCGGTTCACGAGCAGTTGGAGTGATGATGTTTTGGCGCGGCGCGATGACTTTTGGACTGGTTGGAATTCCATCACGTCCCGTCACTCCACTCCAATCCCGACGAGTTTCGCCATTCACGTAGTTCCATTGGCGCGCTACCTCGCCATTTGGCTTGTTGGAACGATCGTCAGTGGCCAGCTTAAGGCCGTCAGAGAGAGGGAGCTTGAGGGGGCGAGAGGACCGCGAGAGCGGAAAGGGGGGGGGGTGCCTACAGGGCTCGGCTCTCTTCTAGGGTCTCTCAGGAGTCACGTGAAGACTGACTGCCAGCCATACGCCTACGTAGACGACCCGCCCTACTGTGCTGATCCGTGCATAGTCGATCCATCAAATTGAGCCAAAAATCATTCAGCGCTCTGAACGTCATTCAATGGTACGTCAAATGGCGGATGACTGAGGAAAAAACTCAGCTAATCCTCGTAAAAGGAAAATAAAACAAGTAAAGTACACGGTAGTATCTGTGGGTTTCAGCCGGCGCCTCCAGTTTCCCACAAAGTTTGCCTCATTACGAGCAATTAGCAAGGCCATTTGGGGAGTGTGTTGTTGTCTCACGATCCTGATGTGCGAGGGTATTTGCCTTGGCGTGATTGGCCCCTGAGCCAGTAACTGGGGTGCCAAACTTGTCGTCAATCAAAGGAGAGTACTGTCCCATTCCCAGAGAGCTGCACTCCTGCGGATAACCAAGGCCTATTGACAGAAACACTCCAAGGGATCACTGGTCAGTTACCAGTTGACAAGTGAAGAGTGAAACGGGGACTTCCCCCATTCTGATCTCTACTCTGTGTCAATCTCTCTACTGAACGAAAACCTGCCGCCGTCAATGTATGGGCAATAATTAACTCAGTCAGCGTGGCTGTGACCGATAGGTCACGTACCTTCCCATTCATCCTGACTGCCGTGTCCTCAGAGACACGCGCTGGCCAGGCACCCATCGCGGTTTTCCCAAATTAGTAGAGGACGACCCAAGCCACTCTAGGGTCCATAGCAGGTAAAAGTGACTTCGGTAATGTCTCAGTTGCTTGAGGAATTTTTCCGTTTGTACGTAGCCCTCTCCAGACCAGTTGGACAGACACCCTCAATTTTTTACCTTGAAGGACGACTATTGTCGGTAATTTTCATTTTATTTTATCGTTACTGTCTCCGTGAAGTTTAAAATTAACTATGGTATTGATATCTTCACTTATATTGTGAAAATCTCGAAAAAACCTTATTATTTGGGGGAAAAACCTTGTTCGGCGCAAAGCGTCGAAGTGGTTAGAGTCTTTGACCTCGGACTTCCCCGCATCATTGTCTTCGACCGCCTAATTGTCTCCAACTATTTCAATAACTGTATTCAAATTAATTATAATGATATAAAAGATCAATTTTGCTAACTAAATATTATGAAACTTGTTTTTGAAATAAATATAAAAGTCTTAGTCTTAGTAGAATGTACTTTCTAGGTGTTTCATTTTTTCCCTTTATTATAAACATAATCATAATGATGGGTAACAGAGTTTCTGTTTGATTTTTCTAACGATATGCCAGAGCAATATTTTGAATAAAAAATAGGCATTTGCGTGAAGCATGGGAGGGTTGTTGCGGGTTAGCATAACCCCAGACTGACGTGACCTATTGGTCACATTACAAAAAAAGTACTAGGATTTCTGGTTTTCCATCTAATATGTTTCAAAATACTTCTCCAATGAAGATTGAGGTAATTAATGATTTCTTTCAAGTAATTAAATACGCCGTCTGGGGTGACGGACCCAAGAATCTGGCCAGCGTTGAATGTGTTAAGAGACAGAATTGTTGGGAGAACTGGGAGATGACTGTATCGCAAGAGCTGAAGGATGACTGACTTAAAAGAAGCTGTCTGTTGAGAAGAGGAATCTGAAATTGCGGGGTGGGAAAAGATAAATGGGAAAGTCCTGGACAGGGGGAAATCTGTTGTGAATTGGAAATAACCGTGGACTTTCCATGGGAAACAAAAGGGCTTGAGGACGAACGTGTTTGGGGGCTAGTGCTGACATTTTGGAGGTCCAAGACCCAGCTATACCAGGTTATACGTTTGTTTTATGCTTGAAAATGTTTTTAGGAATTCTTATTATTTTAAAAACTTTATACTGGCTAAGATAAAAGTGTTTCGGGGGCAAATGGAGTTGTTCGTGTTCACTTTTAGAAGTAAGGGTTTAGTGTTGAAATTAGTAGTAAGTGTACTAGTTAGTGTTAATCTATCACCTGTTATTTTATTCCGTTTCTGTCTGAGCTATACGTATGAACTTATTTTGTTGGTAAACAGGAGCTGATGTGTGCATGTTTTACACGTTTTTGTTTTCTTCCGATCAATAAATAAATAATTTATTGCGCTGCATTCGTCAGTTTCTCGTAACACCACGCGGTGGCTGCCGAGTGAGCGCATGTGCTCTCGCATGCTGGTGACACCTCAGCCTCCCCCTGAGTGTCATTTCGATATGGAAACAGGTTATGAAATAATTAGGGATATCTCCCGAAATCGTCGTTGTTAACGCCAGAAAGGCGAAACAATAGTTGAAAGGATCCCGGGTCCGAAATGGAGGGAGGGGGAGGAGGAGTATGGTGTGGCTGTTCACATTTCAGATAGAACCACACACAAGGCGGCGAATTAGGAAAGACGGAAACATTTTATTTTTAATTTCACAAGAGCAAGAAAATGTTTTGTTTATCCGTTTTTACTTTTCTTGGCTCTACGAAGTAGAAAGGAAAGTTATGTAATCGACTGAAAAAAAAATTTTGAGTTTTTTTTTCAGATCTTTACGTTTCAGACTATTTGGGAAAATGGTCTGTGCGTCTGTGAACGATTTTTAGAGAAAACCACCGTACGAAATCGGCTCAAACTTGATATCTCGCCCGCAGGTTACCATGGAATGCCAAAATAAGGGTATGGGCAAAATCCACCGAAATTTAACTATAGTTATCATAGTGATCAAAACACCAAATATTTTTTTCTCAAAAATGGCTCTAACGATTTTCATTAAATTTTTTATATTGGTAGCTCCCAATATGGCAACTATACCATGAAATTCTCAAGTGTGGGAAAATGACGAGAGCAGCACAATAAATTACCAAAACGTTCGAGGAAATCGAATTTAGCGCGGTTTTTAGAGAAAACAACCGTACCAAATCAGCTCAAACTTGATGTCTAGCCCGCAGGTTACCATGGGACGCAAAAATAAGGGTATGGGCAAAATCCACCGAAATTTAACTATAGTTATCATAGTGATCAAAACACCAAATATTTTTTTCTCAAAAATGGCTCTAACGATTTTCATTAAATTTTTTATATTGGTAGCTCCCAATATGGCAACTGTACCATAAAATTCCCATTTGTGGGAAAATGACGAGAGCAGCTCTATAAATTATCAAAGTTTTCGACGAAAAGCGTTTTTTTCTTATAAACTCCGATGGAATGTTTGTAGAATGTTAAAGAAAATTGGTATTGTAGGCCAATTCAATACCTAAAGGGTGAGTGTTTATAAACGCTCATAAGACATATAGGTCACTCCAAAAATTTCGGAATTTCAGCTATCGCTGTTTCGCTTGCTACCAGTTCTAAACGTTTTTACCCAATAACTCTGCAAAAGTAATTACTATCCTTTTTCAAAAAATTTGTGTTTACAGCCTCATTGATTTTCTGTGCACGAATTACTCAATGATGGTCCTGGGATGAGTACGAGCAGCACAATAAATTCCAGAACATTAGGCGCTACCGCTTCCTGCTGCTGTGACGTGTTGTTTGACCAAGTTCAAATTAACTGAGAGATAAATGAATCGATTACTTAGAATTAGCCATGTACAAAGTGAATTGACGTAGAGCTAAGGAAAGTTGTGTGTTGCAACGCACCAGATATTTTTAAAGCAAATTTAGTCATCAACATCTTTCATTTCCGCTTTCTCAACATCAACCTCATTCGCAGAACTAGAAAAACTCTACCAGCTGTGAGTTATCCGTGGGTGGAAGAAGTGCAGTTAACCAAGCAAATATTTCCAAAGCAACATTTTATTTTATTAATATATATATTCTATCAGAATATTGAAGTGTTTATTTTGTTTCTTTTCCGTTCGATCCGGCTCTACGAAGTAGAAAGGAAAGTTATGTAATCGGCTGAAAAAAAAATTTTGAGTTCTCTTCAGATCTTTACGTTTCAGACCCTCCTGAGTCCGAAAAACACTATTTGGGAAAATGGTCTGTGTGTCTGTGAACGATTTTTAGAGAGAACCACCGTACCAAATCAGCTCAAACTTGATATCCCGCCCGCAAGTGACTATGGAACGCCAAAATAAGGGTATGAACAAAATCCACCGAAAGTTAACTATAGTTATCATAGTGATCAAAACACTAAATATTATTTTTCTCAAAAACGGCTATAACGATTTTGATTACATTTTTATTATTGGTAGCTCTTGACATGATAATCATACCATAAAATTCCCATTTGTGGGAAAATGACGAGAGCAGCACTATAAATTATCAAAATTTTCGACGAAATTGATTTTAGCGCGGTTTCTAGAGAAAACAACCGTACCAAATCAGTTGAAACTTGATGTCTAGCCTACAGGTTACCATGGGACGCAAATATAAGGGTATGGGAAAAATCCATCGTAAGTTAACTATAGTTATCATAGTGATCAAAACACCAATTTTTTTTTTCTCAACAACAGCTCTAACGATTTTGATTAAATTTTTTATATTGATAGCTCTCAATAAGGCAACTATACCATAAAATTCCCATCCGTGGGAAAATGACGGGAGCAGCACAATAAATTATCAACACTTTCGACGAAAAGCGTTTTTAGCGCAGTTTTTTCCTCATAAACTCCGCTGGAATTTTTGTAGAATGTTAAAAAAAATTGGTATTGTAGTCCAATCCAATACCTAAAGGGTGAGTGTTTAAAAACGCTCAAGAGATACATGGGGGTCACTCCAGAAATTCCTGAATTTCAACTACTTCCGTTTCGCTTACTACCAATTCTAAAAGTTTTTACCCAATAACTCTGCAAAAGTGATTACTATCCTTCCCAAAAAAATTTGTGTTTACAACCTCATTAATTAGCTGTGTACCAAATGCTCAATAATGGTCCTGCAATGAGTACGAGCAGCACAATGAAATCTGGAACTGTAAACGCTACCGCTTCCTGCTGCCGTAAAGCGTTGTTTGACCACGTTCAAATGAACTGAGTGATAAATGAATTGATTAAATAGAATTAGCCATGTACAAAGTGAATTGACGTGGAGCTAAGGAAAGTTCTGTGTTGCAACGCACCAGATATTTCCGCTCTATTTCAGATGCAACTGTTCGTCGAATAGGCGGGGGGGGGGGGAGCATACCTACGATTGGGTAAATGTTTTCGGTAGGTGTTGGTCTAAGGCATCCTGTAATGATTCTCCCTGTTTCATTAACCGCTACGTCGACTTGTTTTCCATGGACTGACTTATTCCAGACTGGGGCGGCGTAGTCTGCTGCAGACAGAGACAATGCCATCGCTGAGGTTGAGCTCCCCGAGCTGTTCTTGTTAGTTTCCGTATTCAATACGTTTCTAGCAGTTACTTTCAGCTTTGTATCATGACAGTTAGCTTCGAAGGATGACAACCCGACTTCATTCGCAGGGCCCCGATCAGCCGTTGAGCTTCGAACTCACGTGGAAGAACAGGCTGGGCAGCAGAGGCCTTTTCAGCGTCAGGTACCGTTTTTACGTTACTACACGCCGGTACGTTACCGTTAGCTGTATTATTCAGTTTGTGACGACGTCAAAGTCAATTTTGTCATTTTCTTTCCAAAGGGGATGACGTCAGCGTGTCGCTGTCATCAGTGAGTCTGTCAATGTGAAAGCTCAATTAAATTCCCGATTGATGGTTTACCAGGTTTGAAGGAGGCAGCCGTATCAATATTTAGAGCTCTTATTACACAACTTCCCTGATCTTGAATGTCATTAGTTTTGTATTTTAGTGCCGCGTTTTATTTTATTCAGCCTTTTACCGTGAATCGCGTTCGTGCAGGCGCACAGACCATTTGGGACTTAGTATAACGTAGAGATTTGAAGACAACTTAACCGATGGCATAACTTCGTGCGGTCAAAGAGCGTAACGAAGCAGCAGTTAAGTTTGCACGAGCCAACGCGATGCGGTTAGATTCGTTTAGCACGTGAGACGGCTTTGCGGTTCATTCGCCAGATGTTTATTTATTTTGGCTGCTGGCCGGAAATTCGGGGTGTCGCTGAAGATTCCATCAGCGAGTCGAGGAAAGCGCTAGCAATTAAGCGGTCGATGTGTAATGAGTCGGAACTCTAGTTAGTATTCATAGAGAGGAGTCTAGAGAGATCACACAACACCTGCTCCCCACTAAATCGTGATGTGAAATAATTGGTTATTAAAGGAAGGGCCACTGGATCGGATCGGGGAGGTTAGAGCTTAAAGGGAACGAAAGCCCTGGGAACTGGAGGATGGAGCCGACTCGTCGATGAGGGAGGTTCTCCCCTACGTGCGGTCCAAAACCCGACGTTTACTCTCAGGACGCAATTTCCGCGGTTTCCTCCGAAACCGACACCCCGAGCCTTTGGCCCCAGGGCCGTTTGAATTCAAACTGGAGGCGGAATTTGCTGAGAGGGAACGTGAGTAGGGAGGAAGGGAAGGGCGGAGCCATGAGTCGCCCTCGGACAAATCGCACAGCGCGGTGTACAAATCCGAAGTAAAGCAACAACCCCCCTGCGGCCCTGTATGCGATTCAAGAAACGAAGAAATCGATTCGGAACTTCTTTTTACTTTCCTTGCTCTACGAAGTAGAAAGGAAAGTTATGTAATCGACTGAAAAAAAAATTTTGAGTTTTCTTCAGATCTTTATGTTATGTGGGGAAATGTAGACTCTAAGGCTCCAATGTGAGCGTCTGAATATTAGCCCCACAGGATATAAAAATGTGTGGACTGTATGTAGAATGGGGAAATACGAATTAATTATGGGAAAACAGTTAACAATGAATAATTTAATTAATAAAAAACTAGAACACGGAACGTTTATTTGGCGGTTGAACGGGATGGTTTCTGAGAAGTTGTAGCAGATCGTAGAAAATGGATCGGACTGACCTGGAATCCAGACAAATGTCAGAACGTGGACCCTCGTAAACTTTGTGAAACACAGGCTACGGAGTAAATTTGCACAGCAAATAGTTGTACGAACGTCGTAAACCAGCGGTTGGAATGCACGCGAACAACAGTGGCCACCAAAAAAAACTCGAAAAAGGGAGGATTGGGATAACGTCTCGAACTGTTCGTCAATGGCAGTAAATCGCAACTGGTCACACGTTTGTCAGCGATCAGGCACAATCACGGGCCCTCGGTCGAAGCAGGTAGATCGGCGATAATGATTTGCGATAAGTTCCTCGGTCAACACAGGGCAAGGGGGGGTTTGTTGGTGAGTCTCCTTTTCCTTTTGGGCGAGCATGTGACCCCTGACTCTTCCACCTTTCTCGAACCTTAAGATAATTGAACACTTTACGTTTTAGACCCTCCTGAGTCCGAAAAACACTATTTGGGAAATGGTCTGTGCGTCTGTGAACGATTTTTAGAAAAAACCACCGTACCAAATCCAGTCAAACTTCATATCTCGCCCGCAGGTCATCATGGGACGCCAAAATGAGGGTATGAGCAAAATCCACCGAAAGTTAACTATAGTTATCATAGTGATCAAAACACTAAATATTTTTTTTCTCAAAAACGGCTCAAACGATTTTGATTAAATTTTTTATATTGGTAGCTCCCACTATGGAAACTATACCATAAAATTCTCATTTGTGGGAAAATGACGAGAGCAGCACAATAAATTATCAAAATTGTCGGCGAAATCGAATTTAGCGCGGTTTTTAGAGAAAACTACCGCACCAAATCAGCTGTAAAATGATGTCTAGCCTACAGGTTACCATGAGACGCCAAAATAAGGGTATGGGCAAAATCCACAGAATTTAACTATAGTTATCATGGTGATCAAAATACCAAATTTTTACTTTCCTTGCTCTACGAAGTAGAGAGGAAAGTTATGTAATCGGCTGAAAAAAAAATTTTGAGTTTTCTTCAGATATTTACGTTTCAGACCCTCCTGAATCCGAAAAACACTATTTGGGAAATGGTCTGTGTGTCAGTGTGTGCGTATGTGTGTCTGTGAACGATTTTTAGAGAAAACCACCGTACCAAATCAGCTCAAACTTCATATCTCGTCCGCAGGTCACCATGGGACGCAAAAATAAGGGTATGGGCAAAATCCACCGAAAGTTAACTATAGTTATCATAGTGATCAAAACACCAAATATTTTTTTTCTCAAAAACGGCTCTAACGATTTTAATTAAATTGTTTATATTGATAGCTCTCAATAAGGCAATTATACCATAACATTCACATTTGTGGGAAAATGACGAGAGCAGCACAATAAATTATCAAAATTTTCGACCAAAAGCGTTTATCGCGCAGTTTTTACTTTCCGCTACCCGAAGGGAAGGAAAGTATAGTAATCGGCCCAAAAAAAAAAGTTGGGTTTTCTTCAGATCTTTACGTTTCAGACCCTTCTGAGTCTAAAAAACCTAATTTCGGAGAGAGGTCCGTGTGTATGTCTGTGTGTATGTCTGTGTGTATGTCTGTGTGTATGTCTGTGTGTATGTCTGTGTGTATGTCTGTGTGTATGTCTGTGTGTATGTCTGTGTGTGTGTGTGTCTGTAGTTCGATTTGCGGGAGAACGGCTGATCCGATTGAGCTGGTTCTTTTTTTGTTTTGTTCGTTATTTTTTGTAGACACCAAAATAAGGTTATGGACGATTTCGACCGATGGTAAGGGGGGGAGGGGGACGAAAATGTACCAAAAACTAGGGTTTTTCGCATTTTTCTCGAAAACGGCTCTAACGATTTTGATCAAACTTTCAAATTATCTTCTCCTAATCAATACCTAACTTTTCTTCTCTATACATATCTCCATGAAAATACGGTGAACGGAGATATGGGCCCTTGAAGCGAAAATATGCTTTTCACGCTTTTTGGCAAAACGGCTTCAGCGATTTTCACCAAACTCACAGGATGTTTTCAAATAGTTGATACCTACATATTCTTCTCAATAAATGTTCCTGTGACGGTCCATTGAACAGAGATAAAAAGCAAAATGTGTCGAAAATAACGTTTGTGCTAACATTTCCGTAAATTCCAGGGTAACTTTTTCACCAGATGTGATATATCCTAATGAAGTATCTTCTAGTCACCCATACCAACATTTCGTTCTCCATAATTATTTCTGTATATATATGTTGAACAGAGATATAAGCCAAGTTAACTCAGAAAAGGAGATTTGTCGAATATTAATTTATCGGTATTCCAATTTTCTCAAAAACGGCTCTAACGATTTCGATCAAACTTTCGGAGTACTCTCAGCTAACTAGTCCCTACATTTTGTTTTCCATAAATGTTCCTGTAAAAATGCGTTGAACGAAGATATAGCGCCCGCCTATGTAGGTGGTGTTCGAGCTTAAAGGGGTGGCGGAAAGTAGTGTGTTGCTACGCACCAGATATTTTCCTTATAAACTCCGCTAGAATTCTTGTAGAATGTTAAAAAAAATTGGTATTGTAGTCCAATCTAATATCTAAAGGGTGAGTGTTTAAAAACGCTCATGAGATACATGGGGGTCACTCCAGAAATTCCTGAATTTCAACTACTTCCGTTTCGCTTACTACCAGTTCTAAACGTTTTTACCCAATAACTCTGCAAAAGTGATTACTATCCTTTTTCAAAAAATTTGTGTTTACAGCCTTATTAATTATCTGTGTACCAATTGCTCAATAATGGTCCTGAAATGAGTACGAGCAGCACAATAAATTCCGGAACTGTAAGCAGCACAACAAATTATCAAAATTTTCATTGAAAAGTGTTTTTAGCGCAGTTTTTTTCCTTATAAACTCCGCTGGAATTTTTGTTGAATGTTGAAAAAAATTGGTATTGTAGTCCAATCCAATATCTATATATTATGTTGATAGCTGTCCATAAGGCAGTTTAGCATAAAATTCCCATTCGTGGGAAAATGACGAGAGCAGCACAATAAATTACCAACACTTTCGACGAAAAGCGTTTTTAGCGCAGTTTTTTCCTTATAAAATCCACTGGAATGTTTATAGAATGTTAAAAAAAAATTGGTATTGTAGTCCAATCCAATACCTAAAGGGTGAGTGTTTAAAAACGCTCATGAGATACATGGGGGTCACTCCAGAAATTCCTGAATTTCAACTTCTGCCGTTTCGCTTACTACCAGTTCTAATAGTGTTTACCCAATAACTCTGCAAAAGTAATTACTATCCTTTTTCAAAAAATTTGTGTTTACAGCCTCATTAATTATCTGTGTACCAATTCCTCAATAATGGTCCTGCAATGAGTACGAGCAGCACAATGAAATCTGGAACTGTAAGCGCTACCGCTTCCTGTTGCCGTAAAGCGTTGTTTGACATAGTTCAAATTTACTGAGTGATAAATGAATTGATTAAATAGAATTAGCCATGTACGAAGTGAATTGGCGTAGAGCTAAGGAAAGTTGTGTGTTGCAACGCACCAGATATTTTTCCACGAGCTTGTTGAGACATGAAACGAGTTCAAAACACTTGGTTGAGCAGATGTTTCCGCCAATAGAAAACCCTGCAAATTATTACACAATGGTTTATTATTCTCATGAACAGCTTGACCTAGTATTACTGCTCTGAGACCTATCCCATTCGTTTCAGCATCGGTAAATACTAGTAAACCATACGAAACATGACTGCAATAGAAAGACGAAAATTAAATGTTCCAGGCGCCCGCGCCTGTAGGTAATTGGCCCGACGTTGCGAGCCGAGCGGGCGGGCGGTTTTGAGGGGGAGGTTGTAAAAAATTTTTCCTGACCAAGTTTCGTCCTGCGCTGAGTTGATTTTTGATTTATCATACACTCTGAACAATAACCCTATGTTTTCGGTTAGGAGCCTTTTTATTGTGCTGCTCTCGTCACTTTACCACAGATGGGAATTTTATGATAATGTCGTGTCGTTTGAAGCTCTGCATAAAACAATTTGCGCAAAATCCTTAAACCCATTTTTGAGAATGGCTTTAGTTAGATTTGGGTAGAGTTTGCACATGTTATTTTGGCGTCTCATGGTAACCTTCTGGCTAGATATCAAGTTTGAGCTGTTTACTTCTCATCCTTCCCTTCGGTGTACGTATCTTATATGGAACGTATGAACCAGTTACCCACGAGGATG
This sequence comes from Pachypeltis micranthus, assembly GCA_020466155.1. NCBI lineage: Eukaryota > Metazoa > Arthropoda > Insecta > Hemiptera > Miridae > Pachypeltis > Pachypeltis micranthus. The sequence continues at coordinate 75,730,076 of CM035768.1, read as the reverse complement.
CCAACAACGGCCAACTCTTGGTAGAAGAATCCCCCTTGATCACCACGATAACTATAGTCAGTTACTAGGCTGACCTGTGTGTTTGTATTGGCGTTATATAGTTGTTTGCGGACTATATATGAAATTTGGTTCAGGACACTCACGAGCGTACCTTTTTCTCAAGTGGTATTTTTCGGACTCAGTAGAACTCGTAACGTAAAGATCTGAAGAAAATGACTATTCAATTTTCTTTTCCACGTCGTAGAGCTTGAGAAGTTGAAACGTCAAAAATTGTTTGGTTGGTATCTCTTTCGAAAGGTGTGCCACAGATCATCGAAGCCCTTTTTCCAATAAGTCGAAAAAACCCCCCTTTTGATTCATTATTCATTCTGAATAATAACTCTATGTTTTCACGAAAAACTGTTTACCCCCCCCCCCCCTCAAATTTTGATACTTTACGTTTCAAGACATGGAGATTCCAAATCTGCAATGTCCGTCCAGGCCGTTTTGTGCCTTTAACACGGTCTAAAATATCCGTTCTTTCGCACAAAAATCCCATTTGGTATCTAGTTTTGCCCGCCATCTCGGCAATTCGATCGGACGAAGCCCGTCGTGGTTATGGATCGAAAAATACTAGTGAACCATACGAAACACGACCTGACTGCAATGGAACGACGCAAACTAACTGTTCCAGGCGCCCGTAAGCGCCTGTAGGCAGTTGGCAACAATTCACAACTGCGTATAGTGAAGTTACAGTAATTATAGTGAGCCAAAGTCAACTAATTGAAAGAACTCGCAGGAACTACAGCAGAAGTAAACGTTTCGTCGTTAGTACTCCCTCCCTCCCTCCCGTCTCATCAAAACCACCCGCGCGCTCGACTCGCAATGGTTAAAAAAAATTAACAAAACGCAGGTATTTGTTCGTTTTCAAGGTATTTTTACAACCTGGGTTGAATGGAATGAGTATCAGACGTGTACAACTGCGTATAGTGAAGTTACAGTAATTATAGTGAGCCAAAGTCAACTAATTGAAAGAACTCGCAGGAACTACAGCAGAAGTAAACGTTTCGTCGTTAGTACTCCCTCCCTCCCTCCCGTCTCTTCAAAACCACCCGCCCGCTCGACTCGCAACGTCATGCCAACTGCCTACAGGCGCTTACGGGCGCCTGGAACAGTTAGTTTGCGTCGTTCCATTGCAGTCAGGTCGTGTTTCGTATGGTTTACTAGTATTTTTCGATCCTGAATCGAATGGGATGGGTCTCGGAGCAGTAATACTCGGTCAACCTGTTCATGAGAATAATAAACCATTGTGTTATAAATTGCAGCTTTTTTTGGGTTTCAGCACCGTCGTCTTCTCTCCCGAGCCGCTAGCTGATATTTCAACATATTTCTTGTTGAGAGCGCGAGTTTTTGATTTATAAGATTCGTACTCAGGATGAATGAATCTAATAATTCGGCACTTCTCCGTTCGAATCCGGAGAGCGACTAACCGAACGAAAAGTGAGGCTGAGAACGGTAGCCCTCTGGGCGCTTGATTAAACATGAACGACGGCGTTTTACTCGTCAACTGAAGTTCGGTTGAACTTTACTCACGTAGTTCACCGTACATGCAGTTTTCGACGTCCAGTTGTAGTCAGGTCGTGTTTCGTATCGTTTACTGGTATTTTTCGATCCTGAATCGAATGGGATGGATCTCGGAGGTGTGAGACTGCGTCAAGCTGCGCATGAGCCGTTGTCTGTGAACTTTTGCCTAATAATTTGCAGCGTTTTTTCGTAACGTATTCGCAACCCCCATACCCCCCCCCACCCCCCACCCATCTCGTGCTTTTTCGGGCAGCTTGTTGTGTCAAATGGGATGGTGGTGGCGGTGGGAGGGGTTTAGGGGGGTTTGCTCGTCTCTCGAGTTTGTTTTAAAACAGATGAGCCGACGGAGCCTATTGTTATGAAATATTTATCGAGTGGAAGGACGAGCCTCTCGAGCCCCTAAGGTAAACACATTGACGATGGTGGGGCAGGGGTGTGGGGGTCGGGAGGAGGGGGGGGGGGCGGATCGCTTACAAAGGGGCTCTCATTTTTGCCGTGTTTTGATTGCCTCGGAGCGCGTTGAACCGGCGAGCGTTTCATAAACAACGGAATGCAGCCCGAGTCCCCTCGCTACCACTCCCCCCCTCGCTTCACCATGGCACAGCCGCAACCACTGACTTCCCCTTTCACTACGCACCGCCCCCTCTGCACAACTACCCTGCGTCTTCTTCGCTACCGCGTTCTTTTGTTCGCGTCGTTCGGAGAAGTGGCGGCTCGTCCTCTGGCGGGCTCGAAGGGCCCGTACGAGCTCTTCGACGGTTGAACCGCAAGGCTCACCCCCCCCCCCCCCCACACACACACACAATCACCAAACATCACCATCCGCCCAATCAACAAAGTAACAACATCACCGGCCTCTCCCAACTGCCGCAAACAAACCTCCCGATCCGCTTCTCGACCGAACGCCCTCAACGGGGCCCTCTTCATCCTATTCTTCTGCGTACGTGAACACAAACTCTTATCGCGACTCGTATTATCTTATCGAACCATTTGTCCGTGGGATCGGGCGGTGGAGAGAGCGAGAAGGAGGAGGTCTCGTGTGAGCGCCGTCCCCCCACCCACCCTTCTCGCTCTACAACTACAACTACTCATCAGCACATCTCTACCGCACCCCCCCCCCCCCATCCATACGTACCACCCTCCGATTCACAACACACAGTCTCTCTCCCCTTCTTGAACTTGATCCGGACTTGGTCACAGGAAACAAAGGTTTAGGAGTCAGGTGGAGCTCAACCCTCCGGTTATCGGATGAATGACCCTCCTCTTCACAAGTGACAACATAACGCGTCAAACCACATCGCGACACGTTGACTCCTCACACTGGAACCAAACTCGTAATAAAAAAAACCCTGCAAATTATTACGCGACGGTTTATTATTCTGTTGAACAGATTGACGGAGTCTGACAGCCACGACACCCGTCCCGTTCGATTCAGCGTCGGAAAATACCGTTAAACCATACGAAACATGACCTGACTACAACAAAATACTCCAGGCGCCTGTAGACCCTTGACACGACGTGGGTGGTTACTGTGATTTCACTGTACACGTCTGATACTCATTCCATTCAACCCAGGATCTAAAAATACCTCAAAAACGATACCAAACGGCGTATTTTCGATAAAACTGCCAAAATTGCGTTTTTGTTTATTTTTTAAACGGTTTTTGCCCAGAACAACCGTGGGCTTCGTCTGATCGGATTGCCGAGCAAGCAAATGGTGTTTTTATGCGGAAGAACGAATTTTTACTTTCCACTATCCAAAGGGACACGAGAGTATAGTAATCGTGTCAAACAAAAATTTGGGTTTTCTTCAGATCTTTACGTTTTGAGGCCTACTGAGTCTAAAAAACCTAATTTCGGCGTGTGGTCCGTGCGTGTTCGTTATTTTTTGTAGACACCAAAATAAGGTTATGGGCGATTTCGGCCGATGGGAAGGGGGGTGGGGGACGAAAATGTACCAAAAACTAGGGGTTTTCGCATTTTTCTCGAAAACGGCTCTAACGATTTTGATTAAACTTTTAAATTATCTTCTTCTGATCAATACCTAACTGCTCTTCTCCATACATATCTCCATGAAAATACGGTGAACGGAGATGTAGGCCCATGAAGCAAAAATAGGTTTTTTACGCTTTTTGGCAAAACGGCTTCAACGATTATCACCAAACTTTCAAGATGATTTCAAATAGTTAATACCTACGTATTGTTCTCAATAAATGTTCCTGTGACGGTCCATTGAACAGAGATTAAAATCAAAATGTGTCGAAAATATCGTTTTTTCAAACATTTCCGTAAATTCCAGGGCAACTGCTTCAGCAGATTTGATCAATCTTACAGAGTGTCTTTAAGTCACCCATACCCACATTTTGTTCTCTATAATTATTTCTGTATATATATGTTGAACGGAGATATAAGCCAAGTTAACTAAGAAGAGGATATTTGTCTCATATTAATTTATTGGTATTCCAATTTTCTCGAAAACGGCTCTAACGATTTCGATCAAACTTACGGAGGACTCTCAGCTAACTAGTCCCTACATTTTGTTCCCAATAAATGTTTCTGTAAAAATGCGTTGAAGGAAGATATAGCGCCCGCATATGTAGCTGGTGTTCGAACTTACAGTGGTGGCAGAAAGTTGTGTAATGCAACGCACCAGATATTTTTAAATACGTGCGAAACACCCTGTGCACAATGCTGCCCGCGGAGGCTGAAGAGGGAACCAATCGGAGAACTTTTTGTTCAATTCGACTGTCGGTTTTGCGCTCGCGATTAGTTGAACCTTTTCGAATGGAAACACTCCGATGACGAGATTAACAGGTACGCCCTAGAGACTAGCCAGAGCCCATTAGTTGAGAACTTGGACGATGTTGCGGCGCAGACATCAAACGATTCAATTACGAATCCCGTTACGTCCCTTCGGCTCCTCGTTTATGTTTCATCTGAAAATCAACTTTGAACTCTAAATACTTCCGTTCCGAAGTCAGCGGCAGGTTCTCAAATTGAAAATTTTCTCTCCTGAACAAAAAAAAAGGCGGCAGTGCGAAGGGGCGGTGGTGGGGGTGGTTTTTAACGAGCGGTTCGTCATCGGACGGCGGGTTTGAACTCAAATTCAGAAAATTGTGTGATCCGAGTCAAACGGAGCAAGAAATAAACGACCGACTCAAAGGGGTTCGTTATTCCCCCCCCCCCCCCCCCAAATGCGGGCTCAGGTCGCCCAAGTCCAATTATTTCCCCATTCGCTCACGTGGCCGAGTTGCTGCTCTCGCACAAAACTCCATTACACCGAAACGGCCCGCGAACTGCAATTAAAAACCGGAAAAAGGGTACAGAGACCATCTCCCCCATCGCGCGCATCGTCATCCGTGAACGAGCGACGCATTTTTCGTTGGATCCTCCCAAAACGAGCCTGAGAAAATTAAGTCTCTAAAAATATTTGTGTTGGTTTATTATTCATTCTGAATAATAACCCTATGTTTTCGGTCACCCTCAAAATTTGATACTTTACGTTTCAAGACCTGGAGATTCCAAATTTGCAATGTCCGTCTGCCGTCCCCCGTCCGGGCCGTTTTGCGCCTTTAACGTGGTCTAAAAAATTCGTTCTTTCGCCCAAAAATCCGATTTGGTATCTAGTTGTGCCCGCCATCTCGGCAATCGATCGAACGAAGCCCGTGGTGGTAATGGGCAAAAAGCGGTTAAAGAAATTAACGAAACGCAGTACAACGCGGGAGCTACAGCGTTTCGTCGTTTGAACTCTCTCCATCCCCGCCCGTCTCATTAAAAAAGCAACCGCGCTCGCTCGCCTCCCAACGACGCCGCCACTCAACTCCCCTTTTGCCTCAGAACGGGTTCGCTTCGAGCGCCCCCGTTCCAATTTCCCCGACAACAGGCAAAATCATCAGTCGTTTTGTTTTCGTAGTTCCATTGTAGCCAGGACATGTTTCGTATGGTTTACTAGTATTTGATGCTGAATCGAATGGGATGGGGGTGCACTAATACTAGGTCAAGCTGTTCATGAGAATAATAAACCATTGTGTGATAATTTGCAGGGTTTTTTTATTTCTGCAACGTTTTCAGATACGGGTGGGCACGAAATGGAAGACTTTGGGCGGATATCACCACAGTGTAGATAGCCACATGTCAAGGTGTGGGAGTGCGACACTCCAAACGCTCTATTCCAAGGCAAACGCACGAGATGAGACGGAGGATGGAAAGGAAGGCGAATTGAACGTCTCTCGGTGTTGATGGTGTGACGCAGATGGGGAGACTTCCTTCCACGTTCTGGCTCTGTGTTGTTGACTTGGGAAGGTTTCAGGTCTTTGGTGGAGGAGGAGGGGACACTCTCAGTCAGACCAGTGAGGATACTCTCCCCCTTGCTCTATTTAGTTGTTGCAGACACTCTACTTGAGACGTTGGAGGAAGAGGGCCGCAAAACAATAGCACGCACGGATGACTTGGTGATACATTTAAGAGTAGAATTCGCGACTGCGATTGGCGAGCGAACGCGGTTCGCTATGAACACTGTACAAAGGTGGTGCAATGGGCAGGGGTTTACAATATTGGGAAGGCAAACCCAATCTTTATTATAAGACAGCTGTTGTCACATGCGTTCTGTAATTGTGTTGCTATGGAGAGACAACAGCTTCCAGTTTGTGATGTTGGAATAAATTTAGTTCGTGACGTGTCGTTCGTGTTTCCGATGCTTAGCATTAATTGACTCCCTCGTTGTTCTTATTTCTTTATTGCCATTTGCTCTGCCAATTTTATTTTTTCATCCAATAGGTTATGGGCCCAGATTACGATAAGTAACAATGGGAAGTTCGGTTAAAATTGAGTCGCTTGGCCGGTCCAATAACGACACATGGAGCATGTATGTGGAAGCGCTCCTGATCAAGTCCGGAGGATGGGGATATGCCAATGGTGACAACAGGAAGCCAGAGGGGCCTGCTGAAGCTCAAGTTTGGACGAACGAAGATCAGAAAGCCAAAGAGGACTTGATTTTGGCTATAAGCCCGTCTGAACTGAAGTTGGTCAAAAGTTGCAAAACGTCGAACGAAGTTTGGTTCAGGTTGCGCGAAATATATCAGTCGAAGGGACCTGCGCGAAAGGCTACACTTTTGAAGAAGCTGATACTGCAACGAACGAGGCCAGATGGAGACGTTCGGGATCATGTCAATAGCTTTTTTGACACCGTAGATAAGCTGCATGATATGGACGTGGTGGTTAATGATGACCTTTTGTCCATCATGTTGTTATACAGCTTACCAGACGAGTTCGAAAACTTTCGTTGTGCAATTGAGTCACGGGATGACCTGCCAAACCCCGAAGCATTGAGAACGAAGATTGTGGAAGAGTCGGATGCAAGAGGGAACAAAGCAGCTGACCACGTAGGACCAAATGCGAAGTTTAAGAAACCCCCACGAAAACCTAAAGACCGTAATAGTTCCGATAAAACAATTCAGTTTCGGTGCTTCAAGTGCAAGGAGTTAGGTCACAAAGCTTCTGAGTGTCCAAGTAAAATGCAGAAGGCATCAATAGCTGAAGAACCGACGTCATACCATCTTGGCATGCAGGCCGGTGGAGCTGGTATAGGCTGGTGTTTTGGACAGTGGTTGCACGAGTCACATGTGTAACGAGACTGCCAAGTTTAAAATCAACACAAGTCACAAGTCAGTCTGCCTTACAACACTGTGAACCTAGGCGACGGACTTGGCATACCCCTCAGATCCACAGCAAGATACCTTGGCATCACCCTAAGCACCAAAGAACGTCCCACAGCACACCTAGTAGATCTACGAAGCAAGTGCGCTGCTCTCACTGCGCATGTGCGGTCCCTCTCAGGATCTACATGGGGAGCATCAGCGCACACTCGCTCCAGGTACTACCGAGCAGTGTTTGTGCCTATAATGCTGTACGGAGCAGTGGGATGGTGGGTAAATCCTTCTCAAACCGACAGGCATCACTCTCGAACGCTCCAAAGAGAAGTCCTACTGGCAGTACTACCGGCCTACAGAACAACCTCCCACCAGGCATTGCAAGTACTGGCAGGTACCCCCCCAATGGATCTCCTCCTAGACTTAGCCGTAATCAAGTCACACATCCGTAGAAGAAAACTCACGCAATACACAGGAGCCGCCCAACACCTGCTACCAGAGCTACTCCATCTACAAACGACAGAACAGCAACTGAAGAAAGCCCAGGATTGGGTGATAGACCAGTGGCAAAGACAGTGGGACGAGGGAACCACAGCTCGGCACCTGCACACAATACTGCCATCAATTCGCCAAAGACTAGAAATGGGGTGGTGGCACCCAACTGCTCCAGTCACTCAGCTTCTATCGGGCCATGGAGCTTTTAATGTGCGCCTCCATTACTTCAAAAAACGCACATTTAGCGATTGCCCATGCAACAAGGGGGCAATGGAGGATGCACACCACATTCTCTACACCTGCCCACTGTACGAGGACGTGCGCAGACGCGTTGGTCTCCCCAATGCAGAAGCCGCCCACACCCTCGCACTCAACAGACCGGCCATCCGATGCTTAACAGTATTTGCGCAAGCATGGGCAAACAGACGGTGCAAACTCGAAGCATGGCAACCATCCACGCCGACGCATACCTGCACCATTACCACTCAGGAGACACGGCAAAACCAGAACTTGAGCTAAATTAATTAAAAAAAAAAAAAAAAAATATTGAAACAAAATAATAAATAAAAAAAAAGTTATTAAAAAGGAGAAAAAAAAACAAAAAAACATATAACTGCCCAATTAAAGCTTTAGATCGCTTACGCACAATGAGCCTATAGGCCTCAACAAGGCCTGGCCCATTTTCGCCCATTAGGAACTCAAGCTAGCAAATACCTCCAGTACCGAAGTGAAAGGGAAAGGCCTGGTGGAAATTGGCAGACACGAGATCGACGGCGACCATTCACCTAAGTGACACATTGTTCGTACCGGATTTGAGGACGGGATTGTTGTCAGTTTCGAAAATGACAGACCACGGATTCCAAGTTTTGTTCGCCAAGAATAACGCGCGCGTTTTCGATAGGACTGATAGAGAAGTACTTCGTGCCGAAAGGATGAACGGGTTGTACTACGTGAAGGAAGCCGGGAAGTCAGAAACAGCGGGACTTACGAACGGTTCGGTAGTGTCTAAATTAGTGTTGTGGCATAATAGGTTTGGACACTTGAATGAAAACGACCTTAAGGACATGGTGAAGTTGAAAAAGGTTAGCGGTGTGAAGTTTAACGCCAACGAAAAACTTCCAGTGTGTGAAACATGTCTGAAGGGGAAAATGGGTCAATCTCCTTTTCCCAAGAAATCCCAAAAATCCATTTCTCCACTCGAAATTGTGTACTCCGACGTGTGGGGACCGGTGAAGGAACCTTCGAATGGTGCTTCGAAATACTACGTCACTTTTATTGACGAGGCTACGAGATGGTGCGTTGTGACTTTCTTAAAAGCCAAAAGCGAAACTTTGAAAGCGTTTCAAGTGTTTAAAGAGTTGCCGAAAACACGAAAGGAATAAAAATAAAATACTTGCAGTCGGACAATGGCGACGAATATGACAATAAGGAATTCAAAGAGTACCTTGAGAAAAGTGGTATCGGTAGGCGATTTACTGTTCCTGGCACGCCACAGCAAAATGGTATCTCAGAGAGGGCTCATCGAACGATTTTGAACATGGTTCGTTGTATGTTGTCAGACTCCAAATTGCCAAAATCTTTTTGGGCAGAAGCAGTGGCAACAGCAGTTCACATAAGAAATCGGTGTCCTGCATCAGGGATTGATGGACAAATTCCTTACAAGATGTGGCATGGAAAGTCTCCGGTTGTTTCTTATTTTCGAACATTTGGGAGCAAAGCTTACATGCTTGACAAATTTGTTAAGGAAAAACTGGAACCGAGGTCACGTGAATGCATTTTTGTTGGTTACTCGGATACCTCCAAAGCCTACCGTGTGTGGGACGTTGAAAAGAAGAAAATCCAAGTCACTAGGGATCTCCAATTGGTTGATGAGTTTGAACCGAAAGATTTTCAACGGGGGGGAGATTGACGAACTCATGGAATTAGGAGTTGATTTTTCTCCTACATCCTCTCAGACTGGAAATAGTTCCATGCCGGTCGTGATTACCGACGCTCCTGGAGTTTCAGAATCGCTCCGGAAGAACAGAAAGTGATTCCATTGAAGACGGAGCGAACGAGAATGAGATGGAGGAAAATTTAATTAGAGGGAAGGGAAGACCTAAGTTAGTGAAAATGTCAGAAGGTCCTGGACGGCGCAAGAAGGTCTACCACATGATCCCGAAAAATAATGAGGAACTTACCATCCCCGAATCTGATGCAAATGAAGAAGACGATGACAACTTCACTGGTGCTAGCTGGGAAGATTCTACTCTCCAATCAGAAAGTGTTTGTGCAGCTGGAGTGAATGCTACTGAAGCATTTCAGGGACCAGATGCGAGCGATTGGTTTGCTGCAGTCAGGAAAGAGTTTGACCACAAACCATAAGATCAAAATACTGTGGGTAGTCGAATGGAGCTCTGGAACGCCGTAAAGCACGTTTGGTAGCAAAAGGCTACAATCAAGAGGCAGGTGTGGACTACCATGAAATATATTCCCCAGTCGTCCGGCTCAGTTCACTCAGAACTGTGATGGCACTCGCGGTAAAACACAATATGGATGTGATCCAAATGGACGTTGAGACCGCATACTTGAATGGTGAACTAGAGGAGAAAATATTTATGGATCCGCCTGAACATTTTGAGAGCATCTTGATGGACATAATCGAGAATGAGGTTGGAAATATTTAAAAAAAACAGCGTGGGAAATGCTGAGAAGTTTCAACGATGGCAAGAAGCACTGCAGATTGAAAAAGGCTCTTTATGGTTTGAAACAATCTGGACGACAGTGGTACTTGAAACTTGATGAGAAATTGAGGTTACACGGGATGAAACTACTCAACACCGATCCTTGTGTTTATACTTGTGGAAAGGGGAAGGACAAAGTTTTATTGACAGTTTACGTTGATGATCTCGTAATCGCGTCCAGTAACCCCAACTCTCTTAAAAATTTGAAAGAAAAATTGATGGAAGAATTCAAGATGAAGGATTTGGGCAAAATTCATTATTGTTTAGGTCTCGAATTCAACTATAACAAGGAAAAAGGAAGAGTTCAAATTTCACAGAGAAATTACATCAACGATATTTTGAGGATATTCAACATGGAATCGTGTAAACCAATTGGAACGCCAATGGATGTAAATACGAAATTTGCGGTTGTGGAAAAAGAAGAGGCGAAGAAAGAAGAGTTGAGGAAGATACCATACCGAAGTTTGGTTCGTTCTTTATTGTACTTGACGATGGGAACGCGAGTGGACATTACCTACGCAGTCAACTGTCTGAGTCAGTTCAACGGTTGCTTCACTGAAGCTCATTGGAAGGCCGCGAAAAGAATTCTGCACTATCTTCAAGGGACAGTCGACTACGGGCTGACTTATACACGATCTGAGGATCAGTCGACGGGATATGCTGACGCCGATTGGGGCAATTGTGCAACTGATCGTCGTTCGTACAGTGGCTATCTCTTCACGTTATCAGGCGCAGCTATTTCGTGGGCAGCAAGAAAGCAGAGGACGGTTGCACTGTCCAGCACAGAAGCCGAGTTCCTGAGTCTTTCAGACGCTGTAAAAGAAGGACTGTATCTGAAAAGGTTCTTGGACGAAATTGGACATCCAACTGCGCAGCCTATATGTGTCTATAATGACAACCAGGGGGCGCAGAAACTTATGTCAAATCCGACCTATCACTCGAGGACTAAACATATAGATATCCGAAGTTAGTTCCTGAAAGAAACTTTTGACCTAGGAGCCATATCCATCGACTTCTTAGGAACTGAAAACATGCCTGCCGATTTCCTTACGAAGCCTGTGTCAAGAGAAAAGCATGAGAAGTGTTCTTTGAAGTCCGGTGTATTGAAAGTTTGGTCTTGAGGGGGCGTATTGGGAAGGCAAGCCCAATCTTTATTATAAGACAGCTGTTGTCACATGCGTTCTGTAATTGTGTTGCTATGGAGAGACAACAGCTTCCAGTTTGTGATGTTGGAATAAATTTAGTTCGTGACGTGTCGTTCGTGTTTCCGATGCTTAGCATTAATTGACTCCCTCGTTGTTCTTATTTCTTTATTGCCATTTGCTCTGCCAATTTTATTTTTTCATCCAATATACAATACATGCAAAACCAGGCTGGTCCCGTTCACCCAGAAACGCAATTTTATAATGCGGAAACTCTACGGCTAGAGGAGAAGGTGGTGAAGACAGTAAGCAATACAAAGGCCAACCACAAAATGGTTGGCAAGACGTGAGGACTATGGTCGCCTATGGTGCCCTGGTATGGTGTACCCAGATAGGAAACAAGGCTGCGCAGCTGCTGCTGAGTAAATTGCAGCGCAGGGCCTGCTTGGCTGTGACAGGTTGCATTCAAATGGCCCTCGCAACTGCGCTAGAGGTTCTCCTGGGTCTTGCACCTCTCCACATACATAGTGTGGGGACGGGCGCACTGGTATTGGACAGGGTGTGTGTGCGGAGGAGCCTCCTCTGCGGAACGGTAGAAGTTCAACCTTTCATCTTACCTTCGTCTTTTGCTATCTGTTATCGTGGAGTCTCTCATTATTTAGTTCAATAAATCATTAATCTGTATTATTACTTGTATTATCATTATGTTCTACTCCGATTAGTGTTTAGGCTATGAAATTCACTGTGAGAAAGGGAAGAATATCTTAGTATCCTCTGCTTGTAAATAGTAACAATTGTGTATGTGTTTGTATTGGAATGGATGGTCGGTTGAATGTGTCAGTGGGTGGTCACAGCTAGTCCCAGGAAGGCGGTGCAAGGACTAGGCTGTAGCGGGTCTACTTGATGAATGGTAAATTAAGTGTTTTTTTTTTACCCGAGGGCGTGTGGGACAAGTCCCTTTGTCACTGCGGCCGCATATGGGCCTATTGTGACAGCCCTTTCTTAGTAGAAGGCGTCGTACATACGCGCCCCCGTTAGGAAGCTGAGTATGTCCTTCACCGCAGAGTTCGCTACGGTTTGGGGTTCAGTGGTCCCCTGACCGACGTATTCAAAGCGTTTTGCTGCCAAGGCAGGGCACTCACACAGGATATGCTCTGCTGTCTCGTCCTCCTCACCACAGAGTCAGCATTCCACCGCCTCTGAGATGCCCATCTTGTTGAGGTGATATCTGAGTGGGCAGTGCCCGGTGAGGAAGCTTATCAGTACTCGCAGATCTTGTCTAGAGAGTGTCAGCATTCGCTCTTCGCCCTTTGACAGGAAGGCGTGACAAGCCTTTTCGCCTGTCTTAGTCGTGGCTGGCGATGCCAATGGGCGCCATTTTCCTGTATCTCCCATCGAGCAACCAGACGGTTCAGGTGACTTTTCGTCATACCTACGTATGCTTCAGGCCCGATGGGTAGGGATTCCGTACCCCTTTTCGCAAGGCAGTCAGCCTTTTCATTGTCCTCATGCTCCCTGTGAGCCGGCACCCAAATGAGGGAGAGCCTGTTACGGGCGCCGAGCTGCTTGAGCGCATGGAGGCATTCCCATGCCAGCTTAGACCTAAAACTATAGGCTGCGGTGGCCTTTAAGGCGGCCTGGCTGTCTGAGAAAATGTGAATCCGCTTGCCCTTGAGCCCTTTGTTCAGGATTCTCTTCTTCTCTTGGGTTTTGCCTATTGTTCGCGGCTGCTTATTCAGTCAGCATGCTGACCATATTCACAGCTGGCCGCAGACATGCCCCTGGGGACAATGCCGTGGCCGTTCCACTATCCACAACCCGCGCTTGCGCCAGGTAGCATGGGCATGCTCCTGGGAAGATAACCCAGAACCAGGAAATTAAGTGTTTGGTTGAATGCAGTGGACAGCTGGAGAGTGAAACAGGTGACACTGGACTACTGGATATCTCGACTGAATGAATACTTGCCGCAATAGGTGAATGAGCATTAAACTAACCGCGAGCGAGGTGGGAATACCAACATCCGCGAATGTCTTCGAACGCCAGACCACTGAACGAGCCAGTTCCTTAGGGGACACGGCGACTTCAATGCACTTTGTGACGTACTTGGGGAATTGTCTCCTAATTCCCGCGTACAGAACACTCATGAAAGTCGTGTCTGGGCCCAAAAGAAAACAACAAATCAAATACGCTCAATAATACTCACTCGATCAAATAAATAAAATAATAACTCTCTAGAAGGTAATGGGAAATAAAATTATAAAGCAATTAAGACCCACTTGAATTTAATCGGCAAAACTCGAAATGAACGAAATGAAACGAACTCCTTTTAGAATGAAATAAATAACCTATGCTCGGATTGTATTAAATGACAATAAAGGGACAATGGGGAAAACGAAACACAAAGCTCTGATCACTTACCTTACTTAACACAATCAAAAGGGGAATTTAAACACTGACTTATAACAGGAATATTATTCGCCGAGCCGATAGCCGTTCTGATTGAGAAAAGCGGCTCCGACGCTAATATAAACAGCAGCGGCCTGCACGGGTGGTGGTCAGTGTTGCCACTTCACGCAGTCCGCCGCGAAAACCATTACAACTTCCACTTCTTTCTCCTCGAAGACTCTCCATCCTGCACGTCTCGCTCCTCTAGTGTGGAGGAAACAATAAATCACGCGCCGTTCCCCTGTTTTACAACAGCGAGAACTGTTCGTTGGGAGAGAAGCCAACACCCAGTTCGTGAAGAAGGTTATGGCAAAGAATCGTGGTCACAGTTGTTCTGTCCCTTTGAAACTTGTAGAGCAAGTAAATGAGAAACCAGATTAACAACTCCTCCCAGGGTTCCTCCGGGTCGTACCTCCACACGGGCGACAGCCGTCCACCCTCTTGCATGAAACCACTACGTTCGACTGATGTAACTCCCCGATGAAGCTTCAGGAACAGTAATATTGATAAGGAAACAGACTTGTGTCGTTAATTTTATCGAAAGGAATTGTGAATATAGTGGAACAGGTAGTGTTTTTGTGTACATACTGGTTGAAGATTGCGAATGCAAGTTGTAGAGGATTATTGTGGAGCCTGCATCTTGGAAGAACGGAAAAGAGAGGCACATGGCCCTAATTCCGCCAGGTGGTTAAATCAATCAGTCCATATCTCTCTCCCAAGGCATCGGACCGTGAATGGTAGGCATGAGAAAACGAGCACAATTGTTTGAGCCTTTCACTCGCACACAGACGACGGGTTGTTAAGGTTCAGTAGACGTCACAAATGACTCGATGATTGCAATACCGAGCAAATTCGAGCAAAAATGCCTCTCAAACCAGCTCTGGTTGTCAATCGAGGGTCGCCGAGAGGAAAGTTGTGCGGCGTCTTCCGGATTGGCATCAGTAGGGCCTGTGAAATGATGGAGTTGAAGGCGGAGTTGTTCTGCACTTGCACTCCGGAAGCAGTTTTCGGTCGAATGATTTCAACATCGTCAAGGCCCACGTTGGCTCGTGGTGGCGATACGTGGTCGAAGGAGATGTAGTAAGGTGGTGGGTGAATGATGCGTGGTGCGGGCGGGAACGAAAGGAGGATAGCGAGCCGGTAGGAACGAGGAGGCAGGTTTTCAAACCACCTGCCCATGGACAATCGATTCCACGCTCTTGACTAATGTAGCCGCTGAAAAGGGGGAACGGCTACGAGGAGATCCCAACTCGCTCACAACACGCTCTTAGACAATGGAGGCCCCTTCGGCCTGGCGCTGCGGGTGAGATCGCGGTGCCGCGGGGGTGCTGGGACGATACGGAACCCTCGCTATTTCCGAAGGGCAGGTCCGGACTGCGTCCGGTGCGGTTGTTTTTGGTGAGAGGGTCGAAACGAGTGAGGCCGGGTTTTGGGATTGCTAGACTCGTTTATGCTAACTTTATACGGACCAACACTTCCGGGTCGCGGTTTGGGGCTTGACGTCATCGCCTCGTTTCATGAAACATTGAGAAATCCGCACTGCTTCCCAACCCTCCAAATCCCAAACTCAAATTTGTCGAAGTGCGCAGTAAACCGTTCAATTGATTAAGCAAATACTCCGAAGGAAGAACTGTATTACCATTGTTGGTATGCTCAGGGCCTGCCGTTTGTTATTGGCTACAGCCCCTCACCAACTTCAAAACTAGTACGTGATGGGTCCGATAAATTGTGTATGATTTGTGTAACCTGTTTGTTCGTGTTCAGATACTTCGTAAATTAATTAATAGATAAAATGACGGGAATAAAATGGACTTGCGAAACAAATAAAATAATTATTATTGGAACATTGTGAACTTGAGAAACGTGAAATGAGAAACTAACTAATCTTCTCAAGAATTAAAATAGGAGATCTGCATCCAAGAGTTTGTGCTGGGATGGTGAACGCTGGTTAGCGGGAGATTTGGTGGATCGTTCCAACAGCAGGTGTCGAAGTAGTAGATTCTGTCTGCAGACAGTCTGATCTGAGGTATCGTGGAGACTGAGCCCGTCGACAGCGGCGAAGAGAGTCGTCAAGCCTTCGATTCAAGTCGCATCTTGCAGAGGATACTAAAAAGGGGGCAATCGGCCCGCAATGAGCACGTAAATAAACGGTCGAAATCGAACAAAAATTAAACTAAACTATCCTGAACATAACCATATACACACTATCTGGTGCGTTGCAACACACAACTTTCCTTAGCTCTACAACAATTCACTTTGCGCATGGCTAATTCCATTTAATCAATTCATTTATCACTCAGTTAATTTGAACTTCTCAAACAACACATCACGGCAGCAGGAAGCGGTAGCGTTTACAGTTCCAGATTTCATTGTGCTGCTCGTACTCATTGCAGGACCATTATTGAGCAATTGGTACACAGATAATTAATGAGGCTGTAAACACAAATTTTTTGAAAATGGATAGTAATTACTTTTGCAGAGTTATTGGGTAAAAACGTTTAGAACTGGTAGTAAGCGAAACAGTGGTAGTTGAAATTCAGGAATTTCTGAAGTGAGCCCCATGTATCTCATGAGCAGTTTTAAACACTCACCCTTTAGGTATTGGATTGGACTACAATACCAATTTTTTTAACATTCTACCAACATTGCGGAGTTTATAAGGAAAAAACTGCGCTAAAAACGCTTTTCGTCGAAAATTTTGATAATTTATTGTGCTGCTCTCGTCATTTCCCACGAATGGGAATTTCATGGTATAATTGTCTCAGTAAGAGCTATCTATATAAAAAATTTAATCAAAATCGTTAGAGCCGTTTTTGAGAAAAAAAAATTGGTGTTTTGATCACTATGATAACTATAGTTAACTTACGGTGGATTTTTCCCATACCCTTATATTTGCGTCCCATGGTAACCTGTAGGCTAGACATCAAGTTTCAACTGATTTGGTACGGTTGTTTTCTCTAGAAACCGCGCTAAAATCAATTTCGTCGAAAATTTTGATAATTTATAGTGCTGCTCTCGTCATTTTCCCACGAATGGGAATTTTATGGTATGATTATCATGTTAAGAGCTACCAATAATAAAAATGTAATCAAAATCGTTATAGCCGTTTTTGAGAAAAATAATATTTGGTGTTTTGATCACTATGATAACTATAGTTAACTTTCGTTGGATTTTGTTCAAACCCTTATTTTGGCGTCCCATGGTGATCTGCGGGCGAGATATCAAGTTTGAGCTGATTTGGTACTGTGGTTTTCTCTAAAAATTGTTCACAGACACACAGACCATTTTCCTAAATAGTGTTTTTCGGACTCAGGAGGGTCTGAAACGTAAAGATCTGAAGAGAACTCAAATTTTTTTTCAGCCGATTACATAACTTTCCTTTCTACTTCGTAGAGCCAAGGAAAATAAAACAGAACGAGCCCAATCGGTCAAACCGTTCTTCCCCAAATTGAACTACAGACACGGACCACGCGCGGAAAGCGGAGTTTCGGACTCAGTAGGCCTCGAAACTTGAAGAGCTGAAGAACAATTTATGACACGTTTCGTACCCATTAGGTCGCTGAAAGTAATAAAGTGGATTAGCAGGAAGCACGTACGTGAATGTTGCGTGATGCGTCGCACCTGATACGTTACTGGGTGAGCCCCCTGGCTACCCTTGTGTTGACTTCATTGACCTTATTCCCTCGATTGTAGCGTGGGGTCGGTCATTAGTCACAGGACAGCTCCGTTACAGTTTACCATTTGGTGGGTTTAGTATAGTTCGGCGAAGCTAAGGTTCGGATGTTTACCCTGTTCCCGGTTGACAACTGACTTTCTCGTTATTTATTTATATCTGAGCTCTCCCCCTCCCTCCCCTCGAAACTTTTTGGCACAAAGGAACTTGTTACCCCCGTGAGGGGAGGGGGGGGTTGTTTCTTTGGGTTCGGCGGACAGGGAGATAAGTTTGATTTAAGGGAAAGAAGTTGGGGCTTGGGGGAAATGTGATTCAGAGAGCGAGGCTTATCAAAGTATGCACGCGTTGGACGGGCGAGGCGGATCGGTGCGAGGGCGGATGGATGTCGTCGAGGGAGAGAAGGAGCACGTAGTACCAGTTGGCAAGCGAGTTCCCTAGGGGGAGGTTAGGGTTTGGGGTGAGATTAGGTATCCACTCCAGTTATTTATATAATGTCAGATGAATCACGTGGCCCTGGGGTGGGGGGGGGGGGTGACGAGGGAATGCGAAGGGGCATGGTGGTGAGTGTGGGGGTCGTGGGTGGAGAATGAAGGGCGGTCCACTGCAGATAAGCCTCTGATCCTCTGATCCCCCCTCGTCAGGTCGTTGGCGGCCGGTCGTCGCAGACTCTCAACCTCCGCCCGCCCAGTCATTTCTAACAACTACCTGTTGTTTCCTGTTGCAAGGACCTCGTTAATCCCCCCTCCTCCACCGCAACTCAACGCTTTACTTACATGTGATTGTACGAGTTGTGTCACAAAACGAATCGGATATCTTGTGCGACGCATCATACAACTTCCCTCAGTTCCGGAATTAATTGAGTAGCTCCTATTCACGGCACGACCGTTATTAAGCAACCAGTGCACAGCAGGCTCATGAGACTCTCAACGCGATTTTACTGAAAAAGATCGTTGTGTACCGTTTTGAAATTATCGGGTAAAAACTATTAAAAAATGGCTCTTTCTACTCTCTAAATTCACGGTGGCAGAAAGCGGTATCGCTTACAGTTCCGGAATTTATTGTGCTGCTCGTACCCATTCCCAGACCATTATTGAACAATTGGTACACAGAGAATCAATTAGGCTGTGAACACGATTTGTTCGAAGAAGGATAGTAATCACTTTTGCAGAGTTATTGGGTAAAAACTGTTAGAACTGGTAGTAGGGCGATAGTTTCTGGAGTGACTCCCATATATCACCCTATAGGTGATGAACACCATTGGCATGAATTCTTATAGTGCCTGCTTAGCGCTAGTCCGAACATCTCAGCTGCAATGGAAGTCCTTCTGAATATCTCATCTCTTCACGTACACATTCAGAGGACCGCATACCTGGGAGGTTTTTGCAGACAGGAAATGTTTCGCCCAGGACTAAGGGAAACCTGCAAGGAACGACTTGACAGTTCAAACTAGAAGAGGCGGCAGTCCTTCCTAATGACGTCATATCAGAGGGGAAGAACATTCAGTTGCAGTTCAGTGTTGGCGTCCACTCACGGGAATGATGGGAGAGAGGGCCGTTCCAGACCGAGGAGGGCGCCCTGCCGTGGTATACTGATGTTCTGTAATCGGGGGACAGAGCTGGACTGGGCATTGTGAGCCCAATTAGAGTCTTGCTAAGCCACTGGGAGAGTACGCCACGAGATTTCAAGCGGAAATCCTTACTATAAAGATCCGCGCAGAAGTGATCCTGACTAAAGGATGCAAGGGCAACGGATCTACATATTCTCAGACAGCCAGGCCTTAAAGGCTATTGGAGCCTACACCTTCAAGTTCAGGCGGGGAGTGTCTTCAAGAGCTCAAGCGAGTCGGTGCCCATAATAGGCTTTCTCTTATCTGGGTGCGAAAAGGCTGACTGCCTTGCAAAAAGGGGCATGGACCCCACGCAGGAGTGACGAGCAGTCACCTGAATCGTCCGGTGGTCCGATGCAGTAAAGTGGCGCCGATTGGCATCGCCAGCCGCGACTAAGACTGGCAAAAAGGCTTACTGTAGCAGCGAGTGGTGTTCCAATAACGCTTATTTGGACCGAACCAGACCATCCTGCTTAACATCACTTCTTCCCGATCCTCATCCGCCACTCCTACACTTTCCCGATACTGCTACTTAATGTAACGCGATAATCCTGCACGACAACATAATATTTACTCGTCACCGTTATCAATTATCAACAGCAATGCCCATAGCCCAACACAAACTCCAGCTCACTATGGTTGTTATGTTCCATTAATTTATTATTATTTAATTTACATTGCTCCTTGTTTCCTGCTCTGTTTGTTAAATTTATCAACCTGACCAACGGCGCTGTTCCCAGCACTTAACGTTTCAAGACATGGGGATTCCAAATCTGCGTGTCCATCCGCCGTCCCCCGTCCGGGCGGTTTTGTGCCTTTAACATGGTCCAAAAAATTCGTTCTTTCGCACAAAAATCCAATGTGGTATCTAGTTGTGCCCGCCATCTCGCCAATCCGATCGGACGAAGCACATGATTGTTATGGGCAAAAAACGGTAAAAAAAATTGACGAAACGCAGTACAACGCGGGAACTACAGTGGAAGTCAACATTTCGTCGTTTGTACTCCCTCCTTCCCGCCCGTCTCAACGAAACCGCTCGCCTGCTGGACTGGCAACGCCGCCCCCGCTCACCTCCCCTTTCGACTCGACTCGCAACGGGTTCGCCCAATTTCCCCGACCCGACGGGGCAAAATCATCAGACCTTTACGGGCGGGTGCCGGTTTTTTTTTTGTTTTTTGCTTCCTCTAGGAAGCGCTCGTGTTTCATATATAACCTTTGGCACTACGATTTGTCTCTTTATCGTCCGATTGCCTTGTTCTCGTCTTCACCTCCACGAATGACTGTTTCGCTCCGTCTCAACTATTTCCGTTAGCAAAATATATGTTATCTTCGATTGAACTTTTCATTATTCGCTTATTTTTGGTTTATTTATTTAATAGTTTGTTCGTTTAATTTTTTTGGTTTTAATACGATTCAATTTTTTTGGATTCTTTCGTTTCATTCTCATTTTGTTTTTTTTCATAGATTATTGGTTACATTTTGATATTAATATTTAGCGTGCATGTTTTCATATTAAAATTCAGTTTTTTCTAGATACTTTCGTTGTTTGTTTTGTTTATTTTAATATTACGATTTAGTTCTTTTCGACCTTTTTATGGGTTTCATTTTGATATTTTTCGATGCTGAATCGAACGGGATGGGTCTCGGAGCATTAATGCTAGGTCAAGCTATTTATCCGAATAGTGAACCGTTGTGTAATAATTTGCAGGGTTTTTGAATCGTTCTGGCGTTTTATATCCCGCTCACCTCCTGTCGTTCGGAATATCACCAACCTTTCGAACTTGTTGGACAGCAACTCCTGAAAATCCATCAGGGAAGACACCGGAACGGGTTCCATCTATCTAGCGCCCTCTCTCGACGTGATTCCGAGTTGGATTTCTCAGCACTTGATCCTGGACATTGGAGTGCAAGTACCAAGCTACGTTTTTTCATTTATGTCTTTCCCCAATTGAGCCTACAACCAACCACAATTGTTAATACATTGTTTAACCTCCCCTGTCACACCTTTTTACTTTCCTTGGCTCTACGAAGTAGAAAGGAAAGTGATGTAATCGGCTGAAAAAAAAATTTTGAGTTTTCTTCAGATCTTTACGTTTCAGACCCCCCTGAGTCCGAAAAACACTATTTGGGAAAATGGTCTGTGTGGTGTGATTTACACTTGCCGAATCCTCCGAATATACGCTAAGGACTACTTAAAATGGTATGAAGGCTCTGCTCTCTCAGACCTTCTGGACCTCAGAAAATGAAGATGACGATGATTCAGTTGTTTATTAATTATTTTCCTCTAATTTTGTATGCTGCGTTCCTGTATTTTATATGCTAGCTTTCAAGATTTAATAAAAACGTATTTTCAGAGCGTTTTTGATATTCGAGTTCTTTTTCAACTCTCAATTTTATATTTCTCTTCTCAACAGACAGCTCCTTTCAAGTCAGTCATCCTTCAGCACTTGCGAACGACAGTCGTCTCCCAGTTCTCCTAACGATTTGTCTCTCAACTCGCGCTACTCACAACTCAACTCTATCTCTCTGTCCCTCTCCCTCCACTTAGTGTCCCAGAACCAGTTCACATGTATTGAGAGTGCCTTGTTCGCGTTTATGTACGCAAACTCAACCGGATTCGGCTATTCTGCCGAGTATAATACAGTCCTCACTCACACTCACCACGTTCATTTATTTGTCAGTTTCAAGCTCCCCCCAACAATATTATTGGCAAATACTCGAGATGAAGAAATGACCAACGAGCGTTTCATACGACCGATAGATTGCCACTAATTGGAAATTGTTAGCAGCGCTCAAGAACGTACC
This sequence comes from Pachypeltis micranthus, assembly GCA_020466155.1. Classification (NCBI taxonomy): domain Eukaryota; kingdom Metazoa; phylum Arthropoda; class Insecta; order Hemiptera; family Miridae; genus Pachypeltis; species Pachypeltis micranthus. The sequence goes on along the minus strand of CM035768.1, from coordinate 75,707,976 downwards.
CTTTTTCAACACCCATGTTGTATTCTTGATATTTTTCGACGTTCGATTGAATAGAATAGGTTCCAATCATGCGGTACAAGAGAATAATAAACCGGTGGGTAATGATTTGACGCGTCTTTCCGTAAATATCGAGGGAAGAAGAAGTAGTTTGCTATTTTCAACTGTTCGGACAACGTTGTGAGCCTTCGGACTGAAGAGAACGTTCCAATGACACTTGACGGTTTCTGGCAGTTAGTTAAAGGCGGACCGATAAAATTTAAAAAATAAAACGTCAACCGATCGGGTAACTTGCCTTCCTACTTCGTCGGGCTCGCGAAAAAAAGAGGCCGAAGGCGGCGGTGAAAAACGTTGAACGATACTCCGAAATTTCCTACGTTTTCGCGACAATCGACAACCTCCGGCGGCTCGAATTTCGATTTTACGACTTTCTTCCGCTCCAAATTATCGAGTACCTCGAAACAATTTTCGAGTTTTTACTCGGCCCCCCGACGACTCCTTCGGACGCTCGTTTCGTCGGGAACCCGCCTTCTTCCGTTTCTATTTGAAAATAATTGACGGGTTCGGAGGAGACAATCGTCGGACGATGAGGTGAAAAATCGGTCGTGTTTTGGGCGTTGGACGAAGACCTGACACTGCATTTGTCAACTGTAGTCCTGGACACCCGCGGATAATGGTGCGTCACACCGTGGCACCAGTGAGGCCTGCACAACCGCCAGTTCTTCTGATACGGAGCGAGAAAAAAGAAGTTCAGTTATCGGACGAAAGAATATATAGTGCGCGCACAACACGACTTTCCTCAGCCCAACAGCGGTTTTTTTCCACTCTAGTAACCGATCAAATCTGTTATTTCGGTTCATAACAGCATTCTACATTAAAACGCTGCAAATTATTACACAACGGTTTATTATCTGGAACAGACCGGTGGAGAGCTGTTGCTTGCGCGTTACCGCGCTGAGGTGGCCACCTGAGGAATCCCGTACCATCTGGGAGGAGTTCTTAATCTGGTTTCCCGCCTGATTTCACTATTTACTTGGACGGCAAGTTTTAAAGAGGCAGATCAACAGTTACCACGTTTCTTAGCCATCATCTTCTTCGTGAACTCGGCGGAATGGTTATAGGCTTGCTTTGTAGCAGTCAATGCTGCTAAGTTCGTCTGCCCTTCCAACAACTGGAGCAGCACGCTGTTCCTTGTTTTCTCCACACTCGAGGCGCAAGACGTGCATGATGGGGAGTCTTTGAGAAAAAAGAAGTGGAGCCGCGTGTCCCGTAAGGAACTAACCCGTCCAGTGGTCTGGCTCAACCCATTTTCTTCCAAGACGTTCGCGGATGTTGGGAAATAACTCATACGTGTCACTTCATCTCGCTTGTCATTTCTCTAACGCTCATTCGTCGATGGTGGAAAGTTTCCGTTCTGTGGTGAGGTTCGGGTGGAGTTCAGTCCAAAGCAGGGAAAGCTCCGTGGTATACTACACTGATGGCTCAGTGCAGGGTGGCCTTGCAGGGGCAGGCATCTTTGGGCCGAGGATCAGAGCAGCGATCCCATTGGGGTTGCTGGCCACAGTGTTCCAGGCAAAGGTGGCTGCGGTGACAGCCTGTGTGCAGTGGCTGCTGCGGAGGGGACTGAAGCGGCAGAGAATCTACATCATGGTGGACAGTCAGGCCACTCTCAAGGCCTTAGCCTCAAACTGTCTTACATCACAGCAGGTGTGGGAGTGTCTGACTGGACTGAAGGCCCTGGCAGAGGACAACAGTGTAACACTGTGTTGGGTGCCAGGGCATCAGGGAAAAGAGGGAAATGAATGGGCTGATAGGTTGGCTAAGAAGGGATCAGACCAGATCCCTATTGGCCCTGAGCCCTTTGTTGGGACTACCAGGAGCCACCTACGTAGAGAGGTTGGCAAATGGGAGGACAGGTGCAGGGCTGCTCATTGGCAGGGGCTGCCCGGCCTTAGACAGTCAAAACTCTTCATCCGGCTCTCCAGAGAGAGGTCTAAGGAGGTGCTTGCACTGGGGAGGAAGGATCTGAGGATCATATGTGGCCTGTTTAAAAGACACTGTCCGCTGAGGTACCAACCTGCAACTATTGGTAAGTGCGAGGTACAGGTATGCAGGTTCTGCGAGGTAGGGCTAGAGACGGCAGAGCATGTGCTGTGAGTATGCGATGGACTCTGTTTGGGAGGCCCTTTCTTCAGCCCGAAGAGGTGGCAAATGCAGAACTTGTGGATATCCTCCACTTTGTGCGGGGGGTGGGGGCGCATAGGTGACGTCACACCAAGTGAGACCAGTGCCGTGGGGCCTGGAGGTGGTGCAGGTGGGCCATGATGAGGATCATGGACGCCCATACAATAGGCCCGTTTGTGGCTGCAGTGAGGGTATTGCCTGCATCCACCGTTTCAAAAAAAAAGGGAAAGCTCCCACATCACTCTCCACCCGTCGACAGCCAAGTCAACCAGCAACTGACCAGTGATCACTTGGAGTGCTTTGGTCGACAGGCCTTGGTGATCCGTGTTGGGATGTGCACCGTGGCCAGGTTACCTATTGTGCCAGTCCTAATGCCTTACAGGTCGATGCATAGCTTCCTGAGGAAAGCCAGGTAGTTCCTGAAGCGGTCCTCGTTGGTATCCATCCTGGGAGAAGTAGTGCCAAAGACCAAAAGTCGCTCCCTCTCAAGTCTCCGGCACTGGGCCAGGACATGGTAGGGAGTCTCCTCATCCGTGCCACACCACCTGTGTCGAGGGGTGTCGACTATACCCATAACATACATGCGTTTGTTCATTCTGCAGTGCCCAGTTATGATCCCAACAATCTGCCTTAAGTCCTTCCTCTCCATCCTCAGAAGGGTGTGTCTTGTCTCACTTGATTGCTCTGATACAAAGCGTTTGGAGTGTCTTACTCCTGCAGCGTTCCAGATTGTCTGATACAGTCTGTGTCCTGGAATCCAATACACATTAACTCTGTTCACACTTGCTAGGGAGTTAGCCACATCCTGCACTCTCGCACCAGTTTTGATGTAGTGCAGTAGTTCATTAGCGCCTTGCACGACGCTTGACTATTGGTCAATAAATTGATAGTTCTGTTGCTACAGCCTTTCTCATGCATTAGGATTGCCCCGGCAATAATAGCATAAATCTCTGCCTGAAAAACCGATGGAGTGGGGCCTAGGGCAATATACGTCCCACCCCTTCCAGAGCCACTTATCCACACCCTGGATCCTGTTCCCTCCGGAGTTTTCTATCCATCTGTGAAGATGTTGATGCCATTGGGAGGCTGAAACTGGCGGCTCTTGCTGTGCCATGGACCTCCCAATAGCTGAACATTATATTTCCTCTCGAGCTCATACATGGGCACAATTGCGTCTGTGATCATGCTGAGCTCCTTGAAGGTCTCCAAGTCCCTAAATATAGCCAGGTGTCCATTGGTCGCCTGTGGCACCTTAGCTATACCAAGCGTAGTGAGTCTGTAAGCCACCTTCATCGCCTCTGCCTTGACATAAATGTCCAGGGGAAGAAGATCGAACAGTTTCTCCATGGTGACGGTGCGTGTAGTCTTCATCACCCCCGCTTTAAGTAGGCGGCGCCTTTGTACTTTGGCTAGGCCACTGCCATTCACTCCAATGGCAGCTCCATGCCACCACATGATCGACCCATATGAGATTATTGGTCTCACTATGGCTTCGTAGAACCAGCAGGCCATTCTGGGCACGTCCAAAGGGCCATTGTCGCCTTCTTGGTCACGTATCTGATGTGCTCGTTCCAGACTAATTTCCGATCTAGAATCACACCCAGATACTTGACTTGCTCGCTGATCTGAATTTCAATGCCCTTCACTAACTGCCGTCTCAGTCCTGACAGTTGCCTTAGCCTTGTGAATGGCACAATGACCGTCTTGGCTGGGTTTACTGGATAACCCCATCTCCCCACACCACAGGCACACCATCCTCAAGGCCGCACCGCCATCAGGTCCGACAGCACGCTTTGCACCCTGCTCCGAATGAGCACAACCACATCATCAGCGTATCCTTGGGCGTAAAACCCCGCCGCATTAAGTCTCCCCAGTAGGGAGTCAATCACTAGGTTCCAGAGGAACGGAGATAGGACCCCTCCCTGAGGGCATCCCCTCACAGTCCTGTGTCAAGGTAACACACACCCCAAGCGGCCTTAGCAATTGCACGCCGTGAGGCAAACCTTGCAATGGTAGTGCCTTTAATGAACTGGAGGTGTTGGTTGAAGCCCCACCTCTCACCTATATTCACTCTTAAATACTTGACGTGCTATTCAAGAAGGAGCCACAGTGTATTGATGGTTATTTACTTTTCCTTTCAAGAGGATCAGCTGGGCTCGTTCCTCAGCCACCTGCGTCAATCTGTGTGTCTTCTAGTTGCCCACACTTACATTTTGTCCCCCACTCCCGCACGTACATGCAGGAGGTCGTGGAATTTCATTCCTTCCACTCAGAGGTTAATAGGTTTACTTTAATCTTTTGCTCATATTTTGAAAAACGCCCTCTAGCAATTTTAAATATAAGGCCGCTTCATGTTTTGAGGCTTCCTGAGTCGGATCGTACTTCATTTGAACCAAAACGTAAAAATAATCTTGAAGTAGAATGTCACGTTTATTTTCGTGTAAGTACACTTAGTCATTAGGCTAGTTATCTTTAATCTTAAAATTTTGGAAAAACAGATTTGATTGAGTGGTAAAGTGATAGTCGCCTAATGCACACTGGGCTGAGGAGAGTTGTTCGTTGCGTTGACCAGTGGAAAAGGAAGAAGTGGAGGAATGTGACAATGTTTTTTCAAAATCGAGGTCATTGCGATGGAGGCAGCAGCAGCTAAGAATCCCCCCCACCATCACTCGACCATTCTTCCCCATTGCCTCTTCCTCACTCCTCTTCATCCACCATTTCCCGACCTCACCAGTCCCCGTCCCTCTTTTTTCCAAGACTGGCGCCGCTCAATCAATTCTCCACGGAGTCGCCCGGGACGTTCCCGTTTTGCCCCGCGCCGGGCGCCCGCTATCAAAATGTGGCATTTTCTCACATGGGTTAACTCGAATTAATCGGTGTGACGTCAGCGATGCGTGCGGCGCCGACAGATGTCAGTTTTGACTGTTTTCCAAGTTGGAAAACGATTTAACGCCGAGCGGCACCCAGGGGCTTCCGTTTCCCCTCTTCGATCGAGCGATCATCCGGTTGGACGATCAATTCTCCTCGAGCGGACCCCGGACGTTTCGTCCCCTTCGTCCACCTGCGTCTTCCGACTCAGTGAAACTTTTGAGTTTGGAATTCGGCGTAACTATAGCGGCAATCGACGTTCCAGTCGATTTCCCCTGATGGGATTGTGTTTTGAGAACTGCAGGTCCGGAGATTCACCGCAGAAACAACCGGTTCAGAACGTTCATTTACGAAGCGCGGAATGAACTTGACCCCGTCACATTCCTCAGCCGAAAAGCACATTCTAGTGACTAATCCTATTTATTACTTTCCTTGACTCTACGAAGTGTATAGGTAGTGGTTTTTGGTGAGAACTGACCACACCCATTTCTGTTGGATTGTTCCAGTCGGTGCTGTTGAGGACGACGATTTCGTCAGGATGGCCGTGTAGCAGTTCACCTCCCTACCTACGTCAAGATTATCAGTGTGATCGTCTTGCGTCGCACCACGCCGGACAGAGGGGGAAGGGCACACCCTCCCCAACACCAGGGCAGTTCACGGCAAGAGTACGGACGGGTAGCTTCGCCATCTTTACGCGCTGTTTTTCCTTTTCCCAAGTTTACTTTGAATCTAGTTTCATTAAATCTAGTTTCTTCAATCCTGAGTCTTTTGTCATGCATCGGGAATTCCAGGACAGCGAGACTAATGAAGAAGACACCCCAATCATCCTGACTCGGCTGCAACAATTATAGGACCAGGAAGAAATGAGCGGTTGGAAATACACGCACATTGATACCCGCGACATTAAGCAAGTCTGTATTGCACATGTAATGCTCCGACGTGGGCGGAACTGAGGGGTCGGAGGATTACCGATAATGAATAGAAAATTAGGAAAGGTGCGAAGAGATAGGTGATAAAGAAGGAGGATAAGGTGCTGGGAGACTAGGAAAGAAGAACTGTGGAGACTAGAAAAATATATTGCGGAGTTACTGAAAGGCAACCTGCTCCCTCGAGGGACGGAAATGGAGAGAGACCTCTGGTTTTGGGTGGAAGGCTGAGCAAACACTTCGTATTTGGACCACTGGCCACCTCCAAATCGCTCCTCGTGCCGGGGATCTGGCTAACGCCAAGGAGGAGAAATGATAGCGAAGCCTTCTCTCTAGGGGCAGAAAGCTGTTACTCAGGAACAGTCCTTCCTCTCTAGGGGCAGAATGCTGTTGCTCAGGAACAATCCTTCCTCTCTAGGGTCAGAATGTTGTCGCTCAGGAACAGTCCTTCATCCCTAGGGGCAGAATGCTGTTGCTCAGGAACAGTCCTTCCTCTCTAGGGGCAGAATGCTGTTGCTCAGGAACAATCCTTCCTCTCTAGGGTCAGAATGTTGTCGCTCAGGAACAGTCCTTCATCCCTAGGGGCAGAATGCTGTTACTCAGGAACAGTCCTTTCTCTCTAGGGGCAGAATGCTGTTGTTCAGGAACAATCCTTCCTCCCTAGGGGCAGAATGCTGTCGCTCAGGAACAGTCCTTCATCCCTAGGGGCAGAATTATGTGGCTCAAGAAAAGTCCTTCCTCCCTAGGGGCAGAATGCTGTTGCTCAGGAACAATCCTTCCTCCCTAGGGACAGAATGCTGTTGCTCAGGAACAGTCCTTCCTCTCGATAGCACCGTTGCTCGGGCGGTACATGACTCTCCTGGTTAAATTGAGCATATCTTCCTGCGACCAGGTAGGGAGGAGCTGTGGTTAGGCCTGATTTGCTTGGTCTATTGTAGCATCTGAAGAGGATTTTGGTAATAGACTTCCCAAAAAGTGAGGTACCAACAAGATTACCTAGAGGTTGGTTCGTATTTGCCCTGGAGCTGCTGCTGCCGTCGCAATCGTTCTCAGGAAATGGGGGATCAAGGTGGGCAAATTTTGCAGGTACATCACGCCGAAATCGAGAGGAAAGCAGGTCAGATCTTAGGAATTGTATTCGGAACAGACGAAAATATAATTACGATGGCACAAATGAAGAGAAATTACAGAACATACACGGAAATCGGATCCTTAGTTACAGTGGATATAAAGTGTACTTCAAGATTTTAAAGACTATTTTGTGCAACTCATCTTATACGCTATCCTTGTACCCAAAGCGAAAGAAAGGAATAGGTTTACCAGGAAAGCACAGAGTGAGAACACAACACAACAGTAATCCACGAATCCCGTGCTCTCCCTCCCAGGCGACGAGGAGTAAGTACTGTCGTACAGTCGAACCGATTCTATGACTAGCATACTTTCCACATACTAAGTAAGTATTGTCTAATAGTAACTTGGCGCTAATCGTACTGGTTGGATGATCATGTGATGGATTCCTGGTATCAACAGGAGTTGACCGGCATGGAAACAGAATCAGCTTGGTTGCAATAATTAACTCCTCCAGTCTCTGACTGCTCCTGTTCTTGGTGAGTTAGTCAAGGTAAAATACCACACCAATAAAAATCATGTTACAGCCTGAAATCAAAGGTTCATTAGTGATCTGGCGAGACGAGGAGGGCACAACCTGCTGGTAAATATGAATGACTCGATGTTCAACATTTACGCATAAAATTACATAATGAATATGCACAAATAAAAGAAAGTGGTGGCCATTTAGAAACAAAAGTAAGAACATCACTTTATTCGACACACTGTGAAATCACGATGAGCTCCTCACATGATTCCCTGTACAACAAAAATAGTTAGCATGGATAATTGAATTCAATAAACAAATTACTTTCCCATGCACAATATAACGCGTATAAAAATTATTGTAAAAAACGCTTATATATGCAAAATTATGGTACATTTCAGACATACGAAAGTAAGTGAACAAGGAGTAAAGTGGAGTTGAGTTTTGAGGCTGAGAGGAAGAGGCCTATTTATCACTCCTCGTGCCGGTGATATGATTCAAGTAGCGAAGCCTTCTCTCTAGGGGGAGGATGCTGTTACTCAGGAACAGTCGCACCGTTCCTTGGGCGGTACACACACAACGCACTCTGCACATATGGGAGTTGAAAGGTCCAGGTCGTTGGCAAGAGGTGTCTTATTCTGGCCAGTCGACATAAAAAATCTTGTTGAAAGTTGGCCGACGCGTATGAGGTATCTTACACGTTACAAACTATACCGAGTTTGCCTTGGCAAAACGTGAGCTCTGATTATATTGCGGTTAATAGCTTAATTAACAGCTTCGTGTGTCATTAATCACTTCAAAATCAATATTTTGTCGTTTTGGCATCCCATCTGAGCTAGTTACCAGACAACGGTCCTCCGTTTAAATCTCGGCAATTCAAAGAATTCACCGAGCGACCGAAAATCGACCATGTAACAACAAGCCCTTATATGAGTAGGTCCAATGGGATGGATGAAAGTGCGGTGAAAATAGTGGGGAACGTTCTAAAAAAGTGTCATCACTCAGGTACCGACCCTCATCTAGCACTCTTGCATCATCAAAACACGCCAAAACGTGACGAGTCGTCCCCGGCTCAATTATCAACCTCATGGCGTCTTTACGTATCAGCACTAAAGCGGTAAAGGTTGTAACATTTAGGGAACGTGTGTCAACAGTCGAAAATAGTCGAGCGGCAACTAAAAAATATTTCGATAAAAAGTGCTGTGTATCAAATGTCCTTAACCCTGGTGATAATACACATTTTAAGCAGAAACCTAATAGTCACCGGATCCCAAGAATAATCGTTCAACCATGTGGTGTAAGGGTTTATTATACCAAGTTCAAAAACAATTGGTAGAGGACTCGAGTAAAATCAAAGGGTGGATGTCTCCTGACGACCACGGTGCAAAAAAAAAACACGGATGCTAGCGCCCAGGCAGGTGAAAAGAGTCCGTTACCGTTTGTTGCCATGGCAAGCGATGATCAACCTGCGGACGAGCAATCGTCACAAACGTTGATTCGGTGAAAAAGAGCACTCAGATTGTGAGGTTCCAAAACCCCAGACAGAAAAACTCGCTTGGCCGTTAAAAATAAAATTTAAAAAAAATGTTTTAGAACTTACGTTACATATTAATCATTATTACGTATGCGCCAGTCGACGTACCAGTAACAGTAGCAGTAAGATTTGAGCAGTTTTGTCGTAAAAGTGGATGTAAACAACGCGCGTGAAATTGAGTCAACGTGGACAAACAGTGCGCGCCTATTGGAACAGGTTTACGTTTCAGGTTGCGATTCAGGTTTTACGTTTTCAGCCTTTTCGGATATTGGTGAAATATGCTCAAAAGCAATGAGAAAACTGGGCTTTCTCAAAAGAAATACGAGGGATTTCAAGGAAACAAACGCTCTTAAGCTATTCACCTCCCTCGTCCGTACACCCCTCGAGTTTTCCTCCCCTGTGTGGTCACCGTGGTATACCAGTGCCAAGAATGCCTTGGAGCGTATTCAGCGCCACTTCCTGTGCTATGTGTCCTATAAGAGAGGCGATAGGTGGGAAGACTTTTCCTACGCAGGGGCGCTCAGGAGGGAAGGCATGTCCTCTTTGGAAAATCGGCGACGTGAGGCGGACATGCTTCTCCTGCTTGGGTTGACAGCGGGTCGTCTGGATTGTCCGTATCTGCTTTCCAAGTGGAACTTCTACGCCCCTCCATACGCTACCAGACTCCATCAGCCTTTTTATGTCTATACCTCTTCGACCAACTATCTCCGCTATAATCCCATGGTGCGCTTCCAGGAGGACTTCAATAGGTTGTCACACGGTGTTTCGGTGGACCTACTGTTGTTGTCGAAAGACTCTTTTAGGTCCACAGTTCGACGGCTAATGTGATCTCCGTTTGTTGGCTCGGGATTGCTGCCGGTTCAATTGTGCCAATTTATTGTGATTTATTATGTCCCACTTTTATTTTATTTTTTTCTCACTGTTAAATTGGGCACTGCCCGTATATGTTATAAATAAATAACATTGACGACCACGAAAATGATAGACACCACTCGCGTAATGCAACAGAATAGACATTGACGACTACCAAAATAATAAAAAATATCACTCACCTCTCAAGTTACGTATCCGAATTTTGGGGGGCAGATAGGCTACTTTGATGGCTTCAAATAACTCTGCCATTCATTCCTCCATGCACCACATTCAGAGATGAAACCGTCACTCATACACCGATTCACAACACTTCGCAAGCCTTTTTCTCTGAATCGATGAAACAAAGACGTTTTAATTTGCCCATATACGCCTAATAAACGCGAATAGGGCAGTCCCCACTGAAGCAGAAGCCGGACGGACGAGAGCGAAACAAAATGGATACGCAACGAACGAATAAGGAAAGAAATAGTTGCGGCAACTCGACAACTGAAGGACGATGATTCGGTTGCAACGAAAATTGATGGAGTGTGTTCAAATATAGTTCAACGGTTAGTCGAACGATTGAATTCGTATTTTGAAGAAAACTACTGCTAGGCAGTTGCCAGTGATGAAAGTTGTAAATAGCATCTTCGGGTACAGTCCGATATAAATGCAATTTATAATCCAAGTTCACTTAACAAGACGTCGTATCTAAAGTTTTCATCATTTACTACAAACATCTGAACATCTTTTTCCAATTCACGACTTTCAATGTTATGTTCACACAACCAGCGAAACCATGCCTGCCACCAATCGTTCCGAAGGTCGTATTATTATCCTGAATTCGTAATTTCAAGTTTTCAACATTTCAATGTAATAAAAGTGATAACCGCTCCAGGATCGTGCCTCGCTGCCCCGAGAGTGATTAGTGAACGCAAATTTAGTTTTTGGTTTATTTTATGGTACACGGCTTATGTTTTCAGTCAGGAACAATTTGTACCCCACCCCCGCCCCCAACCCCACCCCACCCCTCAAAATTTGTTACTTTACGTTTCAAGACATCGGGATTCCAAATCTGCAATGTCCGTCCGGGGGACCGTTTTGTGCCTTTAACATGGATCCGTTCTTTCGCACAAAAATCTCATTTGGTATCTACTTGTGCCCGCCATCTCGGCAATCCGATTGGCCGAAGCCCATGGTTGTTATGGACAAAAAATTTTTAAAAAAATTAACAAAACGCTGTATAATCGCAAATACGCCGTGTTTTGTATCGTTTTCAAGGTATTTTTACATCCTGGGTCGAATGGAATGAGTATCAGACGTGTACAACTGCCTATAGCGAAATTACAGTAATTATAGTGATCCAAAGTCAACTAATTGAAAGAACTCGCAGGAAATACAGCTGAAGTAAACGTTTCATCGGTAGTACTCCCTCCCTCCCGTCTCATCAAAACCACCCGCCCGCTCGACTCGAAATGTCGTGCCAATTGCCCTACAGGCTTGGTTTCGATTAATTTTATTGCCATTCTGTTAATTTCTAAGGACCGTCCCAACTGATTCGTCCTGTGCCGAACACATTCGCCTCTCATCATTATTTTTCGCGAAGATTCGTGTTAAATACCGGTGCGATGGAAGTTTAATAACGCACATAAGATATATAGGGACTACTAAAGAAATTCTAGAATTTCTTCCGCTGTTTCTCTTATTAACATTACCAAACGTATTTACCGAATAACGAAAAGTGGAAAAAACTTATTTTGGCTTTTTAAGCCTATATCTTCGTTTTCGTGGCGTTTTTAATTGACTGGTAGAAGATGATTTGATTGTTTAATAAAGAGCATTATTTTCGAGAAATATAAATGTGGGAAATAAAAATGCGAAAAAACCTAGTTTTTGGTACATATTAACCGCCCTTTTCCCATTGAAGGAAATCGCTCTACAGTAAATAACGAACAAAAAAAAAAAGCTGCAAATTATTACATTCTCTTGCACAGCTTGACGTAGTCCCACACCTCTGAGGCCCATTCCATTCGATTCAGCTTTGAAAAATACTAGTAAATCATACAAAATTTGACCTGCGTTGGGCGCACGAATGGGGGAGCTTGAATCTGAGAAATAAAAAGACGTGGTGAGCTTGAGTGAGGACTGTATTATACTTGACAGAATAACGTTATCAGTTTGAGTGTAAGTATATAAACGCGAACAAGGGACTCTAAATACATGTGAACTGGTTGTGAAACACTAAGTGGAGAGAGAGTGAGAGAGAAAGAGAGTTGAGTTGTGAGTAGCGTGAGCTGATAAACGAATCGTAGGATGAACTGGGAGATGACTGTATCGCAGGAACTGTTAGGTGGCTGAGTATTGCGAGAAATGGGAGACAACCGACTTTCGCAAGAACTCAAAACGTGATTGAGTTTGGGAGGAGCTGTCTGTTGTGGGGAGGAAAACTCATCGAAATTATGAGGTTACAACTTTTACAAGCAAGGAACATTAACGAGGAAGGGAGAATTGCCGTGTTTAAGAAAATTTGTTTAATACACTAATTTGTGTGTAAAAAGCGTGGCATTATTTATTATTTCGTACTTATCTGCCATCAAGTCCACCCTGGTAAGCCATTTGCGTTTGGGTTTTCTAACACGGCGTTTCGACGTCAAGTTTTTTCAGAAACTGCTCAGCACACATATTACGCAAACAACAACTTGTTTTCGACGATCGCGATACTTTTGTTCGCAACAGAAATTAAATTCATAGTTTTAGAAGCCGTCGGGTGAGATGACGATAACCCAACGTATTAGATATAGCATAGTGGAATAGCAACTTTAATAACTGCGAGCTTGTGAACAGCATCTCTGTTTATCATTATTATTCCAAAATATACGTCAATTATTCACAATAATAGAAGCGAATACTCGGCGGAGCACGGTACCGGCGGACAAATATCAGGATATGGTAAAGAAATATAAGAGCTAACCTTAACCCAATCTGGTGAAGCCCGCTTTTGTGGTGGGAGCGGGTTAGGTGCCGTTAATCGACTCTAAACGGGAACAACGCAGTTGGTGAAGACTGCCCTTAGAATTGTTCCATTCGCCCCAGCATCTAAAAATACCTAGCAAACGACACCGAACACGGCGCATTTGCGTTTAAAGAACCAAAATTACGTTTTTGTTAATTTTTTAATCCATTTTTTGCCCATAAACACCATAGACTTCGTCCGATCCCAACCCAGCCGATGAAATGGGGCAGTTGGCACACTATCGTTTTAGGGCTGATGGCATCGCCCTTCCACATCACTACACTTGTTCTTGTACTAGTCCATAACCTCTGCCGCAAGCATGTAGAACCGTGGGCGTAATAAATTGTTAGATTAGACATCTCGGGCAGTGGTTCCTATCAAATCGGATTCGAATCGAGCTATTGATGAACAGGAAGCAATCATAACTAAAGGTTACATACCAGAATAGCATGTTGTGTAAAGACTCACCTCTGAAGTCTTCAAACCATTCGCGGCGGGAGTGCGTAGGTTTGACTAAAACTCCGGAATATCTTGCCGCGCACTGAGTTATGGTATGTTCGCGGATTTGTTGAACACGGAACGAAAATTCACCGACCAATAGCACTTAATTATGGAGAATCGCGGATGCACGTCTGTTTTACGAGAAACGGAATATTTGTCGCGGAACAGTGCACCCGACCGCGCGCTGGTGCCACCAAACTTTTCAAAACAACATTTAATTGATAAATTGTAATTTTCTGTAATTAAATCGGATTTCTCCGAAGTCATTTGAACCGATCATGAACAAATCTACGATTAAATCGTCCTACCAATTTCGGGACTGGGCATCGTCTAAATCAACGATTTACCGGCATCACTTTTAAACCGGCATATGTTTGTTTAAATGTTGGGGTTCACGAACGTACTAGCCTATTTAGCTAGAACTAGTTATTTGATAGACCTAGTTGAATTGATTTGTAAGAAATATTTTTACTTTTTTGAGTCCTCAGCAGATTTGAACGTTTCAAGGGCTTCCTCATTGTTGCTACTTCTACATAAATAAGCTGTGGTAGAGCGTTTTAGTGGGTATTAGCAGCCCTTATTGTCGAGCACCAACGCAGAACCAAAGAATTCAGCGTGTGTTCGAATCATCAGATAACATATCATCGCACCAGAATCATTTTATTGCGAACGGTACAAACGAAATCATAACCTTCTCGTTTCTCCGAACAACCGAAATGAACCCCTATTCTGGTCCTTCTTTCGTGCGTTTCAAGTAAGCGAAATTGACGGATTGATTCAAGACAAAACGAAAAGCAGTCATAAAATTCGTATTATTAAGTTAAAGGCCCTTCTCAGTCTGCAAAACGGTCTTCGTTTGGCGAGCGGTAACCGCGACGCGCCGAGTCAACTTCTAATAGCTACGACTCCGTTTTGAAGAATTCGCGGGTTGTTATTATGTGTTAATCGTAAACCACCTCGGTGAAATCCGTTATATTGCATAGTAAATCTCAAATCAGTGATCATTTGTGATTGTTTTAATCGATAAATGTGAGCGTTTGGTGAAACCTCCGGGTGACTCGACTTCCGTTGCGAGCGGACTGAGGCGGCGGACGAGACCGAGCCCCGGCCGGGAGGGGACTCGACCCGCTGAGGAGAGCAGCTCGCGGGAGCTAACTGCGAACGCTCAAAACAAACGAAAGGACCGATCGTCCCGTCATCCACATCCTAAGTGACTTGGCTCATTATAATTACTGTAATTTCACTGTTTTCACTGTGAGACTCATTCCATTTGCCCCTGCATCTAAAAATAGTTAGGAAACGACACCAAACACGGCGTATTTGCGTTAAAAGCGCCATAATTGGTGAATTCCCTGTACGAATTGCGAGGAACTTCGGTTCGCGATTCGGAACGTTTACTAGCGTCACTGATACTGGTGAGCGGAACAGTAGCAGTAAGATTTGAGCAGTTTTGTCGTAAAAGTGGATGTAAACAACGCGCGTGAAATTGAGTCAACGTGGACAAACAGTGCGCGCCTATTGGAACAGGTTTACGTTTCAGGTTGCGATTCAGGTTTTACGTTTTCAGCCTTTTCGGATATTGGTGAAATATGCTCAAAAGCAATGAGAAAACTGGGCTTTCTCAAAAGAAATACGAGGGATTTCAAGGAAACAAACGCTCTTAAGCTATTCACCTCCCTCGTCCGTACACCCCTCGAGTTTTCCTCCCCTGTGTGGTCACCGTGGTATACCAGTGCCAAGAATGCCTTGGAGCGTATTCAGCGCCACTTCCTGTGCTATGTGTCCTATAAGAGAGGCGATAGGTGGGAAGACTTTTCCTACGCAGGGGCGCTCAGGAGGAAGGCATGTCCTCTTTGGAAAATCGGCGACGTGAGGCGGACATGCTTCTCCTGCTTGGGTTGACAGCGGGTCGTCTGGATTGTCCGTATCTGCTTTCCAAGTGGAACTTCTACGCCCCTCCATACGCTACCAGACTCCATCAGCCTTTTTATGTCTATACCTCTTCGACCAACTATCTCCGCTATAATCCCATGGTGCGCTTCCAGGAGGACTTCAATAGGTTGTCACACGGTGTTTCGGTGGACCTACTGTTGTTGTCGAAAGACTCTTTTAGGTCCAAAGTTCGACGGCTAATGTGATCTCCGTTTGTTGGCTCGGGATTGCTGCCGGTTCAATTGTGCCAATTTATTGTGATTTATTATGTCCCACTTTTATTTTATTTTTTTCTCACTGTTAAATTGGGCACTGCCCGTATATGTTATAAATAAATAACATTGACGACCACGAAAATGATAGACACCACTCGCGTAATGCAACAGAATAGACATTGACGACTACCAAAATAATAAAAAATATCACTCACTTCTCAAGTTACGTATCCGAATTTTGGGGGGCAGATAGGCTACTTTGATGGCTTCAAATAACTCTGCCATTCATTCCTCCATGCACCACATTCAGAGATGAAACCGTCACTCATACACCGATTCACAACACTTCGCAAGCCTTTTTCTCTGAATCGATGAAACAAAGACGTTTTAATTTGCCCATATACGCCTAATAAACGCGAATAGGGCAGTCCCCACTGAAGCAGAAGCCGGACGGACGGGAGCGAAACAAAATGGATGCGCAACGAACGAATAAGGAAAGAAATAGTTGCGGCAACTCGACAACTGAAGGACGATGATTCGGTTGCAACGAAAAATTGATGGAGTGTGTTCAAATATAGTTCAACGGTTAGTCGAACGATTGAATTCGTATTTTGAAGAAAACTACTGCTAGGCAGTTGCCAGTGATGCAAGTTGTAAATAGCATCTTCGGGTACAGTCCGATATAAATGCAATTTATAATCCAAGTTCACTTAACAAGACGTCGTATCTAAAGTTTTCATCATTTACTACAAACATCTGAACATCTTTTTCCAATTCACGACTTTCAATGTTATGTTCACACAACCAGCGAAACCATGCCTGCCACCAATCGTTCCGAAGGTCGTATTATTATCCTGAATTCGTAATTTCAAGTTTTTCAACATTTCAATGTAATAAAAGTGATAACCGCTCCAGGATCGTGCCTCGCTGCCCCGAGAGTGATTAGTGAACGCAAATTTAGTTTTTGGTTTATTTTATGGTACACGGCTGCTCTCCTCAGCGGGTCGAGTCCCCTCCCGGCCGGGGCTCGGTCTCGTCCGCCGCCTCAGTCCGCTCGCAACGGAAGTCGAGTCACCCGGAGGTTTCACCAAACGCTCACATTTATCGATTAAAACAATCACAAATGATCACTGATTTGAGATTTACTATGCAATATAACGGATTTCACCGAGGTGGTTTACGATTAACACATAATAACAACCCGCGAATTCTTCAAAACGGAGTCGTAGCGATTAGAAGTTGACTCGGCGCGTCGCGGTTACCGCTCGCCAAACGAAGACCGTTTTGCAGACTGAGAAGGGCCTTTAACTTAATAATACGAATTTTATGACTGCTTTTCGTTTTGTCTTGAATCAATCCGTCAATTTCGCTTACTTGAAACGCACGAAAGAAGGACCAGAATAGGGGTTCATTTCGGTTGTTCGAAGAAACGAGAAGGTTATGATTTCGTTTGTACCGTTCGCAATAAAATGATTCTGGTGCGATGATATGTTATCTGATGATTCGAACACACGCTGAATTCTTTGGTTCTGCGTTGGTGCTCGACAATAAGGGCTGCTAATACCCACTAAAACGCTCTACCACAGCTTATTTATGTAGAAGTAGCAACAATGAGGAAGCCCTTGAAACGTTCAAATCTGCTGAGGACTCAAAAAAGTAAAAATATTTCTTACAAATCAATTCAACTAGGTCTATCAAATAACTAGTTCTAGCTAAATAGGCTAGTACGTTCGTGAACCCCAACATTTAAACAAACATATGCCGGTTTAAAAGTGATGCCGGTAAATCGTTGATTTAGACGATGCCCAGTCCCGAAATTGGTAGGACGATTTAATCGTAGATTTGTTCATGATCGGTTCAAATGACTTCGGAGAAATCCGATTTAATTACAGAAAATTACAATTTATCAATTAAATGTTGTTTTGAAAAGTTTGGTGGCACCAGCGCGCGGTCGGGTGCACTGTTCCGCGACAAATATTCCGTTTCTCGTAAAACAGACGTGCATCCGCGATTCTCCATAATTAAGTGCTATTGGTCGGTGAATTTTCGTTCCGTGTTCAACAAATCCGCGAACATACCATAACTCAGTGCGCGGCAAGATATTCCGGAGTTTTAGTCAAACCTACGCACTCCCGCCGCGAATGGTTTGAAGACTTCAGAGGTGAGTCTTTACACAACATGCTATTCTGGTATGTAACCTTTAGTTATGATTGCTTCCTGTTCATCAATAGCTCGATTCGAATCCGATTTGATAGGAACCACTGCCCGAGATGTCTAATCTAACAATTTATTACGCCCACGGTTCTACATGCTTGCGGCAGAGGTTATGGACTAGTACAGGAACAAGTGTAGTGATGTGGAAGGGCGATGCCATCAGCCCTAAAACGATAGTGTGCCAACTGCCCCATTTCATCGGCTGGGTTGGGATCGGACGAAGTCTATGGTGTTTATGGGCAAAAAATGGATTAAAAAATTAACAAAAACGTAATTTTGGTTCTTTAAACGCAAATGCGCCGTGTTCGGTGTCGTTTGCTAGGTATTTTTAGATGCTGGGGCGAATGGAACAATTCTAAGGGCAGTCTTCACCAACTGCGTTGTTCCCGTTTAGAGTCGATTAACGGCACCTAACCCGCTCCCACCACAAAAGCGGGCTTCACCAGATTGGGTTAAGGTTAGCTCTTATATTTCTTTATCATATCCTGATATTTGTCCGCCGGTACCGTGCTCCGCCGAGTATTCGCTTCTATTATTGTGAATAATTGACGTATATTTTGGAATAATAATGATAAACAGAGATGCTGTTCACAAGCTCGCAGTTATTAAAGTTGCTATTCCACTATGCTATATCTAATACGTTGGGTTATCGTCATCTCACCCGACGGCTTCTAAAACTATGAATTTAATTTCTGTTGCGAACAAAAGTATCGCGATCGTCGAAAACAAGTTGTTGTTTGCGTAATATGTGTGCTGAGCAGTTTCTGAAAAAAACTTGACGTCGAAACGCCGTGTTAGAAAACCCAAACGCAAATGGCTTACCAGGGTGGACTTGATGGCAGATAAGTACGAAATAATAAATAATGCCACGCTTTTACACACAAATTAGTGTATTAAACAAATTTTCTTAAACACGGCAATTCTCCCTTCCTCGTTAATGTTCCTTGCTTGTAAAAGTTGTAACCTCATAATTTCGATGAGTTTTCCTCCCCACAACAGACAGCTCCTCCCAAACTCAATCACGTTTTGAGTTCTTGCGAAAGTCGGTTGTCTCCCATTTCTCGCAATACTCAGCCACCTAACAGTTCCTGCGATACAGTCATCTCCCAGTTCATCCTACGATTCGTTTATCAGCTCACGCTACTCACAACTCAACTCTCTTTCTCTCTCACTCTCTCTCCACTTAGTGTTTCACAACCAGTTCACATGTATTTAGAGTCCCTTGTTCGCGTTTATATACTTACACTCAAACTGATAACGTTATTCTGTCAAGTATAATACAGTCCTCACTCAAGCTCACCACGTCTTTTTATTTCTCAGATTCAAGCTCCCCCATTCGTGCGCCCAACGCAGGTCAAATTTTGTATGATTTACTAGTATTTTTCAAAGCTGAATCGAATGGAATGGGCCTCAGAGGTGTGGGACTACGTCAAGCTGTGCAAGAGAATGTAATAATTTGCAGCTTTTTTTTTTTGTTCGTTATTTACTGTAGAGCGATTTCCTTCAATGGGAAAAAGGGCGGTTAATATGTACCAAAACTAGGTTTTTTCGCATTTTTATTTCCCACATTTATATTTCTCGAAAATAATGCTCTTTATTAAACAATCAAATCATCTTCTACCAGTCAATTAAAAACGCCACGAAAACGAAGATATAGGCTTAAAAAGCCAAAATAAGTTTTTTCCACTTTTCGTTATTCGGTAAATACGTTTGGTAATGTTAATAAGAGAAACAGCGGAAGAAATTCTAGAATTTCTTTAGTAGTCCCTATATATCTTATGTGCGTTATTAAACTTCCATCGCACCGGTATTTAACACGAATCTTCGCGAAAAAATAATGATGAGAGGCGAATGTGTTCGGCACAGGACGAATCAGTTGGGACGGTCCTTAGAAATTAACAGAATGGCAATAAAATTAATCGAAACCAAGCCTGTAGGCAATTGGCACGACATTTCGAGTCGAGCGGGCGGGTGGTTTTGATGAGACGGGAGGGAGGGAGTACTACCGATGAAACGTTTACTTCAGCTGTATTTCCTGCGAGTTCTTTCAATTAGTTGACTTTGGATCACTATAATTACTGTAATTTCGCTATAGGCAGTTGTACACGTCTGATACTCATTCCATTCGACCCAGGATGTAAAAATACCTTGAAAACGATACAAAACACGGCGTATTTGCGATTATACAGCGTTTTGTTAATTTTTTTAAAAATTTTTTGTCCATAACAACCATGGGCTTCGGCCAATCGGATTGCCGAGATGGCGGGCACAAGTAGATACCAAATGAGATTTTTGTGCAAAAGAACGGATCCATGTTAAAGGCACAAAACGGTCCCCCGGACGGACATTGCAGATTTGGAATCCCGATGTCTTGAAACGTAAAGTAACAAATTTTGAGGGGTGGGGTGGGGTGGGGGTGGGTGGGGGTGGGGGACAAATTGTTCCTGACTGAAAACATAAGCCGTGTACCATAAAATAAACCAAAAACTAAATTTGCGTTCACTAATCACTCTCGGGGCAGCGAGGCACGATCCTGGAGCGGTTATCACTTTTATTACATTGAAATGTTGAAAAACTTGAAATTACGAATTCAGGATAATAATACGACCTTCGGAACGATTGGTGGCAGGCATGGTTTCGCTGGTTGTGTGAACATAACATTGAAAGTCGTGAATTGGAAAAAGATGTTCAGATGTTTGTAGTAAATGATGAAAACTTTAGATACGACGTCTTGTTAAGTGAACTTGGATTATAAATTGCATTTATATCGGACTGTACCCGAAGATACTATTTACAACTTTCATCACTGGCAACTGCCTAGCAGTAGTTTTCTTCAAAATACGAATTCAATCGTTCGACTAACCGTTGAACTATATTTGAACACACTCCATCAATTTTTCGTTGCAACCGAATCATCGTCCTTCAGTTGTCGAGTTGCCGCAACTATTTCTTTCCTTATTCGTTCGTTGCGCATCCATTTTGTTTCGCTCCCGTCCGTCCGGCTTCTGCTTCAGTGGGGACTGCCCTATTCGCGTTTATTAGGCGTATATGGGCAAATTAAAACGTCTTTGTTTCATCGATTCAGAGAAAAAGGCTTGCGAAGTGTTGTGAATCGGTGTATGAGTGACGGTTTCATCTCTGAATGTGGTGCATGGAGGAATGAATGGCAGAGTTATTTGAAGCCATCAAAGTAGCCTATCTGCCCCCCAAAATTCGGATACGTAACTTGAGAAGTGAGTGATATTTTTTATTATTTTGGTAGTCGTCAATGTCTATTCTGTTGCATTACGCGAGTGGTGTCTATCATTTTCGTGGTCGTCAATGTTATTTATTTATAACATATACGGGCAGTGCCCAATTTAACAGTAAGAAAAAAATAAAATAAAATTGGGACATAATAAATCACAATAAATTGGCACAATTGAACCGGCAGCAATCCCGAGCCAACAAACGGAGATCACATTAGCCGTCGAACTGTGGACCTAAAAGAGTCTTTCGACAACAACAGTAGGTCCACCGAAACACCGTGTGACAACCTATTGAAGTCCTCCTGAAAGCGCACCATGGGATCATTGCGGAGATAGTTGGTCGAAGAGGTATAGACATAAAAAGGCTGATGGAGTCTGGTAGCGTATGGAGGGGCGTAGAAGTTCCACTTGGAAAGCAGATACGGACAATCCAGACGACCCGCTGTCAACCCAAGCAGGAGAAGCATGTCCGCCTCACGTCGCCGATTTTCCAAAGAGGACATGCCTTCCCTCCTGAGCGCCCCTGCGTAGGAAAAGTCTTCCCACCTATCGCCTCTCTTATAGGACACATAGCGCAGGAAGTGGCGCTGAATACGCTCCAAGGCATTCTTGGCACTGGTATACCACGGTGACCACACAGGGGAGGAAAACTCGAGAGGTGTACGGACGAGGGAGGTGAATAGCTTAAGAGCGTTTGTTTCCTTGAAATCCCTCGTATTTCTTTTGAGAAAGCCCAGTTTTCTCATTGCTTTTGAGCATATTTCACCAATATCCGAAAAGGCTGAAAACGTAAAACCTGAATCGCAACCTGAAACGTAAACCTGTTCCAATAGGCGCGCACTGTTTGTCCACGTTGACTCAATTTCGCGCGCGTTGTTTACATCCACTTTTACGACAAAACTGCTCAAATCTTACTGCTACTGTTCCGCTCACCAGTATCAGTGACGCTAGTAAACGTTCCGAATCGCGAACCGAAGTTCCTCGCAATTCGTACTGGGAATTCACCAATTATGGCACTTTTAACGCAAATACGCCGTGTTTGGTGTCGTTTCCGAGCTATTTTTAGATGCAGGGGCAAATGGAATGAGTCTCACAGTGAAAACGGTGAAATTACAGTAATTATAATGAGCCAAGTCACTTAGGATGTGGATGACGGGACGATCGGTCCTTTCGTTTGTTTGAGCGTTTGCAGTTAGCTCCCGCGAGCTGCTCTCCTCAGCGGGTCGACTCCCCCCCCGGCCGGGGCTCGGTCTCGTCCGCCGCCTCAGTCCGCTCGCAACGGAAGTCGAGTCACCCGGAGGTTTCACCAAACGCTCACATTTATCGATTAAAACAATCACAAATGATCACTGATTTGAGATTTACTATGCAATATAACGGATTTCACCGAGGTGGTTTACGATTAACACATAATAACAACCCGCGAATTCTTCAAAACGGAGTCGTAGCTATTAGAAGTTGACTCGGCGCGTCGCGGTTACCGCTCGCCAAACGAAGACCGTTTTGCAGACTGAGAAGGGCCTTCAACTTATTAATACGAGTTTTATGACTGCTTTTCGTTTTGTCTTGAATCAATCCGTCAATTTTGCTTACTTGAAACGCACGAAAGAAGGACCAGAATAGGGGTTCATTTCGGTTGTTCGAAGAAACGAGAAGGTTATGATTTCGTTTGTACCGTTCGCAATAAAATGATTCTGGTGCGATGATATGTTATCTGATGATTCGAACACACGCTGAATTCTTTGGTTCTGCGTTGGTGCTCGACAATAAGGGCTGCTAATACCCACTAAAACGCTCTACCACAGCTTATTTATGTAGAAGTAGCAACAATGAGGAAGCCCTTGAAACGTTCAAATCTGCTGAGGACTCAAAAAGTAAAAATATTTCTTACAAATCAATTCAACTAGGTCTATCAAATAACTAGTTCTAGCTAAATAGGCTAGTACGTTCGTGAACCCCAACATTTAAACAAACATATGCCGGTTTAAAAGTGATGCCGGTAAATCGTTGATTTAGACGATGCCCAGTCCCGAAATTGGTAGGACGATTTAATCGTAGATTTGTTCATGATCGGTTCAAATGACTTCGGAGAAATCCGATTTAATTACAGAAAATTACAATTTATCAATTAAATGTTGTTTTGAAAAGTTTGGTGGCACCAGCGCGCGGTCGGGTGCACTGTTCCGCGACAAATATTCCGTTTCTCGTAAAACAGACGTGCATCCGCGATTCTCCATAATTAAGTGCTATTGGTCGGTGAATTTTCGTTCCGTGTTCAACAAATCCGCGAACATACCATAACTCAGTGCGCGGCAAGATATTCCGGAGTTTTAGTCAAACCTACGCACTCCCGCCGCGAATGGTTTGAAGACTTCAGAGGTGAGTCTTTACACAACATGCTATTCTGGTATGTAACCTTTAGTTATGATTGCTTCCTGTTCATCAATAGCTCGATTCGAATCCGATTTGATAGGAACCACTGCCCGAGATGTCTAATCTAACAATTTATTACGCCCACGGTTCTACATGCTTGCGGCAGAGGTTATGGACTAGTACAGGAACAAGTGTAGTGATGTGGAAGGGCGATGCCATCAGCCCTAAAACGATAGTGTGCCAACTGCCCCATTTCATCGGCTGGGTTGGGATCGGACGAAGTCCATGGTGTTTATGGGCAAAAATGGATTAAAAAATTAACAAAAACGTAATTTTGGTTCTTTAAACGCAAATGCGCCGTGTTCGGTGTCGTTTGCTAGGTATTTTAGATGCTGGGGCGAATGGAACAATTCTAAGGGCAGTCTTCACCAACTGCGTTGTTCCCGTTTAGAGTCGATTAACGGCACCTAACCCGCTCCCACCACAAAAGCGGGCTTCACCAGATTGGGTTAAGGTTAGCTCTTATATTTCTTTATCATATCCTGATATTTGTCCGCCGGTACCGTGCTCCGCCGAGTATTCGCTTCTATTATTGTGAATAATTGACGTATATTTTGGAATAATAATGATAAACAGAGATGCTGTTCACAAGCTCGCAGTTATTAAAGTTGCTATTCCACTATGCTATATCTAATACGTTGGGTTATCGTCATCTCACCCGACGGCTTCTAAAACTATGAATTTAATTTCTGTTGCGAACAAAAGTATCGCGATCGTCGAAAACAAGTTGTTGTTTGCCTAATATGTGTGCTGAGCAGTTTCTGAAAAAAACTTGACGTCGAAACGCCGTGTTAGAAAACCCAAACGCAAATGGCTTACCAGGGTGGACTTGATGGCAGATAAGTACGAAATAATAAATAATGCCACGCTTTTACACACAAATTAGTGTATTAAACAAATTTTCTTAAACACGGCAATTCTCCTTCCTCGCTAATGTTCTTTGCTTGTAAAAGTTGTCACCTCATAATTTCGGTTTTTATTATTTTGGTATATTATTCATTCTGAATAATAACACTATGTTTTCGGTCAGGAAAATTTTTTTACAACCCCCCCCCTCCCACCCCATCAAAATTAGATACTTTATGTTTCAAGACGTGGGGTGCCTTTAACGTGGTCTAAAATTCGTTCTTTGGCACAAAAATCCCATTTGGTATCTAGTTGTGCCCGCCATATCGGCAACCCGATAGGACCAAGAAAGCCCATGGTGGTTATGGACAAAAAATGGTTAAAAAAATTAACAAAACGCAGCATAATCGCAAATACGCCGTGTTTCGTATCGTTTTCAAGGTATTTCTACATCCTGGGTCGGATGGAATGAGTATCAGACGTGCACAACTGCGCATGGAGAAATTACAGTAATTATAGTGAGCCAAAGTCAACTAATTGAAAGAACTCGCGAGAACTACAGCAGAAGTACACGTTTCGTCGTTAGTGCTCCCTCCCTCCCGTCTCATCAAAACCACCCGCCCGCGCAACATCGTGCCAATTGCCTACAGGCGCCTGGAACATTTAATTTTCGTCGTTCCATTGTAGTCAGGTCATGTTTTGTATGATTCACTAGTGTTTTTCGATGCTGAATCGAATGGGATGGGTCTCAGAGCTGTAATACTAGCTCAAGCTGTTCATGAGAATAATAAACCGTTGTGTAATAATGTGCAGAGTTTTTCACTTTATGCTCCTCACCAGTTTTAACTTCAGCGGAGGTTAATGCGGGCACTTTGGTGTCTGACAATAATTAGGTCAAATCCAGGTACGGTATACACAGTTACGTTTACGTTTACATCACACTTGTTAATGGGACAGGATGTTGAACAGATGCCCAATTTCCTTACTTTACTGTAACCTCATTAGTCCACTGCCTTCTCGATATGACTTAATCGCAGCATAATCACGGCTATCCTAACCGTGTCCCCCAGTGTTCCCGGCTAGCGTGGTGGGCATGAAAATGGCTAGCCTTGATTTACTTATCTAGCCGTGATCAGTTGGATCACATTTAGAGCTGTTTTGGTGAAAAGGGCCCTAAAAGGTGAACATTGCGTCTAGAGCAAAATAGTGAAATCACAGTAATTATAGTGAGCCAAATTCTACTAATTGAAAGAACTCACGCGACAATAACGTCTACCCTCCGGTCTCATTAAAACTACCCACCAGCTCGACTCTCCACGTCGTGCCAATTGCCTATGGGCGCTTTTGGGCGCCTGGAACATTTAATTTTCGTCGTTCCATTGCAGTCAGGTCATGTTTCGTATGGTTTACTAGTATTTTTCGATGCTGAATCGAATGGGATGGGTCTCGGAGCAGTAATACTTGGTCAAGCTGTTCCGTACTAGTTAGTAGTAGTAAGTATATTTCTTCGTTCCGTTGTAGTCAGGTTGTTCGGCAAGTCGAATTAGCTGGGTCTTCGGACTCCACAAATGCCCGTACTTCTAACGGAAGGTCATCATTTTCCCGTGCGCCGGCCTGAAGTCCCGCTCCTCAGTTATTACCAAGTGACAATTGATTTCCCCTTTTTCTGGACTTTCCCAAATATCCTTATCCCCTCCCCTCCCCACAACAGACAGCTCCTCCCAAACTCACTCACGTTTTGAGTTCTTGCGAAAGTCGGTTGTCTCCCATTTCTCGCAATACTCAGCCACCTAACAGTTCCTGCGATACAGTCATCTCCCAGTTCTTCCTACGATTCGTTTATCAGCTCACGCTACTCACAACTCAACTCTCTTTCTCTCTCACTCTCTCTCCACTTAGTGTTTCACAACCAGTTCACATGTATTTAGAGTCCCTTGTTCGCGTTTATATACTTACACTCAAACTGATAACGTTATTCTGTCAAGTATAATACAGTCCTCACTCAAGCTCACCACGTCTTTTATTTCTCAGATTCAAGCTCCCCCATTCGCGCGCCCAACGCAGGTCAAATTTTGTATGATTTACTAGTATTTTTCAAAGCTGAATCGAATGGAATGCGCCTCAGAGGTGTGGGACTACGTCAAGGTGGGCAAGAGAATGTAATAATTTGCAGCTTTTTTTGTTCGTTATTTACTGTAGAGCGATTTCCTTCAATGGGAAACGGGCGGTTAATATGTACCAAAAACTAGGTTTTTTCGCATTTTTATTTCCCACATTTATATTTCTCGAAAATAATGCTCTTTATTAAACAATCAAATCATCTTCTACCAGTCAATTAAAAACGCCACGAAAACGAAGATATAGGCTTAAAAAGCCAAAATAAGTTTTTTCCACTTTTCGTTATTCGGTAAATACGTTTGGTAATGTTAATAAGAGAAACAGCGGAAGAAATTCTAGAATTTCTTTAGTAGTCCCTATATATCTTATGTGCGTTATTAAACTTCCATTGCACTGGTATTTAACACGAATCTTCGCGAAAAAATAATGATGAGAGGCGAATGTGTTCGGCACAGGACGAATCAGTTGGGACGGTCCCTAGAAATTAACAGAAGGCCTATTTATCACTCCTCGTGCCTGTGATATGATTCAAGTAGCGAAGCCTTCTCTCTAGGGGGAGTATGCTGTTGCTCAGGAACAGTCGCACCGTTCCTTGGGCGGTACACACACAACGCACTCTGCACGTATGGGAGTTGAAAGGTCCAGGTCGTTGGCAAGAGGAGTCTTATTCTGGCCAGTCGACATAAAAAATCTTGTTGAAAGTTGTTCGACGCGTATGAGGTATCGTACACGTTACAAACTATACCGAGTTTGCCTTGGCAAAAAGTGAGCTCTGATTATAGCGAGGTACGCCAAATTCATTAACAGCTTCGTGTGTCATTAATCACTTCAAAATCAATATTTTGTCGTTTTGGCATCCCATCTGAGCTAGTTACCAGACAACGGTCCTCCGTTTAAATCTCGGCAATTCAAAGAATTCACCGAGCGACCGAAAATCGACCATGTAACAACAAGCCCTTATATGAGTAGGTCCAATGGGATGGATGAAAGTGCGGTGAAAATAGTGGGGAACGTTCTAAAAAAGTGTCATCACTCAGGTACCGACCCTCATCTAGCACTCTTGCATTATCAAAACACGCCAAAAGGTGACGAGTCGTCCCCGGCTCAATTATTAACCTCATGGCGTCTTTACGTATCAGCACTAAAGCGGTAAAGGTTGTAACATTTAGGGAACGTGTGTCAACAGTCGAAAATAGTCGAGCGGCAACTAAAAAATATTTCGATAAAAAGTGCTGTGTATCAAATGTCCTTAACCCTGGTGATAATACACATTTTAAGCAGAAACCTAATAGTCACCGGATCCCAAGAATAATCGTTCAACCATGTGGTGTAAGGGTTTATTATACCAAGTTCAAAAACAATTGGTAGAGGACTCGAGTAAAATCAAAGGGTGGATGTCTCCTGACGACCACGGTGCAAAAAAAAAACACGGATGCTAGCGCCCAGGCAGGTGAAAAGAGTCCGTTACCGTTTGTTGCCATGGCAAGCGATGATCAACCTGCGGACGAGCAATCGTCACAAACTTTGATTCGGTGAAAAAGAGCACTCAGATTGTGAGGTTCCAAAACCCCAGACAGAAAAACTCGCTTGGCCGTTAAAAATAAAATTAAAAAAAAATGTTTTAGAACTTACGTTACATATTAATCATTATTACGTATGCGCCAGTCGACGTACAAGAAAAACCAATTATAACAATTGAGACCAAAAAGCCTTGCTCCATCTGTAACAATCTAGGTTACCGAGGAAGGTTTCATCCTGAGGCAGTATGTCCTAATCGATCATCTGCCGAAAAACGGGAAAGGGGTATAAAAACTGAGTAATAACGTCGACATTCAAGACACCCATAACGAATCCATCACTGATCAAAAACCCTGCAAATTATTACACAACGGTTTATTATTCCCATGAACAGCTTGACCTAGTATTACTGCTCCGAGACCCATTCCATTCAATTCAGCATCGAAAAACACTAGTGAATCATACGAAACATGACCTAGCCTATGTACCAGCCTCATCGGCTCTTACCTTCCTCCACCCCATCGGGCAAAAAGAGTAGGGGAAATTGGGACAGGGACTACCTCCAGCCAACCCTCGACCACTGTGACATCTGCTAGGTCCCATAAATGGGTACTAGGGATCGGCGGGTTACTCGCCTTTCCCCAGATGCCTGCAGAGCATCCACCTGTCGTGGACCTTCCCATGGTACGCGCTCGCGTCACGGGCAGTGCACCTCCGCAGTACTATTTTGGGAAAGATATCCCTTGAGGCTAGAATGGTCGCTAGCCCGCCCAGACTTGCGTTCAGACTTACGGCTTCGGGGATCTCTGCCTTGAGGGGGGGGGGTGGATTCCTAGTCCCCCGCTCCCACTGATCTCCCATTCACCCCACCTATCACCCATATAAATTACACCCATCCATCCGCACTCATACTCTAACTTGGAATCATTCATTCAATAAATTACATTCTTACACCAACCATACATTCCACATTGGCCTCGAGCCCACCCACGCATAAGTGCACACCCCGGGACCCGTTCCTCAGGGTGTTCTTAATGCCCGGGGGTCCGGACGGTCCCTAGAAATTAACAGAATGGCAGTAAAATTAATCG
Source organism: Pachypeltis micranthus (assembly GCA_020466155.1). Lineage (NCBI taxonomy): Eukaryota > Metazoa > Arthropoda > Insecta > Hemiptera > Miridae > Pachypeltis > Pachypeltis micranthus. The sequence goes on along the minus strand of CM035768.1, from coordinate 75,678,892 downwards.
AAACCAAGCCTGTAGGCAATTGGCACGACATTTCGAGTCGAGCGGGCGGGTGGTTTTGATGAGACGGGAGGGAGGGAGTACTACCGATGAAACGTTTACTTCAGCTGTATTTCCTGCGAGTTCTTTCAATTAGTTGACTTTGGATCACTATAATTACTGTAATTTCGCTATAGGCAGTTGTACACGTCTGATACTCATTCCATTCGACCCAGGATGTAAAAATACCTTGAAAACGATACAAAACACGGCGTATTTGCGATTATACTGCGTTTTGTTAATTTTTTTAACCATTTTTTGTCCATAACAACCATGGGCTTCGTCCAATCGGATTGCCGAGATGGCGGGCACAAGTAGATACCAAATGAGATTTTTGTGCGAAAGAACGGATCCATGTTAAAGGCACAAAACGGTCCCCCGGACGGACATTGCAGATTTGGAATCCCGATGTCTTGAAACGTAAAGTAACAAATTTTGAGGGGTGGGGTGGGGTGGGGGGGGGACAAATTGTTCCTGACTGAAAACATAAGCCGTATACCATAAAATAAACCAAAAACTAAATTTGCGTTCACTAATCACTCTCGGGGCAGCGAGGCACGATCCTGGAGCGGTTATCACTTTTATTACATTGAAATGTTGAAAAACTTGAAATTACGAATTCAGGATAATAATACGACCTTCGGAACGATTGGTGGCAGGCATGGTTTCGCTGGTTGTGTGAACATAACATTGAAAGTCGTGAATTGGAAAAAGATGTTCAGATGTTTGTAGTGAATGATGAAAACTTTAGATACGACGTCTTGTTAAGTGAACTTGAATTATAAATTGCATTTATATCGGACTGTACCCGAAGATGCTATTTACAACTTTCATCACTGGCAACTGCCTAGCAGTAGTTTTCTTCAAAATACGAATTCAATCGTTCGACTAACCGTTGAACTATATTTGAACACACTCCGTCAATTTTTCGTTGCAACCGAATCATCGTCCTTCAGTTGTCGAGTTGCCGCAACTATTTCTTCCCCACGAACGGTTCTCATCATCTCAGACTCCAAGAGCTTGATGCAGAATTTACAAAACCCCAAAGCGATATCGAACTGTTCCTACTTAATTTTTAAAATTAAGCGGCGTGTCTACGAACTAAGCTATGCGAATATAGCAATAAAATTTGTATGGGTTAAGGCACACATAGGAGTAAGGGGCAATGAGAAAGTAGACCAAGCGGCGAAACGGGGATGTTTCTGCGAAGAGGAAAGCAATGCCTTAATCCCATACAAGGATTTGAATTCCCTCTTTAAAAAGACCATGGCGAGGAGATGGCAAGAATACCATGATAGACATCCTGCGGGGAACAAATATAAATTCATGTTTCCTAATATCTCACTGAGACCATGGCGTGCAGAAATGACAGGGCACGAAAAGTCTTTTTATTCAAGCATTTCAAGACTTAGAACGGGTCACGGAGTCTGCCGAGCTTATCTGCACAAAATCCGTCTAGAGGAGTCTGACAAATGTGACGTGTGCGGTGAGGTGGATGACTTGGAGCATGTGCTTTTAACATGCAAAAAGTTCGAAAGACGAAGAACAATACTCTTAGACGATCTTGGAGAACATTTAAGTAGGCCATTTAACGTCACATCTCTATTGGTTAGACCAGATGTACTCGTATATGGAAAAATAACGAAATTTTTTAATGACGTTGGACATAACTTATAATGAAAACGATAATTATGTTAAAAGAAATTAGTTAAGTTGCTGTAATATTGTATAATAATGTAATGTAATGTTGTAGTAATATATCTGTATATATGGCTGTATGGAGAAATCTAATGCCAAAATAAAATTAAAAAAAAAAAAAAAAAAAAAACTATTTCTTTCCTTATTCGTTCGTTGCGCATCCATTTTGTTTCGCTCCCGTCCGTCCGGCTTCTGCTTCAGTGGGGACTGCCCTATTCGCGTTTATTAGGCGTATATGGGCAAATTAAAACGTCTTTGTTTCATCGATTCAGAGAAAAAGGCTTGCGAAGTGTTGTGAATCGGTGTATGAGTGACGGTTTCATCTCTGAATGTGGTGCATGGAGGAATGAATGGCAGAGTTATTTGAAGCCATCAAAGTAGCCTATCTGCCCCCCAAAATTCGGATACGTAACTTGAGAGGTGAGTGATATTTTTTATTATTTTGGTAGTCGTCAATGTCTATTCTGTTGCATTACGCGAGTGGTGTCTATCATTTTCGTGGTCGTCAATGTTATTTATTTATAACATATACGGGCAGTGCCCAATTTAACAGTAAGAAAAAAATAAAATAAAAGTGGGACATTATAAATCACAATAAATTGGCACAATTGAATCGGCAGCAATCCCGAGCCAACAAACGGAGATCACATTAGCCGTCGAACTTTGGACCTAAAAGAGTCTTTCGACAACAACAGTAGGTCCACCGAAACACCGTGTGACAACCTATTGAAGTCCTCCTGGAAGCGCACCATGGGATTATAGCGGAGATAGTTGGTCGAAGAGGTATAGACATAAAAAGGCTGATGGAGTCTGGTAGCGTATGGAGGGGCGTAGAAGTTCAACTTGGAAAGCAGATACGGACAATCCAGACGACCCGCTGTCAACCCAAGCAGGAGAAGCATGTCCGCCTCACGTCGCCGATTTTCCAAAGAGGACATGCCTTCCCTCCTGAGCGCCCCTGCGTAGGAAAGGTCTTCCCACCTATCGCCTCTCTTATTGGACACATAGCGCAGGAAGTGGCGCTGAATACGCTCCAAGGCATTCTTGGCACTGGTATACCACGGTGACCACACAGGGGAGGAAAACTCGAGAGGTGTACGGACGAGGGAGGTGAATAGCTTAAGAGCGTTTGTTTCCTTGAAATCCCTCGTATTTCTTTTGAGAAAGCCCAGTTTTCTCATTGCTTTTGAGCATATTTCACCAATATCCGAAAAGGCTGAAAACGTAAAACCTGAATCGCAACCTGAAACGTAAACCTGTTCCAATAGGCGCGCACTGTTTGTCCACGTTGACTCAATTTCGCGCGCGTTGTTTACATCCACTTTTACGACAAAACTGCTCAAATCTTACTGCTACTGTTCCGCTCACCAGTATCAGTGACGCTAGTAAACGTTCCGAATCGCGAACCGAAGTTCCTCGCAATTCGTACTGGGAATTCACCAATTATGGCACTTTTAACGCAAATACGCCGTGTTTGGTGTCGTTTCCGAGCTATTTTTAGATGCAGGGGCAAATGGAATGAGTCTCACAGTGAAAACGGTGAAATTACAGTAATTATAATGAGCCAAGTCACTTAGGATGTGGATGACGGGACGATCGGTCCTTTCGTTTGTTTGAGCGTTTGCAGTTAGCTCCCGCGAGCTGCTCTCCTCAGCGGGTCGACTCCCCCCCCGGCCGGGGCTCGGTCTCGTCCACCGCCTCAGTCCGCTCGCAACGGAAGTCGAGTCACCCGGAGGTTTCACCAAACGCTCACATTTATCGATTAAAACAATCACAAATGATCACTGATTTGAGATTTACTATGCAATATAACGGATTTCACCGAGGTGGTTTACGATTAACACATAATAACAACCCGCGAATTCTTCAAAACGGAGTCGTAGCTATTAGAAGTTGACTCGGCGCGTCGCGGTTACCGCTCGCCAAACGAAGACCGTTTTGCAGACTGAGAAGGGCCTTCAACTTATTAATACGAGTTTTATGACTGCTTTTCGTTTTGTCTTGAATCAATCCGTCAATTTTGCTTACTTGAAACGCACGAAAGAAGGACCAGAATAGGGGTTCATTTCGGTTGTTCGAAGAAACGAGAAGGTTATGATTTCGTTTGTACCGTTCGCAATAAAATGATTCTGGTGCGATGATATGTTATCTGATGATTCGAACACACGCTGAATTCTTTGGTTCTGCGTTGGTGCTCGACAATAAGGGCTGCTAATACCCACTAAAACGCTCTACCACAGCTTATTTATGTAGAAGTAGCAACAATGAGGAAGCCCTTGAAACGTTCAAATCTGCTGAGGACTCAAAAAAGTAAAAATATTTCTTACAAATCAATTCAACTAGGTCTATCAAATAACTAGTTCTAGCTAAATAGGCTAGTACGTTCGTGAACCCCAACATTTAAACAAACATATGCCGGTTTAAAAGTGATGCCGGTAAATCGTTGATTTAGACGATGCCCAGTCCCGAAATTGGTAGGACGATTTAATCGTAGATTTGTTCATGATCGGTTCAAATGACTTCGGAGAAATCCGATTTAATTACAGAAAATTACAATTTATCAATTAAATGTTGTTTTGAAAAGTTTGGTGGCACCAGCGCGCGGTCGGGTGCACTGTTCCGCGACAAATATTCCGTTTCTCGTAAAACCGACGTGCATCCGCGATTCTCCATAATTAAGTGCTATTGGTCGGTGAATTTTCGTTCCGTGTTCAACAAATCCGCGAACATACCATAACTCAGTGCGCGGCAAGATATTCCGGAGTTTTAGTCAAACCTACGCACTCCCGCCGGGAATGGTTTGAAGACTTCAGAGGTGAGTCTTTACACAACATGCTATTCTGGTATGTAACCTTTAGTTATGATTGCTTCCTGTTCATCAATAGCTCGATTCGAATCCGATTTGATAGGAACCACTGCCCGAGATGTCTAATCTAACAATTTATTACGCCCACGGTTCTACATGCTTGCGGCAGAGGTTATGGACTAGTACAGGAACAAGTGTAGTGATGTGGAAGGGCGATGCCATCAGCCCTAAAACGATAGTGTGCCAACTGCCCCATTTCGTCGGCTGGGTTGGGATCGGACGAAGTCCATGGTGTTTATGGGCAAAAAATGGATTAAAAAATTAACAAAAACGTAATTTTGGTTCTTTAAACGCAAATGCGCCGTGTTCGGTGTCGTTTGCTAGGTATTTTTAGATGCTGGGGCGAATGGAACAATTCTAAGGGCAGTCTTCACCAACTGCGTTGTTCCCGTTTAGAGTCGATTAACGGCACCTAACCCGCTCCCACCACAAAAGCGGGCTTCACCAGATTGGGTTAAGGTTAGCTCTTATATTTCTTTATCATATCCTGATATTTGTCCGCCGGTACCGTGCTCCGCCGAGTATTCGCTTCTATTATTGTGAATAATTGACGTATATTTTGGAATAATAATAATAAACAGAGATGCTGTTCACAAGCTCGCAGTTATTTCAGTTGCTATTCCACTATGCTATATCTAATACGTTGGATTATCGTCATCTCACCCGACGGCTTCTAAAACTATGAATTTAATTTCTGTTGCGAACAAAAGTATCGCGATCGTCGAAAACAAGTTGTTGTTTGCGTAATATGTGTGCTGAGCAGTTTCTGAAAAAAACTTGACGTCGAAACGCCGTGTTAGAAAACCCAAACGCAAATGGCTTACCAGGGTGGACTTGATGGCAGATAAGTACGAAATAATAAATAATGCCACGCTTTTACACACAAATTAGTGTATTAAACAAATTTTCTTAAACACGGCAATTCTCCCTTCCTCGTTAATGTTCCTTGCTTGTAAAAGTTGTCACCTCATAATTTCGGTTTTTATTATTTTGGTATATTATTCATTCTGAATAATAACACTATGTTTTCGGTCAGGAAAATTTTTTTAAAACCCCCCTCCCCCCTCCCACCCCATCAAAATTAGATACTTTATGTTTCAAGACGTGGGGGTGCCTTTAACGTGGTCTAAAAAATTCGTTCTTTGGCACAAAAATCCCATTTGGTATCTAGTTGTGCCCGCCATATCGGCAACCCGATAGGACGAAGCCCATGGTGGTTATGGACAAAAAATGGTTAAAAAAATTAACAAAACGCAGCATAATCGCAAATACGCCGTGTTTCGTATCGTTTTCAAGGTATTTCTACATCCTGGGTCGGATGGAATGAGTATCAGACGTGCACAACTGCGCATGGAGAAATTACAGTAATTATAGTGAGCCAAAGTCAACTAATTGAAAGAACTCGCGAGAACTACAGCAGAAGTACACGTTTCGTCGTTAGTGCTCCCTCCCTCCCGTCTCATCAAAACCACCCGCCCGCGCAACATCGTGCCAATTGCCTACAGGCGCCTGGAACATTTAATTTTCGTCGTTCCATTGTAGTCAGGTCATGTTTCGTATGGTTTACTAGTGTTTTTCGATGCTGAATCGAATGGGATGGGTCTCAGAGCTGTAATACTAGTCCAAGCTGTTCATGAGAATAATAAACCGTTGTGTAATAATGTGCAGAGTTTTTCACTTTATGCTCCTCACCAGTTTTAACTTCAGCGGAGGTTAATGCGGGCACTTTGGTGTCTGACAATAATTAGGTCAAATCCAGGTACGGTATACACAGTTACGTTTACGTTTACATCACACTTGTTAATGGGACAGGATGTTGAACAGATGCCCAATTTCCTTACTTTACTGTAACCTCATTAGTCCACTGCCTTCTCGATATGACTTAATCGCAGCATAATCACGGCTATCCTAACCGTGTCCCCCAGTGTTCCCGGCTAGCGTGGTGGGCATGAAAATGGCTAGCCTTGATTTACTTATCTAGCCGTGATCAGTTGGATCACATTTAGAGCTGTTTTGGTGAAAAGGGCCCTAAAAGGTGAACATTGCGTCTAGAGCAAAATAGTGAAATCACAGTAATTATAGTGAGCTAAATTCTACTAATTGAAAGAACTCACGCGACAATAACGTCTACCCTCTGGTCTCATTAAAACTACCCACCAGCTCGACTCTCCACGTCGTGCCAATTACCTATGGGCGCTTTTGGGCGCCTGGAACATTTAATTTTCGTCGTTCCATTGTAGTCAGGTCATGTTTCGTATGGTTTACTAGTATTTTTCGATGCTGAATCGAATGGGATGTGTCTCAGAGCTGTAATACTAGCTCAAGCTGTTCATGAGAATAATAAACCATTATGTAATAATGTGCAGAGTTTTTAACTTTATGCTCCTCACCAGTTTTAGCTTCAGCAGAGGTTAATGCAGCCACTTTGGTGTCTGACAATAATTAGGTCAAATCCGGGTTGTTGAGCATTGGGCATCTATGGTATACACAGTTACGTTTACGTTTACATCACACTTGTTTATAGGACAGGATGTTGAACAGATGCCCAATTTCCTTACTTTACTGTAACCTCATTAGTCCACTGCCTTCTCGATATGACTTAATCGCAGCGTAATCACGGCTATCCTAACCGTGTCCCCCAGTGTTCCCGGCTAGCGTGGTGGGCATGAAAATGGCTAGCCTTGATTTACTTATCTAGCCGTGATCAGTTGGATCACGTTTAGAGCTGTTTTGCTGAAAACGGCCCTAAAGGGTGAACATTGCGTTTAGAGCAAAAATAGTGAAGTAACAGTAATTATAGTGAGCCTAATTCTACTAATTGAAAGAACTCACGCGACAATAACGTCTACCCTCCGGTCTCATTAAAACCACCCGCCAGCTCGACTCTCCACGTCATGCCAATTGCCTACGGGCGCTTTAGGGCGCCTGGCGCCGAGGGAATATATAGTCTCCGTAGCTCCATTGTAGTCAGGTCATGTTTCGTATGGTTTACTAGTATTTTTCGATGCTAAATCGAATGGGATGGGTCTCGGAGCAGTAATACTTGGTCAAGCTGTTCTGTACTAGTTAGTACCTAGTAGTATGTATATTTCTTCGTTCTGTTGTAGTCAGGTTGTTCGGCAAGTCGAATTAGCTGGGTCTTCCAACTCCCCAAATGCCCGTACTTCTAACGGAAGGTCATCGTTTTCCCGTGCGCCGGCCCCCTTTGTTTTACCGGTGGGAAGTCCCGCTCCTCAGTTATTACCAAGTGACAATTGATTTCCCCTTCTTCTGGACTTTCCCAAAAATCATTTTCTCCTCCCCTCCCCACAACAGACAGCTCCTCCCGAACTCACTCACGTACGAGTTCTTGCGAAAGTCGGTTGTCTCCTATTTCTCGCAATACTCAGCCATCTAACAGTTCCTGTGATACAGTCATCTCCCAGTTCTTCCTACGATTCGTTTATCAGCTCACGCTACTCACAACTCAACTCTCTTTCTCTCTCACTCTCTCTCCACTTAGTGTTTCACAACCAGTTCACATGTATTTAGAGTCCCTTGTTCGCGTTTATATACTTACACTCAAACTGATAACGTTATTCTGTCAAGTATAATACAGTCCTCACTCAAGCTCACCACGTCTTTCCCTCATTTCTCAGATTCAAGCTCCCTCATTCGTGCACCCATCACAAGTCAAGTTTTGTATGGTTTATTAGTATATTTCAAAGCTGAATCGAAAGGAATGGGTCTCAGAGGTGTGAGACTACGTTAAGCTGTGCAAGAGAATAATAAACCATTGTGTAATAATTTGCAGCTTTTTTTTGTTTGTTCGTTATTTACCGTAGAACGATTTCCATCGATGGGAAAAGGGGGGTTAGTATGTAGCAAAAACTAGGTTTTTTCGCATCTTTATCTCCCACATTTATATTTCTCGAAAATAAAGCTCTTTATTAAACAATCAAATTATCTTCGACCAGTCAATCAAAAACTCCACGAAAACGAAGATATAGGCTTAAAAAGCCAAAATAAGTTTTTTCCACTTTTCGTTATTCGGTAAATACGTTTGGTAATGTTAATAAGAGAAACAGCGGAAGAAATTCCAGAATTTCTTGAGTAGTTCCTATATATCTCATGTGCGTTATTAAACGTTCATCACACCGGTATTTAACACGAATCTTTGCGAAAAAATAATGATGAGAGGCGAATGTGTTCGACACAGGACGAATTAGTTGGGATCTTGAGCTCGGGCCTTTCACAGGTGCGTTCAATCCAATTAATGTTGACCTGGACCCATTTTAGTGTTACCTGGCGCTTCCTCTCGACGACGAAGGGATTCGGTTCAACTTCCGAAGCGACAAAGGATTTCCCCTTTTGGACTTTCCAAAATGTCCTTTCTTCCCTCGATTTCCTCCTTCTCCAACACACACAGCTCTCAGACTCGTCTCTCAGTGCTCGCTATAAAAATTATCACGATCAACTCTCGGGCCAGTTGTACTGAGCTTGAGAAAGGGTTGAAACACACAAAAAGAAAAAATGAAACCTATTTTCCCTACTAAGACAAAATAATAGATGTATATTAACGAAAAAAGCTTGAACAAATGATTTAGTATTTAGAAATTAATTTAGGATAAAATAAAGGGAACGTTCTGACCAAAAAACGACGTTCGTGGTGGCGAAATGGACAGACGGAGAGAAGTTGGCAGATGAGAGACGAGTGCGACGACGTCGGGGATCCCCGAGACGGCTGGAAGATCAGGCTTTCCGAGAAGTGGAAGACTTTTAGTAGGGCTGCTGATAATGTCTGGCCGATGAAGGGTACCAATAGAGAGACAAAGGGAGATTGAGGGTAATAGGCAAATATTGGAATTCGGCAGACGACCTTTGAGGGTTTCGGCGAAAGATAGACTGACTGGTTCAGAAACGGGCTTCATCGAGGTCGGAGCGGAGGCCTAAATGCGACAAGAGCGCGATCACTCAGAGGTCGACCGAGAGAGCACCAAATGTTCCGATGACAACACTCGCCCACTATTAATTTAAAATACTGCTTATTGTTTAGAGTTCTAAACACCAGTCACAAATCTACTCACACTCTCTCTCGCACCTCCGCTTTAGTTTGCCGCGCAACCAGTTCACGTGCATTCGGAGCACCCTTGTGTCCGCGCTGATATACACAATCCCATACCGAGGAGATAGAGAGAGAGAGAGAGAGAGAGAGAGAGTGTGTGAATTAGTGACCAGGGAGAATTAGGGCCATTAGGCCCTTTCTTCCATTCTCCGTGGAAAACAAATGGTACAGTATTTTCTCAGCTTTTTCGGCTCATAAATAAAGTTCAATAACTTTCTAATGAAACATAATCATAGTAAACCCTTTTACAACATGCGAAATAACTACTAATTAGTCACATTCATACCAGATAAATTGCATTCGTGAAAAATAAATTAGTTTCACTCCAAATAGATAAATAATACTCACAGTTTCTACCCGGTCACATACCATTCATACAAGCTGGTTAAGGTGGGGGAAAAACCCCAGCCCACTGAGAGAGAGCGAGAGAGAGAGAGAGAGAGAGAGAGAGAGAGAGTGATTCCATGCTTAGACGCTCACAGATGTTGGGGGAAAACTCAACACGCTGCACGTCCCTTGTCAAGAGACTTCTCACTTACCATTTATTTAGAGCGACATGTCTTCATTCAGTGGAGATAGCTATACAGAGTTTGGTCCAGAGCTGAGAACTCTCCCATTTCCTTCTATACTCGTCCACCGTGCACTAAATTACGAAGTCAACTAGTATCCCTTGGAATGCTTCAGTGGGTGCCGTCTTGAAGGCTTTGGTGATTCTCAGCAGCGCAGCTCTGTGGGATTGTGCCTAAGTAGCCAATCACGCCTAAGTAAATAGTCTAGTACATGAGGACGGTGTCACAATAACACACTCTCCTAATGGCCTCGCTAATCGCTCGTAGCGACGAGGATACTGCCTTTGTGGGACGAGGTGTCGGCAGAAACGGCCACCTCTCACCTATATTGACGCTCAAGCACACGACTCCAGTGTGAAACGTGAGCCTCACACTTCTCGACTAAAGTTTTCAGGAGGAACGAACAAAAAGGACATTTTTTTTCTAATGTTCTATATTTTGTTTTCGCATAAATAACAACCACAGTTGAATGGATATGAACCGAATGTCAATTTAGGCTCATAATAACATACACCTACTTACAGTATGAATAAATACTGTAAATACTTAGTAATCATACAGCCAAATTGTATTATTCTATGAACTTCGCCTAGAACCATAGAACTGAGTTAGTATATACAATAGTGATGGGGCGAGGAGAGGGATGAAGGCGAATAAATGTACATAAATGGTTTACGAGACCAAAAAAAAAAAAAACAAATAAAAAATGAAAAGGAAACAAAATCATACGGAATCTGGCACAATGAGAACTTTGTCGGACAATGCATTTCCGTTCACTCACTTCTTTCGTATCACACGTACAAATACAATATTTACAATGTACCCTAAAATCGTTAACGTTATGGCATAGTTGAATCTGTACAATTCTAGCGGCTCATCGAAAATATTCAACTCGATTAAAACATAATTAACGGCGATCAACTTTGATTGCAGCCAAGTTCGTTTTGAGCGGACCGCCTTTCAAAATTCTACGGCAGACTTGAGAGGTAAATTATTCTGAACTGGAATTGAGGGTGTTTTAGGGTTAGTGTTGCGCGAAACACAGTCAGATAACACTTCTGGTCAAAAGCGTCAGTGTGAGGGTGCAAAATTGGGTTTTTTCGCTCGTACAGCGTTCTACCAATGTTCTACTTGTAGAGCATTTGACTCGTCCAAAAATCTCCCATCTGTCGAAATATTTTCCAGTCAACGCCGCGGATGAGTGCAAAAATGCCGAAGGTGCGGTTGGGGTTGCAATTTTACGTATATTTAGCAATATGTTCAGCGGGTTTTTTGGGAAAGTACCGTCGTTCAATCTGGTCGGGGGGTCCTTTCACGGGTCCCTGGTACCGCGGTTATTAGCCAGCCATGCGGCAGATTTGGTCGCCCGATCTCATCTGACCGATATCGCTGACGATCTGGAGTGACCGATGAGATCGGTTGTTGCCCCTTAACACGAAAAAACTTATCGGCCGATCTTTCATGCCCGAGATCTGTCACCTGACCAGTGCCCGATGTCATCTGTTCGTTCGTGGGATGAAATCTGGCAGATTCAGGTCTGTCACCGACGTTCGTCTGGCAGACTCGAGTTATCGGTCGAATCCGAAATATTTTCCAGATCGGTAACACATTCCGTAAGTTGATGCCATGGGGTTAGTGACTGTTCGTAGTAAAAAAAGCGTAAATTAGTGGCTTTTGCCCATAAAACGGCTAAGCCAAAAAAAAAGACAAGTTTGGGAGAAGTCATGGGTTTCCGAAAGGAGAAAGTTCGGGCACATGAAGTTGTTGGCGCACCTTAGGGAGAACAACCCGTGGGATTGTGAACATTTTGCTAGCTCATCTCCCCGGCTCCCGTAATTCAATTCATTTGGTTTTTTGTAAATAAAAAACTACAACTAAATTTGAACATACTATCCCCCCCCCCCCCACCCGATTCTGGGTAAGTATGCCACTGGGGGTAGGTGCCAACAAGTAATAATGTATCTACGAATTTATTAGGTTGTGAGGAGATCGTTTTTTGTAGTTACGAAAATTGTAGTTTCCTACGAATGTTTGCAGTTACGAGTTTTGAATTACTTATGTGGAAACAGGGGAAAACACTCGTGGACAACAGAACATCTTAACGTTAAGTGACTGCCCGATCCAATCGAACCACAGACATCACTTCCGAGAAGTCTGCAGGTTAAGGGGGACGCTCGACTACCATCTGCCAGATTTGAACTCTCGCAGATATCTCTATCTGGTCTGGTCGATTTTCACATTTTTCATCATTTTTTAACGCCCACTAACGCACAGATCTTTCCCGCAGATATCGTTTAAAAACGCGATATCTGTTGCAGATATCTGCTCGTGTATGGCAGGCTGATGATTCACGAGAGCAACGCGCGATGAGGGACTCGACCGCGCGCTTATCTCGAAAACAGCTTCTACGATATTCGCTTAACTTTCGAATCACCTTCAATTTATCAGTACCAAACTTTCGCTTTTTGCTATAAACATTTCTGCGTAAATTCGGTGAAATAGGCCTATAAAGAGAAATGAGTTTTTTATACCTTTTCGAAGAAACGGCTCTGAAGATTTTCATTCAACTCACAGGATGTCAACCCAATCTATAGCTATATATCTTTTCCCATAAGTACTCCTCTGGCTGCCCGTTGAACGGAAATAACAACCTAAATGTACCAAAAATCGTGTTTTCGACGTTTTTGAAATTTTCGATCGCCAAACTGAATTTAACTACGACTACACATTGAATGGTCGTTTTTCAAATTACTCCAAAATGGGTTCCAATGGGATCAATTATTTAATAACTATATTTCGTTCTCGGATGAATGCGGACCGGCGACATAGTCGAATCGAGGAAAGTTGTGTGTTTGCTGCTCACCAAATATTTTCGCGAAGGAGTACCGCAGAATATCTGTGCCGTTCGTAGTAATAATTGCACCCACCGCAATAACATTTGTCTCTGGGATGATTTTTTCTACTTCAGGGAGATTTCTGTGCAAAATTAAAATTTTCTTATTAAGGAGGGTTTTTTTTTGTGTTTGATCGATGCGTTTCCAAAATCATCAGCATCCGACACTGGCACAGAAACGTGGTGCTATCCGACCTAATAGGGGCAGCTCTACGGGTGAAGTGCTCGTGTCACGGGGAGATGAAATTGTCATCAACTCAGCACAGACGGTCATAGTGCGCATTACAGAAACAAACTGTTGGGTTGAGGGCGCAGGAAGTTTCGGGCGCGGTCAAGCGAGCAGGTCAAGTATCTGGGTGTGATTCTGGATCGTCAACGAGCGTGGAAAGTGCACATCAGGAGGGGACTCGTGGACTTGTTGAAGAATGTGCGGGAGGACGTGGGGCATAAAGTTCAGAATGGTTTTGCGAGGCCGTTCTCGGACCATCTCATATGGGCCGATTAGTTGGCATGGTTGGCAGAGAACTGTAGCAGCCTGGCCAAAGTACAGATGCTTACAGTACAGGCGTACAGGCTCACCAGGCTTGGAATAGCCGAGGCGCCACAGGCGATTAATGGGCACCTGGCTATATTCAGGAATTTGGAAACCGTCACGCAGCTCGGTATGGTCACAGACATGATGGTGCCCATGTATGAGTTTTTATAGGAAATACAGCGTGCAACCAGAAGGAGGCCTATGGAACAGTGAAAGCCGTCGATATCGTCCTCCTAATGGTATTAAAATCTACACATCGGGGTCTATAACCCTTGAGGGTACTCTGGGAAGAGTGGGACGTATTGCCCTGGGTCCCACTCCAGCGGTTTTCAAGCAGAGATCTAAGCTACCATTCCTGGGGTATCGTTAAACTATCGCTGAAGAATTACTCTACAACCTCAAAACTGGCGAGGGAGTGCGGAATGCGGCTCAACTATTCAGCAAACACAGAGTTAACTTCAATTTGATTCCTAGGTGCGAAGGGATGTTTTGTAATGAGAGGCGGACCTTCTGGCCAGACTCGGTTCGTCCACTGTACTTATAGGGCCACCTCCTCACTGTGGATCTAATAAAGAGGGCTGTGGGAGTTTTTTTTACGATCGCAGTACTTTCCTTACTCTTCAGGTAGCTGAAAGTAATAAATTGCTTTGTCTTCGCGGTTTTCTATAATTAAGTGCGCTGCTCCTAGTACAATCATAGGGTGCAGTGGTGTCGTTCGAAAGCACCTTCTCGCCCGGATGTAACGCGGTTACAGCCGTTTTTGAGAAAACAAATATTTAACGTTTTGACAAATGATTCCACACTCTTATATTTTGACGTAATAGGACAATCTGAAGGTTACGTATGAAATTTGAGCCGACTTAGTTTTGCCGTTTTCTCTCTAATGTCGTTTTTCGACTTTTCATGGCTCATATCTTCGTTCAACAGGCAGATACAGAAATAACTATGGTGAACAAAATGTGGGTATAGGTAGCAAGAAGACACTCCATAAGTTTGATCAAATCCAGTGACTCAGTTTCGCATTTACGTCTGTTCAATGGACTGCCAGATGAACGTTCAATGAAAACAATAAATAGGTATTAACTATTTAAAAAGATTCTGGGAGTTTGGTGAACATCGTTGTAGTGTTTTTGCTTTTTAGGCATATATATCCGTGCGCTGTATTTGTAAGGATTTATTGAGATGAAACGTTAGGTAATAGAAGATAATTTGAAAGGTATTAAAGAAATTGGGTTATATCCGCCAGTAGGCAAATTACTAAAGTTAACGTATCTGTTAGGTGAGTCCGTCTCCTCTGGTATGTAAGTTACTGTGGGCAAGCGCTTTCGATGTAAAGACGTCATCGTCTGGCCGTTACGTCAGTAACTGTAGTTAACTTTAGTAATTTACCTACGGCCAAACGATGATGTCTTCACATCGAAAGCGCTTCCCACAGTATCTCACCAGCCAGAGAAGGCGGACTCACCTAACAGGTACGTTAACTTTAATAATTTGAAAGTTTATTAAAAATCGTTAGACCCATTTTCGAGAAAAATGCGAAAACCCCTGATTTTGCTACATTTTTGTCTTCCACCTCTCTTTCCCATCGACTGAAATCGCCCATAATCTAATTTTTGCGTCTACAAAAAATCACCCACAAAACGAAAAAAGAACAAGCTCAATCGGTTCAGTTCTCCCGCGTCGAAATTAGGGGTTTTCGGACTCATTAGGCCTAACGTATAGATCTGAAGGGCGCGGTTACGATACTTTCATTACCCTTTGGATCGTGGTAAGTAAAAAAAAACAGCCTCGTTGAACACTACCGAAGTTGAGTGACGCCTTGCTGTCGATGCCGTGGGTTTCGCGACTGGAAAAGGAAGGGAATGAGGGGCGAATTGCATTGTCCGCACCGTTACGTTCACTCGTCGAGAGCTGCTACTTTCAACTGTTCTCCGGCTAGCTCGTTGTACCGTCGTTTTAGAAAGGAATCACACCAACCATTGAAATTGCAAAACAGTTCAAATCTAGATTGTACCAAAAACTAGGGTTTTTCGCATTTTTCTCGAAAACGACTAAAACGATTTTGATTAAAGTTGCTAATTATCTTCTGCTAATCAATACCGAACTTTTCTTCTCCTCACATATCTCCATGAGATATAGGCCTATGAAGCAAAAGTTGTTTTTTTACGCTTTTTGGCAAAACGGCTCCCACGATTTTCACAAAACTCTCAGGATGTATTCGAATAGTTAATACCTACATATTGTTTCCAATAAATGTTCCTCTGACAGTCCATTGAACAGACATAAAAATGAAAATGTGTCGAAAATAACGTTTTTTCGAACATTTCCGTAAATCCAAGGTAACACAGTCTTACACAGTGTGTTTTAGTCACCCATACCCACATTTCGTTCTCAGTAATTATTTTGTTATAAAGGGTTTCCCAAAATTAACGCAAGATTTGAATTTGCCGCCATTTATGCAGTACAGTGTTGCCAACCCTAAAAACAAAATAAATCGACAGTTGACAGTTTAGGGTTAGTAAAAATGGAGCGTTACGCAATAGAACAATGTGTCTTCATTGTTGAGCAATATTTCAAATGGATTATTGAGCAACAACAAATGAATGCTGATTTTTCGAGCAAACTCATCCTAAGCGACGAAGCACATTTTCACCTTGATGGCTTTGTTAATCGCCAAAATTGCCGCTTTTGGGGTTCTGAAAACCCACATGTGATTGTCGAAAAACAAATGCATCCACAACGTGTCACAGTTTGGTGTGCATTTTGGGCTGGAGGCATAATTGGACCATAATTTTTTTGAAAATGAGGCTGGTCAAACAGTGACTGTTACTTCTGCTCGATATCGCGACATGATAACACGGTTCTTTTTGCCGAAATTGGATGATATTGATGTGGCCAATATGTGGTTTCAACAAGACGGTGCCACATGCCATACAGTTCGTGAAACACTTCAATTATTGCATGAGACATTTCCAGGTCGTGTACTCTCTCGTTTCGGTGATCAGAGTTGGCCCCCTAGATCGTGTGATTTAACACCATTAGATTTCTTTTTATGGGGTTATCTAAAATCACAGGTCTACGTCAACAAGCCCACAACTACGCGTGCATTAAAGGAGGAGATTCAACGTTGCATCAACGAAATTCAGCAGAACGGTCGTGGAAAATTTCGACAAACGAGTGCGTATGTGTATGCAAAGCCGCGGAGGCCATTTGCCCGATGTGTTATTCCATAAATAACCCTATCTTATGTACTTTATGAATCAATAAAAAAATTACAATCAAAAGACTAAAAACTGTGTTTTCTATTTAATTCAAATCTTGCGTTAATTTTGGGACACCCTATATATGTTGAACGGAGATATAAGCCAGGTTAACTCAGAAAAGGAGATTTGTCTGATAATAATTTATCGGTATTCCAATTTTCTCAAAAACGGCTCTAACGATTTCGATCAAAATTACGAAGAACTCTCAGCTAACTAGTCCCTACATTTCGTTCTCAATAAATGTTTCTGTAGCTGGTGTTCAAACTTACGGGGGTGGCGAAAAGTTGTGTGTTGCTACGCACCGCTCGTTGTTCCTTTTTCTCAAACGTTTTCCGAGTGATGATGTTTTTTCGAGATTTTTTGACAAGCCGTGTGCACATTTCGACTGGTTTGATTTATCAAGGCGAACGTGATGATCCCTGACAAGTATTTATGTCGTGAATGCGATTACGGGAGTGTGGGGGGTGAGGAGCCAGTAGACGGTTACCTGTTCGAGTGTAATATGGCTACCTTTTTTTCTAAACTGCCTAAAATTTCGGACGCCGAGGAACGAAATTGTGTGCTATCTTAAATAGTATACGTTTCGCTTTTACGTTATTTACTCGATTTCGCGGGTTAGTTAATTTGAGCAGTTACTGTTAACATGTATCGTGAACTTCTGCCGTGAACTGTACTCGTCAACTCTACGGTCCGGATTTTTTTTTTTAAATCGAGACATTGGTTCCCAAATACCGACCCTCAACTGACGAATTTGGTGACGACTGAAATAAAATTCGTAAAACCAAAAAGGGACGCGGGATCCGGTTCAGGAGTTTAGAACGGTAAAAAGGAAACGTTTCGGCGACCATCAAAGGAAAAAGCGGCATTCTGTAAGGAGTGTCACGCCTCGAACATTACGCGCAGTTTTCGAGAAAAAACGGCGATCGCGTTGGAAAAGAGCGACAGTCGATGTGAAAGTTATACGCCGGGGAACGGACTTGAGAACGACCAGGAACAGTTCGTCAAATTTGAACTGTGTTTAAAGTCGCGTGATTTCCTCGTCAGCTCCTCCGCTGTCTCGAGAAACCGTTTCAAAGCGTTCCAAATCAAAGCGTTTTTTTCTGGAGGTCTCAAGGGATTATGCGATTAATAAACTTGATCAGTGCGCAGTCTGGTCAAACGATCTCGGATGTAGGTATGTATGTTCGTGCACTCATCTCTGAACGGCGGGGAAATTGGAGAAGAAAAAATACTTGTACTTTCGGCTGTGAAGCCCTTACACGAGTCATTCCGTCCCTTAACTTTTCCCTTCAACTTTATAACTACTTGTGAGTTTTTCTCGGTGATTCTAATTTCATTCCCCGTAATGACCAGTTTCGTGATACCGCTTTGAGGAATTATCGCTATTTTCCAAGCCCCGATGAAAATGCACGATAAAGGAAGGCATAATGACTGATGACTCTACAGTGAATTCTACCAAGACTTTGATTGGATACCTGGGCATAAAGGGATCGCTGGAAATGAGAGGGCGGACCATCCGGCCAGACTCGGTTCCACTGTATTTACAAAACGACTTCTCCACTGTGGGACGCCTCAGAGGACGAATATGCGAGGAGAATGCACCGGACGGTGTGGAATGCTGCGGTAGTGAGGAACCCCCAAACGCCGACGTAAATGAGTTGTAACCTGCTGATAATGGAAAGGAAGGACCTAAGGCAGATCGTGGAGATCATCACGGGACACTGCGATATGTACAAACGCACGTATGTCGTGGTCGCAGTCGACTCCCCTCGGGGCAAGGGGGTATGATACACATGAGGAAACCCCCTATCCCGCCCTGGTCCAATGTCTAGAAAGGTTTCTGGTCTTTGGTACAACTTTGGTGGACGTCAAAAGAAGACTCGTGCAGGAAATACCGGCATTCCTTAGGAGGCTTATAGGACTTAAGGCCGCGGTGCTTATCCCAAATATAGTACAGACAGAGTTATAAAAGAAAAAAGTCCGAAAGCAATGAAGCCTAATTGACCGAAACGTCGGCATGGAGATGTTGTTTTTGGATTGTGACTGACTCTTCAAAAAAACCTACTCAGCGATGTGATACAACACACAAGGAGTGCCACATGACCGATACCACTACGACCTCCTTCGCACCTCCTCCCCCTCCTCGCCAGCACAATGCGCCGTGGCCCACGCTTCCCATGGTCGCCAGCCTCCTGCCAACTGGCCCACAACCCAGGCTCGGTGCTTCATGGACTACACTTTTCTACGGACGCCCACCTTCACTTCAGCTACCTAGGACCATCACTCTGGGGCCTCCTACACAGATGTCGGATCGCGGCTGCCTAACCAGGCCCTACGCCACCGCTCAAGCCCAGCGACTCATGCTCCACCACACTCCAGTCACCAAGAACCTGATCGCTCCGTGCCCAGCAACCACAAGCGTACCTTCCCACCTGCTTGCGCCACCGCTGTCGCGCCTCCTCGCTATCCGCTCAAGAAGAGAAGACGAGGACCTACCCTGGGAAAACGCCTAACCCCCCCCCCCATCCCCCTTTACCGCCTGATCATGAGGACATGATCTTCTTGCAAGGGGGAGTGATGTTACGGGCACGATCAGATTGAGCCGTGACTCGGAACTCCGGAGCTTCTTTTTATCGGGCAGAGCCACTTGAAGCAGCTCCGATTAAATCTGAAGAGGAAGATAGCTGCTGATGAACAGGGAGAGGGGGGGGGACCGCATTGCCGCGATCGGAAGGTTAGAAAAATCGGGACCGCGGCGCGCAAGGAGGCACTCAGCCTATTCCTCTTCCGGGCTCCGGCGGCACCACTTCGGCCCTCTTTACTATCTGTGCCTGTGGGCTATTAACTGGAACGGAACTGAATATACGATTCTTGGAGGCATTGGAAGGAAGGCCTTATTATTGATTGACGCCCAAACTATAACAATACATACTAAGCTCATTTTTATCGAATCTCCGAGTTGTGTTGACCGCTTCAAGCTTTTTGCCCTCATTTTCCTAATTGTTGGAGGTTAATTTTATCATTTGTCTTGTCATGATTGAGTTCGCTCGAATATCTTTGATGGGAGTAATCTCGAGGGTTCTCTTTCGACACAAATACAGCTCTTTTGATTCCCTGAACTAACTACGTCAACAAGCAGAATCGTTTGTAGCAGAAGAGTTCACATTTCACTCCACAAACTCACAAAATCTTTGAAATGGGCACAAATGTTGAAATCAGAATCTAAAACAAAATTTTTTAAAAGTTTTTAAAACAAAATTTTCAATCGAATGAGACATTCAGTACTTTAACCGGTTCTGGAGAACGAGTTTCAGGTTTGCCGCGTATTCCACATACTTTCCAAATGCCACGTATAGGGTCGTCCTCAGATTTGGAAAGTGCTGAAGTTGATTTTGTGATGATCCGAGGCAAGTCCTAATAAACGTGTCGGGTTTTCTGATCGATAGAGGCGATTTAAAAACTGGCGTAAAATACCAATGTTCTTACACAGAACACGTAGTGCATGGGGTTTTAAAAATAGCGTTAACAGTTGACGTTGAGCGTTAGATTCGAGCACGAAATGAGGGAACTGTATCGCCAAAAGAGACAATGTCTTCATTTATTTTCATCGCTCGTGCCTATTTTCATTTCCTGCTGTGGATTCACCAGTTGAGCGGTAGAAGAGGTTCAGGGGGTTGACGAGTTGTTACCTGATGCAGTTATAGGAGCTTGAGAGTCAATAAGGAAGACTGCAGCCAGGCTACACTGCCGCCTACCAGAGACCTGGGTCCCTTCAGCGAAGAAGGTCAAGTCCAAACCCTTCCAAGGTGGAGGGACCCGAAAGATATTTTTCCCAAAATGGTGCTGCAGGGGTGTGTGTAGAGCTCATGGCATTACGCCGATGCACGACGGGTAGGTCCACTTAGGTGGATGGCTCTCCAGGGCGCTAGAGTAATGGTGGAGAAATCCTGCGATTCTCTGCTTGAAGATATCGCAGTTCTCGTTGGGTCGTAGGAAGCAGGGTTCTTCCAGTCTCTTTTGCCTGGGGGTGAGAGCCCGCAATCACATCCGCACACCCCACGTATCAGAACACGAAGTTACAGTGCTGCCAAAATTACTGGCGTTCGCCTAACACCCCTAAATCGATTTTATACCTTTCGAAAGTCAGAAAGTACAGCGGGCTAATGCATAGATTGCACAAATGCACAACCGTATCGAAACATTTGACTCACTTGTGACAGAAGTATAGCCGATGTAAGTAAACCCACGCAGAAAAAGGCAGTTCAAGTCACAACAGCCACCTGCTCTCAAGTCCTCCTAGTCTAGCTATCTCTGATGACCCGTTCTCACCCCCCCCCCCCCACGCCCAATGTGTGTGGACGACGACCACATTTCCAGTCGCTCAAATTCGGGGATTGCCGAGAAGCAGGATGTTGAATGTCTCAATAACCCGGAAGAGGCGTTATTTTTTCCATAGCACCTTGCCCAGCAGAATGAGCGTTGGCTGAAGCCTCACGTTTTGCCGTCAATTGAATTCGGGGTTGAAACTACAATCTTTTAAATAATTTTAAAACGTCGAAGTCTCCGTACGAGTTGAGGGAGTTCGTGTTTACTTTCGGCTAGATATTCAGAAGTGAAGGCTTTACGTACCCGTTGTCTTTACAAAGAGCACAACACAGTACACTCCCATTCAGGGAAGACCACTCACTGGCAGTCTTTACTCAACCGTTTTGAACGGCGCACTGACACGGAAGGTAATGCAGAATCCAGTCTGGCCGCTTGACGCGTCACAACGAACGCCCCCAATCCACTTGTTCACTAAAGCCCATTGACTATCTGTAGGGAGACGTGTGGGGTTGCGCTTTCAAAGTTGATCGTTTTCTTCACCTGTCTATTAGTGAATCGTAACAACTGCTAAATAACAAAGCCTATTTCGTCAAACTAAACCCAAGCTTACATTTAAGACGAGTTTGATTTTTTTTCGCGTTTGCGTCAAGCGTTACAACCTGTCACAATTTTCATATTTTGATAAATAACAATAAAATGTCAACAAAACAAAACAAAAATGGGATCATGGGATCAAAACAGTTCTTGAATGAAGTCGCGTACAAAAATCCACGAATGGTGTAAAATTAAAAAAGAAAAAACAAAAAATTCGAGTCAATAAATACCAAATGATGGAATTAATTACAATGGCATATTCCGACAAAAATACACATTTAAATTCCTTAAAATTACTAAATAAAATTTAGTATGTACAAAAATAAAATATATTTGATACACATTGTCAACTGATAACCTGGATGAGCTCTAAAATCGACAGTGATCCGCGTCCGGGGCGAGAAGTTCCGCTCTCGGATCGTCGGCGGGGAACCTGGATCACCAAACGAGGCCTTCGTTCTGGAGTGTAAGGCCCGAGCTGGAGTCGCTCATGTTGGAATTAGTCCCGCTCAAACCTGAAACTGTCACCTGTGAATGAGAGGAGCGGAGTCTGAACGTTTGATTCCGTTTGGAAAATTGTGACTAGTCTCACTCCGCCGGCACTTGGCCCCTGACCTGAGTGTTGATATGTAATTTATTGTGGGGACAGTTGGGTGAATGGGACGGAGGAGTGTGGAGGGAACGCTAAACCCCTAGGGGACGGAAAACTGGCATTTGCGGAGCCCTTACTCGGCCCAGCGGGGGGCACAGCTGGTTTTGAGGGGTTCCCTTGTGCGCCAGGTACCTGGGTGCCTTCAGCGAAGGGGGGAAAAGTCCAAACTCGTCCTAAGGTGGAGGCGCCCGAAGCCCATTCCATTCCACCATTCTAGCTTCAAGGAATATTTTTCCCGAGTGGGTACTGCGAGGGTTCACAGCCAGCAGCGTAAAGCCGGAGCAGTATGGGTAGGTCTACATAAGTATGCCTCTGCAGGGTGCCAGGGTGAAGGCGGAGAATCCGCCAGTCCCTACGCAATCCGCAATCCCAGGTGGGTCCTTGCAGAAATCAAAGTGGTCATGGGGTCGTTGGCAGTAGGATTCTGCCAGTCTCTTTATTCTTTGTGCCTGATGGTAATAAGAGGCTGGAACCACCTCCGCAATCCTCAAATGTCAGAACGTGAACGAGTCGTATAGTCACACGGATTGAAGTTTGTGTGCAGAGATGGATCGGGTTATGAATAATTCCATGTGCACAGAGTGACGGTTGACATGGTTAAGCTGAAAACATTCACCACCTCTGAACATCAACCAGCGACAATTCTAACAATTGTAACTGCAAAGGTTGGGAGGGGGGGGGAGAAAGCAGTTTCTCTAGGACTCACAGAGTACCTCAAAGGCCATTCACGCAGAACCTTCAATAGGCCGTGGTGCCACTGATGTAGTTCGTTGTATGAGCAGTAGCTCCGAAAGTGTAGATCTTGTGTACTGTATGTGTCCTCACACGCGTCTACAGGTGGCATATAGCTGAACATCGCCCAGATATAACTAAATAGTTATTCGTCCAGGTGAGAAGCAGATCAAGTGCCTGGGTATAACTAGAAGTGAGAGAGATGTCATCATGCGAAACTGCTCTTATCAACGTGGTACCCCCACTTTACCACTGAGAAATTCCTGCCCGCCTCATTCGTGTCTCACATTTCACACTGCAAATCTATACTTGTTACTTTGTGAACTCATACGGAAAAGACGCACTATGCGTCTTATGCACCAGTTGGAAACCTTCAGCTCATAGTCTTACGTATCGAGAAATACTACCTGCCTTCACTAAACTTGATGTGTCCACAAATAGCCTACATTTCAAAAGGTTTTGCCAGACGAAGTGCCAAATTTAGCTAAAGCAATTTCAAGAATTAAATTTTTTTTTAATTTTGATGCGACGCATCACACATCTTGCCTCATTCAAACGTCGTAACTTTGGGTTCTACGTAGACTGTCGAACAATTTAAAGTAATTTATTGAGTGACTCCTACTTATACCACAACGTTAGATGAGTAATCGGTGCATATGACACTGTCAAACTTTTTTTTTTTTTTTTTCATCTTGAGGAATTGTCATTTATTGGTCGTAATTGTGTAAGCTTTGGGCACGCTTCTAAGTGCCCAGCGTCCATTTCCACCTGCATATCACAAAGGGGACACACAGTGGAAGCGGGAGCCAGCTCCGACAATACCCACAAATACCCACTAAAGGGTTACAACATCTACTCTCTTCCTCGCAGCTGCCAGGTTGCATCTGGGATTTTGATTTGGGTCGGAAAGAACCTCACTGTCAAACTATTTTGACATGAAATCAAAGAAATTTTTAATGGAAGCTTTGTTGGGCGCAAGAGAGGGTGAAGTTGAAGATCGAAATAAAAGAAATTCGGTGTGCGTGAGAAGGACTGTATTATATGTGTAATGAATTGAGTATAGTTTGTGTACAAAAGAGCGACACAAGGTGACGACTCGAAATACGCATGAACTGGCGTGAGAAACTGTATCGGAAGGAGGGAGAGAGCTGAATGGGCCGAGAGTAGATAGAGGAATGTGTCTGTGGCTGGGGGATGAGTTACTTCCGCTGGAATTCGTGGGTGATTGAGTTTGGGGAGAAGCTATGTGTTGTGGAGAGGCATCTAAAATTGACGAGAGGGAAAATAAAGATGAGAAAATCACATCAGGGAAATAACCGCAGAGGTGGAATTTCCGCAGGTAACAAGTTGGATTCGGGGAAACAATGACTTTGCCGTTAGGGCAGGTGCGAGCATTCAAAGGTCAAAAACCCAAACCGATTCGGCGTTTTTCGCCGAACAAGCTTTGTCTGCACAGTTTTGGATTATCGAGTGCAAACAGTGAGGTGTGCGAGTAAATGAAACGGCTGTGGTTCGAATTCCGGAATTCCTCGAGTCGCTCCTACTTACCTCATGAACGCGATTGAGCTCTCGCCGTACAGTTAGCGTGTTGACGTGTACGAGCGTGATGAGGGAAAAACTGCGTTCAAATCAATTTTTTAATAATTTATTGTCCCGTTCTGAGTGATGAAAATTGTATAGTGTATCATTTGGAACTATCCGTGTAATACGCAAGAGCCACTTTTACTTTTTACATACCGATTTCGCTCAAACCTTCATTTTGGCGTCCCATAATGGTCCGCAGCCTGATGATCAAATTTGAGCTGACACGCAAACCATTTTTTCGGACTCGAAAAAATTCTCAAGACGAAATAACCAAATTTCGATTAAATCCGTTCAATTCACGTTTCAACTTAGTTGTCAAAATACATTCTTTTTGGGGGAGGCAAATCGCGAATAATTATATCATCATCTCACGCTCAAATACATAAATAAGTCGTGTATCTGCGTAAAGGACGCGTTAAGGGGAATTCGCCGTCGTGGGGAAAATGACTCTGAACTGGTTTTTGTTGTTTTTTTTCCAATGACGTTCTCGAGACGGTTAAATGAGCCCGTTGTTGTTGTGAAGAGTGCGAAGGAGGGTGAGTGAGTGGACGAGGGAAGATGGTAGAGCGAGATGCGAGCGGAGAGTGCGTAGTTGGGCAACAGATCCGGGAACAAGGCGGTCGTTGTCCTCCGTAATCAATACCGCGATACTGTGCACGTTACAAGAGCGAAGAATTTTAACACAAGAAAAATCGTCGCGTCGCCACTTTGCCAAAGTCGCTTTTCGCGAATTTGAAGTTCAACGCGTTTCTATGAAAATATTTATGGAAAACGAAATTTAGGGACTGTCGAGAGTACGGTCTTAAGAGAGTTATATCAGTCGAGACGCACACACACACACAGACGCGCAGAAATGAAGTTTTTTCGATTCAGTAGGGGCCTGAAAAATGCTCAACGTTTTTGTTGACGCCATCGCAATACTTCGCGTAGCGGAAAGTAAAAATTACTAACCAGTCGTTTGCGAACAGTTTTGGTTCATTTTCTCGAAATTCTAAATTCGTCCGTGAATTTAATTTTAATTTTATGATTCTCTCCCGGACCAAACGGCTGCTGTACAGCCCAACCAAATTCGACTACGTTCAATTGGAGCAGTACGACGGCGGCCAGACCCAACGATACTACACGAAACTACTTTCCTCAGCTTCGAGTACACTAAACAAACACGTATTTCGTACAATATGACGAACCTGAGTGAAAAAAAGTTAACGAAAAGTTACGGAATTTATTGCGTTGCGCTTACGAAGCTTTAGTGCCGAGACAAAGAGGAAGGCGACGAGGAAAGGGTTACTTAGGTAGGGGCTACTTCACTATTTGCTGGAACTTCACGCTTCAGCGAATCTCTTCAATATTTTCCCTTCGGCCCTCCTCTTTTCTTGGGATGAAAGAGCGTTGGAGTTTGAAACTTCAGACATTTGTTCCGTTTCAGTCCCGTGAGCAGGAGGGGCTGCACGCACTGCATCAAGGGAGGAGCGTGGGAATGTTGAGGGCTGACTCAAGCAAAAACTACAGTAATCTTGAGGTCTGATCGTATACCCCGAGTTTCCTCTGAACCTTCGTCTTTGCCACTAGACTACGATCACTTGGGTGTCTACAGCCAAGTGATACAGCTCCCTTCTCACCATTAGCGCTGCTCCTGAAGCGGATGTCTTGAGCGAACCTCCAAAAAATCCGATCAAAGACACGAAGAATGTATAGGCTATATCGAGGGTTAGTGCCAGGTAACGAGGAAGGCGACGAGGAATGGGTACCTGCTTTCACATTATAGTAGGGGCGTCATCACTTCACTCTTCGCTCAAACTTCGAAGCATCAGCGAATCTAAAATCTTGGACCAGAGACTTCAACCATTCTCGCTTCAATTTGGCAACTGAGGCCTATCATGCGGCCTTATGTCCTCTCAGTTCTACCGCCAGTTTCCACACAGCTGGTGTTTTCTGATGGGACGTCCCCACTTTGCACAAAACGCAAGACAGCCTTGATGCCCATCTCTGCAACCTTCTCTGGCAGCAGCTGAGGAACCCCATGCACTCTGAGGTGCTTCCCAGCCAGCCCCTCACAAGTACTCAGTATATGCTTGGCTGACTCCCGCCCCACTTTGCAGAACCTGCAACTCAGTACCTTGGCTGGTTGGAACCTCAGTGGACATGCCATATTTCATCCGTATTCTTTCTCTCTCCAGACTGTAGACCTCTGTTGTTTGCTCCCTGGGGACTTTAATAAACAACCTTGACTTCCTTTAGCCAGACACATTCCACAAATATGCCGCCCTGCTCTTCTCCCACCTGCCGAACTCCTCATTCAAGCGGCTCTTGGTAAACCCTACGAAGGGCTCAGGTTCCATCGGGAGCAGCGCATTCCCTTCTATCCCTGCATGACCTGGCATCCAATACGGCGTATTTTCCTTTACCAAAGTCGTCAGGCCAGTCATGCATTCCCAAACCAGCACGACATAATGGATTAGAAAGCCAGGGCCTTGAGTGCAGCCTGTCTGTCCGACATAATGTATATTCGTTTCTGTTTCACTAGACTAAGATCACCAGGGTGCCTACTATGGAGGTCAAGCGGAGCATAGCTGCTCAATTTTCGGGAGAATGCCATATAGAAGCAGAATCTATTTCCAAACTCTGTATTTTTTTCGAAACGTTAACAAATTTACTATGCTGCTCTCGTCATTTTCGTTCGCCCAGTTGTTCAAAGCAGTCGAGGCATATGTCACAGAAAAAAACCCACAATGAATCAATTCTTACCGCTCTGGCAATTTGTGCACTCAGTTCATGCGAGCGTGTTAAAACTTCCATAGCGAGAAATTAGTAGTGCGTAACGTTCCGGAATTGATTGCGTTGATCCTACCCACGTCCCGAATTTTATTGAGTAACCAACATGTAATTTATGGGACTGGCGAATAAATTTTTTTTCCCAGACGGTACGTGTTAATTGTTCTGAAGTTATAGGGGAAACGCTATGAAAAAAGTTAGTTAATGAAACCACAATAGTTTCATTCCTGGGTTGCTTCTAATTATCTTACGAAACTTTCGTCGTATAAACCACATGTTGGCCTATAAACACGATTTTTGTGAGAACGCTAGAATCTTCGATAATTTATTGTGCTACTTTCGCCATTTCCCCACCAATGAAATTTTCACGTTGCCGTTATATTTGATTTAATTGGAACTGTCTACATGAAAAATTAAATGCTTATAAGAAACAAACATTTGGTGTTCTGACCATGATTTTGCTTATTTCTCATTACGAGATTTTTTTGAACCAAATTGGTCTGTAGGCAGAACGCAAAATGTTAGACGTTTTTGACACCGTGTTCATAAATACACGCAGACGGGGTTTTTTTTTGTTTTTGTTTTTTTCAAATGGCGTTTATGCCCATGGAGACTTCCAAAAGTAAATATCTGAGAAAAAAAGTCGAATCGCGATTTTCAGCGGATTGTGTCATTTTGCTTCCTATTTCGTGGGGCTAAGGAAAGTAAAACTAGTCGAGGGTGGAAATCTTGATGGGCAGTGTGTGTGTGTGTGCAGTGAAGAGTGAGGCGAGTGAAGGGATCTAAGGTGAGGCGGGATGTGGTAATAGTGAGGGGGGGGGGGCTGACACACGAGAAGTTGGTTGAAGCTGACGGGTCGAGAGCATCTGATAGGGAAAGTTCGAGATTAGACGGTGATGCGACTGGTTGGTTAGGTGGGTCTGATGGGTGCAGGGCTGAGGCGGGGGTTGATTGATGGGCAGGAATCGATCTGAAGGAGAGAGGGGGCCAGGCCACGACAAGCAGGGGAATTGTCAGCGTCAGTGTCGGCGCACGCAGGATCCCGGAACACGCACGCTCCCGTGCCGCCGCTGCCGCCTCCACTCGCCGCAAACTACAACGACGCCCTTCTCAGCCGATGGCACGGCAAACTCTTTCAACTCTAACCCAACGACCCTTCGCAGCTTGCTCATACCCGTCTTTTGCATTCCTCGATTCGTTAAGGGACGAGGACGACCAAACGCCAGTACGGAAGTTCTACTCGCGGGAGCTTTTTCCTTGCGCGCTACACGAAATAGTAATTATTATAGCATTTTTCGATTTGTCGAACAAGTGCAGTTGCAGTTTCCGCGCACTTGCTGCTTGACTGTGAACACAAGACTCACGAGAGGCGATCCCCACGAGTAAACATTAGGGATGTACGTGTGTCACTCCACACACCATCGTGGAGGCTGAGCGGCTCCCAGTGGGAAGCGGAGTCGAGATTTCGTAGAGCGTGCCCTAAAAGCAAACACACACACACACACATACTGGGCAAACAGTTCTGTGCCGCGCGAACCTCCACAAGGAGGATATGTTTCCTCCGCGCGTTTACTTTGAATCCTCATGTTCCTTCCCCATGTTCCTTTAGACAATATCACTGGCGTTATCCACGAAGGCAGAATTTGCTGCGTCGGTTGTTCTTTTATCGCAGAATGTGAGAGTCTTCGTTCTTGAAGGGAAGGACACACAGATAACGAATAAACCACCGGTTTGAGAAGCGAAGAAACTGAGCGCATCTGATCAAAATAGTCAGAGCCCTCTTCGACAAAATTGAAGAAACGGTAATTTATGGCCTAGCGAATCGCATTTTTTGCCATGCGTCTCTGTGCAATGGTTTCTTACAGAAATGGATGCAGGGGACACAACATGCGTGTAGGTCGCTTGAAAACTATTCGTTAGGAGGGTCAAATTCATTTATTCGAAAATGTAACTAATCCCGTTTTGCCACATATTCAAATTAACATTAGAAGGACATTAGGGGGAGATATGTATAGGTCAGATACACAGTTCGTTGAGTGTATTCACTACAAGCGAGAGAGGACTGTACTGCAACACTGGTTAACTGAACGTTCACGTGAGACACAGTAGAGTTTAGAGTAGAGTTGAAATGGTGTGTGCTGATTCCATAAAGAGGTGACAAAAGTAGGTGGTGAGAAGTGAGATGAGGGAAGGGGAACTGAGCATTGGGGAAATCGGCGCGCGGCCTTACACAGAGATAAGTACCAAAATTTGTTTTTCAGCCGATTTCGTAGAGCCAAGGAAAATAAGGAAAAGTGTGTGTGTTTCTGCTATTAAACGGCTGGTGCTTTTTACTTTCCTTGGCTCTTCGAAGTAGAAAGGAAAGTTATGTAATCGGCTGAAAAAAAAAATTGAGTTTTCTTCAGATCTTTACGTTTCAGAACCTCCTGAGTCCGAAAAACACTATTTGGGGAAATGGTCTGTGTGTGTGTCACTAATGTGTGTCTGTGAACGATTTTTAGAGAAAACCACGGTATCAAATCAGCTCAAACTTCATATCTCGCCCGCTGGTCACAATGGGACGCCAAAATAAGGGTATGAGCAAAATCCTTCGAAAGTTAGCTATAGTTATCATAGTGATCAAAACACCAAATATTTTTTTTCTCATAAACGGCTCCAACGATTTTGATTAAATTTTTTATATTGATAGCTCCCAATAAGGCAACTATACCATTAAATTCCCATCTATGGAAAAATGACGAGAGCAGCACAATAAATTACCAAAACTTTCGACGTAATCGATTTTAGAGTGGTTTTTAGAGAAAACGACCGTACCAAATCACTTCAAATTTCATCTCCAGCCTACAGGTTACCATGGGACGCAAAAATAAGGGTATGGGCAAAATCCACCGAAAGTTACCTATAGTTATCATAGTGATCAAAACATCAAATTTTTTTGTCTCAAAAACGGCTGTAACGATTTTGATTACAT
Source organism: Pachypeltis micranthus (assembly GCA_020466155.1). NCBI lineage: Eukaryota > Metazoa > Arthropoda > Insecta > Hemiptera > Miridae > Pachypeltis > Pachypeltis micranthus. Next base: position 75,648,297 of record CM035768.1, on the reverse strand, counting down.
TTCTGTTATTGATAGCTCTCAATAAGACAATTATACCATAAAATTCCCATTTGTGGGAAAATGACGAGAGCAGCACAATAAATTATCAAAATTTTCGACGAAAAGCGTTTTTAGCGCGGTTTTTTTCTTTTTTCTCTGCTGGAATGTTGGTCGAATGTTAAAGAAAATTGGTATTGTAATCCAATTCAATACCTAGAGGGTGAGGTGTTTAAAACCGCTCATGAGATAGATGGGGCTCACTCCAGAAATTCCTGAATTTCAACTACCACTGTTCCGCTTACTACCAGTTCTAACAGTTATTACCCAATAACTCTGCAAAAGTGATAACTATCCTTCTTCAAAAAATTCGTGTTTACAGGCTCATTAATTATCTGTGTACCAATTGCTCAATAACGGTCCGGGAATGAGTACGAGTAGCACAATAAAATCTGGAACTGTAAGCGCTACCGCTTTCTGCTGCCGTAAAGCGTTGTTAGACCAAGTTCAAATGAACTGAGTGGTAAATGAATTGAGTAAGAAGGAAGAGTCATGTACACAAGTTAATTGACGTAGAGCTAAGGAAAGTTGTGTGTTGCAACGCACCAGATATTTCCGTTTTGTTACGAGCAATTTCCATTCATTGGCTGCGTAAGGGGGTGGGGTGGGGGTGACTACAACGTGTGAAAAACGGCTATAACCATTTCCTTTATAAATTTCCGCTACCCAACTCCTTCTTACTGAATTTCGTATCTTTCTTTCTCTTGCGCCCATCAAATTGTGTTGATCAAACTCACTGCGGGTCTTCGACCCCTAAATATTCCCCCATAAATGTCCTATTGATAGATAACAACCAAAACGTGCCAAAAAGGGGGTTTGGTCAAGTTTTCCAATGCCACGAGAGATTCGAAACTACCCCCGGCAATAAGCTTTTCTTCTTTCGTCATTCAAAAGCCCAGTGGACACAAGGATTGGTATTTCCAGAACTGACAACGTACTTTCCTGCTTCCGATTTCCCCTAGACGTACGCATGCTTTTCGCGAAGATACTTGCGTCTCACCTCGCGAGTAAAGTATCCAGGGAAGTGGAATGAGACTAGACTGTTCTACACTTCCTCGTATTTGGAAGTGTATAAAGTATAGAGCTTAGTAATCATACGGAATGTAATAAACATCAAATCACCGAGCTTTGCAGGGGCGTATAATTCGTCCATCGCGCGTAGTATATTGTCAAAAAATCCACACAAATTCTGCGAAATTAGAGTCCATGTGGCGGCATGGTGTGCCCCGGTGCTGTTTATTACGCCATTTGATAATTTATTGTGCTGCTCTAGTCACGAATGGGTATTTTATGGTATAATCCCCTTATTAAGAGCTATCAATATACAAAATGTAATCAAAATCGTTAGAGCCGTTTTTGAGAAAAAAAATTTGGTGTTTTGATCACTATGATAACTATAGTTAACTTTCGGTGGATTTTTTCCATGTCCTTATTTTTGCGTCCCATGGTAACCTGTAGGCTAGACATCAAGTTTCAGCTGATTTGGTACGGTTGTTTTCTCTAAAAACTGCGCTAAAATCGATTTCGTCGAAAGTTTCGATAATTTATTGTGCTGCTCTCGTTATTTTCCCATGAATGGGAATTTTATGGTATAGTTGCCATATTGGGAGCTACCGATATAAAAAATTTAATCAAAATCGTTGCAGCCGTTTTTGAGGAAAAAAATATTTAGTGTTTTGATCACTATGATTACTTTAGTTAACTTTCGGTGGATTTTGTTCAAACCCTTATTTTGGCGTCTCATGGTAACCTGCACGCTAGATATCAAGTTTGAGTGGTTTGATACGGTGGTTTTCTCTAAAAATCGTTCACAGACACCCAGACCATTTTCCCAAATAGTGTTTTTCGGACTCAGGGGGGTCTGAAACGTAAAGATCTGAAGAGAACTCAAAATTTTTTTTTCAGCCGATTACATAACTTTCCTTTCTACTTCGTAGAGCAAGGAAAGTAAAAAGGCTATTTGGGAAAATGGTGTGTGTGTCTGTGAACACGATTGAGAGAAAACGGCCGAATCAACTCAAACTTCATATCTCGTTCGCTGGAAATCACGAGACGCCAACATGAGGTTACGAGCAAAATCCATCTGATACTAACTATAGTTATCATAGTGATCAAAACGTTGAATTTTTTTTCGGCTCTGACGATTTTGAATAAATTTATTGTACAGACCATTCCAAGTTACACAACAATTCTGTAAAACTCCCATTAATGAGAAAACGGCAAGAGCAGCACAATAAATTGCCGAACATTTAGACGAAAATCGATTTTGAGTTTTTTCCTTATTAACTCCGCTCAGAAAGTAGTTGAATTTTCAGAAAAATGTATTTAGAACTCCATTCAAGTGCCTATACTATGAGCGTTTAATAATGCTGATAAAATGTATAGGGATTACTCCAGATATTCCGGAATTTCAACTACAGGCGTTTCACTTACTACCATTTCTATAAGTTTTTACCCAATAACTATGGAAGAGTGATTATTATCCTCTGCAGAAAACCTGTGTTTACAACCTCATCAATTCTCTGCGTACCGATCGCTCAATAATGGGCAGGGCACGAGTACGAGCAGCATAATAAATTTCGGAATTGTAGGCACTACCTCTTTCCGCCATCGTAGGGTGGTTTTACCAAGTTCAAATGAACTGAGTGAATTGAATTGGTAGCGAAACCCGTGAAAACTAGTGAGTTTATGTAGAGCAAAGGGAAGTTGTGTGATGCGGCGTACATGATATTGTTTTCAAGCGGAACGGTTGCACCCGAGAAAGGAAACTAAATAAATGATGATTAACGAAACGGACGCTTGGGCTTGGCTACGCCGACTCAAGGGATAGAAGGATTGGAAGAGGAAGGAAAGAAGGATAACAGGACATACGGAAGGGTTGCTATTTTTGGAGGTAGGACGATGTCTCGCTCATCCTGTCACATGATTGCAAGTTGCCTACAGTCCAAATTGACCTGAAACTTTGTTTTGCTCTTCTCCACTCAACAACCTTCCGCAAACATCATGAAAAGATCCCGTCCTCGTCGCACTTGCGTCTTGGCTTGCCAAGTGAGCTCAAAGTCCAGATCCTGATACTACCTGGACATCCAGCAATACCCGACTGTCGGGAGCCTTAGTTCTTCTCCAGAGACCCATTAGTACCATTTTCTCTCCACTGCTGTCCCTCCAACGGCAGTGTACCAGCAACTCGCAAATCGCATTTGTTGGCTGATTTGTTTCAAGAGTATTCTGGTAGTTTATAGCCCATCATCCACCGCCGCACTGCCACTGTTACTTCACAACCGTCGAACTGTGACTTTCCAACGAGTTAATCACTCGTTTGAGTCTTCACAGGCTTTTCAGGGAAACAGTTGGTTCCTTTGTCTAAAGACTCGTCCAACCCCCGCACCCCTGGAGATCTAGTTGAGTCGGGATTATCACGAGGTTGTTACCTGACACAATTTCTTCCTGGTCTGGCGTTCGCCAGCGTTTGGTGACTATCGACGTATTTTCAGTGTGTGCTTCATTACTAAATGGAAAACCGAATATTTCGCCCTCACTGTACCTAATAATCTCAGTGCCAGCAGTTTCCTGACAAAAGTCGTCCTGTTTCACGGGGATTGGGTGAAATAAGAGGCGGGATTGATCCTCCACCTTCACAACAGAAGATTCGCGCCATGAAATCGGTCCGCGTCCACACGACCATGCTTTTCACAGAGCGTGCGAGACGCTGGAGACACGTGGTCCGAAGCATAGTGGTCGAACATCCAGTGAACGAACACGCCTATCTTGAAGAGCTGTTCACTCGGCACATTGAACCTTTCTGACAAACTATTACGAAGCATGTGAAATGCTACTCTTGTGAGCTGTTTGCATGAAGAACCCAGCATCTACCAGCCAAACTCCCCCGGGCAACTCGATTTCAGCGAACTAAACAGCCGAAATGGAACCCGATATAACGCGGGCAAAGATAGGATAGAACGCTATATTGGCTATCGCAGTCTGGAAAGCCCTAACTCATTGCAACGACCTCATTCCGGGATTGAACACTTTTCCGTCAACCTATTTGGCGGCCCGAAGTGGTCGGAAAGGTGCCGTGGGCGGAGTGAGATATTTGGTCAAATCAAAACAATTACCTTGCGACGCGATGAACTCCGGCGAATCTCTATGCGTGAGAAGGTGTGGCGGATCGTTGCCGCCCTGAGGTGTTCCGATGAAACCGCCGCCTCCGCCGTCACCGCCGAACTCCGGAGTGAGGCCGCCCATCCCGCTGCCTTCTAATCCGCCGCCTGCAACAGACGTCGCCCCCTTACATTAAACATTTTGCAGCATTTTGGAGGAATTAGGTCCGAGATCCCAGCACAATGGCGAGCAAGGTTTACTAAACTACAATAAGAGGTATTTAGGCTCACGCCGTACCAATTGCTGGGCACGTCCAGCTCACAACTCCAAAATGAAAGTAACTCGTATTCGATCGACAGGCTGTTACCTTATAAAATGACTGTTCCTGAACCCTCGACCAGGGTTATGTCAGTCTACTGTCATGGAAGTTGCGGTTTTGCTATCATGCAAGAGGCCGACCCCTTTCGCAGCATAGGATAGAACGCTATATTGGTTAGCCAGTCTCCTGGTTGAGAGCTGTTGCTCACGCTATACCGCATGGAGGTCTCACCACCTGAAGAATCTCGTGCTATCTGAAAGGTGTTATTCCCTCCTGTTTCCCATCTGATCTAACTATTTGCTTGGGTAGCAAGTCTCGATCAAGTTCTTTGCCATCACCTTCTTATAGGCTTGCTTTGTAGCAGTCAACGCTGCTAGGCTCGTCTGCCCTCCCAACACTTGTCGCTCAATGTTGCAGAAACTACAGTGGAACAGCTCGTGGTTTCTTGATTCCCTCGCGCTGGAGGCGAAGACTTGCACGATGGAGAATACTTAGGAGAAATGAAGTGGAGCCACGCATTGAAGTCGCCATGTCCAGTAGGAACTGCCTCGTCCAATGGTCTGGTCCAACCCACTTCTCCCACACCGTCCATGGATGTTGGAGAAGAACTCATACTTCTCACGTCCTTTTGACGAGCACCCATTCGTCGATGGCGGCAGCACAAAACTTTCCTTAACTCTACTAATCCTATTTATTTGTCACTCAGTTCAAACATAATTTCACAGTGGTAGAAAGTGATAATGCTTACAGTTCCGAAATTTATTGCAGTGCACCTGCTCATGCCTAGACAATCATTCAGCGATCAGTGCTCGGGGAATTAATGGGACTGTGAACGCGATTATTTTGATAACGATAATATACACCGTTCCAGAATTATCGGGTAAAATGTGTGAGAAACGGCGGTGATTCGAATTCCGGAATTTCTATATTAGCTCCTTTATGTTTTATGGGCGTTGTTGAAAACTCATCTCGTAGATACTCCATTGGACTACCATGTCAATTTTTATGAAGATCCCAGTAACATATGTGCTGAGTTTATCAGCAAAAAGCTGCGCTAAAATCGACATTCCTACGCTATTTATCTAAACGTATTTCTTTTAAAAGTCGTTCTTCTCGTGTAAACGGGTCAGTGCGATTGGGCTAAACAGAAACGATGGAGCTGCCAGTGAAATGAAGTGATCGGCGGAAATGGCTCAGGTATATACTTGGGCAGTATGTAGTGAAACGAAAATACTGAAGAAGTGAGTACGACGGAGGGCAGTATCGTTACAATCAAGATGTTTGGAGGAATAACTGAAATGACAAACAATGTGCGCTTTTCAAAGGCCCAAGTGAACCGCTACTCAAATGATGATGATGCCATGGTGGTTCTTCAGATGGAGCCTGATTGGCGAGCATCCTGGGAGCCTGGAGTGGAACCAGCAAACTGGAATTTGACCCCACAAAATGAGAAATAATGATTTTGAGGGGCAAAACCATCAAGCTATGCCTAGCGCAGAACATAAGGCTTGGTGGCGTGGCATTGACTCTGCCGTACGTACACCGACTCAGTCTCTGTGATGAGGAGACGTGTAGCTGTGGAACTGCCCTAGAAACAGCGGAACACGTACGCATTAGGCAGCGCGTGCACCTGAGGGAAGTCGTGTTTGGGGATGAGGTCCCGACGGACCTAATCCGTTATGAGACGGCAGCTGGCTTACTGACGCTGGAGGACTTTGCCAGGATTGTCCTGACATCGTCATAAGATGTCTAAACTGGGGACTGTAGCCTCTCCAGTATTGCACGAGCCTTCGAACCCTCTTCAGGCCAATGGCACGCGCTAAAGGCACATGGAAGAAGCATTCCTACGAGTGACAGTGGCAACTCACAGTTCCAATTGCATTCGGTTGATATCGTACTCACTCCTCCCCCCCACTTACGTCGCTAACGTATTCGTCACGTTGAGGCCCAACAAGTGGTCGAACTTTCAATAGTTGTTGATACCGGCCACGCAGAAAAACTTGGAACGTTCTTTTAGTGCGATGGGAATTTTTGATCCCCCGTCATCCTTCTGCTGCGACCCACTAGAACTATGATTGAGAAAGGGCTAGGGCTAGGAATGGGGTTCTGGAAAGCGGGTGTCAATGGGATGTTGAGATGGTATGGGGAGAGGGAACTTTTGGGCGGTGGAAATGGTTTGGTGAGAGGGTTTCGGGGGAAAGGGAGGAGGTAAGATTGGGGGGACGTGCGCGCAGGGCCTTGGGTGGGGAGACTCAATGAGTGGGTTATTTGGTTCATGTGTGTGTAGGTGCAGTGCCGGGGTGAACGAATATCAAGTAGTCCGCTCCTGGACTGTAGTGTGTGAGCGTATTTAAGGGTTGGAAGTATGTAAGAGTGAGTGAGTGAGGGTGTTGGTATTGTCTAGGGTAGGTTAGAATAGATAAAGTAGGGACGGTTCCAGGGATGAATATCGAGTAGACCCCCCTCGGCTCGTCGGAAAGAGGGATCGCAGTTCAAGCTGGGACATAGACCTCGGCCTGACACCTATCTCCATGGGAGAGACGGGAGCAAGTCCAATCCCTGGAATTCCCATGAAGATGAATCCATGGGTTGGCTTCGTCGGGGCTGTGGTCTCGCTAGGAGTTATGAAGAGTGCAGCGGAGGAGAGGTAACGGCTGGGTACTCTCCCCACAGCCAGAGTTTTCCAAACACTCGTTTATACTTGCTGCGACCTACTCTCTCACCCGTCATCATGTCCGAACGTTGTCTGCTCTTGACGAACAGTTGAACACAACATTGACGACAACGGTTGCTTCGAAGAATGCAGGACAAATGTCGAGAAGCTTCTGGTCTACCAGGATCTCGCGCATATCTACATAGAAGAGAGCTTTCCTAACATCGCAGCAGTGGAGTAACCTCACAATATGTCAATCCCCCGACCTTCCTCAACGTCGTCATTTTCCCGCGCGTCTGTCCCCGAACGACCTCTCAAACAACGAGTCCGAGGAAATCACACGGTTCCGCCAAACCAGGCTGATGGCTTTTCAAGTAGCGTTGAATCTCAACTCGAATAAAAGTTGGAAAAGCAAGACACTCGTGGCCTAAGGACCTATTGTACCCGTCCTAATGTCCTAAAGTTCCACAGGTCCATGCCTAGCCATCTAATGAATCCCAAAGTGAGTTTACTACGGGCGTGATAGCGATAGGCTTTTGAAATTAATCGAATTCATTTATATGTAAACTAAAGTTTTCGCTCTTCTCCGCCTCAAGGAAAATCGTCATTTTCTTACCTTGCGGATTGAAGGGCGGAGGCGGCGGATGGTGACCAGCGAAGAACTCGTGGTGAAAACCTTGAGGCGGTGGGTACCCGAATTCGAATTTTCCGGCGTCGGAGGTGAAATAAGGGAAACCCGGCGGCGCTTCTTCGAGTCCTCCGGGGCTCAGGTTCATCGGGAAACCTCTCATCTTTCGAGAACCACCGAAAAAAGGTCCTCGTCCCATAGACGTGAGCTGCTTCAGCCTTCTCTCTTTGCTCCTCTTATTTTGGAACCAAACCTGCAACAAAGTGCGAAAAGACGGTTATAAGACACGACTCAAAAACGTGCAAGTTTCGGTACAGCTCTCCATGAACAATGCCACTTTAAAAAAGATTATATAAAATATTTTTTGAAGAAAGAAACACAATTATTCCATCTTATGATACGGAACGTGATCCCTTATTTGGGCAAAAAGCCCACGTTACAGGACGAGTTCGACGAACGTGTCACGTTTAACAATCATCCCATTCGATTCAGCATCGAATACTAGTAAACCATATGAAACCTGTCCTGGCTACAATGGAACTTCGGAAACAAAACGTCTGATGATTCGGGGCAAAATCAGGTCGGGGAAATTGAAACGGGGGCGCTTCGAGCGAACCCGTTGCGAGGCGAAAGGGGAGTTGAGCCGCCCGCCCGGCAGCGTTACGAGGCGAGGACGAGGCGGGTTGTTTGTTATTGAGAGGGGAGGGAGGGAGGGACTTCAAACGACGAAACGTTGACTTCTGCTGTAGTTCCCACGTTGTACTGCATTTCGTTAATTTTTTTAACCATTTTTTGCCCATTACAACCATGGGCTTCGTCCGACCGGATTGCCGAGATGGTGGGCACAACTAGATACCAAATCGGATTTTTGTGCGAAAGAACGAATTTTTTAGACCACGTTAAAGGCACATAACCGCCCGTACGGGGGATGGTGGATGGGGGCGGGGGTCGGTGAGTGGGGGACTGCGGACGGACATTGCAAATTTGGAATCTCCAAGTCTTGAAACGTAAAGTATCAGATTTTGAGGGGGGTTGTAAAAAATGTTTCGGGACTGAAAACATAGGGTTATTATTCATAATGAATAATAAACGAAAAGGAGAAACCGTGCGCTAAAGAGATTTCAATGAAAAAGCAACTGATTCTTTGGCCTTGAGTTAAGCAATTGGCTTTGACCTCTAGAGAGCTGATTGAAAGCAACTCCTCGATATGCGTAACCATTTTCCATAGTTTCGCAGATAAGGAAATATATATTCAAATTATCTGTAGCTCTTGAATGAACACCACTGCTCGGCAGGCTGCACTAGCTGGGCTGTTTTTGACCTGCAAACGTCCACGCTGGACCTTACATCATGATTTCCCCGAGCACCGACCCTGCGGGAAGTTCCGCTTCTCAGTTATTTCCAAGTGACAAAGGATTTCCCCTTTTTCTGGACTTTCCAAAAACTATCCTTTCCTCTCTTTTTACTTTTCTATACTCATCAGACAGCTCCTTCCAAGTCAGTCATCCATCATCACTCGCGTACGATATGTCTCCTGGTTCTCCCTATGATTCGTCCCTCAGCTCGCACTATTCTCAACTCAACTCTCTCCCTCTCCTCTGAGAGTCTCACAACCACTTCACGTGTATTTAAAGTCCCCTTGTTCCTTATGTACTAACCAGAACGAACTCAACCGGATATCGCTATTCTGTCAAGTGTAATACAGCCCTCACTCACGCTCACCCCGTTCATTTATTTCTGAGTTTCAAGCTCCCTCATTCGTGTCCTCAACAACCACGAATTGAAATATCTGGTGCGTTGCAACACACAACTTTCCTTAGCTCTACGTCAATTCACTTTGTACATAGCTAATTCTATTTAATCAATTCATTTATCACTCAGTTCATTTGAACTTGGCCAATAACGCTTTACAGCAGCAGGAAGCGGTAGCGCTTACAGTTCCGGAATTTATTGTGCTGCTCGTACTCACTGCAGGACCATTATTGAGCAATTGGTACACAGATAACTAATGAGGCTCTAAACACGATTTTTCAAAAAAAGGATAGTAATCACTTTTGCAGAGTTATTGGAAAATAACTGTTAGAACTAGTAGTAAGCGAAACGGCAGTAGTTGAAATTCAGGGATTTCTGGAGTGAGCCCCATGTATCTCATGAGCGTTTTTAAACACTCACCCCTCGGGTATTGGATTGGACTACAATACCAATTTTTTTTAAACATTCTACAAGAATTCCAGCGTAGTTTATAAGGAAAAAACTGCGCGAAAACTGCTTTTGGTCGAAAATTTTGATAATTTATTGTGCTGCTCTCGTCATTTTCCCACAAATGAGAATTTTATAGTATCATTGCCTTATTGAGAGCTATCAACATAAAAAATGTAATCAAAATCGTTACAGCCGTTTTTGAGACAAAAAAATTTGATGTTTTGATCACTATGATGACTATAGTTAACTTTCGGTGGATTTTACCCATACCCTCATTATTGCGTCCCATGGTAACCTGTAGGCTAGACATCAGGTTTCAGCTGATTTGGTACGGTGGTTTTCTCTAAAAAGTGCTAAAATCGATTTCGTCGAAAGTTTTCATAATTTATTGTGCTGCTCTAGTCATTTTCCCACAAATCGGAATTCTATGGTATCATTGCCTTATTGAGAGCTATCAATATAAAAAATTTAATCAAAATTGTTTGGGCCATTTTTGAGAAAAAAATATTTGGTGTTTTGATCACTATGATAACTACAGTTAACTTTCGGTGGATTTTGTTCAAACCCTTATTTTGGCGTCCCATGGTAACCTGCGGGCGAGATATCAAGTTTGAGCTGATTTCGTACCGTGGTTTTCTCTAAAAATCGTTCACAGACACACATACACACACACACACACAGACACAGACCAGTTTCCCAAATAGTGTTTTTCGGACTCAGGGGGGTCTGAAACGTAAAGATCTGAAGAGAGCTCAAAAAATTTTTTTCAGCCGATTACATAACTTTTTTTTTACTTTGTAGAGCAAGGAAAGTAAAAAACCCTGCAAATTATTACACAATGGTGTATTATTCGCATAATCAGCTTGACCTAGCATTAATGCTCCGAGACCCATCCTGTTCAATTCAGCATCGAAAAATATCATAATGAAACCCAAAAAAAGGTCGAAAAGAACTGAATCGTAATATTAAAATAATGAATAATAATATGAATATGAATAATATGAATAGTAATATGAAAACATGCACGCTAAATACTAATATCAAAATTTAACCAAAAATCTATGAAAAAAACCAAAATGAGAATGAAACGAGAGAATCTAAAAAAATTGAATCGTATTAAAACCAAAACGTCGGGGAAATTGGAACGGGGGCGCTCGAAGCGAAAGGCGAAAGGGGAGAGGAGTGGCGGCATCATTGGGAGGGAAGCTTGCTTTTTTAAAGAAACGGGCGGGAGGGAGGGAATTCAAACGACGAAACTAGATACCAAATCGGATTTTTGGGCGAAAGAACGAATTTTTTTGACCACGTTAAAGGCATAAAACGGCCCGGACGGCGGACGGGGGACGGCGGACGGACATTGCAAATTTGGAATCTCCAAGTCTTGAAACGTAAAGTATCAAATTTTGAGGGGGGGTTGTAAAAACTTTTTCGTGACCAAAAACATAGGGTTATTATTCAGAATGAATAATAAACCAAAAGGAAAAGACTGCTCTCTAATTAACTGCGTAATACAATTTACATTCAAAACTATTGTAGGGAGAAGAATGACAACATTTCTGAAAATTGGGAGGGATGGTGTTGCATCGTGAGTGTTTACAATAATTTTCTGTGTCTTCAGGAAGAGTTTCTAAGCATTTCCATTCCACGCAGGTAAGCAGTGTAGAAGGACAGAGTTAACTAATGCACTCGTAAACAATTCTACACGGGTCGTATTCTTTAATTTGGCAAAAACGCGTGTCATTTTACGGAGTTATGAGATCAGTAGCTCGTAGCTCAGTTGTTTCAGCTATTTGAAACGTCCGTTTCATTGCTCGATCACAGGTTATTAATAAATACCTAATGCGAGTGACAAACGACAGTTCTGAGCAGGTGCCGTGAGACAGTTCGCGCGTCAATTTGTGAACCCTCAACAGAAACGGTCGGGGTTTCATTGTTAAACTGAAGGCTATACAGTTTGTTTTATGCCAATTCCCCCATTTCGCTCACGCCCGGCCCGAGCCACAAAAAAACATTCCCTTGAGTGTTAAATACGGTCTCAGAACCAGAAAGGCGGAGTTTGACTATGTAATGAGCAGCATAATTCAAGTTGTTTGACTCCTCGACAATTTTGGACACAACTTTGCACGTCAAACGATCCTTTTAGCCATCGCCGAGAAGACTGCAAGTGGTTTCAGACTGCGCTCCTCTGACTCGTTTCACCAATTACACCCGTTCGTCGTTTCATTCCACCGGCAATTTTTGCTACGTCAATTAGTAAGAACGAGTCTCAACGATTAAAACCTTCTCAGGTGCAGAGTTAAAACTCGGTTTGACGATATCGTGGTGGCATTCTCTGGTCAAATAAAAATAATTTTATAGGCAGGCTATAACTGATAACGTACTTAACGATCTCGTGTCTACACCTCATATTGTTTTCTATAATTTTGACAATTATTTGTAGAAGGTTATGAGATATACGTAGTTTGCAATAATCGTTACACTGCAACGATAATGACGCTCGACGTATCTCCTAATAACAAACGAAATGCTCAAATCGTGATCATCTGCCCCTCTCTTGGTTTATAATTCATTCTGAATAATACGCCTGTTTTCGGACAGGAAAATATTTCACAACCCCCCCCACCCCTTTTACGTTTCAAGGCATCGGAACTCCAAATCAGCAATAACCGTTCTTTGGCACGAAAGTCCCATTTAGTATCTAGTTGTGCCCGCCGGATCAAACGAAACCCATGGCCTTATGGGGAAAAATATCTGGTGCGTTGCAACACACAACTTTCCTTAGCTCTACGTCAATTCACTTGTGTACATGGCGTTTTATACTTACTTACTTACTCGATTCATTTATCGCTCAGTTCCTCTCAACTTGATCAAACAACACGTCACAGCAGCAAGAGCTGTAGCACCTACAGTTACGCAATTTTTTGTGCTGCTCGTACTCATTCCAGGACCATTATTGAGCAATTGGTACACAGATAATTAATGAGCCTGTAAACACGAATTTTTTGAAGAAGGATAGTTATCACTTTTGCAGAGTTATTGGGTAATAACTGTTAGAACTGGTAGTAAGCGGAACAGTGGTAGTTGAAATTCAGGAATTTCTGGAGTGAGCCCCATCTATCTCATGAGCGGTTTTAAACACCTCACCCTCTAGGTATTGAATTGGATTACAATACCAATTTTCTTTAACATTCGACCAACATTCCAGCAGAGAAATAAGAAAAAAACCGCGCTAAAAACGCTTTTCGTCGAAAATTTTGATAATTTATTGTGCTGCTCTCGTCATTTTCCCACAAATGTGAATTTTATGGTATGATTGACTTATTGAGAGCTATCAATAACAGAAATGTAATCAAAATCGTTGGAGCTGTTTTTGAGAAAACAAAATTTGGTGTTTTGATCACTATGATAACTATAGTTACCTTTCGGTGGATTTTGCCCATACCCTTATTTTTGCTTCCCATGGTAACCTGTAGGCTAGACATCAAGTTTCAGCTGATTTGGTACGGTGGTTTTCTCTAAAAACGGCGCTAAAATCGATTTCGTCGAAAGTTTTGGTAATTTATTGTGCTGCTCTCGGCATTTTCCCGTATATGGGAATTTTATGGTATAATTGCCTCATTGAGAGCTATCAATATAAAAAATTTAATCAAAATCGTTAGAGCTGTTTTTGAGAAAATAAATATTTGGGGTTTTGATCATTATGATAACTATAGTTGAATTTCGATGGATTTTGTTCAAACCCTTATTTTGGCAATCCATGGTGACCTGCGGGCGAGATATCAAGTTTGAGCTGATTTGGTACAGTGGTTTTCTCTTAAAATCGTTCACAGACACACACACACACACTCACACACAGACCATTTTCCCAAATAGTGTTCTTCGGACTCAGGAGGGTCTGACACGTAAAGATCTGAAGAAAACTCAAAATTTTTTTTTCAGCCGATTACATAACTTTCGTTTCTACTTCGTAGAGCCAAGGAAAGTAAAAATTCACGAAATCCCAATTTTGGCCCAGTTAGATGCTGGGTCGAATTGTACAAATCTCAGACGTGTGTAGTTGCGTCTAGACCAAAAATACTGAAATAACAGTAATTATAGCGATCCAAAGTCTAATAATTGATAGAACCCACGGGAAAATACAGCGAAAGTAACCGTTTCATCATGTGTACTCCCACCCTTGGCATTGAAACCACCCGCCACGTTGTACCAATTGCCTACACGCGCCTGGAATATTCAGTTTTCGCGGTTCTGCTGTAGTCATGTTTCGTATGGTTTACTGGTATTTTACGATGCTGAATCGAATGGGGTGGGTCTCGGAGGTTTACGACTACGCCACGCAGTGCAAGAGAATAACAAATCGTTGTGCAATAACTCTCCGCGTCTTTGTATCATATTTATTATTTACTCTTGATAAGCCTTAGCCGCAAACTGACTTCTGCGTGTTGTTTGGAGATTAATATCGACGACTTTAAACATTATGATATGTGGGGTGTGCAGAGGCAGTACCAGCCTCTTGCCACAATGTGCAGCGTATTAATAGTAATAAATAGCCGGTGTTGGGAGAAAATTGAGTGTGAAGAGAACAACGGCCTTGAAGAGAAAAATAATCTTATATTTTAGACGAGAAAGGCTGCATGAGTTGTTGGTTAATTATTTACGTGATATACACGATAGAGTCAGAGTGCAGTACGAGAGAGCGCTCTCGGAGCCTCTGGATCACGACTAAACCCGCTTTTAGTCGAAATATTTAGATAACTTGTCACGCTGCTCTCACCAAATGTCCACAAATGAGAGTTAAACGGGATTTCGATGTCATTCGAAGGAAGTTGGGTGGCGTACCGTCGTATTTCAAGTTAGTGCTGCATGGCCGTCTAACGGACTAATCTCAGAAAATGAGATTCTCCAAACCTCGAAATTTCATTTTTCACATTCACACTTCACATACCGAATAACCGCACTTTTTACTTCTAGCGTATTTCTGTAGAAACTCGTTAATCAAAGGCCGTGTGCATATTTGTAGCGTAGGGCTGAATTTCCGTGGGGAACGAGGGAGGAACGGTAGCGGAATGAACCTCTTCAGTGTTGAAACGTCAGGAAAAGTTTGCTAAACGTTACGCGACCTCATTCCGTTTGCCAACGTAAATAATAAATATCTGGTGCGTAGCAACACACAACTTTCCGCCACCCCTTTAAGTTCGAATACCAACAACATATGCGGGTGCTATATCTTCGTTCAACGCATTTCTACAGAAACATTTATTCAGAACTAAATGTAGGGACTCGTTAGTTGAAAGTACTCCGAAAGTTTGATCGAAATCGTTAGAGCCGTTTTTGAGAAAATTGGAATTCCGATAAATCAATATTCGACAAATCTCCTTTTCTGAGTTAACTTGGCTTATATCTCCGTTCAACATATATATACAGAAATAATTATAGAGAATGGAATGTTGGTATGGGTGACTAAAAGACACTCCATTAGAATTTATCACATCTGGTCAGAAGTTACCCTGGAATTTACGGAAATGTTCGAAAAAACGTTATTTTCGACACATTTTCATTTTTATCTCTGTTCAATGGAGTTTCAGAGGAACATTTATTGAAAACAATATGTAGGTATAAACTATTTAAAAACATCCTGTGAGTTTGGTGGAAATCGCTGAAGCCGTTTTGCCAAAAAGGGTAAAAAACCTATTTTTGCTTCAGGGGCCCATATCTCCGTTCACCGTATTTTCATGGAGATATGTATGCAAAAGAAAAGTTAGGTATTTATTAGGAGAAGATAATTTGAAAGTTTAATCAAAATCGTTAGAGCCGTTTTCGAGAAAAATGCGAAAAACCCTAGTTTTTGGTACATTTTCGTCCCCCCACCCCCCTTCCCACCGGCCGAAATCGTCCATAACCTTATTTTGGTGTCTACAAAAAATAACGAACAAAAGAAAAAAAGAACCAGCTCAATCGGATCAGCCGTTCTCCCGCAAATCGAACTACAGACACACACACACATACACACGGACCACGCGCCGAAATTAGGTTTTTTAGACTCAGTAGGGTCTGAAACGTAAAGATCTGAAGAAAACCCAAATTTTTTTTTGGGCCGATTACTATACATTCCTTCCCTTCGGGTAGCAGAAAGTAAAAATTGTGTCATTTGGCACGTCCGAAAGGTTCACTTTAGAATTACAGGACGAATAACGACGACGAGGGTGTAGCGTTTAGTCGATTTTAAGACTAGACAGGTGTCGTGGAGAAGCCGATCATGCAACGCCCGGGGCTCCGGAGCAGCGGTGACGTTGACGAGCCGAATCGACCAAGGCAGGAATAAACGTAGAGGGATGGCGTTTCCAGAGGGGAACTTGACGAGCTGTACGTTCCGCACAAGTTCAGCTTGACTTCTATTGTGAGGTTCGCCGGGTTTACCTTCCGTTCGCGCGACCTCGCCCTGCTGTTGGTAGCCAAAAACAGCTGGTGGGTGGAATTCATACGGTTTTTCTCTTCATTCACGGAGAGCTCGCGAAGTTAGCGGGCGGATAGGCGCTTAGTGTAAAAAATCGAGGTAAACAGTCATTTTTCACATTGTACCTCGTCCGAAGATTTGCTATGACACAAATCGTAGGTATTAGATAGCTGACAGGACTCTGTAAGTTTGACCAGAATCGTTGAGGCCGTTTTAGAGAAAATTATAAAAACGATCGTTTGATTGAACGTATTTTTTCTCGATCAGCCAGTAATCTAACCACACAGGTCTATTACCGTATCAAAATGACTGTACCTCAACACTGGTAAGAGATTTATGTGGGTCTGAAGTCGTGGAAGTTGCAGTTTCGCTTGCATGTGAGAGCACGAGCATCTACCGATCCCAGACCTGTGGAGACACGTACCATCTGGGAGGAGTTCTTAATCTGGTTCTTTACTTGATCCAACTATTTACTTGGTTGACGAGTTTTAAAAGGAGAGATCAACTGCGACCACATTTTATCGCCATAACCTTCTCTACAAACTCTGCGAAGCGGTTATAAGCTTGCTTAGTTGCAGTCAAAGCTGGAAGGTTCGGCTGCTCTTCTAACGACAGTAGCTGTTATAGGAACTACGGTGGAGCAGCACGTTGTTTCTTGTTCACGCACTGTAATAGCAAGTCTTTGAAAGGAAAGAAGTGGAACCGCGCATTGAAGTTGCTTTGTCCCGTAAGGAACTGGCTCGTCCCGTGATCTGGCTCAACCCACTCAAGACGGCCCCGGGTGTTAAGAACATATTCATGCATGTCACGTCCCTTTGACGGGGATTGCCATCATGCTTGCTGGTATTTTCATTCGGTGGAGATATCCGCACGGAGTTCAGCCCAGAGTGGGGGAAGCTCCCTTTTACTCTCCTCTTGTCGTTCATGCACTCAATGGCGAAGCAGGTAACTGGCCAGTCATCGCTTGAAGTGTTTCAGCGGGTGTGCGTAGGCTTTGACATTGGGATTGACTGTTGAGTTCAAAGAATCTCCGTCCTGTGCACCTCCATACGGGGCAGTAGCCAATCACGCCCAAGTACGTGATCTTGTATATGAAGACTACGGTAACACGCACCTCGAGTGGCCTCGATAATTGCTCGTAATGAGAGCAAACTTCGCGAGGGTGCCTTTGAAGGATTGGAGGTGTCGACTTTGACCCCTTATAATGCTTCCTAAGTGCTGTAACGAGTTACTTTACAAATGCGGTTGGGCGCCTGGAACAGACCAGGGTGGAGGCTAGGAACAGTGCCTTCTCAGGTGATAACCGGATGGGAGGTTTATGAGAGGTGGAGGAGGGTGTTGTTTCTCTCTCTCGCGCGGGTGTTTTTGTTTTCGTTTTTTCTTCCGCGTGTTCCTGTTCCCCGAAAAAAGGACGTTTTTTTACTCGTTCCGACTCCCGTTTTTCAAGTCGTTTTCCCGTTTTTCGGTTCCAATTCCTTATTGGTTCTTCGGGAGAGCTTCAGGTTCGAACGAAGAAAGAAGATCCCTGGCCGCAAGTCGCGTTTATTTTTTTGTTTTTTTTTGTCATGCCAGAAGTAGGGTAGAAAGACGTTTTAATTTAATTCTTATTTTCTTAAATATCTTTTGGTTCAGATTTTGGATAGGAAGGAGAAGTTATTGTAGTAGGTAGTTGTTATTTTATTTTAATACATCTATATTTCAATTATTTTTAGTTATTTTCCTTCTGTTTGGTTTTTATTTCTGTAAAGAAATATCTCTTCGTTGTGGGCTTCATCCCCACGTGGAATTGTACACGAATCTTTAATTCCGTCATAGTACTTGACTTCCTTCTCAAGAAGCTACCTGTGGACCAAAATGGGGGGTTTCGATTCACTAGGCTTCAAAACGGGGTTGCCAAAGGCTCAGTAAAATAATGTTTACCCATCGCTAAAACGTTTTTTTAACACGCGACTGCAAGGCAGGCAAATTGTCCAGTCCGGATCGGGGCTTTCATCGGCGCATAGGTAGCAGCGTCCTTTCTCAATCAAATCTTCTACAGCTCGAACGACAAAAGCAGTCGCAAAGTAAAAATCTGAAGAAACTCACATTTTTCTGGGAGTTTAATCCAAATTGTTAAATTATTTTAGGGCAAGGTGCCATAAACTCAGTCCTCCTCCTTCCTCTACTACTACTGCGGAATCTACTCAAGACGTTTTTGCACGAATACAGTACTTTTTTTATTCTTTGAGCGGTGGATGCGGAATTTAAGTGTAATCGTCGAACCCTAATTTTCTGTACCCCCCTCTCACTCCCCACCACCACTGCAGCAATATCATGGACCTAAAACACGCATAAAAAGTTTAACGAAAGCGCTACGGAGAGAGCAGTTTTGGGCGCAAATTGAGATGTGCGTGGTCTCACATTGCGTCTAATCGCCTTAACATCCGTAGCATTGTTTCATTTTTAGGAATTGAGGGAATTGAACGAGTTAGCTTCACGAATGTATTTTTACTTTCCTTGGCTCTACGAAGTAGAAAGGAAAGTTATGTAATCGGCTGAAAAAAAAATTTTGAGTAGTAAGAAATTTTGAACACTATTTGGGAAAATGGTCTGTGTGTATGTGTGCCTGTGAACGATTTTTAGAAAAACCACCGTACCAAATCAGCTCAAACTTCATATCTCGCCCGCAGGTTACCATGGAACGCCAAAATAAGGGTATGAACAAAATCCACCGAAAGTTAACTATAGTTATCATAGTGATCAAAACACCAAATATTTTTTTTCTCAAAAACGGCTCTAACGAGTTTGATTAAATTTTTTATATTCGTAGCTCCCAATATGCCAACTATACCATGAAACTCTCATTCGTGGGAAAATGACGAGAGCAGCACAATAAATTATCAAAATTTTCGACGAAATCGATTTTAGCGCGGTTTTTAGAGAAAACAACCGTACCAAATCAGCTGAAACTTGATGTCTAGCATACAGATTACCATATGACGCCAAAATAAGGGTATGGGCAAAATCCACCGAAAGTTAACTATAGTTATCATTGTGATCAAAACACCAAATTTTTTTTCTCCAAAACGGCTCTAACGATTTTTATTACATTTTTTATATTGATAGGTCTCCGTAAGGCAATTATACCATAAAATTCCCATTCGTAGGAAAATGACGAGAGCAGCACAATAAATTATCAAAATTTTCGACGAAAAGCGTTTTTACCGCGGTTTTTTCCTTTTAAACTCCACTGGAGTGTTAGTAGAATGTTAAAACAAATTGGTATTGTAGTCCAATCAATACCTAAAGGGTGAGTGTTTAAAAACGCTCATGAGATACATGGGGCTCATTCCAGAAATTCCTGAATTTCAACTACCGCCGTTTCGCTTACTACCAGTTCTAACAGTTATTATCCAATAACTGTGCAAAAGTGATTACTATCCTCCTTCACAAAATTCGTGTTTATTTGTGTACCAATTGCTCAATAATGGTCCTGAAATGAGTACGAGCAGCACAATAAATTCCACAACTGTAGGCGCTACCGCTTCCTGCTGCTGTGACGTGTTGTTTGACCAAGTTCAAAGGAACTGAGTGATAAATGAATTTATTAAACAGAATTAGTCACGTACAAAGTGAATTGACGTAGAGCTAAGGAAAGTTGTGTGTTGCAACGCACCAGATATTTATCATTTCGTTTCTGAAGCGTGCGATCGATGGCTGTAATGAGGGGAACTGCAAGTACGCTTCGAGTAGAAAATCAAAAAGTTTGAAAGAAATTACAATACGATGCTCTTGGTTTGCTCTTTCGTCAGTTATGTTGTATCAGTAGAGCGGATTAGCTTTCCATCACGAAGGGATTCAACAGGCGCTCTGTTTGTGACAGCCCGCTACGTGGACATTTCGTTTAACTCGCCGTCAAAGTTCGGCGAAATGAAATTGGCAACCGCAGCCTTTTGAAACAAATTGAAAATGACGGGAAGATTTTTTTTTTAATATTTCGATTTCGAACCAACTTTTGGCCCGAGGCGTAGTCCAGGAAAATGATAATTAATAAAAAAAAAAGAAAGGAAAAATGAGAGCGGCTCAATGTTTTCATTTAAAACGGTTTTCGTGGAAAACGGCACTGAAAAGTTGGAAGGAGATGGGGAAACAGTGGCGGAAAAATTGAAGGTAGAAGTGTCGTTACTATGGAAACGGACCCTCGAGTTTCCCCCCCAACGGCTGAAGGGGGAAAAAGGATAATAAGGTCGGGAGGCAGGAGGAGGGAAGCGGCGTTGATGGTGATGGAGTGGGAGTTGTAGCAGAGTGGGAAATCCGAGGGATGTTGGTAGTAGGGGGGTTGCGATAGAGCCATCCGAAGGGGTGGGGGACTTGAAGGTTGGAAGAGGGTTTTCCCTCATGGGACTCCCACGAATTCATCCCCACCTTTACTATTACGACTTTTCCTGAAAACTGCCTTTTTTTTTCATTATTTCCTCGAGTTTTGAGGACAATCATGCTCCGCAGTCGCAACATTTTATGTCAACAATATACTTGAAGAGACACTCGGGGGGTGTTTGCCACCTCTCGGCGAAGTGAACTGACTGAAACCACTCAGCCAGGTCAAATATTTACTCGGATCAAGTAATTCGTCGTGCCCTCGAGCGCAGTCAAACTCGAGTGGTGGTTTCAACACGCTCATCGCGAACGCCAACACCCATTGTGAATCAGTTGAAGTCGTTCACGCTTGTACAGCGAGCAATAACGTTTTTCGTTAAATGTACGTACACATACAGATCAAGTGGCGAGCGAGTTCCTTAGTGAACCGCCTGGCTTCTATTGACGCACCTTGTCGTGTTGTTGTAGTAGGTGAGTGACTTCTGTGATGTTTTTCATTAGTCCTATCACGTTGTACCAGAATTAAGCGAATTCCTAACTGGTTTAGGGGTCACACAGAATAAATGCCTCCGGTGCTACGATGGGAATTTTGTGACCTCAACACATAGGGCTGGCTTGGAGGACCACGGTAAAATACCGAGAAATTATTAGTGAAACAAATGGTGAAAGAAGGGAAAGCTTGGTGAAAAAGAAAAATGAGGAAAATAATTCGAAATTAAAGGGGTTTATATTAAAATAAGAAATTCTTCTGAGAAAATGACAATACAAAGAAGGCTCGAGCAAAGAAATTAATTTGTTTTTCGTTGGGGCCCTTGATGAGGTGGATGAAAATACGGCGAATGTGGCGACGTGATGTGTGGAAGAAAATTGGAACGATCTTACCGGTGTTCGGAAGTAACAGCGATGATAGAGGGAAAAGATGAGATGAGGCAAAAGTGAAGCGACACGTAGAAATGCGTTAGATGGATCGCGTCTTAAAGAGTTGGATGGAACGCGGTTGCACTGCAGTAGATGTAGAAACGCACTGATCGCATGAGCAGCTCAGTAGGCGGAGGAAAGTATGGTGGGGTGATACCAGTTTTGGTGTGTCTTGACGGGTTTAGATGAGCAAAGTTTTCAGGGCCACGTTTGTTTGCTGCTCCTTTCTGTTGTTGGTCAAAGGAGCAGCGGGGCCAGTAATAAGAAGAGCGCAGAGTTCAAGGGCCTCAGAAATGTTCGCCCCAATCTTAAACATACCGCCCACCAAAATTTCTGTTAATATGCGGTTTGGGTGTGATAAGAGTGTCAGCTTAGGGATCATAGTTGGTGATGGGATTGAGGGAAATTACTTCCTGAATGGATCTATTGTACACTTCAGTAGAGGTCTTGATGGTCAGGATTGGAACGATGCCATCAGGTCCTGGGTGGACGTCCTAGATCCTACCCAGGGGTTAATGCGAGCTTGAGAAAGCTTAAGGCAGGCAACGCATTGACGTTGAACCTTCTTGATGAGAGCTCGGGCTCCAGTTATCCAATATTGCTGGAGAATAGTGAGTAGAATGAAGATTAATGAGGTGATAATGCTCAACTAGCAGCTTTGTGTAACGGGCATCCCTAGGTAGAATCAACGGATGGCACTGGGCAAATGGAAGTTTAGACAATTTCAGCCTGCCGCCCACCCTGAGAAGCTGCTCTGGGCCTTCAAATACATTGAGAGACAGAAATAAATCCCTGATCTTAGGAGCAGTTGGGTTGGCAAAGTAGTGCTTCTGCAGGAGCAGGATGATGCGGAGATTAGCGGAGCGGAATCCTTCAGAGGATATTGGGCCGGTGATGCGATTTTCCTTTGCAGAGGTTGAGTTCGTTTTAAAGCGTAGTATGAAGGCGACAACTCGAATTAATATCAGATAAGAAGAAAACGTGGTGGACCAAGCAAGGAAGGACATGTATTCAACGGATAGGAAGGAAACAGGGTGTCGTTTAAGCTCCAAAGAGGAATTTGACGGACTTGAAGGTGAAGGCATAGGCCAACTTTCTTCAGGTTCCGACATCCAAGGCGGCCCCGCTCCACCAAGTGGGATGAGAGAGTAGTTGAGTAGGATACAACCCTCGTGACCCACGATCATCAGGGTTATGTTCAGAGGAAATATGCCTCCACCATCCAGGATCGGCGTTTTGAATGATAGACGAGACGCGATGAGCTACAAAGATTTTGAGGGTATCTGGCGAGGTTTTGAGCCAAGCTAACACAATGGTAGAGTCAGTAAAAATATGATGTCCCTGTATATTGAAGTTAGTGAAAAACGGTTTCAGCGAAACATATAGTCGAGCGAGAAGTTGAGCGCTACATAGTTCCAATCTGGGAATTGTATCGTCCTTATATACTCAAACTCAAATTATTATTCATTTCACGTGTAATACAGTTCTTTCTTCACGCTCAACGAATTCCCTTTAATTTCATTTAATCTCCCCCACTCGTGCGCCCAACAGGTAGTTCATTAGACTGTGAACCTAATTTTATTGACAAAAATCTTTTCCACAGTTTTGGAATTATCGAATAAAAACTGACTAAGAAATGGTAGTTCGGATGCCGAAAATTCTGTAGTTGCTTTCATTAATGTGATGGACCTTTCAGCGAGCAAGTAGTGTATTGAAATGTCGCCTACAGTTGCTGAACACGCTACTATCATATAAACGGGACTTACAAGGAAAAAACTACACTAAAATCTTCGGAATTTTTGATAATTTTGCGCTGAGCTCGTGCATGTTTTTCAAAATATGAACATTTTATCGTGCTGTCGAGTCATTTGGCGGTGATCATACAAAAAAATTGACGAAAATCGTTAAAGCCGTTTTTGAGAAAAAAAAAGTTGGTGTAAGTTATTTTAGGTTGTATTCTCACCATTATTTTGGCGTCCTACGATGGTGTGCTGGCAGGATTTCAAATTTGAGCTTATTTGATTAAAATATTTGATAACCGTTACTGAGGTGACTAATTGGACTACCAACAGGTTGGGAACAGTAGTACGGATGGGCAGAACGGTTTTTTGTGCAAGTTATGCAGGTGGTGCGGAGGGGTGAGCTAAAATGGTGGTGAGTCGGTGTGTTCTGTTGATTAACATCCACCTTTGGCTCACAATGAACGTCTTTCAAAAAGTAGAAACTACCTCGATTGACGTAATAGCATCACTTTCCACGAAAATTCGCTTAACGTAATTTGTCGGGCTTTGGACGGTTTCGGGCCGATATTTTCACGAAATTTCTTGCCGAATAATTGCGGGTACAAGGCAGCGAGATTACTCCACGAAGCTCTCGAATTAGGTTCGGGCCAGCGTTGGCGGATTTCCCCTACCAGATGCCACGTTCATATCGCGAGTGCAACCTGCAACACGAAGTTTCATCAAACTCAAGCCTTGGACGAGGCCAATTCGGATTAAATGCGGTTTCTTTTTCACGGCCCGAGACGGTCCTTCGGCCTGGAAAGGCGTAAGTTACATTCGGACGTGAAGTCCCGCGGTGGGCGGTCAATTCCATAACCTTGGCCCATATCCCGGAGGAAGAATAAGTAAAGCGCGTTGCTTGGCCGTTCGATATGACCGCAGGTGGCTGATTTCTCCAGTTGCTGGGGGGAGCGGGAGGCGGGTAATGCTCTAGCGGGAGCTTCCTTCGACCAAAACCCCATCCCAACATATTTATTAGGGATGAGCTCCAGGAGATGCCTCCGCCAGCCACGAGGTGATTGGTGGGTTACAAAAAACAAGGAGCACCGCTCCGTGATGGTATTACTGATGATTACAGCGGAGGAGTTTCAAGGCACGACCTCCGTTGCCAGGTAGGGAGATTGGGAGAGAGGGCATCCATTATCGAAAACTCAGAGCACCGGTCACGGCATCCGACCGATCCTCCTACAAATAGCTTCTACGTCAGCTCCTAAGGCCAATTTGTAATCCTCCCTAAGTACCGAAGGAAGTGGAAGTGGAAGGCAATGCTCTCTGTCATCGAGGTTTACGTGGCTAACAATCCACTTGGGCCCTCAACTGCCCAGTTGACTCAATTTCTCATTCCCTCTCGCTATATTCACCAACTGGACAAATTACCAGTACGTTACGTATCGGCTCCTCTGGCCTCGTTTTCACCCACGAGAGCCGAGTTCCCGAGTGAAGCCCGTTACTACGTGGGTGCGAAGCACACAACTTTCCTCAACGCTCGCGGTATTTTAGCTCGCGGAGAACGAAATACCTCGTTACTGTGAATCCCGGAGGATATTTACGTACCGTTACTTACGTTCAAGGTCGCCAAGTGCAGGAGTACATGGAGGCTGTCTGGTCTCTGTGCGTAACGCATATGCAAGTTGAATGAGACCGTGATGTAGTTCGTCGGGTACATTGTCCCATTCGATAAATTGAATGATCAACCCCGTCGTATCTGTCATCCGCATTTTGTCGAGAACCGCCCCTCAGTTACCGATCTGAGTCTTTTCCAGAGAATAGTTGCACGGTGAGGTGCCCCCGAGGCGCTGAG
Organism: Pachypeltis micranthus; assembly: GCA_020466155.1. Taxonomy (NCBI): domain Eukaryota; kingdom Metazoa; phylum Arthropoda; class Insecta; order Hemiptera; family Miridae; genus Pachypeltis; species Pachypeltis micranthus. The sequence continues at coordinate 75,623,048 of CM035768.1, read as the reverse complement.
TCAGCTCTCTATTAATGTTTACCAAGTTTACACTCGCTCTTCTCCTCCCTTTCATGTTCCTTTGCGGCAGCAAACTAGTTGATTAATGCGCCTCTGTTACGACTTTCTCGGGAGGCAAATCTGCTGGATGAGCTTTTCCCTGAAGCTGACGCCTTCATTGTATCGTCTGAGCCCTACAAATGGTTTTCACGCTCAACTGAGTGTCTTGTTCCCTGATACCTTTTCGTGCACTACGAGGCAATTTTTACTTTCCGCTACCTAAAGGGAAAGGAAATTATTGTAATCGTGTAAAAAAAAAAGGCTTCCTTCAGATCTTTACGTTTTGAGGCCTACTGAGTCTAACAAAACCTAATTCTGCGCGCGTGTGTGTCCGTAGTTCGATTTGCTGGAGAACGCCTGAACCAGTTGAGCTGGTTCTTTTTTTGTTCGTTATTTTCTGTAGGCACCTAAATAAGGTTATGCACGATTTCGGTAGATTATAAAGGTGGGTGGGGGACAAAAATGTACCAAAAAATATCTGGTGCGTAGCAACACACAACTTTCCGCCACCCCCGTAATTTCGAACACCACCTACATTTGCGGGCGCTATATCTTCGTTTAACGCATTTTTACAGGAACATTTACGGAGAACAAAGTGTAGGGACTAGTTAGCTGAGAGTACTCCGAAAGTTTGATCAAAAACGTTACAGCCGTTTTTGAGAAAATTGGAATACCGATAAATTAATATTCGACAAATCTCCTTTTCTGAGTTAACTTGGCTTATATCTCCGTTCCACATATATATACAGAAATAATTATGGAGAACGAAATGTGGCTATGGGTGACTAAAAGACACTCCATTAAGATTTCCATCGAGTGTGTGGTTAGTTCCAATTGACATAACGGGATTAAAAAAACGTGGGAAAATTACTCAATAAATTATCAAACGTTTTGTTGAAAATCGATTTTAGTAGTTTCAGTGGTTGATGAAGTGTTTTTGGTGTTGCTCCACGTTATATTTTGAAAGTTAATAAACCCACATCATGCAAGTAGTTTATTGACTAACTACCCTGATTTTTCTTTGAACCCTGCGTTGCTAAATACGAAAATTGGTTGTTAGTAGCACGAGACAGTCTGTCCCAAAAACTGAGAGTGTCTTGGAAAACTGTGCGTTGTGGAGAGGAAGTAAATTGAGGGGTGGGAAGAGGATATTGTGGAAAGTCCGGAAAGGGGAAATACCTGAACTAAAGAAGAGGCAGGCCGGACTTTCCACAGCTTCAGGTCAAAAATAGGCGGACTACACCTTCCAGGAAGGTCTGAAATACGGCCTTCCCGTTAGGGGCAAGTGCCGTAGTTCCGAGCTCAAGATCCCAGCTGAATCAGCTAGCGTGGAACACTATGGTACCTTGTGAGAAGCATTTATTAGGCAAAATCTGCGCTTTTCGTCACGTTTTTTGGTAATTTATTGTGCTTCTGTCGTTACCACAAATGAGAATTAAATGGTACTGCAGCGATATTCAGAACTGTTGATACACAAAGTTTAATTAAAACCGTTTCAGTAAATTCCGAGAAAAAAAATATGGTATTTTGATCACTATGATAACTGTTGTTAGTTTTGGGCCGATTTCGCTCATACTCTTATTTTGGCGTCTCATGATAATCTGCAGGATAAATATCGAATTCATCGCACACGAAAAAAAAAGAAGTTTTTAGCGGCGAACATAACTTTCCTTTCTGCTTCGAAGAGCTAAGGAATGTACAAGTAGCACGCGTTTCACCTGGGGTTGTTTTAAAGCATCTGCATCTAACAGTCGTTCACGAAACTGGTAAATAGAAATACATTTTGGTGTCTGATTCGATGAAAGATTTGTATAAGACGCCGAAGCGGCGTTTCGTGAAATACTTTCCAATACATTTTGCGATATATTTCGACGTGTCCTGAATGATGACGTGAATAACCGAAAAAGTAAACGCGCTGCTTCGTTGCTTTCGGGATTGCAGTTTGGGACTCAATTAATCGGAGCAATCGAATTGAACCGGAACGGCCGCGTTTCGATCGGAACAGTTTTTTTTTTCTACGGGAAATGAGGTGTTTGGGAAGCGAAGCGGGTAATACGTTGTTGACCGAGTAATTTACAAAATTTACGAGGAGCTCCGTGTAGCACATGTCGTCGAGTGGGAACGGCTCGTCCTGAAGGGGCTCTCCCTGGGGGAATCGCTCTGCCCCCTTCATTTTGTCGTACTCGGTTTTACGCTTCGACTACTTCACGACAAGTCGGAACATCTCTGGACTGGGAAGTTCTACAGTCGATTTTTCGATCCGAGTTAGGCCAATACTACCGTTCCTATGTCGTACACAATGGATAGCAACTCCTAGCTCGAACGTCTTTAAGAGCTCACTCTCCAGCATGACCTGGACGAGTCTTTCCTCATTCTGCCAGAGGGGCATTAGCGGAGAGACCCCTGCAGCCCGTGCTATCAGTTGCTTGGTCATAGGTCGCCCCAAGGCCACTAACGGTCTTCGGGTATGCCACGAGGAGTCACAGGGTACTACGTACCTCTACCGCTACCTCCGCCAAAACTAATTAGCCACTCCGACCATGTAGTCTTGAGTACGTGCAATACTGGAGAGGCAACGGCCGTTGACATGGTCCGTCGTCCGTGTTCACTGAAATAATTTCGTTATTGCATCTCCTATAACCATCGTCGTCTTGTCCACTATTTATGCCTCAGAAAGGATCAACCTTTCAACTGTGATCTTCCCAATATCCTGATTCGGTCTCTCCTTTCTTCGTTTCCTGCAACCCCAGTTCAGTCTTGTGACACTCTATCCACCTCGCGCTCCTGTGCTACTCCCGCTATTTCAGCAGCGATTCCCCGAGGACACTGAAAGTGAACTCGTTCTCATCTAAGGAGGGGGTGACTTGTCACAGATGTTACAGTGAGTGGATCTTGAGGTTGTGGTGGCTTGGTAAACCTTCGATTCTTTCCAAAAGTACAAGATAAAGTAGTAGCACTTGACAAGGACACGCTGCTACCCAGGCGTAGAGCGGGATCCCCCCCCCCCACCACGACCACGAGGATAACCGAACGGTACCTCTCTAGACTGCGGACTGACTGTTTCTCGATCAAAAACCGTAGTGAAACACACATGATAATTCAATGCGTTCACGCTGCGGCTGTTCAGGAGCCTTGCGAAGAAGAATGATTAACGTTTGTGGAACTACGTGGATTTGAATTTTGTATCTCTCTCCGTGCCTTGAATGCGCCATACTTTTCTCAATTCATATTGAGGAGCGTAATAAAAAACTGTACAATAAATGAACGCGAGCCTTGGCGTTTTGCCGAAAAGGAAATGGGAACATCCGTAATTAATTGCCATGTTCCGTTCCGTGTAAACAAACAAAATGATCAGGTTATTATTGACGGGCATTTCCGTACCGGTTTATTGTAACCAGTGCCCATCTGTCGGGAAATACATACCATTCGCGCGGCATGCTGTTAACTGCTACGTTTGAAATGGCGTGACCAGATTTGTTGACATTGTTGGCCTCTGTCTTAATTATATCGTCTTGTTCACTTTGAATCAGCCACGACGGTGGAGTAGGAGCTTCATTTACGATCACACCATACTTCCATTTGTCATTCATTCAGTACATGACGCGATCTTTTACTTTATTGCATTCTTGTCGTACCACTTCTATTGACATCGCCGAGCCGAATAGACGTTTTCCTTTACTATCGATTTTTTGCTGGTTTTACGAAATTGGTATTGTCACGAAGAGAACCCATCATGAGTTGGGTGGGAGAGACTCCCAAGTCTGCGTAGCGCATAAGTGAAATGAAGGAGTTCCGGCCGCTCTTGTGGCTTTTTACTTACAGTGGGTCTACGAAGTAAGAAGGAAAGTTATGCAATCGGCTGAACAAACAATTATGAGTTCAGATCTTTACGTTTCAAAGCTTACTGAACCCGAAAAACGCTATTTGAGAAAATGGTCTGTATTTGTATGTGTGAACATTAAAAAAATATCTGGTGCGTAGCAACACACAACTTTCCGCCACCCCTGTAAGTTCCAACACCAGCTACATATGCGGGTGCTATATCTTCGTTCAACTCATTTCTACCGAAACATTTATGGAGAACGAAATGTAGGGATTAGTTAGCTGAGAGTACTCCGTAAGTTTGATCGAAATCGTCAAAGCCGTTTTTGAGAAAATTGGAATACCGATACCTTAATATTCGACAAATCTCCTTTTCTGAGTTTAACTTGGCTTATATCTCCGTTCAACATATATATACAGAAATAATTATGGAGAACGAAATGTTGGTATAGGTAACTATAAGTCACTACAGTAGGATTTATCACATCTGGTGAAGAAGTTACCCTGAAATTTACGGAAATGTTCGAAAAAATGTTATTTTCGACACATTTTGATTTTTATCTCTGTTCAATGGACTGTCAGAGGAACATTTATTGAGAACAATATGTAGGTATTAACTATTTGAAAACATCGCTGAAGTTTGGTGACAATCGCTGAAGCCGTTTTGCCAAAAAGCGTAAAAAACCTATTTTTGCTTCATGGGCCTATATCTCCGTTCACCGTATTTTCATGGAGATAAGTATAGAGAAGAACAGTTAGGTATTGATTAGTAGGAGATAAGTTGAAAGTTTAATCAAAATCGTTAGGGCCGTTTTCGAGTTTTACAACTAGTTTGGCCTTCCCCCCTCGATCCGCTCCAGATCCCCCTATACCCCATAGCACCATACCATTCGCCCTCAGCCAGTAGCCGGCACATCTCCTCTACTTTGAGACCGAAGCATTGAAGGAGACTGTCCAGTAGCATGACTCTTTGATGCCCTTTGAGATATCGACACACAGAGGCTTTTGACTGAAAACGTCGGCGAGGAAACTTAAAGTGGAAGCAAATGAGCTCTAGATGTGTTTTAGGACTGATGACCGCAGCCCTCCAGGCTTTCAAAAGGGCCGAGTGGAAACTTTTTGGGGGGTGCACGGCGGCCTTCAAGCCGATCAGAGATCCGTAAAACGATAATATAACGAAACGACGGAGGAAGCGACTGAAAATTGCGCGTTCGGTCGGCCGGTGTCTTTGAAAAGTTGAGAAAACTCGATGAAGGGCCCAGAACAAGTTCGCGGGAAGCCTTTTCGGGAGGAACTGTGACAACCAGCCGACCTCTTCCGTTCTGCTATCTGAGGCTCCTTGTACCTTTGCGGTCCTCGGCCTGGAAGCGCGTCTCTTATTCTTTGTTCGTAATTCATTTTGAGTGTTGAACAGATGCCCTGGTTGGTTCTGCCAATGAAGCACGTCCTTCGAACTCGCCGATACTCATCTTCATTCTCATCGCCGTTTTCAACTTCAATTTCCTTCTTCTCAGCTTTGTCAACTCCGTCTCCCTCGTTTCTATTTTTAACAAAAGCCGCGATATTTGATTTGAACAGCGCGTTACGTCAGTTTAAATTCGTCGACGCCTCATTAAGTTTTCTTTCAGCGCTACGTTGGTATTACAACATTCGATACAACGTAATGAAATGAATCATAATAAATGAGAACCAACGACCTCTTTGTCGAACTTATTTTCAAAATGGCCTCAATGAATACAGTTGCGAGAAATGATCTCATTTATGAGTTACGAGTGTAGTTAGATAAATCCTACCCAACAAGTCACGCTCTGGAGACTCGACGTATCTCCCTCAGCTGCCGAATACAAAAAGTATGATTACTTGAATTATTGAATAATAATGGCGTTGGGTGGGCGATAAAGAGAGAGAAATAGACACAAGAATTGAACTAGATACAGGACTGTATTGATACTATTGGAATGTTACTACATTAGATGTTGTTGAACTTTTATCAGGTGTTTGCTGCTTGATGACGAGTTGTGTTGTTGTCGTTAAGGCAGTTGATTGTTCGATCGCGAATTGTGAAGTCATAAAATTACCTTCGTTTGATTCTGACCATCTTTCTTACAATTGGTGTCAGAAGTGGGATCCCATGTGCCAGACAGAGCCACTGACGCACTCACAACACTTACTTTCGGACTTTGTGGAAACCACCATCACAACACAGATAAACGAACATTTAACACATTTTAAACAAAGTTTAATAAACGAGCCAAGTTTGGAGGTGCGAGATGTTCTGCGACCCGTCCACGAGTTTATGGCCAATGCTCAGTCACCCCCAACAACTTCATTCACCTTTTCTCAACCACTAAAAAAGTGTTCGGCAGCGCCAAAAAAAGTGGCGCCATTTGATGGATCAATTGAGCTGCACTCTTATCTCGTTCAATTCGAGACTATTGCTCGTGAAAATGGGTGGGATGAAGATGCAAAGGCAATTGCACTCTCTCGTGTGCTTTATCAGGCTCAGCTTTAACACTTCTCAGTGATGTCAGTCCTCCCAGAACTTACCAACGTCTGGTTACAGCCTTAGAAGAGAGGTATGGTACGCAAAATCAGTCACAAATGTATTTAACCCTCTTAAGTACACGAGTTCAGAAACCTGACGAGGACCTTAGGCAATTTCATCAAGCTATTCGTACCCTCGCTCGAAATTCAGTTTCCGACGTAGAACAACATGGTGATTATCACTCGCTTAACACGATAGAGTTTTGATTACGCAGTCAAATAATTAGAACGATACAGAGCGCAAATCTCTCCAGGCTTCTGAATGTAGAGCTACAGTCGCAGGGGAATGCCTTCGAAAACAGAGTTTCAAGCAAATCTTCGATGGGACATGCCCCGCCTTTGCGTCGCAGCTAAAACTCCACGTTCGCTTTTCCTATGGAGGGCTTGTAATGTTTGCCCCTCTGCTTCTCTCAGCTCTCCACAAGATTCCGTCAACCTTGCCGTTTGGCTTGTTTAATGAGGCGGTGGAAGGCCTTCTTCTCCTGGGTGATGGTAGTTCGACGCGTGGCTCGTCAGGGACACGAGTCTGCTGGTGTCTTTTTCTGGCTCTGGATCGTAGATAGTGGCTTGACACTTTTCTCCGTGGGGAGGACAGGGGCAAGTCCAATCCCCGAAACCTCCATGGAGATAAAGCGTAGGTAGAACTCCTCATGGCGAATTCCGGCATCCGGGTCTGCTACCCATTCAGGCCCTTATGCTGCTTAAGCGGCGGCCAAATAAAATGGCGTACTGCGGGGGCTCCTGGGCAAAGGTTTGGCTTCGTGTGTAATGGTTTTCGCGGCGGACTGCGCGAAGTGGCAACACTGACCGCCACCCCTGCAGGCCGCCGCTGTTTATATTAGCGTCGGAGCCGCATTTTGAGATCAGAACGGCTATCGGCTCGTCAGCGAATAATATTCCTGTTATAAGTCAGTGTTTAAATTCCCCTTTTGATTGTGTGAAGTAAGGGAAGCGATCAGAGCTTTGTGTTTCATTTTCCCCATTGTCCCTTTATTGTCATTTAATACAATCCGAGCATAGGTTATTTATTTCATTCTAAAAGGAGTTCGTTTCATTTCGAGTTTTGCCGATTAATTCAAGTGGGTCTTAATTGCTTTATAATTTCATTTCCCATTACCTTCTGGAGAGTTATTATTTTATTTATTTGATCGAGTGAGTATTATTGAGCATATTTGATTTATTCTTTCCTTTTGGGCCCAGACACGACTTTCACGAGTGTTCTGTACGCGGGAATTGTGAGACGATTCCCCAAGTACGTCACACGTGGGGGTGGATTTTGCTGGGAGTTCCCTGAGGATTATGTAGAGTGTGGCAGGGGAGAGGTAAAGGCCGCAGGGCTAAGCACTCCCTCCAACAGCCAAATTTTAACACTCGATTACACTTGGGTTCTATTAACACGCTGCTTGTTTGCATTTTGTTAGTGTTTAGTTAGCTTTCCGCAGATGAGACCGAAAACCGACTGGTCGCAAAACAAAAGATTCTCCGAAGGACGCAGCGGCCGAACGCACCTTTTTTTCTTCTTTCCCTTTTCTCTTTTCCTTCTACCGCCGTCCTCGCTTCACGTCAGTCCCTTTGGCGGCCGATCGTAATATAATTCTTCAAAACGGACGAGTGTTAATGACGCGACGTTGAGAGCAGAACCCCGAGGCTCATCAATCAACGATTCCCTTCGTCTCTTGCTGGTTTCTGCCACGCCGGGACCGGTAATTAACCGCTACCGGCGACGACGAGCGACTACGCGCGTCAATTTCGCAATCGCCGCAACGTCAGGACCTACGTACCGTACAATTTCCCTCGTATCCTCATAAATTGGGTTAATGTACGCCCCTTGGATTCCTATTACGTCCGATATCCGAGCTCACCGAGCGTTGTATCGAATACCTTTCTGCACACGTATTGAAGAACAAAACCTTGGTCTGCTGTTGGTGCATGATGATTATGAGTGACGGCCAAGTAAATGCTGAGGGGAGTTGCTCTACCTTTAAGCACAAAAGGTTGTCAAACGCTCCTCTCCCATTATCGAGCCATACAATCATTTGTGTCGAACCGATCGTTCGATGTGAAATGTGGGGGTTCTCAGTCATCCAGTAGTATGCTTGCATCTGTTCCCCAAGGAAGCGTATGGGGTCCAATCCTATACCTAACCTACGTCTCCCATATACCAACAGCTCCAAATACGATTTCAGCAATGTTTGCCGATGACCACGCAGTCCTTTCTCGCGACTCATCAGGCATAATTACATCTGAAAACCTACAATGCCACGTTAACGAAATCGCACAATGGGTCAAACGTTGGCGAATAACGATGAACACCAGCAAGTCATGTACCGCCACTTTCACACTCAAGAAGAATTATCGAATAAACCCAATAACCATGAATAATATTCAAGTACCCGAGTCTGGAGCAGTCAGATACATAGGAATTCACCTGCAGCAGCGCCTCACCCACGACTCCCATATCGGCGAACTGGTTAAAAGACTTCGCACAAGAATCAATCTTCTAAAACCACCGCTTGCTCCCACTTCGCCTTTAACATTGGACAATAAACGCCTACTGTACATAACCATTATCCGCCCCGTATGGCAGTATGGTTGCTCAGTATGTGGTCTGGCCTGCAGATCACAAATTAAACGGATCCAAACCCAGCAAAACCGTGTGCTACGTACAATCACCGATGTCCCTTGGTTCGTTAGGAACGACGTACTCCACCGTGACCTAGAGGTGCTCGAAGTTGAAGATGTGATCAAATCTACTATGACTCGCATGCACAATACCATCACATCGCATCACTCGTCAGCGTTCCAAGAACTACTATCATCGTGGAACAGGACACAGCTCCCCAGACGTCTCAAAAGAAAACGCACTGTTGATCTAGTGGAAATCGTCCAGTCAAACTGATATGTGTCATATACTCCTAAAATTATGTGTTAATTTATTTATTGAAAACTGAAACTACATTTTTATACATACACATTGTTAAACCAAAGTGCTGCCTCTGGACAGCCACCCTCCACTGTACTGGAGTACGTATACAATAATTTATTCTTAAGATCGCAACACTACAGTATTGTAATATACAAATATCTGGTGCGTAGCAACACACAACTTTCCGCCACCCCTTTAAGTTCGAACACCATCTACATAGGCGGGCGCTATATCTTCGTTCAACGCATTTTTACAGGAACATTTATAGAGAACAAAATGTAGGGATTAGTTAGCTGAGAGTACTCCGTAAGTTTGATCGAAATCGTCAAAGCCGTTTTTGAGAAAATTGGAATACCGATACCTTAATATTCGACAAATCTCCTTTTCTGAGTTAACTTGGCTTATATCTCCGTTCAACATATATATACAGAAATAATTATGGAAAACGAAATGTTGGCATAGGTGACTAAAAGACAATTCGTTAAAATTTATCACATCTGGTGAAAAAGTTACCCTGGAATTCACGGAAATGTTCGAAAAAACGTTATTTTCGACACATTTTGATTTTTATCTCTGTTCAATGGACGTTCAATGGACCGTCACAGGAACATTTATTGAAAAGAATATGTAGGTAATAACTATTTGAAAACATCCTGTGAGTTTGGTGAAAATTGCTGAAGCCGTTTTGCCAAAAAGCGTAAAAAACCTATTTTTGCTTCATGGGCCTATATCTCCGTTCACCGTATTTTCATAGAGATATGTATGGAGAAGAAAAGTTAGGTAATGATTAGTAGAAGATAATGTGAAAGTTTAATCAAAATCGTTAGAGCCGTTTTTGAGAATAATGCGAAAAACCCTAGTTTTTGGTACATTTTCGTCCCCCACCCCCCCTTCCCATCGGCCGAAATCGTCCATAACCTTATTTTGGTGTCTACGAAAAATAACAAACAAAACAAAAAAGAAACCAGCTCAATCGGATCAGCCGTTCTCCCGCAAATCGAACTAAAGACACACACACATACACACACACGGACCACGCGCCGAAATTAGGTTTTTTAGACTCAGTAGGGTCTGAAACGTAAAGATCTGAAGAAAACCCAAATTTTTTTTTTGGGCCGATTACTATTACTATACTAATAAAAACAAAAAAAACGCTCCTCTGATGTCAAACAGCACTGCTACAACGTACTTAGCCGATGTGGATTTCAATAATGACATCCTCCTTTCCCTCCTTCAGGACCTTCCTTTCGTACACCTATATTGCCTGCCTGTGAGCTCCAAATTTAACAAATATCTGAAATTCCACAACCGCCTAATTGAACTCGAGCAGGGGTTGGAGAAGTTATCCGCACTGAAACTCCAAAAATAAATACTCACTTCAGAATTGCAACGTACACCTATTTCTCTATACTTATTTCTATACACACTACCTATCTTCCAATTTACCCATAAATTTACCTAATTCCCATTCACCAATTTATACTTTCCGTAATTTTTCGTTTTCTTTTAAATTCCTATTTAAATCTCTCCAAAATCATCGGTGGCACCAAGTCATCGAACAGCTGTTCGTAAATAATGGTTATGGTTGTAAGAACTCGAGAGACAGTACAGCAAAAGTAATCGTTTCATCGTTTGCTCTCCCTCTCGTCTCATCCCTACCACCCCACCTCGTGCCAATTGCCTATAGGCTCTCACGAGCGCCCGGAATACGTTATTTTCGTCGAAGCCAGGTCATGTTTCGTGTTGTTTACTGGTATTTTTCGATGCTGAATCAAATGAGATGGGTCTCGGATGTGTGAGACAACGTCAAGCTGCGCAAGAGAAATTTTAGTCGAGTATGCATTTCCGCACGCTACAATACAATAATGTAACTGAGATTGCATTGTAAATAATTTATTCCGTGTTATTATTCATTGTTTTTCTAATTTCAAAGAAAGCAAGTTTTAATTTTTTTAATTTGTTGTTTACATTTTAAGCTTGGGGGTCCATTTGTACTCCAGGGTATTTTATTCTGTTAGTTCGAAGGATCACTGGGCAGTCACAATTTGAGATACAATTCTCTTTAGTGTGATTTTGGTTGAACTTTAAAATTACCTTCTCCTAATCAATACCTAACTTTTCTTCTCCATACATATCTCCATGAAAATACGGTGAACGGAGATATGGGCCCCTGAAGCAAAAATATGTTTTTTACTCTTTTTGTCATAACGGCTCCAGCGATTTTCACCAAACTCACAGGATGTTTTCAAATAGTTAATACCTACATATTGTTTTGAATAAATGTTCCTGTGACGGTCCATTGAACAGAGATAAAAATCAAAATGTGTCGAAAATAACGTTTTTTCGAACATTTCCGTGAATTCCAGGGTAACTTTTTCACCAGATGTGATAAATCTTAATGAATTGTCTTTTAATCACCCATGCCAACATTTCGTTCTCTATAATTATTTCTGTATATATATATGTTGAACGGAGATATAAGCCAAGTTAACTCAGAAAAGGAGATTTGTCGAATATTAATTTATCGGGATTCCAATTTTCTCAAAAACGGCTCCAACGATTTAGATCAAACTTTCGGAGTACTCTCAGCTAACTAGTCCCTACACTTTGTTCTCCATGAATGTTTCTGTAGAAGTTCGTTGAATGAAGATATATCACCCGCGTATGTAGCTGGTCTTCGAACTTACGGGGGTGGCGGAAAGTTGTGTGTTGCTACGCACCAGATATTTTTTAAATGCATCCCATGAGTTACCGATTGTTATCAAGACGGTATCATTAGCGTACGACAACATCTTTTAGAGTTTAGAATATCATTCGCATAAATAACAAACAGCGATCGACTAATAATTGTGCCCCGTGGAACCCTACACGTCAGCGTACTTTCTTCGCTCTAACCCAGTGGTCGGCAAACTCATTAGCCAAAGCGCCAAATATGCAAATTAAAACGATTTTTTTAAATCCGAATCCGTAAATGTAGTATTTATCATGATTGTAGAGATTAATTAAATTATGGGTTTTTATTCTTTGATAAAAAATAATTTGATATCCAGTAAAGTGTCAATATGAACACTACTTAATGCGAAGATGTTCTTGTATCTTACTAAAGTTAACGTACCTGTTAGGTGAGTCCGTCTCCTCTGGCTTGTGAGTTACTGTGGGGTTAGTAATTTGCCTACTGGCGGATATAACCCAATTTCTTGTATCTTCATTGTAAGTCCGGTTGTTTTTAATGTGCCTACATTTCCAGGTTCTCATCTATGAGACGTCTTATTAGTTTATTTTTAATAAGATTCATACTTGAAAAAGACTGTTGAGACGAAAAGGGAAAGAACAGCAAACACGAGTTTTGTTTGATTATGTCTTCTTTCTCCAGGTTTTTTTAAAGCAGTCCACTTGTGTTGAGAACTTAGTTCACATTTTTTCCTTTCCAATATTTCCAAATCAACAGCTTTTTCGTCCACAGCCGGATAACATTAGAGGCCTCTGTTATATCCTGACCTATAACTCTGAATCGACGTTTTTCTTTTGCAGTCTCAGCATCCGCAAAAATTTTAGCGTATCGCCTCAATTCCTCAATCGGCTCTAAAACTCGGGGGTTATTAATTTTAGTACCGGGGAAAGCGGCGCGCAATGCGAAACCCTCGCCGCGCTCTTAGTTTCCGCGATTTTTCTCCGCTTTGAACGTAATTTGTTTGTAACGACGCGCTTTGAGCCTTCTCCGTACGTTGCGGCTCGTCCCGCACGTTTTTGACCCCACACGGAAGTTGCGAAACTTAACGATTTCTCGACTGGCCATCTCAGAACGATCACTCAATTTCAATGCGCGGCCCGAAGGGTAATCAAAGTATTGCAATCGTGTCAAACAAAAAAAAGTTTAGTTTCCTTCAGATCTGTACGTTTTTGAGAGCTACGAAGTCCAAAAAGCGCGTGGTCCGTGTGAGTGTGTGTGGCTGTAGTTAGATTTGCGAGAGAACGGTAGAACCGATTTTTTTTTTTTGTTATGACGCTGAAATAAGGTGGCGATTTCCAACGCTGGAAAAGGGGGATGGGGACCAAGATGTACCAAAAACGTGGGTTTTTCGCATTTCTCTCGAAAACGGCTCTATTTCGATTATACTTCCGTAATACCTTCTACCCTATTATTACCCACCTTTTCTTCCTCGTAAATATTTCTATGAAAATCAGGTGAACGGAGATACAGGCCTATGAATCCAAAATAGGGGTTTTTCAACGTTTTAGCAAAACAGCTTCAACGATTTCCACCAAACTCACAGTATGCCTTTAAATAATTCATACCTATATATTGTTCTCAATAAATGTTTCTATGACAGCCCATTGAACAGAGTTAAAAAATGCGATTGTGTCGGAAACAATGTTTTTACTTTCCGCTACCCGAAGGGAAGGAAAGTATAGTAATCGGCCCAAAAAAAAAATTTGGGTTTTCTTCAGATCTTTACGTTTTGAGGCCTACTGAGCCTAAAAAACCTAATTTCGGCGCGTGGTCCGTGTGTATGTGTGTGTGTGTGTGTGTATGTGTGTGTGTATGTGTGTGTGTCTGTAGTTCGATTTGCGGGAGAACGGCTGATCCGATTGAGCTGGTTCTTTTTTTGTTTTGTTCGTTATTTTTTGTAGACACCAAAATAAGGTTATGGACGATTTCGGCCGGTGGGAAGAGGGGTGGGGGGACGAAAATGTACCAAAACTAGGGTTTTCGCATTTTTTCTCGAAAACGGCTCTAACGATTTTGATTAAACTTTAACATTATCTTCTACTGATCAATACCTCACTTTTCTTCTCCATACATATCTCCATGAAAATACGGTGAACGGAGATATAGGCCCATGAAGCAAAAACAGGTTTTTACGCTTTTTGGCAAAACGGCTTCGGCGATTTTCACCAAACTCACAGGATGTTTTCAAATAGTTAATACCTACATATTGTTCTGAATAAATGTTCCTCTGACAGTCCATTGAGCAGAGATAAAAATCAAAATGTGTCGAAAATAACGTTTTTTCGAACACTTCCGTAAATTTCAGGGTAACTGCTTCACCAGATGTGATAAATCCCAATGGAGTGTCTTTAAGTCTTCCATACCAACATTTCGTTCTCCATAATTATTTCTGTATATATATGTTGAACGGAGATATAAGCCAAGTTAACTCAGAAAAGGAGATTTGTCGAATATTAATTTATCGGTATTCCAATTTTCTCAAAAACGGCTCTAACGATTTCGATCAAACTTTCGGAGTACTCTCAGCTAACTAGTCCCTACATTTTGTTTTCCATAAATGTTTCTGTAGAAATGCGTTGAACGAAGATATAGCGCCCGCCTGTGTAGCTGGTGTTCTAACTTAAAGGGGTGGCGGAAAGTTGTGTGTTGCTACGCACCAGATATTTTTGAACGTTTTCATAATTTCCGGAGTCATTGCTCCACTGAATTAGATCAATCTTACGGTTTGTCTGTATGCAACCTATACCCACGTTTTGTCCTCAGTAATTATTTATGTATGTATCGGTTGAACGGAGATATAACCCGTTATAGCTTTGAAAACGAGATTTGTCGAATAATAATCGATCGTTTTCCCCATTTTCTAAAAAACGGCTCTAACGATTTCGATAAAACTCACGGGGGTACTTCTAGCTAACTATTACTTACATATCGCTCCGTATAAATGCGTTGAAAGAAGATGGTCGCATGCGACTGGTAGTTACGGGGGTTGCGGAAAGTTGTGTGTTGCTACGCACCAGAATATTGTTAACGTAAATTTGTACGAACATATTTAAATGTCGTTCTTGTCTACCGTGACGACAAATGGTTTAGAAGTCTGCCTCATATTAACGCGTTGCAATAAATTGTTAAATATCTGGTGCGTTGCAACACACAACTTTCCTTAGCTCTACAACAATTCACTTTGTACATGGCTAATTCTATTTATTCAAATCATTCATCACTCAGTTAATTTGAACTTGGTCAAACAACGCTTTACGGCAGCAGGAAGCGGTAGCGCTTACAGTTCCAGATTTTATTGTGCTGCTCGTACTCAATGCAGGGCCAATATTGAGCAATTGGTACACAGATAATTAATGAGGCTGTACACACAAATTTTTCGAAGAAGGATAGTTTTTACTTTTTGCAGAGTTATTGGGTAATAACTGTTAGAACTGGTAGTAAGCGAAACGGTAGTAGTTGACATTCAGGAATTTCTGGAGTGAGCCCCATGTATCTCATGAGCGTTTTTAAACACTCACCCTTTAGGTATTCGATTGGACTACAATACCAATTTGTTTTTACATTCTACTAACATTCCAGCGGAGTTTATAAGAAAAAAACCGCGCTAAAAACGCTTTTCGTCGAAAATTTTAATAATTTATTGTGCTGCTCTCGTCATTTTCCTACGAATGGGAATTTTATGGTATAATTGCCTTATCAAAAGATATCAACATAAAAAATTTAATCAAAATCGTTAGAGCCGTTTTTGAGAAACAACATTTGGGGTTTTGATCACTATGATAACTATAGTTAACTTTCGGTGGATTTTGCCAATACCCTCATTTTTGCGTCCCATGGTAACCTGTAGGCTAGACCTCAAGTTTCAGCTGATTTGGTACGGTTGTTTTCTCTAAAAACGGCGCTAAAATCGATTTCGTCGAAAGTTTTGGTAATTTATTGTGCTGCTATCGTTATTTTCTCACAATTTAGAGTTTTATGGTATAGTTGCCATATTGGGAGCTATCAATATAAAAAATTTAATCAAAATCGTTGTGGCCATTTTTGAGAAAAAAATATTTGGTGTTTTGATCACTATGATAACTATAGTTAACTTTCGGTGGATTTTGCTCATACCCTTATTTTGGCGTCCCATCGTAACCAGCGGGCGAGATATGAAGTTTGAGCTGATTTGATACTGTGGTTTTCTCTAAAAATCGTTCACAGACACACTTTAGTGACACACACACACAAACAGACACACAGACCATTTTCCGTAATAGTGTTTTTCGGACTCAGGAGGGTCTGAAACGTAAAGATTTGAAGAAAACTCAAAATTTTTTTTTCAGCCGATTACATAACTTTCCTTTCTACTTCGTAGAGCCAAGGAAAGTGAAAATTAGTTATTAAGTCCTAATAAGTTACATTTTTGATAACTTTTTTGGGACACGTACGAAACCGAATGATCGAAAGTGGGAAACTATGTTTCTGGTGAGCAATACTCGTATTTCCAGTCAACGTTCCTTAAGTTGACAAGAATGGCGTCGTTATTGTATTCGCCGTGCCTTCATGTCCACGTAGCCAGTTTGAAGTCCCATTGTGCCCGTCTTACCGTCTAGCTTCTTGGGGAAAGTCAGGTTCTTCCGGCATGAATTGTCTGGCATGTTCATCCGTGGAGTAGTTGCACCAAAGAACAGGGAATCGCCCGGCACTGGGTCAGGAAATGATAGTTCCCTCGGGTACGATATACTTACTGGGGCTGTATGGGGGGTTCTATAACGTGCATACGTTTGTTCACTTTGCGGTGTTTCGTGATGATTCTCATTGTCTACTGTAGGTCCTACCTAGCCATCATCAGAAGGATGGATCTCGTCCCACGCGTTAGAAACATTTGAAGTGCTCAAGTCCAGTTGAGTTCAAGTCTGATGCATCATCTTGGCATATTCCGCCGTCTTTTAACATTCCTTAGCCCTACTGAGTATGTTATATAACCAGGTATTGGCGTTTAATATATATAATTGGAAGTTGGAAGATATCCCGCTAGACAGAGCCAAGGAACCAAACTCTCACCCTCCCTTTTCGACATTCCCAGGCACGACACACTTTTCACGAGAAGGTCATTGTTGCTCAATACGCCGACGACGTAGAAGAAATTTCCCTCCTGCTCACCTGGTACTACCAATGGGGATTCAGCCTGAAGGAAGCCAAGTCTGAAACAATCTTCTTCTCGCGCCGTGACGTTCACCCCCGCCCCCCGCAACATGTAAGTCGGAAATCAAACCATAAAATTGAACAACCACCTTGAAGTCTTCTTCTACAGGAAACTCAACTGGCACCAACAAATTCACGAAAATCCGGGCGTTCAATGCCATCATCAAGAGTATCAGCACCTATGCCATCTCCGGCTGGGGCACAAGCTCCACCCTTCACACGGTATATATCAGACCACTCCCGGATCTGCCAGGAACCCGATCTTCCATTACTACAAGAGGTAACCACAACCTCCGTCCAAAACTCCTTCCATAAACTGCCTCGCAGATTCCTCTCAACGCCTGGCCCCCGTCCATAGTCCTGGGAACTGCACGTGAGCCCCCTTTCGGGAGGGGTTTTAGTCGGTAAGAATTCAATACTACCCGTTTGGTTGTCTTTTTGAAGATTTCCCTTCCCTGGAAAACACCGAAGCCAGAAAACAAGGGTGGTGTGTGGATGACTAACGTGTGCAGGTGGAATCGCTAAACACGAGGGTTGCATTGGCTGCCCAGGATCAGCCAACGTAGATAAACACGTTGGGCGAAACACCCTCATGCGAGTTCTCCTTCCCGCGTTATTCAAGTTGTGCGTTAGGAAGTGAAATTTAATTGAAAATTTTGAGTTCAGAGGTCAAAAATATTTCGTCTCTCAAAGCGAAAACGTGATTTCCACGGCAAATGTAACGTCACACACGACGGATCGTTTTCCGCGAATGAACCACACTAACGGCCTTTCAGAGGGAGCAAGTCCGAATTGCGCGATATCCTTGGAGTTGGCAGCAGCTCTGGATCACAGCCCGATGGGTTAACCGGACCATGTGCCCGTAATTACATCACAATTAATACCGTTTGCAGGGTCTCTCGCTTGTTTTCCTTGGATGTTGCGGCTGATTGGAAACGGGAGCCCGAGGCTGTTCTCAACCGTCAACCCCGCCGCCGGTGACCAGTTTTCCCAGGGGTTGCGGGGGTTGAACAATAATAGCTTCGATATTAAACTAGAACAACAGGATAATAGCTCTCCGGTGGTAGGTAAACCTTTGCGCTCCCCCGATATGACATTAGTTGTTCAATTAACTGGATAACCAACTACGCGCAGGCACGAGAGCCTCTACACAAGCGGAATTGAACGGTTCGCGTTGACCGACGGCTGCCCCCGTTGTACTGCACCACGGCCTCACAAACAACAATATTACCAAACATTACATTGATTTACGGCATGTCTACAACACAACTCATCAACTTGGAGGTTTCAGTAGGGCTTGGCGACCGGCGTTGATTTATTTCAAAGCCCCACAGCGCAGGTAATTGAATGACGCGCTGATTGTTGTGAAATGGTGTTGGATGTTGCAGTGAATAGTTCCCGGGCAAGTTGTGGTCCTATTGGCCCTGGAGCGCAGTAGCTGATCAGTCCCAAGTAACAAGTATAATCGAGCGTGTTTGGGAAAACCCTGGCTGTAGGAAGAGTGCCCAGCCTTATGGCCTGTAACTCTTCCCCGCCACACTCTACACCACTTCGGGAACTCCCAGTGAGACCATAGCCCCCAGAAAGCCAACCCAGGCAACCGATGGTGTCACACACTAAGGCTCCATGCCACCTGCTGTGGGCAGAAGCCCCCATGGTACCCATTCTATTCGGCTGCGACTTGAGCAGCCTCTGGATCTGAATGGGTAGCAGACCCCCTTGCTGGAGTGGCTAAAAGGCGTTATACGCTTCATCTCCACAGGGATTCCGGGGATTGGACTTGCCCCCGTCTCTACCACGGAGAAAGGTGTCAGGCCGATGTCTATGTCCCGGCCTGAACTGCGCCCCCTTCAGTCGCGGCCCATTCCGCCCACTCTAACCTACACTAACACATTCAGTTACTAAACGTTGTGCTGGCCTTAGTGACAGTGGCAGAAAAAACCTAACCAATTGCATTCTACAGCACTGAGCTCAGTACTTCCGCCGCCCTAGAGTGGCACTCACACAACGTGCACAATCCCCTTGCACAATTGGGAAACCCACTTTTCCATGTATTGTTTTGGGTTCTATAACCAATGGGTTTAGTGAGCTGAACCAAATGAATGAACCGTCAGGCCACGATCGATAGGACGGGCCTTAAGTGTCGATGTGATTTAGACCACTGATCTACGCATGCCCACTAGATTGGAAATGAGGGGGTGCGATGTCCGTGGCTTCTGTCAAGGCACTCCCAAAGCTATCAGGCACCCACTCTCCAGTCCAATTTTCGAGGGTTTGCTTTTAAAATGGAAACATAAACCACGACGAGTTACATTGAGGGATCACCGAGTGTGATTGAATGCATTCACTTAAAAGGTTTGATGAGTCAAGAGAAATTTGACGAGGCTTTGACATTGTCCAGATGCACAAGTTTTTAATTTGAAAAAGTCTACTAGATTTATAACCGAGTGTAAATACTGCCCTACTGTTATAACAATACACCTCAGCTTCAAACTGCTCAACAGAGAGATCATTTTCTACTCTCTCAAGGGTTGGATACTGTTTACGTTCAACTACAACACAAAAACGGCTGAATTGGCAGTTTTAGCGATTGAAAAAGATTAGATATTGACTACTGAATTATTATTGTGATGTTTTGTAGTCAGACTATATATCGTCAGATTTAAACACAATTGTATGACAGTAGAGCCTCATTATTAACTTGAACGTGTTTTTTTGTAAATTGTAATCCTCTTTCATTAAAAATACCCAAGCGGCTAGACAATTAACGCTAATAATTAATTAAAGTTCTGGAACTTGAAAGTAAATTATACCGAATTAAGGAAAGTGTGTGGTTCATTTATTTCACGTTAGGTTCATTTTAAAAATAAGCCAAGAAACAATAACAACACTGTTCTTTTTACTTTCCGGTACCCAAAGGGAAAGGAAAGTATTGTAATCATGTAAAAAATATCTGGTGCGTTGCAACACACAACTTTCCTTAGCTCTACGTCAATTCACTTTGTACATGGCTAATTCTATTTAATCAATTCATTTATCACTCAGTTCCTTTGAACTTGGTCAAACAACACGTCACAGCAGCAGGAAGCGGTAGCGCCTACAGTTCCAGATTTTATTGTGCTGCTCGTACTCATTGCAGGACCATTATTGAGCAATTGGTACACAGATAATTAATGAGGCTGTAAACACGAATTTTCGGAAAAAGGATAGTAATTACTTTTGCAGAGTTATTGGGTAAAAACTTTTAGAACTGGCAGTAAGCGAAACGGCAGTAGTTGAAATTCAGGAATTTCTGGAGTGAGCCCCATGTATCTCATGAGCGTTTTTAAACACTCACCCGTTAGGTATTGGATTGGACTATAACACGACTTTTTTTTTAACATTCTAGTAACATTCCAGCGGAGTTTAAAAGGGAAAAAACAGCGGCAAAAACGCTTTTCGTCGAAAAGTTTGATAATTTATTGTGCTGCTCTCGTCATTTTCCCACGAATGGGAATTTTATGGTATAATTATCTTATTAGAACCTATCTGTATAAAAAATTTAATCAAAATCGTTAGAGCCGTTTTTGAGAAAACAATTTGGTGTTTTGATCACTATGATAACTATAGTTAAATTTCGGTGGATTTTGCCCATACCCTTATTTTTGCGTCCCATGGTAACCCGTAGGCTAGACATCAAGTTTCCGCTGATTTGGTTCGGTCGTTTTCTCTAGAAACCGTGCTATAATCGATTTCGTTAAAGATTTTGATAATTTATAGTGCTGCTCTCGTCATTTTCCTACAAATGGGAATTTTATGGTATAATTATCTTATTAAGAGCTACCGGTATACATAATGTAATCAAAATCGTTAGAGCCGTTTTTGAGAAAAATAATATTTGGTGTTTTGATCACTATGATAACTATAGTTAACTTTCGTTGGATTTTGTTCAAACCCTTATTTTGGCGTCCCATGGTGATCTGCGGGCGAGATATCAAGTTTGAGCTGATTTGGTACTGTGGTTTTCTCTAAAAATCGTTCACAGACACACAGACCATTTTCCCAAATAGTGTTTTTCGGACTCAGGGGGGTCTGAAACGTAAAGATCTGAAGAAAACTCAAAATTTTTTTTTCAGCCGATTACACAACTTCCCTTTCTACTTCGTAGAGCCAAGGAAAGTAAAAAAGTTGGGTTTTCTTCAGATCTTTACGTTTTGAAGCCTACTGAGCCTAATAAATCTAATTTCGGCGCGTGGCCCGTGTGTGTGTGTCCGTAGTTCGATTTGCGGAAGAACGGCTGAGCCGATTGAGTTGGTTATTTTTTTGTTTCGTTCTTTACTTTTTGTAGACACCAAAATAAGGTTATGGACGATTTCGGTCGATGGGAAAGGGGAGTTGGGGACAAAAATGTACTAAAAACTAGGGGTTTTTGCATTTTTATCGAAAATTTCTTCAACAATTTTGATTAAACCTTTAAATTATCGTCTAATATTCAGTCTCCATCTCCATGAAAATACGGTGAAAGAAGATATAGGCCTAAGAAGCAGAAATAGGTTTTTTGCGCTTTTTGGGAACGGCTTCAACGATTTTCACCAAACTCCCAGGATGTTTCCGAATAGTTAATACCTCCATAATGTTCTCAATAAACGTTCCTCTGACAGTCGATTGAACAGAGATAAAAATCTAAATGTGTCGAAAATACAGTTTTTTCGAACATTTCCGTAAATTCTGGGGTAACTTCTCCACCAATTATGATCAATCGTTCAGAGTGTCTGACAGCCACAAATACCCACATTTTGTTCTGTATAATTGTTTCTAAATATCTGTTGAACGGAGATATAAGCCATGTTGACTCAGAAAAGGAGACTTGTTTCTGTAGAAATGGGTTGAACGACAATATAGCGCCCGCAAATGTAGCTGGTGTTTGAACGTGGCGGAAAGTTGGGTGTTGCTACCGCCCCGGTCGTTCATCTCATGCCCACGGGTGGCAAAAACGTAAATCCGTCCCTGCCCACGTCTTTGTGCTCATGCTCGGGCAATGCGACCCTGCGTGCCAGCGGCAGTCAAAAATCACGAGGGTCGCGTTTCTCATCGGCATAAGTTCGAAAGATCCGGCGTCTTTAATACCGCAGATGACAAAGGCCACTTGTCTAGACAGACAGTGATATGAGGTGGTGGGACGGGGAAGCACCATCAGTCGGTACAGGGAAACAAGGCGGGGAGGTGGCCGGCGGTGGTACTACTTGGCCTTCTTTCCATAAAACAAAACTTCGAAATCATGATGTTGCAGGTGCAGGCCGCAATCTCACTGGCAGAAAATACGGGCGTACTAAAGGAAGGTCCACGCAGGATGTCATAATGGAAATCCGCAACGTTTCCCAGGAGTAGGTTGTAGCAGTCACCGACATCACGGGAGCCACCAACTATTTTTTCCCTCCAAAACGGATGCAACGATTTTGATTAAATTTTTTGGGAAAATGATGAGAGCAGCAAAATAAATTACCAAACATATCGACGAAAATAGAGTTTATCGTAATTTCTTTCTTATAAACTCCGTTCAAATGTTACTAGGTTCTTCGGAAAAATTCTGGTGGTACTCCAACCAAGTACCTATACAATGAGTCGATGTGATGTACAGGGGCTACTCCTGATATTCCAGAATTTCAACCACTTCCGTTCAACTAAACGTTTTTACCCGATAACTCTGTAAAAGCGATCATTATCCTTTTAGAACAAATCGGGTTTACACTTATTAACTGCGCGCCAATGGTCGAGGCATGAGTACAAGCAGCACATCGAATTGATGTAGAGGTAAGGAAAGTCGTACGATTCGGCGCACCTGATATGTTTTTTGACGCGATTTGCTCGCCTTTTTTGTAGTAGCGGAAGTAACAACTGCGCCAAAATCGATTTTCGTGGAAATGCGTGGTAATTTACTGTGTTGGTTTCGTCATTATCTCAAAACTGATAATTTTATGGTATTATTTATCGTCTTATTAGGAGCTGTCCACATAAAAAATGTAATCAACATCGTTAGAAGTGTTTCGATCACTATGACAACTATAGTTAGCTTTCCGGCAGATTTTGCTCATACCCTTATTTTGCCGTCCCATGTTGACATGCGGGTTAAATCTCAATTTGGAGCTGATTTGGTTAGGACGTTTTCTCTCAATCCCGTTCACAGACCATTTTCTCATATGGTGTTTTTCGGGCTCAGCAGGGTCTGCAACGCTGTGATCCGAAGAGAACTCCTGCATGACTATCCTGACTACTTCGTAGAGCAAAGGAAAGTAAAAACGTTTTGGAGATCTCAAACGGCACAGTTCAATTCCAATACAAACCACTAGGGCGAGCACATTATCCAGCCCTCGCATTTTTGATAAATTCCCTCTCTTTTCTGTAAGCCGTTACGTTTTAGAATAAGCCCAGTTAAAAGTTTTCGTACATGTGCAGCGGCCGTTTTAGGACTCCATTTACTGCGCTTTATTAATAAGAATCTTAGCGGCATTATTTCGAGAGCCATAGCGCTTAAATAAATAAGAGGATAAGAAATCCGTGTGTTGAAAACGATGATGGGGAAGTAAGTCAATCTCTTTCGTTTCCACATAATAAACCACAAGCAAAGTGTCACCCTGAGTTTGCTCCCAAAAGCCTCAAACCGAAAATCAACCACCCGGAGAAATCACCCTCATTGAATTTACCAACAAAGAAATTAATCGTGAGTCTCGCCAATCTGCGCTCAAGCCTTCGGTATTCCCCGGGGATGAAAAGAGTAGTTTTCAGTCTTCGAAGCGACGTTATTTCGTACTACTTACGTATTGAGAGCGATGAATATTTCAAAGGACACTTCCACTTTGGAGGAAAAAACTCCAAAGCGAAAACACAAATATCTGGTGCGTAGCAACACCCAACTTTCCGCAACCCCCGTAAGTTTGAACACCAGCTACATATGCGGGCGCTACACCTTCGTTTAACGCATTTCTACAGGAACATTTATGGAGTATGGAGAACAAAATGTAGGTAAAGTCAGTTGAGAGTCGTTCGTAAGTTTGTTCGAAATCGTTAGAGTCGTTTTTGAGAAAATCGGAAAACCGATAATTTAATAATCGCCAAAAGGTCCTTTTCTTATTACTTTCCGCTACCCGAAGGGAAGGAAAGTATAGTAGTAATCGGCCCAAAAAAAAAAATTTGGGTTTTCTTCAGATCTTTACGTTTTGAGGCCTACTGAGTCTAAAAAACCTAATTTCGGCGCGTGGTCCGTGTGTGTGTGTGTCTTTAGTTAGATTTGCGGGAGAACGGCTGATCCGATTGAGCTGGTTCTTTTTTACTTTCCGCTACCCGAAGGGAAGGAAAGTATAGTAATCGGCCCAAAAAAAAAATTTGGGTTTTCTTCAGATCTTTACGTTTTGAGGCCTACTGAGCCAGACCACTGGACGAGTCAGTTCCTCACGGGACATGGTGACTTCAATGCGCGGCTCCACTTCTTTTCCCTGAAAGACTCTCCATTATGCACGTCTTGTGCCTCCAGTGCGGAGGAAACAAGAAACCATGTGCTGCTCCACTGTAGTTTCTACAACAGTGAGCGACGGTTGTTGGTAGGACAAACGAACTTAGCAGCATTGACTGCTACAAAGGAAGCCTATGACCATTTTGCAAAGTTCGCAAAGAAGGTGATGGCTAAGAAACGTGGTTATAGTTGATCTGTCCTTTTGAAACTTGCCACCCAAGTAAAAAGTAAGATCAGGTAGGAAACCAGATTATGAAATACTCCCAGATGGTACGGGATTCCTCAGGTGGTCAACCTCCGCGCGGTAACACACGGGCAACAGCTCTCTACGGTGAGACTGGCTAAGACCAAATACCTGCCGTACCTCCACAGGTCTGAGTTCGGTGGATGCTGCAGGGGCCGGCCTCTTGCATATTAGCGAAACCGCAACTTCTATGACTGATATAATCCTCGTCGAGGGTTTAGGTACAGTCACCAAATAAAGAAACAGACCTGTGTGTATGTGTGTGTGTCTGTAGTTCGATTTGCGGGAGAACGGCTGATCCGATTGAGCTGGTTCTTTTTTTGTTTTGTTCGTTATTTTTTGTAGACACCAAAATAAGGTTATGGACGATTTCGGCCGATGGGAAGGGGGGTGGGGGGACGAAAATGTACCAAAAACTAGGGTTTTTCGCATTTTTCTCGAAAACGGCTCTAACGATTTTGATTAAACTTTCAAATTATCTTCTCCTAATCAATACCTAACTTTTTTTTTCCATACATATCTCCATGAAAATACGGTGAACGGAGATATGGGCCCCTGAAGCAAAAATAGGTTTTTACGCTTTTGGCAAAACGGCTCCAGCGATTTTCACCAAACTCACAGGGTGTTTTCGAATAGTTAATACCTACATATTCTTCTCAATAAATGTTCCTGTGACGGTCCATTGAACAGAGATAAAAATCAAAATGTGTCGAAAATAACGTTTTTTCGGACATTTCCGTAAATTGCAGGGTAACTTTTTCACCAGATGTGATAAATCCTGATGAAGTGTCTTTGAGTCACCCATACCAACATTTCGTTCTCTATAGTTATTTCTGTATATATATGTTGAACGGAGATATAAGCCAAGTTAACTCAGAAAAGGAGACTTGTCGAATATTAATTTATCGGTATTCCAATTTTCTCAAAAACGGCTCTAACGATTTCGATCAAACTTTTGGAGTACTCTCAGCTAACTAGTCCCTACATTTTGTTCTCCATAAATGTTCCTGTAAAAATGCGTTGAACGAAGATATAGCGCCCGCCTATGTAGGTGGTGTTCGAACTTGAAGGGGTGGCGGAAAGTTGTGTGTTGCTACGCACCAGATATTTTGTTTTTAAATTCCAGACGTACATCAATATGGAAATATCTCAAAAAGAAACGTGGGAGAATAAGGACCGAATACATGGAAATGCAGGAATGGGGATATCCATTCCTGCATTGGATTGGGTGGAATCCACGTCATTAAGTATTATCACAACAGTCTTCTAGAGTGAATATGCTAGCAATTAACTGCTGTACCGGAAGGAAAACACCAATAATAAGACGATTACGATATTCACGGACAACCAATCGTCGATAAAACACTGGCCAATCCAATTGTTACGGGCATGATCGGATTAAGTCAAGACCTGGAACAACAGGGCAGAGTCGTTCCTCAAAGCAGCACCGCTTCAATTACTACAGGAGAAGACGAACTCGACTCAAGGACAGAGAGAGGGGGGAGCGTATTGCGGCGATCAGAAGGTTAGTAAAACTGGGTCTGCGATGCACAACGAGAATAACGTCCTACTTCTCCTCCAGACGCCTGCGACTTCACTTGGCTCTTCTTTCCATCTTACTACTATGGGCTATTCTACATATATTTGTGAGAAGGACCAGCTTCCATTCTAGGAGCCAAAGCCCGATCCCTTTTTACTTTCCGCTACCCGAAGGGAAGGAAAGTATAGTAATTGGCCCAAAAAAAAATGTGGGTTTTCTTCAGATCTTTACGATTCAGACCCTACTGAGTCTAAAAAACCTAATTTCGGCGCGTGATCCGTGTGTGTGTATGTGTGTGTGTCTGTAGTTCGATTTGCGGGAGAACGGCTGATCCGATTGAGCTGGTTCTTTTTTTGTATCGTTCGTTATTTTTGTAGACACCAAAATAAGGTTATGGACGATTTCGGCCGATGGGAAGGGAGGTGGGGGACGAAAATGTACCAAAAACTAGGGTTTTTCGCATTTTTCTCGAAAACGGCTCTAACGATTTTGATTAAACTTCCAAATTATCTCCTACTGATCAATATCTAACTTTTCTTCTCCACACATATCTCCATGAAAATACGGTGAACGGAGATATAGGCCCATGAAGCAAAAATAGGTTTTTTACACTTTTGGGCAAAACGGTTCGAACGATTATCACCAAACTTTCAGGATGTATCCAAATGGTTAATACCTACATATTGTTTTCAATAAATGTTCCTCTGACAGTCCATTGAACAGAGATAAAAATCAAAATGTGTCGAAAATAACGTTTTTTCTAACATTTCCGTGAATTTCACGGTAACTTATTCACCAGATGTGATAAATCGTAATGGAGTGTCTTTCAGTCACCCATACCCACATTTCGTCCTCCATAATTATTTCTGTATATATATGTTGAACGGAGATATAAGCCAAGTTAACTCAGAAAAGGAGATTTGTCGAATATTAATTTATCGGAATTCCAATTTTCTCAGAAACGGCTCAACGATTTCGATCAAACTTACGAAGTACTCTCAGCTAACTAGTCCCTACATTTTGTTCTCCATAAATGTTTCTGTAGAAATGCGTTGAACGAAGATATAGCGCCCGCAAATGTAGGTGGTGTTCGAAATTACGGGGGTGGCGGAAAGTTGTGTGTTGCTACGCACCAGATATTTTGTTTTTGAGTTCGATACCGTTCGGGTAGTGGGAAGTAAACATAGGTGTCGTCTTGAAACGAAAGGAGAACGCTGACGAAGGGCAGACGACGAAGACTGATGGAAAATTGGAGGTAAGGCGGTAACAGAGAGGACGTGGGAAAAAAGGAAAGGGATTATTTTTAAACTAAGAAATTGATTTCCCGGGGAAAAGACACTGAGAGCGAACCCAACACCGTGTTTCATCGGCTAATCGACGAAGGTTGTGAAGGAATTGTGAAAATTCGTTTTGAGAGCATGAGATAATTATATAAAAATTAAACTCTCGTCTTTCATCTCGTAAAGAACTTCTGTGTGCCTTGTGGTGGAGGCGTTTCCGTGAAATCTGTTGTAGCCCTGCAAGTTTTTAAGATAATAAATTTCGTTTCATCTTATTTCCATTCTGGAGCATGAGAACTTCGGAACTTTAGGTTTTCTTCATCCACGCGGACCGCAACGCTTGAAGACTCAGAAACGAAGCTCGTGTAAGTCTTGACCCATCAAAACCCCGTTGAAATGAGCGAATAAATGTGAGAGAACTGTAGGAGTTATGTGGCCATTTTATCGTACTGCACGGTCGAGAGAGGCACATTTCCTTAGTTAAAGGAGGTATTTCCGAATGAGAGCAAGACGTGGATAAGACTCTGAAGCAACGCCCGCATTATATTTGGAAGAGAATGGATCATCATTGCTGAGAGTGACTTGGTGGTTGCGTGGTACGGCGCGGAGGAGGCCGACGATGCGGCCGAAGGGAAGCGGGAGGGGCGTAGCTTTTGTTTAGTAGGAGTTAGGTTCATTTTAGGTTTTGTTCATGTTGGGCGACCCGCGCCGAGTGTAAGGAAGGAAGAGCCAGGTTTAAAAGAGGAGGCGGAGAGGGATGACGCGTTGGAGCCAGGAGGTTGACCGTGACGAATCACAACGGGCATCGCTCGACCAAAAAGTGAAGAATATTGTCCGCTAAGACACTTTGGAACAAACAATGGGCCCTGGGATCCTTCATCAGAGAGTCGACTCGAGAAGAGCCGTAGCGAGCGAATGTTCACGCACTCGGGCAAAATTCGAATTGACGATTTTATTTGAGTCGCGGATTTTATTTGAAAATTGACGGGAAAGTTGCGAACATAATTGATTCACTGTATCTATAACAGCAGGCTCAGAAAGAGACCGTGAAACACACGTAGCGTCCAGGGCACTGCACGCTGTGTACTCTTTGTGCGTCATAATATTCCTCGAAATCCCACCACTGACGGCATGTGCGGCATTGTCGTACGACGTGCGACGCGCATAATAACAAATATCTTCCGAACTGAAACAGTGGGCACGTCGACAGAGCGGCTCGGTTCAAACTGACGATAACTTCGAAATTTGTGAAGCTCCAGGCGTCTAGTCAGTTCGGTGTGTCACGGTTCATCCCCCCGCCCGTCATGAAAATTGCAGTTCTTGGTGCGTACTGTAAACTGAGTCGTGCTGTCAAAGACTGTCAAAAAATTTTGGTTAAATCCCAGAATAGTGTGCGCGGGTACATTTGTCCGGTTCTTCGCTTCGCGATTCGGAACGTTTAGTAGCGTCACTGATACTTTCTAGCGCTAGTACTCTTCAAAATATGACATAGATCGTTCGACTAACCCTTGAACTATGGAATCATTCCGCGAATCCCACCCTTCGGCAAATTTCCGTTGTAACCGAAATATCGTCCTTCAGTTGGCGAGTTGCCGCCACCGTATGCGTTCTTCTTCCTTCGTCGTTCGTTACGTATCCAATTTTTTTTCGCGCCCGTCCGGCTTCTCCTGCTTTAGTGCTTTCCCCACTGCCCTCTACGCGTTTATTTTTTTGATCTTTTTCGACCAGCCATGGATAGGCGAATTAATACGACTTTGATTCATCAATTAAGAGAAAAAGGCCCGAGGAGTGTTGTGGATTGGTGTATGAGTTACGGTTTTATCTCTGACAACTATGAATGCGGTGGATGGATGAAATTATGTCGAACGATTTAAGTCATATTTTGAAGAATACTAGCGCTAGAAAGTTGCGACAACCTCACGAAGGCTTTCTTCGAGGCGATAAAACGAGCCTATCCTCCGCAAAGTTCGGATAGGTAAATTGAGGGGTGAGTGATTTTTATTTATTTGTGTGGTCGTCAATGTGTGTTCTGTTGCACTACGCGAGTGATATTTATTATTGTTGTGGTCATTAATGTCTGTTGCATTAGGCGCGCACTGTTCGTCCACGTTGGCTCAGTTTTGCGCGCTTTCCTTTGTTTACATTCTTCCTGTTTCTTTCGCGCGCTTTGTTTACAGTCACTTTTACGACAAAACTTCGCTCACTCTTACCGCTACCATTACGTTCACCAGTATCAGTGACACTACTAAACGTTCCGAATCGCGAACCGAAGAACCGGACAAATGTACCCGCGTACACTATTCTGGGATTTTACATTGGAGGTTTAAAACATGCTCATACTCGTAGTGGGGAGTACCGGCCAGGTGGGCCCCCCACCGCCCTCAGACCCCGCAGGGCGAGGATTATTGGGGTCCTTCCGAACCTCAGGGAAGGCAGAAAGTCCAAACTGTCTTTGTGCCCATTGAAAGATGGGGCGGAGGGCCAGCAACCACACGATCCTCAAGGGGTGTGTTGTAAACATGGCACCACGGGAATGCACAGCGCGGCCTTGCGTTGGTTCACAACAGGTGGCTGCCTCCACAGGGCAAGGTACGTAGAACGAAGCAATCTAATTCCTAACCCGGGGCAAGGACTGACAATGCTGGAAAAGGCCCTTGTGCAGTGAACAGCGTGGTGGCTCGCCCATCCCAATTTGTTTTTAACAGCCGGCGTTCGAGGGATGTGGGGGCCCACGCAAATGCAGAATCGTAACTGTATGCATGATTTTTTTGTTAAGAATCGTTTCGACCCTTTTTTGGAATAATCGGGTACGAACGTTTAGAAGTAACATGGCGGTGGTTGC
Source organism: Pachypeltis micranthus (assembly GCA_020466155.1). NCBI lineage: Eukaryota > Metazoa > Arthropoda > Insecta > Hemiptera > Miridae > Pachypeltis > Pachypeltis micranthus. The sequence goes on along the minus strand of CM035768.1, from coordinate 75,592,407 downwards.
AATATCTGTAGTAGTTCCTACATGTGGGCTTTACTAAGCGCTCATCGCATCAGCACTTTATTCGACTACCATCTCAATTTTTCTGACAATATAGAGTCATTTGAGCGGAGTTTACAAGGTAAAAAAAAACACACAAAAAACTGCGCTACAATCGAGTTTTGTTCGTTGTAGCAATTTATTGTGCTGCTCTCGTCATTTTACCACGGATGGGAATTTTATGATAATGTCGTGTCGTTTGAAGCTCTGCATAAAACAATTTGCGCAAAATCCTTAAACCCATTTTTGAGCTGATTTACTTCTCATCCTTCCCTTCGGTGACGTATCTTCGATGGAACGTGTGAATACCCACGAGCAATGCCAACAACGTTCAACTCTTGGTGGAAGAATCCTCCTTGATTACTACGATAACTATAGTCAGCTACTAGGCTGACCTGTGTGTTTGTATTGGCGTTATATAGTTGTTTGCGGACTATATATGAAATTTGGTTCAGGACACACACGATCGTACCTTTTTCTCAAGTGGTATTTTTCGGACTCAGTAGAACTCGTAACGTAAAGATCTGAAGAAAATTACTATTTCAATTTTCTTTTCCACGTTGTAGAGCTTTGCCTAGGATACTGCGCTGAAATACCTTTAATTAATTTCCAGGGGTTGAGGAAAGTTGTTTGACGCGTCACACCTGATAATTTTCATTGAGATCCCACAAATACGGCCAGCACTGGAGAACGATAGATGAAACAGGGTTGACAATAGGCGACAGCATTGCAGCGCGCCAAAAAAAAAAAAAAATCAGGTGCGCCGCATCACAAAACTTTTCTTAGCTCTACGTCAATTCACTGGTGTTCATGTCGCTCTCTACTAGTTCAATTTATTTTTCGCTCAGTTCATTTGAAATACCACTTCACAGTGGCAGCGCTTACATTTCCGTAATTTATTGGATCGATCAATATAGGGCAATTCGTGCACAGAGAATTAATGAGGATGTAAATCCGGTTTTTTAAACACGATAATAATCACTTTTACAGAGTTATCGGGTAAAAACTTTTAGAAATGATAGCGAGTGAAGCGGCGGTGGTTGGAATTTCGGAATTTCTGGAGTACCAGCCTCTCAATACGACAAGCAAAGAGGATCAAATCGACACACGTTGAGATTCGTTGAGCAGTTCTCTGCAAAGCTTTAAACATCGAGTTGGTGGACGTTGATTACATGTAAACTGGTAGAATAACCAAAGTAACTCCCCGTGAGAAGCTAGCGAGGCGACACAATGATAGTACTCGGAACGCGTGAACGGGCACAAAAAACTATATCGGAAGGAGAGTAGTGACTTTCGTGAGAGTTCGTAGGTGAGTGAGTTTGGGAGGGGTCTGTTGTGGAGACGAGTCTGAAATTGAGGAGTAGAAAAAATATGGGAATGTCCAGACGAAGGGGAAATCCGTCGTCAACTGGAATTAACTCAAAAGGTGAACGATAGGTAACAGAACGGCTGAGGACGAAGGTGTTTGCGATAATGACATTGCCGTTGGGAGTCCTGTATAAGCAGGTACGGAAACTCCGAGATCAAAAAACCTGGACAGATTCGGCGCTTTGCGTCGAACACACTACAACTCGATTACGGTCGAAATGTTTGGTGATTTATTGTGCTGCTCTCGTGATTTTTAGGATCTGTACGTACGAAACATTTTGTCCAAACCAGATCAGATTAGTTTTGAGTGGAGTCTGCTCATACCCTTATTTTGGTGTTCCATAGTGACTTGCTGGCTATTTACGCCGTGACCATTGTTAAGCGATCAGTTCACAGGTAATTGAAGATACTGTCTACGACAATTTTTACTTTCCATGACCCGAAGTTTAAGAAAAGTATAGGGATTGTGTAAAAAAAAAAACAAACAAAGTGGGGTCTTCCTCTGAAAAACCTAATTTTGGAGCGTGGTCCGTGTGTGTAGTTTGATTTGCGGTAGAACGGCTGAACCGATTGAGCTAGTTCTTTTTGTTTTCGGTCACGAAAAGTTTTTTACAACCCCCCCACAAAATTTGATACTTTACGTTTCAAGACATGGAGATTCCACATTTGCAATGTCCGTCCACCATCCGCCGTCCGCCGTCCGGGCCGTTTTGTGCCTTTAACGTAGTCTAAAAAATTCGTTCTTTCGCACAAAAATCCCACTTGGTATCTAGTTGTGCCCCCCATCTCGGCAATCCGATCGGACGGAGCCCATGGTTGTTATGGGCAAAAAATGGTTAAAAAAATTGACGAACTGCAGTATAACGTGGGAACTACAGCGGAAGTCAACGTTTCGTCGTTAGTACTCCCTCCCTCCCTCCCTCCCGTCATATCAAACTCGATCACCCGCCCGCTCGACTCGCCACACCCTTTCGACTCGACTCGCAACGGGTTCGCTGGAAGCCCCCGTCCCAATTTCCCCGACTCTTTTTGCCTACAGACGTTTACAGGCGCCTGGCGTCGGGGGAATATTTAGTTTCCGGAGTTCCATTGTAGCCAGGTCATGTTTCATATGGTTTACTAGTATTTGATGCTGAATTGAGTGGGATGGGTCTTGGAGCAGTAATACTAGGTCAAGCTGTTCATGAGAATAATAAACCATTGTGTAATCATTTACAGGGTTTTGGTTTTGTTCGCGATTGTTTGGCGCGAAAATAGGATAATGGGGTGATTTCGGGTCACGTAAAAGGGGGCTGGGGGACAAAAATGTACCAAAACTTTTGGCATTTTCCTCAAAAAAAAACCCAACTGTTTTGATTAAACTTTCAAATTGTCTTTTACTAGTCAATACCTACCTTTTCTTCTCTACAAATATCTCCATGAAAATACGATGAACAGAGATATAGGCCTAAACAGCAGAAATAGGGGTTAAATGGCTTCAACAATTTTCATCAAACTCACAGAATATTTTTAAATAGTTCATAAGTTCCTCTGGCCGTTCGTTGAACAGACATAAAATTGAAAATGTGTCAAAACCATTGTTATTTTTTAAAAAACATTTTTGTAATATTCCAAGTAACTGCGTCTTGTGTAGTGTCTTTTAGCAACCTATATCCACAGGTATTAAAGTAATTGGGTTAGTTCCGCCAGTAGGTAAATTACTAAAGTTAACGTACTGTTAGGTGAGTCCGTCTCCTTTGGCTGGTGGGATACTGCGAGCGCTTACGATGTAAAGACATCATCGTCGGGCCGTTAAGTCAGTAACTGTAGTTAACTTTAGTAATTTACCTACGGCCAAACGATGATGTCTTCACATCGAAAGCGCTTGCCCACAGTATCTCATCAGCCAGAGGAGGCGGACTCACCTAACAGGTACGTTATCTATATCCACATTTTGTTCTCAGTGATTATTTCTGTATCTATCTGTTTAACGGAGATATAAGCCAGGTTTTTCAATTATCTGAAAAACGGCTCTAATGATGTCAATTAAGTTCCCAAAGTACTTTCAAGGAACTCCTACCTACATTTTGTTCCTGTATAAACTCGTTGAACGAAGATATACCGCCCGTATATGTAGCAGGTCGTCGAATTAATCAGGATTGCGGAAAGGTGTTGCTACGCCCCAGATATTTTTTGAGAAGCACCCCGTTCAACGTTTGGAATATGATCGGGTAAGAACTGTTAGAAATGGTTGTAGATGAAACGATGGGAATTGAAATTCCGGAATTCCTGTAGTGGCTCCTACATATCTTACGAGCGTTATCAAACGCTCATCGTTCATGTACTTAATTAGATTACCAAGCCATTTTTTCTGAGGATTCTAGTAATATTTGAGCGGAGTTTATCTGGAAAAAATTGGTAATTTTTTGTGCTTCTCTCGTTGTTTTCCCATAATAGTGAATTTAGAAAAAACCCTGCAAATTATTACACAATGGTTTTTTATTCTCTCGCAGAGCTTGACGGAGTCTCACAGCTCCGAGACCCATCCCATTCGATTCAGCATCGGAAAATACCAGTAAACCATACGAAACAGGACCTGACTTCAACGGAATGACCGAAACAAAATATACCAGTCGCCCGTAAGCGCCTTTAGGCAATTGGCACGATGTGGCGAGTTGAGCGGGCCGGGGGGTTTTGATGAGACGGGAGGAAGGAAGCACAAATGATGAAACGATTACTTTCGCGGTATTGACCCACGAGTTCGTTCAATTAGTAGACTTTGGCTCACTATATTCACTATGATTTCACTATTCACGCATTGTAGACCTCTAAGAATTGTTCCATTCGATTCAGCATCTAAAAATACCTAAAAAACGATCCCGAACGCGGCGTATTTCTGTTAAATTGCGTTTTTGTTAATTTTTTAAAACCGTTTTCTGCCCATAACAACCATGGGCTTCGTTCGATGGGATTGCCGAGCAGGCGCACAATTAGATACCAAATGGAATTTTTGTGCGAAAGAACGAATTTTTAATAATAAACCAAAATTGATCAAAATGTCCGTTATGTCCATTTTTGGTGAAAACGAAATTTAGTGTTTCGATCACGATGATAACTACAGTTAATTTTGGTGGTACCTTGCTGATACCGTTATTTTGGCGTCCTATGGTGACTGTAGACACGAAGTTTGAGCAGATTTGTTTCATCCGTTTTCTTTCAATCGCGTTCACACACACACCAATCATTTTCCCGAATGGTGTTTTTCCGACTGTTTTTTTTTTCTTCAGCCGAGTAGGTAACTATCGAGAGTGGCCTTTGTTTGTGAACATCTTTCAAGAAGTACGGTACTTTTTTTTCTTCCGCTTTTAAGCCATTTCCGACCAGCGAGTGGCGTTCCCCCGACGCGCCCTATTAATACCTAGTACGAAGAGGAAGATGAAGATGAAAATGAAGAAGAAGATGACGAAGAAGACGGAGGGAAGGTGATTGAAATGCCTGAGAAAGAGCCTGTGGCGAAGGGGCGAGGAAAATATGCGGCCCCAGTGACGAGAAGTGACAGGAACCAGATTAGTCAATTTGTTTGTGGCAGAGCTTTCTTCCTTGACGTAAATGAGTTGGTCGGCTTCCAACGTGTCAACCCCGCGTTTCCTCTCCCTAATTAACACCACTACGCTCCATCTAACTCATAAATGAGGTTCATACGAGCCATTCTATGCTCCTTCGCTGCGTCAATTTTCGAACAGCAGCTACTCGTCGACGCCGCTTTTAGACGTGCCGTTGTTCCGTATTTAACGTCAGTTATCGAGGTCAATGGGTCTTCTGAAGGGAAACACTGAAGCGTTTGAAAACTATGAAGGCATCGCCTAACTTTCCTCAAATTCTTTTGACAAGTAACTGGCGCTGTACAACACGTTCCGCGTATTTTCACAGAAATCAGTTCAGTCACGACAGATTGACGCAGATGGGTAGTCCTACGAGTTTTTGATCGTCAGTCGAGCTTCAGAACAGCATGCAGGAAGGAACTTCTTCATTTCAAGGAGAGTAAATGATGCGAGTGGAACTTCTTGGCACTTACTAGGAACTAATGATCCGTACAAGGAGAGACACGGATCGGGCTAAAATTGCCGAAGAATCAGCTGTTTTCGCATGAACCCACACGAGCGTTTTGAGAGAGTTGACAATACCAATCGGTTTCTTGTGACTAGTATTGTTCATATATTCCGTGCGATTAAGAAAAGTCGTACAAGATTAAATGCCTGATTTTCAATATTCTTTGCGCAGCTTGGGACCTCGCATTATTGTTATTTAGAGATAACCGTGTAGAAATATGAACGAAAAAATATGTTTTTTGAAAGTTCGAAAAGTGTGCGTTGAAGACATTCTTGAATTTTACTTAGTCTATGTAGTTGAGAGGTGGCGCTTCAGCCAACACTTCCAACACCTCAAAGGTTTGGCTCATGACGAGCAATTAGCGAGGTCACGTTGGGTGTCTGTTACCGTGACAACATGCGGTGAGCTTAAAGGTCGGGGAATTCCTCTTGACCCCGTACTAGCACGTCAGACGTTACTTGACAAATATAACTGCTACGATCGAGTGGAGACGAGCCTCAATTCAGCGAACGATAGAGAAGGGGTGCTTACCTCGGACCAGCAGTTTGGATTGCAGTATTTGCCTCATGGAGACTGACTGCGAGCCATACGACTAGGCGGACTGTGCCGATCCGCGCACCGGTAATCCTCCAAATCGAGTCATTACTCTCTTTTCAGAAGCAAGTCAACATAAGTGAGAGATGGTGTTTCAACCAAAACTTCCAACCCCTCAATGGCACTACTCACACAAGGCAAGGCCGTTTTCTGGGGTAGCATAATCATAGTCAACCAAAGAGGAGTACTGTCCCTATCCCAAAGAGCTGTGCTCCTGTGGATCACCAAGGCCTAGAAGACTGCACTGGCTCTTTGCCCATTGAATTGACCATTGAATGCACGGTGGACTAGTGGAGAGTGAAAAGGGAGCTTCCTCTGATCTGGTCAGGACAGGCCTCTCACCTGAGTGGGAATTAGTTAAATTGCTAACGAGGAACGCCTTGGGAGAAAGTAGGTTGAACCAGACAACTAGACGAGCCAGTTCCTCATGAGACATGGCGTCTTAAATGCGACGCTGTACTTTTTTTCTCTCAAAGACGCTCTACCCCTCCAGAGCCAAGGAAACAACAAGCTATATGCTGCTCCACTGTAGCAACGGTTATTGAAGAGCAGTCAAACCTTCCAGCTTTAAGTGCTTCAAAGAAACGTGGCCACGGTTGATCTTTCCCTTTGAAACTCGCCACCCAAGTAAATAATGATATCACGTGGTAAACCAGATTATGAATTCCTTCTAGATGGTATAATATGGAGCAACAGCTCTTCACCGGGGGAATGGCAAAAGACCAAATACCCGCCACACTTCCGCAGGTCTGCGTGAGGGACCGACCTCTTGCATAGTGAAACTGCAACTTCCATGACAGCAGACTGATATAACTCTGTTCGACTGGGCCTAATGGCCGCACGAATTTACTCTGGCGTGTTGAGAACCAACCTGGAATTGTTTAGGTAGTTGCCGCTCACCCTCACGAGAGTCTTTCAGCATGCCGCCATTCCTGTACACCCTCCCATACTTCCCAGAAGGTTGGAAGGTTCAGGAGCGATCTGCCCGAGGTGTCTTTATTGTTCACCCTGGCGAGATACTGTCTTCGGAACAGCAGCCATCCTCTCCTGCACCTCCAGTTTTCATCGGGATTCAACACGGTGTGGGCGAATGCCTCTAATGCCCACTGTGTGCCACCAGCCTGCCCACCTTTGGTACGAGAAGATGGAATGAGAAGCGTCATCCACCATTGCCCCTCCACACAGGCAGTTTGGGCTTGCAGCCTTACCATTTGGATGTAAGTACACCCTAAATGCGGTAAATTAGGTAGAAATCCACCGTCCTCCGCCATAGCCATGGGGCAAGTGTTGGAATCAGTTTTGTTGGCTACTTCCCCTGCGGGGCCCACTGTCCCTTCTAGAACCGCCATAATGTATCTATCAATCGTGTAGTTTAGGATCGCCTCGATCTTCTTGACTCCCTGAGGGAGATTTCGCACAACCACTACTATAACTGTAATAAATAATTATTTTCCCGTTTCCTCTGTACTGTTCACGTAGAATGATCAAATTCATATCAATAACAGGGGTCTTGGAGGAATAGGGGGTTGGAGGGAATAACTAATAGAGACGCACTGACGGCGAGGAGATCGTAGTATGTTTTCGAGTCGATTTCTGGAAATGGCGTGGGCGATCACGCGTGAAATCAAATCGACGATCGGTCAGCGGTGGCAAGTTGGAAGAAGAGCCGTGTCGTTGTGCCTGTGGTGGCTGGGGAGGGGTTGTCAGTAGATCAGAATCAGCTGCCGGCGGAAAACGTTTGGTAGTGAATGGAAAAAGCGTGTCCGAGCGGCTCCCTGTTGCGTTACGACGCTAAATACGTCGTCACCAGACGGCTGATCTTCACATTTGCGTTGGAACCAGGAGTTTTGTGGCAGGCGCTCGTTCGTGTTAGTGAGGGCCAACGTTATTTACGAGCTGTCGTTTGCCGCTAGTACGAGGCCGACGAAGGGGGAAAACCTGTTTGACTCGTAGTCCGAGTATTCGGCAACAAAAGCGGTGGCCTAAACGCCGGCAAAACCTCGAACGTACTATGACTAGTTGGACCTCGGAGTTTTGATCTAATTAGGTTCCTTCGGAGCGCTCTGAAGGATGTTATGTATTGCATCGGGAGTAATTCAGCCTTATTTGTTTCATAACATGCCGCAATATCGTTCGACAAACAGTTGCCTCAAAAACTCTTGTAAGGTTTTAAAGCAATTGGGTTAGGTCCACCTGTGGGCAAATTACTAAAGTTAACGTACCAGTTAAGCGAGTCCGTCTCCTCTGGCTGCCAGAGCCTAAGGAGACGAACTCACCTTAAAGGTACGTGAACTTTAGTCTTGTAAGGTTCATGAGCGAGACATTCTAACCCAAACCTGTAGCAATGACTTTTTCTCCATTTTACTTTTTCAGTAAAAAAGAAAAATTGAACCCGAAAACCGCCGTTTTAGGAAATATTCCGCGGCTACCCGTGAACGAGATTAAAAACAGATACACAAGATAGACAAATTTGATATTTAGCCTTCAGCTCGAGACAGAATGAGTAAAACCGAACCAAAAGTAACTACAGTTATAGTGATCTAAATGCCAAATATTTCATTTCCTCGTGAACAACTCTATTCTTCTGAAAGATCGTGGATTGACATTTCCAATCGGTACAACAGTCACGAAAAACCTTGCATCTTTGGAGAAATGACATGAGCAGCGCAATAAATTATCGGAAAGTTCGACGAAAATAGGTTTTGGTGTTTTTATCTCATTAATCCCGGTAATATGATACAAACGTGCTCAAATTAATCTCCGTAGTAGCACTGTGTGTTACCTACACTATACGGGTTGGTTCGTGTTAACAATTCTTTTACTATAGGGACCACTGGACCTGGTACTGGTGCGATCGCAAATTAAGGGGGAGGATCTCTGCAGGAATTCGTTCCCAGACTGTTCCGCAGAACTGGGAGGTCGACCTCTGGCAGGCGCTCTGGGACAGTGCAGCAACATTGCGCCGGCTCCATGCCATACAGCCTTACAGGCCAAACTCCACCTTCCCATTGACCCAGCTCCTCTCTGGCCATGGGGCGTTCAACGCGTGGCTGCAGGTTATCAGGTGCCGAGCATTTGACGATTGCCCGTACGATGAAGGAACCTTTGATGACATCCCTCATATCCAATTCACGCCCTTTAAGCCCCCCTCACAAATTGTTTGGGCATATCGGCGGACAATATTGGAGGCATGGGAGCCCTAGCCTGGATCGTAGATCACATGGAGTGCCTGGCTCTCGCTCCCAAGGGGTACATGGCCCGTACACGTAGTGACTGTCAGTGCCTTACTTCCCCTCTCAGACCAATTAGCTGGTAGGCCATGCCTTTTAAGGAACTATAGGTACACGCTGCGTAAAAAAATTATAACCAAACGATATTACTTTAAATTACGGAATTTTTGCGGGTGCCCCTGACTATTCGATGACCATTATAAAACTCTCATCGCATAGACAGTGTTCAGCTCACGAATGGGGGAGCTGAGAAACCAAGAAATAATTGGTTGTGGTGAGCGTGAGTGATCACTGTATTACATCTAACGCAATAGCGTTGTCAGGTTGAGTGTGAGTATATAAACGCGAACAAGGGACTCTAAATACACATTAACTGGTACACTAAGTGGAAGTGAAGAGAGAGAAAGAGAGAGAGAGAGAGAGAGAGACGACTGTAGTTCGCGAAAGCTGATGGATGACTGTGCGTTGAGAGAACTGGGAGACGACCAACTTTCGGGAGAACTCGTAGGTGAATGAGTTTTGGAGGAGCCGACTGTTGTGGAGAGGAATGCAAATTAATGGTAGGGGAAAAGGATATTTGGGAAAGTCCAGAAGAAGGAGAAATTCGTTGTCACTTAAGAAATAACTGAGGAGCGGGACTTCCTACAGGTACAACAAAGGGGGCTGGTGCACGGAGAAACGACGACTTTCCGTTTGGGCAAACGCGAACGTTTTAGAGGTCTAAAAATACGATTGGGGGGGGGGGGCTGTCATCGCGTTTTAATCACTATGATAGCTGTAGTTAGTATTGAGCCGATTTCTCTCACAACCTTAAGTGGGGGTTTCGTGGTAACGTGCGGCGTAAGTGTCAACTTTGAGTCGATTTGGTACAGCCATCTCGCTAACACCTTTGCAGACACATAGAACGGGGTTTTCCTCTTGACACGTGAAATCTGAAGACAGATCGTAACAGTTTTTTCAAATGATAACATAACTTCTCTTCTTACTCTGCAGAGCTAAGCAAAGTTTGGAAATTTAACGACAAAAAGGGAAAAGCTCGACGATTACTAACGGCCGTTCAGGGAGTGTTAATGATGGCGTCGAGCCAAAATATTAACGTTAGTCTGTTTTTTCATGTTTCGCGTGTGTGGTTTTTGCAGTGTCTCTAGTTCGCTCCCAGAAGTAGCATCCCCCCGTTCTTTTATTGTCGAGGGTCAACGTATTTTGCCAAATGGCGAGGCATACTGTTACAACTGAGCGATAAGCGATAAGTGACATGTTGACCGAGAACTTAACGGTATATCGTAATGTTCGACTTTCAAAATTCGGGGACAGGGAGCTAATGATGGTAACTAGGAAAGCGAAATGATCGCCCCAAAACCCAACATCTGAGGATTAACCACCACCTCTTGGCTCATCTTGTGGTTCCAGAGCCGAAACGATTTTTCTTTAATTGTCTTCCTTCTCGGCGCAGTCTTCCGGGATCGTCGCACTAAAAGGGAAATTGGTATAAATACGGTATAATTATCCTCGTTCCCCGGGACCCTTCCAATTATCAGCCGGTGGCGTTCACGTCTTGACTGCGAGCAGAGCACGTAGTGCGGCTCTCATCGCTGCTCCCTCGTCTTCCAGCTGCTGGAACTCGAGCTGCTGCGACTGGAGGCACCGACGTGATTCTTTTCTTAATCGTCCCGCGTTGGGAGAGAAGGGAAATTAGTCCCAAAATCAACGGGTGCGTCCCAAAGATAATATGGGACACGTACGCGAGAATTGGTCGTACCGGGAGAAAAATAAAAAATGAAAAAAAAAAAAAAAAATTGACGTGGGACGCCGCTGAGATTCGGAGGTTCTAACGGAAGCGAACCGCAGCGAAAATGATTTTATTTCGTCTTGTGAGAGCAAAGGCTTAAACGCCGCGACGATTTGGTTCTGAAGCTTCGTGTTCGTGTTTCTGTCTCCGAAATACGGCGCTGAATTCATGAGATCACGCGCGATCAACGACAACCCCGCCGGACGAAAACCCGCGGATCAAATATAATTGTCGACGAGCGATTATTTTGGTTTTGAAGTGACAACGAACTAGCATGATGTGCGACTCCCATAAAAAGTGACGTACTCTAAGTCTAACCAGGATATTTTGTATGAAGAACAACCCTGAACGACAGTTGATACAGGAACGCTTTTTGCCAAAGTTAACGTTCCTGTTTGGTAAGTCCGTGTTCTCTGGCTGGTGAGATACTGTGGGCGAATGAGAAAAATTAACGGGATGGTTTAGCGTAGGAGAAGGGGGGAGGAGATAGGAGGTCATGCACCTCCAAGGAAATCCGTTTGAAGATGAAGGGAAAAGAATGTAACGGTAGTACGTATGTCTTAGTCTGTTGATTGTCTAGGGTGGTCTGTAAATCCGTCAGTTGTGTTGATTTGTTCCTCTATGACGATGATGTCTTTACGTCACAAGCGCTCGCCCACAGTACCTCACCTGATGATACCGCCTTGATAATTACCGGTAACTCCTGGGTGGATGTCGTAAAGAAAGCGGTAAAGGACTTGAGAAAGCTAAATTTAAATTACAGTAAATTAAATCTATATTGAACCATGACAAAACAAAATATATCGCTTTCTCCCTCAGAAAAAAAAGGTATTCCCACAATTGACGGATTGGTTTGTCATAATAAAATTGATTGTAACCCAAATTGTGAGTGCCGAATGATCCATCAAACTAATAGCATCAGATACCTAGGAGTTCAAATGAACCAAACTATTTCATGGGCACTCCAAGCCGAAATCGTAAATAAAAGAATTAGAAAAATCATGAACAACATTACCAAACAGATATACGATACGCAACACAGAAGAACTCACCACTAGATTAAAAGACGTGACTATAACTCCAAAAACTAGATTGGTATCATTTGATATAAAACTGACGAGCGTAAAACTTGTCTGTTTTAAAATGTCAAAATTTAAAATCACTAACACAAACGGTGGGTACAGCTTTCGTACAAGTACGCAACCACGAGGGACATTTTATGTCTTTTTCTTTTCATATAATTTTGTTTGTTTTAAATAAAGAAATGTAAAATTACAACACAAAAAATATTTTTCATTTTTGTAACAGACGATACCATGCACTTAACCCAACACAAATTTAGTGACGCTTCTCCGTTACATATCCCGCGTTACATTTTCGAGTTTATGTAGCAAAGTAAAGGCATAAAATGTCAACAAAAAAAATCGTAACCCTGGTGGGATTCGAATCCACAACCTTTGGTTTAGGAGATCGATGCCTTATGCATTAGGCCACAGGGACTGCGGTTGCAACTAGGGTTAAAACGTTGCCTTGTCCAATCGGCCTCAAAGGATAATTTTCGTGACACTTGGCCGTTACGTTTTCGAGTTTATGTAGCAAAGTAAAGACGTAAAATGTCAATAAAACAAAATTAACGGTTTACAACGCTTTGGTGCAATCTCAGTTAAATTACGGAATTGTAGCGCGGGGCTTTGTACTCTAACAAAATAAAGAGTGCACAGACCACGCAAAAATTATTAATAAAAATTGTATTTAACAAACCTCAAAGGTATCCATTAAAAGATTTATTTAAGGAAACTAAAATATTAACGTTTAAAAAACTGTTAGAAAACACAACAGCAGGCCTTTAGAAGTTTTGACTATTGGGGCAAAACTATTTTTAATGATCAAAAGTTTGTAGACCAAGTACCGTTAATTAGCTTGAAGAGGTTCAAATTAGAATTAAAAAGAAAAATGAGTTAATTTAAGGTAAAAAATAAAAACTTAAGGACTTTTCTGATTAAGGTATGGAAAATTTGTTTACATTAAGGAAGCGATCTTATATTTAGTTTTTTTTTTTGGTTTTCCTTAGGGTTTTTGTATGATTTTTTGTTTTGTTTGTATTCCACTCCAACCCCTACACAAGTTCTCTTAGAGGGGTTGCAGCATTTAGGTCTAATTTATAAACGAATGTAAGTGTATAACTTTTGTCAATAAATGCAATTTAAAAAATAGCCAAAGGAGACGGACTCACCAAACAGGTTCGTTAACTTTAGTAATTTACCTGCTCGCAGAACTAACTCAATTACTTTAGTGGCGAACGCTTGTTGCTTTCTTTAGCTCTAGGAGTTTTGGGAAAATGGTCTGTGCGTCTGTGAAAGGAGAATGGTTGAATCAAATTGACTTTAATTCGATATTCGGTATACGAGCGATTATAGGACCGAATCGGCGTTAAACTAACTAAAGTTATCGTAGTAATTAAAACACGCAAATATTTTTGGTTTATTGTTCTTTCTGAATGCTTTCGGTCGGCAAAATTTTTTTACAACCACATTTTTTTACAATTTTTTTACAAAATTTGATACTTTACGTTTCAAGACATGGGGATTCTAAATCTTCAATGTCCGTCCGCCGTCCGGGCCGTTTTGTGCCTTAACGTGGTCTAAAAAATCCGTTCGTTCGCGAAAAAAATCCCATTTGGTATCTGGTTGAGCCCGCCATCTCGGCAATCCGATCGGACGAATGGAAATAGTTTTAAAAAAATTAACAAAACGCAGTTTAATCGCAAATACGCCGTGTTTGGTATCGTTTTCGAGGTATTTTTACATCCTGGGTCGAACGGAATGAGTATCAGAGGTGTACAACTGCGTACAGTGAAACTACAGTAATATAGTGAGGCAAAGTCTCCTAATCGAAAGAACTCGCGGGAACTACAGTAAACGTTTCGTCGTTTGCACTCTCTTCCTCCGGTCTCATCAAACCCACCCGCCGGCTCGACTCGCATTGTTGTGCCAATTGACAACAGGCGCTCACGGGACTCTGGAATATTTAGTTTTCGTCGTTCCATTGTAGTCAGGTCATGTTTCATATGGTTTACTGGTATTTTTCGATGCTGAATCGAATAGGATGGGTCTCAAAAACGCCCTCCACTGAATGCGACAGAAGTAAAATTCTCATTTGTTTGAAAATGTCGACATGTGCTCAATAAATGATTAAATTTCCGCATAAATCGCAGTGAGACTCGTATTCTCAACAAAATCAGGGTGGTAGTCCAATAATGCCAATATGGTGAGAGTTCAATAACGCTCATTAGATAATTAACAACCGGCTGTTTCGGACCCGTGGCCTCTTTTGTGGACTATATCAACCCGTCAGCACTTCGGTGCACTTACCATTTGCTAGGTCGCTTATCCTACCCCATTCAGTTATTCCGGTCACCCCTTTGACTACAATAATGCTTTCGCCTTGACAGTGACGCGCCTTCCAGTATGCGTAAGAACATCGGGCCCCCCTGCCCTCAGTCATTCCTCTTGGTATGTCCAGGCTGGACCTCGTGAAGAAGTCAGGTTTTTGGTTGGCTGAGGCGAAGATCCTGATTCATTAATTTATTTTTGATTATTTGTCTTTACTAGGGCAGGGGCTTGATGATTAACAACCGCCCCAGAAATGGCGGAACTCAAACAGTTATTGTTTCAGCTATTACCATTTCTCACAGAGAAAGATCATTCTTTCCAACGAAAAATCCCCTTGGCAGTCTCTTGAGTTTACATGTGCGTTGATACCTCAATAATGGCCATGGCATGAGTGGGAGTGACTCAATAAATTCAAGAACTTTAAGCGCTCCCAGTTACGAAACGTGGAGTTCAACTAACTAGATTGACACTAATGGTAGGTTGTCAGATCCGTCGTGCCAGATATTTTTGAATGAGCTCGTCAGAAGAAACTGCTAAATTCAAGCCTAGTTCGATTTGTTTCCCTGCCGAATTCAGTAGGTTCCGTGTCAGTGGTGCCGATGTGTGAAGTGCTCCGCGCTACAACTCCTCGTTTTAAGCGGTGCGGTTATCAATCGGCTCGAAAAGGTTTTCGCACTTTGCGGTTTTAGAAACAACGACGAGTTGCACCGAAAAAACAAAAAAAAAGTGGGGGAAAAGGCGTGAGAAAATAAAAACACCAAATGAGCCGACCAAGTTGTGACTTCGTAGCTCCGCAGCCTTGAACTCCTCTGGTTCATTATTAATGCAATGGAAATGGAAATCGAAATGAGGATGGTGGTCGAGGAAAAGAAACAAAAGGAAATAATGAAAATAGAGAAATACGTGACGGGTCTGGCATGTTTATAATGGAAGGCCTCAGGGGCCCTTGGCACCTTCCAGTCGAATGGGAGATTTGTGATGGAGTTAAATCATTTAAAAAAATTGATTCACAACGCCGTTTTACCTCTCTGCCCACCATCTTGGGACCGTTGCGCTTATTTCAAAGGGAAATTCTTTTTTCCACTTATCGAAGCAGTCAAACTGCCCAGTCGCTTTTTGTCAGTCTGACTCGTTCATTTGCACTTCTTCTAGCGGAAACCTGAGTTTCATTACGGAGACTTCACGTGCCCTCAGCGGAACTTCTTTTCCCTTTGTCCGCTTGTCGACCTTCTCAACTCCTTCATGTTTTCTCCCCGAGACGAGCCACCATCTGAGAATCCGGCTGTCAAATCGGCTGTGGAAAGGCTTTTGAACTTCCGAAGCTCTTTCTCGCGCGTTCGAATGACGCCCCCCCCCCTCCCCTCACACCGTCAACAGCCTAAAGTTAACAGTTGAGGTATATTTCAATCAGATCTTTTCCGAATTGTGGAAATCTGACGTCGTGACGCGACACGCTACTTTGCGAATATCGAAGTTTAAGGGAACTTTTTTCAAAAGACACGCGGATTCAACGAATTTTATCGCATTAGCAATTCATTCAATACATTTTCCACTGAATTTACTTCAACTCACAATACATAGAAACTGAATGTGTTAACGCGATTGAGAAAAAAACCGCTGAATCAGCTCAAACTTGATACCTACAACGCACGTTACCACGGGACGCCAAAATAAGGGTACGAACCAAATCCGCCCTAAACGAACCATTCTCCGAAAACGGACAGCATAATTTCGATCAATTTTTTTTGTATGGACAGCTACAAATGATACTGCAACACTATAAAATTTACATTCGTCGGAAAATGACGACAGCTGCGCAATAAATTACCAAACGTTTCGACGGACATCGATTTTAGCAGTTTTTACATTTCCCAACCCAAAGGGTAAGGAAAGAATGGTGATCGTGCCGAAAAAAAAATTGAGCTTTCTCCAGTTTTTTACGTTTTTCCGAAAAACCTAATTTCGGAGTGTGGTCCGTGTCTATAGTTCGATTTGCGGGAGAACGGCTGAACTGATTCAGCTGGCTCTTTTTTTTACGTTCCTTATGTTTTTGTAGACTCAAAAATAAGGTTCTGCGCGATTTCCATCGATGGGAAAGGAGGGCGAGGGATGAAAATG
Source organism: Pachypeltis micranthus (assembly GCA_020466155.1). Lineage (NCBI taxonomy): Eukaryota > Metazoa > Arthropoda > Insecta > Hemiptera > Miridae > Pachypeltis > Pachypeltis micranthus. Next base: position 75,575,791 of record CM035768.1, on the reverse strand, counting down.
AAACATGAACTAGGGGTTTTCAAATTTCTCTCAAAAACGGCTATAACGATTTTGAGTTAACTTCAAGTTATTTTTCCTAGCTTTCGAAAAGCTGTTTTTTGGAAAGCTTTCGTTTTCCTTAAATATCTCCATGAAGATACGGTTAACGGAGATGAATGAATAAATAAGCAAAAATAGGTTTTTCACAGAATGTTATTAAACAGTTAATAGCTATATATCATTCTCAATTAATGTTCCACTGACGGAAACAGCAGAGCAGAGATAAAAATACAAATGTGTCGAAAATAAGGGTTTTTTTGTACATTTTTGTGATTTCCTGAGTAACTGCGTCATTGGAATTGATCAATCTTACGAAGCGTCTTCTAGCAACCCATAGGTACATTTTGTTCTTCGTAATTATTTATGTATCCATCTCTCGAACGAATATGTAAGCATTTTCACTCGGAAATATCTGGTGCGTTGCAACACACTACTTTCCTTAGCTCTACGTCAATTCACTTTGTACAAGGCTAATTCTATTTAATCAATTCATTTATCACTCAGTTAATTTGAACTTGGTCAAACAACGCTTTACGGCAGCAGAAAGCGGTAGCGCTTACAGTTCTGTAATTTATTGTGCTGCTCGTACTGATTGCAGGACCATTATTGAGCAATTGGTACACAGATAATTAATGAGGCTGTAAACACGATTTTTTAAAAAAAGGATAGTAATCACTTTTGCAGAGTTATTGGGTAATAACTGTTAGAACTGGTATTAAGCGAAACGGCGGTAGTTGAAATTCAGGAATTTCTGGAGTGAGCCCCATGTATCTCATGAGCGTTTTTAAACACTCACCCTTTAGGTATTGGATTGGACTACAATACCAATTTTTTTTTACGTTCTACAAGAATTCCAGCGGAGTTTATAAGGAAAAAACTGCGCGAAAACTGCTTTTGGTCGAAAATTTTGATAATTTATTGTGCTGCTCTCGTCATTTTCCCACAAATGAGAATTTTATAGTATCATTGCCTTATTGAGAGCTATCAACATAAAAAATGTAATCAAAATCGTTAGAGCCGTTTTTGAGAAAAAAATTTGGTGTTTTGATCACTATGATGACTATAGTTAACTTTCGGTGGATTTTGCCCATACCCTCATTATTGCGTCCCATGGTAACCTGTAGGCTAGACATCAAGTTTCAGCTGATTTGGTACGGTGGTTTTCTCTAAAAACTGCGCTAAAATCGATTTCGTTGAAAGTTTTGAAAATTTATTGTGCTGCTCTAGTCATCATCCCACAAATGGGAATTCTATGGTATCATTGCCTTATTGAGAGCTATCAATATAACAAATTTAATCAAAATCGTTAGAGTCATTTTTGAGAAAAAAAATATTTGGTGTTTTGATCACTATGATAACTATAGTTGAATTTCGATGGATTTTGTTCATACCCTTATTTTGGCGTTCCATAGTAACCTGCGGGCGAGATATCAAGTTTGAGCTGATTTGGTACGGTGGTTTTCCCTAAAAATCGTTCACAGACGCACACACACACAGACACACAGACCATTTTCCCAAATAGTGTTTTTCGGACTCAGGGGGGTCTGAAAAGTAAAGATCTGAAGAGAACTCAAAATTTTTTCTTCAGCCGATTACAGAACTTTCCTTTCTACTTTGTAGAGCCAAGGAAAGTAAAAAAAGATTTGTAAATATATATTAATTTATCGGTTTTCCAATTTTCCGAAAAACGGCTCGATCGATTTCGATAAAACTCACGAAGTAGTCTTAATCAACTAGTACCTACATTTGGTTCTCAGTATATGTTCCTGTAGAATCGCGTTGAACGAAGGGATAGCGCCGTCGACGAATTTACGTGGGTTGCGGAAAGTTGCGTGCTACTACGCACCAGATATTCCGTGTATAAGGTGTTTTCGGCATTCTTGTTACCGATGATGACTGGACCGTCGAAATCGATTTGACGTTGTAACTCAAATTTAGTTGAAATAAACCACCGTTCTGCCTCTGTTTTATTATTGAAATGGGTTTCTGCAACTTCGACACGAGTTGTATCGAAATTTTAAAGAAGTATTCTCACCAATAGAAACAAACACCATTTTTTCTTCACAAGCTCAGATTGTGACAGAGATATTTATAAGCCAGCGGAGCAGAAGCTGAAGAGCAGAAGATAATTTGAAAAGCCATTTTTGTAAACGCTTCCACAAACATTTTAAACCACACCCGTTACAATCAAAGTGAATCGCCCATAACCTTATTATCATTATCAGCAATATCAACTACGGGCAAGACCAATTACATTTAAAAAACGTATTTGGTGCGACGCGTCGCGTTTTTCAGTATTTTTGCGTTTAACGCTGGAAGTTGGGGAATTTATCGGGCTGCTACTAATGTCACGACATTCGTCGAGTTATCGACACCTAGGCGATATATGCGACTGTCAACGCAATTTTTTTTGAAGGAAGACTCGGTTTTAGACTTTGAGGATTCACCGCGAAAAGATTTAGTGAAAAATCGACGTTAGTTTGAATTCCGGAATTTCTGAGGTTGCTCTCGATTATTTTATCACCAATATTAGACATTCCTCCCAAATATTGGGCTGGATTGAGTGTGTGAAATTCAGAAACTGATCGAACATGACTGGAAATAAGCGCAAATATGTTGAATTTTTTTTTTTTTTTTTTGAAGCATTTATTTATGATAAGTACAAAATAGTATTACAATTTCTCTTGGCCTAAAATGCTACTACTCCCGATGAGCCTTTGCTCGCGCTGGGAGTAGGAGCCGCCTATCTATTAAATTTAACAATTTTTTTCCGACACATTTTGGTCTTTTTGCACGCTTATGTTATTTTACAGTTTACCTAAGACTTTTCCACCTCGCTATACTTGACTTCCATCTCTAAAGTGAGCCTTTAGGCTCCTCTTAAAATTTCTAAAATTCGGAGCTGCTTTTATTACATCCGGTAGTCTATTATAGTTGAGCACACCCGAGAATAAGTAGAATCTTTGCGCCGCTGACGTGGACATTCGGGGCATCAACAATGTCACTTGGCTACCACTTCTTGTATTCAATTCACTTTTTTGAATCCTTCCCTCTAAATACATTTTGTGAACATATACTATAGTAGTCTTTTCTATTAAATCTTCTAAGTTTAGAACTTGGAAATCCTTAAATAATTCAGCCGTCGGGTATCGCCTATTTTTCCTTAACAATATTTTTATTAATAATTTTTGTGACACCGACACGGATTTTAATTTAGTTTTGTGGGTATTTCCCCATGCTACAATCCCATATATCAGTGTGGCTTGAATTAATGCATGGTAAAGTTGCCTCTTTAGTTTTATCGTCATAAAGTTCCTAACTTCACGGCAAATAGGGATGAGTTTTCTTAATTTTTTATTAATTATTTCCAACTGTGGGCCCCAGTCCAGACATTGGTCCATCATGACCCCCAGATATTTACCCGTCTTGACCTGTGCGATGGATTGACAACTGCAGCCTACTGGGCATCTTTGCTGTAGGTGACACACAATTTTCCAAATATCGGGGACCATGGGTTCTAACCATGCGTGGGCCATGAAGTGGGTTCTCATAAAGTTCAATTTTAGTGATCGAGCCTCGAACCATTCAATCATTTTTCTCATATTATTCGCTGCTTTATTTTTTGCTTCTTCCCACGATTTTTCTGTCACGATCATAGCTGAATCATCAGCGAAGCCAACCAAATTTCCCTCTATTTGCACTCTGAACATACTCGAGGTATAAGTTATGAAATACAGGGGAGAGAGTACTGTTCCTTGTGGAACCGAATATGTAAAGGATCTGGCGTCACTCATCTTATCGTTGATTTTCACTTTTTGTTCCCTGTTTTCGAGGTAACTACGTGTCCAATTTATGAAGGCTGGGTGAAAATTTAGCTCAAACAAGGTGTCTATCAATTTATCATGCGGCACCGTATCAAACGCCTTGGATACGTCCTTGTAGACCACCAAAACCTTCTCACCCATAGTCCATTGCCATAGTCACTTTCTCGAGTAGATACATTATTGCGTCCAACGTGCTCTTGCCGGGTTGAAACCCGTATTGTTGTCCGTGGATAATTTCATTTTCTTTGAGAAAGTTAACAAGATAAATCTTCATCGACTTTTCAATTACTTTTGCAACATTTGATAAAAGGGAAATTGGCCTATAGTTGTTTATTGATTTAGGATCACCTCCCTTAAAAAGGAAAAATAGGGGAAAATTGAGCCGTTAGGTGAAAATAAATGTTGAGCCCTGGGTGGCCGATATGGAAGCCCTTCTAACCAAATCAGGAGGATGGAGAGAAGCCTAACCTGACACATGCATGCTACGAAAGGGGTGCAGAAGCGTGGTCTTTTTATCAGTCCATCGGAACTCAAGGTCAGAAGCCCTGCTCCACCTCGAGACTCAAAATTTGTTGATGAAAATAATCACAAAATTGTTAAATCTGAGAGTTGTAATTAGTGGGTTCAACAAAAAACAACTGAAGTGCACGTGAATACAACTAAAAACAGTAATGAGCGCGGATTTGAGCCAGTGATAGTTGTTGGGCGCACGAATGTGGGAGCTTGATTTGAGAAATAAATGAATGAGGACTGCATTACACTTTGCCTGAATAGCGGATCAGTTTGAGTGTGGGTTAAAGTTAGCGTTGTTTACTGCCAGAGGCAATTTTGAAATAAAACGGTAAGATCGTATATTGGCAAAGAAAAATAAATTAAAAGTAAGGAGCCCCTTCACAAACGTGACTAAATAAAATTGAATAATAAATTAAACCAAAAGTCCTCACTGCTGGAGATAAAATAATTAAAATAAATGATCTGGCCGTGACGACTTCGGTGTGAAGCGAAAATTTACTGTTGGAGAGCGAGAACGAAAAGGTGTGAAGATGAGAAGTCAAAGAGCTTAACAGCGAAGAGCGGTGCTGCCAAATACACCAAATATTGTAAGCAGTCAATTGGTAAATGAAGGAGTTATTGCAGTTAGGATGTTGATGACCCTTTGTTCTGAAATTCGGCGTGTTATTACTGGTAATGAACCTTAGAGGCGAACTGGCGAACTGAACCAAAGTAGGTGAATCAGCTCTGGGCTGGAGGCTGATCTTTGTTGGCGATAAGGTCTTAGCGATGGGTTGTTTATAAATAAGGGCTAATGGCACAAATAGTGTGAGTATTTAAACGTGAATAAGTGGAGGGAGAGATGGAGGGTGGGAGAGAGAGAGAGAGAGGAGTTGTGGTAGTGGAGTAGTGCGAGAGCTGAGAGACAAATGAGTTGGGAGAACTGGGAGACGACTGCCGTTCGCGAGAGCTGATAGATAACTGACTGTTTCAAAGAGCTGCGTGTTGTGGAGAGGAATGTAAAATTGAGGGGTGGAAAAAGGATGTCTTAGAAAGTCCCATAAAGGGGGAAATTCGTTGTCACACAGGAATAACTGTAGAGCTGGGCTTTCCACACGGGAAACAATGACTTTCCATGGGGCCAGTGAGTAACCTTAAGTGCGGACTTTCGGAGGTCAAAAAACCCTGCTAATTAGGCCAGCCCCGAACGCAGTCGTTCAACAAGAAAACTATAAGTCGGGTAGTGACAGTCCAGTGAGTTAAGTACCCTATTCTAGAAGTCGAAATGGTCAGTAGTCAGTCAAAATAAGTTAAAACGACGGAAAGACCTGGTGGAAGAACTGAAGTGCACAACGTGGGCTCCAAAAACATTCGACTGATTGTACGAATTCACAAAACCATGGACGGAGAGGCAACTTACACGGACTTGGTTATCCATAATAGTTCCAATCACCCAACATCTCATAAATTTGCGGCATTTTATAGTATGATTAATAGGGCACTATCGGTCCCAATGAATCAAGTAGCTTTTCAAAAAGAAAAAGAAATAATTTACACTATAGCGGTGAGTAATGGTTATCCTAGAACTACAATAAATAGAATTTGGGGAAGGATTAGCAAGAAGAAATCCCAGTTAGCAGTCACAAATTTGGAAAGGGAAGATAGGGAACCACATAATATGAAATGGGTTAGCTCACCCTTTTATGGAAATATAACCCAAAAAGTAGGCCGTTTATTAGAAAATAGGGGCTTCAGAGTTGGTTTTTATTCACAAAATTCCACAAAGAAAATATTAGGGTTTGAAAAAGATAAGATTCCTTTAGAGGACAAAGGGGGTGTATATATATTAAAGTGTGACTGCGGAACCCAGTATGTAGGACAAACCGGTAGGAAATTTAAAACTAGAATGAAGGAACACAGTGATGATCTTAGGTTAGGAAGAGGTAGGGAAGCTTTTGAAAAGCATTTGTCAGAAGAAAACCATAGGATCAGTTATGAGATAGGTAGTAATAATCCAGCCATTGGGATAGCTCATGTTTGCCAAAAAGGTCCAAAATTGGATGCTTTAGAATCTTTGGAAATTCAAAAAATTCATAATTTAGGAATATCAGTCAACGACCTGGATGTAATTAGGCGCTCCCCTCTAATTTATATTTTCTTGTGAATTCCCTTCTCCTTTCACCTTTTTGCCTTTCACATTCCCTTTCATGCCACCTTTCTAATGCCAGGCCCATCAGATGGTACCTTTCACTTTTGTATAAAAGAAACTTCTCACAACTTCCTCACTCTGTATTGTACTGATGATGGTCTAGTAAACCGAAACGCGTCTACAAGTTATCATTGTCTTTATTTTACCCGTGGAAATAGACTACTTCGTCTTAACTCGTCTTTTATAAGATGGATTTCCACTATCTCGCCGCACCCGCCTTACATTAAAATGGATATGTTGGAAAATGCAGGAAGTGGGTTTTACGAGACCGCCTTCTGAAGTGAATCCGAATGAAGCTGCGGAAGGGCCAGATTCGCACGAGTGGCTGCTGTTGATGTGTTTTCACAGCATTTACTTCGTTGCTGCGGAATAATACATCAAAATCAGAAAGCAGTTGAATGTAGATTGAGCCGTTGTTATGCACAAGCGGCAAGTTAGAAAGACGAGGTTCCAAATGTCGATAAACAGAACCACCATGGCTTTAGCTGTCAAGCACGGTGTCGTCGTGTCATGTTCAAGCATGTTCCCCAAGTGTGTCGTTTGAGCGCCAAATAAATCATCATTCTCCTTTCACAACATTCATAACGAAAAAAACTGCACTACAATCGCTTTTTGTCGACATTTTTGACAATGTATTGCGCTACTCGCGTCACTTCCGCACCAATTAAAATTTGATGGGGCTGTAGTGCCATTTATAATCATAACCTTATTTTGTCAACGCGTTGTACATGCAGACTAGATATCAAATTTAGGTCAGTCGTTTGGTCTTAATCGCGATCGCACACATCATTTTCGAACACAGAAGCCTTCGAAACGTCGAGATCTGAACGAAACTCTTTTCTTTTTTTTTTTAGCCAATTACACACCTCTCCTCATAAATTCATGGCGCGCAATAACTCGGCGAATGAGAGATGGTGCGCGGTCTCCTCGGCGCAAAGTACGCCCAATGGTTTGTACGAAAAGCGTGAACCGTAGCGAAGAGGCCTAACCCCCGAAAAAAAAACAAAAAAAAACTGAGCGTACCACAAAATCACCTTCCAAATCTCTTTTCACCCCACCCATGTCAAATTGCCAGGTATCGGACAGCGACCCAGACGGGTCCGGAGTCTCGAAAGAGCACAAAAGAGTTCTCCCCTTTAGTAACGATTGTTCTTTAGTGTTGGTATTTTTGGGTGGATTCATTGACAAAAAAATAAAAAATAAAAAAAACCTAGAGTCGTCGTTGGGTGATTGTGTGTGCATGAGAAGATGACTTCATAGTTCGTGTTTTAGCGCTTTAAAAATATTACGAAATTACCTGTATGACTCTCATAGGGAGCCCGGTTTCTTTCGCCAGTTGCTCTCGTATGTGCCTCGTTGGTTTGGGTGTTTGGGAAAATGCAGTCTTCAGGATCTCTAATTGTTTCGCTTTGATGGTCGTCCGGGGTCCTCTTCTTTTGGAACCGGAGTTGCCGTCTTCAGGTGATTTGTTTTCCGTTTGGGAGTCCCTCGTCTCGGGGTCCCCGTCAAGGGAACCTGAAAAACAACCGTAAACTATGAAAAAAAAAACAAACGAAAAACAAAAACTAATAAGTCTATAACGGTTCTCATCCAGTTAATTTGTCAAGGTTTCGACGGAGAGATGACGTCAGGAGACTGCGCGTATAACGCTTTATTTAGGGCGAAATATGTTCGTTGGTTATTCCTTCGGACAAAATCAGCAGCAAGTTTTGGTTCTTAAACATCTAGCGCCACGTTGGTCGGTTTGAGGTTTCACGTTAATTTATTGAGTTACCTTTGCTTTTGCCAAGACGTTTCTTGAGGGATCAATCTAAAGATAATTCGTGGAACTGCCGACGTTATTTGGATTGGCAGGCAAACGCTTTGGTCGAAGCCGTTAGTTAGAATTAGGATTTCTGAAGCTGACCCTAATTACCTAATGACCATAATTAAACTTCCGCGTGCTGCTGTAGTAATTTTTGGCATTTGCGACCGTTTTATCATCCGAAACTATTCAGACGATGAATTCAATAAAAACATAGAGCCGTTTGGGAGAATGTTAGCATTCTACAGATTTTGCTCAAACGCTCATTTTGAGGTTTTTAAAGGATAAATTTGAACTTTAAGTCGATTTAGTTCGGCCGGTTCACGATCACGCAGATCGTTGTCTTAAATGATGCAGAGTCAGTCATTTTTCAGAGAGTCGATACGCGACACGTCATTGGGTTTCCAAATATCGATACACTATCGAAGTATCGCGTGCAGTTTTCTCCATATCCCTGAGAGAGTATGTATGTATGTGTTATTTAGTGAAGCCTTCAAGAATTGTGTACAACTATAGCCTCTACCTTGACCTGCCGTCTCATCTGCTTGTGGCAGTGACAACATTGGTTGGTTCACAACAGATCTGCCCGAAGAATTGGGCTGTGCAGGAAGATAACGGAAATCGCTGATTCAGATCGCGCCTTAACCAAAAGAGTATTGTTCGACTCAGCTCAGGCCGAATTAGTTTGTTGTTCTTGACTAACTGGAAACTGGGAGCATTCAAGTCCAGCCTTTAATGACCTAGGGCCTTCGAAATGGTAGCCGTGGGACTGCTCATTTAATCAGCTCGACTTCCCGTGCCGGCAAAGGGCTTAAGGTTTACTTCCGAAGCCGACATCGGATTTCATCCTTTGGAGTTTCCTACACTCTCTTACTACCTCTCCTTAAGCGTTCCAACGTTCATCAACCCAAAACAGTCAACATTCGTCACTCAGCTCTAACCCAGTTAAAGCACAGCTCTCACAGTTACTTGCTCGCTCTCATCCCCATGGCCCAGTTCACCAAAAACCCCCTTGTGCCTCGTAAATTCTCAACCATAATCATATTGCAGTCCTGTTTCTCACCCAGATGTTTTTATCATAGTTCGTCCACTTGTATTCAGCCGCTAAGCTCTTCCTCTCGTGCGCCACAAGGTATTGAGACAAAGTTTAGTCACTTGGCTGCCTCTCAGAGGGACAATATAATTTTTATAAAGCGCTAATTGACGCTAACCCTGCACACTCCCCATCAAACTGTCTCCACACATCCATTATTTGCTGCTTTGCATCCCGTGGATGTTGACGCCCAAACCAGTTTACTCGATAAGTTGTAAAAAGAAGCATCTTTTAATAAAGAGCCACTAGGTGTAGGTTTCTTTCATCACCCCCGCTATCAGTATGCGTGGGTAGTACCGCTTTGGCCAGGCTGATACAGTCCCCTCTGATGGCATCATGAAATCGACCCCTTTGAGATGGTCGGTCTCATAAAGCAAACAGGCCATTCTAGGGTATAAGCCTCTTCTATGCATTCTTTGATATGTCCTCAGGGCTGTCATGGTTGTATATGTTATGTGCTGTCTCCAGGTGTGTTTTCGATCCAGAATCACACCCAGACTGCACCCATTACTTCCTGTGTTCTCAGCCCTGACAATTGTCTTTGTCTATGACCGTTTTAGCTGGGTCGATGGACGTGCGCGTCATCTGCAGAGCGGCCCCCATCAGGTCTCATAGCACACATTACACTTTGCCCTGAATGAGTATAGCCATGTGATCCCCCACGTTAGCCGTGTGCCCTTGGGACTAAAACCCAGCCCCACCAGGTACCATGGGGACGGAGATAGGGCCCCTCACTGCCCTCGCCATCAGCAAGCAGTTTCCTAGCGATGTATGAATCTCTGCACATACTGCATTTCTATTAACATTAAATCTAGTTAATGCCATTTCAACGCTGCGTGTGGAGATACTGTCAAAGGCTCCCAATATCCAGAAAGGCCCTTCAGGCAATCCTCTTATTTCCTATTGACTTTTCCAGTTTCCTGACGCAGAGTCGCATGATCTCCCTGAGCGATAGGCCCACACACTAACAAACACTGCCAAACACCTCTCAAGTACCTATCAAAGATCACTTCCGTCGAGCAAATAATATGTCAGGCGTCCTGCCAGGATTTAGTGAAGCCTTCAAGGATACCCTACAACCACGACGCCAAACACAACATATCGAAATATGCGCGTGAGAAATGTTGCCTGATGCGTCGCAACAACGTTTTTCGCGGGCATTCAAAAAGGAGCGTAATCGACACAAAATACGGAGCGACTTGAGACGTTCGAAAGAGTTCGACTCTCGAGCTCGCGGTCGAGTTGCACAACGGACTTCACCGGGGGGCTTACGCTCGAGGAGATCTCATTTAAATATTTATTCTTAGACTTTTGAAATCCCATTTTATGGTCGACACGATGAGTTGCGAACATAAACGCGACGGATGACGACTCATTTGTTGAACGACCCTGAGCTTTGAACATTCAAGGCAACAATTGAGCTCCTTTACCTCGAGAAGAGTTTCCTCGTCACTATCGTCTTTTGTACGGAAAATAGAGAAATCATTTCCATACCCGTCAGCCCGAATGATAAAAATCGTCATAGAAAACAGCTTAATGCCAAATCCCCATGGCTCTTGGTTTTGGAGGAGAGCGCTACGCGCCTTTGAAAGAGGTCGATGAAAAGAAAGGAAGGTGTGTCTGAAGTATGCCATGGGTCGTGAATACTTTAAAACTCCTTAGGCCCAATAGGTGCTTTACAAAGCTCAGACATGTGTGGCCACAATCGCGCGAACGCTTGTACTTCCATTACTATAGCACAAACTTTGACCTTGTGACGGAAAGGAATACAGACAGCAGTTCGCTTCCCTTCATTTGCTGCTGGCAGTCAACTTGATCGCTGTACCGCGCCTTTTATTCATTTTGGATCTTATAATGAGAGTATAATTCAATTGAGCGAACGACAGTATTTTCCTGAATCAAAATGAAATCTCTGTCAGTGGTGCAAACTGAGTTTCTCTTCTCTTTCTACCAACCGTCCTATTAAAAGTGAGTTTCTTTCAACTTGGTCAAGGCGCCAGCTTAGTTCTTTTTAAAATTAACCAATTGAGAATTGAAGATTTAGGGGGAGGATGGAAGAGTATAATTCTCTCGGGTCGTTCAATCTGTCCTCCTCGTTCTTTCACTCTGTCCTTCTCTCTTTGTCACTGCCTGCTAGTCTGTCCATCTGTGTGTGTGTGTGTGTGTGTGTGTGTGTCTCTCTCTCTCTCTCTCTCTCTCTCTCTGCTTGGCTGTCTCCTCTGAGTGATTTACCAAATTTGACGATAAACGACAACAAAATAGAATATGTTACATAAAGTAAATGTTTAGGAATCGTGCTACAAAATGATCTATCATGGACTGCACGGACAGACATTATAGTAGGGAAAGTGCACTCACTGCTTTATGCATTCAGAAATCTGCTGATGTGTAAATCCCTCAATGTAAAAAAATTGTTTAGAACCTTAATTATGCCTTATTTTATGTATAGTGTATCGGTTATGTGTGATCTCAACACAACCTGTCGTGTCAAGATGCAGAGAGCCTTAAATAGTTCCATCAGATCTATCTTGCTCACAGTGATTTCCACGTGTAGGTACACAAAAAACTCGTGCAGACCGTTTTTTTGACTGACGGCAGCGTACTGCGACCTCGAGGAGTGGAGAACGAGGCAAGCTGAAGAAGGCTAAGTGCAGACGCTTAGCTGGGATGAGCATGTAACGCCGTCCTGTCAGATGTTGGAAGATTGACGAGAGGAGGAATGATTGGTTTCAGTAATTTTTATTGTTTTTTTTATTTCAGTTTGGGGTCTTAAACAATCCAACCCCAGCATCGCAACAGTTTTTGTTTTAGTGTTAATTTGGATTTTTTTTGTGGAAATGAAAGAACTCTCAACAAATTGGTAGACACAGCTGAAAAGGGCGGTGAAACGTGTGTTGGGGAAATTGGTCAACTTCGGAAGTTTTGACATTTCTTGAATTCTTTCAGACATTTTAGTAGCCCCCCTCCCCCTCCTGACCCTCCTGAAACGACGTCTCTGTACCACTCCCTCAGTTTTCTGAGATGGCGTATAGGTCTTACAATTTATCATGAACGAAAACCTACTGAGCCGTTTTTTAACGACCTCCGAAACAAATGAGGATAAGCCAGACGCGATTCGCTTCACAATTGTTGGTAGCAATGTTACCTTGATCCTCGGAATCCTCTTGCACCTTCGAGTCCTGGCTTCCAGAGAGGGGGTTGGAATTATTGTTTCCTTCGGGAACGTGGAGGGGGCCGCTCCCATGAAGGTGGTGCTGCTTGAGGAGGCCAACTGAGCTCGTTTCTTCGTCGTCCTCCTCTTCAGAGCCGGAAAACGGCAAACTGTCTCCTGCAACCAAACGATGAACGGTATTAAATGCCATTGGTACACAAAACGTACAGGAGTCGAAATAACTCACATCACGCGATAACAGTACAAACATCCAGTTGTTGCTTGATTGTACTACTTAATTTTCAATTCAACGTAAACGACAATTCAGGAACTTCGAGCGCGAAAAATGGATGTGGGGGCCGAGGAAAGTTGTCCGATGCGCGGCAACTACAATATTTTCTACAAAATTATCGGCAACTATTCTGCAAATATTTGTCATTTTTCATCGTTAATCTCAACCACTATTCGACAAATTAAATAGTCTGTACTAACAATAACTGTACATGTACCTTATATAATTGATGTTATTTGCTTCGCGCAATTTGTTATAATTTTACTATAATTTTCGATGTCAAACGTGATGTCTTTTCCATTTAGTCCTACTCTGTCATTTATTTTCATCTGTCAAGTTTTTCTAACAAGTTTTTATAAAATGTGCATTGTATTAAAATGACCCAATGACCCCCATGAACAACAACCTTTAGTACATACATATAAGTTGTATATAATTGAATGTCATTTTCCTTCAACCCGACCTTGCCAGAGCTTGGCAGTTCACTCCCCAATTAAATCACTAACTCTGATTTTAGAGTAATATAACTTTGTGATTACTGACTGACTAAAACTACTGATTCTGCACCATTTATTCTTTGATTATCATAAAATTTCTTATTTTGTTATTGCGAAACTTTCCTATTTCATTTCCCTATGCTTGAATTCTGTTATTACTCGTATATGGTCGTACGAGTACGTTTGGTGTGACGGCAAATACATGTTTCCTCAATCTCTCGCTTTTTTTTCCACATAGAATTTTTCTGAGTAATTTGAGCAACCTGCTAGTGTCTTCTAGCAACCTATACCCATATTTCTGTACTTATCTATTAAACGGATTTGTGGAATATCAACTTATATATATCCAATATTTTCACTTTCCACCGAGTAGTGATACAACGAAATTTCCTGCCAACTATGAAGATATGAGAAGCTTTCAGTAATCCCCTTTCAGTGAATATGTGGGGCGCCGCATCACACAACTTTCCTTAGCTCAAATTCACTGGTTTTCTCGACTAGTTCAATTTATTTTTCATTCAGTTCATTCGAATTTCGCAGAAAGCGGTAACGCGTACAGTTCCAGAATTTATTGTGCTGCTCGTAATCATGCCATTATTGTAGGATCGGTTCATGGAGAATTAATGAGGCCGTGGACACGATTGTTCGAGAAGGCTAATAATCAGTTTTCCAGAGTTATCGAGTGAAGAGGTTAAAAAACGGTATCAAGTTTCTGGAGTAGCCCTTGTAGATCTTATGGCCGTTATGAGAGACTCATTGTGTATCTACTTGGTTGTACCACCCACCAGTCTTTTTCTGAAGATTCTAGTAACGCATGAGCGGGGATTTTCGTCGAAATGTTAAGTAATTTATCGTGCTTCTCTCGTCATTTTCCAACGAATGAGAGTTTTATTTATGGTATTGTCGTGCCAGTTGAAGCTATATTTACAAAGAAAATGTAATAAACATCGTTAGAGCCGTTTTTAAGGGGGAACTATCAAGTGTTTTGATCACCGTGATAACTATAGTCAGTTTAAGGTGGATTTTGCTCGTGCCCTTATTTTGGCGTCCCATGATGACCTGGTTATTGAGTTTGAGCTGATTTGATTCAATCGCGTTCCCACAGACACACACACTATTTTCCCGAATTATGTTTTTTTGGACACAGTATCTCATCGCACTGTTTTATTCTCTGGGGTTGAATGCTGCCTGGCTCTACGTCCTTGCCATTTGCTTCCTCCACCAGTGTCCCTCAGGGCTCGCACATTGAACCACTCCTCATCCTTCCGCTCATGAACAGCATCCCTTCTTCTTCTTCTTCAAGTGCCGTCTCCATCATCGAAGGTTGGCGATCAATTCTGCAAATCTCTCACGGTCCTGAGCCAGGTGAAACAAAACGGCTGCTCGGTTAATTCCCGTCCAGCTACGTATGTTCGACAACCATGACGCGCGCTTCCGCCCCACTCCCCTACGTCCCCAGAACCTACCCCAGGATCCTGGAGGATCTTACCCATCATTATTGTCTGCAAAAAACGACAAGACATGCCCCAAGTACGACACTTTGCGCCTCTTTACGGTCATCAGCAGTTCACGTTTCAGGGAGTTCTGTTGGAGGATGTAGTCATTGCGGAGTCTTGCGGTTCAGCGGATTCTCAGCATACGCCGAATCAGCCACATTTCAAAAGCCTCTAGCCGATTCATGTCCTTGGCCTTCAGTGTCCACGTCTCTACCCCATACAGAAGTATAGACCACACGTAGCACTTAACAACTCGCCAGCGCAACGCGAAACTTACATCCCGGCGACACAATATACTACGCATGTTGTTAAACGCCCCACGCGCTATTTCGATTCGGCCGCGCAACTCCCCCTCCAACGACCACGTCTATTTGCTGCCTTCGATATGACCATCGATTTCGTTTTTGCTACGTTGATAGCCAGGCCATATTTCCTACACGCAATTCCCTGTCCAAGAGAGCCTGGAGCCCCACCTCGAAGTGGGCCAACAACACCGTGTCACCCGCATATCTTAAATTGGACACAGGCAATCCATTCACGGGGATGCCAATATCACCGTCATCCAGGGTGTCCTTAAAGACCAGCTCCGAATAGATATTAAAGAGCAATGGCGACAACGTGCAGCCTTGCCTGACCCCTTTGGCAACAGCCACCTGGTCAGAGAGCAAACCATCCACGCGAACTTGTGCCTTCTGCCCCCAGTACAAGTTCCTGATTAGTCTCAGATCCTTGAAATCAAGACCCACTCCTTCCAGGATACGAATAAGCCACATGCCACATGCTTCACGTTATCAAATGCTTTCTCGAAATCGATAAAACAAGCAAAAACTGGGCACCCCTGGTTGAGACACTTCTGGACCAGCACCTGCATGGCAAATAAGGCTTCTCTTGTTCCAAAAGCGCTCCGGAATCCAAACTGGGTATCAACGATTTCAGCCTCCACTCTCCGCCACAACCTGTAGTGGAGCACTCGCAGTAGAATCTTGAGAGCATGGCTCATCAAGCTGATGGTCCTGTGATCACTGCACCTACGAGCATTAGCTTTCTTGGGCAGCGTGACGAAGATTGAGTTCAGCCACTCCAAAGGGATCTGCCCACTGTCGTAAATCCTGTTGAAGAGTATCGTCAGCTTGGCAATACTTTCATCGCTCATCCACTTGAACATCTCTATGCTCACCTCATCAGGACCCACAGTCTTCCCGGTTTTGGCAGTGCCGATTGCACGCCGAACCTCGTCAACCAAAATGGGTGGCCCGTCATCATCATCACGACTGGATATTTCACAGACTTCCCGGACATCGCTGAGCATCCCTTCAGTCGCCCATAATGATTTCTGTCTTGTATTTGCTGGTAACTGAAAGTTCTATAAGAGTGCCCTTCAACCGAGGTCTTCAACCAATACCTCCAGTCCCTTAAAGGCACTAACATTGCAAGGTTTGCCTCACTGCGTGCAATCCCAAAGGCCACTTGGGGTGTGTGTTACCATGACACTATCCTCGTGTACAAGGCCATATATCTAGGCGTAATTGGCTACTGCCCCGTTGGCAGGCGTAGCAAACTAACAGTCACTCAAAAGAGAGTATTGGCCCAATCCCAGAGAGCTGCAGACAAGTGGAGAGTGAAACGGGAGCTTCCCCCGCTTTGGGCTGAACTCCGTGCGGTTCTCACCATAGAATAGAAACTTGCGACTACTGACGAATGGGTGTTAGAGAAATGGCAAGCGAGATGGGAATCCTTGTCAAAGGGTCGTGACACATGAGTTCTTCCCCAACATCTGTGAACGTCTTTCAAGAAAATGTGTTGAGCTAGACCACTGGACGAGCCAGTTCCTCGCAGGACATGGTGACTTCAATGCGCGGCTCCACTTCTTTTCTCTCAAAGACTCTGCATCATGCACATCTTGCGCCGCTAGTGCGAAGGAAACAAGAAACCATTTGCTGCTCCACTGTAGTTTGCACAACAGTGAGCGACAGTTGCTGGGATGGCGAACGAACTTAGCAGCATTGACAGCTACAAAGCAAGCCTATAACCGGTTTAGGAACAGTCATCAAATAAGGAAACAGACCTACCTGTTTAGGCTTGAGAAGTGGCGCCGTACCTACGGCTTGCGTCTCAACCACAGTAAATGTGTTGCCATGGCCATCTCAAGGTCAGTGCTGCCTCTGGTCTTTGACTACTCTCTTGGCGGGAGTTCCCTCGTTCGGAAAACGTCATTCGCGGACGTCGGTGTGCTTCTTGATGCCACCTTTCATTGGTTGAGCACATTGACTCCATCTGGGGCTGTGGGATGCGTGCATTGGTTTTCCTCAAGCAGCATACAAGGGACTTCGACCATCCCCCTCTTGTACAAACTGCTTGTCCGGCCTTGGAATATGTTTCAACGGTCTGGTCTCCTATTTACTCATCGTTGATTTCCCAAATTGAACGAGTCCAGCGTAAGTTTTTGAGGTACGTTGCCTTTAAGCTTTGCATCCCTGGTTCAGACATTAACTACCAGGTATTGATGAAGCGCTGTAGGGTCACCGCTCTACCACAGCGTGGTTTGCTGCAGGATGTCTCCTTCCTGCTCAATGGTGTCCTCGATAGCCCGGCTCTTTCTTCAATCAACTTTGCCTTGACTCCCTTGCGGGAGCGTTCCAAGCTCCCCTACTCGCCATCGTTTTCGCCTGCCAATCATTTCTACTACCGGCCAGTGCAGCGTATTCCCCGCGATGCTAACTTCCTTTTTATAACTACGCCCATTTGGACTTCTTCTTCGGCTCTTTTAATACTTTCAGATCAGCCATTTCTGATGCGTTTTAGCTTTCTTCTTTTTTTTCTTCCTGATTGCTGCACTGTTGCCTAATTAGTTTTATCTCAGTTGGGTTCACAGGTTTTTATAATAAGTAAATAAATAAAGGCCGGAACTGAATTTTTTTTCAACCGATTACTTCTATGTAGAGCCAAGTAAAGTAATATTCGTTGTGCCTTGTAACGGCTAACTCTTATTTTTATATTTATAACGAGAACGTGATCAGTTTCAGCACTGAAGGATGAAAATAAGAAATGGAGTCTACGACCGGTTCGTGCTATTTCTTTTTTCTTGGTTTGGTAACAATTCGCGTGGGAACGCAGCCGAGAGATAAGGGTTCTGGAGAACACTTCGGTTATACTACTAGAATCAATCTGGAGCACGTTGGCCTGCGTTGGTAGATAAATGAAGTAAGGGCTCACAAACTGAAGTATCCGAACGGGAATCCCCTCTTTATGTAGTTTATCTCGAACATATTGAACGCCAGAACCTAAGGGAGCTCAATAAATTATACGACACTGTAATCCGAGATACGAAAGGGCGGCGGTGGCGGCACGTGATCGGATGAGAAACACGTGACACAGCTCCCTCGTTGATGACGCGTTGAACCATCTCGTTATCGGATCCAGACTCCTAATCCTCCGCATTTTATTCGCCTGCCGAGAAACTCCCGGGATTTTTTCGCCTGCCAGAGAAATTACGATCGTTTTTTCCGTTTTTCCTTCGGTCTCGGAGTTGATGGATGCTGGAGGCGCCTCCGGAACAGCGACAGAGACTCGAGGCAGCAGACAGCATCTTTCCGAGACGAGAGCGGAGCCCAGAGACCAACAAGTGAAGAACGACTCGGACAATAGACATTGTTTTTCATTGTACACTGTCGTCTTTCGTCGCCGGGACAATGTGCAGCTGCGGCACCCCCGCGCCATCTTTTGTTCAGATCTACGCATCGCGTGGCAATAAGCTCCTGACATGCGGCGACTATGAACTTTCAAGGGCGCTCGGGACATTTCGGCAGTATGGTTGGTTTTACTTGGCAAAAGAACGTGTACAGGTTTGTTTTCTTATTTGATGTCTGTTCCTTAACCCCGGGCGATGGTTATATCAGTCGTGGAAGTCGCGGTTTCGCTAATACGCAAGAGGCAGCGACTACCGAGCTCAGACTTGCGGAGATACGGCAGGTATTTGGTCGTTAGGCAGTCTGCCGATTGAGAGCTGTTGCCCGTGTGTTACCGCGCTGAGGTGACAACCTTCAGAGAGCAAAAATGTCGAATGTAGAAGAAGCTTTGAAGTCGAATCATTGAAATTTCACGACAAACCGTGTCAGAATGAAACGGCAAAACCGCTCGAAGCCGGCCGAATAATTTCCTCTAGACGTTAACTCGCGCATGCGCATGTGCACAACTTGACGTCAACGCCGCTAATTTCATTGACGGAACCAATAAAACGAGAACAAGTTTCACGTTTACTCGAAGCGTTTAAGTCTCCACGTTGCGACTTTTACATCCGTCGGCTCAAATCGACTAGCGACTCGCATTTCCTAACCCCATAATTGTGGTACCTTTAATTGCCTTTTTCTTCGGTAGGAGTTTCGCTACCTGTTAAAACCTTCTCAGGGGCCTGCGCTTTTTTTTTTTTGCTCATCTGTCTTTTAAACCGCGCAGTTCTACGTTTTTCTTTCCCTTCATTTTGCGCCTGTTTGGGGTGAAACGTGTCCTTCTTCGAGGGCTCCATCCCCGTCCAGCCGCAGATACCTTTCCAAACGATTAACGATGAGGAAGAGGAATGAGTTTGTAACGGAGGTAAATCGCTCGCGTTTTGGTACGTCCGGTCATCGCCGAAATTCGTAGCCTGATCGCATCGCGAGTTGCTGCAAGATTAAAGCACGGAGTTTCCATGTGCCTTCGTCTACTTATACTTGTCGTTATCCATCGACGTTTATGTTCGAACTCCGTTTACAGTTCAAGAAGTAAAACAAGCAGAAATGGGAAGATGTTTCCCAAAACTGTTCCAACGATTCGCATCAAACGCACTAAGTGTCTCCATCATAAATATTTATCTGACACCAAACATTGAGCCAAATCCTTTTCACGGCGTTCCCTGACGATTCTCATTATTGCGTCTACTTTCCTTAGCCTTACGGAGTAGGAAGGACAGTTATGAAAATGTTTCCTTCAGATCTGACTCTTTCAAAGCTCATGGTTTGATTCAATTGACGTTTTATTCGAGCTCACGTTGCTGTCGCGCTCGCTCTCATCGAGTTCCCTGTTTGAGGTGGTAAATCTTCTCTGAGTTTGATTCCAAATAAAATTCTCCCTTCCAATTACTATTCTGGCGATATCGTACTTACTCTCCCAAGTAAGGGGGCCATTGGAAATGCCGGGGACTAGAGAGAGAGCGACTGGTCTTTGATACCACTTCTTCCAGGGTAGATACCAATGAAAACTCTTGCAGGAATTACCTGGCTCTCCTTAGGAGGCTAGGCATTGACCTGTAAGACATTGGTCGTTTGGCCGTGGTGCATATCCCACTTGTGGGGGAGTCAGACTGCTATATATGCTCCCCTCCTCACTTAGTTCGATATCGTAACAATATTGTTGTCCGTAAGTGTTCTAATAGCGCGTTGAGCGTAAATAGCAAAGAAAATGTGCCGAAAAACGACTTTTTCAACATTTCCAAATTGGCCCGCTTTTGATCGACCTCACGAGTCTTCAGGCTGGTTCATATTCCGCAAATCTAAACCGGAACGTGAACGTTTTCGAACCTAAAATATCTGGTGCGTAGCAACACACAACTTTCCGCCTCCACTTAAAGTTCGAACACCACCTACATAGGCGGGCGCTATATCTTCGTTCAACGCATTTCTACAGAAACATTTATGGAGAAGAAAATGTAGGGACTAATTAGCTGAGAGTATTCCGAAAGTTTAATCGAAATCGTGAGAGCCGTTTTTGAGAAAATTGGAATACCGATAAATTAATATTCGACAAATCTCCTTTTCTGAGTGAACTTGGCTTATATCTCTGTTCAACACATATATACAGAAATAATTATAGAGAACGAAATGTTGATACGGGTGACTAAATGACACTCCATTAGAATTTATCACATCTGGTGAAAAAGTTACCCTGGAATTTACGGAAATGTTAGAAAAAACGTTATTTTTGACACATTTTGATTTTTATCTCTGTTCAATGGACTGTCAGAGGAACATTTATTGAGAAGAATATGTAGGTATTAACTATTTGAAAACATCCTGTGAGTTTGGTGAAAATCGCTGAAGCCGTTTTGCCAAAAAGCGTAAAAAACCTATTTTTGCTTCAGGGGCCCATATCTCTGTTCACCGTATTTTCATGGAGATATGTATGGAAAAGAAAAGTTGGGTATTGATTAGTAGAAAATGATTTGAAAGTTTAATCAAAATCGTTATAGCCTTTTTCGAGAAAATTGCGAAAAACCCTAGTTTTTGGTACATTTTCGTCCCCCCATCCCCCTTCCCATCGGCCGAAATCGTCCATAACCTTATTTTGGTGTCTACAAAAAATAACGAACAAAACAAAAAAAGAACCAGCTCAATCGGATCAACCGTTCTCCCGCAAATCGAACTACAGACACACCCACACACGGACCACGCGCCGAAATTAGGTTTTTTAGACTCAGTAGGCCTCAAAACGTAAAGATCTGAAGAAAACCCAAATTTTTTTTTTTGGGCCGATTACTATACTTTCCTTCCCGGCGGAAAGTAAAAGGATGTTGTTTACGTTTTTCCAGAATCAACTTTCATCAAACACGCAAGGGCGCGTTATAGCGCATTTTCGAATCGACGGAGGTTGATGCTGCGGTCCGCGTATTTAATTTTAATAATGAAAGCGACAAATCGGAGGGCGAGCCTCTTCGAGATACAATAAACTGCCAGCAGCGTCGGTGGGCTCTGACATGTTCGGTCGGGTCGCGAAAGTCGGGTGCTTCAAATCGAGCAAATCCCCTTGAAATTGGCGACGCTTTCGTCGACATAGTCTGGCAAATGTCGAAGGAGACTGGAGTCGTTTGGGGCCCCGCGGTATTTTATAGTAATGACATCTTCAACCCGCGGGTTGACATCTCGGACGACGGGAAGCGGAGTCGCTTGTAAAAAGGCGAAAAGGGGCAAGTTATTAGGCGGCGGACAAAGGGATCGACGGCGGCTACTCGTCGGGACGTCGGACCGTCCCATCAACGGCCTGGAAACGTCCCCAGAGTCAGAGCTTGCTTCGCCGGCGGAGCCACTCTCTCCGGGTTTTAAAGGGTCGGAACACCCGCGGAACGGATCCCGAAAGGGGAAAGAGAAGAGAAGACGTTCCGAAGGATCTTAAAAAACTGAAAATAAAATACAATAAAAAAATAAATAAACAGAGCCATTGGTATAATAATATAAGATATTTTAAGACGGAGCTTCCCGGAACTTTTACTGCTTTCCAAAAGAAACATGGGAAGGGATCGCGTCCTTTTCTTAAGGGCGGGTTTATCGGCTCGTAAACGGAGAAGCCCCGTCTGAAATTCGAAGTAAAATGATTTACAGTTCGGAACAGTCCCCTCCTCACCTCCACTCACTTCTGCCCTGTACCGCAACATCGGGCTCATCACGAACCAACTCCCGTCCTCCTCTGCCGCGCACACCTTGCCACTCTCTTGCTCTAAATTATATTGCGCTGACAGGAAAATTCGCTTTTTGCGGCCGTCCACATTCCTTACGACCGGTTTTGAGCAAATTTCCCCGAACCCCCGTCAAAACGTTGAGTATTTGAGCATAAATTAGACGACAGTCGATCAAGTCAGAACGCGCTGGGTAACTCGTGACCTTATTTTTCGTGTTTCCCTTCCCATTTCTCTATTTCGAACGTAAATCATTACATACAGCGATTTACGTGTAGCGACAGAAAGAATTAAATGCTGAAGTTAATGAGGTTCGGTTAGACAGACAACGTGTCGAGGCTTTACGAGTACATCCTCGTATATTGCACAAACCACGACCTGTTCAGTACGAAACTTACGTTATTAGTTAAAGTTAAAATTGAGTGAGAAGTTTTGTATTTGCAGTGTCTACAAGAGACAGTATTGTCACGCTTATTTGTTGAGTAAAAGCTCAACACAAAGCTGCAAACAGCGTTCTGCTGGCAACACCTTGTATCTTCGAGGTGGGGCATTGAAGCGCGCAGTCCGGCTTCCGACGTGCATTAGCCCGATCTGGTTTTTACTTTCCTTGGCTCTACGAAGTAGAAAGGAAAGTTATGTAATCGGCTGAAAAGAAAATTTTGAGTTTTCTTCAGATCTTTACGTTTCAGACCCTCCCGAGTCCGGAAAACACTATTTGGGAAAATGGTATGTGTGTCTGTGAACGATTTTTAGAGAAAACGACCGTACCAAATCCATTCAAACTTGATATCTCCCTTGCTGGTTATCATGGGCCGCCATAATGAGGGTTTGAACAAAATCCACCGAAAGTTAACTATAGTCATCATAGTGATCATAACACCAAATTTTTTTTCTCAAAAACAGCTCTAACGATTTTGATTAAATTTTTTATATAGATAGCTCTTAATAAGACAATTATACCATAAAATTCCCGAGCAGCACAATAAATTATCAAAATTTTCGACGAAAAGCGTTTTTACCGCGGTTTTTTCGTTTTAAACTCCGCTGGAATGTTAGTAGAATGTTTAAAAAAATTGGTATTGTGATCCAATTAAATACCTATAGGGTTATGGTTTAAAAACGCTCATGAAATACATGGGGCTCACTTCAGAAATTCCTGAGTTTCAACTACCGCCGTTTCGTTTACTACCAGTTTTAAAACTTTTTACCCAATTACGCTGCCAAAAGTGATTACTATCCTTCTTCAAAAAATTCGTGTTTACAGTCTCATTAATTATCTATGAACCCATTGCTCAATAATGGTCCTGGAATGAGTACGAGCAGCACAATTAATTCGGGAACTGTAAGCGCTACCGCTTTCTGCTGCCGTAAAGCGTTGTTTGACCAAGTTCAAATGAACTGACCGATAAATGAATTGATTAAATAGAATTAGCTATGTACAAAGTGAATTGACGTAGAGCTAAGGAAAGTTGTGTGTTGCAACGCACCAGGGGAACCATTCGTGGGAAAATGACGAGAGCAGCACCATAAAATATCAACATTTCCGAACAAAAGCGTTTTTAGCGCAGTTTTTTCCTTATAAACTCCGCTGGAATTCTTGTAGAATGTAAAAAAACAATCGTTGTTGTAATCCAATCCAATACCTGAAGGGTGAGTGTTTAAAAACGCTCATGTGATACATGGGGGTTACTCAAGAAATTCCTGAATGTCAACTACAGCTGTTTCGCTTACTACCAGTTCTAAACATTTTTATCCAATAACTCTGCAAAAGTAATTACTATCCTTCTTCAAAAAATTTGTGTTTACAGCCTCATTAATTATCTGTGTACCGATTGCTCAATATTGGTCCTGCAATGAGTACGAGCAGCACAATAAAATCTGGAACTGTAAGCGCTACCGCTTTCTGCTGCCGTAAAGCGTTGTTTGACCAAGTTCAAATTAACTGAGTGATAAATGAATTGATTAAATAGAATCTGCCATGTACAAAGTGAATTGACGTAGAGCTAAGGAAAGTTGTGTGTTGCAACGCACCAGATATTTTTTAACGCCTTCCTTTTTACCAAACGGTATATAGGGGAGAAAATGTGTGTAGAACTGTACTCACGTTCATTCCTACGCATTACTTCGTAAAGAACCTGGTATATTAACTCTCCCCACCCTGCACGCTGCTGTGTACTTTGATGTGGGAGGGTCAGGCATCCCATCGTGTCATCGCTCGCAAATGGAGCACCGGCGAAGCTACGGCAAAGCGACGAAGCGCCGTCCCGCGGAAATATCATTAGAGCTCCCTGGAGACTCTCAATTTACGGCGAAAGCGACGAAAACTTCGGCGCAATACCGTTTTCAGACAAACCACAATTTCGCCGTCGTCGCCCTTTGAAGCGAGCGAGAGAGCGAAAGAAATATTCGTTAAAAACGGGAACCCTGAAAAATTGGAAACGCTCATAATTGCGTGCTGGGACGAGAAAGGGAAGAGCGTCGGGGGTTGTCTGTGTGTTGCAAATTAAGCGTCCCGGAGTCCTGCGCAAAAACCTCCCGACAGAACGCAGAAATATTCTACGAAGGGAACGCTTCGCTCAAAAGTCGTTTAATAAATAAAGAAAACCCACTTGCACAGCACGATGTGCGCCATCCGAAACGCGCAGCAGCTTTCTACGCAGAAGCGAAGAATTCGAAAACTATCAGCGAGTATTTTCGAAGGGTGACATCTCCGCGTCACGAAACGTGATCATTCTCACGCCCATGAGCCTATTAGTGACGTACCACCCGCGAAACCGTTTCCGACACTTCCAGAGAGTAATTTTGCGTGATGGTGGATTTCAGAGTGAAAGAGCAAATCGGATGCTATAACCCTAATATTAGGAGGGTCGGCTGAGTTCCGTCGTTATTCTTTTTACTCTCCTTGGCTCTACGAAGTAGAAAGGAAAGTTATGTAATCGGCTGAAAAGAAAATTTGAGTTTTCTTCAGATCTTTACGTTTCAGACCCTCCTGAGTCCGAAAAACACTATTTGGGAAAATGGTCTGTGTGTCTGTGAACGATTGTTAGAGAAAACCACCGTACCAAATCAGCTCAAACTTCATATCTCGCCCGCAGGTTACCATGAAACGCCAAAATAAGGGTATGCACAAAATCCACCGAGAGTTAACTATAGTTATCACAGTGATCAAAACACCAAATAAATTTTTTCTCAAAAACGGCTCTAACGATTTTGATTACATTTTTAACATTGATAGCTCTCAATATGGAAATTATACCATAAAATTCCCATTAGTGGAAAAATGACGAGAGCAGCACAATAAAATCAAAATTTTCGACGAAATTGATTTTAGCGCGGTTTCTAGAGAAAACAACCGTACCAAATCAACTGAAACTTGATGTCCAGCCGACAGGTTACCATGGGACGCAAAAATAAGGGTATGGGCAAAATCCACCGAAAGCTAACTATAGTTATCATAGTGATCAAAACACCAAATTTTTTTTCTCAAAAACGGCTCTAAAGATTTTGATTAATTTTTTTATGTTGGTAGCTCTCAATAAGATAATTATACTATAAAATTCCCATTTGTGGGAAAATGTCGAGAGCAGCACAATAAATTATCAAAAGTTTCGATGAAAAGCGTTTTTGCCGTGGTTCTTTCCTTTTAAACTCCGCTGGAATGTTAGTAGAATGTTAAAGAAAATTGATACTGTAGTCCAATCCAATACCTATAGGGTGATTATTTAAAAACGCTCATGAGATACATGGGGCTCACTCCAGAAATTCCTGAATTTCAACTACCGCCGTTTCGCTTAATACCAGTTCTAACAGTTATTACCCAATAACTCTGCAAAAGTAATTACTATTCTTTATTTAAAAAATCGTGTCTACAGCCTCATTAATTATCGGTGTACCAATTGCTCAATAATGGTCCTGGAATGAGTACGAGCAGCACAATAAA
Organism: Pachypeltis micranthus; assembly: GCA_020466155.1. Classification (NCBI taxonomy): domain Eukaryota; kingdom Metazoa; phylum Arthropoda; class Insecta; order Hemiptera; family Miridae; genus Pachypeltis; species Pachypeltis micranthus. The sequence continues at coordinate 75,549,534 of CM035768.1, read as the reverse complement.
TTCCGGAACTGTAAGCGCTACCGTTTCCTGCTGTCGTAAAGCGTTGTTTGACCAAGTTCGAATGAACTGAGTGATAAATGAATTGATTAAATAGAATTAGCCATGTACAAAGTGGATTGACGTAGAGCTAAGGAAAGTTGTGTGCTGCAATGCACCAGATATTTTAAACTTTTTTCGCTGAAGTTAATTTATTTTTTTAGAAAGCCATTTATTTGCAATATATGCTAAAAATTATCTTCTACTAATCAATATACTTGAAATGTAATTTTTACATTCCGCTACCCCGAAGGAAAAGGAATGTATAGTAATCGTGTAGAAAAAAAAAGTTTGAGTTTTCTTCAGATCATTACGTTTTGAGGCCTACTGAGTCTAAAAAACCTAATTTCGGCGCGTGGTTCGTGTGTGTGTGTCTAAATTAGGGGTTTTCGCTCTATTTCTTGAAAACGGCTCTGACGATTTTGATTAAACTTTCATATAATCAATTATCTGCTACTAGTCAATACCTAACTTTTCTTCTCCATACATATCTTCATGAAAATACGGTGAACGGAGATACAGGTAAAATAGGTTTTTTCACGCTTTTCGGCAAAACGACTTCAACGATTTTCACCAAACACGGGATGTTTTCAAATAGTTAATACCAATATATTGTTCTCAATATATGATCCTCTGACAGTTCATTGAACAGAGATAAAAATCAAAATGTGTCGAAAATAACGTTTTTTCTAACATTTCCGTGAATTCCAGGGTAACTTCTTCACCAGACGTGATAAATTCTAATGGAGTGTCTTCTAGTCACCCATACCCACATTTCGTTCTGTATAGTTATTTATGTATATATATGTTGAACGGAGATATAAGCCAATTGAACTAAGAAGAGAATATTGGTCTCATATTAATTTATTGGCATTCCGATTTTCTCAAAAACGGCTTGAACGATTTCGATCAAACTCACGGAGTACTCTCAGCTAACTAGTCCCTACATTTAGTTCTCCATGAATATTTCTGTAGAAATGCGTTGAAAAAAGATATAGCGCCCGCATATGTAGCTGGTGTTCGAACTTACGGGGGTGGCGGAAAGTTGTGTGTTGCTACGCACCAGATATTTTCCTAATAAATTCCACTCAGAAAGTAGTAGAGTCTTCAAATATGTGTGGTACTCCAATAAGTACGATGGGCGTGTAATAATGCTCATAGGATACACAAGGACTACTTCAGAAATTCCACCTAACTTCACGTAGTAACATTTCAGTTTTTCACCCGATAACTTTAAAAAAACAATTAGCGTTCTACTAAAAAAACTGGGTCTACGGTGTCGTCAATCCCCTGTCTACCGATAGCTCTTTAATGGTCAACACGTTAGTGGGAGTAGAACAATAAATTCCGGAGTGACAAAAAACTGAATTAAGTAGCATAAACCGTGAAAACCAGCAGAGCTGAGGAAAGTTGTGTGATGCGGCGCACCTGATTCTTTTTTTTTTTTTTTTCATCGTTTTCGTCGTGTTGACCATTCGACGGTCCATCAGTTCGAGTATCCGCGTGAGCCTGTGAGTCTTATTTTACGAGTGGCTCTAACTCAGAATAAAAGTAAATTATTTGTTATTCGCGTAAATGCGTCTCACATTACCATTTAACGCGTGGATGTTTACTTCAAACACTGATATGGATGTCGAGCGATTAGAGCAGTCGGCAGGGAAAGGAACAAATTCCAGGTAGTTCGCTCGGACAAAATCTTGCAACGAGTTTCTCTCGCGCATCAGCACTTATTGAGCCGTACACATCTCGTCAGTTTCGTTCAATTGAATTCTGCCAATGGCCACCGTTTGTCGGATTTCTGGGTGGGCCTCCGCTTGGTAGACTCGTGGTTTTGACGCAGACGTAAAAAGTCCTCGGAATATGATGAGCTATCGGGGCGTTACCTGACTCTGCGGACAAGGGGTATATTCTTCCCGTTAGCCTCCTCACTCCTTCACCCTCCAAACCGAAAGCGCTCTCCTCATGGATCTTCGCTCCCGTGATAAATTAACCTCCACATCTGCCGTCGAAACTCTTGTCCGTCGGTGTAACAAAACGAACGGAACCTCCTCAACTGCTCTCAGCCTCCTCCGCATCGCTTTATTTCCACTTCATCTTCGTTTGACGAGAGGAAAACATTTTTTTTTTCTTCTTAAAACACCGCGTTAGGGTTGTTTTAATAAAAAAAACAAAACAAAAAAAAGACACGCTTTTGGATTCACGCGTTAGTTTGCGCTCCCTCACGTACAAACTACCCGAATTCCTGAAGCTATTTACGTATTTTAACGCGTTGCCACGAATCGTCATAAACAATTAAGCTGTGACGACTGGCTCGAGTTAACGGCGTACTTTTGCAACCATAATCCGCCCCACGGCATTCACGAGTTATAAGTTGTTCTGTGCGCGTGCGCATTAGATTCAACGGTTTAATTGGAACGCGGTAAATTGAGAAAAGAAATGAACGATTGACGAAACAACTCGCAAAAAATATCCGTTGCGACGCATCGCAAAACCTTCCCTCAGCTCCACGTACTTGATAGCTCTTAATCCGCTCTATTTTTAACTTTTTCGGTACGAACTTAGAAACAGGAAGCTGCCGCAACTTATTGAACAACCTCCGCGGAAAAACCAACGTATAAGCAACTGATAGGGCTTCAACTTGTTTTATGAGTGATTCGCGTTTACAAATCTGCAATTTTTTATCTTTGTTTATTGATCATTAGTATAACGTTTATGTACTGCTAATTTACGTGCAACTCCTAATCTCAGAGAAATTTCCTGAAATTTTGGAGATCAGAAATTGCCAAAACGTTATTGTTCTTTATATTAAGTGGTACTGATAAAACGAGCGGTGCGTTGCAACATCCAACTTTCCGCCACCCCTTTGGGTTCGAACACCAGCTACATATGCGGGCGCTATATCTTCCTTCAACGCATTTCTACAGAAACATTTATGCGGAACAAAATGTAGGGACTAGTTAGCTGAGAGTACTCCGTAAGTTTGATCGAAATCGTTTGAGCCATTTTTGAGAAAATCGGAATACCGATAAATTAATATTCGACAAATCTTCTTTTCCGAGTTAACTTGGCTTATATCTCCGTTCAACATATATATACAGAAATAATTATACGAAACAAAATGTGGGTATGGGTGACTGAAAGACATTCCATTAGGATTTATCACATCTGATGGAGAAGTTACCCCGGAATTTACGGAAATGTTCGAAAAAACGTTATTTTCAACACATTTTGATTTTTATTCTGTTCAATGGACTGTCAGAGGAACATTTATTGAGAACAAAATGTAGGTATCAACTATTTAATAACTTCCTGTGAGTTTGGTGAAAATCGTTGAAGGTCTTTTGGCCAAAAAGCGTAAAAAACGTATTTTTGCTTCATAGGCCTATATCTCCGTTTACCGTATTTTGGTGGAAATACGTATGAAGAAGAAAAGTTAGGTATTGATTAGTAGAAAATAATTTGAAAGTTTAATCAAAATCATTAGAGCCATTTATGAGAAAAATGCGAAAAACCCTAGTTTTTGGTACATTTTCGTCCCCCACCCCCCTTCCAATCCACCAAAATCGCCCATAACCTCATTTTGGTGTCTACAAAAAATAATCCGTTCTCCCGCAAATCGAACTACAGACACTCACACGCGCCGAAATGAGGTTTTCTATACTCAGTAGGCCTGAAAACGTAAATATCTGGTGCGTAGCAACACACAACTTTCCGCCACCCCCGTAAGTTCGAACACCACCTACATAGGCGGGCCCTATATCTTCGTTCAACGCATTTTTACAGGAACATTTATGGAGAACAAAATGTAGGGACTAGTTAGCTGAGAGTACTCCGTAAGTTTGATCGAAGTCGTTGAAGCCATTCTTGAGAAAATCGGAATGCCAATAATTTAATATGAGACAAATCTCTTTTTCCGAGTTAACTTGGCTTATATCTCCGTTCAACATGTATATACAGAAATAATTATAGAGAACGAAATGTTGGTATGGGTGACTGAAAGACACTCCATTAGAATTTATCACATCTGGTGAAGAAGTTACCCTGGAATTTACGGAAATGTTCGAAAAAACGTTATTTTCGACACATTTTGATTTTTATTTCTGTTCAGAGGAACATTTATTGAGAACAATATGTAGGTATTAACTATTCCGATACATCTTGAAAGTTTAGTGATAATCGTTGAAGCCCTTTTGCCAAAAAGCGTAAAAAAACGATTTTTGCTTCGTAGGCCTATATCTCCGTTCAACGTACTTTCATGGAGATATGTAGGGAGAAGAAAAGTTTTGTACTATAGTGGAAGATAAGATGAAAGTTTAATCAAAATCGTAATAGCCATTTTTACTTTCCGCTACCCGAAGGGAAGGAAAGTATAGTAATCGGCCCAAAAAAAAAATTTGGGTTTTCTTCAGATCTTAACGTTTCAGACCCTACTGAGTCTAAAAAACCTAATTTCGGCGCGTGGTCCGTGTGTGTGTGTGTCTGTAGTTCGATTTGCGGGAGAACGGCTCATCCGATTGAGCTGGTTCTTTTTTTGTTCTGTTCTTTATTTTTCGTAGACACCAAAATAAGGTTATGGACGATTTCGGCCGATGGGAAGGGGGGGTGGGGGACGAAAAAGTACCAAAAACTAGGGTTTTTCGCATTTTTCTCGAAAACGGCTCTAACGATTTTGATTAAACATTCAAATTATCTTCTACTAATCAATACCTAACTTTTCTTCTCCATACATATCTCCATGAAAATACGGTGAACGGAGATATGGGCCCATGAAGCAAAAATAGGTTTTTTACGCTTTTTGGCAAAACGGCTCCAGCGATTTTCACCAAACTCACAGGGTGTTTTTGAATAGTTAATACCTACATATTCTTCTCAATAAATGTTCCTGTGACGGTCCATTGAACAGAGATAAAAATCAAAATGTGTCGAAAATAACGTTTTTCGGACATTTCCGTAAATTCAGGGTAACTTTTTCACCAGATGTGATAAATCCTGATGAAGTGTCTTTGAGTCACCCATACCAACATTTCGTTCTGTATAGTTATTTCTGTATATATATGTTGAACGGAGATATAAGCCAAGTTAACTCAGAAAAGGAGACTTGTCGAATATTAATTTATCGGTATTCCAATTTTCTCAAAAACGGCTCTAACGATTTCGATCAAACTTTTGGAGTACTCTCAGCTAACTAGTCCCTACATTTTGTTTTCTATAAATGTTCCTGTAAAAATGCGTTGAACGAAGATATAGCGCCCGCCTATGTAGGTGGTGTTCGAACTTAAAGGGGTGGCGGAAAGTTGTGTGTTGCTACGCACCAGATATTTTGAGATAAATGTGAAAACCCCTAGTTTTTGGTACATTTTCATCCCCCACTCCCCCTTCCCATCGGCCGAAATCGTCCATAACCTCATTTTGGTGTCTACAAAAAATAACAAACAAAACAAAAAAGGAACCAGCTCAATCGGATCAGCCGTTCTCCCGCAAATCGAACTACAGACACTCACACACACACACACACGGACCACGCGCCGAAATGTGGTTTTTTGTACTCAGTAGGCCTGAAAACGTAAAAATCTGAAGAAAACTTTTTTTCGACACTATTACAATACTTTCCTTCCCCTTTGGGTAGCGGAAAGTAAAAACTACCCTAAAATTTAAGTCGGAATGCTTGGTAAATAATTGAGCTACTCTCGTCATTTTTCCACCGATGAGAACTGTGTGGTATTTTCGTGTTATATGGAGGTGTATATGCAAAAAATCTAATCAAAATCATTATAGCCATTATTTTTGAGAGAAAAATATTAGATGTTTTGTATCACTATAATAACTTTAGTTATTTTTGGGTGGATTTTTCTCATACCCTTATTTTGGTGACCTGCGGGCTAGATATCCCGTTTGAGCTGATTTGGTACTGCCGTTTTATCTCACGGTTGCACGCAGAACGTTTCCGCAAATAGTGTTTTTCGGACTCAGTAGTGTGTGAAACGTGAGGATTTGCAATTTTAAAGAGCCAAAGGAAGTTCAGGGATCCTCCTGAAGCCTGAGGATTTGAGCGGAATTGAACGGAAGGCCGACCAGGTGAGGCGTGGCGTCCTTGTGTAAGAAGGGGAGAAAAGATAAGTGGAAGTGTAAGCGAGGACAAGATTTATATCAGTAGAATGTTATTGATTCGTTAAAGTGATGGATTCACTGTTATGATGCGTAGACAGGGATTAGCAAGTGGCGTGGTCTGGAGAGAAAGCAGAACTAGGACTAGAAGGGTAAAGAGAAGAGCAATGAGATGAAGAGGACAAAAAAGGTGAAGGATTCGTTTCGGCTGCGTTTGACGAGTCGTTGGCAGCTAATTGGGAGCGCGACGACGAGGATCGGATGAAGAAGACGAAGAGGGAACCCGAGATTTGTTCGTGTTTGTATTTTATTAAAAACAAGTGTTGTAATGGCGTGTTGGAGCCGGGCCGGTCGAGAGGGCTCAAAGGATCCCCCCTGCAGCGCGGACACTGTTGGAACCCAGCAGGGCGCCGTACCAGCATTCTTTTATACTATTTATATCATAATATACGCCATCAACCTCAGCAACACCTCACCTTTGTCTGCCCGCGCCTTCTCCTGCCGACTGCCCGGTGGAATCTCTCGACCGGCCGGCTCTCACGCGAACTGGGCGCCGGTGAGAGGGACCCGACGAAATCCAACTATTTCAACTATCAAATGCTCGACCAATATACGCTTGAAACGAACCAATCGGCCATCGGAAACCCCACGGTGATTCTCGACCGCAAAATTCGAGGAGAACGATCCGGCTGATGTGACTGACCGTTGGAATTTTCCCGTTGCCCGTTCGGAGTTTGACAAAAATGGAAGAAACCCCGGTTGTTCCGTTTTAGCGACTGCGCCGTTCCACTTGCATTTCTCGCCACACGTTCCGCAACCCTACGTTTGAAGGAGCAATATCTGGTACGACTCATCACACAACATTCTTCCGCCTTACGTTCAGCGCACCTGTTTTATGAATTGGGTAGTTCTGAAATTTATCGAATCACTCCTACTCATGCCACGACCGTTATTGACTTATCAGTACAAAGGTGATTCATGACTCTGCCTACCGATTTTTACTTTCCTTGCTCTACGAAGTAGAAAGGAAAGTTATGTAATCGGCTGAAAAAAAAATTTAGAGTTTTCTTCAGATCTTCACGTTTAAGACCCTCCTGAGTCCGAAAAACACTATTTGGGAAAATGGTCTGTGTGTCTGTGAACGATTTTTAGGAAAAACCACCGTATCAAATCAGCTCAAACTTGATATCTCGCCCGCAGGCTACCACGGAACGCCAAAATAAGGTTTTGAACAAAATCCACCGAAAGTTAACTATAGTTATCATAGTGATCAAAACACCAAATCTTTTTTTTCTCAAAAACGGCTCTAACGATTTTGATTAAATTTTTTATATTGATAGCTCCCAACAAGGCAATTATACCATGAAATTCTCATCCGTGGGAAAATGACGAGAGCAGCACAATAAATTACCAAAACTTTCGACGAAATCGATTTTAGCGCGGTTTTTTGAGAAAACAACCGTACCAAATCAGCTGTAAAATGATGTCTAGCCTACAGGTTACGATGAGACTCCAAAATAAGGGTATGGGCAAAATCCACCGTAATTTTACTATTGTTATCATAGTGATCAAAATACCAATTTTTTTTTGGTCAAACACGGCTCTAACGATTTTGATTAAATTTTTTATATAGATAGCTCTCAATAAGACAATTATACCATGAAATTTCCATTCGTGGGAAAATGACGAGAGCAGCACAATAAATTATCAAAATTTTCGACGAAAAGCGTTTTCAGCGTAGGTTTTTCCTTATAAACTGTTGGAGAGTTACACACAAACTGGGTGTGCATGCGCTGGTCTATCGAGATCCGCTAGAACAACTACTGGTCGATTACTTCTTTGTGTGGACTGTATAATAGGTACTTGTAGTATGTGAATTTCGTAAAGAACAATAGATTGTGTTGCACAAGTTGGACAGAATGCAGTACTCACCATGCAGCTCCAGACGTAGAGTTTCCCTGGCCAGGGAGAAGAGGAAGCGGTGATGCACTGCCACGTGATTGGGACAATTAGAGAAGCAAAACACAACGAGTTCCGAAATTCACACACAAACAAATTGCGCCTGACAATTGACAATGCCTTTTCTTAACAACTTAATAAACGAAATGATCACTAAAAAGGCAAATGATAGGAAATTAACAAAAGGGAAAATGTACACGAGCGGGTGGACTTGGCGGGAGGCGACTTGCACGAGAGGCAGGAGAACGCGGAGTGAGAAAACAAAAGGCCGCAGCGAGAGCTCTCGTAGGCGCGGCGAAAACACGATCGAACTAGGTCGGTCTGAGCTCAACGGCCAATACATAAACTCTGCTGGAGTTTTTGTAGAATGTTAAAAAAAATTTGGTATTGTAGTCCAATCCAATACCTAAAGGGTGAGTGTTTAAAAACGCTCATGAGATACATGGGACTCACTCCAGAAATTCTTGAATTTCAACTACCGCCGTTTCGCTTACTACCAGTTCTAAACATTTTTACCCAATAACTCTGCAAAAGTAATTCCTATCGTTCTTCAAAAAATTTGTGTTTACAGCCTCATTAATGATCTGTGTACCAATTGATCAATAATGGTCCTGCAATGAGTACGAGCAGCACAATAAAATCTGGAACTGTAAGCGCTACCGCTTCCTGCTGCCGTGAAGCGTTGTTTGACCAAGTTCGAATGAACTGAGTGATAAATGAATTGATTAAATAGAATTAGCCATGTACAAAGTGAATTGTTGTAGAGCTAAGGAAAGTTGTGTGTTGCAACGCACCAGATATTTTTAACTATCATGTTCGCTTTTTAGGAATTATTGGGTAACACCCGAGAGAAATGGCAATAAGTTATAACGCAGTCTGAATTCCGGAATTTCTCGAGTCGCTCCTAACTATCTTCTGAACGGTACTAAACCGTCACCGTGGAGGTAACTTATTGGACTACCACATCGATTTTTCTGAGCGTACTAGGGTGATATGAGCAGAGTTGATAAGGAAAAAACTGCGCTGTAATAGATTTTCTTCGAAATGTTTCATTATTAGTCGCGCTCCTCTCGTCATTTTCCCGAAAATGGGAACTTTATGGTGCTTTCGTGGAATTTCGATTAGTCCATAGAAAAAATTTAATCAAAATCGTCAGAGCCGTTTTTGAGGGAAAACAATTATTTGCCTTTTTGATCGCCGTGAGGGTGTTATATCAGTCGAATGATCACTGCAGCTTTCTCGTGTCACTGGATGCGCACATGCCAGCATCTCTTTGTCTTGAGGATGTTCACTTCGAAAATGATCGATCATCGCGGTTTCATTTCAACAAAGGCGTGCCCACCGTTTCTTACGCATTAGTCACCTCTAAAGGGAGCCGTACGGCGCTAATTATTTTCCCGTTTCTCGATCGTTAAATGAATAAGGTGAGCTACTGAGGGCGTTTATTCGTTTGACTATTAACTGAGTCGTTGTGCTATTACCCACGTCGTCGATTAGGAGGAAGAAAAGTTACGTGATCAAATTTGAAACATTACATTTCGAGGGCTTGTGAGTAAGAAAAACATTATTTGAGAATGCAGTTTGAGCGTGTGTCTGTGTGTACGCTATTGTGAGAGCACTGCTGATAAGGTGACTACCGTGCACTGGTCAGTTGCACTCTTGGAAACAAGTACGAAGTTTTGGTTTATACGATGGATGAAGTGTGTGATGCCTGTGTTCACAATGTTCACACGTGTAGGTTGAGTGGCAGCTTTTGAAAGGTCTTGAAGTGGCCAGTTCCTCGCATTTAACCTGCCCTGAACAGTTGCCAGTTGGTGACTGAAAGGGGCCGTATTGGCTTCCTTTGCCGAGGCCACGGGTATTGGGTGTGGAGCATGGCTTCTGGGGTTCCGGTTCATCGGTGTCAGCTTATCCTTCCTCGCCCCCACCTTGTTATTCCATTCCAGGCACTCGTAGAGCCACCTCTTCTACTTCCGCTTTCTCCAATGGGGTTTGCAAAACAACCGCACTCTTATTTCCCGTGACCAGGGGTAAGGCGGCGAAACACCCGCCCACCAAACCTGGCACCACACACACACACTTCCAATAACACGGCCCTCACACACTACCACATGCATACCAGTTACACTAACACCCACCAACACAAGCACCACCATCAGACCCACCCGCCATACCGCACTACCCTCTGCCCTCCGCATCCAAAATGCAGGCGCCACAGGCCTGCCTATCATCCAAGGCCGCAATTTGCTACTATGGGCTATCAACCTCGATAAGCCAGCTCTTCCGTATCAGCCCACAGCCCATGACTACATCGGACTACAAATCCCGCTAAGTGCAGAGGAGATTCAAGTTTTCCGGGATTGGATCCTCACAGCTCTCCTCAATAGGCAGCGCACCATCCAAATCATGGGGTCATCAACGGACCACAATTAGGCAGTCAACGAAATCAGCTTACAAATTAACTATGGAAAAAAATACAAATTTTTTTCATTAATTCATTGATATTTTTACTTTCCGCTACCCGAAGGGAAGGAAAGTTATGTAATCGGCCGAAAAACAAAATTTGGGTTTTCTTCAGATCTTTACGTTTTGAGGGCTACTGAGTCTAAAAAACCTAATTTCGGCGCGTGGTCCGTGTGTATGTGTGTGTGTCTGTAGTTCGATTTGCGGGAGAACGGCTGATCCGATTGAGCTGGTTCTTTTTTTGTTTTGTTCGTTATTTTTTGTAGACACCAAAACAAGGTTATGGACGATTTCGGCCGCCGGGAAGGGGGGGGGGGACGAAAATGTACCAAAAACTAAGGTTTTTCGCATTTTTCTCGAAAAAGGCTATAACGATTTTGATTAAAATTTCAAATTACCTTCTACTAATCAATACCTAACTTTTCTTCTCCATACATATCTCCATGAAAATACGGTTAACGGAGATATGGGCCCCTGAAGCAAAAATAGGTTTTTTACGCTTTTTGGGAAAACGGCTTCAGCAATTTTCACCAAACTCACAGGATGTTTTCAGATAGTTAATACCTACATATTGTTCTCAATAAATGTTCCTGTGACGGTCCATTGAACAGAGATAAAAATGAAAATGTTTCAAAAATAACGTTTTTTCTAACATTTCCGTAAATTCCAGGGTAACTTTTTCACCAATGTGATAAATTCTAATGGAGTGTCTTCTAGTCACCCATACCAACATTTCGTTCTCCATAATTATTTCTGTAGAACGGAGATATAAGCCAAATTAACTCAGAAAAGGAGATTTGTCAAATATTAATTTATCGGTATTCAAATTTTCTCAAAAACGGCTCTAACGATTTCGATTAAACTTGCGGAGTACTCTCAGCTAACTAGTCTCTACATTTTGTTCTCCATAAATGTTCCTGTAAAAATGCGTTGAACGAAGATATAGCGCCCGCCTGTGTAGGTGGTGTTCGAACTTAAAGGGGTGGCGGAAAGTTGTGTGTTGCTACGCACCAGATATTTTCTTAGTGTTTTTCCTACAACTCCTGAGCTAAAACACGAACCTTTTAAAGAAGTAGCCCAGAAACCAACGCAACGATTACTGAACAATAAATAGGTGCAACTCAATAAATTTATCAGCAAGGTCTACCAGTTCCCACGCATGACGTTGACGCTCTGTGGCCTTCAGGTCGATGGGTGTGACGCCTGCCAGGCAGGCTTCGAGACTGTACGGTAGTAGCATGCCATCCTGAGCGGCACTGTAGCGCTTGGAGAGCATCAACCCACAACTCTCCTCTGTACAGCAGTATCCCCTCCGCCGTCACCAGGAGAAGCTGGCGGACACACGATGTCGGCCCTACCACATTGCCCAACAACCTGGCATGCGCCCAGAAGCTGTGGTGCCGAGATACCTCTCTGCAGGTTTGGTTGTGATCTCGGTTTCCCTCACGTTAATTCCTAAAACTTTCGGGATCCGGCGTTTCGAGACCACCTTGGTCTTCTGCACTCTTCAAGCTGAGCTCCATTGTGTCTGTCTGTGCTTGGATGCTGCGCATCGTAATGGCGAGCTGGGGGGAATAAATGGGGCTGCTTTTACTAACAATAACACACATGACGCTAAGAAAGGCTTTTTGACGCAGTTTGTCAATTTGGGACCGTCGTAGCCGTGAGGAGAGAAACTTGCTGTTTTACAGTAGCGCTTGACACGGTTACGCCGTGTTTTTATTCGCCGGTCGGTTGTTCTTCTCCAATCGGATAGAGTTTGTCAAGACGCCCCCTCCGGAAGCTGAGGGCGTTCTCAAAATCCCCCGAACGAAATGGGTTTGGAAAGTTGTTGTCGCCTCACCTGTTCGACCCTCGCCTTCTGTTTGTTTTTGTACGTTAGTGTTTGCGTTAGGATCGAATATGAGGCCTGAGGTCGGAGCTCATCCCACTGGTGTTTGCTCAATGCCTCGAGCCTCTGGATCGTGGCAGCTCGGGAATTGGTCGTTATAAAACGTGATAAACGGGGCATCGCTCCCGAGGCCCTTCAATTCCGACGTATCGGCTCCCTAGATCGCGATATATCTGCTTCCACTCGTGTAACAGTTGGACGGATTCACACGGCGTTCGTGACTCTCTTATCAGAGTTTCGCACCTAAAAACCCACCGTTCGAGCGAGATTTATTGAATTATCTGGCGGCGACCCTTCGATTGACAGGTTCGCTGAAAACCTCCGCCCAGAGACTCCGGATCGATACGAAAACCCTCGTCAGCGAACTCGGACGCGTTGTAACACGCCCTGCAAACCCCGACGATGAGAACGCACGGAACGTGCGAGGTTCTCTCACTATCCACGGACTGAACTTCAACTGTGCTGGCCCCCTCTGAACCTATCACAGCCCTGGTACTTCCTACTGCCGACGGATGAGGTTGTCTACAAAACGACAAATTTCCGGTGCCAAAGTCACCACACTGGAGGTAGAGGAGTAGGAAGCTTTCTAAGATTCTCTAACCTATCAATAAGTACCCCCCCCCCCTGCACCACCCACCATCGCTCTTAATTCTTCCAGGGCGGGTGCGGGGGCTTAACGTTGAGGAAGAGAGGGGCCTGTTGTCAACCCAGCGTGAAGTCACGTAATGAACATGCTGCAGTTACGATGACAGTTGATATGACGCATTAAATAATATAAACGTCCATCCTATTATTTAAGCAGATTGTAAGGGTACTTCAAGGGATTAGTAATCCTAAAACCGGAGAGCGCCCGATATCTAAACAAAACTTCAAGTTTCTCACCTCGTGTTTCCCAACTTCGAATCCGGTCCAAGCAACTACAACCGCTTCTATCATCCTCGATCGTGTCAAATCACAATAAAATAGTAATTCACGAACTCGCAATAAGACCAATCTGCACATGCGCACTACCTGTCGGGAAGTCCCAATTTCAAAGCATTGCACGCAATCAAAACTACGTCAGAAACAGTCTCCCCTACCCCGACGCAACAGTACGCCGATTTCAAGTCACACGCCCTCGACAAACTACTTTATCATGCCGTGACAAGATTTTTGGACAAATACTGCAACCACGCCAACCATCTGGTGGCAGGAGGTTTCGCTCGTCTTCCTACCCAAAGACTTCATAGCCCCCAGAACAGTCTCGACAGTACTGTCGTTTCACTCAAAAGATTATGAAATTGATGTACACACGCCAATACGGTATATTATATTTAATGGACTAGAATAAAATTTAAAAAATATCTGGTGCGTTGCAACATACAACTTTCCTTAGCTCTACAACAATTCACTTTGTACATGGCTAATTCTATTTAATCAATACATTTATCACTCAGTTAATTTGAACTTGGTCAAACAACGCTTTACGACAGCAGAAAGCGGCAGCGTTTACAGTTCCAGATTTTATTGTGCTGCTCGTACACATTGCAGGACCATTATTGAGCGATTGGTACACAGATAATTAATGAGGCTGTAAACACAAATTACTTGAAGAAGGATAGTTATTACTTTTGCAGAGTAATAGGATAAAAACTTTTAGAACTGGTAGTAAGCGAAACGGCGGAAGTTGAAACTCAGGAATTTCTGGAGTGAGCCCCATGTATCTCATGAGCGTTTTTAAACACTCACCCTTTAGGTATATGATTGGACTACAATACCAATTTTTTAAAAACATTCTACCAGAATTCCAGCGGAGTTTATAAGGAAAAAACTGCGCGAAAAACGCTTTTGATCGAAAAGTTTGATAATTTATTTTGCTGCTCTCGTCATTTTCCCACAAATGGGAATTTTATAGTAAAATTATCTTATTAAGAGCTACCAATATAAACAATGTAATCAAAATCGTTAGAGCCGTTTTGGAGAAAAAAAAAATTGGTGTTTTAATCACTATGCTAACTATAGTTAACTTTCGGTGGATTTTGTTCATACCCATATTTTTGCGTCCCATAGTAACCTGTAGGCTGGAGATCAAATTTGAGGTGATTTGGTTCGGTCGTTTTCTCTAAAAACCACTCTAAAATCGATTACGTCGAAAGTTTTGGTAATTTATTGTGCTGCTATCGTCATTTTCCCATAGATAATAATTCTATGGTATAGTTGCCTAATTGGGAGCTATCAATATAAAAAAATTAATCAAAATCGTTATAGCCGTTTTTGAGAAAAAAATATTTGGTGTTTTGATCACTATGATAACTATAATTAACTTTCGGTGGATTTTGCTCATACCCTCATTTTGGCGTCATATTGTGACCAGCGGGCGAGATATGAAGTTTGAGCTGATTTGATACGGTGGTTACCCCTGAAAATCGTTCACAGACACACAGACTATTTTCCCAAACAGTGTTTTTCGGACTCAGGGGGGTCTGAAACGTAAAGATCTGAAGAAAACTCAAAATTTTTTTTTCAGCCGGTTACATAACTTTCTTTTCTACTTCGTAGAGCCAAGGAAAGTAAAAAAGGGCTTGTATTTGTAAAACTTCTGTCTACCACTTGAAACATCTCTGATGTCTGCTATTAATGAGATTGTGATAATTCCGCTAGTAGGTAAATTATCAAGTTAACGTACATGTTTAACTTTATGCTGTGGGCGAGCGCTTTCGATGTAAAGACATGGCCGTTAAGTCAGTTGATTGGTCGTAGTGTTTATATTAGAAGAGAAAGGACGAAGGGGGGATGGGGGAGGGGTTGAAGAAAAAGGAGCCTGATCATACGCCTCTTGGGAAATCCGTTGGAAGTGAAAGTGAAAGGAAAGTAGTGCAAAGGCAGTTTTGAATGCCTTAAATAGTCTATGGATTGTACAAGGTGGTCTGTAAATCACGTCAGTTGGTTGTTTTCGTCTGTGTAGTGTCTTGAGTGGTGTAAATATGGCGTCGCATTTTTTGTTGATTTGTTCATTTATGATACAGTATCTCGCGAGCTAGGAAAGACGGGCCAACCTAACAGGTACGTTAACTTTAGTAATCTCTGATGTCGACAGGACATCCCTCTTATTAGACGTTCATTTTGTCGTCAACTTTGCTGGGACTGCTGACTTAGTAGTAGGGGCGGATTAGATTGCGGGCAGAGAGGGGGGGGAGAGATTGGTAACTGAAGTTTCCTCACGTTGTTCCACAGCGGCGCTACCCGAGTTGTCCGGAGGTCCCGATAGACCTGAAATGAGCGCAATTCGAGCGGAGAAGGTCCCGACAATTTGTCATTGCGTCATCAGAAGGAACGGGCCCGCCTCTGCCACGTCGATATTCAACTTTTTTACGACTTTTCCCGGTGCTGCCCAGAGCTTTGAGGTCCAGCGGACGTTTCAACTCGCAGCTTCGATTCCGCGATGGGGAGTTCCTCGAAGTAGAAAAAGAGTCGACGGCGCTATGAATTAACGAGTCGATGCGCGTGTCCTTCGCGAGATCGGGGGGCGAAAGCGACGGCCCGGTACATTTTAAACGGCCGATGAAAAACGGTTTAATGAGTCGGAGCGTGAGTTGTGAGCTGTTCCGTGACTTATGAACCGTTCCGGCGTTAAGCACCTCGTTCGACCGATTCGTAAAAACAAGTCGGAGTCGGATGGAATTTTCGTGGTTACCGCTCAAAAACGATGAGTGATGGTTGAATGATGGGCGCCGTCAGATTGGGCAGGGCACCGACAGAGGGGAGATTGTCCGCAGTGTTAGTGGTCTAGAATTACAGGAGCTAGAGGGTTTGGTGGCTGTCCTGGGGGCGCCTGCGTGATCCAGCAGGGGTCGGGTCGCTTCGAGGATGTGTATAGTGTGTTCCATTAGGGTCAGTAAGGGGAGGAGTATCAAGTATTG
Source organism: Pachypeltis micranthus (assembly GCA_020466155.1). Classification (NCBI taxonomy): domain Eukaryota; kingdom Metazoa; phylum Arthropoda; class Insecta; order Hemiptera; family Miridae; genus Pachypeltis; species Pachypeltis micranthus. The sequence continues at coordinate 75,533,181 of CM035768.1, read as the reverse complement.
CAGACTATGGGGTTATGTTGATACCACATCAAGACCCCAACACAGCATGCTCCACTGTTAGCGGGGCACTAGGCATAATTATAGTGTTGGTGCCTAGAAAGAGGCGTGTCCGTCAACCCAGGGAAAACAAATACAGTAATTTTCAACAGAAAACGTACTTCAGCTAACAACAAAGTACTAAATATTGGAAACACTACAGTCTCTACCACTGATATCCTAGATGGAAGGAACAAATAATTAGACAGACTGACAAAGGTAGGCCATAGATGGGAAAATGGATCCACCAAGCAGTGCTAAGACCAAGAATAGTCCATGGAGCAGTCACATGGTGGCAACCAAGAATTGCGCCCTTAACAAATTAGACAGAATTATAATGATGACTATACCAGCTTCCATAGCACACCCATTATCATATTAGGGGCAATACTGGGAGTACTGCCCGTTAGATGGGAGGTACAACTAGAAGCTATGAGGGATACTATATGGCGAATGGGAACCGGTCACCTGGAAGGGACATGGATCCATCGGAACAGATTTGGACAAACTATCCAATGGATGACAGGGAGACAATACACAAATTCCAGACGTACATCAATACGGAAATATGTCAAAAAGAAACGTGGGAGAATAAGGACCGAATACATGGAAATGCAGGAATGGGGATATTCATCGCCGTATTGGACTGGGAGGAATCTACGTCATTAAGTGTCAACACAACAGTCTTCCAGAGTGAATATGCTAGCAATTAACTGCTGTACCGGAAGGAAAACACCAATAATAAGACGATTACGATATTCACGGACAACCAATCGTCGATAAAAACACTGGCCAATCCAAATGATACGGGCACGATCGGATTAAGCCAATTCCTGGAACAACAGGGCAGAGTCGTTCCTCAAAGCAGCACCGCTTCAATTACTACAGGAGAAGACGAACTCGACTCAAGGACAGAGAGAGGGGGGAGCGTATTGCGGCGATCAGAAGGTTAGTAAAACTGGGTCTGCGCACAACGAGAATAACGTCCTACTTCTCCTCCAGACGCCTGCGACTTCACTTGGCTCTTCTTTCTATCTTACTACTATGGGCTATTCTACCTATATTTGTGAGAAGGACCAGCTTCCATTCTAGGAGCCAATGCCCGATCCTTTTTTCATTTGGGTGATGTGAAATGGGCGCTTTGTGTGAAATGGGCTTCTTCTTCTAGGGCCGATAGATGTGTGGATGGCGCCCCGGGGCTTTTTGAGGAGCTTAGGTTAACGTATTTGGTTAGATGTCATTTAGAGGTTTGATTTATATACATATTTGTTGCCGTCTAGATACGCAAGGAGGAGGGGTGCGAAGGTCTGGAGCACACATTGCTGTCGAATATGCCTATTACTCTAGGATGATGCATATTATTGCTGTTGACCTGGAACTATCGTACAGGAGTGCCGCCACGTGCCAAGTGCCACCCCCACCCACCCATACTCCCCCTGTCTTCCTTGCTTCTGCACCCCATCCGCCTTCTCCCTTAATTATCTGTTCGTGATCACTGAGAGCAAAGGTCGTCAGGTCTCAGTTTCAATTTCATCCGCTAATCATGATGTGTGACAACGACACATTCCGTCAAGTTGATGGTTAAGAGCAAAGCGTGCACGGGCACCATAGCAGACTTGAGAGCTCGATTGAGGATAGCATTTAACTCCCAGATCCAGCTGTCGACAGACGAGGTCCTGAAGCCATCATCATGAGCGCATTAGGCCCATTGAAGCCTGCAGAATGGAATGTGATGGTGGTTGGGAGGAGGGGCTCCACTCGGGAACGTCAAGAGCCAAGTTCAAGTCTGAAGATGAAGCAGAAGATGGTGAAAATGGGCGCTGGCGCCCACGCGATCGGTCGGTTCTTCCAATATTATACATGCTATCGACTCTGAACCATCCCATCACTTCGAATTTGAGGTTTCGCTAGGACATGATTTGTAGCTCCTCGCTGAAGCCATGTTTTTCACAGCTACTAGCTGTAGCTGTAACTACCAGCTTCTGTACAGCGGTGCACAGGTGTAGTCAGTAGCTGTGGCTTTGTAGCAGCATTGGACGCCATCTTTCGCCCAACACCAGTAGGTGACAGAGTTGGGAAAACGACACGTCTTTTTGAACGCTGCTCCCAGGAAGACACTTCGTCGACCGACCCTTAAATGTTGCTTTAGTTGACAGTAATATAAGACAAAGAGCGGAAGATCCGCTTGCTGGGGAGCGCAGCTCGATGCTAACTTTGGTCCAAGTGTTAATATACACTATTTCGTATTTCTGAACTACATTTTTACGTCGTCACGACTGAAAACAAAAATTAGTTAACAAATATGCGAAATAGTTCTTTTCGTCCAGGGGTTTCACTATTTCCTCGCAAGATGTTACGTTTTGGTTTATTATTCATTCTGAATAATAACCCTAAGTTTTCGGTCACGAAACATTTTTTACAACCCCCCCCCCCCCTTCAAAATTTGATACTTTACGTTTCAAGACTTGGAGATTCCAAATTTGCAATGTCCGTCCGCTGTCCGCCTTCTGGGCCATTTTGTGCCTTTAATGTGGTCTCAAAAATTCGTTCTTTCGCACAAAAATCCCGCGATCTCGGCAATCTGATCGGACGAAGCCCGAGGTGGTAATGGGCAAAAAACGGTTAAAAAAATTAATGAAACGCAGTACAACGCGGGAACTACAGCGGAAGTCAACGTTTCGTCGTTTGAATTCCCTCCCTCCCCGCCCGTCTCATTAAAAAACCACCCGCGCTCGCTCGCCTCCCAACGACGCCGCCACTTAACTCCCCTTCCGCCTCTGTTTCGAGCGACCCCGTTCCAATTTCCCCGACGACGGGGCAAAATCATCAGACGTTTTGTTTCTGTAGTTCCATTGTAGCCAGGGCATGTTTCGTATGGTTTACTAGTATTCGATGCTAAATCGAATGGGATGGGGGAGCACTAATACTGAGTCAAGCTGTTCATGAGAATAATAAACCATTGTGTAATAATTTGCAGGGTTTTAACATATGTGCGTTATGAACTAAATCATTCGCGAGGTTATTGTGGAAACCCATTTCATTAAAAAACAGAATAAACAATAAATTGTCTATATTTTCACAGAAATAATGAGCACAATTGTTAAATCGATTTCGACGGTTAGGTCATCATCAGTAACAAACATGAACTGAAGGTACCTCATAGAAAGAACATCTTATATAGTCAGGTGAACGGAGATATTGAATCCTATTGGCTCAGAGAAGTGAAAGGGGGCGGGGCAGGGGAAACCAGAGCAGTAACATATGAAAAAACCCGATGTCAATCAACTCAAGACAATGGTGGAAGGAAAACCCAAGCTATTGTAAAAATGAACCTATTAGTGGTGAACTGTTTTGAGGGATTACCTCATTTAGAGACTTCCCACACTTATCACTTTTAGTAATTTCGAACTTTTCCAGAACATCGAACATACCTCCTTTTGGGCAAAAGTGAAGAAATTCTATATACTGCTTATTTGTTAAATCAAAACTAAAGTCATGATTGGATTCACTCAGATGACTTGCAAACGCAGAATCACCTTTGTTATCCCTAAAATCCTTTTCATGCTCTTTTATTCGTTCCCTAAATTTCCTACCAGTTTGACCACAATACTCAAGTCCACATGAACATTTTATTTTATAGACCCCACTTTTATCCTGGACGTTAATTTTGTCCTTAACAGAACCCAATAAAGCTTTAAGACTATTTTTATTTCTAAAACCTACTTTGAAACCTCTAGATGATAGAATTTTGCCAATTTTATCCGAAATTTTCCCATAGTAAGGTATTCCTATCCATTTTTTCTCTTCTACCACATTTTCCCTCACTAAATTTCAGACTCCTTCCCTACTTTTTTTCCTAAGAACCCTATTCCAAATAAAATCGATGAGCTCTCCTCCATATCCATTACTCGCTGCAATGCTTTTAATGACTGATTTTTCTTTTAATAAATTTTGACTATTCATTGGTATAGACAGTGCCCTATTGATCATACTATGGAAGGCCGCATGTTTGTGAAACAGAGGAAAAAGATACGTATAGTGACATCACTATTCATAGTACCTCGAATCATCCTCTGGGGGCTCACACCGTGCACAGTCATTACGTTCACGTTGGTTCAAAGTGAAGGCTGTGGGAGTGGGAGGTTCTGGGTGTTCCCGTGGGAGCAATTTTACTCGGCGGGAAGGCGGAGGAAAGTTGAGTGATGTCCTCTAGCTCATCCTCCTCCATCCCCTACCCACCCCCCCCCTTTCGCGGTCGTTTTGACGTTAATGTTGTTAACATGTTAACTCAGCACAGCGGCCTCAGTCGGCGGTTTTGTTTCCCTTTGAGTCGACGGACGAAGTGCGCTGTCAAGTCGACCGTAAAAAACCGGCGGCTCCGCCCTGCGCAGTAAATGCCGTCCGACGAGCGTGGAGACGTTTAAAAATTTTTAGCGGTGACGTAATAAATTAATCGAGCGCCGAGTCGAACGGTCGTCGATTCGACGGCTCATGGACTTTCGCGAGGACGGGCGATTCCGGACCGGGTCAGTCTGTAAGTGTCGGGCAAGGCGTCGACACAGGTCCAGTACCAGTTGTTTTAGGCATCGACCCTCTCGCAGGCCGCGTTCAAGTTTAAAAGGAAATGAATCGCAAATGCATTGAGGGTTCTTAAAATTATCGCTTAAACTAATCTAATCACGAGAAGCGTATAGCATACCATAACAGCATAATGTTTAGGAAAACGTTTTTTGACTCTTGAAGAACCAGATCGATAAAAATCTCTTTAACATTCCAAAACTAATCGGTTATAACATAACATGACATAATTTTTGCGAACATTATTAGAACAATTTTATTTTATTAACTTTTCAACACCCCCGCTGCCATCACGATGCAACTGGGAAAATCCCCAGTGAGGCCACAAAGGGGCCAGTCTATTGTGTGGGCGTACATGTACCACTATCCCTGTATCCATCTGTCGAACGGAGATATAAGCCATGTTACCTCAGTAGAGGAGATTTGTCGAATATTAATTTATCGGCATTCCGATTTTCTCAAAAATGGTTCTGACGATTTCGATCAAACTTATGGAGTACTCTTAGCTAACTAATCCCTACATTTTGTTCTCCATAAACGTTTCTGTAGAAATGCGTTGAATGAAGATATAGCACCCGCATGTGTAGCTGGCGTTCGAACTTACGGGGGTGGCGGAAAGTTGTGTGTTGCTTCGCATTGCTCGTTTTTTTTTTACACGATCACAATACTTTCCCTTCTATTGGGGTAGCAGAAAGTAAAAAGTCCCAACTCTTCTTCCAAACAGACCAAATTACGCTGTATATCTGGGAACCGGCCGACACCCTCTGGTAATATGTACATTTAAGTTGCGCCTGGACTATGTAATTAAAACTTGGATACACCTCCTAATCGACTCCCGAATTTCTTTACAAATTTAATTTTGAAACGCAATGTATTTTGGGTTAATGATTGGGTAAGATTGATACTGGATTGAAATTGAGGAGATCACTAAAGTAAATGTCAGGGCGCACACGTTTTAGCTGAATTGGAGCGAGTGCTGCGCGATAAATGTCTTAGGGAACGAGAAAGCTCTTATTTCAGGAATGTGCATAAGTCACTCGCAATCAATCATCATATATGCGCTATGTTCAAGATAGAAATAGCCCTCTGATGGTCAGTTTGATATTTAGGATTAGATGCGAGTTATTGGGTCTTAACGCCGTTCCGTGGAGAGAGGCAAAATTGTGCATTAACGGGAGTGAAAAGGAGAACATGTTTCATTTCATTGCGATTTGTCCAATACTTGGAGAGTTCAGACTTCGGTGGATGAAAATAACGGAAATGGATAGACAAACGTTCTCGTTAGATGTTGATGAAATGCATTATACAGTTATGCCAGAGAGGCGATGAAATATCGCAAGATGTTGATTGATTAGCACTCAGCCGTCCACCATCCACTTGGTCCCAACCAGTAGACGGTGTTTCTGGATGTCGAGGTAGTGCCTGGCAGCCTGGATCTTGTGATATGATGGCAAGCCAAGTGGCGCGAGCCAGGTAACATCAGGGTTCCAGCATCGACCATGCCCTGGCGTGTGGAGCAAGAAAAGTGAAGAGATGCATCGACAGAGTGTATCAGTAGGCGTCCAAGGTGGTTTGGTTATTCTATCGTGGAACATCCTCTAACCTCTCTTTCCTCCCCCGTCCTAATCCTTATCTCCCCAGAGCTGGTGTAGGGTAGACTGGACGCCCTCCACACTCCACATTTACGAGGAGCTTTGACCCGTCAACAGCCGCAATCAATGGAAGTACGATGCCCAGTCAATCTTGAGTTTCGGGGAAGAAAACTTTAGTCCTTCGACGGCTCGTTGTCTCGCCATAACTAAGCCCTAACGCGTATATTATAACGATAACTCACGATAGTAATTGAGCTAAAGGGTTTAATTCACAATATCACGGGGAGCGAGCGGGTGGCGGCGATGGCGGCAGCAACACAGTTTAAAGCGATGACACGGACATTATCGAGAACACGGGCACGGAGTTTGAGGTGCACCGTGGACCGTCCGCTGCACGCGTCGTATTTATCTTGAACCAGGCGGGAAATTAAATTAGAAAGAACATCTGGTGCGCCGCATCAAACAACTTTCCTTGGCTCTACGTCAATTCACTTGTGTACGTTTATCATTTGAACACTTCACAGCAACAGGAAGCGGTAGCGCGTACAGTTCCGACATTTATTGCGCTGCTCGTACTCATTGCAGGACCATTATTGAGCAATTGGTGGACAGGAAATTAATGAGGGTAATGATCACTTTTGCAGAGTTATTTGGGTGACAACTTTTAGAACTGGTAGTAAGCGAAACTAAAATCGTCGAAGATTTTAATAATTTATTGTACTGCTTTCGATATTTTCTCGAAAAGGGGAATTTTATGACACAATTGCCTTACTGAGAGTTATCAATCTCAATTTAATCAAAATCGTGGTGTCGTTTTTGAGAAAAAAAATATTTTGTGTTTTGATCACTATGATAACTATAGTTAGCTTTCGGTGGATTTTGCTCATACTTTTATTTTGGCGTTCCATGGTAACCTGCGGGCTAGATATCAAGTTTGAGATGATTTGGTTCAGGAGTTTCCTCTAAAAATACATACACACAAAGACCGTTTTCCCAAATAGTGTTTTTTGGACTCAGGAGGGTCTGAAACGTTAAGATCTGAAGAGAACTCTTTTTTTTTTCAGCCGATTACATAACTTTTTTTTTCTTTCCACTACCCCAAATGGAAAGGAATGTATAGTAATCGTGTCAAATAAAAAATTGGTTTTTCTTCAGATCTTAATGTTTTGGGGCCTACTGAGTCTACTGAACTGGTCATCAGTTGGAGCGTAACGGGATTCTCACTGAGCAGCACCGTAACATCTGCATACAATAAACAGCCAACAACCCGACCATCTATCGTAATTCCACCACCAACATAATCCCCCAAATATAGGAAATGGCGAAAGTGAACATCCCTGTTTTAGACCTCGGGATATTTCTGTCGGTTATCCCGGGTCACCTTCTAGCAGCCGAGCAGAGATAGGGCCACTCAAAAGCCAGCCATACACGAGCAGATATCTGCGGCAGATTTGGTCGCCCGATCTCATCTGACAGATATCGCTAACGATCTGGAATGACCGATGAGATCAGTCGTTGCTCCTTGACACGAAAAACTGTCACCAACTGTTTACGTAGGGAAGAGCTTATTTCCTCTGAAAATAAGAGTAAAGGTCCTTCAGGGAATAAATCCAATTCCCGGGATCAGCAGAAAGGCAGTTCAACCGTTTCTAAGAATCCAAATAAAGTCGAACTGCATAATGCGAGTTCGTTAAAGAAGACCCTGCCGATGGAGATCTCTAATGATCCACACCAGTCTGGGAAGAGTACATCTGTTCCTGTCACTTCTCAAACGGACTCTTCTTCATACGCTGTCACTCCAGTGTTTTGTTGGAATTGCGAAGGTTCACATGTGTTTTCTGCTTGCACCTTGCCCCGAAAGAAGTTCTGCTATCGCTGTGGGTACAAAGAGGTGAATATATTCTCGTGTCCCAACTGTAGCATGAAGGAAAAAAACGAGCAAGGGAACCAGTCTTAGGGGTCTCTCAACTTCCCCTGCCGTTTGTAGATCCCTACACATCAGAACCAGACTTATCGTTATCGTCTTCTGCCATTCCATTACTACCCTGTATCGTTCCGCTGTCGTTACCTATCGCCTCACATCCTGGTTCAGAAGTGCCATCGGCTCTCCTGGAGGCAAGTTCACCGAAATTACCGTCTCTTCATACAATAAACTCTGGCTTAAATCTTGATGTGTCTTCAGATCTGCTGATTTTACCGCTGCTTTATCAACCAACGGAGTTGTCGAACTCGGGTCAGTTTCATGTACCGAGGAATCATATTAACGTTCCTGTTCTGTGTGACACTGGCTCACGCCTCTCATTCATTGGAGATATAGGCTTACAGCTATTGGGTACTGGACAAAGCCCCCCTTCAAGTGAGAAGACCGACCCATTCATCGTCCAAATGGCAAATGGAGCTCACGTCACTGTCTCAAGTTGTTTCCGCTTTAATTTTCTAATTGGTAATCGAACTATACCCTGTCTTTGTACTATTTGTGCTCGCTATCATTTCCAGTAGTGATTGGTTTGGATTTCCTGACGAGTGACCGTGTTGTTACCGATGTCGGCAACAGAGTCTGGTGGTATTCAGAGAACCCCAACCAAAAATTCAGTTTTCGTTTGAACTGTCCCTTAGGGCCTCAGTCTAACAGGAATTCTGATCCATTCTGGGTGCAGTTCCGGGGAACTTTGGACTTTATAAAACTTCCTATTATACCAATCATCTTGGTTTTTAGAGGTAGGATTTTCAGCGATGGAGATTGCAGTTAAAGCTTCAACGCGGGATAAGGCGTCCGCCACCCAATTCAGCTTGCCCTTTCGGTACTCAATACGGAATGAATCTGGTTGAATACGAAGAATCCAACGCGCTAGACGACCATTGGGATTTTTTAAACTGAGCAACCATTTCAAGGAAGAATGATCGGTAATCACAGTGAAGTCCCCACCTTCCAAGTATTGTCGATTTTTTTTCAATTCCCCAAATCATGGCCAAGCATTCTAATTCTGTGACAGAGTAATTCCTCTCCGCCGAAGATAACGTTCGTGAGCAATAGGTGATTACCCTCTCGCACCCTTCTTGGATCTGTGTGTCTTATCGACCGATCTTTCATGCCTGAGATCTGTCACCTGACAGATTGAGGTCTGTCACCGACGTTCGTCTGGCAGACTCGAGTTATCGGTCGAATACGGAATATTTTCCAGATCGGTCACACATTCCGTAATTTGATGCCATGGGGTTAGTGACTGTCCGTAGTAAAAAGCGTAAATTAGCGGCTTTTGCGACGTGTATTTTTGTTATTGCCCATAAAACGGCTAAGCCAAAAAAAGATAGGTTTTGAAGAAGTCATGGGTTTCGGAAAGGAGAAAGTTCAGGCGCATGAAGTTGTTGAAGCACCTTAGGGAGAACAACCCGCGGGATTTCCACAACTATCTGCGGATGAACGAGGGAGACTTCGGCGTACTTCTTCGTAAGTACCTATCTACAAAGTTTATCTATTCATCCGGTGACCAGAGGTACTCCTTTTGGGAGGGTAGGTACCTTCCTGAAACTCGTCCTACACGGTCAGCATCCGGAATCACTTTCTTCACTTCGGACTCAATCTCGTCGTAAGCAATGTTTTTGGCGTTTCTTTTCATGTAGTCAACATGCTTCAACTGCCACAGACAAGGTCTGTCTCTATACATGTCGATCATCATTTCAATTAACTCGTTGACCACTCTTTTTACTTTCCTAGGCTCTACGAAGTAGAAAGGAAAGTTATGTAATCGGCTGGAAAAAACATTTTGAGATTTCTTCAGATCTTTACGTTTCAGACCCTCCTGAGTCCGAAAAACAGTATTTGGGATAATGGTCTGTGTGTGTGTGTGTGTGTGTGTGTGTGTGTGTGTGTGTGTGTGTCTGTGAACGATTTTCAGAGAAAACCGCCGTACCAAATCGGCTGAAACTTGATGTCTAGCCTACAGGTTACCATGGGACGCAAAAATAAGGGTATGAACAAAATCCACCGAAATTTAACTATGGTCATCATAGTGATCAAAACACCAATTTTTTTTTCTCAAAAACGGCTCTAACGATTTTAATTACATTTTTTATATTGATAGCTCTCAATAAGGCAATCACACTATAAAATTTCCATTCGTGAGAAAATGACAAGAGCAGCACAATAAATTATCAAAATTTTCGACTCAAAGCGTTTTTCGCGCAGTTTTTTCCTTATAAACTCCGCTGGAATTCTTGTAGAATGTTAAAAAAAATAGTATTGTAGTCCAATCCAATACTTAAAGGGTGAGTGTTTAAAAACGCTAATGAGATACATGGGGCTCACTCCAGAAATTCCTGAATTTCAACTACTGACGTTTCGCTTACTACCAGTTCTAAAAGTGTTTACCCAATAACTCTGCAAAAGTGGTTAGTATCCTTCTTCAAAAAATTCGAGTTTACAGCCTCATTAATTATCTGTGTACCAATTGCTCAATAATGGTCCTGCAATGAGTATGAGCAGCACAATAAAATCAGGAACTGTAAGCGCTACCGTTTCTTGCAGCCGCAAAGTGTTGTTTGACCAAATTAAAATTAACTGAATGATAAATGAATGTATTAAATAGAATTAACCATGTATAAAGTGAATTGTTGTAGAGCTAAGGAAAGTTGTGTGATGCAACACACCAGATATTTTACCCATTTTTTGATACCGCACAAAAATATCTGGTGCGTTGCAACACACAACTTTCCTTAGCTCTACGTCAATTCACTTTGTACATGGCTAATTCTATTTAATCAATTCATTTATCACTCAGTTAATTTGAACTTGGTCAAACAACGCTTTACGACAGCAGGAAGCGGTAGCGCTTACAGTTCCAGATTTTATTGTGCTGCTCGTACTCATTCCAGGACCATTATTGAACAATTGTTACACAGATAATTAATGAGGCTGTAAACACGATTTTTAAAAAAAAGGATAGTAATCACTTTTGCAGAGCTATTGGAAAATAACTGTTAGAACTGGTAGTAAGCGAAACGGCAGTAGTTGAAATTTAGGAATTTCTGGAGTGAGCCCCATGTATCTCATGAGCGTTTTTAAACACTCACCCTTTAGGTATATGATTGGACTACAATACCGAATTTTTTTAACATTCTACAAGAATTCCAGCGGAGTTTATAAGGAAAAAACTGCGCGAAAGACGCTTTTGGTCGAAAATTTTGATAATTTATTGTGCTGCTCTCGTCATTTTCCCACAAGTGGGAATTTTATAGTAAAATTATCTTTTTAGGAGCTACCAATATAAAAAATTTAATGAAAATCGTTAGAGCCGTTTTTGAGAAAAAAAATTTGGTGTTTTGATCACTATGATGACTATAGTTAACTTTGGGTGGATTTTGCCCATACCCTCACTATTGCGTCCCATGGTAACTTGTTGGCTAGACATCAAGTTTCAGCTGATTTGGTACGGTGGTTTTCTCTAAAAACTTCGCTAAAATAGATTTTGTCGAAAGTTTAGGTAATTTATTGTGCTGCTCTCGTCATTTTCCCACAAATGGGAATTTCATGGTATAATTGCCTTATTGAGAGCTATCAATATAAAAAATTTAATCAAATTCGTTAGAGCTGTTTTTGAAAAAAAAAATATTTGGTGTTTTGATCACTATGATAACTATAGTTAACTTTCGTTGGATTTTGTTCAAACCCTTATTTTGGCGTCCCATAGTGACCTGCGTGCGAGATATGAAGTTTGAGCTGATTTGGTACGGTGGTTTTCTCTAAAAATCGTTCACAGACACACAGACCATTTTCCCAAATAGTGTTTTTCGGACTCAGGGGGGTCTGAAACGTAAAGATCTGAAGAGAACTCAAAATTTTTTTTTCAGCCGATTACATAACTTTCCTTTCTACTTCGTAGAGCAAGGAAAGTAAAAACACCAATAGAAACAGATTTCTTTAGAGGAGAGAACTCACAGGGGAAAACACTCGTGGACAACTGAACATCTCTGCAGGTTAAGGGGGACGCCCGACTAGCATCTGCCAGATTTGAACTCTCGCAGATATCTCTGGTCGATTTTCACAGCTTTCATCATTTTTTAACGCCCACTAACGCACAGATCTTTCCCACAGATATCGTTTAAAAACGCGATATCTGCTCGTGTATGGCTGGCTACCAGAGAAGGTGGACGCGGCAGGTGATTCAGGCTCATGGCTCGACGTGCGTCACAGTGAAGAGGATCTCTGCGTACGTGCCTGCGCTGCAGTGCCACGGCCAGCTCACAGCAGAAGCATTCAGAGGTTCATCGTCCCATCCAGTGCTCAGCCAGAAAAGGCTGGGGCTTGTTGCTCCGGGCGTATGGCAGCCGCGCCGACCAGCGGTGACCGGAAGAGGTGTCGTATAGCAACTGCGCTTATTTATTTTTCCTCGCTCCTAACGGACTCTAGCATTTGCGCCGCTCTTTTCTTATCGGTCAATGCGATGGCCCGATATCCTCGTGATTGGCACGGTAGTGTCATAGGTTCAGTTGTTACGTGTTGCAGTGTCTCTGGAATTCATCCAGTCTCAGCGCGGAAATCCCCTTTTAGTTCTCGACGGGTATAAATTTCGCAAAAGTGATTATGTTCAGATACTCGACGCGGTTAAGTGGAGGTGTTGTACGCGGTCTTGCTGCGCGAAGTGTACGTTCGCGACAACAAAAACATTGTGAAAAAGGAGGATATCCACAACCACGAGCCCGTTGGTGAACAATAATTGAATATCGAGAAGCAAAGATTGATGGAAAATCATTCCTCCAAACAGTGGCCAGACATTATGAAAAAGTGACAAAACACTGTATCAACGTAATAAAATTTTGAGTGTATAAAGTGGAAATAGAAACCGTAAAGTATGACGGCGCACTTGCTATTGTCTCTACCTCCGGCGCAGTTGCTATGAAGTGCACTTGTGGTAGGGTTCGGCGCAGTTGCAAGATCCCCGTTGCTCCTGAACCTTCCAAACTGCTGGGGAGTATGGGAAAGGGCAGCAAGTGTCGAGATTCTCGTTAGGGTCCTTCGCAGAGAGGCGTGAGAGCCCATCCGATTGCAACGCGCTAAATAGTTCCAGGTTGGTTCTCAATACGCGGGAGTGAGTTCGTGGAGCCACTAAAAGCATACCTACGTTCCGCAAGAAATTTTTAGAGCCGTTCTCTCGCAAATTGCACTACACGCGTACACCACGCGCGGATATTAGGTTTTTTGGACTAAAACGGCTTCAAAACGAAGAAAACCCGTTTTATGACACGATTCCAGTACTTTCCTCGCCCTTTATGTCGCCGAGAGTAAAAAGGGCATATGCCCGTGTCATTTCCAAGAAAATGCTGAAACACTTTTCGATAATTGTCAATTGCAGTGTGCGTTTCGTGGCGCAAAAGGAAAAAAGGAAGACGACGAGGGAATTTCTCCGAGGTCATTTGCCTCCGTTCGTTTCTTTGTTGATCGGAACCGCTCCGTAATTGGTACGTTCCCTTAGAACTCGCGTCGTGCGCAAGTTGCAGCGGCCCCGTTGCGATAATTCGTGATAGACGCGAAACGATCAGTTCGAAAAGTGACCCACAATTCGTTTCCCCGTGAAGGAGAAGCGAAGTGAAAAGAGGTTGTGCGGGGTTGGGTGGAGCGGTGGGGGGGGGAGGATCCGAGGTCGAGGGCGATAAAGAATACAGCGGAGAGTCGAGAGGCGGAGGAGCTCCGTGGTGGTATCTGCTCGTTTCATCTACGAAGAATCTTCTCCGCCCGCCCGCCCGCCACCCAACCGCCACGGCCGCTCGCCATATCCGCGTCACGAGGCCGCTCGCCGTAAAGAGCGGGCCGCAGAGGAGAAAATGGCCGCCGCGCGGATCTCCCGACAATCGATACAAGGGCCGACCGCCGCCGAACTTCGCTTCCAACTAACTTCCTCGTCACCGCCGCCGCCCCCTTCGACGACTTTGCGGAACTTCGTCCGAACTTCGCGCCACATCCCCCCCCACCCCACAACTCTCACTCTCGCCGCACAATCACGACTTTCCTCCGTCCCTCCCACTCATTCTCACTCCAATCAACAATATCTGGTGCGCCGCATCACACAACTTTCCTTAGCTATACGTCAATTCACTCGTGTGCAAGGCGCTTTCTACTTACTAAATTTATGTGTCACCGGTACATCACTACACGGCAGCAGGAAGCAATGGAGCTTACAGTTCCGGAATTTATTGTTCTGCTCGTACGCATTCCCGTACCATTATTCCCCCCTTAGGCGTGGCCTTGAGGCGTGGAGTCCGTCTCCCTCTCCGGATGTAGAGGTGTGACCCTCCCACTCACATGACGTGCCCAACAAGGACATGCACATACACTTCCACCCTGCGGTGCATGGGGCGGTGTAACAGCACCCGGCGCGAGGAGCCACGAACCTTTCATGGCTCGCATTGTTGGCCAACGAACGTATAGGTCCCCTCAGGCCTGGCTCGTTTCTCCCATTTGGTTGGTTGTAGTCTACGTTACGGGCATAGTCGACACCCCTCGATGTAGGCACAGTTGAGGAGACTGCCTATCATGCCCTCGCCTAGTTCCAGAGACTTGATGGAGGGAGCGACTTAGGCTAGACATCGACCTGTGAAACATTAAAACTGGCACAATAAGTCGTTTGGCCGCGGTGCATATCCCACCTGTAGGACAGTCAGAATGCTATATATTTATGTGTAAAGCCAATTGCCCGTGGCAGGGGATGAGTAGCCGTTTCGACTCCCTCACAGCAAGCAGAGCCAGTCGTCACGAAAACGCAGAATAATAAATATCTCTAGAAATGAATGCATTTACATAAACCCGTTCATTCTAAAAACAAAAAGCACATTATTCCGACTCTAGCCGTCCCAAGTAATGCCATTTCAATTTATTGGTGGTAACTTGTTTAAAATTGTTCGACGTCCAACAGATGAACGACCTGAGCTCTGCAGGAAAACCATCGATACTGGTGTTTTCCCTGACATCTATAAGATGGCCATCGTCACTCCGCTTTTTGAGGCTGGGGACCCTCAGACACTGGATAATTATAGACCTATTTCCTTGGTCTCTAATGTAGCAAAAATTATAGAAAAAGC
Source organism: Pachypeltis micranthus (assembly GCA_020466155.1). Lineage (NCBI taxonomy): Eukaryota > Metazoa > Arthropoda > Insecta > Hemiptera > Miridae > Pachypeltis > Pachypeltis micranthus. The sequence goes on along the minus strand of CM035768.1, from coordinate 75,517,903 downwards.
AGTGAAGCACCACTTGGTTGAAAACCTGACAAGGAATAACTTGTTGCATAGGAGACAGTTCGGCTTCCGTGCAGGTCTGGGCACTCAGGACGCAGTCGCCGCGCTAACGGAGAGGGTATTTTCCGAGCTCGACAAAGGAAATAAACCATTGGCAGTTTTCCTGGATTTGAGGAAAGCTTTCGATTGTGTTTCTCATAATAAGTTAGTGGAAAGTATACGCGCATTAATGGGGAATAGCATTGCTGTTTGGGTACAAAGTTATTTACGTGGGCGATGTCAGAAAGTGAAAATAAACGCAATTTTGAGTGAGGGATCTTCCTTCTCCTATGGAATTCCGCAGGGCACAGTTCTTGGACCCCTTTTATTTATCGGCTTTATGAATAATCTGTTTAGCGTTCAACTTGATGGGGACATAATTACCTATGCTGATGATACAGCTGTCGTGGTCTCGCGAAAAAATTGGGATGCATCCTTGCAAGCGGCGTCTGCTTGCTTGCTTGTGGTCAAGGATTGGCTGGATGGAGTCGGCTTAAAGCTGAATTTTAGCAAATCCAATTTTGTGGCTTTTTCCTTACGTAATATCTCTGTCCCTGTTCTAGGAAATATTAAATGCCACATTGTGTCAACCTGTAGTGCAAGTGATTGTAGTTGCCCCGGTATCAAGCAGATTCCACAGGCTACGTATTTGGGGGTGGTTTTGGACCAATGTTGGTCCTGGAAGTACCATATTGACAATATATGCAACAGACTTTGTAAAGTCATACCCCTGTGCCTAGAAATCCGGAATTTTATGTCTATGGGCACGCTTAAAATGTTTTATTATGCCCTAGTGCAATCTGTGATATCCTATTGTATTCTTGTATGGGGATCGGCCTATCGAACTTACCTAGAGCCTTTGCATATAACCCAGAAAAAAATTATCAAAATTTTACTGCGTAAGAAAATGAGATTCCCCTCCTCGGCAGTTTTTAGGACATTTGAGGTATTGGACATCTTCCACATTTACAAAAAAATTGTATCCATATATATATTCAAAAATTTATCTGCTTATGAAAAGAATTATGGGCGGACGAGGTCATCTGGTAACCTTACACTGAAGTTGCCTTTTAGATTCACAACTAGAAGTCAGAATTTTTTTGCGTACAATGGAATAAAGCTGTTTAATAGCCTTCCAACGGAATTAAAGATGCTAAATGATTTAGCTGGGTTTAAGCGGCGCATCAAAGAGTACGTCCGTGTGGAAATGCTCAGATGATTCTTCTTTTTAACTTTTTTCTGATTTTTTTTTAATGAACTATCTATCACATAATCCAGTATATAGGTACCTATCTATAGCAATAAAGTTGTAACGGCTCCTCCCCTCAGCACAAGTTTTTACTTATCGAGGGGGGAACGCATTATGAAGTATTTGTGTTTCTTTTTATATTCTTTTTTTTGCAGTCTTCTTAAATAAATGCATTAAAAAAAAAAAAAAAAAAAAAAAAATCCCAACTGAACAAGACTCATGGAAGTGTTTCGCCAGTGTTGTCGTATTATCGGGAACTACCTAGTACAAATATCGTGCGACGATTTGACGACGATTTATTCAAAAAGGCGTCGCGTGCTCGCGAGAACATTTCCCAGAGATTATTCTCACTATGGCCTTCTGGGCGGCGACCGACGGAGCAAGTGTGGTTCGATATGCTCCACCCCAATGAGGGAAGGGGAGGGTGTTGAAGTACACAACTTTGAGTAGTCCGTCAGAGAGGAACAACCTTCCAAACAAATACCTATTCTTCCCCAGCATCCGTGACTCCTTGTTTATATACTTTTCCCATCTCGTGCGTTGGTCAAACAAAACACATTTTCTAATGTCCTACAGCAGTGATGGGCAAACTTTTTAAAAGGAGGGCCAGATGAAATTTAAAAATTTACAGGCGGGCCACAAAAAAAAAAAAAATATCTGGTGCGTAGCAACACACAACTTTCCGCCACCCCTTTAAGTTCGGACACCACCTACATATGCGGGCGCTATATCTTCGTTCAACGCATTTTTACAGGAACATTTATTCAGAAGAAAATGTAGGGACTAGTTAGCTGAGAGTACTCCGTAAGTTTGATCGAAATCGTTAAAGCCGTTTTTGAGAAAATTAGAATACCGATCAATTAATATTCGACAAATCTCCTTTTCTGAGTTAACTTGGCTTATATCTCCGTTCAACATATATATACAGAAATAATTATGGAGAACGAAATGTTGGTATGGAAGACTAAAAGACACTCCATTGGGGTTTATCACATCTGGTGAAGCAGTTACCCTGGAATTTACGGAAGTGTTCGAAAAAACGTTATTTTCGACACATTTTGATTTTTATCTCTGCTCAATGGACTGTCAGAGGAACATTTATTGAGAACAATATGTAGGTATTAACTATTTGAAAACATCCTGTGAGTTTGGTGAAAATCGCCGAAGCCGTTTTGCCAAAAAGCGTAAAAAACCTATTCTTGCTTCAGGGGCCCTTATCTCCGTTCACCGTATTTTCATGGAGATATGTATAGAAAAGAAAAGTTAGGTATTGATTAGGAGAAGATAATGTGAAAGTTTAATCAAAATCGTTAGAGCCGTTTTCGAGAAAAATGCGAAAAACCCTAGTTTTTGGTACATTTTCGTCCCCCACCCCCTTCCCATCGGCCGAAATCGTCCATAACCTTATTTTGGTGTCTACAAAAAATAACGAACAAAACAAAAAAAGAACCAGCTCAATCGGATCAGCCGTTCTCCCGCAAATCGAACTACAGACACACACACGGACCACGCGCCGAAATTAGGTTTTTTAGACTCAGTAGGATCTGAAACGTAAAGATCTGAAGAAAACCCAACTTTTTTTTTTGACACGATTACTATACTTTCCTTCCCTTCGGGTAGCGGAAAGTAACAAGTTATAGGCCTAAACCTTTTTATTGTTTAATTTTACATCATACACAACTTAAATACTAAAATGGTAAAAACTTCCAAACAAGTCACAAAAAATGATTAATCTTTAGAAGAGCATGAAGGCGTATGAGACAGATGAAACTGTGTCTGAGATTCTAAAAGTTGATCATAATCTGGTAGAAACTGAGATGAGCTGATTCGCAGTAGTGAAGCTAAATTGTGGTCAGTCAATCGGTTTTTAACACTGTTTTTGCGAAGCTTCATAGTAGAAAACACCTGTTCACAGATGTAGGAAGAGGAATACATCGAAATTATCTTTTGAGCGTGAGATTTCAGGTTTGGAAAAGTTGTTTTCGACAGAGCCTTGTAGAACTCAATCTTCGAAACATTGAGAAATAGTTGTTTCAATTCAGTGTTACATTGCAACTCAATTAGTTCGAGCTGCAGTTCTGGTTTAACTGATTCACAATCCAAATTAAATGGCATGCTAAAAATCCCCAGGTCCTGTTCGATAACTTTGAAGTCTTGGAATCTTCGTTCATATTCTTCATGAAGGCATTTTACGTTTTTCTCATAGCTCTTAACTTTGTCTTCTGTAACCTTGGAAAATGAGTGAAGTCTTTCTTGAGTAGTTGTTTGGAAAATAGATTTAACTGCAGTTTGAAACCCCTGATATGACCCCAAGTATCATGAATCAATTGATTTCTTCCCTGGAGTTTAAGGTTCAATTTATTGATGTGGCTAAAGAGGTCTGTAAAAATGCAAAGTCTGGAAAGCCATAACATATCTTTCAAATGATCACACTCGTCCATTCCTTTTTCTTCCATAAAAGAGATAATTTCGTCTTTTAGATCCCAAACTCGTTCAAAAACCCGTCCTGCACTGAGCCACCTTACTTTGGTGTAGTAAAGTACGTCAGAATATTCTGACTGCAATGAGTAAAGAAACTCTTGAAATTGCCTATGGTTGAGTGCTCGTGAACGAATGCTATTAACAATTTTAATAACAACATCAAGCACATGTTTCATTTCTAGAGCAGATTTACACAGAGTTTCTTGATGGATGATACAATGAAGCCACTTCGTTCCCAGGAAATGATTCATTAAATTTGCCTACAAAACCAGATTTTGCCCCTGTCATATTTGCTGCTCCGTCAGTAGTAATGTTACAAATAGTGGTCAGAGATCAAAGATGTGATAGTTTCTTTAAATTCTTCAAAAATGTCTTGATCCTTTTGTCGTTCCCTTTAATGAACACATGGTTGTTATGTTTTGTCATGAAATGTCGAGAGAGGTTAAATTCCTTGAATACGGCTACAGCTTCATTGCAAATTAGGCACACAGGTTTATCCTTAATAGGTGTAAAAAAGTATTTCCAAGTCCACTCATCTTTGAAAACACGACATTCTGAATCAACTTTACGTTTTTTAGTTGCCATTGTACCGGTCAAAAAGCACACTACCGACAAACTCAACTATGTAAATACAAGTCAGACTGAGAGTTGCAGAGGTGACGTGGCATACGTGACTGTCTGAACTATACTAACCTTGAGAACAGCCGACGGACAAAACTATATTGCTTGCGCCGATTCATCCCGAACTTGACCGAGCAACACCGAACGGTCTACAGGACAGGCCACACGCATCGCACTAAATCGCCATACTACCGATATCCATACATTTTGTACGGAAAGAAAACACGCGATGCAAATTCAGTTAATGTTAGATGCGATAATACCATACCTAAGACTCCCGTTAACTATTATATCCGCACAAAAAAAATTATCACTTCCTATGTGCAATTAATTTTAGGGGTTAATCAAAATCGTGTCGTGGGCCGGATCAGACTAGCCCGAGGGCCGCACTTGGCCCGCGGGCCGTACTTTGCCCATGACTGTCCTACAGGTACAATTTTTCGGTTAGCGCTGGTCTTGTTAATTTAAGTTTAAAATTATACGGAACTCCAACAGCATTCGAAGCAAACTTGACGTTCAGACTAAGTTTATTGGCATTTGACCACAAAAACACGTTGCGTAACCTTCGGTTTGCATTGAAGAAAGTTCAACTCCGCGTTTTCCCCACAAAAATGCAGCACCCTGTCGCTTGAAAACAATATTTTAAGCCCCGGAGTGGGCAACTCACCCAAATCGTTGATACCGTGGATGCGGGCAAATCTAGCGGTAATATTTCACTCGGTACTTCAAGGCAAGTTTTTCCTCTGATGACAGACGACGACCTGTTGACAGTGTTGTCCAACATTCGCAGGGATTGGTGTGGACCCCAATTATATAGCATTCTGACTGTCCCACGGGTGGGATATGCACCGCGGCCAAACGACCTATTGTGCCTGTCCTAATGTCTCACAGGTCAATGTTTAGCCTTCTAAGGAAAGCCAGGTATTTCCTGCAAGAGTCCAGAAGTCGTTCCCTCCCTCAAGTCTCCAGCACTGGGTGAGGACATGGTGGAGAGTCTCCTCATCCGTGTCACACAACCTACATCGAGGGGTGTCGCTCAGTCGACATAACATGTGTTTGTTCATTTTGCGGTGTCTGGTGGTGATCCCAACAATCAAGGCCCAAGTCCTTCCTCTCCATCCTCAGAAGGGTGTGTCTCATCTCACATGTTTGCTTGGAGATGAAGTGTTTGGAGTGCCTTACTCCCGCAGCATTCCTAACCATTAGACTACAACCAACCAAATGGGGAAACGAGCCAGGCCCGAGGGGACCAATAGGTTCATCGGCCAACAATGCGAGCCATGAAAGGTTCGTGGCTCCTCGCGCCGGGTGCTGTTACACTGCCCCATGCACCACAGGGTGGGAGTGTGTGTGAATGTCCTCGTCGGGTGCGTCATGTGAGTGGGAGGGTCACACCTCTACATAGGGAGGGGGAGACGGACTCTACGCCTCAAGGCCCCCCCTAAGGTTGACCCACGCCTGCGCAAATGATCGAAACTGGCGAGACGCCACTTTGGTAGTGATGGGGAGGCCAGCACTCTGAGCGAGGGGAAGCTGCTCCCTCTCCCCCACGTCTCTGGGCAGTCCTGAAATGACCACCGCTGGAAGAAAGGGAATTGTACCTCCGGAAACGACAGCCGCCACCACCCCCTATCCAAACGGCCATGCACCCGTGGGATGATGCTGTGGCGATGCCTTGTGGTGGTGCCTGCATCCCATGTAGCCTGCCACAGCTCGGCAACCCTCTCCAATGCCACCGACCGGCTGCCTCTTCTCGGAGGAGTGTAGGGAGAAGGTTCTGAAGAACGCCATCCCGCAGCATTCCAGACTGTCTGATGCATTCTTATGGCATAGTCTCCCACTGTCCTCTTGACTACTGGCTCAATAGGTACTGCAGACGAACCATGTCTGGCCAGATGGTCCGACCTCTCATTTCCAATGATCCCCTTATGCTCAGGACTCCAACACACATTAACTCTATTCGGACTTGCTAAGGGGTTAAGCCACATCCTGCACTCTCGCACCAGTTTTGACGTTGTGCAGTAATTCTTGAGCGCCTTACAAGACGCTTGTCCATCAGTTAATATGTTGATAGTTCTGCGTCTACAGCCTTTCTCATGCATCATGATGATAGCATAGATTTCTGCTTGAAAAACCGTTGGAGTGGGGTCCTCCTAGAGCCACGTATCGACACTCTGGAGTGTCCTATCAATATGTATAGATGTCAATGCCATTAGGAAGCCGAATGACACGACTCTCGCTATTCCATTCCGTAGGCCTCCCGCTGGTCTATCGGGACTGTAGGGAGCCTATCACCAGGTTCCAGAGGAGTGGAAAACTCCTCCCTGAAGGCATCGCCTCACAGTCCTTGCCCCGAGCGAGCAGTTTCCCAGCGAGATTTGAATCTCTTTGCTTTCCTGTACAGCAATGATCCACGTTATAGCATTTCTATTGACATTTAATTTAATCAAAGCCATTTCGATGCTGCGTATGGAAGTATTGTCAAAGGCCCCTTCAATATCTATAAATCTAGTTTCCTAGTCTCAAGTATCCGTCCCTCAAGGATCTCCTCCGCAGTCTTGAGACAGAAGAATGTGGGGCAGATTGGTCTGAAAGCCTTGATTTCCTCGTACGAGTCCCTGCCGGGTTTTGGTATAATAGTCACCCGAACATCCTTTAGCTACGTATCCCCGCGCCACACTACCCCTAAATAACTTATAGTGCTGGGCAGGGTTCGCTCTATTCCCTTCTGTAATAAGTTAGGGTAAATACCATCCGGTCCAGACGACTTGAATGATTTGAACGAATTGACTGCCTCGGGTTACAATCGCCCGGGCAAGCTCCCAGTCTGGCGTTCCTGTTCGCCTCGCTGTGAACCCCGCGCCCGCCAGTGACCCAGGGTCAGTTCTACAGCCAGCAGAGCAGTTTGGGTATCCGGCCCCCTAATGGAGCCCACTGCTCGATCCCTTTCGGGAGCACTTTTCTGAGCGTCGTTATAAGCAATTGCCAGGATTATGGCAGGCCATCAGAGGGCTCGTATCAAATTGTTATTATGCGGTACTCGTTTTTGGAAAATAAATTTAAAAACAGAAAGTTTATCTTCTATTTATTCCTCTAAGAAATGTCTTTACCTTTTAATCTCCTGTAGAAATATCTGGTGCGTTGCAACACACAACTTTTCACTTTATACATCAATTCATTCATCACTCAGTTAATTTGAACTTGACTTGGTCAGACAATGCTTTACGGCAGCAGGAAGCTGTAGCACTTACAGTTCCGGAATTTATTGTGCTGCTCGTACTCATTGCAGGACCATTATTGAGCAATTGGTACACAGATAATTAATGAGGCTGTAAACACGATTTTTTAAAAAAAGGATAGTAATCACTTTTGCAGAGTTATTGGAAAATAACTGTTACAACTGGTAGTAAGCGAAACGGCACTGATTGAAATTCAGAAATTTCTGGAGTGAGCCCCATGTATCTCATGAGCGTTTTCAAACACTCACCCTTTAGGTATTGGATTGGACTACGATACCAGTTTTTTTTAACATTCTACAAGAATTCCAGCGGAGTTTATAAGGAAAAAACTGCGCGAAAAACGCTGTTGGTCGAAAATTTTGATAATTTATTGTGCTGCTCCCGTCATTTTTCCACGAATGAGAATTTTATAGTATCATTGCCTTATTGAGAGCTATCAATATAATAAATGTAATTAAAATCGTTAGAGCCGTTTTTGAGAAAAAAAATTTGGTGTTTTGATCGCTATGATGACTATAGTTAACTTTCGGTGGATTTTGTTCATACCCTTATTTTGGCGTCCCATGGTAACCTGTAGACTAGACATCAAGTTTCAGCTAGTTTGGTACCGTTGTTTTCTCTAAAAACCGCGCTAAAATCGATTTAGTCGAAAGTTTTGGTAATTTATTGTGCTGCTCTCGTCGTTTTTCCCATTAATAGGAATTTTATGGTATAGTTGCCATATTGAGAGCTATCGATATAAACAATTTAATCAAAATCGTTAGAGCCGTTTTTGAGAAAAAAAAATATTTGGTGTTTTGATCACTATGATAACTATAGTTAACTTTCGGTGGATTTTGTTCATACCCTTGTTTTGGCGTTCCGTAATAACCTGCGGCCGAGATATCAAGTTTGAGCTGATTTGGTACGGTGGTTTTCTCTAAAAATCGTTCACAGACACACAGACCATTTTCCCAAATAGTGCTTTTCGGACTCAGGGGGGTCTGAAACGTAATGATCTGAAGAGAACTCAAATGTTTTTTTCAGCCGATTACATAACTTTCCTTCCTACTTCCTAGAGCAAGAAAAGTAAAAAGTTGAGTTAATGACTGACCAAATTGTTTTGGGGTATGTATTACTCTGGTAATATTCCTTCTTGGCTTTCCTCGCTGGTTGCGGTACGCCTTGCATTTACTTTTAGTTCACCAGTAAATTGTCACTTTTATCCATTGCCTCAACTAAACCATCCATGGCGTTTAATTTATCGTTTTGTGACTCGCACGACAAAACGTCGTTGTTGACCGTTTGAACTCAGTGCGGCGATAATTACAATCCCCGACGGAAATAACACAAATTCCGTTTCGTAACTTCGTAAGAAAACTAAAAGCGGTGGGCGAAGTAAGTCGTGACGAGGCCTTCCCGCGACACGAAGTCCCTTCGGGTCCGGATTTACGAGTCGGATCTCGGACGGGGACGAGGCCTCGTAACCCGGAATTATGAAAAATAGGCTGAAGAGACAGGAACAGGGCGTTATAAATAAAACTAGTTGAAACGGGAGGTCCAATAAATTGTATCGCATGAATCATAAAAAGGAAGAGGAGCAGGAACGTGTCATTCACCTCTCAAGGCCGCTCGGGTCGTGTGAGCTCGTGGAAACCGATCGGTTGGGCGACCTGCCTCAGCCCGAAGATCCAAAGGACAGACGTCCGCGTCTTTTCGGAGCCCAGGGCTCTTCCGCCTCCGTACGACGTCGACATCCCGGGTTCAATCATCGAGTTGTCATTGTACGCACGAGAGGGGAAACAACCAAAAGCTCCGTCTCGACAGGTTCGACACCCCTGGTACGCATCAAGCAAGCCCTCACTCTCCAACTTTGCCCCACGATCGTCCAGAAAAGTCAAATTTCACGTGCTGGACCAACTCGAATTGAACGATTGAATTTGAATGAGAGCCGCGGGAGCTCTTGAGCCTTCCCTTTCCTCTTGTACGCCACGTTGGGTGTGATTGCCCACTAGAGAGCCCGCTATTTTGAAAACCCCAACCACAAATTACGCTTAAAATGGCAAAAAAATGACCACAGAATTTTTTCAGATTTTTCGCTTCACAAAAACCTACGCCGGTAGCTCGATTTTGGTTTTTGAAATGCCCTTCTTTTCCCAACATCACACTTTTGAATATAACTTTTACGAACTTTTTTGTAAAATTGTGAAACTTCGAATATTTACGTTTCTGGGGTCGCTGAACTCATCATAAGAAGACTCTCCCTCCTACATCCCCAAACAAACTCGTGGAAGGTTTTGAGGCTGGTGGTACGGTCTGGGTGAAAGTAAGGCGATGATACACTGAGGTCACACAGGCCTGCAGCCAGAGAGCCCAGCGCCGTGACAGTTGGGTGTAGGCGTTGACATCATGGAATATTTGTGGAGGCACCGCTTTGTTTCTTGGTTGGAATGATGTATGGAGCTATAACGCAGTCCTGATTCTGACGTCGACGTAGTCAAACATTTAATCCATTTCATTTATAGTGCATCAAGGTAAAAGGAGATGTACTAGTCTGTTTCCTTATCAATATGACTCTTCCTGAACCATCGAAATGTGTTATATCACGACAAGATTGAACGGTAAAACCATCGTGACCTGTATGATTACCATGAGAGATGTTAGAACATGCTCTCAAAGAGCGTCTAAAAGCCATGGACAAAGAGAGAGACAGGCGTCGAGGACCTGGCAACTTCGATTCCTCGTGAATTCCAAAGGTCGGATCGGTCGTCAACACACTCAACAGCACTGACAGAAAGGGACGGCCCCAGGTGGGCATCAAGTCGGCCGTTATTGGAGCTTGGGGCTGCAGTGTTGTACTGACCACCTGCGAAACGGCAAGTGGGTGCGTGAATACGAGGGTGATTGCTTATTAGATGGTGCTCTGGTGATTGCTTGCTTTGATTGAACTGAAGCTTCCTGCTGTTAGTTTCTCTTATTAGTGCACTTCCGAAGCTACCCATTTCTCTAAAATCATTCCAGCAACCACCAAAAGCGATCCATCAAGATACCAATGACAAGGTGATGCTGATATTCGACTCAATACTCCACCTCACGAAGGCAAATGTGGACACAAGAGCTCAAACCTTCAAGCTGACGTGGCTTGACAAAATCTCATCCTTGGCGGAAGATGGAGGTCTCCATTGTGCCTAGATGCGAGAGATTAGTCGGGTTTTGTGGACCTCGGAACGTCCGCACTGGCCCTAACTGAAAGTCGTTGTTTCCCTTTAGTCCTTTGTTTTGTACCGGTGGAAAGCCCAGCTCTTCAGTTATTTCCGAGTGACAACGGATTTCCCCTTCATCGGGACTTTCCAAAATATCCATTTCCTTCCCCTCCATTAACATTCCTCGCCACAGACGGCTCCTCCCAAAGTCAGTCATCTACTAGTTCTCACGATCGGCAGTCCCCGGAAGAAGGTACAACTCCTCTCTAGACATGGAGCGTTCAACGAACGGCTCCATTTCTTCCAGAGGCGGTCATTTCAGGACTGTGCGGCACTGGGGTTAATGAGAACGCAGCCAACGTCCTCTTCTCGTGTCCCATCTACGGAGACGTGCGGGAGAGGGCGCAGCTTCCCCTCGCTCAGAGTGCTGGCCTCCTCATCGCTACCAAAGTGGCGTCTCGCCGGTTTCGATCATTTGCGCAGGCATGGGCCAACCTTAGGCGGAGTCTTGAGGCGTAGAGGCCGTCTCCCTCTCCGTATGTAGAGGTGTGACCCTCCCACTCACATGACTCCCCATCATGCCCAGTGCCAGAGACTTGAGGGAGGGAGCGACTTTCGGACTCTTGCAGGAAATACCGGGCTTTCCTTAGAAGGCTAGACATCGACCTGTGAGACATTAAAACTGGCACAATAGGTCGTTTGGCCGCGGTGCATATCCCAATTGTTTCAACAGACATTCATCCCCCGTTTCTCACGACAGACACTCGTTTCACCTCCTTCAACATCTAATTCTGATTTCTTCTGCCTTCCTCACACTACCAGTTTCACACCTTCAGAGCCCCCTTGTTCGCGCTCGTATACTCAGCCACTTCTTCTTTGTACGTGTACAAGTCTTCGAATCTTGTTATGATTTCCCAAGTCATCAATTACAAGTTTCGTGCTACAATAAAACCCCTCTCTGTGATTCGTTCAAGTCTACCCTGGTCAAATTAGGGTGTGAACAGAGGAACTGGAAAGAGTGTGGTGGCATGGAATCGGACACTGCTCAATACTGATAGGTAGGACCTGAATCCTGATGACATTTTCATCCAGACGAAAAAAGCTCGATAAACTCCCATTATTAAGTGCTGTGGATGAAGTGTTATACCTAATTCCTACACTTCTGCTTAAAGTAATCCAACGAGGATGCTCTTCTCAATCAACGCCAATGGCCTTTATCAAAACCTGCGTATTGATGAGTTTATCGTCTTATCTGTTGCACGCTGAAGCCCGATGATATGATTTCTTTCCAAATTGACCAATCCTGGAAGTAAAAATATGCTTTCAATTTGTCTGTGAGTCAGCCAAATTAGTTGAGGCTCGTCGGACGGTGCGCACCCCCCCCCCCCTCATCCAAGGTGTAAGTGAATGGAGAACCGGCAAGGTAAAAGAGGCGTGCTGAGCTAAAATTGAGCATTTCATTGCAGCCCACAAAGAACCTCTCATTCTTCACGGCTTCCCGACAGCACGTGGTAAAAGAAAATTCAGATGCACCGCTCGACGTGAACGAAGTCGTCGGTAACTGTTTTGAAGTGGGGAAGTTAATAAAGCTGAGCTCAGGTTAAATTGTCTGTAGCTGCTGAGTTATGAGACAGCCCTTGAGAAATCCTTGAAGAAGCGCCGTGTAATAGAGGAGGTTTGTGTCATTTTACTGACTCCGGATTTCGTTTGAAATCTACCAACGTCGCCAATGAGGAAGCGTCGAAGAAATGACTAGCTGCTTGAAAAATGGGTAAGAAATAAGAGGACAATAGTGTGGGTCGATGACTATCGCCTTGGAACTGCGCTGTTCGCGGGAGAGCAGTCAAAGGGGAGGTCGTAAATTATGTCGAGAACAAAAGATACGTCGTTACCGCTGACCTTCTCATCCAGGACGTGATCTCCAGTGAGCACTGAGTCTCGTCTAGCGGGACGTTAGTGAGCCTCTGGCTTATTTGGAGCGCATTATGAGGGACGACTCAGTACACTTTGAGAGTCCTACACTCCCGACGAATGCAACGGGGGGGGGGGGGGGGGCTCCCAGGGGTGTGATGACTGCCAACAGCCAATTCTCCTGACGCTGAATCGTAATTGGTGTCCCAGTCACAATTTTTGAACGAATCGAAGCCTGGTCTTACCTGCATGGGCAAGACACGCCAACATCCGCCAACGATTGGCAGTGATCGTGACAACTAGAACAGTGTCAAAACTGGAACGCAACTGTGAGAAAGACGACATACCCCACACAACTCAGATGCAGGCATGGAGCCCAAATATCATGCTGCGGATGAGCTGTAGAGTACCCTCTAATTCACACTCTCCAGCACAACCCCGTGATGAGTAGTTCAGGTGGTGTACCTGTCCACAGCGAGCTGAACTCTAGTGTCTACCCAAGGAGGTCTTGGCAGTAACGTGGGAAATCCAAATTACGCTCTCAGATTCCACCAAATGCGGATGAAGTGGGGTCTGAGTGTAGCAGGTGCTTAGCAATCCTCGAACGTACTGAATACAAGATGCGGAACCGCGGCAATTCCGTTTGGAGGTTACAGTGGCTTCTGGAGAGGATTCGTTCAATTAATTGCATTCGCGCTTCCTAATTCCAGGGTACTTGGGATTGGCCAGCCGTTGACTCTCTCAATCGCAGCATTGGCAGGGTGGTGTGCGCCTTCGTCCTAACGTGCTCCATATCCCACCTTGTTCTTGTTCACTCGATGCTTCTGGCAATAAAGCACGCAAAGTCAGCGCGGTGTGTAACAGTTAAATCGCATCTCAGATGTTTGCTTTAGTTATCCTTCGCTTGCAGCAACACGGATTTGTTCGCTGATGGCCCAGGGCATGAAACGCCGCTCAGGCTGCTCGGTGTTATTAGGTTATTCCGTTATGGCTGTTGATGAGAGAATCCTCATTGACAAGCGTTTTGAATAGAAGCGTTCCTGAACGTCAAATGCATTGGGACAGTCCCCCATGCCAGATGTGCAGACCTCGGTCACTTAGAAAACACCTCCATGCCTCCCATTTGAGACTACCAGTCTTCAGAACTCGTTTGACACTAAAGCGAACATATTTGTCTCATATAGCATACTATGTACAACCCGACGGGCGTTTGGTTGCTCTTCCTCTGTGGCTATGTATCACGATCGTCACTCATGCCACCCGTCGAACGCCGTTGCTGCTCACGAACGAGGTGATGGTAACAGCGCACTCCTTGTCGTGGCAACAGAAACCCATTTGAGTCTCCAAATCTCTTACCTGCAAGCTGGTCACTAGTGCCTCTTCATTTACCAGCTCCGATGTGGATAAGGTCTGGGTGCAGTTACACGAGGTCAGTAGATGGTCCAGTTAAGTGAAGCCTGTGAGCTTGCACCAGTAACTGGCTTCATGTAAAGAACACCAGCGTCCAGTGGCACGTCAACCCAGCGGAAACAAGTCACTCCAGCTGACTGTCCCGATGAGTAAGTTTCAGGCCAGTCCAGTCCCCCCCCCCCCCACCACAATGCTGAGCTGGGTGACTCACTGGAACCGTGTGGATGACGTTTTCAGGGAAAGTGTTTATTTGTATCATTTCACATTAGTTAACTCGTTGTGGAAATAGTGGGGTGAAAACATGCCGCAACATGCCAAATAAAAAAACCCTGCAAATTATTACACAATGGTTTATTATTCTCATGAACAGCTTGACCTAGTATTACTGCTCCAAGACTCATCCCATTCAATTCGGTACACTAGTAAACCATACGACACATGACCTGGCTACAATGGAACTACGGAAACTAAATATTCCTCCGGCGCCAGGCGCCCGTAAACGTCTGTAGGCATTTATGATCCGATGGAGGGATGTGCGGAGGAAGTGGCCTTGGCGCCCCGTCGGACAAGAGTCGGGGAAATTGGGACGGGGGCTTCCAGTGAACCCGTTGCGAGTCGAGCGGGCGGGGGATTGAGTTTGATATGACCGGAGGAAGGGAGAGAGGGAGTACTAACTAAGTAAACTAAGTAAGAGTTGACTTCCGCTATAGTTCCCGCGTTATATTGCGTTTCGTTAATTCGTTAGGGTTATTATTCAGAATGAATAATAAACCAAAAAGAGTATAGAATAAATTCGCTCGTGAACCTGCGCCCAAGAAAGAAGTTCAACTGGAGTTTGAGGTGACATTCTCATCATAGCTCCATATTCTTTAGTCACCTGATTCTGCTGGTGGTTCGATGGAAGACACAGGAAAGCAGCAACCATTGGCACCGCCAGGCACGACTAAGACAGGCGAAAAGGCTTATTATGCTTTCTTGTCTAAAGGCTTTCCAAACAGGATCTGAGAGTTCTGATTAGCTTCCTCACCGGATACTGCCCACTAAGGTATCACCTCAACAAGATGGGCGTCTTAGAGGTGATGGAGCACATCCTATGAGAGTGCCCTGCCTTGGCGGCCAAGCGCTTTGAATACTTTTCTCAGGGGATCATTGAACCCCAAATCGCAGCGGAGTCTGCAGTGAAGGACATACTTGGCCTCCTAAGAGGGGCGGGTATGTCCCGTATGCCCTCGTGTTGGGAGGGGGGGAGAGAAATATGTATGTTGTGTAGAGTCTTCTAATCTCACTTCATTCAGCAGCTGAGATGAGGCACTGGAAGAATTTCCTCGTATACTCCGATGCCTTGTCCACTCTCCTCAACGGCCGAGTTCTTCATGCAGCACTTTGGATGACGCACGCATAAAATCACGGCACAATGCGTGCGAAACGTTGTTCAATTGATGACGCCATTCCATCCATCACTCCTTGCAACAGTTACTGGCGCCAGTCAACTCAACCATTAAAGTTAACGTACCTGTTAGGTGAGTCCGTCTCCTCTGGCTTGTGAGTTACTGTGGGCAAGCGCTTTCGATGTAAAGACATCATCGTCTGGCCGTTTAGTCAGTACTGGAGTCAGTCAGTTGGTCGTGGTCTTTATATACAAAGAGAAAGGTGAAGGGAGTGATGGAGCGTTGGGGAAGGGGCGGGGAGAGGTCTTGTTGGTCAGTCTTGTTAGTAGTACCTTAGCCGGACTGGCTGTGTTAGGTATTAAAGAAATTGGGTTGTGTCCGCCAGTAGGCAAATACTAAAGTTAACGTACCTGTTAGGTGAGTCCGTCTCCTCTGGCTAACAGGGCTCTAACAGGTACGTTAACTTTAGTATTTGCCTACTGGCGGACACAACCCAATTTCTTTAACTCAACCATCTACTGGCCTCGTGTAATCGTGGCTTTGATGATAGCGCTAAGCCTTGTTATGGCCACTCTTGGTTTTCTCCAGTCTGATCTTCGATCTCCTGGCAGCTCTGCATCGTGCACGATCTTGACAATGGAAGAAACTTAACTACGGCAGGGTGGAGTTTGCTACAGTTGGATGCAGGCAGATAGAATATGAGTACCCCCAGGTTGGAGGGGTATAGTTAGGGAGGGAGCGCGTGGGTCGCTTTAGGTTTGCCAGGAGGCATCCATTACCCTGGAGTTCAACTGGTGGTCATTCTGTCGTACAAAACTTCTCTCCCCCTCGCAGTCAAGTGGTTCCCAGATATCGTATTAGTTGAACGTTCGTAGAGCCTCACTAGTTCGTGGTGGAGACGTCCGCGACGTGGTCAGTGGTCCCTTCGCTTTCTGCTTCGCGTTCGCCCTGTTCCCCGAAGCGGCACAATGAGCCTCGGACATTCACGCGTTAACCGGAGCATTGTGCTCGTCTCCCGACTCCTTCGGAAAAAGGGAAGTAATAGCGCACACCATTTCAACGGGAGCGCGATTGCATCCAATTAAATGGTAGCATGGCCGCAGGGAGACAAGAATTAATGGAAGGTGCGCCCCGTTCCATTGATTTATGGCCGCCTCTTGGGGCCCCGTTTCCATTAATATCGCCTCCTCTTTTTGTTTCAGAGCCGAAAGGGAATATTTTTGCCGTCAAACCTCTCGACCCCCCTCCGCCCTAACCGGCAAGGGAACCAGTCGACAATTAGCATTTCTCCTCCTTCGCCGCCGCGCACCTCTCTTCGTCACTGCGCACCACATCGCCGAAACCCGGCCCTTCACATGCCCGTCACGCCGAACCATCGCCACCAACCGACACCACCACAAACCGCCTGGCTCCGTCTCAATCATCTTTTTCCCTTTAAAGGACCTAATATCCTCCGCTCGACCGCATCATTACAAACATAATCCGAACGCGAACTACGCAGAAATGCGACTGCGTCACCTGCAAACCTCCATAGAACATTTTACGCTTTTTCCAACGCACCGGTGCACCACCTGGATTTGAATTTGCTTGTAAATTACGGGAGTTAGAGCGGTTTTAGTTAAAAAAATATCCAATGCGACGCATCACACAACTTTCCTTATTTGATGACTGTACCTAAACCCCCGACGAGGGTTATATCAGTCATGGAAGTTGCGGTTTCGCTAATATGCAAGAGGCCGGCCCCTGCAGCATCCACCGAACTCAGACCTGTGGAGGTACGGCAGGTATTTGGTCGTTAGCCAGTCTCCCGGTAGAGAGCTGTTGCTCGTGTGTGACCGCGCGGAGGTGACCGCCTGAGGAATCCCATACGATCCGAGAGGAGTTCTTAATCTGGTTTCCCACCTGATCTTACTGTTTACTTGAGTGGCAAGTTTCAAAAGGACAGATCAACTATGACCACGTTTCTTAGCGATCACCTTCTTCGCGAACTCTTCAAAATGGTTAAAGGCTAGCTTTGTAGCAGTCAATGCTGCTAAGTTCGTTTGCCCTCGCAACAACCGTCGCTCACTGTTGTAGAAACTACAGTGGAGCACATGGTTTCTTGTTTCCTCCGCACTGGAGGCACAAGACGTGCATAATGTAGAGTCTTTCAGAGAAAAGAAGTGGAGCTGCGCATTGAAGTCACCATGTCCTGTGAGGAACTGGCTCGTCCAGTGGTCTGGCTAAACCCATTTTCTTGAAAGACGTTCACAGATGTTGGGGAAGAACTCGTACGTGTCACGTCCCCTTGACGAGTGTTACGAGGGGGGTTTGGAGACGTTTTGGGGAATCCGCTGACTCAGGCAAAAATTACGGCAATCGCGCCGGAGCTCGATCCACAATCCTCGATCTTCGTCGAGAATTATGAATCGAGTGTCTTGACCACTAGACCACGATCCACCAGGGCCTTCTAAGGGAGTCAGGCGGTACATCTCCCCCCTCACCGTTAGCCGCTGCTCCTGGAGCGGACGACTTTTAATGAACGGATTTTTTTTGAGAGTTGAGCGAATCCTCGGAAAATCCGATCAAAGATTCTGGGAACGAGAGGGCGACAAGGAAAGGGCGCTTACTTTTTCATTCACATTGTAGTAGGCGCGTCACCATTTTTCTCTCCGCTGGAACTTTCACAGCGTCAGCGAATCTCGGACCCGAGAACTCGTCTCATTATTTTCTCTCTTAATTTTTTTAATTCTTTCTCTCAGGCTCTCTTCTTTTTCTTGGAATGAAGGAGCGTGGACTTGTTCGCATATCGCTGCCACCAATGTTACGAGGGGGGTTTGGAGACGTTTTGGGGAATCCGCTGACTCAGGCAAAAATTACGGCAATCGCGCCGGAGCTCGATCCACAATCCTCGATCTTCGTCGAGAATTATGAATCGAGTGTCTTGACCACTAGACCACGATCCACCAGGGGCTTCTAAGGGAGTCAGGCGGTACACGAGGATTCCCATCTCGCTTGCCATTTCACTAACGCCCATTCGTCGATAGCAGCAAGTTTCTGTTCTGTGGTGAGATTCGCACGGAGTTCAGCCCAAAGTGGGGGAAGCTCTTGTTTCACTCTCCACTTGTCAACCATGCACTCAACGGCCAAATCAACTGGTAACTCACCAGTGATCACCTGGAGTGCTTCTGTTGATACAGTCTTGTAGGCCTTGGTGATCCACAGGAGTGCAGCTCTCTGGGATTGAGCCAATACTCTCTTTTGATTGACCCACATGCGCCGCAGCTGCCAGTCCGGCCACCCACCGGTACTAAGACGCATGAGGGATTTGTCAGCTGCTGCTCAGAGTCAGCCCTCGGCCACTGGTGATGTGGTGTGCGGGACACACACTATCAGCCGCCCCAGGAACGCTCAAACCTGGTTTTCCCCCTCCTCATGCCGAAGGCCGCACCTCATAGGTGTTAGTGAGCTACTTCCAGGACTGTATTTCGCTTATGAGTGTTTTAAGTCAATGTGTTCTGCCACGCAAGCCGTTGCATGTATTTTGTATCTGGAATATGTTGTGTATGTCAGGGTCGTGAGCTTTAAGCCCCTTTAAGGCCGGCTTTAACGGCCACGCAGAGGGTACGGCAGGAGAATTCTGTCCCCCTTCCTGCGGGGGTGTGTTCTGCGATCCCAGCTCAAGGTAGGGGGTTCCCAGTGTGTCATGTATGAGGAAGAAGTGTAAGTTGTGTCCCTTTTAGTCGGCTCATACGACACGTAGGGAATACGTCAGCGGTATTCTGGACCCCCGACTGAAGGGTGAGCATTACACAACTGGCCTCGGCTTCGCATGCATTCAAATCTCTTCTTTCAAGCAACTAAATCGTCTACATGACAACAGGGGGTGCTTATGGTTCTGGAATTTATTGCGCTACTCCCACTTGAAGTTATTGAGCGATCAGTTCACAACCCTCATCAATATGACTGTTCCTGAACCCTAATGAGAGAGTGATACCCGCCGACTGTCACAGAGGTTGCAGTTTTACTATACTAGTAATGCAAGAGCCCGCGCACTCGCTCAGCATCCACCAAACCCAGACCTCAAGAAATACTGCAGGTTGTCGTTTTGCTTGAGTGATAACCACGTTTTGCCTGTACCATCTAGGAGGACTTCTTAATCTGGTTTTCCACTTGATCTTACTGTTTACTAAGTTGGCAAGTTTCAAAGAGATAGATCAACTGTGACCACGTTTCTTTGCCATAACCTTCCTGCAAACTAGGTTATTTGCTTGCTTTTGTAGCAGTCAATGCTTGTAGGTTTGTCTGCTTTTACAACAACCGTCGCTCACTGTTATAGGAACTGCAGTGGAGCAACACGATTGCCATTTCTCTAAAGCCCATTCGTCGATAGCGGCAAGTTTTCGTTCTGTGTTGAGATCCGGACAGAGTTCAGCCCAGAGTGGGGGAAGCTCCCGTTTCACTCTCCCCTTGTCAACCATGCACTCAATGGCCAAGTCAACCGGTAAGTGACCAGTGATCACTTGGAGTGCTTCTGTCGCCGCCTCGGTGATCCACAAAAGCGCAGGTCTCTGGGATTGGGTCATTACTCTCTTTTGGTTGACTGTAAGTTTGCTATCCCAGACAACGGGGCAGTAGCCAATCACGCCTAGATGTATGGCCTTATACATGAGGATAGCGTCATGGTAACACATCCCCCAAGTGGTGTAGTGAAGCAAACGCAATGGTAGTGCGTTTAAGGGACTGGAGGTGTTGGTTGATGCCCAACCTCTCACCTATATTCACTACTAAATACTTGACGGGCTTTTCGAGAGGAGCCTGTGGTAGCCAAAGCGTATTGAGGGTGGATTATTCACTTTGCCTTTCAAGAGTATTAGCTGGGTTTTTTCCTCAGCCACCTGCATCGTGACATGCTTGCACCATTGGGCGACGGTGTGGAGCACATGTCGGGTTTTCTCTTAGATTTGGTGGACAGACTCTGCGAAGATCAACACTGAAGTCACCCACATTGGCGTACGGCTCGCAGTCAGTCTCCATGAGCCTGGGTTGGCCTCCCCTCATGTTTAGAGAGGGGGGGGGGGGATGGTCAGGGATCGAACCAGACCCCTGTCTGGCTCGGACGGCCTCACGCCCCAACGCACTCGGCCACCCTTAGTTCCTACAACAGTGAGCGACGGTTGTTGAAAGAGCAGCCAAACTTCCCAGCATTGACTGCTACTAAGTAAGGTTATGGCCAACCTGCAAAGATGGTTATGACAACAAAAAAAACATGGCCACAGATGATCTGCCCTAAGCAAATAGTAAGATCAGGGGAGAAAGATGACACAACAGCGTTCCACTGGGAGACTGGCTAAATGGCCACCCGCCATTTCTGTCTGGGTGAGCTCGGCTTGTGTAATAGTGAATCCGCCTGGTTCTGGGTTATCTTCCCAGGAGCATGCCCGTGCTACCAGGCGCGACCTCGGGTTGTGGATAGTGGAACGGCCACTTCATTGTCCCCAGGGGCATGTCTGCGGCCAGCTGTGAATATGGTCAGCATGCTGACTGAATAAGCAGCCGTGAACAATGGGCAAAACCCAAGAGATCGAAGAAGATATCCTGAACAAAGGGCTCAAGGGCAAGCGGATCCTTAAAGGCCATCACAGCCTATAGTTTTAGGTCTAAGCTGGCATGGGAATGCCTCCATGCGCTCAAGCAGCTCGGCGCCCATAACAGGCTCTCCATCATTTGAGTGCCGGCTCACAGAGGGGCATGAGGGCAATGAAAAGGCTGACTGCCTCGTGAAAAGGGGTACAGAGTCCCTACCCATCGGGCCTGAACCACACGTGGGTCTGACGAAAAGTCACCTGAACCGTCTGGTTGCTCGATGGGAGATATAGGAAAATGGCGCCCATTGGCATCGCCAGTCACGACTAAGACAGGCGAAAAGGCTT
This sequence comes from Pachypeltis micranthus, assembly GCA_020466155.1. Classification (NCBI taxonomy): domain Eukaryota; kingdom Metazoa; phylum Arthropoda; class Insecta; order Hemiptera; family Miridae; genus Pachypeltis; species Pachypeltis micranthus. The sequence continues at coordinate 75,496,474 of CM035768.1, read as the reverse complement.
GTCACGCCTTCCTGTCAAAGGGCGAAGGCGATGCTGACACTCTCTAGACAAGATCTGAGAGTACTGATAAGCTTCCTCACCGGGCACTGCCTACTCAGATATCACCTCAACAAGATGGGCATCTCAGAGGCGGTGAAATGCAGACTCTGCGGTGAGGAGGATGAGACAACAGAACATATCCTAAGTGAATGCCCTGCCTTGGCAGCAAAACGCTTTGAATACTTCGGTCAGGGGACCACTGAACCCCAAACCGCAGCGGACTCTGCGGTGAAAGACATACTCAGCTTCCTAAGGGGGGCGGGTATGTACGACGCCTTCTACCAAGAAAGGGCCAGCGTCACAATAGGCCCATAGGCCGCAATTTCCATGACGTGCGTGTTCAGGAACAGTCATGCTGATTCGGGGACAGACCTGTGTTGAGTGTTTGGGCGTAATAAAGCACCGAATCAGTGACCTTCAGATAAGGATGTGCAATATCTCATCTCAGCTCAGCTCCTTTCATGTTATTCGTTGTTTGGTACATTTAAAGATGGAATCGCCACACTGAAGGATTGCTATTTATCGACGTAGGGCGACATCTTGCTGGATGGAGCCAGCCGACCCAGCCATATGATTGCAAGTTCCCGATAGTACAAATTGCGTGAGACCAACCGTATAAATAGTGGGCGGTGCGCGGATAGGTAACATTTAATGACGGGATAGGTTCGTAGGTCACGTTTTGCAAGTTATGGAAGGCGCCAAGTGGCTTCGGCAGCACGAGACTTGAATTTAGACGACACTAGGTCTTGCACTAGTGAATTCGGCGTTCAACGTTGTCACCAATCCTGGCTGTTTAATGGTGTTTAATGGAATACGATTTGCGCACACACTTGCGTATCGCTGAATGGACGTAGGTAGAATTGAGGCTCAATCCTGTCTGATCAGCTGATCAGTTGACGAATCACATCGTTTAGCTGGCGGATTGACGTATTTTGCGGGAAATTCCCTCCCCGCCCGAGATGGGTATTGGTCCTTAGCCGCTTCACGGGTTTCGGAGATGGGTTGTTTACCTGCTGTTCCGAAGCATCAGACGTTCACGAGGAGATGACACTGACATCGACTGGCGAGGGACTGGCGTTGAGGAGGGGAAGGGCAAAGGTTCACATTAATATTCATATTTCTACAAACACGTCGAGCTCAGCGAGCCGTGTAACAGGCTGAAGAACGGACAGACAGGCTTTGGTCGGGAGGAGGGCTCGGCCGCCCGACCCAGGGCCAAGAGCAAGAAGAAGCGACTCGAATGAGCCTGTCGGCGGTTGCTCGAGACGATGCCGATGCTGATGCCGTCATCTGTTACGCACGCTTTCTCACGTTGCTTCCTTCTTACAGAGATCCTCCGGCGAACCCATCAACTGCGTACGCGCTCACGTTCGCCGCTAATCGCTCGGCCGACGCTCCGACCTTCTCACATATTATTTCGTGCCCATGAAACGAAACCTCTCGACGATTACATTCGATGCTCCCAACCCAAATATACAGTTCGACGTTTCTCCCAACTTTACTCGGTCCAACGTACCGCGGGTTTTGTTAGCTTAGCCCTGCGGAGTAGGACGAAAAGTTATGTAATCGACTGAAAACACCTTCTTCAGACATTTACGTATCAAGAACTACTGCGCCACAAACGTTATTTGAGCAAATCTTCCGAAACTATTTGATAATTAGCCTGCCGGGAAACCAGCCAGTTCTCATTGATCATTCAATTTCAAAAATTGCGATTCAAACGAATTCGATTACATTTTACGTGCAGAAAGTTCTGAACAACATAATCAATACGTGACCTTTTCATTGGTGGGAAAATGAAAATTTACTATACATAATACTTCTTCACTAGTTTTTCTTTCATTTTATGAGAATTTACTTTTCAAGTTTTAATCCACGTTTGCCCTACCCAGTGAGCCAAGCTGAGAGCAATCGCCATAGTCCATGGTCGTTTGAGTTGTTCCCCTGACACCCTCTCTGGTCCCATTTCCACCACTCGCCCTGTTGGGTTTTCCACAGCTCCAACCACAGTTTACTCACCGTTTCACCTGTCCTCTTCCTTCAATTGAACACCATTAGCTCTCGTTTGTCCTACACCAGTGCAACCATTTAGAGACACAGTGTGCCGTGTGAACTAGTTCTACTTACGGTACTTGTGAAGTGACCTTCAAATTTGTATTTCTCTCTTGCTCCCGTCATATCAAACTCAATCACCCGCCCGTTCGACTTGCAACGCCCTTTCAACTCTTCCCAACCCCGCCAAGGCCACTTCCTCCATTGGATCATAAACGCCTACAGACGATTACGGGCACCTGGCGCAGGGGGAATATTTAGTTTCCGTAGTTCCATTGTAGCCAGGTCAAGTTTCGCATGGTTTACTAGTATTCAATGCTGAATTGAATGGGATGGGTCTCGGAGCAGTAATGCTAGGTCAAGCTGTTCATGAGAATAATAAACCATTGTGTAATAATTTGCAGGGTTTTTTCGAGTTTTTGGTGGCCACTGCTGTTCGCGCGTACTCCAACTACTACTTTCGACGTTCGAACAAAACGATTCGCCGTGCAAATTCAACTCCGCAGCCCTTGTTTCACAGCGGAGTCCTTCGTTTACAAAGTCCACATTCTGACATCTGTCTGTCAATTCTCAGCAACCCTCCCGTTCATCCGCCAAATAAACATTCCAAAATTGAAGATTAGAGCCCGAAGAAACCTACAGTCTACAGCCGCCTACATTCTCCTCACCTGATCCAATTTTTTCGCGACACTGCATTAGAATCTATTATAACCATGCAGAAAGCAAACTCGAAGCTTCTCCTCAAAAAGCCATGAAGATTCCCAACTATAGATTTCCTTCTTTTTATTTTTTTCTCCTCAAGAGACAGCTCCTTCGAAGTCAGTCAACCATCAGCACTCGCGAACGACAGTCGTTTTCTCAGTTCTCCCAACGATTCGTCTCTCAGCTCGCGCTACTCACGACTCATCTCTCTCTCTCGTCAGTCCTGAGGAGGTGGGATAGGATCAGGCTGGGGCTTAGTTAGTTCATTTATTAATTAATGTTTTTCCTCAATCATCAGGGTCGTCTCAGGACCTCCCTGGGGATAACACTCTGAAGGTCGGGTTGGAGGGAGGTCCGTTGGTGGGTTGGGCTTGGGACAGGCTGGAGTTCTTTCACCCACTCCAACCGGCGGGTATATGTCCACTAAGGTGTACGTCTGGATTCTGTGTGTGGAATAAGAAGGCTCGAATGTCAGATGAAATTCAATAGTAGAGGCGTTTGTATAGTAAGTCTTCGGAGAAAGTGGAAGAGAGGGCTGCGTAACGCTCCCAACCAGTTCACGTGTATTTAGAGTCCCCCCTGTTGGCGTTTATACACTCACTCTCAAACTGATAACGCCATTCTGTCAAGTATAATACAGACCTCACTCAACTGATTAGATCAAACTACATCTAGCAGAATCGTAAGACTTACAACCAAAGCGTACAGCTGCTGAACCTGCAATCCGCCTTCCGTTGTTTGTTCTACGGCCTTCATTATATAATAAGATCCATTCCTCCATCTTTGGTGAACCAAGAACAAATTAGAGCACCATAAAAGCAATATTTGCCTTCTTAATTGTCACCACTGTGAGGCAATGCTCTCGAGCTTTTATAGGATATAATTAGTTCCAATGTGCCATTTCGGTTATTTTATTTCGTTCTTGGCGAGAACGCGTAGGACGGACGATAAATATTTTTACTTCCGTCTTTAATTCAGTTGTTCCTCCTTTATTTTGTTTCTTTCATGCTGTCCAATTATTTCTTTGACTTTTCTACGAAGTGTCTGATTACATTTAAAGAGCACCAAGCACGAGTAAATTCTGTCTACTTATCATGAAAACTCCCTCGTATCGGCGTTCGGGAAAAAGTTTTCGTTCGTTCGTTCACCGCTCAATTTTCGAACGGTATGATGATGATGAAGGGCAGTTCTTGTCACGGATTATTTGTGCATCGTGAGTGTTGAATCTGTGGACAGCAGGGTTAAAAAAAGCATGTTCATCAGGTTTTTACGAAATCTCGTTGAACTTGTAACGTAATAGTTACTGCAACGGTTCTACCAAACTCGACGTCGTTAATTCAAGTCAGATTGTCGTGAAGGAACGTCGAAGTAAGTCTCGCTGCCTCACAATCAGCATCAGGCTCGTAACGCATTTCCCGCTGTCAAATACCGCGGCTCTAAATGATTCGGCCACCCCGAGGACTAGGCTTTTGACAAATTTACGGCTTCGGAGAGAAGAATGGCGACAAACCGGCCGGCGCATCGAGAAAAAGAAGACGCTCGCAGTTCCTCCCATTTACATTCCCGACATAATATTTCTCGGAAATCGAACCGGTAGTTATGACAGCGTCTCGTCCATATACAATTCGGAAAACCCTAATGATCATCCGTTCCTCCGTCCGCCGTCACAGCCTCTTCTACTCGTAATTGGTGGCCCGTTCAGAGTCTTCTCTTCTTCATTCGATTCGTGAATAGTTATGAAGATGCGCGAAGCGTTTTGTTCGTTGTCAAATTTAAACGGCTTTCAGTCAGTCGTTTTAGATACACATAGTAATCACATTTTCTGAATTATTGGCTGCTCTCGTCATTTTCCCACAAATGAGATATCTTTTGGTACTGTCGCCTCATTTGATGCCGCCCAAGCAAGAAATTTAATCAAAATCTTTTTAGCCGTTTTTGTGAAGAGAAAATTTTTGGTGTTTTGATCACTATGACAATGTTTCAACCAGGATAGACTTGAATGAATCTCGAAGACAGGTTTGAGTTGAGCACAAACTTGTAATTTGAAGAGTTGGTGTATCACAAGATTTGGAGACTTAGAGAGACAAGAAGAGGTGATATGAGTTGAGTATATAAGCGCGAACGCAGGAGGGTTCTGCAGGCGTGAAACTGGTTGTACTGGGAAGGAAGGAGAAACCCGGATTAGATGTCGATGAGATGTGAAACAAGTGTCTGTTGGGAGAATTAGAGACGATCGACTTTCGCGAGACTTCGTAGGAAAATGAGTTTGGTAGGAGCTGCTGTCGTGAAGAGGAATCTGAAAGTGAGGAGTGGGAACAGAAAGTTGGAAAAGCCAGTTCAGGGGAAATCCGTTGCCATTGGAAATAACCGCCGAGGTGGAATTTCCGTAGGTAACAATAAGGGGTTGAGGACGAAGGTCTTTGGGGAAACAATGATTTTGCCGTCAAGAGCCAGGGAGTCCCGTTAGAACAGGTGCAGGAATTCCGAAGTCAAAAAACCCATACTGATTCGGCATTTTTTGTCGAACAGAAAACTATAGTCAATTTCTGGCGGAGTTTGTTCATAATCTCTGTTCGACGCAAAGCGTCGAAGTGGTCAGAGTCTTTGACCTCGGACTTCCCCGCGTCATTGTCTCCGACCGCCTAATTGTCTCCAACTATTTCAATACCTGCCCCTCGCCTGCGGGAATCCCTCAGCTGCGGCTCCTCCAGCCCCGTTTCCTAGGTTTTCCCCTTTCTTTATCTCTTTCTCCCAATGTCATTTTCCTATCGACGACAGAGCTCTTCCAAAATCATTCCGCTTCCAACTACCGCCCCAGTAACTTCTCACTCTCTCACACGGTTGCCAGTTCACGCGTTCCGAGTGCTGCCCTTGTCTCCCAGTTGTACTCCATCTCACCTCAGTTTTAATTCTACTCAATTCCGCAAGCACGTATAATACAGTCCTCCTCACGCTCACCGAGTTTCAGTTTTATTGCAATCCTCAGCTCCCCCTTTCGTGCACCCAACAATCTCATTTTGGCGTCCCGCAGCGGCCTGCAGGCTAAATATCAAGTTTGAGCTGCTCCCTCCCCCTCCTCATTCCAGGCTCACCTTAAATGGGGCGGTGGCACCCAGAACGGAGAAACGAAATTAATCAAATTAAGGAAATGGGGAGGGCGATCAGATTACGATGGTGAAGGAAAGAGGGATAAGAGGATGTTGCATGGTAGAACGACCGTCAGTTTAGGAAACGGCCCAAGCAACACACGACGCGATGTGATACCTCGGAGAACACCTGTTAACACACTCAGCCAACGGATTTCTTCAGCATGTTACCTGACTCCACTCCACGAGTATCTGACGTCGCATTACGAAGATCAGTCATTAGCGCCTCTTGGGTTGCCGATTTAGCGAAAGGTACCGATACTACCTGGACATACGATCTGGACATCCAGGATCACTGCAGACTAGGCAGCAAGAAGAAAATTCGTTCCATTGACAGAATTCGGGTATTTACTGTAGAAATCCTGAAAACGCTGTTTTTGCACATTTTAGTAGGAACCGTTCAGTTTGGCTGTTTTTTAAAAAAATATAACGGTGGATGCTGGCGATACCCTCACTGCAGCCACAAACGGGCCTATTTTAAGGGCGTCCATGATCCTCAGATCATGGCCCCACGGCCCACCTATACGCCCCCACCGCCCCCGCACAAAGCGGAGGATGTCCGCAAGTTCTGCATTTGCCACCTCTTCGGGCCGAAGAAAGGGCCTCCCAAACACGCAATGGCGCGATGCCGCGAGTCCATCGCATACGCACAGCACATGCTCTGCCGTCTCTAGCCCTACCTCGCAGAACCTGCATACCTGTACCTCGCACTTGCCAATATTTACAAGGTGGTACCTCAGCGGACAGTGACCTGTGAACAGGCCACATATGATCCTCATATCCTTCCTCCCCAGTGCAAGCACCTCCTTGGACCTCTCTCTGGAGAGCCGGATGAAGAGTTTTGACTGTCTAAGGCCGGGCAGCCCCTGCCAATGAGCAGCCCTGAACCGGTCCTCCCATTTCCCTACCTCTCTACGTAGGTGGCTTCTGGTAGTCCCAACAAAGGGCTGAGGCCCAATAGGGAAGTTTGGCTGTTAGAGGAACTGTAATGCAGGACGATATGTAGGTATCGACTAGGTTAAGAAGTTTTGAGCACTCTGTTAACCCGTAGGGTCCCCCGGTGCCTGTAGGGTTTCGAACCTGAGGGCACTGGGTTTGGAAGTAGGTAGTGGGCAACCGACGGATGGTCGAAAACGAAAGAAATTAACAGAGTCGAATATCGTAAGCCGAGAGTAAACCGATTTAGAGAGTTCAGCCCCTCATTTAATTCACCGACCCAACGTATAGGGAACAGTTGAATTGAACTACCGATCTTGACTTGACACGACTCACAGGCAACAAATTTAAATCGCGATCTGAAGCGGATCGTTTCTTCGCCGCTCGATTTCGAACGTTAACTTGAACCCGTCGAAAGCTCCGTCTTCTCACGTCCGAACCTTCTTGAGTCATTTCAGCGGAAAGACGTTCGAAAGCTCCGGCCTTCTCACTCGGCTCACCGACAAGACCAGACGAGACTTTGAGCAAAACTAGAGCGGATAGTTAGAGAACTTGAGCACTCACGAAGTTGGCGAAAGAAGTTGAAAAGACGAGGGGCCGACTTTAGCTCTGACCGCCCGCTGAATGATTTATACTTGGCTCTTTGGAAACAAATTGCTCAACATCTTTCTCCGTTAAGAGCGAGTTCGGCAACAATTCGACGGTCGGGCGGGTCCCTTCATTTTGGATAAAACTTTCGAAGGGAGTGTTTTTACACATCTGATGCGACGAAACGCACAACGTTCCTCAAACCCCCTGCAACTGCTTCATACGCCGTGCCATTCACTACGCGACTGGGAAACTCGATTTGATAACGCGACCAAAAACACTACGGGTTATTATTCTCACACATCCAACACCCATCCCATTCCATTCAGCATCGAAAAATACCAGTAAACGATACGAAACATACTACAATCGAACGACAAAAATGACATTTCGGGTGCCTCTAGGCAATTGGCTCGAGCTGGCGGGGGTTTAGAGTGAGAGGGAGTGCTAAGGAAGGATTACTTTCGCAGTATTGAAAGTGCTATCAAATAATAGACTCTGGCTCACTATAATTACTGTGATTTCACTGGCTTCAGTCTAGATGCAGTTGTACACTTCTAAGACTCGTTCCATTCGCACGCATTTCATCGAAAAGTACCAAGAAAACTTTCCCCAACACTACGTAATGTCCATAAACTGCCAAAATTGCGTTTTTGTTATTTTTAAAGTGTTTTTCAATCGTTGCTGATAACAACTATGGAATTCGTTCGATCGGATTGCTGGGCAGGTGGGGGCAATAAGATACCAGATGGGATTTTCGTGCGAAAGAACGCAGAACACGTTAAAGGCATAAAACGGCCTGGACGGCAGACGAAGCAGATGTGGAATGTACTCACCAAAATAGCACTGCCACAGCTAGATGAGTAGATCAAGGGTAACATGTTTCTTTCCCACCACTCTAACCGAGATCACTGTGTGGTGTGGTCAGGATAACCGTAATTAGCCATATCGAGAAGGCAGTGGACTAATCAGGTTACAATAAAGTAAGGTATTTGGGCGTCTGTTCAACATCCCGTCCCGTAAACAAGTGTTACGTAAAAACAGCCCCGTGACAGTCCGTGGATGCCCAACCCTCGACAATCCTGATTTGATCATTGTTTCTAATAATTGTCAGAAGCCAAAGCGGCCGCATTAACCTGAAGCAACTGGCGAGGAGCATAAAGTGAAAATACGCGTACTCGCGCTGCAAGAGCTGCAGGAAAATGCCAAATTAGTCCGGGAGAATGCTTTGAGTGAACAGGAAAAATCGAAAGCGATACAAGAAATAATAAAAACCGATATTGTGAGATTACAACTTTTAAAAACTCAAAGGAAGGGAGAGTGATCATGTTTAATAAAGTTGTTAAATACACTAACGTGTGTGTAAGTGCGTTAGGAATAGTCATCTAATGCGGAAACAGACCTGTTATTATTTAACATTTCCTACCTATTTGCGTTTGGGTTTTTCAACACGGCGATGTGAAACCTCGAGTTCTTTCTAAAACTGCTCAACACACACTTTACGCGAACAACAACTTGTTTTCGACGACCGTAATACTTTCGTTCGCAACAGAATTTAAATTCATACTTAAACTAATTTCATAATAATAATTAAACTTCATATTTTATCTAGAAGTCGTCGGGACTCTCTCCCATTCATCTGGGGTGTGGGGTGAGGTGACGAAAACTGTTTGGCTCAAAACGCCGAATCAGTATGGGTTTTTTGACCTCGGAATTTCCACACCTGCCCTAACGAGACTCCCTGACCCTTAACAACAAAGTCGTTGTTTCCCCTAACACCTTCATCCTCAACCCCTTTTTATTTCCTACGGAAATTCCACCTCTTCAGTTAATTCCAATTGACGACGGCTTCCCCTAGTCCGGACATTCTGAAATATCATTTCCCCCTCTCTTTTAACAATCCTCTCCACAACAGACCTCCCAAACTCATTCTCCTACGAAGTCTCGCGAAAGTCGGTCATCTCCAGTTCCCCCAACACAGTCACCTAACATCTTTCGCGATACAATCGTTCCCCAATTCTCTCAACGGAAGCTTGTTTCACCTCTCATCAACATCTAATTCGGATTTCCAGTCCCCTAAAGTTATTAAAATTGCTCATTGCGTGCAATTAATAAGCCCCCTTGTGTCACCCTTACGGTGACACTATCCTCATGGACAAGGCCATGTCTAGGCGCGATTGGCCCGTTGTCCAGGGTAGCAATGGCAATGGTTGTATGGGCCCCATTCCAGAGACCTGCGGTCCTGCGGATCACCGAGGTATATAAGGCTGTATCAATAGAACCACTCCAGGTGATCACTGCTCACTTACCAGTTGACTTGGTCGTTGAGTGCAGGGTTGATGATTAGAGGGTGAAATGGAAGCCTCTCCCCACTTGCCACCATCGACGAAAAGGGGTGTTAGAGATATGGCAAGCCAGATGAGAATCATTGTCAAAGAGACGTGACTCGTGCGAGTTCTTCCCCAACATCCGTGAACGTCTTGAAAGAAAATAGGTTAAACCAGACCACTGGACGAGCTAGTTCCTTATGAGACAGGCAACTTCAATGCGCCGCTCTACTGCTTTTCTCTGAAAGACTTCCATCCTTCGCGTCTTCAGCCTCCAGTGTGTAGGCAACAAGAAACCACGTCCTGCTCCCCAGTAGTTCCTTCGACAGTGAGCACAGTCGTTGGAAGAGCAGTCTAACCTTCCAGCTTTGACTGCGACTGAGCAAGCTTATAACTTTTTCGCCCAGTTTGCGAAAAAGGTTGTGATTTAAGAAACCCTTGGCCGCAGTTCCTCAGTGAGATCAGGAAGAAACCAGATTAAGAACTCCACCCAGACGGTATGGAATTCCCACAGTTATTCCTCTACTTGGTAACAGATGGGCAGCAGCTTTCTCCCTCCGGAGACTGGCCGAATGACAACCAAACGCACCTTCTTACTTACTGGAGGTCTAGGTGTAATGCTGGGTGGGTCATGCTGCCCGTGCCATGCTCTCGCGCGCTAGCGAAACAGCAATCTCCGTGGCTTTTCACTGGTATAACTCCCTCATGAGTGTTAAGAACAGTCACTTTGACGAGGAAGCAGGCCTGCTGAACAAGTCAATATTTCCCTAATTTCAAGACGACACGGGCCAATTCCACGAAATTTCAACGAATCAATTTTTTGCAATTATCGACAAAAATGAGCTCGAAAGGACTAAAATTAGGATTAGACTATTTTGTCAGGGAAAGCTAATTTTGGTTTTGAGGCATACCACCCCCGTAACACGGATATGGTCACTGACACGACGTGGTTCATAACTTTTGACAGGTTTTCCGCGTTTATCCGCTTGTCCTTTGTCTTGAGTTGGATGCACACCCGAGCTGACCCCCCCCCCTCCCCGGGGGATTTATTTTTTACTCCCCTCTCCCTCATCATCCGTTGCACGCTCATTCCTCCTTTACGTTTTCTATTCTTTCAACAGAAGGCCTGCTGGAGTTCGGCCTCGACCTGCCACTCCTCCTTCTTCGCCTCTCACTACATTTTGCGCTCTCGCTTCCACTCAGCTCCGACCTCAACTCTTACGAGTCCTTCTAATTTTCTCGGAGCGGTGGTTGGATTTATTATTCGTGAGGTGTAAGAAATCTCGCAGAACTTGACTCCACTTGACGCAGCATCATTTTGTAGGGTTGATCGAGAGGAAGTCAGTCGCTACGGTCGTGATAATCAGCAACCAATGAGTGTCATGAAGCGGTTTTGAAACGAAATTTTCAAATATTTGAAGAGCTAACTCAAGAGTTCGTTTAGAAAACCCGTTACATTACAGTTGACGTTAATGATCCTCAATTTATGTTTTTGTAGAGGCTCAGGGTGGCCGTTATTTTGACCAAAATATACAGAAGGAGATCAGATTTCATTCTTTCAAGAATTGCTGGATTTCTGCAGCTAGAAAAAACACCTGAAGATCAACAAACATTCTTCCAAGAGGGGTGACAATGACTTTACTGTCTAGGCAACGTGAGCGTAATGTTGTCTGACCCCTGAATCGACACATTCCGCCAAAGTTTTTCGCGCTATGTCTGCAGTTTGCTCGAACATATTTGTGTCAAGAAGGGAAGAAAAGTAGTGATGTTACTCCCGTACAATTTAAACGAGCTTGTACCTTTCGGGAACGTGGTCCAAGTGTTCGTGTGTCGTTAAAAGCGAATACCGTCAACCGTCAATACGTTTCGGCAGCCACAGATACTTTCTTGAGAAGCGAATCGGGAGGGTTTTTTCTTCAGCCACCTGACTGTTTAGAGCGCTTGGTTGGTTTTTTCCTCGATTCGACGGATCGACTCAGCACAGATGCGATGTTTCCTGGTCCAGAGCATTCGAAATACCAGAAGCCGTGGCTGATACGGGGGGGGGGGGGGTTGGAAATATTTGGAGAGACGCTGACTCAGGCAAAAATTACGGCGATCACAAGCTCCGATCGAACGCCCAACTTTCGTCGGATTATGAATCTTTGTCTATAGCCACTAGACTGCGAACACTGGAGTACCCATAAGGGAGTCATTGGTACATCTCCCCCCTCACCGTTAGCTGTTAGCCTCTGCTCCTGGAGCTGACGACTTCAATGGACGGATTTTGGAGAGTTGAGCGAATCTCCGGAAAATCCGATCAGAGATTCGAATAACGTGATGGAGGGAGGGGGGGGCGACAAGGAAAGGGCGCTTACTTTTCATTCACATTGTAGTAGGTACGTCCAACGTCATTTTCCTCTTTGCTGGAACTTCGACAGCTTCGGCGAATCCTGGACCCGCTGACTCCGGAAAAAATTACAGCGATCACGAGCTCTGACTACTTACGAATCTATAACCACTAGACTACGATCGCTAGAGTACCTATCAAGCAGGTAGTACACTAATTATACTGGCACACGGGGAACCAGCGAATGCGGTATCGCTAACACAGACGACGGGACTTGTGGAGCGGTTCAACCGCGCTCTCGAGGAGATGCTCAAGAAAGTCACAAAGGAACACCAACATGACTTGAGCGCATCCGGGCCCTCATGGCATACCAGAGGTTGGAACGTGGAACGTAAAATGGAACGGATAAAAAACATATAACGATTGTCTATTTCCACTAAATTGGAGTTAGATTTCGACGGTCAAGTCATCATCAGTAATAAAAAATGCAACTGAAAGAGAAACAGCAGAGAGGTTCTCTTATACACGGAACGTTGGGTCGGGTTTTCCCAGTGGCAGGTACATCGTAGCGGGATAGCGGAAAAGGGGTTATTGTACTGAGGTCAAACAAGGTCTCATAAAAATGAAGCCATCAATGGAGGAATGCTTTGAGGGATCACCTCATTTAAACACCTATCTAACCCGTTCCTTTGGATGATGCCAAATTTCTCAATTACATCCAACATCCGTTCCTTGGGGCAAAAATGGAGAAATTCAATGTATTGCCTATCTGTTAGATCAAATGAGAAGGAGTGGCTGGATTCGGTCAGGTGATTTGCAAAAGCTGAACCACCTTTGTCATCCCTATAGTCCTTTTCGTGCTCCCCAATTCTTTCCTTGAATTTCCGTCCTGTTTGTCCACGATACTCTAGCCCATAAGAACATTTCAATTTATACACCCCACTCTTATCCTGAATTTGTATTTTATCTTTAACCGAGCATAATGAAGATTTAAGACCGCTTTGATTTTTAAACCCAACCTTATACCCTCTAGATGATACAATTTTGAATATTTTGTCGGAAACAGGCCCATAGTATTGTATGCTAATCCAATTCCTACTTTCAACAATAACCTCTATAACTAGCTTTGAAATCCCGGCTCTACTCTTTTTCTTAAGGACCCTATTCCAAATAGAAAATATCTGGTGCGTAGCAACACACAACTTTCCGCCACCCCGTAAGTTCGAACACCACCTACATATGCGGGCGCTATATCTTCGTTGAACGCATTTTTGCTGGAGCATTTATACAGAACAAAATGTAGGGACTAGTTAGCTGAGAGTACTCCGAATGTTTGATCGAAATCGTTAGAGCCGTTTTTGACAAAATTGGAATACCGATAAATTAATATTCGACAAATCTCCTTTTCTGAGTTAACTTGGCTTATATCTCCGTTCAACATATGTATACAGAAATGATTATGGAGAACAAAATGTTGGTATGGGTAACTAGAAGACACTCCATTAGAATTTATCACATCTGGTGAAGAAATTACCCTGGAATTTACGGAAATGTTCTAAAAAACGTTATTTTCGACACATTTTCATTTTTATCTCTGTTCAATGGACTGTCAGAGGTACATTTATTGAGAACAATATGTAGGTATTAACTATTTGAAAACATCTTGAAAGTTTGGTGATAACATCTTGAAAGTTTGGTGATAATCGTTGTAGCCGTTTAGCCAAAAAGCATAAAAAAACCTATTTTTGCTTCATAGGCCTATATCTCCGTTCACCGTATTTTCATGGAGATATGTATAGAGGAGAAAAGTTAGGTATTAATTAGTAAAAGATAATTTGAAAGTTTAATCAAAATCGTTCGAGCTGTTTTCGAGAAAAATTAGAAAAACCTCAATTTTTGGTACATTTTCGTCCCCCACCCCCCTTCCCCTCGGCGGAAATCGTCCATAACCTTATTTTGGCGTCTACGAAGAATAACGAACAAAACAAAAAAGTATCAGCTCAATCGGATGAGCTGTTCTCCCGCAAATCCAACTACAGACACACACACACACACACACACGGCCGAAATTAGGTTTTTTAGACTCAGTAGGCCTCAAAACGTAAAGATCTGAAGAAAACCCAAATTTTGTTTTGACCCGATTAGCTCTTCATTTTAACCTTTGCTCGCCGCTATATTCTTAATTACTGATTTATCATTGAATAAATTTTCCTTTCTCATTGGTATAGATAATGCTCGATTTATCATACTATAGAAAGCGGCATGCTAGTGAACTCGTGGATGGTTTGATGAGTTATAAATAGTGATAACATCTCGTGAAGTCGCTATACGTCTCTTTTCGGAAAATAGCAAATTCGTGCCGTTTGTTATTCACGGAGACAGAAAGATCGAGGAAGTTAAGGGAGAATTACCGCCTAACCTAAGAGTGAATTTAATACGTGCATCTAGTTGATTTATGCTTTCGTGAAAAGAATTTAACTGCCTTTCTGCATGATAATATCATCTACGTATCTATTCCAATACAAGAGGTTACTAGGTTTCCATTGGTTAATAATGTGTTTCTCGATATTGTCCATATAAATGTCTTATTGACAGGAACAAGGGAATTCATGAGGCCACTAAAAGCAGACGTGCCCGAAAAGAAAGAAAACAATCCTCAAGCGTCAACTTCCCTCAGACACGCACATACCGATCATTTTTCCGCACGACGATTATCGGATCTGAAGAACGCGCAAATTACCTTTTTCGGGTCGATTACGTAACATAATCTGCTCGCGCTCGTCGTTTGCGCTGCCACTCTCGCAACTGGCTGTTTGACTCATTCGTCGTACTTGGTGTCATAATGAGATTCACTAACCGACGCTAATTCGCCCGTAAAGCGGACTATTTCGTTGCGCCGCGCGCAACGAGAAGGAGTTAATGGAGTAAACGGTTATTGCCCGCGGTTTTTAAAAACTCATTAAATTACGTAATTCGAGAAACGGTCGAGTTTTTTCCTTGCGCAGAACGCCGAGGCGCGGTTTCCTGGAACAGGTCCTTCATGAATTCGTCCTCAAGCAAGTGACTCGAGTCATTGAAATCGTCGATAGTTTCAGTACAGGATAAAACGAGTTATCTCTTTATCGCCAATTAACGAGATTGTAATATTGCGAAGAAGCTGAAATAATTTTAAAAGACTCACCCTGTGGCCCCTTTCCGCTCATGTAGTCGTCCTTACAGATGAATTTGTTGTCATCTAAGACGTACAATTCTTCCCCCGTCGATAATTGCTTTCGGCAAATCATACAGGTGAAACAATTCAGATGAAAAACTTTGTCCCTCGCTTTCCTGACTAGGTCTGACGGCGAAATCCCTTGGAGGCAGCCCGCGCACTTGGTCCCGTACCTCCTGCGGGAAGGAAAAAAAAGTATTAGTAAAAAAAAAGAAGAAAACACGACATTCACACAAAATAACTCATTTACTAATTAACGCATAGAGTTTGAAAGTGATTAGCGGTGATTTGTGTAGTAACGGGATGTACTTTGAACGAAATTACGATTCACGAGCACGAATAACGTCAACGCCGTTGTATCGTGCTAAAATAGGGACTTGGGTTCAAAATCGAACGAAATCGTGCAAAGTCAATGGAACAGTCTCGAATACGTGATCCATTCGCCGCTTACCGTTCAAATTCTGAATGACGTGCGAACAAGTAACATTTGCTAAGGAAAAGTGGTGATTTCGAACTCATTCGACCAAAATCAAATCAAGTTTAACTGGGCGCAACTATTATTGTCTTTGCAAGCTAACAATCATCATCTTCGGAAAATCGCTCTCTCTCTGAAAGGTTGTAACAGCCGCTCAGAACGAGTGTAATTCATAACTATAAGAAGTACAATTTATTCTCGTTGTTATACGTGCAGAATTAAATTTAACAGTTCGCGCAGTACAAGTTCACACAAAACTCTCCACCCAAAGGTAGAAAAGGAGGGAGCATACAACTGATAGCAAATTGACCTAAAGCAGATGAAGAGGCGCATGAAGGGACTGAAAAGTTAGAGGTGCGAATGCGAACACACAAAGTGGGAAGTAGAAAAGCGAAGTAGCAATGCTGCCAATTCTTAGCAATTTAGCCCACAAGAAATAAACAGGTGCATGGAGTGATCGCATACTGGAGAGAGCGTCTTGGAGCAAATAGTCTTGTATGGTAGCCCTTCAAAATCACCAACGACATTCCGCGGAACCGGGTGATACGATTTCGTATCTAAAACCAGCTTAACATCCATAGAATCGGCCATAACTGTGATTCCTCGAATACCTAACTTGGCAAAAACAGTGAAATCCCATCAAAATCGTGCGTATTCCCCTATTGACACTACAGATTATAATATCACATTATCATTCGTTATTCCAAAGATGGATGGACTCAACCAAACCAGAATTCTCCCCTTCTTATCTTCAAACGGGGGATAAGTCTTCCCCGGGGCCTGATGGGATAACAACTGATGAAAAAGTACCTCTCTTACCTTAAAGGCGTCTGCCATTGAGAATGGAAGAGAGGGCCACATGGCCCTAATTCTCCCTGGTCGATAAAATCACACGCTTTCTCTCTCTCTCTCTCTCTCTCTCTCTCTCTCTCTCTCTCTCTCTCTCTCTCTCTCGCACACACACACAGATCGCGAAACTTAATTCGTTGAGGCGTGAATCGCCTAGCCGACCAAAACGTGCCACTCAAAACCCTCGACAAAAATGACGTTGGCATCGAAATAATTACGAGGGCGAGGTCGTAAAACACGCAACAATGTCTAGGGCCGGTGTCAATCGAGGCATTGAGACGAGGCAACGGGAAGCCCAAGCACGAGCTCGACATGCCGCCTCTGCGTTACTTTTTGTCGTCTCCCGCTCAAAAACTGATCCGCTCGATGGAGCTGAACGACTTCCCTCGCGTTTGACGACGCCGAACCGCAGTTGTGGTCTCCGTTTCAACCTCAACGCTGACCAATCAATCAATAAAATCCATCGGAAATCGGCCGTTTAGCGGACAAACATCTGGTGGAACGGTTCCACTCATCCGCGGAATCTGATGAACGTCGAATGATCCGAACGACACATTTGACGTAATTTGCGGTTCAGGTTTTAACGAAATTTGAATATCGAGGGAGAATTGAAGGGTCAGTTGTGTCGACGATGTTATAGCTGTCAGACTATACCAGGTATGTTTCCTTATTTGATTACCGTTCCTAAACCTTCGACGAGGGTTATATCAGTCATGGAAGTTGCGGTTTCGCTAATATGCAAGAGGCCGGCCCCTGCAGCATCCCCCGAACTCAGACCTGCGGAGGTACGGCAGGTATTTGGTCTTTAGCCAGTCTCCCGGTGGAGAGCTGTTGCCCGTGTGTTACCGCGCAGAGGTGACCACCTGAGGAATCCCGTGCCGCCTGGGAGGAGTTCTTAATCTGGTTTCCTACCTGATCTAACTATTTACTTGAGTGGCAAGTTTCAAAAGGACAGATCAACTATGACCACGTTTCTTAGCCATCACCTTCTTCGCGAACTCTGCAAAATGGTTATAGGCTAGCTTTGTTGCAGTCAATGCGGAGCAGCACGTGGTTTCTTGTTTCCACCGCACTGGAGGCGCAAGAAGTGCATGACGGAGAGTCTTTGAGAGAGAAGTAGTGGAGCAGCAGACTGAAGTCACCATGTCCAGCGAGGAACTTGCTCGTCCAGTGTTAAACCCATTTTCTAGAAAGACGTTCACAGGTGTTGGGGAAGAACTCATACGTGTCACGTCCCTTTGACGAGGATTCCCATCTCGCTTGCCATTTCTCTGGAGCCCATTCGTCGATGGTGGCAAGTTACTGTTCTGTGGTGAGATCCTCACAGAGGTCAGCCCAAAGCGGGGGAAATTCCCGTTTCACTCTCCACTTGTCAACCATGCACTCAACTGGTAACTGACCAGTGATCACCTGGAGTGCTTCTGTTGATACAGTCTTGTAGGCCTTGGTGACCCGCAGGAGTGCAGCTCTCTGGGATTGAGCCAATACTCTCTTTTGAGTGACTGTTAGTTTGCTACCCCAGACAATGGGGCAGCATCCAATTACGCCTAGATATATGCCCTTATACATGAGGATAGCGTCATAGTAACTACACCTCAAGTGACCTTCGTAAATGCACGCAGTGAGGCCAACGTTGCAATGGTTGTGCCTTTAAGGGACTGGAGGTGTTGGTTGAAGCCAGACCTCTCACCTGTATTCACTCCTAAATACTTGATGTGCTTTTCCTCAGCCACCTGCATCTTGACATGCTCGCACCATTGGGTGACGATGTGGAGCAGGTGGTGGGGTTTTTCGTCGATTTGGCGGACAGACTATTCAAAGATCAGCACAGTCAAGTCATCCACATAGGCGTACGGCTCGCAGTCAGTCTCCATGAGTCTCTTGAGAAGACCTTCGAAGAAGGCATTCCAGAGTGCTAGTCCAAGGACCAAGCCCTGTGGGCATCCCTTCTCAATCTTTCTCTGGGCAGAGACGTGCCTGCATTCAATCGCAGCAGTTCTGCCTGTCAGGTAACTTCTGACGAGCGAGTACAGGTTGCGGGGGTTTCCCTTACTTTTAAGGTCATTAAGGAGCGCTGGCCACTAAGGTTGTCAAACGCTCCCTGGATGTCAATCAGATCTGCTACGACAGACATAGCCGGTGCCAGCTGGGAAACACGCCGAATTTCGACAATGACATCCAATGTGGACCTTCCTTTGGTACATCCATATTGCCTGCATGTGAGACTCCTTTGAGTGACTGCAATATTGAGATTCCTAAGGTTTTGCCTAATATGGAAAGGAGGCTGAGCGGGGAACTGTCCAACCTGCAGACAGTCATTAAATAAATTAAGGAGGAGGCCTACTCAAGGAGGGTTTCCAGTGAACTGTCGATGCTGCAGGCCCAGCCTGACTCATTTTGCACTGCAGCTAAGACCTGCTCTACGTTTGCTTTCCCAATGGAGGACTTGTAATGTCTGCCCAAGGGGTTTTCAGAGCTCTTCGCTTCCACAAAATTTCGCCAGCCTTGCCGTTTGGCTCATTTGATGGCGCGGTGGAAGGCCTTCTTCTCTTGGATGAGTGCAGTTCGAAGTGTGGCTCTGGCATCAGGGTCACGAGTGTTTTGGTACATCCTTCTGGCTCAAAGTGTAAATACACTTTGCTTGAGAGGGTTCAAGTTCTTCAGTCCACCATGGGACTTTGATCGCCCTGCGCTTCTGTTGCGCAAGTACAGAGCAGTGCTGGCGTAAATATGTCCACTTTGCTGTCCACCTCTTCAGGTGTGGCAGCTTGCACTATTATGTCGGTATCTGCTGCACGCAGATCACCTATAACAAGGCCTACGGTTACACAAACGTAAAGTGAGATAATTTTTTGGTTATAACACTGTCCTTCATTTGTGATGAGCCCCACGGCCTAAAGAGCTATCTTGGCAGTCCAGATGTCTCACAGGTTCATGCGTAGCATCCTAAGGAATGATCGCCATGATCTGCCATAGGCCCTCCATCCGCAGAAGGTTCCGTCATATCTCGTGTTTTTGCCCTGACATAAAGCGTTTGGAGTGCTTCATTCCTGCAGCATACCAGACATTCTCCCACAGTCCTCTTGACCGGAAACAGAAAAGTCCCACCGTGTGTCGAGGAGGTGGCTCTATAGGAGGTACAGTAGACGAACCGAGTCTGGTCACATGGCCGTCTTATTTTCAGCGATCCCTTTACGCCCAGGAACCCAATAAACGTTAACTCTATTTGTGTTTGCTAAGGAATTGAGTCGCATCCAGCACTCCCGTACCAGTTTTGACGTTGTGCAGTAATTCTTCAGCGTCTTACACAACGCTTGACTATCAGTCGTTAGGTTGATAGTTTTATTGCAACGATAGCACAAATCTCTGCTTGAAAAACCGTTCGACTGGGACCAAAGGCAATGTACGTCCCACTACTCCCACAGCCAGTACCTTCCAAGGTTATAGACTCATCTGCGTCGATGTTGATACCATTAAGAGGCCGAAAGCAACGGCCTTCGCTGTACCTCAGGTTCACCCATGGGCACCATTATGTCGGCGACCACGCGGAGATCCGTGAACGTTTCCACAT
The DNA here is from genome assembly GCA_020466155.1 of Pachypeltis micranthus. Taxonomy (NCBI): domain Eukaryota; kingdom Metazoa; phylum Arthropoda; class Insecta; order Hemiptera; family Miridae; genus Pachypeltis; species Pachypeltis micranthus. The sequence goes on along the minus strand of CM035768.1, from coordinate 75,476,249 downwards.
TCTTGAATATAGCCTGGTACCCATTAAGTGGCGCCATAGCTATTCCAACGCCACCTTCATAACGTCTGCCATGACAAATACAGCAATGGGAATGTACGGGGCATATGTATTTTGAAATCTTCGTGCCAGCTTATTATTATTACTCGTTGCTGGTGTTTTCCGGTCAGTGTACAATGCGCTTTGGCTTTCATTCGCTCGGAATCTTCATTGGGCCGCAGAGAGCCCTCTATTTCTCGTAGCAAAAGTATACTAACCACACTGTTAGAAGTGAGAAATGCCACATCATAAATTAATAATATCTAATTCGATAGTAACCGTGATGTACATGTAATATTGGTTTATTATTGATTCTGAATAATAACCCTATGTTTTCGGTCACGAAAATTTTTTTACAACCCCCCCTCAAAATTTGATACTTTACGTGTCAAGACATGGAGGTTCCAAATTTGCAATGTCCGTCCGCCGTCCGCTGTCCGGGCTGTTTGTGCCTTTAACGTGGCCTAAAAAATTCGTTCTTCCGCACAAAAATCCCATTTGGTATCTAGTTGGGCCCGCCATCTCGGCGATCCGATCGGACGAAGCCCATGATTGTTATGGGCAAAAAACGGTTAAAAAAATTAACGAAACGCAGTACAATGCGGGAACTGCAGCGGAAGTCAACGTTTCGTCGTTAGTACTCCCTCCCTCCCGTCATATCAAACTCAACCACCCGCCCGCTCAACTCGCAACGCCCTTTTGACTCCAACGGGTTCGCTGCAAGCCTCCCGTCCCAATTTCCCCGACTCTTTTTGCCCGACTGGGCGGAGGAAGGTTTGGGCCACTTCCTCCGCACACCCCTCCATCGGATCATAAATGCCTACAAACGTTTACGGGCGCCTGGCGCCGGGGAAACATTTAGTTTCTGTAGTTCCATTGTAGCATGGTCATGTTTCGTATGGTTTACTAGTATTCGATGCTGAATTGAATGGGATGGGTCTCGGAGCAGTAATACTTGGTCAAGCTGTTCATGAGAATAATAAACCATTGCGTAATAATTTGCAGGGTTTTTTCATTTTTCCAGGAGCTGCCTATTGTGACAAAGTGACGACCTCCGAAACTTGGTGAGTGCCTTAATTACGTGTATAGCTGTACGTCGGGAAGAGAATTATTTTCCTATTTATTTCCACATTTCATTGCCCCTTTTGTTTATTCCGATGTAATTAATTCATTTTATAATTATCCAACATAAACGCTTTATTTTTTAACACGTGCCAAGAAAAAATTGGCTGTGGTGTGGCTGTTCACATTTCGGACGGGACCACACATAAGGTGGCCATTTAGGAAAGAAGGAAGTATTTTATTTTTAATTTCACAAATACCAAATGTGTTTGTTTATCCGTTTTTTCTTTTATTATTATTATGTGACGGGATATAGTTCGTAGCGTCATCGATTCTGTAGATTCGCCGCCACCGACGAAAACAATCCAGAGGAAAACCTTCCTTTTTATATCATCATCATCGTATCTACCATCGCCGTGTTTTATCATACCTCTTATACATACCGTTTTATCCTTTTTTTTTATCACCGCCAACTATACCTACTACCAACTTCAGTCTTCGACATCGTTTATATCCACTTTCTTCAACACCAACCTCATCCGCTAGCCTATAAAAACTTTTAGTTGCTGTGAGTTATCCGTGGGTGGAAGACGTAAATTTAACCAAACAACTGTCTCCAAAGCACTGAGTAGGAGTAATATAAGGCATTCAGGACAATGGGCCATTAATCATAGACGAGGGGGGTGTGTTATCGCGGGGCGATATAGGAAAGGTCAGCGAGTTGATCTTTGAAGATTGCACGTGGTATTTTGTGAGGAGGTCGAGGGAATCGCGTAGCTTAGCTCGCGCCGTTTCCTTCTCCACGTGTCATGTGGGGGAGCGTAAGTGCTTAGAGACGAGGCAATCGCGGAGCTTACTTCACGCTCGTCACTTCCGCCTCCTTCTCCGCTTGTCGTATGAGCCTAAGTGCTTAGAGACGAGGCAATAGCGGAGCTTATTTCACGTTCGTCACTTCCGCCTCCTTCTCCGCTTGTCGTATGAGCCTAAGTGCTTAGAGACGAGGCAATCGCGGAGCTTATTTCACGTTCGTCACTTCCGCCTCCTTCTCCGCTTGTCGTATGAGCCTAAGTGCTTAGAGACGAGGCAATAGCGGAGCTTACTTCACGCTCGTCACTTCCGCCTCCTTCTCCGCTTGTCGTATGAGCCTAAGTGCTTAGAGACGAGGCAATCGCGGAGCTTACTTCACGCTCGTCACTTCCGCCTCCTTCTCCGCTTGTCGTATGAGCCTAAGTGCTTAGAGACGAGGCAATCGCGGAGCTTACTTCACGCTCGTCACTTCCGCCTCCTTCTCCGCTTGTCGTATGAGCCTAAGTGCTTAGAGACGAGGCAATCGTGGAGCTTATTTCACGTTCGTCACTTCCGCCTCCTTCTCCGCTTGTCGTATGAGCCTAAGTGCTTAGAGACGAGGCAATCGCGGAACTTACTTCACGTTCGTCACTTCCGCCTCCTTCTTCGCTTGTCGTATGAGCCTAAGTGCTTAGAGACGAGGCAATCGCGGAGCTTACTTCACGCTCGTCACTTCCGCCTCCTTCTCCGCTTGTCGTATGAGCCTAAGTGCTTAGAGACGAGGCAATAGCGGAGCTTATTTCACGTTCGTCACTTCCGCCTCCTTCTTCGCTTGTCGTATGAGCCTAAGTGCTTAGAGACGAGGCAATCGCGGAGCTTATTTCACGTTCGTCACTTCCGCCTCCTTCTCCGCTTGTCGTATGAGCCTAAGTGCTTAGAGACGAGGCAATCGCGGAACTTACTTCACGCTCGTCACTTCCGACTCCTTCTTCGCTTGTCGTATGAACCTAAGTGTTTAGAGACGAGACAATCGGATAGCTTAGCCTGCAAGGTTGATGGTTCTCATTTGAAAACTGCAACCGTATAGTGACATCACGATCCCCCCACCATCATCAATCACCATCAATTTTTCTATTCTCCTCAACAAACTAACACTGACCACAGCAACTACCTTCAGTTTACCCTGGACACTAAACCCAACCACAACATGCCGATGTTTCCGCAGGATTTACGCTACAGACATCACAAGGAGGAGATGGAGGAGGAGGATGAGGATGATATGTCTGTAGAGGAGGAAATGGAGCAAAGCGACGAAAACGACAAAGATCAAGCACTGTACTACTGCTGCAGCAAATTATGTGAACGAGCGCCGACAACCCAAGTCGATGGACTAGCCTGTATAACGTGCGGATATTATGGTTGGTGCCACTGCAAGTGCGCAAATCATATACCACATCCGGCAGAAGAGCAGGAGATGCGATGTTCAAGTGAAATAACTACGTCAAAACATTTTGACAAACCCGATGGTTTGTGTCAGTGCAAACGCGCATCGCGTTTTACTGCAAATCTTGTTCGGGTGAAGATCGTAGACGATGAAATGGAAGCGTTGCAACTTAACCAGAATAATAAAGTCTCTCGCAGAAGACTCTATGCAACAGCGGAAGAGGAGAACGAGGAGGAGGAGGAGGAGAAGGAGGAGGAGGAGAAGGAGGAGGAGGAGGAATGATGGTGATATGGTTATCCCTACCATCTTTGGTCGTTGACCTACGACTTAACCCGTTTTTCCCCTCAATATCCGCTAGTACAGATAGCGAGGCTACATAGTGCTATTCAGTTTAGTACTCCGTAGCAAATCCCTGCAGATCCACAACTGACTGCTAGGCCATCCCTACAAATCATGATCCCGATCGCGGTTGTTCCATTTTCAAGTAGGAAAGGTGTTCAAGTTTTAGTTAACGTCTTTGATACAGACAATTCAAAACGCAGCTTGCTACGTGAAGAGGAAATTACCCCCGACAGCGAAGATGACGGTGTGAGTAAGTGTAAGAAAATTAAGAAAACGAGAACGAATACGAAGGACGCTCCATTTTTACAAATAAGGAAAGAAGCGCACCTTACCTCACAACCTGTATAAGGTTTTACGCCTCTAATACTACTGCTACGTACCGGCGAACTAGCCGCAGCGACGATATCGTAATACCTGGAGATGAGTGGGTGAAAAAGGCGGATACTTTAGCTGCAAATCTTGACATTATCCTAAGAAGTGGAAAGAGTAAGATTGAATTAACGTATCCTTTCGTCTTATGCAGCGGATTTAATTTTTGTATTTGCGCATACAAACCAACTCCACACTCTCAGTCTACGTTGAAGACCAGACCGAGAATATCGATCCACGAAAATTCGCTTTGGACTACTCCCCATGGAAGCGATGGAGGATGGTCGCATGCAGTAGCTAAGGAAATCACGTTCCGTTTAGGGATCTAGAAATACTACGTAACCATATAAAGTACATTTCGGCAATAGTACGGAAAATAGATTACAAAGAAAAAGTCGAGCAGGAAGCGTATTCACCAGTATCACCGCAGCATTCGGTACCCTCTCCTCCGCATCATCAACAAACGGCGCAACTAGCTGCGGAAAAGAATCCGGATCTACAAAGCCTGTACGAGTTATATACCGAATATGACCGGTACGGTCTTTCACCTCTAACCCAGCTACTTACTTCACCAGAGTTAAACAACGAGTGATACATTGATTCAACCACTTACTGTATACTACTCAAGTAAAGCCAATTGTGTATAAAGTCTGTATAACCGAAGTTGTCATGAAAAAACTAAATATACCTCATTAAATTACGATTACGGAAATGTCGCTCTTTCCCTTTCATCTCTCCCCCTCCATTCTCACTGTATAAAACTAGCGTCTCTGAGAAGAGCTGACTTAGTCGATACGACAAAATGAGTTTGAAAAGGGGATTGGTAGAAGAAATTCATAAACCTTCTCGTAGATCGTTTCCAACATCCCGAGTTATTGTGAAAGGAGTACTAGATGATTTGTGGCAGGCCGATTTGGTTGATTTAACCATGTTTCCCGATAGAGGATTCAAATACCTGCTGACTGTAATCGATGTAGGTAGCAAAAAAGCGTGGATACGTCCGTTAAAACAAAAGACTGGCATCGACGTAACCAAAGCGTTAGAAGCAATCTTCAAATCGAGCGGTTATACTCCTCGTTATCTTCAAACTGATAAAGGTCGAGAGTTTTTCAACGCAACTGTTAAACAACTATTGAAGGATTTCAACGTAACGCTATACAGTACACACAGCGATTTGAAAGCCTCAGTCGTTGAACGTTTTAACAGAACAATAAAACGCTGGATGTGGATCGAGTTTAGCTATCAGGGGAATAGAAAGTGGGTGAGCATGTTACCTGATCTGATTGATCGCTACAATAACCGAGTTCATCGAAGCATCGGAATGAAACCCGCAGACGTTACAAAAAAACACGAACGAGTTATCCTCCACAAATTATCCAAATTGCGATCGATTGTAAAAAGAGCCCCACGTTTTAAAATTAACGATTACGTTCGAATCGTAAAACGCAAAAGTCCATTGACAAAAAGCTATCTACCAGTTTGGACCAACGAACAGTTTATCATAACCAGAGTTCGTTTAGACGACGGAATTCCAACTTACAATCTACGAGATGTTTACGGAAAGGATATTGAAGGACGATTTTATGAACAAGAGTTGCTAAAAACCAAGTTTCTCAATCGCTACCTCGTTGAAAAAATTGTCAAACGACGAGGAAATAAAGTACTAATTAGATGGTTAGGATTTTCACCGGAGCATGATACTTGGGAAAATGTGCAAAACGTAGAAAATGCTTCAGCTAAATGAGGAACAAAGTACGGGGGAGAAAGAAACGAGGAGAAAACGAAATACAGCTACACCAATACTTTATTCTTTAATGTTCAGTTCATCGTACAACGATATCACATCCTTATGTCCATATGGCAATGTGTGGATCTTGTCAGGCAGGATTATGCGCTTATCGTCGTAAAAGGATAGCGCTTTCTTTACTTGACGAAATGTTGTCACGTAATGATGACGAGACTTTATAGCAGAAAAAAACGCATAACTGTCTTTTTCCGTTTCAAGTGTATGCAATAAATCCTTAAAACCAATATGATGTGTAACGTAGGATTTTTCACACCTTTCACCTTAGTAACAGATTTATCCTTTAAACGAAACGAGTACATCTTCGGTCGTAAGCCAACAAATTCCTCAATCGGAATGGATGCAGTTTCATCCTTAAGTTTACCTACTACTTTTGTGTTGTCTGATGAATAACACTTATGATGTAGAGGGTAATTACTACAATCAAACAAATCTCTAAACGAATTAGCAATATCGTCGTAGATATCGTTACATTTTATAGAATACACAAAAGAATCAGTGTCGGTATAGACCAGAGACAAATTTTGCCCGTATTTCGACAAAAATTTGTCGTAATGGATATGATACATAAGTGCCTTAGAAAGTTCCAAGATTGCGAAACCGACATAGATTGGTTGATTAAACAAAACCACATTTCTATTCATTTTAACTGCTACTAAATTGTTATCATAAATAATGCGATCATTAAAATTAGGTTTTCGTACCAACTTCGTCAATTGTGATTCGCTACAAGCAAACTTAATATCCATTCTATTTCGGACGTTCATCATACTTCTACCGAACACACTGTTATTACCAAGCTTATAATAATCTTTTTCAAAATCAGATGTTGCTTTGGCACGCAACGCAGTATTGAACTCAATGTAGTTGGTTAGCCATCTTTTTTGATTAAACCGTAAAACGCGATGTATTTTAGTGAGTATTAAACCAGCTCGAAGGGCCTGTTTCAAGTTAACATAGTGCGTTACGTACCGAGTTTTGTTGTGCAAGGTCAACAGTAGCTTTTTAGATGATGATGGCGAGCCTCTGGACAATGGCGGAACGGTAGATTCTGGGAAAAAGGGATAATCCGAGTGCATTTCATGTAATGTTTCAGGGTATGAAACGTCAACTTCCAAAATGTAGCCAATGTCTGAGGTATCAGGCACGCTCAATACTTGAAATTCGTCAATATTCGTCTCCCATGCAAACCCACCGTACGGAAGGGGTAACCCCATCCCATAACCATACAAATTATTGACATCGACGTACAACAAGTAGCTGGTCGGTTCAGACTTATTATAGCTATCGGGAATGTAAGGATTGTTGGCTTTGGCATACCTGAGAACGCTTTGTGTTATACCTCCGCGAATGGCTGACTCTACGAACTGAAGCATATCTATATCGGTTAGAAGTTCTAGTTCAATCCCAGTCATCTTCAGCATTGCTTGCCAAAAAATCCCGGTGATGTAAAACTCCATGCTGGGTCTAATCCATATCGAACCATGCTGATTTTTCGATATTGTTCAAAAACTTCGCTTAATAAAACAACGTCTGACTTGAGGTATAATAATGTGTACTCCATTAAGTTGGCGATCTTAAAGGTTTTCCACACGTTTTGAGCATGAACATAGTCATCAACGGAAATATGCTCCTCAGTCAAATCGTTGTAAAACTTTTCGATGGGCGGAAGTTGATTGTCCTTCAGCACATCTTTGGTAGTAATGTACGAGTAGGGGTAAACTCCTTTTCGTAGCAATAGATTCCGTTGAACTTCATCGGGAAACATTCTGATCATTTCTGGAAACTTGTCTAAAGTGTTAACCAGTGACGCTAAACTTGCAGATAAAAACCTATAAGAATCTAAAAAGCGTATAGTTAATGTACATCCGACGAAAGTTTTCGAAAAGCTTATGTATTTTTCACTAGTCTGCGGAATGACATCTATTTTGCCCTTGATAAGACCCAATTTTCTTACGAGAAAATGACCATCATACCCCGACAAATTATGAAAGAAATTTGGAATAAAGCGCGGTTTCTTCAATTTCAAGTTGCACTGGTTACACACAGTATAACGAAAAGAGCCAGTAATGTGATCATGGTCTGCAACTTTAAGGAAAGAAGTATTGTCGAAAAGAGTTTTGCAAAAATGACAATGCGTTGCTCTCTCGTGCATCCCACGCTCCTCATCGCTCATAACTAGAGGATTGTTCCCTGAGTATAACTTTTCCACTTTTAAACAAATTTCTTCTAATTTTTTCATGTATTCGTCTAAGCAGTTGTCCCCCGTGAAGGCAAAATATTCGTCCGGAAAATAAGTTTGATTGTACGATTTGACAAGCAGTCCGATACAAGTAGGAATATGTTTATTGAGTTCAGACGAACGTAGCCTACCCTCTACACCCATCTCTACCTCGTCCTTAGCAATAGTTGTAGGACTAAGCAAGCATTCAATGTCGGAGTAAATTACAATCGGTACCGGAACGCTATGCTGAATTTCGTCGAATTTGACCACGGAAGTTTTGGGGAATAAGTAACGCACAGATTTGAACTTGTCACATAATAAGCGATGTTCGTTCATTTTTTCTTCGGTGGTTTTTCCATCTACAGTAACGTATGATAGATTATAATATTGGAAGCACCTTCTACAAATATCTATTCTGTCTTTGTTTTTTGTTATCTGATGTCTAACTAAAGCGGCCAAATCCTTAATCCAGCAAAAATGGGAATTGTCCTCGTTGACTTCAGTTAAATACAATAAGTCTACATGATGAGTGTCCTTATTTGATTCGTGCGTCGTCACACGAAGTGGGTAGACAATATGTTGTTCGTTTACACTGTAAACATTAACGCTAATGTTGTTTATTGTTTCAAAGGCGGTAAGTTCGGTAAGTAGCGTAGGAGACGAAACTGAGGAAAAATCGATCCTATGATCCATGTTAGCGTAATGGGAAACTCTTTCCGGGTGAGCAGTAGATGGATTGATTATAGAGCTTAAGATCGCGTAACGGAAACAGTCGTTGTCATGCAGATTTTTAACATTAATGCACGCGCGTCTACTAGCAATTTTTACAGGTAGTGGAATGAATTTTGAACCACCCAACGGTCGATATTTGCTAATATGTATCAATAAACCGTCGATGCACAACAATTTCCATCCCGATCCTTTCTCTTGGAAGTCGTCGATCTCTACCAAAATTTTTTTTATCGAATCGTCAACGAAGTTTTCGATTTCCCCGAGTGAATGCAATGTTTCCGTTTTTGTCTTGAAATTGCCAATCATAATATTGGAGGTACTCATCGAAGTTGAGGCAAACGCATGTTTAACAAACTTGCATTCAAACCAAAAATTAACTTTTAGGTTATTCCATTGCATTAGTCTGTCCGTTATAGATAAAATTATGCGGCTTCGTGCATATTGAAAAAACGTCTCTAAAACCTTGTGTCCGTTACAATTTTGTACATAAACGTCAACCGCTGAATCGCCGAATGCGGAAACAACTTCCCCGTATTCATTAGGAATTTGTCGATCTCGCCATTGTTTCATAGCTGCACACCTAGGATTAGACAAACCTACTGCCGGTGGAGGTTCAGAGATAAGTTCCGATGTGTGAGTAATAACTGATTTAGATCTACTCATCGTGTCCGCAATTGGATATTTAATTGGCTTATGCGAAGAGCTATGTTGTGTACTCTCGTTACTCTGTCGTACAAATGATCGATTCCTAGCCATTGTGTGTTGTTTTAACCTGGACTCATTTGTGAAAATTCTATTACACTCGTTGCATCGATGAACTGAACATGTAGAAGAAGAAGGAGAAGAAACAGAAGAAGTCAAACGTGATGGAGACGAAGAAGAAGAAGAAGAAGAAGTAGCGCTTCTGGATTCTTCGTTTCTTCCTCCGTTGCTAATAAGCAGAAAAACGGGTTCTGTAATGAGATGAAAACGTACGGATGTGACAAGAAAAGAAAGTAAAAACGTTATATTAAAAAGAAAAATAGTGTAATTGATATTAATCTAATAAGATTGTACATAGCCACTAATAGGCTGATACGTAGTTAGTTTGTCATGAATTACAATTGCTACGCAAACTGTATTAGCTGGGACGGGCTCATTAAAATTTACTTCTAGTCTAACGTCTTGAGACAGCTCGTTCAATGATTCGATTTGTTTTGAAGCGTCTATGCATAAAATTGGATGTTTTTCAAAAGTACCACGAGTCAGTATAGGAGCACCGATGCTTGATTGTCCATAATAGCTCGCGCGCATTCGAAGATAACTTTCGTAAAGTTCAGCTACATTCTTATTTTTGGTGTCCACGTTAGGCTCTTGAAAAGGAAACGCTTCTTGATTCAGGTAAAGACGATAACTTCGAACAGAAATATTGCTAGGGAGAGAAATGTCTTCGTTAACTTTATTCTTCTTGTCAATGTAAAACGCTACAATCACGTATCTTGGCTTATGCAGTTGGCTACTGGTTTTTAAAGTCCAATTGAATGTGGTAGCTGAAGGTACGGAAGGATGCTCGTGAAATTCCCAACTACGAAAAATAAGGCTCAGGACAGGATCACGTCCGATAATCGAGTACATTCTTGCCTTTTCCCCATCGGACAATTTGACTTGAGGAACGACCCAAAAGATTTTATCTAGAGTGACAGAGGCATCGATCTTATTAGGATCGGATATTAAAACGTTCAAGTCATTGCTCGCTCTCACCAAGTTCAGTTCTTGAGTGGCATTTACAATAATTTTTTTGCAGTCCTCGAATATCCCAAGCAAAAATCTAAGAGGAATACATACATTGAACGATTGAGACTTTAACGTGTCGTTTTTTGTAAAATCGGAATTGGGATCTACAAAGCCTGCGTTTAATGTCGCATTTAAATCGGATGAAGTGAAGGTGAGGTAACCTTTCAACGTCGATGTTAATCCGGGGTTTCGAACTTGGTCAACTATAGTACCGTTCAATTTGTAAGAAACGGTATCAAATAAATGAGCGAACGCATTGTTAATAAACGAAACTGCGCCGGTTGTTTCTCTTCCGGGATTCGCTTTTCCTTGCAACAGTAAATAACTGTCAAATGTGGCAAACATATCGCTGGTGTTTATAAGGATTCGTATTTCTGCATTATGCCCTAAATCGGACATGTTGTATGGGGAATATCTTTGATAATTATAACCAGCGATTTTATCTGAAAAATGCGGTTGAGTAAGAACCTCCAACATTCCATCCATTTTTCCGTACAGTAAATCCTAAATTTTGAAGATACTTTACGTTTTTAGCAGATAGGGGTTTAACAGGTGAATTTCTTGCGTTAGCGAGGATAAAGTTGGATCGTTCCTGTGCAAAATCAAAGCCCATTTACTTATAATTGAGTGAGATGTAATACCACGGTGATTCGTTCTCCTCTAAAATTCAAGAGAGATCCGTCCTGATCAATAATACGAACTTGAATGGTATCAATAGTCGTTTTCGACGGTGTTAAATATATAACTGGAGATGGTGTATGAATTATTCTGTACTGCAGCTCAACTTCAGGACAAAAACTGTGTAATATTGTACACGGGGTAGAATTGATGTACGATCCCGATACCAAGTTACAGTCAATTTGAATGCTGTGGTAGGCAAAAATATTTCCAGGACTCGGTGCGGCATGTATAGTATTTTTGACAACAACTTTTTTTCTGAATAACCTAGGAGTTCCCCAATTGTATCGCCGAACCTAAAATCTACATCAACGTTAGCTTTGAAGTGAACCCTATTAGTAATTGAATCGATAGAAAACACGATTGTCCATTGCATTTTATAGGATTGTAGGTTTTTCGTTATAGCTTCGAACAGTTCATGTACATCATATGTACCAGTTGGTAGAGCAATCCGATGAAACTCGGAATTTTCAGTATTACGAATGTAAAACGCGTTATTCTTTCCTTCTTGAACGTTAGCAATGTTATTATACGTAAAGAAATTCAGCATACCGATTCCATAACTAATATTTGGATCTAATTCAATCGGAGGGTAAATGTCGGCGGTCAAAACGGACTCATTTCCTTGAAGGGTAAAGATCTTAGACATTTTGTTAAAAGAAATACCGCGCAAAGGTGACCGCAATGGAAACAGTTGAAAGTTTGATAAGAAGTGTGATTGCTCAGGACAGCGCACCTTCTTAAATAGGCGATTACTTCGGTAGGAGGTCCCAAACCAAAGCTGTCAAAATAAAATGCTATTGAACCGGCTTTCCGTACAGCGCACCAATGCGTACCAGTTGGATGGTTAGAAGATGCTAAATTTAGAATAAACCGTTCATATTTTAACGGATAGTTAGGTAGTTGATCTTTAGTGAAAATTCCGCGGAAATATGGTACGTGCATTTTACAAAATTTATCTAACATATCGCTCCTTAATGGTTCGTTGGGAAACTGCTTTAGCACGGTCGATATTGTTTCATAACAAGCCCGGTCCCTCTTCGTTCCTTTTTTGAGATGGTACGTAAAGGTATGTGTTTCGAACGGTGCTGCGATCGTTTTCGATACTGTCTCATTCTTCTTCCTCCACCCTCCAACACTTTATATTCCATCGCCATATTGTGTCTGCGTGTTTCGTCGACTTCTTCTCTTCCCTTTCGAACGTCGGAGATTGATTTGTAAATTTGAGCAAGAGAAGCGCCTCCTGCCAAAGCTGCTGCAATGAGCGCTGGCAGGAACCCTCCTCTTATGATTCTTTGTCGTCCCGAGAGGAATTTCGTATTTCTTGCGTTTGAGTTAAATCGTCCAAATGCTCCTCTAACCTTGTTCGCTTCTTTGTTTTTCGCTCGACCCTTCCTTTTCACCTGTCGCTTTCCGCTATTACCAACACTAGATAAACCTGCTCCAATAGCAAGCTTACCTTTCATAGCGCTACTAATTAAAGAGCAGCTAGTCGTTCACTAATTCCAGAATCTGACGCTTTCACTCTTTTCCAAGCCTGACAGGCTAATTTCCGATCCGCTTCGTGCCGTTTAGAAATATCTTGAGAGTTATGATAAACTAAATCGTGGTCTCTACAATGAGAATCCAATATTGTAGAAGGATTTACACCGTCCCTAATCTGACTCACAACGTCGTTGCCTGGACCACAAAATCGACCGTGTATTAGCAGCGGAATTTTGTTTTTAGTAAGAAATGTATTTAACATCTGTCTCGGCCGAGGAGTACTATTTTAATGACGTCCTCAGCAAGAATTTCTCATTATATATCATGACTTTGCGAAAGATGAACGATAGTTTTTCAGTGATAAACTACGATAACATTAACAGCTGCTTCGGAGATGAGCTACGGGAGAAGAATGGTCCGTTGCTTCCTACGCAAATTAGAGCTATTATTGCTGCTCCATCGAACCGAGGAAAATCAAATTTATTGCTTTGTTTAATGCTATCGGAGAAGGGATTAAAATTCAAAAACTTAATCTTATGCTCTCAAACTAGTACGCAGGATAAATACGTATTTTTGGAAAGAGTCCTAAGGACGTTGCCACAAATAAATTACGTGAAATGTATAAGCGGCGACGAATTTCCGCGGGAGATACAAGATCATACGTTAATCATTTTTGATGATGTGATGGAGAAATCTTTTATCCCTCATATTCGCGCTGCGTTTACACGTTCTCGTCACTTCAAATCCGATTGTTTTTACTTGATTCAGAGCTACGCTGCGTCGGAAAAACATTTAATTCGTGATAACTGCAATTTTATTATTTTGTTTGCACAGGACGGGAAGAACCTGCATTTGGTATGGAGAGATCACGCGTTTTCGGATTTACCCTACGATAAATTTTTTCAGCTGTGTCAGATTGCGTGGAAAAAGAGCAGTCACAATTTTTGGTTATAGATAAAACGAAGGAATTAAACGCAGGAAGATTTAGATCGGGGCTGGACATGTCGTTCGTGGATCTATAAATACGCGAATGAAACTAATAATTTCACCAGTAGCAAGTAAGCTATGTCTGCCTTAGAACGTTCGGTTAAACAAAGTGTTATTAAACAAAGTTTAGAGTTGGAAAAAGCGCGAAAATCGCTTAAACGGAAATTTAAAGTTCTAAACATGATGAAACAAGCTGATAAAACAGCTTTTCTCGATCGGTTCCAACCAATTGTTGAACCTCTGTCAAAACTAGCTAGTAAACGTTCAGAAACGAGAAAACATCGAGAAAGGTCTGTAATTTCAGAAAAAAATGATACGATGGATAAGAAGGATGAAGGGGAGGAGGAGAGGTCGGTAGAGACTATTATGAGTCCTGAAGATCTCACGTCGTTAAATTTACCCCGGCCGACCTCATCATCAACGCCACAGAGCTCATTGGCATCGCGAAAGGGAATTCGTGGTTTATCTAGCGGTTACGCAAGTGCATCTGAGATAACAAATAACGATTTGTTTTCGACGATGCAACCATCGCACGATATTACTAGTACCGAAGGAAATTCATCTCGTGAAATTTTGCTCAAGCGAATGGGGTTATCTGACAAAGAAATTCCTGGTGAGGTCAATGAGAGAATGAAGCGAGTCGACGAATTACGCGAAGAATTAAACAGTCCAGATGCGAAAAATATATCACCGAAGTTTACTCTAGCACACCTCCGTATGCTCGCCACTTTATGAATTATCTTATCACGGGAAAATATGCAGGATTAGGTCAGATAGATTCTGTGTTTGGACCAATAACTCAAGGTGCAGGAGGTGTAACTTTAGGATCAAAAACGTTATCATTTGGCAAGGATGCGATTCGTCTAAATAACGAAATATATTCCGCTACTCCCGGTCTATACAGACTCTTATTTTTGACTGAGCCAACTGATTATACCGAAGACGATTTCAATAATTACGCAGCGATGATTAGGAGCAGTAAAGTAGCATTTCGAGGATTTTCACCCATTAACCCCGTACGAGCGGTTGAAGGAGGTTCAAAGTATAAGAAGATAATCGCTCAAATATACCCTCCGAAAACAATTAAAAACTACGAATTGCTACGGTTGATTCTCAAAAGGGGCCGGCTTGGGTGAACTAAGTATGAACCCCCTTTTTCCAAACTACACCTTGAACAACAGCCAAACGGTGCCGACGGGGTTAAATATTCGATCTCCTGCGATATCGGCTTCATTATCTACTCGGCAAGTGTTCGATCCAAACCCATTAGTCCGTCGGTTGGAATTAATTATTTCGTCCGTGCAAGCCGGCAATGTTAAATATCAACGAGAAGCTACGTATTTGATTGACTTATTAAAACAACACGGTTATTTAGTTGAAAATTGAAAATATGCCGTACACTTCGCTAGGGATTTCCAAACTTCGGGATGCAGCCCTCCCAATGAGTAATCGGAACGTGGTAAATAAAGAGTATGTCGACGTGGCTTTGTCAGGGATAAAAGACGATTTGGTCAAGAAAACTACCGATATTATTTCGAATATGAAAGCCGAGTTAAAGAATACGATGGACGCTGCAGACGCAAGAAGTGGTCAAAGTTTTCTGACTAGGGTGCAAGATAAGATTGCAACTGATTTTCAAAAATTGGACCGAGAATTGAGCGCTAAATTAGAATCATCTATTGACGGGTTGCTACTACAACTGAACGATAAACAAGCTCAGGTTCTCCAAACATGTAAGGGTGAGGTGGCGAAGGAAATTGAAGCGGTAAGGAAAGAATTTCAGTCTGCTGCTACCGCAAATAATGAAGCGATTGTTGTCCAAATCAACCGTCATTTGTATGAATTAGAGGTTAGATTCAATACTAAGTTACAAGTTTTGACGCGTTCCGTAAATCCTTCACTCTCGACGCAATGACGTACTGCATTGATTTTGAATATATTCAGAGGTTGGAGCAATAGCATTAATGATTTGAGATTGATCCAACTGCATCCTTCGAACATGATCGAAAAGGGAAACAGAAGGAGAGGGGGTTAGATTATGTGTTTTGCAATATAAGGCTAACAAGCATCTCTAATCTGAACAGTTTTCCTTTTAAGAGACATCCGTACACATGGACCTCAAAATCTGCCTACTCGATGTTACTCTGGCGAACAAACGTCTGGTGAAGGAATTGACCGTCTATGATTTTCTTGGAACGAAGATTGAACATTTCGTTTTTAGACTGCCAGCTGACAGCAAGTACCAAAACTCGTATCAATGCCAGTACGAACGCCGCTTCATCCATGGTCTTAATTGGGACGATGGAAACGTCGAGTACACAGAACTGCCACGCATCTTACATGAAGCAGTCAAGTCGGCTAGATTCGTTTTCGCTAAAGGGTCGGAAAAGTGTACTATTCTGGAAGAATTAGCAGACGATTATTCCTTCCAAGTTCACGATTTAAATTTATTCGGATGCCCAAAACTGGACGCTTTGCTGTCTGATAAAAAGATGAACCAGCAGCCTACACCTTGCAAAGAACATTTCAATCTTAACTCATCATACTTCAACTCCTGTTCCCTGGTGAAAACTATAGTGCTGTCGAAATGGATGATGGATAATGCTGCAAATATCAATTTACAGGATGTGTTACCGCGTCTTGCTTCGTTTGGTCTATGCAAGTGTTCGATAGATAAACTAATTTTGGCGAAGAATGGATTTATCAGATTCAAGAAGGCAAAAGCCGCCGTTCAATGCGTTTTTTGTCGGAAAGTTATGCAAGAGACTCTTTATCACTATCATACGTGCTGTTAACGTACATTTATTTTGGAATAACTTACCATATAAGTTTTTCCATGGTTTCGATAATGAATTATTGCTTGTAATATAAGTAGAACGATGAATAATAAAAACAAAAAACAAGTAAAACTCACCAGTTTTTTTCCTTTCACTGAACCGGAGGTCGTGCATTAAGCCCGTTTTGCCAAAATACGTGGCTATTAGCGCAGCTCCGGTTTTCTGCTTCTCCTCGTAGTCTTTTATTACATCCGGAGTTAAGATGCTTGCGAAGCGTTTTGGTAAAAACGCTTCGCAATGCGTATGCGGCGGGATCCCTAACTGATTGTTCGGATCAGTATCGACCCAATGGAGAGTCACCACTATGGCATCTCCATATTTAGTCGACACCCTCCTCATTTTTGTGACTTCGTAGGGTTCCCCCACGTTCAGCTCATCCAGCCGAACGGTTGGAACGTTGCCGTTACCGCTGTTCATCTTGTTAATGAGTTGTTGCATGGATGACATCTGCAAAAACGGGTAATACAAAGCATTAATCATACACACACTTACTTTATATTTCAACTTAGATTTGATAATAGTACTTCGTAAACTTACGTTTTTGGTGAGAGAAAGAGACGGCGAGAGGAAGAAGGAAAGAGAGGGTGAGAGAGAGAGAGAGTGAAAGGATGAGAGAGAGAGAGAGAGGGAGAGAGAGAGATAGAGAGAGAGAGAGAGAGAGAGAGAGAGAGAGAGAGAGAGAGAGCGAGTGAGCGAGAGGCGTGGAGATTCAACGGTTGGTCTGTGAATATATAACAGAAAATCTCGTTGTAGTTTACTTGGATGATTGAGCTAATTCAGTTCAATATTTTTTTATATGGGTTAAATAAGTTTAGAAGAGTAATGTTACTTACGTGGTAGCGTTGAGTAATCTGAAGCAGTAGTTCGGTTTAACACTTAGGAAACTGACACAGAAGCGAGGATATTCGTGGCTATATATAGCAATCCAACTCCCCTTTTGCGATTGCAACTAGTTGCAATCTGCGCCTATTGCCCATTAGCCTTTCTTATCGTCTCACGTTATTCGATCATACGATGAGAGCTGTACACGTTTGGGGAGAATATAACCATCCGCTCCTTCACGTACTGAAGGCGTGTATTTTCTTTCAACAATCTCTGAGAACTTAATTGTAATGGGATATATCTGTGCAATGCCTCCAAGGTGAACACGATGCGATTGCTTTTTCTCTAAGCACTTAGGCTCATACGACAAGCGGAGAAGGAGTCGGAAGTGACGAGCGTGAAGTAAGTTCCGCGATTGCCTCGTCTCTAAGCACTTAGGCTCATACGACAAGCGGAGAAGGAGGCGGAAGTGACGAACGTGAAATAAGCTCCGCGATTGCCTCGTCTCTAAGCACTTAGGCTCATACGACAAGCGGAGAAGGAGGCGGAAGTGACGAACGTGAAATAAGCTCCGCGATTGCCTCGTCTCTAAGCACTTAGGCTCATACGACAAGCGGAGAAGGAGGCGGAAGTGACGAACGTGAAATAAGCTCCGCGATTGCCTCGTCTCTAAGCACTTAGGCTCATACGACAAGCGAAGAAGGAGGCGGAAGTGACGAACGTGAAGTAAGTTCCGCGATTGCCTCGTCTCTAAGCACTTAGGCTCATACGACAAGCGGAGAAGGAGGCGGAAGTGACGAACGTGAAATAAGCTCCGCTATTGCCTCGTCTCTAAGCACTTAGGCTCATACGACAAGCGGAGAAGGAGGCGGAAGTGACGAGCGTGAAGTAAGCTCCGCGATTGCCTCGTCTCTAAGCACTTACGCTCCCCCACATGACACGTGGAGAAGGAAACGGCGCGAGCTAAGCTACGCGATTCCCTCGACCTCCTCACAAAATACCACGTGCAATCTTCAAAGATCAACTCGCTGACCTTTCCTATATCGCCCCGCGATAACACACCCCCCTCGTCTATGATTAATGGCCCATTGTCCTGAATGCCTTATATTACTCCTACTGCACTGTTTTATTTTATTAATGTATATATTTAATCGGAAAATTGAAGTGTTTATTTTGTTTCTTTTCTGTTCGATTATATTTCGTTTTTCCATTGTACAAGCCGTATCTTTTTTTTTGTTGAATGTTTATTAACACCTTTTATGGCGGCATATTAGAATTAGCCCCCTGTTCATCAGGACAAGGCTCTTAGTAGCTCAGCCAGGCTGCGTGCTCTTGATAACACGTGACAGAGGCAGCGGAACGAAAAACTATTCTCTTTTTTTTTCTTTTCTCCTCTACTGTAAAAGAAATAGTCGCTGAGATTAACCGATTTTGTTGAAATGAAATGGAAAACATAGCGAAATGGCGTATTTGGCTTGTTTGGTGTTTCACGGCACGTACGACTATTTGCACTATCTTAAACCGCACCTAGGCTTCTGACTTATGGAAGAAGGTGTGTGAGAATCTCGTAAGGGCACAACAGAGTTCGCGGCGAGCGCAACTGGTAACCTTCATCGTAGGAGATCGAGTGTTGGTAAATATACACATACTTTCTAACAAAGTGAAACACGTAGCAACCAAAGTGTCATTTAAATACTCGGACCCATTCCAAGGAACAAAACGGCTTTGACCCGTGTCATGTGAGCTGACAAATGTCACACGGTGAACATTAACATGAATATCTGGTGCGTTGCAACACACAACTTTCCTTAGCTCTACAACTATTCACTTTGTACATGTCTAATTCTATTTAATCAATTCATTTATCACTCAGTTCATTTGAACTTCGTCAAATAACGCATTACGGCAGCAGGAAGCGGTAGCGCTTACAGTTCCGGATTTTATTCTGCTGCTCGTACTCATTGCAACACCATTATTGAGCAATTGGTAAACAGATAATTAATGAGGCAGTAAACACAAATTTTTTTTGAGAAGGATAGTAATTACGTTTGCGGAGTTATTGGGTAAAAAGTTTAGAACTGGTTTTAAGCGAAACGGCAAAAGTTGAAATTCAGGAATTTCTGGAGTGAGCCTCATGTATCTCATGAGCGTTTTTAAACACTCACCCTTTAGGTATTGGATTGGACTACAATACCAATTTTTTTTTTTTTACGTTCTACGAGAATTCCAGCGGAGTTTATAAGGAAAAAACTGCGCGAAAAACGCTTTTGGTGGACACTTTTGATAATTTATTGTGCTGCTCTCGTCATTTTTTCACGGATGAGAATTTCATAGTATCATTGCCTCATTGAGATCTATCAATATAAAAAATGTAATTAAAATCGTTAGAGCCGTTTTTGAGAAAAAAAATATTTGGTGTTTTGATCACTATGATAACTATAGTTAAATTTCGGTGGATTTTATTCATACCCTTATTTTGGCGTCCCATAGTGACTTCCGGGCTAGATATCAAGTTTGAGCTGATTTGGTGCGGTGGTTTTCTCTAAAAATCGTTCACAGACACACAGACACACAGACCATTTTCCCAAATAGTGTTTTTCGGACTCAGGGGGGTCTGAAACGTAAAGATCTAAAGAGAACTCAAAATTTTTTTTCAGCCGATTACTTAACTTTCCTTTCTACTTCGTAGAGCAAGGCAAGTAAAAACGGCCCGTATCAGTCAGTCGAAAAAAGCATGCCCTTCCGACAATAGACAGTATATATCATTATCATCTTGACCTTGCGTCGATAAGCGAAGCGCTACTCTCATTCCGTCCACCATTCACGATATTTCAACCTAACAACGCATTCCTTTCGCACCCCATAATCGTCTTCGTCATCGCTGCAGCATCTGGGTTCCCGGTAGACAGGCGAATGAAGGTATCCCTGGTAAAGTACCACCCCCGCACTGCATCGCGCTGCCCAACGTTTCGTGCTGAGATCCAGCCTGCCACACCGATCTTGCCAACAGCGACAGAATCACGACCTGAGCCAGAGAGCTCAGTCTCCGTTTACGCGCCCAAGTGGTCTACCGGTCACTAGCGGAGTAATTATTTCATTTTATAATTTTCCCAATGAGCCAACGGACACCTTCAAACTGGTAACATGATGTTATTCAGAGCATCAGTAAGTTTTTGGTGTCTCGCCAGCAAAATGAACCCCCGACGAGCATTCGGCTACTCACCTAACGGTCGTCCGGGGCTTTTTTCCTCGGGTTTGTGCTTAAAAGCGTATAAACTATATTTATATAATTTGTTGCCATTATGTTGAGTTATTGAGTTTGGTTTTGATTATGTTTATTTGCCAATCTGTTGATTTTCGGGACCGTCCGGATACCCCGGGCTTTAGGAAAGCTCTATACGACGAGCCCCGGGTGGGTCCACTTATGCGTGGGTAGGCTCGAGGCCAGCTGGGGGTTGTCTCCCCCCCCCCCCACCAGCCGGCAGGTATGAATGGGGGTAGTGTGAATGTAATTTATTGTGCGAGTGTGTAATTAGGTTAGTGTGTGAATGGTATGGTGTGACTGTAACTTATTGGGTGTTTTGGTTTTGGTTTTGGTGTGGATGTGGGTGGATGGCAGGGGGGGGGGGGGTGGCTCTTGCCACCTCTACTAAAGGGGACGGAAAACTGGAATAGCAGGGCCCGCTTCTGCCATCCGGTGATCAGGCATTGCAGGTACGCGGAGGGCTTTTGCTTACCAAGGACCTGGGGTCCTCCGGCAAGGGGGGGCAAGTCCAAACCCCCCCAAGGCGGAGGTCCCCGAAGCCGTAAGTCTGGACGGAAGTTCGGGCGGGCTAGCGACCATTCTAGCCTTAAGGGATATTTTTCCCAAAATGGTACTGCGGGGGTGCACAGCCCGCGGCGCAAGCCGGTGCACCATGGGAAGGTCCACGCAAGGTGGATGCTCTGCTGGCATCCAGGGTGAAGGCGGGGAAACCCGCTGGACCCCTGGTACCCATTTATGGGATCTGGCAGATATCGCAGTGGTCGTGGGTTCGCTGGAAGTAGTCCCTGTCCCATTTCCCTTTTGTTGCCCGATGGGGCGGAGGCAGGTCAGGGCCGCGAGGCCGGTACTGCTTCCGCACACCCCATAAATCGGAACGTACATATCTCCCGGGAAACCAGATGCTGCAGCGATGACGAAGACGATTATGGGGTGCGAAAGGAATGCGTTGTTAGGTTGAAATATCGTGAATGGTGGGCGGAATGAGAGTAGCGCTTCGCTTATCGACGCAATGCCAAGATGATAATGATATATACTGTCTATTGTCGGAAGGGCATGCTTTTTTCGACTGACTGACACAATGCTTATGTTCACCGTGCGACATTTGTCTTCTTCGACATTCTTCCTTATTCTCTGCTCCACCCTGCCCTTAGTACGTGAGCATTTAAAGCGCCTCTACGCTCATAATCTCGTACTACAACTTTATTTTGTGCGAATCGTATATTCTGCGCCCTCGTATTACTTATTTTTGTGAGGAATAAAGTTTCGTTTCGTTAATAACATCGACTATTGATAACACCAAATTCAACGACGTAGAATAGCTGATCGATTGAAATTAAAAAAAGAGGTGAAAGTAACGCAAAATGCTAATGCAGGTTGATGTCAGTGAAAGGACATGCAACGTGGAATTATCAAGAGAGACTGAGTTCTAATTATAGTGTGTTGGCGGGTGGAGTACCTTCTAAAAACCTAAACTACCGAAGTACGAACAAAAATACTCCGTTGGGTTCGCTCCCTCAGAGGCCGATCGGTTCGGTGTGGTGTCTTTTGCCCGGCGGAATCATCCTCATCAATCCCTTTCTTCTTTCCATGCCCCGTCTCTTACCTTTTTACCTCCAATTTTCCCTCCTATTTCATCGACAGCCGTTCTCCAGCGTCGTCCTTCCGTTTTTGTCCGTTTTCGAGTTCGTTTTTATTTTATTTTTTTCTCGGAAGCGTCCTTAGGTACTTCCCAATGCGTACAGTGTATGTGGTTAAGTCGACTTCAAAATCGAGAACCGCCTTTTCATCTCCGGGTTGGCGCAGATTGGTGAGTCCTGTAATTTGTTGTCCTTTAACTTCCTGTCTACCGATATCCGGTACAACTGGTTCACGCGGGAGTTTCTTCATCGACTCTGCCTTTGCCTTCTGATCTCCTGTCACAGAGCGTCACAGCAAATGACCTCTTTATGAACGAGACCTGAATGCCACCCGATGATCCAGTGAGTTAACTCCGTTCTCCTACCTTAGGTCCAACTGGTCCCTTTACTCAATTGGAGTTCATGGAGGGCGGCTTCTCCGGTGGAGCATCCGTGCATTTTTGCCACCTGACTCCATTGGAGAAATAGATAATACAGAAACTTTAAGGTGGTAACTAAACAACTACTATGCATTCTGATTAACGTACGTATTGGTTACCTATACTTACTTCTGAAACGATTATTGAATAAGAAATTGAATGAGTGTTCCTATTGTGTACTACTCCTTCCCACAGCACAAGTACACGACTTGCAGCGGGGAGTAGCATTTCCTGATTTGTGTAGCATTTTTACTTTCCTTGGCTCTACAAAGTAGAAGGAAAAGTTATGTAATCGCCTGAAAAAATATCTGGTGCGTTGCAACACACAACTTTCCTTAGCTCTACAACAACTCCCTTTTTACATGGCTAATTCTATTTAATCAATTCATTTATCACTCAGTTAATTTGAACTGGGTCAAACAACGCTTTACGGCAGCATGAAGCGGTAGCGCTTACAGTTCCAGATTTTATTGTGCTGCTCGTACTCATTGCAGGACCATCATTGAGCAATTGGTACACAGATAATTAATGAGGCTGTAAACACAAATTTTTTGAAGAAGGATAGTAATTACTTTTGCAGAGTTATTTGGTAAAAAGTTTAGAACTGGTAGTAAGCGAAACTGAAATTCAGGAATTTCTGGAGTAACCCCCATGAATCTCATGAGCGTTTTTAAACACTCACCCTTTAGGTATTAAATTGGACTACAATACCAATGTTTTTTAACATTCTATGAAAATTCCTGCGGAGTTATAAGGCAAAAACTGCGCTAAAAACGCTTTTCGTCGAAAATGTTGATAATTTATTGTGCTGCTCTCGTCATTTTCCCACGAATGGGAATTTTACGGTATAATTGCCTTATTGAGACCTATCAATAAAAAAAATTTAATCAAAATCTTTAGAGCCGTTTTTGAGAAAAAATTTGGTGTTTTGATCACTATGATGACTATAGTTAACTTTCGGTGGATTTTGCCCATATCCTCATTTTTGCGCCCCATGGTAACCTGTAGGCTAGACATCAAGTTTCAGCTGATTTGGTACGGTGGTTTTCTCTAAAAACTGCGCTAAAATCGATTTCGTCGAAAAGTTTGGTAATTTATTGTGCTGCTCTCGTCATTTTCCCATTAATGGGAATTTTATGGTATAATTGCCTTTTCGGGAGGTACCAATATAAACAATTTAATCCAAATCGTTAGAGCCGTTTTTGAGAAAAAAAATATTTGGTGTTTTGATCATTTTGGTAACTATAGTTAGCTTTCGGTGGATTTTGTTCAAACACTATTTGGGAAAATGGTCTGTGTGTGTGTCAGTCAGTCAGTCTGTGTGTGTGTATGTGTGTCTGTAAACGATTTTTAGAGAAAACCACCGAAACAAATCAGCTCAAACTTGATATCTCGCCCGCAGGTCATCATGGGACGCCAAAATGAGGGTTTGAACAAAATCCACCGAAAGTTAACTATAGTTATCATAGTGATCAAAACACCAAATGTTTTTCTCAAAAACGGCTCTAACGGTTTTGATAAAATTGTTTATATTGATAGCTCTCAATAAGGCAATTATACCATAGAATTCCCATTCGTGGGAAAATGACGAGAGCAGCACAATAAATTACCAAAACGTTCGACGAAATCGATTTTAGCGCGGTTTTTAGAAAAAACCACCATACCAAATCAGCTGAAACTTGATGTCTAGCCTACAGGTTACCATGGGGCGGAAAAATGAGGATATGGGCAAAATCCACCGAAAGTTAACTATAGTCATCATAGTGATCAAAACACCAAATTTTTTTTCTCAAAAACGGCTCCAACGATTTTAATTACATCTTTTATATTGATAGCTCTCAATCTGGCAATGATACTATAAAGTTCTCATCCGTGGGAAAATGACGAGAGCAGCACAATAAATTATCAAAATTTTCGACCAAAAGCGTTTTTCGCGCAGTTTTTACTTTCCGCTACCCGAAGGGAAGAAAAGTATAGTAATCGGCCCAAAAAAAAAATTTGGGTTTTCTTCAGATCTTTACGTTTCAGACCCTACTGAGTCTAAAAAACCTAATTTCGGCGCGTGGTCCGTGTGTATGTGTGTGTGTGTGTATGTGTGTGTGTCTGTAGTTCGATTTGCGGGAGAACGGCTGATCCGATTGAGCTGGTTCTTTTTTTGTTTTGTTCGTTATTTTTTGTAGACACCAAAATAAGGTTATGGACGATTTCGGTCGAAGGGAAGGGGGGGGTGGGGGACGAAAATGTACCAAAAACTAGGGTTTTTCGCATTTTTCTCGAAAACCGCTCTAACGATTTTGATTAAACTTTGAAATTATCTTCTCCTAATCAATACCTAACTTTACTTCTTCATACATATCTCCATGAAAATACGGTGAACGGAGATAAGGGCCCCTGAAGCAAAAATAGGTTTTTCACGCTTTTTGGCAAAACGGCTTCAGCGATTTCCACCAAACTCACAGGATGTTTTCAAATAGTTAGTACCTACATATTGTTCTGAATAAATGTTCCTCTGACAGTCCATTGAACAGAGATAAAAATCAAAATGTGTCGAAAATAACGCTTTTTCGAACATTTCCGTAAATTCCAGGGTAACTTCTTCACCAGATGTCATAAATCCTAATGAAGTGTCTTTCAGTCACCCATACCCACATTTCGTTCTCCATAGTTATTTCTGTATATATATGTTGAACGGAGATATAAGCCAAGTTAACTCAGAAAAGGAGATTTGTCGAATATCAATTTATCGGTATTCCAATTTTCTCAAAAACGGCTCTAACGATTTCGATCAAACTTTCGGAGTACTTTCAGCTAACTAGTCCCTACATTTTGTTCTACATAAATGTTCCTGTAAAAATGCGTTGAACGAAGATATAGCGCCCGCATGTGAAGGTGGTGTTCGATTTTAAAGGGGTGGCGGAAAGTTGTGTGTTGCTACGCACCAGATATTTTCCTTATAAACTCCGCTGGAATTCTTGTAGAATGTCAAAAAAATTCGGTATTGTAGTCCAAACATATACCTAAAGGGTGAGTGTTTAAAAACGCTCATGAGATACATGAGGCTCACTCCAGAAATTCCTGAATTTCAACTAGTGCCGTTTCGCTTACTACCAGTTGTAACAGTTATTTTCCAATAACTCTGCAAAAGTGATTACTATCCTTTTTTTGAAAAATCGTGTTTACAGCCTCATTAATTATCTGTGTACCAATCGCTCAATAATGGTCCTGCAATGAGTACGAGCAGCACAATAAATTCCAGAACTGTAAGCGCTACCGCTTTCTGCTGTCGTTAAGCGTTGTTTGAACAAGTTCAAATTATTTCTTATAAACTCTGCTGGAATTTTCGTAGAATGTTAAAAAAAATTGGTATTGTAGTCCAATCTAATACCTAAAGGGTGAGTGTTTAAAAATGCTCATGAGATACATGTGGCTCACTCCAGAAATTCCTGAATTTCAACTACCGCCGTCTGGCATACTACCAGCTCTAAATGTCTTTACCCAATAACTCGGCAGAAGCAATTACTATCCTTCTTCAAAAAATTTGTGTTTACAGCCTCATTAATTATCTGTGTACCAGTTGCTCAATAATGATTCTGGAATAAGTACGAGCAGCACAACAAATTCTAGAACTGTAATCGCTGCCGCTTCATGCTGCCGTAAAGCGTTGTTTGACCCAGTTCAAATGAACTGAGTGGTAAATGAATTGATTAAATATAATTAGCCATGTACACAGTGAATTGTTGTAGAGCTAAGTTTTGAATTGCAATACCTACCTGATAAATGTATTAGTTTCTCGAGGGACTGAACGACAAGCGCGAATTGGCCGAAGAGTCGAGTGGATTGTTATTGTTGGCACGTTGTGTCGAGTAACACGAATGGTTGGCAGAGCGTCGTGCTGGCGCTGGTGTTGCCGTCCCGGTCTCAGGGGCCCGCGACGATGACGAGGGTCGGGGGCTCTCCGCGTTCGGCCAAGAGGGGGGTCCGCGTCGACAGGGGCCCCGAGGAACCGGCGCACTGACTCGCCGGGGTCCCTTCGGCCACCCGCTGGGCGCCTTCGTCTCTCGATCGGCCGCGTTTTTGGCCTCCGACCGCCGCTCGCCCTTTCGGCCGCATTCCCCGGCGAGCGGAACACGAAGCGTCCGGCTTTTCAATCGCCGTCGACGCCTCTCCGCAACTAATTTCCCGTCTTCGGAACGAAACGTGCGAAGGCTTAACATAACTTTTCCTAAGCCTCCTCCACAGGCGGAAGAAGTGGCCGGCGCCGAGCAAGCAACCTGAGAGTAGCTACACCTACAGCGGGGTAGTTAAAAAAAACAAAAAACTTCGTATTTACGAAAAAAAAACAACGTCGCAGCTAAATTTCCCGCCAATTTCATTTGGATCTTGAAGTTGAAGCTATTGTAAAGGTGTCAAAAAAGAAAGTTGGGTTTCCATCGTTTTGGGTCCTACTGAGTCTAAAAAACCTAATTTCGGCGCGTGGTGTGTGTGTGTGTCCCGCTCTTGCGCCGTAGGCGCATGCTTGCATTGCAGGCATCTGGGTGGGATGTCGCACGCACTGTGACTGGTCTTGGATTCGTCCAGGATCAGCTGCGGTGGTGTGACATGGCGACTCCATTCACCCCCAAGCCCACTGAACCTTCAGAGTTTGCAGCTGCTTTGCACGGTTTGGTTGATGTACATCAACTCAGGCCCTGACTCGGGCGGTGTGACTATATTTAAGGGCTGAGTGTATATATGAGTGAATGTGTGTGAATGTATGTGTTGTGTATATGTGTGTTAGTGTTCTGTAGATTAGATTAGGATTGTAGGGATGGATCCAGGGGGGATGAATATCGAGTAGTCCGCCACTGGACCATCGGGAGATGTGTGAATGTATTTAAGGGTTGAATGGATGTGTGAATGTGTTAGCTAGGGATAGGTGTAGAGTGAGTTGGGTGGGTCGCGGGCGAGGGCGGCCGAATACAGAGTAGTCCGTCCTCGTCACGTTGGATGGGGATCGCAGTTCAGGCCATAAAAGACGGCCCGACACCCTTCTCCAGGGTTGGTGCAGGGGCAAGTCCAATCCCCGTACCCCCATGGAGATAAAGCGTAGGTGCTGGTAGAACGCCTCTTGGCAATTCCGGCACCGGGGCCTGCCACCCATTCAGGTCCTTAGGCTGCTCAAGGTGCAGCCAAATAGAATGATTACCACGGGGGCTTCAGCCCGCGGCCGGCAGTGTGGAGCCGTTAAAAGCGTGGCGCTGTCGGCCGTGAAGCCATGGGATTGGCCTCGTTGAGGACGTGGTTTCGCAGGAAATCCCCCCTAGAGAGATGATCCTGGCTGGAGAGGGGTAAACGCGGTGAGGCTAGGTACCCTCTCCAACGCCCCATGCAATGCTCAAGGCACGACTCACCATTTACTCCCCCTAGTCGTCTGCGTGGGTGGAGTGGGCTTCAGAGGGCATTCATAGGAAGGATTACCGGCACTTTCACGCCGTTTGTGCGGCGTCACTGCCGACAGCGAGCCCGGGATCGTAATGTTGTGAATGTTCGCTGTCGTGCCTGTGATAACCTGTTTGAGTCACCTAATCGTGTGGGGCAGGTATCCGCGTAATCAAGGGGGCCGCCTCAAGCGTCATGACGCGGCCTGCAAGCAGGTTGTTGCTGCATTGTCATTTCAGGACTGGGAAGTGGAGAGGGAGCGGCACTACTGGGTTGTCTCCGGAGAAGGGCTGAAGCCTGACATCGTCGCCGTTGGTCTGAACCCGTCTGCACTGATCCGTATCTGGCAGCCGGAGCCATGCACTGACTTGGCAAGCCAAGAAGCGCAAATACGAGAGGGCGGATCTTCTTATGGCGGCTAAAAGCTCGTGCAGTGGAGGCAGGTAACATCATAGTTGCAGCATTGACCGTGTCCTGGGCGCCCTCCCCGTTTCCTTACTTATCAATTATTTAGTTTTTCCTTTTGGGGTGCCACCGTCCCATTTTAGGTGAGCTTAGAAAAAAAAAAGTGTGTGTGTGTGTGTCGATTTGCGAGAGAACGGCTGAGCTGGTTCTTTGTTGTTTTGTTTGTTATTTCCTGTAGACACCAAAATAAGGTTATGAGAAATTGAAGTCGATGAAAAAGGGGGTGGGGGACGAACATGTACCTAAAAGTAAGATTTTTCTCCAAAACGGCTATAGGTTTTAATTAACCTTCTACTAGTTAGTACCTAACTTTTCTTGTCCACCAATATCTCTATGAAAATACGGCGAACGGCCTTTGCAGCAAAAATCGGGTTTTTACGCTTTTTGGACAAAACGGCTTTAACAATTTTCACCAAACTCACAGGATGTTTTTGAATGGTTAATACCTATATTTTGTTCTCGATAAATGGTCAGCTGACAGTCCATTGAACGGAGATAAAAATGAAAATGTGCCGAAAAAAATGTTTTTTCGAACATTTTTGTAATTTCCCGAGTAAATGCGTCACTGAGTGTCTTTTAGCAACTTGTACCCACATTTCCGTAACTTCTTCACCAGATGGGATACATCTCACAGTGCCTTTTAGCTTCCCACACCCACAGTACTACGTAACTATATCTGAATATATATGTTGAACGAAGATATAGCGCCCGCACATGTTTTTAGATCCGTTTTCGTGATGAATTGGATAACTTGTTTTTGTTTAAATAAAACCTCTTTCCGTGGCCCCACGTGCATCCAGTGATGATCTTCGGTCCAGCAACTAATCAAATCTATTTTACGTTTTGAGGCCTACTAAAAACAACAAACCTGATTTCGGCGGGTGGCTCGTGTGTTTGTATTGTTGCAGAAGAACGGCTGGACTCATTCAACTGGTTGCTTTTTGTTTGGTTCGTGCTTTTTGCAGCCGCGAAAATAAGGTTATGGGCGATTTCAGTCGATGAGGAAGGAGGGTGGGGGACAAAAGTGTAACAAAAACTAGGGGTTTTTTGCGTTTTTCTCAAAAACAGCAATGACATTTTTACTTTCCTTGGCTCTACAAAGTAGAAAAGAAAGTTATGTAATCGGTTGAGAAAAAAAAGGGTTTTCTTCAGATCTTTACGTTTTAGACCCTACTAGTTCGAAAAACACTATTTTGGAAAATGGTCTGTGTGTGAACGATTTTTAGAGAAAACGACCGTACCAAATCAGCTGAAA
This sequence comes from Pachypeltis micranthus, assembly GCA_020466155.1. NCBI lineage: Eukaryota > Metazoa > Arthropoda > Insecta > Hemiptera > Miridae > Pachypeltis > Pachypeltis micranthus. The sequence goes on along the minus strand of CM035768.1, from coordinate 75,446,409 downwards.
CTTGACGTCTAGCCTACAGGTTACCATGGGACGCAAAAATAATGGTATGAGCGAAATCCACCGAAAGTTAACTATAGTTATCATAGTGATCAAAACTCCAAATTTTTTTTCTCAAAAACGGCTACAACGATTTTGGTCAAATTTTGTATATTGATAGCTCGTAATAAGACAATCATACCTTGAAATTCACATTTGTGGGAAAGTGACGAGAGCAGCACAATAGTTACCAACATTTTCGACGAAATCGATTTTAGCGCGGGTTTTAGAGAAAACGACCGTACCAAATCAGCTGAAACTTGATGCCTAGCCTACAGGTTACCATGGGACGCAAAAATAATGGTATGAGCGAAATCCACCGAAAGTTAACTATAGTTATCATAGTGATCAAAACACCAAATTTTTTTTTTCTCAAAAACGGCTCTATCTGTTTTGGTCAAATTTTTTATATTGATAGCTCTCAATAAGGAAATTATACCATAAAATTTCCATTCGTGGGGAAATGACGAGAGCAGCACAATAAATTATCAAAATTTTCGACGAAAATCGTTTTTATCGCGGTTTTTTCCTTATTAACTCCGCTGGAGTGTTACTAGAATGTTTAAAAAAATTGGCGTTGTTGTAAGTAGAAAAAGCGACGTACAAAGTGAATTTGACGTAGAGCTAAGGAAAGTTGTGTGTTGCACGCAGCAGATATTTTATTAAACTTTCAAATAACGTCCTACTAGTTAAATGCGTCACTGTGTGTCTTCTAGCAACTCGTACCCACATTTTGTTCTCCGTGATTATTTCTGTATCTATCGGTTGGACGAAGATATAAGCTACGAAAACGAGATTGGTCGAATATTATCATTATTCGATCAAACTCACGGAGTACTCTCAACCAACTAGTACTTACATTTTGTTCTCTATAAATGTCCCTATAGAAATGCGTTGAACGAAGATATAGCGCCCGTATATGTAGCAGGTCGTCGAATTTACGGGGGTTGCCGAAAGTTGTGCGTTGCGCCGCACCTGATATTTATAAACGCGATTAGTCAATTGTATTGCTTAATAAGCTGTGCACAAAATGTAGTATGAGCGCTCGTAATGATCGTGTTGCTTCATAAAAGGGAACTCACCCCACGATAGTTGGCAGTAACTATGCTCACCGGCTCAGCTAAAGCCCGAAGAAATAAAAGCTGCGCCTGAGCGGCAATTTGCCCCATTAGGATTCAGAAGCACCACCCAATTGGCTGCGTTGAAAAGAGAGTCAGACCTGCATATCTCGCATCTAGATTACTATAATTCGTCATCTTTGCTTAGGCATGCGGAGGAAATGTCTAATTGCGAGTCCTTGCTTTCGCGGGTGGTTGATCTCGTTCGAAGGAGGTGATGACCACTTGACTTTGACTCTTGGAGCTCGGCCATCTTCAGGAGCTCAATTTGGCCTCGGAACCAACGAAGAGTAGAAGAACTATGGCCCGCAAAATTATCCTCAATCATCTTCTACTAATTGGTCCGCTCTCAACAGACCTCCTGGAGGTCATTTTCAACAATCTTTTCCGCTTCTAATATCCCGGGACGGAACTCGTGGCCGGAGGGAGTATTTACGAGAAATCCGTCCGCGATCATACCCATCTGTCACAATTTCGACGAGACATCGATATTAAAGACTACGAATGGGACTGCTTTGCACGGTCCCACGTACATTCTCCCTACTGATCCAATATATTTGTCAAGGTCTAGGTGGAAACGCCGACTAAAGTTCTGGAATTTATTTCACTGCTCCCACTCATACCACGACCATGGTTGAATACTCAACGTGTAGGATTGATGGGGAACAAGCTTTTCTTTAATACAGAGCAACTACAAAACTGAATCGCGTGTGCTGCCCCTCGCCGGATTCTGTTTTAAACTGCGCTCAAAAACCGCCATTTTCTGCTCAAAAAAGATACGCAAGGTTTATTGGGAGTTTTGACAATTGGCAAGGGCGTGCTGGAAATGGACCTTGTCGAATATATCTCGTTTACCGAGGAAGTGGCCTGAGTATTGCTCAACCCTTACAACTCACTACACAGAACATTTTTCGACTTTATCGCCTTTCTGACTCATTTTACAGTAAACACTTTGATACAAAAAATTCCCAACAATCTAAACGCTAACAGCTTTTTTTTTCGTGAAATAAACAGTTTTGGCGCAGGAGTGGCGCAAAATACCTTTCAACGTGCATTTTGGTTGAAGAAAAACAAAAACGCCGATGTAATGTACGATATAGGGGTTTATTGCAGTAATTAGGCCACTTACTGTGAAGTAGTGATGGAATCCGCGGGGTCAGGTTCCTTTATAAGTAGCCACTTTCGAGCCCCGCCTTCAGATCATGATCGGAATAGAAACAGAATTGCACAGCCCCTCCTGACGCGGTTACCCATCTTTCTTACTCGGCCGACTTCGTCTTCTCTCTTGGTCTAAAACCGCCAAGGATGACTCCAATGAGCTAGACCTCGTTCCATTCCTTTGTCACTGCAGGTTCCAATCGTTCCCGTAACACATCAGGCGTGAATTCCAGAAGTTGTGATTATTTTGTGGCCATTATTACACTGTCATCGTATAGGCAACTCATTTGACTAGAACTCTCCTGTTTTGAGAATACTCTTTTCATTTGAGTGAGATTAATGACAAAAAAACTGCACTGACACCGCTTTTCGTCGAAATCTGACTGTATTGTCATGTAATTTGGACCTGTTCAACGAAAAAACCCGCGAGGTCTGTTTCCTTCGTGAGTAGCTGCTCCCGAACCCCATTGGGGAGTGGAAGACACAGTTGGTCAGCTCACGCCAGAGTCATACTGGATTCGGAGGAAAACTGAAGGTGCGTAGCTGAATTTGCCAGAGCGGTGCTTAGCCAGAAGAGGCTAGAGCTTGCCGATCCAGGGCCAGTATCTCGCAGGGATCATGAACGAAGACACGGAGGATAGGCCGCTCTTGAGCTTCCCAAACTGCTGGGCAAGATGCTGCAAGATTCTCGTGAGGGTGAACAGAACAAGACGCTGAGGCAATGCGCTAAACGGTTCCTGGTTGTCAACACGCAAGAGTAAATTCATGGGGCCACTAGGAGAAGGCCCTCCCTCCTACGTTCCTTAAAGAAAGACTTCCCCCCCCCCCGACTATTTCTTCGTCTGTACGTCAATCCTCTTTCTCATTTGCACCGAACACCATGCGTACCACGCATTCCCACGAAGAACAAAACAAAAACAATTCAAAAATTCTCGTAACGACATGTTGTCGTGATCCACTCTCAAACAAGCCAAGTGTTGCCCCTCGATGATGCCACTTCACTACTAGTTGTCAACAGCCTCGCGTTATGATACTCCGAAGTAAACCATTCAAACCGTCCGAGCGGAACGTACGATAACCACGTTCTCCTTCGTCCCATATTCTTTGTAAAGCAACATAAAAACTAAGCCCCAGGAAGAGCTGAGGATTTTAGTGCTCGTAATAGTTTTAAAGCTGATATGTTCCAGATGATGGGGACAAAAAATTAACGGCGTCGCGTAAAACGTAGTCGATAGGTAATAACTGTCTTTGCCTCCGCCGCGAACCTGGGGAGACTTGAGGAAACGCGATTTTTTTTTTTTCACACATATCTTATTCCGTCATTCAAACGCCACAAGATCACTTTTATGTGTGTGAGGGGTGGGAGGGGAGAGAGAGTGAGGGAGCGAAGCGAAAGAGAAGTTCAGCTTCACACAAAATTCGTCAGGTTACCAGGTTCGAGTGTGACGTTTAACTTTTTAAGATTACGACTTCACATCGAAAGAGCTGCCCCCAGTAATCATTCGGTTTTATTAATGATCTCATCATTTAAATTCATAATAAACAAACCAAACGATTTTCGGAACTTTAAGGGAGTTCTCACCGCTGTGAGCGGATAGAAACAGGACGGGAACAAGCCGACACTAGAGATGTGTTAGGTGTTTCCTATTTTGCACCCGATATAATAAATCGGGCAACACACACACACACTTGACCCTCGAACTTGCTTTGTTGTTACTTGTCTTTTTACAACATTTCTCTACCATCTTCCGCGATTTGCATTCAAATAACGGTGTCTTCCGATAGTAATTACTCTCAAGTCACGCGTAACTGACGGCCCCAGAATAATCGGTCTAACACGTAAGTCTTCTCAGTCCCACGTATTTTCAGAGACTTTTGCCTCTTCAGGGCGTACCTGTGAAGCTAAAAGAGAGGAAATCTCGTAGTACACTCATACAGAAGGGTGGACGACAACCTAAGGCTGTGATCAAAACCAAAATTGAAGACTTTCAAACTTCGAGCTTCTGAGGTGCGCCAGGAAGCTCCAATTAGCCCTTTCTGTTCGGTTGAAGCAGAAATTAGTTAACAAGAGCATTTGAGTCCAAACAACCCTGTCATGGTGTGCGAACGTGAATGGGAGAAAGCTCGAAATTTTATATTTCGGGTACAGGGGGTGACCATGGGACGCCAAATTAAGAGTATTGGGAGCACGAGAGGGGGGAGCTTAAGCACGAGTTGATAATAGAAGTGAAGTCGAAGTGAGCGTGAGTGACTTTATCACAATGACAGAATAGCGATATGGGTTTGAGTGTGCCTGTTTAAGTGAGAACAAGGGGGCTCTGAATACGTGAACTCGTTACGCGGTGAAGAAGAGAGGAGAGCTGTGAAACGAGTATCTATCGCAAGAACTGAATACGAATGTGTGTTGGGAAAGAGCTGTGTGTGTTGGTGAGGAAGCAAATTGAGTGGTGGGAAGAGAATTTTTTGTAAAGTACAATAAGGGGAAATTCATCGTTGCTTCGGAAATTAAACTGAACTTGAGCCCTACGTCTGGAGGAGAAGATGAATGGGCAGTTCGGACTTTTCCGTGGCTAACGTGAAAAAGGCTCCAGGACAGAAATGGTCGGACTGGAATGGGGAGCTGTATGAAAGCTGTTTGTTTGGCGCTGGCCAAATTAGTTGGAATTTTGAGCTCAGAACTTCCGCACTTGCCCCTAACGAGAAGTCCTTGTTTGGGGCCATCCCCGTACATTGACTCCAGCCCTTCCTGATATGGAGCGCTTTTTTTTTTAAACGGTGGATGCAGGCGATACCCTCACTGCAGCCACAAACGGGACTATTGTAAGGGCGTCCATGATCCTCAAATCATGGCCTCCCTGTACCACCTCCAGGCCCCACGGCACTGGTCTCACTTGGTGTGACGTCACCTATACGCTTCCACCACCCCCACACAAAGCGGAGGATGTCCGCAAGTTCTGCAATTGCCACCTCTTCTGGCTAAAGAAAGGGCCTCCCAAACACGAGTGCAGCACATGCTCTGCCGTCTCTAGCCCTACCTCGCAGAACCTGTAACCTGTACCTCGCACTTGCCAATATTTGCAAGGTGGTACCTCAGCGGACAGTGACCTGTGAACAGGCCACATATGATCCTCATATCCTTCCTCCCCAGTGCAAGCACCTCCTTGGACCTCTCTCTGGAGAGCCGGATGAAGAGTTTTGACTGTCTAAGGCCGGGCAGCCCGTGCCAATGAGCAGCCCTGCACCGGTCCTCCCATTTGCCAACCTCTCTACGTAGGTGGCTCCTGGTAGTCCCAACAAAGGGCTCTGCCCGATAGGGATCTGCGCTGATCCCTTCTTAGCCAACCTATGAGACAGTTCGTTTCCCTCTATACCCTGACGCCCTGGCACCCAACACAGTGTTACACTGTTGTCCTCTGCCAGGGCCTTAGTCCAGTCAGACACTCCCACACCTGCCGTGATGTAAGACAGTAAGGCCTTGAGGGTGGCCTGACTCTCCACCATTATGTAGATTCTCTGCCGCTTTAGTCCCCTCTGCAGCAGCGGCTGCACACAGACTGTCACCGCAGCCACCTCTGCCTGGAACACTGTGGCCAGCGACCCCAATGGGATCGCTGCTCTGACTCTCGGCCCAAAGATGCCTGCCCCTGCAAGGCCATCCTGCACCGAGCCATCAGTGTAGTATACCAATATGCCCTTTGTTTGTAGCTGCGGGAAAGTCCGACCTGTCTGTTGTGAAGGATACAGCCTTTGATTCTGCCAGCTCTCTTTTCTTAGCGCTAAGTAAAAATGTGGGAAAGGGCGGGCGGTTTATTCGAAGGCGTTGAGCTCCACCTTATCATTCTGGTTCTTCAACTGCCCCGCGATGTACTAATCGAGCCTCTCCCTTATCAGCTAGAGATTCTAAGTTCAGTGTTTACCTCCCCTGCTTGAATATTGTAGGATAAAGGTGAGCGAATCTCTGTTTACTAACCCCTTGTCCCAATATTGTCTTTGATAACGACCAAAAATATTGAACGATTGAACAAAATATTGAAAGGATTTCGATTCATTTATTTCATTTCTATTTATTCAATTAAATTCAAAATGGGGTCTTATTGCGTTCTCAGTTTTGTTTCCTCGTTATTTCATATCTGAGGGGAGGTTAATGAGTTTTTGCCTGTGGCCAGACACGAACTACTTTAGTACACATCACATTGTTCAGTTATTTTCTAAGCTGGAAACGGTTTTCTCGTTTTGTACTCTCCAAAATATCCTCTTCCCACTGCTCAATTTACTCCCTCTCCAACTTTCTCAGCTCTTCCAATACCCAGCGAAAACAACCTTTGGAAGGGTTTCATTTTTCTGTACTCACTCTCTCGCCACTTTAGTTCCCAACGCAACCAGTTCACATATTCAGAGGCCTCTTGTTCGCGCTTAAACACTCACAGTCAAACTGATATCGCTATTTTGACAAAGTGTAATACACGCCAAGTTCATTCATTTCTCATTCAAGCTCCTCCGCTTGTGCACCTGACAGCTGGTATTCATACTGGGACCAAGCAACTGTTTCTCATAGGCAGAGGGGAATCTATTTTCGCGAAAACGCAAGATGGTCTTGGCATTTTTCATTCAATTCATAGCTAAACTGATCCATACCCTTTGCCTCTTCTTTAACCGGCGTCTCGACTAACGCCAAAGTTTCAATTCTGACCAACGTGCGCTCACGAGTACCGCGAACCCGGAGCATTTAACGGCCTGCGGAACAGTTGAGTGAAACCTTGAGGACGTAACATTTTCCAACGCATGACAATCGTTGACGATTTTCTGGAGAGTTTGAACCTGTGTTTGAATAACAATACCGGTTCGCCGGCACGTACGCTCCGAAGTTTTGAAACGTGACAAAGCCAAAGAAGCCACTTCAGAGACGACGCCTCTTTTTAGGCTGAGCCGTTTTGTTTTCCTCTGTAGCGCGCTGAGGTTACACGCCAATTTCAACTGCATTACAAAAAACCTCTGTCTGAATTGAAAAAGATAGAGAAACGTCGTTCTCTTCGAGTTCAAAGAACTGAAGACGTCCTCGTGCGCTTCTAAAGAGCTCCCGGAATTAATGCGGAGTTGAAAAAAAAGAAGAAGTTGTTTTGGGTACATTCAATTGGAAAGAGTCTGTCGAAGTCAATGGGAGCCGTCAAAAGATGTTGGGTGAGTCAACTCACTCAAAACAGCCTGCAGCTAAGGACCTCTCGAGTGGCGCATTGCCGTCTTTTGTCTTCACAATTTACGTTACTCGTCGGAAGGTTTTCATTTGTCTAAAGCGAAAACGATTACGACTAATGCGCGTTATACTTATTTTTAAGTTTTGGTTGTTAACAACATTCGAAGCAAACGTTTACAACGCTGCAAAATATTCCACAACGGCTTATTATTATCTTGCACGGCTGGGCACCACTTGGATTCATTCAGTAGCTGTCTTTTAGGCCTTGGTAGTCCGCAGGAGTGAAGCTTTGTTTGTCTGTGAGTTCGCTACCCCAGAAAACAGGGCAGTAAGAAACCATCACCCCAAATGACCTTGCCGATTGCTTGTAATGCGGCGAACCTTGCGAGAGAAATGGCTTCGAGGGACTGGAGGTGTTTTCTGGAACGTCCAACTCTATTGACTCGACTTGCTTCGAAAAAAGAAGCCTGTGGCTGCCCAAACGCATTGACAGTCGGCTATTTAATTTTCCCGCTGAGAGGAGCAGCTATTTCGTCATCCGAGTGCAGCTTGACATTCTGCACCATCAAGTGACTGTGGCGGCGGTCATACGTTATAAACAGCTGTTAGCGCGCGCTTAGCAACGAAGGGCTTCTTGTTATTTTTGTAAACAATTATTTTAGTGTGTGGTCAACCTTAGTAAAAGCTAACGTCAATCTACGGAAAGACTAAAATCTTTATTAAATAGGAGTTACAACCTTTACCTCCTATATTGGTGACCCCGACGTGATACCAAAATGATTCGTGACGAGGTCCAACTGCTCGAGCTACGCGAAGAAAACCAGGAGCTGCAACGACAGATCGAAGCAACTGCAACGTGAGCCGTCGATTCAACAACATCAGCAGCAGCAACAACAACTTCCGGGTACCGCTGCTAACCTCGCTGATCATCGCCCTGCAGTCAACCGTGTCGCTGTCAAATTGCCGCCATTTTGGTCAGACAAACCAAGCTTGCGGTTTATTCAAGCTGACTCGCAATTTACTCTTTCTGACATTACGAGTGAGGCAACCAAATTCCACTATGTCGTTTCTCAATTGGACGGTCGCATCGCTGTTGAAGTTGAGGATATCATTAAAAATCCTTCTCCACTAAATCGTTACACATTTTTACGCACCAAAATAATTGAGCGTTTGTCTGCATCCGAGGAACAACGCGTCCGTCAACTCATCAGCGCGGAGGAGCTCGGCGAACGTAAACCTTCGCAGTTTCTTCGTCATCTACAATCTCTCGCTGGCGCAACCATCGTGCAAGATAATCTCCTTCGTCAACTTTGGCTCCAACGTCTTCCGCCAACGTCCAGGCTATCCTTGCATCGCAACCTGAAATGGCGCTCTACAAGCTTGCAGAGCTCGCCGATAAAATTATTGAAGTTTTACCGTACTCCCCGAACCTCTCGGTCAACGCTGCATTCAATAGCAGAGGTATCGAAAACGATTTATTAAAAACAGTTGCCGAGTTACAACAGCAAGTCGCTGAGTTATCAGCTTCTCGCTCGCGACCTCGTTTTCGTCCACGCAGTTCTAACCGCAATTCTCGACCGCGGAGCAAATCTTGCATTCGGGATTCTAACCAACACACTGGCAAAATTTGTTGGTATCACAAAAAATACCAAGAGAAGGCTAAAAAATGCATCGAACCGTGCAGCTTTTCGGTAAACGGCCTAAGCAGTTCGTAAGGACGGCAGCCGACTGCTGTTCATCTAGTAGCCGTCTTGTTGTTTACGATAAGAATTCAAAACAAAAATTTCTCGTTGATACCGGCTCTGATTTGTGTTGTTATCCTCGTCGCTTCCTCCGAGATCATCGCTCTTCTGTTGACTATGATTTGTGCGCTGCAAACGGAAGCACAATCAAAACATATGGTTTCGTAACCTTAAATCTCAACTTAGGCCTTCGACGTAGTTTCTTGTGGAGATTCATCGTAGCTGATGTTGATTTGCCGATCATTGGGTCCGATTTTCTCGCTCACTATCATCTGTTACCTGAGAGGACCAGCTATTTCGTCATCCGAGTGCAGCTTGACATTCTGCACCATCAAGTGACGCTCAGAGCTTTTGACGGGTTTTGCCTTGAATATGGTGGATCGACTGTGCGTGTGAATTGACTCCATTAGGCTCCTGAGAGAATCTTTGAAGAAGATAATTGCTGGTTCGAGGACTGAGCCCTGTGGGGGCCCTTTATCGTCCTCCAAACTGAGAATGATTTGCGTACCAGACAAGCTGCGGATGTTTTGGGAAACTAAGGAAAATTTGTTTTCGATATTTATATTGGAGCGTAACTCATTGATACTTGGGTATTGTACGGAAGTTAGAGTACTCCTATCTATAATGGACAGAAGAGACCTGTTGTTAGGGTTCATAGTGATTGGGGTTGACTCGATATGGACTTACGACGAACTAAGATTGGATCTATAAGCGATCCACGTCCTCTTGGGACTTAATAATTATAACTCGCTCCCCGTCATCTTTGCGAAAGTGGACGATCGAATTTTTGGTCCATACGTATTTCCAGCCCCTTTCCTTCCGTCTTTGCCTTTGCTCGACGAAGCAGGTCCGACCTGAAGGACGTGAGGTTTTCATTAATATATACTCTTTCATCTGGCCAACTCCTGAAAAGCTGCTTTGCAGTGGAGACGTTTTGCTGCTCTGGCCGCGCTGACGACGTTATCTCGGGCTTCAACTGAGCTCAAGACTGCCATGATTTTCCTTGGACGTTCCTTACGCACCGGACCCACTCTAAAGGCACTTTTCACAGTAGCACAATCAACATTGCTTACCTTGAAGGCTTCCTTTACGATTGATACGCAGTCTTCGTTTCGGGTCTCGGGAATGCCATGGAGTTCGACGTTATTATCGCGGGAATTTTGCTCCAGATAGTCAACTTTATGTTGAAGTTCCCCTACAATCGCCTTCAGGTCGGTGTTTTCCTTCTCCAGCGCGCTGATATCACTCTTCAACTTGGTCATGTCTTTGAGAAAACGGTCGAATTGAATGCTCATATAGGAAACAGACGACTTTAGGTCTCGCATATCCCCAACCACGGACGACAACCCATCCAATTTACGGATCACAACGTCGAGACCAGAGTTACCCCCCGGGACGGGACTAGCCTCGTCTTCCGCCTCTACAGCGTCCTCCGTTGTTTCCTCGGCTTCATCCGACGACTCAAGCACCCTATTCCGATTGCAGCGATCGCACTTCCATTTTTCTCGAGTCTCTTTACTCATTTTTTTTAGTTTCTCGATCGACTGGATGCGTGTGCAACTTGGGTGGTAAGACACCTCGCTTTTGGTTTATTTCACCGTCTTTTTGGGGGAGCCTAGGTCCCGCGTGCATTTTCCACAGTCCATCTCAGTAAAAGTATGTATAAAATAACTTCGGACGCTTGCCGATGAAGAGAACTCCGACCGATGAACCGATAATCAGTGAGTGGCAGGCGAGAGCAACCGGTGAACCGACCGATTGGGCAACGCGACAGATTCACTGGAAAGAAAGCGCGCACGAACAGCACACCAGTTTATAGGCGTTATGTGTGTATCCCCTTCGACACGAAGCACAAGCACTAGACATTCAAAAAAACCGCGAAGCGAAGTACGATCGTAGCAGTTCTATTGGTCAGGTAACGTCCGACGAGTGGTATAGGTTACGAGAAATTCTCCAACCTTCAAGCTCATTGAGGAAGCTCGCTGGCCACCGAAGGTTGTCAAATGCTCCTCTGATGTCGATAAGACACGCGCAAGTCGTTTCGACGCAGTCCGTAAAGCTGAGGATAAGTGCCACTTATATCGCCTTAGGATGCCGCGTGGGCATCCTTCGAGTAAGACGGTACACGCCACAATTGAATCAGTATCGCCGCCGGCTTCAACATCGAACACGTAAGGTGAGATTCCCCCTCGGCACGGATCCAAAAGCGACATCAAAAACTGAACTTGTCGATCGAGTATTCGGGTCTTATCGTTCGAAAAGCATTTAGGGGGTTTTAATGGAGATTCCTGGACTGACCTGAGGTTGATTCCCGAAAACTTGCTTCAGAAAAAGGCACGCGAAGTTAGTCTTGTTAGGTATTGTATGCTTAGTTTGTTCGCATTATTGTACAATTGGTTTATTCGTTATTCTCGGACTCGGCGACAGCGGCCCCATCATGGAGCTTCCATGTCGTCAATGTTTCAGTTCCGAAGCCCAGTGCGAATTATACGATTTACCTCCCTGCTGAATCTGGGCGCTCGCATGCCCAAACCAGAGAGCACGAGCCCCAGAGCTGATTTACGAGGTGTGGAGACCGTTGACGCGCCCGTTCCAGTTCGCCGCCAACGTTCACGCTTCGATTAAAATGTCCACGGTAAAGCGCTCATCGCGTTTTCCCCCCTTTTCTTACGAACGATGTTAATTGACGCACCTCCCATTCGGCAGTTTCGGTTGGCACCTGACGTCGATAGGTGAGGAGTTGGCTGAAGGTCAGTGGAGCACAGACAGGAGCGGTTGAAGGGGGAACTGAGTTACTTGAATCTAGAACGATAAATAATAACAACTGTACTCGTTGACGCTGAAGGAGACATTCCACGCGCTTTGACTACATTGTGATAGAACTGCACAGGCCAGACTGTTGAGACGGGGCGGATTTTAGACTGTGGCGTAAACAAAAAAAAATTAGCGACGTTAATTGAAGAATGTTTGAGTCGCGGTTTCGGATGGGCAAAACTGGACCTTATTCTTACCGTTGTTGCTTATCGCTCTACCGTTTGCGCTTATCGCCACCTCACATCGGGATCCCCTGCTCAGCTCCGCCTCAAGTCGTGAGGTTCTTCTTGTTTCGTCCGGCAGTCTGCGTTTAGTTTGTATGAACGACTTTCGTCCTGATTCCCGCACGACTACAGAGTCAAGAATTTTTTTTGAAGTTTTTTATGAAGCAATTAACGTACCGGTATGTTGGCCCTCCATACTAGTAGTCTTAAACAATCAATCTACATTTTCCAGTCTGAAAAGAAATGTGTTTACAGTTCTCGTACCGGACCCAAAACTGCATCGAGATCAGAAGCAGAAACTGTGCCAGGTCAACCCCAACCTCCAGAAGGGTTCTCTTAATCTCGCCCATCTCGTCCATTCAGAGAAGTTTTCTTCCTTTTTTTTGTTTGTAATGAGCTCAGTTAGGAGAAGAATTAGTTAATTTTTAGTTATTTATTTGTGCTGTAGCCCTGAGATTCGTTTATTTATTTATTATAACTTTTTTTATATATTCAAGAAATTTTATTTTATCGTGGGTTCATCCCCTTAAAGGTATCTACGTTCACAGCACAGTATAAGACGGCATCCGTGGAATACAGCGGTGAGGTGTACAATATGCCAGGTTCGTAACGTTGGGGATGCTCGCTGTCATGCCAGTTCGAGTCACCGAATCATGTGCTGTGCGGTCTGCAAGCAGTTTCCTGATGCATTGTCATCTGAGGGCTGTGAAGCGGAGAGATAGCGGCACTACCGGGTTGTCTCTGAAGAATGACCCCCCCCCCCCCTGACGTCGTCGCCGTTGGTTCCGACCAGTCCGCAGTGGTTCTGGATGTCTGGCAAGCCAAGAGGCGCTAATATGACGGGGGTGTCAGGGGCTCGTGGAGCGGAGGCAGGTAACACGAGGGTTGCAGCATCGAGCGTGTCCTGGTGCGGCGCGTGAGCAACAAAATGGGGAAGAGAAGAACTTAAAAAGAAGAGGTTCTGCGAGGGATCGTCACTCGCGCGTTGGTAAAAAACCTAATTTCGGCGCTTGGTCCGTGTGTATGTGTGTGTGTGTCTGTAGTTCGATTTGCGGAAGAACGGCTCGATCGATTGAGCTGGTTTTTTTTTTTTTTTTTGTTATTTTTTATAGGTACCAAAATAAAGTTATGGGTGACTTCGTTCAATGGAAAGGGATGCGGGGGACGATAATGTACCTAAAACAGGGGTTTTTCACATTTTTCTCAAAAATGGCAGTAACGATTTTGATTAAATTTTCAAATTATCTTCTACTAGTTAGCACAAAACTTTTTTTTTCCATACATATCTCCATGAAAATACGTCAAACGGAGATATAGGCCTATGAAGCAAAAATAGGTTTTTTACGCTTTTTGGCAAAACGGCGGATTTTCACCAAACTCACAGGATGTGTTCGACTATTTAATACCTACATATCGTTCTCAATAAATGTTCCTCTGACAGTCCATTGAACAGAAATAAAAATGATATTGTGTCGCAAATAATGTTTTTGTGAACATTTTCGTAAATTCTGGAGTAATTGCTTCACCAGATTTGATCAAACTTACAGAGTACAGTTTTAGCCACCCAGTCCCACATTTAGTTCTCCGTAATTATTTCTGTATATATATGTTGAACGGTGATATAAGCCAAATTAACTCAGAAAAGGAGATTTGCCTCATATAAATTTTCCCAAAAACGGCTCTAAGGCTTTCGATCAAACTGACGAAGGCCTTTCAACCAACTAGTCTCTACGTTTTGTTGTATATAAATGTTCCAGTAGAAACGCGTCGGAGGATGATATAGCGCTCGTATATGAAGCAAGTCGAATTTACGGCGGGTCGGAAAGTTGTGTGTTGCTAAGCATTCAGTCAATGACGGGATTGACGTTCCGGAATATAATGTGCACGTCCAACTATCCTAAGCGCTCACTACGTATGTAGATTTTACTTTCCGCTACCCGAAGGGAAGGAAAGTATAGTAATCGGGTGGAAAAAAAAGTTGGGTTTTCTTCAGATCTTTACGTTTTGAGGCCTACTGAGTCTAAAAAACCTAATTTCGGCGCGTGGTCCGTGTGTGTGTGTCTGTAGTTCGATTTTCGGGAGAATGGCTCATCCGATTGAGCTGGTTCTTTTTTTGTTTTGTTTGTTATTTCTTGTAGATACCAAAATAAGGTTATGGACGATTTCGGCCGATGGGAAGGGGGGACGGGGGACGAAAATGTACCAAAAACTAGTGTTTTTCGCATTTTTCACGAAAACGGCTCTAACGATTTTGATTAAACCTTCAAATTATGTTTTACTAAACAATACCTAACTTTTCTTCTCCATACATATCTTCATGAAAAGACGGTGAACGGAGATGTAGCCCTATGAAGCAAAAATAGGTTTTTTACGCTTTTTGGCAAAACGGCTTCAGCAATTTCCACCAAACTCACAGGATGTTTTCAAATAGGTAATACCTACATGTTGTTCGCAATAAATGTTCCTCTGACAGTCCATTGAACAGAAATAAAAATGATATTGTGTCGCAAATAATGTTTTTGTGAACATTTTCGTAAATTCCGGACTAATTGCTTCACCAGATGTGATAAATTCTAATGGAGTGTCTTTTAGTCACCCATACCAACATTTCGTTCTCCATAATTATTTCTGTATATATATGTTGAACGGAGATATAAGCCAAGTTAACTCAGAAAATGAGATTTGTCGAATATTAATTTATCGGTATTTCAATTTCCTCCAAAACGGCTCTAACGATTTCGATCAAACTTACGGAGTACTCTTAGTTAACTTATCCCTACATTTTGTTCTCCATAAATGTTCCTGTAAAAATGCGTTGAACGAAGAGATAGCGCCCGCATATGTAGGTGGTGTTCGAACTTACGGGGGTGGCGGAAAGTTTTGTGTTGCTACGCACCGCTCGTTTGGAATAGCATCGTTTTTCTGAGAGAACTCTACCGTCGCGCAATTGAGATTTATAAGGAAATCTCGTGCATTTGACCGCCGGGTACATGCTGCTCAAAGGCTGCGGTTATAATTCGAAAACATGATACGCGAAACGACCTCCCGGTTGTCTGACGGCAGTTTTTGCATGGTTTGTTAACACACAAACTGCCCACCCATCAGTTACTTTTTAGTTAACGTTCGGGTAAAGTTGATTTAGCGAAAACGTTCTAAAAACAAACGTTAGTTAGCGGAATGGTTATTATATTTCCGTCCCAGCAATTTCAATTGATCTTGTTTTCTACAGGTTTACCCAATTTCCATTCCTTCTTGCGGCAGATCATTTTGATGTACCATTTTCGACAGAAACACCTTTCCCTCGTTTTCGGCGTTGTTGACTTTTCCTGCGAGGTGAGTAAAGGGATTTTGACTAACGAAAGTTTCAGGCAGTTAGGTGACGGCTAAAGGCATTTATTTTTGACGGCGCCGACAATGTATCCTTCGGTATTGAATTCGGCGCGTTTTGTACAACCACGATTCCTCGACAAAATATACGGTGCGTCGCATCACACGACTTTCCTTCGCTTTTAAAATGATCGGATTAGTTCCGTCGGTAATGTTGAAGTACATGTTTGGTGAAAGTGAGCGAGCGCTTTCGATGTATTGATATCATCGTCTGGCCGTTAAGTTAACCTTACACTCCTGCACTTCCAACGGATTTCCCAGGAGGTGTGTAACCTCCCCCCCCCTCCCCCTCCACACCACTCACGACGCATCACCATCCCGTTCGCCTTTCTCTTCTTATATAAAGACCAAACAGGTACGTTAACTTTAGTTCCTCGGCTCTACATAAATTCACTGGTTTCCGTGGCTTTCGCTACTAATTCAATTCAATGTCACTCAGTTCTCTAGAATTAGGTAAAACACCACTTATTGGGCCGCTCCTGATCTCCACTTTTGGTTTGAAATTGGCAGAAACGATTGCGATGAGCCTAAACCTCGTTCCGTTCCTGTAACATCACTTTCCTTTGATGAAAGACCACGTCCTCATGAGCACAAAGCTTCAGGGGGGGGGGCACTGCGGGGGTGCAGTGTCTTCACAACATTGATCTCTTTGGAGAATTGAAGATGAAACCGCGTAAAATGTTTCCGTAGAAATGAGTACAATTCGTTGTTCGCTCGATGAGATAGGTCCTGAACCGTGCCAATGTTTATGGAGGAATTGTACGTTTGTACGTATTATCATTTACCTAACTTTGCTTTCTAGAGCCAAGGAAAGTAAAAAAGTACTTTCGTGAACGGAAACTTTGGTTTTCCGTTGGTTTTTGGATCAAAAGGTTAGGGAATGGCGACGATACATTTTTTCCCCCAAAACGGAATAAACGTCGTCGCGTTGGAAAATAATGTTCGGGATGTTTTCCGGCCTTCGATCAACTCGACGGAGGGGCGAGGAGTAGTGACTGAAGAGGGGTGTGGTGGAGGGGGGAAGGGTACTGATGAGGCGGCAACGGTGGTGGTGGGTTATGACGATGGGGTGAGTTGCGGTGGGGCGAAATAAATAATAATGGGTTGTACGGGATGGGGATGATGGGAAAGAGGGGGGGGGGGTTGCGGAATATATTGAACGAGGGAGAGGGAAATATTATGGGGAGCTCGGAGGGCGAGGGTTGTTGTTATGGGGCGGGTCGGTGAGCGCGTTACGGAAAGTGGCGGTGGGGGTGGGTGGAGGGGTTGGAAAAGCGGCGCCTCGAGCGAAGGGGGTAAGAACGTCGAAGCCCTCGTTCAAAAGGCGGCGCTGAAGAGGAGAACGAAGCGAAAGAAGTCGGCGATGAGGCAGAGTTTTCGAAGCGACCGGACGGAGGGGTTAGCGGGATGAAAGGTAGTGTGGTGGGGCGGGGGCTGATAGGAGGTGGTAAGGAAGAAATGCGGTGGTGGTATTGGGGGAAGGGTCTTGTTATTGAGGGAGTTTTGGGGAAATGGTGGAAGTGGCGGGGAAAGGGTGGTGGTAAGAGGCGGGCGGTGGGGGCGGATGTTATCTCCCGTCGTCATGGCAACACCTTCAACTGCGGGGAGCTCAAATCGCCGGAGTGAAAGGGTAGTGGCGGAACTGTGGGTGGCGGAGTGGAAGGGGAGGGGACAAAATACGAGTTTCCCTTGACGCTGAAATGAATCCCCCACCCCCACTCCACCACCACTCTACCGCCACTCTCTCCCCCCCCCCATTACCAGAGCGAATTCACGCGCTACTCGGACTCCCCAGGTCGACATTGACGTGTCGAAACTGGTGGGAGACAACTCAAAACCAAAATCCGCAAATTATTACGATACGAGTTATTGTAATGCTCTTCTACGTCTAACTGCTGAACGGGGTTAGACATCCGTGATTTGAATACCCATCGAGATGGCAGCGGACTAATGACGGGTAACATAACGGTAATTGGGCCTCAATTCAACGTAAACGAGCGTCGTGTAAACGTAAACGAGTCCCTAATAGTGCACCCCTTAGATGACCACGATTATAATTTCCGATAATTGTTGGAAGCCGAAGTGGCTCCAATAACCTCTTCCAACGCTGAAATTGGCGAGGAGCATGAAAATGTGCAAGATGTGCAGGAAATCGCGAAATTAGTCCGGGTGGGTGTTTTGGTTGAACAGGATAACTTCAAACTTTATGTTTTATTATTTAACGTCCTAACTATCTGCTTTTGATAGTTTGATGCATTTTTGGAACTCGCATGTGAGATATGCGCTGCATAAGGCAACTACAGCCCTTTGGGCTTGTAGGAGGCTGTGCAGCAAATCCTGGGGCATAACTCCAAAAATGATGGAGTGGCTCTTTAAGGGGATAATAAGGCCCCGCGTTACGTATGCCTCCACGGTGTGGTGGAAGGCGACACGCCGGCTGGCAGTACAAGGAAAACTCCAACAACTGCAGCGGCAGGCGTGTCTTGCTATCACAGGGGCCATGGGTACATGCCCTACTGCTGCAATGGAAGTCCTTCTGAACATCTCACCTCTACATATACACATCCAGAGGACCGCCTACCTGGGGGCGGCAAGGCTTTTGCAGACAGGGAAAATTTCCACCAGGGCTAAGGCGAGCCTCCACAGAACAACCAAACAGTTTGAGATAGAAGAGGCAGCAGTCCTTGCTACTGACGTCATGCCAGAGCAGAAGAATTTTCGGCTGCCATTTAGCGTCAGCGTTCACTCACGGGAACGGTGGGAGAAGGAGACATTCCGGACCGAGGTGGCGCGCTGCAGTGGTATACCGATGGTTCAGTTAAGGAAGGCCGAGCAGGGCTGGGCATTGTAGGGCCTAACTACAGTCTTGCAAAGCCGCTGGGGGAGTACGCCACGATATTTCAAGCGGAAATCCTAGCCATAAAGATCTGCGCAGAAGAGATCCTGAACAAAGGACTCAAGGGCAAGCGGATCTACATTTTCTCAGACAGCCAGGCCGCCTTAAAGGCCATCGCAGCCTATAGTTTTAGGTCTAAGCTGGAATGGGAATGCCTCCATGCGCTCAAGCAGCTCGGCGCCCGTAACAGGCTCTCCCTCATTTGGGTGCCGGCTCACAGGGGGCATGAGGGCAATGAAAAGGCTGACCGCCTTGCGAAAAGGGGTACAGAAACCCTACCCATCGGGCCTGAGCCACACGTGGGATTGACGAAAAGTCACCTAAACCGTCTGGTTGCTCGATGGGAGATACAGGAAAATGGCGCCCATTGGCATCGCCAGCCACGACTACGACAGGCAAAAAGGCTTGTAACGCCTTCCGGTCAAAGGGCTAAGGCGATGCTGACACTCTCCAGACAAGATCTGAGAGTACTGATAAGCTTCCTCACCGGGCACTGCCCACTCGGATATCACCTCAACAAGATGGGCATCTCAGAGGCGGTGGAATGCAGACTCTGCAGTGAGGAGGACGAGACAGCAGCGCATATCCTATGTGAATGCCCTGCTCTGGCAGCAAAA
This sequence comes from Pachypeltis micranthus, assembly GCA_020466155.1. Lineage (NCBI taxonomy): Eukaryota > Metazoa > Arthropoda > Insecta > Hemiptera > Miridae > Pachypeltis > Pachypeltis micranthus. Next base: position 75,427,226 of record CM035768.1, on the reverse strand, counting down.
CGCTTTGAATACTTCGGTCAGGGGACCACTGAACCCCAAACCGTAGCGGACTCTGCGGTGAAGGACATACTCGGCTTCCTAAGGGGGGCGGGTATGTACGACGCCTTCTACTAAGAAAGGGCCAGTGTCACAATAGGCCCATATGTGGCCGCAGTGACAAAGGGACTTGTCCCACACGCCCTCGGGTAAAAAAAAAAAAAAAAAAAAAAAATCTGCTTTTGAAACCACCCTGTTCATCTATTTGTTTTGTTTTAACATTTGTGCGCAGACGATCATCGTAGACGTAAAGCGACTGGAATAACTGCGCACAGGTCTGTTTCCTTATCAAATGTCTGTTCCTCAATAGGATTATATCAGTCATTTCGCTATCATGGAAGAGGCTGGCCACTAGCTCAGCATCCACAGAACCCAGACCTCATTGTTGTAGGAATGACAATGGTGCAGCTTGCAATATCTTGTTTCTTCTGGATTGGAGGCACAAGACGTGCAGGATCCCGAAAAGAACTGGGTCATCAAGGGATCTGACTCAATCCACTTCCTCCTAAGACAATCATAAATGTTGTGAAATATCTGGTGCGTTGCAACACACAACTTTCCTTAGCTCTACGTCAATTCACTTTGTACATGGCTAATTCTATTTAATCAATTCATTTATCTCTCAGTTAATTTGAACTTGGTCAAACAACGCTTTACAGCAGCATGAAGCGGCAGCGATTACAGTTAAGGAATTTATTGTGCTGCTCGTACTCATTCCAGGACCATTATTGAGCAAACGGTACCCAGAAAATTAATGAGGCTGTAAACACGGATTTTTTGAAGGAGGATAGTAATCACTTTTGCAGAGTTATTGGGTAATAACTGTTAGAACTGGTATTAAGCGAAACGGCGGTAGTTAAAATTCAGGAATTTCTGAAGTGAGCCCTATCTATCTCATGAGCGTTTTTAAATACTCACACTATAGGTATTGGATCGGACTACAATACCAATTTTCTTAAACATTCTACTAACATTTCAGCGGAGTTTAAAAGGAAAAAACCACGGCAAAAACGCTTTTCGTCGAAAATTTTGATAATTTATTGTGCTGCTCTCGTCATTTTCCCACAAATGGGAATTTTATGGTATAATTATCTTATTAAGAGCTATCTATATAAAAAATTTAATCAAAATCGTTAGAGCAGTTTATGAGAAAAAAAATTTGGTGTTTTGATCACTATGATGACTATAGTTAACTTTCGGTGGATTTTGTTCATACCCTTATTTAGGCGTTTGTTCATAACCTGCTGGCGAGATATCAAGTTTGAGCTGATTTGGTACGATGGTTTTCTCTAAAAATCGTGTACAGGCACACATACAGACACACAGACACAGACCATTTTCCCACATAGTGTTTTTCGGACTCAGGAGGGTCTGAAACGTAAAGATCTGAAGAAAACTCAGAATTTTTTTTCAGCCGATTACATAACTTTCCTTTCTACTTCGTAGAGCCAAGGAAAGTAAAAATTCATACATGCCCCGTCACTTTGACGAAGATTCCCATCTCGTTTGACATTTCTCTAACGCTCATGTTTTCATTCAGTCGTGAGACCCGCACGGAGTTCTGCTCTAACTAGATTTGACTCTCCACTTGTCAACCGTGCACTCAACGGCCAAGTCAACTGGTAACCCACGAGTGATCCCAACCCGTCCCAAGGCAGTGTCTTTGAGGGACTGGAGGTGTTGGCTGAAGCCCCGCCTCTCACTTATATTCACTCCTAAGTACTTGACGTCCTTTTCAAGAAGGAGCCTGCGATTTGGCTGTTTCCGATCTAGACACAAACCTCACACAGGATCTTAACGATACCAAACGTGAACGCGATAAAGCAGAAAGAATCGTCGCGTGAAGTTGAAATTACTTTTTGCCGCGTTCTTACGAGCCGAATGAAAAATAGATAAGTAGCGGTGAAAATCGCCGAACGTACTCGACTCTGAAGCAAGTTGAGCGGCGGAGTATCGCGTTCGAAAGGGAAAATCGAACGAGCAAAAGTTAGCGTCGACAGACGACTCACGATCGAACAGTTGCGAGGAAGATTTTCCGTTTCCCCAACTTCGACGGCTTCGAAAGATCCCGTTCGATCGGCGACTGCCCTCGTCTCATCGGGGCGACAGCTCGATTGATAAGACAGAAGCAGACGAGGAGAAGACGAACGGCTTTTGGGAGGAAACGACGAGGGTCGTGACAAGGGAATGACATTTCCAGCAGAGAAATTGCTGAACTGGATGAGAAACCGAGCAGCTGACGCTCGTCGTTCGCATTTCTCAACGACACGAGAACCGCTGAGCTCAGCTTTCGGGGATCCGCCGAAAAAGACGGGGAAGCTGTCGTAGTCGTGAGAACCGGAGGTCGGGGAATCTCTTACGCTCTCCTCCTCCAACGTTATGACACATAATTATAATTATGTTTTCTATTTTATTTTATTATCAGAGCAGACGAAACCAGTCCTCGTGCGAAAAAATGAGGAAATATCTGGTGCGTTGCAACACACAACTTTCCTTAGCTCTACGTCAATCCACTTTGTACATGGCTAATTCTATTTAATCAATTCATTTATCACTCAGTTCATTTGAACGTGGCCAAAGAACGCTTTACGGCAGCAGAAAGCGGTAGCGCTTACAGTTCCGGAATTTATTGTGCTGCTCGTACTCACTGCAGGACCATTATTGAGCAATTGATACACGAATAACTAATGAGGCTGTAGACAAGATTTTTTAAAAAAAGGATAGTAATTACTTTTGCAGAGTTATTGGGTAATAACTGTTAGAACTGGTACTAAGCGAAACGGCGGTAGTTGAAATTCAGGAATTTCTGGAGAGAGCCCCATGTATCTCATGAGCGTTTTTAAATACTCACCCTATAGATATTGGATCAGACTACAGTACCGATTTTCTTTAACATTCTACTAACATTCCAGCGGAGTTTAAAAGGAAAAAACCACGGCAAAAACGCTTTTCGTCGAAAATGTTGATGATGTATTGTGCTGCTCTCGTCATTTTCCCACAAATGGGAATTTTACGGTATAATTGCCTTATTGAGAGCTATCAATATGAACAATTTAATCAAAATCGTTAGGGCCGTTTTTGAGAAAAAAAATATTTGGTGTTTTGATCACTATGATAACTGTAGTTAACTTTCGGTGGATTTTGTTCATACCCTTATTTTGGCGTCCCATGATAACCTGTAGGCTAGACATCAAGTTTCAGCTGATTTGGTACAGTGGTTTTCTCTAAAAACTGCGCTAAAATCGATTTCGTCGAAAGTTTTGGTAATTTATTGTGCTGCTCTCGTCATTTTCCCACAAATGGGAATTTTAGGTTATGATTGGCTCATTGAGAGCTATCGATATAAACAATTTAATCAAAATCGTTTGAGCCGTTTTTGAGAAAAAAAATATTTGGTGTTTTGATCACTATGATAACTATAGTTGACTTTCGGTGGATTTTGTTCATACCCTTATTTTGGCGTCCCATGGTGACCTGCGGGCGAGATATCAAGTTTGAGCTGATTTGATTCGGTTGTTTTCTCTAAAAATCGTTCACAGACACACAGACCATTTCCCCAAATAGTGTTTTTCGGACTCAGGGGGGTCTGAAACGTAAAGATCTGAAGAAAACTCAAAAATTTTTTTTCAGCCGATTACATAACTTTCCTTTCTACTTCGTAGAGCCAAGGAAAGTGAAAAGAGTGGGAGCGTTGAAGAGAATACTACGTCAGAGATGGCTGATCTAAAAGCATTAAAAGAACGAGCTAACAAACAGGCATCTCGAGGGGTTCGCAGCAGTGGCCAGTTGTACACGTAATTAGTAGGCGGGGAAATCGAGGAACTATCGACCAGGAAAGATACGTCCTGCGGCAAACGAGGCTGTTGCAGAATGGCGAGGTTACAGCGCTTCATCGTGGTAGTTAGTGTCTGAGCCTGGGATGCGAAGTTTAAAAGCAACGCGTTTCATAAACTTGTAAACTTTGTCGCGTGTTGCACATTCAAGTTAGAAAACCTACAATGGGTAAAGAAGGATCCACACTATTCAGGCACCCTCCAAGTGAGCGCAAGAGGGCGATGGGGCTTGAGAAGCAAGCTGTGGCCTGTGAACAGCCATTGGCACTGTTGATCATGAGAAGGACACGGCTGCCCATTTGCTGCGGTAAGTGCGGCGGCACCACTTCTCAAGCTCGAAGGGACTTCATAGCCAACGACACAGTTAACCAACTTGCAGCCTTGAGCAGTTACGTGGCAGAACACATCTTAAAGGGCGACTGATAGGATACAGTAGGTGTGCCGAAAAATGAAGAGCAGGCACAGTGAGCAGTGCTGAGGGACCCCGGAGGAGGTAGCAAATGGCAACGATGCAGAGCTGCTGATCCCGAAGACTCCCAACCGTGCAACCTACGACTAACTGAACCCCCTTCAGATCACTTCCCTTTTGAAGGTCATTGAGTTCAAGAAACACCATTTGAGAAATCAGCACGAGGTATCCATCTCGCTGATCAACACGGAAGTCTTACGAGCACGATTGGAGGCAGTGGTGGCAAGGAATGGAATATCGTAAGTCCAGTCTTACCTGTACTCCACCTATTTCTAACTACCTTCTCACTTGTACTACATGTACCGCCTATCATTGTATCACGTCACACGTATTTGGGGGTACTTTGTGGCTTGTCCATTTCCGCTGCCACTCTCTCCATCTGACACTGACACTCAACTGCCCTCCTGCTGCTCATCTCCATGGCCTATGCCAAACTCCAGCTGCTCGAGCCTTATGCCTCACGTGTTAATATCCTATATGACTCCAACTACCTGCAAACCCGATCGCTCTGTCACCATCAGCTATCTCACCTACCCGCACAGCCGCCGGACGAGTCTCTTCACCTTCAGCTCTTGTAAGGGACAGAGGATCTCCCTTGCGAAGACCCCCCCTGAAGCCTTGTGATCATGAGGACATGCTCTTTCTACAAGGAGGAGTGATGTCACGCGCACGATTAGAACCTGAACCTGCGGTGACAAGGAACGGAATGGGGGTACAGCTCATTGGAGTCCTTCCAGCAGTTAATGAATCGAGAGTGAAGACGCAGTGCACTACGGAAGGAGGGGGAGAGAGGATCGAGGAGGTCACGCGATAAGGGAGATTCAATTCTTATTTCTGATTCCACGACGAGGCTAATCTATAATCCGAGAGATTGGAAGCGGGCCTTATTGAAATACATACTGATTACTAAGGGAAATGACTGATTAGTGATCTTAGCCCAAGACAAATCCAGTACAGAACGACTATGTGAGCATAAATGGTCGAAAACTAACTATTGTTATCATGGCGACGGCCACATCTAATGTTTCTTTTTATAAAAAACGGCTCTAATAATTTAATTAAATGATTTGTGTGGACAGTTCCTGCAGTAGTATACAACGGTCATTTATGGAAAAATGACAAGAGCAGCAACAAAAATCAGCCAATGGAAGTCAATTTTAGCTCAACTTCTTCCTCGTAAATACCACTCAGGTGGTAATGTGCGTTTTCGTACTAGAAAGCCCCAGAGGTCTTGCTGGGCTGCCCAGTTACTGGCTTGCTGGAACTGGGTCTTTTCAGGAGGGGAAGAAGGCCGCTGCACTGACTGATATTGGACAAGGTGCGTGTGGAGAGGCCTGCTCTGCATGTCAGGGACTTGGTACAGATATACAGGTACTTTCCTTCAGAGTACGAATTCATGAAAGACGGATCTGGGTGGTTTAGCGGGTGCAGGAGTCTACGGGCCGGGGATCTGGACAGGGATACCACTGGGCGCACTGGTTACAGTTTTCCAGGCAGAGCTCATCGCAGTGACGGCATGTGTGCAGCGTCTACTGTGGAGGGGCCACAGTGCGGAGTATACATTATGTCAGGCAGTCAGTGCACTTAAGGCCCCGGTTTTCTGTACCAATACGTCGGGACTGGTTTTGAAATGCCTGACCGGCCTGAAGACCTTGGCAAAGGGAAAAACAGGCATGGAAGGAAACGACGTGGTAGACAATCTGCGCTTCTCCTGCTGGAACCTGAGCCCTTTGTACGGATCACCAAGAGCTACTTGAATGAGGAGGTTGGCAAATGAGAGAAGTGCGGGGCTGCCTATTGGCGGGATGTGCCGGGCTAAGGTTGTTTATTGAACTCCTTAGGGAGCGAACATAAGAGATCCTCAGTCTAGAGAGAGAATGTATACGAAAGGTATGTGGACTTTTCGTCCACTGAGGTACCACCTGGCCAAGATTAGTAAGTGAGAGGTACGGAGTTGCAGATTCTGCGAGGCAGAGTGTGAGTCGGCAGAGCATGTACTGTGCACGTGTGACGGGTTGCAGAGCGGCTCAAAGTGCTTGGGGTTCCTCAGACGCAGCCGGAGGAGGTTGCAGGTATGGCCTCAAGGCTGTCTTGCGTTTTGTGCGAGAATGGTGGGGACGCCGCATCAGGAAATACCAGCTCCACAGGAGCTAGGAGTGGAACTGGGTGGACAGGAGGTGGTCCATTTGTGGCAGCAGTGGTGGTTTTCCTAGTTGCACTAAGTTGGAAAATAAAGCCTTTTCTCAAAAATCTGGTTCGCCAACCAATTTTGGTTTGTTATTTTTTTATAACCCTATGTTTTCGGTCACGGACATTTTTTACAACCCCCTCTCAAAATTTGATACTTTACGTTTCAAGACATGGAGATTCAAAATATGCAATGTCCGTCCACCGTCCGCCATCCCCCCTCCTCCGTCCGCCGTCCGCCCTCTGGGCCGCTTTGTGCCTTTAACGTGGTCTAACAAATTCGTTCTTTCGCACAAAAATCCTATTTGGTATCTAGTTGTGCCCGCCATCTCGGCAATCCGATCGGACGAAGCCCATGGTTGTTATGCGCAAAAAACGGTTAAAAAAATTAACGACACGCAGTACAACGCGGGAACTACAGTGGAAGTCAACGTTCCGTCGTTAGTACTCCCTCCTTGCCTCCCTCCCGTCGCATCAAACTCGATCACCCGCCCGCTCGACTCCCCTTTCGACTCGCAACGGGTTTGCTGTTCCCTGACCCGACGGGGCAAAATCATCAGACGTTTACGGGCGCCTGGGGCCAGGGGAATATTTAGTTTCCGTAGTCCCATTGTAGTCAGGTCATGTTTTGTATGGTTAACTAGTATTCGATGCTGAATTGAAAGGGATGGGTCTTGGAGCAGTAATACTAGGTCAAGCTGTTCATGAGAATAATAAACCATTGAGTATAAATTTGCAGGGTTTTTCTAGTTGGTTTCGCGCCTCAGAAAAATAACAATCTTGTTTTCGTGAAGTTTAAGTGAGATCGATAAAAGACTTGCTTTTGGGGTTTTCTGGCAATACTGACCCCCGCCAAATATGAACAGGGCGTCTAGAATCAAGCGAAGAGAGGGGCTGCCTGTCCAGTCACCGAGTCAATACTGACAAACACGAACCCCGAGCTCATTAACGGGGGAAAATGTGATTCGCGGTCTGCGGAGAGCCGCGGCGGTGAGCCGAAGGGTCGAATCGTAGTCGGCGTCGTTCAACCGGAATCGATTTAAAAATGTATTCTCATTAGGGTTTTCAAGTTGTTGGGCGGCCTCCGTCATAAACGCGCACAGCTGCCGGGCGGGTCGGCCATTAACATTAACATTAATCACCTCAGGTCATTCCACGTCCCCTTCTCAAACAGGTAATCGATAGTTTTTATGGAATCAAACTCCTCTCAGAGCCGAACCCGCAAGGACGTGGAGGGAACGGAACATCTGGCCCCTGAGCCGTTCGAACGTCGGTTGTGCACTCGTCGGGCAGAACAGGCTGTTGACTGATACATTCGAGGCAATTGGTAGCTGTAATCGTGTTAATAAGTCGGTGCATCGTCGGCTTTACGTCTCTTCACACACGAGTTCCCTTTTCTCAACTCACCCATCGAAACTATTTCGGAAGACGGTGGACTATCGCCGATTCAGAGAATGTACGCAAGATGTTGTTAGCGAGTTTTGGAAACTCTCAAAACAAAGTCCTTGAAAAACTCATTCTAACTGATCTATCAGTATAACAAATGTAATCAAAATCGTTACAGCCGTTTTTGAGAAAAAAATTTGGTGTTTTGATCACTATGATAACTATAGTTAACTTTCGGTGGATTTTGCCAATACCCTTATGTTTGCATCCCATGCTAATCTGTAGAATAGAAATCAAGTTTCAGCTGGTTTGGTACCGTTGTTTTCTCTAAAAACCGCGCTAAAATCGATTTTGTCGAAAATGTTGATAATTTATTGTGCTGCACTCGTCATTTTCCCATAAATGGCAATTTTATGGTGTAGTTGCCTTATTGGGAGTTACTAATATAAAAAATTTAATCAAAATCGTTTGAGCCATTTTTGAGAAAAAAAAAAATTTGGTGTTTTGATCACTATGATAACAATAGTTAACTTTCGGTGGATTTTGCTCATACCCTTATTTTGGCGTTCCATGGTATTCTGCTGGCGAGATATCATGTTTGAGCGGATTTGGTACGATGGTTCTCTCTAAAAATCGTTCACAGACACACAGACCATTTTCCCAACTCAGGGGGTTCTGAAACGTAAAGATCTGAAGAGAACTCAAAATTGTTTGTTCAGCCGAGAACATAACTTTTCTTTCTACTTTCTAGAGCCAAGGAAAGTAAAAACACGCTCAGCATTCACTCCCCAATTTGCCGGTTCCTAAACCGTCCACCACAACAACCATTTATGTCGATATCGGAAAGCTTATTTTATAACACAATAATTACGTAACTGGAGTTACACTTGCAACCTGAACACGCCTCCTCAAGTGGACTTCAGGTGAAGACCCAGTGCCAGTGAACACTTCGTCAGGTTCTCACGAGCAATTGCTTAGATCAATACGTCAGCGGGCGTTTTTATCAGTTGACATGTAATCGACCTCCGCCAACTTGTTGTTTACAGCTTCACGGACGAATGCTCGACGAATCTCAACGTGTTTTGTTCGGATGTGATGAACATGATCCATGACAAGGTTTAATGCTCCTCAAAGACTTTCTAGCTATCTCCGCCCATACAGAGTTTGTTTTATTCCCTCGGTACTCAGCTTCCGTACTGGAAGTCGTCACAGTTCTTTGTTTTTTTGCTGAACCAGCCATTCCGGTATAAGATCTGCGATTGACTGAGCAATTCCCCCAGTCGGCATCCGCAAAACCAACCGAAGGCTGATCTGTTTTCCGATAGGTCAACTTCATCTCAGCGGTCAGCCTTTCGAATATCTTAAAACTCGTTTTGCTGCTTCAGAGCATTTGTTATTGAATTGGCTCAAAAATATAGATATCTCGCCGAGTACCAACTGCTAAATATGACAATGAATGATTGATATGGAGTACCTGATGTAGGAATTTTGTCGTGAAATTTTAAGTTGACTTCGATGGGCTTTTGAGATAAATGAATTTCCCCCTTTTGTGCCCTAATTAAGTTCTATTCCTAAGCAATAATTCATTTGTCCCGTGTCTTTCGTCTTAAACTGGCTCTAGTTCGAAACTTCTTAACAACACTGTGCTGGGCAAAAGCAAAAAGAGTCTAACGGAGGCCCTAACTATAAAAAAACAAACTGCGAATCCTCTGTCGACTTCTGACGCAAAAAAAGAGGTGACGAATGATTTTAACGATTTTTTCTCAAATGTGGGACAAAAATTGGCTATGCAGATACCTAAGTCGAGTGTTGACAGCAACGTACAAAGGCGGGAAGACGTTGAATGCAGGGCTCACTCTCTATCACTATCGCTAATTACAGAAGATGAATTGAGAAGCCTCATCGAAGCAATGAATGGAAAATCGGCTCCAGGAGCTGATGGTATAAGTTATAAGATTATTGAAACTTATTTTGATTTCATACAACGCCCAATCATCCACATAATAAACTGCAGTCTAGAATGTTCAACTTTTCCTGACGTATGGAAGATAGCGAAAGTTCCCCTTACACAAGGGGGGATCAACTGTCGAGCTTACCAACTTTAGACCTATTTCATTACTAAGCATTCTCTCTAAGTTCTTAGAGAAATGGGTTAAAAAACAATTGAATTCATATCTGAACAAACATAGCCTGATTACAGCTAGGCAATTCGGCTTTACACCTGGCGTTGGGTAGCACAGTACCTAGGGTTAGTATTGGATGAGAGTCTTGATTGGAAGGTGATCGCTTTGGCGAAGAAAATCAGGAACTTTGTTCACATATTCCATACCATCCGAAACTACTTCTCGAAGAGCACTCTCATTTTATTGTACAAAGCCTTAGTACAGTCAGTACTTGATTTTGGCGTTCTCTGGTGGGGTAATGCTCACAGTAGCGTGCTGCAACCAGTAAATGTACTGCAAAGAACTATTTTGAAGGTACTTCTAAAATATCTGGTGCGTTGCAACACACAACTTTCCTTAGCTCTACGTCAATTCACTTTGTACATGGCTAATTCTATTCAATCAATTCATTTATCACTCAGTTAATTTGAACTTGGTCAAACAACACTTCACGGCAGCAGAAAGCGGTAGCGCTTACAGTTCCGGAATTTATTGTGCTGCTCGTACTCATTGCAAGACCATTATTGAGCAATTGGTACACAGATAATTAATGAGGCTGTAAACACGATTAAAAAAAAAGATAGTAATTACTTTTGCAGAGTTATTGGAAAATAACTGTTAGAACTGGTAGTAAGCGAAACGGCAGTAGTTGAAATTCAGGAATTTCTGGAGTGAGCCCCATGTATCTCATGAGCGTTTTTAAACACTCACCCTTTAGGTATTGGATTGGACTAGAATACCAATATTTTTTGTAACTTCTACAAGAATTCCAGCGGAGTTTATAAGGAAAAAACTGCGCGAAAAACGCTTTTGGTCGAAAATTATGATAACTTATTGTGCTGCTCTCGTCATTTTCCCACAAATGAGAATTTTATAGTATCATTGCCTTATTGAGAGCTATCAATATAAACAATTTAATCAAAATCGTTAGGGCCGTTTTTGAGAAAAAAAATATTTGGTGTTTTGATCACTATGATAACTGTAGTCAACTTTCGGTGGATTTTGCCCATACCCTCATTGTTGCGTCCCATGGTAACCTCTAGGCTAGACATCAAGTTTCAGCTGATTTGATACGGTGGTTTTCTCTAAAAACTGCGCTAAAATCGATTTCGTCGAAAGTTTTGGTAATTTATCGTGCTGCTCTCGTCATTTTCCCACAAATTGAAATTTTATGGTATAATTGCCATATTAAGAGCTATGAATATAAACAATTTAATCAAAATCGTTAGATCCGTTTTTGAGAAAAAAAATATTTGGTGTTTTGATCACCATGATAAGTATAGTTAACTTTCGGTGGATTTTGTTCAAACCCTTATGTTGGCGTCCCATGGTGACCTGCGGGCGAGATATCATGTTTGAGTGGATTTGGTCCGGTGGGTGTTTCTAAAAATCGTTCACAGACACACACACAGACCATTTTCCCAAATAGTGTTTTTCGGACTCAGGGGGATCTGAAACGTAAAGATCTGAAGAAAACTCAAAAAAAATTTTCAGCCGATTACATAACTTTCCTTTCTACTTCGTAGAGAAACCTCGGAGGTTCCCTAGTGCTGAGCTGTTTGACGAGGCCAAAGTTTTTACTATGAAGCAGCTCTATATAAAGCGCGCTCTGCTTTACTTCCAGAAGCATCCTGATATATTGGATATCAACAAGCCGAACTCATCTGAACAGAGTACCCGTGCAGTGAGATTAACAACCCATCCCACCTAGCCGCTTAATATCTACGTCTCGCCACCTGTATCACAACCTGCCATACATCTTGCGGACCGTATCGAGCTCTCAGGCCCACCCTCATTCCGTCAGCAGAATGGTTTACAAAAAGTCAGTCTTTTCGTACCTCATTGCTGCCACTTCCTCGGAATGTGACGCCATGATGTGCAGTATTTATACTGTTTGGTAAATTATTACATTTTTTTTTTACATATCATATTATTTTTCTGTTTTTGTTTAAGCATAGTATGTAGGTATATAGTAACTAGTTGTTTATGAAAAATCTTAGGTCAATATTTGAGGAACTAAATGTTATAAATTAATATAGAATGAGAAGTAATTCACTACCGCAACTCCCCCCCTTGGCACGGATCAATGATCCATGTGGGGGGTAGTTTCCATGACAGGACAGGAATTAATATTGATTTTCTCTTTGTGTTTTTTTTTCGCTGTTTTTGTTTTCCTTATATATGTGAATATTTCGGAAATATATATCATTATTCATTCATTTTTAATTTTTTCTTTTACCTCCCTCAGTCTTTCAAGGTTTTGCGATGCAAAGGTGAGGTCACCAACATGCCAAATATACTTCATTTTCATTGACACGGCTCAGGATCAGTAGCTCTCATTCCGAGGGACCGCGATTTTTCGTCTTTTTGTACCACTGTCGGTCATACAGAAACTTTTTCAAATGACAAAAGCGCGATCTTCGCTTTCCTGTCATCCTTCTCCCGTTCACTAAGCAGGCGAACGTCTTCATCGCCGCCTCTTGACAGTTCCGGCTTCTGCTTCGGACCGTCGGCATATTCCAGGGGTTCGTACGATCCACCCACGCGTAGAACTATTACGCGTAGAACCGAGAAGAGCTATTTTGAAATCCATGCTCATTATTCTGGGCTCATAACCTGTTATGTCGATATCGGAAAGCTTATTTTATACGTTCACTAGCAAAACCGAGAATGAATGTAATTTCATACGTAACATACGGAAACACAATAAAATAACATTCGTTTGAGTTACGAAGTAAACTAATTGGAGCTACACTTGCAACCTCCAACACCCCAGGACTTTCCGCCTTGAAAATTTAAAAAATTGTTCGAGCGAAATTGTAAAACATTTACCTGAAAAAGTCGTTGCGGCAGAAGAGCTTTCCTTCGCGGCTGAAACACTTGTCCGTCAGATTTCCGTGACAGTCCACGCACTTCACGCATTCGGCGTGCCAAGTCCGTTCTAAAACTTTTAATAGGAATTTGTCTAATATCGGTTTATCGCAACCTGCGCACACTATTATCATGGCGTTGGGGCCACCCCTACCTGCAACAACAACAACAACAACAACAACAATTATTTAGTAACGGCTCCGTACGAAAATTGGTGAAATGATATGGTTGGGTAGTTGGACGGTAGGAGGTGTGGGACGTGGAAGGAGTGGTCTAGCGGTTATAAAACGCGCGAAGGTATCGACTATCTGACAATGATGGTGTTATAGTCGGCCTACTATCAATGTAACTAATGCATACCGACTTACACAGGCTGTTTTCGTATAGCAAAAAATATTGGGCTGAACTAGAACTAGCGGCCAACCGCACCTTTCTATCTCAATCTGCTGCCGAGTTATGATTTTGGTTTAATGTTCATTCTGAATGCACCTTACGTTTCCGGTCAGGACTCCCCCTCCCCCCTTCAAAATTGGACAATACGTTTCAAGGCGTGATAATTCCAAGTGTGCAATGATCGTCCGTATTTTACCCTTCGCGGGGACTAGTTGTGACTCGGCAATCCGATCGGACGAAACCTACGGTTGTTACGAGTGAAAAATGGTTTAAAAATATCTGGTGCGTAGCAACACACAACTTTCGGCAATCCCTTTAATTTCGAACACCACCTACATATGCGGGTGCTATATCTTCGTTCAACGCATTTTTACAGGAACATTTATGTAGAACAAAATGTACGTACTAGTTAGCTGAGAGTACTCCGTAAGTTTGATCGAAATCGTTGGAGCCGTTTTTGAGAAAATTGGAATTCCGATAAATAATTATTCGACAAATCTCCTTTTCTGAGTTAACTTGGCTTATATCTCCGTTCAACATATATATACAGAAATATTTATTGGAAACGAAATGTTGGTATGGGTGACTGTAAGACACTCCATTAGAATTTATCACATCTGGTGAAGAAGTTACCCTGGAACTTACGGAAATGTTCGAAAAAACGTTATTTTCGACACATTTTGATTTTTATCTCTGTTCAATGGACTGTCATAGGAACATTTATTGAGAACAATATGTAGGTATTAATTATTTGGATATATCTTGAAAGTTTGGTGATAATCGTTGAAGCCGTTTTGCCAAAAAGCGTAAAAAACCTATTTTTGCTTCATAGGCCTATATCTCCGTTCACCGTATTTTCATGGAGATATGTATGGAGAAGAAAAGACAGGTATTGATCAGTAGAAGATAATTTGAAAGTTTAATCAAAATCGTTAGAGCCGTATTCGAGAAAATGCGAAAAACACTTGTTTTTGGTACATTTTCGTCCCCCACTCCCCCTTCCCATCGGCCGAAATCGTCCATAACCTTATTTTGGTGTCTACAAAAATAACGAACACAACAAAGAAAGAGCCAGCTCAATCGGATCAGCCGTTCTCCCGCAAATCGAACTACAGACACACACACACGGACCACGCGCCGAAATTAGGTTTTTTAGACTCAGTAGGCCTCAAAACGTAAAGATCTGAGGAAAACCCAATTTTTGACCCGATTACTATACTTTCCTTTCCTTCGGGCAGGGGAAAGTAAAAATTAACAAAAAAGAAATTTGGGCGATTTTATCGTAATTACGTCTTGTTTGGTATCGTTTTCCAGGTATTGTTCTACACTACCACGAAATTATAGTAATCATAATGAGTCTGCTTATTGAAAGAACTCGCGAGACGATACAGCAAAAGTAATCGTTTCATCATTTACACTCTCTCTCTCTCTCTCTCGCCGGCTCTACTCGTCGCGTCGTGGCAATTGTCAGTGGTGCTTGGAATACGTAATTTTCGTCGTTCCGTTTAGTCAGGTCATGTTTCGTATCGTTTACTGGTATTTTTCGATGATGAATGGGGTCTCGGAGGTGTGAGATTACGTCAAGCTGTGCACGAGAGTTGTAAGTCGTTGTTTAATAATTTGCAGTTTTTATTATAATCGTGACCTGATTTCGTGGTGCGTGTATGTGAGTGTGTGTGTGTGTGTGCGCCCCAAAAAAAAAAAGGTTGCCCTGGACGTTGCTAAGGCTTTTGACACGGTAAGCCACCAGGCCTTGGCTGATTGCCTTTATGGCGTGGGGGTTCCTGATCGACCCATCGATTATGTGAGTTCTCCGTACTGCAGGGGTGTTACGGCCTTGCAGGTTGAAGCAGAGGTGTCTAGGGACGTAGCAATAGGGCGTGGCGTTCAGCTGGGGGACCCTCTGTCTCCTATAGTCTTCAATCTTGTCGTTGGTGCTACGCTGGGTAAGTTGCCGAAAGAAGTAGGGTATGATCTCGAACCAGGTGTGCAGCATTAGCCTTCGCAGAGCAGATTAGACGTCGGCGTCCTCGGAGGTACCAAGCGAGGCTTGAAATTCGCCCTTGACAAGTTTGTAAGGCAGCTAGGCATGAGTGACGTCCAGTCGAGGTTAAAGTGTGAAGGTCGTGAATGCGGTTTTTGTCATAGGCGAATCCCGTGTTCCAGCTAGAGGCGTCCTCGAGATTTGGCGATATCTTGGGATTGAGTTTTTGGTACAACCTCCTCCGCTACTAGCCGTGTGGACCTTGGTGATTGATCACCTCTGGATAGTTGGCAAGGCTCCACTGAAGTCACAGCAGAAGCTGCGCCTCCTTTGGAGGTACTTGCTCCCAAAGCTGACCTTGATAGAATGGTGCGCTCTGTAGTTCGTGCTTCAGAGTTTGCAGCTGCTGTACGTGCTTTGGTTGACGAGCGGTAACTCAGGCAGTGTTCTGACTCCCCGTACTCTTCTGTGTGGGTGGATTGGGCTTCAGAAGGCATTCCTCGGAAGGATTACCGCCACTTTCACGCCATTTGTGGGGCGTCACTTCCCACAGCGATGAGGTGTACAAGAGGCTGGGATTGTAACGTTGTGAATGCCTGCTGTTGTGCCTGTGGTAACCAGTTAGAGTATGGCAGTGCCGAAAGCTCGTGGAGTGGAGGCAGGTAACGTCAGGGCTGCAGCATTCACTGTGTCCTAGCGTGGTGTGTGGTGCAGGAAAAGTGTTGAGGAGATGCGTCGGTTGGGAGTGTCAGTAGGAGTTCTCTACGTTATCACCACCCGCGTGTTGCTTGGGTCGTATCCAAACAGGTGGTCATGCTATCGTGGAACATCCTCCTATCCTTCTTTCCTTCCCCGTTTCAATTCTTCTATCTCCCATGCTGGCGTAGGGTAGTCAGGCCCCCTCCCCATTTCCTTACTTATTATTTATTTATTTTATCACCGCTCACCAGCTTTAGAAAAAAAAAAAAAAAAAAACCTTAGTACGATTTACAGGAGAACGGCTGGACCGATTGAGCTGGTTCTTTTTTGTAATGTTCGTTATATTTGTAGACACCAAAATAAGGTTATGGGTTTCTTCTTTTTGGGTACCACCAAGCCATTTACGCTGAAATAATAAAATTTGTGTGCGTGTGTCTGTCGTTTGATCACTACAGTAAGGGACTGTTGCATTTGCTTTTTTTCATGTACACCTTTTTGCCTGGCTTTTGCACCTACCTGCTTATTGTGATGGGATTCTGATTCGCTTGCGATGCTTCAACCGTGGAATACCTTAAGATGACCCACGAACAGGTTTTTTTCTCCTGGGAGTTACTATCGTCGCCGGTGGACTCAGTAACGTTTCCTCATCAATTTCTCGCCCTGAGCTATGTCGTGCCTCGCAGTTTTTCCTGTTCATGTTCACTAATTCATAACTTCAATACCATCTCAACGAACATTGCTTTAGAACTCCGTAATTATTTTGTATCCTTCTGTTAATTTTTTCTTTTCGCTTTGCGTACTGCTCGTTTGCATCCCCCGCAATAGTTCACTCTCCACCATTGTACGCCTCATATATTGTCTCCCTTGCTTACACACTGCTCCTACCAGGTACTCCCATCATATCTAGCTATTCATTTACCTTGCACTAACCCTACCACTAGGCCCACCGCTGTCTCATCCTCCGCCTACGGGGTATATTTGATTTGCCATTCATTACTTTCTTTAATTTACCTTGGGGGTCTGTAGCTCCTCCCCCGGCTTCCTCCCTTTGGGTGTCCTCCCCCCCTAGTGCTCCGTAACTTCTTTTGTTTTCTTTTTTTCTTTCCCCTGGGTTCCGTTCCTTTTTTCTCAAGTTTGATTTTTTCATTTTCATTTCATCGATTTCCCCATCACTGGTGGGCGGTGGGTGGTTTATTTCCCTTCCCTTAACCTGGGTGTAGGTACAGGGGATGAATTCTGCCATAAACAGTGGTACTACTAGCACGCACCTCCCCCGCTGAGACAAAGCCTCAGCACCCCCGTCCCGGCACCAAGGTCCCGGAGTCTCGCTCCCCCTGGGGTGCTAGCGTCCAGCGGGCGTCCTATCGCCATAGCATCCACGGCCTCTCCGGAGTGTACCCATCCCCTGCCTACCCGAGGCCACCGCCAACAGGCTCCCCGCTCCCGCTATTATTTATTTATTTATTTCGGCATTTTATTCATTTTCTTAATTTGCTAGTCTCCCCCGTGCGCTGCCAACTGAACTGCCGAGAAGGGTTTGACACAATTTTTTTTTGCCTCAAAAATTTTTTGTCTGGAAGGGGGGACTGTAATGGTTTTCGCGGCAGACTGCGCGAAGTGGCAACACTGACCGCCACCCGTGCAGGCCGCTGCTGTTTATATTAGCGTCGGAGCCACATTTCGAGATCAGAACGGCTATCAGCTCGTCAGCGAATAATATTCCTGTTATAAGCCAGTGTTTAAATTCCCCTTTTGATTGTGTTAAGTAAGGTAAGCGATCAGAGCTTTGTGTTTCATTTTCCCCATTGTCCCTTTATTGTCATTAATACAATCCGAGCATAGGTTATTTATTTCATTCTAAAAGGAGTTCGTTTCATTTCGTTCATTTCGAGTTTTGCCGATTAAATTCAAGTGGGTCTTAATTGCTTTATAATTTCATTTCCCATTACCTTCTGGAGAGTTATTATTTTATTTATTTGATCGAGTGAGTATTATTGAGCGTATTTGATTTATTCTTTTCATTTGGGCCCAGACACGACTTTCACGAGTGTTCTGTACGCGGGAATTGTGAGACAATTCCCCAAGTACGTCACACAGTGAGGGACTGTTGTTGGAAGAACATCCAAACCTACCAGCATCGACTGCTACTAAGGAAGATATAATCGTTTCGCACAGTTTGCGAAGACTTGTCATGGCAAAGAAACAGGCTGACAGTTGATCTGTTCTTTTTAAACTTGCCATCCACGTAAATAGTTAAATCAGATGGGAAACCGATTTAAGAACTCTTCCAGATGGAACGGGTGACGGTTTAACATGGTCAGCAGCTCTCTGGCATAAGAAACGAACCGCAACGTTCACGACAGACTGATGTGACTCCCTCCGATGGGTCTGGAGCTGTCGTTTGATGAAGAAACAGACCAGTAGTTCGATTTGCGAGAGAACAGTTGAACCGATTGAGCATTTTATTCATGATTTTTCGTATACGCGAAAATAAGGTTATGGACGCTCGTGAGAAAGGTGGGTGGGGGACCAATGTACCCGAACCTAGGGTTTTTTGCATTTTTGACCCACTGAACAGAGATTGAAATCAAAAAGTTCCGAAAATAATGTTCTTTCAAACATTTCCTTAATGTCTTGATGTCTTCTAACAGCCCATACCCACATTTTATTCCCCGTGATTATTTATGTATCTATCTGCTGAACGGAGATATACGCCATGTTACCTCAAAAATCGATTTGAGTCGAATGTTAATTTATCGGTTTTACAATTTTCTCGGAAACGAGCCTAACGATTTCAATCAAACTCACAGAGTACTCTCAACTAACTAGTACCTACATTTTGTTCTCAGTAAATGTTTTCGTAGAAATGCGTTGAACGAAAATTGATCGGGGTTTTACCACGCATGATGAAACGGCTTTCCAGTTACAGTTTTCCCACGGACTCCAGGTATGTATGGATTCGCTTTACGGGCCCTGAAGAGAAGACTGTAGGGCATCAGCCAAAGCCGAGGGAACAGAGACTGTAAGTCGTGGCCACAAATGGGTTCATTTCACATCAAACAAATGATAAAGGGATCCGGCTTTGGCTCCTGGAATGGGTGCTGGAATCTTCCGGTCCCCTCCACAAATTTGAGGATTTTTCTCCGTTCATTATTTCGTACGGAATCCTTATCTTAGCACTGACTTAACGGCCAGACGATGATGTCTTTACATCGAAAGCACTCGCCCGCAGTATCTCACCAGCCGGAGGAGACGGACTCACCTAATGGGTACGTTAACTCTAGTATACATCCTCCTAGTCTTTGTAGTCTCGTTCTGTACCAAATTGGGCATTCACAAACGAAATGCTTTACCGTTACTATTTCCCGACAGGTGCATTGAGCCCCCCAAATGGTCGAGTTGAATCAATGCAGTGTTTTCTTAACCGTGTAATGTCCAGTTAGTATACCCATTAGTCTCAAGGCCTCAGTTGTTATATCATTCCTAACCCTGTTCCAGAGGATGTTATTAACCGCTTTTTTACTGTCGCCATCGTTACTGTGTAGGGTTCTGGCCCATATTTTGATCAGCTGATCCATCTTCAGCCATTAGGCCCCTTCACACGTGCACTCTAGAGTCGACGACTGAACGGGACACTCTTGAGTGGAAGTTTGAGTGCGGGTAAAACTCCACGCTAGAATTTTTTGTCCTCCCGCTCTTGCGTGCGCTCAGAAATGTCTGCCATTCAAGAGTGGGACACGCAAGAGTGTGTTGTTTTTGGACAGCACACTCTTAACCCCACGCAAACGCGGCACCTGGGTTCGTACACTCAAAAGTGAAAGTGTAAACGCAGAACTTTCAGTTTTAACCTCACTCCTGAGTGGCGTGTGGAATGAGGAAAAATTGGAAATTGTTCACCGCACGCCCAAGCCTCCCTCATCTCTCAGCAGTGCTAACTGCTACCTGATAGGGTTAGGTATCATGGCTCTCGTAGAGAGCAACAGTCAGGCCGCAGTCTTAGCTGCTGCCGGTTGTTTTGTGATATATGTGCGGGAGAAATTTGGTCGAAAACGGCGTATTTGGGCGAAGGGGTACAGGGAAGAGTTCAGTCATACACCGCTTGTTCGAGAACTAAGGGCAAATTACCCGGATGACATTCGGAATTATCTGAGAATGGACGGTCCAACATTCGACTTACTTGTCGATCCAGTAAAAGAAAAAATCGCTAAAAAGGATACAGTTATGCGAGCAAGCATATTTGCAGAGCAACGCGTTGTGGCCACTTTGAGGTATTTGGCAACAAGCTTGTCGTAGGCTTCGTTTTTCAGATTCTTATTTAGGTACTCCTTTGATTTGATTTTCCACAGGCATGGAAAATCTCTATAAAGTTCTATAAAGTTTGTGAGAACTTCCCTACTCCAGCATCTGCTATCTGCCATGTTTGGGCGACCGGAAGCACTAAAAATAGGTTTTATCACAGGAAGAACGGGAGAAAACCGCGAGAACGACGACGTCCCTAACTCCACTCCAACCCTTGCGTGAGTGAAAACTGTGATGCACACTTGGCCTTCGGCAGGAGTGCGTTCAAAACCGTCGACGCTTCTGCGCGCTAGCCCCGTTCCTAAGTCCACGAAGAATTGCCGTTTACACTTACACTTTTGATTCGAGACTTGAGTCGTTCAGTCGTCGACTCTAGAGTGTACGTGTGAAGGGCCGCATTATATCCGCTCTTTCCCTTATGTCGTGGAATTCATTTCACTGTCAAGGTGTTACCCCTCAGTGCAAGTTCCTTCCCTTTGTTTATGGTTTCTTCAACCAGTAGGCTGCTAACGACCAACGTGGGGCGCCATTGTTATAGGATCTATTCGGGCGTCTCACAATAATCAATCCTTCCTCAGGTGTAATGTGGTCCATCCCACAAATATAGGTAGAATAGCCTACAATAGTAGGATGGAAGAAAGAGCGAAGTGAAGTCGCAGGCGTCTGGAGGAGAAGTAGGACGTTATTCTCGTTGTGCGACGCAGACCCAGTTTTCCTAACCTTCCGACCGCCGCAATACGCTCCCCCCTCTATCTGTCATTCAGTCGAGTTCGTCTTCTCCAGTGGTAATCGAGGTGGTACTGCTTTGAGGAACGACTCTGCCCTGTAGGAGCGGCTTAACCCGATCATGCCCGTATCAATTGGATTGGCCAGTGTTTTTATCGACGATTGGTTGTCCTTGAATATCGTAATTGTTTTATTATTGGTGTTTTCTTTCATCAGTTGTACGGTACAGCAGTTAATTGCTAGCATATTCACTCTGGAAGACTGTTGTGTTGACACGTAATGACGTAGATTCCTCCCAGTCCAATACAGCGATGAATATCCCCATTCCTGCATTTCCATGTATTCGGTCCTTATTCTCCCACGTTTCTTTTTGAGATATTTCCGTATTGTTGTACGTCTGGAATTTGTTTATTGTCTTCCTGTCATCCATCCGGTAGTTTGTTACCTGAATGGTGTTGTCGAAATCTGTTCCGATGGATCCATGTCCCTTCCAGGTGACCGGTTCCCATTCGCCATATAGTATCCCTCATAGCTTCTAGTTGTACCTCCCATCTAACGGGCAGTACTTCCAGAATTGCCCCTAATATGATAATGGGTGTGCTATGGAAGCTGGTATAGTCATCATTATAATTCTGTCTAATTTGTTAAGGGCGCAATTCTTTGTTGCTCTTTGCCACCATGTGACTGCTCCATGGACTATTCTTGGTCTTAGCACTGCTTGGTGGATCCATTTTGCCATCTATGCCCTACCTTTGTCAGCCTGTCTAATTATTTGTTCCTTCCATCTAGGATATCAGTGGTAGAGACTGTAGTGTTCCCTATATTTAGTACTTTGTTGTTAGCTGAAGTACGTTTCCTGTTGAAAATTACTGTATTTGTTTTCCCTGGGTTGACGGACAGGCCTCTTTCTAGGCACCAACTCATTATGCCAAATGCCCCGCTAACAGTGGAACATGCTGTGTTGGGGTCTCGATGTGGTATCAACATAACCCCATAGTGTGCAAAAAATTAAAAACCCGCTGTTTTCATAGCCTTAATTAGGTCGTCGATTACCAAACACCAGAATAGTGCGGACAAACAGCCTCCTTGCAGTGTTCCCTCGTAGTGCGATACTGTTTAGATTTTCCCGCTGAGCATACCACTTCTCCACTACACGGCCTCTGAATCATTCTTGTCCCTACTGCGCGCTACGTCAGTTCGACTAACCTGAGTCTCTTCCAAATTTACCGTACAGTGAAACGTGTCGCGTCTAGTTCCTCGGCGACTTCATACTGAACTTTCTTCACCGTGATCTCAAGTGTTTAACGCGTTCTTCTATCAATCTGTTACTCCGAACATTACAGTCTTCAACAGTTTCCCCACTATAGCTTGCGTTCCCTCAAGTTCATCTCTTCCTATTTTTCATTAAAGAAATTTTATCATTTGTTTATTCGAAAGGGAGAAGGGAGGTATTGCTTCGTCGAAGTGCTATGAGGTGTTCAGTGGCCCCCCTGTGAGCCACTCCTCTTCAACGTAGCAGTAGATAATGCGGTGACTGTTGGTCAAACCACTGTCCGCCTATGCGAGATAAGGCTACTTATATTTCCGAGCCCTTTATGTGGCCGACGGCTGTCCTGGTTTGCGTGTTCTTCCACCAACTAGATGTCGCACGTGCTCAGGTGGCTTGGTCTTATAGCTCAGGTTCGACGCGTCACTTGTTTGAGTTTCCACTCTCCAAAGACGTATTTAAGATTGAACTCCAGTCGTGTTAGGAACTCAAATCGCCAACTCCGATTTCACATCCACCACACCACACTTTCCCGATACCGTTATTTATTGTTTACGTTTCATTATCGGTTATCGACAGTTATGCCAACAGAGCAGCAGAAATTCCAGCACGCTATTGTTATTAAACCTGACTAACAGCGCTGTTCCCAGCAACGATTACCGCCCACCACTGGAGGGAACGAGGTTGTAACCTCTTTCGTTTATTATTATTATTATATTCATCTATCTATCGTTATATCATCAGCATCTACCATCACCTTTTTGCGACCTCGAGTGTGCCTTTTTTCTTTTCGTCACCGAACTGACTTTAACCATTTTGTTTGGCATCGTTCACGTCATCTTATACGCCGCTCATCTCCTCTCGTTCGGATTCTCACCACCATTCGGACGTGTTGGACAGCGCATCCCGACCATCCAACAGGGAAGACACCGGAACGATTTTGCGCGCTCTCTCAGCTCTCTCCCCAACTCGTGATTCCGAGTTGGACTTAAACAAGTACCAGATCTTTTTCCATTTGTGTTTTCCCAACCATATTGTTAATAAACTCTTTAAACTCCCCTGTCGCCCATTTGTAGCTGTATCCGGTGTTCAACTCACAATTCGCCATAACTTACACCCATCACACATTATTTTCTGAAGCTGGTAAGCTGTGCGGGGTTATAGCCAACTTCAAACGGCAGGCCCAGAGCATACTCAAACTCCAGTCGTGTTATGCATTTCTGCGTCGCGCACAAATTTATTACGCGTAAACTTAGAAACGTTCTTTTCCGAGCATTCTCCGGATTAACGCGCTCGCCGGAGCCTCATTCCAACAAAAAAAAGGCGCTAAAACGACAAAAGCGAATCAAAAAGATTGTTCACGAGCCGCGCGGTGAATTTCGTGTTGCCGCGTGAGAAGCTCCTGTCCAGATTTTCCCATCGGCCGTCGTACGAATGAGATTTTGTGGTCGAGCGATGCGAAGATCCAGGTGAAGACTGATCAGTTTCCGAAGCTACTTTTCCTTTCCAGCTGATGTCTTTGTTGTGGTTTTTTCCTCAGCGCCGGCTAATGATTTTACCAGTCGGCTGGTCAATTACCCGCGCAATGCGCAACATGCGGAGAGAAGTTGAGTTAGTTCTATATGGGCGCAACAGACCAACGAAATTGTCACGACTCACGGTCTCTTTCCTAATCAAAACGAATGTTCCTTAACCGTCATAAAATAGTTATGTGAGTCGAAAGTCATGGAGGTTGCGGTTTCGCTATCGTGCAAGAGCCCGTGCACTCCCTCTGCGTCCACCGAACCAAAACCTGTGGAGGTACGGTAAGTTATGCTTCCTCCTAGATAATTGAAATAATTATTGAAACATAAAACATAAATAACGCGTACATATATATCCATAAATAGTATGAACCACGTCTGGTGCGCAGCATCACACAACGACCACTTCCATTTACGGGCGCTATATCTTCGTTCAACGCATTTCTACAGGAACATTTATGAAGAACGAAACGTAGGTGCAAGCTGGTTGAGAGAACTCCATGAGTTTTATGGAAACCGAAAGGACAGAATGTGTGTATAGGTAATTAGAAGACATTCCGTAAGAATAATCAAATCCGTTGCACCAACACGGGTTTATGTCTGGCAGGTCTTGTGCAACAAATCTGTTGACATTTCAACATACTGTCATGGAAGCGTTTGTCGATGGTGTCCAGGTAGACAGTATTTATATGGACTTTGCTAAGGCCTTTGACAGGGTCTCCCATGCGATTCTCCTTCAAAAGCTGGAGGCTTTTGGTTTTTTTGGGTCGTTACTTGCATGGCTGAGGAGTTATTTGCTGGGTCGTCGTCTGGTTGTCAGGCTGAGGGACGTGGTCTCTGATTCGTTCATTGCCTCATCAGGTGTGCCCCAGGGATCACATTTGGGCCCTTTACTATTTCTCATCTTCATTGATGACGTGAGTAAACTGTTTGAGGGGACTGGGAAACATCTGTTATTCGCTGATGATTTGAAGATTTTTTTTAGAGTGGTCTCAATGAGCGATTGTTTGGTTCTCCAGAATGCTCCTACAGCCTTGCACGGATGGTTTTTGAAGAATGAGCTTGGACTGAATATTGATAAGTGCTCAGTGGTCACTTTCCGTCGAGGTGTATCCAGCCTACAGCATGACTACTCGATAGGAGGGGCGCTGCTCCAGCGTAAAACCCTGGTGCGGGATCTCGAAGTTTTGATCGGTTCAGAGTTTACGTTTTCGGACCATATTGGTGAAATATGCTCGGGTGCGATGAGAAAACTGGGCTTTCTCAAAACAAAATACGAGGGATTTCAAGGATCCAAACGCCCTCAAGCTGCTATTCACCTCCCTTGTCCGTACACCTCTCGAGTTTTCCTCCCCTGTGTGGTCACCGTGATGTACCAATGCCAAGAATACCTTGGAGCGTGTTCAGCGCCACTTCCTGCGCTATGTGTGCTACAAGAGAGGCGATAGGTGGGAGGACTTTTCCTACGCAGTGGCGCTCAGGAGAGAAGGCATGTCCTCGTTGGAGATTCGGCGACGTGAGGCGGACATGCTTCTCCTGCATGGGTTGACAGCGGGTCGACTGGATTGTCCTGGTATCTGCTTTCCAAGTTGAACTTCTACGCCCCTCCATACGCTACCAGACTCCATCAGCCTTTTTATGTCTATACCTCTTCGACCAACTATCTCCGCAATAATCCCATGGTGCGCTTTCAGGAGGACTTCAATAGGTTGTCAAACGGTTAAAGTTTACGTATCTGTTAGGTGAGTCCGTCTCCTCTGGCTGGTGTGTTGCTGGTGGCAAGCGCTTTCGATGTAAAGACATCATCGTCTGGCCGTTAAGTCAGTCTCAGGACTCAGGACTGACTTAACGGCCAGACGATGATGTCTTTACATCGAAAGCGCTTGCCACCAGCAACACACCAGCCAGAGGAGACGGACTCACCTAACAGATACGTAAACTTTAATAATTTGCCTTCTGGCGGACATAACCCTATTGCTTTAATACTTGTCAAACGGTGTTTCGGTGGACCTACTGTTGTTGTCGAAAGACTCTTTTAGGTCCAAAATTCGACGGCTATTGTGATTTTCATTAATTGGCTCGGGATTGCTGCTGATTGTTTTGTGCTATTTATTGTGGTTTATATTGTCCTACTTTTAATAATCTTTGTTTCTCACTGTTAAATTGGGCACTGCCCGTATATGTTATAAATAAATAAATAAATCCAGTGGCGCACTTTTTCGGGAAATCACTAAAAATGTTCAAGGAAACGTTATTGTCGACACATTTTTATCCCTGCTCAATGGACTGTCCGAAGAACATTCATAAAGAACAGTATATCGGTATGAATTATTTAAAACCATTCTGTGAGTTTGGTGAGAAGCGTTGAAGCCGTTTTGTCAAAAAGCGTAAAAATCCTATTTTTGTTTCGTATCTTCGCCAATATGTCCGTTCGCCGTATTTTCGTGGATATATTTGTGGAGAAGAAAAGTTAGGTATTAACTACTAGGAGATAATATGAAAGTTTAATGAAAATCGTTATATCCGTTTTCGATAAAAATGCGATCTTAATACTAAATATTCCAGACGCCCGTAGGCATGCACGTTCCAATATGTGGGGTGTGCGGAGGCAGTGTCAGCCTCTCGGCCTCAACCTGCCTCCGCCCAATCGAGCAAATAGAGGGAATTAGGACGGGGACTACCTCCAGCGAACCTTCGACCACTGCAATATCTGCAGGACCCCGTTGCTGGGTTTCTAGGATTTGGCGAATCACTCCGCCTTTGCCCTAGCGTCCTGCAGAGGCATTCACCTAGCGTGGATCTTACCCTCGGTGCACCCGTGCAGTGCCATTACAGGAAAAAATTCCCTTAAGGCTGGAACGGTCACAAGCCCGGCAGGACTTGCGTCCAGATTTACTCCTTGTCCTGCTTTACGACTACTTTCGCGGTAATTTCTTTCAATTAGTAGACTTTGGCTCACTATAATTACTGTGATTTCACTATTTTCCGTCGTGATGCAGTCCTACACCTCTGAGAGTCGTTCCAGTTGACCCAGCATCTGAAAAACGATTCCGAACACATTTGCGATAAAACTGAAAAAATTGCGTACATTATTGTCTCCTCCAGTCGCTAATAAAATCGAAGTCTATTGCCATGTGGTACGCAAATTGTGAATATTTGTGTAATATTTTATTATTCGTCTGACTGATTTTGTGGAGGACCGGGAGATCCTGACCGAGTGCCAGTCTGGCTTTCGTCGTGGGTACTCTACGGTTGATTCAATTTTTGTCTTGACGGGGTTAGTGGAGCTTCGTCTGTGCCAGCCACGCAGCAAGGTTTATGCTTTTTTTGGTGGACCTCACAGCTGCGTTTGACCGGGTTTGCAGGGAATATCTGTTTTGTAGGTTGTTTGATGCGGGGATTTCACCCAAGTTCATTGCCATGCTACGCAGTCTCTATAGTGACGTGTCATCATCAGTGTGGACCAGGGGTGGTAGAACACATAATTTCAGTGTGGGTTCTGGAGTGAGGCAGGGTTGTCCTTTGAGCCCCATCCTCTTTGCGCTGTTTGTCAATGACTTGGAAGATGAATTGAGGCACGGTGTGACAGTTGGTGCTTCTCTATGCGGATGACCTGGTGATTTTGGCGGACACCCCTGTGAGGCTTCGGGTAAACATTGACTTGCTGAAGAACTACTGCGATCGATGGGATCTTTCGGTGAACATGGGGAAGTCCAAGATAATAATCTTTCAGAAGGGAGGAAGGCATAGGAAGACTGAAAAGTGGAATTATGGAGGCAGCAAAGTGGAAATTGTAAACCAATACACTTATTTAGGAGTTACTCTTACTCCAAGGCTCTCATTCAGCAAGCATTTAAAGCAAAAGGTTGCTTCTGCAAGAACGACCATGAATTATGTGTGGGGAAATATTCAATGCCATTGTGAGGGCGATATTCTGCTATGCCGCTCAGGTGTGGGGGTTTAAGAAGTATGCAGCTGTTGAGGGTGTCCAGATGCTGCTTGTCAGGAAACTTTTTTATCTCCCCCAGTGGACACCAAATTATATAGTCTACCTGGGAACTGAGCTGAATACACTGTCAGCATTCACATTGCGATTACAATTGCATTATCTGCTGAGGGTAACAAAGATGGGGAACTCCCGTCTCCCTAGAATCGTAGTGTCTGAAATAATTAGAAAAAGATTGTTCTGGGCAAAGCAGTGGGCTGTGTTGGCATCAAGGTACGGGGTTTTCTTGTAATTTGTCTTCGTTGGACTGTAAGACTGTGAAGATGGATGGAGAGAGAATCCTCAGTGAATATGTTGAAGGAAAGAAGGGCGCAGTTTCGTCAGCGGGCGATGGACTCCGACGCATTCACGTTATACCGCGAGCTGAATCCTAACAGGAGGTGCGCGAGTCTCCAGCTCCGAGGTGCCGCTCTCCACAGCCAGATGGGCGTTCATGGTTCGTGCGGAGACGCTTGTGTTGAACGCTAAGCCTGATGAGTGCTCAATGTGTAATCTTCATGCACGAGAGGATGTCTTCCACTTGTGTATGCCCAATACTTGCCGAGTTTCGAGTCGTGGTGTTTGGAAGGCCGGCACTTTCGCGAGATGAGGCACTGGTGCTCCTTGATGGTCGGGTCTTGCCCGTTACTGTAGATTGGCGTGGAGTTATAGGCATAGTCTTATCAGGGAATTTAATTACGGTTAATTTTCTAAAATATTTAGAGTAAAATTTTCTTTCCCCCTTCAACAAATATTCTTAAGATAATTTGAATCGGGCTCGATCCTCCGGCGGACGGTTTTAAAACCATATCGTAAGGTTTATTTATTGTCATGAAAGGTAAAATTAATTTGTTTTTTTGTAATTAACTATTTTCTTCTTCTTCTATTTTATTGCACGTAATTACTTTATTTAAGGTCTTCGCGATAAACCATGGGCTTCGTACGTTCGGACGGTTGTGGGATTTTTTAGACCACGTTAAAGGTGGATTGCAGGCACACATTGCAGATTTGGAATACCGACGCCTTGACACGCAAAGTATCCATTTTTCGAGGGGAGGTCCTGACCGAAAACGTGCTCAGAATGAATAATTAACCAAAAGGGGTTTCCCCCAAACGCCCAGAATCGAGGCCGCGACCAGTGGGTCGCTCATCGCTCGAATCGTCGACGCCAAAGCCCCCGACGTTGGGAATTTTTCGTGATTCCAGGCAGGAAATTACCACTTGACTACCGACGTTGATACACTTTTGTGTCTCGAGCGAACAGGAAATGGGAATGAATGGGAAAGAATCTCGGAGCTTCGGAAGCCAAAGATAACATTGTTTTTTAAGTTCAGGGGTGATCCCAATAAACCTGCCAAAAGAATGTTATTACGAATCGTTGCATCGTATGAGTGGGGGGAGGTAGTAGGAGGCCGATAACCTCGGCTGTGGAAAAACGTTGAAACATTGGGCACCAATAAAGAATCCTTTAGTCTGGCCTCACGAAGTCCGAGGAAAACACTTCCAGGCGGGAAGGGGCAACCTTTTCGAATCGCACGTTTCAGGAATGGGCTGTGATTCCATGGGGAGAGTTCGAGCTTCGAAAATAAAATCGAGAACGTCGAACGATTTGGGAGTTGGGTCGATCGTTTTTGAGGAAGAAAGTTGGTCAAATTCGTCACTGAGAATCTTGCGAGTGGTGGAGAACATTACACCTTTCCCCGATGCAATCGACGTACTCGTGAAGGAGGGGGGCGTCATAGGGGTTGCCTTTTGCTCGCAACTTCTTACGCCCCACGATGTTATAAGTAAAGTTATGTAGCGGAAAAGTTTACTACGGGCCCGCGGGACTAGAACCAAGACTCTTCGTCACTACGGCTACGCGTTGACCCTATTGTGACGACGTCCCTTACCTAATAAAACACGTCGTACATACCGTACCGCCCAAGGAACGGCGCTATCGAGACAGAGGACGATTCTGTTTCTACTAATATTTCTAAGATTCGAACAGTTATTTTGAAAATTTTATGACGATGTACCAAATTTCCGCACCTGCTTTCCTCTCGATTTTGGCATAATGTACTTGTTGCAAAATTTTGCCCATTTTTGATCCCCCATTTCCTGAGGACGATTGCGACAGCAGCGACAGCTACAGGGTATACTCGAACCAACCTCTAGGTAATCTTGCTGGTACCTCACCTTCTCGGGGAGTCCATCACCGATACCATTCTTCTGATTCTAGTCTCGACTTGCCTGCCTGGGCCGAGCAAACTAGGCCCAACCACCGCTCCTGCCTACCTGGTCGCATGAGGATATGCTCAATTTAACCTGGGGAGCCATGTACCGCCCAAGGAACGGCGCTATCGAGACGAAGAGCTGAGCATCAACATTCTCGCCCTAGAGATAAGGCTTCGCTATCGTTTCTCCTCCTTGCCGTAAACCATATCACCGGCACGAGGAGTGATAGTTAGATAAGGTACCAGCTTGAGAACCGAATTCGAGGTGGCGAGTAGCTCAAATACGGAGTTGGCCGAATCGAGAGTGCTTGCTCAGCAGAGGACGATCGCCGAGCCTTCCACCGAAATCCCGAGCTCTCTCTCCATTTCCGTCCCCCGAGGAAGCAGGTTGCCCTTCACTAACCCGAATACAATTTTTCTAGTCTCCACAGTTATTCTTTTTCCTAGTCTCCCAACACCTCCTCTTCCTTCTCAATCACCACCTATCTTTTCGCACCTTTTGGTATTTCCTTCTTATTTACGTTAATCCTCCGACCCCTCAGTTTCGGCCACGTCAGAGCATTACAATACCATGTCTCGTGGCTGCTAGGAAAGGCATCTTGAGTAACTCTGTTCCTTGGTGAGTGTAAGCGTTGCCTTCGCCCTTGAACAGGAAGGCACAATGAGCCGTTTTGCCGGTCTCAGTCGTGACTGGCCAATGGGCGTGTTCTTCCTGTGTTTCCTACAGGCTCGACTGGTAGATGGCTTTTCATCCTCCCAATAGGTAGAGGTTCTGTGCCCCTTTTCATTCCCTTCTTGGTCGCTATGAGTGCCTACTACTTTTCATTCCTATGTCAGCCTGGATCGGTAAGTATGACGGTGATGGCCTTCTTCCTGGCAGTCCGAGAATATACATGCGGTATATATATTGAGCACCTTGGCGAGGCTCAATTTGGGTCCCAGGCCAGCCTTGCCCTCCACACAGAACTGTCACTGTACTGTGTGTCATTAGCGAGGACTGGTGCCTTTCACCACAGTTCCTTGGAGGTTATTCATGGCCCTGGTGTAATCATTACTGATCTGCAAAAGCCTTAATGATCCCAGGTATTACTTTAGAGCAACCCTTTCAAGGCTTTTTCGTTTTTACGTTTCAAAGGCTTCTGATTCAAAACAATCGTCAGTCCGTGTCACGACGACGAAATAAAGTTATGAGCAAAATCCGTTCAAAACTGAGTAGCTTCATGCAACAGTCCATAGCGCCACAATTGGCGAAACAAAGATGAAGTGGGTTTTACGTCTTAACCTTCGGGTTCCTGCAAAGACTGTGGTAATTCCCCGCTGATACGACGGCGTATTGACGTGAACACCCTAAGAGTCACTAGGAATGGAAGTACGTTGCCAACTACTAAGGTACATAAGTTCTTAAGTGTGTGGCCATTGTTGTTTTCGAAACACACTCTCGAAATGGGCAGGAAGGCTTTAAATTCTACCCACGTTGCGCGCTCCTTAACTGGCACAGCTTGTGGAGGACGTCCGTCTGCCCAACTTGCCGTGAGCCGAACTCTTGTTCGACTCCTGGACTATGGCTCAACGTTTTTGCATTAAGCATCGTCAAGAACATTGCAGATGTTGCCCACAATCCGCCTGTCGCTTGGTGCTCCTAGGGGAAGCATTAAGCATGTCTCCTCTATGTGCCTGGCGGAACAAGTACGGAAAGGAATCCGTGAAAGCAATTTCAGACCTTGGAACAGACACATGATAATATGCCAAAATTTAAAGTCGATACTGCAATATCCAACCCCAATTTCAATCACGTATCCTCTCTACCACTCCTATATTCTTTGAACCTTCCAACTTCAACGATGAACCTGCCTGTTCATTGTACAGTCCCGGGAGTGTCGGAAGCAAAACGAAATGCGCCTAGTATGGAGCTAGCAGTCCACACTGCAGACACCATGGCAAGAAAATACGGGGACCATTATAAGGTGTAAATAGACGCGTTGAAAGGGTCATCAGGAATGGGGATAGGTATTTATGAAGCTGGATTAGGGAAATCCACTTCTTACAACTTGGCGTCGTCTTTTCAGAGCAGCAGTGCTGAATTGCTGCTCGAGAAGAAACCACAACTCAACAGAGAGAGACGCATTGTGGTCCTCACAGACTCGAAGGTGGCATGTCGGCTGTTGACACAACCAATTATACAGCCTGTGACGTGGCAAAAGTTCTCTTATGCGTAGACAACACCATAAAAATTCAGAGGATTCCCTCAGAGGTAACGAAAATGCAGACCGTGCCGCAAAACGAGGCGCATCTGCCGACTGCGGTCGTTTTCCGGCGCCTACTCCACTCCCAGACGCACTACACGTGGTGGAACAGGTTGCTCAGCGGAAACGGCAACGCTGGTATGAAACGTATTCGTCGAGCGGAGGAATTTACCGCTTCAAAATAGCCCCCCGAGAGTGCAAAAACCCAAATTTCGTACGCACGCGATTTCCTCGACACAGTATGATCCAACTGTCTAGGGTTCGATGCGGTCACGGGCAAATCAACAAACGCCGGCACATGATTGGGCTGAGCAACTCTCTGGATTGCGATTTGTGTGAAGACCAAGAGGAAGACCACGATCCCCTCAAATTGATGTATTGCCCGCTTTTGGAAGATGAAAGGGCTCTCCTAAACCCAGTTGAAGATTTCGACCTACCCGAATATCGGCGAAAAAACTTACCATCTTTATCATCGTGTGAATGTTCATAATTTTAATTGAGTACTTTAATTTTCACTTTCCGCTACCCGAAGGGAAGAAAAGTATAGTAAACGGCCCAAAAAAAAAATTTGGGTTTTCTTCAGATCTTTACGTTTTGAGGCCTACTGAATCTAAAAAACCTAATTTCGGCGCGTGGTCCGTGTGTGTGTGTGTCTGTAGTTCGATTTGCGGGAGAACGGCTGATCCGATTGAGCTGGTTCTTTTTTTGTTTTGTTCGTTATTTTTTGTAGACACCAAAATAAGGTTATGGACGATTTCGGTCGATGGAAAGGGGGGGGTGGGGGTGGGGGACGAAAATGTTCCAAAAACTAGTGTTTTTCGCATTTTCTCGAAAACGGCTCTAACGATTTTGATTAAACTTTCAAATTATCTTCTAATAATCAATACCTAACTTTCTCCACACATATCTCCATGAAAAAACGGTGAATGGAGATATAGGCCTATGAACCAAAAATAGGTTTTTTACACTTGTTGGCAGAACGGCTTCAACAATTATCACCAAACTTACAGGATGTTTTCAAATAGTTAATATCTACATGTTGTTCTCAATAAATGTTCCTCTGACAGTCCATTGAACAGAGATAAACATCAAAATGTGTCGAAAATAACGTTTTTTCGAACATTTCCGTAAGTTCCAGGGTAACTTCTTCGTAAGATGTGATAAATTCTAATGGAGTGTCTTCTAGTCACCCATACCCACATTTCGTTCCCCATAATTATTTCTGTATATATTTGTTGAACGGAGCGTGGATTTGAAATGAACGCCGAAAACACAGCGTGGGAGTAGGTTGCTAAAGTACGATCCGCCCTAGTAATCAGACGTGCGTTGATCGGGCACATTTTGAAAATGTTGAAGAACACACTCTTTGGCACATTCTGATCGTCGGAGCCTTAGTCAGTAACGCCAAACGAACGGCGTGGAGGTGTAGGTAATCCCTTCTATGGATACCCTCAGAAACCCGCTCCACCCATGCAGAAGAGTAGGGGGAGTCGGGACACTGCCATAGTTTGCGTCTCACAATCCAACCATACTGAGCAGCCGCCAATGGCTTACTGGACTTACGGGCAGGTTGAGTCGCCATGAAACGCCACTGCAGCTGATCCTGAACGAATACAAGACCAGCCCCAGGGTATGCAAAGCAAGCAGGCAATTATTACGGTGTTAGAAAGAGATGGAGCAGATCCCCCAGATCTAATAGGAGCGCGAATGTACACACAGACCTGTTTCTTCATTTGATGACTGGTACTAAACTCTCGATTGGGGTTACATCAATCATGGAAGTCGCAGTTTCGCTAATATGCAAGAGGCTGGCCCCTGCAGCATCCCCCGAACTCAGACCTGCGGAGGTACAGCAGGTATGTGGTCGTTAGTCAATCTCCCGGTAGAGAGCAGTTGCCCATGTGTTACTGCATGGAGGTGACCACCCGAGAAATCCCCTGCTATTTGAGAGTTCTTAATCTGGTTTCCCACCTGATCTAACTGTGTACTTGAGTGGCAAGCGTCGAAGGTCAACTGTGACCACGTTTTTTGCCACCACCTTCTTCGCGAGCTCTGCAAAATGGTTATAGGCGTGCTGTGTAGCAGTCAATGCTGCTAAGTTCGTTTGCCCTCCCAACAACCGTATTTCACTGTTGTAGAGCAACATGTGATTTCTTGTTTCCTCAGCACAAGGGGGGCAAGAAGTGCACGATGGAGAGTCATTGAGAGAAAAGAAGCGCCACACAGTAATGTCGCCATGTCCCCTGAGCAACTGGCTCGCCAGTGGTCTGGCTCATCTCACTTTCTTCCAAGACGTTCACGGATGTTGGGGAAGAACTCATGCGTGTCTTGTCCCTTTGACGAGCGTTCCCATCCCGCTTGCCCTTTCTCTAACGCCCAGTTTTCCCGTTCTGCGATGAGATCCCCACGGCCAGCCCAAAGCGGAGGCTCTCGTTTCACTCTCAATTTGTCAACCATGCACTCAATGGCCTAGTCAACATGTAACTGTCCTGTTAATGTACGCACATGGGACGCAATGAGGGAGGCCTAGCCAAAGCACACAACAGAACGCATCGTTCTATGCAGATTTATTACCCTTCGGACGGTCAACCTCCCAAAAACCAGCCTGTAGATCAAAATTAAGAGCGAGTACGTCCGAATCAAGCTTCTTTTGTGGTTTCAATCGAGCTTGGGCAACACACACACACACGCACAAACCATTTTCTCAAATATTTTCACGGCTCTAAGTCTATGAAGCTAAAAAAACTCATGTTACAACGGCTGCAAACATTTTGACCCAACACACAGGATGTCTTTAAATAATGAATACCTACAAATTTTTACAAATAAACATTCCGTTGAAGAGATATATTCAAAATAGTGATTTTTTCACAATTTCCAGGGTTCACCAGTTGCGATCAATCTTACGGTCTTTCAGCAACCTGTTCCCAAATTTGGTTCTCTTCAACTATTTCATTATTTATTTATTGAACGAAGATAGCTCAGAAAACGAGATTTGTCGTACATTATTTTACGTCTCGACCGACTAGTACGTACATATTGTTACCCATCGTTATTGCCGTAGAAACGCGTTGAACGGAGCACAGCGCCGGTATGTATACGACGAATCATGGAGTTTGCAGGGGTTGCGGAAAGTTGTGTGTGGCTGCTCACCATATCGCGGTATCACTGAAACTCTCGTATTGCAACGTTAAACTCCTCGAAAGGCCGAATTGTCGAGTTTTGAAGCAAAATGGCGCTAAACATTCCTTTCGCGCGTTCCTCCTCCAAAATTTCCGCCTCCGTGATTTACAGCGTCAAATTGCCGTGTACGAGCGATGAACATGAAACTCGCAATTTTCGACCCGCTAAATATTGTGGATAATAAGACCGACGGCTCGAGTTTATTTATGAGCTGAGGAAGCAGATGAGGCGGCGTTGACGCGCATGTTCCACTTGGCCGCTAATGTTCACGGTTCGACGACGTTGTCCCAAGTCAACCCCGAACACATTTTTCTCTTCCAACCGGCTAATGGGAATTATTGCCTCATTTTTCCGGGTCTGCGATCTTCTTCCGGGGTCAGCACACATCCCCCCCCCTCCCGCATGACGACCACTCATCGCGCTCCGATGCTTCCGCTCGCTGCGTGATAATTATCGGTAAATGACGATAATGCTTAATTGACAATATCGCACACTTTCACGTCAAGTATTCACGAATAATTTTTTTTTTCAAAATGGCGAAAAACTTGTGAAGACGAACGGAGATGGAACTGACTTCGTGGAAGATATGTTCGTTCTCCTAAGTAACACAGATCTGTTTTCTCTTCGTATTGACCGTTCCTGAACTTTCAGAGTTTATTAATATCATACATCGTACGCTGAACCTAGACATGAGGTGGTACGACGGCTAATGTCATTTAGCCCTGTTGTCTGGGGTAGCGAATTAACAGTCAATCAAAAGAGAGTATTGGCGGAGAGTAGACAGCTGCGCTCTTGTGGATCACCTTGGCCTATAAAACAGAAGCACTCCAGGTGATCACTGGTTAGTTATCGATTGTAACGTATTTGGGGAATTGTCTCACAATTCAACAGTGTACAGAACACGCGTGAAAGTCGTGTCTGGGCCCAGAAGAAAAGAACAAATTAAATACACTCAATTATACTCACTTGATGAAATAAATAAAATAATGCCTCTCAAGAAGGTAATGGGAAATGAAATTCTAACGCGATTAAGACCCACTTGAATTTAATCAGGAAAAACTCGAAATGAAATGAACTCCTTTTAGAATGAAATAAATAACCTATGCTCGGATTGTATTAATAACAATAAAGGGACAATGGGGAAAATGAAACACCTAGCTCTGATCGCTTACCTTACTTCACACATAAAGGGACGTTTAAATACTGATTCACTGGCTTGGAAAAAGGGGACGATTCGTCTGCGAAGTTGGTAGCCGTTCTGATCAAGAAACGTGGCTCCGCCGCTAATATAAACAGCGGCAAACTGCACAGGTGGCGGTCAGTGTTGCCACCTCCTGCAGTCCTCCGCAAATCGTTACACGATTCACTTGGCCGTTGAGTGCGTGGTTGACAAATGGAGAGTGAAAAGGAAGCTTCCTCCTCTTCAGGCTGAACTCTGTGCGAATCTCACGACAGAACGAAAACTGAATAGGCGCTATGGAAATTCTCGTAAAGGGACGTGACACGTATGAGTGAACGTGTTGGGAGAGGGTGGATCGAGCCCGACCACTGGATGAGCCAGTTCCTCATGGGACATTGTGACTTCAATGCGCTGCTCCACTTCTTTTCTCACGAAGACTCTCCACGTTTTGCGCCTCCACTGTGGAGGACACAAGAAACCAAGAAACCACGTGCTGTATGCGCTGTACATTCTACAACGGTGAGCAATAGTTGTTGGGAGGGCAGACAAACTGGCTGCTACAAAACAAGCCTATAACGAAGCAGGTGATGGCTAAGAAACGTGGTCACAGTTGACCTCTGAAACTTGCCACCTAAGTAAATAGTTAGATCTGGTGGGAATAAGAGCTCCTTCCAAATGGTAAGGGATTCCTCACCTTGTCGGATCTGTTTCTTTATTTCATGACTGTACCTAAACCCTCGACGAGGGTTATATCAGTCATAGAAGTTGCGGTTTCGCTAATATGCAAGAGGCCGGCCCCTGCAGCATCCACCGAACTCAGACCTGTGGAGGTACGGCAGGTATGTGGTCGTTAGCCAGTCTCACCGTAGAGAGCTGTTGCCCGTGTGTTACCGTGCGGAGGTGACCACCTGAGGAATCCCGTACCATCTGGGAGTAGTTCTTAATCTGGTTCCCTACCTGATCTTACTGTTTACTTGGGTGGCAAGTTTCAAAAGGACTGATCAACTATAACCACGTTTCTTAGCCATTACCTTCTTTGCGAACTTTGCAAAATGGTTATAGGCTTCCTTTGTAGCAGTCAAAGCTGCTAAGTTCGTTTGCCCTCTCAACAACCGTCGCTCACTGTTGTAGAAACTACAGTGGAGCAGCACATGGTTTCTTGTTTCCTCCGCACTGGAGGCACAAGACGTGCATAATGGAGAGTCTTTCAGAGAAAAGAAGTGGAGCCGCGCATTGAAGTCACCATGTCCCGTGAGGAACTGGCTCGTCCAGTGGTCTGGCTCAACCCATTTTCTAGAAAGACGTTCACGGATGTTGGGGAAGAACTCATCAGTATCACGTCCCTTTGACGAGGATTCCCATCTCGCTTGCCA
This sequence comes from Pachypeltis micranthus, assembly GCA_020466155.1. Lineage (NCBI taxonomy): Eukaryota > Metazoa > Arthropoda > Insecta > Hemiptera > Miridae > Pachypeltis > Pachypeltis micranthus. The sequence goes on along the minus strand of CM035768.1, from coordinate 75,389,211 downwards.
TTTCTCTAGAGCCCATTCATCGATGGCGGCAAGTTTCTGTTCTGTGGTGAGATCCGCACGGAGTTCAGCCCAAAGCGGGGGAAGCTCCCGTTTCACTCTCCACTTGTCAATCATGCACTCAACAGCCAAATCAACTGGTAACTGACCAGTGATCACCTGGAGTGCTTCCGTTGATACAGTCTTGTAGGCCTTGGTGATCCACAGGAGCGCGGCCCTCTGGGATTGGGCCAATACTCTCTTTTGATTGACTGTTAGTTTGCTACCCCAGACAACAGGGCAGTAGCCAATCACACCTAAATAGATGGCCTTATACATGAGGATGGTGTCGTGGTAACACACACCCCAAGTGGCCTTAGTAATGGCACGCAGTGAGGCAAACCTTGCAATGGTAGTGCCTTTAAGGGACTGGAAGTGTTGGTTGAAACCCCGCCTCTCACCTATATTCACTCCTAAATACTTGACGTGCTTTTCAAGAAGGAGCCTGTGGCCGCCAAAGCGTATTGTGGGTGGATTATTCACTTTCCCCTTCAAGAGGATTAGCTGGGTTTTTTCCTCAGCCACCTGCATCTTGACGTGCTCGCACCATTGGTTGACAGTGCGGAGCACGTGGTGGGTTTTTTCTTCAATTTGGCGGACTGACTCTGCAAAGATCAGCACAGTCAAGTCATCCACATAGGCGTACGGCTCGCAGTCAGTCTCCATGAGTTTCCTGAGAAGACCTTCGAAGAAGGCATTCCAGAGTGCTGGTCCTAGGACCGAGCCCTGTGGGCACCCCTTCTCAATCTTTCTCCGGACGGAGACATGCCTACTTTCGATCGTAGCAGTTCTGTCTGTCAGGTAACTTCTGACGAGCGAGTACAGGTTGCGGGGATTCCCCTACCTTTGAGTTCATTAAGGAGCGCTGGCCACCAAAGGTTGTCAAACGCTCCTCTGATGTCAATCAGAACTGCTACGACGTACTTAGCCGGTGCCAGCAGGGAAACACGCCGAATCTCGACAATGACATCCTGCGTGGACCTTCCTTTGGTACACCCGTATTGCCTACCTGTGAGGTTGCGGCCAAAGACTCCTTCGAGGGACTGCAACATCAAGATTTCTAGTGTTTTGCCTAATATGGAAAGAAGGCTGAGTGGTCTCCATGATCGCGGGTCCGACTGATTGCGGTCGCCTCCCTTTTGAAGAGTGACAACGCGCGCAGACTTCCACTGAGTGGGGAACTGTCCGACCTGCAGACAGTCATTAAATAAATTAAGGAGACCGCTGGAGATTGTCCGCTCAGCCTTCCTTAGCATATTGCTTTCTATTTTATCTGGCCCAGGAGATTTGTTGGGCTTTAAGGTCGCAAGAGCCCTGCCGAGGTCGCCTGTTGTCCACAATGGGATGTCGGGCACGTTCAGAGGGCCCATGATCAGCTCCCTTGCTGCCCTCTGGGCTTCAGTGTCTCGAGCTAGTTGGTCATCTGGGAACGCCTTCTCAAGGAGGGTTTCCAGTGAACGTTCGATACTGCAGGCCCAGCCTGACTCATTTTGCATCGCAGCTAAGACCTGCTCTACATTTGCTTTTCCTATGGAGGACTTGTAGTGTCTGCCCCAGGGGTTCTCAGAGCTCTCCGCTTCCACAAAATTTCGCCAGCCTTGCCGTTTGGCTCGTTTGATGGCGCGGTGGAAGGCCTTCTTCTCTTGGATGAAGGCAGTTCGGAGTGTTGCTCTGGCATCAGGGTCACGAGTGTTTTGGTACATCCTTCTGGCTCTATTTGCACTTTGCTTGAGGGGATTAAGTTCCTCAGTCCACCATGGGACTTTGATCGCCCTGTGCTTCTGTTGGCCAAGTACAGAGAGCCCAGCAGAGTGCAGTGCTGTGGTAAATGTGTCCACTTTGCTGTCCACCTCTTCAGGTGTGGATGCTTGCACTATTAGGTCGGTGTCTGCGGCACGCAGTTCACCTTCCAGTACCCTAAAGAATTGCGGCCAGTCAGCATTTTTTGTGCGGAATCGCTTTTCACGCGTGTCTTTGCAGAGGATGTTATCATCCGTAATGGCAAAGTCAATAACCATGTGATCGCTCTGCGTTGCACCTGGTACGACTCGCCAACCCTTCAATTTGAGTAGCAGGGTGTGGGACACGGCTGTGACGTCTATACACGACCTTCCTCCCGGGCCATCATAGGTCGCCTCAGTCATGGGGTCGTTGGCAACAACCAAGTTGTACCTGGTGAGCAGCTCTATATACGCCTCGCCCGCCCCATCCAGGGTTGGGGATCCCCACAATGGTGATCTGGCGTTTGCATCAGCACAGACTACGCAGGGTCGTCCTGATAGGCCTGCTAGAGCCCGCTCGAGTGGTTCAAGGCTGTTGGCAACTGGTGCGCCAAATTGCCTGTAAGGTGATATTACAACCAGCTCAAAGCCACCGGCTCGGATGAGCACAGCGGCCAAGTGCTGGCTGTTCAGGTGAGTGAGTGCGAGCATGTCAATGGACGGGTCGATGCAGGCTACTGCTGCCTTGGCTCCCGTTCTTGCTCCAGCCACCACTCGTGCCTGCGATCCGAGACCAAGAGTTTTGGATCCTATGTACGGTTCCTGTATGGCGAGGACACTGCAGCGTTTCTTGAGTGCATTTTGCAGCAACTCAGCCATAACTGGGCAACTCTTATTTGTGTTGTGCTGAAGGATTCGAACTGTTTTTGACCTATTCATAATCCACTCGTGACTCCTGGAGGGCAATCGCTCGCTGACGAATGGTACAGCGTGCGTCTCGTGTAGAGTGTGCGACCTGTTGGATTTTGCGTTCGACGCAATTGGCACACTTGAGGGGAGCATCACGCTTGCATTCCTTACTCAGATGTGGCAAGGCGCACCAGGCGCACACAACAGGTCTTGTACAGGCCACTGCCAGGTGGCCATAGCGCTGGCATTTGTAGCACTGAGTGGGGGCTTGGTACTTTCGTATGGCGCACCGCTGCCAGGCTATTTGGAGGTGCCTTGCCCCCTCTAGTTTTTTGTACAGGCTGGGTGATACCTCAATCACCCAATCCTTCTGTCTGCCACGCTTTTTGGTGAAGAGAGGCCTGACATCCTGCGGCTGCAAGCCTAACGCAGGGTTGTGCTCAACAACTTGTTGGGCCAAGTCCTCTTTTTGAAGGTCGGTCCGCACGACCCAGGGGGGCTGACGCTTGGAGCTTCAACTCCTTTTTTGTGGAAATGTGGCTCGTGAGCGCCTTGGCCATTTCTGGCGTTTCCGTCACAATGACGGCGCCACCTCCTACTGCGGTGCGGATGTCCAGCACTCGGACACTCAGAGCTTGGAGGTCCGTAGCAGGGACACCCGCATAAGCGCTTCCATTGCGTCAGGGTTGGAGGGACCAGCCTCTCCTTCCTTACATGTATGCCTAACCACTACCACGTTTTGTCGTGGGTTTTTAGGGGGGAGTTTGGCAAGCGGTGGAGGCTTTTTATTTTTCTTTTTATTTTTATTTTTGCCCTTGTTTTTGGGCGGAGGCATAGGCGGGCGCTGCCCTCGGCCTGCACTTCCTGCTTAGTTGGGGCCTGTTTCTGCTTCCCTCTGCGCTTCCTGGCCCTGGCAGGCTGCCATTCCGCCTCAGCTCCATGAGGGGGGGAGGAAGGCGCAGTAGCGGCTACTGCCGCATATGAGGGGCCTGGGGTACTACCCTGGCTCGTTGCTCCTCGAGTTTGGGGGGCTGGTGGCACTGGCTGCTGGGCAATTGCCCTACGCAGCTCTTCCCTCACGACAGCCGCCACAGTTTCCCGCAGGGGGAGTGGCAGGGGCGATGTCGTTGGGGGCATTAGCTTTTATAGCCAGCTTCGAAATTTCGAAGAGGCAACTAGTTACGAGGTCCCGCATAGGTCCTGTCGCGTTGGCCCTCATCCGTGCCAGCTGGCCGTGGATGATTTGGACGTATGCGCAAATTTGCTCCATGTCCGACAGTTTAGGGTCCACGCTGTGTCGTGTGCTTGTAGTAGCCGGGTTGCCCGGGCTACTAGGGGAGAAGGGGAGATGAACGCGGTTTGCCCGGTTCTTTCCGCCCTTGTTTGTTTGGACGACGAGTAGGTTGCTCATCGTCCGAAGAGGGAGGGGTCGAGCTTGGCGAGCCCGAGGAAGAGGCGCAGGTGGCGTTTTTATTACCTGCTGAAGTTTTAGTTGACTTTGTCATGTTTTTTACTTATTTGGGGGTGATTAAAGAAGCGGACTGGTGTAGTGTATCCTTGTGAGTTCATTTGTTGTGTGTGTTCGTGGTATGAGCGAGAGGTGCTCGAGGCAGTGTCCTGGAAGCTCCCCTCAGGCATATTGATTCTAGCCCCTTTCGCTGGTCCGTTGAGGGTCAAAGGGAGGCCCCCACATGCGCCGCAGCTGCCAGTCCGGCCACCCACCGGGACTAAGACGCATGAGGGATTTTTCGGCTGCTGCTCAGAGTCAGCCCTCGGCCACTAGTGATGTGGTGAGCGGGACACACGCTATCAGCCGCCCCAGGAACGCTCAAACCTGGTTTTTCCCTCCTCATTCCGAAGGCCGCACCTATATAGGGATCGCTCAAAGGTGTTAGTGAGCTACTTCCAGGACTGTCTTTCGCTCATTATGAGTGTTTCAAGTGAGTGTGTTCTGCCACGCAAGCCGTTGCAGTGTATTTAGTATCTGGAATATGTTGTGTATGTCAGTGTCGTGAGCTTTAAGCCCCTTTAAGGCCGGTTTTAACGACCACGCAGAGGATACGGCAGGAGAATTCTGTACCCCTTCCTGCGGGGGGTGTGTTCTGCGATCCCAGCTAAAGGTAGGGGGTTCCCAGTGTGTCATGTATGTGAATGAAGTGTAAGTTGTGTCCCTTTTAGTCCGGCTTATACGAACACGCAGGGAGTGCGGCAGTGGAAGTCTGGACCCCCTACTGCAGGGTGAGCACAGTGTGGCGACAGAGTACACTGTGACGCCCAGCCACAGTTAAGCCTCGTTGGATGTAATCCTGCGGGGACCTCATAGAGGTGAGGTTGTCTTTCAAGCTGGGCCCACCCGGCTGTCCCTTTTAGTCGGCTCATACGAAACGCAGGGAATACGTCAGCGGAATTCTGGACCCCCGACTGCAGGGTGATTCCTCACCTTGTCACCTCCACACTCTAACACACAGCTCTCTACTGGGAGACTGGCTAACAACCAAATACCTGCTGCACCTCTGTGAGTGGAGACATCGTCGTCGTTGCTCTTGACCAGTCTTTAGTGGTTTTGGATGTCTAGGAAGTACCTGACAAGCCAAGAAGCGCAAATACGACAGGATGGATCTTCGTATGTTCGTGTTCGAAACTCGTGGAGTGAAGGCAGGTAAAATTAGGATTGCAGCATTGACCGTGTCTTGGCGTGGTGTGTGGTGCAAGAAAAAGGCTGAGGAGATGCGTCAGCTGGCATTCTACGCAGTATCACCACCCAAGTATTACTCGGGTCGTACCTCAACTGGTGGTCGTTCTATCGTGGAACATCCTCTTATCCCCTCTTTCCTTCCCCATCCCAATCCTCCTATCCCTAGAGCCGGCGTAGGGTAGTGTGGGCGCCCTCCCCATTCCCGCACTTATTATTTATCTAGTTAATCACCATTCACCATTGACAATGAGCTTTAGAAAAAAAAAACTGTAGTACGATTGAGCTGGTTTTTTTTGTTTTGTTCGTTATATTTGTGAACGCCAAATAAGGTGATTTCGTTCAATGGGAGACGAAAATGTACCAAAAACAGGGGGTTTTCGCATTTTTCTCAGAACCCGCTTTAATGGTTTTGATTAAACTCTCAAATTATCTTCTACTAGTTAATAAAAAACATTTCTTCTCCATACATATCTCCATGAAAATACGGTGAACGGAGATATAGGCCTATGAAGCAAAAATAGGTTTTTTACGCTATTTGGCAAAGCACCTTCATCGATGTTCACCAAACTCACAGGTTATTTTCGAATAGTTAATACCTATATATTGTTCTCAATAAATGTTCCTCCAACAGTCCATTGAACAAAGATAAAAATGGAAATGAGTCGAAAATATTGTTCTTTCGGACACTTTCGTAAATTCCAGGGTAACTGCTTCTCCAGATGTGATAAATTCTAATGGAGTGTCTTCTAGTTACCCATACCAACATTTTGTTCTCCATAATCATTTCTGTATATATATGTTGAACGGAGATATAAGCCAAGTTAACTCAGAAAAGGAGATTTGTCGAATATTAATTTATCGGTATTCCAATTTTGTCAAAATTCTCAATAAATGTTCCTCCAACAGTCCATTGAACAAAGATAAAAATGGACATGAGTCGAAAATATTGTTCTTTCGGACACTTTCGTAAATTCCGGGGTAACTGCTTCTCCAGATGATTTGATCAATCTTGCAGTGCGTTTTTTAGTCCCCCATACACATTTCGTTCTCAGTAATTATTTCTGTGTATGTACGTTGAACGGAGATATAAACCAAGTTAACTCAGAAGAGGAGAATTGTCGAATATTAATTTACCCGTATTCCGATTTTCTCAAAATTGGCTCGAACGATTTCGATCAAACTTACGGAGTACTCTCAACTAACGAGTCCTTAAATTTCCCTGAGAATAGTGTTGGAGCAGAGCATTGAATAGCAGAGTCCTCTGTACATCGCCTTCATAGACTTTGAAAAGGCATTCGATTCCATAAACCAGGTTACCATGTGGAAGATACAGTATACCACGCGAAACACGACCTGATTGCGACGGAACGACGAAAAATAATTATTCCAGGTACCTGTAGGCAATTGGCACGTTGTGGGCGAGTCGAGCGGGCAGGCACAACTAGATACTAAATGGGATTTTTGTGCAATAGAACGAGTTAACACTTTAAAGGCGCAAAACCGGTTGCAGATTTAGAAGTTAAGTATCGAATTTCTGAAGGTGACCGAAAACGCACTTAGCACGCGTTCAGTAGCGCCTATTTGTGTAAGCAGACTTCAGAACCAATTCTTAAAATAATTACAACGAATATGATTCCAAACATGAATGAGCTCGTCAATAGCAAGAGAAGTCCGGTACCTGGATCGTCGAGCTCAAAATAATTACCCTCTTTTAAGAAATTTTGATACGATTTTTAACAACCTCACTATCTCATAAATATATAAGATGTTATAATAATTCCGTACATTTTTTGTATTTGATCCGACACACCTTCACATTTTAAATACGCGTGCATTTTCTACACTTTTGAATTGCCTTTTAGTTGAGACGTTTTGTTCTCCACATCTCGTACTTCTGTAAAATTCTGTCAAAAGGAGACAGAAGCTCAAAACTCATCAAAAATTAGGTTCTATAAACAGTAGAAATTCGTTTTGTTTTCACCTCTTGTAAAAATGGCTCCAATTCTGGCTCAAATGTCGAGGCGTGTTCTTTAGCGGCAACGTTCCTCGAACAGTGCGTGACACAAAGGAACTCTGTCTTATACTTTAGAGAGCATTAGCGTCATACAAAACAATAGTTCAGAAGGCGTTTAACTTATTCACCGTCTTTTCATTTCATAGCTGAAGATGGCGCTGTTATATATAAGTTACGTTCTTTATTTCGGAGATTAAGTTTTTTAAGAACATTATTTAATTTCCGATCAGCAATAGAAGCTTTGTATAGTACAGAAAGACGTGCAGGAGGTATCCCAAGTATGGACTCAGCTTATACAGGAGTTGCTGATGACAACCAGCGAAAGCTGAAGATGGTAGACGACGGCATTGTGCTCCTCTCCTGGACGAGCGAGGAGCAGTTTGATGAGAATCGGGAGAAGGGGTTTCTGCTCATGAATCCCCTTTTATTATTCAATCTCTCTTATTACGCCTACATTACATATATATTACGTTACGCGACCCAAAGGGAAAGGCATATTTGTTCTTTTAAATCGTTATTTTGTTCTTTGTAGACACCCAAATAAGGTTATAGGCGATTTCGGTCGATGGAAAGAGGAGGTAGGGAACGAAAATGTACTACAAACTAAGGATTTTTCGCATTTTCCTCAAAAACGGCTATAACAATTTTGATTAAACTTTCAAACTATCTTCTACTAATCAATACCTAACTTTCCTTCTCCATACATATCTCCATGAAAATACGGTGAACGGAGATATAGGCCCATGAAGCAAAAATAGGTTTTTTACGCTTTTTGGCAAAACGGCTTCAGCGATATTCTCCAAACTCGCAGCATGTTTTTAAATAGTTAATACCTACATATTGTTTGCCGTAAATGTTCCTTTGACTGTCCATTGAACAGAGATAAAAATCAAAATGTGTCGAAAATAACGTTTTTTCGAACATTTCCGTAAATTCCAGGGTAACTTCTTCACCAGATGTGATAAATCCTAATGGAGTGTCTTTCAGTCACCCATACGAACATTTCGTTCTCCATAAATATTTCTGTATATATATGTTGAACGGAGATATAAGCCAAGTTAACTCAGAAAAGGAGATTCGTCGAATATTAATTTATCGGTATTCCAATTTTCTCAAAAACGGCTTTAACGATTTCGATCAAACTGTCGGAGTACTCTCAGCTAACTAGCCTCTACATTTTGTTCTCCATAAATGTTCCTGTAGAAATGCGTTGAACGAAGATATAGCGCCCGCATATGCAGCTGGTGTTCGAAATTACAGGGGTGGCGGAAAGTTGTGTGTTGCTACGCACCAGATATTTTATATTGATAATTCCCAATAAGGCAACTATTCCATAAAATTTCCATTTCTGGGAAAAGGACGAAAGCAGCACAATAAATTACCAAAATGTTCTACGAAAATCGGTTTTGGCGCGGGTTCTTTCCTTATAAACTCCGCTGAAATGTCACTAGAATGTTCATAAAATATCTGATGCGTTGCAACACACAACTTTCCTTAGTAAATTTCACTTACTCAATTCATTTATCACTCAGTTTATTTGAACTTGGTCAAACAACGCTTTAAGGTAGCAGGAAGCGGTAGCGCTTACAGTTCCGGAATTCGCGTCGTTGGTACTTAAGGTGCACATCAATGGCGAATTCCACTCAAGTTTCAAACCGTTTTAATTAAATTTATTGTAAGGCAAGTCCTTCGCAACTGCGCACTGTGCCGGAAAATGACGAGAGCTGCTAAATAATTCGTCGAGCAGTTTTTCCCCAATAAAACCGGCAAGGCACATAAAAATCGTGTCGATTCTTGGCCGTCGTCCTAGTATTTGCAGCATGATACGTTCCGTAATGTGACAACGTCAACCTTCGCTTGACGCTCCCCCGACGAATCTAAAAACGAACCTAATTTCTCTCGTTGAAACCGTCGACAGTGCGTCGATGGAACTCGAGATGTTTTTTTGACTCATCGAACGAAAAATCGTTTTTTACGCCTTTTGGCAAAGCACCTTCAACAATTTTCACCAAACTCGCAGGATATTCTTGAACAGTTAATACCTATATATTGTTCTCAATAAATGTTCCTCCGACACTCCATTGAACAAAGGTGATAACGAAAATATGTCGAAAGTAACGTTTTTTCGAACATTTCCGTAAATTCTGAGGTAACTGCTTCACCAAATGCAATCAATTGTATGGAGTGTTTTTTAGCCACCCATACCCACATTTCGTTCTCCATAATTATTTCTGTACATATATGTTGAACGGAGATATACCACAAGTTAACTCAGAAGAGATTTGTCGAATATTAATTTATCTTTATTCCTATTTTCTCTGGAACGGCTCGAACGATTTCTATTAAACTTACGAAGAGCGCTCAGCTAACTAGTCCCTACATTTTGTTCTCCATAAATGTTTCTGTGGAAATGCTTTGAATGAAGATACAGATCTTGAATGAAACGTCAGATCTTGACGTTTTGAGGCCTACTGAGTCTAAAAAACCTAATTTTGGCGCGTGGTCCGTGTGTGTGTGTGTGTCTGTAGTTCGACTTGCGGGAGAGCGGCTGATCCGATTGAGCTGGTTCTTTTTTTGTTTTGTTCGTTATTTTTTGTAGACACCAAAATAAGGTTATGGACGATTTCGGTCGGTGGGAAGGGGGGTGGGGGGACGAAAATGTCCCTAAACTAAGGTTTTTCGCATTTTTCTCGAAAACGGCTCTAACGATTTTGATTAAACTTTCAAATTATCTTCTACTAATCGATACCTAACTTTTCTTCTCCATACATGTCTCCATGAAAATACAGTGAACGGAGATATGGGCCCATGAAGCAAAAATAGGTTTTTTACGCTTTTTGGCAAAACGGCTTTAGCGATTTTCACCAAACTCACAGGATGTTTTCGAATAGTTAATACCTACATATTGTTCTCAATAAATGTTCCTCTGACAGTCCATTGAACAGAGATAAAAATCAAAATGTGTCGAAAATAACGTTTTTTCGAACATTTCCGTAAATTCCAGGGTAACTTCTTCACCAGATGTGATAAATTCTAATGGAGTGTCTTTTAGTCACCCATACCAACATTTCGTTCTCAGTAATTATTCCTGTATGTATTTGTTGAACGGAGATATAAACCAAGTTAACTCAGAAAAGGAGATTTGACGAATATTAATTTATCGGTATTCCAGTTTTCTGAAAAACGGCTCTAACGACTTCGATCAAACTTCCGGAGTACTCTCAGCTAACTAGTCCCTACATTTTGTTGTGAGAAAGTGGCCCTAACCTTCCTCCGCCCCATCGGGCAAATAGAGTCGGGGAAATTGGGACGGGGACTTCCAGCGAACCCTTGGCAATTGGGACGATGTTGCTAGGAGAGTGGGCGGGTGGTTTTAATGAGACAGGAGGGAGGGAGGGAGTACTAACGACGAAACGTTGACTTCCGCTGTAGTTCCCGCGTTGTACTGCGTTTCGTTAATTTGTGTAACCATTTTTGCCCATAACAACCATGGACTTCGACCGATCGGATTGCCAAGATGGCGGGCACAACTAGATACCAAATGGGATTTTTGTGCGAAAGAAGAAATTTTTTAGACCACGTTAAAGGCACAAAACGGCCCGGACGGCGGATGGCGGACGGACATTGCAAATTTAGAATCTCCATGTCTAGAAACGTAAAGTATCAAATTTTGAGGTGGGGGGGGGGGGGGGGTTGTAAAAAAATTTTCGTGACTGAAAACATAGGGTTATTATTCAGAATGAATAATAAACCAAAACGGCTCAACAGAATCCGCTCAATTACATCTAGCCCGAAAATTACCATCAGACGCCAAAATCACAGCATGAGCAAAATGCTCTGAGAACTAACTATACTTATCGCAGTTATCGAAACAGTATTTTTTCTCAAACATGGCTAGAACGATTTTGATTTCATTTTTTGTGCCGACCGCTCCGAATAACCCAACAATACCGACAACCTTCCGTGGGAAAATGACGAGAGGAGCGCAGTAGATTACCGAATATTTTGGCGCAGTGCAAATGTTATTAGAACCTTCAGAAAAATTAAGGTGGTAGTCGGACGCTCATAACGCATATTTACCAATAAATTTGACCGTGATGAAGCTTTTCTGTCAGCGTCATCCCCACTTCTTATCTTCCCCCGTTTTGGGTCATCAGCATCCCAACGCTTTGTTTATACTGCCGTAAACAATTTTGACTTTGGGAAGCACTTGGTAGCTTCTCGCAGTTTTGCTTACCCCACTAAAGGTTCATCAGCGATCCCCTGGATTCACGCACCATTCGTGACGTTAATTTATTCGTTGGTTTAAATTCAGACTTTAAGCTTCATTTTCTTTTCTCATCATCATCCATTTTGTAGGAGCTCCTTGTCCATAATAATATTTGGTATATAGCGTACATAGTTCGGTAGTCTCTGTGGCGCCAGTAAAACCATTCATTTTGCGTTTGTTACTGGCCCACATGCACTTTACACACACTTTTTTTTTTTAATTTAACTTCATCACCTACCGTTTCACTTGATGCCGTACGTCACAGCTTCCAGCCAATTATGCTGAGATGGTGACGGTTCGGCACTGGCCGAATTAGTAGGGATCATGAGTCTTTCCCAGGTGCGTTCAGTCCGACTGTTTCGGCTTTTTTTCGTGTTATGCGGCGGGGAAGTCCGAGGACTGCCCATTTAGTCGGCTTCCCCTCCAGACAAAGGGATTAAGTTCGGTTTAACTTCCAACGACAACTGTTTCCCCCTTTTGGACTTCGGACTCCTTCTCAAGCCTCAATTTACCTCCTTCTCCAACACACACAGCGCTTCCCAGATGCACTCGTCTCCCAATCCTAACTACATTCCTCAATTCTCGGGCCGGCCACAGCTCTCACTCTCCAGTTCAGGCGTATCCCGAGTCCCCTTGTGTCGCCCTTATACACTCAAACTCATATCAACGTTCATTTCACGGGTAATACATTCCTTCCCTCACGCTCACCGAGTTCCCTTTCATTTTATTCAAGCTCCACCTCTCGCGCACCCAACAGTTCTCAAAAAAAAAATCGAGTTTGAAGTCTCATTAATTTGCCGCGTACTAATTAATCGATAATGGTCGTGGGGCTGGTAAGAGCAGCGCGATAAATTCCGAAACTGTGCGCGCATCGTGACGTTATGTTTGACCAGTAGCGAAAGCCGCGAAAACTGATGGATTGACTTAGAGCTTAGCTGTGTGATGGTTCTCTAATCGTCTCATTGAACCTCCTTTATCCCGCTCACTCAAATTACTCTTCATTCTTGATACGCACAAGAAACTCGCGTTTGAAGCGATAACGATGGTTGATGTCGCAAAAATAAGGTGATTAGTAGATCTTCTGCTAGTTAGTACAAAACTTTCCTTCTTCTTAAATATTTCACGAAAATACGGTGAACGGGGGTTTTGTACGCTTTTTGGCCAAACGGCTTGACCAAACTCACAATGTTATTAAATAGTTAATACCTGCATGTTGTTCTGAATCAAATGCGTCGAAAATAATGTTTTTTCGAACACTTTCATCATTCATAAGGTTGTCTTCAAGCAACCTATAACCACATTTTGTTCTGCGCAATTATTTTTGTGTCTGTTGAAGAAGTATTTGTTAACGAGATTTGTCAAACATCATTTGTTCCAATTTTCTCCGCGAAGTTTTTGATCAAACTGAAGGCTGGTCTTAACATATTGTTTGCCATAAATGTTTCCGTAGGAACGCGTCGTCGATATCACGGGGGTTGTGGAAACGTATTTTATTAAAAGTTACGCGATAACGAACTATTTGGTTCCACTTTCTACAAATAACATCAGCAATTCAAACGAAAACTAAATTTGGAATTTATCGAATTCAAGGTTTTTTCGGGAACGACTTTTCTCTTCAATTAACGAGTTGATTTTCGGATCGTTAAAGCCCCTTCATCTCTCAACAAATTGTACAAAACCCAAATTCTCCGCTTTCTGGATATCCGGAAGAAATTCGCCTTTACGAAAGCTGCACTAACGTTTCTCGCAAGACGCGGCTTCACGATATTTTCACTATCCGAGACCTAAAAGGTGAGTTTTCTTCAGATCTGTACGTTTTGACGTTGAGTCCGGAAAACCAATTTCGGCGCGTGTGTGGTCTCTGGTTTTGGTGAACAAACAGACCTGCGTGTGTCTGTAGTTCAAGTCAGACCTCCGCGCGGTATAACACGGGCAACAGCTCTACATCGAGAGATCTCTCTCGCTCCACGATACTGAAACCGCTACTTCCATGACACTAGACTGATCTAACCCCCTTCGGAGGGTTCAAGAACAGTCATTTGATAAGGGAACCGGCCTATAGTTGGACTTGCGAGACAACGGCTGAACCGATTGAGCTGGTTCTTTTTTTATTTATGTTCGCGATTTACCGTTATGAACGATTTACATCGATGCGTTTTTCCTCTCAAAAACTGCTATAACGATTTTGATTAAATTTTTTTTTTTAATCCTTCTTGGTAGATACCCAAGTTTTCTCCACCACAACTCTATATAAGTCACGCCATCGCGTAATTCTTTTTTTTTGTTGTGTTTGTTATTGTCAGAAGAAGATTTTTATGAAAGAAAAAATATAAAAAAAATTGCGCGGATAATTAGAAAATCGTATTAAATTATTTCTAATCTAACCTTCGCACTTTGGGCAATATAAACTTTTTTAATGTAACCTTATGACGTTTGACATGGGATTGACACAACGCGTGCTGCAAATATCGTCAAAGAGGACGTATATAAAACTAAATGTCGTTCAAAACACACGCTTCAGTCGGAGTTATTTTATTTATAAAAAATTAACGTAAAATAATTTACGTATTATATCGTACAAAGAGGATGTGAGACTTTTCTCCCGGTATCACGGTTAGTTCAGCGCCATCGCGCCTAATATTGAGAGTTCGATTTAATAAGGAGTTTTGGTAAGTTCACATACACGTTACTAGCACGTTTCTTTAATTTGCAGTAGAATTGTCGTTTATGAAGTTGCCAGCAATGAAGTTGCTCACAGCGCGATCAATGCTACTAGACTCCCTTCCGTCGTGTGTCAATATTCCAAGGTATTTTTACTTTCCGCTGCCCGATGGGAAGGAAAGTATAGTAATCGGCCCAAAATAAATTTGGGTTTTCTTCAGATCTTTACGATCTTCTTAATCTTTACGTTTTGAGGCCTACTGAGTCTAAAAAACCTAATTTCGGCGCGTGGTCCGTGTGTGTGTCTGTAGTTCGTTTTGCGGGAGAACGGCCGATCCGATTGAGCTGGTTCTTTTTTTTGTTGTGTTCGTTATTTTTTGTAGAAACAAGAATAAGGTTATGGACGATTTCGGCCGATGGGAAGGGGGAGTGGGGGACGAAAATGTACCAAAAACTAAGGTTTTTTGAATTTTTCTCGAAAACGGCTACAACGATTTTGATTAAACTTTCAAATTATCCTCTACTAATCATTACCTAACTTTTCTTTTCCATACACATCTCCATGAAAATACGGTGAACGGAGATATAGGCCTATGAAGCAAAAATAGGTTTTTTACGCTTTTTGGCCAAACGGCTTCAACGATTATCACCAAACTTTCAAGGTGTATCCGAATAGTTAATACCTGCATATTGTTCTCAATAAATGTTCCTCGGACAGTCCATTGAACAGAGATAAAAATCAAAATGTGTCGAAAATAACGTTTTTTATAACATTCCCGTAAATTCCAGGGTAACTTTTTCACCAGATGTGATAAATCCTAATGGAGTGTCTTCCAGTCACTCATACCAACATTTCGTTCTCCATAATGATTTCTGTATATATATGTTGAACGGAGATATAAGCCAAGTTAACTCAGAAAAGGAGATTTGTCGAATATTAATTTATCGGTATTCATATTTTCTCAAAAACGGCTCGAAAGATTTCGATCAAACTTCCGGAGTACTCTCAGCTAACTAGTCTCTACATTTTGTTCTCCATAAATGTTCCTGTAAAAATGCGTTGAACGAAGATATAGCGCCCGCATATGTAGGTGGTGTTCGAAATTACGGGGGTGGCGGAAAGTTGTGTGTTGCTACGCACCGGATATTTAATTTCAAAATGAAGCTCCCGGATTGTGTTGCGCGAGCGGTCAACTCAAATCGACCCCGTTGGTACCACGACATTCAATTGACTCCCAGAGACAGGCCAGATTCTAAACATTTTCCGACTCATCCACCATTACGACGATTGTTTTTGAAACGACGTCATTTGGTGCTAGGCAAGTCGTTCAACAACCTTTTTATTCCAACTTTCAAGATTCAAGGTCAAATATATCATTTAACGGGTTATTTATTGCCATCGCCGAACATATTTTTGCACATTTATTTTATGGGCGATTCAGCGAGACAAGTCGACTTCGTTTCCCGATTTTGGAACAACTCCGAATAACGAATTGGTTGTTTTATTCACGGCCGCGTTGAATAATCACAAAATTGTCATCAAAGCTGATAAGACGCCTACGGCTAGTGTCTCCATGAAAATTCGGTGAACGGAGGTACGAAAATAGGCCTATGAAGCGAAAATTGTTTCGTTTTTTACTTTTTAGCGAACCTGCTTCGACGGTTTTCACGAAACTCACAGCATACCATCAAATGATCAATACCTACACAACGTTCTCAATAAAAGTCCCTGTGACAGCACATTGAGCAGGGATAAAAACCAAAATGTGTCGGACCGTTTTTTTTTAAATATTTGCATAACTGCACCGGTTTTGATGGATTGTATTTATATCCGCATTCTGTATTTACCTATTGAACGGAAATATAAGCCATTGTAACTCGGAAAACGAGATTTGTCGAGCATTAATTTATCGTTTTTTTTTTGTTTTTTTTAATTTTCTCAAAAACGGCCTTAACGATTTCATTTGAACTTACTGGGTACTCGTAACTACATACTGGATGCGTTGAACGAAGATGCGGCGCCCGCACATAGCTTGGGTTGCGGAAAGTTGTAAGTTGCTACGCACCAGATATTTTCATTTGAAATTGACGCGCTACTACAACTACGACTGAGCGCGTAACGCGACACGCGAATTCGACTGGTATAGTTGCGAATCTCTCTTTAGCGTTTACAGTACCCCCGAACGAAGCTAAAAATTGTCGGGATCTGGGCGTAGATATTAATTTCGTATTTTGTCTCGTCGCGTTGTGAGTGTGTTAGAGCGACGAGGAAGAGGTTAATTCCGTAGCGTTGCGTTCCCAATAGTTATTTTCGCCGTAATAATTAAATCTTTAAGCCGCGCGTAGTTTCTCACGGAAAACAACCAATTTTCACGAAATTGCATTTATCCGGGAGTAGTTTTTTAATTCCGAATTGCCTTTTGAACTACGTCGGCCAAAAAGCTGCTCAAGCTGTCGTATATTTTTTAAATTTCCTGAACTTGAATTATTAAAAAATGGTTTATATTATTGTTTCGGGGGAGGTGCTACGTAAACGCGTTTAGTAGTCCTTCGGAAAATTTTTAAAATTATTTTAGTGGAACCTTCCAGATCATTTGGTTATACGGAGATTTTGAATTGATTTGTACTAAAACGGGGATGGACGAAGAAAATATTTACACAGGTACGTACGGCACAGTTCAAACGTAAGAGTGGCTAAAATAAACATTGAAATGTGTAAGGGGTGTGCATTGTTGCTCTGAAATTCTTTTATGAAAATAAGGTTAGCTCAAGTGATATGCAACGTAGGTATTAATGTAGTCGTTAGGAGTTATTGGTTGGATTTTACTGTAACTCCTTGGAAGAACTCAAGTTCATATGATCTTAGCTTACTGTGGGTACGTAGCAAATGTACCTGCCTACGCTGAACGCGTCAAAAGAATTTATTTGATTTTATTGTTTTTATATTTTCATCAAGTACCTGTATGTCTGTCGTACTATGTGACGTGTCTAATAAATACAATTTTTAAAAAAAGGAGGATGGGTTGTTAGGGGTGGGATAAGTGCGATCTGTGCTCAACAACATAAATGTACAGGCCGCAGCGGAAGGAAGTGAACCCGAACTAATCAGCTGTTCAGGGGGAATAATCGGAGCGGGAAGACGGGATGAGCGGGAGTTTGGTGATAAGCGATCAGCTGTCACTCGATCCTCGCCGGGAGGAATTTTAAAACGTCGTCCGCGTTGACCGTGGGGCCGGGGGGGCAGTAGGGGGTGTTGTGGAAGGGTGGGGGAGGGGAGGAATTTGAAGAGCATTTGAGAGAAGAACTCACCGATGTTGTGGGGGTGGGCGAGGAGGGGGCAGGAATGGAGGAGAAGAGGGAGCCCTGGAGCTCGTCCTCTTGAAAAAGGCGGATCTTGTATTGGCGTCAGGTTTGCGGCTTATCACGGATTACTAACAAATCGCCAACTTTTTCGGTTAATCTTTCGACATGCGGCGCGCGGCGGTCACTGCGGACTACTGACGAGTCGGCGGACGGTCCCCGGCTCTGTCGGGTCGGGCGGGGAAGGAAGGGAGAAGGGGCGGCGTGAAAGCGCCGACTCGGGCGGCCGGCGGTGGGAGGGGAAGGAGCTTAGCTCGACGGCTTCTCCCACCGCTCGACGGCTCTGAGCCAGTCGATTGGGCGAGGGACTCAGCTCCGCCCCCCTCGCCATCACTCGGCTCGAAACGGAGCGGGCGTCTCGTCGGGGAGCGCCTGCGTCGCCGCCCTTCGACCTCGCGCGCCCTCAACCCCCACCCCTCCGCTAAATCCCCCACCAGATTCTCTTCGCGGCTCCGCGGATAGTCGAGTCCTCGCCGCCTCCAATTCGTCTCCATCTCTCAACGACGTCACCTCCTCTCACGACTAATTACCTCGTGCGACGCAACACACAACTTTCCTCGCCACTGAAGAAGAACAAAAAAGCTTTATGAATCAAAAGTATTAAGGGCCGGTTTATCAATTCTTTAGTTAAAACGTTGATTAGGTAGCGATCTGTTAACGATAATCATGGAGTGAAAAAATTCTCGAGCTCGGATCGTGTTTATCAATCGGCAATTGACTAATAGTTAGCTAGCGAGAGTTTTAACGCAGGGAAAAAGGGCTGCCACTATGCTCAAACGAGAATCCCTCGAACGAAGAGGCGACTTGGCGAGTTTTCCTCCAAAACAATGAGTTGGAGAGTTGGTACCATTGGGCCACCTTCATTTGCCGTCTGTCGATTTCATTATTTGACATTGTCACTCGAATACCCAAATTATCAGTTGCAGAATTGTTAAATAATATATTTGTGATCTTACTTGATGCTTTTCTCTTTTTTTCCTATTCTTTTCTTATCTTCTTACTTCTCATTCTTTTCTTACTCCTCTACTTATCGTGTAGCTAATTTTTCGTATTGTGATTATTTTTGTTAAGTGTTTGTCGTGATTTTTTCCGTCGATTTTATAACTTTCCGTCGTGAGTGGGGCAAGCATAAGTAAAAAAATGTTCCTTCAGAAAACGTCACGTGTATTATTCAAAATTAATCATACACCAAGCAACTTTAAAAAATTTGAAAAACGATACATGATGCTTCTCAACACCAAATGTGCGGTGTGTTTCACTCAAATTGACATTTTCACGTGTGTACAGTCGATAACACCAGTGGCCAATGCCATTCTAGCCCAGTGGTAAAACGCTCTTTGGGCTTTTGAGATTTTTTCTTCTCCGAATATCGTCTTTAAGAAAGTAGCCCCTAATGAACAGTGGTCTGGGAAACTAGTTTCACAATGAGGGAGCCAGGAGTTTTACTAACGCCACAAAAGTCGT
Organism: Pachypeltis micranthus; assembly: GCA_020466155.1. Classification (NCBI taxonomy): domain Eukaryota; kingdom Metazoa; phylum Arthropoda; class Insecta; order Hemiptera; family Miridae; genus Pachypeltis; species Pachypeltis micranthus. The sequence continues at coordinate 75,370,081 of CM035768.1, read as the reverse complement.
CTACAGCTATTAGCATCGAACCTGCAAAGAGAAAACAAAAATGGTTATTTACGTGCTCTACTACCACATAATTCTAAAATGTATACGAATCATCGCATTGAATTGTAATGCCCATTTTCTTTATACAGCCTCATTAAAGTAGGATGAGAGCTACGTGACTGGCAACAAAGACAATTTGATTGAGTTTTCTTCAGATACTTACGTTTCAAACTTTTTCAAAGCCCCCATTTCAGAACATGGTGTGTGCGATTGTGGACACGATTGAAAGAGAATGACTGAACCCAGTCAACTCACGCTTCATATTCACGATCCCACACCCACATTAGACGGTGACACAAAATTATAGTTTTCAATGTGGTCAAAACGCATTATTATCACCGCCATCGTTCACGTCAAATTCGTGTTGGGAATCCAATAAGGTACGAAATAGAATTTCAATCGTAATCAGCAACAACCAAATTACGGCATTCAAACAGCTAATTCCAAAATAATCAAAACAACTTCCCACAACATAATCTTCTTGGCATAGTCTCGTCAAACGTGACTCATTACTGGTTACTCAAACAATGACATAACGTGATTAGGTATAACTATAGATTCCTCGACGTTCTTCTTCATCAGTTTATACGTACACATTGTGAACACCATTGCACTATGCTGCATTATTAGTGCATTGCGCTGAACGTACGAGGGGACTAGAGAACTCGTGATTAGTCGAACCCAGACATTTGGACTAATAGAATTGAAACGTTAACATTCGATGAAAGCTCTTAATTACTTTTCGAACTTGACGTAAGTTATATCATGCACATAAGTAACGTGGTAGGTCGATAAAATATTAGGTCTGTACTTACCGAGACCGTAGAACCTGAGCGTTAAGAGGAGTTTCGTCATAGGCGTTATTGCGTGATTGCGATTGCTTGGCGATTCTATTCGCGTTCGAATTAGCGAAAGTACAAACTCCGTTGTTTCTTTCGACAACCGGAACCTAGTATGAAAATCTACGTCGTCGAGTGTGTCAAAATATTCGATTCTCGGACGGACCTGGTACGGCCTTCTCTCCCACTCAAGAAACGCGTATACCTCTTCGTCGGAGAAATCAGAGTCAGACAGATCGTAGTCGAACTCCATTGTTAATAAAATTATTTAAAATTTATGTGACGAAAACCCGATAGAAAAGAATATCGCGAAAGCGCAAACGAAAACAGAACGAGGCTAGCGAAACACAACCGAAAATGGCTGCCGATAACGGTTCGTTATCCGATAACTAACGAACGAAGAGACGAGTTAGAACATAACTAACAGCTAGCGCTAACGCGGTGTCAAAGTGAGTTGATGAACGCGTCTTCGGGAGTTAACGAACGATTTCGCTTAGTCAACCTTTAGTCAAGCTAGCAAATGACATTGATAAATCGGCCCTAAATAAACTATATACAACTGTATACCACAAAAGAAATAAAAGCTATACAGCAATGTATTATTGGAAATCCGTCTGCCAGGAGTTATCGCTGCTTTATTAAGTAAATAAATTTAAAGAGAAGAGAAAAAAATAAAATAAAAGGAATACAAATTTAAATTAACAAATCATAAAAGGCAAAGAAACTAATCAAAATTAAACTCAGAAATTAATAATCCACCCATAAGGCACTCCAGCGTGAAGGATCGTCCAAGACCCGTACAACCTCCTCCCTACTAAATTCCGACTTACCCAATGATGGGACCCTAAACTCATTTAAAATAGGGCGCTTCCCCAAGAAATGATATAAGTCCTCACGGACATTATAATTGCAAAGAGCACAATTTTTGACGAGTTTTTTACTACGTGGACTTCCATTTAACCATATTAGTTCTCCACACAGTTTAAGCATCCACCTAATTTTGTTCAATCCCAAAGATCTACCTACCGTAATGTCCGCACAACTAATATTATGATTGATTTAAACAATAAATAATTGTTAGTTTGGCGTGCTCTCTCCAATTGTGCCTGTCGGTGCCCACTCAGAACAACTTTCCTCGCCACTGTATCTGTTTTAAATATAAAATTCATCAACCAACGCTCCCAATCATCCCAAGTTTTAAACCAAAAATGTTACACAAAATTTTTGAAAAGAACGCGGTTTGACGAACACGGTTTATCGAGCAGTGGCAGCTGGTGGTACGCCCTGTCCTGCTTTTACCTTCCGCCACCCTAAGGGAAAGGAAAGTAATGTGACCGTGTAAAAAATATCTGGTGCGTTGCAACACACAACTTTCCTTAGCCCTTGGTGAATTCACTTGTATAAATGGCTCCTTCTACTTACTCAATTCATTTATGACACTCAGTTCATTTGAAATTGGTCAAACAACACTTTACAGCAGCATGAAGCGGCAGCGCTTACGGTTCCAGAATTTATTGTGCTGCTCATACCCGTTCCCGGAACATTATTGAACAACTGGTACACAGAGAATTAATGCGGCTGTAAACACGATTTTTTTTTAAAGAGGATAGTAATCACTTTTGCAGAGTTATTGAGTCAAAACTTTTCAAACTGTTAGTAAGCGAAACGGCTTTTGTTGAAATTTCGGAATTTCTGGTGGCCCCCCTTATTTCTCATGAGCGTTTTAAACGCGCACCCTATAGTTATTGGATTGGACTACTACACCTTTTTTTAACATTCTAGTGACATTTCAGCGGAGTTTATGAGGAAAAAACCGCGCAAAAATCGATTTCCGCGAAAAATTTGATAATTTATTGTGCAGCTCTCGCCATTTTCCCACGGATGGAAATTTTATCGTGTAAATTTCTTGTTACGAGCTATTAATATAAAAAATTTAATCAAAATCGTTAGAGCCGTTTTTGAGAAAATAAAAAATTTGATGTTTTGATCACTATGATAACTATTAACTTTCGGTGGATTTTGCTCATACCCTTGTTTTGGCGTCCCGTGGTAACCTGTGGGCCAAATATCAAGTTTGAGCTGATTTGATACGGTCGTTTTCTCGAAAAATCGTTTACTCACACAAACCATTTTTCCTAATAGTGTTTTTCGGACTCAGGTGGGTCTGAAACGTAAAGATCTGAAGAAAACTCAAAATTTTTTTTTCTCAGCCGATTACATAACTTTCCTTTCTACTTCGTAGAGCCAAGGAAAGTGAAAAAGTTGGGGTTTTCTTCAGATCTTTACGTTTTGAGGCCTACTGAGTCTAAAAAAAACCCTATCGATGGTTCAGTTAAGGAAGGCCGAGCAGGGCTGGGCATTGTAGGGCCTAACTACAGTCTTGCAAAGCCGCTGGGGGAGTACGCCACGATATTTCAAGCGGAAATCCTAGCCATAAAGATCTGCGCAGAAGAGATCCTGAACAAAGGACTCAAGGGCAAGCGGATCTACATTTTCTCAGACAGCCAGGCCGCCCTAAAGGCCATTGCAGCCTATAGTTTTAGGTCTAAGCTGGCATGGGAATGCCTCCATGCGCTCAAGCAGCTCGGCGCCCGTAACAGGCTCTCCCTCATTTGGGTGCCGGCTCACAGGGGGCATGAGGGCAATGAAAAGGCTGACCGCCTTGCGAAAAGGGGTACAGAAACCCTACCCATCGGGCCTGAGCCACACGTGGGATTGACGAAAAGTCACCTAAACCGTCTGGTTGCTCGATGGGAGATACAGGAAAATGGCGCCCATTGGCATCGCCAGCCACGACTACGACAGGCAAAAAGGATCTGAGAGTTCTGACAAGCTTCCTCACCGGGCACTGCCCACTCAGATACCACCTCATCAAGATGGGCATCTCAGAGGCGGTGGAATGCAGACTTTGCGGTGAGGAGGATGAGACAGCAGAGCATATCCTATGTGAATGCCCTGCTCTGGCAGCAAAACGCTTTGAATACTTCGGTCAGGGGACCACTGAACCCCAAACCGTAGCGGATTCTGCGGTGAAGGACATACTCGGCTTCCTAAGGGGGGCGGGTATGTACGACGCCTTCTACTAAGAAAGGGCCAGTGTCACAATAGGCCCATATGCGGCCGCAGTGACAAAGGGACTTGTCCCACACGCCCTCGGGTAAAAAAAAAAGAAAAAAAAAAAAAACCCTATGTTCGGCGATTGGTCCGTGTCTGTGGCTCTCGTGGTGTGGAGGTAGGTAACATCAGGGTTGTATAGCATTGCCCCCGGCCCTGGCGGGGTGTGTGGTGCAAGAAAAGTGTTGAGGAGATGCGTCGGTTGGGTGTGTCAGCAGGAGTTCTCTTCAGTATCACCACTCGCGTGTTGTACCGCAACTGGTGGTCGTTCTATCGTGTAACATCCTCTTATCCTTCTTTCCTGACCCGTCCCAATCCTCCTATCCCTAGAGCCTACTTATTATTAATTTAGTTTTTCCTTTTTGGGTGCCACCGTCCCATTTACGGTGAGCTTTGAAAAAAAAAAATGTCTGTAGTTCGACTTGCGGAAGAATGGCTGAACCGATTGAACTGGTTCTTTTTTCATTTTGCTCGTTATTTTTTGTAGACACCAAAATAACCTTAATAGGCGATTTCGGTCAATGGGAAAGGTAAGTGGGGGCTAAAAATTACCAAAAACGGAGGTTTTTTGCACTTTCCCGAAAACGGCACTAACGATTTTGATTAAACTTTCTAATAATCTTCTACTACAAAATGCCTAACTTTTTCTTCTCCATACACATTTCCATGAAAATACGGTAAACGGAGATATAGGCCTATGAAGCAAAAATAGGTTTTTTACGCATTTTGGCAAAACGGCTCCAACGATTTTTACCAAACTCACAGGACGTTTTCGAATAGTTAACACTTACATATTGTTCTCAATAAATGTTCCTCGGACAGTCCACTGAACAGAGATAAAAGTGCAAATGTGTCGAAAGTAACGTTTTGTCGAACATTTCCGTAAATTCTGGGGTAACTGCTTCACCAGATGTGATCAATCTTATGGAGTGTCTTTTGGTCACCCATACCCACATTTCCTTCTTTCCTTCTCCGTAATTATTTCTGTATACATACGTTGAATGAAGATACAGCGCCCGCATACGTAGCCTGTGTTCGAACTTACCGGGGTGGCGGAAAGTTAAGTGTTGCTACGCACCGGATATTTTTTTGACCAAAAGGCGTAGAGCTCGACCATCCCTTGTCGCATCGCACAACTTTCATTAGCTCTACCCAGAGTCGCAGGTTTTGCTGCTAATTCAATTCATTTGAACTTGGTAAAACGTCCATCAGCAGAGAGCGACAGCGCTCACACTTTCGCAATTTATTGTGCTTCTCGTACTTATGATCTGAAGATTATTGAGGAATTGGTACACTAAGGATTGATGAGGCTGGAGACCCGATTTTTTTGAGATGGAAAATAACCCCTTTTTCACGGTTATCAGGTAAAAACGTTTGGAAATGGTATTAAGTGAAACAGCCGGGGTTGAAATTCGGAAATTTGTGGAGTTGTCTCTATATATCATATTAGCGTTAATGAATGTCCATCGGGTAGATATTTAATTGGAGTGCCTTATAGATATTTCCAAAGATTCTACTACTAGCGAAATTACGACGTTATTTGAATCGAAGTGTTTGGTAGTTATTACCCAATTGCTTTAATACCTGTTCAGTAATTTATTGTGCTGCTCTCGTCATTTTCTCGCGGATGGGAATTTTATAGTGTTGTCGCCTCATTAGGAGCTTTCTTCACAGAAAATTCAATCAAAATCGTTAGAGAAACTGGAGAATTTTAAAATATGGTCTGGACGGCGCATTGCAGATTTGGAATCTTCGTGCCAGTTTGGGGGAATTGTAAAGTCATCCTCTCGACCGAAAACATTTGCGTATTGTGGCAACTCCCACGTCCACCTGGCTCAAGCGAGTTTTTCTAGAAGGGATTAGTTAATAGTGATTTACCCTTAACCGGTTGGGAAAGGGCCCTCTGGAATGACCCCGTGAATCAAAAAAATGTTCGTATCCGTTTCCTAACGATGCATCCGTTCACGCGCGGCAAATTGTATTCAATGCGAGTTGCATCTTCTTTTGTTTGTTTTGTTTTTAATCGGGTGACTATCGCGGGTAACTTTGACCAAACGCGCGTCACGCAGCATGACGTCAAGCGGGGAAGAAGTGAAGACTTGTGACAACCTGGTTTCGGATATACAGCAACCTCGCTGATTCCCATTTTACTTTCCTTGGCTCTACAAAGTAGAAAGGAAAGTTATATAATCGGCTGGAAAAAAAAAATTGTGAGTTTTCTTCAGATCTTTACGTTTCAGACCCTCCTGAGTCCGAAATAATCTCTGTCTGTGTGTGTGAACTATTTTTAGAAAAAACGACCGTATCAAATCAGCTCAAACTTGATATCTAGCCTACAGGTTACCATGGAACGCAAAAATAAGGGTATGAGCAAAATCCACCGGAAGGTAACTATAGTTATCATAGTAATCAAAACACCAATTTTTTTTTTCTCTAAAACAGCTGTAACGATTTTGATTAAATTTTTTGTATAGATGGCTCTCTATAGGGCGATTATACCATGAAATTCCCATTTGTGGGTAAATGACGAGAGCAGTACAATAAATTATCAACATTTTCGACGAAAAGCGTTTTCTGCGCGGTTTTTACCTTATAAACACCGCCGAAGTATTAGTAGAATGTTTAAAAAAAATCGGTATTGTAGTCCAATCTAATACCTAAAGGGTGAGTGTTTAAAAACGCTCATGAGATACATGGGGCTCACTCCAGAAATTCTTGAATTTCAACTACCGCCGTTTCGCTTACTACCACTTCTAACAGTTATTACCCAATAACTCAGCAAAAGTAATTACTATCCTTTTTCCGAAAATTTGTGTTTACAGTCTCATCAATTTTCTGTGCACCAGTTGCTCAATAATGGTCCTGGAATGAGTACGAGCAGCACAATAAATTCCGGAACTGTAAGCGCTGCCGCTTTCTGCTGCTATGAAGTGTTGTTTGACCAAGTTAAAATGAACTGAGTGGTAAACGAATTGAGTAAGCAGACAAAGCCATATAGAAAGTGAATTGACGTTGAGCTAAGGAAAGTTGTGTGTTGCAACGCACCAAATTTTTTTTTTCTCTTTGGTCGTTTCACGGATATTCCCGCCGAATAATTTTACTTCATTTTGTTTATATCTGAAAAGAAGTTCCTGGTTTATTTATTTTTATACATATTTTATTTTATTTCAAATTATAACGGATTCAAATTATAATTTGAGATGACCCCCGATTGACAACGGCATCACATCATTTAGCGTTATCAAATATAGTTGTAGTAGGATCCAACGAAATACCTTCGATCAGAAGCCTTTTTATAAATTTTCCCTCGTCTGAGAAAAGTACAACCGGCAAAAAGGCGCTGCAGTTGTCTGTCCAACGGTCCACAGCACTTAATTTTATTGCGAATAGCTTTTAAGACATTTTCCGGCGGGGAATGATCGAAATTAACCGACTAGGGATGTACAAATTCGTTTTCAATAAATTGAATTAGTTGATACGCGTAATAATTTTTCCAAAGATCAACATTCGCAAAACAATGAATCGAAATTGTAGAATGGCGAAAAAGTAAATTTCTTCGTTCCTCAAGTCACATGTGTGAACTTGGTTGTTTATGCGTCGTCAATTAAATCTTCATTCTTCGCTCGAACCTGTCATCTTTTGTATTTTTAAATCATCTCACCGGATGGTGTCATCCTCGGCAGTTCCACACAGGTTTAACGTCTTCTACGCGAAGGAAACCGACTATGTAGGAAGGAACCTAGATACTGCTGGCAAGCTAGCAAGTGATGAGATGAAATTGGTAATAGAATGGTGCCCTACGCGCGACCTAGCGGTAAATCCGACAAAAGCAGGAGAAGAATCGATACCACTGGTTATCATGTAATGACAGGAAGATGCGGTCTCCCCTTATCATCATCAGTGAAATACCTGGGAGTCATATTAGACCGACAATTAAGATTAAATAATTAGAAATTATAAGGAAACTCGAAAGGTCTGGTAGGGCAAATATGGGGCTTAAAACCAACGTTCGTGAAATGGACATACCAAACGATTGTGAGAGCTAGAGTACCTCAATTCACTTTCTATATGGCTTTGTCTACTTAATCAATTCATTTATTGTGCTGCTCGTACTCATTCCAGGACCCTTATTGAACAACTGGTACGCAGGCTGTGAACACAAATTTTTTGAAGAAGGATAGTTATTACTTTTGGCGAAACGGCGGTAGTTGAAATTCAGGAATATCTGCTCACCCTTTAGGTATTGGATTGGACTACAATACCAATTTTTTCGACATTGTACCAACATTCCAGCGGAGTTTATAAGGAAAAAACCGCGCTAAAAACGCTTTTCGGCGGAAATTTTGATAATTTATTGTGCTGCTCTCGTCATTTTCCCACGAATGGGAGTTTTATGGTGTAATTGCCTTATATAGGGCTATCAACATGAAAAATGTAATCGAAAACGTTAGAGCCGTTTTTGAGAAAAAAAAATTTGGTGTTTTGATCACTATGATAGCTATAGTTAACTTTCGGTGGATTTTGCCCATACCCTTATTTTGGCGTCCCATGGTAACCTGCGGGCGAGATATCAAGTTTGAGCTGATTTGGTACTGTTGTTTTCTCTAAAAACCGCGCTAAAATCGAATTCGTCAAAAGTTTTTGTAATTTATTGTGCTGCTCCCGTCATTTTCCCACGAATGAGAGTTTCATGGTATAGTTTGAAAATTGGGAGCTACCAATATAAAAAATTTAATCAAACTCGTTGGAGCCGTTTTTGAAGAAAAAAAATATTTGGTGCTTTGATCACTATGATAACTATAGTTAACTTTCGGTGGATTTTGCCCATACCCTTATTTTGGCGTTCCATGGTAACCTGCGGGCGAGATATAAAGTCTGAGCTGATTTGGTACGATGGTTTTCTCTAAAAATCGTTCACAGGCACTCAGACACACAGACCATTCTCCCAAATAGTGTTTTTCGGACTCAGGAGGGTCTGAAACGTAAAGATCTGAAGAAAACTCACAATTTTTTTTTTCAGCCAATTACATAACTTTCCTTCCTACTTTGTAGAGCTAAGGAAAGTAAAAAACTTTCAAGTTGCAAAATATCATTTAAAATTCGTTGGAAAATTGAAGGGGATGTCTTTAGTCCAAAAAGGAGGCATTTCCATTGCCAGTGTCCTTCCTGAGTGAAGAAAGCTGTTTTATAGCGATCCTTGATTCGTATAGGTATGGACCAGAATGCAGAATTTATGTCGAGGTCTGTGAACCAACGACATTCTCGTGTTTTAGCAATTAGTTCTTCGATCAGCGAGAATGGTTGCGGTTCAGGAACTACCCCTGAAATCTACGCATAATCTACTTTTCTTGTTCTCTTCTCTTTTGTATGCTTGTGTTACAGGTGAGACGAAAGACGATGTGGACTCCTTAATCTGCTTTTATTAACTGGTATATTTGATTTTCAATCTCGTGTTGATCTGGGATGCTACATCGGTACGGTTTTTTTGAAACAAACTTGTGTTCAAACAGCTTTATATGGGCTTCGTGGTCTCTTACTCGCCCCACTCCGAACTTGTCCTTGAATTGGTATATCAGGTTCTCGATTTCTCTCCTTTGTTTAGTGTCGAGGCGGCCCATTTTTGCCTCAAAGGTTTTTACATCTATACCTTCATTATAGTTTACAAGAATGTCATGTGTATCATAAGCGTGTTTCTCATGGCTAGTAATTTCTGTTTCCTCATTTTCTACGTTGGGCGGTGTCTGGTAGAGATTTAACTCACAATCCAGGTTCAAATAGTACTTGACTATCAGGTCCAAACCCAACAGTACATCGTTTTTGAAATTGTCATCATTTACAACAAAAATGTCTACCTATTCCTCTACATTCACGATTTTCAATTTTATTTTTACACTTCCAACGAAACCTTGCCTGCCACCAATTGTTCGAAAGGTCATTTTGTAATCTTGGATAGGTAATTCCAAGTTTTGTACACAGTGGTGTGTAATACGAGTACAATTACACTTTTTATCGTTGACAGTTGTAACAGGCCGTTGTGGCATGAATTGGGCTGTTGGTGTTCAGGGGAAAATTCGTACACGATGTCGTCATCTTTCGGTTGGATCCATTTGAGGAAATACAATGAAGTTTTGCTATTAGGACTTGGTTCGAGAGAAATACACACTCTTACCTTCATGTTGGCGAATTGTTTCGATTTATAAGTGCGGGATGTTCATAAGGCTGCTACGATGCGTTCTGAAAACGTTTATTAACAAATTAGGAACATAAATTACATAAATAACAATAAATGATGTAGGTACACACGCATGGAATAATTAATTCGTAGATATAACTAACACGGGTTGACGAAAGGAGTTACGCGCCTGAAAACGAATCGAAACAAGCCTTTAGTTTGACGTGATCCCACGAGCTGTCTGGTTCGCACTGAAGGTGCACGCGAGATGAAACGAAACACCCGCGAGAGTAGTGGGCGCTATCTTGTCAATGCGGTGTAGTCTGAATAAAGTTGTTTTATAAGTGTTATAACTAGGTCAATCACTGCGGCCTTTCACAGCACGCCCGAAATCATAATGACCGTATTGACGGGGGTGTTACCAATGAAATGGAATGAAGACTGGTGTCACTCTCATAATTACGACCACGGAACCATCTGGTCAAGCATCAAACGCAGTATACCAGAGACCAGAGGCAAGCATGCCAATGGATGACAGGACAACGATATATGGGAGCACTAGAATGGGAGGAGTCACTTCGATTTGGTACAAATGTACTGACGGACAAATATTAAAGGAACCGGGCGATCGTGGTCTAGTGGTTAGGACATTGGTTCATAATTTTCGATGTAAGTCGGGGATTGTGGATCGGAGCAGCACGATTTGCCGTAATTTTTGCCTGAGTCAGCAGCTCTTCAAAGCATCTCCAAACTACCTCAATACGCCCCACGTTGGGCGCCAATTGTACTGAGGAGCCTTTAATATGAGTCAGTCAGTACACAAACACCTCAGTATATCAAAGTGAACTCATCGCGATAAACTCATGTATTAGCACGCTTGTCTCGAGGAATACTGGTATAGCCATCTATACTGACAACCAATCTGTCGTAAAAACATTGGGCAACCCAATAGTTAGAAGTTCCTGTTTGAACCACAGAGGTTTTCATCAATTTGGCAACCAATTACCCAAGTGGTAAACGAAAACCCTGCAAATTATTACACAATGGTTTATTATTCTCATGAACAGCTTGACCTAGTATTACTGCTCCCCCATCCCATTCGATTCAGCATCGAATACTAGTAAACCACACGAAACATGACCTGACTACAATGGAACTACGGAAACTAAATATTCCCCTGGCACCAGGCGCTCGAAAACGTCTGTAGGCATTTATGATCGGATGTAGGGGTGTGCGGAGGAAATGGCCGTCGGGCAAAAAGAGTCGAGGAAATTGGGACGGGGGCTTCCAGTGAACCCCTTGCGAGTCGAGCGGGAGGGCGATTGAGTTTGATATGACAGGAGGGAGGGAGTAATAACGACGAAGCGTTGACTTCCGCTGTAGTTCCCGGGTTATACTGCGTTTCGTTAATTTTTTTAACCATTTTTTGCCCATAACAACCATGGGCTTCGTCCGATCGGATTGCAGAGATGGCGGGCACAACTAGATACCGAATGGGATTTTTGTGCGAAAGAACGAATTTTTCAGACCACGTTAAAGGCACAAAACGGCCCGGACGGCGGACGGGGGACGGCGGGCGGACATTGCAAAATTGGAATCACCATGTCTTGAAACGTAAAGTATCAAATTTTGAGAGGGAATTGTAAAAAATTTTTCGTGAGCAAAAACATAGGGTTGTTATTCAGAATGAATAATAAACCAAGAGGAAAAAGTTTATAATAAAAGATATGTAACAAAAAAGGAAGAATATACAGGGAAATGAAATTAGGAGCTCCTACTATGCTAAGAATAAATTTAAGCGAAACTAATCTAGGTATAATCAAGGTATAATTTGTGTTCGCGCAAAGTAGTGGGGTCTGCTCGATTTGTTACCCAAATAACCTAGACGAACACCTTCACCTGTGGTGGGTGAGATGGGAGAAAATTTAGCGACTATAAACGAAGTATAATACGAAAAACAACTCAAGAAAATAACAACACTTCCACGATAGATAAAAATAAATAAAACCCTGCAAATTATTACACAACGGTTTATTATTCGGATAATCAGCTTGGCCTTGCATTAATGCTCCGAGACCCATCCTGTTCAATTCGGCATCAAAAAATATCATAATGAAACCCAAGAATAGGTCGAAAAGAACTGAATCGTAATATTAAAATAAACAAAAAAAAAACGAAAGTATCTAGAAAAAACTGAATTTTAATATGAAAACATGCACGCTAAATACTATTATCAAAATTTAACCAAAAATCTATGGAAAAAAACCGAAATGAGAATGAAACGAAAGAATCTAAAAAAATTGAATCGTATTAAAACCAAATCGTCGGGGAAATTGGAACGGGAGAGCTCGAAGTGAAAGGCGAAAGGGGAGTTGAGTGGTGAGCGGGAGGCGGAGTTGTTGGGAGGCAAGCGAGCCTCCAGCGTGGTTGCTTTTTTAATGAGACGGGCAGGAGCGAGGGAGTTCAAACGACGAAACGCTGTAGCTCCCGCGTTGTACTGCGTTTCGTTAATTTTTTTAACTGTTTTTTGCCCATTACAACCACGGGCTTCGTCCGATCGGATTGCCGAGATGGCGGGCACAACTAGATACCAAATCGGATTTTTGGGCGGAAGAACGAATTTTTTAGACCACATTAAAGGCACAAAACGGCCCGGACGGCGGACGGCGGGCGGATATTGCAAAATTGGAATCACCATGTCTTGAAACGTAAAGTATCAAATTTTGAGGGGGGGTTATAAAAAATTTTTCGTGACCGAGAACATAGGGTTATTATTCAGAATGAATAATAAACCAAAAGGGAAATCAAAAAGTTGATCTGTCCCGCGAAATGGGTGGATCTGACCTTCCGTTGGTAGTGGTAGAGTCGTAGTAGCGGTGAGATGATTTGCGATACGGCAAGATTTCGATTTGTTGAATTTGGTTCGTCAACTTCACCAGAGTTCGAGACGTGCCTACTTTCAGATTCGTCGATTTATACGAAATTCGGATGCGACGTGGAGCGATTTCGATCGACACTGTCGCTATCGCGTTGTTTGCGGCACTGAGTCCCAGGCGACGCGCTTCTTGTCGAGAAGAGTCGAGAGGCGATAACGTTAAGCGTAAAGCAGAACAGCGTGCGAGGATGAAAGAAAAAAAAAAGAAAAGAAAATATCTGGTGCGTAGCAACACACAACTTTCCGCCACCCCTTTAAGTTCGAACACCAACAACATATGCGGGTGCTATATCTTCGTTCAACGCATTTCTACAGAAACATTTATTCAGAACTAAATGTAGGGACTCGTTAGTTGAAAGTACTCCGAAAGTTTGATCGAAATCGTTAGAGCCGTTTTTGAGAAAATTGGAATTCCGATAAATCAATATTCGACAAATCTCCTTTTCTGAGTTAACTTGGCTTATATCTCCGTTCAACATATATATACAGAAATAATTATAGAGAATGAAATGTTGGTATGGGTGACTAAAAGACACTCCATTAGAATTTATCACATCTGGTCAGAAGTTACCCTGGAATTTACGGAAATGTTCGAAAACACGTTCTTTTCGACACATTTTCATTTTTATCTCTGTTCAATGGAGTGTCAGAGGAACATTTATTGAGAACAATATGTAGGTATAAACTATTTAAAAACATCCTGTGAGTTTGGTGAAAATCGCTTGAGTCGTTTTGCCAAAAAGCGTAAAACCTATTTTTGCTTCATAGGCCTATATCTCCGTTCACCGTATTTTCATGGAGATATGTATAGAGAAGAAAAGTTAGATATTGATTGGTAGGAGATAATTTGAAAGTTTAATCAAAATCGTTAGAGCCGTTTTTGAGAAAAATGCGAAAACCCCTAGTTTATGGTATATTTCCGCCCCCATCCCACTTCTCCATGGACCAAGATCGTCCATAATCTTATTTTGGCGTCTACAAAAATAACGAACAAAACAAAAAAGAACCAGCTCAATCGGATCAGCCGTTCTCCCGCAAATCGAACTACAGACACACACACACACAGACATACACACAGACATACACACGGACCTCTCTCCGAAATTAGGTTTTTTAGACTCAGTAGGGTCTGAAACGTAAAGATCTGAAGAAAACCCAACTTTTTTTTTTGGGCCGATTACTATACTTTCCTTCCCTTCGGGTAGCGGAAAGTAAAAAGGAAACAAACTCAAACAGATCCTTTTTACTATTGTTTCGCCTTTCTGGCGTTAACAATTTGAGTAGAAGAAATATTCGAATAGAAAGAAAGTTTGGTCTGACCGTTGTTGCTGAGACGTTGGGAAGGCGGAGGAAAGCGATCCAGGCGAGCTAGCAGGTCAGATGAAGGTGTAGCAGCGTATGGGGTGCTGCAGATCGTTGATTCCCAAATTGCTACAGAGAATGGGATGCTGATGACCCAACTATTTCGTGAAGTTGGACAAAAAGTGAGAAGCACGCGTGGGGGTGAACGGGGCAGTTGATCGTTGGAACGTCTTGAAGAAGAAGGAACAGGCACGTTCAATCCAGACGCGTTTAGATTATCGTTCAGAAGTCCACAGCACTTCTTACCTCTACATTATTATTAAACACAAACAACTACCTCCGGCATTAACAGTTCCCTCATATAAGAAACGAAATACAAAGTTGGGAAACTCAATCAACGAAGGAATACAGTTACTGGGGAATGAGAGAGCGGAGGAACTGGCCTAGGCAGGAGCTGTGGGAAACATCTGTGGACCAGAACCGTTCTCGCCTATCACAATGCAACAACTGGAAAAGATAATAAATGAGAAAATGTGGAACAATGTCAAGGATGATATAAACAATCATGAGGGGTACCAATATGCCCAAATCACAGGCATAACTAACTATATCGTGCAACGAACCAACTGAGTACTGAGTTTGAGCAAAGTACCACTACGAAGAACTACTGGTATGGCTATCTGGGCACTGAGCGCTGGGAAAGATTCTCAACAGGATCAATCCCAATATCAACGCCATGGGCCAGTGCGAGGAAATAGAAACGGTAGATCACTTTCTTGGAGAATGCCTGGTTTGGCACCAGAATTGATAAATTAAGGGGTAGAATGCTGAACAACACTAGCTTGAGAGATATCGAGTGGAAAAAGATCCTCGACTTTGTGGAGGGGACCGGTAGATTCAGGTATCCCTTGTAACCAAGTCAAGCCGACAAACTCTCGGGAGATGGGAAATGGGCTTGAATGGCCACGACTTCGGTCACTGTTCCCTCAGCCTTGGCTGGTGCCCTGATATCTTCTTCTTTAGGTAGAAAGGAACATTCAAATTCCTATCCTTCTTACTCCTCTTCTCTTGTACTCCCGTATCTTTCGGTTCATCTTTCATTCTGAATAATACACCTATATTTTTGGTCAAGAACATTTTTTTACCACCCCCCTTAAAACTTAATACTTCACGTTTCACGGCACCAGGATTCCTAATCTGTGATGTCTCTCTGCCGCCCAGGCCATATTTTAACTTTAACGTGGCCAACGAAATCCGCACTTTTGCACAGAAATTCTGTTTGGTATCCAGTCGTGCCCCCCTGCTTGGCAGCAAACTGAATGGACGAAACTCGTCTGTGTTGTTTGGCAGACCGAATTGGGTGGATCTTTGTCCTCCAAAATGTCCGCATTAGCCCTAATGGAAAGTCATTGTTTCCTTGAACACCTTCGTCCTCAAGCCCTTTTTTAACCTATGGACAGTCCACCTTGGGAGTTATTTCTGATTGACAACGGATGTCCCACTTCTTCTGGACTTTTCCAAGTTTCCTTTACCTTCCCCTCAATTTGCTTTCCTCTCCACAACAGACATCTCCTCCCAAACTCATTCACCTTTGAGTTCTCGCGAAAGTCGGTCGTCTCCCGTTTCTCTCAATACACAGTCATCTAACAGTTCTCGCGAGACAGTCGTTTACTAGTTCTCCCAACGATTCGTCCCTCGGTCCGCACTCTCCCTCTCCCTCCGCTCAGTATCTCGCAACCAGTTCACGTGCATTGAGAGGCCCTTGTGCGCATTTATATACTCATACTCAACCCGTATATCGGATGTCAAGCGTAGTACATTCCTCAATCACACTCACCACGTTCATTTATTTTTCGGTTTCAAGCTTCCCCATTCGTGCGCCCAACAATGAGCAAAAAATGGTTTAACAATTCACAAAAAACAATATTTTGTCAATTGTATCGCAGTAACGTCGTATTTGGTATCGCTTTCTAGGTATTTTTCAATACTTAGTTGAATAAGAAGAGTCTTGGAGGTGTTACGTGTTGACGAAAAACGATGAAATCACAGTAAATATATTAAGAAAAATAGTGCGGCTCGAAGGAACTCACAGAACGATATCCACTCATTTTCCGCACTGGTAAAGATGGGTAAAAACTTGGTAAAACGTGCCACGTAGAAATTGGTAAAGTAAACGTACCTATTTGGCGAGTCCGTCTTCTCTGGCTCCTGGCTGGTGAGATACTGTGGGCGAGGGCTTTCAATATGAAGACATCATCGTCTGGCCCTTAAGTCAGTTAGTTGGTCAAGGTCTTATGTATTGGAAGAGAAAGGTGAACGGGATGGTGTTGCGTTATGAAGGGGCGGGGAGAGAGGAAGGAGGTCATACACCCCCCGGGAAATCCATTGGAAGCGGAGGGAAAGGAGTGTGAGGGCAGTTTCGTGTCTTAAATAGTCTGTTGATTGTCGATTCTAAGTCTTTTTTTGTATAGGGTGGTCTGTAAATCCGTCAGTTGGTTGTTTTGGTTAGTGTAGTGTCTTGAGTCGTGTAAATATGGTGTCGCATTTTGTGTTGATTAGTTCATTAATGATCCGTATATTGAAGTTTTTTTGTTTACAGATTTTCATGTTTTCTAATATGTTCAGTTGTCGTAAAATGGTGCAGCCCTGTATTTTGGTAGGTTCATGTCCAGTTGTCTGGAGGTGGTTGGCATAATTTGAGTCGTCTTCGTTCCAACTAAGAGATTCAACGTGTTTTGAATATCTGGCCCGTATTTTTCGTCCTGTTTGCCCTATGTACACGTTTTTACACGTACAAGTTATTTTGTATGCCTTCCTTTCGGAACATGTGAGTTATTCCGTGTATATATGGTCGTGTGTACGTGAATGTGCAGCGTGTTGTCAAAGCCCGCGTATTTTGCTTGTCTTTTTTGAAGTTATATGGCCTTATAATTTGTTTATTGTCTGTATAGTATTGACAATATCAAGTTCTTTTTGGTAATTTTGTTCGGATAGTGGTATAGTTTTTAGTCTCCGTATCATGTGTCTTTGTGCTGACTGACACCTATCAGAGGCAACCGGTTGATCGTGGTCTAGTGGTTAAGACAGTTGATTCATAATTCTCGACGTAAGTCGAGGGTTGTAGATCGAATCTCTGGCGCGATTGCCGTAATTTTTGTCTGAGTCAGCAGCTCTACAAAAAGTATCTCCGAACTTCCTTTCGTAACAATTGGCGCCCAACTAGTGGTCTAAACTTCTTCATTCCAAGAAAAAAGAAGAGGCCCAGAGAGAAAAATTAAAAAATTAAGAGAGAAAATAATGAGATGCTGTGAAAGTTCCAGCCCAAAGGAAAATAAAATGGGCGACGTGCCTACTACAATGCGAAAGAAAAGACTTTCCTTGTAGCCCTCTCGTTTCTCGAATCAAAGATCGGATTTTCCGGGGATTCACTCAACTCTCATAAATTCTTTCCTTAAAAGAGTCCGCTCCAGGAGTAGCGGTTAAAAGACGAGGGGGGAGATGTGCTGACTGACTCGTATCAAAGGCAACCGGTTGATCGTGGTCTAGTGGTTAAGACAGTTGTTCATTCCACCACGATCAACGAGTTACCTCTAATAGGAGTCAGTCACCACATCTTGATACACTTTTTTCTTCTCCCCGAGGGCGTAGGGGACATGTCCCTTTGTCACTGCGGCCACATATGGACCTATTGTGACACTGACCCTTTCTTAGTAAAAGGCGTCGTGTCGTACATACCCGTCGACTTTACCGCAGATTCCGCTTTGATTTGGGGTTCAATGGTCCCCTGACCGAAAAATTCGAAACGTTTGGCTGCCAGGGCAGGGCATTCACATAGGATGTGCTCTGCCGTCTCGTCCTCCTCGCCACAAAGTCTGCACTCCACCGCCTCTGAGATGCCCATCTTGTTGAGGTGATATCTGAGTTGGCAGCGCTCGGTGAGAAAGCTTGTCAGAACTCTCAGATCCTGTCTGGGGTGTGTCAGCATCGCCTTTGCCCTTTGACAGGAAGGCGTGGCGAGCCTTTTCGCCTGTTTTACGTGGCTGGCGATGCCAATGGGCGCTGTTTTTCTGTATCTCCCATCGAGCAACCAGACAGTTCAGGTGACTCTTCGTCATACCCACGTGTGGTTCAGGCCCGATGGGTAGGGATTCGGTACCCCTTTTCGCAAGGCGGTCAGTCTTTTCGTTGCCCTCATGCCCCCTGTAGGCCGGCACCCAAATGAGGGAAAGCTTGTTACGGACGCCGAGCTATTTGAGCGGATGAAGGCACTTAATGCACTTAGTTTATGTTGTTGTGGGTGGTTTGATGTATAGTGTAGTGAGCTGTCGCTACTTTTGTCACGGCCTTCTTTGAAAAGTCGACGCATAGGAATGAATGGTCGTCACGCTCGACGGTGATCACATTTAAAGGGTCCGAGGGAAGAACGATGAAAGTCCAGAAATCCAAAATCGAACTTTCAAGCCTGACAGTTCAAGTATGTGTAACACTAAATCATTACCTACCACTGAAAGTTCGCGTAAAAATCGTTCCTTATTAAATAGTTATTCGAAACAATACCTCGTAAATTCAGTGAACAAGAAAAAGTTATATTCTCCAGAAAAAACATTGCATTTTTTATTGTAAGCATAACAAGATAGTTTCTGTATCGACGTGGAAACGCCAAAAAAGTAGGATTGAATAAGAATAAGGTGAAGTGCTGGGGGGATCACGATGCTGATTTTGGAAAACAGTCAGTCTTCAGAATAATCAAGAAATACGTCTTCTCGGTGACATTTTTCGACAGCTTTTTTTTAAAAAGTGGATGCTAGAGATACCCTCACTGCGGTCACAAACAGGCCTATTGTAAGGGCGTCGATGAGCCTCATGGCCCTCCAGCTTCAACCCCCTAAAAACATAAATACATCCCTAATAGGATCCCATTGAAGTCCAAGGATTTTCACATTAATCGGCTCATTAGAGGAGATTGTGACAGGTTCATTGGCGCATGTGGCGTTAATAGCATCTAAGTGTAATCAGTGAATGCATGCAGCATGCATTGAATACCCTACAGAGATGGTGCAATGAGCAAGGACTGTTTGTAAATCCAGACAAAACGAGCCTGGTCCCGTTCACCATGAGGCACAGTCTTGCGTCAGGCTGGGTGGTAAGGCAGTGAAGATCCAGCATGAGATCAAGTACCTGGGAGTTTTCCCTGGTGGGAAGCTCACTTGGGCTACACACGTGAAAAAATCATTACAGCGAGCGTCGGTGGTGATGTGGACAGCTCAGAGAATGGTGGGGAAGACATGGGGACTGAGGCCTGGGATGATCCGGTGGCTGTACACTGTGGTTGTTAGGTCTGTAGTCACCTATGGAGCCCTGGTCTGGTGGGCTAGGGTGGAAAACTACAACAGTTGCAGCTGAATAAACTGTAGCGTAGGGCGTGTCCATTACAGGCTGTATGACAACATGCCCTACGGCTGCACTGGAGGTCTTGCTAGACTTTGCTCCATGCGGGGAGGAGGAGTTCCTGCCACTTGATCCTTGACAAGGTGAAGGTGGAGGGGCCCAAACTGCATGTGTTAGACTCAATGCCCGCGAGGTTCAACTTCGTGTTACCCTTTTGAATACTCATTCATGTCCGATCCAGGTGGGTTGGGTGAGTTCCCGCTTTCGAAGCTGAGGCCCTAGTATACTACACTGATGGCTCGGTGCAGAGTGGCCTTGCAAGGGGCCGAGAATCAGAGCGGCGATCCAATTGGGGTCGCTGGCCACAGTGTTCCAAGCAGAGGTGGCTGCAGTGACAGTCTGTGTGCAGCAGCTGCTGCAGAGGGGACTGAAGCGGCAGAGAATCTACATCATGGTGGACAGTCAGGCCACTCTCAAGGCTTCAGCCTCATCGCCACAGGTGTGGGAGTGTCTGACTGGACTGAAGGCCCTGGCCGAGGACAACGGAATAACTCTGTATTGGGTGCCAGGGCATCAGCGTATAGAGGGAAACGAATTGCCTATTCTAAATGCCTATTGGCCCTGAGCCCTTTGTTGGGACTACCAGGAGCCACCTATGTAGAGAGGTTGGCAAATGGGAGGACAGGTGCAGGGCTGCCCATTGGCAGGGGCTGCCTGGCCTTAGACAGTCAAAACTCTTCATCCGACTCTCCAGAAGGAGGGACAAGGAGGTGTTTGCACTGGGGAGGAAGGATTTGAGGATCATATGTGGCCTGTTCACAGGTATGCGATGGACTCGCGGCATCGCACCATTCTGTGTTTGGGAGACCCTTTCTTCAGCCAGAAGAGGTGGCGAATGCAGAACCTGCGGATATCCTCCGCTTTGTGCGGGGGTGGTGGGGGCGCATAGGTGAAGTCACACCAAGTGAGACCAGTGCCGTGGGTTCTGGGGGTGGTACAGGAGGGCCATGATTTGACGATCATGGACGCCCTTACAATAGGCCCATTTGTCGCTGCAGTGAGGGCATCACCTGCTTCCACCGTTGCATGTAAAAAAAAAAAAAAAAAATAGCGTCTAGGAGGTTTTTGGAATTCAGAATTTACCGTGGTGCAACAGCTGATTCAAATCTCCTTGAATTTTAACAGCTTCTTGAACACTTTCAGCACCAGTCAACATATCGTCCACATATATATCATTTCTGAGGACTTCAGAGGCTTTAGGGTAGCTAACGCCATGATCGTGTATGAGTTGCCTCAGCACTCTCAAGGCTAGGAACGGGGCGAAAGATAAACCGTAAGTTTCAACTCGTACGTCTGAATGTCAGAAGCATCATCATACCGCAAAAAAATATGCTGGAATTGCCGATCCCGTTCATCCAACTCAATGTTCCGATACATTTTTATTATATCGGTAGTAAATACTAAATTGAGGAGAACACTCCGTATATCCTTTTTGAGGTTTATCTCCTACCAGTAAAGAGTCGTTCCGTGAACCTCCGGACACCTTCACGCTACCATCAAACACCACTCGTATTTTTACGTTGGTATTTTCCAATTAGGATACAATATGGTGGGGAATGATAAATTTTGAAACAACCTGCGCTGGTCCCATATGACCATGCGTGAATTCGTTATATTTTTTCTTCAACGCAGGGTATCGATTAAGGTTCCTTTCAAGGTTGAGGTACCTTCTCCTGGAAATGTACGAGGAATCCCCTAATGATGGAGGTTCTGTAGTGAACGCTAGTCGTACAACATATCGTCCGTCCTGGGAACGGTGATGCGTTTGAAGACATTGATTTTCACACTTGACCACGTCAGGATTTTTGAATTTAGCTGACGCTACTTCTTTCAATTCCCAAAATCGTTTTAATTGGGAGTTCTAATCTGTTAAACCGTTTATGGTCGTATCTTGGGAAGGGCCACCTAACCTCCCGATTACTACATGTCCAAAATTGATGACAGAAGACGAGGATACGAAGGAATGAATGTGGTGGACGTTCCCTGTATCACCTCCATGAACAGGTCAGCGCCTAAAAGGAACTCAATCGGTCCTGGGTCCCAGAACTTGGGATCTGCTAGTGTGTAGCCTTCGTATTGAGAAGCTACATTCATCGGTAGTTTCCAGAAGAGGGGAATGCATGCCTCTAGGTTTGAAAGTGCAATGCACGCTACTGTTGTAGGTAAGTTATCGGGCTTCTCACAATAATACTTCCTTCCTTCTTAACCAAGTATCGCATATTCGCACAGAAATAGCCAAGCCCACAGGTGTCGAGAGAGAAAGAGGAGCGAAGTAGTGCCACAGGAGTACGGAAGAGGAATAGGCCGATCGCCTCACTTCGGGCCGCGGACCCAATTTTCCTAACCTCCGGATCGCGGCAATTCGCCCCCCCCCTCTCCCTGTTCTTCAGCAGCTTTCTTCCTCTTCACATTTAATCGGAGCTGCTTTGAACTGTTCTGCCCAATAAAAGTGGCTCCAGAGTTCCAAGTCACAGCATAATCCGATCGTGCCCATAACATCACTCCCCCTTGCGAGAAGATCATGCCCTCATGATCGGGTGGCAATGGGGGGTGGTTAGGCGTTTTCCCAAGGGAGGTCCTCATCATCTCTTCTTGAGCGGGTAGCAAAGAGGCACGACGGGCGGTGGGGCAGGCAGGTGGTTAGGTACGCTTGTGGTTGCTGGGCACGGAGCGATCGGGTTCTTGGTGACTGGAGTGTGGTGGAGCATGAGGCACTGGCCTGTTCAACAAGTACTCATGTTACCTCCCTACTCTAATTTCCTTATGTTACTACCTCTTAGCTCCAAACCCAAGCTGAGCCAATTGTCCACAGTTATCTCCCTTTAAATGCATTTAGTATTAGACATCAACCCAAAACTACGAAGCAGTTGTTTAAATTTAGACACACAACGCAGAATTAAACCCCTTATGTCCAACATGCAGCATGCAGTTACTAAAAACACATAACTACTGCCTTCCCTCCCACCAATAAAACTTTCGCCCACGAAAGTTCATTTGCCTCCTTCGAAAGGAGTTTGGCCAATTCCATTAACTTGCCTTCGCATTTGCATTTCATGAGAACAGCTACGTGCTCTGGATGCTGTAGTTGCTGAAACGTCGGCTACAGAAGTGTCCACGTGTAGCAACGAATGATGTTTCTCTGGACAAAATCTACAATGCCACTTGGAGGTACATCATTCAAAATTGTGGTTATGACAGAGACAGTTGTTCCACCCCAGCCAACCCTTCAACATCTCGACTCGCCCAGCAGATAAGGCGTTATTAAATCTTTTACAGTTTAGCAGGTGGTGATGTGCATGCTTGCAAATCCAGCATGGAGGGTGTATACATGTCGATTTCATAGGGTAGCCCCATTCTTGAAACCGTTAGCTTTACTCTGGCTCACTAATGTACGAGAGGGAGTCCTCGGTTTCGGAAGGCGATCCCTTCCAAAGTTGTGCTTGCTCTGCATGCTGGGAGCGTCTAGGGGGTTTACACTATTAGCTAAGCGCAGGGCTGTACGAGTACAACGTTCACGTACGAACGTTACCAACCTCGCGTAAGTAGGAAACTGTTCGATTCGACTACTCCAAACGATTCACGGGTCGTAGGGTCGAGGCAAGAGACTAAACTCGGCCTCATTATTGACGTTGAAATGTCGAAATTCAGAAACATCGTCTGCATTGTTTGCTAGAAACGACTTCAACGAGTCAACATTGGCTTTACCTCGTAGAGGTTTGAAGGCGAGCAATTGGTCCAAATATGCAGAGGCTAGGAGACGTTTAATATCGTACGTATCATGCAATGCCTTCTACGCTAATGGACAATTTTCTTCAATCAGGGGCAAATGACTTATGACACTCAATGCAGGACGCTTTAATGACGTTCGGATATAATGAAACTTATCCGTTTGTGGATGAATGAGTGAGGCAAACGCATCCCTGAATTTTGGTCAATGCAAGAGCTCCCAAATGGGAATATGGGCAAACGGTTAAAGCTTGTATTAGATGGCCAAATTTCGAAAAACTTAACCAGACCCACCTAGATATTCTTCCCCTGATTCTCAACATTCATGTTCATGTGTGCGACCATCCAAAACTGCTGTGGTCATACATTGGATTATGAGTATGTAGCTAACTTCAGGCGAGTTTCATTTTTACTGGTTAGTGTCAACAGTTGAAGGTTTATAGAGGGCAACGCTGCGAATAAAATTGTTAACTGCGCGTTACTTTAAATTCCGGAGGCTCTGCGGGTGCCCCTGGACCATTATTAAAGTACTATTGGATAATGTTGCGAATTTATTTCGTAACTTTGAGAGATTTTCTAGGTGAATTACTTAATTCTTGAGGAGATTTATGGTTTAACGTACGGGGGCTACTGCTTCGCCGAGACAAACCAAGGAAATATGAGGTTCTTGGAGTGAACCAACCAAGAGCATAGCATGCACACTGTGCGGTGTGGAAAGTGAATGCCTGAGACCCACATATGCAAATGTTTTAAATTCACCGGACAAATGACTTTGAAAAAAACGTTTAATTCAAAGTTATGCCAGTAGATAAGGCCAACATACCTACCGCGCAGGGATATCATGTGACTCTGCGCTGCATGCACTAGTTAGGAAACTAGAAGAGTCAATGGGTAATAGGGAGATTGCCTTAGGCCTTGACAATACCTCCATATGCAGCGTTGAAAGGGCATTGATCAAATTTAATATTGGAAAGCAGAGAGATCCAGACTACGCTGGGAAACTGCACGATCAGGGCGAAGACTGTGAGGGGATGCCCTCAGGGAGGGGTCCTATCTCCGCTCCTCTGGAACCTAGTGATTGACTCCCTACTGGGGAGACTTAATGCGGCGGGGTTTTACGCCCAAGGATACGTTGATGATGTGGTTGTGCTCATTCGGGGCAGGGTGCAAACCGTGCTGTCGGACCTGATGGGGGCGGCCTTGAGGATGGTGTACCTGTGGTGTGGGGAGATGGGGTTATCCATTAACCCAGCCAAGACGGTCATTGTGCCATTCACAAGGCTAAGGCAACTGTCAGGACTGAGGCTCAGTTAGTGATGGGCAAAGAAATTCAGCTCAGCGAGCGAGTCAAGTATCTGGGTGTGATTCTAGATCGTAAATTAGTCTGCAGCGAGCACATCAGATACATGACCAAGAAGGCGACAACGGCCCTTTGGACGTGTCAAAGAATGTGCGGGAGGACATGGGGCCTAAAGCCCAGAATGGCCTGCTGGTTCAGCCCAATAATCTCATATGGGTCGATCGTGTGGTGGCATATAGCTGCCATTGGAGTGGATCGCAGCAGTCTAGCCAAAGTACAAAGGCTGGGCTACTTATAGCGGGGTGATGAAGACTACACCCACCATCACCATGGAGAAACTGTTCGACCTTCTTCCCCCGGACATTTATGTCAAGGCAGAGGCGATGAAGGTGGCTTACAGACTCACCAAGCTCGGAATAGCTAAGGTGCCACAGGCGACCAATGGACACCTGGCTATATTTAGGGACTTGGAGACCTTCAAGGTGCTCAGCATGATCACAGGCCCAATTGTGCCCATGTATGAGCTCGAGAGGAAATACAATGTTCAGCTATTGGGAGGTCCATGGCACAGCGAGAGCCGCCAGTTTCGGCCTCCCAACGGCGTCAACATCTTCACAGATGGATCGAAAACCCCGGAGGGGACAGGATCCGGAGTGTGGATAAGTGGCTCTGGAAGGAATGGGACATATATTGCCCTAGGCTCCACTCCATCAGTTTTTCAAGCAGAGATATATGCTATTATTGCTGGGGCAATCCACATGCATGAGAAAGGATACAGCAACAGAACTATCAATATATTGACCGATAGTGAAGCGCCGTGTAAGGCGCTAATGAACTACTGCACAACGTCAAAACTGGTGCGAGAGTGCAGGATGAGGCTTAACTTCGTAGCAAGTGCGAACAGAGTTAATGTGTATTGGATTCCTGGGCATAAGGGGATCATTGGAAATGAGAGGGCGGACCATCTGGCCAGACGCGGTTCGTCTACAGTACCTATTGCGCCACCGCCCCATTGTGGGATTTTTCTGTCACTAGTTAAAAGGACTGTGAGAGAACATGCCAGAAGACTGCATCAGACAATCTGGAACGCTGCAGGAGTAAGACACTCCAATCGCTTTGTCTCAGAGCAATCAAGTGAGACAAGACACACCCTTCTGAGAATGGAGAGGAAGGACTTAGAGCAGATTGTTGGGGATCATAACTGGGCACTGCGGAATGAACAAACACATGTATGTTATGGGTATAGCCGACACCCCTCGACACAGGTGGTGTGGCACGGATGAGGAGACTCCCTACCATGTCCTGGCCTAGTGCTGGAGACTTGAGAGAGTGACTTTTGGTCTTTGGCACCACTTCTCCCAGGTTGGATACCAACGAGGACTCCTTCAGGAACTACCTGGTTTTCCTCAGGAAGCTAGGCATAGACCTGTTAGACATTAGGACTGTCACAATAGGTCATCTGGCCGCGGTGCACATCCCATCACTGGGATTACAGTCAGAAGATCATGTATATAAATTATATGATAGATTGTCCCTATCTTGCCGTCTACGGTGAAATAACTTATATGCCAGTATATTCATGGGGAAAAAGGTCTTGGGGGTTACGACACAGAATTGACGTCGTGAGGACTGAACCGTTTTGATTCGAGTTCGATAGCGATTCAATCCGAATTTTAAAACTCCGTGCAGCGAATCATATGTGACGTCACAGCCCCGACACTGCTTTTTTGCCCGGTCGTGTTATGCACATTGGATGCCCTGCGTTACCACGTCCTTACGGCGGGGTCCTGTCGAGCATCTCCCCCCGGGACTGCAAACTTCTCGACAGACATCGCCCTGAACTCTTGCGTCGTTTTTATCAACTTCTCAGCTTCGTTCACTGCCTAACACGCACCGCTGTCCACCACAGACGTTTGGATGGCGTTTTCAAATACCCGGAGACTTCGTTTATTGTGACGCCATCGATTGTACTGAATCAAAATGACATCTAAGCGCAAAGCTAAGCAGCGTGACGTAAATAATGGCGTGTTTTGCGAAAAATGAAAATACTTTCAGAACAACGGAAGAACCGTAACGGAAAGTAAACTTGAACGGACTGCCCCCGATAGTGAGAACACCTAAATTTCTACAAAAATCCAGTGCTGAGCGTCACTTTAATTTTCTCAGCCCGACGTCCATTCCGCCAATTTGTAACTACGAGGAAACCGCTGGTGTCTAAGGTTCTAGAATTTATCGAGCTACTCCTACTTATGTCACGATCAATGTTACGGCCAAGAGATCGTCTCACATCTAAGGAGCGTTTGTTACTTTTTTGTTTGCTCTTCGTTTCCTTTCTTTATTTATTTATTATGTTTCCTGGTACCACGGAGCCTCCACAATGCGTCTGGGCCGTTTTGTGCCTTTAGCGTGGTTTAAAAAATGCGTTCTTTCGCACAAAAATCCCATTTGGTATCTAGCTGTGCCCGCCATCTTGGCAGTCCGATCGGACGAAGCCCATGGTTGTTATGGGCAAAAATTGGTTAAAAAAATTAACGAAACGCAGTATAACGCGGGAACGACAGCAGAAGTCAACGTTTCTTCGTTAGTACTCCCTCCCTCCCTCCCGTCTAATTAAAACCACCCGCCCGCTCGACTCGCAACGGGTTTGCTGGAAGCCCCTGTCCCAATTTCCCCGACTTTTGCCTGCCTTGTTTACGGGCGCCTGGCGCCGGGGGAATATTTTGTTTCCGTAGTTCCATTGTAGCCATTTCATGTTTAGTATGGTTTACTAGTATTCGATGCTGAATTGACTGTGATGGGTCTCGGAGCAGTAACACTAGGTCAAGCTGTTCACGAGAATAATAATCCATCGTGTAATAATTTGCAGGGTTTTTTCAACGCGAACGAATAGTGCTTCGAAGAGACATTTCCGTTTTGTAGGACACATCCTACAAATTTAGCAAGTTGCTTATTGCAGTCACGCCACATTTGAATCGACTCTCCTTCGTTTTCATCATCCAACAAGGTCAGAACTGCCCGATTTATTACGTTCCGTGCCGAAGAAGAATTTTAATTTATTTGTTTACGAACAGTAATTTTCCAGTATTAACTTCAAATATTATTTCATCAGTATGGCCGCATTCATTTTATTTTTATTTTCATTTCCCAATATCACATTTTCAACACGAGGCCCTCGTTTTTGGTGCTCGCCCAAATTAATTGGTGTCGATTTCATCACCCCTATTTGTGCGCTAACAATCTTCATCGAGTGCTTCGCTAGTGTGTAGGCGATTCGTAAGACTTTCATAAAAATTTCTACTTTCCTTAGCTGCACGAAGTAGGAAGGGAAATCGTTCTCCAAAAGATAAATCGAGTTAAAAAAAAAGTTGAGTTTTCTTCAGATCTTTACGTTTTAAGGCATTCCGAATCAAAGATGTCAGGTGCGCACAACAACCGATTTTCGTCGAAAAGTTTGGTAATTTATTGTGCTGCTCACGTCATCTTCCGGAGGATGAGAATTTCATGCGATCGTTGTCGTATCGGGAGCTATTTACCAGAAAAACGCTGAGTGTTTTGATCGCTATGAGAACTATGGTGAATAACTGTTGTTCCGTGTAAATCTCTCCGTAATAAACTATTTGAACGGAGATATAGGCCTATCATACAATACAATATGTCCTCAAATATTCGACAGCTACATCCGTGAAGGATCTTCTGAAAGTGCATCGAGCAGAGATAACAGCCAGCGTGCGTCAAGAATCGTGTTTTTTTAACATTTTCAAAAGTTCCAAATATAATGCATAACTGAATTTGATCAATTTGACGGAGAGTCTTCTAGCAACCTATACCCGTATTCCCGTAACTGTTCGTTGAACGGATTGATAGACGCGGCATGATATTTCTGAAAATGAGGTTTGCCTAACAATACATGACCGTTTTTCTGATTTTGTCAAAAATGGGGATAACAACCCTTAACGAAGGACATCCTTCGGTCGAGCTGCTCGGGAGGCTTCCCTATCCTTGATATATAGCCGCCAATCTGGCATCCACGAGTTCTCTGTCAATCACCATCATTCGCTTGCTGACACACGTCCAGAGCTGACAACGTATTTTCTTTCTTACAGTGTCCACAATGTATAGTATGGTTTTCCTACGTCCCCTTCCGTCGTAGCACTTCTCACCCTCAACTTTTACCATCCCCTTACGGCATAAGGGGGGGGGGGGTGTCCTCAACCCCTAAAGAGCAACATGGGGTTGAGCTGCTCAGACCTCCATAGCTTCCCCAGCTTCCGTCTATAGGCACCAATCCTGGATCCCAAAGCCACTCGTCAATCACCTTCTTCTCTTGCTGACACACGTCCAGAGCTGACAACGTATTTTCTTTCTTACAGTGTCCACAATGTATAGTATGGTTTTCCTACGTCCCCTTCCGTCGTAGCACTTCTCACCCTTAACTTTTGCCACCCCTTACGGCTTATGGTAGGGGGGGGGGTGTTCTCAACACCAAAAGAGCAACATGAGGTTGAGCTGCTCAGACCTCCATAGCTTCCCCCGCTTCCGTCTATAGGCACCAATTCTGGATTTCAAAGCCACCTGTCAATATCTTTCATTCAATATTGTGAACCCTGCTGATAAAAGTATTTCTAGAGCAGACAACTTATTTGGTCACTTACGGTTTCCCCATTGATTTCCTATTACTCCCTTCCATCTACTTACTTCTCACCCACAACTTCTGCCACCTCCTTATGGCTTGTCTTTTTCCACCCTGGAATTAATGCTGCTGATTGCTCTTTCTCAGCTTTCATCCTTGCTCACTCCTGGTCGAATACCTAGCGAATTATACCCACACTCAGTCTCAGTCTCCACGCTGAACCCTATCTCTATCGTTTCCGAAATCAATCGGTGTAAAATCAGCCATCTGTCACTCGTCTCATAACAATAAAAACCTTGGCGCGTTAACAGGATTTCTGGGAACTTTGTTTAGACATTTTTCTCGGGCCGATTGAGCTGTACAGTTCAATATACTTGCTTTCCACAAGTACAGGTTGGCTGGAAGACTTGCATGTGTAGTATAACCTTATTCCGGATAGACAGTTGTGACAATAACTGCAGTAGATGCATTTGTGGAATCAGTGACTCTTTCTAACCACATTGTCTTCGATAACGTGTGCAATCTTTGAGAAATCATGGTCAGAAGCGAAAGAAAATAGTGCGATTTTGGCGCTTCAAGGAGTTGGCCACCGACGTGAAGGTAAATAGTTCAGGAAGCAACCAACGTTAAACAGCTACTATTTTCTAAATGTTGTGTCAACATCATCCACTCCCTGCGCAAACCTTAGATTTTTCGACAAATCAGGATGCGGACACTCATTAAATTCAAACCGTGGATCCAGAGTCACCGGAACTATTAATTTGAGTGAAATAGCTCCCCGGGGCATCAATAGGGTTCTTGCATTCTGAGCGTGAGGCGTTGCGTCTGTTTCACCCTTATCCGAACCTTCCTCCCTTATTCGTAACCGTAGATTCTACGCTTCAAAAACGTTCATGTCAGGACACCAATACATCTTCAAAAACACTAAGAAGCCGGTTCAACGTCCATTTGTTCTGTTCGAGTGTAATGTGAAGAATCGGATCGTTATATAGTCTCACTGCAAATGGGTCAAAATAAAGAAACCCGTCGATAAAACCGATTTTGAAGGACACACTCATGTTTGAAGCGCCAAGTACTCCAGTGTTAATTGATTTAATTCTGTTTTCAAGAATTTACAAATAACAATCATTTTCGAGTAGAGCAAAACGTATAATTGTACGCTCCCGTCTCACAACACCTGCAATACTCGCGACTTTCGAGCGACTGGTTCTCCAGACACTACCAAAGCATTATGCAACTTCTCAACCATCGATTCGTGGAGGTGGATGTTGTGGTGGACGCGCAACCAGGGCTCTCCTTCATCTACGTACTGGCCGATTTCTTTCAACTTCTCTGTTCCAGCAGCGAGGTCTAGGGGTTCAGAAACTACGCGTCGGCCACCGCCTAAATCTCTGACTACTTGAGCGATGGAGACTGCTTTGATATTAGACACCCAACCTGCGAACAAATAAATTTTCTTTTATTCCATCAGAATAATAAGACAATACGTAATTACAAACAGGTAAACAATTAAAAAGGTAAAATTCCTAGTAAAGTTAATAAGAGAAACTCAAGTGCAGGCGATTACTAACAGAAAACGGTGCAAATTATTACACGAGGGTTTATTATTCTCTTGCACCCGCTTGACGTTGTCTCACACACCCAACACTCAGCTCATTCGATTCAGCATCGAAAAATGCCAGTAAACGATAGGAAACACGACCTAACTACGACATTTTCTAGGCGGCGCTAGGCAATTGGCAAGTCGCGACGAGTCGAGCTTACGTGTAGTGTGATCGTAAGGGGGGTGGAGGGGAGAGGAGAATAAGCGCTAGATTATCCCGCAATTTACTTAGCGTTTTAGAATTGGCCCCATTATGTATATGCTTACCATCATTTCACCGTTTTCCTTTTTTTTTTTTGACCCGAGGGCGTGTGGGATAAGTCCCTTTGTCACTGCGGCCGCATATGGGCCTATTGTGACGCTGGCCCTTTCTTAGTAGAAGGCGTCGTACATACCCGCCCCCCTTAGGAAGCCGAGTATGTCCTTCACCGCAGAGTCCGCTATGGTTTGGGGTTCAGTGGTCCCCAGACCGAAGTATTCAAAGCGTTTTGCTGCCAAGGCAGGGCACTCACACAGGATATGCTCTGCTGTCTCGTCCTCCTCACCGCAGAGTCTGCATTCCACCGCCTCTGAGATGCCCATCTTGTTGAGGTGATATCTGAGTGGGCAGCGCTCGGTGAGAAAGCTTGTCAGAACTCTCAGATCCTGTCTGGGGTGTGTCAGCATCGCCTTTGCCCTTTGACAGGAAGGCGTGGCGAGCCTTTTCGCCTGTTTTACGTGGCTGGCGATGCCAATGGGCGCTGTTTTCCTGTATCTCCCATCGAGCAATCAGACAGTTCAGGTGACTCTTCGTCATACCCACGTGTGGTTCAGGCCCGATGGGTAGGGATTCTGTACCCCTTTTCACGAGGCGGTCAGCCTTTTCATTGCCCTCATGCCCCCTGTGAGCCGGCACCCAAATGAGGGAGAGCCTGTTACGGGCGCTGAGCTGCTTGAGCGCATGGAGGCATTCCCATGCCAACTTAGACCTAAAACTATAGGCTGCAATGGCCTTTAAGCCAGATTGGCTGTCTGAGAAAATGGCAGCATGGAAGGGTAGGGAGTTAGAGGGGAGGAAGAGAAAGAACACGTTAACGGGTATAGGGTTACAGGAATGGGAAAGGTACTGGAGGGATGTCAAGGGAGGGGGTTGGACAAGGGAATGGTTCCCAACGGTAATGGAAAGATTGGGTAGGGGGGAATTGGGGGGAAATTATTATGTGACCCAGGCAATACTGGGTCACGGAAATTTTCGAGCCAAAATTTTTGAGAGGGGATTAGTGGAAAGTGGGGTCTGCCAGTGTGGGGAATGGGAAACGGTGGGGATCCAAACCCCCAGGGGACGGAAAACTGGGTTGCCTGGCCCATTCCCCCCCATCCAGCGGCTGGGCGCGGCTGGTCGGGGGTGGGCCTGGCGTACCAGGGTCCTGGGGGCCTTCGGCAAGGGGGGGCAAGTCCAACCCCCCCCCCCCCCCCCAAGGCAGAGGCCCCCGAAGCCGTAAGTCTGGACTTATGTCTGGGCGGGCTAGCGACCATTCTAGCCTTAAGGGATATTTTTCCCAAAATGGTACTGCGGGGGTGCACAGACCGTGGCGTAAGCCGGTGCACCATGGGAAGGTCCACGCAAGGTGGATGCTCTGCTGGCATCTAGGGTGAGACGGGGTGCCCTGTCGATCCCTAGTACCCATTTATGGGATCTAGCAGATATCGCAGTGGTCGTGGGTTCGCTGGAGGTAGTCCCTCTCCCAAATTCCCCTTTTTCTTTTTGCCCGATGGGGTGGAGGGAGGTTAGAGCCGATGAGGCTGGTACTCCCTCCACACACCCCGTATATCGGATCGTAAATGTCTGAGAAAATGTAGATCCGCTTGCCCTTGAGCCCTTTGTTCAAGATCTCTTCTGCGGTCTCTTGGGTTTTGCCCATTGCATGCTGACCTTATTCACAGCTGGCCGCAGACATGGCCCTGGTGACAATGCCGTGGCCGTTCCACTATCCACAACCCGTGGTCGCGCCTGGTAGCATGGGCATGGAAGATTACCCAGAACCATGCCTTTTTCCATTTAGACAGTGTCCTACACCTCTGATTCCATTTAGCACCAAAAAATACCTGGGAAACGATACCAAACACGATGTAAATGCGATAAGACTGCTCAAATTTCGTTTTCGGCTAATTTTTTATGCCACGAACAGCCACAGGCTTTGAGCATGTACCAAATGGGATTTTCGCGGGAAAGAACGGATTTTTTAAAACGTGTTAAAGGAATTACATGACTTAGACGGAGGACGAACATTGTAAGACATTTGAAAACGGACGGGAACGTACAGTGTCAAATGTTTACGAGGACGGGGGGGGGGGGGGGGAATTGTCATCACCGAAAACTCAAGGGCACGCGTACACCAAAATAGCAGCGCGGCGTGTCCGTGCAATCGGTTGTCATTATCTACTACACGCTATCGCTAATGATACGTTTTATCTGCCAGTAGAACCGACCTTCAACTGCAGTTCACCGCTGATTCGAAGCGGTATCCCCACAGAATGACGTCTCCTTTTCACTCAGTTTGTACGTTCTTATGCAACGTGAAAACCGATAGCCCAACTTCTAGAATTTATTGGGCCGCTGCTGCTAACGCCACGACCTCGATTGAAAACCCAACGTGTAGGGAATTGCGGGGAAAACATTTCGGAAGAGCTACGTAGTTTGAATTCCGGAATTTCTGAGGCTGCTCCCGAACAATATTAAAAGTCTGCCGTATGTACGCATCACACTACTTTCCTTAGCTTTACGTAAATTCACTGGTTTTCATGGCTTTTACTTCACGGTGGCAGAAAGCGTAGCTCTTAAGGCTGATCTTCAGTGCATCAACTGATCCTCAACACACTGCGCAATATTATCCACCTCGCATGTTCGGGAGTATACCCGCGATGTAGCACAGAGGATGCAATACGCTGCCCTCCGTCGCATAGCTGAGATGAGTCTATATCGCATTGTACTGCCTACCTTCCTAGGCAGTGAAGGAATTACGACGGGCTACCCACAGGGAGCGGTGTTGTCAACGCTGTCGAAGGCCGTACTTACAGACCCCCTCCTTCATTCCCTAACGACGTAAGACCACACACCCATAGCACGCGTAGATGATATTGTGGTAATCGTCGAGCTGCCAAGCTCCTTGTGTCAATTGGTGCCGAATTGTGTTCGTGAATATAACTCCCCTGTGGCAGGGCGAAGAGTGCACCGGGAAATACAACAGTAATGACGCCAACTGCTCGGTATCTGGGCGTCATTTTCTGCCATACGCAGCACCTAATGCCAAATGCTCAGCCCTTATAGCACACATACGCTCTTTGCCTGGGTATAGGTGGGAGGCATCACCCCATGCCAGACAAATATATTTCTGTGCCGTATTTTTAGCTATCGTGCAATACGCAGTTGCCCTCTGATGGATCGCCTCAACGCAGCGAGACAGGGAGCGAATGAGAACCCTGCAACACGACGTCCTTGTACGTATGTACTGGCTGATGTCTCCGATGGACCTGCTCTTGCATTTTGCAGCCTTGCAGTCACTCCGCTGCACAATCAAAACACAGTAGACGCACGTGATTGGGTGGTGCACATCTGGCCGGCGCGCTGGGACACTGCCACTATACCTTCCATCACTTCACCACTTTCCCTCTCGCCCAACTTCTTTTCAGGCATATTCGCACTTGCGCTTGGTTCTTCTGGAGGGATGCAGCCGAGTCTCTCCTGTCCGACAGGTCCGACAGAAAAAGTCGTTCCCTATAAAGAACAAAGCCATCTGTTTGCCATAACTTGAATCTAGTCTACAATTAATGTACCTGATGTTCGAGAAACGATTTCCGTTGAGTATTTAGCGACTGGTAAAACTTCGCGATAGTTTCCATGACAAAGAGTTCGCGCGACAGTCGGATCAACGCCTTGTTGAACGATCATCTCCTCAAATTTCTTCAACGCCTTCCCGTTATTAAGGACACCTGTGATCATCAATGACCCCTCGTCGGTAGTCTTAGCCTTGCCTTGCATCATCAGTAGGTGAGCTCCTGCAACACATCAAATATTCAACGCTGTGGGAGGTTTTAAATGCAAAACAGGAAGTTTTCGATTAGCTGAAGGTTTGTAATTAGTTTTTTGAAAATAATATTTGTGAAGTACCTGCTTTTCGTACATTTGGGTCCCCAATCTACGGAAACGACTCGTAACGTTATTTTCGCATCTCAAAAGAAATCGGTTACAAAATGAAAGAAGAGCTACATTATCAAGTGTTGTTGTTCTCTAGCAAAAGTGGACTACGCACGAGCACTTTTCTTTTTTGGCATTGCTCGGTATGGAAGGAACGATAGACTTAGAAAGAACTAAGTAAATAACGGTTAGAGGAAGGGGAAGGGGGAAGGGCGAGCAGGCTATCATATTTCAGCTTTAGAGGCAGAGGAATTTGGCGAGGAAGGGAAGGAGAGGATATCAGAAAGCTCTCAATTTGCGGGTGCGAAAAAATGGCCGCTTGATGCATCTGTAACGGGACGAACCAAACCTTTCGATTCAGTGGAGGCTCGTCCGGTGCCTTTACGCTGACTGGGCACTTCAAGTGCCCCGATTCGCTCGAGACTTCGTTGCCGTCAGTCGTAACCGAGCCAGTTCCCTCGTCGCTGTGTCGCCCGCGCTTGCATTCACTCCCACCTAGTTCCCGGTTTGTGGTGGTATAACTTCTCCGAATGTCATTGGGAATAAAACTCTCTGTTCCAATTTCATCCAGCTTCTATCGTACTACTTCCTGACTCACCTAGTGCAATACTGCTTACAATATCAATCCCCCCCGTAACACATCTCTTCAGCACTTTTCTTCTGCAACACTCCACGATGTGGAAAGTGCTGCAACCCTGATGTTACCCGTCTCCATTCGATGGGCTTCTGACACCTTTGCACTTCATTTTTGCTCTTCTGAGCTTGCTTCCAGAGTAGTCCCAGAGCTCTGTAAACTGACTCGATTCTCTCTCACCAGAACCCAGCTTTGGATGGTAAAAAAACTCGCTATCTGCCGATGAGGCTCCCCACACAAATAGCTTCTCACGAGAGTTACGCAGCGCACATGCGGTACATGAGTTCGCAAATTATCTCAGGCATCCGCGGCCTCACGATCTTGGCTTCTCCACGGTGGAGAGTGAGGTGTTTCATCTCTTTTTTCGTGCCTTCAGTGCAGCTGCGAGCTTAGAAGGCTTTGGTGCAGGTAGTATCGCCACGTCATTACACCACTGGTGACTCCGTACGAAGCCAAGGTCGGCTACAGTGTGCTCCAAATCCCAGCCAGATGCCTGTGCAGCGAGGTTCAACAATAGTACACCCAGACCTCCTGATTGAACTGTTGAAGTAATGAAAAGATTGCGTTAGGTTTGCCAGTTGGAGCAAGGTCGAAGTGAACGTGGTTGGGGGTGTGTCTACCCAGCCAGGAGAGACGGGCCAGGTACATTGAATTTGAAGGGTTAATACTCCATACAATAAAGGGTGGCGTCTAGCGTGCACACATGAGTGACCATTTCTATCCAACTTCAGCCAACCACTCCAAAGGTTAACCTCCCCACTTCTTTATGGTGGTTGATTTTAACATCCCAGAGGCGTATCAGACTCCTTTTTAATGAATCGTGCTTTAGCAACAAAGGAGGAAACCTCGGCCAAAACTGATTAACATTATATTAAAATACCAATCAAGAAAATAGCTCAACTTTTTGGTTTATTATTCATTCTGAATAATAAACCTATGTTTTCGGTCACGAAAAATTGTTTACAACCCCCCTCAAAATTTGATACTTTACGTTTCAAGACATGGAGATTCCAAAATTGCAATGTCCGTCCGTCGTCCGGGCCGTTTTGTGCCTTTAACGTGGTCTAAAAAATTCGTTCTTTCGCACAAAAATCCAATTTGGTATCTAGTTGTGCCCGCCATCTTGGCAATCCGATCGGACGAAGCACATGGTTGTTATGGACAAAAAATGGTCAAACAAATTAACGAAACGCAGTATAATCACAAACAAGCCGTGTTTCGTATCGTTTTCAAGGTATTTTCACATCTTGGGTCGAATGGTACAACTGCATATAGGGAAATTACAGTAATTCTTAGAGTCTACTAATTGAAAGAACTCGGGGGAACTACAGCGGAAGTCAAAGTTTCGTCGTTAGTACTCGCTCCCGTCTCATTAAAACCACCCGCCCGCTCGCCTCGCAACGCCGTGTACCCATCCCAATTTCCCCGACACTTTTTTCCCGAAGGGGCGGAGGAAGGTTGAGGCCACTTGTTCCGCACACTCGTGACATACTACAGACGTTTACAGGCGCCTGGCGCTGGGGGAATATTTAGTTTCCGTAGTTCCATTGTAGTCAGGTCATGTTTCGTATGGTTTACTAGTATTTTTCGATGCTGAATCGAATGGAATGGGTCTCGGAGCAGTAACACAAGGTCAAGCTGTTCACGAGAATAATAAACCATTGTGTAATAATTTACAGGGTTTTTTCGTAAGCGATTGCAATACTTTTACGCACGGCAGTACTACAAGAACTGGTAACTTACCAGTGTCCTATGGTGGCTACAATTCAATATGTATAGTGTTACTCACTTACCGAGAAACTGTACGAGTTCGATGATGTCCTCACAACCATGTCCGCGCAACACGTCAATGCTCTCTTCTATTTCGAGGCTGTTTCCGGCGCAGCGGCCGATCGGGTCGTTCATTGCAGTTATAACTGTAGTTAGGCGCATTCCTAACATCGTCGCATTAACTTTCTGAAAAATCAACTCAATTTGTCTTAATTATGTTGATTAGGGCTGAGGCCAACCCTCCAAAAGGGCAATTCAATGGAGAAAACAAAAAACAGCTTCTCCAAATGTCGTTACTCAGTTTTCCTGAGAATCTACCAGGTGTTTTCATTATCCTGGCAACCTCTCTAGAACCAGACCCGCCAATGTTCCATTTTATTTGCGTAGTATCATCAAAGTATATTTACGTTCGAACCTGGTCGCACCTCAAGATTGCTAGGGCTATGTTCGCGCGAAATGCTGGTGTCTGTGAGTTCGTTACCCGAATAATAGAAGTTAGAGAAATGTAACGGAGCTCATCCCATGAGTAAAAGAAATGTAACTGTAACGAAAGCTACTCTTCTTCACTTTTATGTGTTTTATGTAACTCGCATTGAAGGAAAATGAGAAGATAAATCAAGTTGTTATGGCCTGCAATAATGGTCCTGAACCCACCCAACTTGCCATCGCTAGGCAGTGACACGACGTAACAAGGGTAGTGATCAGTACTTGCGTATTACCTGTGACCTAGATTTGACCCCAATGTGACATGCATGCTACCTCAATGTGACTGTAAGGAGACCTAGGTAAAACCTCAATGCAAATGTACCTGTCCAAATGCTGTCAAGGTTGTTCGTCACACTCTCCAGGCTGAGAATCTCTCACAGTATACGGATGGTATGCGGCCTGTTTAGAGGTCACTGTCGACTAAGTGAGAGGTACAAACTTGCAGATTCTACGAGGTAGGGGTGGATACAGCCGAGCATGTACTGCGTACACGTGAGGGGCTGGCTGCAGCACGCCTCCAAGTGCTTGAGGTTCATCAGCTGCGGCGGAAGGGAGGTTGCTCGGATGGACATCGAGGTTGTCTTGCGTTTTGTGCGAGAATGGCGGGGATGTATTGCGGACGCCGCGTCAGAGAACACCAGCTCCACAGGAACAGGGGGTGGAACTGGGAGAACATTAGAGGGCTCATGCTCGCCCACACAATAGGCTCAGTTCTGGCCGCAGTGGAGGCTTTCTCGATGCCACCAAGCAAATTATTTAAACAATAATGAGGCTGTAAACACAAATTTTTTTGAGAAGGATAGTAATTACTTTTGCAGAGTTATTGGGTAAAAAGTTTAAAACTGGTACTAAGCGAAACGGCAGTAGTTGAAATTCAGGAATTTCTGGAGTGACCCCCATGTATCTCATGAGCGTTTTTAAACACACAATCTTTAGGTATTGGATTAGACTACAATACTAATTTATTCTAACATTCTGCAAAAATTCCAGCGGAGTTAATAAGAAAAAAACTGCGCAAAAACACTTTTCGTCGAAATAATAATGATAATTTATTGTGCTGCTCTCGTCATTTTCCCACGAATGGAAATTTTATGGTATAATTGTCTTGTGGAGAGCTATCTATATAAAAAATGTAATCAAAATCGTTAGAGCCGTTTTTGAGAAAAAAAATTTGGTGTTTTGATCACTATGATAACTATAGTTAACTTTCGGTAGATTTTGTCCATACTCTCATTTTGGCGTCCCATGGTAACCTGTAGGCTAAACATCAAGTTTCAGCTGGTTTGGTACGGTTGTTTTCTCTAAAAACCGCGCTAAAACTGATTTCGTCTAAAGTTTTGGTAATTTATTGTGCTACTCTCGTCTTTTTCCCATAAATGGGAATTTTATGGTATAATTGCCTTATTAAGAGCTATCAATATAAAAAATTTAATCAAAATCGTTAGAGTTGTTTTTGAGAAAAAAAATATTTGGTGTTTTGATCACTATGATAAATATAGTTAAATTCCGATGGATTTTGTTCATACCCTTATTTTGGCGTCCCATAGTGACTTCCGGGATAGATATCAAGTTTGAGCTGATTTGGTACGGTGGTTTTCTCTAAAAATCGTTCACAGACACACACACACACAGACCATTATCCCAAATAGTGTTTTTCGGACTCAGGGGGGTCTGAAACGTAAAGATCTGAAGAGAACTCAATTTTTACTTTCCTTGCTCTACGAAGTAGAAAGGAAAGTTATGTAATCGGCTGAAAAAAAAATTTTGAGTTCTCTTCAGATCTTTACGTTTCAGACCCCCCTGAGTCCGAAAAACACTATTTGGGAAAATGGTGTGTGTGTGTGTGTGTGTCTGTGAACGATTATTAGAGAAAACCACCGAGCCAAATCAGCTCAAACTTCATATCTCGCCCGCAGGTCATCATGGGACGCCAAAATAAGGGTATGAACAAAATTCACCGAAATTTAACTATAGTTATCATAGTGATCAAAACACCAAATATTTTTTTTCTCAAAAACGGCTCTAACGATTTTAATTACATTTTTTATATTGATAGCGCTCAATAAGTCAATCATACCATAAAATTCTCATTCGTGGGAAA
Source organism: Pachypeltis micranthus (assembly GCA_020466155.1). Taxonomy (NCBI): domain Eukaryota; kingdom Metazoa; phylum Arthropoda; class Insecta; order Hemiptera; family Miridae; genus Pachypeltis; species Pachypeltis micranthus. The sequence continues at coordinate 75,329,808 of CM035768.1, read as the reverse complement.
ATGACGAGAGCAGCACAATAAATTACCAAAATTTTCGACCAAAACCTTTTTTCGCGCAGTTTTTTCCTTATAAACTCCGCTGGAACTCTTGTAGAATGTTTAAAAAAATTGGTATTGTAGTCCAATCCAATACCTAAAGGGTGAGTGTTTAAAAACGCTCATGAGATACATGGGGCTCACTCCAGAAATTCCTGAATTTCAACTACTGCCGTTTCGCTTACTACCAGTTCTAACAGTTATTTTCCAATAACTCTGCAAAAGTAATTACTATCCTTTTTTAAAAAAATCGTGTTTACAGCCACATTAGTTATCTGTGTACCAATTGCTCAATAATAGTCCTGCAATGAGTACGAGCAGCACAATAAATTCCGGAACTGTAAGCGCTACCGCTTTCTGCTGCCGTAAAGCGTTGTTTGACCAAGTTCAAATGAACTGACTGATAAATGAATTGATTAAATAGAATTAGCTATGTACAAAGTGAATTGAAGTAGAGCTAAGGAAAGTTGTGTGTTGCAACGCACCAGATATTTTTTTTCAGCCGATTACATAACTTTTCTTTCTACTTCGTAGAGCAAGGAAAGGTAAAAAACCTACGTGTGACCTGCATGTCATCTTCGTGATCTCAGAGTAAACTGACTCATATGCGACCTCAATGCAACCTCAGTGTGACCTACATGAACCCCGCGACCTATATGTGACCCCAAATTGAACTACACGTGTCCCCCTCAGCACTTAGGGCGCACTGAGTTTGTCCTCATGTGATTCTGAACTCTTTCTCATTTCTTCCTTCATGTTCAACTAAAGCCCATTTTACCCCAACCAACTTAAGTTTTTCCTTCAACGGTACTTCAACGACATTTTACGTTTTCCCAATTAGTTCCATCTGATTATTATTTTTCAAGTCAGTTACCCGACTCCAAATGAATTGACGTCCTAGCTAAATGTCATTACAAGGTATTTATTTGGAAATTTTCAACTCTTTCTGAAACAATGCGATGGTTTTTTTTGTATACGACAACACGGCAGTTTTCAAGATGTTCCCGTCAGATCATTCGAGTCCACTCACCATTTTTTTGGCGAGCTGGAGGGCGTCTTCTACTGAGCTGCACTGGGTGCTATCGCCAACTTTCAAATCGAGCACCAGGTTGTTCACTCCGGCCGCCGCTTTTTTAGACAAAATCGAAGCTGCGGATAAAACGAACAACAGTGAATTCCGTCGTTTAGAGAAGATGCAGTAAAGCAGAAATCAACGTTTGAAAACTGACGAGACATCGCGAATGAACGGATAACCACTTGACGCACAGACCGGCAACTTTCCTTAGCTCAACGTGTTAAGGAAATTGCGTAATTGGCTAAAAAAAATTACGTTTCAAGGCGGGGCTACCGAGTCCAAAAATCGAGAAAAAAAATCGTTTGTGAGCGCGATTGAAACTCTACCCTATTTTGACGGATAGCTTGTAATTTACCGTAACGCGAAAAGAAGGGTATGCGCAGACTCGGTTCAAAAGTAATTGAAGTTATAGCGATTTAAATATCAATTTTTTTGTGGGGAAGTGACGGGAGAAGGAGAATTAATTAGCGACAATTCGGGAAAAAAATCTGCTACTGTTTGCGCCATTTGTTTATCAATAAGTTCAAGTTACTAATCTTTGACCGTGAGGAAGCTTTCTGTCTGCGCCATTCCCACTTCTCTCACCTCTCCGGAGATCGTCTCTTCCTTTTTCAAGATCAATTTCTTCTCTTCTCTCGTTTCCGGTGATTCCCTGGATCATCAGCATCCCACCTCACGCTTTTGCCCCACCCAGGCAGGGACCGTCCGCACCCGCGTAGGCTCCTAGGGTATGCGATTCGCATCTTCACCCCTGAAATGGTTAAATGGACAATAAACACCTTCAAACCTTCCCGGCCTTGCTTCAACAGGGCCTGGGGGCCCTCCTACCCCCCCTGGTTAGAACTTTCAGAGCCAGCTTCCTGCTGGCCCATGTGCCCTACTCATGGAGAAGGACTAGGCTTGTGTTTCTGCCTAAGGCAGGCAGTGACTCCTCGACTGCAAAATCACAGAGACCCATAAGCCTCTCCTCATTCCTCCTGAAGGCAATGGAAAAGATCATAGATCTGGTCTTCAAGGACACGCTTGAGGGCGAACCCCGCTCAAAGGCACAGCATGCCTACCTGAGAGGCAGGTCGGCTGAGACCGCACTCATGGAGCTGGTCTCACTCATCGATGAGGCCCTTTAGACGAGAGAGGTGGCGTTGTGCTGCTTCATGGAAGTGGGAGGTGCTTTCGATAACACCTCCTTCAGCTCCATAGAGGCAAGAGCAGCGCAAAGGGGTATAGAACCCCAGGTCGTGATATGGACTATGTCCATGCTAAGGTGTAGGTAAATCACAGCCAGGTTAGGGGAAGACAGCGTCACAGTGGTTCCTACAAGAGGCGGCCCTCATGGAGGGGTACTTTCTCCCCTCCTGTGGCTACTCGTGGCCGACAAGCTGCTGGAAACACTGCAGCTTGAAGGCTACGAAGTGGTCGCATAGCCGGATGATCTCGCAGTTCTGGTAAGAGGCAAATTTGCCTCCACCGTGTCAGAAAGGATGCAAGGATATCATCCAATGGTGGTGTGACAAGGAAGCCCCAACCAAGACCACCACGGTTTCATTCACGAAGCAAAGAAACCTAAATATGGTATCACCCACCATGCAAGGAGCGAGGCTCCACATAAGCACGGAGGTGAAATACATCAGGGTGATACTAAGACCTACGCCTCCACGGTGTGGTGGAAGGCAACATGCCGGCTAGCAGCCCAAGGAAAACTTCAGAAACTGCAGCGACAGGCATGCTTAGCTATTATTAGAGGCAATGAATACGTGCCCTACTGCTGCAATGGAAGTCCTTTCAGACATCTCACCTCTCCGTATACATATTCAGAGAACTGCTTACCTGGGAGCAGTAAGGGTTTTGCAGACAGGGAAAATCTCCACCAGGGTTAAGGCAAGCCTCCAAAGAACAACTAAACAGTTCAAACTGGAAGAGCCAGTAGTCCTTGCTACCGACGTCATGTCAGAGCGAAAGAACTTTCGGCTGCCATTCAGGGTCGGTATCCACTCGCGGGAACGATGGGAGCAGGAGACGTTCCGGACCGAGGTGGGCGCCCCGCAGTGGTACACCGATGGTTCAGTCATGGGAGGCAGAGCTGGACTGGGCATTGTTGGGCCAAACTACAGTCTGGCTATGCCGCTGGGAGAGTACGCCACGATATTCCAAGCTGAAATCCTAGCTATAAAGATCTGCGCAGAAGAGATCCTGTCTAAGGGACTCAAGGGCAAGCGGATCTACATATTCTCGGACAGCCAGGCCGCATTAAAGGCCATTGCAGCCTATAGCTTCGGGTCCAGGCTGGCATGGGAAAGCCTTCATGCACTCAAGCAGCGCGGCGCCCACAATAGGCTTTCCCACATCTGGGTGCCGGCTCTCAGGGGGCACGGGGGCAATGAAAAGGCCGACCACCTTGCGAAGAAGGGCACAGAAACCCTACCCATTGAGCCTGAACCTCAAGTAGGTATGACCAAAAGTCACCTGAACCGTTTGGTGGCCCAATGGGAGATACAGGAAAATAGTGCCCATTGGCATCGCCAGCCACGACTTAGGCAATGGAAAAGGCTTGTTACGCCTTCTGGTCCAAGGGCAAAGGCGATGCTGTCACTCTCCAGGAGGGATCTGAGGGTCTTGATTAGCTTCCTCACCGGACACTGCTCACTCAGCTATCACTTCAACAAGATGGGCATCTCAGAGGCGGTGGAATGCAGACTCTGTGGTGAGGAGGACGAGACGGCGGAGCACATCCTATGTGAGTGCCCAGCCTTAGCAGTCAAACGCTTTGAACATTTTGCCCAGAGGATTATTGAGCCCCATATCATAGCAGAATCTGCGGTGAAGGACATACTCGGCTTAATAAAGGGGGCGGGTATGTACGACGCCTTCTACTAAGGAAGGGCGTGTGTCACAATAAGCCCACGTGTGGCTGCAGTGACAAAGGGACCATGTCCCGCATTCCCTCGGGGGGAGGGGGGGGATCCCACCTCACGTTTAGTTTTCACGAAATCATCAATCGCCGACTTCTCTAACCGGTCAGACGTAAAACTTTGGTTGCATTTCGAAAGGACTGTAGTTTTAATATTTTTCGTTTTAATTGTTCTCGGTTTTAACTTATATTAACTCACCTTAACTATAGCTTTTAATTTTCGTTTCCTTTTCTTCTAATTTTTTAATGTATTATACGACTTTGTTAGCACTTAGATAATCGGGTTTTTTATAGAGAAAACCCCGCATCTGTATGATCTAACAGCTCCTGGCGTTCTTAAAAAGGTAGTCCAATGAAGTGAACGTTGGATAATGATCGTAAGGTAATAAAGGGTGACCACAGAAATTCCTGAATCACAGGCCTGAGTAACGGTAGCCCAATAAATTCCGGAAGTTTCATTTCCTACACGTTCATACGTAAAACTCGAAGTTACGTTTTGTCTGCGACGGTCGCTATCGGTTATACCCTCAACGACGTCACAAATTAATATTTTATCGCTTTGTCGCGGCGATATTTGAAAATTGGGGAGAGAACAGGAAAAACAAGAGGTAGAGAGTTTAAGAAATTATATTAAAATATTATGATGTGATAAAATTAATCGAATTAGAAAAGGGAACTGAAAATCTTAATACTGAAAAATAAATCAGAATGTCGAAAGGAAATGAATGATTTGGAGCGCACCTGCCTTCAAAAGAAACAATTTTCTGTGCGAGGAAAGCAGCGGACGGATCGTGACGGTCAAAATGCGGTCAACCAGACGATGGACTGACTTCTGTTGTCGCCCGTCAGGCCTACCTCCCGCCACTCTGGCGCGCTAGACTGCCCGCGAATATGTTACGGGCTCTCTTGTCCGTTCAACGTATTTTCATGGAGGATATGTATAGAGAAGAAAAGTTAGGGATTGATTAGTAAAAGATAATTTGAAAGTTGAATCAAAAATTTTTGAGCCGTTTTTGAGCAAAATGCGAAAAATCCTAGTTGGTACATTTTCGTCCGTTCCCCCTCGCCTTCCCATCGGCCGAAATGGCCTATAACCTTATTTTGATGTATAAAAAAAATAACGAACAAAACAAAAAAAGAACAAGCTCAAACGGATCAGTCGTTCTTCCGCTGATCTACAGAGACGCACACACACACGGACCACGCGCCGAAATTAGGTTTTTTAGACTCAGTAGGCCTCAAAACGTAAAGATCTGAAGAAAACCCAAATTTTTTTTTTGACACGATTACTATACATTCCCTGTGGGGTAGCGGAAAGTATAATCAGGATCTTATAGTTGTCCATTTGCTCAGGGTCAACCGATTTCTAACATTGTGGACGCCCTTTTGAGTACTCGATGCTCTGAATTGAAAATATGACTCCAAAAGTAACATCATACGCGGGCATAGTCAACTGATATGAGTTCTATTTATTTCCACTATCGGCTAAAACGGCACAGTCAACGGCAACGTGACATACACAAGCGAAGCCTGAAACCCAAATACGTCAACGTACGAAATCGCAATATTACATTGAAAAAAGGACTCACCCACAATTAGCTCGTCGCAATCGACAGTCGCGGTGACGTCTCTGATTCCGTATAACACTTTGTCTCCGGGGCATATTTCTGCGGTGGCTGAGGCGATGAAAAGCCCCGCCCGGTTAATCATCCGGCGAAATTCTTCTTCAGTGAACTCCACCCTATAGCCAGGGATACTTTCTAATTTGTCAAGGGTACCTCCAGTCAGACCTAAGCCCCTGCCAGATAACTGTGACATAACATAAAGGGTGGTTTGATGTCGTGTCTCAACATTTAAAACGGAGGAGGGTTGAGTGTTTATAATAATAAACTATCACGCGCAACTTTCCTCAACCCTTTCAAAAATTCGACGAGTATCTTAATCTAAAACGAAATGTATGTGCAGTGGTACTTTGAGATACGAATGTCTTAACATTTGAGATACAGCATGAAATATTCTAAAATGTATACCTCTCGACATACAACGAAAAGTTTGCGATGAGCGATCCCCTAAATGGCAGAGCGTCGCCCAATGCAACGTCAACCCTTCGGCCCATAGATCAACAAGTTATTTTCAATTTTGGGAAACTTTTCACGCGTTCCTTCGAAGGTACCGAAAACATTGAGTTTTGGATGAATCAGGTCAGCATTAAGCTTATATTGCCTGGCAAGGTGTTTCTAAAAGAATATTGAACTTACGGCCAGACGTTGTTTTAAAACGAGAAGGATTTGGTGGATTCGAGCCTATTGAGGGAGAGATCGTATTCATTGGTCACTTCACGAGCGTAGAGGTAGATGAGACAGCTGTTGCTGATCTCATTGAGGAGTATGATGGAACATGACAGCTGATAAAGCCGGAGTTTTCTTACTTCACGCAAAATTAGTGATGTCCTTGGCAAGTGACAGGAAGTGTTTAACTATGTATTAATTCACTACTCCCACCACAAACATGGGCACCCTTCAGGAACTTTAATCAAAATGCTCAAGTTTAGATTCCCCTTGGCTGGGTGGGCACCAACGCCCTGATTGCAGTGCACGGCAAGAAACTGTAGTGCTCATGAGTACCTGCTCACAGGAGTGATGTACCACTACGATCGAATGCAGGCATGTCTCCGTTCAGAGAAAGATTCGAAGGTCTTCTCAGGAGACTCATGGAGACTGACTGCGAGCCATACGCTTATGTGGATGACTTGACTGTGCTGATCTTTGCAGAGTCAGTCCGCCAAATCGAAGAAAAAACCACCACGTGCTCCGCACCGTCACCCAATGGTGCGAGCATGTCAAGATGCAGGTAGCAGAGGAAAAAACCCATCTAATCCTCTTGAAAGGAAAATTGAATAATCCACCCACAATACGCTTTGGCAGCCAAAGGCTCCTTCTTGGAAAGCACGTCAAGTATTTAGGAGTGAATATAGGTAAGAGGTTGCCATTGCACCATTGCAAGGTTTGCCTCACTGCGTGACATTACCATGACACTATCCTCATGTATAAGGGCATATATCTAGGTGTGATTGGCTACTGCCCCGTTGTCTGGGGTAGCGAACTAACGGTCAATCAAAAGAGAGTATTGGCCCAATCCCAGAGAGCTGCGCTCCTGTGGATCACCAAGGCCTACAGGACTGTATCAACAGAAGCACTCCAAGTGATCACTGGTCAGTTACCAGTTGACTTGGCCGTTGAGTGCATGGTTGACAAGTGGAGAGTGAAACGGGAGCTTCCCCCGCTTTGGGCTGAACTCTGTGCAGACCTCACCACAGAACAGAAACTTGCCGCCATCGACGAATGGGCTCTAGAGAAATGGCAAGCGAGATGGGAATCCTCGTCAAAGGGACGTGACACGTATGAGTTCTTCCCCAACACCCCTGAACGTCTTTCAAGAAAATGGGTTGAGCCAGACCACTGGACGAGCCAGTTCCTCACGAGACATGGTGACTTCAATGCGCGGCTCCACTTCTTTTCTCTGAAAGACTCTACATTATGCACGTCTTGTGCCTCTAGTGCGAAGGAAACAAGAAACCATGTGCTGCTCCACTGTAGTTTCTACAGTGAGCGACGGTTGTTGGGAGGGCAAACGAACTTAGCAGCACTGACTGCTACAAAGCAAGCCTATAACCATTTTGCAGAGTTCGCGAAGAAGGTGATGGCTAAGAAACGTGGTCATAGTTGATCTGTCCTTTTGAAACTTGCGACCCGAGTAAATAGTTAGATCAGGTAGGAAACCAGATTAAGAACTCCTCCCAGATGGTACGGGATTCCTCAGGCGGTCACCTCTGCGCGGTCACACACGAGCAACAGCTCTCTACCGGGAGACTGGCTAACGACCAAATACCTGCCGTACCTCCACAGATCTGAGTTTGGTGGATGCTGCAGGGGCCGGCCTCTCGCATATTAGCGAAACCGCAACTTCCATGACTGATATAACCCTCATCGAGGGTTATATTATTATTGTCTCTTAAACTGACTGACTCCAGTACTGACGTAACGGTCAGAGGATGATGGCCTCATCTCAAAAGCGCTCGCTCACAGTATTCTTCCAACCAGTGAAGGCGGATTCGCCTAACAGGTACGTTAACTTCAATAATTGATTAACTCCTCAGGGCATGAGGATCTGTGGAACGTTGGTGCACCGCGGGAAGTGAAAGCCACTAAAGCCATCTATCCCAGGATTGAGCAGCCCTGAGTTGAAGGGCACGTAGAGCTCTAATCTACCTGCGTTGCGAAGATCCCAACGGTTTGTCCACGCCGACTTAATTGCGAGATATATTTTGAAATTGTTGTTTTGAAGGTGGGAAAGAGAGAGACTTTTAGCCCGACCTGATGGGGGAATGAACCAGGCGAGTTGTGGAGCGGGGGATGAAGCGAGGTGGCCTTAGTTTGTGTGGGTGGGGCGAGGGAATCTGTGTGGTGCATATCGTATGCAACAGTGGGAAACCACGACTCCAGACGCTGCCGCTGAGCTGCCCAGGCTTGAGCGAACATGGCGAACCTTCGCCTCACTGAGCTGCAAGAGAGGAGCGCAGCTGCACTCTCTAGTGGGGAATGGGTGTCCTGGCCCGCACATCGTCATAGAGGGGAAATTCGTACAGAAGGTGTGCTTGCTTCCTCAATGGTGTCCCTTCCACAGGGGCAGAGGTCGAATGTGCTGCTTTTAAAAAAGAAGAGGCGCCGGTTAAAAGCCCTGTGCTCGGATAGCAATTGGACCACGGGGAAGGAGGAGTGCCATTCCCTCATTTCCAGGCGGCCCGGATGGAGGGGATGATGGCGTGGAGATGTCGGGCTGTTGGACCCTCATACCATCGTGCCTGTCAAGCATCCAACCAAGGATGGCATCTAGCGTAAGCTCGGTGGAGTTCTCCAGTCTGAGCGCCGGGACCAGCGCCTCCTAGTTCCCTCGATAGTCAGCGAGCGCTCTGTGCTGGATGTTTGACTGTAAGACAGCCAGGTCCAGAGAGAGATCACCGCCAATCACACTCTGAGGAGCCAATCCACCAAACTGCTGCAGCATAAAGCACAATCGGCAGGAAAACGGCCCGGTAATAAACGCAGCGGGCGTGCGAGGAGGTCCCCCACGTAGGGCCACACAAGGACCTGACCGGGGCAGCGAGGTCCGAGCATCTGGCGTGGAGATGGGCCAGGTGTTTGGTAGGGCTGCCTCTTGGAGAGAAAATGGTGGCCAGGCATTTGGCCGTGTGTCCGGGGGTCACGCTGGTTCCAGGGGCCAGCACCAGTCGGTGAGAGGGCAGGTGAAGATCAGAGCGAAGCACAAGCTATGTCTTTTCAGCCACTAGCTGAAGGCGCCAGCGGCTGCACCAGTCCGTCACAAGCCGCAAGACGCGTCTCAGATGAAGTTTGGCCAGCGCGAACTGATCTGCCTCGACCATGACCATGTGGTCGTCGACATAGGCCACCGGGGTGTAGCCTCTGGCCTGCAGCAGGTGTAGAAGGGGGTCTAGTAGAGCCATCCACAATATTGTGGACAGCACTGCACCTTGGGGGCAGCCAGCCGTGATCGTGAGGCGTGCCAGTGGAGGCGGAATGGTCCTGGAAGAAACTTACCAGGAGTTGGTCGATATTGGGGGGCGGTGAGAGACTGCGCAGGGAGCCAAGGACGGCCAATAATAAACGATACTCTCATTCATGAACCCAGTGTCTAACGAAACATGTTGGGCGCACTCCGCCACCACCGAAGAACCTCTAGCCTGATTGTCCGGCAGTTTCCAGACGGAACTCACGAGAAACGTCGTTATATTAATTCGACACATTGCCGAACACTTTGGAGAAGAGAAGGAGGTAAATGAGGTGTGTGGTTGTGTCATGGCAGTGAAGTGAGATAGCGAAGAAGTGAACAGATTGCTGATGGCCAAGAATCCTAGGATTGAGCGCAATTTTAACCTTCCAATTGGGCTCTCAAGCTCAAACGCGTTTTGACTCGAAACTCCAGACTTTCCTTTATGCTTCACTACTAGCAACACTTATTGAATTTATAACAACAATAGTACCATCGGAACTGTGAGGCCCAGAGCAGCGAGTGCAGGAGCTAAAGGTATCGAGATCTTATCACCAACTCCTCCAGTGCTGTGTTTATCACACACAACGTCATTCCACTCAAACACATGCCCTGAAAACAAAATTCATCCGTGTTGTCGCATTGGGTAAGTCAAATTTATGGTAGGTGTAAATGAATTTCAAACAACGTGGGCACAATGATTCTGTTTTTTCGTGTTGTGCTAATAATTATAAATGTAACTTTACTTACGAATAGGCCAAAAATTAAAAATAAAGGTAGGAAAGTTAGAAGGAAGTATAAAACTCGAATCTTAAAGAGAATGTTACTGTGTTACTGCCCCGAACGAGCCTCCGCTGAATCGAAGGGTTCGGTTCGTCCCGTTACACCACTCCGCCCTTGATGAAGTGCCTGTCCTCAGGTACTCATGAACACTGCAGTTTCTTGTCATGTACTGCAATCAGGGCGTTGCTGTCCACCCAACAAAGGGGAACCTAATCTTGAGCAAAGAGAGAGAGTTTTGATTAAAGTTCCAAAAGGGTGCCTATGTTTGTGGTGGGAGTATTGAATTTAGAACTACAAATAAACAGTCACCTCACAATGTTTCTGACGTACACATCTTGGGATGTGTGGGTCGTACGTCTTCGTCCCACGCAGCCGCGACATCCATGGTTCAAAGAATCGATCCATCTCTTGGCGAAAGACGATTCTCTGAGTAAGGGGAGTCGGAGTTTCCCTCCTCCTCAGAGGACACCTGCCCTCAGGTGTTCCAGAAGGGGTAGTGCAGAGCGAAGATGCTGCGTCTACCGTGCAGTGATTAGTTGCACTTTTGGGAACAAGTGCGGCATCATGGCTCATGGAGTGGGGCAGGGTGTGATGCCTGTGTTGACAGCATTCACACGTGTACGTTCTGTGGCAGCTCTTGAGCGTGTGTGAGGCTGCCAGACAATTCGTACACAGATTGTGCACTTCCACGTAGGTTCTTCGAGCCTCCTGGCTGGAGTTAAAGAAACGTGGGCACGCGGGAAGATGTTGATGTTGATGCATGATGGGGGATTGAGTGGTTGTAAGGTGTACAGTCTGTAGGTTTCCACTGACTAGTAGGTTTATGCTGCTGCGATGCTAGATTAGTGTTGACCTTTCTATGTAGATGTGTGCGAAATGCTGGTAGACCAGAAGCTCCCTTTACATCTGTCCTGCTTTCCTCGAAGCAGCCGTCGGCGGTTGAACACAAAGGTATGTTCAACTGTTCGTCAAGAACAAACAACGTTGGAACATAATGACGGGCGAGAGAGTAGGTCACAGCAGTAGGGCAGAAAAGTTGAAGGTGGGGGATCGAAAATTCCCATCGCATTAGAAGAACCTTCCAGTTTTTCTGCACGGCCGGCATCTCGAACTAATGTAGGGAAACTTCGACCACTAGTTGTTACGGGGGAGGGGATTAATATTGGAAGCGGTATCGCATTAGGTGAGTCGGGAAGTAGTATGATAGAAGCCGAATGCAATTCGAAGTAGGGGTTTTATTCGTGAATTACATTCGAAGATATTTTACCACCACAAACTGGGAACTGGGTGGGAGTGAACGCGAGCGCTGATGACACGGCGACGAGGGAACCGGCTCAGTTACAACTGACGGCAGCGGTGTCTAGAGTGAATTGGGGCATTTGAGGCGCCAGTCAGCATAAATGCCCTGGACGAGCCTTCGCTGAATCGAAGAGTTTGGTTCGTCCCGTTACAACCCCAACTCAAGCTCCCCCTCTGATACGCCCAACTGACTTATCTTTCAGTTGGGCTTTACAAGTCAAACTATAGGTAATATAGTTCGAATTTTGTGTATTAAGTGTTAATTTTTTATTAATTAACCATTCACTTTAAGCCTTGTTCAGTTTTCTCGTAATTTCACTATATTTTCAAATTTCGCTTTTTTATGCATTTTCTGTTTACAATTGTATCAGTTTTTAAATATTTTCATGATGTCCGTTTTTTGTTTGTTATACTTATTTGTGCAATAATCAGTTTTTATTATTGTTGTTGTGATCCAGACACATGGTACACAAGTTGGAGGTAGTTTGATGACCCCATACCCCATCCACCCACGCCCTAATCATCCTTTCACCGTACATCTATCAATTCTGGGTCTCCAACCAACTGCTGGTCAGCCCCAAACGGTCAATGCGTTGGCTGTGTAACTGTTCCGATTCCTGGTTCTGGGTTATCTTCCCAGGAGCATGCCCATGTTACCAGGCGCGACCACGGGTTGTGGATAGTGGAACGGCCACGGCATTGTCCCCAGGGGCATGTCTGCGGCCAGCTGTGAATAAGGACAGCATGCTGACTGAATAAGCAGCCGCGAACAATGGGCAAAGCCCGAGAGATCGCAGAAGAGATCCTGAACAAAGGACTCAAGGGCAAGTGGATCTACATTTTCTCAGACAGCCAGGCCGCCTTAAAGGCCATCGCAGCAGCTCAGCGCCCGTAACAGGCTCTCCCTCATTTCGGTGCCGGCTCACAGGGGGCATGAGGGCAATGAAAAGGCTGACCGCCTTGCGAAAAGTGGTACAGAATCCCTACCCATCGGGCCTGAACCACACGTAGGTATGACGAAAAGTCACCTGAACCGTCTGGTTGCTCGATGGGAGATACAGGAAAACGGCGTCCATTGGCATCGCCAGCCACAACTAAGACAGGCGAAAAGGCTTGTCACGCCTTCCTGTCAAAGGGCAAAGGCGATGCTGACACTCTCTAGACAAGATCTGAGAGTAGTGATAAGCTTCCTCACCGGGCACTGCCCACTCAGATATCACCTCAACAAGATGGGCATCTCAGACGCGTTGGAATGCAGACTCTGCGGTGAGGAGGACGAGACAGCACAGCATGTCCTGTGTGAGTGCCCTGCCTTGGCAGCAAAACGCCTTGAATACTTCGGTCAGGGGACCACTGAACCCCAAATCATGGCGGGATCTGCGGTGAAGGACATACTCAGCTTCCTAAGGGGGGCGGGTATGTACGACGCCTTCTACTAAGAAAGGGCCGTCACAATAGGCCCATATGCGGCCGCAGTGACAAAGGGACTTGTCCCACACGCCCACGGGTCAAAAAAAAAAAAAAAAAAAACTGTTCCGATTTAAAGAAGGTAAACCTCGCGACATACCGGAATGCTACTTATTCCACTACTCAATATATTTTGATCGTTGCTACCTGATTTCATTTGTGATTTCGTCAAATAGGCAGTTTCGGCAGCGCTGAGTCCTTTTATAGAAATCGCCATCAACATTGCGCCTGCAAACATAAAACATATAGAGTTCAACATTTGAAAAGGGGTTGAACAATTCCAATCCTTAGACAAAAATCTCCGTCGTGCGCGTGATGGTCTCCGTAATGGTTTAGCGTTAGCGGCATGGGACGAGCCGTCCTATGTACAAATAAAAATATCTTTTGGGAATACAAACTTCAGCTTCAACCCCGGTCAATTCCATGATGCTGTTGCTCTTGACCTAGCGTTCCGCCGTCAACACAAAGTTTGGTTACTCTTCGATTGTTGTGTTTTTCTCGTTACCCGGTGACTTTTTCCATGTTGATTGTGACGGCTCTGTAGTCTCGATTTTATTCACCGTGTCCCGAGTTTTCGGTCGGATATTCGGTGTCTGTCGTCTTGACGACTGGGGTTTATCTGTTCTTTGCTCTATCAGCGGTGCCCGCCGTGTTTCTTTGGCTCGCTCCGCCCTTCACCATTCCTGGCCCTTTATTGCCTTCGGTGTCTCCGATCTTTGTTCTCTGTGACTACTCATGAGGAGTGGTGTTGTGACGAGTGTACCACTGAACCTTTTCATCGTGAGGATGCGATCGACTGCTCCCTTCGCAATTGGCATGCGCGTTTTCGAAATAAACATATCTGGTGCGACGCAAAACGTAACATGGAGTTCCAGGAAGCAACAAACCGTCGCTCTCTCTAGTGCCGAGGCAGAGTATTTGAGAGCCGTAGCTACCGCTACTGACATCGTCCATTTCCGACAACTTGCTTTGGATTCAAAATCAGAAAGTGATGTAGTGCCGATGATGTGTCGAGATAATCAGAGTGCGATCAGTCTCATTAAGAACTATGAAAACTCGAAGCGTTCTAAACATATTGATAGAAGATCTTGTGGAAAACAAATAGTGAGACTGATGTACGTACCTAATGAGGAGAATATTGTTGACAGTATGACTAAATCTCTGGGAACACTTAAATTTAACTTTTTCCGAAAAAAGAAGAAAATGCAAGATAAAATACGTTACATATTTGTTACTTCAATTTACGCATTTAATAATAATAATTGCTTAAATTACGTTGTCAATTTTTAAGTTTTCAACTTTCAGTTGAGGGGGGTATGTTATTTTAAAGAAATAAAGAAACGTGTGACAGTCACACATAGTAGAAGTGAAACTTTAATGTGCAAAAACGAATGGCAACGGACAAGTGGAAAAACGAATCACAATGGACAAGTGGAAAAACAACGGCTAAGTGGAAAAACGCAACGCAAAAAAACAACGGCTAAGTGGAAAACCCCTGTAAATTATTACACAATGGTTTATTATTATCATGAACAGCTTGACCTTGTATTACTGCTCCCCCATCCCATTCGATTCAGCATCGAATACTAGTAAACCATATGAAACATGACCTGACTACAATGGAACTACGGAAACAAAACGTCTGATGATTTTGCCCCGTCGGGTCAGGTCGGGTGCTTCGAGCGACCCGTTGTGATTCGAAAGAGGAGTTGAGTGGCGGCGTCGTTGGGAGTCGAGCGAGCGCGGGTGGTTTTTTAATGAGACGGGCGGGGAGGAAGGGAGTTCAAACGACGAAACGTTGACTTCCGCTGTAGTTCCTGCGTTGTACTGCGTTTCGGTAATTTTTTTAACCGTTTTTCGGCCATAACAATCATGGGCTTCGTCCGATCGGATTGCCGAGATGGCGGGCATAACTAGATACCAAATTGGATTTTTGTGCGAACGAATTTTTTAGACCACGTTAAAGGCACAAAACGGCCCGGACGACGGACTGCGGACGAGGGACGGCGGACGGACATTGCAAATTTGGAATCTCCATGTCTTGGCCATGTGTCGAAATTATTACCACACAAATCAAGTTCAATCTTCTGGAAGCTCATTTTCTCTCAATTAACCAGAACCCTGCACAAACGTACCTGTGCCCATAAACTTTTAAAGACAAAACGGTTAATTCGCGAGAATAAACGCACTCGACGATGTAACGAAACGAACTGTTATTTTTCATATGACCAGAAATAACGTATGTGCCTGGCCGTCTGGGTCGTCACTTGTAAATTTCAACATGTTAATCGATTCTCTCCTACCTTTATGGTGTCGATAGTATTATCCATCGCGACCCCGTGTTTCCATAAAATATCCTTCAAGATCAATTATTTAACAAATTTCAATGATGACCTACTAATGCTGCAGAAATACGAAGTTTTCGTACCGATTTGTGCCTCGTTGATGGAACCAGAAACGGCCATCGTGACGAAGTCCTTGATCTCATCTTCAGTCAATTCTTGGCCTCGTCGTTTCTTCGCCAACGATTCGACGATATCCGACAAGTGAGTTGTCATCGCGGGAAAGAACTGACTGGAGAAGGCGAGTCTCAACGAGTCGAACGTTGAGAGGTAACTGACTGATAAAATGCAGACGCTAAGTAGATACTCAAGGCAGATAGCTGCTGGTTCACATAATAACTCGTTGTCGTGCTTTTGACTCACCATCGTCGTGATATTATATATCAAGATATTAAAATACCTGGAGCGACGCGTCACACAACTTTTCTCAGCCCCTTGTACATTCAGCGTTTACCATTCTGTTTTGGTTTATTATTCATTCTGAATAATAACCCTATGTTTTCGGTCAGGAAAATTCGGTCAGGTGACAAATTTCATGGTCAACAAATCAAATACCAGCTATTGGGCAAATTGTTTGTCATGTACAGACAAACTGTGCAGAAAATTGCACTTGTCCCTCTATTGCTCAAGTAGCCCAAACTAAGTATCTAGGAGTAACTATTGATCAATTCTTAAAATAAGACACACATTAATCATTTAAACAATGAGCTTCAGAGACTTATCCCTGTCTGCCGGGAAGTCAGAAATTTTATGTCGCAAAAATTAAACAGACAATTTTATTTTGCTTTAATACAATCTTTGATGATTTATGGAATTGTGGGTTGGGGTACTGCCCATAAAAATTAAACTCCACAGATTATAATCACTCAAAAATTGTTGATTAAAATCCTTCTTAAAAAACCTAGGAGATTCCCTTCCGACGAATTATTTAAAATATTTGAAGTAATGAAAGTGGAAAATTTAATTGAAAAGACCACGATAAATTACACGCACAAAATGTTTATCCAGTGGAAGATAAAAAAGAGTTCCCTATCAAACGAGAAGTGGTGAAAAAGTTACATTAATAGCGCCGCGTCTAAATACTGCTTCGGCTCACATGTTTTATTTATTCAATGGGGTCTGCTTATATAATAAACTACCTAAAGAATTTATATCAACAAAGGTGGCACTATATAGGTTTAAAAATAAAGGACTATTACTTTCAGTGTTGATAATTTATGTCATATGCTATTTACACTATAATTTGTATTTGATTTTGTTATTACAACAAGGATATTGACCCGAAGGTACTCCGCAGCCCAGCGCAGGTATTACCCAAAGGGCTGCATAGCATATTGATCATTTAAAGTTATAAATTTAAATAAGTATTATTCAATAAATGCATTTTCAAAAGAAAAAAATTCCAAATCTTCAATGTCGGTCCGCCGTCCAGGCCGTTTTGTGCCTTTAACGTAGTCTAAAAGATCCGTTCTTTCGCACAAAAATCCCATTTGGTATCTAGTTGTGCCCGCCATTTCGCCAATCCGATCGAACGAACCCCATGGTTGTTATGGACAAAAAATGGTTAAAAAAAAATTAACAAAACGCAGTATAATCGCAAATACGCCGTGTTTCTTATTGTTTTCAAGGTATTTTCACATCCTGGGTCGAATGGTATGAGTATCAGACGTGTACAACTGCGTATAGTGGAATAACAGTAATTGTCAACTAATTGAACGAACTCGTGGGACCTACAGCAGAAGTCAACGTTTCGTCGTTAGTACTCCCTCCCTCCCTCCCGTCTCATCAAAACCACCCGCCCGCTCGACTCGCAACGTCGTGTCAATTGCCGAAGGTTCGCTGGAAGTCCCCGTCCCAATTTCCCTGACTCGTTTACGGGCGCCGGGCCCGGGGGGAATATTTAGTTTCCGTAGTTCCATTGTAGTTAGGTCATGTTTCGTGTGGTTTACTAGTATTTTTCGATGCTCAAACGAATGGGATGGGCCTCGGAGCAGTAATACTAGGTCAAGCTGTTCATGAGACTAATAAACCGTTGTGTAATAATTTGCAAGGTTTTTACTTTACTTGGCTCTGCAAAAAGGAATGGACAGTTACGTGATCGGCTGAAAAAAAAATTTCGAGTTCTCTTCAGACGTTTCAGACCCCCCCTGAGTCCGAAAAACACAATTTGGGAAAATGGTGTGTGTCTGTGAACGATTTTTAGAGAAAACGACCGAACCAAATCAGCACAAACTTGATGTCTAGCCCGCAGATTACCATGGAACACCAAAATAAGGGTATGAGCAAAATCCACAGAAAGTTAACTATAGTTATCATAGTGATCAAAACACCAATTTTTTTTCTCAAAAACTGCTATAGCGATTTTGATTAAATTTTTTATATTGATAGCTCTCAATAAGCAAACAATACCATGAAATTCCCCATTTTGGAGAAAATAACGAGAGGAGCATAATAAATTATCAAAATCTTCGACGAAAATCCATTTTAGCGCGGTTTTTTCCTTATAAACTCTGCTGGAATTTTACTACATTAGTTACAAAACTTGATGTAGTATTCCAATCCAATACTTATAGGGTGAGCGTTTAAAAACGCTCATAAGATATATGGGAGTGACTCCAGAAATACCGAAATTTCAATTACTACCAGTTCTAAAAGTTTTTACCCAATAACTCTACAAAAGTGATTACTATCCTCTTCAAAAAATCGTGTTTACAGTCTCATTAATTCTCTGTGTATTAATCGTTCAATAATGGTACGGGTACGGGTCGTAGAGCTAAGGAAATTTGTGTGTTGCAACACACCAGATATTTTAACTCTGGAAACTTCCGGAACTTATTGAGGGGCTCCCGCTCATGCTACGACCATTATTGATCAATCAGCGCACTGGTGATCTATGACACTATACACGTGAGTGTTTTGAGGAGGAACGCGTTCACCGTTACGGAATTGTCGGGTACAAACTGCGAGAAATGGTAGTAAGTTGCAATAGTTCGCATTTCGGAATTTCTGAGGTTGCTCTTAAGATTTGAACGTTTAGTATAAACTAATTTGATTTTTGTGAGAATGCTACCGCACGGTCCGGATTTATGAACGACGCATTACACAACTTTTCTTTGCCTCACGTGCATTCGGCGATTCTCTTGACTCTGGAAACAACAAATATGTTTTTCATTTTGTTCATCACGACGTTCTGTATGACTCCGGAATTTATTCTGCTGCTCCTACTTATGCGACGACCATTATTGAGCCAATCAGTTCACAGGTGATTCAAGAGATTGTCCACGTGATTTTTTTTTCAGAAGGATCGCGTTCACTGTTTTTGAATAATTAGGTACGAATTTTCAGAAATGGTTGTAAGTGTTAGGGCGGTGGTTGACATTCCGGAATTTCTGGAGTAGCCTCTGTATACTTTATAAGCGTTATTAAACACTCATCCTATAGCTACTCAATTGAACTACCATCTCAATTTTTCAGAAGATTCCAATAACATTTTAGCGGCAATTAGAAGGAAAAAACTGCGCTATAATCGATTTTCGTGGAAATCATCAGTAATTTATTGTGATGTTCTTGTCATTTTCTCACAATTTGCCTTAGCACCGCTGCATGTATAAAATATGCTGCTCCACTGCTTTATTTTGGTTTATTATTCATTCTGAATAATAACCCTATGTTTTCGGTCACGAAAATTTTTTACAACCCCCCCTCAAAATTTGATACTTTACGTTTCAAGACTTGGAGATTCCAAATTTGCAATGTCCGTCCGCCGTCCGGGGCGTTTTGTGCCTTTAACATGGCACAAAAATCCGATTTGGTATCTAGTTGTGCCTGCCATCTCGTTAACCGATTGGACGAAGCCCGTGGTTGTAATGGGCAAAAAACGGTTAAAAAAATTAACGTAATGCAGTACAACGCGGGAACTACAGCGGAAGTCAACGTTTCGTCGTTTGAACTTCCTCCCTCCTCGCCCGTCTCATTAAAAAACCACCTGCGCTCGCTCGCCTCCCAACGACGCCGCCACTCAACTCCCATTTCGCCTCGCAACGGGTTCGCTTCGAGCACCCCCGTTCCAATTTCCCCGTCGACGGGGCAAAATCATCAGACGTTTTGTTTCCGTAGTGCCATTGTAGCCAGGACATGTTTCGTATGGTTTACTAGTATTCGATGCTGAATCGAATGGGATGGGGGAGCACTATTACTAGGTCAAGCTGTTCATGAGAATAATAAACCATTGTGTAATAATTTGCAGGGTTTTCATGTTACGTACACTTCTCACATCGTGCAAATTCCCTAGTGTCTCCTATAAAATATTAATTTTCGTTGTTCCATTGAAGTCAGGTCATGTTTTACATCGTTAACTAGTATTCTTCGATGCTGAATCGAATTGGTTGGGTCTCTGAGGTGTGAGACTGCCTCAATCTGCGCAATTGTGTGGTGCCAGAGAATAATAAACCGATGTAATAATTTGCAGCATTTTCACTTTGCGCTACTCAAAGGTTAAGGAAAGTATTGTAACCGTGTAACAAAGTTGGGTGTTCTTCAGATCTTTACGTTTTGAGGACTACTGAATACAAAAAACCTGATTTCGGCCCGAAGTCTGCGTGAGTGTGCAGTACAAGAGGCTAGGAGCTAGGAGGTTTCTGGGACGAGTGGGACGCACATTGCCCTGGGACCCACTCCAACGGTCTTTCCAGCCGATAATGCATGAAAAAAGCTATAGCAATAGAATTATCAACATATTGACTGATGGTCGAACGTCTTGTAAGGCGCTGATGAACCACTGCACAACGTCAAAACGTGAGAGTGCAGGGTGCTCAACTCCTTAGCAAACGCGAATAGAGCTAATGTGCATAAGGGGATCATTGGAAATGAGAGGGCGGACCATTTGGCCAGATGCGGTTCATCTACTGTACTAATTGGAACACCTCCCCATTGTAGGATTTCTCTATCACTAGTCAAGGGGACTGTGGGAGAATATGCCAGAAGAATGCATCAGACAGTCTGGAATAGTGTGGGAGTAAGGCACTTCAAACGCTTTATCTCAGAGCAGACATGTGAGATAAGACAGAACCTTCTCAGGTTGGACAGGAAGGACCAGATTGTGGGGATCATCACCGGGCAGCACTGCAAAATGAACAAACACATGTATGTTATGGGCATAGTCGACACCCCTCGAAGCGGATGGTGTGTGGCGCAGATGAGAAGACTCCGTACCATGCCCTGGCCCAGTGTATGAGACTTGAGGGGGAACAATTTCTGGTCTTTGTACTCTTAGGGTACATATTAAAGAAGACACTTGCAGGAAATACGTGGCATTCCTTAGTAGGCTAAGCATCGACCTGTGAGACGCACTCAAACGTCATGTTGCAGTCTGCAAGCAGGTTGGCTGGTGCATTGTTTGTAGTAACAACAAAAACAGTGATCAAAGTGTGGGGTATTATATTCCAGATTGCATTACATAAAATTCATTTGTAAAAAGTGCAAAAAAAGGAGGTAACATGATATTCTTCTATTCATCCCCTTGAATTGAAAACACGTTTTTCTCAACGGTTTTTCTTTTTGTCAGCATCAGCGTAGGAGAAAGAGGCTGCAAAAACATCATAGCAAAATCATTCCCTCCTTTTTGGAATTTTACGATTTATGTGTAAATGTGCAGGTATTGTCTTGTCTAGCAGTTGGTAGTTCCAGCAGTGAGACGTTATGCTGAAAAACTCAATACATAAAACCACTCGGAAGTAATAAAAAATTGTAGTCTGGGCCTTTCTAGTGTGTAGGTTCAACTTTGACGGGTACGCCAACCACACCCATTCAGGGATTCAGGGGTGATTTTATTTTAGAGGTGGATGCTGGGGATACCCTCACTGCGGCCACAAATAGACCTATTGAAAGGGCGCTATGAGCCTCAGCTAATGGCTCTGCCTGCTCCACCCCCAGACCCCACAGCACAGGGCTCACTTAGTGCGATGTCTCGTATACGCCCTCACCATTCCCACACAGAGTGGAGGACATCTGCAAGTTCTGCCCTCACAGCCTCTTCCAGTTGGAGAAAGATCCTCCTAAACACACGACGGGGCAATGCCGCGAGTCCATCAGGTATGCATAACAGGTCACATATGATCTTCATATCCTTTCCTCCCCAGTGCGAGCACCTCCTTGGCCCTCCCTCTGGAGAGTAGGAGGAAAAGTAAGTGGCTCCTGGTAGTCCCATCAAACGGCTCAGGGCCAACAGGGATTTGCCCCCCTCCCTTCTTCACCAGCCCATCGGCCACACAATGTACACAGCCAGTACAATGGTGTACTTAGGTACACCCCAACCAAGTTGCTTTATTACTTGTAACAATATGCTGCAAACAATCACACTTCTTACTTGGAAAATGTGAAATAAACGCCATGACATCTTCAGACACTTTCCTTCGTGGCAAAAGCCAGTCTTATAAACATTGCTCTAAGCTCCAACTAATGTCTAATGTTGGATTCGAATTTAGCACTCCCATTATCACGAACTGAATGTAATTTAAATAACTGGGAAACAGTAGTCACCCTAGAGAAAGTTTCCCAAGGGAACAATGTGTTCCTCTCACAAACATATTTCACGGTTCATGATAGAGAGTCATGGGAGGGTGAGGAGCCACGCTTTGCTACTTACTCTCTTATACTCAACATATTTCTCAAACTGTGCTTCAAGTTTTTCAAAGATTTCGACCAGTTTTAAGCCTTCAATTGAGAGTTAACGTAACGACAGTATGTCATAGAACAAAAGGGTCTTGCCCACTCATGTTGATACTGACTGACAAATGGAGAGAACATATCCCATTAACCATGGATTAAATAAGCATAGCACCCCCTGACAGTTTGGGACTTCCTTCCTCTTATCATGCATTACTTTGGTAGAAAAATCCTTCAGCACCTTTACCAGAATTCAGAACACTTGTCAATGACTACATGGTAGTGGTGTGTTGTCAGCCTGGCTTTTTGCGGCATTTGTGGCGATTCTACCAAATGTCTTTAAGCCCAGTTAGTACGAAATTTATGTCGGTGACATCCAAATATACTTAACATGTGCGAAAGTACTGTCAAAGATGTGATTGTGAACTTCAACTCAGATTTGGTACATCAGAATAGCTGGTTTATGGAACAGGGGTGCTCCCAGGGTTGAAGTTAGAGCAGATTGACGAGTTTAGAAGACAAAGTGTATGGATCATGATCACTCTAAATTGGGAGGAGCGGATAATGCAGATGTACAGGACTCAAGCTGATGTCAACAGAAAAAATTAGCTCTTGACTTCTCAGTGTGGGTAAGCGCCCAATTGGCTCGGACTCTTCTTGAGTTCAAGTATCCACAAAAGGAAACGCCTCGCAATTGCCAAACCACTTTTAAATTTTCAGAAACCCGTACATCTGCTTTTCAGATACACACAGATCTGTTTCCTTATCAAAATGACTGTTTTTTAACACTCATAGGAGTTTGTAGCCTTGCCACTGTGTGAGAGCCTAGCACCCAATCTGTACCATCTGGGAGGAGTTCCCAATCCGTCTTCTCATCTGAGTCAACTATTTACCCAGGTAATTTCAAAGGGAAAGATCAACTGTATAATCCTCCTCGTAAATTTGGTAAAATGATTATAAACTTGCTTAGCAGCAGTCAAAGCTGAAAGGATTGGCTACTCTTCTAACTGTCACCTGATCATCCAATGCTCTAACTCAACCTTCCTTTGCCAAAGAGACTCGCAGATATTGAGAAAAAACTGACATCTCTCACATCCCTGTCACAAAGACCCCTATCTTGCCAGCGATTCACCCAGTGTGGCAAGCCCTACCCAGTTGAGAGGTCCATATTGAGCTTAGCCCAGAGCGGGCAAAGCCCCTCCTCCACACTTAGCACTCAACGGGTAACTGTAGTGGCCTCAGAGGACACTATCTTGCAGGTCTTGGCAATCCACAGAAGCACAGTTCTCCAGAATTGGGCCAGCACTCTCCTTTGACGGACTACGAGTTTGTAACTCCAGACAACGGGGGAGTAGCTTATCATGGTAAATGACCAAATACACACACCTGGGCAACGTGCCCATACAAAACATGCGTCTTCCACTCTTTAAATACTGATGCATTCTATCAGCATGTGGGGAAATTCCTTTCCTATACAATCAATTAATATTTATAATAGACCACTTACACTCTTTAACCTGAACCAGTCCACCAAGCCTTGACTTAATTCATTTACAAACTTTTAGAAGAACCAATAACAGCCAAGAACATCTTTCGTTTCATACTCTTTTTTTCATTTTTTTAAAATTTTAAATCATTCATGCTTTTTACTGAGTAAAATGTCATTATTTCGTCTGGAACGTTTATGTAACTATGTATGCAGTTCCGAGTTTTCTTTGACTAATATTTCCAGAGATGATAAAAGAGAGGGATGTACAGTTTTAATCATTCCTAGCTAGTAAAATAGCTCAATGTCGTTATATCTCTCCCCCTCCCTCTCTTTCTCATCATCTATATCTGTCTAGTCACAGATTGAGTAGGCAACTGGGTGCAATGGCAATATGTGCTCTTGATTTCTTCTATGTTGTAGCACATAATAAATCATATCTATTATATGTACGTAGGACCTTTTCTATCTACTTGAAGCTCAAATTCTTGCTCAGTGGTGATTGTATCAAGACTTAAGACGTTTTTAGTAACGTCAAGCCTGAGCATTCTTGATTTCTAAAAATAAACGAGCCAGAACGTTGACCTTTAGAAGTACAGCAATAAGCTTTGAAATAGGAACATTTCCTGGTAATGGTTATCTCGTGTCAATGCAAAGTATGATGAAAACACTTCCAAATTTTGTCGTTTCAACTCTGTTTACATTATTCATCTCTTAAAAAACCGGATTACACGAGTTGAGCTTCTTCTCCACGAGATAGATATTTGCATGTTTTGCTTTTGGGGTATTTTCCATGAATTTAGCCTTTTGTGATCTAATGCGCCCCCCCCCCCCCCCCCCACATCACTTCCATTAAACATTACAATGCACAATAATAGTACAATCCAGTTCTAGTAAATGTTAGGACAGTTGTACTATGTTTCTTCTTGTTTGTGCTACTATGTTTGTTTTCTGTAGCAAGCCTCGCGTACCTAATAAACAACCGCTCGTTCCTATTTCAAGAAATGAGAAGAAAACTCAGATTGAGATTCAAAAGCAGTGACTGGATGTATTTAAATATTTTATTAACTGACACTTTTCAATATCACGGAAATAGACATTTATTAAATATTTGTATGGTATTGGCAAGACGAATTCGATTTAACATTATAAACATATTATAAATAAGAAATATCGATAATGATTCAATAATAATAATTATAATCGTAATTAATAGCAATAATAACTTGGTGAAATTTGATAATAATAATAATGAGAATAATAATGATGATAATGGAGTGGCGATGACAAACAATATGATGGGATAGTAACATAACGATGATACCATTGTAAGAGGCTAGGGATTTCTGTTCAAGGGAAGCGGAGAATATGTACACTATGATGGATAAAATGTGACTAAAACTCAATCTGTACACACTCTCAAAATTTCTTCATTTAGTAGAGTACAAAGAATAGTGTTAAGTGATGAACAATTAGATATTCATAAATATATGTACTTGTCTATATCGCGAATGATATTGCAATATTATAACTATGTGATAATTGTAATAAAATAAAATTACAATTATTCTTCATAAATAGCTTTGGAGTTTTATTGATTAAATTTGGCAAATGAAAATGTCACTACCCAATTTTGAAAGAAAAGAATGTAGGCCTGCCTTTGTAATCCTAAATATAAAAAATATAAGTCTGGCAGGCAAGGTTCCCTTGTCTAGGGCAAGTTCTAAGTATTGATCTATCTATTGTTGTCTGTTTGGTAGTTTAGAAAAAATAAAATTGCTTACTATTTTTTGTACATGTAATCAACGTTTTTAAATAACAAATTACGTTTTCAATATTTGCAATTAATCAAATTAAAAGTAACAATGAAGTCAGATATTTATGTGAGAGAGGAAACAATAATATACAACATTTTCAACGAATCACAAAATTTATACAGTAAATTTAAATTAATGGAAGATCGAATATAGGCCAGCTATTTGTTCATAATGATGTTTAAAATCATACATATTACGTTTTAACGAGGGTCCCAAGGAGTATGATCTAACTTTCATGATATATATGTATAAATAACTTATACCCATAAGCTGCATGCGCATGTAAACATCATTTATACATATACACATCATACGTCATATATACATTAGGACTAAATAATAAGGAAGACTAGAGGTAAAAGTAATGTTCGTTTGAATTTCAAAATAATACTCAACATTGACTGACCTTGGGCCTCTCTGACACAACGTGAAAGCTTTGTATGTATGTTTTTTGTTGTTTCTGTATGTTCTTCAACTTTTCATCTTTATAAAACATCAAGCTGAGGTTAAATGGCTGGTGAAAACTGTGTTTCAGAGTACGAAACGATTTTTGTAAGTAATCGTCCAAGGAAAAAAGGTTAACTCAAACCATAACTATTGTCTCAACACTCTCCAACTCTGTTTCACATCAGTAATCACGAGCATTTATAACAACAGTAAGATAAAATGCAAGTATACAAATTCTCAATGCTTCAATCACAAGGAAAAACAAGTTACAGAACTTGTAGAACTAAAGCTTGAAGAAAAATAACGCCGACGTGCAATGATTAATTTTAAAAGGAAGTGTAAATTGTACAAACTGCGGAAAAACTATGAATATCATCCTACTAACACACTATGGGGTTTCCATAGGACTTTTTTTCAAATTTAAATTTAAAATGGTTGAGTGTGAAAGAGGTGACACGTTCTTATTTGCCCTTGGCTGTCATAATTTGGGCACTTGTTTCAACACACGGATCACGAAACCACTAAAATGATTCATTCGAATGAACTGATTGAATAAATAACTACAGTGGTAGGTGAAGTGGTAATGGTAGGTGTCATAAGGTACAATCTTTCCAGTATTTGAGCAGAGTGTTGAATGATAAATGCAGCGTGCTACAAGTTACAAGTAGCATTCAGTCAGCATCCAATGATGTTTGGAACCCCAAAGACAGGTCCACGACTGAAATTAGTTTAATGCAGAGCAAATTTTTGTTGGTTGTGAGTAAAACCAGCTGACACAGGCATAGGGGAGTCATGCATTGATTTCTTCACTCATCCTAGTGAACGCCATCGCATCACCCATGATCTAAGTGTTCTGAACATCTCCACTTTACAGTTCGTGATGCTGCCTAATATTTTCCAGCTCTTAAGGGTGCGGTTATTGAGTTTATGAAGTGTTAAGTGCTACTAGAACACTGATATTAGCCTACTTCGTGTTTCATCAACACACAACATGCTAATCAGGAACAGAGGATACTTGACATCTTCAGAGTGAGGTTGTTTATAGATTGTTGAATTCAAATTTTGTCCTATCACACTCACATGCAACATTATCTTCATACTCTTATGAAACTTAGTCATCTGTTAGCTTGTGGTGCACATGTGTCACATTGAGCCGATGTGGGGACCTTCAGTGAGAAAATAGTTACAGGCCATTATTGCTGGCTCTACTATGGTAGAGGGGTTAGCAATAAACGTCTCTCCTCTGTATGAGAACCTAACAGGAGATCAATTTTCGCATAACTTTGGATGGCCACATAAGCGTCTAATTCACCCAATTAGTGACTATTGCTGGAGGTACCCTAAAGAGGGATTCAAGAATGATTCAGAATATACGCTCCTTATCTCCACTACTTCAATGTAATCCTTACATGCCAACGATAGATTGCTCCCTAACAATATATTTGGGCACAGGTTGAGTGGAGAGACAGCCGATGCGTTTCTACAGTCTGGTCTGTGTGCAAAGTACAGGGCCTCTAGAAGGGCGGAATGGCAGCTTTCATCCCATTATGTGTGAATACATCTCAACGTAGCGGGTAAAATGGTACTTAGATAGGTTCCATAAGTGCATGTGGGTGTCTGCCATGACTCCTATCGTCTTCCTAGCGCTGAATAATTCGAACTGGTACTCCCTCTGGCCCACATTTAATGAACTCGTTGACGACTCCAAATTATCTGACTTAGTTATCAGGAGTTAAGAGTTGTGACACTTTCTTATGAAAGAAAAAAAAACTGAAATAGTCTCGATAAAGATACTATTCAAGAAGTAGGGTATTTCACTAAACCAGAGTGGTTTTGGTTCTAACAAAATCCAATCACATTCACTTTCTTGATACTTTACATATTGTCAGTCACCTAGGCAAAATTGTGGTAAAGCAAAGAGACAACAACATTAAGTTGTTGAGTCTCATGACTTAAAATACGGTCTGAATAAAGACTAAACCCCTGTAAATATATATAAATATTTTCGGCTCGTGGGGGTTAGTGATCAATATTTGACTGCGTGTTATTTTGTTTTGCAGAAAAGTGTTCACATTTTTATAAAGGTCTTCAATAGGCAATTTTCATTTGTACTCAATATTTGCCTCATAAGAAGTGTTGCAGAAATTGAATGGGGAGTTTTTCAGCTTTATGTCGGGCAATATTTCAAGACCAAAATTGAACAACAGTGCGGAGCAGTAAATTCTGTGAAATACACCTCTCCTAGGTGCAGTTAGTTTCCACACTCAGTAACCGTCCAGTTTTAAAAAATTCAAGTTGCAAGAGTTTCAAATTCACACTGAAATCCCTGAAAAAACGAAATGTGTGCAGCAATGTTTTCATCGACTTGAGCTTCACAACAATGCCCCTGTAAATTAACACCGTTCCGAGTGAAATGATTCAAAGTATTACTTATAAAGTAACTTCTAACTACGGAGTGAATCATTAATCCTTAAACATTTGTTGAGGTAATTAATCCCTAATAGAACATTTATTAAAATATTGTTTATCTCCACTAATTCGTGTTTACGTATAACCTTACATTTGATAATACTGTATGCACCTCAAAGTCCTGGAATATGCAAATTTTCAATAACTACTTTTCGTAGGTTTCCACGACTTCCTCGCTAGTGATTCTAAAATGCTGTTTATTATAGAAAGTTCTCATTTGTTGTTGATTAAGGTAGTCAATGCTTAAAAGGGAGAACACTAATTTACGTTTGTGATCATTTTTTGTTCAATGCTGATTCACATAGCAAATACTTGATGTGGAGTGATTTAGGTAGATAACGCTTTTGCTGTTCAATGTTTGGACATCAATGATTAACGGCTAATTGTTGAAACCAAGTTAGTGGTGTGAGTGATCCCGTGAATAAAACACAAAATTCTGAGATGAAAGTGTCTATTTTCCCTTAGATAACTAAATGTCTAATAAATATAAAAATAAATAAATTAATAGTAGTTATAAATAAATAATGAAAATTCTAAAATCCCAACAAAGGGACGATTCAAAAAGTGGATTGGATGTACAATACAGTTTCTTTGAAAATTAAAACTACTCATAATTTACTCCTTTCATAAATTTTCTTCATTGGATACTTTCAAAATACATCAAGCCGAATGATTATACGAGTGACTTATGCGCGCTACTAGCATTGAGAATTTTTTTTTCTTTTTTTTCTTTTTTTCAGGGCCCAAATGACTAAAGCTAACACGTTTGAGACACGAACAAATGTTTCCCATGAGATCCAAACGAAATGTTTTGAAATTCAAGAAAAAAAACAACAAAAAATAAAAAAACAGTCAGGTTCACAAAAGTACAACATACTATAAAATGCGAACGTCAAATTCTCATCGAGAAGTTTTTAGATTTTAACGAAGGGAGATGTGTGATGCAAATTATGAATGCTTAGAGGTTCCGCGGGAGAGTTGTGTGCTTTGCTGCGAAACAAACGGAGACATACCAAACTCCAATGAGAAAAATGAACTGCGTAGTAAAATAATCGTCGTAAGAGCGCATTGAGAATTTTTACACATCGCGTTTTTCCTCGATTCCGGTTATTGGAAAAAAAAAGAAAGAATAATGCTCTCGCAGAATGGCAGAACGATACCCATTTAAATTTATTAAACATCATTTATAATTCGTTGACCGCTCTACAATTAAACAATCATTACTTTTGTGAGGTATATGTGTGATATGATTCCACATTGTTCATGTGTATATTTAGGTATAAGTTATTTCCATAATATGAACATTATATGCGTTTTCAATTCAACGTTCATGCGAATTACGAAATTTTTTTTTTAATACCATTTAAAAGCACTGGTATTTTCGGTAGAAAAACATAGATTCCTCGTTTATTCGATTATTGAATTTACCTATTATCGAAATTCTTACATTACTTTTGTATTTTGTACAATTCTTATCGCGGTGAATTTTCTCCTATTTGTTTATAGACACACATTGAAGTTTGTCTTTGTTTCAGACACCCCAGATGAAGTCATTCCCATTTAAAATCTAAACCCTTTGTATCAAAAATTCAAAATCACACATTTTCAAACGTAAAGTATAACTACTAAGTATTATGTGTATCACAATGAAAAACAGGTTCGTAATGAGAAAAAACAAACAGAAAAAAAAAACAAACAAATTCACTTAAATTAACACTATTTACCTCCTTCTATAACCACTCTCACAAAACTATTTGATCTGTGTTATTATAACAGTTTAACCAGTCTTATTTTATCTTTGATTAATTCAACAACGTCAACTTAAAATTTCACAACCGTTCTATATGCGACAACTTGGTTGTTTTTCGACAACCCAACTGGTTTACGTTCTCTACAATACAATATGTACATAAACATATAAACAAAACAAAATGCCCCTTGTCTTACAAGAAAGACTACTACGATAAAGTTATACTTACACGTTACATACAGATATTCAACTAACTAAAATAATTCGTTGATTGCACTTTTTCGAAGAAAGTTCTTTTCCTAAATGCGGTAAGCAAACCACACAAGGGTCGCTGTGACATACAAAGAAATTTCCTTGCATTCAAGTCCACACGAGTCACTGAGATCATAACACTGGTATAACACACCCAACTTTTGTTTGAGAAAGTATCGTGCGTCCCCATTCAATAGAATAGCTTTTCGATAGTATATTTATTAAACATATTTTGTATGGTTTTAGAAATTGTTCTCAATTTATATTAACATTGACATTGAAGAAACACTACCCGTTTATTATCCCGTTCATGACTTCTTTACCATTACATTAGTCCTTCGGTATAGCGCCGGAAAATAATCATAACGAATGTTTTGTGATCGCAATAAATTAATGGCAGGAAATGAATGAAAGAAGTAAAAATTAGTGAACAAAGTACGAGTAACATATGGCAAAGTAGTCATGAACTAGAAGAAATTCGTCAGCATATTCATATTTACAAATAAGCATGTGATAATACTTAGAACTGACTTTCCCACTTTTCATCCTTCGATTCTTGTTTAACTGACACTGACGATTTTGGAGTTTCATCCGCAGCAGGGTCACTAGGAGGTTGTGGGGTACCACTAGGTTCTTCAGGAACAGGAGTTGGTTCAATTCGAACGGTTTCTTCTCTTCCTTCTCTGTCGTAGTCTTCCGTTTGCATTATGCAAACTCCGTTGATTATAACTTCAGGTTCTTGTTGCCAATCGGGGTTTACCCATTGAGGGGCAGCGGGTTTTCTTCGAGAAACCCTCGGCTCAGGAACCCGGGTTTCGGGAACTCCGGAAAATGAGTCTTCCGAATCTGCGTGACTTTCATTGTCGTCACCTTCATACTCTCGTTTGATCGAAAGGTCGAGTCCTTGTTCCCCTCTAAGCGGGGCGTCGGTCCTCATGTTTGGAATGGAAGTGTTTGAGTGAAAAAATGGGTTGTTTCCAAAAGGTAAAGGCATACCGAGTTGTTGGCTCAGTAATATTCTAAATTGAACTGGATCGAATCCGGAGCCCTGCCCTTCCCTATTGAGCTGCTCTCCTTGGGGACTTTGTTTTAATCGCATTCTGTGGTTATGAAACCAATTAGTTATGGTACGAGATACTAAACTCAATTCATTAGCGAGGAACTCTATAGTCGCCAAACTTGGGTAAGGATCAAGAGCGAAGGCAAGTCGAAGGGCTTCTTTTTGTTCTTCCGAGAAGAAAACTCGATGCTTCTTGGCAGAAGGAGGGCTACCGGCACTGCTGTGGTAGAATTCTGAAGTATCATTCGACGATGTATCGCTACTATTGTCCTGCTGTCCAGAACCTCTGCGCCTCTTATTCAGCTCCCTCCTTTCAGACTTGATTGCTTGCAATTTATCAATGTTGTTCGAGTCCGCGAGCCAAAGTTGCATTCGGATGAATGGTTCTCTTCCTTTTATGCTCAACATGTGCCAAGGTTTTGGTTTAGAGAGAAGTTCACTCACAGAGCCTTGAGATAGGCCGAGAACTGCTTCTCCAAATATCTGAAAGAACAAAAGTATAGTTAGTTTCCAAAAAATCTTTTACCGAATGAGACGGAAAATACTGTTGTTCATGGTTTAACTGACTCTTTAACTTGATTCATCCTATTTTCTACAACTGTTGCCACTACACCTGCTACCATCATAAGTTATAATAGTTAGTTTTTAACTATGACCATAGAGACTCACCAGCCCTAGGTAATGGCATCTAGACTCACACGTGTTCAGGACACATAGACAGTCACAAACATCTGAACACGCAATCAGGTCTATTTAGGCACGCCAAGTAAAACTAATTTCTTTTGGTGAGGTTCTAAAAGAACTGATCTGATTGTCATTTTAAATGTTGAGTTTCAGTATATTTAACTAGTGATTGCCTTTATTTTCGAGAATGTTCAATCCGCTCAATCTTTTTTTGTGTGCTAAGTAGAAGGTTTAAATATCATCAAGCCAAGTATAAAGAAGATAGACATTCTCCAGCACAGTTACTGAGAGAGGCCAGCGCGACTCATTTGCCCGACCAAAAAATCTGTTACAGGGCCAGGACATGTTGAGAACTGTCCTCATCTGTACCACCACCTATCAGAAGGCTTCGTCTTGTCTCGTCTGTTGGTCCCAAGATAAACCATATGAAATGCCTCACTCCAGCAGGGTTGTGGACAAAGAGTTGAGCCTCTTCCTGCACTCCTTCACCAGTTTTGACATTGAGTAGTAGTTCTTCGGGGCCTTGCAAGACGCTCAACTATCAGTCATTACGTTGATAGTTTTATTGCTACATCCTTTTTCATGCAACTTGACATACTATACTGAAACTTTCAAGAGGCATATGTAATTTGATCACCTACCTTTTGACCAATATTGTTCGCTAAAAGTGCTTCCTTAATTTTGGTTGTAATTGACTGAGTATCTAGATCCTGAGTTAAGGCAGCCATTTCATAAACGGTTGGTGAAACTTGATGCAAGTTTTTAACGTTGCTGTATTGCTGCATTTGACTGTTATGACATTGTTGCGTGGGCATTGAACACTTCTTCATGTCTGGCGGAGTAGATGGCGGGACAGGGGGTGGCGCTGCAGGTGCACTATGCTGTATATGCATTGGATAGCTGTGAAGGAAAGCTTCGTTTGACCCATATTTACCACACGTTGCTGCCATCGTTTTAGAGTGAGGAACACCCGCTGAAATTGAATAAGAGAGCACATGTATACTTGATGACTAAAGTCGAATAGTATTTCATTACTAAACAATAATAGACTGTTGCGTTCGTGGAATTATTTGTAGTGTGTACATACCAGGGTTCACTCCGTAGCCACCAGTTCGCATAAGTTTCTCTGGCGCGATTTTGTATTGAGAGGCTACAAGTTTGTGCACAGCATTGTCATCTTCCAGGAACATTTTCATCCTGATGAAAGGCTCTCGCCCTTTCTGTGTTAGCATGTGCCAAGGTTTTGGTCTAGCAAGAAGGTCGGATACACTGCCTTGTGACAGCCCAAGTACTGATTCGCCAAACAGTCTCTGACTGATGGAAAATTGACTCAGCTGCTCCTTAACCTGTACAATAGTCAGAAAGTGTCAAATGAGATTTGTTTTCTTTTTTTTTCATCATCAATACATGCAAATAAAGTACGGATACCAGTAAACTAACATTTACCTTTCTGACAATTTCTTCGGTGTTCAAATTGTTGAACTGATCAAATTGCTGTTGAGTTATTGGTGGGAGAACAGCCTTGAGTGGTCTTTGAGATGGGGAATGGTGATGTTGAGCAGGTGGTTGAGAGATGAGGGCGTTTGTGATTGATGCCATTCTTTGTAGAGGGCTGACTGCAGCCGCGCCGGAGCCGCCTCCGATATCTTCAGGAGGCAAAATGACATTACCTGAAGAAAAACCTACTCTTATTATATTTTGCCGCACATGCGCATTTCTAATAAATTCAAAACTCGTTCAAAGATCAGACAAAATAATGAGTACTACAAGAGAAAAGGATAGCAATTCTTAATATTTACCAGGTTCAATTTTTGGTCTCACAAGAGAAAAAGCACTTCCACCATGCCTATCATCTTCCTTTTTCTCGTCCTCATTATTGGTCTTTTCTCTTTTAAGTTGTTTGGGTAAAGACAAATCTTGAGCTATACCGTTATGAGCTGCTGATAGACTCTGAGCATGAAGAGCCGCCAATGAATGCTGCAAGCCTCCTCCGTTATTGCTATTCAGTTTGGCAAATTCCTGTTGATATGCATCCATTGCTAGCCGCACATCTTCTCCACTTCCGCCAGTGAGAAAATGGGGGAAGACCAACCTGTGAAATGGAAGAAAATGTAATGAGTAAAGGAGTGTTGGGAGAAAACAAAACGAAAACGTACCATCCCAGAATTGAGTGTTTACGGATGAAACATATACAACTGGGTTCGAGCCATTCAAGTTTGTAGGAGCTTTTGGTAAATGATGGGCATCATGGACTTTTTGAATTAACTATTAGCCTTTTACTTGGGTTTACTCAAGATTTAAGAATGTAAATTAAAAAGTTGAAATACGTTGTATTTTGAGTTTATTTAACAAGATGTAGCACAATATGGCAGCACTTATGAAACTATGGTTTTTTAGTTCAATATAGAGTGATGGGTTGCTTGAAGTGATGAAGTTGAGCTCGCTTGAAATAACGAATTTCTTCCAATTCTCAGCATCTCCAACGATTGGCACAAAATATTACAACATTGTGGATGCGTGTGAATGACAGTAAATTCATGGGAGGTCGTTTATGTCAATGAACGAATGAGATGAGTACTAACCCAGGGAATGGTCGATCTTCCAACGTTCGTCCCATCAACTTCGCTAACTCTTCCTGATATATCCTCATCACTTGCTCTTGGGATATATCATCATTCTCATACTTTTTCAATCGACGATTCTGAGAATTGTCTCTTCCAAGTGGCGATTCTGAACTCTGAAATTGTCAAATGAATTATGTAACACTACGGATGCTCAAACATAAACTGTGTTGTAACAGCAGTGCTCAAATGTTCAACAACTATTATTGACGTTCAGCGTGAAATGGCCCAACTGTTTATATGTGCAAATATTTAAAAAAATTCCTGTAAAAGGGATTTTGAAATTACAAGAAGACTTGTGAAAAGTGAACTGTTTATACACTCAAATTAGGGATTTCAAGGTGATTCATAAAGACAACCCAAAAATTAACACAAAGGCGATGAAATGATAGTTTCAAAAGTGACACTTACCCGAGGGTGGTTGGGAGATTTGCTGTCATCATTACTCTGACAATCATCAGGCTGCTGGGGCTTCATAATGTGGCTCGCTTCGCTGAGTATATGAGCAATTCTTTCGTCTGTCATCTCATTATCTGGCCCGCGACTAAGTACACCAATACTAGTTCCATCTTTTCCTAAAGTAAAAAAAAAAAAAAACCGTATTAAATCAGGATTAAAGTAATGTTGCAACTTGAGTAGTTGAGTAGGAAAACAATTCGATAATGTGGCAGCAGGTGTTTGATTTGTCTGCTAGGTTACTGGTGGTAACCCATCACATTTGACTACTAAGAATGGTGCACCATAAGTACAACTTTTGTACAATATACCAACTATCATGCAAAGCAAAATTATTTTTGGAAATTAAAAATGATGAAGAAAAAACTACAAAGGGAGGGAGAGAAGGCACTCGTTAAAAGGGAAGAGAGTTTTAATGTCTTCAGAATACTATATGGGCTCTTTGGAACGAAAAAATTGATTCAACTGTGCACGACAGACTTTCCAGGTTTGGGAAGTAAGTAAAAGTAATTTATTGAAGTGATATAGGACATGCGCGAGGGACATCCCAAAGTCAGATATATCTGACATAATCTCCCTACAGTCTGAACTCTTGTTGGGTTGAAGTAGTTGAAAGAGACCTTGTTGTCACATGACATCATTACAGAGCTTTCAGTAATTCAAGAATTGCCAGATAACATCGAAGCTCCACAAAAAAAAAAAACAGCCAATCAACCATCGAGTATGTACAGTGGTACTGGGCAGACACATCACATGTTTGCAGAGCCAAAATGTTTCCAATATCTCTAGTTGCGCATGATTTGGTGTCATAGGATTTCTTTCATTTTTTGAGACAAACAAGGTTTTTTGGTGGAGGCATTTGAGTGGGGTAGAGTACACTGCAACTACAAGGTTTCAAATAAATCTTTCTGCAGTGCAAATGACAACTAAATGTGTAGTGCATCAAGGGAAAGAAGACAGCATTCAATGACAATAAGATCATCTCGAGTTGCCTCATTCAGATATAATCATTTTTATTTTTATTGACATTTTTGGACAGCCCCTGCAAAGAGTGTTCTGATGAAGCGGTGAAGAAGGAAAAGTACGAGGCATTTGTGAGAATTAAAAGAGTTAGATAATTGTTAACCAATCAAACGGAAACAAAAGACGCCAACTATGAAGAAAACTACTGGGCATTCGATGTACATGACAAATAAAAGAATAATTCACCTTTTTTGGGAATCAATGACTTGAGTAGGAGCACGGCGTTTTCGTCACAAGCCCAAGCATGCATTTTTCTGTAGGAATCTCGTCCTTTTTCCGTCAATTTATCCCAAGGTTTGGGTTTGGAAAGCAATTCGGAAACGGTCCCTTGCGATAAACCGAGCACGTATTTCGCAAACAACCTCTGCCCTACGTTGTGAATGGAAAGCAACTCTCGAACGCGACGGGCTATATGCAACGTATCAAGGTTCTGGTTGGCATACTTATCCATATTGTACCTGTTCACAAAAATGATTTTAATTATTCATCAGAACTCCGTTGTTTGTATGCATTGTACAGTTACACGTCGAACATATGTTGCTACCACTATCATCTCCCCTATTATATAGTAAAATAAGCCAGGAATACCAATGGGGAAGAATTTTTGTTGTACTCTTATGTCAGCTTACGTAATTTATATCAATGTATTTTTAAGAAACAACCCCAATATTAGAGCAACGCTATGAGAGAAAAGAAGATTCAAAACAAAAAATATATATTTGTCGTTACTATCACTGTCAGTTACTGAATTTAAAAAAAAAAAAACAAACAATAAAATTCATTCTTGGTTAAGTTGGGTGGCAAATAGCGTTTCTAGAAAGAGTAATTTGGATTAAAATGTCAACCAGCTTTTACGTTCAAAGTATGCTTTTTTATATTGAATCAATTCAAAATATTTGTATTTGTGTTCTACAACTTATCACTCGTGAATAGTAGTTTCTATTTCATTAGAGATGAGAGTAATATGATGTATGTATCTGAACACCTTGATCACAACCACTGAAAAGGTTGTTCTTAGTAATTGCATTCCACTACCCTCCGTGTTGTTTTGTCGACACGTAGAAAAACAGAATGTTATGCTCTTTTGCAAATCATATAATTCATAAATGAAGAGGGAGCATCAAATGGAATACACATGATATTTAGTTAAGTTGGTAAAACAATAGGAAACAGACCTCAACATTTCTTGCAGCCTTGCTTCCATGGGATCTCCTTTTGGTATCAGGGATTCGCCAAACCTTCCAACCATGCATCCAGGATCATCACCAAACCTGAAGGGAGATCTCTCGTCGAAACGAAAAGGGCTCTTCATGACATCATTCAAACTGAGCGGTGCTCCAGCACTCAAGACATTGTTGTTGAGTCCTATATTCAACCCGCACAGCCCATTGGGTAGCATTGAGTTATTGTTGTTATTAGTGCTGATGTTATTGTTGTTATTAATTGAACTGTTGTCGTTGAGAGGGACTTCTTGTTCATGGTTAGCAGGACTTAGCGCGCCATTCACAAGAGGAAGCTCTCTAGCGGGTGATACTCCCTTGTCTCCCTCCCTCTCTCGGGGTTCTTCAGCCTTCACTTTACCTGCTGAAGAAAATTTAAAAACAATTAAGGATTAGAGCCGATGATTACTGAATTCTGTCTTTAAGCAAAGGGATTATTCGATCACACAAAAAGGGGCCTCCTTGGCTCCTTGGCTGAACGTACCTTCAAAGTGAGGAGGCCATGAAGTTAAAGGTGGTGTCGATCGTGCAGCTTGAGATACCATCGTCCTCTCCAATGATCGTTTCCAGTTAGCGACTATTTCCTCTCCTGTAAAACACCAACATGATAAAACCGATAAAGCTATTCATTGTCACATTTAATTCAACCGACTTTCCAGCGCTGTATTTTACCTTGAATGTCTGACGGCGTACTGGCTGGTGGTGGTTTGGGCGCTGGACTCTCAGAAACTGGTTTCGTTTTTTCACTTTCCTCCGGAACGTTCGCTGGAGGGTCTTCAGGTTTTCTGAGGGAGCTGAAATAAAATCAAGACATACAGCTTTAGGTACAATGGGACTTTTTCAAATGCAACTGAACGTATTTTAGAAAAAAATATTGGTACAATTATAAAGCACAACCCTTCGCAAACGACTGACACCAATTTCACACTACTGTCACAAAATAATCATTGTGCTGAAGCACCCACAAACCGTGATTCAGTGTTTAGTTGAAAGCAACCAGCCAAACCCAGGGGCAGTTTTCTCTGTTGAACGAGCTCTGATGTGAGGCATTTATAAAGTTTTGGGGTTATTCGTCTGGGCTGCACAGGCCAGCAAAGTATCTATCACACTCAATGTGCATAACAATTATCAACCGCCTACGCTCCCATTCCTTCAAATAAATTGCTAATTCAAAATCAAATCCCCACCATCATACTAATTCTACTCTTCATGTACTTGGATTCTCAATTTAAGACGCGGAAGCCCTCAATGCAGCTACTGATCATCCCTAGCCAGCTTTTATCTCTCTTATTGTCCATCACACATTCCTGATACCCATCCAGCTCAGCCCCGGCCACACTTAGCCCACAGTGAGATGACTGGAAGGTCAAGTCAGCTCTCTTATTCTCTCATCAGATCCAGTCCTCCTCTCTCTCCTAAACCACTTTTTGTTTTTCTTGAAATGACCACGAGCCAAGCCAGGATTCCAACTAAGTTTTCCTCGGCTTTCCTGATCTAATCTACCATTAACCGTATTTTTGAAATGATAGGGAGCGTACTCAACTTCTCCTCACTGCTCCTGACCTGGACTACTTTTAGCCAGTTTTGTGGAGAGTATGTCTCCTATTGTGAACATATAAAGTGGCGTCGAGGTTTAGTTTGCATCACACGTCTTAACAAACCTTACCACTCATTAACTCTTGTTTAAAATTGCAACAGAACGCCGACTTCAATTTTTTACAACATCAACATGGAATAATAATGCAATTAAATCTAAAAAAAAATACCTCAATTGCCGTTTGAGTTCGCTGTAATCCTTTTGAGCTTCAAGTCGAGCTTCAAGGCGGCAAATGTGTTGCTTTTTGTGCTCAAGCTCTTCTTCCAGCCGAGCGATTTGATTCGCAGAATTTTCTTGGAGTTTTCCTATGCTGGTTTGAAGCCGCTGAACGTCTTCTAGTAGTTGAGAAATCTGTCAAAACAAAAAATGAAGGATTTGAGTTCACTTGTCAGAGATGGCAAATGAAGAGTTTGAACGAGAGAGGACTCCACCGTCGTCAGCAACATATTCATGTAATGCTGCCACTTTGATACTGAAATTACTCAAGGATTTCTAGTCGGAGATGATTATTGCATCACAATGACAGCAAGTGGAGAGGTAATTGACGATATTGTCACTCATTCTCCACAACAGGCAAGGCCCAACGAGAATTATATTTCTATTAAGCAATAACAAGTTAAATTTTTCGTTATTTTGTTGTTGTTGGTATAGTTGGAAAGGTAGATGTAAATCCGCATGGAAATAAATAAATAAAAAATATCGAGGAAGTGTCGTCGAGGCTCAGAAATCAAACTACTTCAGTGGCTGAAGTGAGCTGTTCAAAAAGGATCGAAAAATGTCATTTTTGGAGAGACGCCGCGGGTTTCAGTGATTGGATTGTGAGGTAACAACATACATTCAGTGGCGAGGATCACGCTTTGTGTCAAAGAAGAAGAAGAAGTGTCGCTGTGAAAAATGGGGACTTGTTACTTTCGAAGAAATTAAGATAATTCCCGGAGGAAGGGGTTAGTTGTAACTAGTAAATTC
Source organism: Pachypeltis micranthus (assembly GCA_020466155.1). Lineage (NCBI taxonomy): Eukaryota > Metazoa > Arthropoda > Insecta > Hemiptera > Miridae > Pachypeltis > Pachypeltis micranthus. The sequence goes on along the minus strand of CM035768.1, from coordinate 75,289,822 downwards.
TGTAATTGTTCTCACTGGCAGTTCATGAACCGATTAATAGCTAGTTATTCTAAAAAGGTGTTACATTCCGTTCACTCCTGTGAGTTGAACATTAGATGCCCTCGCGAGAAGTCAAACAGACCGATGGGGTTTCGCAACTGGTGCAACAGAGCTGAGACAGGGGGGCCTGATCGGTTGAGACCTGTTGACTTACCGTGCTTCCCTGCGTCACCCGACACCTGGACAAGCTAGCCCTCGACCAGCTAGTAATCAAGCTAGTAATCAACCGAAGAACATTGGCGGTTCAGCCGATTTCATAACTTTTTTTCCTTCCACGTAGAGCTAGAGGCAGCGGAAAATGATTATATTTTTCATTATTGGAGACACAAATTTGGAAAAGGTAAAGTGGGTCGGACACGACCCGACCTAACTTTTTAATTAGTTTCCAAGTGACTGGAGAGCAACTGGTACAAGTTTCCCGTCATTTGCAACTTTTAGAACTTGGTCGTAAGATGAGAAAACGCCAATTGGCGGTCGACATGAAGAGGTTTTTCCGTTCCCTTTATTTGAGTATTATTATTGATTATTGGGGGATGAGTTTGCGAGGGTGATGGCGGGGGAGGGGGGGAGTGAAGGACGAAGGAAGACCTTGAGGGAGATATAGGAAAGGACTGGTGGTGTGGGGGTAGATGATTAAGGATCTACAGTCTTTGCGTCCTGCACTCCCCCCCCCCATCACAACTACCCCCTGCTGACAATTAGTCGGATCCTCTCTTTCTCTTTCCCCTTGTCCTTCCACCATCACTTTCTCCCTCATCTTTTATCCCTCTCTCGAATCCATCCCCTTTCCAATCTATCGATTAAATATTCCCCTTAGTTGGGTAGGAGAATGTGTATGATGGATATAACCCCACTCAAACCATCGCCACCCTTCATCCTCCACCTCTGCCATCAGGGACGTCCCCGTCACCCTCTCATTTCTTAAACTCCTTCGAAATCAGTCAACCGCTCTCACACTCCGACTGGACTGCCCACTCGCTCCACACCAAACCCCCTTCTCATTTCTACACGCAAAAACCGCCGAGATTTTTCATCTTTACCGCTTCCCGAAAATTTCCCGAGGATTTGTAAACCTTGCGAATCAATCATTCACTCCCCCCCCTCCTCCTCCTCCACACATCCCTCTCTCAACGTCCCATTGCTCTTCGAATCCCTCATAAAACTGAGATCCGATCCGGGCAATCCGCTCCTTTTCCTCGTCAATTTTTTCTTTTATTTCCGGCAATTTTTTTTCGTTTGTTTCGGAAAATTCGTCTCTGGGTTTTATTATTTATTTTTTTAGGGCATTTCCCTCGAGCCGGCCGGCGACGACGGGAAACTCGTCCCTCGAGGAGGCGAGATGGCTTTTTTTCTTCTTTTTTTTTTTCATCGGATCGAGAAATGACGTCGTCGGATCGGCTGTCGTTGGAAGCTATTAACAACATCGATGAGTTCACGCGACGCACATCCGCCACTGGATCGCCACGACGACTTCGTCCCAAGCGGATTCCTCTCTCTCGTCTGTCGGACGACTGGAAACCGGTTATGAATAATTGGCGACTGGGTGAAAAACGGAGTTAGAGACCGAAAATCCGTACGAAGGGGCGAAACGTTGATTTCACGAGCTATCTGGGTTTGTGAACGTGAAGTAATTTAAAGCAAGTGAAACTAATCACCTTCGGAGACCGAATGCATGTATATAAACATTTCACGGCTTTCCTTAGCCATCGCTTAAGCTCTTTTTACAAAGCACGCGTTCCGATACTCACGCCGCGACCATGATTGACTACCTCGGACGACCTGCGAGACTGTCATCACGCTTTTTTCGAGGATAGCGTTCACCGTTTCTAAATTATCGGGTGAGCATAGTGAGACGTGGTTGAAATTCAGAAATTTCTGGGGTTGTACCTAATGAGCGGTTTTTGGAAATGAGCAGGATTTACGCGCAAAAACCTACGCTAAACTCGATTTTCTTTGAAATTTTTGAAACCATGCTGCTCTCGTCATTTTCCCAAGGACGAGCGAGGCTTTACTGGCGCCGTTGTGTAGTTTGGAGCTGTTCACTGGAAATCGTTCTAGCCGTTTTTGAGAAATAAACACGTTTGTAGTTTTGATCACCATGATAACGATAGTTATTTTCCAGCCGATCTTGGTCATACCTTCATTTTGGCGTTCCATGGTGGGGGATACTCGCGGAATAAATATGGAGCCAATTTCATTCATACGATTTCTCTCAATGGCGTTCAACACGCACACAAGGTGTTTTGCGGACTCGAAAGCCTTCGAAACGTAAAAGATTTGAAGAAAACTCACAACGATTTTCATCGAATATACCACTTTTTACTTTCCTTGGCTCTACGAAGTAGAAAGGAAAGTTATGTAATCGGCTGAAATTTTTTTTTTTGAGTTTTCTTCAGATCTTTACGTTTCAGACCCCCCTGAGTCCGAAAAACACTATTTGGGAAAATGGTCTGTGTGTTTGTGAACGATTTTTAGGGAAAACCACCGTACCAAATCACCTCAAACTTCATATCTCGCTCGCAGGTTACCATGGGACGCCAAAATGAGGGTTTGAACTAAATCCACCGAAATTTAACTGTAGTTATCATAGTGATCAAAACACCAAACATTTTTTTTCTCAAAAGCGGCTCTAACGATTTTGATTAAATTTCTTATATAGATAGCTCTCAATAAGACAATTATACCATAAAATTTCCATTTGTGGGAAAGTGACGAGAGCAGCACAATAAATTATCAAAATTTTCGACGAAATCGATTTTAGCGCGGTTTTTAGAGAAAACAACCGTACCAAATCAACTGAAACTTGATGTCCAGCCTACAGGTTACCATGGGACGCAAAAATAAGGGTATGGGCAAAATCCACCGAAAGTTAACTATAGTTATCATAGTGATCAAGACACCAATTTTTTTTTTCTCAAAAACGGCTGTAACGATTTTGATTAAATTTTTTATATTGGTAGCTCTTAGTAAGATAATGTAACTACAAAATTCCCATTTTTGAGAGAATGACGAGAGCAGCACAATAAATTATCAAAATTTTCGACGAAAAGCGTTTTTGCCGCGGTTTTTTTCTTATAAACTCCGCTGGAGTGTTGGTAGAATGTTAAAGAAAATTGGTATTGTAGTCCAATCCAATAAGTAAAGGGTGAGTGTTTAAAAATGCTCATGAGATACATGGGGCTCACTCCAGAAATTCCTGAATTTCAACTTTTGCCGTTCCGCTTACTACCAGTTCTAAACGTTTTTACCCAATAACTCTGCAAAAGTGATTACTATCCTTCTTAAAAAAATTCGTGTTTACAGGCTCATTAATTAGGTGTGTACCAATCGCCCTGCGCTGCCTTTGTGGATGGCAGCACAATAAATTCCAGAACTGTAGGCGCTACCGCTTTCTGCTGCTGTGAAGTGTTGTTTGACCAAGTTCAAAGAAACTGAGTGATAAATGAATCGATTAAATAGAATTAGCCATCTACAAAGTGAATTGACGTAGAGCTAAGGAAAGTTGTGTGTTGCAACGCACCAGATATTTTTGCTCAAAATCAAGTAGTTCCGAGAGGACCACGTTGGTGTCTAAAGTACGAAGAGTATGAGAGTTTTGCCGGGCAAGGGGGAGGGGAGTGATTGGGTAAACAAGGAATCGAACTCCTGGAAGCTCGTTGGTTCCAAATTTGTCAACTCGTGGAAAAGTCACCTAATGGCCGTCGGCGGATCTTGTGCGGCTCTTTTTAAACGAAAAAGGAGTCGTCTCGAGATGTTGCCGAGTCGAGTTTGTTGTAACGTTCGAAGATCTTCCCCTTTCGAGAGGGTCGCTGTCGCTTTGGGGGGATGCGATTCGTTGCGACGGAGGCGGATGGGTAGAGGGAGGGGGAGGAAACAACCATGACTAATGGAAAATGTATCTAATCAGTCCTATTGTCTATTTTAGGTTTTACTGGATGGGAAAGGAACATGGGGGGAGGAAGAGGAGAAGGTGACTGGGGAGACGTGTGTTGGTGTAGGGCGACGACGGTGGGTAAGGGGTGTGGGTACGGTGGAAGTAAGGGGCAAGTAGGTGGAAAGGGGGTATGCAAAGCGACGCTCGCCCCTCCGGCTGCCACTTCTGACTCCGCTAAGAAAATCGATACGACTTAATCCTATAGGAAATAGAATGATTTAAGGGCGATGATGGACGAGGGGTGGGGGGGGGAAGGAGTGGATGGCAAAGAGAAGAGATTTGCAACGGAGGAGGAATAGGTGATAGTCGGAGAGACGGGTCGAGGGGTTGATTGTCAGGTCAGGATGAGCTTTGGAGGTGACGTGCTCCGAAGGAAGCGTGCTACCTCCTGACAGTTTCCCAGCACGAAGATGCCTCGATCCGCCGCACCGCCAGACCCGATTGATCACCCAATAATCACACACGAACTGAATCCTCCTTCGTTTCATTTTTTTGTTTTTTTTCAACGACTCCCTAAGGGCTTCCCCTAACGCAGCCCTAAATTAACCAAAATAGTAAAAAGTTAAGGTGAGAAGAGGCCCAACTCAGACGCCAGTACCTCCCAATCTGGATCCGATTAAACTAAGGACGAGCCTTCCCATTGGTCAAAGACCAGACGTTAACCAACTTCACAAAGATAGTTTTTCTGGTTAATAAACCCGGCCCAAGGAACGCATTCGTTTTTTTTTTGGCTATACACAGGACGTTGTCGAGCTTTTTGGAGAATTTTACACAGCGTGCTTATTGTGGCGTCCAAAACATCATTTTTTCTCTCTCGAATAGGACTTTGATTAAATTAACAGTCCCAACGGCCGTGATAAGTTCATCGATATTACCGAATATTTCCAGAAAAATCGATTTTGATTTGAAATGTGATAATCGGCCTGAGAAACAGCGTGGGGCGCCAAAATGAATAGAAAATTCGACCCAAAGCTATAGTTATCGTAGCGGTCAAAACACCAAATTTTTGTTGTCGAACAAATTTTCAACAAGCGACTATCAGCCTATGCGCCTTGCAAGACGATCGACTATCAGTCAATTATGTTGATTGGTATAGCCTTTTTCATAAATCTCTGCTCGAAACCCCGTTGGAGTGGGACCCAGAGCGTCTGTGGAGATGTTAATACCATTAGGAGGCTGAAACAGACGGCTTTCCATAAGCTTCCTTCTGGTGGCACGTTGTATTTTCAATCGACTCATCGTGTCAGAGACCATGCGAACGTTTCCAAGTTCCTGCATTGACAAATAGATCGAATGACAGATATTGATCGTTCCAGCAACAAAATGTTCAATATTTTTTGGAACCCGCGGACTCCGATAAACTCGTACAAAAATGTTGACAACAGACCCCGTAAACTAAATTTTGTTCAATGGGCCTTACAGGGTGGCAGTTTGAGCGTTCTGTCGGTCGTTCCCCTTACCTGTTGTAGTTTATCAAGAAGTATCAAATGAATCGTTCGACGTCTTTTTTACGTTACGTCCTCAAGACTTACGGGGGGCATCAGTGGGCGGTTCAGCGCTTTTGAGTCGAGAGATGTTGACATCGCCAAAGTAGACCTTTTTAGCAGGATGAGGAATGGGGAGAGGAGGACGCCGCTCAGAGCAACTTGGCAAGCAGCACCTTTTCTTATTCAGTGGAAATGCGGATGGAGCGACGTGCAAGTGGCCTCCCCAACTCAAGTGATATGCTCCCCTACGTTACGTAATAAAGATTCTCAACTCAGATCAATATGGAAATTTTAATGGGGTCGGCTTTGTTTCGCTGACCAGCCCTTCCTTCAGCTCAGGCTCAACCCTCTCCCTTTTTTAACCCTTGAGCCAAACCTTATGAATATCTTTCGATCCATTCGACGCGAATAAAACCTTCCGAGAGTTACTTTGTGCTCGGCTCTTCGATTCACAGCGTCGAGTAACGAGGCGTCTTTTCAAAACGCGCCCATTCAATTTGCTCCGAAACCATTCCCGACCAACTTCCACTCAATTCCGGATATTTTTCAAAACCTCCTCAAAACGCGGGGGCTGCCGCTGTCCGCGGATGTGAGCTTCGTTTTCGTTCTTTCTCCGAGGCTGTTGATTTGATTTGAAAAAGGAGCCTGCGAGCGGTTACGAAATCCCAAACTAAGTTCGAGTTTTTTGTTGTTTTTTTTCGTTAATTTACGTCAAAACTGACCTCGCGAACGGAGTCCGTGTGTGTGTGTGTGTGTGTGTTTTGTTTTCAATACTTCTTTGAATTCTTACGAAGTAGAACTAAAAATACGAACTCAATGGTAGTAAATCCCGTCGAGCGCCGTTTTACGTCGAATTACCTTTTTCCGCCAACAAAATGAGACGTTTTTCGAAATTTTGCCCGATTTTGTGTGGTTAAACCGGAATAAAATACCAGCGCTCCGGTTATTTATGAGATTGTCGACACGATGGAAGACGTTCGTACTTACGTTTCGGGGGGGGGGGGGGGGGAGAAAAAAAAAGTTAGTCGAAGAAACCGGAATTTCGTGAGACGACCCTAATTATTTTATAACGACCGTTTTTTAAGTAGCTTATTGTACTACGACTCGGATTTTGATAAAGAACAATATCAGGGGCAGAAATTCACGGTTGCAGAAAGCGGTAGCGCTCACAGTTCCGTAATTTATCGTGCTGCTCCCATTCATTCTCTGACCGTTATAGAGCGATTGTTAGGCAGAGGATCGATGATGTGAACACGATTTTTTTTCTCACAGTTATCGGGTACCAACTGCGAGAAATGGTAAGTGGCACGGCGGTGGTTGATATTCTCCAATTTCTTGAATGGACTACCACCTGTTTTTGATGATTCTAGTAACATTTGAGGAAATTTAATAAGCTGCTCTCGTCATTATCTCACAAATTACAATTGTCATTTATAATTATGCTCTTTGCCGTATTCTGGCGTTCTACTGCGTGCTAAATATCGACTTTGAGCTGATTTTGTCGAGCCGTTTCGCAATCACACCCCATTTTCCCAAATGTCGTTTTTCGGATTTGGTAGCCTGAAACCTCAAAACTCAACATTTTATTTTTCGGCCGATTACATTCCTTTCTAAAAGTAAGTGCAGTAAAAACTGCAATAAAACCGATATGGGTCGTAATATTTCATAATCGATCGAGTCGCTCTCAATCATTTTGCCGCGTGTAAAAATTTCGCGTTGCCGCAATATGTCATTTGGGTACGAAAAATACAATCAAAGTTGTTGAAGCCGTTTTGGAGAAGAAACATTTTGGTATTTCGATCGCTATAGTAATTATAGTTAGTTTTGAATTGATTTTGCTCGTACCCTTATTTTGGCGCCTTATGTCGCCCTACAAACAGAATATCGCATTATAACTGCTTACGGCGTTAATAAAGAAATATCTGGTGCGTTACAACACACAACTTTCCTTAGCTCTACGTCAATTCACTTTGTACATGGCTAACTCTATTTAATCAATTCATTTATCACTCAGTTAATTTTAATTTGGTCAAACAACGCTTAACGACAGCAGAAAGCGGTAGCGCTTACAGTTCCGGAATTTATTGTGCTGCTCGTACTCATTGCAGGACCATTATTGAGCAATTGTACACGGATAATTAATGAGGCTGTAAACACGAATTTTTTGAAGAAGGATAATAATCACTTTTGCAGAGTTATTGGGTAATAACTGTTAGAACTGGTAGTAAGCGAAACGGCGGTAGTTGGAATTCAGAAATTTCTGAAGTCAGCCCTATGTACCTCATGAGTGTTTTTAAACACTCACACTTTAGGTATTGGATCGGACTGCAATACCAATTTTCTTTAACTTTCTACTAACATTCCAGCGGAGTTTATAACGAAAAAACTGCGCGAAAAACGCTTTTGGTCGAAAATTTTGATAATTTATTGTGCTGCTCTCGTCATTTTCCCAAAAATGAGAATTTTATAGTATCATTGCCTCATTGAGAGCTATCAATATAAAAAAATGTAATTAAAATCGTTATAGCCGTTTTTGAGAAAAAAAATTTGGTGTTTTGATCACTATGATGACTATAGTTAACTTTCGGTGGGTTTTGCCCATACCCTCACTATTGCGTCCCATGGTAACTCGTAGGGTTGACATCAAGTTTCAGCTGATTTGGTACGGTTGTTTTCTCTAAAAACCGCGCTAAAATCGATTTCGTCGAAAGTTTTGGTAATTTATTGTGCTGCTCTCGTCATTTTCCCACAAATGGGAATTTTATGGTATGATTATCGTATCAAAAGCTACCAATATAAAAAAATTAATCCAAATCGTTATAGCCGTTTTTGAGAAAAAAAATATTTGGTGTTTTGATCACTATAATAACTATAGTTGAATTTCGGTGGATTTTGTTCATACCCTTATTTTGGCGTCCCATAGTGACTTCCGGGCTAGATATCAAGTTTGAGCTGATTTGGTACGATGGTTCTCTCTAAAAATCGTTCACAGACACACATACACACAGACCATTTTCCCAAATAGTGTTTTTCGGACTCAGGGGGGTCTGAAACGTAAAGATCTGATGAGAACTCAAAATTTTTTTTTCAGCCGATTACATAACTTTCCTTTCTACTTCGTAGAGCAAGGAAAGTAAAAACTTCATCGCACACGTGGACGTACGAGTATGGTATAAACCCAGCGCCTGAGAGCACTTGCTGAGTTCTTTCGTGGAGTCAATTTCGACAAAGCGTCATCCGCTGATACGTGTTCAACCTTCCTCCAACTTGGTGCCGTTCGGTTGTTGCGGATAGGATCTTTGACAAGCTTCACACCTCTTTGGTTTTCATTCTTAATGCTCAGTGCTCCCTCAATCGGAAACCCAAGGTTTTCGAACAGCCTTCGCGACTGCGTAGCTTCTTTTATGCCCTCTGTCATACACACATACTCAGTCTCTGTACTATACGTCGCCACAGTTCTTTGCTCGCGTGTTTCCCAAGTTATGGCCCCACCAGCCATCGCAACCAGATCTTCTCTCAACAGAACTATTACCCCAGCCAACCACAAAACCACCCTAAGGCTGATTTGTTTTTCGATAAGTCAACTGCGAATCAGCGTTCTCTTTTAGATACCTGAGTAGCCGTTGTGTTGCCTTCCAGCACTGTCCGGTATATTTGTCATTAGATTGAGTTATTTGCATTGACTACAGAGACCAAACGAGAGCGAGAAGGACAATGGGTTTACAAATGATGAGGAATCGAGGAGCAAATCGTGGCGTCAGGTATTCTATAAAAAAAATGTGTTTCTGCGGAGATGTTCTAATAACTTTGTGAACAGGATGCACAACAAATGAAACGAAACCCACTCGAAACGAGGAAAACGGCAGTATGGGACTACGAATCGAGCGAGGAAAGTTAATTTTCCTCGGGAAGGCGTAGGTTTGGGAAAGAAAAAAAAAAGAAAAAGAAAGACGAACTATTCACGGGTCATGAGATAGTGGAGTATGCGTTATGGGTCCGCGAGCATGAGAAAACGGGACCCCAATGGCGAAGGGGGGAAGACTAGGAGTATATGCTTGGGCGAATCAAAGAAAGGCTTCCCGTTCCACGCTCTGCCTTCCCCCCGAAGAATTGACATAATTTGTACACATTATCCGCCGAGCAACAATTGAACGATGACACATAGTCAGCAATTGAAGCAAGAACACAACGAGTCGAAATTATTGGGCAATGGCCGAACGGAAGTCAATAGTTTAGGCCTCAATTAGTGTTTTTCCGAGTGGCGGACAATGGCGAAGCAAGTGAGATGTGACCATCTTGAAAGAACGCTCTCATTACTATCGCCCTGATCGCTCGCAGCCGAGCGACAAAAAACCGAAAAAAAAAACGATGAGGGGTTGGGGGGGGGAGGGAGGGAAAGCACACAAAATGCGGACGTTTCGTATCCAATCGCCTGATCACAGACTTCAAGCTTTGCTGCATACGAATTGCGCTATTAACGTCGTCTCACTCATTTGCTGATCACGTCGGACAATCGGCCGTTTTTTGTGCTCTCTCTCCCACAACTGTCAGATTTTCGACCTAACCGCCTGTCATTCTCCTTCAATTGATCATTCGATCGTCGAAATATGAGAGGAAGTCGGGGGGGGGGGGGGGTTCTCCGATCGAAATGGCGGACTTCCCGAGTTTCGGGTTAATGATTGAATTAACGGCACAAGTGCCAGACCGAAATACTGAAACATTCGAAATTTCTCCGCTATTCAGAACATCATGTGATTCACACAACCAAAATACAAAAAATAGGATTCTCTTCGCAAACAGCTCTGACAACTTGGATCAAACTCCGTTAACTATTTACGATACTGCGTTCTCCATGAACGTTACAGTTAGAACACAAATACGTCGTTTTTAAAGTGCACTATCAAATTACGTGGAAGTGCAGACAGTGGTGCATCACAATTCATTACGCAATATTTACGAAAACGTTATTTTTGTGAACCGTTGTTCCCTCAAATGGACAAAAATTAGCGTACGTTGAGTGTGATCCGTCAGCTGCACAGGAGAGCTACAAGACAAGGCCTATGGCACTACTCCTACACAACACCAACAAATGCTATTCTTCTTTGACTCACTCAAACCACATAGTAGTGTATCGAAACACAAAAACAATAGTGAAGTGTACCCTATTGATGAATTCAGGGCTCCCGCGAATACTTCAGAGCGGCAATGAACAGTTAGAATACGAATTCCCTTTCACGAACATCCAAAACCAAAAAGAAAGGAAGTGGAATTGGACGAGCCAGTTCCACACGAGGTACAATGACTTCAAAGCGATACTTCACCATATCCTCGGTATATACACGGCGAGCTTTTCCACTGGAATGCAAAACGTTGGATGCCAGAAAACCAGAATTGGCGGACTTCGGACGGAAAAATTCAAACAACTCTGGCACATCTCAGTTGACGTTTGGAGAGAGGCCCAATTGCTTCCATGTCCTACCCCACGATGCCCGCAGTTCTTGGAATCCTGCATATTGGTGTCGCGTACACGAATCATCGATGACTTGATGACATCTTCCACTTCGAGGTCGGGGTGGATCATGTCGTTCCTTGCTAACCAGGGGGCATCGGTTAGAATCCGTTTGATTTGCGAGCTGCTGGCAAGGCCCTATACTGCCATAGAGGATTAATTAGGTGTTGGCAGGAAAGGGGTTAAGGCCACCAAGCTAGGTACCCTCTCCAAGGCCGCAGGCGTGCGCCTAGCACTTCCACAAATGCCATATCGGACGAATGGTGATGTTCGGAAGAATAGTGGCCTCGGAAGATAGGTTCTCCTTTGAAGTATCCTAACAAGCTCGTTGATAGGGGAGTCGAAGATGAGGCGCAGTCGCAAGCCGTATATGGTGTTGTAGTTGGGTATGAGAGTAAATGTGGCGATAGACGACCTGGTAGTGTTCAGTTGAAAAGTCGCGATAGAGTACTGCGTGGTCATCGACAAACGTAGCTGAAGTAGTTTACTGACCTGGTGGGACGTCAGATACGTAAATTAGGTATAATATTAGACCCCAGACGCTACCTTGAGGCACCGATGTGAAGATACTTTTACCAGGGGACTGCGCACTATCGCATTTCATGGAACCGATCATAGAGACGAAGGACTCTAGACACAACACGATAATAAGCATCGATATCCTCCTAAATAAGGATGACAGGTTCAAAGTTCACGCCACAGTTTCGACAATTGAAGGTTCCACTTTCATTTTCTTAAGACTCGTGCCAGGAGAACGTGAATACATTTTAATTATGAAAGAGGCGAATCGGAGCTAATTGCAGGCAAAATACGACGAAGGAGTAACATTTCGGAACCAATGGATTTCAAAAATGTTAAGGGATGTTCCGGAAAAGCGGCCAAGGTTCGAGTTGGAGAACGGAGAAAAATAGCCCTTCGAATTTTTACATTCCAGCGAAAAAGAAATCTAACAGCCAAAAAAAGGCAATGCGCCGAGTGGACAGCATGTCACCCCGAAGCGAACTACAAGCCTGGCCACCGGATTTCTCGTTTCCTTACCCAGTAGGTGCAGCGCGTAGCCTGGTCACAATTTCCCCCCTTTTGAGTGTCGTCTGTTACATTTACGAAAGACCGATTCGTGGAGATTATTGTACATTCGATCCCCTTCCAACCAGATTTGAATGACTTCGAATCGCGTTGCGGGGATGAAACGGTGAAACAGCCTCTCCCCACATGCAACAAGCGTTCACCGCTTCGATAAATTTGAAAATTAACCGAATTTACGGACCAATTAGAAATAATTAAAACGCGGGAATGAACTTTATTTGTTCCAAAGCTTCCGACTTTTCGACCCCCCCCCCCCCCGGCCATGGGCGAGGAATATCGGGCAAAACATAATTTAACCCTTCACGCCCCCGGAACCGTTCTACCCCCGTTCGCCGTCCTCTTAATTACAGTTTGATTCGGTGCAGTTTATAGGTCCGGGCTAACGAGAAAACGAAAGAGGAGCCGGCCTCAAGAATCGGTCGAGGGGCATCAGAATTTCGCTTCCCCGGGATGATAATTTACGGATTTTTTGAGAATATAATTCCTATTTTATTTAACTAAATTTTCCGAACCCGAACCCCTCGAGCGCGGTGTTTTCAAAGCCTGAGAGGGAAATCCCTTCAATAAGGTGGGAGAGGAAAGTTCGTCCATTACTACCAGGTGTTGCCTAATGTACACCAAGGCTCCTCCTCAGACCCCGTAATGCTTCTGCCGTCTTGGGCGTTTTTAGACCCCCCCTACCCTTTCCCATTTACTCGAGCCAACCTGTCCAACTAAAAAAATAAACAACGTGCGCGAAACACGTTAAAAAAAATTAATAATTATAAAAACGAAGAAAAAATAAATACCCATTTGTGGCGCTAGCAGCGGGAGTTACTTTCCCATTTTCTCCATCAAAACGAGTTCGCTCCCCCTTGTCTAATGGTCGCATCACGTACTTCGTCGAACCCTCATCACGAGGTTAAATGAGTAATTCGTCGAGTATTTTATTCGTCATGTTTACAACGTAATACCGTTATTTACATTATCTGTAGATCGATTTGCCGGAGAGCGGCTGGTCTTTTTTACCTTCCTTGGCTCTACGAAGTAGAAAGGAAAGTTATGTAATCGGCTGAAAAAAAAAATTTGAGTTCTCTTCAGATCTTTACGTTTCAGACCCCCCTGAGTCCGAAAAACACTATTTGGGAAAATGGTTTGTGTGTCTGTGAACGATTTTTAGAGAGAACCATCGTACCAAATCCACTCAAACTTGATATCTCGCCCGCAGGTCACCATGGGACGCCAAAATAAGGGTTTGAACTAAATCCACCGAAAGTTGACTATAGTTATCATAGTGATCAAAACACAAAATATTTTTTTCCTCAAAAATGGCTCTAATGATTTTGATTTAATTTTTTATATTGATAGTTCCCAATATGGCAATCATACCATAAAATTCCCATTTGTGGGAAAATGACGAGAGCAGCACAATAAATTACCAACATTTTCGACGAACTCCATTTTAACGCGGTTTTTATAGGAAACAACCGCACCAAATCAGCTGAAACTTGATGTCTACCCCGCAGGTTACCATGGGACGCAAAAATAAGGGTATGAACTAAATCCACCGAAAGTTAACTACAGTTATCATAGTGATCAAAACACCAAACTTTTTTTTCAAAAATGACTCTAACGATTTTGTTTAAATTTTTTATATTGATAGCTATAAATGAGGCAATTATACCATAAAATTCCCATTCGTGGGAAAATGACGAGAGCAGCACAATAAATTATCAAAACTTTCGACGAAAAGCGATTTTAGCGCAGTTTTTTCCTTATAAACTTCGCTGGAATTTTTGTAGAATGTTAAAAAACATTGGTATTGTAGTCCAATCCAATACCTAAAGGGTGAAAGTTTAAAAACGCTCATGAGATACATGAGGCTCACTCCAGAAATTCCTGAATTTCAACTACCGCCGTTTCGCTTAAAACCAGTTCTAACAGTTATTACCCAATAACTCTGCTAAAGTAATTACTATCCTCCTTCAAAAAATTTGTGTTTACAGCCTCATTAATTATCTGTGTACCAATTGCTCAATAATGGTCCTGCAATGTGTACGAGCAGCACAATAAATTCCGGAACTGTAAGCGCAACCGCCTCCTGCTGCTGTGAAGTGTTGTTTGACCAAGTTCAAATTAACCGAATGATAAATGAATTGATTAAATAGAATTAGCCATGTGCAAAGTGAATTGTTGTAGAGCTAAGGAAAGTTGTGTGTAGCAACGCACCAGATATTTTGTTTTGCTAGCGATTTTTCGTAGACGCCAAAATAAGATTATGAACAGTTTCTATCGACGAGAAAGAGGAGTGGGGACGAAAATGAATCAAAAACTTACAATACGTTCTTAAATAGTTAATACCTATATATTTTACTCAATAAATGTTCCTCTGACTGTCCATTCGGCAAAGATAAAAATCAAAATGTGCCGAAAATAATTTTTTTTAAAAACATTTTTGTAATCTCCCGAGTAACTACGTCGCTAAATTTCATAAATTGTATAAAGTGTTTTCTAGTAACTCATACCCACATTTTGTTCTCCGCAACTATCTTTGTATCTATCTGTTGAACGGATATATTAGCCGTGGTAACTCGGAAAACGAGATTTTTCAAATATTAATTCGCCGGTTTTTCCAATTTTCTCAGAAATGGCTGTAACGATTTCGACCAAACTTACAGATTACTCTCAGCCGGCTAGTACCCGCATTTTGTTCTCCGATAAATGTTTCTGTAGAAATGCGTTGAACGATGATATGGAGCTCGTGAATGGAGCAAGTCGAATTTTATTGCTACGCACCGGATATTTATTTTTATTTAATTTATTATATCTACTAAGTAATAATGAGGTTCATAATTTCCTCTTTTTATTACTTATATTTTCATCTATCATATCCACTTTTATTTAATTTTTTTAAATTTTAATGTATGACTACGCAGTATTTTTATTTATTAATTATTCCAATTACTTATTTAACGTACGTCTCTGGTTACGTATTGTATAGGCGCTGAGGCCGATTCTGACGAAAGTTTTTATTGATATATACGTCATTACCCCAGACTGACTAGTTAATCTCTCCAAAAGTCTTTTATAAAAATCGGCTCGTTAGTTTCGGGGTTTCGGATTTGAAGCCGCGAACACAAGCGCCGAAAATGGCGGACCACCTGAGGACGAGGTTGAACTGACATCGATTGTACGGTTTTAAAATCGATACTAAGTCACTAAGTAAGCAAACGAGACCTGGAACAGCGAGGTTCTTCCAAAAGCGGGCTCGTTTTTCCGGTATTTCCGCGGTATTCGTCTAGCGGAGTTTAACTAATCGACAACAGGTTGTCGTCGTAGATGACGTAGTTACTACACGTTTAGGTTTCGCGGTTGGAAGGGACGAGCCCCCTTCAGCCGACAGAGATATTTCGGTTAGGTCGTGCCGATGGATGAAGAGGAGAGGAACGCCTCAAGCTCAAATCCTGGACCCCACAGGTCAAACCCTCGAGATGGAAGACGGAGAGGGGTGAAAGTGTGCGAGGGAATTGATCGACTTAGTTTAGTCATTTCAGATTCCTGACGACGAAATCACGCGATCCCTGCGAAAGGTTACCTTAATTCCGGCTCTCGAGGCAACGAGAAAAAAAAAAAAATCGAAAATTTTCTATCACCGCGGCGGAGTCGTTGAATATGCATCTTTTTTTCCGAGGCCATCGCCGAACCCAGAGAAGAAGGGAAAATAAAATGAGCTCTGGAGGCGCTCACCTTCGGGTTTTCGTGCGCAGCCACAAAACGTGCGTCAACTCTAAAGAAAATTTGTCCTTTTTTTTTGGAGAAGCGTTGAGAAATTAGTTATAAGAAGAGGACGGCCGTAGGGCGAGAAACGTTCACGGGACACTATTCACAAAATCTCCAGATATCATCTCGTTGCTCTATGCCCCATCATGCAGTTCATTATATCCGTATTAAAATACAGCGACAATTCGAGCTGTAGTGCTCCATAATCGTATTTTAAGGCTCAGAAGGAGTTCCTTCAACTCGCGAAGAACTGAGGAAGGATGCGAACGGGAACGTTTTCGTAGCAACAAAAAAAGGCTTTTTAATACCCCGTGATTGTAACTCTCTAGTTGAAAATCAGTGCAAAAGAGAAGAAAAACTTCGAAGAAATCAATTAAAAAGATTATATTATACATAAGAACATAAAAAAACCTGAAATATTTACTTCGGCTTGACGCTGTAACATCAGATAAAGCGAGCTCACTGCGCATTCCTGCGCTATTTATCGTAAATACTTCGATGCGGCTGGATTGCAGAAAGTTGTGTGTTGCGCCGCACCAAATATTTTCATAATCGAATCACCTCCGTCCACCTTTCTTCTCGCGATTGTGCTTTAGACCTTTCTCACCGCTCCTTTGCAGTTTGAACCCTTTGGAACTAACGCCAGGCCTTTTTTGTTTACATTGTCTCCGTTCGGCAGAAGTAAGCGTGCTCACGCGTTGTAGTGTCACGTGGGAACAAATAAGTGTTCTTACAAAAATAAATACACAAGTTCGTACTTTTTCCAACGCAGTTTCATTTATGGAACTAGACAACAATGGGCCGATGACTGGCGGTTCAAAAGGCTTAAGCGACTCGGCATGAGACACTGTTTTTGTATTGCCTGTGTGTGAGGGGGTGGCAGTGGGTGGCGAGGGGAGGGGGGGGGTATCCGCAATGAGCAGGCCCTCGAAGTAATGTACACATATCAGATAATTTGACTACAATAAAACGAAACACGCCGAAATTAACGAAAATGTGACACAAGCGGTGAAGATTTTTATCAAAAGTTGGCGCCAATTGGGACTAAAGAAATCGTTTTATATGAGCTCTGGTACGCCTTTTGTGAAGGAACCGAACGGTGTGGGGGCTTAACGGGAATGAAATCCAACGCCACAAGACGACTCTAACGCTTTTCAGGTTCTCTAATCCTCGAATTATTTCTTTTTTTTTCTCCTTCTTCTTTTCTTTAATTCCTCTTCCCAGTTTGAACAATACCGTTTGAAAGATAATGGGACGACGGCTTAAAGGGGAATCATGAGACAACACCTCTAAACCGCTCGCGTCTCTCGTTTGTGGACAAATGAGAGTAGCAGCTTCTCTTCAAAATATCGGGGGCTTAACGACAGTTGAGCCGTCGTTACGAAAGTGCGCTCGCGATAGACGAGCCGAACAAGTTTTACTGATAATATAAAAAACCACCGCGCTCTCTCGATGAACGAGCGGGCAGTTACTAATATTTGACAATTTTTCGGGGCCAAAGACGTTAGTCCCTCGCAAAACCCCTTCGAAGAGAGCATGACGTGAGAAATTCGAACCAGACGGATTGAACCGGTTATTTTCGTGGCGCGTAAGGCGCGAAAATGACGTTACGAAGGTTTTCCAAAATGTATCAAAGACGAGATGTTCTACTTTCCGCTACCCAAAGGAAAAGGAAAGTATTGTAATCGCGTCAAAAAAAAAGTTGGGTTTTCTTTTGAGGCCTACTGAGTCTAAAAAGCCCAATTTCTGCGCGTGGTCTGTGTGTCTGTAGTTCGATTTGCGGAAGAACGGCTGATCCGAGCTGTTTTTTTGTTTGTTATTTTTTATAGACGCCAAAATGTGGTTACGGGTGATTTCGGTCGATGGGAAGACGAGTGGAGGATGAAAATGTACCAAAAACTAGGGTTTTTTGCATTTTTCCCAAAAACGGCTCTAACGATTTTGGTTAAACTTTCAAATGATTTTATACTAGTTAGTACAAAAGTTTTCTTCTCCATACATATCTCCATGAAAATACAGTGAACGGAGATATAGGCCTATGAAGCCAAAGTAGGTTTTTTACGCTTTTTGGCAAAACGGCTTCAACGATTATCACCAAACTTTCAAGGTGTATCCGAATAGTTAATACCTACATATTGTTCTCAATAAATGTTCCTCTGACAATCCACTGAGCAGAGATAAAAATCAAAATGCGTCGAAAATAACGTTTTTTCGAACATTTCCGTAAATTCTGGGGTAATCGCTTCACCAGTTGTGATCAATGTTGCAGAATATCTTTTAGCCATTCTATATAATTATTTCTGTATATATATGTTGAACGGAGATATAAGCCAAGTTAACTCAGAAAAGAAGATTTGTCGAATATTAATTTGTCGGTATTTCAATTTGTTTTTTTTCGCATTTTTTTTGAGAGGATTTCAGCGAAACTCGCGATTGTCTCCGAACAGTCAACACCCGCGTATTGTTCTACACGAACAAAAGAACATTTTGAACATTTACGAGATTTCCACAACCCTTCTAGCCGGGCGTTTTGTTACGCGCAGCTATTTCTGTAGCCATCCGTTGAACGGAGATAGAAGACACGAAGAAATCGAATTTGCGGAACATTCGATTTTGAATAATTTTCTCAAGAACTACCACTAGGATTCATATCTTAACTTATATAACTTATGTAGTGCTTTCAGCCAACCATTTTGAGCTAATTTAACCAAAGTCTTTCGTTGAGCATACGCTTTTTCATTCAATTTAATATTTTTTAAAACTTTATTTCCATACAAATGTACATCAGCATAAATCATAAATTCATCTTTCCAACTATACCAAGAACATTTAACCTGCTATTGCTTAATAGAAATATAACTCTCCGTGTCATCTCCGATTAAAAATCTTTAAGCAATTTCAGTATGATTTACTATCAAAACGTGTGTCGATGTCTGTTCCATTATTACGTATCTTAAATCTACTGCTCACGTGCAATGTGATTTTTGGAGGGAATTGAGCGAGACGCTATTTCGGAATTGACCTGTTTTCTCTACATTTCGTTGTCGTCAGCTTCGTGACGATTTTTCTGCGAAGAATTTGGTCAACGCGAGGACATAATGTGCGCGCGAGACGTTTTTTTTTAATCGCGCCGGGTGATTTACTCTCGCGATGGTTGAGACCTAAGTGAAGACAGCAGCGATCCGGTGGTAGTTAATGTTGCGTTCAGTCATGACAAATGTACGTCCGGGGTTAAAAAAGAAATTGCAACTAGTTGTACTTGACTAGAGGTTTTAAGGCAGCGAGACAAGTTTTCCCTTTTCAAGGAGCAGCCCGCAAAGCGTCAAATGATCCATAACTCCCGAGGTTTCTGTTGTAATATCCAGTTATAGAGCAACAACGAGCGTTGGGAACTGAGCAGCTCAGGTGAAAATCGATTGCCCGTTCTTCTGTTACCCTGATAGGATAAAGTCACCAATTGGGTGCATTAGCGGTGGTAGGGGAGGGAGGTCACGGACCAGTATTATGTAAATATAGCAGTTCCCCCGGCATAAATTAAGGCGGGAGTATGTGTGGATCACGCAATCAGGACATGCCACGGATGGGTAAGAAGTTTCGATCGACTTTGGTCACAAGGCGCCGCCGCTCGACTTCCTCGATTTATTCCAAAGCTCCTTCTTCTTTATCGATCACCTTCGTTCTCCCGCTTATTTATTTGTTTTTCGTTTGGCGCTTTTCTCGGCTCGCCGTCAGGAATTTTACGTTAACGTCACATCTTTAAATCCGCGAACTACTTTGGAGCGATATTACGACCTTAACAAATGGCCGATGTCTCTCCGCGCTCCGCTCGCTGCCTCGAACGGTTGTGAGATGCTCTGTCAAAAGGACGGTAGTGTCATTTGACAGTAGTCTCTCTTTGACGTAATTTCCAACGAAAGGAGAAACGTGTTCGGAGTGACGACAAAATTTACGAACGCTGTTCGGCTCAATCATCAATAATTGGTACCGTCTAACGTGAAACGCTCTCAGTTCAATATTCCACGTTCAAGTCCAACGTGCGCGCGTTTTTGCAGTAAATTATGCCAACTACTACACACACACACCCGCGCGCGGAAATGAGGTGTTTTTAATTCAATAGGCCTCAAAACACAGCATAACTTAACTTTTTTGTTTTGGCACGATCGCAATGCTTTATCTCTAAGTACGGAAAGTAAAATGGGACTTTTCCACATTTTTGTTTAAAACGACTTTAACGCATCTTTTGACTCGTAAAAGCAATACGTCGTGCTCTCTGATGCGCGTTTAAGAAGCAAAATGTTTTTCAGTCAGTCGTCCAACCGTTTCAGGCGAACGCAAACAGTCTCTTCATCCAAAAATGTATCTTCCACTCTATTTTGTATCGAGTAAAAGTAAAATGCTCGTTGTTACTTTTTTTAGCCCTACGAAGTGTGAAAAAAGTTTTTTATTCTGCCGAAAAACACCAGTTGAACGCGACTGAGAGGGAACTAATGAGTTCAAATTTCACATTCAGCCTCCGAATTAACGCGACATTAACGTTCGAATGTACATATCATAGTGATCGTAACACCAAATTGTTTTTGCTCATACAACCGAATAAACTATTTTGAAAAATATCCGGTGCGTTGCAACACACAACTTTCCTTAGCTCTACGTCAATTCACTTTGTTCCTTGGCCTTTGAACTTGGTCAAACAACACGTCACAGCAGCAGGAAACGATTGCGCCTACAGTTCTGAAATTTATTGTGCTGCTCGTACTCATTGCAGGACCAATATTGAGCAATTGGTACACAGATAATTAATGAGGCTGTAAACACCAATTTTTTGAAGAAGGATAGTAATCACTTTTGCAGAGTTATTGGGTAAGAACTGTTAGAACTGGTATTAAGCGAAACGGCAGTACCTGAGGAGTGAGCCCCGTGTATCTCATGAGCATTTTTAAAAAAATTTGGTGTTTTAATCACCATGATAACTATAGTTAACTTTCGGTGGATTTTACCCATGTCCTTATTGTGGCGTCCCATGGTAACCTTTAGGCTAGACATCAAGTTTCAGCTGATTTAGTACGGTTGTTTTCTCTAAAAACCACGCTAAAATTGATTTCGTCGAAAGTTTCGATAATTTATTGTGCTGCTCTCGTCATTTTACCATGAATGGGAATTTTATGGTATAGTTGCTATATTGGGAGCTACCAATATAAAAAATTTAATCAAAATCGTTGTAGCCGTTTTTGAGAAAAAAAAATTTGGTGTTTTGATCACTATGATAACTATAATTAACTTTCGGTGGATTTTGTTCAAACCCTTATTTTGGCGTTTCATGGTAACCTGCAGGCTAGATATCAAGTTTGAGTGGATTTGATACGGTCGTTTTCTCTAAAAATCGTTCACAGACACACAGACCATTTTCCCAAATAGTGTTTTTCGGACTCAGGGGGGTCTGAAACGTAAAGATCTGAAGAGAACTCAAAATGTTTCTTTCAGCCGATTACATAACTTTCCTTTCTACTCCTAGAGCCAAGAAAAGTAAAAAAGGTTTTGCCCGAACAGTTCCAAATGACACATTTCGATAAAAATCGATTTTAGTTCAGTTTTTTCCTCATAAATCTCGCTGTTGTGACGGTAGCGTAGTAGTCAGATAAACTACTTGTACGACGGAACATTATCGCGAGCAACTTTAGAAATTCTGGATTTCTAACTAACTACCCCTTTCTTCGACTGTCGCGTCAATACCTTCCGTATAATTCGAAAACATCCCAGGCCTGTACGAGAGGATGGCCAAACGAGGGCAGTTCGAGATTTAAATGAGACTAACGGATCAGGTTTGATTTCTGGTCGTCAGTGTGAGTCGAGTAAGGTTGCAGTTTCGCGTTGCTCACCTCTTTATCTTTCGCAGAAAGTTCAATTTCGATGTTCGATCGGTTCATCTCTTCTGTTCCTTGCGTAGCGTTCGACATTTTATTATCGCTTTGGTTTTGATTGTTAGCCACAGCCAACTGTTCCTTGAGAGCGGACACCTCCTTCTCAGCCAGCGTAGCCCTCTGTAAACAAAAAATAAACGGTTGAGTTGATCGAATTTCAATCGAAATAGTTCAAAGTTATTATGTGTGAGCTTATAATACTGAAGTTGATACGTAATTTGTTTCACCTCCTGCAATATGAGACATTTTTTTCAAATTACAAAAAAAAAAACAGTTTTTACGGAAGGCAATCGAAAATATATCTCTAAATGAATAATTATAAATATACGCTCAGTTTTCAACGCAAATTGACAATTTAGTGAGAAACGAGCGTAAGAGACGTGCGCCTCAACCACCAAGATACGAATAAAGGATATGTTAATGGGAGAGAGAAAATAGGCAAAAGCGTTCATTTCACCCCGCCGACTTCGACGATAAAGTTTCAAAATTAGTTACAACTTTGCCGTACGAGCGCCTTATTTGTGTCCCGACAGCCTGATGCATTCTCCTGGCATTCTTCTATCGCTATCATTTCGACCAGTGACGGAGATGCCCCGCAGATGATGACTTCTCCTTGACTGTTGGGAACATTAGCGAGTTTTTGGCGCGATTAATAACGGACCACCAGCCGTTAGACATGTTCATGACAAAGCGAACTTCAGTTGCTAACCTCGACCTCAATGTATCAAATTCAGAGCCAACTAAACTATCGAAACGGTGACGGAAGATGAATTGTGGTGAGCGACAGCTGAGCATAGTCTGCGTGCTGTGATGGTGCATATTTTGGAAGCTTTCGTGAAGCGGATCTCAATTCTATTCGGTCGGAAATTATTTCAATTTGTGTCAAGTCGAACTAGTTAGTACTCTCGAGAAATATGAACATTTTACGGTCATATTTGAAAAATAAACGTTTTACGGCCACTCGTAGGACAGTTGTCCAAACATGTGTGTCAATCAGGTCGAATATTTTATTAGCCTGAGCACAAAAACCGCCTAGTTGCGTAAATCCTGACTCGCGGTCACGACACATTTCCCGAATTCTGTGTATCACGTGTTAACTGCATGTCGCCAAGTTGTCCGGACGCTCGTAAAAGTTGCCAGGTCGACTCATTAACCCCAAAACTGAAGGGAAGAAGACGCGGGATCGATCGAGAGATTCAACTTTGCTCATCGTCGATCGAGAGGGCAGAGAACCCACGAAAGAGGCATAAAAGTATCGGGAGTCTCTGGCGATGGGGGCAAAGACGAGTTCACAGTACACGCCACCAGAAGATTAACTTTGTCTGCCAGTTGAGAATGTAAACGGGGGAAGAAGGGAAGAGGCCGTAAAAATCATGCGCCGCGAGGTTCTCTTCTAAGCCGTTCCGCCGCATAAAAGCTCTTCATGATCGTCATAAATCGTTGTAATATCCTTACGACAACGAATGCCTCAATGCACATCTTCACGTGGGAACACGGCGGTCACGTGAAGAGGTGGCGTGGGGCTGGAACGTTTGATATCTTCGGTTCATCAAATCGGCCTTATCAGACTTCAATCCGCTTGAATGGAGTCAGTCGTCCTTCAAATTCAGGAAATACGCACGACCGCGAAAAACGAAGTTACGAAATACCTACCACGCTCCTAATCACTTGGTTAACTGCAACATGAAGCTGAACAGGAAATACCTCGTCGACCTTATTCGCAAGTACTGAGCTGAGCAAGTATTCAGGGCAATTCAGGGATGAGCCTGCAGAATTCAACACGTTTTCACTGGACGGGTAACAGTTAATTAGTCGTTTCATGACGTTTTCTGACCACCCAGAATTTAAATCGCGAAATTCCTCTTTTCGCTCCACTTTGAAAAGAGCAGTTCGCAGTTAACTGATGTCGAGAAACCGATCTATTCTTCTCTCGTATGCTCTTGTGATTCATGCGAGAGGTTTTTTTTTTTTTCTCTTCTTTTTCTTCTTTTGACGGGACAAAGAACCTTATTTAGAGCGAGAAGTTTGCAGTGGGTGAGCAACAACAAACATCAGTGTGGGATGAACGAATCCGTCACGCCAGTTCTGATCGCGATCGGATTTCGCGGCGCGGAGCGCATCGCCAAGTGTTACGACTCGGCGAATACCACCAAAGGGGGAATCAGACGATCTGTCCGCCTCTCGGGTTTCACATGAGCTCCGATTGAGTTTTTACTGGGCTCAAACGCTGGTAAATGTTTTTGAAACCCGAAGCTATTTGCGAGGTTCAAAATTGAAGCCGCGGTTTTCGGCGATGATATTCGGGCGCATCAAAATTATGTCAATTGACGATTAAACTGCGAATATTGTACTGAGGTAATTTACAAAGGTGTTTTCATCGACATCTTTACTGTTACCCCCAAATGCAACTTGAAACAGCAATGACAAAATGAGAGAAAGAGAGAGATAGGGTGAGGAAGAGAGGGTGAGAGAGAGAGAGAGAGAGAGAGAGAGAGAGATTGAGAGGGAGAGACCAATAAACAAGAATTAATTAGAATTTCAATACAGTTCCTCAATTTTCATTCCGTCCCCCCCTCTCCCTTCACTCCATCCCTGAGCATTGCTAGCCGAAGAAATTAATTTTCTTCGCAGTTTGATGCTTTGAATGTAAGTTTGAAATACAATTGCTTTCGCGTTTTGTGGATGAATTGAGAATCAATTGGAATTCCGCTTTATATCTGAGACGACTAGAGTCACGCTCAGAATTCTTTATTCATGAACGATCCAGATGGAAAGAAAGGCTGACGCGTACTATAAAGACGGATCGGTGAGAGGTGTGGGAGTTAATAGGCCAGAGATACGTAAAAGTTCGCTGCCGACGGTTTTCCGCGCAGTGATCGTCAGGCCGTACTAAAGGCCTTGGCTTTTTATACTATTTTATGGCAATGGAGAACACTTCAACAAAGTTTTAGGTACCAGGTCGTAGCGTATAGAAATGAATGAGGAAGCCGACAAACTGACGAGAGACGGATCTGCAGCGCTTAAAGCACATTAAATAATACTCTTAATTGGTGTGATATGTGGAGTGTCGTGCAGAAACTCGTCGCGGTACAACATCAATTTGCCTCACTCAACCGAGCTATAACCCCGCAATATATTTTTTCATCTAGATATCTCCTCTGCACTTCACCTTGCAGTCGAACGCATTATTCCACGCAAATGTGCACCGGTTGATGCGCCCTGCCTGTCGACCAGAGCCGTAAAAAGATAATAGGGGAAGATAAAGCTCTCCCGAAAGAGCTCCGCGCGTTCGAACGTTCTCGCCCCCTAAATCACCGCCAGGAGTGGCTAGGGGTAGGGGGGGGGGCAAATAATCGTGGTTTCGGGAAACTGGTTGATCAGAGCGGATTTTCTTGTGTTGGAAAGATCCCTCACTCCCCAGCCTACCTTGTTCTGAATAGGGCAAAAAAAATATGCGGGAGGGCGTGAGAGGTTGAGCAGAGGGAGAAGAAGCCCCGATGAGGGAAGGTGAGGTGGGCGAATAAAGAGTGGAAAAGTCCTTTATCGGGAGATATTACAATGAGATATGGCCGTCTCTCTAATGGGAGAGATGCCATATTTGTTGCACGTTAGGGGATTACAGCATTGTTTTTAAGATGACTTGGTTATAATGGGGGACGTCGGATGTGATGTTCTGAGGACGGCGAAGGGAAGAGGAGATTCAGACAGTTTTTATATGCATATTGTTCACAGTGAAACGACGCGGAAGAAGAGGAATAAGAAAAAAAAAAAAGAAGAGAGCCGTCTTCTCACCGCAGCTCTAGTTCCTCCTTCCACTACAACCACGACCAACCACCATCGATGTTTACGCCACTAGGATTCCGCTTTATGAAGCAATAAATAACCAGGAAGGTAGTCCAAGTCAAACTCTGATCGCTGAAACTCCGTTACCTTCACTTTTTACCGTCACCACCTCGAAAATACCCCCTCCCTCCTCCTCATCACCACCCCCACCACCCAACCATTTCTCTAAACTCCACCGCGGAACTTATTCTTCAGAATCGCTTTTTCCTATTTTGAAGGCGCCACTTCATACAACTTAGCAGATAATAGCAGAAAAGGGGTGAGGGAGGATGTGAAGTATTTGGGAGGGGGCGGGGGGAACTAGTTACTTTCCTCGTAAAAAAATGTTGCAGCCACGCAGAAAAAAGTCAAGTTTCCGGAGAAAATCGTTAAGGAATATGAACAGTATAATGGACCGTCCATTACTCATTCCTTGGGCCATAGCGTGAGTTATGGGAGGGCTGAGGAAGGTTGTGCGACGCGCCGCATTTCTTGTTGAGGTTAAAAACGTTAGGGCCCTATCCAGGAATAGTTTTAAGAAGGTAGCGAGTACATGGCTTTTAAACTTAGGAACGCAGCAATCTAATGAGATTCTCAAAAGTATGTACGCATAAGCCCCCCTTCAGGTTTCCTCATTTATTCAATGTATTTCGGTTTCTTGAAAGTTAGTGAATCGATGCATAAACTGACCAATGTGCCAGATCTCCGTATGCGATGCGGATGCGGATTGTTGTTCGGCGCTGAAATGCAGAGTCTGATTATTTTTCTGTATAATAATTAACCTTAGATTATTTATTCTTATTGTTAGGCTGCACTCTTGCACGTCGCCACGGGCTCCTGCCTAATGGCGTGCAATTATTATTCGCAGTAGCACCCTTTTGTCATATTCTTTCATTTATAATAATTTTGCAAGAAGTTGTATGTATGTTGATATGTACTTCTCATGAATAAACTTTTCAAATTCAATTCTTCTTCCAAACCACTATTTTCATGACATTGGTCATAACAATATTTGGAGAAACGGTGTGAATGTAATGCTAGAAATTGTAAATGGGTTGCGTGGTGGCTTATTAACAGTGATGTAGGAGAGGTACAAGATGCTGCCCTGGAGAAAACCAGTAAAGGTGTAAAACGGGGCGCAGAGTCGTGGGTGGTAACTGGGCGGCCACGCACCTGTCAAAGGAAGAAATGGGGCAGTAAGCGCAGGAGGCTGTTGGCTTATTGTACTATTGATAGCACGTAACAAGCTGCCTTGTTGGGTTAGGAGCCTCTAAACCAGACCTCAGAGCCTCACAGCACGGATGGAAGTTTTGATGCCCGCGGACAACATCTTCTACATATTCCAACGAGCCCCTGGACCATTGGCATACCTGCAGGGCCACTGAGCGAGACCTCGAGGGCGGGGACCGGTTTACTTCTTCAGCCTAGCATCCTGCAGAGGCACGTTACGTGGCCATGCTCATAGTGAACTGCCATACAGCGGCGTGGAGGTGGCGTGGAAGCCCTAATTAACCAGTCACCACACTAAGGCCTGTTCGGGGGGGATTAACACTCTTCCGTTGCGTCGACGATTCCCTGGCGAAGCGACATCAACCAGGAACTTGTTTTGAGCATCTTCTAGGGATATCGGTCTCCTGGTGATTCTGCTGAAGGTGTATAGAACTATAACCATCTGTAACTTATTTCGTAACTGCTTCATCCAATCCCACTTATCGTCGATATACGACTGACACGAAGCATTCAGCGGGTGAATTCTAGCCCTCCCTCATTCGCTCCACCGTATTCATCCAATACAGCTTATTGAGTTTTAAGGGAAATTCAAAACACTCGAAGGGTTCGCACAAAAACCAAGTATTCCGTCAAACTGTCATCTCTCGCCATTTCCAACCAACAAGAACTCAGGAACTCGCTCTAATTGAGATGTTTATCTACTTTTCCCCGGGAATACAACGCTCTGGGTTTGCACACGTCATTTCGCACCGTCTACAGCACCCACCCGATTCTTTTTTCGAGGTTTTACATCTTTGCAGTTTGGAAGCGTCAATTTAATTTATTCCGTCGACGGCGAAACGCGCAGGAATGAGCAGTAGATGGAATTGTTTTACAATCTCAGCGTTGCTCGACGTTGTTTTATATAAACAACTCGTTACGCGGCAACAATAATTTCGTGTGTGACCCACTAAAATTTCGTCGACGCAACGGCGGAGTGTTAATACGAAATCAACCCTTGCCAATCCATTGTCTACGAAGGGCAGTCCATTTGAGTAATACAAATACGTCGACTGCCCTTATTTCCCTCCAGTCCTTTTGTCATCACGAACGCAAGGTCGTTTTCCAAAATCATCTCTGGACGCTCGCTACATTTGTTACGCCGTCGATTTTGAACGGAGAAAGGGCTCGGTGGCGGCGGTTTTGGGCCTAACCATGATAACGCGACGAGGACGGCGATACAATAATTAATTGCATCGGCGCAAGGTCAGGAGCAATTATTGAAATCGTTATCGGTGGAAGAGACGCTCGCTTCCGAACTAGTGAGAAAAGTCTCGAAGGAGCGACGGGTAAAATACGCCTATTATTCATTGTAACATTCTCACATAATTACGAGCGCTTCCGATATCCCGGAAGTTGGTCAACTTGCAGAATACAATGCGAAAAGGAAATAGGGCGCAGATCGTAGAAACTAGATAACAGGAAAAGAGTGAACCAAGTTTCCAGTTCATTCGAATCGTTACAGGTATTCTCGGCTTCTTGGAGCAACCTCAATACCCATTTTAATGTTCTTAACGCATTAAGTTGCTGTTGGGCGTGTTAGACATAAACCTGCGCCGTTTTCGTGTGTTTTAAAGCTTCGTTCGCCTTTCCCAAGTTCTTATGGATCATTGGACTCGGGAAACGACAGATATTCACGAACCCAGTGGCGCTTAGTGGTTTCGTCTCCGGATAGCGCTAACTGGAAGCTCGACGAAAAAACTGAATCGACTGCCACAATTAGGTGTCAATGACAAAAGACGAGAGATGAGGTAGGGCCGGACAGTTGACGAAGCCGAGGAAATTGTGAGTAAAAAATAATGCGAACGAGACAGAAGACTTTCGGAGGTCACAGCAGCAGGGCTTTGGGCTGCTACCAGATTGACCTTCCATTGTTTTTGTCGAGTTCACCGATTACCAGTTTGGCGCGACGTACAGCCGTAGCTCTGACGCCGATACCTAATGGCGATAAAGTAAGGCTGCGCTCATCAGACAAAGCCCAGTGCAACATGTTGGCAGTCTACGGTCCGCCACGACTCGATAATCAAAAATAACGCCGATATCCAAGATTTTTTGTACGTTTTCGCGCATCTGGTTTTGTACAGAGGCGCATTTATCACACGAGAGTAGATGTTAATGAACACAGAGTTCAACGAGAGGGGGAAAACATTCGAAAATATGAACGCCGTCATCAGGGCTCGAATAATGATAACATGAATCTGAAAGCTCACCCTTCGAGGTTGTCCACTTCTTCGTTTTCCCACTCTTCCTGAAAGCTAAAGAAGTAACGTCGCCTCCCTCAGGTGGGTCACTTTTCTCAATAGTTAGTTGATAAGTTAAGTTTGTATTTAGCAGTGAGGGAGTATGAACTCTTCTTTTAGAAACACAAGAGGTAGTTGTTTTAGAAGAGAACTGAAAAAGAAAACGGGTAAGAAAAAGGAGAGACTAGTGCTGGGTTTAGGTTACCGGTGGCTGAGAGCAAATACAAAATATCTGGTGCGTTGCAACACACAACTTTCCTTAGCTCCACAACAATTCACTTAGTACATGGCTAATTCTATTTAATCAATTCATTTATCACTCAGTTAATTTGAACTTGGTCAAACAACGCTTTACGGCAGCAGAAAGCGGTAGCGCTTACAGTTCCGGAATTTATTGTGCTGCTCGTACTCATTTCAGGACCATTATTGAGCAATTGGTACACAGATAATTAATGAGGCTGTAAACACGATTTTTTAAAAAAAGGATAGTAATTACTTTTGCAGAGTTATTGGGTAAAAACGTTTAGAACAGGTAGTAAGCGAAACGGCGGTAGTTGAAATTCAGGAATTTCTGGAGTGAGCCCCATGTATCTCATGAGCGTTTTTAAACACTCACCCTTTAGGTATTGAATTGGACTGTAATACCAATTTTTTTTAACATTCTACAAACATTTCAGCGGAGTTTATAAGGAAAAAACTGCGCTAAAAACGCTTTTGGTCGAAAATTTTGATAATTTATTGTGCTGCTCTCGTCATTTTCCCACGAATGAGAATTTTATAGTATCAGTGCCTCATTGAGAGCTATCAATATAAAAAATGTAATTAAAATCGTTACAGCCGTTTTTGAGAAAAAAAAATTTGGTGTTTTGATCACTATGATGACTATAGTTAACTTTCGGTGGATTTTGCCCATACCCTCACTATTGCGTCCCATGGTAACTCGTGGGCTAGACATCAAGTTTCAGCTGATTTGGTACGGTTGTTTTCTCTAAAAACCGCGCTAAAATCGATTTCGTCGAAAGTTTTGGTAATTTATTGTGCTGCTCTCGTCATCTTCCCACAAATGGGAATTCTATGGTATGATTATCCTATCAGGAGCTACGAATATAAAAAATTCAAACAAAAAGAGCCGTTTTTAAATTTCGGTGGATTTGGTTCATACCCTAATTTTGGCGTCCCATAGTGACTTCCGAGCTAGATATCAAGTTTGAGTGGATTTGGTACGGTGGTTCTCTCTAAAAATCGTTCACAGACACACAGACCATTTTCCCAAATAGTGTTTTTCGGACTCAGGGGGGTCTGAAACGTAAAGATCTGAAGAGAACTCAAAATTTTTTTTTCAGCCGATTACACAACTTTCCTTTCTACTTCGTAGAGCAAGGAAAGTAACGAGTCTTCATATTGCCCTTTGAACCACTCCCTTCTATTTCCCCCTTGTTCAATAACTAGTTGATAATCGCCAAATATAAACCATAAACCGACGAGAGTTCGGTTTAAACGAACGTGGAAGTTCTGAATCGACGACGACGCCTCGTCAAAACGCATTCAGCCAGTAGATTTGAACTCGAAGATGGGGGGGGATCGAGTGAACATTTTTGCTCCCGGAATTCAACGGAATCCCTGCAGAATTTTCCACGACTCGTGAGCCCCGAGTTTTGCACATTTTCATCTCCGCATAATCTGGAAGGCGGGCGATTTTAGGTTCGCGTTGAAATGAAAATTTTACGAAAGCGACTGGGGAATAAAGTGAATAATTAGGGCGATTGAGGGGAGGCTTTTCGAACGTTCGAAATGGAAATGCTGGAAAAGTCTGATTAATTACAAAGAGATAGGGCATCTTGGAAAGGGGGAGGAGAAGCGGGATTGAGCACGCACTGGAGGATCAAACGGCAGAATTATCTTCAACCGCTATCAGCTTTGAGGAAAACCCAGAAAAGATCAGATATGGAAATATGTTGTGGAGAAAGATTTAATGGAAACACAAAGGTTTCGAGTTCTGGCTTTGGGAGGGAATGGAAAGAAAGGGGTTTGGCGGCGTGGGGGGGGGGAGCGGAGGGCCCCCATCCATTTGAGTGAGTGAGCGAGGGATGCAAAGCTGAAGGGGAGCAGTTGGAAGCGAATGAGTCTTATGTCTAATTAGTTATCAAAGGGTGAAGGCCATAGGGAAAACTTTCCTGCGCAAGGGTTTTGGATTTGGACCCTTCAAAAACTTATCTCCTCTTCCTACATTTGTTTTCTCAATATCGGTTAGTGACGGATGAACCGGCTTCATCTCACGTTCTGACATTTTCCTGAGAAATCATTTTCCCTTCAAAAAGGAACCATCGTCTCATCTGCTCGCGAAATGACTGGGAAATCTGGAAAGTTCTTATCCGAGCGAATCGTTTCGAAACGACAAGTTGGAACCTGTCAGTTCCTGCACGCCATTTCGCTGACAATCCACTTCACCTCGAGTTGCTTTCGAGTGGAATAAAACGTGAATATTACCACAAAGATTCAAGCTCTGCTAACTATATGTACACACTACGTGAGAAAGCGGGGAAACAACCAATTCACATAATAGTCGACTTCAGGAACCTTTTGTCGACAACACTGAATACGGTTGATGCGCCCATGCGGCGTACTTACTGCAGCCCTGGTTCAACATGTCCAGTTGGAGTTATTTAATTTGAAATGACCGCCAAAAAAACGACTTTTCCTATGCCCTAACGTTCACAGATTCGGAATTGTCGTGATGAAATTTAGGAAACTATCGCTGAGCTTGATTTGAACTCTATGATTATCGACCATAAGTCGGTTATATTCTTATACCTCAAGAACGCCCTGATTAAACTATTTTTCAAATAGATTTTGGGTCAGTTTTCATTTCATTTCCAAAGCGCGTTTTGAATGTACGTCTTACATAATAACAATGAAAATGAGATGTGCATCTCGTGAAGTAAAATTCGTTTGAACTGACACGCAATTAAGATTCATCATTTCGTACAGACAATCCATTTTGTAGATATTTAGCCTGCAGTAATCGTTTTAACTGACTGAAACCTCGTCAGTTTATAACAATTTTAAATTTACCGCTTTCTTTTCTCATCGTTTATTTTTCGAACGAAATGTTTGAACGGGAATTTGAGAAAATAAAATAGCGGTCACATTCACCTACAAACGGCGCTGTGTTGAACTCTAACTTTCTCCCCTCAAATCTCCCAACTTTCGACGGAAATTCGAATCCGGTACAAGCACATCCACTTGTATCATCCTCGTCAAACGAAAATGAAATCCTGATCTACACACTTTTAATAAGACCAATCGGGATCACTATCTGCCTGGGGTACATGCTCAAAGTCTCAATTTCAACGCATTGCACGCAATCAAAACCGCGTCCCTCATAAATACTAAGCGCAAGCGAAAAGCTCACAAAACGAGGAGACTGATATTATATCTGACGACTAGAAAGTTTGACTATGGTAAGTCAGAGGTGCAGAGTTGTAAGGAGAGAGAGCGAAGCATGCACCGTGTACTGGCTGCAGTGTGCCTCAAGAGTGCTTGGGAGTGTCTCAGCTGCGGACCAATGAGGTTGTAGGGCGTTCTCCCGCTCCATGGGAACTCGGGGTGAAACTCAGTGGACACGAGGCAGCTCATGCACGCCCCACAATCGGCCCCATCTGAGAGCGTCTGATGTGTACAATAACGTTTAAACTCGCGATTTATCAAGAAAAGTCGTGATGCAGAAGTTTTTTCGAAAATTCTCTCGACAGCTTCATCTGTCGTGAAAATTCTCTAAAAGTAAATATCTGGTGCATAGCAACACACAACTTTCCGCCACCCCCGTAATTTCGAACGCCACCTACATATGCGAGCGCTATATCTTCGTTCAACGCATTTTTACAGAAACATTTATGGAGAACAAAATGTAGGGACTAGTTAGCTGAGAGTACTCCGGAAGTTTGATCGAAATCGTTAGAGCCGTTTTTGAGAAAATTGGAATACCGATAAATTAATATTCGACAAATCTCCTTTTCTGTGTTAACTTGGCTTATATCTCCGTTCAACATATATATACAGAAAAAATTATACAGAACAAAATGTTGGTATGGGTGAATATAAGACACTCCATTGGAATTTATCACATCTGGTGAAGAAGTTACCCTGGAAATTACGGAAATGTTCGAAAAAACGTTATTTTCGACACATTTTGATTTTTATCTCTGTTCAATGGACTGTCAGAGGAACATTTATTGAGAACAACATGTAGGTATTGACTATTCAAAAACATCTTGAAAGTTTGGTGACAATTGTTGAAGCCGTTTTGCCAAAAAGCGTAAAAAACAGATTTTTGGTTCATAGGCCTATATCTCCGTTCACCGTATTTTCATGGAGATATGTATGGAGAAGAAAAGTTAGGTATTGATCAGTAAGAGATAATTTGGAAGTTTATTCAACATCGTTAGGAGCCGTTTTTGAGAAAAATGCGAAAAACCATAATTTTTGGTACATTTTCGTCCCCAACCCCCCTTCCAATCGGCCGAAATCGTCCATAACCTTATTTTGGTGTCTACAAAAAATAACGAACAAAACAATAAAAGAACCAGCTGAATCAGATCAGCCGTTCTCCCGCATATCGAACTACAGACACACACATACACACGGACCACGCGCCGAAATTAGGTTTTTTAGACTCAGTAGCCCTCAAAACGTAAAGATCTGAAGAAAACCCAAATTTTGTTTTTCGGCCGATTACTATACTTTCCTTCCCTTCGGGTAGCGGAAAGTAAAATTGGTCGCGTTCGGCATAATTCGGCATTCTCGGGCGAAGGTTTAACTAAGGCTCTACATTCGACAACTCACTGGCCGTCGCTCGCTACCGGGACTGAGGCTGACCCCCCCCCCCCCCGGGCTCCACTGGGCCTCCTGAGAGTGATTTTCTAGCAAAATCGCTGGGTCGGGATTCTTCCACGGTACCGCGTTTATTGAACCTCAAATTGAGATTTAAATTAGGCTCGAGAAAAGCAATTTCAGCGTGAAAGGGCTGAAAGTTTTCGTTTTCACTCAGATAAACAGCCGCATAGATTAAACGAATAAATCGATCAAAATTCATAAAAATGACTGATGAATTTATTAGAGTCCCTCCCTCCCTCGCCACCGCCAACTCACGGCCAGCGTTTTTCAAAGAGAAGCAACTGAAAATGATGGAAAACGCGAGATGGAGAACGGTGGTGGAAGGGGAGGGGTGAGGGGGATGGCCTCCATAAAACGCTACGACTGTCGAGAAAAGCACTCCCTCCGCCCGAGAGAACTGAGATGAAGGAGCGGCGGGCTTAGGTATCCAGTAGGGAAATACAAGGCGAAGCCGCGAATAAGAAAAGCGGCGAATTGATATATGAACCTTTTTCGATCGTAATAATAAATAAGGGAAACTTTTGCGTAGCCCCTGATATTAATGCTGGTAAAGGTAAAGTGAGAAAGGGAAAAAGGCCTCCTTCCTCTCCTCTCCACCCCCCTCCATTGCCGTCAGATCCCTCTAAAGCCCAAGAAAGAATTTGCGATGCAAAAATATTACCCCCATAACCCAAGGGTGGCGAAGTCGGTTGTAGTCGGCGCGAAAGAGTGAGGCGACTGGGGCGATAGCGTGAAGGGGGGGGGGAGAAGGTAGGTTATTGCTGAGTTAAAGAACAAAGAAAATTGTGGAGGGGGGGAGGGGAAGGGGAAGAGACTATTGGAACCTGAGCAACTTTGCAACTTGAATAAAAGGGAAAAGTCGTCGTTTAATTTTCTTGAGGTATTCGTGAGAATTTATTAACGTTTTATCGGTCGGTAGGTGCGAAAGAAAGGAAAGAGAGTTCAAATACGAAACACTAAAAGAAAATGATCGTAGGCTCCCCATTTCTAATAAACACCAAGTCAAAATAAGTCGTTATTGATCGCCGAGCAAAACAAACATTAATTTTCCTCCTCTTAAACACGCAAAAATAATATCAGACGCGACGCATCACACAACATTCCTTAGCTCTAAATAAACAATTTCACTTTGCTCCTAATTCAATGTATTTTTCACTCAGTTCATTTGAACTAAATAAAACACCACTTGACGGAGAGAACTGACAGTTCCGGAATTTATCGTGCTGCTCGTCCTCCCGCCATCGATCGGTAGACAGAAGCTTAATTATAGGCACAATTATTTTTTAGAGGATAATCACTTTCGCAGAGGAGAAAATGTTTCAGAAATGGGCGGTAAGTGAGACGGCAGAATTTTTCGAGTAGCTCCTACGCATCTTACGAGCGTTACTAAAGACTCATCGTACAGATACATGATTGAACTACCGCTATCATTTTTTTTTTTTTTAAGATTCTAGTAACATTTCAACGGAGTTTATAAGGAAAAAACTGCGCTAAAATCGTGCTGCTCTCGGCATTTTCCCACAAATGAGAATTTTCCGGTATTGAGTCATTCGGAGCTGTCCACACAAAACATTTAATCGACATCGTAGCCGTTTTTGAGAAAAAAAAGGTTTTGACAACGACGATGACTATAGTTAGTTTTGAGCCAATTTTTCTCCTAGTCGTATTTTGGCGTCGCGTGGTAACGTGCATGTTAGGATATAAACTTTAAGCTGATTCAAAAGCGGGTTTTCGGTCTGAAATCTGGAGAGAACTTATTCAGCCGATTACGTTACTTTCCTTCGTAGAGCCAGAAAAATGTGGTTAACTCGACAGTCTGCGACAAGTTTAGACTTCATTCAGCCCCACGGAGTCAGTGTACTCGGTAAAAGGTGTGTGTTCTCCTTTGAAAACGGAGCGCAAAAAAAAAAATCTGGTGCGTAGCAACACACAACTTTCCGCCACCCCTTAAGTTTGAACACCACCTACATATGCGGGTGCTATATCTTCGTTCAACGCATTTCTACGGAAACATTTATGGAGAGCAAAATGTAGGGACTAGTTAGCTGAGAGTACTCCGTAAGTTTGATGGAAATCGTTCGAACCGTTTTAGAGAAAATCCGAATGCCGATCAATTAATATTCGACAAATCTCCTTTTCTGAAGTAACTTGGCTTATATCTCCGTTCAACATAAGTATACAGATATAATTATGCAGAATGAAATGTTGGTATGGGTGACTGAAAGACACTTCATTAAGATTTATCACATCTGGTGAACAAGTTACCCTGGAATTTACGGAAATGTTCGAAAAAACGTTATTTTCGACGCATTTTGATTTTTATCTCTGTTCAATGGACTGTCAGAGGAACATTTATTGAGAACAACATGTAGGTAACAATTATTGAAAAACATCTTGAAAGTTTGGTGATAATCGTTGGAGCCGTTTTGCCACAAAAACGTAAAAACCCCATTTTTGCTTCATAGGCTTATACCTCCGTTCACCGTATTTTCATGGAGATATGTATGGAGAAGAAAAGTGAGGTAGTGATTAGTAGAAGATAATTTTAAAGTTTAATTCAAAATCGTTGGAGCCGTTTTCGAGAAAAATGCGAAAAACCCTAGTTTTTGGTACATTTTCGTCCCCCACCCCCTTCCCATCGGCCGAAATCGCCCATAACCTTATTTTGGTGTTTACACAAAATAACGAACAAAACAAAAAAAGAACCAGCTCAATCGGATGAGCCGTTCTTCCGCAAATCGAACTACAGACACACACATACAGACGGACCACGCGCCGAAATTAGGTTTTTTAGACTCAGTAGGCCTCAAAACGTCAAGATCTGAAGAAAACCCAAATTTTTTTTTTTTTACCCGATTACTATACTTTCCTTCCTTTCGGGTAGCGGAAAGTAAAAATCGCTCGAGAACGCGATAATGAAAGAAACTCACCCGAATCAGCTTTACATTTTTTTCGCACGCTCAACGCGAGGCTATAATGAGATTATGAGCGGATCACGGTAATCGAAAACACATTTTTTCTTAAATTCTTCTGCTTTAACAGCTACAGCGGTTTCGATTAAATGTCTCTGCGCGGTTAGTTCTAAACAACTGAAAATTTCCATTAACGACGAGAGCAACGCAATAAATAAGCTATCGTTTCAAATTTCGTTGCAATTATTTTCTCATATAAATCTCGCTATAACAACCCCATAAATTCCGCAATTCGAACTATGTCGTTCGATGATGTCGTTCGCCCACGCGAACCGTCTAATAGAAATATTTGGCGCTTAGCATCACACAACTTTCCGCGACCCCCGTAAATACGGCGACCTATTTTTACAGAAACACTTATGAAGTACAAAGTAGTTGAAAGTGCTCCGTAAGTTTCATTGAAATCGTGGGAGCCGTTTTTCGGGAAAAAGGAAAACCGATTAGACAACTCATTTGTCATCGTTTTCCGAGATATGGCTTATATCTCCGTAGACGTAGTTCCGAACATCAAAATATGCGTATAGATTGCTAGAAAGCATTCCCTAAAATTGATCAAATCCGGTGCACGAATTACTTCTGAAATTATGAAAGAGGTTCAAAAAAACATTATTTTTGACACATTTTGATTTTCATCTCTGTTCAATGGACTCTGTCCAAAGGAACATTTATTCAGTTCGGAGGAAATTCTTGAAGCCCGAAAGTGAAGAAACAAATCATTTTGGATTCATTGGCCTATATTTTCGTTCACAGAATTTTGATGGAGATGATTATAGAGAAGGAAAGTTGGGCACTAGCTAGTAGATGGTTATTTGGTAAATTTGATCAAAAAGGTTAGAGTCGTTTTCGAGAAAAATGCAAAAAATAGTTTCGTCGAATGTGTACGAGGGTGAGGAAAGTTGTGCGGAGTGTTTGAAATTTAAACGTCATGCGCACTCCGGGGCGTAACGTTTTGATTCGGTATGGCGTAAAGGGGTGAGAGGGAAGGGGTAAATAGATCGTATTTAAACAAAAATCGCGTAAAAGCGGGCGAGCAGGTGATACAAATTACCGGGCGACGGAATGGAAGTAGCGGCGAGGGGCCGATCGGAATTGGAAGGAGGTGTGGCGGGGGGTGGGTCCGACTCCGACGAAGGGGAGGGGACAAAGTGAAAGGGGGAGGCTCCCGCTGGAACGAGAGCCCGGTAGGTACAGACATCTAGCGGTCGAAGGAAGAACTAGAACGTCCGTTAACGCCGACAGGTGGCGCTTCGCGCGGGCGGAAGCGGCTCCTTCCCAACCCGCTCCGCTCGTCAGTCAGACGAGAGATGGCCAGTCAACTCGAACTGAAACTGATTTGTGGCGACGGGGAAAATGCGAGTAGTTCAAACCCTTTAGAACTCAATATTTGAGTATAGTTTACGATTTGACGGAGACTAAAACGTAACGCCCTGAAACCTTCGTCGAGTCATTTCGCGTTTAACGCGCTTCGACAGTGTACAAAACTGGTCCGCGAGTCGAGTTAACCCACGAAATGCCGAAATCCTCTTTGAAACGAAGGAGACCGCGCACGGGTTACTAACAATCCAAAAAGCCTCCATCTAACAAAATAGAATAATATCAACTCAAACAAAAGTCTGAGGGCTAAAGAATACCTAACGTTAGGTGTCACTTTTTTTGAGGGTGCGTAAGAAGTATGTAAGTTTTGTGATATCTGTTCCAATGACGAATAAGAATAATGGTGTGATGGGTTTGTCTCGCTACATTATGGAAAACAAAAATCGAACTCCTCTACCATTACTTTTCCAATTTTGGTACTCCTTCATGGACGGATCAGCATAGACTATGGAGAAAAATGTGGCACGAGTACAGCAATAATATTATTGGAGAACAGCAAGAACAATATAAAACTCTAGCATGGATTGAAGCTGTTACAATTGCCAGTTTGGGTCTAATTTCTTGGGAATATAATGGTACATCATCGAAATTTAACAAATTCGTATTTCTGGTAGTCTGTGAAGAATATTTAAACGATTTTTCAAGGTAGATATGTTGGAGAGATTGAAAGGAGATTCAAGCAATAATGGGAACGTTATCGGAATCAAGGTATTGAAAAATCTTTAAACACGATTTCCCAAAAGTTGAGTTTTTGAATATGTACCACTACTACTCCGAACGTGCGAAATGACAACACTAATCAACGCTCAATCTCAAACAAAACCGCCTCTTGAAGAATTTTCCCTCGTGTGAGCACAAAAGGAGTCTTAAATCATCACAACCCCCCTAAAAGCACTACGTAAGAAAATTGGGCCATAGCAATCAATAATTTCACAATATAGTTCTCGCAGCGCTGTTCAAACCCGCGTGAATTGAGTTACAATTGACCAGGTGGGATCGTCAGACATCGCGAAAAAAGGAGCACCGATGTCGATCGAAAAATCACAAAGTATGTTTAAAAAAAAAAATTAAAATAAACAACTCGCCGAATGCGGTTAGGAGGGTTGGGACATGAACGACGATGCCACGAAATAACCTTGTCGGTGCTGACCGCCGAAGTAAAAGAACTGGCACGAAACGCGTCGGAAACGAGTGAACTTTGGATGGCCGTTTTTACACCTCAGGAGACCCCCCCCCCCCCCCGAGTAATCTCCGACTTCCGGCTCGACGATATTTCAACTTCCCACCTCCCTCTAACAAAAATATAAGCGGTCTGGCGAACTACGGACATTTTACATACACAGAGAGCTTAGGGCGGTGAGATGACCACCCAAATACAAATTTGAGGGCGTTTAAGAATGATTATGGTCGATTCTAAAGGGCTTAGTCGAACTGACTTGACTATGGAGGACCTAGGAAGGTTCAACAAACGACAATTATTACATTTCTAAAAGCGTCCTCGCACAAATGTCGCGCGCGTATTACGATCATCGACCAATACATTTCTTACGGCAAAAAATTACGCAATTTTCGTCTATTTATAAACCCATTTCGGAAAGGGTGAAGGACAACCTAACGATGAGATTGAAAAAAATATCTGGTGCGTAGCAACACACAACTTTCCGCCACCCCCGTAAACAACAGCTACATAGGCGGGCGCTATATCTTCGTTCAAGGCATTTTTACAAGAACATTTATCGTGAACAAAATGTAGGGACTAGTTAGCTGAGAGTACTCCGAAAGTTTGATCGAAATCGTTACAGCCGTTTTTGAGAAAATCGGAATAGCGAGAAATTAATATTCGACAAATCTCCTTTTCTGAGTTAACTTGGCTTATATCTCCGTTCAACATATATATACAGAAATAATTATACAGAACGAAATGTTGGTATAGGTGACTTAAAGACACTCCATTAGAATTTATCACATCTGGTGAAAAAGTTACCCTGCAATTTGCGGAAATGTTAGAAAAAACGTTATTTTCGACACATTTTGATTTTTATCTCTGTTCGATGGACCGTCACAGGAACATTTATTGGCAATAATATGTAGGTATTAACTATTTGAAAACATCCTGTGAGTTTGGTGAAAATCGCTGAGGCCGTTTTGCCAAAAAGCGTAAAAAACCTATTTTTGCTTCAGGGGCCCATATCTCCGTTCACCGTATTTTCATGGAGATATGTATGAAAAAAAAAAGTTAGGTAGTGATTAGTAGAAGATAATTTGAAAGTTTAATCAAAATCGTTAGAGCCGTTTTCGAGAAAAATGCGAAAAACCCTAGTTTTTGGTACATTTTCGTCCCCCACCCCCCTTTCCAACGGCCGAAATCGTCCATAACCTTATTTTGGTGTCTGAAAAAAATAACGAACAAAACAAAAAAAGTACCAGCTCAATCGGATCGGCCGTTCTCCCGCAAATCGAACTACAGACACATACACACGGACCACGCGCCGAAATTAGGTTTTTTAGACTCAGTAGGGTCTGAAACGTAAAGATCTGAAGAAAACCCAAATGGTTTTTGGGGCCGATTACTATACTTTCCTTCCCTTCGGGTAGCGGCAAGTAATAAATAAATCAAATTTGAAAAAAACTGTTTTTGGTTCATTATTTCATTTATTCGCGTTTCAATGGGTTGTGATATTGTGTACGAACACGTTCGACAGAGAACCGCTGAGCCAAATCAGTTTGATCACCATGTAACGTCGAAACGAGAGTTTTTTTAAAATGTTCCGTAAACTGGGCCAAATAACAAAAAGGTAATACGTAATTTTCGTTGGCAGCGCAATAACATTTCGTCGAAAATCGATTTCCGCGCCGTTCACAATTATAAATCACGCTCAGTACGATGCCGTTCTCAAAATAATCACGGTCGTAGTGCACTAATCTGCGGAACCGTAGTTTTATAACTAAGAGCACACTCAGAAATTCCAAAGATCGAATTAACGACGTTACATTGACTTTTTTCGACACGTCCCCCCCCCCCGCCCAAAGGAGAGAAACTCAATAAATTCCTGAACGTTGAGGTCAGTTTCGAATGCGCGATGGACTGAGGAAAGTTGTGGGATGCGTCGCGTTTCCCGTCAAGTTGTATATCAACCGTCGCTTATGCCACAATTCACATTATCTGGCGAAGGTTCGATTCTTCCGAAAGAACGCTCCTGCTGAGGACACACCATGGACTTTCTAACGCGCGATCCGCTCAAAAAATCGAAAGAAATTAGTGTGGCCGTGTGTCAGTCCCAAAACGTTACAAGCGACACTTGAACTCAATCTCTCCGGCTGGTGCAGTATTTCCGCAACTTAGCGTTACCGCGGAAATTGGCCACTTTGTCGCCGTAAATCTAATTAGTCAATGAGCTAAGAGGACATGAAAAGCGGTGGAAGAAAAAAGGTAAAAGAGACGCGCCGAGACAAGAGCGTTTTATTCCTTTTTCCCGTTTTGAGTTAGTACGCGTGATTTATTATTATTACTCGTATTAATATTATGTTCTGCGCTGTAAGAAATTCACTGAGAAAGTACTCTCTCTTCCCTATGTGTCTATGCAAACGGTTATATATATGCTCGTTAAAATGAATCGTCAGTTGAACAAGTGGGGGGCCACAGTTTGCTCAGAGAGAAAGGTAAATTGTTTGGTTACGTAAACTCATTCAGTACGGACGTGTTATTTGCGGTGTTTTCTTCTTTTCAATACTTACAGCATGTTAGCGAAAGGTACGGAATGGTGAATATAGTGGAACGAACAGAGTAAAGGTGAATTTGTTTTTTGGATTGATAATGATTGTTAAGAGTGTATCCAGGTGGAATGGAAGAGCCCTGATTCGCCCAGATGGTTAAATAAATCAATCTCTCTCTCTGTCACTCCCTTAAAGCATCCAAACATACATCAATGCGTCAAATGAAACCTAACGCTTTATTGGCATCCAAAAATACATCGGGACTCGGCAAAAATGCGAAAATTCACGAAAGCGGACGGCAATTCTGTCAAACACGACAAATCACCTTCGCAACTAACAAAGAAACGCCCTTCTGTCACAAAATTGCGTTAATTCGAAACCAATACGAAACTCCGTCGACAATTTGACACCGCGGAATCCTCCAAACCAGAAGAACGAAATCGAGAAGCGAAGGAATTCCAGGGACTTTGACGAAGCGTTCTTATAAACAACAACAAAACGACAACGAAACAATGCGATGTTGAGTGAAAACACGAGGTTTCGAACCTGAGTAATTAGCCGTCGAAATTTTGAGGAATTCCAGGCGAATCCTATCATCGGAGGAAAGAGTCGAACTGCGGGGGTTTTGAGTATTGAGCCGTTCTCAGGGTCGGAACGGACAGTGCGTTTAAATGTAACATCAACGAAAGGAAACGTCAATAGCTTGACACTAACTATCCCCTTTTCTTTTCATTAATGGGTGATTTTATGCCATCCATTTGACAGTAATGGCATTAGCGTTGCAACAAGCAGAAAAACGTCTTTCTTACTGTTGAATTGCAAAAAGTACACATTACCGAGGGAAAAACCTTGAGCTGTGTGGGAGAGTATCATATTTGAATCAAATATTGCACTAGTTTATATATGTGGCATAGTATAGTATAATATAGGTATAGGAGTGGGTTGAAATGAACCAACACGCTCCTAAATGTAACTGCTTCTCATTACCAAATTGCAGTCCTCCTGGCCAGAAGAATACCCTTTTTACTTTCCTTGGCTCTACGAAGTAGAAAGGAAAGTTATGTAATTGGTACGTTTCAGACCCCCCTGAGTCCGAAAAATACTATTTGGGAAAATGGTCTGTGTGTCTGTGAACGATTTTTAGAGAAAACCACCGTACCAAATCAGCTCAAACTTCATATCTCGCCCGCAGGTCATCATGAGAAGCCAAAATGGGGGTATGAACAAAATCCACCGAAATTTAACTATAGTTATCATAGTGATCAAAACACCAAATATTTGGTTTCTCAAAAACGGCTCTAACGATTTTGATTAAATTTTTTATGTTGATAGATCCCAATATGGCAAGCACACCATGAAATTCCCATTCGTGGGAAAATGACGAGAGCAGCACAATAAATAATCGAAATTTTCGACGAAAAGCGTTTTTAGCGCAGTTTTTTCCTTATAAACTCCGCTGGAATGTTAGTAGAAAGTTAAGGAAAATTGGTATTGTAGTCCAATCCAATACCTAGAGTGTGAGTGTTTAAAACGCTCATGAGGTACATGGGGCTCACTTCAGAAATTCCTGAATTTCAACTACCGCCGTTTCGCTGACTACCAGTTCTAGCAGTTATTACCCAATAACTCTGCCAAAGTGATTACGACCCTTCTTCAAAAAATTCGTGTTTACAGTCTCATTAATTTTCTGTGTACCTATTGCCCAATAATGGTCCTGAAATGCGTATGAGCAGCACGATAAATTCCAGAACTCCAGGCGCTACCGCTTCCTGCTGCTGTGACGTGTTGTTTGACCAAGTCCAAAGGAACTGAGTGATAAATGAATTGATTAAATAGAATTAGCCATGTACAAAGCGAATTGACGTAGAGCTAAGGAAAGTTGTGTGTTGCAACGCACCAGATATTTTTATATGCAGAGCGAGACGACGGGGGGGGGGGGTAGATCACATGATGGTGGCAGGAATGACCGCTTGGGTTGCAGGATGAGCAGAATATTTGAAGGCACACAATTCAGGTTGGCTAACTTGAAGTTAAGTCGATTAACCGAAAGTAGTGGCACAGGAAACAGCCCTTCGGAAGAGAAACGGCGGGGTTTACGGGCTCTGATTTTCAAAATAGATTTTTGTACACCATCAAGAAGATCCCAAAATCCAGAACACTTTGCAATAAGGTCCTAATTGGCAAGCACATATGAACCAATTTTCTATTTTTGCGAACAAGTGTGTGTAATTGGATCCTTCCAATGTGTGCTCGAGACGATCGGCAAATTGTGAATTCGACGCCCTAATTTATCATTTGAAAGTCGTTACGTGCCGATTTGAACACATCGAAATAGTTAACGATTTCCAGCACACTCTGCGATTAGATACAGCGAATTTCCTTTTTCGTACGAATGTTATCGTGTATGTTTCGTATATGAGGCCGATGCGGGATGTTGGCAACATTTTTGGCATCGTACGTAATTCAACGCGTCCAAAATGAATTCCGGAACTATTCCACTCAGCAGTGGAGGAGGAAAACCTTCGCTTAATGGGGTGGCAGGCCCGACGCGTGCACGACGTGTGGTACGAGGACCTTCGGCTGTTGTGTTGTTGTACCCGAGCCCATTCCTACCAACACGCTACTTAGCACGAGGGATTTCCCCAGGGTGACCGCAAACCGGCGAAACTGTGCTTAACGCCTTCCCGAGGTGCCATTTTATGTGTCGGCGGCTTGAGCAACCTAAGGCC
Organism: Pachypeltis micranthus; assembly: GCA_020466155.1. NCBI lineage: Eukaryota > Metazoa > Arthropoda > Insecta > Hemiptera > Miridae > Pachypeltis > Pachypeltis micranthus. Next base: position 75,245,077 of record CM035768.1, on the reverse strand, counting down.
TTGAATGGGATGGCAAGCATAGCTAAAAGGCATTTTTCCAGCTCCTACCCTTCTTACCCGCATGAATTCGTCTTTTCAGAAAATACGAAAAACCTACTTGTAACGTTCGTTCGAACCCATTTCCTGAGTTATTTCCGCGTACATTTCCGTACGATGGTTGCTAAAAGTCGCTCCGACAAATTGTGGTGTGGGAAGTTCGAAAGCGCCCAAAAGAGACGTTTTTCGGGACATTTTGGTTATTATCTCACTTGAAGGTCGCCAGAGGAACACTTACACAGGGAAATACATATTGAGCAGCTAATTGTTCATTTCTTAAATCGTCATCTCCGTCTGAAGTATTTTCACAGAGTTGGGTGTGTATTAGCACGTTATACTTTTGATCGGCCGCTTTTGAAGGAAATACAAAAAAAACACTTCTCCCTGGCCGTCTGACTGATGGACGCGGCACGTAACGTTATTTTCGGAAAGATGAGGAAAAACATCATGCGAACTTTCGGTTCAGTTGTTCTCCCTCATATTTGACGACACACGCACACGCCCGAAATGAGTTTTTTTTCTTCTTAGGAGGTTTCAAAATGTTGAAACATTACGAAAACTCAATTTTTTTCACCGATCACAATCCTTCGTGTTGCGGTAAGTAAAAAGGACAGTAAAAGCTGGAGCAAATATGTAACTTGTGCCGGGATGAAGGGGAGTTACAAGTTGGCTCTGGTTACCCTCTAACAACCCATCTGTTCCCTTTCCCTCCTCCGCGACGCAAAGTCTCCCGTCTTTCTCCCTCTCGCACTGTGCACGGAGAGAAGAGTCTTCGTCTTTTCCGTCCTCCTCAGTCGACGCCGACTCCTTTTGAAACAATTATGCCTCACCCCGTCCCCCCCCCCTCCACCGCCCTCACCACAACAGTCGGGACATTTCGCCGTAATAAGCCCGCGGCAGATGAATTCTCCGCCCTTCACCAAACGAGGAGGATCTGCCATCGCCCCAAAACGCGGTGGGGCACGGTTTTTTTTTTTCTTCTGGTTCGTTTAATTGGGTACACGGCTGCGAAGAGGGTAAATGGAAGCGGCGTCGCGAGTAGCTGGTTGTTTGCGAGTCGCGCGGCGACGAGAGCGTATGTTAATGTTGTTGTTATTATCCTAATCTTGTGGGACTCCCGTGCGCTCGTCTCAAGAGGACCAGAGCGCCGCTCGCAGCTCGCCACTAACCCAACGATAATCCGATTTGATGAAGCGATTCTGTGCATGCTCGAGAACTGAAACTCCTAACGGTATAACAACAGAGTTACTGGGTAAAAACGTTTAGAAATGGGTGTTGAGTGAAACGGCAGTGGTTGAAATTTCGGAATTTCTGGAGCGTTATTAAATACTCATCGTGTAGGTACTCGATTGAACTACCACCCTTCTGAACGGAGTTAATACGCAAAAAACTACGCTAAAAATTTCGTCGAAACGTTTGGTAATTTATTGTTCTGTTCTCGTCACTTTACCACAAATGAGATTTTTAAAATATTTTCGTGTTACTTGAAGTTGTCTATACAACAAATTTAATCAAAATGTGCAGTTTTTGAGGGAAACAATATTTAGCGTTTCGATCACTATGATAACTATGGTTAGCTTTAGACAGATTTTGCTCAAACCCGTATTTTGACGTTCTATGATGATTCGATTCAAGTTTTGTATCTCAATCGCGCACAGACACAGGCTATTTTCCCAAATAGTGTTTTTTTCGACTCAGTAGGGTTTGAATCGTTAGGATTTGAAGAGGACTCAATCTTTCCTTCCTATTTCGTAGAGCCAAGGAAAGTTTAAAGTTGGAGATTCGGCCAAAAATATCTGGTACATCACAACACACGCGCATCTAGCGATTTTTTTTTCTCACACTTTTCGGTGTATACAAAACTCAATTTCTTCTTCAGCCGATCATATAACATTTCTTCCTACTCCGCAGAGCTAAGTAAAGTTAGCAAAGTCTCTTCAGCTTGAGCAGGTCGGCTCAAATTTAATTCTCAGCTCGCGTGGAAACGTAACGCCACAGTTTTAAACGCTTCAACGATTTCGATAGGATAGTTTGTGAGGACAATACCAAAATTACGAGAGCACTACGTTTTGTCGTAGGAACGGTTAGAACCATTTGTGAAAATAACAATCGATGATAAAACCTGACGTTCAAAAATGCAGCGAATCCCTCGTTTTGGGTGCATTTTGATCTTCTGCCTTCCGCTTGATACCATTCATCAGACGGAAGCGTAAATAAAATAAAAATAGAACGCCACGTCTTCAGAAACGAGATGCAATCAGCTGCCCTTCAGTTCTCACTTGGCTGACGTAGTTGTGTTTTGTTGCGCGAGACGCTTTGTATTTCCAAGTCGGCAACAGGGGACCAGCCGGTTGTCATATTTCTCTCGCGGAGGAGGAGAATAAAAACGAAAAAGCGAGACATTATGCTTGAATTGTGCTCGTAAATCGGTGTCACCGGACCAGTTGGAGATCTGCCGTGGGGGACCGGTCTTTACCTGATTCTTCGAGAGATAGGGAGCCGAAGCACATGTACTTTCCTCGGATCATGCGGAATTCACCTTCCAGACGAAGAAACGTCTCCACTAATCGAAGGCTAATTCTAAAGGTTGATCTCCTCAGTCAGAAACGGAACGGGAGCTATCAAGACCAATAATGATCTTTTTCCCAAGGCCCATTTCGAGGCCATCGATCATCGTTTTCTTTTGAATACCACGACGCACCGGCTTTTGTGATGGCGGGAGGAAACGATTAAAACTAAGCTTCCAGACTCTTCCTTAATTGATGAAAGGCTTCGGAGTGTTTGTACCACAAGGAAGGTTTATCAGTTCCGTCGGCTCGAGGGAACGGTCGCTCGTTGACCGATTCTCCCCAACTGAAGCGGAATCAGAAAACTTCTTACAACCCCACACCCCTTCGTACCTCCCCAGTCTCAGCGATATGACACCCTGTCCGCAGCTGGCCTTTTTTCAAAGTCATTTCATTACCTCAACTCGGCAATAACGTGTTTCATCTCCGGAGTCCAAAACGTCGTGTTCTAGAGCAAACAAGACGGGGCAACGTCATCAGGATCTGGTTGGCGAAGGCAAGAAGTCAAAATACAAAATCACCCTCAACCAAGCCTGTGAGGGGCAGGGGGAGGGCAAGGCCGAGAGGAAGACCAAATCAAAGGAAGAAATTTTTTTTACGCGAGGCAACTCATGAGCCAGCGCTGGACAGTGGTTTTCAACGGGCGCAATTACAGATCTTCTACTAACCTCTAGGTCCTCCCCAAATGACACATTTCATTCCAGAGCGGGATGAAAATGGAACGACAGATCATGAAACGATCGAAAAGTCCTTGAATTCGCAAACCCACAAAATTATGCTTTGGTAAAATGGTAAAGACTCAACCTTCTTGAAAGCCGCCTGGTTAGACATCGATCGTTGCTCCGTTCGGTGTCGTCAACCCCAATTATTTGAACACTCAAATGCGTAATCGAGACACTTTAGGAAACCACGGTTTCACCAAGTGCAGTTGAAGAGTCAGAATTTGAAGCGTGAAAGTCGTTGAACGGCTGAAAACTCTGCTTGACTGGTTCAATTACAATTTGTTCCAGAATAGTTTTGACGGCCTCAGCATCCCGTTCTGGTACGATATTCGTAGAATTTGTTCAATTTTGACTGCGCAAAAAAGTCCCAGTCCAATTCGTTCGGATTTTGAAATGTGACTTCAGCGCCTGAGACCGTGTTGATTCAAGAGACTGTCTCCATGACTGACTCCACCAGCCAACACCTCTCTATCCATTCGCCCACACCCCTCTCCTGTCTAGCGCCACCACCTTCTCTCTCCCACTAGGAGATTATTCTTATTTTCTTCGCAATTTTTCTCTTTAACGTTGGAACGAGCCAACAACCCGTCAGTCCTCCGCAGTTCCTTCTGAGTCACTTTAGCGCACGAGAAGAAAGTGTTCGATGACCATTCAATCGCGCGCTCTTCGAACACACAAAGACAACAAAAATAACCTAAATCACCATCAATCGAACTGAACTTGAGCGGAGCCTTATTTGACCATGTGCGGATCGCATGTTTGCTCATTTGGGGAGGACTTGCCGTATCTATCCTTGGTAATATGTTTAGAATACTCCGAATCGCTCAACCGAAAAATTGGGTTTCCCTTACCTGCCGGAACCGAGTCAGCAAGAACGCAAGGCTGCGGAGAGGCGATCGCTGCATTGCTTGGCGATCTTCAGACGAATAAGCGCGATTCTCGATCGTAAAACATTGTTTTTCTTAATCAGCAATAGTCAAATGATTCGAACTTGCGGAGAATCCAGGTTAAATGGGGTCTAGCGTACTCACAACTCACTTTTATGGAGAGTTGACGGGTAGCGGTGCATGGCTATGGTTCAAAGATGAGGTGACTCACCGGAAAAGCCCTCTTTTGTGAATCATATAAGTACGCAGCATTAATTCGACTTCAGGAGGCACAGTAATATAACAGCACTGCGAACCGTAATTGAGAAATGATAGGAGGCAGTAATCAGATGAAATAGAGCGTTGGACGACGGGATTGTCATGAATGAGGAGAATGGGGAGCAACAGAACCTTCTGGTGGACTAGCAGTCATACAAGACAGTCAGCTGATGGCTAAAGCGTCAACAGGTTTTGGAAGACGACGTGAAGAAGGATGGTGTTGACATTCACCGGCTGGATCTCATTTAGCGACTGCGAGGAGGGCGCCGGATCGTCAGGATCGTTAGCAAGGGATAGTTCCTGGATCGCGGTCGTTGCTCGAATGATAAAACACGGCGAAAGAAGCGAGAAATTATACTAATCCGGTAGTAATAACAACGCATCTAGCGAAGGAGCGCTCAGGGGGTTTGTATGCCCGTTGTGTGCACAGCGTGAGGTTTGACGACCTACAGCGGAGTGGATGGGATTTAGAGCGGGGGATAAGGGGCAGGGGCATGGCAAGTGGCAGGGCACGGGAAGGGAGTCGCGTTCGAGGGAGGAGGAAGAGGCCGCGCCTGCACGCCACGCTGTCTCACCAAACTGCTCACCTGAACTCCCCTTCAATCGTCATAAAACAACAATTTTAATTCCCCGTGATCGCTAATTGTTCTCCAAAGAGACGCGAAAGGCCGGGCACGCACGCTTCCGCTCAACCCTCGATGCGTATGTTCGATGTCGAGAATCGCACAACTTGCGAACACTACTGACGACTTCAACCAGACTCTAACAGCTCGAATACCCGCCTGAGTGAAATGCCTAATGTCGAAGTGGTCGCAGTAATAGATAAATAGTAATTTGGGGCACTAGGCGCTGTTTTCGACACTATAAGCTGTGAATAGTGCGCGAAGGAGAGGAAACAAAGTCCACCCACACGGAGATTTTTTCGCATTTTTACCGAAAACGGCTGTTGTCTGCAATGCAACAAGCGAAGAATAAATTGATGAATGAGACTGTACTGAGAGGAAATACACAGGTCACACAGTGGGTCTGTGGACAGTTGAACTGGTCGGACCAAGGACAAGAACTGAGAGAGTGCTCAACTGTACGCTGACATAAGGAGGTGGCAAAAGTAAGGAGTGAGAAGTATCATTGAAGAGGAGCTCTGAAGTTCAAATTTCACTAATTGATACCCAAAATTCTCCATAAGAAGCTCTGTGATTTGTTGAACTTTTTGTAGAAACGACTTTAACGATCATCAACTCACAAAATGTCTTCAAATAGTCAATACCTACGTATTGTCCCCCACAATTATTTATCTGACAGTTCATTCAACAGAGAAATCAACCAAAATGACCAAAGATCATAAATGAACGAATCAACACAAAATGCGACACCATATTCACACCACTCAAAACATTACACAAACGAAAACAACCAACTAACGGATTTACAGACCACCCTACAGAAAAAAGACGGAAATTCCACAATTGACAGATCATTCAAGACGTTCCATTCACCTTAGGGGTTTTCCCCTGAGGTACATGACCTCCTCTCCCCGACCCTTCCCCGACCCTCCATCATCCCGTTTTACCTTCCTTTCATATATAAAGACCACGACCAACTGACTGACTCCAGTACTGACTTAACGGCCAGACGATGATGTCTTTACATCGAAAGCGCTTGCCACCAGCAACACACCAGCCAGAGGAGACGGACTCACCTAACAGATACGTAAAATTTAATAATTTGCCTTCTGGCGGACATAACCCTATTGCTTTAATACCCAACCAAAATGTGTCAAAATTTTCGGAGTTACGCATAACTAACCGAGTGTATTTTTACGAGTAACACGCAATGAACGGAGATATACATCCCGCGATAGCTCAGAAAATGAGATTTGTTGATAGAGTTGAACTTCAAAAGATCCCACTGACGATTTTCTCAAAAACCCAAGCGCTGCGGAAAATAGTGCGACGCTTCGCACCGGATGTGAGTTCGACCAACGCGTTAGTAAATTTTCCCATTTCGTTAGCTTTTGATTGTCATCCCCTCCCTTCGGTCGAGGCGGAGTTGCGATCCAGTAAATAGGTCGAATGGCGTACGTATCTGCCGCGTCGAATGGCGTAGGGGGGAAAAAAAAAGACTGTTGTCGAGAAGCGGTCGACATTTTGCTACGTCCCGCGAGATTGAAGCTGATGAGCGAAAAGATTTGATTCGACGGATAATGTTTAATTGCCGATAAAAGGAGCCAAGAGGGATCCCCATCAGAACCTTTCCGTTGAATTTGTAATTGATAATCATCGGACGAACCAAGGTCGAGCCCTCGTCTGAGTCGAGCCACTCAGTCGCCCATTACATTCCTTGTCTCAACTCCCCATCGCTCACTTCATCTTATAACAATTGCCCACTTTTCCTAATCCCAATTGACGCTCTGAAACGAGCCCAAATCCTTGCATGTCCGAAATTCCGCGATTGATCATCCCCCACCCCAACACAACTCAAAAAAGTACAAATAAGGATTGGAATTCAGAAATTTCCCCCACTCTGTCTTATATTCAACGTGTACAACTCATGTTCGTTATACCATCGCGCTCAATGAACGCCCTGCATCTAGGTCGCTAGCGGACTGTGAACACCATTTTTTGAACATTTTCGTACAAACGGAGTTAGAATGATTACGAGTTTCCCCCATTGGACGACTGTGTACGAATTTTTTTGGGCTGTCGAATTAGAATTCACTACTCCATCGTGCCGTTGAGCTAATGCTCCCCGAAAAAGCAAGTTATGGGCGGAGGGAACTTTGAAGCGCTGAGAGTTGATATTTCCAAATTAAAGTTCTTAAGGAAAGCCAACACGACGGTACCAAGCCGCGATTATTTTTATTATTCGTGCAAAAGAATTGCGATTGTGCGAATGAAACGTGAAATTTTTCAGGTCATTGCGTTTTGAGGCCTACCGGAATCCAAAAAACTGATTTCAGCGGATGGTCTGTGGGTGAATTAGGCTTTGTAGGAGACTGGTAGGACCGCGGAGAGTTGGGTGCTGCTACGCAGTAGATATTTTCTCCCCGCCCTCGGCACTTCAGTTTGGTTTTATACGGTTGGTAGTGATCAAAAGGCGTCGCTGGACACGACACTGCAGCGAACGATTACTGATTAGGGAAAGAACATTTCACTCACTGATAACTTTCAACAAGCTCGTCGGAGCTTAGAGGCGGTTACTTTCGGCTGAATGAAACGGCGGGACTGCAGCCACGCTCTGAGGTCATCACTGGCTACGGGTTCTGTACGTCCCTGTACTTCCTGCTATTTTGAGTAATGAGTCAAATAAAGGTGATTAGGAAAGTATTAACGTTTTTAGTCCGCTTCGTACGCCCCGAGGGAGGGAGCGGGGAAGTGGGCAGCACGAGCGCGTAAACACTTCATTTGCCCAGCTCTTGCTCCTGCCACTTCTACCGTCCAAGTGGGAGAGTCAAAGGGCCCGCATCGTGGAGTGTTTGCCTTCAACCTCCACTCTTCAGTAGCCTTTGAGCCGTTCAGTTTGGACGGCGAAGTCCCCGAATTTTGTTTTATATTCTGTAATGACTGAATTAAGAAGGCGATCTGGCTCTAGTCGATAGAGTGGCGTTCTGAGTCCTCCTTCCTACTCTTCCGCGTTTCACGTTGTTCTTGAAGGGTTGCTCACAACTATACGAGAAACTGCAGTCGAGTCCTGGCCCAACCTTGACCTCAAATTGCGCCAGCAGTGAGGTTCTTCGTAGCGCCAATGCCTCTTCAAAGCGATATACTAGCCCACCCTGTTGGTAGATGTCCCAGGTAGTGCGTGGAGCTCTATCCATCCGACAAACTTGACAAGATCGAGAGATTTTAAGATCTGTAGAAACGAGCGACAAACAAAATCGACTGTCCCATCGTTGAGTGTATCAGCGAATGCCCTTCAAGGCATCCCCACGTTGTTTTTTCAACGCCATTTTATCACTGAGTTAGCTCTTGCCATCCAATATGTTTTAACCGATAGGTTGGCAACTGTTACTATGTAATTATCGCCAATTAATTTTATTTCTACTGTTGAATCAAGCGTTGATTGATATCTGGTTGTATTTCGTTTTTATTATGTTCAGTTTTGAGGAGGTCAATTTGAACATTCAGAATTTCTTTACTTCCTTTATATTAAGCATTTTATTTCTCGCCAATAAATCAACGTGTTGCCATTTATCTTTACCGTGTTATTTGTGTAACATCTCTCTCTCCCTCTCTCTCTCTCTCTCTCTCTGTCTCGCACTCATGGTCTGGCCGAAAAAAAACTCCCTCGAGCTCTTCCTCTTCCTTTAGGCCGTATTTCGATTCCTTTGAAACCCCCGAACGAAGAGCTCGACTGCGTGTTTACGGTTCTTGTTGGGGGATGTGAACGGAGAACCGTGAGCCGAGCCGAGCGTAGGGCAGCTTGACAATACTCAAGGAGTTCCGGTCCCTTCTTTGTACTTGACATGCAAATGGGTTTCTAATAGAACAGATGTTCACATAGCTATGGTAACTTGAGACCCATCCGCTCTCCGTATTGACATATCACGAAACTACCGACCTCCTCGTTTGAATGATGAAGACAAAAAAAAAACGAGAAACAAAAAACGTCATTATTGACGCCGCGTTGGTCCGTCGCATTGTTCCAATTAAGCTCGACAGAATGAACTAAAGCTCCGATACGGGATTTGCTCCGATTTACGGGAGTTTGAGCAGACGAACGTGAGAAATTCCCCGGCCCGTGAAACAATTTCACACGATTAACAAGCTCCAGGGCCGCCAATCCGTCGAAAATAACAGCGTGTAGCTCGCACGATGGCGCACGCGCGGGGAACACGGTTTTGGGAATTACCTATCACCGCCGGATCGCTAAATAACTTCCTCGGCGTTCCGTTCGAGCGGAAACGCTCGCGTTCGGCTTCGATCCAATTACTAACTTTTAACGAAAACAAATGTCAATAAATTGTGCGGTTTCGGGAAGAATTTTTAGGAATCGTCGAAACGACTGGGAGCAGAACAAAAATGGTTTGAGTGGGTTGAGCTTCGACATGAAGCGAGGAGCGTAGCGTTGAATTAGTTTCAGTCAGTTTCATTCGGTAGCGGAATACCATATTCGTACTTGGAGAGCACGAATGTTTGAAATGTCGATTCAACGCAATTTTACGACAGTACACGTCACATCTACCCAAAAGTGAGCCTGCTGTTCAACAACCATCGTTTTTATTGTTACTTCCCCATTCGTCGTTTTCTTTGGTTATTCCTGGTTCATCTTCACTTGTCAAAAGACATCAAGTTTTTCTAAAAATATCTCACAACCATTCACCAGACTTTTCCTGTTTTATTTCCTCGTTACTTCCGCGGAAATTAATTTGATTTATTTGATTTGCTTCTCACTCGTGAGATCCTGTTTAACATTCGCTCTATCTCTGCCCTCCCCCGGGCCAAAACACATTCTACAATATTCATTCAAGTTTAGTTCCGCGAGTGTTAGAACATTACACTCAGGTAAAACAGTACACAAGCCTATTTATAAGATTTTAAGTTCTCGCTGAAATATCCATTTTTCCATCAGATCGTAACGTTTCAAAGCCAATCAAGTCCTAAAATACCTTATATAAATCGTTAAACATAATTGGGACAAAACTGCTGAACCAAATCAGCTCAAATGTTATATTCAGCCAGTGAGTCAACGCAAAAAGCCAACATGTGATTAAGGCGAAATTGGCTTGAAAGTAATTACAGACCACGATGATCGAAGCCTAAAAATTTTGTGTACACAGACCCAAATAGCCTAATTGTACTATAACGATTTTTATTCGTGGCAAAATGATGGGAGTCGCGCGATAAAATATTGAAAATTGATTCTAGCGCAGTTTTAGTCATATAACTATCGCTCATGAAACACGACCTGTTCTTCTCAGCTCTGGTCGTATTAGTTTGTTGCCCTTGGCCCAAACTAGAAAACCCCCGAGAGCGGGGTTTTCCTTTATCTGAAGTTCAGTTAGCCTCCCCTGCTCACGAAAGACTCTGAGGATTTATTTCTCCCTATTTCTCTCACGAGTCTTTTTTTAAAAAAAAGTCGCAGTCCAATGAGGTGCCAACACGACGAAATTTTCACAATGTCGCAAAATAATCAGAGACATCTCACAAAATTCCGGAACTCAATTCAATTGAAGCCGTTTCTTTGACTAACGTCCAACTTTTGGATAATTGTCAAACACGAAGTGGCTGTAGCGACAAAAATCGATGAGTGTACTGGGGGCTCTAGGCATTTTAAAAAGTGGATTTTAGTAGTTTTCGAGGGGCTTTTAATATATTTTTAGTGCGTTTCATTTGTTTTTGTGCAGTACAGTATTTGTGAATGGACTGAGGAGAGCTACACATACTTAGAAAATAGCATAAACGTCAAGGCCAATGGTCGACTTATTCCAAAAACGTAAAATTGTGACGGTAAATCAAAGAAATCCCGAGATCCGTCTTGTTTTTTTGGAGACTTGGACAATCTCCTTCTGAAGTTGGATGGAGTCACATTTTGTTAGAAGACGTGTTCTAAGAAGTTTTAGGTTATATATATTTTTTTGTTTGTATAAGCTCATTGGGCGCACAAAGGGTGGAGTTTGAAACTGAGAAATAAATGGAGCGCGAGCGAGGACTGTATTATACTTGACACGATGACGTTATCATGTTGAGTGTGAGTATATAAACGCGAACAATGGGCTCTAAATACGCGCGAACTGGTTGTGAGACATAAGTGGAAGGAGAGAGAGTTTGGCTGTGAGTAATGCGAGCTGAGAGACGAATCGTTGGGAGAAATGGGAAACGACTGGCGTTCGCGAGTGCTGACAAATGACTGACTTGGAAGGAGCTGTCTTTTGAGGAGAGAAAAGTAAAAACCGGGGTGGGAAAAGGATAGCTTTTTGAATGTCCAGGAAAGGGAAAAGAACTGAGGAGCGGGACTTCCCATAGGTACAAACAAAGGGGGTCGGGGGGGGGGGGGCAAGGCAAATTCAACCTGCCGAACACTCATTTTGTGCACTTGCTTATTGCTTGAACACTCACGAAAAGTGAGATGATTGTCAGTTCTTCGATCGTTCCTGATTTTTTATCGGTATTTTTGAGTTCAATTTGCGAAGGCTCAACTATTATTGGCACTGCACTACCGACAGCTGGATTCAGATTCGTAGTCTTTGTAAATCGACCACAGCCTTCAATTCGCTCATCGAACGGAAGGTTAACCCGTCGTGCCCTGAAGAAGATGTATTTTAGTTTGTCATTAACTGTCAACGAACCCACGGAAAAAGCTACTCTCCGCTCGAAGAGTTGGGAAATTCGTGAAATATTTTTGTTTTCATTGAAGAGGAATGAAATTCCGGATTCTGGAAGACGAAGGAGAGGTTTTTTGTTCCCCTCCAGAGGACATTTCGCGGAATTCGGTATATTCGGCGCGACTCGACTCAAATGAGGCGCCCAGCGGAAATAACGTAGAACCGTTCAAATACATAAAAAATGAACTAACGCGCGAAGAGGCCGAAGCGAAAAACCTTGAACGAAAAAGTGAAACAAGTCCATTCCCACATTTCCCCCCCTCCACCGCCATGCCCTTTTTTTCCGGTTTGAATTTTAGTGTTCACCGGTGGGAGAGAAGAGGCGTCGACTTCTTTTCTCCGGCTGCCTGCGCAGACGTCCACTTGCCAGGTCTCGCGAACTTGACGAATATTTCACTCGATAATCGTCTGCCCGGGAGGACTGAAATATTTTAATCTACGCCTCGTCGGGAAGAACTTCGTAGTTCAGTTCCACGTCGAATATTTCGAATGATTGACGGGATCCGAGGCTTGTAGTGATTTACCGGAGCAGGTCTTGATTTAGCGTTGCGCCAACGACGAGCACGTCTCATTACTTAACCCCAGTTAACTAGACGCTTCGGAATTCGAAGAAAGAAAAAAAAAGAAGAAAAAAAAAGCTACCTTCCCTCTTTTGCCTTTTTGAAGAGCCGAGTTAACTTCTCGTTATTTAAACGCGCATTTTGCAATTTGTCGTACGTTTCAGTCTTAATGCCGCTACATTTTCCGTTTTACCAAAACTTCCCGAATGTCAGACTCGACTACAACCGGCAAACTGAGAACATTCAAAACGTTGCACGGTTCTAGATAAAATACACATTTTGCAACGGTTCATTTATGACAATTGTCATTGCAGTCGAAATCTAGTCGGACCGAGTCTCCAAGAAGTAAACAAAAAAAAAACTATCGTTTTTACTAGAAAGACGATATCACGTGCCACACATCACACAACTTAGCTCAGTTCTACGTCAACTTGTCGGTTTTCATAGTTTTTGTACAAATTTGATGTGCTTTGAACGAGATAAAACACCACAACGGTGACGGGAAGCGGTAGAACTCACAATTGCGGAATTTATTGCGCTGTTCGTGCTCATGCCCGGACCGTTATTGAGCAATTGGTACGCAGAGAATTAATGAGACTGTACACGCGATTTGTTTGAAGAAGGGTCATAATCACTTTTACAGAGTTATCGAATAAAAAACTTTTAGAAATCGGTGGTAAGCGAAACCACAAGTTGTTGAAATTTCGGAATTTCTGAAGCAGCCCCTGTACATGTTTATGAGCGTTGCTTTAGTGATGGGACCACAACCTTAATTTTTCTGAAGATTCTAATAACGCTTAAGCGGAGTTAATAAGGAAAAAACGTTTCGCGATTCGTTCAATATTTTATGGTAGTCTCGTGCTGCCTATGCATTATAGCCGTTTCGAGGAAAAAAAGATTTGGTGTTTTGATCACCATGATAACTATAGTGAGTTTAGAGCGGATTTCACTCGTACCCTCAATTTGGCGTCTTGTGGTGTCTTTGGTGACCCGCGTTTGAGCTGATTTGGTTCAGCCGTTTTCTCTCAATCGTGTTCACAGACACACACACAGACTATTTTCCCAAATAGCGTTTTTATCGAACTCAGTAGAGGTCTGAGCTGGTCTACAACGTACAGATTTGACTCAATTTCTTTTTTTTAGGACGATTACGTAACTTTCCTTTCTATTTCCTGCAGCCAAGGAATGTAAAAAGTTGGGTTAGTTTTTGTTCAGATCATTACGTTTTGAGGTTTATTGAATCCTAAAAATTTCGACGCGTGGTGTGTCTGCGCGTGTCGGTAGTCCAATTAGCGGGAGAACGGCTGATGGGATTCAGCTGATTCGCTTTTCAATTTTTACTTTCCGCTACCCGAAGGGAAGGAAAGTATAGTAATCGGCCGAAAAACAAAATTTGGGTTTTCTTCAGATCTTTACGTTTCAGACCCTACTGAGTCAAAAAAACCTAATTTCGGCGCGTGGTCCGTGTGTGTGTGTGTCTGTAGTTCGATTTGCGGGAGAACGGCTGATCCGATTGAGCTGGTTTTTTTATTGTTTTGTTCGTTATTTTTTGTACACACCAAAATAAGGTTATGGACGATTTCGGCCGATGGGAAGGGGGGGTGGGGGACAAAAAAGTACCAAAAACTAGGGTTTTTCGCATTTTTCTCGAAAACGGCTCTAACGATTTTGATTAAACTTTCAAATTATATTCTCCTAATAAATACCTAACTTTTCTTCTACATAGATATCTCCATGAAAATACGGTGAACGGAGATATGGGCCCCTGAAGCAAAAATAGGTTTTTTACGCTTTTTGGCAAAACGGCTCCAGCGATTTTCACCAAACTCACAGGATGTTTTTAAATAGTTAATACCTACATATTCTTCTCAATAAATGTTCCTGTGACGGTCCATTGAACAGAGATAAAAATCAAAATGTGTCAACAATAACGTTTTTTCTAACATTTCCGTAAATTCCAGGGTAACTTCTTCATCAGATGTGATAAATATTGATGGAGTGTCTTCTAGTCACCCATACCAACATTTCGTTCTCTATAATTATTTCTGTATATATATGTTGAACGGAAATATAAGCCAAGTTAACTCAGAAAAGGAGATTTGTCGAATATTAATTTATCGGTATTCCAATTTTCTCAAAAACGGCTCTAACGATTTCGATCAAACATTCGGAGTACTCTCAGCTAACTAGTACGTACATTTTGTTCTCCATAAATGTTCCTGTAAAAATGCGTTGAACGAAGATATAGCGCCCGCCTATATAAATGGTGTTCGAACTTGAAGGGGTGGCGGAAAGTTGTGTGTTGCTACGCACCAGATATTTTTAAAGGCACGACAAGTGTTTTTTGTGTTTTTCTCGAGAACGGCTAATATCGGTTAAACTTCCAAATTATGACTTCCCAACTTTTTTTGTTCAAAAATATCTCTGTGAAAATTCGCCGAACGGAGGTATTTTCCCATGAAGTTGTCTTCAAACAGTCAATACCTACACATTACTTCGCGTGAATGTTCCTCTGACAGCCCGTTGAACAGAGATTTTTAAATTAACCGCAGAACAGAATTTGATCAACCTGACAATGTCCTTAGATGATTGCGGTTGGCACAAAAATCATCGTCGCAGTTATCGAGGCTCCTCGAATAACTACAGTTTGTTCTCAACGCGGAAACATGATCGACGAAGAGATGTTGTTTAATCGAATTCCGGCGGAGAGGAACGTCGCTCCCGATTTGTAATGCTCAATTTGGAAAAACATGAACTCGAATTTACCGGTTTTATATTTCTCGTACAAACCGTGCCACTTATTTCTTGACGCTACGGAATTAATGCGGCCGCGAGGGAAATGACAACGATCCTTGACAATGACAACAACGAAATCCGCATCAACGTGACGTTTTCGAATAATGTTGTTGCGATTTTGACAAGAAAGTGAAAAATCGGGCGTTCCTCCGCGAGCCAATTTATCGGAATCAAACGATATTCCCTCCGACGGAGAGGAATACAGTGTTTTCCCTCGGTCGTTACACGTCATTCGACATGACAGCGACTCGAATCCAAAAAAAAGGAAGGAAAGAAGAGGAGCTTCAGATAAGGGTGCATATTTAGCAGGGCCACTCAGAGCCGTTGAAGAATGAAAGAGGAGAAGTGCGGAACGAGCGACGGCTTTTCTTTCGATAAACGGTAGTAAAGGAGAGGGATGGTGGGAGAGAGGGGAAGGGAGCGGGGGGAGGAACAAAAAATTACCAAGAAGCAAACAAAAGTGAAAAAGCGAGGGGTGGGGAATCAGTGTGAAAAATTGTTCGACGGAATGTATAATACACAATTGAGTCCTCAATCCATAAAATTACGACATACTTGAAGTAGCTGACAATTTTGAAGTGGTTCAAAACATCTTTCCGTTCTGCTCTCATCCATAATTCAACATCAATTCCGTGGAAGCCGAAAGAGAAAGGCACAAAGAGAGAGGAAGAGTGATTGAAAGATTGAGAAATTGAGTGGAGTAGATAGAAAGATGTTTGACTCACAGAAATCAAGAAACCAGGTATAGTCATGCGGCTACATTCCATCGCGACTCCTTCTGGAATTATACAACACACGTATAGTTTTTATAGGATAATACAAAATGGCTGAATTAAAACTGGTCTCAGATCTTCTGTTTGGTCGTAGTACAACCACCAACTTAATAACGTACTCGTTACACCAACACATGTACAAGTCCCCCTTCCCTGTCATAGCCGCACGCGGCCTTCTTTTTTACCAAGGGAGGGGGAAAAGTAAGGTTTTATCAAAAAAATAAAAATGCTACCAATTTCATGGCGAGTTTAGTTAGTCATCGTGGCTTTCAGGCTGTCGTTTCCCCTTCTTCGCACCATCAACAATTTACAACTCTCCCCCACCCTAGAGTAGTTAACAGTTAGGTTTCTGGTAGTACAGTAGCTACATGAGGCTTCGCTGGGTGCCAGTTCCTTTCTGGACCCAAATTGACATTTGAGGTGTGACGAGTAACATTATCGGCATTATTTCTGGTCGCTGCTCTGCACGAGCATCTTTTATGATTGGCATGATAGTGCAGTGACACACACGCCGTGTTCAGCAGCAATACACCCGCTCTCTAGGAGACATTCGAACAACTGACTTTGAGTGTTTGGTGGAATGGAGGGGTGGCTAACATGAGCAAGACAATCAGTTTATCGCTTACAGTGGGTTTGGGCCGAATCGGGCGTCCTATGCATAGGCTTCCTTCTGTCATCTATGTCACACCTCACACGCGGGAATTCTTTTTGTAAGTGAACTGTGTGATTCCCAAGTACTCTCCATTCTCATGTGACCAGGCATAGTGAACATTTTTATCATTGCCATAGCGTCGTTCTTCTAATATTCTAATATTCCCTGTCTATGACTGCCAGGGTGTGTGCTGTACTGACTCAACTTTAAATAAACCATCGAAAAGCGTGTTTTTGGACATCCCCAACAGCCCAGCTTACGCCCTACACATCACGCTTATTAGGGCATCTCCACCTGGGCCTAGACTCCTGTTTGCTGCGTGAATCTAGTGTAGTACACTGCTTCCACCTAAAATTTTGCCTGATGGCTTGTTGCCCATCAGCATCAATCCTCTTTACATGTCAGTTCAATATACTTGTAGCAGTTCGCCTCCCTACCTACGTCAAGATTATCAGTGCGATCTTCTTGCGTCGCACCCTGTCGGACGGAGGGGGAAGGGTACACCCTCTCCAACGCCAGGGCAGTTTACGGCAAGAGTCCGGATGGGGAGCTTTGCCATCTTGACGTGCTACTTTTCCGTTTACTAAATCTAATTCTTCAGTTGTCATTAAAACTAGTTTCTTCAATTGTGTCTTTGTCATGTATTGGGAGTTCGAGGACGGCGTTTAAGTGAAGGAGATGACCCTAATCATCCTAACTCAGCTGCATACTTATTATAAGGGAAATTAAAACCAGTGTAAGTCCAATGACTAGCATTGGGTGCTTTTCTTATCTCTGTGTTGTTGGATGAGTTTATTCCCAGTCAAATTCTAATCCGATATCCATCCCCAGTCATAAATATTTACGAGGACGAGTGAAATTTCGAACCAAACAATACGAATCTCTCGCTTGCAGTTCATTCCTCCAAATAATCTCTCACCTCCGACGGGAATCGAACTCGCATCCTCCCGACAGCTTCGAGATCAAATCCGTCACTCTGACCACTACACTACAGAAGAACCCGCCCTTTCGTGAAATCTCAAAGTTCATACAAACTCCCCCTTATCGATATATTGTTGTTCTGTTGAGTTCCATTGGGCCATTTATGGAAACATGCAACCGTATTCACGTTTAAAAATATCTGGTGCGTAGCAACACACAACTTTCCGCCACCCCTTTAAGTTCGAACACCAACAACATATGCGGGTGCTATATCTTCGTTCAACGCATTTCTACAGAAACATTTATTCAGAACTAAATGTAGGGACTCGTTAGTTGAAAGTACTCCGAAAGTTTGATCGAAATCGTTAGAGCCGTTTTTGAGAAAATTGGAATTCCGATAAATCAATATTCGACAAATCTCCTTTTCTGAGTTAACTTGGCTTATATCTCCGTTCAACATATATATACAGAAATAATTATAGAGAATGAAATGTTGGTATGGGTGACTAAAAGACACTCCATTAGAATTTATCACATCTGGTCAGAAGTTACCCTGGAATTTACGGAAATGTTCGTAAAAAGGTTATTTTCGACACATTTTCATTTTTATCTCTGTTCAATGGAGTGTCAGAGGAACATTTATTGAGAACAATATGTAGGTATAAACTATTTAAAAACATCCTGTGAGTTTGGTGAAAATCGCTTGAGTCGTTTTGCCAAAAAGCGTAAAAACCTATTTTTGCTTCATAGGCCTATATCTCCGTTCACCGTATTTTCATGGAGATATGTATAGAGAAGAAAAGTTAGATATTGATTGGTAGGAGATAATTTGAAAGTTTAATCAAAATCGTTAGAGCCGTTTTTGAGAAAATGCGAAAAACCCTAGTTTTTGGTACATTTTCGTCCCCACCCCCTTCCCATCGGCCGAAATCGTCCATAACCTTATTTTGGTGTCTACAAAAATAACGAACAAAACAAAAAAGAACCAGCTCAATCGGATCAGCCGTTCTCCTGCAAAACGAACTACAGACACACACACACACAGACATACACACAGACATACACACAGACATACACACAGACATACACACGGACCTCTCTCCGAAATTAGGTTTTTTAGACTCAGTAGGGTCTGAAACGTAAAGATCTGAAGAAAACCCAACTTTTTTTTTTGGGCCGATTACTATACTTTCCTTCCCTTCGGGTAGCGGAAAGTAAAAAGTCGGACTTTAAACTGAACAACGAGCTTTTTGTGAATGACTTGTTTCGTTGGAACACATTGTGGGAGGTTGAGCAGACAAAAGGTGTGCGGTGCGTCGCCCCGACGTCGAAATTAAATTTCGTCGAACCAAAAGTGTTCTAAATTAATATCAGAGGGCGGTTATTTGAGTAACTTGCTTTGGTGCGTCCTGTTAAACGCTTTGATGCGGCAATGTGCTACTAATAATACAAAGTTTGCGCGTAGTGTGACGTTAATTTCTCACGGTTATAATTTGTAAATCTCATAGAACCATAAGCACCGCCGTAGTACGACCCCAGAGCCTACCGATTGGTGGGAGAATCGCTCTCAAAATGGAGGAAGCGCTCACGTAGAGCACCGTCCCGCGATATGAAAAGAAAAGAAGAAACAGGACGACTTTTACGAAACGAGCGGCAAGAGCTGCGAATAATTCGATCACGTCGCCTGACAAGCTGCGACATTCTCGTTGACCGGACTGGACTGTGGAATATTAGACCCTAGTTGGAGAGAACGAGAGCGAAGAGAGCGTCTCAGAACCTTTTTCAACAGGTTTCAGAACAGCGAAGAATGTTTCTATTATTGTTGCCGGTCGATCCGAGAACGGGAAATTGAAGCCGCGAGACTGGAACAGTCTGGATAGATCCGTCACCGGTGGATCATTCGATGGAGAATCGGCCGGGACAATAACTCGCCTGCAGGGGCCAACATCGCCCGAACTCCAGGACTCTACGTCGACTACTTTCTATTTCAACAACAAAATGACGTCTAACAGCCAATACGACGGGTTTATAAGAGACCCACGACAGATCTGAAGCACTTGACATGACCCCCCCCCCCACCGACCAATTTTCTCCAGCGTTCAGCTAAATTTCAGGCTTCAGCCACACGACACAAGCCCCTAAACCTACGACTTCACGAAGACCACACTTTCTCTTAAATATCGTTGACTTGTCCAAACAATTATTTCTCGCAACCCGCATCACTCATTCTACTCCAAGCTTTTTGCCATTCCACAGCCACGAGGTTATCCCATCGTTATTTTAATACGAATAAAAATTAATTCAACTCAACCCCCCATTTCTATCATTTCCGCAAGTAGCTCTCAGGTCAAATAATTCCTATCATTTACCGGCTATACGTTCAACCCTCGCTGACAATTTTGCAGAATTCCACTCAGCTTCCAAAGCCCCGATTTCATTTCTTCAATCCATGCTGCGATCCATAAGTCTTCGGTTTACCTTCTTTCCTTTCACAATCCATCAGTTTGGAGCAGCTTTATACAATTTTCATACTTAACGAGCTCCTTAATTTGTTTAGTCGCACAATCCCTTTAATTTAATATTTTTCCACATTTTCTTAATACATTTTTTCTTTCTTCACTTATTTTACTACATCCGACAAGAACAAATATAACTTTCAGTACAACGATATAATGGAATAAAGTTCATGTCCTGAGGCGGTCCTTGAAATGTGAACAACAAATTGTTAAATTTCGGTTGATTACTCAACTCCTTTCCGGCGGACCGCAATTATTTTGTTACTCTTCGAGTTGAGAACGGTAACCGTGTTAATTTGCAAAAATACTGGAGCTTACGACTTCGACGTGCCACCGGAACTTCTAATTCTTTCGACCGGTCGAATCCTCAAAGCTCAGCTCGCACTTCAGCGTTTATACCCAAAATCGCGTGTCGATCCTGTCTAATTTCCGAGCAACGACTAATAAATCGCGTTAATTTCGACGCAATTTTCTGTTTTGGAAGAAAAGTACCGGAGCTGAACTACTGGGCGATCGGTAGTTAACGAGTCGTTGAACCCTCGAATCAGACCGAACGTTCCGTCATTCTGACTATTTAATAAGAGCCTGCACAATTACTCAATAATGAGCTCATCCGCGGGATCCCTAGGCCTAATGTATGCATTTCTACGGTGAGTTGATTCTAAATCAGTGGGCGATCTAGAGGAAAAAAATGACCACTATCGCGTATGGAGCAATCGGACGCGTTTCCTCGACGCGAGAAGAACGGGCTGCTTTTCTATTGAAAAACTCTTATTAGACGCTAAGTCGACATCGTTCTCATATATTATTTCGAGACTTTTAAGGAACAAATTTCTAAATCCTCTCCGTTATCAGTCGGATGATAATGCGAACGTCAAAAACCTACTTGGTGCTAAGTAGAGATCTACCGGCTCCCATTTGTATTTATAAATTTCGTTTATGGGACGTCGTTGTTCGTAAATAATTCGGTAAACTCGTAAATTCTCTTCGGCGTTGTGAGCCGCTCTCGACGCTCCTCAGGCTTCGAACTGGTGGATTTATAATTATTTGAATTTGTGAAGCGACGAACATCGTGAACGTCACTTGATGCTCTCTCGAAAGCTTTCCACTTTTCGTGTACGCGATCTTTCTTCTTTTGTGTTCCAGGAAGATGGTGGAAATCATTAATTCAGAGAGTATAGCGGATATTCTCTTTAAGCGACAGTTGGCTTTTTAGATTTTATCATTAGCGAATGTACATTATAATCAGTGGGCCGTCGTGCAGTTGATCATCTGACAGTAGAACGTTAAAATTCAACTTTCTCCGCACATTATACCAATAAATACTTATAAACTGCCAGCAACATCTCCAGGTCTCAATTTTCACGAGTGAAGAATGTTGTCTCTAGCTGGAATCCACTTCCTGGTTAACCATTTAATACCTAACGTCAGTCGGGCTTTCGCTTGTCGAGTCATCCCAGTGAGTTCTGACCCAATGAAGTCGCAACAATAAGATCTGAGCGGATGGAGCTTCAGTCAGAGAAGCAACAGTGGGAGAATGGGTGGATTAAGGGCCTGAGTAGGGGAGAAATGGGCGAGCGAAACCGGAAATGGGGCTTTTGGCTCAATTGGAGTGGGGGAAGAAAACCACACCTCGTACTATAGTACGAGGTTTTTGGCCACGCCCCCTAACCAATCACGTTGTAGTAAGTCATTTGTTATCCCCTCCACCCCGCCCCTTTACCACCTCCACCATAATGATTAACCAATCGTACTGTAGTACAACCTTTTTTACCCCCACCTCCTTCCGGAATTTCCGGAAGTTGACCACCTCTCTTCCAGTTTGCCCCTCCCACTAACCATTCATGTTATAGTACGACCCTTTTTTTCGGTAGGAACACGTCAAATAGTTCGGCCTTCCTCGATAGGTTCTTGTAGCGTAGCAACGAGACTATCTTCGTACTGAGTATGAACAATTTTCAGCTTTCTAACCGGATAGTAGGTATTATCTTTCAATTGCTCCAACTTTAACGTTTTATTGTATTTGCAAGAAGCAGAGTTGAATCTGTCGACGAATGTTGCCATTGTATGACTGTGCTCTTATGCTGGCGTATGCTGCTTATATCATGCTCCTCACGCATGCGCATTTATATTTTTGACTAGGTGACAAAACTCTTAGAGGCAATAAATTCCAATTTACTGCGCAATAGACGATTCGAAACACGTTTAGAGATAATTTGTGCGTCAATATTAAATTCCTAGAATAGAATGCCTGGGGCTATACAATCACGTGAACACGTCATGCTATTGCATCATATTTTGAAACCTATTAAACATTTCCGAGAATACTACGCAGTAGCCTGAGGCAGCTGCTATTGTGTCATGCTGATGAGTCATGCCCTTGAACGATCATGTGACCACTCTAGCATCCCATAAGGAGGATGTCATGTCTGTCCCTCTTATACCACAAGTTTACGTTATTTTACAACGTTGCGTTGTAGCCTAGTGGTCAGAACGTTTGACTACAATACGAAAGGTGCTGCGTTCGATCCCAGGGAAGGAACTTTTTTTAAAAAAGTGACGTCATCCAAACGCTTTGGAATTTTAATAGGAGCGGGATGGGAGTACTCCTACTATAGTTCAGAAGGCTCGTGGGAGAATGCTGAATGGGGAGGTAAGTAGTTGTTTGGGGGGGTCATAAGGGCTGTAGGGTAAAAAGGCTGTACTATAACGTGACTGGTTGGTGGGAGGGGCAAACCAAAGGAGAGGTGGTCAATTTCTGGAAACAGTGGCAGGGGGTGGGGCTAAAATAGGTCGTACTATAACATGAATGGTTAGTGGGAGGGGTAAACCAGAAGAGAGGTGGTCAACTTTCGGAAATTCCGGAAGGAGGTGGGGGTAAAAAAGGTTGTACTACAGAACGATTGGTTAATAATTATGGTGGTGAGGGTAATGGTGCGGGGGGGGGGATAACAAATAACGTACTACAACGTGATTGGTCGGGGGGCGTGGCCAAAAACCTCGTACTATAGTACGAGGCGTGGTTTTCTTCCCCCACTCCAATTGAGCCAAAAACCCCATTTCCGGTTTCGCTCGCCCATTTCTCCCCTACTGGCCTGATCTTCACCACACCAGTAACTGTAATGTTCAAGACATGAACATCTCCTAATTGTACACGAAACGTTCTTACATAATAATGTGAACATTCGGGGAATTCGAGTTCATGTACTGTGCAAAAACATGTGGGTTTCGTGTACACTTGAACAACGTTGTTCTGGATAGATCGTTATGGACCAGTCAAACGTAAATTACAATGCACAATCTTATAGAAACAAATGCAAATGAGGATTTGGGAACTCATCAGTGATTGTGTCGTTTATAAAAATGTGGTGGTTAAGAACTCAGATATTTTGAATGGAGACAGTGCAGGATTGAAACGATCATGGGGTTTCCCTGGGCTGTGTAGAGGTAGACACAAGTCTAACGTGACTTGTCCATTGATTGGTCAACCCACCCTGAACCTGCCATTGTGTACATAGTTGTAATTCGCTCCAAATACTCCACATAAAACCGACCGCTCTGATCTAACAAGCAACTCGAATGAATTCAACCTGGGGTCGACGGAGATGTTTGTGGAGCACGGAGGAGTGATTGACAAGATAACTACTTTTTACCTTCAGCACGAATTGAGGAATGCGGTTTTGTTCCAAATATGTTTTTAGACTTTGGCTGCGACAGAAACCATTCGTTCCATTCGTGAACTGAGGACTGGGCGATATTCACGAAGTTGGGCGTTGAAATCACCTTGCACTGATGACACTGCCTTGTCCACGACCTCCAGGCTCCTCCTTTGTACTAGATTCCGCTTCAGAATTTGTTATCCGTTAAATCCTGATCTTTTCGACCCGTCAAGAAGTCGAGTGTAGGTCAGCGTTTGTTCGCTGCGTTGAAAAAAAAAAAATCGTTTCCGTGTAAGAAGATGTTTTTGAAACATTTCAAAGTTTTCCACTCGGCAAGTTGCCCATTTCGTTCGACGCCCTTCAAACCTCCCCGTTCTCTTCTGTCATCGTCTTCGGAATAACACAAGTTTGTTGAGCAGTTGAAGCGGGAAAGTTGAGAAGCTCAGTTGAGGATGTGAAGCCGGCGTTGCCTTTTTGCGTCTGAAGAGACTGGAAATTGCGTTGCATCGGTAACAAGGTATTGGTTGCAACAATATTGCAAAATCGTTGAGTTTTCGCTCTTTGATCCGCCATTCGAAGTTTGTTGCAACTAACTAACTTTTCTTTCTGCCCTCCTCGACGCTTTTCTCTTCTCTTCTCCCCCACTCTCTCTCTCTCTCTCTCTCTCTCTCTCTCTCTCTCTCTCTCTCTCTCTCTCTCTCTCTCTCTTTTCCACCCGCAACACGTTCGTGTTTACTTTTTCTTTCATCGGTTTTCGAATCTTTTTCACTGGCGACACCCTTCGGCGAAACTCCGCATTCGGATTTGCCCTCGTTTTTGCGTCTCCCTTCGGAAAGTTCCTCTTCCGAAGCCCTCCCCCCGGTAAATAAAAGCGGCGGAAGGGGGAAAAGTGCACTTGTTGCCTCAAGTTGCTCAACACCTGCGACCCTAAGCGAGTTTTAGGCCCGTTATCCCCGAAAAATCTAATGTTTACCTCCGGGGCCGACGCGTTATTCCAACGATTGTTACCACTGTTCGAGCTCCGATTAGCCGTTTTTTGAAACGGAGACAGGCTCATTGGGTTTGACCACAAAAATAGATAACGCGTGCGTTAATGTCATGACAAGGGTTGTCTACCGCAAGGACTCTTCACTTATCATTCGCTTCACCAAACCCATGAGAACATAACGAAATGGAATCATTCAGAGCAAAAAATTGTCGAGTTCCAAAAAACGTGTCTTCGAAGTTGCACGAAACTCTTTCGTTCGTAACCGCGAGTGATTATCGGGCCTTTTGACGCACGGTTAGTATTTTTTCAAGAATATCCAACAAAAAAGTTCTACAAACGAACTTCATAGTTTGATTTTGGTCGTCAGCTCCTCATTCCCGCGTGCGTTGCAGTTAATCGCAACGAGGAAACAAGACGTTGAGAAGTGCCGTATAAGACGATCCGTTCCAACGTGACACTCGATGAAAAACATTGAAAATTATATTTAAAAAATGTCGATAGTAAAACAGTCAATGTGCCGTCACAGATGAAGCATCGTTTTCCCACTCGGGTTCCCAACCTCGCAGGTGTCCCGGTGTCTGGTTCCTCCCCTTCGTGTTCAGTTCGCGTGCGGAAAACACCAGTTTGCAGTTTTCAACGACGGAACGATTTCTTTAGCTTCTCGAATCTCTTTAGTCCGAGCGGGTCTGATCTCCCGAAACTTGGGGTGAAAAATAATTCCAGCGCGACTGACGCTTCGGAATTGAACAGGAAGAGGCCGAGTAAACAATGTATATCCACCCCCTACCCTCACCAAACGCCGAAAAATTGATATATATATATAGCCCCTGAACCGCACAATCACCAACGATGGAGCACAATTGCGAACTTCGTCTGGTTCGTTTACCGAAGGAGCGAACGAATCGGATCGTATCCGCAGGCCGCTTCATTTCGTACTAAAACGGAGCTCGAAAGGTTCCACCCAACCAAAAAAACAGGGATAAAAAAATGGCCCTAACCAGCCCTAAAACGGCGAAACATAAATAAACGACGAAAAGAAGCGTTTAAAAAAATCTAAAAAAAATGAAAATTGAAAAAAGGAAGGAAAACGGAAAGGCTGATACGAAAAAAATCAAATTTAAAAACGTAAAATAAGTAAATTCGTAAAAATAAAACAATGAAACCGACGAAATTTTTAAAGTACGCTTCATTAGTTTCGTTGTTCATTTTTCTACGTTGTCCCATTTTATCAGTTGGCTGATTTCCGTATATATACGTATTTTTAGAAAAATGTGTAACGAAACTAATGAAGCGTACTTTAAAAAACAAAATGAGAAGGTTACAAATAAATCAAATATCTGGTGCGTTGCAACACACAACTTTCCTTAGCTCTACGTCAATTCACTTTCTATATGGCTAATTCGATTTAATCAATTCATTTATCACCCAGGTCCTTTAAACTTGGTCAAACAGCAGCAGCAAGCGGTAGTGCCTACAGTTTTTGAATGTATTGTGCTGCTCGTACTCATTGCAGGACCATTATTGAGCAATAGGTACACAGATAATTAATGAGGCTGTAAACACGGATTTTTTGAAGAGGAATTTGTAATCACTTTTGTAGAGTTATTGGGTAATAACTGTTAGAACTGGTATTAAGCGAAACGGCGGCAGTTGAAATTCAGGAATTTCTGGAGAGTGCCCCATGTATCTCATGAGGGTTTTTAAACACTCGCCCTTTAGGTATTGGATTGTACTACAATACGACTTTTTTTTTTAACTTTCTAGTAACATTCCAGCGGAGTTTAAAGGGAAAAAATCGCGGCAAAAACGCTTTTCGTCGAACATTTTGATAATTTATTGTGCTGCTTTCGTCATTTTCCCACAAATGAGAATTTTATGGTATAATTATCTTATTAAGAGCTATGTATATAAAAAATTTAATCAAAACCGTTAGAGCCGTTTTTGAGAAAAAATTTGGTGTTTTGATCACTATGATAACTATAGTTAACATTCGGTGGATTTTGTTCAAACCCTTATTTTGGCGTCCCATGGTAACCTGTAGGCTAGACACCAAGTTTCAGCTGATTTGGTACGGTTGTTTTCTCTAAAAACCGCGCTAAAATCGATTTCGTCGAAAGTTTTGATAATTTATTGTGCTGCTCTCGTCATTTTCCCACAAATGGGGATTTTATGATATAATTGCCTTATTGAGAGCTATCAATATAAAAACTTTAACCAAAATCGTTAGAGCCGTTTTTGAGAAAAAAATATTTGGTGTTTTCATCACTATGATAACTATAGTTAACATTCGGTGGATTTTGTTCAAACCCTTATTTTGGCGTCCCGTGGTGGCCTGCGGGCGAGATATCAAGTTTGAGCTGATTTGGTACGGTGGTTTTTTCTAAAAATCGTTCACACACACACACACAGACCATTTTCCCAAATAGTGTTTTTCGGACTCAGGGAGGTCTGAAACGTAAAGATCTGAAGAAAACTCAAAATTTTTTTTTCGGCCGATTACATAACTTTCCTTTCTACTTCGTAGGGCCAAGGAACGTAAAAATAGAACGGTAATAAAACACGCATCGCCTGACTAATCAAATCAATGAAAACTGGTGGCGTCTAAGGTTCAGGAATTTATTGCGACGCTCCTACTTGTGCCACGTCGGTTATTCAACAATAGGTTCACAGAAGGTTCGTGAAACCGCCAACGCGACTTTTTTTCTTTTTTTTCGAAAAGGGTCACTTTCGCCGGTATAAAATAACCGTGTACGAACTTTCATAAATGGAAGTAAGTGAAACCGCGAGGGTTGGGATTACTGAATTCTCAGCGAAGCTCCGCTGCGTATTTTGAGAATTATTAAAACGCTCATCGTATACCCACTCGTATGGCTTACCATTTCATTGTGCCGATTTTAGTAACATTTTAGCGGAGATTACAAGTAAACAATTTACGTCGAAATATTTGGTAATTTATAGTGCTCTTCTCGTCTCATTCCTACAAATAGACATTCTATGGTATTGCCGTGTAATTTGGAGTTGTATACAAAAAAATGCAATCAAAATCGTTAAGATGTATTTCAGGAAAGCAATACTTAGTGTTTTGACCGCTATGACGATTATAGTTAGTTTTAGGCGGATTTTGGCGTTCCGTGATGACCCGCGCATGATCTAATGTTTCACTTATTCGACTTGAAACGTAAAGATTTGAAAAGAACACTTTTTTCCAGCCGATCGCTTAACTTTTTTTCTACTTTGTAGCACCACGTGAATCCAACGATTGCGTGAAGTAAGTACACGGAAACGTACAAGCAAAATGAGAAAGTGGTTACCAAAATTGATTAACAAATGTCGGGGGGTGAATACAAATAAAAATATTCGGCACGACGTATCACACGATTCTCGGCCGTCGTACTAAATTATTTCACGTTCGCAACAGCACTCTCATCGTGTAGGTCGCTTAACGCACTACCACACGCACGAGACAATTATCGTGCTGACAATTATCAATTATTTGCACCACTTCCGTGAAAACGTAACGTTACCACTCAGTTCTTCGGATTACGAAGACGCGTCGAATATTTTAACGTTATTTTGGCACCCGTGGGATGTGCATTCCGGTCAGAGGGCTCTCAGATGAGATTTTTCGACTCATTTTGGGCGGCCGATTAAACGAAATTACTTCCTACTCCATAGCGCCAAAGAGAGTGAAGATGAAAATGCGATAGTTGGACGAACGTAAATAGAATGCTCGACGACACGACGAAGTCATCGGAGGACTTGGGCCGTGTACGAAGCTAGATGGCCGATCGTTCCCTGGAACATCCCTCTCCACACACTCACACTCTCTCTCTTCCTCTCACTCTCTCTAACTCCTACTCATAGCAAACGAATGGGAAGGAAGCAACAGTCGGGCGCGTTTTAAGCCGCGAAGATTGGAACTAGGCGAATCCTCGGAACTCGATTCGGCTCCTCGACACGCCACACTTGAGGCCAATCTCATTACGTTGCTCCCGGGGTGAACCGAACGTGAAATCATAATGAACCGGAAGAAATTTCTTCTAATGAATCAGAAGTCGGCCAATAAAAACGAAAGAAGCGTGAGATTGGCAAACCCTTCTAATCAGCCATTCTCGACGGCGGCCCAACTTTTATAGGCGTTGAATAAGTAAAGTTGAAAAAATCGGAGTTTCCAATTACCCGGTAGAAGCTAGGACTGGAGAGAGAGAGAGAGAGAGTCAGAGGGAGGTAGTACAATAGGATGAAATGGAGAATTTCGAAAGGAAGAGGTGGGAGAGGGATCGACCATAAATAGTACAATACGTTCCCCGAGAATAAATTAACTTTGATTAAATCATAAAATGTAGGAATGAATAATTAATACCGCGGGAGTTTACAGTCGTTTGCGACGTCTTTCAGAAGACCAGAGCGATCCTTCTCCTTGTGAAATCGGATTACATGCCGATGCCGCAAAAGTAGTTTCCCGAGCGGTAAATATATTTATTCTGTCGCACTGTGCTGAATTCATTCTTCCGAATAGGTTTTAAGGAGCCGTCATTTCGAGACATCGTCGTTGGTTGCTCCAGCATTCGATTAGTCGGAAGGCCGAATGAACGAGAGAGATGCGTCGACGCGAATTTACGAGGGAATCACGCAACTTGGTACTTTTAAGAGGCGTTTAACTCTGGCGTGATTCAAAAATAGAAAAACAGCGTGGGCACGTCTACACAATCAAATTACTAAATGAGGAAAGAGTACAGAGAATGAGTGAAAGTGTCGTACTCCTGTCGTACTGCTAATTGAGCCTTACTCAGCCGTGCTCCGCAGGATCCTCTTGGGAGCTGTGTGGATACCTCTTTTACCTCTCCATTCTCTTCTCTAATCTGCCGTCTCGGGCCGGTGGGGAGACGGTTGCACCTGGGCCACTGTTGTGGCCTATAGCAACCCATCAGCACTTCGATAGCCTTACCATTCATTTCTCTTCTTGTTCAGTCTCATCCAGTAATTCCGGTCACCCCTTTTCTTATCTTTGACTGCAAGGACGCTTTCGCATCAGCAAGGGCACACCTTCCGGCGTGCCTGGGAACAGCAGGCCCCCATGCCATCTTGGCATGTCAAGGCTGGACCTCGCGGTGGAGCCAGGTTTTAGGTTGGCTGAGACGGAGATTCTGATTCTTTAGCTTTCCCATCATTGCCCGAACTGAATGGACGTCCAACCAGGTATTCTCTTCTCTAACCAGCCCTAACCCCCCCCCCCCCCCCGCTACATTCGTGTTTGACTCGCCTTGCAGTAATTTTTCCTCAAATAAAATACGACAACTTCTTTCACATTTTGCTTCAGAGGACATTTCAAATATTCCAGTCGTGGTTGACGTTATAAATTGTTTTGAACCCCTTTGAGCCAAACTTGCGAAACTCCATGTGACTTCCAACCTGTCGATTTTGTTGTGACTTTAGCCGTTTCATACCGACACGTTCCAGTATTTTTTATACCTCACTGTGGACATTGGATCGTCTCACTTGTGCACAGGTTTGAGTGACTAAGATCGAGCGGTTAATCGATAAACTTTTTTCTGCACAAATTGTTCGTCCTCAACTCCTCGGAGGGGTTTGATGAAATGCTCATAGAGCAGCGCGGTTGATATTTTGGCAACAGCAAATCAACAGTGGCACTGGTGTGCGTGCACCGTCATGTTTTGGTTCCTGCAGCGAAACTTGACCCGAGATCAATTATTCGATAAATTCGATTCTCTAAGTAAATATTCGACTATTCGCAATTGGATTATTGCCGTTCTGTGTGTGCACTTGTTGACGTTACGTACGAACCAAAACAAAATGACGGCCGAGTTCCAGAGAGTAGCGCTCAACTGCATCTAACGGAGCGTTTCCACTGAGATGCGTCCAATCACAGGCCGCTTACCATTCGACGTTAGACAATATTCCCATACCTATCCCGCCATTACCTGCCTATAGCTCTTCTTTTCACGGTCACATAGGAGAACCCACACAGGGAATCAACTCAGTCATTACCCCACCTTACAACTTACATTATAGTTATACCTTTCTACACTCGCTGCATTAGTCAGGTGGGGTGAAATACATTCTGCGTAGAATTGAAGCTCGATGCGCAATCGGGAGCATTCGGGTATTTGTTTTTTGGGTAAGAGAGCGCGAGCAGACGTTTGCCATCATCCCCACCCAGCACGATATTATCAAATTTGGTCAATCATCGTTGAATATCCGTAGACGATCAAATGTGAGCACGTTCAGACGAGAGTATTGCATTCCACAAACACGGGGGTTTGAGATTAAGATGTTGAGGTCATTCAGTCCATCTCTTCAACGACATGGGAAGTCCTGCCCACTGGGCACCTTCAGAGCCGAACCCGTTCACAATTCTCGACTGCTTTCACGTCATCCTCGACTCAAACTCCCTCATTTTTCCCTCGGCGATTAGCGTGATTTATTTCCACCGATATCAAATTTCCCGCGAAACTATTTCGGTGCCCCAATGAGGTCGACGTTTGAAAGGCTGGTAAAAAGAGATCATCTGCTCTTCGTCCGCTCGTCCCTCACTCGCCGCAGCCGCTCGTCATTTGTTTCAGTCAAACCATTAAATTAGACCTCCTAAACCCCCACTAACTCCCCACCACGATACCCTTCCACCAACAACCACGTCCCGCATTACGTCAACGTCTTCGCTTCGATTTTTCGTCCAATGAATGAAAAATTGGTCGACGGATGCGAACGAGTTCGGAAACGGAAGACTATTTTTTTTTTTTTTTGGCGACGACGCGAAGGATAAATGAGCTCCGAACGGATTGACGAGGGTTTTCCCGAAGTGAAGCGACGTCCTTGACGACGAAAGGAGGTTCGAATTACGAACGCTGCCCTGGAGGGTTTCGGGTACGAGGATATGGAGTTCCAAAGCTCGGGAAAGACGTCGTAACAAAACGTATTTGACCTGTTTCCTTCGGCTGACGCGTATAGAGACCAATTTGTTGTTACTTATCGTTGAAAAGGGCTTACGCAGAAAGGCTTTGAAGACGCTGCGCACCGTCAGGAGTAGGGTGACCCGCCTTCTTTCTGTCACGCGGTCGTCCATCATCCTCTCACGTTGGTGCCTTAGCAATGCGACCACTCGTGTTCCCGCGGCTATCGTCGCATTCTCATTATCTTCGCTATCTGTTCACAAAGTTAACGCGTCGCATTCACCCCTCGTCGCGTAATGAATTCAGTGTCCCTCAGCACTCAAAAATAAGGGAAATTGAAAATAAGGGAGTCAAGTTTCCATTGAGGCGCGACGAGGTTGCCAATAACTATACAGACGCCTTCAGACCGATGCTTCGTACATCAGCAACAAGCTATAACTGAAAGCACCCACACAATTTACCTCTCACGCTACAGAATAGGATGAGGGAAGGAAGATGCTGATATAGTTACGAGGAACAAAATGCCTATGTTTGGAATTTTTTTTAAACTTGTTTTTGCCACACTTTCGGTTGTATCAGCCGATTTTGTCAAAAAGTAGCCGAAATCCATTTTTACTTTCCTTGCTCTACGAAGTAGAAATGAAAGTTATGTAATCGGCTGAAAATTTTTTTTGAGTTTTCTTCCCTCCTGCGTCTGAAAAACACTATTTGGGAAAATGGTCTGTGTGTCTGTGAACGATTTTTGGAGAAAACCACCGTACCAAATCACCTCAAACTTCATATCTCGCCAGCAGGTCACCATGAGACGCCAAAATGAGGGTATGAACAAAATCCACCGAAAGTTAACTATAGTTATCATAGTGATCAAAACACCAAATGTTTTTTTTCTCAAAAACGGCTCTAACGATTTTGATTGAATTTTTTATATTGATAGCTCTTAATAATGCAACTATACCATAAAATTCCCATTCATGGGAAAATGACGAGAGCAGCACAATAAATTACCAAAACTTTCGACAAAATCGATTTTAGCGCGGTTTTTAGAGAAAACAACCGTACCAAATCAGCTGAAACTTGATATCTAGCCTACAGGTTACCACAGGACGCCAAATTAAGGGTATGGGCAAAATCCACCGAAAGTTAACTGTAGTTATCGTAGTGATCTAAACACCCAATTTTTTCCTCATATCGCTGTATCTTCTCTCATCGTATTTTCACACTCATATTGACTCAGCAAGCGTTGATAGATGTCGTGTCAATTTAATCAAAATGACGAGAGCGAGGTGAAATTTAACAATTTTTGGCACGTTTTGGATTAAGTTGAAGCTCAAAAGGACTGTAGTAAGAACATGAATGAAATTAGGTGTCATAACTGTCAAAATCGAAGCAGTATTTTTTAAAGTGACTCCGTTAAAGAACGTTGTGTGATGCCGCGCTCAATCGCTTCTCAACTCGGCGACTTTATAATTTTATAAAAATATTATAATTTTTCTCGCTATCTGGAACATTTGACGATTTTCACGTTCACTGTACAAACTCGATAACTAAACTTCCCAACGTCAAAACTGGGCGGAGTGTAACGTTTCGGAATTTATTGAGTCGCTCTCGTGTCGCGATCTCAATTGAGTAAGCGGTGTTGTTGTTAATTTATGGGAGCTTTTCAACAGGATTTAGTCGACGTTTCGAATTTCGTTTCTTTTTACGGATATTTACGGTGAGACTAGGAAGCGGGTGAATGAACGAGTAATTGAATTGGTTTTTGAGTGGTAAGTGGTCGGAGGTGGTAACTAACGATACGTGGTGGCATTTAGTGGTGGTGGTGGTGGTGGTGGGGAATGGGAGAGACGTAAGGAAACGAAGAGGAAGACTTGAGACGAGGCGGTGAGTAGGTTCCAAGAATAGTTCAGGAACTAGCAGGAGGATCAAGGACACGGGGAGGGTTACGACAGTTGTGGCTGCAACCCCCTTCACGCCCTTCCATCCCTAGACGTCGCAACCCCCGACCAACCACCACACTCTTCCACCTCGGGAACTCCCCACCGCGTCAATCGAGGAAAATTCTCGATTATCGTTTTCCCTAAACACACACCGCTTCACCTTGGCGTTTCCAGACATTTCGACCTTTTGAAACGAAATTCTGACCGCTTTCGAAGAAACATAAACTAAACTAACACTAACTGCAGGACAGCCATTAACTTGAAACCCTCGAAGCCAACCCACCACACGTGCTGCAGCTCTTTTTGAGCAAATATAAACTGAATATCGAAACACCTAGCGCGACGCATAACACAACTTTCATCACAACTGGCAATTTAACTTCCCGAATTTATTCAGCTGCGATCGTTCCACGATCTTTATAGAAAAACCAAAAATATCTGGTGCATTGC
This sequence comes from Pachypeltis micranthus, assembly GCA_020466155.1. Lineage (NCBI taxonomy): Eukaryota > Metazoa > Arthropoda > Insecta > Hemiptera > Miridae > Pachypeltis > Pachypeltis micranthus. The sequence continues at coordinate 75,211,120 of CM035768.1, read as the reverse complement.
AACACACAACTTTCCTTAGCTCTACGCCAATTTCTCTTTTTACATGGCTGATTCTATTTAATCAATTCATTTACCAAGCAGTTCATTTGAACTCGGTCAAACAACGCTTTACTGCAGCAGAAAGCGGTAGCGCCTACAGTTCTGGAATTTATTGTGCGGCTCGTACTCATTTCAGGACCATTATTGAGCAATTGGTATACAGATGATTAATGAGGGTGCAAACACGGATTTTTTGAAGGAGGATAGTAATCACTTTTGCAGAGTTATTGGGTAATAACTGTTAGAACTGGTAGTAAGCGAAACGGCGGTAGTTGAAATTCAAGAATTTCTGGAGTGAGCCCCATGTATCTCATGAGCGTTTTTAAACACTCACCCTTTAGGTATTAGATTGGACTACAATACCAATTTTTTCTTAACATTCTACTAATACTCCAGTGGTGTTTATAAGGAAAAAACCGCGCTGAAAACGCTTTTCGACGAATATGTTGATAATTTATTGTGCTGCTCTCGTCATTTTCCCACAAGTGGAAATTTTATGATATAATTGCCTTATTGAGAGCTATCAATATAAAAAATTCAATCAAAATCGTTAGAGCCGTTTTTGAGAAAAAAAATATTTGGTGTTTTGATCACTATGATAACTATAGTTAACTTTCGGTGGATTTTGCCCATACCCTTATTTTTGCGTCCCATGGTAACCTGTAAGCTAGACATCAAGTTTCAGCTGATTTGGTACGGATGTTTTCCCTAAAAACCGCGCTAAAATTGATTTCGTCGAAAGTTTTGATAATTTATTGTGCTGCTCTCGTCATTTTCCCACAAATGGGAATTTCATGGTATAGTTTCCACAAAGGGAGCTACCAATATAAAAAATTTAATCAAAATCGTTAGAGCCGTTTTTGATTTAAAAAAAAATTTGGTGTTTTGATCACTATGATAACTATAGGTAAATTTCGGTGGATTTTGTTCATACCCTTATTTTGGCGTCCCTTGATGACCTGCGAGTGAGATATGAAGTTTGAGCTGAGTTTTCTGAAGAAAACTCAAAATGTTTTTTCAGCCGATGACATAACTGTTGCCTTAATTTTTTCTGACTAATATTTCCTCACAACGCGATTATTTGGTCTGTCCATTTAATTTATAATGTACTGCTTCAATTTATTTTATTATTGTAACTCGCTCAATTTTATCAGATTTGTATTGCCGATTCCTATCTTAGGTTCAGTTTCACGCTTCTTCCTTCAACTTTGTGCTATTTTGTGAATTTGGTTTGCGCAGTGCTGTTTTGTTAAGGAATGAACGTCAAATTGAATTCGTTAAAAAATTAAAACTTAACGGTCTCATCAAATCGACCACTCTATAGAACTATGTAGCGTGTATGAAGTTGTGAAGTACGCACCGAGCGATGTCAAAATCGACTAAGCTACTCGATAGTTTAAAGGTTTGAAAGTCAAAAGCTTGTTGTTTCACAGTTGGAATTTACGAAAATCGTGGAGCTGAGGTGTGGTTCGACCTAAACGAAGCTGAAGGGTCTGGAGGTTCCTCCGCTAATCGTTTTACAACCTTCAGCTCTGAGTCTCGCGCAACGCGGGTTGATGGAGCTCAAATGAGGAATCTCAATACGAAAGGGGAAATTACTTGGGAACTTTTCAAACCTCGAACGCCGTTTTATTGGGCACTTCGTTTTTGGGACCTGTAGCCGCTAGAACGTGGAGCTCCTCTTAATTCCTGAACTAAAAAGAAGGAAATTCGGGAGGTCAAAAGGGCTTTGTAGGTCTTTCAACGATCCGACACATTGTCAAAGCTATTTCGAATAAGACAGCGCTCAGGCTGCGTGTGCCCAATGCGCCATGTACCACATTTGAAAGGTCTTTTATTAATGATGGACGAGAGGCGAGTGGCGAATGGAGTACAGAGCATGAGTGCACAGGAGCACATCACATAGCGTATACAAGAGGAAGCCCTGAAGAAGGGCACAGACGGAACCGGTTTGAATGAAAGAAACTTAGACGTCGTCAGCATAAATGAAGAAATTGACAGTGTAAAGCTGTGCGGAGGTCGTTGATGATAAAGAGGGAAAAGAAGTGGGCCGAGATAGGAGCCCTGTGGAGCTCCAGTCAACGGGCGCAGAAAGGGCACCGCCAGGCTTCACAATGGCCATGCATTATCCCGCCCAAATCTATCAGACCCTCCCAGACTGTTCTATTCACTACTGAACTCCACATCCATGCAGAGTGTTTGGCACATCTCGTTGGCTAATTTAGCTGCAGAAGATGAAAAATTAATTCATGAAATCGAAAGCGCAAGACAGGTCTGTTTTCTTATTAAATGACTGTTCCTAAACCTTCGACGAGGGTTCTATCAGTCGCGGAAGTGGCGGTTTCGCTAATGTACAAGAGGGCGGCCCTTGCAGCACCCACCAAACCCAGACCTGCGGAGGTACGACAGGAATTCATAATTTGTTCGTACCGTGGCACCTAGTTAGTACGTTCCAAGTTATTTTTGAAGAATAGTGAATCATTATCGTTACATTTGCCCAACCACCGCCCACCAAAATTTAGACCATCGCCAGCATGCTTCAGCGTAAATTTTGGCCATCAGCAACATGCAACCATGTGACAGGATGAATTGGCTCCATTTAGCGGGATATCGTCCAACCTTCAAAAATAGCTCTAACCTCCCTCCACCCCATCGGGCAAAAAGAATTTAGGGGAAGTTGGGAGAGGGACTACTTCCAGCGAACCCACGACCACTGCGATTTCTGCCAGATCCCATAAATGGGTACCAGGGATCCGGCGGGTTTCCCCGCCTTCACCCTGGAAGCCAGCAGAGCATCCACCTTTCGTGGACCTTCCCATGGTGCACCGGCTTACGCCGCGGGCTGTGCACCCCCGCAGTACCATTTTGGGAAAAAATATCCCTTAAGGCTAGAATGGTTGCTAGCCCGCTCGGACTTGCGTCCAGACTTACGGCTTCGGGGACCTCCGCCTTGGGGGGGGTTTGGACTTGCCCCCCCTTGCCAAAGGACCCCAGGTCCCTGGTACGCAAGGGCCCTCCCCCGACCAGCCGCGCCTCGCAAATGCCAGTTTTTGGATTCCCTCCTAGTCCCCCCGCTCCCGCCAAACTCCCATTGACCCCACCTATCACCCATATAACTTACACACATCCATCATTACTCATACTCTAGCCTAGAATCATTCATTCAATAAATTACTTTCATACACCCACCATACACTCCACATCCATACCTGCCGTCTGAGGGGGAGGGGGGGGGGCAAAACCCCCAGCTGGCCTCGAGCCCACCCACGCATAAGTGGACACCCCGGGACCCGCTCCGAAGGGTGTTCTTAACGCCCGGGGGTCCGGACAGTCCCTAGAAATTAACGGAATGGCAATCAAATTAATCGAAACTAAACCAAATAACTCAACAACTAAAAGAACAAATTAAACCGGGCGCCCCAAAGCTACCCCTAGGGAAGTTTACCCCCCCCCCCCGAGTATTTGATATTCCTCCCCCGCAGCCCCCTTACTATTCTAATATCACAGCCTAACAATCTTACGTTCTAACCACCGCCCTTGGCAGAGGAGTACTGTAGGCCCCCTCAGACAGGGAGCAGGAAACTCCTAGGGACACCTGGACACTAAGACTGATAGAGTGGGGTAGGCCCTCGAGAGGTCAGCCGTGGAGGGGTCAACCTAGGACCTGCGTTGCCGTCTGTAGAGCTTCTTAGGTTTATACCCTGACCTGAACACGCAGTGAGTTCAATAAAAATCGTTTTCATGCTACGTTCAGGCCCCGTCGATGACGAAGGGGGAATCGGGTCTTCAGCAGGTTCACACGCAGTCGGTTTAAGTAACGTGCGAAACTAGAGAAACATCAAATTGACTGTTGGCCCGTAACAATACTTCGGTTCGGGGAAAGTAAAAATGTTCTTAATCGCAGAGCGAGTTGTCGTTTAGGGCGTGGCGGAAGATCTAAATCCACTTGTTCAGGTATCAGCCGGCGGCGAACAGCAGCGTCAAATCAGCCGCTGGCAACACTCCTAATTCCGACAAAAAAAAAAAGAAGCTATAAACAGCTGCTCAGAAATCGAAAAATATGGCGAGCGATAATATTTCCACCATGAGGCCGGCGCATCATTTGTAGGAGGAGGCTCCGGGGGCCCCAACGCTCGTCGGGGAAAGAGGCCCCGTGAAAGGTTTTTTGAATCGAATATACATCTTTGGTTTGAGAAGTTAATTTAGTGAGAGTGTCAACGGTTGGTTCCCTAGAAATAGCACACAGAGGAGCCGAGTGTGAGAGGCGATCATCGGAAAGATGGGTTTAAAGTTAAAGGCGACCCTCTCCTCGATCCTCAGATCCTCCGCCACTTGCCCCCTGCCATCCCCCTGCGCGCTCAACTCACTCACATCTTTCCAATGTTCTTCGGGAGTTAATGACAAGCATATGCCGAGGAACTGAACGGAGGACTTATAACCCCCCTCCTCTCGCCCTAGACACCACAAATCCCACCTACTTCCCCATCCAACTACTCACACACAGCTGTCCCAAATCATCTACTTCTGCAGCTTCCCATAAAAACTACTCGGCTTTCTTATCTAATTACCCCCCTCCTCCTTGCGACACCATCCCCCCCCCTCCCCCTCGACAGCTCATCCTCTTCATAAAACGAGTATCGGTAGCTCCGTTTCTTTTTCTGGATCCGTCCACCGATTCCAAACTTCTCCCTCGTCAGCCAACTTCCTCCTGTCACGAGGCTTCGAATCTTTTCTCACGATGACGTTCCACACGTTTGCTTTCCGCGAGAGAAGACTCCTCGCATTTTTAAGTATCCTCGTAAATACCTAGTGCGACGCACCACACACTTTCCTCAGCCCCACGTGCATTAGGCGATTTTCTCCACTCTATCCACAAAATCAAATCTTGCTCAATTTATAACAACGTTTTACGTCAAAACTTTTAGCGCTCAAGGTTCCTGCAGTTCCATAGACTGCCGCCTTGATTTTTCTGAACATGCGGGTGCCTGAGCGGGATTTATTAACGTCATTAACAACCTGCGCGAAATTTTTGATAATTTATTGCGCTGCTTACTGCAGATACGAAAAAGTTAATCTAAAACAAGGCATTTTTGAGCGAATAGTGTTCACTCTAGTCAGTTTGGGCGGACTTTGCTCTTAACTGATGTAGACTCGCTAGTAGGGTTCAACGGACGTAGGGCGCATGCGCACTAGAGCAAGCCCCCTCCTACTACCCTTTGGTGTGTTGTACAGAATGTTCTCACTCGCAAATAAACCGTCTACTTACTCAGTTCCGCGAGTGCTATTTGTGCTATTTCTCCCAGGTACATTATTAACCTTGTTTTGGAGTACCGTATATACCTATGGTGGAGTTGGGACATGGGCCCGTTCGTGGCCACAGTGAAATGTCATTGGTGCTAGCAGCTCCGGCGGGTCCTTTGGTCCGCAGCTGCCTCCCTGATATCTTCTTCTTCTATCTACCTTCACGCCAATTTGGTTCATCTGTTAAGTAAAGTAGAAACGCGTTTATTTGCAACGAAACGCGCTGTTCAGCTCAGCTCTGGGTGAATTATTTCGCTGCCCTTCCCCTAATTGGAGTTCAATTAGCGTCTCCTGCTAACAACAGGATTATTTCCGAATTTTCTCGTTGAGAGTTTCCAAAATGTTCACTCCCCACCACTTCCATACCGCGTCCCCTTAAGCAATTCAAATCGCAGCTCCCCTAGACTCTAAATCGAGAGACAGTTCATAATTAGTGCCCATAGTAATTCTCGTCCAAACATCAGCATCTAGAGGCTTACTGCGTGAACTACTGGCTGATCAATCAAAAGTCTATTGTGCCGTTTAAACCCCCCATTGTGCCCAGTGTATCAATATAGTCTCTCTTTCACTCGGGCCTAACAAAGTTGCATCTTTACCCGGCAAAAGGCTGAGCCCATCGGTCCTAGAACTTTCCCTAGACAACAAAACAGTGGTTGACAGTAGAGCTCTCCAGACAGCAGCCGGAACTAACCACAATTTGGGATGTTAGTAAGCCAGGAGAGCTGAAAAGTACCAGGTTGTTTGAACCTCGAATCCCTTCGTCCCGCTGAACTCTCGCTACATTCAATCAAACGGCGACGACATTTTCGAACGAGGAACGAAACGGTTTTTAATCCGAGAGGATGAAAGCCCAATAAAGTACTCGATGAAATATCGGCCTTTACCTTCAAAAGAGCAACCGAGAGGCGAATTCTGAGGGGTTTTAGAGGGGGACGGAGAAAATGGTTGATGGTATGATGCTTGGGTGAGGGGGGAGGGTGGAATGGAGGTTAATTTGTCTCGATAGATCCTCAAGATTCCCAAGTTCAGAGTCCTTCAAAGTTGGAGACTTTAGAATGGCATTTATTGTTTGTTGACCTTAACTATATGCTCCGCTCATCAAAATCGCATTAATGGCCCTCCCCCCTCCGCTCCTCCCATTACCCCTCCTAGTCGTCGTCGTCGTCCTCTACACCCTCTTCTCTACAATTTCATCTTCATCGCCCCCCGCCCCCCTCCCCTTGCCCTCAACGTTTGTTCCGAAGCGTGGAAAGGGAAGTTTGAAGCTCCAACCTTAAGGTGCTCCTCTGCTTCCTGTTCTGTTTCCAACTCCCTCCCCGCCTTTTTCACTTCATCGCTCCCCTTGCCCCAACCTCAACTCCTCGCTACTTTCCCACACTTCCCAACTTCTTCCCTATTCCCCGTTCAACTCGAGATTCTTATTCCAGCCCCGCTTTGTTTTCTCGTTGATCTTTCCGGTGCGGCTCTTGTCGAAAATCTAGTAAGCGATAGTCAACGCTGGTTGGGGGGAGGGGGGTGGATGAGTATAATATTCCTTTTTGAGTCGAATGTCAAATTTTCGTCGAATGTCATTCAATTCAGTCGCTTGTTCTCGAGTTTTTTTTGTTGAAAAATGGGTCAAATTGGCGCGTGTCAATGTTACACTGACGTACTGACCTTCCACAACTCAAGTTTTCGACCCACCGCTCTGCCAACGAGAAAGGAGAGTTCCCATTTGTGGGAAAATGACGAGAGCAGCACAATAAATTACCAACATTTTCGACGAAAAGCATTTCTAGCGCAGTTTTTAGAGAAAATCACCGTACCAAATCAGCTGAAACTGGATGTCTAGCCCACAGGTTACCATGGGACGCAAAAATAAGGATATGGGCAAAATCCACCGAAAGTTAACTATAGTTATCATAGTGATCAAAACACCAAATTTTTTTTTCTCAAAAACCGCTCAAACGATTTTGATTAAATTTTCTATATTGATAGCTCTCTACAAGGCTATCACACCATAAAATTCCCATTCGTGGGAAAATGACTAGAGCAGCACAATAAATTATCAAAATTTTCGACGAAAACCGTTTTTAGCGCAGTTTTTAGAGAAAACCACCGTACCAAATCAGCTGAAACTGGATGTCTAGCCCACAGGTTACCATGGGACGCAAAAATAAGGATATGGGCAAAATCCACCGAAAGTTAACTATAGTTATCATAGTGATCAAAACACCAAATTTTTTTTTTCTCAAAAACGGCTCGAACGATTTTGACTACATTTTTTATATTGATAGCTTTCAATAAGGCAATCACACCATAAAATTCCCATGTGTGGAAAAATGACTAGAGCAGCACAATAAATTATCAAAATTTTCGACCAAAACCGTTTTTGCCTCGGTTTTTTCCTTATAAACTCCGCCGGAATGTTAGTAGAATGTTTTTTAAAAATTGGTATTGTAGTCCAATCCAATATCTACAGGGTGAGTGTTTAAAAACGCTCATGAGATACATGGGGCTCACTCCAGAAATTCCTGAATTTCAACTACCTCCGTTTCGCTTAATACCAGTTCCAACAGTTATTACCCAATAACTGTGCAAAAGTAATTACTATCCTTCTTCGAAAAATTTGTGTTTACAGCCTCATTGATTATCTGTGTACCAATCGCTCAATAATGGTCCAGCGATGAGTACGAGCAGCACAATAAAATCTGAAACTGCTAGCGCTACCGCTTCCTGCTGCCGTAAAGCGTTGCTTGACCAAGTTCAAATTAACTGAGTGATAAATGAATCGATTAAATAGAATTAGCCATGGGCAAAGTGAATTGTTGTAGAGCTAAGGAAAGTTGTGTGTCGCAACGCACCAGATATTTTTCGTTCAGTTCGCACCAACTTGCCGCACTGCCGGAGCTTAAAGTTCCGGAATTTATTAGGTAACTCCTACTCATTCCAGGACCTTCATTGAAAAATCGACGTACAGGTAATGGGACGGTCTAGGCGTGGGGGGGAGGACGTAGCGTCGTACGAGATCATTTGTCCACTGAAATAAATAAACTCATTCTTTATGTCGCGTAGTCTGTTTCATCGAGGGATTAACAAAATTACACTCTGGCGTTGTTTTTCGGGATATCTGTGATGGTTGTTCAAGATCAGATATCGTGTTACACGAATAGCTCGGGTAACGAAACGCAGTTCGAATTACGATAAACGATAAATAATTATAATTAGTCGCATCAAATTATAATATTTAATCAATATTCGTTCCGCAAAACGAAATGTGTTTTTATGTTGTGGTTGTTTTGGTTTATTATTCATTCTGAATAATAACCCTATGTTTTCGGTCACGAAATATTTTTTACAACCCCCCCTCAAAATTTGATACTTTACGTTTCAAGGCATGGAGATTCCAAATTTGCAATGTCCGTCCGCCGTCCCCCGTCCCCCGTCCCCCGTCCGCCGTCCGCCGTCCGGGCCGTTTTGTGCCTTTAACGTGGTCTAAAAAATTCGTTCTTTCGCCCAAAAATCCGATTTGGTATCTAGTTGTGCCCGCCATCTCGGCAATCCGATCGGACGAAGCCCGCGGTTGTAATGGGCAAAAAACGGTTAAAAAAATTAACGAAACGCAGTACAACGCGGAGCTACAAGCGTTTCGTCGTTTGAATTCCCTCCGCCCCGCCCGTCTCTTTAAAAAAAACCAACCGCTCTCGAGGCGGCTCTCGCTTCCCCCCCAACGACTCCGCCTCCCGCCGCCGCTCGCCGCTCAACTCCCTTTTCACCTTTCGATTCACCCGACGTTTCGGTTTTAATACGATTCAATTTTTTTAGATTCCTTCGTTTCATTCTCATTTTGGTTTTTTCATCGATTTTTGGTTACATTTTGATATTAATATGTAGCGTGCATGTTTTCATATTAAAATTCAGTTTTTTTTAGATACTTTCGTTTTTTTGTTTATTTTAATATTACGATTTAGTTCTTTTTTGGGGTTTCATTATGATATTTTTCGATGCTGAATCGAACGGGATGTGTCTCGGAGCATTAATGCTAGGTCAAGCTGTTTATCCGAATAATAAACCGTTGTGTAATAATTTGCAGGGTTTTTTTTTTCGTTGTGGAAAGCCAATTCACGTACCGAATCGTTTCTTATGCACCGCGCTGATCGCATTAATATAAAACGTATGCGAGAAAATAGTCAAGTGAAGAAAGTAAGTTCAGAAGAAATTACGAATGGGCGAATAGGGCTTTAATTTATCGCCCGCTAATGCGATAATATATGCCAAAGTTGCTGAAAGCTAACGAGGTACAGCGTGCTCTAGTTGCCAAGTGTAATTCAATGGAGACGGAAAAGACAGCCGAAGTGCAATATAAATATCTTGATTGTTCTCGTTTTAGAGAATTATATTGTACGACGGAGTATAATTACCGCCGCTAATTATCGCGAAGTGCGAACCCGAGCGGCCGTTAACGTTTATTTGAACTTAATTCGAAAACTTGAGAACGGACTTTTTACATTACCGTCCGCATCGTTCCTTTTACGATTTAACGCGCCGCTTGGAGCGTCGGAGAATTTTCGCTTTCTCGGCCCTGAGTAGTGGGAAATAAAAGTGAAGTGAGCGTGTGAGTTTTTTATTGTTGTTTTTTTTTGGTTTTGGTGTCAAATTTTCAAGTTTGGAAACGATTTTCGAAGAACGGACGAAGGTAATGACTTCAAATTTGACATTGAGAGTGCTGGTCGACGTCGAACGCCAAACTGAGGTTGCGAACGGAATCGTTGAGAAACCAACTATAGTTAATCGTAGGTGATCAAAATGTCCATTTTTACTTTCCTTGGCTCTACAAAGTAGAAAGGAAAGTTATGTAATCGGCTGAAAAAAAAAAGTTGAGTACTCTTCAGATCTTCACGTTTCGGACCCCCCTGAGTCCGAAAAACACTATTTGGGAAAATGGTCTGTGTGTGTGAACTATTTTTAGAGAAAACGACCGTATCAAATCCACTCAAACTTGATATCTAACCCGAAAGTTACCATGGGACCCCATAATAAGGGTTTGAACAAAATCCACCGAAAGTTAATCATAGTTATCATAGTGATCAAAACACCAAATATTTTTTTTCTCAAAAACAGCTGTAACGATTTTGATTAAATTTTTTATACTGATAGCTCTCAATAAGGCAGCTATCCCATAAAATTCCCATTAGTGGGAAAATGACGAGAGCAGCACAATAAATTACCAAAACTTTCGACGAAATTGATTTTAGGGCGGTTTTTAGAGAAAACCACCGTACCAAATCAGCTGAAACTTGATGTCTAGTCTACAGGTTACTATGGGACGCCAAAATAAAGATATCAGCAAAATCGACCGTAAGTTAACTCTAGTTATCATAGTGATCAAAACACCAACTATTTTTTTCTCAAAAACAGCTCCAACGATTTTGATTAAATTTTTTATATCGATAGTTCTCAATAAGGCAACTATACCATAAAATTCCCATCCGTGGGAAAATGACGAGAGCAGCACAATAAATTATCAAAATTTTCGACCAAAACCGTTTTTAGCGCAGTTTTTTCCTTATAAACTCCGCTGGAATTGTTGTAGAATGTTAAAAAAAAATTAGTATTGTAGTCCAATCCACTACCTAATGGGTGAGCGTTTAAAAACGCTCATGAGATACATGGGGGTTACTCCAGAAATTCCTGAATTTCAACTACTGCCGTTTTGCTTACTACCAGTTCTAAAAGTTTTTACCCAATAACTCTGCAAAAGTAATTACTATCGTTCTTCAAAAAATTTGTGTTTACTGCCTCATCAATTATCTGTGTACCTATTGCCCAATAATGGTCCTGAAATGCGTATGAGCAGCACAATAAATTCCGGAACTGTAAGCGCTACCGCTTCCTGCTGCTGTAAAGTGTTGTCTGACCAAGTTTAAATTAACTGAGTGATAAATGAATTGATTACATAGAATTAGCCATATACAAAGTGAATTGTTGTGGAGCTAAGGAAAGTTGTGTGTTGCAACGCACCAGATATTTGGTATCAAACACGGCTCGAAGAATTTTCATTGAACGTTTCGCGTCAACGGTTCCAAATGACCCGAGAGCAGCCCAATAAATGATCGAATATTTTGACGCGGTATTTTTTTGTCGTGAATCCGCGATTAACGCGAAAGTTAAATAACGAGCGTAAGATAAGTAAGAGCGACCACTGAAATTCAAACCATCTTTAAACACAACATTTTTTGAATAATTACAGAAAACCAAAACACGAACCTCCAGCATACGAAAAAAAAAAAAAGATCGCGTTAATGTTCTATACGAAACCCCACAGCACAGTTTCCAAAGATTTTCATTGGTCGCACGAGCGATAAAAATTGCCGAACGCACATAGGGCTGAGGATGGTTGCGTGATGCGCAGCGTCAGATGAGCGAGGAAGCGGCCGATCAAGTGCGCCTATTTGCACCACATTTTGTCGTCGAAATTGAAACAGTTCGCTACAACAATTTTTGTCGAGCGAAACGCAACATCGATCGTTACCATCGACAAAACTAATTCAAATAAAATTACTTTCGACGTTTTTTTTTCTTCGCAAATCGCTCAGCGCGTCGCCTTATTTTTACAAGAGTAATTTTTTGTTTTGTTTCGAGTTTTCTTCGGTACCGCTGAATTGGCACAAAAAAGGGCGTTTAAGCCGAAGAGGCGAGAAAAAAAGGTCGAAAACGTGGAAAAACGGCTTTAAACTAAATATAATTCCGTAGAACGGTCTTTTTCTCCGAGGGGCGCTCTTCCGGGAGATTTCCGAGTAGTTGAGTCGAGCCTCAAGTCAAAATCACGTTCGATATCCAGCGGGAGATTAGCAGTCGCCGGAGGAGTGAATGCACTCTGCCAACAACTAAAACCGTCGATTGTTTACCCGATTATGCGATTAGCGGAAAAATCGTGACGCTGGAGGTTGCCGTCCGGAACAAAAAGTCGCGAGTGTCGAAATATGGTCGTACGATTCTGAGAAGACGAATGGCCTAATTATATAAATAAGAATGCGTGTCAAGAAGGGGAAATATTTCGAGTTATTGTCGAAAAATGAATGTAGTAAACTCTTCGACTCGTCCAACAATCTCGGTAAATATTAGATATACTAAATCCGTTTTACTCGGATACTTCGTCTTTCAGTGAGTTGGAGGTTCTTCTGGGCGTTGTTCTTCCATTAGTGTCACGGTCTTCTAAGCTAGCTGAGGTTTTCTTCGATCTTGCTCAGCTGGACTACTCGAGGGAAGCTGTGTGTCTTCCGCCCTCCGGGCCTTCTCTTGATTTCGAGGTTTTCATTGAAGCCTTCCTTCCACTTGTGTCGCAGTCGTCTTCCGTTTCTTCTTTGGCTCTTTCCAGGATTTATATACGGGTCAGGCTTTCAGGTTGGTCGGAATATACATTGAGGGGTACCGTCATCCCCTTTCCAATTTCTCTCACTCTCCTCCTTTGTACCCCTTCGATTCTCTGTCCGCCCCAGTCTTCTCATTCAGCCACCTCTCGTCTGTGCTCTCAAACCTGCGTCATCGTAACGTGGACTCTCATTCCGTCTCTTACTTGTCACTTTGATTCCTCCATCGTGACTATCTATCCAACCAGTGTTTTCCCCGTGCAACACCAACTCGCCATCTTCGTCTTGTTGGAGTCTTCACTTTTGCCGATGAGACCTGACGTAGGTGCCCTGCAGATAACCAATTTATTTCTTGCAAACTACGGCCTCCTGTCGTAAGAAGCTTCGGTTGCCCGTAAACGAGAGAATGTTGGATTTTTGAACGTTGCGCGTCCACCACCGATAGTTATTCGTTCAGGCGGGCGTAAGAACGTTCTTCGCATTCGGTCGCACAAATGCCACTAAAAGAACCGTCCAACGGCTCAATTTACCATAATTCGAGCGATGAATGATATCTTCCGTGCTCACCGGTGTCATAATTCAATCTTTTTGGGCGCGCGGTTTTGGACGCCTCGAAAAGAGTTCTGGTTGAAACGTCTGCTAGACTCGCTCGTCGACAAACGTGAGTCTGATGGCTCCAACCGTGACACCCCCCCCCCCATCACACCCACTGACAGAATTCAATTCGCCGCAACTCGAGCGTGTTCTAATTGAATACGTCCGTCTTTGCGCAACAACTCGACGGTTTTACTCAATTCCGAAGAGGGATGAGGGGTGGGGGGGTAAAAAAAGAAGCCCTAAATGATGTTCTGCGTGAAGTAAAGCAAAATATAAAAAAAAGAGAGCAGACAAAGTACAAAAGAATAGGATAAGTGGAGGGGGGGTAGACGACCCTTGAAATCGCCTGAACAAATACAGTCGTACGCCCAAAGCGAATTTCTTTTTCGCCCCTCTTTTTAAATTTATTTTCTTGTTTTTTACTCCCCCTCCCTTCCTCCTCTATCCGACTAGAAGGTAAGGGGCAATGGAAGGAAGTGGTTGTTGACGTGGGAGGTGGGGGGGGGGTCTAATAGAAACGTAACTGGCAATTAACCGAATCGAGAAGATGAGTTCTCTCGGATCAAAGATCGGATCCCTTTGACCATTCGCTCTTCCAATGTTTATAACCCCGGTCGAACGTCTCTATGCGAAGAAATGTTCACAAACACAATCCCGCGACGTTACGTTATATTAACCGGGCGATTTCCGGCCAACATAACGTCGTTCGGTGGTGTCAATTACTCGAACTAATCGCCTCCGATACATCCCTAATAATCCGCAAATGAATCGACTCTTTTCGCTATCCGCGCGTAATAAAATCGTGAAAAGAAGTCGAGCGGATCTTCGGATTTTCACGTTTCGAGGCCTAATGAATCGAAAAACGTCCAATTTTGGTTCGTGGCGTCTGAAGATTTGCGGGCTGAACGGTAGAAGCTGGTTCTTAGTTGTTCTGTTCGGGATTTCATTCAAGCCGCAGTTTTCACGGAAGCGAACAGGTGATGGGGTGGTGGGGGGGGGGGAGCTAGATGTACCGAAAATGTGGAAATGGCTCCAACGATTACGATCTTGCAGTCACAAATACTTTTATTCGATTTACGTACATCATCGACGTTACGAGGTGCCTTCGACCGGTCAATTCCCTGATATTGTTCCCCACGCATCTTCTTTTTACTTTCCTTGGCTCTACGAAGTAGAAAGGAAAGTTATGTAATCGGCTGAAAAAAAAATTTTGAATTCTCTTCAGATCTTAACGTTTCCGCCCCCTCGAAAAAAATGGGAAAATGGTCTGTCTGTCTGTGAACGATTTTTAGAGAAAACGACCGTACCAAATCAGCTCAAACTTGATATCTAGCCCGCAGGTTACCATGGAACGCCAAAATAAGGGTATGAACAAAATCCACCGAAAGTTAACTATAGTTATCATAGTGATCAAAACACCAATTTTTTTTTTCTCAAAAACGGCTCTAACGACTTTGGTTACATTTTTTATATTGATAGCTCTCAATATGGCAATTATACCATAAAATTCCCATTTGTGGGAAAATGACGAGAGCAGCACAATAAGTTCCAAAACTTTCGACGAAATCGATTTTAGCGCGGTTTTTAGAGAAAACAACCGTACCAAATCAGCTCAAACTAGATATCTAGCCCGCAGGTTACCAAGGAACGCCAAAATAAGGGTATGAACAAAATCCACCGAAAGTTAACTATACTTATCATAGTGATCAAAACACCAACTGTTTTATTTCTCAAAAACGGCTCTAACGATTTTGATTAAATTTTTTATATTGGTAGCCCCCACTATGGCAACTATACCATACAATTCCCATCTGTTGGAAAATGACGAGAGCAGCACAATAAATTTAAATAAAAAGCGTATTTGGCGCAGTTTTTTCCTTATCGACTCCGATAAAATGTTACTAGAATAATAAAAAAATTGGTATTGTTGTCCAATCCAATAACTATAGGGTGAGTGTTTAAAAACGCTCATAAGATACATGGGGCTCACTACAGAAATTTCCCGAATTTCAACTACCGCCGTTTCTCTTACTACCAGTTCTAAAAGTTTTTACCCTATAACTCCGCAAAAGTAATTACTATCCTTTTTCAAAAAATTAATGCTTACAGCCTCATTAATTATCTGTGTAACAATTGCTCAGTAATGATTCTAGAATGAGTACGAGCAGCACAATAAATTCCGGAACTGTAAGCGCTACCGTTTTCTGCTGCCGTGAAGTGTTGTTTGACCAAGTTCAAACTAATTGATTAAGTAGACAAAGCCATATAGAAATTGAATTGACGTAGGGTTAAGGAAAGTTGTGTGTTGCAACGCACCAGATATTTTTTTACCTTTTCAAATTGTACAGCAAACGCTGAAGTGATTGTAATCAGCCGGACGCAGTTTCTTTGAGCTCCGTACGCCCACATTTTCTTTCAAGTAACAAATTATTTAAACATAATCGAGCGGAAATCGAGATTTCGACGAAGTTCGAATGGCATTTTTTTTTTCTCAAACTTTAGACTTCAGAGTCTACCCCCCCCCCCCCACCCACGACCAACATGAAAGATTTTGTCGAAAGAAGATAGACCGTTTCAACGGATTTTCACGAGTTGAGCAAAGCTGTGTGATCCCTCGCACCACACATTATTCGCGTCCTTCCCCATAAACTTGTCTTTCGCAACTGATGAAATACTCAATTTCAACAAAAGTTTTTTTAACGCACCTTTATTTCAATTTGCAGCACTTATTACCGCGCAATTAGCTTCAATAAAGCGAAAAATAAACCCTTTGCACATTTGAGCTGGAATTCTGCTCACGATCAAAATATTGAACTGGGGAATTATTTCGCGTAAAGACAACAGGTTCGAGAGTAAATGGCGATTTTTTTTGTCAAATTTGAACGTTGGAAGGGAACGTCCTCCGACACACTTAACTCCGCGCGGAGGTTAATATTGGTGCCGACGAACTCAGCGAAACGACGAACGCCCAATAAAACCGAAATTCGGACCCTCGAGTACGCAATTTCGCCGCACAGAGCGGTAATGGGCACTTTATTCATTTTTATTTCGCAAGTAAGTAATTACACACAATAATCGAAACTATTCCCCAATGTGCAACTAGGGCAATAAATAATACAAATTACGTCTAACGATAATTTACTTACAATTATTTAATCGAATAATTCATAATAAACTGACACAAGATTATTATTACGGGTCTTGGTCGTTAATGAAAAAGAATTTCAACAATTTATTATTTTGAAGAGGGCGATCAAATAACTTATTTTTAAAATTAAAAGGAATCGCACTCTTTCATTCCCTAGAACTTATAGATATTATGAGCGGCATTTCTGCGGCCTGCCCCGACAGTTGATAACGACCTGCGGGAAATTGAAAGAGCCTTCTTTCAAGATCTGTTTAATCGACCTTAGGTTCGCGATGTTCATTCGTTCGAACAAAGAGAATGTACGCGTTAGATAGCTGCCGTTAGTAATTATCCTAATAAGAAATTTTCGTGTCACCGATATCGATGTCGTGGAACCAGCACTTCCTCAAGCAGGCGAAGCACGAGGAATTATTGACTGAGCAAAAGCGGAGTAGATCATTTAGTAGAAGTGCTCTAGACAGCCGCGATCTGGCAAAAACGTAAACACCTCTGCCATTTCACGTCAGATTTGAAAATATCTGGTGCGTTGCAACACACAACTTTCTTTCCTTAGCTCTACAACCATTCACTTTGTACATGGCTGATTCTATTTAATCAATTCATTCATCACTCAGTTAATTTGAACTTCGTCAAACAACGCTTTACGGCAGCAGGAAGCGGTAGCGCTTACAGTTCCGGAATTTTTTGTGCTGCTCGTACTAATTGCAGGACCATTATTGAGCAATTGGTACACAGATAATTAATGAGGCTGTAAACACAAATTTTTTGAAGAGGATAGTAATTACTTTTGCAGAGTTATTGGGTAAAAACGTTAAGAACAGGTACTAAGCGAAACGGCAGTAGTTGAAATTCAGGAATTTCTGGAGTGAGCCCCATGTATCTCATGAGCGTTTTTAAACACTCACCCTTTACGTATTGGATTGCACTACAGTACCAATTTTATTTTAACATTCAACAAAAATTCCAGCGGAGTTTATAAGGAAAAACCTGCCCTGAAAACGCTTTTCGTCGAAAATTTTGATAATTTATTGTGCTGCTCTCGTCATTTTCCCACAAATGGGAATTTCATGGTATAGTTGCCTTATTGAGAGCTATCAATACAAAAAATTTAATCAAAATCGTTGGAGCCGTTTTTGAGAAAAAAATATTTGGTGTTTTGATCACTATGATAACTATAGTTAACTTTCGGTGGGTTTTGTTCATATCCTTATTTTGGCGTCCCATGGTGGCGTGCAGGCGAGATATCAAGTTTGAGCTGATTTGGTACGGTGGTTTTCTCTAAAAACCGCGCTAAAATCGATTTCGTCGAAAGTTTTGGTAATTTATTGTGCCCTTCTCGTCATTTTCCCACGAATGGGAATTTCATGGTATAATTGCCATACTGAGAGCTATCAATCTAAAAAATTTAATCAAAATCGTTAGAGCCGTTTTTGTGAAAAAAAATATTTGGTGTTTTGATCACTATGATAACTATAGTTAACTTTCGATGGATTTTGTTCATACCCTTATTTTGACGTTCCATGGTGGCCTGCGGGCGAGATATCAAGTTTGAGCTGATTTGGTTCAATGGTTTTCTCTAAAAATCGTTTACAGTCACACACAGACCATTTTCCCAAATAGTGTTTTTCGGACTCAGGAGGAAACGTAAAGATCTGAAGAAAACTCAAAATTTCTTTCTTCAGCCGATTAAATAACTTTCCTTTCTACTTCGTAGGGCCAAGGAAAGTAAAAAAATGCGCCTAAACACTTAGAATCAGAGTTTTGGCCTATTTTAGGGGATCCCAAGCGCAGAGGCAAATCGCAATCTACGAGTATAATACGAGCGAGGAACTTTGAAAGGGGATCGACACAGCTTGTAATAGCTCTCAGTTTTAAAAAATTAAATATCTGGTGCGTAGCAACACACAACTTTCCGCCACCCGTTTAGGTTCGAACACCACCTACATAGGCGGGCGCTATATCTTCGTTCAACGCATTTTCACAGGAACATTTATGGAGAGCAAAATGTAGGGACTAGTTAGCTGAGAGTACTCCGTACGTTTGATCGAAATCGTTAGAGCCGTTTTTGAGACAATTGAAATACCGATAAATTAATATTCGACAAATCTCCTTTTCTGAGTTAACTTGGCTTATATCTCTGTTCAACATATATATACAGAAATAATTATAGAGAACGAAATGTTGGTATGGGTGACTAGAAGATACTTCATTAGGATATATCACATCTGGTGAAAAAGTTACCCTGGAATTTACGGAAATGTTAGAAAAAACGTTATTTTTACACATTTTGATTTTTATCTCTGTTCAATGGACCGTCACAGGAACATTTATTCAGAACAATATGTAGGTATTAACTATTCGAAAATATCCTGAGAGTTTGATGATAATCGTTGAAGTCATTTTGCCAAAAAGCTTAAAAAACCTATTTTTGCTTCATAGGTCATTATCTCCGTTCACCGTATTTTCATGGAGATATGTATAGAGAAGAAAAGTTAGGTATTGATTAGGAGAAGATAATTTGAAAGTTTAATCAAAATCGTTAGAGCCGTTTTCGAGAAAAATGCGAAAAACCCTAGTTTTGGTACATTTTCGTCCCCACCCCCTTCCCATCGGCCGAAATCGTCCATAACCTTATTTTGGTGTCTACAAAAAATAACGAACAAAACAAAAAAGAACCAGCTCAATCGGATCAGCCGTTCTCCGCAAATCGAACTACAGACACACACACATACACACACACATACACACACACACACATACACACACACACACATACACACGGACCACGACGGAGGAGGTTTTAGACTCAGTAGGGTCTGAAACGAGATCTGAAGAAAACTCAAATTTTTTTTGGGCCGATTACTATGCTTTCCTTTCCTTGGGGTAGCGGAAAGTAAAAAAAGAAACGAACTGTGAATTTTGCGATACCGTGAAAACTAATGTTCAAGTCCCCCCCCCCCCCCACATCCCCCAGGGTAGGGTAATTCCTCGCAGGCTGAGGTAACGCGCGTAAGTCACACCGTAAGAAGAGCGAGAGACGCGTGCGACGGGACAATGGGACGGAAATTTCCTTCAACCGTCGGATAAATCCGCTTAAAGTGGCGAAAAGCAGATTGTAGTCGAAACTTGAGCGAAAGCTCTAATTAGGTTTGCCGAAGGCAGCGAAACGCCTTAAATTCGTCAAAGCGGAGCAAAACGATATTCTATTTCGTTCGGATATATTCGCCACGCAGGAGGGAAGTGCCCGATGATTTTTACAACGCGCCTCTTTAACACCACCGAAAACGTCCGATTTGTATTTAAAAAAAAAAAAAAAAAAAGAAGCAAACTAAAGGTGCATTTTTCGTTCTGCAGCGTAGCTGCGCTCTGAGATGTTACAATAGGCAACTTTTGTAATCGGCTTTTTTTTCAGATATTTAATTCGTTTCATTCAAAGGCATCCAAAATCGTCTTGGTGTGACGGCGACCGAGAGGAAACGTAAATGATGATCAGATGAGAGCGTAAGCCGAATCCGCTCAAAACAAACTATAGTCATCATAGTGATCAAAACGCCTGTTCTTTTTCTCAAAAACAAAATATCTGGTGCGTAGCAACACACAACTTTCCGCCACCCCTTTAAGTTCGAACACCAGCTACATATGCGGGCGCTATACCTTTCTTCAACGCATTTCTACGGAAACATTTATAGATAACAAAATGTAGGTACTGGTTAGTTGAGAGTTCTTCATAAGTTTGATCGAAATCGTTAGAGCCGTTTCTGAGAAAATTGGAATACCGATCAATTAATATTCGACGAATCTCCTTTTCTGAGTTAACTTGGCTTATATCTCCGTTCAACAGATATATACAGAAATAATTATGAAGAACGAAATGTTGGTATGGGTGACTAAAAGATACTCTGAACGATTGATCGAATTTGGTGAAGTAGTCACTCCAGAATTTACGGAAATATTCGAAAAAACGTTAATTTCAACACATTTTCATTTTTATCTCTGCTCAATGGACTTTCAGAGGAACATTTATTCAGAACAATATGTAGGTATTAACTATTCGAAAACATCTTGAAAATTGCCATTTTGCCAAAAAGCGTAAAAAACCTATTTTTGGTTCATAGGCCTATATCTCCGTTCACCGTATTTTCATGGAGATATGTATGGAGAAGAAAAGTTAGGTATTGATTAGTAGAAGATAATTTGAAAGTTTAATCAAAATCGTTATAGCCGTTTTCGAGAAAAATGCGAAAAACCCTAGTTTTTGGTACATTTTCGCCCCCCATCCCCCTTCCAATCGGCCGAAATTGTCCATAACCTTATTTTGGTGTCTACAAAAAATGACGACCAAAACAAAAAAAGAACCAGATCAATCGGATCAGCCGTTCTCCCGCAAATCGAACTACAGACATACGGACCACGCGCCGAAATCAGGTTTTTACTACACGATCACTATACTATCCTTCCCTTCGGGTAGCGGAAAGTAAAAATTGGTCAAACAGTCCAATCAACTGCCTACTCGACGGAACTTTAATTACGCCTTCAACTATTGTGACCTAACTTTCATAGCATTTGCTCCTGGATACCATAACTACCGGCGCGAATGTTTCCAATAAAATCGCGTCGGCGGACGCATAAATTACTTAAATAACGTTCAACGAATAAACGCCGTGATTTGGGAGCTACGTCATAAATTAGCGCTACTAGTTTCCACGTAGAACTCATTTCTATCGTGTTCGTATGAATTGCGAGAAAAACAACTGGTGAGTGGGTTTTTCGTTTTAAAAGTTACGAATAGCTAGAAACAACAGGTGACGCGGCGCCGACAGCTGTGACGTTACGAAAAAAAAAAAAAAATAGAAAACGACTAAGGAACCCTAATTGTCAATCGGCGAACATTTTGTAGTAATTTCCTCCAATTATTTAAAGCGCGAAAAAAATTATTCGCGCGTGTAGTTTGAATAGAACGATTTCGTTAAAAACGCAAATAGAAAAAAATATTCGCGATCGTACCCGACACACGAAAACACTCATTTCGGCGCTAAGGAACCTTTTGCCGGTTTCAAACACAATATACGACGCGACGGAAATCCGCAGAAAAACTCCGTAATCTCGTGCGGAGAAATCCTCAAAATTCGAAGCATGAAAAGTCATTCGAAAAGGTATCAGTTTTATCACGAGAGAAAAATGTGATACGTGGACGAATTCGTATCCGTAGGACGCAATTGACAAATTATTTTCGCGTGACTGAACGGTAGCGCTTTTTCAAAATTCAATTTCTGAAGCGTTTGAAGCATCAAATGTGCAATTTCTCCTGATAAACGTTCAACAGCCCATTTCGGTACCGGGGGAAAAAATGGATAATTCGAGAAAAACCTCTACTCTACGACGGAAAAGGCGTCTAGCTTCATTTTACGAGCGCGCACAAAGCGATTACCGATGAACACCACTCGAAAAAAGGTTTTTGTAACGAACGAGAGAAGTAAAGTCGTCTAAAAATCGACCAAGTTGTAGAATTTGTCTCCAAAATGTCAAACTTAAGGCGACTCAATTCGTGCGCAACGGCTCAAGATCTTTTCATTAACCGCGATTCTCTAAAAACAAATAATTACCGGCAATAAAATTGAGGCATTACGCCTCGACGAAATTCCAATTCACGACGCGAGAAACTGGGATTTTTCGGTCCTGAGATGGGCGAATGTTCACCCCGCCGCGGGAAGGGAGGAAAGAGACTCGAACAGGTTGTCAAGAAGTACCGCTAACAACTTGAGTACTGAATTTCCATACTTCGACGCTTCACGCGCCAACGTCCCCTCATTATCGCGATTTCCCGCTAAACGGCCGAACGCGGTTTTTTACTTCGACAAACTATCGACACCAAAACACCTCACAAGAAAAAAAAGTTTTCTAAAGCTGCCTACGAAGAGCTGAGCTCATTCTCAACTGTCAACGAAATCGACACGCTCCCGGAATATTCCCCAAAAACTATCGACGATTAACGAAAACAAAATCGCGACAAGTCGATTTCAACGAATATCTCGTTTCTCGTTTAAATCCGCCAAAATGTAAATTTTGCTAAGCAGTTTACGCCAAAACATGATAAATCGAATGCCGATCGTCATTAACGTCGCAATCGAGCGGTTTTCGAACTTAACAAATTGCGCCTAATTGCCGCTAAGTGGCGACCGTAAAAGCGTTTATCGACAGCAAGCAAAATACTGATTAATCCCGCCACAAGTTTCGTTTGAGTTGAAATGTCACGCTTTTTTACTAAAACTGTGCGCCCAAATATTATATTTTAAATAACTACACTACGCGCGTCGTAACTACGTCGGTCACGCCACTTTCGTCCGAAAATGCGATGACAAACATTTTTTGAATTGAAAGCAACGCGAACGAAAAGTCTATTTAGTCACGAAAATTGACAACAATAACGGATTTTGGGTGTTTTATTTTGTTTTTTTTTTTTTTAATTTCAAACACCCCCCTTTTTTTGGACTATCGTCAATTCTAAACGACGTCCTTCGCCAAAATGACGTTTTTTTTTCTCAAATTCGTATATTTTCGAGGGAGGGAAACGATATTTGGACTTAATGTCGACGCTGTGGCGTTAAAGTCACGAACCAGGGGCGAATAAAAGCGCACGCAACGGGGAATAAAACCGCGTTAT
This sequence comes from Pachypeltis micranthus, assembly GCA_020466155.1. Taxonomy (NCBI): domain Eukaryota; kingdom Metazoa; phylum Arthropoda; class Insecta; order Hemiptera; family Miridae; genus Pachypeltis; species Pachypeltis micranthus. Next base: position 75,188,025 of record CM035768.1, on the reverse strand, counting down.
GCGACATTTTTAAAATCGTAAACCTCCGTCATTTTGAACTGCCGAATTGAGGGAAAAAGGACACCAAAAAAAAAAAAAAAAAAAACTTCAATCTCTGCGGGCGAGAAATCGAATTTGGGGCGAAAGTTAATGCGATTCTAAAAGCCGCGAATTGACGACGTAGTCGTGACATTTTGTCGTTGAGCCGCGAAAAATTGTTAAAGTACCCTCGAACGTCGACTGAGTTTCAGCGACAAAAAAGACGAAAGTAATTTTCTTTCAAAAAATGTTATTGTCGAATTTCGGCGCATTTTAGCAACAAAAAAAAAAAATTGTCATAAAATAGGAAAACCCGAGCTTTCCGTTCGAGTTTGGTTCTAAATCCAAATGTCGCGCCGCTAAAGCGGAATTTTCGTTCAAAATCGCGCGCCTTCGACGGGAAATTTAATTTTCGAAAAAACGAGCGCCCGACGAATTTGACAGTTGAAAGTCGGAAAATAAGTCGCTTTCTACGGGAGCTCATCCAAAAATTGTTAAAGTCGACAAGCGGAGAGCGTCGCGATTATTAATCGCGAATTAATTTCGTCTTCGGTTTTTGAAAATTATTTAATTTTTTCTTTGGTTCCTCTTCAACTTACGCCCTTAACGACGCGGAAGTAAACAAACGGGGACGTGTTTCGACGCCGTGGGAAATACTGCCAAAAATAAGTCCTACCCGGTTGACAATCACAGCCAAACTCAAGTTCACGAGCGAAGGCCGCGGGAAAAACACATTTCGAAAATTACTTAAATTACCCTCCCCCCGCACCAAAAAAAAAAAATCCCATTTCCTAACAAAATCCTACCCATTTTCACTCCAATTTTCTATTTTCCTTCGGAAATGTCAAATTTTGCCGCTCGAATAAAAAATTAAAAAAAAAAAAATCGTCCGGACGTTTCGCGCGAATTGCGTTCGGCGCTTCGGAGGAGAACTTTTCCTAAAAAAACGACGCTTTCGGTAGCTTTTTTTTTTTTTGTGATTTATCGTCACGAAACGAAGGAGCGAAGGATCACCGGGAAAGTGTCACGAAACTGTTTCCGTCACCTTCGACTCAGCCCGAATTATCGAGGCCGGTCTCCCCCGTTAGAAACCAGGTCGAAGGGGCAAAATAAACGAAAAAGAAATAAAAACGTCGTCGAAACGATCGGGAGACTCTCCCCTCACAGGTGTGCGGGAAGAGTGAGCATATTTCGCCGAAAAAATGTTAAAACGAGTAAATAACGAATTTAAACCGTCAAATTAAAGTCAAAATCGACGAACGACGCGTTATTTGAGGACAAATTCGGTATTAAAAATTTAAAATAACGATGACGAAATTACAATTTCAACGTCAAAGGCAATTTACGTGAATCGCACCTTTGTCAACACTTCAATCTATTGGCCAACAGACAAAACTCAGAGTTGCGGACAATATCGAACGTATATCTCGCTCAACTCTTCGTTTCGTCCGAAAACAACAAAAACCCCCAAAAAAAACCAAAATAAAAATTGTTGACGCTTTTTTTTTTTTTTTTTTTATTCGTTCCCCGTTAACTTTGAAATGACGGAGAAACGTTTCAATAAATTCGCGGGCCGCCGGTTGTTTATAATTTCGACGCCGAACGTTATTGTTATTGTCTTTTTTTGTTTTTATCGGCGGCTCAATACACACACAAAAAAAAAAACAAGCCGAGAGTTTGACGTTGAACAGAAACGTGAAAATCGTGCGAAAAAAATTAAAAAAATTAGGCGACGATCAAAAGAAAACAAAAAGCGCGCATAAAATGAATTAAAATTAATTTGAAAAAAAAAAAACGGTACCTCGATAATTTTTGTCGACGAATAGGGAAATCGTATTATTTCGTTCTAATTTCGCGGTATTTTGATTTTGCGGGGATTTTTTGCGAGTTTGGTGTCGAACGAATCACATGTGTAGGGCGGTGGTGGTGGAAGTCACAACACTTTTAAACCGTTCGCGGACATAACGCACCGGCTCCTTCGACAGATCCTCGACATAATTCGCAGTTATTTTACGACAATTGGGTCGTGATTTGAAGGACTCACCTGCTGCCAAAATTGAGCCAAGAGATAAATTCGTTCTTTCTTGAAAAGCCAGTCCATAGACTGCATACCATGTATATCCATAACTGAGAGGAGGTTGTTGTTGAAGGCTTGAGGGGCGATGAGGAGGAGGAGGGGGGGGGGGTTATTTTTCTTTTCTCGGGACGGCCTTCGAAATCACGTCATGTTTTTTTGTTTTGTTTTTTTCGTTTGTTGTTGTTGTTTTTTGTGCGAAGTTTCGAAGCGGCGAAGTTCGAAGTTCTGCGTCGTCGCGAAAAAAAACGTCCGACGAAACGACGAAAACCAAAAAAAAAAAAACTTTCAAAAAAAAAATTTTTTTTTTTTTTTTGACCGACACGACGAAACGAAATAAAAACGGAATATTGTGTGGCGATTGTGAACAAATTTGAACAACGCGAAAAAAATGAACAAATTAAATTGGCGGTCGATTTGATGAGAAGCGGAGGGGACGTCAAGTGGACGACCGCGATCGTACGTGAGGTGAAGTCACATGCTATCGGAAGCTCGACAGGACCGAACCTTACGCGACGGAAGCTTCTTACCAACTGACTCGACGAGCTGCCCCTACTCAGTCACAAGGGGAGAGCCCCCGGAAGAGCCCGCACTCTGCAGTCGGCTTTGGGTACTAAACAAGTGAGGAACGGCGCTACCCGTCCGCGCACCCCGACCCCGCCCCGTTCATCGTCCCTGTTCGCGGCCTTTTTTACTCCCGTTCTTCTTCGCCTTCTTTCCGTTCGCCGTCACTCCCCCTCCGCTCCGACCCGATTCCCCCGACCGTCAGCCGGAGCGTCCCCACTCCTCGACGGTACCGCCGCCCCCCTTCCATACCATCTATCGCGTCGACCAGGTCCCCCTCCACGCCCCGGTCGCTCGACCCCTTGCCGTTCCCCTACACCCCCGCGCCGACCAGTCCCGCTTCCCTCCTCCCATCGCGTGGCTCTTCTGAGGCGCAGGTTCTCTGCCCCCTTCGCTCTTCGATACCTTTCAATCACGCCCACTTTTTTTTTCGCCTTTTCCTCATCACACCCCCACGACGCGCTCCTCCGCCGCCGCGCTCTCACCGCCCCTCCCCTCCCACACTAACCACCCTCCCCGCACCATAGCCCATACACCAGGCATCACCTACGTCCTCGCGCCACTCAATACAAACCCAATATCCCGCCGATATATTCCCTCATTTATTTATCCGCTCTGCCCCCCCCACCCCCACCCCACCCCACCAACCCTCACCCTCCACTCCTCTCGCCAACTCCCAAATCTCACGCGAAGCATCCCACAACTTTCGCCAACCCACCTAACCTTATTTTTGTACGAGTTAAGTCAAGTGACGTCCACGAAATGATCTGACGCGCTAACCCTTCTTATTACCCGCTAGATCCTCCATAAATCGCTTCGGCGGATCTCGAAAGTGCTCAACGTGCCACCCTCACAGCCTCGACGCCGTATTTCGCCTAATTTCTTTATCTAAAGTAAACATTCTGCAGAATTCCGTGCCAGAGTTCAGTCTTGTGCCTTATTTCGTTTTTAATTGATGATAATAGGGGTCGGGGGTCGTGATGGCTTTGCGGGTGACCTTGCTTTCATCATTGTGAGCTACTGTCCGTACTCATGCTACTTGTGACTGCAAACACACGCGACTCACGCGCCTGACTCGTCTGCCATCCCTTTCCACCCTCGCTTTGGTTCTTGCTCCTTGACACACTGTATTTGTCCTCGTATTTAACGCCTGGATTGCCATCGTTATTCGGGCGTGATGGTATTCTACTTGTGAGCAATTCAATCAGAAGAAATCCATCATTCCTCCCTTAAATCTCTTATTAGCCCTCATCTCATGACTTCCATTGCTTACGCTTGCTTTATTCTGATCTATTGCATTCCAGTATACAGCGGGGCATATCAAACTTCTTTTAGGTCAGTTGAGGCGGCAATAAAGTCGGCAACTTATATTTAGAACTGGATATCGGAGCCATAGCAAACCATTGTTTATACGAATTGGGATATCCCCCCCCCCCCCCGCACCACACTTACTTACGTTTTTATTTTACTTCAATACTTCAACTTCCATAAATCCCTCGACTGCATGGGATAACTAAATATACCGATCTCTTGCCCCTAATATGACGTTTAAGGCAGTTTAGTTATTTAGGTCCAAGCATTAAACTTATTGAAACGTTCAATTTGAAAAAAAGTGTTCACGAGTTTCTTACGTAACAGTATTTGAATGATTTCTATTATTCTTCCTTTACTGTACTTTTTTCATTGATGCATTAATGTATTTTTTGCTATTTTCTCTACGTCTAAAATTGGTTTATTCGTTTTATTGCTCATTGGTATAACGTGTATGTACTATTAATTTAAATGCGACTCCTGATCTTCTGGCAAAATGTTTTTAAAAAAATTACATTTTGTGTATATATATATCAAATAAATGGCTTTCTAAGAAAGAGACTTGACTTAACTCTTTATCTTTCGATGAAGAGCTCATCATCATCCGAACGAACGTGTTCTTTTTTTGCTCGTCTGATCTGATCTCGCCCGTCCATCATCTTTTCCCGCCTCAACTCTCTCGTCTCCTTCGAATTTTCGATCTCGCGATTTTATAGCGAACCGATTTCCTCCATTTTCCTTTTCGGCAGAGCTTCTTTCGTCGTCTAACAAACGCCAAACCGCCATTTTGCCGCTATTCATTTACGTCACATCTTATTCGTTCATTTACACGTTTATATCCCGGGAAGAGTCCTCAATTCAATTTCATTTCCCGTAGATACCGGGTTACCCTACGACAGACGATCGAAGTTGTTTATTTTTTTTTTCCCCCACCTTTTCTCTTAACCTCGTTTGACGTAATTGGTTAAAATTATAACGCCTCTCGTCCTATGCGCTAACGATGGGATATTTTTTGGTTTTTCGCCGCAGCGTGTCGCGGCAGAAGGGCGGTTCGTGGCGATGAACGTAGGTTATCTGAAAAATAAACAGCGAGAGAAACATAGTGAATGAATGACGGCGTTATTAATATATCTGTTTGTTTCAAAACAGAACAAAGTTACTATAGTCAGAAAAAAAAATACTTTCAGTACCCGAACAACCTCATTTTCTGACCTATTTTAGCACGGTTCGACAGGTCGTGGAAATAGAGCAAACAAGGCGCTTCGATCATATCAGTTGTGCGTTTATTCCGGAAAATTCGAACGCGTCAAAAAAACACTCACCCTATATGTATTGGATAGGACTACAACACCAATAATTTTTAAATTCTAGTACCATTCCAGTGGAGTTCATAAGGAAAAAACCACGCTAAAAACTATTTTTGTAGAACATTTTGATAATTTATTGTGCAGCTCTCGTCATTTTCCCACGAATGGGAATTTTATGGTGTAATTGCCTTATACAGAGCTATCAATATAAATAATTTAATCAAAATCGTTGGAGCCGTTTATGAGAATCCAAATTTGTAGTTTTGCACACTACGATTACTATAGTCAACTTTCGATGTACTTTGCCCATGCCCTTATTTTTGCGTCCCATGGTAACATGTAGGCTAGATATCAAATTTCAGCTGATTTAGGACGGTCGTTTTCTCGAAAAACCGCGCTAAAATCGCAATCGTCGACATTTTTTGTAATTTATTGAGCCGCTCTCGTCATTTTCTCACGAATAAGAATTTTATGGTATAGTTGCCATGTTGGGAGCTATCAATATGAAAAACTTCATCAAAATCGTCACAGCCGTTTTTGAGAAAAAAAATATTTGGCGTTTTGATCACTATGATAACTATAGCTAACTTTCGATGAATTTTGCTCATACCCTCATTTTGGCGTTCCATGATGACCTGCGGGCGAGATATCAAGTTTGAGCTGATTTGGTACGGCCGTTTTCTCTAAAAATCGTTCACAGACCATTTTTCCCAAATGGTGTTTTTCGGACTAACGTAAAGATCTGAAGAAAACTCAAAATTTTTTTTTCAGCCGATTACATAACTTTCCTTTCTACTTTGTAGAGCCAAGGAGCGTAAAAATAGGTTTGTACCAAAGAAATTCGGCGAGTTCGTTCGTTAAAGACGTTTTTCCATAAAGGGAAAAAAACGCCTCATTTTCGATTCAGGCTTGTGAAGTGTGTGGTGGGGTGTGTGTGTGGGTGGGTGGGGGGGGGACAACCACACGAAAAATGCAATTGTCCATTTATTATTATATTGTTGCTACTTTTGTTACTACAAGTTTTACTGTTATCACTGCGCAATATTAATTGATATTGAATTAAGCAAAGCGTGTAGCCTTTATCAACATGTATCACACTTGACGGCGGCTTACCACAATAACGTTACATCGACTCATCCTAAGAAGGGTTCAATTAAAGATTAGAATTCTTTTGCACTCGTTGGATGTGACGACAGGGGAGTTCGTAAGATAACATGGCACATGAGAGCGCACGCTTGTTTCATTTTTAATTCGCAGAATGTACCAATTTTGTCGCTCAACCTGAATGCCGTAGCCTTCATTTCATTGTCACATTCGATCCCCAAGAGTCAGTTGAGAAATAGGAGCTAAATTGTTAGAAATATAATTATTCGTAGCGTTGGAGCTCCACACTGTGTGTCACGTCTCCTGTTCTTCATAAGATGTCAACTTGTATTCCATCTTACGTGTTCGTTCGATTACAGAATTATTCTAACGTTAGTGACGGATATTCAAAAATGTATCCGTTTTATTTAAAAACCACGAGCTCAATCGGTTCAGGCGTTCTCTCGCGCGTAGTAGTTCCAAAACGCGAATAATGCTCTTTTTTCGGATCACGGCAGTTCCACCTTCGAATCGCGGCAGATCACGTCCTTCTCCTCTCCACGCAGCAAATGTGTTGATTAAGCGAAGAACAAGGGTCTTTTGAACGAACTTTCCTCGCGATCGTGACGTTATTTGAAGTAAATGCGTTAAAATGTGAGTAACAATAAACACTTCGCGGATAAGTACAGATCGGCACAACGGATAACTTATTGACGGTGACGGATATTTTGAAGGGACGTTCGAAGGACAGAAGAACTTCGAGGACGTCGTGACGTGCACTTCACTCTGCACCGCGCTCGACACTCTCAACATCTGCACTTAACCTGTCAGTAGTCAACGTTAAGGCATTCCTGGGAGGATTGACGTCCCCCCACCCCCACACCCATCTCTTGAAGAGGTGACGTCGGGCCTCCCTCCACCCAATCATGTGACGTCACTGACCAGCCCTTAGATAGTTGTCAGCACTGAGAGCCTCGTCGGTTCGTCTCATCGACTATGGTGCACCCATGGTTCATTCGCTCCAATCCAAACCGCTCCTGATACAGAAAACCTCCAGGAGGAAGGAGATCACATGCAGCACGATGAACCCCAACGAGGATTGACAGCTTGAAAGAAGCGCGGGAAGTGTCTAGTCGTGGGGCAGCCATTGAATAGGGCAGTACATCGTTGGATTACTATTCGGGAGTGCTGGTAGGCTATTGCACGTGCGAAGGACTCGGGTTTTTTTTTTTTTTTTTTGGAGCGATGGAATGCACCTTCTTCACTGTCCACTGGAGAAGATTGACAGAATGTACGCCGCAGTTTCTGGTCCTGCTCGTGGTCATCGAGCAAGAAGGGTCCAACATCACGAATGGAGGCTGTTTGAGTAAGTCCACTCAGCAGGGGGGCACCAACCTAAACGAAGGGCACCATGGGTGGTCACTCAGTTCACCAGTGAGTGAACTTTTAGGGATCATCGGTCCACGCCAGGGCGCTGCACTATCGCCATGCGGTGGGTCACACGGGCGCTGAAACTGCAAAGCGACGCGGTCCTGCCAGCGCACCACACCATGTCCTCACAATATGAACTCGCTGCAACAAGAAGGGACACGTGATCCCTCCTGTTTGAACATTTATGTCGACAAATATCCGTTTTACTTTACTGTTCTTCCAACAAATCACACTCGTGTGGCGCTAAGGCTGAAATAGACAGAAAAATCGACCAAAATACCTTTTCTCGTAACTTTGGAACGGTAAACACGTGCGGATTCGTCGGTGAGATTCAAGCTCTCCTCCTTCCTCGCCCACGCACATTCGCAGCTCCTTTAACTTGAGACGCGTTATCGAATTTTTGCGAGGTCGACCCGTCGAAATTCGTTCGTTTCAATTTCTCTCGTTCCCCGTGCGCACAGATGAGAGCCACTGCCAAGGCACGTCGACGAAGCGAATGCAATCACAACCGTTTCACTTTCGTAGGTCCTACTGATTTTCGTAACGCACTTTTTTCCTCGCCACTCGTTTGAATCGCAATTTGACGCACTTTTAACGTCATTTATGTTGCGATCGTTGGTGCGACGCATCACACAACTATTGAGCGACCGGCGTACGGGTCACCTCCACGTAGAGGTAACACATTGAATTATCAACACGAATTTTCTTAATCGTCGGGATTAAAAAAAAAAGTTTGGTATTTATTGCGACGCTTTCTACATTTTTCCACAAAACGAAAATTTTATAGTAACGTTATCTGATCTTAAACTGTACGTGCAAACAGTTTAATCGAAACCGTCGAAACTGAGAAAAAAATTTGGTGTTTTGATCGCTACGATAAGTATCGTGAGTTTTGAACCGATTTTGCTTAATTCCTGTCGCTTCGCGATTATCTGCGATTATTATTAAGTTTCGAGCTAGTTCGATTTACCCGGTCCCTTTCAATCGCAAAGGCGGACACAGACTCGTTAGTTGTGAAACCTCCAAAAACAAAGTTGTCCGCCGATCCCGAAACTTCCCCTTCGAGGGCTTACGCTTTTATGTGTGGCCTGCAGGTCGCTTTAAGACGCCTTAACCCTTACCGCCACAGGTGCCAGTTTTCCCGTCAAGGCCACATGTGTGCCTCTCAGTACGTGTTTTCATCTTTTCAATTTTTTTTTCGAGTAAAATCAATCTTCTTACTACTGTTTTATTTTTTACTTTCTATACTATTATATTGTTCAGATATATGTAATTTTATTTATTTTACAGCTACGCACTCGACACAAATTAGGCGAATCACGGGGTAAAAAACAAAATAAAACAAATATCAACGAAGAATACCTCAAATTTATAAAACTTTTAAGAAAAACAAAATTTTTAAAGAAACTAAAAATATATTTAAAATTATTATATTATCTTCACTACCGAAGTAGGGACTAGTCGGATCACAACTGATTCCTCAGTTAAATCACAAGTTTAGTTTAGGTTTTAGTTTTTCACTATATTTTTTATATACTTTGCGCGATTCCAACCAAATCGGTTTCTTACACTTTATACACGTGTATGCACATTTCCGATTTTTAGTGTAAGGGCACGGTGAACACGTTTTTCTCTTTCCCAATCTGTCATCATGTGTATGTTATTGATACGATGAAATGTGCGTGGGGTTCGCAATAATAATAATAACAATAAGCCAGAAGAATCCTAGTAAAACTCGTGCCAGTACAATATTGGCTGGCATTTCGGCTTCTTACCAATGTAAATATCTGGTGCGTAGCAACACACAACTTTCCGCCACCCCCGTAAACAACAGCTACATATGTGGGCGCTATATCTTCGTTCAACTCATTTTTACAGGAACATTTATGGAGAACAAAATGTAGGGACTAGTTAGCTGAGAGTAGTCCGTAAGTTTGATCGAAATCGTTAAAGCCGTTTTTGAGAAAATTAGAATACCGATCAATTAATATTCGACAAATCTCCTTTTCTGAGTTAACTTGGCTTATATCTCCGTTCAACATATATATACAGAAATAATTATAGAGAACGAAATGTGGCTATGGGTAACTGAAAGACACTCCATTAAGATTTATCACATCTGGTGAAGAAGTTACCTTGGAATTTACGGAAATGTTAGAAAAAACGTTATTTTTGACACATTTTGATTTTTATCTCTGTTCAGTGGACTGTCAGAGGAACATTTATTGAGAACAATATGTACGTATTAACTATTTGGATACATCTTGAAAGTTTGGTGATAATCGTTGAAGCCGTTTTGCCAAAAAGTGTAAAAAACCTTTTTTTGGTTCATAGGTCTATATCTCCGTTCACCGTATTTTCATGGAGATATGTATGGAGAAGAAAAGTTAGAAATTGATCAGTAGAAGATAATTTGAAAGTTTAATCAAAATCGTTGTAGCCGTTTCCGAGAAAAATGCGAAAACCCCTAGTTTTTGGTACATTTTCGTGCCCCCGCCCCCCCTTCCCGTCGGCGGAAATCGTCCATAATCTTATTTTGGTGTCTACAAAAAATAACGAACAAAAAAAAGAAAGAACCAGCTCAATCGGATCAGCCGTTCTCCCGCAAATCGAACTACAGACACACATACACACGGACCACGCGCCGAAATTAGGTTTTTTTTGACTAAGTAGGGTCTGAAACTTAAAGATCTGAAGAAAACCCAAATTTTTTTTTTGGGCCGATTACTATACTTTCCTTCCCTTCGGGTAGCGGAAAGTAAAAAGCCACATGTGTACCTGACAGACCACCAAGTTTTGTAAACATATGATTACTTGTGTTATTGATGAAAGATGGAGACACATCCAACCTGTACACTTGTTAATGATTGATTGAAGGACGTTTACAAAGGTCACGCTTGAAGGGAGGAGGAGAAGGGTTGCCAACATTCGTATAACAAATATCCCTACGTGCCTCACAGAGTATGATTAATATATTCATCATAGTGAACAAAACGCCGCATAACATTTTTTTTTTTTCAAAAACCGCTCCAAACGACTTGATTACGTTTTTTTTCGTATCTACAGCTCCAAATATCACGACCGTACCTCAATATTTGAATTTGTGAGGAAATAACGAGAGGAACGCAATAAAATGTCGAATAGATTTTAGGTCATTTTTTTCTTGTTCGCTCATATGACGCTCGTATCCGCGTAGAAAAATTGGAGCGGTCGGCCAATAAACTGTCGATACGACGAGAGCTTGATAGCGTTCACGACAAAAAATTAGGGGCGACTGGAAATAACGGAATTCGAACCGTTTGTCAGGATTTAAAAAAAAAGGCGTTGACATTGTTATCCCCTGTGTACTGGGCCCTCAGTTATGATCCTGGGAGCAACTCAATGAATGAGTTCGAAGGAACTGCTTGACTAGATGACGTGAAAATCGCAGAATGTAGGTGGAGCTGAAGGAAAGTTGAATTACGAGATATTTTTTTGTGTTTTTACGACGAAGTGAATTCAACTGGTCAAAGTTCAATTGTGTTCGGTTAGAACGACCCCGCTGCTCGGCAATTTCGCAACTTAGGGGAGCATGCTTCAATAACGCCTTTCTGGCGCGTCTTTTGGACTGGTTTCTAGCTGTAACCACAGTGCGCGATCTTTGATTCGCTTAATTTCGAACGGAGTAATGTCGTACGTTCCCATTTCTGGGCTGTCCGTAACTGTTCCGTCAACGTATCATTAACCCAATAACCCCCCCACATAATTCAAAACGTTGCGCCCATCGGTCAAACTATCAGCCTACCGAATGCTCATTTTTTGAGTATTTTCCGATCACCAATCGCTTACTTTACCTCTGGTGCCTGTTCATTTGCCCGTTTAACGATTCAACGAACTCGTCCGCGTCTATCGTCTATTGAAATCATCAAGCAAGGCCACTCGAAACGGTTTTCAGCGAGTAGAATTCGTTTCACGTTGTTAAGTTATACGATTTTTTTTTTCGCTCAATACCTAAAGTTTGTTGCGCGTCAACCTTTTCGTGAAATATTCGTAGAGAGTTGTATAAATGGCGCTTGAAGATGAATTAGAGGAGTTCTCACTAAATGCCCCCGAACAAACGCGCGATGTTCACCGCAATTTTTACACGAAACGAGTCGCTCTCGATATTTCTTCCGTCGAACGCACTTGGTAACGTCTTCGAATCTTCTGCGCCGAAGATGATAACGAGTGAAACGAGCGAATCTAATGAGCGCGAGAAAACGTTGGCTGTTAAATTTAAAAGAAAAAAAATGAAACGATTTCGTACGTTGACATCTCGAACCGAACCGAATATCGGTTGGGTTTGCGTCGCGTTCGTGTTTCGTGGGGCGATTGGTCAGAGCTGGTTGGCGATGGGGTTCGCAACAAAAGAAATTTGAATGGCTCTTTCAAAAAGGGAGGTGGCTTTTGATCCCTCGTCGGATTCGTTACCGGAGTTACAGGTTTTGTAGACGACGCCGGGCAATTTTCAAAACGTTTGACTGTCCAGCGGGGCGTCGCCTAATTTTTCTTCTAACGCTTCGGGCTCGAACGAACAATTTTTTTTTTTTTTTCGGGCGGAGAATCGTCGAAAACGGGGAAAACGTACGCAGAATTGAACGTAGCGGAATTTATCGGGGCTGCCCCTGCGCGTCTAACGACCTTAATGTTCGGGCATACTAATTCACAATTATTGGGAAAACGTGAAGAATCCTCAATCATTTTAACCGTCATTAAACTATTATTTTGTGGGTAACTCATCGCACCATCAAAATAACCAGTCTGCACGTCGCCAAATCATTGTTAATTTATTCGCGGGAAAATGACAACTGCATGGTGTTTGAGTTTTTGAGAAAAACATATCTGCTGCTAGCTCTACGGGAATTCGAGGGCGTTTAAGGCTTTTGCTCTCAATTCATTTTTCACTCGGTAAAACATCACTTCACGGACGCTGAAAGTCATAGCGCAGAATTTATTGTGACACTCCTCACTCACGCCTCGAACGTTAATGAGTCAATAAAGCGCAGAGAGTTAATGAGATTGTCAAAGTGTTTAGGTACCTAATTGGACTACCAAGTCAAATCTTCTGAAGATTCTCGTAACATTTGAGCGGAGTGTACACACGAAAAACTGTGATAAAATCGATATCCCGCAAAATTCCACAATTCAAATGTCGTTTTTGCGACCAAATTGCCCCCCCCCCCCGCCCGGGCTCGAACGTCGTCCAAACAAGTCGCCTCGTGATTTATCTATATAACGGTTACTCAATAAAATTTATGACGTAAACGTCGTTAAGTGATTTTGCAGCATTTTTATAAACGGATTCGATGAGCTGTTGAAGTTAAAAAAAGCGCGCGCGTAAAATGTGTGTTGCGCCGAGCTTCATTTTTTTGCGTCAACGGTGGTGGGAAGGGGGCTATTTTCGATAAATCGCGCGCAAAACAAGTAATTCGGGAGATTTTCCGATAATAACGTCGGTAAACCCGTTTGTTTCGTTTTAACGTCTATTTATAATAATTTTTTCGACTTATCAAAATACTTTTCTGGATATTGTAACTGCCCTTATTTTCAAAGCCGTGATGCGCGTTATTGACGTTTTTTTGGCAAAGGCTATAGCGTTTGTTATAGTTATTTCCGTTATTGTTGAAAAATGTTCTAGAGCGCCGCTAAGAAACTCCAATTAATGGAAAGATGTTGAAACGAGAAATTCGACCAAATTGTTCGTAGGGCCGAGTCGGCCGTCCGCTGCACGTAATGCAGATGGCTGTGCACGAGGTACATGAAATAGCCGGGCATGGAGAATAATCGATGTATAGCAGTCGGCGCTGACCACGACGCGATCGCGAGAATTTTTCTGACTTCTCTTTTCGCTTTAGGACGCAGCTAACACAACGCCGATTTGCAAGTTCATGTAGAAGGAGTCTCGAGACCCTCTTTCTCACTGGGTGGAGAATGCTTGGGTCGATTTAGCTAATACCGTGGCAAGCCAGTCGAGTCAGGCTGTTCCCAGTCATAGTTAATTTTATCTCTTTCTGTTTTGTTGAGGCTTGGCCGCAACCGTTACGTTCCCCAACACAAAATTCAACGTAAATGTTGGTTTTCGCGTGACTATAACGACGCCAAAGCGTAAAATTACTCGAACGAACCAAAAATTAAATTGCAAGGATGAAAGGGGTTGATGCCTGTAAATGAAAGTTGTGTTTGATGGGGGGAAGTTCGACTTTTTAAAAAGAAACTGAACTTTATTTACAAAGACACAAGGTACAAGCAAGGGGACAGGGCTGAAGAGAACTGGCGAGCCTTGGCTCTGACACACCTATTTAACTACTCGCAAGTGAGTAGTCAGCAGTTGACACCTGAGGGGTGCTTACACAATGTTCATTCAGCAGGTTAGGGATACGTAACTCGTCCCTCCCCAAGAGTAAAATTACGGGATACAAAATTTTTACATGTTCAAGTTACGGAGTGATATTTACAAATTTGTTCACAATGTTTTACACATTCGGTAGTGAATCAGTTTTACAGTATTGTACATAGAAGTATAAGAAAAGGAGTATCAGCATTATATAGAGGAGTAACGTCCAAAGGCTAGGGGTGATAATTTCGTAAATGGGAAATTTGGTGATAGTTTTGACGTCTTCGATTCGGGAAGACGATAGATCGAGGTTGCGTAGTTGAAGTTGTGTGTTTGGGTGCCTTAAAGTTATCGAGCATATGACGCAAAGTTCGCAACTGACGTCGAAGATTCGCCACTTTTACGACAACATAGCGATAGCTCCATTTTCAATAAAAAATGTTTCGGTTTCGAGACGAAAGGTGAACGATATGAACGACGCGGAGGAGGAGGTTGAGCTGCTGGAACCGGCCAGAGGTGGACCAAGTCAGAGGGCGGTTTGGAAAGTGCTGCTCCTACCGTCGACTGCGGCAATGGTTGGCTCCTTCCGTCCGGCCCTTCAGCTCCTCAGCCCATCGAAGACGCCGTGGGCTTCTTTTCGAGCGCTCCGAGGACCCGGAGAACTCAATTGCGGTTTTACAAATTATCGCTGCGGTGGGAACTGAGAGGAAAGAAGAGCCTGTTATATATCGATTATGTTCTATATCGATGCAACCATTGTTGTTGTTCTACACAAGATATCGCGTGAACAGAATGCGTTTTCATCCAAGACGGTGTTTGCTTGATTTCCTTTTATTTTCTCTACTTAATGTGATTCATCTAACTCGGGACTTAACAGTGGCGATGAGGAGAAAAGTGAACATAAAACATTATTTTGTCGTGCGTCCTTAATTTCAAACTCTCTTTCGGTTACGCGTGTTTGTGTTGAGAACGGCATCAATTTCCACCGGGTAAGCCGACTCAATCCCTCACTCAATGATTTACACACTTCAAAATTGATTGCTTAGAAAAACTATAGCAAAAATCGTAACATCACAATGGACGCCAATCAATTTGCGCAGTTCATGCAACAGAAACAGTTTCAAACAATGTTAAAACAATTTTCGACTACTCAACACCCACAACAGACGATTCAACATAACGTGAGTACGTTCGAACACTTCGATAAGGAAAATGAAACATTTCAACAATATTTAGAAAGATTTGATAACTTTCTACTAATGAAAGGATATGATAAGAACGCATCAAAAACAGTTATTCTAAACAGCATAGGAGCTTAATATTTTGAGCTATTAGAGCTAGCTGTAGCACCCATCCATCACTGGGAAGAACCCTCTTGAAAGGGTTCACATGGACTATGCCGGCCCATTTGAAGATCGTCACTTTTTACTTTCCGCTACCCGAAGGGAAGGAAAGTATAGTAATCGGCCCAAAAAAAAAATTTGAGTTTTCTTCAGATCTTTACGTTTCAGACCCTACTGAGTCTAAAAAACCTAATTTCGTCGCGTGGTCCGTGTGTATGTGTGTGTGTGTGTGTGTATGTGTGTGTGTATGTGTGTGTGTCTGTAGTTCGATTTGCGGGAGAACGGCTGATCCGATTGAGCTGGTTCTTTTTTTGTTTTGTTCGTTATTTTTTGTAGACACCAAAATAAGGTTATGGACGATTTCGGCCGATGGGAAGGGGGGTGGGGGACGAAAATGTACCAAAAACTAGGGTTTTTCGCATTTTTCTCGAAAACGGCTCTAACGATTTTGATTAAACTTTCAAATTATCTTCTCCTAATCAATACCTAACTTTTCTTCTCTATACATATCTCCATGAAAATACGGTGAACGGAGATAATGACCTATGAAGCAAAAATAGGTTTTTAAGCTTTTTGGCAAAATGACTTCAACGATTATCATCAAACTCTCAGGATATTTTCGAATAGTTAATACCTACATATTGTTCTCAATAAATGTTCCTCTGAAAGTCCATTGAGCAGAGATAAAAATGAAAATGTGTTGAAAATAACGTTTTTCGAACATTTCCGAAAGTTCCAGGGTAATTTTTTCACCAGATGTGATAAATCCTAATGAAGTGTCTTTTAGTCACCCATACCAACATTTTGTTCTCCATAACTATTTCTGTATATATATGTTGCACGGAGATATAAGCCACGTTAACTCAGAAAAGGAGATTTGTCGAATATTAATTTATCGGCATTCGTATTTTCTCAAAAACGGCTCCAACGATTTCGATAAAACTTTCGGAATACTCTCAGCTAACTAGTCCCTACATTTTGTTCTCCATAAATGTTCCTGTAAAAATGCGTTGAACGAAGATATAGCGCCCGCATGTGTAGGTGGTGTTCGAACTTAAATGGGTGGCGGAAAGTAGTGTGTTGCTACGCACCAGATATTTTCTATTAGTTGACGCTAAATCAAGATGGTTAGAAGTGCGCTACTCCAAGAAGGCACCGACATCAGAATCAACTATTCAATATCTTCCAGATATATTCTCAACTCATGGATTGCCAAAGACACTGGTTTCTGACAATGCAACAATTTTTAAAAGTGAAACATTCTCCAAATTCTGCAAAGATCAGGGCATTCTCCAAAAGTTTATTGCTCCAGGTCACCCTGCTACCAACGGATTAGCAGAACGTAACGTCCAAACTTTCAATTACAAGCAATGACATCATCAAAACTACCTCTCCAAAGGAAAATCCAAGAAATCTTAATGCGATACAGATCTACTCCACTCTCCTCAGGCTTATCTCCAGCACAATTATATCTAAAACGACGGTTACGTATTAAACTTGACCTTCTACACCCACCACCACGAATGCCACCATCCTCATTCGACATCTTGCCTGGAACACGTCAACTTAGCGTGGGAGATCAGATACAAGCAAGATGGTACCCTCCCACTGGCAAGCCAACGTGGAAACTCGGAACAATAATCCAGAAGCTTGGAAAACTCCACTACATTGTGAAACTCGATGAAAATTGATATTCCATAAAGCGACATATCAAGCAATTGCTGTTTACTTCTATTAAAACGTCACCCAAGAAAACAGTGACATTTGCTCCATCACTAAGCACTGTTCATGAACCAGAGAGCCAACCACCACAAGAGCAAAACTCAGATCATCCAGAGTCAATGCCAGAAAACCAATACCAATCTGGAGTGCAGCTCCAACCAATACTAAGGCGATCAGGAAGGGAACACAAACAGCCTGTACGACTTCAAGACTATGAATGTTCCTTCAAACTTGAAGAAGCTTCAAATGATTAACTATTTTTCACTTTATATATTTTTTTCGTATTTTATAGCGATTTTTACATCATGATTGTCTTCTAAAAATCACTTGTTCATTTCGTTTCTGTAAAATTAGCGTGGGAGACTGTTATATATCGATTATGTTCTATATCGATGCAACTATTGTTGTTGTTCTACACAAGATATCGCGTGAACAGATTGCGTTTTCATCCAAGACGGTGTTCGCTTGATTTCCTTTTATTTTCTCTACTTAATGTGATTCATCTAACTCGGGACTTAACAGAGCCAATCACGTTTTTACGTATAAACCGATAGTCACTGTGTCGAGAAGCGTGCGGAAATTTTCGTAGCATTCATTCGACGATATTAATCTCTCCGCCAGCTAATTAAAACCGTTACAACTCAGTTAAACACCAACTCTTTAAAACCCTCTCGCTCTTTCGTAACGAAACGATTTACGTCACTGAAAGGATTTTGGTTTTCCGCAAGTTTCGATTTTTTCGATGACAAACACGACGATCATTTGAGATTTGCCAGTTTCCCAAAGAGTCTCCCATTCCCTTCGACTTGGCACAAATTGAGATATTCCTCAACCCCTTTTCAACGAGTACGTAGCGGTAACTTGATATCATACGACAGAGGGTTGGGTGGCTCCATCCAGCGGTATGTCGTCCCACTTCCAAAAAACCAGCAACCCTCGCGAGTACCGACCCCACCTTTACAGTGTCCGTAGGCTGCTTTGGTTAAACGCCCCAACGTCCCTTCGCCCAAATGCGCCAAGTTCGAAGAAAATGTTCTGCCACGTGCGGTATCGATGTCTTTATCGCACTTAAAATGGAATGAAATGACAAGACAAGACAGTAGAAACAACATTCACAATAGTAGAACGAAAAATTACTTCCCCTAATGGGCAATGGCCGCGTTAGGGAGAACGAGTCAGCATATGTGAACTGAAAACAGATAATAAATTATTGACAAATTACATACCTATTCATAATCCATTTATTAATAGCTACTATAATCGCCGTCATAAAGAGACCAATATTAGGTAGCTAGATTGACAAACCGAAGAGCAATTTTACACATCGATGAGCGAGGAGATACCAACGTATAAGTAACTACGAGTATAAAATGAAAACCAAACAAACATCCTTCTATTTTCTCTAGGTACTTTGCTTCTGTAGAAACCACTCTTTTAATATTTTATTGCTTTGCTTTGGGTGTTCGGCCAACTCCTCTTTTATACTGGAAGGAAGATTATTATACGTTCGTATACCCGAGGAGAAATAAAAATTGTTGTTCGCACAAATGGAAGAGCGATTTGGTCTTGATACTGGAACCTGGTCAACACATCGTGAGTAGGAAGTGAAAACCTTCCTTCCTTAAGGACTTTCTTCAGGCTGCTCACTTCCAACAGAGAACTCATTTTGAGAATCTGAAGCTTACTGAAGATAGAGCAGGTAAAGGCCGGGTTGATGGTTGAGGCGTAGGTGCTACCCCACGAAGGCAGCCCACAGAGCAGCACTGATTGAGCTAGTGAAAACATATCTGGTGCGTTGCAACACACAACTTTCCTTAGCTCTACAACAATTCACTTTGTACATGGCTGATTCTATTTAATCAATTCATTTATCACTCGGTTAATTTGAACTTCGTCAAACAACGCTTTACGACAGCAGGAAGCGGTAGCGCTTACAGTTCCTGATTTTATTGTGCTGCTCGTATTCATTGCAGGACCATTATTGAGCAATTAGTACACAGATAATTAATGAGGCTGTAAACACAAATTTTTTGAAGAAGGATAGTTATCACTTTTGCAGAGTTATTGGGTAAAAACGTTTAGAACTGGTAGTAAGCGAAACGGCAGTAGTTGAAATCCAGGAATTTCTGGAGTGACCCCCATGTATCTCATGAGCGTTTTTAAACACTCACCCTTTAGGTATTGGATTGGACTAGAATACCAATTTTGTTTTAACATTCTACAAAAAGTCCAGCGGAGTTTATAAGGGAAAAACTGCGCTAAAAACGCTTTTCGTCGAAAATTTTGATAATTTATTGTGATGCTCTCGTCATTTTCCCACAATTGGGAATTTTATGGTATAATTGCCTCATTGAGAGCTATCAATATAAAAAATTTAATCAAAATCGTTAAAGCCGTTTTTGACAAAAAAAATTTGGTGTTTTGATTTTTATGATAACTATAGTTAAATTTCGGTGGATTTTGCCCATACCCTTATTTTTGCGTCCCATGGTAACCTGTAGGCTGGACATCAAGTTTCAGCTGATTTGGTACGGTTGTTTTCTCTAAAAACCGCGCTAAAATCGATTTCGTCGAAAGTTTTGGTAATTTATTGTGCTGCTCTCGTCATCTTCCCACAAATGAGAATTTTATGGTATAATTGCCATATTGGGTGCTAATAATATAAAAAATTTAATCAAAATCGTTACAGCCGTTTTTGAGAAAAAAAATATTTGGTGTTTTGATCACTATGATAACTATAGTTAACTTTCGAAGGATTTTGTTCAAACCCTTAATTTAGCGTCCCATGGTAACTTGTGGGCGAAATATCAAGTTTGAGTGGATTTGGTACGGTGGTTCTCTCTTAAAATCGTTCACAGACATACGGACCATTTTCCCAAATAGTGTTTTTCGGACTCAGGGGGGTCTAAAACGTAAAGATCTGAAGAAAACTCAAAATTTCTTTCTTCAGCCGATTAAATAACTTTTCTTTCTACTTCATAGAGCCATGGAAAGTAATAAATTGTTCGCATGAGCGTCTGCGTAGTGAAAAAACGTAGATAAGCTTCCTCAATCTCTTACGCACCAACTGAATTTGACTCAGCCATTTCATATTGGAGTCCAAGAGAATACCTAAGTACTTCACACTGGAGCGTCTAGATATCTCAGGACAGTTGGTACATATATTCAAGTCGCACTTCACGTGATGGAGGTGCAACTTGAAGTTGCTGGCCGGCATGCTCAATGTTGACAGATGAAAAATGAAGAAACTCGTCTTAAGCAAACTCAATGTCAGTCCATCCCTTATAAACCAGTTATTTACAGTTTGAAGACCTTGTTCCGCGCGGGCAAACACGCTCTCCCACCTGTCAGCTGCAAAATATAAAGCTGAATCATCCGCGAACAAGACTATCTCACCATCCATACCAATCCTGCCTAACTCGTTAATATAAACAATAAATAGAAGGGCCCCCAAAACCGTTCCCTGAGGAACTTCATAAGCGCTACTTTCAGTATACGTTCCAAGAGAGCCAAAATTGACTCTCTTAAGACGTTCCGAATAGACATTGCCCACGTTTTCCCCCTCCTCAGCTCAACTACTCGTGGGCAGTTTGATCATGTTCCTCGTCATTCCAGGGCGTTAATCGGTTGGTTGGCGGTGTTTGATGTACGTTAGTACCGCCTCACTTTGTAAAATTTAAAATGAACGGGAAAGAAAATAAATCGCTTGTGGGGATGAACCCATGAATTGAAATAAAAAACAAATAGATATATTGAAGAAGGAAATTATATTTTAAAAAGGAGGAAAAAAAAAGAAAACAAAATTTAACTGTCACAAAACTAATTTAAAATGACGACTTGGATAGAAAGAACAAAAAATAGTGTCTTCTCCTACCTAACCTAAGGTCCGCCGAAAAATAAATAAACTAGTCCACCGACTTGTACACTGTGCAGTCTTCTCTCTTCGTTCGAACAGAAAATGAAGTTCTAAGGTACAGAGATTTCTTCGGGAAGCGAACGGGAGATATCGCAGAACAGGAAAATCGGGAACGTGCTCCAAACAAAATCCGCCAGGGGAAAGTATAACCTTTTTTCTCTCCTCAAACCTTTCTTCTCCTCCGACGAGCGCCATTCCAAGCGAGTCGATAGATGCTTTAATTAGCGCGAGAGGAGACACCCAGCCGCATCCATATCCTTCTTCTTTCACGTTACACACCCCTCCCCAGCGGCTGAAGTGGGGTTGTAGAGTTTAAGCTTAGAAGGATGCCAGACTCCTGCTTTCACCCCTTGGCTATCTTGGAGATGGCAACTTCCAGCTGTGACTAATGTGCACAACGTTGTAGGGACCTACATACTTGTGGGCTAGCTTGGCTGCATTTTTGTCAATGGCTGATGAGAGTTGGTAAGACTTACGCAGGACTAAGTCGCCAACCTTGAAACTGCCATGTTTTCTACGCAGATTATAGCGCTTGCTTTGGGCAATGCCTGCTTTGAGAAGGTTCTTTTCTGCCACATGACAGAGCTCTTTCAGCTTGGACATTCTGGCAGCCCACTCATTTATGCTCTTCGAAGAGGGTGGGATGCTGTCTGCATTTATGGCAGGGTGCAATGAACGGCGGTAAGTGGCAAAGGTCTATCGAGGGCACCCTGTTCAGTCTAGTTTCCTCGAAACTCGGATACTTATCGTTAACATCTAGACTACTGTCACTGAAGTCGCCTCTCATCGAGGTCAGGCAGCACACGCTGTTGGGCAGTAACCAGAATTTAACCACGTTCCTCATTGCCAAGGTCTTCAGACGCGCTTCACCTTCAACGTCAACCACTCGGAGACGATAACTTCGTCGCCACTTTTTTTTTTTTTCTCCACTTTTTCGAAAGTTTTAGTCGTTTCTGGGTTGACGGGGGTTCAGTAAGAGCCCGAAGGTGGGGATGAGGAGTAAAAGTTGTTTAGGGGGGGGGGGGGGCGTTGTAAATTATCTGGGGATGGAGCGCGCGGATCGCGTGTCAAATGTGATTATTTTAACCCAACTCGTCTATTGATTGAAAATGCAAATGAGATTTCGGGTCTTGGATAGGTATATTGTAAAAAAAAAGAGAGCAAAAGTTTTCCTAAAGAAGGATAGGCCGGGGGGTGGTGGTAAAGGGGTGAATTGTGTGTGGAGGGGGAGGGGGTTGAGGAAGACGCGAGGTTCTTTTCTAATAACGTTCGAATACGCGCGGACTTAACTTCACTATCGATCGGCCTTTTTCCCGCGGGGCTCCCTAAATCTACATAATATTATCGCGGCTTTTTCGTAACTTTAAGCTTTTGTGCGCCTTCGCAACGGCAGTAACGGCGAAGAAAGAAATAAGAACCATGTTGCCAGCTGACGCTTGGGTTACGGCAGACTTAGAATCTTCTTGCAGTTCTTCGGAAACAACGAGATTTAATACTAAAAAGCTATCGTTCTTTCGGAAAACGCAAAAGATCCTACTCGCGGCATCGAATAAAAATTATTTATGAGCTTCGAATTTTATGGATCTCACACAGATATCGTTTTATTTGATGCTACTTCCGTTTGATTTCTGCACGCATTTCTTGCCCATTTTTCCTTGGCTCTACGAACTAGAAACGACATTTACGTAATCAGCTGAAATAAAAATAAATTTATCTTCAAATGCCACCGTACTGAGTCCGCAAGACGCTATTTGGGGGTCTGTGTCTGTGAACGCGATAATGATCAAAACACCAAATATGTTTTTCTCACAAACGGCTACAACAATTTTTTTCTTATAAACAGCTCGAAACAACACGATACCATAAAACTCTTATTTGTGGGAAGATGACGCGAGAATAAATTACCTCGAATGTAACTGGAATCTTTGGAAACTTTCAGGTGGTAGTAGAATCAGGTAACTACACGACGAGTCTTTAATAACGTTCATAAGGTGTACTGGGGCTACTGCAGAAATTCCGAAATTTCAACCATTGCCGTTTCTCTTACTCCCCGTTACGAAGAGATTTTACCTGATAACTCTGGAAAAGTGACTATTGTGCTCCTCAAAACAGCCCCATAAATTCCGTGTGTCCAAATTGTTCAGTTTGGATCAGGGAATGAGTACGAGCAGCTTGACAAATTCTGGAACTGTAAGTTCCATCGCTCCACTCTACAGTGAAGTGGTGTCTTACCAAGTTTGAATGAACTGAGTTCATAGCTAACGAAAGTTGTGATGTTTATCTATTTTGTTCTCAAGGTACTTAGACTAAGCCATGAGTGCCATTGAAAGATGAAGTAGGCCAGCGACCTTTCCGGTTTTAAGGGTTGTTTGACCTAAACGTGGTACCGGGTTAGGGGCACGACAAGCGGCTGCCTCTGCAGGGCAAGGTAGGCAGAATGGAACGAACCAACTCCTACCCAGGGCAAGGCCTGAAAATGCGCTTGCCCTGCAGACATCGTGGTGGTCGTGGAGTCGCTTTAGGGTAGTTCTCCCATCCCAAATTTCTCGCTGAGGCTCTCCCCCTGGATCAGGTACTTGATCTTGCGATGCTCTAGTCCTTTATTAGGCCGTATTAACTATTCAATAACATCCTTTGACTTCGGTGAAGCCGTTTTGTCAAAAAGCGTAAAAAACCTATTTTTGCTTCATAGGTTCATATTTCCGTTCATCGGCTTTTCGTTGAAACGTGTTGAGTTTTATACTAACTCGTAAAAAATAATTTGAAAGTTTAATCGAAATAGATGTGGCCCTTTTCGAAAAAAATACCCCTGGTTTTTGGTACATTTCGTCCCCCACCCCCTTGTCCAATTGATGGGAATCGCCCATAGCATTTTTTCGCGTTTGAAAAAATAACAAAAGAAGAACTAGCTCAATCAGTTTATGCGGTTCTCCCATAAATCGAACTTCAGACGCACACACCCACACTTTTTTTTTTTCAAAGCTATGGGAGAAATCCTAGAAAATGGGACTATGGCGCCTAAAAAGGAGAAACCAAATAAATAATGAGTAAGGAAATAGGGAGGGCGGCCAGGCTACTCTACGCCGGCTCTAGGGGTGGAAGGATCGGGGCGAGGAAGGAAAGAAGGATAAGAGGATGTTTCACGATAGAACGACCACTATTAAAGGTACGACCCGAGCAACAACCAAGCCGACGCATCTCAACAGTTTTCTTGCACCACACACCACGCCAGGACACGGTCAATGCTGCAACCACTCCACGATTTATACGACACCGACGTTCAAAGATCCGTCCAGTCGTATTTGCACTTCTTGGCGTTCCAGATACTTCCTAGACATCCATCAACCACTGCAGACTGGTCGGGACCAACGGCGACGATGTCATGCCTCAGTCCTTCTTTAAAGACAACCCGGTAGCGCCGCTCTCTCTCTCTCTCCACTTCCCAGCCCTCAAATGACAATGCACCAGCAACCTGCTTGCAGACTGCGTCATGACGCTTGACACGGCTCCCACGAGTACGCTGACACACTTGCACCACACGATTTAGCAGTTCGAACGGGTTACGTCACACGGACCACGCGCCGGAATTATGTTTTTTAGATCCAGTAGGCTTCAAAACGTAAAGATCTGAAGAGGACCCAACTTTTTTTTTCACAAGATTACAATACTATCCTTACCCTTAGGGTAGCAGAAGGGAAAATTATGCGGCGTTTCGGTCACCACAATAACTATAGTGAGCTTTGGGCTGAGTGTGCGAGTATGAGCATATTTTGTCGCCCCATGGTGACTTACATGTCAAATATGTAATTTGAGCTGATTTTACGTGCCCTGATACGTATAATAAATTGACATAAAAATAAGAAACGAATGAATTCTCAGTGGAAAATTGAAGTGCGAAACGAAAACATTATAGTAAACTGACGATTTTTTCGCCCGTGGATGAGTCGAGCTACTTTATCAGTAAACTTAACGTGCCTGTTTGGTGAGTCCGTCTCCTCTGGCTGGTGAGATATTGAGGGCGAGCTTTCAATGTAAAGACATCGTCGTTCGGCCGTTAAGTTAGTACTAAAGTCTCTTCCCCCTTCCCTGACGATCAACCGTCCCTTTTACGTTTCTCTTCATATAGAAAGACCACGGCCAACTACCGTCTTTACATCGAAAGGGCTCGCCCAGAGTATCTCACCAGCCAGAGGAGGCGAACTCACCAAACAAGCACGTTAACATTAGTAATTTACCTACCTAAATTACTTTAATACTTCATCAGTGCTCAACTTGCGACGTATTATCTCATTTTCCGCGCCACTCGAACTTTGGTTCCACGAAATTCGACGAGGAAAGATCGTTCTTGAGAATTTACGAGGTCATGCTCGAGATAAACTGAGATGAGAGCGTTTGAGTAGTGCAGTTTTTACTTTCCGCTACCCGAAGGGAAGGAAAGTATAGTAATCGGCCCAAAAAAAAAAGTTGGGTTTTCTTCAGATCTTTACGTTTCAGACCCTACTGAGTCTAAAAAACCTAATTTCGGAGAGAGGTCCGTGTGTATGTCTGTGTGTATGTCTGTGTGTATGTCTGTGTGTGTGTGTGTCTGTAGTTCGATTTGCGGGCGAACGGCTGATCCGATTGAGTTGGTCCTTTTTTTGTTTTGTTCGTTTTTTTTTGTAGACACCAAAATAGGGTTATGGACGATTGCGGCGGAGGGGAGGGGGGGGGGGGGGACGAAAATGTACCAAAAACTAGGGTTTTTCGCATTTTTCTCGAAAACGGCTCTAACGATTTTGATTAAACTTTCAAATTATCTTCTCCTAATCAATACCTAACTTTTCTTCTCCATACATATCTCCATGAAAATACGGTGAACGGAGGTATGGGCCCCTGAAGCAAAAATAGGTTTTTTACGGTGGGTGGCAAAACGGCTTCAGCGATTTCCACCAAACTCACAGGATGTTTTCAAATAGTTGATACCTACATATTCTTCTCAATAAATGTTCCTGTGACGGTCCATTGAACAGAGATAAAAATCAAAATGTGTCGAAAATAACGTTTTTTCTAACATTTCCGTAAATTCCAGGGTAACTTCTTTACCAGATGTGATAAATTCTAATGGAGTGTCTTTTAGTCACCCATACCAACATTTCGTTCTCTATAATTATTTCTGTATATATATGTTGAACGGAGATATAAGCCAAGTTAACACAAAAAAGGAGATTCGTCGAACATTAATTGATCGGTATTCCAATTTTCTCAAAAACGGCTCTAACGATTTCGATCAAACATTCGGAGTACTCTCAACTAACTAGTCCCTACATTTTGTTCTCCATAAATGTTCCTGTAAAAATGCGTTGAACGAAGATATAGCGCCCGCCTATGAAGGTGGTGTTCGAACTTAAAGGGGTGGCGGAAAGTTGTGTGTTGCTACGCACCAGATATTTTGAACTGCGTACGACGAATCTAACGGGCAGACGCGACTAGTACGCTTTCTATCAGATTTCTTTACCATCTCAGCGTAGCCGACTCAAAATGCCGCGTCGAGTTTGGAGATCTGTGCACGCTAAGGAGCTCTTGGAGATTTGAACAAAACGCTCTCTAAATGTAATGGTAAATAAAGGGGATAACACCCCCACCCCCTTCATCACCTAAACGACGTACGACAACATTACGCATCTTCATTCGCTCAACGTAGACGAGAAAATCGTACGTAAGTTGAAATTCCGATATTTCCGCGGCTTTTGAAATCCGATGGAGCGTAATTAACCAGTTCGGTCTTTGTTAATGATACAGTTTTATCCGTATGACGTCGGTTTAGCGACGGAACGTTTCGTCGTTATTCTGAGAGAAACTTCAATTGCATCTCACGCTTTCAAGGACAGTCAGCCACGATTTATCTTCACCCCAACGTGAATCCCACTTAATCCGCTTTGAGACAAAACCCACGATATATTGTCCCCCCCCCCTCCATCCAACCCCCCCCCCCTTAAATCGCTATACCTCTTCTTACCTCTTTTTCTCTCCATTTTCATCCAATCGTCTTTTCACGATCTACCAAAAGTGTGAAATATTCAACGGCGTCGCGAATGTCGCGGCCGTTCGAATTTAATTACGAACGAGAAATTGAAATTAAATTAAATCGACGGGTAATTAGCAAACGAACGAACGGAAGGGGCAAGGATGGGAGGGAATAATTGATTGATTGAGTGATTGAAGCGTTTATTCAATAAAAACGCAAGGCCTGACAGTCGCACCACTTCCCTCTGCTTAATTTAGTAATAGATTCCCGAACAGTCGTGTAGCTCAATAATTAGACGAGTTATAAAATAAAAAATATCTGGTGCGTAGCAACACACAACTTTCCGCCACCCCTTTAAGTTCGAACACCACCTACATATGCGGGCGCTATATCTTCGTTCAACGCATTTCTACCGAAACATTTACGGGGAACTAAATGTACGGAATAGTTAGCTGAGAGTACTCCGTAAGTTTGATCGAAATCGTTAGAGCCGTTTTTGAGAAAATCGGAATACCGATAAATTAATATTCGACAAATCTCCTTTTCTGAGTTAACTTGGCTTATATCTCCGTTCAACATATATATACAGAAATAATTGTGGAGAACAAAATGTTGGTATGGGTGGATATAAGATACTCCATTCAAATTTATCACATTTGGTGAAGAAGTTACCTTGGAATTTACGGAAATGTTCCGAAAAACGTTAGTTTTGATACATTTTGATTTTTATCTCTGTTCAATGGACTTTCAGAGGAACATTTATTGAGAACTATATGTAGGTATTAACTATCTGAAAACATCCTGTGACTTTGGTGAAAATCGCTGAAGCCGTTTTTCCAAAAAGCGGAAAAACCCTATTTTTGCTTCATAGGCCTAGATCTCCGTTCACCGTATTTTCATGGAGATATGTATGGAAGAGAAAAGTTTGGTATTGATTAGTAGAAGATAATAAGAAAGTTTAATCAAAATCGTTACAGCCGTTTTTGAGAAAAATGCGAAAAACCCTAGTTCCTGGTACATTTTCGTCCCCCCCGTCCCATCGGCCGAAATCGTCCATAACCTTATTTTGGTGTCTACAAAAAATAACAAACAAAACAAAAAAGAACCAGCTCAATCGGATCAGCCGTTCTCCCGCAAATCGAACTACAGACACACACACACACGGACCACGCGCCGAAATTAGGTTTTTTAGACTCAGTAGGATCTGAAACGTAAAGATCTGAAGAAAACCCAACTTTTTTCTTGACACGATTACTATACTTTCCTTCCCTTCGGGTAGCGGAAAGTAATGCGTTTGCCAAATTAAGACGCAGAATGAAACTAAGGAACTATCTGGTGCGACGCATCACACAACTTCCCTTGGCCTCACGTGCATCCAGCGATTCTGTCGGCTCTAGAAACTAATCAAATCGGTTTTTTCATTCTTTTTATAATGACGTTCTACGTGACAGCGGGAGGCCCTTTGTTCGAGTATGCTCTGGGCCTGCCGTTTGACATTGGCTATAACCCCGCTCAGCTTATCAGCTTCAGAAACTAATGTGTGATGGGTGTAAGAAATGGTGAATTTCGATTTGAGCAACCGGATACAACTACAAAGGGCGACAGGGGAGTTCAAGAGTTTATTCACAATTAGCGGTTGGGGAAACACAAAATGATGTGTTACTTGTATAAATCCAACTCGGAATCACGAGTTGGGGAACGCCGAGAGAGCGCGCAAAATCGTTCAAATCCGTTCCGGCGTCTTCCCTGTTGGATGGTCGGGAGTTGCTGTCCAACATGCCGTAAACGATGTCCAACAAGATTGTTAAATAAGTTCGGTGACGAAAAAGGAACGGCTCACACGATGTCGCAAAAAGAAAGTTGATGGTAGATGATGATGAATAACGATAGAAGAAAAAAACATCTGGTGCGTTGCAACACACAACTTTCCTTAGCTCTACTTCAATTCACTTTGTACATGGCTAATTCTATGTAATCAATTCATTTATCACTCAGTTAATTTGAACTTGGTCAAACAACGCTTTACGGCAGCAGAAAGCGGTAGCGCTTACAGTTCCGGAATTTATTGTGCTGCTCGTACTCATTGCAGGACCATTATTGTGCAATTGGTACACAGATAATTAATGAGGCTGTAAACACAAATTTTTCGAAGAAGGATAGTAATTACTTTTGCACAGTTATTGGGTAATAACTGTTGGAACTGGTAGTAAGCGAAACGGCAGTAGTTTAATTTCTGGAGTGAGCAACATGTATCTCACGAGCGTTTTCAAACACTCACCCTTTAGGTATTGGATTGGACTACAATAACAATTTTTTTAACATTCTACAAGAATTCCAGCGGAATTTAAAAGGAAAAAACCACGGTAAAAACGCTTTTCATGGAAAATTTTGATAATTTATTGTGCTGCTTTCCTCATTTTCCCACAAATGGGATTTTTATGGTATAACTGTCTTATTGGGAACTATCTATATAAATAATTTAATCAAAATCGTTAGAGCCGTTTTTGAGAAACAAAATTTGGTATTTTGATCACTATGATGACTATAGTTAACTTTAATGGGATTTTGCCCATACCCTTATCTTTGCTTCCCATGGTAATTTGTAGGCCAGACATCAAGTTTCAGCTGATTTGGTACTGTTGTTTTCTCTAAAAACCGCGCTAAAATCGATTACGTCGAAAGTTTTGGTAATTTATTGAGCTGCTCTCGTCAATTTTCTCACGAATGAGAATTTCATAGTAAAGTTGCCATATTGGGAGCTATCAATATAAAAAATTTAATCAAAATCGTTAGAGCCGTTTTTGAGAAAAAAAATATTTGGTGTTTTGATCACTATGATAACTATAGTTAACTTTCGGTGGATTTTGTTCATACCCTTATTTTGGCGTCCCATGGTAACTTCTGTGCGAGATATCAAGTTTGAGTGGATTTGGTACGGTGGTTCTCTCTAAAAATCGTTCACAGTCACACACACACAGACCATTTTTCCAAATAGTGTTTTTCGGACTCAGAAGGGTCTGAAACGTAAAGATCTGAAGAAAACTCAAAAAAAAATTTTCAGCCGATTACATAACTGTCCTTTCTACTTCGTAGAGCCAAGGAAAGTAAAACTATTACGGAAGAGGTTACAACCTTGTTCCCTCCAGTGGTGGGCGGTAGTTGCTGCTGGGAACAGCGCTGTTGGTCAGATTTAAGAACGATAGTGTGCCGAAATTTCTCCTTCTCTGTAGGCATAACTGCTGATAACTGATAATGGAAAGTAAACAATAAATAGCGGCATCGGGAAAGTGTGGTGTGGTGGATGTGAAATGATTAAAGGGGGGTGGTCTGGTTTGAATGCATGCAAAATCAGAGTTGGCGATTTGAATTCCTAACTCCCTTATTATTGTGCTTCTCCTACTCGTGCCGCGAGTTCACACGTCGTTTAAAGGACTGTCCACGTGATAAAACACGAACGAACCTCGTAAATGCGCTCACAGAGTTGCGAGGGAAATCTTGAAAATCGGGTATTTTTCAACCCCCCCCCCCCTCCCCATTCCTCCCTTTACTACCATTCAGCGCCAGCGGCATCGTTTCTGTAGGATCTTAGGCAGCACGAAAATTTCTTGATCCTCGTGAGCTCACGAGTTGAGATCGGTTCAAGTTGTTGAAAAGGGGAATAAAATTTGCGTTGATCCGGCGATTGTTTTTTATTCCGCCGTTGCTTTCGTTGTTCCTGAGCGTAACGATATTCCAAATCCTCTCCCCAACGTAGTTAGAAAGCTGATGCAGGGAGTGACGGTGTGATAATTTCAACTGACTAATCAATCGAGTGCGGTTCCCATAGCTGCCCCTCATCAGCGGACCTGAGACACCCGTCCTGCAACAAATCCACCCTTCTTTTTCCCAGATATTAATGACATTCAGAATTCACTACAAATTAATTCTCGAAACCTCGTAGGGGCTGATGAAAAAAAAAGAACCTCCGTAAAATAAAAGGGACCGAGGGGTTCGTTGGGAATTTAGATAAAGCGAGTTTTTTTTTAGTGAGAACTTTAATTATTAGGTCAAGGACAATTCAAAAATGGGGGATGGAAAGGGTGAAGAGTGAGTGAGGTGTGTGAGGGAATGAATGTGGACGGGGGGGGGGGAGAAGATTTCGAAATACGTTAGAGGTATTATCGATGGTCCACGAGGAGGGTGAGCATTCAAATGAAGGAGGGGAGAGAGACAAGCAGGTAGGAGAGACAGGGACGAGGACATCCATTATTTACTTTGGAAGCAATGCATAATAGTGGATCAATAATAATAGTGCGAGCTCCTTTTGAAACCTCTTTCTCTTTCTCTTCAGCTTCGAAATGAAGAGGGATCGCACGGGATGTCGTTGAGGCGGTCCATTGTACGGCGTCTTCGATCAGACCGTGATCCGCTGTTGTGTTAGCCCGCGGACCTGATGTACCTCGGGTACCTTCGGACTCCGCTCCACTTGTCTCTTCGCATTAGAAGATTGAACGTTGATTGTTTTTCCCTCGAGCGATCGGTAAAAAAAAAAAACAGGTACGGAAGCCTCTGATTCCGTGGGATTTCTCGTGGAGGGCCGATTTCAACGACAAAACTAATCGCGATTATAGCTCGTTAATCGCAATTAGTAGAACCGGTTGTAATAACGCGAGTCTCCAATCCTACACTAATTAAACATTTCTTGAAAACAGGAGAGCTAAGCAAACCAAGTAGAATTTGTAGCATTGCTCTTCTCTTAGCGTCATCACAATTAAAATGAGGTACCGCTCGAACATATCCAGTGGTAGCGGTTATATCTTGGACGCAGTGAATATGAAGATGGCGGAAAACGTCATTTTCAGCTCAGGGCCGTTGTCACCAACTACGTTGATCCCGTTTAGAGGCGATTAACAGCACCTAAACCGCTCCCGCCACCAAAACGGCCTTCACCAGATTGGGTTAATCCCTGATCGAACCTTCAAACCTTAACCCCAAAATATCTGGTGCGTTGCAACACACAACTTTCCTTACCTCTACGTCAATTCACTTTGTACATGGCCAATTCGATTCAATCAATTCATTTATCACTCAGTTGATTAGAACTTGGTCGAATTACGCTTTACGGCAGCAAGAAGCGGTAGCGCTTACAGTTCCAGATTTTATTGTCCTGCTCGTACTCATTGCAGGACCCATATTGAGCAATCGGTACACAGATAATTAATGAGGCAATAAGCACGCATTTTTTGAAGTGGATAGTAATCACTTTTGCAGAGTTATTGGAATATAACTGTTAGAACTGGTACTAAGCGGAACGGCAGTAGTTGAAATTCAGGAATTTCTGGAGTGAGCCCCATGTATCTCATGAGCGTTTTTAAACACCTACCCTTTAGGTATTGGACTGGACTACAATACCAATTTTTTTAAACATTCTACAAGAATTCCAGCGGAGTTTATAAGGAAAAAACTGCGCGAAAAACGCTTTTGGTCGAAAATTTTGATAATTTATTGTGCTGCTCTTGTCATTTTCCCACGGATGAGAATTCTATAGTATTGCCTTATTGAGAGCTATCCATATAGAAAATTTAATCAAAATCTGTAGCGCCGTTTTTGAGAAAAAAAATATTTGGTGTTTTGATCACTATGATAACTATAGTTAAATTTCGGTGGATTTCGTTCATACCCTTATTTTGGCGTCCCATGGTGACCTGCGGGTGAGATATGAAGTTTGAGCTGATTTGGTACGGTAGTTTTCTCTAAAAATTGTTCACAGGCACACAGACCATTTTCCCAAATAGTGTTTTTCGGACTCAGGAGGGTCTGAAACGTAAAGATCTGAAGAAAACTCAAAATTTTTTTTCAGCCGATTACATAACTTTTCTTTCTACTTTGTAGAGCAAGGAAAGTAAAAATTGGAAGGTTTGGTCCGGTTAGCTCTTATCTTTCTTTATCATATCCTCATATCTGTTCGCCATTACCGTGCTCCGTCGAGAATTTCCTTCTATTATTGTGAATAATGTTACATGTTTTTGATTAATAATAATAACAACGTCCTTTTAAGAGCGTCTTCCAACGTTGTAGTGAGCACAAATTCGATCAACAGTTTTTACTCGTCCTGTAGTGGGACCTGAAACGTTAAGCATTGCCTCTTTACTATCAAATGGAGAGTGTAGTAGAAATTATTGCACACTGCGATCTGAGCGAAGCACAAAACATTATAAACATTTAGCACATTGCGTCAGGTTACATATCACGCCTATCTGCGACTTTATTATAAGACAAACACAAACGGTGGGTACAGCTTTCGTACAAGTACGCCTTTAACGTGGTCTAAAAAATTCGTTCTTTCGCACAAAAATCCCATTTGGTATCTAGTTGTGCCCGTCATCTCGGCAATCTGATCGGACGAAGCCAATGGTTGTTATGGGCAAAATGGTTAAAAAAATTAACGAAACGCAGTACAACGCGGGAACTACAGCGGAAGTCAACGTTTCGTCATTTGAAGTCCCTCCCTCCCCGCCAGTCTCATTAAAAAACCCGCTCACCTCCCAACGACGCCGCTCAACTCCCCTTTCGACTCACAACGGGTTCGAAGCGCCCCCGTTCCAATTTCCCCGACGACGGGGCAAAATCATCAGACGTTTTGTTTCCGTAGTTCCATTGTGTCCAGAACATGTTTCGTATGGTTTACTAGTATTCGATGCTGAATCGAATGGGATGGGGGAGCAGTAATACTAGGTCAAGCTGTTCATGAGAATAATAAACCATTGTGTAATAATTTGCAGGATTTTTAAGTTTGGTTCACCACTTAAACATTAAATTATGCGTAGTATGGCAGAAATGGGCGAGGGAAACCGGGAATAGCATTTCTGGCTCAATTTGAAATGAGGGAAGAAAACCACGCCTCGCACCAAAATTTGTTACTTTACGTTTCAAAACATCGGGATTCCAAATCTGCAATGTCAATCCGTCGTTTCGTCCCATAACGTAGTCCAAAAATCCGTTCTTTCGCAAAAAAAAAAAATATTCCCATTTGGTATTTAGTTGTGCCCGCTTGCTCGGCAACCCGATCGGACGACGCCCATGGTTGTTATGCGCAAAAATGGTTAAAAAATTAATAAAAATGGATTATGGGTCGAATGAAACAATTTTGAGAGGTGTACGACTGCATCTAGGTAGAAATTAGTGAAATCCCAGTAATTATAGTGAGCCAAAGCTACTAGTTGAAAGAACTACCGTCTAGCTCGACTCGCGACGTCCTGCCAATCGCCTACAGGCGCCTGGAATATTTAGTTTTCGTCGTTCCGCAGCAGTAAGGTCATGCATCGTCTGGTTTACTGGTATTTTTCGACGCTGAATCGAATGGGATGGGTCTCGGAGGTGTGAGACTAGGTCAAGCTCTTCAAGAGAATAATAAACCGTTGTGTAGTAATTTGCAGGGTTTTACGTATTGAGGATGTGCCTGGCAGTAAATAAAATTTGAAAAACGCGCGTACTGCTCGGTAATAGCTTGATGAAGGTCACACCTTACAAAATCGTCTATGACATGGTGAATGAAGAGAGGGTGATCGTAGAAATAGGAAGAGCTCGTTTCGAATTCATTGCACCAATTTAACTCACTCAGAAGTGTCAAATTTTTGTGTAATAGAAGCGACTACGGATTTATGGGCGCGACATATACTTCAACTTGATCAACCTCGACACGAGCAACAATGCTTCCACACTCTTCGTCGTTAAATTGTTCTGAACCGCTCTCGCTTTTAAATGACGTTACTTTTCCCTCAATTTACAGACTCGTAACGGCAATCGAAGTTCCTTTCGGTGCGGACTCCTTGAAAATTATGAGTTTTAGCAAGTCGTCTGGCCTTGGAAGCAGTAACCTGTTGCAGCTCATTTGAGCGCCCCATCGGCTGCTATTGTTCCATCGAACCATTGGCAACTCAGCTTCGGGGTAATTATCAAGACCCTCAGGAGTCAATTGAAAAGTTCCTCTAGTTCTCTCAGCTCTGCTCTTTCGCTCTGACGGTGGTTCTGCATCTTAAACTTCCGACTCCCTTAGTCTTCATCTTCTCCTTCGTCTTCAATCCTCTTTTTGACCGTTAATACCTTTTCTCAACCCACCGAACGATTGCCTTCTTCTCAATTAGTTGTAGGGCTCCTGACTTCCCCGAGAAAACCCATAACTTTAATCTTCGTTCTTGATTCCTCCCTCGCTTCGGTTGTTAACACGGAATACTCCTCTGTTCTCGCGCTGTTTCCACTGGAGCGTTTCACTTGGAGGCATTTGCTCGTGACGTGACTCAACGCGTGATGTACGATTTGTATGGACGTTCTGAGCCCTCGATTTCCCTCACCATTTTGAATCGCTTCTAAACGGAATTAGGTCTTAACCGACAGGTTGCGTTCGGTCAGCGCTTTTAACCGCGATCAGTCGACATTCATTCGCGAACACGACAAAAGCCAAGATACTTTCCAGATCACGCTTTTCCTCCGATTAATTATCAACTCGAAACGGTTATTAGCTCCTTAGAAATAAGTTGCTTCAAAAGCATTTCCGCTCAGTGAATTTTTGTAACAATGTAATGTTTTGTTACAGCACAAGCACTACACACAGCGAATAGAGGGGTTCTAAATAAATGGTGAGTAGCTTTGGTCATCGTAGATATTTACATTTCTCGTACCCACTTGAGGTCACCCGCTCATGCTCCTATGGTGAATGACATTACCAAAACCATGTTGGTTCATCTGCTTTACAATGCTGGAAGCATGATGTAATTTAAAGAAAAAAATCGTAAAATGAAAGGATCTGTTATGGAAATAAAAATAACTCGAACACAAATGCAAAAACTTGAACCAAACCACTGTACGAAATTGCCACCTGGACGCGCACGATCCGGAAAATATGTCCGGATTTCAGAATAACGCTTTGGAATTCTCCGTAATCGATAGGAGCGGCGGTATTTCCCCATAGTCTTTCAAAAACCGTTGACGGAGGATCGATGACTACACGCTACAGAACTTGACCAAGCAGCAATAAACGAATGACTCATTGTCTTCTCAGAACCCGATTCTGGCCCGCTTTTAGCGGGTGGACAAACGAAAACCTTGCGATAGCCTTGCCGCCACTTAATAAACACATATTACCAATTATTCAGGCTAAAATCGATTTTAGTGCAGTTTACTTTCCTTGGCTGCAAGAAGTAGAAAAGAAAGTTATGTAATCGGTTTGAAAGTTCTCTTCTGATCTTTACGTGTTAAGGCCTACTCACTCACTCATCCGGGAGGCGGCTGCGGGCCATACGACACCGCTAGAGCCGCAGGACCAATGGCATTTCGCTGTGGCACACATTGGGCCCATGTCCTAACTCCCCGGCGAGCTCGTTGGGGGGCCCGCCTAGTTTCCCAGCCGCCGCCGGTACCCATTGCCTCACCCCCATGGGTTTGGAGGAGGGGGGTGCCCGGTCGGGGATCGAGACAGAGTCCGCTGGTTCTATCCCCGCCTGGCTCGGAAGGCCTCGCGCTCCAACGCGCTCAGCCACCGCGCCCACACCTGTTAAGGCCTATTTAGTCCGAAAAACGCTATTGGGGGCGTTATTGATATTACATTCTCATATAGCATTCTGACTGTCCCACAGGTGGGGATATGCACCGCGGCCAAACGACCTATTGCGCCAGTACTAATGTCTCACAGGTCACCTACTATCCTAAGGAACGCCAGGTAATTCCTGCAAGAGTCTTCTTTGATGTCCACACTGGAAGAAGTAGTACCAAAGACCAGAAGTCCCTGAGAAAACTACCTCTCTCAAGTCTCCAGCACTGGGCCAGGACACGGTAGGGAGTCTCCTCATCCGTGCCACACCACCTACATCAAGGGGTGTCGACTATGCCCATAAAACATGTGTTTGTGTCATTTTGAAGTGCTCGATGATGATCCGAACAATTTTTTTCAAGTCCTTCCTCTCCATCCTCAGAAGATTGTGTCTTATCTCACTTGATTGCTTTGAGATAAAGTGTCTTACTCCTACAGCATTCCTGACTGTCTGATGCAGTCTTCTGGCGTGTTCTTCCACAGTCCACTTGACTAGTGACGGAGAAATCCCACACTGGGGCGGTGGCCCAATAGGTACTGTAGACGATCCGCGTCTGGCCAGATGGTCCGCCCTCTCATTTCCAATGATCCCCTTATGCCCAGGAATCCAATACATATTTACTCTATTCGCACTTGCTAAGGAGTAAAGCCACATTTTGCACTCTCGCGCCAGTTTTGACGTTGTGCAGTAGTTCATCAGCGCCTTGCACGACACTTGACTATCAGTCAATATGTTGATAGTTCTGTTGCTACAGCCTTTCTCATGCGTTAGGACTGCCCCGGCGATAATAGCATAAATCTCTGCTTGAAAAACCGTTGGAGTGGGGCCTAGGGCAGTGCGTGTCCCACTTATCCACACCCTGGAGCCTGTGCCCTCCGGAGTTTTCGATCCATCTGTATAGATGTTGATGCCATTAAGAGGCCAAAACTGACGACTCTCCCTGTTCCATAGGCCTTTTACACTCTGACGAGGGTTCAGGAATACACAGGTAGTCATGTTACGGAAACAGACCTGCGTGTGTCTGTGAACGCGATTGAATGGAAACGGCCGAACCAAATCAGCTCAAACACGATACTCATCGCACAGGTTACCATTGGACGCCAAAATAAGGGTTTGAGCAAAGTCCGCCCAAAACTAGTTATAGTTATCATAGTGATCAAAACACTAAATGTTTTCTTCGGGACATTCAGATTAAACTTCTTGTATGGAAAGCTCCGAATAACCTGGCAATAGCGTACAATTTTCATTTGTGAAAAAATGACGAGAGCAGCACAATAAATTACCAAACATTTCGACAAAAATTGATTTTAGT
Source organism: Pachypeltis micranthus (assembly GCA_020466155.1). Classification (NCBI taxonomy): domain Eukaryota; kingdom Metazoa; phylum Arthropoda; class Insecta; order Hemiptera; family Miridae; genus Pachypeltis; species Pachypeltis micranthus. The sequence continues at coordinate 75,150,022 of CM035768.1, read as the reverse complement.
GCAGTTTTTCCTTTACATAGTTCGCTCAAATGTTAGTAGCGTCTCGTATAGGTGATCGTTTTGTAGCGCCCATGGGATATATCAGAACTACTCCAGATATTCCAGAATTTCAACCCCACCGTTTCCCCTACTTCCATTTTTCACGCTTTTTACTCGATCGCTCGTTCCTAAATAAAAACGTAGACGTTCACTCAAATCTCGCGTGAGCTGATGACTCAATAATGCTCATGGCACTAGTAGAAGCATCGCAATAAATTCCAGAACCATAAGCGCCTTTCGCTGTCACGTAGAACCCTAAACACAATGAAACTGAATGGTGATCGGCTGAAGAATCCATTTTGAGTTTTCACCATATCTTTACGTTTCACGGGCTACCGAGCCCGAAAACCCTATTTCGCAAAATGGGCTGTTTAAGTGCAAGTCTGTAAGTAAAAGCGATTGGGAGAAAACGGCTGAAATGAATCGCTCGAATATGACCAGTATCGATTAAATTCTCCAAAATACGGATTTGAGCATTAACATACATTTATTATACTGATCCATACACCTCAAGAACGTATCTAACCTCTTTGATCACATTTTTTGTAAGTAGGGCTCTAAGAGTGGCGAAAATGTCGTAAAATTAACATTTGTAGGAAAATGACGAGAGCGGCTCAATAAATTACCAAACGATTCGACGAAAATGGATTTTAGCGCAGTTTTTTACTTTCCTTGGCTCTACAAAGTAGAAAGGAAAGTTATGTAATCGGCTGAAAAAACATTTTGAGTTCTCTTCAGATCTTTACGTTTCAGACCCCCCTGAGTCCGAAAAACACTATTTGGGAAAATGGTCTGTGTGTCTGTGAACGAATTTTAGAAAGAACCACTGTACCAAATCCATTGAAACTTGATATCTCGCCAGCAGGTTACCATGAAACGCCAAAATACGGGTATGAACAAAATCCACCGAAAGTTAACTATAGTTATCATAGTGATCAAAACACCAAATATTTTTTTTCTCAAAAACAGCTCTAACGATTTTGATTAAATTTTTTATATTGATAGCTATTAATATGGAAATTATACCATAAAATTCCCATTTGTGGAAAAATGACGAGAGCAGCACAATAAATTATCAAAATTTTCGACGAAAAGCGTTTTTAGCGCAGTTTTTTCCTTATAAACTCCGCTGGACTTTTTGTAGAATTAAAAAAAAAAGGGTATTGTAGTCCAATCCAATACCTAAAGGATGAGTGTTTAAAAACGCTCATGAGATACATGGGGCTCACTCCAGAAATTCCTGAATTTCAACTACTACCGTTTCGCTTATACCAGTTCTAACAGTTATTACCCAATAACTCTGCAAAAGTGATTACTATCCTCCTTAAAAAAATTCGCGTTTGCAGCCTCATTAATTTTCTTTATACCGAATGCTCAATAATGGTCCTGCAATGAGTACGAGCAGCGCAATAAATTCCAGAACTGTAGGCGCTACTATTTTACTTATAAACTTCGCGCAAATTTTACTATAATCTTCTGGAAAATTCGAAAATAGGTACTTCAATTAACGAATTAATTACCTGTACCTAATAGCGCTCTTTAAACGCATAGGGACTTTTCCAGAAATTTCGGAGTTCAAACCACCTCCGTTTCTCATAGTACCACAACTCACGACCCTTTTTACTCGTTAATTCCAAAACGATCACCATTCTCCTGAGTACAAAGTATAAAATGAACGAAAAACAGGTTCAGTAAGTTTGTGGAGTAATAGAAATTGTTGAGCGCGCCGAGGGGCACACAAAATAGTTGCGACGCCCCAAGTAATTCCTAAATCCAAATTATCGTCCGGCTAACACGTTTTACTGCATTTTCTACACCATTCCAGAACTGGAAGTATAAACTCTTGACATTATCGTAGATTCTCCGTACAACGGATTGTGAATCAAGGTCGTGAGACGAGTAGGAGCGACATAATAAGCTTCAGAAGTTAAGAACCGTCAGTTTTTACGTAGAATGTTGAGCTCAGTTCCAGCGAGTTTGTGTAAATTGAGTCACAGACAAGTTGAATTGATTGCTTGAGCGACCAAGATAGTTGGATTGGGCTAAGTAAAGTTGTGTACTGCGTTGCACCAGATACTTGAAGAAGTTTTGTTTCGGATGCGCGAGGAAAAATAGAAAATCTATTTTAGTGTGTTAAGGGTGCAATAAGCAATGTTCTAAAAAGAAGTGGAGAAAAGCGGGGTTCAAGTTCGTCCAGCCTTTAACGGTTTTTTGTAGAAACCGGCGGTTTCCGATTACTGTACACTGTACACGAATATTGTCCGTTGTGAAATGAAAAGATGCCCGTGGGTCTGCCCTGGAGGGCTTCGCCAGGCCGTTCTTCGAACCGTTCGACGACACCAAAGCCCAAAAACCAATTCCTCGTCGTAAAACGGAATCCGCGACTCTGTGCTTTACAGGGGCGGCTAAAGGATAACTTGTTGAAGAGCCGTGATGCGAGTTGGCAAATATGAAGGGTCTCGGAACTAGGGACCAGATCGAAGATAAGGCCGCCCGTACGGTGAAACGAAGTGAAGTGAAGTGGTTAGTGTGACAACAGAGGCAGCCCAGTACAGAGGAGAGCAAACCGATATGCGATTGCCAGGATTGACAAAAGGGGGGAGAGAGAGACAGAGTGAAGCTTTTCTCTTCCCTCGGCCTCTTACCAGGTAGAAAAGGACTTCAGATGGAACCCAAATATTGACCTCATTCAACATTATTACCCTTCCATAAACACTACCGAACCCTTTGATCCGATTGGACTCCCGGCATTCTTATACAAAATGCCATCGGCTTCAGATCTGCTCATTTTCATAGTACCCACCTTTCTACAATAACATCCCGTCTGATTTGAATATAAATAGCCGAGGCTCAATGATTTGTGTTGGGAATCAGATTTGGAGCACGCATCCGAAGACTGAGATCATTTACATGCGCTGGGAATGGGATCCGCCAGTTCCAAAGGTCATTGTTAACGGCGAACAAGGGAATTAAATTTCGGGGAGAATCTGTCTCTACTAATAAGAAACTCGGATCTGCGTTCGGTAACAGGAGGGGGGAACTTCCTGAGCTTCTTACCAATGAATATTTTCTCATCGAATAAAAGGATTATGGATATTGTTGTAAATTCCTTCCGTTCGAAGAAAGTAAACTCGACGATTTATGGGCGAGAAGTATTTCCTCCAGCTCGCCGTCTCATTTCAATAAGGTGCCGAGGGGTCCTCCACCGAGTAATTTCCCATTTCTCGTCCGTTTCTTGAGTCGCTCCATTTTTCTCACGCGGCGCTCTCAAAACACGCCAACCGATCGAGTGCCGGTTAAACACGTTGGCAGTACTTTCCTCGGCCCCAGGTTCCATCGCGCGATTTTTATAGTGACTAATCTAATCTGTTTTTTTTTTTACGGATTTTGTGTGAACTCAAAACCCTGATCTTTATTGAGTAACTCGCACGATCCGATTAGAGCGGCAGTGCAAAATATCTGGTGCGTTGCAACACACAACTTTCCTTAGCTCTACAACAATTCACTTTGTACATGGCTAATTCTATTTAATCAATTCATTTATTGAATGAATATTTTAACAATGAATAATTTAATCAATTCATTTATGAATTCCAGTTCCTTTGAACTTGGTCAAACAACAGGACACATCAGCAGGAAGCGGTAGCGCCTACAGTTCTGGAATTTATTGTGCTGCTCGTACTCATTGCAGGACCATTATTGGGCAATTGGTACACAGATAATTAATGAGGCTGTAAACACGAATTTTTTGAAGAAGGGTAGTAATTACTTTTGCAGAGTTATTGGGTAAAAACGTTTAGAACTGGTAGTAAGCGAAACGGCGATAGTTGAAATTCAGGAATTTCTGGAGTGAGCCCCAAGTATCTCATGAGCGTTTTCACACACTAACCCTTTAGGTATTGGATTGGACTACAATACCAATTTTTTTTAAACATTCTACTAACATTTCAGCGGATTTTATAAGGAAAAAATTCGCGAAAAACGCTTTTCGTCGAAAATTTTGATAATTTATTGTGCTGCTCTCGTCATTTTCCCACGAATGAGAATTTTATAGTATCATTGGCTTATTGAGAGCTATCAACATAAAAAATGTAATTAAAATCGTTAGAGCCGTTTTCGAGAAAAAAAATTTGGTGTTTTGATCAGTATGATGACTATAGTTAACTTTCGGTGGATTTTGCCCATACCCTCATTATTGCGTCCCATGGTAACCTGTAGGCTAGACATCAAGTTTCAGCTGATTTGGTACGGTGGTTTTCTCTAAAAACTGCGCTAAAATATATTTCGTCGAAAATTTTGATAATTTATTGTGCTGCTCTCGTCATTTTCCCACAAATGGGAATTTTATGGTATAATTCCCTTATTAGGAGTTATCAATATAAAAATTTTAATCAAAATCGTTAGAGCCATTTTGAGAAAAAAAATATTTTGTGTTTTGATCACTATGATAACTATAGTTAACTTATGGTTAACTTAATGGATGGATTTTGTTCATACCCTTATTTTGGCGACCCATGGTAACGTACGGGCGAGATATGAAGTTTGAACTGATTTGGTACGGTGGTTTTCTCTAAAAATCGTTCACAGACACACAGACCCACAGACCATTTTCCCAAATAGTGTTTTTCGGACTCAGGAGGGTCTGAAACGTAAAGATCTGAAGAAAACTCAACTTTTTTTTTCAGCCGATTACATAACTTTCCTTTCTATTTCGTAGAGCCAAGGAAAGTAAAAATGTTGCGCACTGTCAACGAGCAAGAGGCCCACTTTGAGTCGTTCAAGTACTCCCGAGTCGAGGAGCTCCATCAAGTTTTGATGGCGATACAGTATGCTCTACTAGAGCGGGGTACAGTTTCGCAGTCATTCTGAAAACCTGTGATCTTTCAACTGAACGCACAAAGGCGATTTTGGCAATCGTTTATTGACCGTTTCGGCAAGATATCATGTTTGCTCGCTAACTGGCTGATGGTTGTTTAAGGGCTCAATGGTCTCCCGGAAGCCCAGACTCGATCTCACGACGCTTATTAGGTGATTGATTCCATATTCTCACAAGTCTCATTCAGCGGCGTCTTCAGTGCTCCCGACCTTTTCCATGGAGCACGGAGTGGCGTTTGACACAATCAACAGAGGACCAGTAGATGAGAAATTGGGTTTTGAGTTTTAGCTCAATTTTGAAGTGGGGGAAGAAAACCGCGCCCCCTAGCCAATCATAGCATAGTACAAGGTTTTGTATCCCAACCAATCCCCTTATTGTATGACCTTTTATATCCCCTCAACACCCTCCACCCCCCCTTTTGCAGTATTCATAAATTCTAGGGCTACTGCGCAATAGACGAGTCATGACACGATTAGAGATAATTTTTGTATTTGTGTGCGATGAAGCCTATTATTAAATTTTGATAATGGGAAGCAGCTGTCTGGGGCTTTACAATCATGTGGGCACGTCATGGTATTGCATCTTACTTTGAAACCTTAGAGCTACTAAAAAATTCCAAGAATAGTGCGCAGTTGCTTGAGGCAGCTGCTATTGCACCATACTGTGAAAGTTTGAGTCATGCCCTCGAACGATCGAGTGAACACTACTTACTATTAGTCATATTGTGAAACTAGCGGCCCACAAGGATGATGTCATGCTTGCCTCTCCTAGCGTTCTCACTCTTCAACGACTCATTCATAGCTTAGTGGATAGAGCGTCCGATTTTAGTCCGTGAGGTGCTGCATTCGATCCCAGATAAGGAAATTTAAAAAAAAAAAAAAATGACATCATCAGAAATGATAGTACTGTACCGCCTGATTCCTTTTAAAGGCATCGTGGACTTGTTCGTGAACCGCTGCCACCAATGTTACGAGGGGGATTTGGAGACGATTGGGGATCCGCTGACTCAGGCAAAAATTAACAACAATCGCACCGAGCTCCGATCCACAATTCCCGACTTTCGTTGAGAATTATGGACCATTGAGGCCCTTCACACGTACACTCTAGAGTCGACGACTGAACGGGACACTCAAGTCTCGAATCAAAAGTGTAAGTGTAAACGGCAATTCTGCGTGGACTTAGGAACGGGGCTAGCGCGCCGAAGCGTCGACGGTTTTGAACGCACTCCTGCCGAAAGTCAAGAGTGTGAGTGTGAATACAGTTGTGTGATCACATCATCACAGTTTTGCGTGAGGGTTGGAGTGGAGTTAGGAACGTCGTCGTCGTTCTCGCGGTTTTCTCCCGTTCTTTCTGTGATAAAACCTGTTTTTTAGTGCTTCCGGTCGCCCAAACATGGCAGATAGCAGATGCTGGAGTAGGGAAGTTCTCACAAACTTTATAGAACTTTATAGGTATAGGTCAAATCAAAAGAGTACCTAAATAAGAATCTGAAAAACGAAGCCTACGACAAGCTTGTTGAATTTTGTAAGCCTATCTTTCCAAGTACTAACCGCGATTTCGTATACAAAAAAGTGCAAAGCCTCGTAGAGACGTAGAACCTCGTACCCTGCAGGTTTCTGGAATAACTGTTGACAGCAATGAAACTGAGATGCCAGTCGTGAATTTCCAGTTGCCAAATACCTCAAAGTGGCCACAACGCGTTACTCTGCAGATATGCTTGCTTCCATAACTGTATCCTTTTTAGCGATTTTTTCTTTTACTAGATCGACAAGTAAGTCGAATGTTGGACCGTCCATTCTCAGGTATTTCCGAAAGTCATCCGGGTAATTTTCCCTTAGTTATTAAACAAGCGGTGTATGACTGAAATCTTCCCTGTACCTCTTCACCCAAATACGCCGTTTTCTACCAAATTTCTCCCGCACATATATCACAAAACAACAAGCAGCAGCTAAGACTGCGGCCTGACTGTTGCTCTCTACGAGAGCCATGATACCTAACCCTATCAGGTAGCAGTTAGCACTGCTGAGAGATGAGGGAGGCTTGGGCGTGCGGTGAAAAATTTCCAATTTTTCCTCATTCCACACGCCACTCAGGAGTGAGGTTAAAACTGAAAGTTCTGCATTTACACTTACACTTTTGAGTGGACGAACCCAGGTGCCACGTTTGCGTGGGGTTAAGAGTGTGCTGTTCAAAAACAACACACTCTTGCGTGTCCCACTCTTGAATGGCAGACGCCTGAACGACATTTCTGAGCGCACGCAAGAGCGGGAGGACAACAAATTGGAGCGTGGAGTTTTAACCGCACTCAAACTTCCACTCAAGAGTGTCCCGTTCAGTCGTCGATTCTAGAGTGCACATGTGAAGGGCCCTATTGTCTTAACCACTAGACCACGATCGCACGGTGCCTTTAACGGGAGTCAGGCGGTACAGTACGATTGAGCTGGTTCATGGGTGATTTCCATCGATGGGAAAGGGGGATGGGGTATCAAAATGAACCAAAACCATGGGGATTTCGCATTTTTTTCGGAAACGACTGTAATGTTTTTTATTAAACATTCAGATTATTTTTAACCTGTTAGTACAAAACTTTTCTTGTCTATAAATATCACCATGGTGGAAATGGAATGTAGGCCTAAAAAACGAAAATAGGGGTTTTCCGCTTTTTGGCAAAATGGCTATGACGATTTTCACCAAACTCACAGAATGTTTGAAGATAGTTAATACATATTGTAGGAAAGATGGTCAGAATCAAACGAAGGTAAATTTATGACTTCACAATCCGCGATCGAACAATCAACTGGCCTTAACGACAATAACACAACTCGTTACCAAGCAGCAAACAGCTGATACAAGTTCAACAACATCTAATGTAACATTCCAACATCACCCTCTTCTTTCTTTTAAGGAGCCCTTCCGCCTCTTCAGATGCACCTGGAACGAAGTATGGTCGAATACGGTCATCGTGCACTACCATCTTTCGGCGCTTAGGAGTAACAAGTCGAACAATTATGTCGGAGATGCATTTCACTATTTTGCATGGACCAATCCACGGGCGCTGGAGTTTAGGAGAGCGTCCGACGTATCGACGAGGATAGTGCAGCCAAACCTGATCTTCTGGTTGATATCGGCTTCCTGTCGCGTTTTGATCGTAGCGTCGTTTGGCTTCTGCTGCTACCTTCCCCATGGTCTCGCGAGCAATATCATGCGTGTCTTGTAATCGCTGCCTAAGATCTATTGCAAACTGTGTCCGAGTCTTACTTTCAGGGGCCACACCTGCAGATCTGCCGGAACAGTCAATTCTCGACCAAATACCAACATTGCAGGAGAGAATCCTGTTGACTTGTGGACTGAAGAACGGTAGGCAAGTAGAGCCAAGGAAAGCCTTTGATCCCAGTCACGCTGGTGATCGGCAACAATCTTTGAGAGCATTTCTCCAAGCGTTCGGTTGAACCGCTCAACCAATCCATCACTCTGTGGACGTAAAGGCGTCGTTCGAGTTTTAGTGATGTTCAGAATCTTCATCACTTCCTGAAAAACTGCTGATTCGAAGTTCCTACCCTGATCTGTATGTACTTCAAGGGGAAGCCCAAATCTGGAAAATACGTGGTGTATCAGCCCTTCCGCCACAGTTTCTGCCTTCTGGTTAGGAACTGCGAACGCTTCTGGCCATCTAGTATGGTAGTCCATGGCCACCACTATAAAACTATTTCCATGATGTGACTGAGGAAGAGGTCCAAATATATCCACAGCTAGTCGTTCAAAAGGTGCTCCCACCGTGTATGTCTTAAGCGGTGCTCGAGTTGTTTTCTGTCCTGACTTTCCCCTCTGACCACAGATAGTGCAAGCTTTACAGAAATCCCTCACATCCCTATGCAGTCCCACCCAATAGAACCTACGGTGCACCTCAGTGATAGTTCGCTTGTAGCCAAAATGACCCAACTGGTGAATGCGTTGAAGTATCATTTCCTTGAGCTTACGAGGGACGATGATCTGTCGTATAGTTTGCTTGCCAGAACCGCAGTGACCCTCCCAAACTCGGTACAGTACACCTTCGACGAGTATCAACGAATTAAATGCCGCCCACAGAGCTTTTGTATGAGCACTGTGTGGAGAGACTTGGTGCCAAACTGGACGTGTTCCTCCAGCTTTACATTCCCATACAGGACGAATGTCTGGATCCTCAAGCTGTTCTTTCTGCCACTCGACCCCTTCTTCAATTCTTACTCGATGTAAGTCCACAACTTCTTTTGCCTCTTGACGAGCACAGTACTTACAACCCTCCTCTAGACAAGGCCTTCGGGATAGGCCATCTGCCATTATTACTGTTGGTTGGAGAGTTTCTATTTGACGTTGGTTGAAAAGATCTATCCAGTTGGTTCAATTTTATCATCAATTCGTTAACAGGTGTTATTTTGTCTCTATTCAACTCATTCTGGACATACCAAGGCAGTCCCACCACAATAAAACACACTCTGGTGTTTTCACTTAATGTAGGATCGATGTCAACCAGTAAACTATGTTTCTTCAACACGTATTCTGAGATGGACCCTTTAATGAATTTAAAATTATAAGCGTAACTCACGTTTGACCAGCCTTTGTTGGAGAAATTGTCGAGGAATGATTGTCTCCAGGTCCCCCAGATCGTGGTTCCAAGGAGTACTCTATTTGCTGTGTACCAGTCGGTAACAGGTCTCTCGATGAACAACCCGATGACTTCGCAATAACGTTCCTCTGGAATTTCTAGACGGGCACATTCAGTGGGCACGTTCTATCGTCGTGAGCCAAGTTGAAGCATTGAAGTTTTTCCCATTGAATTTACCCAAAACAATATCATTTGTGTCCGATTTCAAGGATTTCCTTTCCGGTGGTTGTTCACGCGATGGTTCGATATGATGTGGTTGCTTTAAGTCAGGTCTTGTGGGATCAGGAAGTTCCTCTAAGTACTCACCCTCGAAACAGGGATTTCCTTCTGAGTCGAGATAGATTGCACGTAGGTCATTTGAAAGAGTTATAGTAATGTTTCGAAACTGGCCTCTCGATTTGATTGACCTTAGTGCACTCTTTATGATCACATTTTTCGCAAGTTCTTGATGATTCCCAATCGAACGCTTGTCTGGCGAGAAGACGTAGATTTCTCTTTCATTGAGGATCTGAAACTGTTTGACGTGATAAACTGAAGTTTTTTTGTCATCACTAGCCGCGGCAATTATCAGAAATTTCGCGCGTACTTCCGTCATAGTTAGAACCGAGTTTTCGATTTGTAAGACTTAGGGTTAACATCCACAAACCGAAATAATACAAAAGAAACGATGCTCAAAATGTATTGAGAATCGAAAACTAAGTCGATTCTAACGTACAAACGAATTAGGAATGAGCAGAAACGGGAGATGAAGGTAAAGTTCTTGGTAAATAAAACAACAGCTGTGGGATTCAAAAACAACATGGAGTGACTAACAAGACTCCAGGTTGTAACTAAGAAGAAAATGAGATGCGAGGTCAGGCGAGAATCTTACATGAGCTGCCCCAACAAATGTGCGAACATCTTTTGTAGACTGAGGAGTTGGCCATTTCTATATATATTGGTCTCAACAAATGTTCCTCTGGCATTCCATGGAACAGAGATGAAAATGAAAATGTGTCGAAAATGATGTTTTTTGGACATTTTTTAAATTTCACGAGTAACTGCGCCAGTGGAGTAGATCTATCTTACGGAGTGTCTTCCAGCAACTTGTACCCACGTTTCGTTTTTCGTAATAATTTCTGTATCTAACTGTCGAACGGATATTAATCTCAATAATATTAATATTAATTTATCGGTTTTCCAATTTTCACAAAAAAGGCTCCAACGATTTCAATCAAATTCACGGAGTACTCTCAACGAACGTACATTTTGTTCTCTATAAATGTTCCTGTAGAACAGCGTTGAACGAAGATGTAGTGCCCGGTGTATATTGCAGGTCGTCGAATTTACAAGGATTGCGGAAAGTTGTGTGTGGCGGAGTCGTGCCGAACCAATGGAACTAAAAGGAGGAAAAAAAGATCTTATTTTGGGAGCACACGACGTTCGACTAATGGGCGGATTATGGAGCAAAGCGATTGGCCAATGAGCGACGCTGTTGGCGAAGGGGAAAAAATAATCCTCTTCAACGGCTCCAGCGGTCTCGTCACATAAAATCAAAAAAGCGCAGACCTATTAGATTAAATGACGGAGATAGGAAAGCAAACAGCGTCGTCTTCGGGAAATCCGGTAGGTCGTAAAAGTGCAGGTGTTGATAGGGACGTGATAACTCACTTCCTTTTGTTATCTGGAGCTCGAATGTATATGACTCTTCAGTTACTGGCAATAAAAATATTAAAAAAATCTTGAAAACGACCAAAAGATACAGAGTAAGCGTTCAAATATTTAACAATTCTGTTTCACAAGATATCGTACCGATTATTCAGGTCTTCGTTTTTCTCCGGTTTTTTTTTGAGGCCACAAAAGTGGCTTTTTTCGACTGGCAGGAGAATTCCGTTCGAGAGATGAAAATAAACATGCGGATGAGTAACGCGAGCGTTAAACGCCACTCCTGTTATCACCCGAACAAAAGCCTTCCTTATGAGTCTCACAAATCCTTGACGCTGAAAAAAGTCTAACGAAAACCGTTCAACTGACCCGATCGTACTTTAAGCCGCTAGTACTCACTAGGAACCAAAGGAGATTTTCTCTCACACGGGATTTCATTGTACACGCTGCCCAGTTTTTAAGCGGTTTATGATTGTGTGTTCATTCGTCATACCTAAATAAGCTGCTGGTTGGCAATCTTTTTCACATGGAAAAACCTTCTGATGGATTTTAAAGCACCTGAACTGAACCTGTCCTCAAGAGTGTTTGAGTGTCACATGTGGTCTTCTAGAACTAGGGTGTCACTGGCGACGTCCGGGAAGCATTCTGTGCAGTGGATGGTGTTGAGAGAAATAATCTCACAATTTTTGCATTTGAATTATAGAACCGCCCTTATGATTGTTTCCCGCTTCAGTGTTATTAGTAGATATTGACGTCACCTTCAGCCAATGGGATGTTGTCTTTGTCACCAGTTTTCCTCTCCCCCTGTTTCGTTGATATGGCGTCGTTATTGTGCTTCTGTATCGTCATCGTCCCGTAATTGTAATATAACTAATATAAAAGGATTGTTTATTGAGTTCATATGTGGGCTTAGTTATTTTAAAACCTCAACAGATGGTGCCGATAATCGTAGGAGTATGTGATCTGTGATGTCCCTGACCTGGAAGAAAAAGATCAGGTAGGTTTGGGGGCCCTGGTGGTTGCCCTGTACGCCACCAGGCTATGGCCGTGGTGTAGGGGGCCTCCTGATCGACTTATGATTACGTGAGCTGTTTGTAGCTATTTATCATAGTGATGACAACACAATATATTTTCCCTCCTCGAAACAGTTACCACTATTCAGCTCAGAAGACGCATTGCGGACGTTTCAAATCTATTTTCGAGGGGAAACTTTATTTCGCAATAATAACGATATATCGAACGTATATTCCAGAAGCTGTCTTTTTAGTGAGGGCGTACTTGTAATTTGGTAGGAGGGCGGGGTCACAAATGTTAATTTTATGCGCAATGATACCCCCGTCAAAATACGTTATTTCGCTGCAATTTTTTGGCGCTAAACGCGTACTGTGGGGGGGGATTGATAAGTGTGACGTCGCCTGATCCACTCAGAAGTGACGGTATTGGTGGGGGCATGACATCACAAGAGGGGGTTGTTGAAATCCACTAAGAAAAGACTCGTACAGGGAGTATGACGTCACATGATGATGTGAACAGGGTGGGGGGTCTGACGACACTTCACTTGGCAGGCGGGTGGGCCCCCCGCTGACCTCATGGCACCAAGGCGGGAGGGGGGAGGGGGAGCTGAGACCTTAATCCTCCCAGAAGTGCCTAACAGTGAACTACTTATATATCATACTTCTGTCACTCAGGGATCCCATATTCCAAGTAGTACAGCTACTGTCAAGACACGGGGCGTTCTACAGGCCTCTTCTCTACTTCGAACGAAGAATATTTAGTGATTGCCCGAGTGGTCAAGGATGCTCCACACGTACTTTTTGGTTGCCCACTCTTCCAAAGTTTGCGAGAACAGGCACAATTTCCTGAATGACTTCCAGAACGCGGTTGACTCCCTATTTAACCACAAGGGCGGCTGTGCAGCGACTCACTACGTTTGCCCAAACGTGGGAACCTCCTGAATATTGCTCGCCAGGCACCTTCAAACCGTTAAATGTAGCTAAAAGCTCTCTCATGCCTCAGTGTATGAATGATCGGGCAACAAGGTCAATTTATTGAATGTTTTTTGTTTAACCTAAAAAACCCTGAAAATTATTACACAATGGTTTATTATTCTCATGAACAGCTTGATGTAGTATTACTGCTCCGAGACCCATCCCATTCAATTCAGCATCGAATACTAGTAAACCATACAAAACATGACCTGACTACAATGGAACTACGGAAACTAAATATTCCCCCAACGCCAGGCGCCCGTAAATGGGGGATTCCAGCAAACCCGTTGCGAGTCAAGCGGGCAGGTGATAGGGACAGGAGGGAGGGAGGGAGGGAGGGAGGGAGTACTAACGACGAAACGCTGACTCCCGCTGTAGTTCCCGGGTTATACTGCGTTTCGTTAATTTTTTAAACCATTTTTTGTCCATAACAACCATGGGCTTTGTCCGATCGGATTGCCGAGTTTGCAGGCACAACTAGATACCAAATGGGATTTTCGTGCGAAAGAACGAATTTTTTAGACCACATTAAAGGCACAAAACGGCCCGGACGGCGGACGGACATTGCAAATTTGGAATCTCCATACCATCATTTGAAACGTAAAGTATCAAATTTTGAGGGGGGGTTGTAAAGAATTTTTCGTGACCGAAAACGTAGGGTTATTATTCAGAAAGAATAATAAACCAAAAACCTTCGTTTTTCAACGAGCCAGCAGGCTGGAAATATAGCATGGCTTGTTACACCCATTAGGTAGCATTTTTATCTGTGTTCGATCAAAACTCGTACTCATTACAATCTTCGACTGCTATTGATCGCTGATTACCAAGTAATTGGGTAAATTCCGCCAATAGGTAAATGACTAATGTTAACGTACCTGTTTGGTGTGTCCATCTCCTCTGGCTGGTGAGATACTGTGGGCGAGCGCTTTCGTTGTAAAGACATCATCGTCTGGCTGTTAAGTCAATACTAAAGTCAATTAGTTGGTCGATGTCTTTATATGGGAAGAGAAACGTTAACGGGGTGGTCGATCGTCGTCGAAGGGGGGGGGGGGCGTTGGAGGTCATGCACCTCTGGGGAAACCTGTTGGAAGTGAAGGGAGACGATGTAAGGTATGTCTTAAATAGTCTGTTGATTGTCGATTCTAAGTCTTTTCTGTATAGGGTGGTCTGTAAATCCGTTAGTTGGTTGTTTTCCTTTGTGTAGTGTCTTGAGCGGTGTAAATATGGTGTCGCAGTTTGTGTTAATTTGTTTGATTATGATCTGTCCGAGTTTGTTACCGGTAGATTTTCACGTTTTCTAACATGTTCGGTTTCCGTCGTTTGTATTGTTTATGTAGTAAGATGGTGCAGTCCTGTATTTTGGTAGGTTCACGTACAGTTGTCTTGAGGTGGTTGGCAAAGTTTGGGTCGTCTTTAGTAAGAGATTTAGGGATTCGTCCTGTTCGTCCCCCGCTTTGGTACCTCACTGTTTTTTCTATTACAAACTTACGCAATTCAGAGCTGAAATTCGCATCATGGCGCCTTCACACTCACCAACCAACTTCACCCATTTCACATACTTCAACCACTTCAAGCAAACACGCAGATTAGCAGAATTAATTGATAGCAGTGTTATCAGCCGAACGACTCTCACTTCTGCCAATCTAATTAGCCTCTATCGTCAAGACAACCCTCCTCAATGAGTTTGCGAGAAGGTTCCCTTTTTTTCTTTTTTTTTTGCGACTCCTAGCGAACGTTACCTTTTTTCCTTACGAAAGTTTTTTTTTGTCTCTCAGCAGTGACACAGTTATTCTCTCTGACAGTTTCATTGCTCCCATTTTTTTGAGTCGTGCTCGTGTGTGCGTTTTCCCTAGCACGTCGCTACTAATTGAAGAAAGTGTCACAACGGTCAACAGGGTCCTGCCGTTGTTTCCAGGTGCTGCCGCAGCATTATCAACTTAACAGACGCCAGGGGTCGCTGTGTTGAATATAACTGTTGCGTAGGAGCGATCTTTGCACACTACAGAACTAGAGCTCAGTGGAAGGCAATAGCTGTTGTGTTTGTGCCAACAGGCCAGCCCTCATCACGCTAACACCCACTTTGGTCGAGTGGGTCTGTTTTTTCAGTCTTTGCAGTTAGTTTGGTCCGTACGTAATGCAATTTGTATCCTTCGTTTCGGAAGATGTAAGTTATTCTGTTTATTTTTGGTCCTATGCGCGTGAATGTGCAGCGTCTTGTCAGAGTTTGAGTATTTTGTGTTTTTGGATAGTCTTTTTGTTTCGAAAGCGCTCGCCCACAGTAACTCACGAGTCAGAGGAGACGGACTCGCCAAACCGGTACGTCAGTTGTCAATCCTCCCTAATAAGTAACGTGACGAAAAGGAATTATTACGTCGTATTTGTACGTCCGGCTCCTTTCATCACCAGCTTTCGGTTTCGTCTCCTTAGAAAAAAATAATAAACACGACCTTCCGTCTAAAAGGTGCTCCTCGTCGCGTTTTCTTCTCCTAACGCCGTTTATAATAGACCGATAATTCCAATTAAATTGTCATCAGAGACGAGGGATGATTCGAAGGCAAATGAGCCGACTACCGGGTCACGTCAATGAAATACGTTGAAAACGAAGAGTTTCGCCGCCAACGGACTTGTGAAGTTAAAGACGAAACGAGCGACAGGTGTTTCCTACGAAGCCGCTATGTACATCTGGGGTCCTCAGTTCCCTCGCCAGACCCCTCTCATTCCGTCACATAACAATGTACGAGTGTCACTCACCTGCATTTCAAGATGAGTGTTTTAACTGCGTTGTGCCGCGTACTTTAACGACCCGTACTTTAATGCTGCGTTCCGCAATTCGCTCAATTTAGTTCGGTATTTAGTATTATTCCGATTTATTACATCAAGAGGGAGATGGGGGGTAGCTGCGCGAGGAAATCCGCAGAAAACATTTTGCGAAGCTCTGAAATTTGATTTGATCTGACGATGTCGGGGAAGTCTCTTTGACAAGAAGCCACAAATCCCTTCGATGGATGAGGCTTATAGTGATGCTATTTACCTTCAGTGGAGAGTTTCATAATTTCTTTTACGACCACCCTCCCCATGGCCGAATCAACAGGAAACAGTCCAGCGCGTCTGTCGCAGGAGCCCAGCTCGGGGAGATCAACACAATGACCTTAATACCGCATGAACGTGCTAGAAATCAATCATTGCTCAGCGTGACCTGTCCATCTCACTTGTCAGTTGCGCAAAAACCATAAACACCACCTCGCGTGTTGGGGCCCATACTGTACTTGATATTCGTTTCTGACATCCCAACCTCTGATGAAACCTACTCAGCTATGTTCGCCGATGATCTCGCCATTCTGTCCCGAGATAAAGATGGAGTAGTTGCTTCCTCCAACCTCCAACTACACCTCAACACCATCCAGGAATGGACAGATCACTGGCGAATTGTGATGAATACCGAGAAATCGTGCACGGCAACATTCACCCAGAGACGTAACTACCAAACCAGCCAAATCATGATGAATCACCAGATGATATCCGAAACAGCTGCGGTACGATACCTGGGAGTGCACCTTCAACAGCGGCTCACATTTAACATCCACATAAGCGATTTAGTGAACAGACTCCGCTCCCGCATAAACCTCCTGAAACCCCTCCTCGGCCAGACGTCACCACTATCCCTCGACAACAAACGCCTCATCTATATACCCATGGTACGCCCAATCTGGCAATACGGTTGTTCAATCTGGGGTCTGGCATGCAAAACCCAGATAAAGAGGATTCAGACCCAACAAAACCGTGCCCTCCGCCTCATCACCAACGCTCCATGGTTCGTAAGGAATTCCGTCATCCATAGAGATTTGAACGTGCCACTGGTGGAGGAAGTCATCAAAACTACGATGAATCGTCTGCACGCATCGATAAACTCGCACCAATCGCCAGCTTTTGAGCGCCTCCTCAACACATGGGACAGAATACGGCACCCTCGTCGTCTCAAAAGAAAAAGAACGGTGGACCTGATAGACAGGAACATGTAGTCACTTGTGAAACATAACTGTGTTATTAGTGTAACCTAAATTTATCTCCTACGTAAATTATTAACTATATTTAATGAATAGTAAAATTAGCAGTAATTCTGAGAGGGACTGTCGCTGGACATCCACCCTCACCCATGTTCCATTGTACTTCTGTACTATATAGAAAATTATGTATCACAACAACAAAAAGTAGCAAGTCTACAACAGTTTATCATTGATTAAAAAAAAAAAAAAAAAAAAACCACCTCGCGTTCAAAACACCTGCCTAAAACCTCTTATATCTGATCAACACCACTTGTTGGTGTAGTGCATTTCGGCTCCCGTTCGCAAGGTGACCAAGTATTCCTTACGCCACCTATTCCAAAATGAAGTCGTCAGTTGCTGAAGAACCTTCCGCCGACGAGAGATGCCTGGATTTAGTTGTTGCGTCAAAAAGAACGTAGGCTGGTTGCTGCATCAAGAAAATGGCCTGGAGTGAGTGCTTGAAGGTCATTTGGACCTGAGCTTATGGGAGTAATCGGTCTTGAACTGATTCCTGATTGCCTGAGTGAGAATTGTGTAATATTCCTCGAACGTAAACTTCCCTTCACCAACAGTAGAGGAGAAATGGGGGAGCGAAACCGGAAGTGACAATATTTCTTCGTTGTTTACAGTCTTACTAAATTTCACCAATACCGCAATATACCACTTTAGGCCCCCGAGTCGGCAGAGATGATGCTTCAATCTAGCACAGACGTCACTTTTATATTTAGACAATGCCGTGATAACGTCGATAGTTTCACCGACCCGCGAACTTTTCGACAATCTTATCGAGCGACACTGTATTTTCGCGTAATATTCAAACGAAAACTAAAATGACGGATGAATCCGCTCAGCTTATATAGACTGTGGAGCGACAGCAACCTTGAACGAGCACAGAGGCGATAAATTTCAATTCAATTGCGCAATAGACGAGTCGAAACACGTTTAGAGATAATTTGTGCGTCAATATTAAATTCCGAGAATAGAACCCCTGGGGCTATACAATCACGTGAACACGTCATGCTATTGCATCATATTTTGAAACCTGGCAGCTACTAAACATTTCCGAGAATACTACACAGTAGCCTGAGGCAGCTGCTATTGCGTCATGTTGATGAATCATGCCCTTGAACGATTGTGTGACCACTCTAGCGTCCCACAAGGAGGATGTCACGTCTGTACCTCTTATACCGCAAGTTTACGTTATTTGTTAGGTATACCCTTGTAGCTCAGCTCAACTATAGAACGTGAGGTGCTGCGTTCGATCCCAGGGAAGGAACTTTTTTAAAAAAGTGACGTCATCGAAATGCTCTGTAATTTTAATAGGAGGGGGGTGGTGGTACTCCTACTATAGCACACTCACCAGGAGGCTCGTGGGAGATGGCTGGAGGGGGAGGGGGGCTCATATTATTACATATTAGTATGAAGAGAAGGGGTAAAAAGACCGTACTATAACGTGTTTGGAACAATTGGAAGGAGAGGTGGTCAATTTCTGGAAACTGGGGCAGGGGGTGGGGGTAAAAAAGGTCGTACTACACTACAATTGTGTGAAAATTGTGGTAAAGGGGGTAAAGGGGCCGGGTGGAGGGGATAGAAAAGGCCGTACTATAACGTGATTGGTTGGCGGGGGGGGGGAGTGGGTAAACATCGTACTATAGTATGATTGGTTGAAAATTGTGGTGGAAGGGATAAAGGGGCGGGGTGGAGGGGATAGGAAAGGTGGGAATATAACGTAATTGGTCGGGGGGCGTGGCCAAAAACCTCGTACTCTAGTGCGATTGGCCAGGGGCCGTGGTTTTCTTCTCCCACTCCAATTGAGCCAAAACTGTCACTTCCGGTTTCGCTCCCCCATTTCTCCCCTACTACCAACAACTCGAACCAAATGCATCTTGACATATTTCACATTTGTTTCGACCACTCCATTCATTTTAGGGCTCCCTGGATCATATGGGGGTCGCAGAGTTCTTTAGAGACGGCTGGATTGTACTGACTGGTTCCAAGACTTCGTACCATTGAGCCAGCTTTCGTTTGGGACCGATGAAACTCGTGAATTTCTCTAACAGGCCTATTTCTTTATCAAATGACTGTTACCGAACCCTCGGAGTTACATCAGTCGACTGTCATGCAGAAGGCCGGCCCCTCCATCGAACCCATTGGTCATTTTGCCAAGCTCCCGGCGGAGAGCTGTTGCGCGTGTGTTACCGCGCGGAGGTGTAACCCCTGAGGATTCCTGTACCATCTCGGAGGAGTTCTTAATCCGGTAGATCCACAGGGGCGCTGCTCTATGAGGTTGGACTCTCTTTTGATTGACTGTGAGACTCCGTAAACAACGTGGCAATAGCCGATCACGCCTAGATAGATGACCTCGTACATAAGAAGCGTTCGCCTGCGACGGTAGCGCCTTTGAGAGACTAAAGCCACACCTCTCACTTAAGTTCTTGACCTGCTGCTCAATAAGAAGCATGTGGTCGTCAAAGCGCCTCACAGGCAAGTCACCTCAATAATTCAAACGTAGTATGTCACCTGAAGAGTCAACACGACCTTCACTTCACTGGTGAGTGACTAACTTCTTTCACGGCCTCCAGATTATCAACACTGTCGTTTTCACGTTGTAAATCGGTTACGTATTCCGTTCGACTGAACGATGAGAACTCATATTGGGGTATTTTGGCTCTCGTTAGAATTGTGGAGTCTGGTAACCAGCTGCGGGTGTTCAGTTGAGTTTCAAGTCAGAACGATTTCCATCGACAATTTTTGTGCGATAAATAACGAAAGGTGAACTCTTTTTCAGGGGTTAACTCGACTACTTTCTCCCTCCTCCTTCGATTTTATTTTCATTTCGACCTAACGGGGCGACTTTCGACTTATTTTAGCTTTCACTCACTTATAAGGGAAAACCCCCATGAAATTTTGATTCGGAGGACTTGAATGATTGATAAGGTCAATAACCCGCTCCCAATTTTCTGAGGGTCCTTCAAATTACATCAAAACAAAAACCTAATCCTCCTTTTTACCATTTCCCCTCAATTATTCATTTATGTTTTTTCATTCGCTCTCCGCTCTCGATCGACATTATCTTTGAATCCTTCGTTAATAATTGAAGGTGGGAGAGACACCCCGTTGTGTTCCACCTCCGTTCGAATTCAACTTCTTAACGATTTTCCTTCCGTTTTCAAAATGAGCCGACGGCAGATGTCTAAGGGCTTTGCCTGAAACGGCAGGATATCGGCTGGCAATTGAACGGCTTCCATCTCCCTCGCCCGTTTCTTCCTCTTCAATTCCCGTTTCGGTTCGAATAACAACTTCGCGCCATTTGTTTCGTCTGGCAACCTGCCATTGACGAGTCTTCGGCAACAGCTTGTGTCAAGCGTCTCAACCGTCGATTGAGTTTTAGGAGGAGCGGGAGAACGAAAATATTTGCCAATAAATCACTCTTTGTCGACAGTTCAATAATATTGTCAAGAGCGATATATTCGCGTTAGAGCCTACTATCGTCCGCTGCAGAACTCACCTCGTGAGACACCGGAACGAATTCAGTTTTTATTAGTCTTAGCCCTAGGAAATCGAACGAAAAGTTACGCAATCGGTTGATAAGAAATATTTGACATATTCTTCCGACCTTCTATGTCCGACAAACACCAAATATTTTTACTTTCCTTGGCTCTACAAAGTAGAAAGGAAAGTTATGTAATCGGCTGAAAAATAAATTTTGAGTTTTCTTCAGATCTTTACGTTTCAGACCCTCCTGAGTCCGAAAAACACGGTGGGAAAATGGTCTGTGTGTGTGTCTGTGAACGATTTTTAGAGAAAACCACCGATCCAAATCAGCTCAAACCTCATATCTCGCCCGCAGGTCATCATGAGACGCCAAAATAAGGGTATGAACTAAATTCACCGAAATTTGCCTATAGTTATCATGGTGACCAAAACACCAAATATTTTTTTTCTCAAAAACGGCTCTAACTATTTTTATTAAATTTTTTATATTGATAGCTCCTAGTATGGCAACTATACCATAAAATTTCCCATTCAGCGGAAAATGACGAGAGCAGTACAATAAATTGCCAAAACTTTCGACGTAATCGATTTTAGAGTGGTTTTTAGAGAAAACGACCGTACCAAATCCCCTCAAACTTGATATCTAGCTCGCAGGTTACCATGGGACGCCAAAATAAGGGTATGAGCAAAATCCACCGAAATTTAACTATAGTCATCATAGTGATCAAAACACCAAATTTTTTTTTCTCAAAAACGGCTCTACAGATTTTGATTAAATTTTTTATATAGATAGCTCTCGATATGGCAATCACACCATAAAATTCCCATTCGTGGGAAAATGACGAGAGCAGCATAATAAATAATCAAAACTCCGCTGGAATTTTTGTAGAATGATTGTAGAAAAAATTGGTATTGTAGTCCAATCCAATACCTAAGGGGCGAGTGTTTGAAAACGCTCATCAGATACATGGGGGTCACTCCAGAAATTCTTGAATTTCAACTACCGCCGTTTCGCTTACTACCAGTTCTAATAGTGTTTACCCAATAACTGTGCAAAAGTAATTACTATCCTTCTTCAAAAATATGGGTTTACAGCCTCATTAATAATCTGTGTACCAATTGCTCAATAATGGTCCTATAATGAGTATGAGCAGCACAATAAATTCAGGAACTGTAAGCGCTACCGCTTCCTGCTGCTGTGACGTGTTGTTTGACCAAGTTCAAAGGAACTGAGTGATAAATGAATTGAGTAAGTAGAACTAGCCATGTACAAAGTGAATTGTTGTAGAGCTTATGAAAGTTGTGTGTTGCAACGCACCAGATATTTTCCCCCAAAAACGACTCCTACGACTTTCGATTGAACGGATTGTTTAAACGTTTCCAAATGACGTCAGAGTTGTATAATACAACAGGTGGAAAAAACGAGCGGCGCATAAATCGAAGCCTGAGATTACTATGGTTGCCGTGGATTTAAGCTCATAGAAGCAATAAGACCTCGAAGAATCAATCCTTCGTCAACCTCTTAGGAACGCGTTTTTCTGCATCGTAGGCTAACTATTTTTGGTATTAAAGAAATTGGGTTATATCGGCCAGTAGGCAAATTACTAAAGTTAACGTACCTGTTAGGTGAGTCCGTCTCCTCTGGCTTGTGAGTTACTGTGGGAAAGCGCTTTTGATGAAAAGACATCATCATCTGGCCGTTAAGTCAGTACTGGAGTCAGTCAGTTAGTCGTGGTCTTTATATACAAAGAGAAAGGTGAAAGGGGTGATGGAGCGTCGGGGAAGGGCCGGGGAGAGGAGGTGATGTACCTCAGGGGGAAACCCCCTAGAGATAAATGAAATGTGTTGGATGGTCTGTCAATTGTGGAATTTACGTCTTTTTTGTGTAGAGTGGTTTGTAAATCCGTGAGATGGTTGTTTTCGTTTGTGTAGTGTTTTGAGTGGTGTGAATATGGTGTCGCATTTTGTGTTAATTTGTTCATTTATGATCTGTACATTGAAGTTTTTTTGTTTATAAATTTCCATGTTTTCTAATATGTTCAGTTTTCGTCCTTCGTGTTGTTTATGTAGTAAGGTGGTGCAGTCCTGTATTTTGGTAGGTTCATGTCCAGTTGTTTTGAGGTGGTTGGCAAAGTTTGAATCGTCTTTGTTCCTACTAAGAGATTTAATGTGTTCTGAATATCTGGTCCGTATTTTTCGTCCTGTCTGTCCTATGTATGCGTTTTACACATCCTTTCCCTATTTGCGGCAAACATTATGGGGTAAAAAAGTGCCAACGAATCCTCAACTTTAGCCAGGAGACTCGAAGAACCAGTGGAAGTGCACAATCAGTGTACGAATTGCCTGGCAGCCTTGCACACGCTCAAGAGCTGCCACTCAATGTACACGTGTGAATGCTGTCAACACAGGCATCACACCCTGCTACACTCCATGAGCCAGAACATCGCGCTTGTTCCCAAAAGTGCAACAAACCAGTGCACGGTAGACGCAGCATCTTCGCTCAGCACTACTCTTTCTGGAACACCAGAGGAGGAGGGAAACTCCGACTCCCCTTACCGAGAGAATCGTCTTTTGCCTAGAGATGGACCGATTCTCTGAACCATGGATGTCGCAGCTGCGTGGAACGAAGCCATATGCCCTACCGAAGATGTGTACGACAGAGACATTGTGAAGTGCGTATTTATTTGTATTTTCTTATATCAATACTTCCACCACAAACATAGGCACCCGTTTTGAACTTCGAATCGAAATTTTCTTACCCTCAAGCCCCTTTGTTGGGTGGACAGAAACGCCCTGAACTGCAGTGTTCATGAGTGGTTGAGGACAGGCACTTCATCAAGGGCGGAGTGATGTACCGGGACAAACCAAACCCTTCCATTCAGCGGAGGCTTGTCCAGGGCATTTGTGCTGACTGGGCTCCTCAAATGCCCCGAGTCGCTAGAGACTTCGCTGCCATCAGTTGTAAACGAGCAGTTCCCTCGCGTTCGCTCCCACCTAGTTCCCTGTTTGTGGTGGTTAAACTTCCCCGAGTGTAATTGGAAAGAAAACTCTGCGTTCCAATTGCATTCGGTTTATATCGCACTAACCGACTCTCTTAGTGCGATATCGCTTCCTATATTGATCCCCCCCCCACCACCACCACCACCCACACCCATAACAATAACTATAGTTAGTTTTGGGCAGATTTCGCTCAAAACCTCATTTTGGCGTCCGATGGAAACGTATGCGCTAAATATCAAGTTTGAACTGATTTGATCAAGCTCGTTCTGCTCAATCGCGTTCACAGACCAGAATACACACGCAGAGGTCATTTTCTTATCAATATGACTGTTCCTGAGCCCTCAGAGGGAGTTATATCAGTCTGGGAAAAAAGAAGGTTAAGAGGATGCTCCACTTTGAAAACGACCGAGGCCAAACGCAGGTGGTGATACCGCGGAGAACGTCTGCTGACACACCCACCCGACGCATCTCCTCAGCGCTTTTGTTGCACCAGACACTGTGCCAGGACACGGTCAATGCTGCAACCCAGATGCCCAACCTCCGCCCAGCGAGCTTCTGACACTGTCGTACCAAGATCAGTCCGGGAATATTTGCGCCTCTTGGTTCGGCAAGTAAGCACAAGATCCGACCTGGACATCTAGGATCACTGCAGACGGGTCCACAACGATGTCAGGCCTCAGTTTGGCCTCCGGAGGCAACCCAGTGTTACCATTGTCTCTCTCTCCCTACTTCTCAGCCCACAGGTGAGGATGCACCAGCAACCTGCTTGTTGACCGTGTCAGACATGACATGAGTGACTGGTTACTACAAGCACTACAAGCACACATACGGACCACTTTACCAAATAGCGACTTTTTCTTTCTCAGCCGATCAAAACTCATTAGAAGATTTTTTGGGTTAGCGCGCGTTTCTGAATGTTTCCACCGGGCAATTTAGATGGAAATGTTTTGTGTTGTAGAACTTGAGGGAAATCAAGTCCCGCGTCGAGCGGTTGATGGAGCTCAGAGGTTTTTTTTTTATCTGGCGGCGGCCGGAGATCGGAACGACGCCGTAATCAACGGCCGATTGGAAAAAGAGAATTCTGGGACGAAGCAGAAGCAGAAGCAACGGAACGGGACGAGGGGACGACTCCCGGGAAGCATCCGGTTCAATTTGAATCCGATAAGAACTTCCTGCTGCCTTTATCACTTGAGTTGATTGTAATTTGAAACAATAGAAAGGAAACGGGTGACAAGCCAATTATTTGTGCCCACTACGGTTCAATGGATCGACTGCTCAACGCCGACATATGTGACTCCTTCACTTGGGCTAATTATTACTCAGGACTTAGCCTTGCGCGACACGCTAATGGAACGGGCCCCTTCCTTCTTTTCCGTTTCGAATTTCTTAAATGAATGACTCATGCGTGACAGGGAAGAGAAGACGAAGGGGGCCCGACCTGCGGATAGATCTCTCGCTCCTTCGATCCATCAACATCTTTCCATATCTGCCTAATCCAACGATTGAGCCGTTCTTCCTTCTCTCCGAGTCCACAAATCGCGTCATAATGACGTCCCGGACGCTCCCACGAGCGATGACAGGTTCCCGCGTCCCGTAACCTGACGAGTCTCGTCGTACGGCGATTGACTCTCACACCCTCCAACCTCCAGTGAGCAACCGGCATCTAGGTAATTTATGGGACTGTCATCGTGAGTTGTTCGAGAAGGAACGTATTTACCGTAAGGGAATCGTAAGGAAAACGCTAAAAACATCGAACAAGGGGACAAAAAATATGATCATGCCCTCAACAAGAGGGGTTATCCGCTGTGAGGGACTTGGCGTGATGTAAGAACATGTTTTCTCGCATTCGGAATACGTTTTAAGGTTCAGTCATTTTTACTTTACTTGGCTCTACGAAGTATGTATGTCTGTGAACGATTTTTAGAGAAAACCACCGTATCAAATCAGCTCAAACTTGATATCTCGTCCGCAGGTCACCATGGGACGCCAAAATAAGGGTTTGAACAAAATCCACCGAAAGTTAACTATAGTTATCATAGTGATCAAAACACCAAATATTTTTTTCTCAAAAACGGCTCTAACGGTTTTGATTAAATTGTTTATATTGATAGCTCTCAATAAGGCAATTATACCATAGAATTCCCATTCGTGGAAAAATGACGAGAGCAGCACAATAAATTACCAAAACGTTCGACGAAATCGATTTTAGCGCAGTTTTTAGAGAAAACCACCGTACCAAATCAGCTGAAACTCGATGTCTAGCCTACAGGTTACCATGGGACGCAAAAATGAGGGTATGAGCAAAATCCACCGAAAGTTAATTATAGTTATCATAGTGATCAAAACACCACATTTTTTTTCTCAAAAACAGCTCCAACGATTTTGATTAAATTTTTCATATTGATAGCTTTCAATAAGGCAATCACACCATAAAATTCCCATTTGTGGGAAAATGACTATAGTAGCACAATAAATTACCAAAATTTTCGACGAAAAGCGTTTTCAGCGCAGTTTTTTGTTCCTTATAAACTCCGCTGAAATTTTTGTTGAATGTTGAAAAAAATTGGTATTGTAGTCCAATCCAATACCTAAAGGGTGAGTGTTTAAAAACGCTCATGAGATACATGGGGGTCACTCCAGAAATTCCTGAATTTCAACTACTGCCGTTTCGTTTACTACCAGTTCTAACAGTTAGTACCCAATAGCTCTGCAAAAGTAATTACTATCCTTCTTCAAAAAATCTTGTTCACAGCCTCATTAATAATCTGTGTACCGATTGCTCAATAAAGGTTCTGGAATGAGTACGAGCAGCACAATAAATTCCAGAACTGTAGGCGCTACCGTTTCCTGCTGCTGTGAAGTGTTGTTTGACCAAGTTCAAAGGCACTGAGTGATAAATGAATTGATTAAATAGAATTAGCCATGTACAAAGTGAATTGACGTAGAGCTAAGGAAAGTTGTGTGTTGCAACGCACCAGATATTTCGTGGAAGTGTTTAAAAGTAAGAAACGTTAGGTATTGACTAGTAATAGATATGTTGAAAGTTTAATCGAAACCCTAGGAGCCGTTTCTCGAGAAAAATGCGAAAAACCTTAGGTTTTGACACATTTTCGCCCCTCCCCCCCTTTCCCATTGACGGAAATCGCCGATAATCTTTTTTTCGGGTGCACAAAAAAAAAACAACAAATACAACCAAAAAAGAACTAGCTAGAACTGCCCAGACGTCGACGCAAATCGAACTACAGACACATGGCCCTCAAAGCGTGAAGATCTGAAAAAAAGGTCTAACTTTTTCGTTTTGACACGATCACTATATTTTCCGTACCCCTTGGTTTCCACTCTGACTGGTTTTCCTCAATGGCGAGGGAGTCTAAGAGAGCAATGACGCTAGAAGACCACATCCCACGACAAATTGGTCGATAATAATAATAATGATAGTGATAGTGAAACAGAACTTTTTCTTGATTTAAGAAATTAAAATATGTGCGATCCCATCCAAAATATGAACAGCCACACCACGGCGGGGATAAGAGTGGGAGTGTCAAATTATGTTTGCGTGGAGCAATAAGTATTCAAAGACGAGATGTGATTCCGAGCGTATTTAATTTGAAAGGGAAGGATCGGGATGAGTTCGTGAAGAACCGCTCGCCGGGGCCCCTAATTCCTCACCTGTTCCCTCGATCCGCGAGCTCGTTTCGTAAAATTCGACGTCGGTTCATTCGACCGAGTTCTGGGAACATTGAGAGTAAAAATTATCGTTAAACGTCCAACCGCTCGTTCGCTGGCCGCAGGCACAAAGACACTGTTTCGTCGCCGGAAGCCAATAATTGATAGGTTTTTCTACCGCTTCCACCTTTCGGTCGCTGACTTCTTTCGCCGCTCGTCGTTTCCCTTCAATCCGGTTTTCAACGTCTTCAACGTCGACGTCAAAACGACGTGAACGCGGAATCGTTTCGAATTGACGATTCATTTCGATAGCGCGATTCTCAGTCGAAAGCCAGTCGACGGAAACATCGCAGACCGCGCATTTTCGGACTTAACGCCGCGTGATGTTACGCAGCACAGCGCATTAGACTGGGCATCGATTGATACTAGTAAACGATACGAAACATGACCTCACCACGACAAAAATCGAGATGACGTGGCCGGGAGACAGAGCAGAATATGAGCGCAGGTCGGGGAGAAACGTTGACTTTCGCTATATTGTCTCGCGAATTCCTTCTAACAGTACAGTTTACCTCACTATATTTACTGTGATTCCACTGTTTTCATTCGCCTCCCGACCTCATTCTATTCGACTCAACGTCGATGAATACCTCGAAAACTATACCACACACGACGTAATTGCAATAAAACTGCTTTTTAGCTAATTACTTTCCGCTACCCGAAGGGAAGGAAAGTATAGTAATCGTTATTGAAATTTGATCACTGTTTTAAAGTAGTAAATTTGTATTTAAAACACAATGCAAAAAAAGGAAAAAAACATTTAAGAACGAGATAAACGACACGACACCATTTTACCGACATTTTTGGAGACGAATTGAAGATCCAGCTGGCATAAATAAATGCGTTGCCAATGGTGATGAGTAAGGTGTTGGAATAACAAACGAGACGAGTGTCCAATTCCATTACTCCCCCTCACGAGTATTACTGTACAACAACGCCAAGCTTTCTTCGGAATTCTCTATGCTTCGGCTCCCCGAGAGCTTTGGTAAAGATGTCAGCTTCCATGTCTTCGCTCTTCCGATAACTAAGCTTGATGATGCCTGTCTGGACTGCTTCACGAACGAAATGCTCTTTGATGCTGATGTGCTTTGACTTCAAACTCACGATTGGGTTGGTAGATAGAGATTGTGCAGCTTGGTTATCATTAAATATTTCAATTTTTGATTGAGATATTCCAAAATCCTTCGCTAATTGAGTCAAATGCATCGCTTCTTCTGCTGCATCCGTTAAGGCCATGTATTCAGCTTCAGCTGTTGACAAAGCGATGGTCCTCTGCTTCCGAGATTCCCAACTTATTGGTCCTCCAGAGTAAATGAAACAGAAGCCAGTGTATGATCTTCAGTCAACGGTGCATGATGCCCAGTCAGCGTCAGCCAGACCGAAAATAGGCATCCCAAATTTTTTAAACAAAAGTCCCATTTCTTTGATGCCTTGGAGGTAGCGCAAAACTCTTTTAGCAGCTCTCCAGTGTGTATCATCGTGACAGGTGTTGAACTGACTGAGGTTGCTTACAGCAAACGCTATGTCAGGACGTGTTGCTACGGCAAGATACATCAATGAACCAATTAAATTTTGATATGGCAGATTGGTATTTTTCTCAGAAGTCGATTTTTCGAGCTTGAGTCCCGCTTCCATGGGTGAAGAAACTGGCTTGCAATTTTTCATGTTGAACTTTTCGAGAAGTTCATCGATATATTTCGTTTGACTTATGAAAATGTCATTATTTTTTAAGAAGAACTGAATCCCTAAACAGTAATTAAGATCACCCATTTCTCGAATGTCAAGTGATTTTTGTAATTGCTTCTTAATTTTCTCAGCGAACGTTGTACTTGTAGAAGCGACAACGATATCGTCAACGTAAACTGAGATGATCATTTTTTCATTATTCTTGGTCAGGATATATACGCAGGGGTCAGCGTTGGACGGTTTGAAACCTATCATCTTCAAGATGTCGTCTAGTTTCTTAAACCATTGCCTGTTTCAGACCGTAGAGAGCTCGTTTCAAAAGATACACTTTTTCTTTACTCCCTTTTTTCATGTTTGATAACATTTGTTTCTCCTTGGCCAAAAGTTCCGAATTTTCATTTGAACTCTCTTGAAGAATTATGTTTACCAAAAATTTTTCAAGGCAGGCAGGTTTTTCCATATAGATCTCTTCTTCAAGTTCAGCATTGAGGTATGTTGTGGATACGTCCATTTGCGTGACTTGGAGATTTTCTTCGAAAGCAACACCAAGGAGCATGCGAATGGAACTCATTTCTGTAACTGGTGCGAACGTTTCCGAATAATCGACGTTCAACCGTTGAGTGTATCCGCAAGCTACAAGACGTGCTTTCTTTCGTCAAAAAAAAAAAATTTGGGTTTTCTTCAGATCTTTTAGTCATCCATACCCACATTTCGTTCTTCATAATTATTTCTGTATATATATGTTGGACGGAGATATAAGCCAAGTTAACTCAGAAAAGGAGATTTGTCGAATATTAATTTATCGGTTTTACGATTGTCTCAAAAACGGCTCTAACGATTTCGATCAAACTTACGGAGTAGTCTCAGCTAACTGGTCCCTACATTTTGTTCCCCATAAAGGTTTCTGTAGAAATGCGTTGAACGAAGATATAGCGCCCGCATATGTAGGTGGTGTTCGAAGTTACGGGGGTGGCGGAAAGTTTTTTCTTGCTTGCTATGCACCAGATATTTTCAAAAATGGCTCGAAGGATTTCAATCAAATTGACGGAGTACTCTAAACTAACTAGTACCTAAATTTCATTCCTCGTAATATATATTTTTGATTTACAAATATTTCACTTTCAGGAGCTGTCTTATATTACCCTGTAACAGCATTGTCTTTTATACCACCGGTTTACACCCGGACGGCTACATATGAGCCAAAGCACACAAAACTATAGTCGTCATAGCGATCAAAGCACTAATTTTTCCTTTCCAAATAACGGCTGCAAAGATTTTGATTACTTTTTTGGTATATATACAATTAACCGTTGTGTAACAGTTTGCAGCATTTAAAAAATATAATAATAATTCGTATCAGAAATGACGAAAGGACACAAAACGGATCGTTTTGTTGAATCGTGTTATAACGTCGTTAACCGACTATGTTTTGTCGTATTTCACACATGATTCATCGCAGAAAGTAAAAACGTTAATTTTGTTAATATTTCGAGGCCTACTGTGTCGATTTCAGCCCGCGCTCCATTTGTTTGTTGTCTTCTAACTTTGTGGAAGAACGGTTGGGGGTGGTTTTTCATTAATTGGAGTGAGTCAGTTGCCAAGTTCTAATGGTGAAGGGAAATTTGAATACGATACGGAGATATGAGCCAAAACATAATGAAAAATGAGTCTCCGTACTCTGAAAGTTCCTTTTTATACATTTTGTGTTCAAATTCACGGGGTAATTTAGGCCCAAGTAGTTGCAGTTTCTCCAGTACAGCACATCGTCAAATTTTTCGGGGTTTTCAATTTATTCCGATTGAAATTTCTCAGCGTCATTTTCGTTTCTAGATACAACGCGTAATTAGGTTTGGAACGAACGAAAAGAACCCTAATGGCTACTTCTTTCTTCCGGCGTCGATGATACGCGTATTTCGATAATATTGGAGGTAAACGGCGTATTAACGACGCCTTTTGATGATTTGCAAGCCCTTGAAGGGAAGTTCTCTTGAGAGTCAGTAGTGAAACTGCGGGGAGCCCAAGTGCTCGCACAGGGTTATGTGTAGATTATACAACCCGAACGAGTGGGGATAATTGTTGACCCCGTCGGCAACTCCATGTCAAAGGTAGGTACTGGTCGGCTGCTAATGATTTTTATAGCTTCTCCGCTCTCCTAATGCGTTTTACTGCCCTCAGCTCAACCCCCTTCGATCTATCGGCTCCCAAAGCTCTTTCCTTCCTCGTCATAAATGGCTCGGCCAGCCTCCGTGCCCATTACGTTACTTTCATGTGGACTCGTGCTTCCTTCATCTGCCCGGGAGAGGAAGGCTCGATTAATTGCCCTCAAATGACCTGAACCGCTCAAGGACAAACTCGCTCCGAATTCTTCTAAATTACGTCTTTTCACCGTTCGTCGCATTTTCTTCTTTCTGTTATTTTTATTTTATTCGTTTTATAAACCTCTCCAGCGAAACAAAACTGTTAAGCGCTGAGAATCAGCCTTCGCTTTAAAGAACTGAGCTCAGCAGCAATCAATTCGTCACGCAATTCGTCCTCAAACAAATAAATATCACGAGCTGGGGCTCGAAACCCTTTTTTTCAGCTCTTCCACGGAAGTCGACGTAAACAACGAATGTAGGAAGTGCTATTAGGCATTTCGCTGCGCTACTCTTCTCACACGTTTCCTTTGAAAGGAACTACGGCCACACAACAATTAGTTTTTACATATATGTAACTCGCCCGCAGAAATCAAATGAACGTTGCACGAGTTCATAAATTACTCCGCGCGTAGTTATGATTTTCACTCACGCTGTCAGTTTGAGCAGCTCAGTTATTGATACGCCATATACCACAGGCTGCTGGTTTAGTTTCAGCTAGTTGAAGCACCCCTGACCAAAGCACTGAGCGGTCGAGGAATGTAACGCGAAATCTTTTTCTTTCGACAGAACCACATTCTACAACAACACGACATAGACATTGCCATCCTCAAAGAAACACAACTCACCAAACGCGCAAAACCCAAGATTCCAAACTACACACTTTACCGTAGCGACAAACCACACAGGGGGGTTCTCATCGCAATTAAACAGTCTCTTCAACACTCACAAATTGATACACCACATGCGATGGGATGGATATATATATCCAAGTTCCGTTCAAACACCACCACATTCATATTATAGGCCTCTACAACTACCCCAAAACTAAGTTGAGTCGAGACCTCGTTCTCTCGCTCCTCAGACCGTCCAATCCAACCGTTCTTGCGGCTGATTGGAATGCTAGACACCCTATGTGGGGTTGTGTACGCAAAAATGACAGTGGACAGGTTGTGCAGCTGGTCACGCAGGACTTCATTGGCTTCTCCGCCCCTTCGTCCCCTACATTTTTCCCTGTGAGTGACAGACAAAATCCGAGCACAATCGATTTTGTCCTCACTTCAAACTCCCACCTAGTCAACTCCATGACCACCCTGACACAAGGGCACAGTGACCACGTTCCTGTGTCATTTAAGATCTCATCTCCTCCGCTCAACACTCCCATCCCTACCAAATTCAACTATAGTAGGGCAAATTGGATTCAGTTTAGAGATTTTTTAAATTCTAACTTCCCCTCCACCAATCCCGTACTAACCTCTCACGAGCTCATTGATGGTCAGGTGGAAAATCTCACCCACCTGATCCAAAATGGGCTCAACACCTCCGTTCCCAAATTTAAGCACCGCCCCCCTTCCATTCAACTCCCTGATGATATACTGGTGCTAATTAGGACCAAAACCCAAGACAGACGGATGTGGCAACACACTAGACACACCAGCCACAAACGTCAATTCAATTTCTTACAGAGGCTGGTCCGTGAGGAAATTCTCACTTGGCGCCAGTCCACCTGGAACGACAAACTGGCCTCAACCACTAGGGAGTCTATCTTCAAACTCACCAAAAATTTCAGTAACCCGTCCCAATCCCGAATTCCTTCCCTCAGGGTAGGTAACACCACCGCCTCGACGGATGCGGAGAAATCAGAGGCCTTAGCGAACCAGTTCGTCAAGGTGCACGAGGATGCAGAGGCGAGAGGGAACGACTCACTTAAACAACACATACACAAACTTGCCAAAACAATCACGAACAAACCATTACATGCCACCACTGACAAACTCAAATTCACGTCCCCTTCAGAAATCAGCCAACTCATATCTAAGCTGAAGGGGAATAAGGCTCCGGGGCATGACAGCATTCAGAACAATGCACTGAGGAACCTGCCCCGCCGGGGTGTGATCCTTCTGGCAGCGATCTACAATGCTTGTCTGCGTCTGGCTTACTTCCCAACAGCTTGGAAAACAGCCACCATCACCCCTCTACCAAAGCCGAACAAGCAGCCCTCAGACCCATCCAATTACCGCCCCAACAGCCTGCTACCTACTCTGTCGAAGTTATTCGAAAAAGTGATACTTAGCAGGCTACACAAGGAAATCACCAAACTCCAAATCATTCCACACTCCCAGATGGGATTCAAACACAAACACGCAACGACACACCAACTAAGTCGAGTCACACAACACATTATACATCAGATGTCCCAAGCACACACAACTGCTCTCCTTTTGCTGGACTCTGAAAAGGCTTTTGATTCGGTATGGGTGGGGGGACTCATACATAGACACATACAAATTCTCACTAGGCCTCACGAAAATCATCCACTCATACCCAACGGATCGCCACATTCAAGTTAAGGTAAATGGCTCAGTTTCATTGAGGCGGTTGATTCCTGCAGGCGTTCCTCAGGGATCAGTCTTGTCCCCAGTCCTCTTCAACCTGTACACATCCGAGACCTTTGAGAACTTACCACCTCACGTTCACATAGCGGGCTTTGCGGACGACTTGGCGCTTTATACGTCGAGTACGTCCATAAACAAAGCGACAGGCCGACTGCAAAATGCTGCACATCAGGTCATACAGAAACTGGAGAGATGGAAGGTCAAGATCAATACTGCCAAAACTGAAGCCATCCTTTTCACAGCCAAACAAAAGACACCACAGTTCATTACGATCCGAGGCAACAAAATTCCCTTTTCCAAATCTGTCAAGTACCTTGGGGTTTATTTGGATAAAGGACTATCCTTTGGAGACCACATTAAGGAGGTCAACAAAAAAGGCCTTGGGAAACTTGGCAGATACTACAACCTTCTGAAATCACAATCACTGAGCACACCTTTGAAACTCCTCATTTACAAAGCTATTATCAGACCCAGAATAACATACGCGTGTCCTGTCTGGCACACAGCGGCATCCACTAACATACACAAGCTACAAGTAACACAGAACAAATGCCTCCGGATCGCCACAAACAGCCCTTTCCGCACAAACACATCACGACTACACGAACTCCACAACATGGAACACATATCAGATCACATCACACGCATCACACAATCGTACACAGACAAGCTTGCCTCACATCCCAACCCACAAGTAAGAAACCTTAACACCCTTAGGAGACCTAATCTTATGCTGACTCAGTGGATGACTGGTGTGACAAATGGCGAGTGAAGGTAAACCCAACCAAATCCTCCTTAGTGTGTTTCACTTACAAGCTCAAGACAGGGCGCCACATAGTCTCGATTCAGGGTGTACCGGTACCGGAGGAATCCTCGGTAAAATACCTGGGCCTCAACCTTGACAGGAAGCTGGTATGAAACACACACATTTCAAATCTGTTGCAGCGATTGAGGTACCGTCTGAAGCAGGTGAAGTTCCTCATCCAAGGGTCCTCTCGTCTACCTCTACACCTGAAACGGCTTGTCTACCTCACCATATTGAGACCAATGTGGCTACACGGAGGCGAATTCTGGGGTGCGGCCAGTAAGTCACAGTTAAAAAGAATTCAGAGCTTCCAGAACAGGGTGCTTCGAATTATAACCGGAGCCCCCTGGTTCGTTCGCAACTCAACCCTCCACAACGACTTGAACATTCTTCCCGTCCAGGAGGACCTACAGAAGAAGTTCATCAGGCTACACGATAGGTTAACATCCCACACCAACCCTCTCCTCATTCAAATGACCCAGAACCTTCCCCAAAGTCGACCCAATCGCCGGCTGAAGAGAAAACGGCCTACCGACTTCCTAGAAAACATTGAGGACTACTAGTGAGTAGCACCCTCACCCAAGTTCCAAGTTGCTGTTCATAATTCGTGTTAAATTATTCCCAACCAAAATGTATTATATGCAATAAAGTTTTCTTCTGTTTATATAAAAAAAAAAAAAATTAGGAGACCTCAATGGAGGAGCGCAAGGCGAAAGCGGCGGATCTGAGCCGCTCTTGTAAATAACTGTAAATATTGTACATATTGTCAAACTGTGTGAATGTTCGAATGTATTTATTGGGCGAATGATGTGTGATTGTGTGTTAATATTTAGTTGTAAGCAAAGTAACTTAAGATTCTAGGTTTTCGCCATTAAAGTTTCCTAGTTATAGTAGTGTTATGTTATGTTAAATGTATAGTAATTAAGGACTGTGACCCATATACCCCTTATGTTTACGCAAGAGAGGCAGCCATATGCCGATATTGTTAATTAGCTATAGTATGTAATTTAATTATTATTATTATTAAATGTAAATTTTACGACAATAAACTATTTGGAATTTGGAATATGCTCGGTCTAGTGGTTAGCGTTTCGGTTTTAAAACTTGGGATCAAATCCACTCAGGAGGTGTAAACATTTTTAGCCGTCATCAAGAGCATCATTAGCACTTACAAAAACGTTGTTAGTGTGTCACCGACCTATGACTTGAAAAGTGACAATACGGAGCTGTGTGATAGAGATGTTGATGTGGTTGGTAGACGAGTGCTCGTATAGTTGTATGTAAAGCCAAGAATCAATTGCAGCTCGTGTAAATAGCAGTTCGTACGAGTTGTTAGGGCAAGCGGTAAGTTACTTGCAACTGTTCAGCAGTGGTTTCTCTACAACAGCGAAGCACTGGTGAAGACTTTGTGTTGCTCTGGGGAGTGTATTGTAGGACACAGCAGTCACATGTATGACGTTCCCCTCAGCCAGTTCCACCATAGTCATCACAATTAGCCAAAACACACATGGTGAGCGGCTTGACCCCACTGGGTCTCTGGCTGTTCATTCTGAGTGTGTATGAGAGGTTCAAGGCATTACGTTATAGCTTCACTGGAAACCTTACAGCCACCTGGAGTGAGTAGAGCAGACAGGTGCTGAATGCTAAGACGCGCATGACAAAGCAGGCAACTACCATCTTCGCTCCCGTTTTTGTTGTAGATATCGCTCGTGGCCTAGACTTTACACAGAAAGTTGGAAAGCAAAAATTATGCCGTTCACCCACTCACATCCAATAATATGCTGTCGTGACGCTCCAGCTCTCAATTGAGCTGTTTCTTTGAATCCGTCCATATGCGGGTTACATCATCAACTTGCTCGTAGTATGACCTAATTAAGAGACACGAAACGCACATTCTGTTCCTCGAAGAGAAAGAAGACGAAGAAGAAGAGGACATCACGAGAATTCGCAGTGAAGCAACGTAGAATCGTACAAGAGAAAGACAAAGACAAAATAAATTATGATTTTGTAAGGAAACTAGAAAACATGGCAAGTACAGCAACTGCCCAGCCTTGGAATAACACACGAAAGGAACAAAAAGACTATCAGCTGTTGATCGATGATGGTTCACATTCAGAAAAACGAGAAAGAAGACGCTGTGGGATCTGCAAATCACAAAGTCAAGCCACAAATAATCTTAAGTTGATGTGCTTTGTTGGAGCTCTGTCTGCTATAACCTCATTTCTCCCATTTTTGTCTCCATCGCGGAACTGGCGAGAAAAGAGATTCGACATCAACAAATGGGGTCACATCAGAGTGGGTAGTAGGATGTGAGATGGAAGTTATGTGTCTGGGCTGGTGGAGTTGCTGATCAGCTCGGAACTCTCATAACGGTTCACGGTGCAGAACTTGAAAGCAATTGATGAATTAGCGCTTCTGGAGTCTTTTGACATTTGCAAGACACCAGAAACGATTGGGTAGAACGAGTTTCCGCTCGTCTTCTTCAAATTTGCCTGACGTAAACGAGTGTGCAGAGCGTCATTGACATCTAGAAACGATAAATTGCTGTTTAATAAACTCGGAAACGCCCTCCGCAACGAAATCAAATCAAGGCTTTGACGGTGAGAAACTCAGAGAGTGTATTCTGCCTTTGAGTACGAGTAACGGGTCTCTGTGCCAAACCCTAACGCATCCCACAACTGAAACCAGGCGCGGACTGGACATCGCTCCTTGTTGACAAGATGAATGCTTTTGCTGACACGCTTGAAACCAGATTCAACCATTGCACGAATTCCCCGTTCCTTGGAGCGACGGTGTGCCACTGCTTTTCCCTCGTCTGATATCCTCTCGCTGAACCAAATACACGAAATAATAAATATATCATATATATATATAATATATATCACCTCGCAAAGCACCGGGCGTTGACTTGCTGGTTCGGCCTATGTTACCCAAACCGGAAAATCTCACAGGTCAATCAGTCTTCTTTCCATTTTGGCTAAAATCTTTGAACGCATCCTCCTCCCCAATTACGTGATATACTCGAGCCATCTAGTTCCTGACCAGCAATTTGGGTTTCGCACTTCGCTCTCTTCCCTAATTCAGCTACAATGGCTCATTAATTACATTAATAATTCGTATCATCCGCGGTATGTGTGTCGTGCAGCTCTTTTTGATGGGGAGCAAGCTTTTGGTCGACTTTAGCATTCCAGCCTCCTTTTCAAAATCAGACCATACCTACCTAACAACTTGTACTCTCTCTTGTAAAGTTATTTGGAGGGGAGAACGTTGGATGTTAATGTCCAAAATGAAAGATTCACAAAAGGACGGAGGTTCCACTCCCACGTCCTGCCTCTTATTCTAACACCAGATTTTTCTGGACTTTGTTTCCGCTGTTTTCGAGTCGAGTGTTATGACAGTGTGTAGACTCCTGCAATTCAAAAATGAAACAGGTCTATTTCCTTATTTGATGACTGTACCTAAACCCTCGAATAGGGTTATTTCAGTCATGGAAGTTGCGGTTTCGCTAGTATGCAAGAGGCCGGCCTCTCCAGCATCCGAACTGAGACCTGCGGAGGTACGGCAGCTATTTGGTCGTTAGCCAGTCTCCCAGTAGAAAGCTGTTGCCCGTGTGTTACCACACGGACGTGACCACCTGAGGCATCCCGTACCATCTGGGAGGAGTTCTTAATCTGGTTTCCCACCTGATCTAACTATTTACTTGAGTGACACGTTTCAAAAGGTCAGATCAACCATGACCACGTTGCTTAGCCATCACCTTCTTCGTGAACCTTGCAAAATGGTTATAGGCTAGCTTTGTAGCAGTCAATGCTGCTAAGTTCGTTTGCCCCCCCAAAACCTCTCTGTTCTGGACTATGTGTCACTCATTTTACCACCCCCCAAGGGTCACAGCTCACTTCTTCTCCTCTGGGGGCCGTATTGGGATAATATTTGCCCCCACCAGCACTGCCTCCTGAGAAACTGTGCTGTACGAGCAAGCAATGCAGAGTGCACACCGCTGCCATCTTGTGGTAGGGCCCACGCCTCCGCCCTATATAAGAGAGTGACTGCACAATGCTCGTAGAGGCCCTTTGGTGTAGGCCATCAAGCGATAAGGAGCTGTTGTTACTGTGGCAGCTTTATCCGCCGGGCGTGGAAACCAAACGACAACTTGGTATCGAACTGTCTCTCGTGTTTGTAGCTCTGTGGTCTCTACGAGAACGGGAATGAGGGGCTTCATTCTCCGCGTCGTCACCAGGGCTGTCTTCTGTAGGGCGAGGGACAGCCCATGAGCTCCGATCCACTCTCTCACTCGTCGCATTACCCGCTCCAGCTGTATCTGGACTGAGTCCGGCCCATTATCATTGCTACCACATAATCCACACACCCCACCAAGATCTCGTTGCGCCTTGTGAAATGTGGCATACGACGGACTGCCTAACCTCATGCTATACAAATCAGTAATATTGGCGGATCGCCACAAAGTGTAAACGACTGGTCGCACTGGACACGGGCGTTCGGTGAAACGGCCCATTAGTTTGATACAGGTCGCCGAGGGAAACACGTTCGCATCGCCGTCAAATGTCAAATGTCGCCGCGTCACTTCTTGAGTCGGGTTCCCATAAAACGACTGAGGATCCTCTCGTTTGGAGGTTTCGGAGGATTTAGGCGGAGATCGAGAACTTTATTTACGTAATTGGGAGACGAAGCGACTCAGCGAATTTGGACAACGCGGCGGCGGAACGAGGTTATTTCATCCGCCGCGAGGATATTTTCATCGAGAGGTTCCCGAAGGTACGAAAGACAGACAAGATGGACGAGGGTTAATGACGAGAGGTACGTTGGAGGTGACGACGTCTGAATCGCGGGAGCTGTCAGCCTCAACCTGTACGTGTTAGACGTCAGTCAGACGCCCTGACGCACGCCACGCGTACTCGACGTACAACGGCTCTTGATATCTGGTACTGCACGTCACCCCCACCCCCCTCTCAATCTAACGCCAAGCGATTTGGGAACCAGATTACTAATCATCTGAAAGTACCCTGCGGTAATACTAAAATCGAAAAATGGGTAGCCATTAGTTTTAAGGAGAACAAACGCATAGAGATTCGAACCGCAGATAAATATCAGGCGCGTAGCAACACACAACTTTCCACAACCTCATCTCCACAGGAACATTTATGGAGAAAAAAATGTACGTTGTGACGACACTCACAAACACAGCGGGGAGACGCCGCCAGCCAAACTTAACGTTTTCCCACGCTTCTGCCTCATCCGACCCTGCCTGCTGGCCTACGATCGCTCATCGGACGTTTCGCATACTTATTGGTGAGCCGAGCTCAAAAACAATGTATTTGTGGCAGAAGAATTTGAATTTGTTAACTTTCCCCCCCCAAGTTTTATTATTTTCCCAAGTTCGCCCGACAGTTTTCGGGTCTAAAGGATGACGCGGTGGGGTTGCTGGATGAACCTGTCAACTTCCGCTCCTTCCTTCCGTCCCAAATCAATTCCCTAACGGATTCTATACGACTTACGGGCAGGCCTGACGTACGTTCCTTGAATTATTAAAAGTTATCAGAAGGTGCTCGTGTTTTGTCGTAACATCCTCGTTTACCGAGCCATATTGATTGGTTATATGTCTTTTGGAATAAACTTATTACGTTTAACAAACGCAAAGTACGCGCATTAATGGGTTTAGTAGTAATAACCATGTGAGTAATGTCAACTATCCCTTTCACTTTTCATGAGCTATTCAAAGATGCCTGAGGACACCCAACCCACAGGTGGCGCCACATGAAATTTGGAAAGTTTGACAAAATGCCCGACTGACGAATTATCCTAATTGGGGATCTTACAGATGTTGACATCCTCAAAACGCCTTCCAAAGCCCCGTGATTCAACTCAAATAAGAAGAGGGTCTTCAAAAGGGGACGCCCCGTTATACGAGTATATTGCCCTGAAAAACATGACACATCTCTTTGAAAAACAAAATAAATAATTTCTTATCGTCTTTATCTCTTGATAAAAGTCCCCAGAGGTAAATTCGACGATGAGGAAGCCGACCAAAACAACTCGAAATAACTGCATTTTGCGACGATTCAGGAGCGACTAAACAAACATTACACCACACCGATGAACGCTGGGAACATCAGAATATTTTTCCAACGTGAAATAGGCGTAAGTCTGTATCTTTACCAACGTTCGTTTTGTCGGGTCGTCGACCCCTTGATGTGCCGAATAGAACTGTGGCATGGCTCCTGTTCTGCGACGCACTAGTTAGCTCATTACAATGCGATAAAAGTGATGATTAACGTTGAATTGGGATACATTTCTGTAATATTGGCGATGCGGAGGGGGCGTACTAGGCGTTGATTCAATGGTCACACCAGATGATTGGGGTGGTGGAGATTGTGCGTTGCGAAGATGGACACGATGCGATGTTAAAAGGGCTGCAGGGGTTTCCAGTGAGAAGTAATTATAGACGGTCGTGTTGCGTGTGGATGATGCGCGTGTGCACAATTGCGTTTTGGCCTTGCTCAATACGGCGAACCCGTAAGTCCATATTGGACGGATAAGTGAAGTGTACGTAAGTACTTTATCTCACAGGGAAGTGCGGAAGAGTCTGCAATCTGAACAGTCGGGACTGTAATCGTTGCACAGAGACATGACCCTCGAATGGCGCCACCTAGAGACGTGAGTGGTGGGTCTGTGTAACGCCGTTTATAAGTGAAGGTCATGGCATATGATTTCAACGGTTTAACTATTATTCTCCAGTTTGTACACCACACAGTAGATCAATTTTGAATGGACGTATGAGTTCTTCCCCAACATCCGTGAAGGTCTTTAAAGAAGATGGGTTGAGCCAGACCACTGGACGAGCCAGTTCCTCACTGTACATGGTGACTTCGATGCGTGGCTCCACTTCTTTTCTCTCAAAGACTCTCCGTCATGCACGTCTGCTTCCTTCTGCACACTGTGTCGAGAGACCAGGGCGAAGATATCCAGCGGAGCATTTGCTTGACCAGCGCCAAAACCTGGCAGCTCTGACCTCTTCGTCACTCAACCCCCAACCCAGAGATTACAAAACGAACAACCTTCAAACGAGACCTAAGGATATGTTTGGCACGCGATGCCGTACATTATGCT
Organism: Pachypeltis micranthus; assembly: GCA_020466155.1. NCBI lineage: Eukaryota > Metazoa > Arthropoda > Insecta > Hemiptera > Miridae > Pachypeltis > Pachypeltis micranthus. The sequence continues at coordinate 75,108,203 of CM035768.1, read as the reverse complement.
TACCTCACTGACCCACCCTAACCACTTTCTTATCTTATACTCACTTCGCGATACAACATGTGGCATGTCTGAGCTGAGAAGTCTGACCTACCCCAACTTCGCCTTGAAAAATAAAAACAGGGTTTGAGAGAACCCTTCTTCCAATGACATCTTGACCGCAGGTGCAATCACATCTGCACAGCTCTTGGGCAAGACCTTGGAGATAGAGATCGGATTTCCCCTTACCCGTCAGCCTCGTCAAAAGATCCTGAGACGTATGAGTTCTTCCCCAACATCCGTGAACGTCTCTCAATTAAATGGGTTGAGCCAGACCATTGGATGAGCCAGTTCCTAACTGGATGTGGTGGCTTCAATGGGTGACTCCACATCTTTTCTCTCAAAGACTTTCATCTGTCTTGCCCCAGTGTGGAGGAAACAAGAAACCACGTGCTACTCCATTGTAGTTTCTACAACACTGAGCGACGGTTGTTGGCAAGCCTTTAACCATTTTTGCAGAGTTCGCGAAGATGGCTAGGAAACGTAGTCATAGTTGATCTGTCCTTTTCAAACTTGCCACCCAAGTAAATAGTTAGACCAGGTGGGAAACCAGATAAATAACTCCTCCCTGATGGTACGGGATTCCTCAGGTGGTCATCTGCGTGCTGTAACACTCAGGCAACAGCTCTCTACCGGGAGAATGGCTAACGACCAAATACCTGCCGTACTTCCGCAGGTCTGAGTTCGGATGATGCGGAGGCCGGCCTCTTGCATATTAGCGAAACCGCAACTTCCATGACTGAAATAACCCTATTCGAGGGTTTAAGAAGTCATCAAATAAGGAAACCGACCTGTTTCATTTTTGAATTGCAGGAGTCTACACACTGTCATAACACTCGACTCAATACCTAGCTTTCTGAGGGAAGCCAGGTAGTTCTTGAAAGAGTCCTCGCTGTTCTCCATCCTGGGAGAAGTGGTGCCAAAAACCAAAAGTCGCTTCCTCTCAAGTCTCCAGCACTGGGCCAGGACATGGTAGGGAGTCTCCTCATCTGTGCCACACCACCTGCATCGAGGGGTGTCGACTATACCCATAACATACACGTGTTTGTTCATTCTGCAATGCCCAGTTATGATCCCAACAATCTGCCTTAAGTCCTTCCTCTCCATTCTCAGTAAGACAGCCACTCTTGCAGCGTTCCAGATTGTCTGATGCAGTCTTCTGGCGTGTTCTTCCACGTGTTCTTCTTACTAGTGACGGTGGCCCAATAGGTACCGTAGACGAACTGCGTCTGGCCCGATGGTCCACCCTCTCATTTCCAATGATCCCCTTGTGTCCTGGAATCCAATACACATTAGCTCTATTCGCACTTGCTAAGGAATTAAGCCACATCCTGCACTGTTGCACCAGTTTTGACGTTGTGCAGTAGTTCATTAGCGCCATGCACGATGCTTGACTTTCGGTCAATATGTCGATAGTTCTGTTGCTACAGCCTTTCTCATGCGTTAGGATTGCCCCGGCGATAATAGCATACATTTCTGCTTGAAAACCCGTTGGAGTGGGGTCTAGGGCAATGTACGTCCCATTCGTTCCAGAGCCACTTATCCACACCCCGGAGCCGGTTCCCTCCGGAGTTTTCGATCCATCTGTATAGATGTTGATGCCATTGGGAGACCGAGACAGGCCGAACATTATATTTCCTCTCGAACTCATACAATTGCGTCCGTGATCATGCTGAGCTCCTTAGAAGGGGGGAAGGGTACTCAGACGGCTGATTCGAGCACCTGTCCATGGCTCGAGCGTCCCTGGGGTGAGGTGGATTTCTGCCTCAATCAGTTCCTAACAGAACATGGAGCATTTAGGGATTACCTGCACCGAATTGGAAAGGCTACAAAAACAAATTGCCTCCACTGCGCAATGGTGGATGGTGCTTCCCACGCCATGTTCTCGGGTCAGAGGTGAGCAGGCAGGAAGACACAGTTGGTTTCAATAAATGTTCCTCTGACAGCCCATTGAACAAACATAAAAATCAAAATGTATCGAAAATAATGTTTTTTCGAACATTTCTTTAAATTCTGGGGTAACTGCTTCACCAGATGTGATGAATCTTACCGCGTCTTTTAGCCACCCATACTCACTTTTCGTTGTCTGTAATTATTTCTATATGTTGAACGGAGATATAAGTCAAGTTAACTCAGAAAACGAGATTTGTCGAATAATAATTTATCGGTATTCCAATTTTCTCAAAAATTTTTGAGAACGATTTTGGTCAAACATATGGACTACTCTCAACTAACTAGTCCGTACATTTTGTTCTTCATAAATGTTCCTGTAGAAATGCGTCGAACGAAGATATAGCGCGCGCATGTGTTGCCGGTGTTGAAACTTCCAGGTGTTTGCTACGCACCGAGTATTTTATGAAACGATTACGATACTTTCCTTTCCCTTTGGGTAGTGAAAAGTAAAAATTGGTGTTTGAATCACTATGATAACTATAGTTCGTTTTGGACGGATTTTGCTCTTATCGGTATTTCTCCATGATGTCCAGCAAGTTTTTACGCGGTCTCGTATGAAGAGATCTTCCAAACGCCACCGCATGCAGCTCCATCTCATCAGTAGTCTATGTCCCAGAGACTCGTTTTCCGCCAACCAAGATAACCTGAGACGAGAAAACGTTCGTGGGAGGTTATCTGCGTTTTTGGATTCCCGATCCCGACATTTTCGAAGTCCCGTATTTTTCCTCCTCTTTTCGAAGGATCATTCCTCAAATCTCGCATACTTCTCCATCGACTGCTCTCATCGTCGATCTTCATACCTATCATATCGACATCGCCGCCGGTTGCCGGAACATTAAGTTTTCCTTTCCGATTTATTTGTTTGTTTTGATTCTGTTCATTTTGATATTTATTGTAATTATTGTTTGTGCCATTATACTCTGAGAAGATAATTGATTTACTTTAACTTTAACTTTGATAATTTACTTCATAATTACATTTTACCTAATTTCGAGTTTCATAATTTCTTTTAAATTTCCTTCGTAGATTTTTTTGTTTGTTTTAATTTTTTTTGGGTCTTTAGAAAAGTAAAGTTACCCTTTTAGTTATTATTGGCACAATACACACTATTTTTTCAAATAGCGTTTTTAAGAGTCTGAAACGTGAAGATCTGAACGGAACTTGGTCAGCCGATTACGTAACTACCATTGACAATGTTAGATTTACAAGTATCTACAGGAGAGCCACCTGGGAGCATTTACTCATAACGATAGCTCAACTCTCTCGTGTTCTCTTACCCTTAATCACTTTCAAGAAACGTCGACGTTTGACGAGTAAGTCGAGCCCTCCAACGGATCCACACAGGCGATCGGATTTTAGTCCCTTCCCCCCCCCTCCCTACCGCCATTCAACAACTCCCACGGTGTTTTAAAAAATATTTTTTACACTTTCCGCCGTCTGACTGACGGGGCCTTCCGGGGAAAAAGAGAACGAGCATCTCCCGGGAGCGCGTTCATTATTGTTTAATGATAAATTCAAAAGGGTGGGAATAAATTGTTGGTAGCGAAGAGATATGAGGCGAGCGAAGAAGCGTATCTATAGGAGGCACTGCGCGATGTGACGGCGGATGAGGACGGGTAGCACGGCTGGATGGTGAGGTGGGGGGGGAAGGCATACATTATCTGCGTTTTAGATGGATTACCTAATAGACTCCCGCTTTCCCTCCGACGGGAGAATAATAAAAAAAAAAACTAATTTCTTTAAGTGGAGCGGAATTCCACCCTCAAAGCGGATGAAACAACAAAAGCGTGGAGCTGAAGTTTTGTTTCTGCGCCTTCCATTCACGTTGGTTCCGGTGTTAGAAACAAACATTTCATAAGGGGTAAAATACTCTAAAAGTGTCGCTTTCAATGAGACAGCGATAAACGAGGGTTTTATCATTCGCGCCTTCCCAGTCTCCTGCCTCCTCTCAGTTCCAACACTGCACCCCCCACCACTCCCCCCCCACCCAACCACCACCAACCACCCCTTCGCCAGCATCTTTTTTACTGTTGAGAAATTGAAACCGGTGCTCGTCTCTAGAAAATGAGCCGTCGAAAGGTCCTCTTTTTTTTATGGGAGGGAAGAACAAATTAATGAATTTCTTGGCGATCCAATTGGACCTCTGACGTGATGGCTCACTGTCGTCTCCTGAAAACTTTCAATGATACCTAATTTAATTTGAACTCCGGAGTTTGTAGAAAGTTGGATAGTTCCTTCCGTACAAAATCCTTTCGACGGACAGATTTACTTTATCGAGAATTGGAATCTGAATTACGTTTTTTTTGCTTTTCGCTAACCTAAAGGGTAAGGGAAGTATTGTAATCGGCCAAGAAAAAAATATCTGGTGCGCAACGCACAATTTTCGACGACCTGCTCAATGTATCTTCGTTCAACGCGTTTCAACAGGGACATTTATGGAGAAAAAAAAATGTCCTTATCAGTTTCTTAACAGTACTCCGTCACTTTGATAAAAACTGTTATAGTCTTCTTTGAGAAAATCAGGAAACCGACAAATTTACATTCCAAAATCTCGTTTTCCGTGCTATCATGGCTTATATCTCCGTTCGACACTGCAACAGAAACTTTCTGGTGCGTTGCAACACACAACTTTCCTTAGCTCTACGAATTTTTTCTTTCCGCTACCCAGAAAGAAAAGTATAATAATCGTGCCAAAAAAAAAATTTGGGTATTCTTCAGATCTTTTCGTTTTGAGGCCTACTGAATAAATACACAATAAATTCACAATAAACTGCAAGCGCTACCGTTTCACGCTGCCGTGAAGTGTTGTTTGACCAAGTTCAAATTAAATGAGTGATAAATAAATTGAGTAAGTAGAAAAAAGGGCCCTGTACCCGAGTAAATTGACGTAGAACTAAGGAAAGTCGTGTGTTGCAACGCACCAGATATTTTTACTTTCCTTGGCTCTACGAAGTAGAAAGGAAAGTTATGTAATCGGCTGAACAAAAAATTTTGAGTTTTCTTCAGATCTTTACGTTCCAGACCCCCCTGAGTCCGAAAAACACTATTTGGGAAAATGGTCAGTGTGTATGTGAACGATTTTTAGAGAAAACGACCGTACCAAATCAGCTCAAACCTCATATCTCGCCCGCAAATTACCATGAGACGCCAAAATAAGGGTTTGAACCAAATCCACCGAAAGTTAACTATAGTTATCATAGTGATCAAAACACCAAATATTTTTTTTCTCAAAAACGGCTGTAACGATTTTGATTAAATTTTTTATATTGATAGCTCCTGATATGTCAACTATACTATAGAATTCCCATATACGGAAAAAGGACGAGAGCAGCACAATAAATTACCAAAACTCTCGACGAAATCGATTTTAGCGCGGTTTTTAGAGAAAACAACCGTACCAAATCAGCTGTAAAATGATGTCTAGCCTACAGGTTACCATGAGACGCCAAATTAAAGGTATGGGCAAACTCCATTGAAATTTAACTATAGTTATCATAGTAATCAAAATACCAAATTTTTTTTGTCAAAAACGGCGCTAACGATATTGATTAAATTTTTTATATGGATAGCTATCAGTAAGACAATCACACCATAAAATTCCCATTCGTGGGAAAATGACGAGAGCAGCACAATAAATTATCAAAATTATCGACGAAAAGCGTTTTTAGCGCAGTCTATTCCTTATAAACTCCGCTGGAATTTTTGTAGAATGTTAAAAAAAATTGGTATTGTAGTCCAATCTAATACCTAAAGAGTGAGTGTTTAAAAACGCTCATGAGATACATGGGGGTCACTCCAGAAATTCAAGAATTTCAAATACTGCCGTTTCGCTTTCTACCAGTTCTAAAAGTTTTTACCCAATATCTCTGCAAAAGTAATCACTATCCTTCTTCAAAAACTTCTTGTTTACAGCCCCATTAATTCTCTGTGTACTAATTGCTCAATAATGGTCCTGAAATCAGTACGAGCAGCACAATAAAATCTGAAACTGTAAGCGCTACCGCTTGCTGCTGCCGTATAGTGTTATTTGACCAAGATTCAAATTAACTGAGTGATAAATGAATTGATTAAATAGAATTAACCATGTACAAAGTGAGTTGTTGTAGAGCTAAGGAAAGTTGTGTGTTGCAACGCACCAGATATTTTTTTTAAACACTCCAGTAACATTGCAGAGGAGTTAAAGAGGAAATAAACCGCGCTTAAACCGATTTTTATAGAACATTTTGATAATTTATTGTGCTGCTCTCGTCATTTCCCCACGAATGGGAATTTCATGGTATAGTTGCCATATTGGGAACTATCAATATAGGAAGTTTCATTAAAATCGTTAGAGCCGTTTTTGAGAAAAAAAATATTTGGTGTTTTGATCACTATGATAACTATGATTAACTTTCGGTGGATTTTGCTCATACCCTTATTTTGGCGTCTCACGGTAGCTTGCGGGCTAGATGTCAAGTTTGAGCTGATTTGGTACGGTGGTTCTCTCTAAAATTCGTTCACACGCACACACACACACAGACCATTTTCCCAAATAGTGTTTATCGGACTCAGGAGGGTCTGATACGTAAAGATCTGATGGAAACTCAAACATTTTTGTTCAGCCGATTACATAACTTTTCTTTCTACTTTGTATAGCCAAGAAAAGTAAAAATAAATGAAGGAAAAGGGAAAATAATAAAATAAATTATAGAAGGAACCCATGGTATCGGAAGGAAAAGCAAAAACAACTAAGACACATTTATACGGGAACTATGTATTAAGAAAGGAGCTTCCTACACAACCATAAAAAAAGAATATTTGCTGATAAAAAAAATGAAATGGAATTAGAAATTAAGCGTCCTCTCCTAAGAAAAATGAAACGCAGAGCGACAGACTTCAAGTGACGTCGAGTTTTCTTCCTCTTCCGTTCAAATCGATGCATGATAAACGTTTTCGCGCGGGAAGGGAGCAGGGAACAGAAAAAGATGATCGAAATTTCGACAGGACCATGTGCCAGGACAAATCCAACAATCGGGAGAGAAGAAGACATTCCCACAGAATCCCTCCATGGGCCTGTGTTTGTGACCGGGTTTGTTCCTAGCAGCTAGAACGGTTTTACATATAGGTTCAGATATAGAAATTATTAAGGAGAACAAAATGTGGGTATAAGTTGCTAAATCCAGTGACGCAGTTACTCGGGAAATTACAAAAATGTTCGAAGAAACATCATTCCCGACACATTTTCATTTTTATCTGTTTTCGATGAACTGTCAGAGGAACAACTGGTATTAACTATTTGAAAACATCTTGTGACTTTGGCGAAAACCGTTAAAGCTATTTTGCCAAAAAGCGTAAAAAACCTATTTTGGCTTTTTAGGCCTATATCACAGTTCATGAAGATATTCAAGGAGATGGAAAGTTTTGTGATAATCTGAAAGTTTGATGAAAGCCGTTAGAGCCGTTTTCGAGAAAAATGCGAAAAACCCTAGACTTTGGTACGTTTTGGAATCTAAAGTTAACGTACCTGTTAGGTGAGTCCGTCTCCACTGGCTTGTGAAGTTACTGTGAGCAAGCGCTTTCGATGTAAAGACATCATCGTCTGGCTGTTAAGTCATTACTGGAGTCAGTCAGTTAGTCGTGGTCTTTATATACAAAGAGAAAGGTGAAAGGGGTGATGGAGCGTCGAGGAAGGGGCGGGGAGGGGAGGTCATGTACCTCAGGGGGAAACCCCCTAGAGATAAATGGGACGTGTTGGATGGTCTGTCAATTGTGGAATTTACGTCTTACGTTTTGGAATCTCACCCCCCTTTCCCATTGATGAAAACCGATCATAATATTATTTTCGCGTCTTGGAGAAAAAACCCTGCAAATTATTACACAACCGTTTATTATTATCATGAACAGCTTGACCTAGTATTACTGCTCCGAAACCCATTCCATTTGATTCAGCATCGAAAAATACTAGTAAACCATACGAAACATGACCTGACTACAATGGGACTACGGAAACTAAATATTCCCCCAGCGCCAGGCGCCTGTAGGCATTTATGATCCGATGTAGGGGTGTGCGCCTTCCTCCGCCCCATCGGGCAAAAGGAGTCGGGGAAATTGGGACGGGGACTTCCAGCAAACCCTCTGCAATTGGCACGACGTTGCGAGGTGGGCGGGCGGGTGGTTTTGATGAGACGGGAGGGAGGGAGTGCAAACGACGAAACGTTGACTTCTGCTGTAGTTCCCGCGAGTTCTTTCAATTAGTTGACTTTAATAATTACTGTAATTTCCCTATACGCAGTTGTACACGTCTGATACTCATTTCATTCGACCCAGGATGTAAAAATACCTTGATAACGATACGAAACACGGCTTATTTGCGATTATACTGCGTTGTGTTAATTTTTTCAACCATTTTTTGTCCATAACAACCATGGGCTTCGTCCGACCGGATTGCTGAGATGGCGGGCACAACTAGGTACCAAATGGGATTTTTGTGCGAAAGAACGGATCTTTTAGACTACGTTAAAGGCACAAAACAGCCCGGACGAGGGACGGGGGTCGACGGACGTACATTGCAGATTTGGAATCCCCATGTCTTGAAACGTAAAGCATCAAATTTGGGGGGGGGGGGTTGTAAAAACTTTTTCGTGACCGAAAACATAGGGTTATTATTCAGAATAAATAATAAACCAAAACGAACATGAGAACCAGCTAGATCGGTCCAGCTGTTCTCCCGTAAATCAAACTACAGGCGCATGCGCGGCCGACGTGACGACATTAGGTCTTGCAGACTCAGTAGGCCACAAAACGTCTAGATCTGAAGAAAACCCAACTTTTTTAAACACGGTCTCTACGCAGTGGGTTGTGGACGATAAAAGTTGAGTTTTCTTTCGGCGCGTGGTCCGTGTGTTTAGGTGTGTGAATACTCTTTGGCAGCCACAGGAACAATACGCAACATGTCCCTTTTTGTTAGGAGATTCGCTAACATCTTTGATGGTTGACCCATTCTCTTTTTCAACTTCTGCACTTCTCATAATTTTAATATGAACCTAAAATAATGAGTTATTCCTTTTTCATCTTGCATGACTCAACTTTTTCGAGGGAAATGGCCTCATACCAGAGATCTTCGCTTCTATGGATCACCAAGGCCTACCAATAAGGCAGTATCGACTGAAGTGGGTCATAGCGACTTCAATGCCACTCCTTTTCTCTCGAAGACTATTCTTCCGGTAGATCTTGCGCCTCCAGTGCAGGGGATGCAAGAAACCACGTGCTATTTCACTGTAGTTCCTGCAACAGTGAGCTACGGTTGTTAGAAGACCAGACTAACTGGCATTGACTGCTACTAAGCAAGCCTATCACTGTTTCCCAGTTTGTGAAGAAGGTCGTGGGCAATGAAACGTGGTCACGATTGACCTTTGAAACTTGCCATCCAATTAAATAGTTAGATGAGGATTAAGAACTCCTCCCTAATGCTAAGGGGTTCCTCAGGTGATTATACCACTGGGCAGTTTAACATGGGCAGCAGATCTCCACTGGAAGACTGGCAAAATACCAAAAACCTGCCGTACCTACGTTGAAATGGGTTCAGTGGATGCTGAGCGAGTGGCCAGCCTTTTGCACGATAGCGAAACTGCAACCTCCATGACAGTAGACTGATATAACTCTCTCCGAGGGCCAATCCCGAACCAAACCACCAAAATGTTGGCTCGGCTGAGCGTTTATTGCTTTGACTGAACCCCAAGAAAACTACAGCTGCTTGCTCTGAAGAATAGGTTCTGAAGTAATGCTGTTTGCAGAGGAGCCTGCATGAACCCGTGTCCAGCCTTGAGAGGGTGCGCGGTATGAAGTTACTCAAATTTCGGGGGTGTCACACTTGAGGATTTTAAACAACAGCGTCGCTTCACTAAGTTTACTCAGTTATCTTCTTGTCACTGAGTAGTCAAACCTGAACATAAATCTGACTCAGCACTGTATTGATAGGGGACACTGGTTGGTTGAAGACAAAGTACTAGGGGACGAAATTCACCCGGCACAGTAGGGTTCTAGTTAGTTGAACTGAAGTAGCGCGTGCAAGAGATCATAATGTCGTATGAGACTTTGGTGCAAAGAGATGCAAACGAGGGGTGAGAAGTGAGATAAAAGGCCAGGGAAAAATCCTAAGTGAAAAAATACGTTGTCAGCTCCGGAAATACTAATCCTTGTGTTCGGCACAACTTGAAACATTACAGAATGAAGGTAATTGACTGGCGGCTTTGGGATTCAGAAATTGGCAGCTGTGCCTGGGTGCCTGAAGACTGATTGCCTAATGATGGGGTTTGCACAGGAGTTCAATTAAACCTTTATGCTTTATACGGCTGAGAGTTATCTGACTCCAATTCTTCGCTAGGTGTTCGAGGGTGCCGTAATTGACAATTTTGAATGGAATAGTAGCGAGCTACCTTCGGCCATTTGGGCTTCTTGTCGGGGGGTGTTGGGGGCTTGCTTTGACGGTCTTTTAACCTCAACACAAATACGACGCAGCATTCTGAGCTTTTTGCCACCTCATCAGATGGAACGAGCATTTGGCGACAACGGGTGCTTTGCTTTAACTTGCATTTGTCCATCAGGTGCCATGATAATATTTGACGCTATCTCGAAATTGCTGAGCTGCGGTCGAGCGAATTTCCCGAAACTCGAGCTCGACTTCCATCTTTGAATCATTCCGAGTAACAATAATTCAATAATTGAGATTACGCAGCGCGAGGCAACACAACAAAATATCACTTCTCCTCTGCCGCCGAACGAGTTTTTATCGACCGCGAGAAATCTGAGACAACTGCCGTAGAAATCGGGTTGTTGGTGTGTATTTTCAACCATGAGACGTCGCTGAAGTTTACAGCTGCTTCCTTTCATTGTTCCACGTTTCGTGGCCCAAAGCATATCGAAGAATATGAAGATAGCTCCGGCATCAGAGACGGAAATGACTTGCTGGTTCGAAACAAAATAGCGGCCGGTTTTCGAACTCCCGAACCGATTTACGGTAATTACACGAGGCTTCGGCCGGCGGAAAGTCGTTAACGCAAAGCGAGCAGTTCGAGTTACACCCGTTTCACAATTAAACCAATTGTACTAATAACCGGAGGACGTTCGGCGGCTCAACTGTCTTCCCGTTCGATTGAGTTTGATCGCCTTTTGCTCCGTAGTTCCAATAATTTACCGACACTTCGGAGATGTTCGAAATTAGCGTTGTCCCGGGGACAACTTATTTCTGGGGAGTGAGGTCATGACTCAGCGAAGAACCTCGTCGGTTTGTGTCGAGAATGTTCCTGTGATGTGATTGTGAGAGGGAGGGTGTTCGAGACGCCATTCATCCAGCACTCACTCATCCACTGCTGCCAATTTGCCTTCGGTGGAGAGGCCGCGACAGAATCCACCCCGTAAGTAGGTGAGTTCCGATACGATTCCTCTCAAAGACCAAGTAGCCAGTGATTACGTGTAACTCCTGCGTGGATCATGGTGAGTTTCAACGCCCTATCAAAAAGCATGTAAGGCGGTTACATCAGTCGTCGTTTTACGTCGGTAAATCGAGCTCTAAAGAGCGCAAGGCTTCAACGGCAGATTTTTCGTCAATTAGCGATAAGCTCGTCTAATCGCCTGGCTCGACGCATTTTTACAGCCCCTCAGATGGGAGGTCCAACAAGAAGCAATGAGGGGCGTCCTCAGACTAAGGAAAAATGACGAGTGGACACAGGTCAACTGGAGAGGACATGGAACTATCGGGAAAGACCTGTATAACTCCATAGAAACGGCAAACTACCCGATAGACGATAGGAAAACAATATACAAGCTTCAGAAGGAAATACGTCCAAAATATATTTGGGACAACAGAACACATGTAGAGGATGACTCAGACATAATATGTTACACAGATGGATCGAAGGACCAAATACCTGGAAACACGGGCTTGGGTATATACATCCCTGCAATAGATTGGAAAGAATCCAGATCTCTAGGTACCAAAACAACGGTCTTCCAGAGTAACTGTTAGCAATCAACTACTGTATCGACAAATTGATGACATTGAACACCAAAAATAAGATAATAACAATTTACACAGACAACCAATCGTCAATAAAAACAACGCTGGCCAATCCAATAGTTAGGAGCCTACCAGTTGAGGACACGAATAACAAGGGGAAAGAACTTGCACAGAGAGGAAATACCTTGACGGTGAAATGGATTCCGGGACACAGGGGATACAGTGGGAATGAAAGAGCGGGCATACTGGCCAAAGCGGGGTCGACCGATCACTTCTATGGACCAGAACCCTATACGGCAGTTACGATGGCCATAAATAACACCCTATGGAGTAGAGTTAACAATGACATAGACAATAACAGAGGTCTTGAATTCTCCAAGCGCACAGGGACCACGAGTTACAACAAAATAAAGACGGAATGGGCCCTAAAACTAAATAGAATAGAATTAAGAAGGCATGTTAACTGGACACTATGCAGTCCGGAACACTTTACATAGGTATAACCCAACAATTAGGGCTGAATGCTCCTGTAGGGAAATAGAAACGGTTGAACATTTCATATGTGAATGCCCAATATGGTTTAGAACCAGAATAGAAAGACTTGGAGGACGAACCATAGATAGGGACGATATACGACGCAATGAATGAAGGAGCATCCTCAAATATGTGGAGGGAACCAGAAGATTCTGGTACCCGTTTTAGGAGCCAAAGCCGGATCCCTTATACAACTTGGGTGATGGGAAATAGGCCCATATGTGGCCACCACTCAGGTCGCTGTTCCCTCGGCTTTGGCTGATGCCCTGCAGTCTCTCTCTCTCAACGCATTTTTCCCCAAGGGCCTCTTCCGTCAAAACCAAAGGGAAACAACTAAATCGAGGTTAGCCTGTATTCGTTTTCATCGTGCTAACTGCGTTAACTGTGGATTGTGGTGGAATTAATAAGGTCACAGTACAGATAGGTAACTTGGCACCCGTTTAACATCCCATCGCGTAAACCGTACTTCTACATGCTCAAGGTCAATGAGAGGCAGAATGATTGTGAAAACGTGTTTATCTGTTCCCAGGTTATTTTTCGTCACTTCGCCATTTGGCGTGTTTCCTACATATATGCTGCTAAATCCATTCAGATGAGCACTTTGCGTGTGGCTTTTCTAACACAACGATATGACATCCCGGTAATCCTTTAAAACTGCTCAACGGGTTCCAAGAATTTTCACGTTCGGCGATTTGAATGGCAGGAGAAATATTGCGATCCTGTCGAAACAATATGCGGGCGCTTTATCTTCGTTCAAACCAAATGTAGGGACTAGTTAGTCGAGAGTAGTCCGTAAGTTTGATCGAAATCGTTAGAGCCGTTTTTGAGACAATTGGAATACCGATATATTAATATAAGACAAATCTCCTTTTCTGAGTTAACTTGGCTTATATCTCCGTTCAACATACATATACAGAAATAATTACGGAGAACAAAATGTGGGTATACGTAACTAGAAGACACTCCATTAGAATTTATCACATCTGGTGAAAAAGTTACCCTGGAATTTACGGAAATGTTAGAAAAAACGTTATTTTTGACACATTTTGATTTTTATCTCTGTTCAATGGACAGTCACAGGAACATTTATGGGAAAGAATATGTAGGTATTAGCTATTTGAAAAGATCCTGTGAGTTTGGTGAAAATCGCTGAAGCCGTTTGTCCATAAAACGTAAAAACCTTAGTTTTTGGCACAGTCTCGTCAACCCACACCCCTTTCCTATCGACCAAAATCGCCCATAACCTTATTTTCGTGTCTACGGTACGTAACAAACAATCTAACTAAAAACCACGTCAATCGGTACGACCGGTCTGCCGCAAATAGAATTACAGACAAGGACGCCATTCGACCACTCGCGGGAATGGAGGATTTCGGGCTCAGTATGCGTCAAAACGTAAAGATTTAAAGAAAATCCGACTTTTTGGCGTAACAGCTTCAACGATTGTCACCAAACTAACAGGATGTTTTAGTCATAGTTAATACCTATATATTGTTCTGAATAAATGTTCCTCTGAAAGTCCATTGAACAGAGATAAAAATCAAAATGCGTCGGAAATGATGGTTTTTTGAACATTTTTGGTAGTTTCCTGAGTAACTGCGTCACAAGATGTCATCGATTCAATAATTGCGCACATGTAGACAGCATCTTTGCTTATTATTCATAAACATATTCAAGTTATTCACAATAATAATAGAATTGACGGAGAACGAGAACTGGAGAGAACAGATATGAAGATATTACAAGGAAAGATGAGAACTAGCACGTCCAATTTGTTGTGATTGACGCTGGATCAGGGCTAGATGTTAACTAAATCGGGCGAGACGCTTTTTAAGCGGCCTGGGGGTACTGTTCATCATCATCATCATCGGCTCTACAGTCATTGGTGACCCTCGGCCGCCACAACAACGTCAGATCTCCATCTGTCCCGATTTGACGCCTTTGCCTTCCAGTTGCGAACACCGAGTTTCCGGAGGTCGGCTGCGACGTCATCCATCCACCTCTTCCTTGGTCTTACGAGCGATCAGCATCCCTCAGGTTTGGTGTTCAGGACCTTTTTCGGCACTCTGACGTCTCCCATCCGCTCCACATGTCCTAGCCATCTTAGACGTCCCGCTTTTATAACATTCAGAATGGATGGACTGTTATAGAGTGTTTCTAATTCAGCGTTCGTCCTTATTCTCCATTCTGATCTTTCACGCACGGCGCCGAAGATTCTCCGTAACATTTTCCTTTCCCAAATAAGCATTTTGGTTTTTCACAGTAAGGGTCCAAGTCTCCGAGCCATAAGTTATTGTTGGCCGAATAATTGTTTGGTATAACAGGATTTTCAACCGTCTTGAGATGAGTGAAGATTTCAAGACACTTAGAAAGCTATTATAACAGCGGTTTCCTTTTGCTATTCTTGCCTGGATTTCTATTGTTAATTCATTATTCTCGGGTCACAATCCCTCCAAGATACGTGAACTGTTGCACTCTTTCGAATCCACTGAATTCTTGGACATTTCTCCATCTAGTCGCACTTCTGCTGTTGATCATATATTTCGTTTTTGGAGCACTAACATCAAGACCCATTTTAGCTCCCTCCACTCTGATAATGTCTACGTTTTCTTTCAGTTTATCCTGCCGCGTAGCCACAACGTCTATGTCATCCGCAAATGCCAGGTTTTGACATGTCCTGTTAAAGATAGTCCCACCAGGGTTAATCGGACATTTTCTCACTACAGCTTCCAGCGCCATATTGAATAAAAGAGTCGACAAAGAATCCCCTTGTCTCAGGCCTCTGGCGACAGTAAAACTGCTAGATAGGTCGCCACTTTTCCGCGCTTTAGTATTCGATGCACTCAACGTCATTCTCGTCAATCTTATGAGCTTTGCAGGTATATGAAACTCCTCCTGCATGACCCGGTACAATTGATGCCGCAAAATCTGGTCATATCCGGCTCTAAAGTCAATAAATAATTGGTGCAGCGTGACATTAAACTCATAGCACTTCTCCAAAATCATCCTTAGCGTGAACACCGGGTCAGTCGTTGATCTATTTTGCCTGAACTCACAATGGTACTCTCCCAGGCCTGCTTCTACTTTATATTTCAGTCTTTCTGTTGGAATTTTAGACAATACTTTGTATCCTACATTCCATAGAAAGACTCCTCGATAGTTAGCACAACTTACTTTGCCTCCTTTCTTATGTATGGGAACTATAACTGCTGTTTAACACTCTTCAGGCATAATCTCTCGCTTGCAGATTTCGGAAACCAGTTTGTGCATCTCTTCTCCATACTTAAACAGCTCCCCTGACAATGAGTCCTCTCCTGCAGCCTTATGATTGTTCAACTTTGCAATGGCGACCTTGACTTCAGCCTCCGTAGGTTCCGCCTCTTCCTCACTATCATCCCTTATCTCAAAAGGTTCGTCCACTGCCTCTTCATTCAGAAGTTCAGAAAAGTATTCGACCCATCTGTTCAAAATTTGTACCGGGTCCCCAAGTAACTCACCTTCCTTTTTTTTTTTAAATACTGTCAACTTTATTTGTATAGTTAGATACATTCTGGTTGTGCACATTAGTTTGTATATATTTTATATTGGCACTTGTTCATGAGGTCTTTGTCCAATGGCAAGCCTCATACATTGCTGAGTAAGTCAGCACTTATTATTATATATAAACATAAATAACATGTATATAAACCATTAACGAATTGTAGATGCGATTATAACGATGACAATAGGATAAAGGGGACAACGAAAATGTATTAATTATTAATAAAATCACTCGGTCTTTTCCTTTTCAAACGCCGTCTGTTTCGCTCTGGAGGGGGATTTTGTGCGCTGGTCCTGAGTTCTGGACTTTCATGTGTGATGAGCGACTGATGGAGTTTATTGTAGAACAATGAGACTGTTTCCTGTACTCCCAGGATGTCCAGGTCTTGATGCAGGGCTTCGTTTCTGACCATGGCGCATTGGTCATCATCCTAAGGCATTTATTTTGTTGGACCCTGCAGCTTTTTTACTCGGGTATCTGATACCGAACCCCAGAGTTCACAAGCATAGATCCAGATTGGGCGAATCATGGTTTGGTAAAGTAAACGTTTCGAGTGAAGTCGTAGCGGCGACCTGTTTCCTATTAAACGTGCCAGGAATGTGATTCTGCTGCGAATCTTCTGTTTTAGGCCTTTTATATGGAGATTCCAAGTCAACTTTGAATCTAGTTCCAAACCTAAATAGCGAACTGATTCTGTCAAGGGGATTACGTTGCTTCCAAAGGTGATAATCACATCTTTCACGTTTCTTTTTAGGGTAAATCGAACGACCTTGGACTTGTTTGGATTTATTTTAATTCTCCATTTGCTACACCAGGCATGAACTTCATCAAGCATCAACTGCAGGTCATTTTGAGTGGTTTGACATGTGCCTTTGCTGAGAATGGCCGAGTCATCTGCAAATTGAGCCACCTTGATTGAGTTTGTGGTAGGTTGGGGGATGTCAGACGAGTAAACGAGGTAAAGCAGCGGCCCCCACACGCTCCCCTGAGCAACTCCTGCAGACATGCCTCTGGGGGAAGAAACAGAGTTCCCTAGCGCGACCGAGTAAGTTCTATCATTCAGGTACGAGTGTACAAGGCGGTATAGCGTATCCGGTAAAATATTTCTGACCTTAACAAGCAAACCCGGATGCCAAACTCGGTCAAAAGCTTTTTCACATCCAAAAAGACTTCAAGGCAAACTGAGCCTCTCTTCATATGTATCCATGATCATATCTGTAACTCGATGCAGCTGTTGAGGACATGAGTGGTTATGGCGAAAGCCAAATTGTGTGTCCGGGATCATAGGTCTCAGGTGAGTCATGAGATAGGGCAAGAGCAGCCTTTCGAAGATTTTCGAGAAAAGGGGCAATAGGCTTGATGGATCGCATTTGTTTTTTCCTGGTTTTGGGATCATTACGACGAGGGCGTGCTTCCAGGTTGTGGGAAAATACGCTAACCTGATCATGGCGTTATATATTTGTGTGAGATAAACCAGTGCTTTGCGAGAAAACGCTCGTAGTAGTGACACCACAATCATGTCTTTCCCCGGGGCCTTCTTGGTTTTCGACCTGTTAACTGCATTACATACTTGCCCTGGTGTGACATGCATTTTAATTGGAGATAGTTGGAGAGGTTCGTCGATGGATTCCACAACCATATTAGTGTGAGTAGGGTTTGTGCATGGATTTGGACTGAATTGTTGCTCCAGCATATTGGCAAATAGGTGGTTTTGCCATCACATGTCGAAATATATTCGTTATTATGTTTGAGAGGGGGTACTTTTTCATAGTGCTTTATGAGTTCTCCTTCCTTTGACTTGCATAAAGTGGTACTAGGTACAAATCCTCTCTTTATACCTTTTAGCCCTTGATACAGTTTCTTCACTTCTCGCTGATTATTGCGATTTTCGATCTCAATAAGTTTTCCCCTGTCTTCTTCCCTTTTCTTTCTTCTGCAAATGTGTTTTGCATTCCTCCTCTCTCGGTTGAATGCTTCTCTTGAAGCCCGAGTGCTCCCTTGCTATTCTTCTCTTCTCCAGTGCATCTTTACATTCCTCATCAAACCACGTCTGTCTTCTATTTCTTGGTTCATATCCCAATTTTTCCTCGGCTGTCTTTTTAATACGCTCTTTGACTACTGGGGGGTACTGTTAACCCAGTCAAAACAGGACTGTTGGTTAAAACGTCCCTAAGGCGTTCTCAGCATTGGCCTGCCACTTTGTACAAGTTGCCCATTTCGTTCGCCATTTATAATGAATGGTTGAGTGTTGGTGGGGCTGTTAATCCATTTGAAAAGCGTGGAAGTTGTGTTGCACTGTTGCAGAGTAATTAACGTAGTGAGGGGGGAGGGTGAGGAAAGTTGTGCGATGCGTCGCAGTTAATGGCGGCACTTCGTAACACGTTCGCAATGGCCAAGGGGCGCTAATCCGATTGAGAAGAGTTAAACTTGTATTGCCCTGGAAAAAATTAAAACCGGGCGACGAGGGCGTTTAAACGTTGAAAGCCGGCGCAACTTTGCACGGTCTGAGGTCGAGAGAAGGGACGTAACGCGTCGTGAAGCCGATTGAACGCTTTTTACTTGGAAAGTATGAAATACCGTCGCAATTATCGCAGTTTCAAGGGACAACGCGTTTTTTGTGCAAATCGTCCGGAGGTGAGAATTGTTACGCTCATTCGCAAGCTCGTCCCCGCTCATGTGAGAAGGAAAACTGGCGTGAAATTCAATAACCGACCCAATGTGCTTCCGAAGCGGCAATTTTCTGCTACGTTATTCCAATTAGTCACCCAATAAAAGTGACTGGGACGACCTAACGAACTCGACGTTCTTTCGTTTATCGCGCAAATCGAGGGAAATCGAAGGTTTCCACGAGCGGTTGGTTCCCCCCGGACGTAACATAACATGATTTACGATACGATGTGCCGGGATACGAGTGAATGATTTTTAGTGCGCGGCGAAGCGGTCGTTGAGCGGAAGCCCCCTCGCGATGACCGGAGTCGAAAATCGGTTGCTCCGGCAGGTATTTGCAGTTGGAACTCGCGTTGGATGCGCTATGGTTCCACGCTAGTGGATACCGTAACGCATCTGTGAGCAATTGAATTGATAATTAGTGCCTCTAATTGCTAAAGGAAATGGCAACCTTGAACGGCTTCCCAGCTACGGCACCGGCACCGTCCGTCTCCAGCCGACTACGCTCAATCGGTTTTTAATATTACTCGCTAGCCTAAACCTCCTTTCGAACCCTCTCGTACCCCTCACGACCAGTTTGCTTCATCTTCTACACCTATTCCTTCCACGCTACATTTTACCGAATTTCTGTTTATTATTCATTCTGAATAATAACCCTATGTTTTCGGTCAGGAACAGTTTTTTACAACCACCCCTCAAAATTTGATACTTTACGTTTCAAGACATCAGGATTCTACATCAGCAATGTCCGTCGGTCTAAAAACTTCCTTCTTTCGCACAAAATCCCATTTGGTATTGATTTGTGCCCGTTTGCTCGGCAATCCGGTCGGACGACGCCCACTATTGTTAAAAAATTAACAAAAACGCAAATTGGCCAGTTTTATCGCAAATACGCGGTGTTTGGTATCGTTTTGAAGGTATTTTTACTTTCCTTGGCTCTACGGAATAGAAAGGAAATTTATGTAATCGGCTGGAAAAAATATTTTGAGTTTTCTTCAGATCTTTACGTTTCAGACCCTCCTGAGTCCGAAAAACACTATTTGGGAAAATGGTCTGTGGGTCTGTGCATTTGTGTGTCTGTGAACGATTTTTAGAGAAAACCACCGTACCAAATCAGCTCAAACTTCATCTCTCGCCCGCAGGTTACCATGGGACGCCAAAATAAGGGTATGAACAAAATCCACTGAAATTTAACTATAGTTATCATAGTGATCAAAACACCAAATATTTTTTTTCTCAAAAACGGCTCTAACGATTTTCATTAAATTTTTTATATTGATAGCTCCTAATATATCAACTATACCGTGAAATTCCCATCCATGGAAAAATGACGAGAGCAGCACAATAAATTATCGAAACTTTCGACGAAATCGATTTTAGCGGGGTTTTTAGAGAAAACAACCGTACCAAATCAGCTGAAACTTGATGTCTAGCCTACAGGTTACCGTGGGACGCAAAAATAAGGGTATGGGCTAAATCCACCGAAAGTTAACTATAGTTATCATAGTGATGAAAACACCAATTTTTTTTCTCAAAAACGGCTCCAACGATTTTGATTACATTTTTTATATAGATAGCTCTCAATAAGATAATTATACCATGAAATTTCCATTCGTGGGAAAATGACGAGAGCAGCACAATAAATTATCAAAATGTTCGACGAAAAGCGTTTTTAGCGCAGTTTTTTCCTCATAAACTCCGCTGGAATTTTTGTAGAATGTTAAAAAAAATTGGTATTGTAGTCCAATCTAATACCTAAAGGATGAGTGTTTGAAAACGCTCATGAGATACATGGAGGTCACTCCGGAAATTCAAGAATTTCAACTACTGCCGTTTCGCTTACTACCAGTTCTAAAAGTTTTTACCCAATAACTCTGTGTTTACAGCCCCATTAATTCTCTGTGTACCAATTGCTCAATAATGGTCCTGAAATGAGTACGAGAAGCACAATACAATCTGGAACTGTAAGCGCTACCGCTTCCTGCGGCCGTAAAGCGTTATTTAACCAATTTCAAATTAACTGAGTGATAAATGAATTGATTAAATAGAATTAGCCATTTACAAAGTGAATTGTTGTAGAGCTAAGGAAAGTTGTGTGTTGCAACGCACCAGATATTTAGATCCTGGGTCGAATAGAATGAGTATCAGTCATGTACAACTGCGTATAGTGAAATCGCAGTAATTATAGTGAGCCAAAGTCTACTAATTGAAAGAACTCGCAGGACAATAATGTAATGAACTGCATAAATGAAAAGAATATAATTAATGAGCACCAATCAGCATATAGAAAAGGTTACAGTACAGAAACAGCACTGGTGAAGGTGTGTGACTACATTAGAAGGAACATGGATCAGCGGAAGTTGACTATTTTAGTCATGGTAGATTTTTCCCGCGCTTTTGACCGTGTGGAGCGTGATTTATTGTTGGCCATGCTGCGCTCGTTGGGCTTGGCGGATAGACTGGTCGCTGGAGGTTCAGATCTTACCTGACGGGCAGGACTCAGTGTGTGCGGACTCCAGATGGTAGATCGTCAGATTGGCGGCTGGAGGTAAAGGTCGGAACGCCCCAGGGGAGCGTGTTGTCAGCTCTGATCTTCTCATTAGCAATTAATCCACTGCCTCTCGTCCTTGAGAAAAGTTCTTATATGCTATATGCGGACGATTTGCAGGTCTACCTAGCTTGTGAGTTGAACATCCATAGAAAGTGCGGTTGGAGTAATAAACGGTGAAAAGTGGCTAATTGGCGTGATAGGCATTGTATGAAAGTCAATGAACTGAAATGTAAGGCGTTAGTAATGAGCTATTCCAGACTTCTGCCAAATGTCAATTTAGATAGCTTACCTAAGATCAGGACTACAATGTTAATTTGGAATATGTGAAAGAGGTCAAAAAATTAAGTATACTTATGACTCAGAACTTGACTTGGTCGGTTCATGTTACGGCCATTAGCAAAAATGTGAACAGGAGTCTGTACACAACTCATTAGAATGGCAATTGATTTTCCCTTCCAGTCTCGCCTGCAACTAGTTCAAGCCTTAGTGATGCACAATTTTGACTACGCAACCTCTGCTTTTTGCGACCTCAATAAGGAACAGATCCGCTCATTACAAAAAGCACAAAATGCTGTCATTAGATTTGTGTATCGGTTGAAGCTTGACCAACACGTCTCACCTTTTTATGTAAAATTGAAGTGATTGAAAATTACTGAGCGTATTAGACTGGGGACCGCAGTACTGTTATTTGAAATTCTAAAATTTTCCACACCAACTTAGAAACTTCTATGTCACAATGGGTGACATCCATTTACGTAGTACCCGTAATGCCAGGCAACATTTTCAAATCCCTCTTCACAGAAGAAGTATCTTTAATAAATCATTTACAGCAAACAGCATCCGATTATATAATGAGAACCCCGAATTTTTCAACACCGCTTTATCAGTTAAAGCATTCAAGACCAATTACAAAGACCATTTACTTACTAAATATGTAGAAGATTAGGTCATCGTTACTTTGTTCTTTTAATGAGTCCCATGGTGTGTTTTCATTTTATTTATTCGTTCGTTTCCAATTTATTTACTTATTTTGACTTTGTAGATGTAAATATTGTAAAACCTCAGTACTTTAAGAAGTTCATGCGCGAATATGTTAGTTTTATTTATTTATTTTTATTAATATGAGGATAAACCTGTAATAGCTCTTCCAGGGTCAAAGTAAGAGAGGGCTTTATAGCCCTATTTGTACCTTGGTGATTAAATAAACTAGAAATCAAATCCCCCCGTCTCATTAAAACCACCTGCCAGCTCGAGTCGCAACGCCCTGCCAATTGCCTCGAATTTGTCATTTTCGTCGTTTCGTAGTAGTTCGGTACTGTTTGGTATCGTTCACAGGTATTTTTCGACGCTGAATCGAATGGGATTGGTCTCGGAAGTGTGAGGCTAAGTCAAGAGAATAATAAACCGTTGTGTGATAATTTGTAGGATTTTTAATGAAATATCTGGCGCGTTGCAACCCCAGTGAATTCGACGCCCTGTTTCATACATGGGCGCTGTATCTTCGTTCAACGTATTCGATTGGATTGATATTGTTAGAGCTGTTTTTCAGAAAATCGACAACCCGATAAATTAATATTCGACATATCTCGTTTTCCGAGCTATCATGGCTTATATCTCCGTTCAAAAGATGGATACAGAAATAATTACGAGGAACAAAATGTGGGTATAGTTTGCTAAAAGACGAACCATGAGGTTTATGAAATCCAGCGACGCGGTTACTCTGAAAATTACACAAATGTTCGAAACAATGCTTTTTGGCAAAACGGCTTCAACGATTATCACCAAACTTTGAAGATGTTTTCGAATTGTTGATACCTACATATTGTTTTCATTAAATGTTCCTCTGACAGTCCATTGAACAGAGATAAAAATCAAAAAGTGTCGAAAATAACGTTTTTTCGAACATTTCCGTAAATTTCAGAGTAACTTCTTCACCAGATGTGATAAACTCTAATGGAGTGTCTTTTAGTCACCCATACCAACATTTCGTTCTCTATAATTATTTCTGTATATATATGCTGAACGGAGATATAAGCCAAGTTAACACAAAAAAGGAGATTTGTCGAATATTAATTTATCGGTAGTCCAAAATGTCTCAGACGATTTCGATCAAACTTACGAATGACTCTCAACTAACTCGTCCCTACATTTCGTTCTGTATAAATGTTCCTGTAGAAATGCGTTGTGAGTGGCGGAAAGTTGTGTGTTGCTACGCACCGCTCGTTTCTCTACTGACGAAGATACAACGCTATTTGAGATCGCGTGCCGTCGAGGGTTGAAGCTTTGGCGAGGAAAGTTGTGTGACAGGGCCAACCAAACGTCAGATCGTATTCGTGTACGACGACTCCTTGTGCCGATCTGGTGTCAATCCAACTTGTTCCGTCCCATAAGAACGATATTTCCCTCTCTCGCTTAAATCGCCGTGGATACTTCTGAATCTAACCGACGTACCGGACGTTATATTCAGCGCAAATGACGGTTTTTCGTTGATTCGTGGACATGACGGGAGTTCGTCCTCAGAAGTTCATTTCAACTGGACGAAGTTTAAATCGGCTCCACCTCCAGCGACATCCGGTTCCCCCTCAAGTCGAATATTCAGTCACCTTATTAAACCGCCGGTGCCGCCGCCGACGTTGTAACCTGTTCGAATCGATTGTGTTGTTTTGTCTGCTAGTGGAAGAGGGCAAAGATTGAAGATTGTATTCATAGCTGGAACAAGGACGATGGCCAGGAGACGGCCTGAATTAATGGCGCTGGCCGGCTAAATGGAAGTAAACGCTTCATAGTCGGTTGCACCGGTTAAACATAATTGAATCGTCTGTGCACCTGAGTGTCTAGTTCTGGGGCCCTGGTGCCTCAAGGCGCAGGAGGCCACGTCTTTTCCTCTCACGCTTCGTCGGATTTTCATTGATCCCCCTTCATGCGGTTAACAACCGATTGACTTGATCGACCCTGGCGTACGGGAAACGGACAGTCGTTTATACGGTGCGCGAGGCCTAACTTTCGTCGCGGCAATTTTCTCCAGAGTCCACTTCCCCTCGGAACAACCTCAAACACGTTCAGTTCGAATTGAACTTATTTTGTATTTGAACAATTGAAACATTGGGAAAAAAACAGCCTCTAAAGGCCAACTTTTAAATATTGGATGGAAAACTGAATACATCGTTTTTGGAAATGTAGTTGTCCGTACCTAAAGAAGGTTTCTTCGTACAAGTACTTAGGTGTCGTGGCGGACGCATCACTGAGGTGGTCTAAGCGCGTCGGGCACTACGGAAATTTATTCCAATATTGAAAAACGTTAAACCGGTGATCTCTAAAGAGCGTTCGAGATAGTTATACTCGTATACATGACTAGGACAGTCTACCCTGCAGTATGCAATCTCCATTTAAGGTGGAGCCTGTTGGACTGTGAAGATGAAGCTAAACGTATTCCACGGACGCATATCACCAACTAATCGACAAAGTCGAAGTCTTTACCATTATACAACTTTTTCTGAAAAGTCTTCTTCGCTTACAAAAACGAGCGGTGCGTAGCAACACACAACTTTCCGCCACCCCCATAAGTTCGAACACCAGCTAAATATGCGGGTGCTACATCTTCATTCAACGCATTTTTACACGAACATTTATGGAGAACAAAATGTACGTACTCGTTAGCTAAGAGTACTCCGTAAGTTTGATCGAAATCGTTAGGGCTGTTTTTGAGAAAATTGGAATACCGATAAATTAATATTCGACAAATCTCCTTTTCCAAGTTAACTTGGCTTATATCTCCGCTCAACATATATATATACAGAAATAATTACGGAGAATGAAATGTGGGTATGGGTGACTGAAAGGCACTCTGAACGATTGATCGAATTTGGTGAAGCAGTTACTCCAGAATTTACGGAAGTGTTCGAAAAAACGTTATTTTCGACACATTTTCATTTTTATCTCTGGTCAATGGACTTTCAGAGGAATATTTATTGGAAACAATACGTAGGTATTAACTATTTGAGAACATCCTGAAAGTTTGGTGAAAATCGTTGAAATCGTTTTGCCAAAAAGCGGAAAAACCTTGGCTTTTTAGACTCAGTAGGCCTCAAAACGTTAAGATCTGAAGAAAACCCAAATTTTTTTTTTACACGATTATTATAATTTCCTTTCTCTTCGGGAAATTAACATTAGGTTTCATTGTATAAACTCAAATACAACGTTTTTCTGACGGATTTTGGGTATTCTCTTCGCTCAGCCGATTGTCAACGGAACATTTGCGTAGGACGGTGTGTAGGAACTGCTGAACAGTGGTTGCACGGTTTTCGAGACGCAAGAGGTTGAGCACACGGCCAGAGGATCATTTATGTCAAAATTATGGAGGTGGTTGATTAGGAATCATTAAGTAGGAATCAACCTCGCCGACTGTACGCGTTTCCCATAATTTATTTACTGGTTTAGCTTACGATTTGGCTCAACGTTTCTGCCGTTGGCGTTTTTACTTCCCTTAGACCTACAAAGTGACACCTGTTGCACTTGGCCACTGCAGTGCTGATAAGTTCAATATATGTGACACTTAATGGAACTGCGGTATTTCGCTTCAGAACGCTCGCAAGGAGCAGCGTTTCGCACAAAACATGACAAACCCACTGTTCCCTGTACTCGCCTGGAAATATCCGTCGGAGGAACTACCGTTTGCCTCAACGGCTGAAGATAGCACAAAGTCGTAAATTCTTGATGGCACCATTATTGGCGGAAATCAAACTTGACGGAATAATCCGCTACATAAACATATTTTCCGTTTATCACACAAGTACAGTGTCTTGGAGAGATCTGGAATGTGACGAAGCGAACCTGTTGCTCTGAGCCACTGCCAGTTTAAAGTTTTGGGTTTCTAGCTCCAGCATTCTGCACAAAATAGTGATATTTTAATAGAATCAGGTTTGATTGAAACCGAACCTGTTGAACGAATCCAGTGTCACCAGTGCTCCTCAAAAGACCTCGGTCTCCGTTCGTCGTTTACCCGATCGCCTGAAGATCAATCGGATAGCCGTTTCGGTTGATTCGAATGCACCTTGTTGAGCTGCAGGCGCTCGCCCCATTGTCGTCACCATCCTGGCGACAATTTTTTTGTCGTTGCCAGGCGGCGCCAAACGGCGCTCGTCGCGAGATGTTCCGCTCGAGTGTTTGATCTCGATTGTTGTCGACATTCAGAGGAGTTGCGCTTTTCTTTTTGGAAAGAGGCGTCTTTTCCCCACTTCATCGAAGGGAGAAGTGAAGATGACTCGGCCCTCGGAGACTCTGGCGCCCAGACCCTGAGTCCTTCAACGTGACACTCGGACGCCCTTCACGACGCGATCTTTTGTTCCACATCTCTCAGACATCGCCCGTTCCTCGACCGTCGCCTCGTCCTCTTCGACAGATGATTAACTCTTGAAGAACTTCGGAAGATGTTGACAACCGGCTCAAAGTTCGGCTAATTGCCGAAGTGGTCGCCCGTAGTTCCCTTTCGTGCAGTTTCAACTCGACTTTCAGACGCCCTAACAATCGGCGTTACCTGGATCCGGATAACTTAATGATTATGGCTTTTTGATTGGAGGGTCTACGTCTACAGGGCAATCGGCTGCTCCGAACGAGAGACGCAGAAAGCAGGTGGAGGGCGATTCGAAACGCGATCTTAAGTGCCACCTTCGATTGTTCCGCTCTACTATTTTTTCGTCGCTTCAAATAATTTCACACTCTTCTTTAGGCAGAAAGAACACCGAAATGCCTTCGGTATCTCTCACAACCTCGATGCATTCAGGAAATAGCAGGTGCGACACATCCCACAACTGTCCTCGTTTCTCCATAAATTCGACTCGAACGTGCCAAACCATTTGACCCACCACAGTGAAACGAATAAAGCAGCGTTATCAGAATGAATGAATATTAGTTGGGATTCACATCAGAAATATCTGGCGTAGCAACGCGTAACATTCCACAACCGACGTACATTCGACGATTTCCAACACATTTGCTTGTATGACAGAGGCGAATGCTGAAATATTATTATATTTTAAGTATTAAACGCGGACAGAGAAAAACCCTACAAATTATTACACAATGGTTTATTATTCGCATGAACCACTTGACCTAGTACGAGTGTTACTGCTCCGAGACCCATCCCATTCAATTCAGCATCAAATACTAGTAAATCATACGAAACATGACCTGGCTACAATGGAACTACGGAAACTAAATATTCCCACAGCGCCGGCGCCCGTAAACGTCTGTTGACGTTTATGATCCGATGGAGGGGTGTACGGAGGAAGTGGCCTTGGCACCCTGTCGGGCAAAATGAGTCGAAAGGGTGTTGCGAGTCCAGCGGACGGGTGATTGAGTTTGATATGATGGGAGGGAGGGAGGGAGGGAGTACTAACAATGAAATGTTGACTTCCGCTGTAGTTCCCGCATTATATTGCGTTTCCTTAATTTGTTTAACCATTTTTTGCCCATAACAACCATTGGCTTCGTCCGATCGGATTGCCGAGATGGCGGGCACAACTAGATACCAAATGGGTTTTTTGTGCAAAAGAACGATTTTTTTAGACCACATTAAAGGCACAAAACGGCCCGGACGGGGGACGGGAGACGGACATTGCAAATTTGGAATCTCCATGTCTTGAAACGTAAAGTACCAAATTTTGAGGGGGGAGTTGTAAAAAATTTTTCGTGAGCGAAAACAATTTATTCTGAATGAATAATAAACCAAAATACACGTCACTTCTAACTTGCAATAGCTGTATCAGCTGGCGTGACTGTGGTGTTAGAAAGTTCCTACTGCACTCTCCTCCCAGTGTCAAAGGTACTTGTCCGGAAAATGCACGCGCCTTCCACTATGGGTGACTGCGATTGGGTTGGATGGGGGCGAGGCTGATGGTTGAGGTTGGTGGACGAACGATGGTTGTTGAAGCTGATGTGGTCTCCTGTTCGGTTTCCTGAAGAAGGAAGGCTGGCTTTAGCCGATCAATAGAAACAGTTTAGTTCCCACGTGGCGTTGAGATTGAGAAAAACTTGCCTGCCCGTGAGATGACTCGGAATGATCCATCGTATGTGGGTTGTAAGGGTTTACGGGTTGCATCATGCCTTAAAAACACGTGGGAAGCTTTGGCCAGTTCCTGGTGTACAAACACTGTCCTTGCTGTCTTGTGGAGAACGGGAACTGGGCGTAGGCGACGGATGCGCTCTTGCAGTTTGGCGAGGAGTGTGGGTATGTCCGTAGCGGTTGAGGGTTGCTCCAACAGGTTTGCTGGTAGGCGTATGGTCTCACCATAGGGCAGCTCTGCCGGGGTCCTATCACAGTCAGGAATGAGGTAGGAGAGCAGTCCGAGGAGCTGAGAAACCCAATCATCCGTCTACTGAGCTTTCAAAGCCCCTTTCAGAGTTCGTTGCCACCTCTCGATGGCCCCATTTGCAGCCGAGTGATATATTGTAGTACACAAGTGAACAATACCCAGAATTTCAGTGAGGCAGGTGAAGAGGCGGCAATCAAACTGACGTCCGCGGTCAGTGGTGATGCATCGGGGAATGCCGTAACGGGAGATCCAGGTGTACCTACGTCCAACGCATTTGCACGGAAACATTTATGGAAAATAAAATGTGGTAACTCATATCATGTAAATAATTGTTGAAAACAAATGGAGGATATATATCGCTAGAAAACACGTTGTCAATTTATTCAAGTTCAGTTATCCGGTTACTCTGGAAATTTTGACAAAATTTGGTTATTATCCAAAACAGAGTTAACTTTAAGTAGAACAAATTCAAGAAGATTCGAACCGCAAAGAAAAATGTTACGACTTTGTCTTAGCAATAACAATATTTAGAAATACTACTGTAGGCAGGTCTTCAACACTTCCTCTCTACCTATCCACAGGCCGAGTCCTCAGAACAACGTGAACATTTGATGCTTTGTGCTCGATTAAGTCTTTGTAATGCTGTCAAGTTCGTCTGCCCTCCCAACAACTGTCTCTCACTGTGAGAGTCTTTGAGAGAAAAGAAGTCGCCATGTCCCGTGACGAACTGGCTCGTCCAATGGTCTCTATATACCTTCTCTCAAGACGTCCATGGATGCTGGGGAAGAACTCGTACGTGTCACATCCCTTTGACGAGGATTCACATCTTGCTTACCATTTCTTGAACGCCCATTCGTCGATGGCAGCAAGCTTTTGTTCTGTGGTGAGATCCGCACACAGTTCGGCCTCAAGCTACTCAAACACCAAGTGTACTGGTAACTGATGTCACCTGGAGTGCTTTTATTGATAGTCTTACAGACCTTAGCGATCCACAGGGGCGCAGTTCTCTGGGATTGGGCCAATACTCTCTTTTGATTGTCTGTGAGTTTGCTACCCCTGACAACAGGGCAGTACCAAGTCACGCCTAGATAGATGGCCTTGTGCACGAGGATAGTGTCATGGTAACACACACCCCAAGTGGCCTTAGTAATTGCAGGCAGTGAGGCAAACCTTGCCATCGTAGTGCCTTAAAGGGACTGGAGGGTTTGGCTGAAGCCCTACCTCTCACTTATATTCACTCTTAACTACAGTCATGCTTTTGAGGCAGGAGCCTGTGGTTTCCAAAGTGTATTGAGGGTCGGTTATTTAATTTTCCTGCTGAGCTGCATTTTGGCTGATTTGGCTGACTGACTCCGCAAGGATCAGCGCAGTCTGGTCATCTACATCGGCGTACGGCTCGCAGTCAGTGTCCATGAACCTCCTGAAAAGACCTTCGAAGAACGCGTTCCAGAGTGCTAGTCCAACAACCAAGCCTGGCACCCCTTCCAAATGTTTCTCTGGACAGAGACATGCTTGCATTCGATCGTAGGAGTTCTGTCAGTCTGAACAAGTAATGTTTGTAAGTGATTCTCCTACCTTTAAGCTCATTGAGGAGCGCTGGCAACCACAGGTTGTCAAATTGCCCCAATGTCAATCAGAACTGTTACGACATACTAAGCCGGTGATAGCAAGGAAACATTCTGCATGGACCTTCTTTCGGTACACTCGTATTGCCTCCCTGAGAGGTTGCGGCTCTCCTTCAAGGACTGCAACATCAAGTTTTGTAATGTTTTACCTAATATGGAAGGAAGGCTGAAACGGCCTCCATGATCGCGAGCCTGACTGAACCTGCTACACCAGTTCACCTATCCATAGACCCCACTGCGTCGCATGAACTTTGTCTTACTTTGAACTCCTTCTCTCTCTATCATGTATCTCAAACGAACATTTAAATAACCAGTGTCTCCTGCCAATAACCTAACTGAGAGTTAGTTTCAAGGAGAACAAACTAATAGATTCGAACCGAACGGAAAAATGCAAATCACATGCAACCTGGTTCTGGGTTATCTTCCCAGGAGCATGCCCATGCTACCAGGCGCGACCACGGGTTGTGGATAGTGGAACGGCCACGGCATTGTCCCCAGGGGCATGTCTGCGGCCAGCTGTGAATAAGGACAGCATGCTGACTGAATAAGCAGCCGCGAACAATGGGCAAAACCCAAGAGATCGCAGAAGAGATGCTGAACAAAGGACTCAAGGGCAAGCGGATCTACATTTTCTCAGACAGCCAGGCCGCCTTAAAGGCCATCGCAGCCTCTAGTTTTAGGTCTAAGCTGGCATGGGAATGCCTCCATGCGTTCAAGCAGCTCGGCGCCCGTAACAGGCTCTCCCTCATTTGGGTGCCGGCGCACAGGGGGCATGAGGACAATGAAAAGGCTGACCGCCTTGCGAGAAGGGGTACAGAATCCCTACCCATCGGGCCTGAACCACACGTGGGTATGACGAAAAGTCACCTGAACCGTCTGGTTGCTCGATGGGAGATACAGGAAAATGGCGCCCATTGGCATCGCCAGCCACAACTAAGACAGGCGAAAAGGCTTGTCACGCCCTCCTGTCAAAGGGAGAAGGCGATGCTGACACTCTCTAGACAAGATCTGAGAGTACTGATAAGCTTCCTCACCGGGCACTGCCCACTCAGATATCACCTCAACAAGATGGGCCATCTCAGAGGCAGTGGAATGCAGACTCTGCGGTGAGGAGGACGAGACAGCAGAGCATATCCTGCGTGAGTGCCCTGCCTTGGCAGCAAAACGCTTTGAATACTTCGGTCAGGGGACCACTGAACCCCAAGTCATGGCGGAATCTGCGGTGAAGGACATACTCGGCTTCCTAAGGGGGGCAGGTATGTACGACGCCTTCTACTAAGAAAGGGCCGTCACAATAGGCCCAAGGACTTGTCCCACACGCCCTCGGGTAAAAAAAAAAAAAAAAATCACATGCAACATCCAGCGAGTTCGGTGGAAATCGTTAAAGCCGCTTTACCAAAAATGAAGAAAAACCCGTATTTTTGCTTCATACCTCTACTCTCTAAATTTTCACTGGGATATTCACGTGAAATAAAAGTTGAGCATTAAAAACTCCTTTGATAGTTTCATCAAAAAGCCAGTTTCGAAAATAGTGGAAATACATTTTGGTCCTCCACTTCACTTCCCGTCATCTATTTTCCCTACCTTCAAAAACTCACGAACAATACAAATAGCCTGTCTCCCACCAATTGAAGTACACACAAGCGATGCGTCGATATTAGGTCTTTTTTTGGATTCAGCAGGCCTCGAAACGTAGAGGACTTGAGAAAACTGAGCTTTTTCTAGACGCAAACTCATTACTTCCCCATGGGGTAGAGGAACGTAATATTTGGCCTTTAGTTCTCCACTGACTGTTATTTAAACGAATGGACTACTGCTTGTTTATCAATTCATGGAAAGATACTTATCGATGAGCTCAGGTTTACTAAATACGCAGTTTTTTGACGTTTACAGTCGACGAGTCGTCAGGGCTCATTCAAAAGACCCCTCGACTCCTCTGTTTTACCCGATTGAACGAAAAAAAAAAAAACCTTCCCCTTCCGATTTCGGAAACAAACTAAAATTGGGTCAGTGGCGCATGTCGACGAACTGAAGCGACCAGTCGCCGCCGATTCGTTTGACGACTTTCTCACAATAAGTTAATTGTTTGCCGCACAATTCGAGATTTGGGATCAAATGACGGCCCCAAAAATGTTTGCGTTGTGTCGTTCAAACGACCGAACGGTTTTGACGGGTTTCCATTCAAAAATTAACAACAAAAAAAAGTCGAGAGCAGCGAAATGGGCGTTTTCGCGTCGGTTCTGGTTATGAAATGAATCGTGTCATTGAAAAGCGGCACAAGGCACAATGAACGGACGAAATCGCGCAATAAAGTGAATTGAGAGCTCCCTCGGGCTCCTTCGACAGATTTGGGCCCTTTGCCCAAATTCGATCAGTCTCTCGACAATGGGGGCCGGGCAGGTATTCACGAGTCTTTTCAAATAAACGCATTGTTCTCTATAAGGGAGTTTAAAGAGAACGTTTTCAACGAAATTAAGTGTGTCGCAATTATTTCGTAATTTGGTCGATCGGCGGCGGAGGTGAATATTCGCGCGAAATGAAGATATTCTGCTATTGTGAGTATTTCTCCCTTTAAGGGCCAGTTAGCGATGTCTGGTTGACCCACTCCTTCACCTCCTCCGGACCAGAGGGCCCACATGGCGTTACTTACTAACGATCCCGGGACAGCAAAACTCCACCTACAACGGGCCACGCTGGTTAATGCCTCTTCCTGGCGACGATACTTGGACGGGTATTGGGGAGCGCTGGGGTGCCTCGCTCCTGAGTTTTGGCAAGAAGACTCCACACAGCAGTAGCGACTCTCCATAGGGCTCAAAAAGGATCTACGTCCTGTGGCAGGCAGCGTGGCACTTAAGCTGGCCACTGACGATCGTTCCAACAAGCCAAATGGTGAGGTAGCGCGCCAATGGAACGACGTGAATGGCGAAACTCGTCGGGTTTGGAGTGGAGTGACGGGACGTGATGAAGTCCAACCAGTCCACAAGCCATCGCGCCGCGCCAAAACATCATCACTCCAACTGCTCGTGAATGGGGAAACGCGACCCGGCAATACGGACAGATGGCGCGATGGAACGAACGTGAGTGGGGAAACCGTGCACTTTCCTCTGATTCAAAATCGAACAACTCGCCTTTCGCCCTGTGGTTAATCTGTCAGTTCTTTCCCCAATATACGTTTTTTCGCCGCGAAATGAGTGTTTCCAACAAGGATTTCGTAATTTCCGTAATTGATTTATACAAGGCACATAGCTGCTCGTGGAAAACGAGTGACCCAAATTACCACAACAAGGTGAAAAGAAACCTCGCTCTACAAAGCCTCGTGGATCTTTTCAACTGTAGATCCCACCACAGATATTGCAGTGGCGAATTTCAGCTCTTCAAAATTCATCCCAGTTGCCAGAAATCGTAATGTACTCGTAGCAGCGAGCCTCTCCTGGGGAGTAATGCACCGTCTCATGACTGTGTCTTTTTTTTACTTTCCTTGGCTCTACGAAGTAAAAAGGAAAGTTATGTAATCGGCTGAAAAAAAATTTGGAGTTTTCTTCACAAAATCGATTTTAGCGCAGTTTTCAGAAAAAACCAACGTACCAAATCAGCTCAAACTTGATATCTCGTCCGCAGGTCACCATGGGACGCCAAAATAAGGGTTTGAACAAAATCCATGAAAGTTAACTATAGTTATCATAGTGATCAAAACACCAAATATTTTTTTCTCAAAAACGGCTATAACGATGTTGATGAAATTTTTTATATTGATAGATCTCAATATGGCAATCATACCATAAAATTCCCATTTGTGGGAAAATGACTAGAGCAGCACAATATATTACCAACATTTTCCACGAAAAGCGTTTTTAGCGCAGATTTTTTTCCTTATCAACTCCGCTGGAATTTTTGTTGAAAGTTGAAAAAAATTGGTACTGTAGTCCAATCCAATACCTAAAGGGTGAGTGTTTAAAAACGCTCATGAGATACATGGGGGTTACTCCAGAAATTCCTGAACTTCAACTACTGTCATTTTGCTTACTACCAGTTCTAAAGGTTTTTACCCAATAACTCTGCAAAAGTAATTACTATCCTTCTTGAAAACATTTGTGTTTACAGTCTCACTAGTTATCTGTGTACCAATTGCTCAATAATGGTCCTGCAATGCGTACGAGCAGCACAATAAATTCCGGAAGTGTAAGCGCTACCGCTTCCTGCTGCCGTAAAGCGTTGTTTGACGAAGTTCAAATTAACTGAGAGATAAATGAATTGATTAAATAGAATTAGCCATGTACTAAGTGGATTGTTGTAGAGCTAAGGAAAGTTGTGTGTTGCAACGCACCAGATATCTAATCATTGGTGTAACCAAATGGAGTAATTGAAAGTAGGCCTCTTCATTCATTCGCAAGTAATTTCTCCAGTGAGATGGTTCTAACCGCAGCTCTTGAAGTAAATTTACGTCTTCTGTTGAGAAACCATTGTTTCACCCACTTCCGTTTGGGTCTTCTTTGTTTGGCGTACAAGCATACAACTGTGGCCAAACGAAGAGATTCTTCTTCGTACATCTTGCGGCAAGACGCTTTTCAAACTATCATTAATAAATCAAATGATAATACAGGTAATAGGCAATTTTGATACACCACTTCCTCTTCAAAAGACAGAACGGCACTGGTGGATTGGAGTGGAGTGGAGCGATCGTGAATGAGCCCCACTTTCGACTCTTGATTCCGTCATTCCAATATCGCCTGACTTCGCGCCGCGCCACAACTCTTATTTGGCCATGGATCCTTCAATGGTGGGTTAACTCTTGACACTTTCTGTATGCTAACTCTAAACCTCCTCCACCCGACTTCATTCGTGCTCTGCCAACGACAATGAGTCAACTGGCGTTGTAAGTGATGCCATTAGTTCCAAAAATAAAATACCAAAAACATCTGGTGTGTAATAATACACAATTTTCCGCACCCCCTGTACATTCGACGACCAGTTGTTTATACGGGCCTTGCGTCTTCGTTCAACGCATTTCTAAGGAAACATCTAAGGAGAACAATATGTAGGTACTAGTTACTTGGGAGTACTCCATACGTTTCATCGAAACTGTTAAAACCAAAGAGAAAGGAAACTAGATAACAGCAGATACGAAAATGGGGAGGGCACTACACTACGCTAGCGCCACGATAGAACAGCCACCAGTTTATACAACCCAGGCAATAAGGGGGAGGGGGGTACTTCACAGAACGCCTGCTGACACACCCAGGCGACCCATCTCCTCAGCGCTTTTCTTGCACCACAGACCGCGTCAGGACACGATCAATGCTGCAACCAGGATGTTACCACTCTCTAGTTCAAGAGCTTCCAACACTGCCACGCATAGATTGGCTTGATTGGCTTCCATGACACGTTTTGCCAAGTAAGCGCAAGACCCTGGCTAACAAATACCACCTGGACATCCAGGACTACTGCAGACTGGTTGGGATGAACAGCGGCGATGTCTTTTTTTTTTTTGACCCGAGGGCGAGTGGGACAAGTCCCTTTGTCACTGGGGCCGCATATGGGCCTATTGTGACGCTGACCCTTTCTTAGTAGAAGGCGTCGTACATACCCACCCCCCTTAGGAAGCCGAGTATGTCCTTCACCGCAGAGTCCACTACGGTTTGGGGTTCAGTGGTCCCCTGACCGAAGTATTCAAAGCGTTTTGCTGCCAAGGCAGGGCATTCAAATAGGATATGCTCTGCTGTCTCGTCCTCCTCACCTCAGAGTCTGCATTCCACCGCCTCCGAGATGCCCATCTTGGTGAGGTGATATCTGAGTGGGCAGTGCCCGGTGAGGAAGCTAATCAAGACCCACAGATCCCTCCTGGAGAGTGTCAGCATCGCCTTTGCCCTTGGACCAGAAGGCGTAACAAGCCTTTTCGCCTGTCTTAGTTGTGGCTGGCGATGCCAATGGGCGCCATTTTCCTGTATCTCCCATCGAGCAACCAGACGGTTCAGGTGACTTTTCGTCAGACCCATGTGTGGTTCAGGCTCGATGGGTAGGGATTCTGTACCCCTTTTCGCGAGGCGGTCAGCCTTTTCATTGTCCTCATGCCCCCTGTGAGCCGGCACCCAAATGAGGGAGAGCCTATTACGGGCACTGAGCTGCTTGAGCGCATGGAGGCATTCCCATGCCAGCTTAGACCTAAAACTATAGGCTGCGATGGCCTTTAAGGCGGCCTGGCTGTCTGAGAAAATGTAGATCCACTTGCCCTTGAGTCCTTTGTTCAGGATCTCTTCTGCGATCTCTTGGGTTTTGCCCATTGTTCGCGGCTGCTTATTTAGTCAGCATGCTGACCATATTCACAGCTGGCCGCAGACATGCCCCTGGGGACAATGCCATGGCCGTTCCACTATCCACAACCCGTGGTCGCGCCTGGTAGCATGGGCATGCTCTTGGGAAGATAACCCGGAACCAGGCTGCTATATCATGCGTCAGTCCCTCTCCAGATACAACCCAGTTGTGCCACTCTCTGTCCACTTCCCAGCTCTTAGACGAAAATGCACCAACAATGCGCTGGCACACCTTGTCATGATGCATGACCCTTGCTCTTATGAGTACCTGCACCACATGATTCAGCTACTCAAACTCGTTACGACCTGGCTACTCAAACGATCCTGTCCTGTTGTAAACCTTATCGCTGTAGCTAGTGACACCACAGGGACGGTGTGAAAGTGCCGGTAATCCCTTCCATGGGTGCTCCATGAAGCCCACTCCACTCACACACAGGCGACATTCCAGCCAGATGCCTGCAAAGCAAGCAGGTGCTTACAGCCCAAGAGCGGAGTAGTGGTAGAGTACAACTGGAACACGGAGTCCCCTAGATTGAACCGGAGCGTGAATGTACATGGGTAGTGACTGGGGGTTTAGGAACAGTCATTTGATACGGAAGCAGACCTGTCCAAAAGCTAATCAAACTCGATAGAATAGCTTGGCAAGGACTGCAACATAACCTTTGGACAGTCACCTTCCGCAAAACCAGCCCTTTGGTCATCTTTGGGAGCAAGTACGTGCGGATGACATCGGCTGTGACACGATTGCACTACTTGGGTACTAGATCTCGTACAAGTTGCGCATTCTAAGTGTCATGAGTTTCCTTTGAATTGCCCTAACCTCCCTTCCTATCAATCGTCGGTGTGTCTCGGCGTATAGTTTCCTTCACCCGTAGTCGTGAGGGGATTTCTCAGTAACAACCACCTTCCCCCAGAACACTGAAGCCCTCTCCTCATCCCCTCACGACCTCTCGCCTCCTCACGGGTCGAACCGAAGGCGAGCGATTCTCTCAGCCCTTCGCCGAATTTCTGATCCTAAAAGCATCTCAAAGAGCGATTGCTTCCCCCTCCTCGCCCCTCCCGACAACCCACCACCCCCTCTGTCCTGAACCCGTCGCGCACCGCCCCCTAATTACTCACCGAGCGTTTTTGTTGTGGAACCCACCGCACCCCTCCTTCAACCCCTTCCCGACCCCCCCAACTTTAGACCACCTTCACCACATTTTCCCGCCACAGTACGAAAACAAGGGTTGAGCCTCAGTTTATATTGAGACAAATTTCAATAGAAGCAACCGTAGTGGTCTTGGGTGGGGGGTGGGGTTGGGGGTGGGGGGGGGGGGTGTGGAGATTGTGGCGGTGAAGCGGAGTGAT
This sequence comes from Pachypeltis micranthus, assembly GCA_020466155.1. Classification (NCBI taxonomy): domain Eukaryota; kingdom Metazoa; phylum Arthropoda; class Insecta; order Hemiptera; family Miridae; genus Pachypeltis; species Pachypeltis micranthus. The sequence continues at coordinate 75,070,334 of CM035768.1, read as the reverse complement.
GGGGGAGCGGGGGTGTTTCTTAGGGTCAGAACAATTAAGGGATTGTGGGGCAGCGGTCAGATCGCACCGATACAATAGCACGCCCCGCCCCTACACCCCAATTAGCCCAGTCAATTATTCCCTTCAAACCTCGTCCCCTCGCACCATCAACCCCTCCCCACCCCGCCACCGACTAACAGCCCGCACGCCCGTCAACCCGCCTTCGCCGACACCCTCCCAACACTTAATTAATTACAGCCGAGATATTTTATACTGTATTGACCGTTCAATTAACTTCGATAATTATTTCCTCCCCGGGGCCGCCACAGTTAGCCCTCGAATCGAGATCAGGTCAGAAGAAAGAGAATGAAAAGTGTTCAACATGAAACCAGTCACCTGTGATGAGGTTGTGATTATGAGAGGGGAGTGGGAGTTTCAATACATCATTTTTACTTTCCTTAGGCCCCTTCGAAGTACGATAAAAACGCTGCAAATTACTACACAACGGTTTATTGCGCAGCTCGACGTCGTCTCATACCTCCCAGACCAATTCCATTCGATTCAACGTCGAAAAATACTAGTAAACCATACGAAAAATGAACCGACTGAAACGGAACCGCCAAAATTGACATTTTCTAAGCGACGAGCAATTGGGACGAAATTACGAGCTCAATCGAGGGGGTTGAACGGGGAAATGAGCGCAGGCCGGGGAGAAACGATAACATTCGCTGGGTAAAAGCAAAGAATATGGACCGCTCCCTCTGAGAGGGCAATATATCGAAATATCACGGCCGAGGTCAGGTTATCGATATGCCCGGCATCGTAGGCTTGACTCGTCATGTTTGAAGAATAAGAAAAGGAATTAATTCAATGAAATTAAGAATGGGTATATGAAATAAATATGAGATAACTAACGGATTGATATCGATACATGCAGTCGTAGCATTATCAAGCGACCTATCGATACATGCAGTCGTAGCATTATCAAGCGACCTATCGATACATGCAGTCGTAGCATTATCAGGCGACCTATCGATACATGCAGTCGTAGCATTATCAAGCGACCTATCGATACATGCAGTCGTAGCATTATCAAGCGACCTATCGATACATGCAGTCGTAGCATTATCAGGCGACCTATCGATACATGCAGTCGTAGCATTATCAAGCGACCTATCGATACATGCAGTCGTAGCGTTATCAAGCGACCTATCGATACATGCAGTCGTAGCGTTATCAGGCGACCTATCGATACATGCAGTCGTAGCGTTATCAAGCGACCTATCGATACATGCAGTCGTAGCGTTATCAGGCGACCTATCGATACATGCAGTCTTAGCGTTATCAAGCGACCTATCGATACATGCAGTCGTAGCGTTATCAGGCGACCTATCGATACATGCAGTCGTAGCGTTATCAAGCGACCTATCGATACATGCAGTCTTAGCGTTATCAAGCGACCTATCGATACATGCAGTCATAGCGTTATCAAGCGACCTATCGATACATGCAGTCGTAGCGTTATCAGGCGACCTATCGATACATGCAGTCGTAGCGTTATCAAGCGACCTATCGATACATGCAGTCATAGCGTTATCAAGCGACCTATCGATACATGCAGTCGTAGCGTTATCAAGCAGTCTTCTTCTTAATTCGCCGTCTCCGATCGAAGGTGGCGATCCAAATGGCTTACTCCTCCCTATCTGTAGCTGCTGTAAATATGTCTATGGACGAGCAATTATACCACCTTCGCAAGTCTTTCAGCCACGAATTCTTCCTCCTTCCAACCGAGCGCCCTCCAGGAATTCTACCCTCAATAATCAATCTGAGGAGGCTGTATCGATCACCGCGCATCACATGACCAAAGTATCGAGTCTTCCTCTCTTTCAGCGTGAGTAAAAGCTCAACAGATTTAGACATCCGTTGGAGCACCTCAACGTTTGTGATCCTGTCGACCCACGGTATCCGCAACGTGCGCCGGTATATATACATCTCGAAAGCTTCGATGTTCCTTTCGATCCCGGGATCTAGTTACCAACTTTTGCAGCCGTACAGAAACACCGAGAACACATAACACCGAACCATCCGCATCCGAAGGACCAAGGAAAGATCTCTGCGCGTGAAGAAGTTCCTCATCTGGAAAAATGCGCTCCTAGCCATTTCAATACGCGCTCGAATTTGTTTTTTGCAGTCGCCTTGCTCATTTACTTGCGCACCGAGGTATTTATATGAAGAAACTTGTTCGACCCGAGTTCCATTGATAGTTCCACTGACCGTTTTTCGTTGCTTAGAAAAAACGAGGACCTTAGTCTTCGCTACATTCAGGGACAGCCCATTACTCTCGCTATGATGCACCACAGCATCCATAATCGCTTGAAGATCCTCTGGGCTCTCAGCAATCAACAGTGTCGTCAGCATATCGAAGGTTATTGAGAACGACACCGTTCACCCCAACCCCCCTCTCTGGCACCTCGTCAAGAGCCTCCCGAAAAACTGCTTCGGAGTAGAGGTTAAAAAGTAAAGGAGAGAGGATACAACCCTGACGGACACCTTTCTCAATACTAATTTGTTCTGTTGTTGTCTGCTCCACCCTAATCTCCGCACACTGACGCCAATACAAATTCGAAATAATGGTTATCTCCTGCTTATCTATCCCAGTCGATTTGAGCACTTCAATCAGCTTCTCATGCTTTATACTGTAGAACACCTTCTGATAGTCGATAAACGCTGCGTAGACATCGACATTCATGTCGCGGCATCTCTGCAACAGGACCTTCAATGAAAAAAGGGCCTCTCGAGTGCCAACACCGTTTTGAAACCCGAATTGTGTCTCATCTAGCAAGAATTCACACTTTTTATAACAGTCGGTCCATGTTCTTTGTTTCACCCCATTCGCTGTGTTGCCCTGCGAGTTCTTTCAAGTGGTGGAATACCCCTCACTATATTTACTGTGATTTCACTGTTTTTCATCTAACAAACCCATCCCATTCGTCTCAGCGTCGAAAATTATCTAGAAAACGATACTGCGCGTGAGGGAGGCAGCGATTTTAGGTCCAAGGGTGGACGTCACAGAAGACTCTTGCAGGAAATAGTGCTTGCCAGGCGTGGGCTTGTGAGACATTCCCCAATACCATCGCGGTCACAATTCCAAATACGGGACTGTCACAGTTATATTTACGGACTTTGGCTCACTTCAATTGATTTCAGTCCAGAACTTGTGAGACTCGATCCGTTCGACCTAGCATCGAAAGATCCCTAGAAAACGACATGAAACATAACGTAATCGCGATAAAACCGTCAAAATTTCGTTAATTTTGAAACGATTTTTGCTCATAACAACCATGGGTTTCGTCCGATACGATTGCCGAGTTGGCGGGCACATCTGTCAAATGGAATTTCATCATATTTTATCTAGAGATGTGTTGGGCTTCAAGGTCGCCTGTTGTCGTCCTCTGGGCTTCTGTATCCTCGGCTATATGGTAGGTAGGGATAGACTTTGAACCTTCGACGCAGCTAACACCCGCCCTACATTTGATTTCTCTATAAAGGACTTGCCAGGGGAGGTGGCCGGCCTTCTCGCGGATGAAGGCAGTTCGAGGGGTGTCTCTGGCATCAGGGTCACGAGTCTGCAGGTGTAACGTTCTGGCTCCGTCAACACTTCGTCAGTCGGCCAGACAACTTTGATCGCCTTCGTGCTTCCGCTGTCCAGCGGGGTGCAACGCTTTAAAATCGGTACCCACGCTAAAACAACCGTTTAACGCGCAGTTGAGTTTATAGAGAAGGCTCTCGAGACGTTGGCAAGTTGGCAAGACGAGTTACCGAAAGAAGCGCCCTTGGAACGTCAGGATTTGATGAACGAGGCGACGTAAAACATAAAAGGCGCAAAAATTAGGAGGAATTGAATTCAATGTCGAGGTCGGCGGGTCGCTCAAAAGGAGTTCCGAAGAACGAGCTCCAAATAATAACAGGAGCCCATCATTTAGATCGGCAGCCCATCTGTCAAAGCGGCGTCAACCGTACAATGCGGTTAATAATCGAAACAAAAGGGCTAAGTAATGGACCCTGGATTTTGTTTGAACAACGCACTAATTCGAGGCCTATTATACGAAGCGTCATTATTCCCGAGGCAGATCTCCTGAGGCCCCTCGAGTCCACGCCATCCGCTCATTGATACTTTTGATCGGGTTCACCGATTTCCTTAGACCTTCGGAGCTCTACAATCGATGCTAATCTCCGACTAGGCGGCTTCGGCACGAAACAACCAGGAAACAGGAGCTCTACGCTTTTTTTTTTCGTGTGTCTTTCTTCCTTTTAGACAGCTTCAATGAGCCGGTCGATGGAGTTCATGTCACCGATCGCGTTCACGGCGGGAGTCACAAGTTTGATTTCACGCGATTCTCTTCCGATTAGAAATCGAGGTGATTGAGGCTCCGCTCGTTCAACAAATCACGCGACGTCCAATGACAAAAACTGACTGACTTCCATCGCCTCTTGCTCAAATCTTAGGGCCGGTTTATCAATTCTTTAGTTTGAATGTCGATGTGGTAGCGATCTTTTACGATAATCAAGGAGTGAAAAAATACTAGATCTCGGATCGCGTTCATCAATCGCCAATTTACTAACAGTTAGCTAGCGGGAGTTTGAACGCGGGGGAAACGGGCTACCACTACGCTCAGTGTTGGAGAGTTGGTACTATTGGGCCACCTTCATTTGCCGCCTGTCGATTTCATTATTTGTCATTTTCATTCGAATACCCGAAATATCAGTCGCAGAATTGTTAAATAATATATTTCTTATCTTGCTTGATACTTTTCTCTTTTTTACTTTCCGCTACCCGAAGGGAAGGAAAGTATAGCAATCGTGTCGAAAGAAAATTTGGCTTTTCTTCAGATCTTTACGTTTCAGACCCTACTGAGTTTAAAAAAACCTAATTTCGGCGTGTGGTCCGTGTGTGTGTCTGTAGTTCGATTTGCGGGAGAACGGCTGATCCGATTGAGCTGGAACGGTAGTGAGAGTTTCAATGAAACCTGAAGAGGTTTTGTCGACGACTCTAATAACCCAGTTGGTATATTTTGGTAACATCAAGTGAAACAATACCTAATAATTATTTACAGCGCTGATACAAAATTGCTTTTTTGCTAAATTTTGCTCCTAAATTTAACATTGCGTTTAAATAACCCGAACCGAAAGGAATTCTAAATTGCCCTCCTGTGGGGCGTGGGCCTTCCATCTGGTTTTACACTCTCCTTTTTATTCAAAACAGACAGTAGGCAAATAGTTTACATTCCCTTTATCGTTTTTGGGTAACATAAATCTTTCTAAAAAAAATAAACAACAACAAATATGTAAATAAATCAGACGTTTAGTTATCACGGAGATTTTTGCCAAAAACAGCTTGAACGATTTTGAATACATGTTTTTTATAACAATACATGTCATAAAACTCTCATTCGTGGGAAAATGAATTATCAAAGATGTCGACGAAAATTTTAGCGACGTTTGCCTCGTAAATGCTGCTCATTTGGTACTTGCGTTTTTAGAAGAAGCCGGTTGGTAGTCCAATAAACTATGTAAGAGTTTAGATGGTTATGAGCATCCCTAGAAATTCAAACCAAAGCCGTGTCACTTTCTACGACTTCTTACAGCTTTTGCCCGATTCTTTTTTTATTTTTTTTTTATTTCTCATTTTCATTTAATAATAAGTTTTACTTTCCGCTACCCGAAGGGAAGGAAAGTATAGTAATCGGCTCAAAAAAAATTTGGGTTTTCTTCAGATCTTTACGTTTCAGACCCTACTGAGTCTAAAAAACCTAATTTCGGCGCGTGGTCCGTGTGTGTGTCTGTAGTTCGATTTGCGGGTGAACGGCTCATCCGATTGAGCTGGTTCTTTTTTTGTTTTCTTTGTTATTTTTTGTAGACACCAAAATAAGGTTATGGACGATTTCGGCAGGTGGGAAGGGGGTGGAGGGACGAAAATGTACCAAAAACTAAGGCTTTTCGCATTTTTCTCGAAAACGGCTCTAACGATTTTGATTAAACTTTCGAATTATCTTCTACTAATCAATACCTATCATTTCGTCTCTATACACGTCTCCATGAAAATACGGTGAACGGAGATATAGGCCTATGAACCGAAAATAGGTTTTTTACGCTTTTTGGCAAAACGGCTCTAACGATTATCACCAAACTTTCAAGATGTATCCGAATAATTGATACCTACATATTGTTCTCAATAAATGTTCCTCAGACAATCCATTGAACAGAGATAAAAATCAAAATGTGTCGAAAATAACGTTTTTTCGAACATTTCCTTAAATTCCCGGGTAACTTCTTCACCAGATGTGATGAATCCTAATGGAGTGTCTTTTAGTCACCTATACTAACATTTTATTCTCAATAATTATTTCTGTATATATATGTTGAACGGAGATATAAGCCAAGTTAACACAGAAAAGGAGATTTGTCGAATATTAATTTATCGGTATTTCAATTGTCTCAAAAACGGCTCTAACGATTTCGATCAAACTTTCGGAGTACTCTCAGCTAACTAGTACGTACATTTTGTTCTCCATAAATGTTTCCGTAAAAATGTGATGAAAGAATATATAGCACCCGCATATGTAGGTGGTGTTCGAAATTACGGGGGTGGCGGAACGTTGTGTGTTGCTACGCACCAGATATTTCTGAGTAAAAACCTCACGCGCCATAGCGCCATCACGATTGCCACTATCCAAGATCCATCTTGGTTTATGCGACAGAACTCGCCTAGGTGTGTTATTGAAATACTTGTGAACCAAAGTTAAGTGACGCGTTTTCGAGGGCCTTGTGGAATACTGAGACCACTGCTACAGCGATTCTCCATAAAAAGAAATACAATCAACGGCGATGTGTAGATGTCACACACACTGAAAAGGTATAAAAGGAATATTTCTGGAGGGGGCCAAATACAATGTCAGTGGCGTGGCTGCCTGAACTTCAGAAACTACAAAAAGCGGTACAAATTACCTTCGTACCTCCTAAGGTGTTTTGTCATGTCATCGCATCGAGGACACCGGCGTCTACATGTTCTATACACGACACTGAGATGTGCTGCATTATGTTATGACCTGAAACAGTAAACGAGGGACCGGTGTGACGTTTACGTTTTCTTACGTGCAAACTTTCAGGCGGTTATTCGACGACTCGCGTCTGGACGTGCTGTAGGTACGACGAAGCACCGGGTGGTTTTTAAACTTCATATTTTCAAACTCTTGAGAGCCCCCTTTTAGATTCCCAATGCTCCGGGAAGATCCGAAGGGAGAGTTGGCCTATTGGAAACGATTCACGAGGCAGATGGGAAATTCCCCACAATATAAAGTTCACGTGTCATTGAATAACCCGCACGAAAATCCTTCGCATCGTTCGTATTTCAATCCGCTAAGGCGGCCCTCCACCCTGTTGGATAATATATATCTATTTTTATAACTCTTATATCCACGGAATAGGGAAACAAGTGGGAAGGATTCCCACCCTCCGGTCTCTCTCGCTATTTAATACCATCGGTTTATGGACGAAGGGCGTCAGCCTCGCGTGAATTTTTTGAAAAATTGTTACTCCCTTCGAACGAAACGGTATCGGAGTGGATTTCTTTCATTGTGTCAGAGGCCGCAGTAAATGAGAGAGTGGCGCCTGCAAAAAGGAGACTATATAAATCAAAGCGACCGAGCGGCGGCAGCAAATCTATAAATGCGCTGCGTATACGCGAAAGCAGGTTAGAAACGTGCCGTGAGGCAGGCTCGTGTGGGAGCTCTCGGCTAAGCAACATTCGGCTTTACCTCTGGACGCGATTTGAACACCCAGTGTGACCAGAGCAATCACTTTATTTCTCTAAGGGCGACTACTCACGTCTCAGACCGTCGGACGGACGCTGTTGCGATCTATACTGATGGTGGAAGAACGGGTCGGGCGATTTATGACTCTTCCAAATGCTTTGGAAGCTCGAAGGGCCATATGCCCGCGTGGAGGACCTGACTGTGCTGATTTGTGCGCACAGGCACACAAGGTTGACCATTGCTAATTGCTAGTACTTGGCTGTTACCGTCACACTATCTTCGGGCACAATCAACCAAATCAATGGAGAGTACTGTCCCAAACCCAGATATCTGCGTTCCTACGGATCTCCACGGGCTACAACACAGCACTGACGCGCTCCAAGATCAAAAGCCGAGTTACCTGTTGACGAAGAAGGGCAGAACTCTCCCCCGAACGAAACCTAGCTGCGCTAGATGAATAGACATTAGATTAATGGCAATGGTTGCGTAATAATTTTCAGTGTTTATGGACATGCTGTAGGTAGAAGAGGACAAAGTAGAAAGGAAAGTTATGTAATCGGCTGAAAAACAAATTTTGAGTTTTATTCAGATCTTTACGTTAGTCCGAAAAACACTATTTGGGAAAATGGTCTGTGAACGACTTTTAGAGAAAACAACCGTACCAAATCAGCTCAAACTTAATATCTAGCTCGCAGATCATCATGGGACGCCAAAATGAGGGTTTGAGCGAAATTCATCGAAAGTTGACTATAGTTATCATAGTGATCAAAACACCAAATATTTTTTTTCTCAAAAATGGCTGTAACGATTTTGATTAAATTTTTTGTATTGGTAGCTCCCAATATGCCAACTATACCATAAAATTCTCATTAGTGGGAAAATGGCGAGAGCAGCACAATAAATTATCAAACGTTTCGACGAAATCGATTTTAGCGCGGTTTTTAGAGAAAACAACCGTACCAAATCAGCTGAAACTTGAAATATAGCCTATAGGTTAACCATGGGACGCAAAATAAGGATATGAGCAAAATCCACCGATACTTGACTATAGTTATTATAGTGATCAAAACACCACTTTTTTTTTCTCGAAAACGGCTGTAACGATTTTATTTACGTTATTTATATTGATAGATCTCAATAAGGCCATTTCATACCATAAAATTTCCATTCGTGAGAAAATGACGAAAGCAGCATTTTATAAACTCCGCTGAAATGTTACTACAATGTTTACAAAAAATTGGTGTACTGGTTCAATCCAATACCTATAAAGGGAGCATTTGAAAACGCTCATAAGATAAGGGGGTCACTACAGACGTATAAATTATGTTAAAATTTGATGGTAAGAGGGATACAAGTTGCGGAATGAACGTGAGGCTGAGGAATGTTGTGCGATGCGTCACGTGTAATGTTTAGTAATCAGAGTGAAGCGTGAGACAGTTATCGCGCATTTCATTAAATTAAACATTCATCGAGGGTTGGAGGAAAGGAAACCGGTCACGTCAGAGAGCAGACGAAACATACTTCGGTTATTAACTCGGATTAGATTTCAGGGATGCGGCGGTTTTCGGGAATAGGAGCGTTTTGTGATCTGATACGAAGTGAGAGATACGGAGGGATTGCAGAGAGGGTGAACCTGCGGAGAAAACAATTCCGAGCCCCCCCACCACCACTCACCGAAATCCTCGGGATATGTGAGGGTATTGCAATGCCCAACCGAAAGACAGAGGTTGCTGCTCCGAGTGAACGGCTCGACGAATGAGGCGCGTAACGAGCGAAGGTCCGTTCATTCGGAAATACGCAGATAGCTGGCCCGCTCTTCTGAAGGTTTAGGAGCGAGATACCAATAAGTTCACAAGAAACGCGAGAGCCCGCCGGATCGAATATGCGATGCGCCTTAGGCACGAAATGGTGAGTCGTGCGCGTGTGTGTGTGTTGTATAGTGCGAGATATTTCCGGAATGCTCTTTCTCGTCTTCCTAAGAGCTTTGTCCGCAAGTATGACTGGAAAACAGAGGCTGAGGCGAAACAATATACTAAATAATTAGTCGGAGATCCTTGAAAGAGCGAGGCAGATCTTAATTTGAGATGTCTTGTTAGAGACATAGCGTAGGGGGTGAAAAGCAAGTATTGTGTGACAGTTGGATGGCGAGAGAGTGTAGTGGGTAACGGGGTGGGTGAGGGTGAAGGGTTAGCGCCCTTCAAACGGCGCCTATGGCTACCGTAGGCCAAGTGGACTGCAAATATGCAGCAAGAGACTTCTTTCTAATTATTCTTGCACGCCTTTCCCTCCTCCACTCCACCGAATTGAGCTGAACCTTGAGTGGCACCTAAGGAGAAGAGCCTCTTCCTCGTCGAAGTCATGTAATGAGCCCCCTCTCTTCATCCATCGCTCTTTGCCCTTTTTCCAACCACTCCACCCGCCTTCCATCGCCGAGGCCCTTCTTAGTTACTAACAATAACAATTATTACTTCACTTCTTCTTTTACACCTACTTCTTCACAAAAGAAAAACCCCTCTCGAGCCCTTTTTAAAAGATTTATAGGAAGCATCTATTGTTCCGCTTGGTAACAATTAAAGTTGGGAAGGCCTGGCCCGAGTTGCAAGGAATATATTTTTGTTGAAGAACGAAAACAACTGACGCACGCACTCAACAAGAACTTCAAACCTCGAAAAAATGATTTTTTTTCACGTTGTTTCCAGGATCTTGTTGGGTTTTGACCTGAAACAGAAGACACGACGCGAATTAGCTCTGTCCAATCTTGACCAAAGTTCTCAATAAATCACTTTGTTACTGTGGCAGCTTTATCCGCTGCTTGCTGGATGTGGGAACCAAACGACAACTCGATGAGGACACAATTTATATCAGAAGGATATTAATCACTTTTCCACAGTTATCGGGTAAAAACTTTAAAAAACGGCAATAATCGAAACGGCGGTAGTTGAAATTCTGGAGTCACCCCAATATTTTTGATTTGACTACCACATCTACTTTTTACTATCCTTGGCTCTACAAAGTAGAAAGGAAAGTTATGTAATCGGCTGAAAAAAAATTTTTGAGTTCTCTTCAGATCTTTACGTTTCAGACCCCCCTGAGTCCGAAACTATTTGGAAAAATGGTCTGTGTGTCTGTGAACGATTTTTTGAGAAAACCACCGCACCAAAACAGCTGAAACTTGATATCTCGCCCGCAGGTTACCATGGGACGCCAAAAGAAGGGTTTGAACGAAATCCACCGAAAGTTAACTATAGTTATCATAGTGATCAAATCACCAAATATTTTTTTCTCAAAAATGACTGTAACGATTTTGATTAAATTTTTCATATTGAAAGCTTCCGATACGGCAACTATACCATAAAATTCTCAATTGTGGGAAAATGACGAGAGCAGCACAATAAATTACCAAAACTTTCGACGAAAAGCGTTTTTAGCGCAGTTTTTTCCTTATAAACTCCGCTGGAATGTTAGTAGAATGTTAATAAAAATTGGTATTGTAGTCCAATCAAATACCTAAAGGGTGAGTGTTTAAAAACGCTGATGAAATACATGGGGCTCACTCTAGAAATTTCTGAATTTCAAATACCGCCGTGTCGCTTACTACCAGTTCTAGAAGTTTTTACACAATAACACTGCAAAAGTAATTACTATCCTTCTTCAACAAATCGTGTTCACCGCCTAATTAATTCTCTGTGTACCAGTTGCTCAATAAAGGTCCTGGAATGAGTACGAGCAGCGCAATAAATTCCAGAACTGTAGGCGCTACCGTTTCCTGCTGCTGTGACGTGTTGTTTGACCAAGTTCAAATTAACTGAGTGATAAATGAATAGATTAAATAGAATTAGCCATGTACAAAGTGAATTGTTGTAGATCTAAGGAAAGTAGCAGCAACAAAGTCTGTCTTACGTTATCTAGTTGTAATGTAAGGCAAGGTACACATGAGCGAGAATAGCGCGGTCACACAACCTTAGGAAGCATGTTATATCGCAGTCTGTATCTAAAAAGACATTTCTCAAGCATGTATGTATGTAAAACGTATGTTTTGGTAAAAACTACCGGATATTTATCGTTTATTTAAGGCCAAGTTGAAAATGCCGTTTTACTCCACACACATCCGTTTGATCCGTCCAATTCTGATAGAATCCATTTCGGAATGTGGCAGTCTATCATGGAGCGGCGTGTCCGACTCTCAAGCGAGCGAACCTTTCAAAACCGAGCGTTGGAAGAATCATTACGTCTGCACCCTGATAAATCAGGAACGCCTTCCTGCAGCTACTGCCTGAACACAACCTCGATAGACTGGCAAAAAGGAGACCAAGCTGCGTATCTTACAATTAGCTCACACAAACCTGCCTTCGGCTGCCCGCAAGCCTCGTTAGGCATCATCCAAAAAGGCTAATGGGCCAGCCCGCACGTACTTGTTGTGGCACCAGCACACAGACGCATGACCTCTTTCTCGTCCTTTGGGTTGAGTTATGGACACAATCTCTAAATGGTAAGGGGAGTTCAAGACCTACAATATGGCAGGAGTCATAATTGCGAGCCAACGCAATGCGGAAGCTCTCGTTTCTGGTCTTGCGCTAATTCAACGACAAAACTAAAAACACGGTCTGAATTGAAATGATGAGGTTCTGAATCTCTTCTTCTTTCTATTCATGAAAAACGGTCGAGCTCTAAATAAGTGGACGCGCCCAGGAACGTGGAAAAATCATCAGAGAAATCTACAAAATGCTTATCCAATGTCCAGAGGGATCCGCCGGTTTCCTGTTTATGTTTGGCGAGAGAGGATTTTTCCATCGACCGCAGAAGGGAGCGCAATGAATGTTAAAAGCCCGGGAGGGAATGGACACTTTATGGGATAGAATCATTTGGCTCTGAGAGAGAAGGAGTTGTACGAGTAAGATCGAGGGTCAAGCCAGGCGCTCTGCCTCCGCCCCCACGACCCATCCTCATCCTCGTCCCTTGCCACCGCTCTCGGTTCCTTCCTCACGAAAAATCCCCCCAATGCAAATGCCCTTTCCATGTGCTCTTTTCTTTCCTAGCCATTTGTTCAAAGCCAAATGTCGGATTTACCAAGACAGAAGGTCAAGCGGGGTGCCCCCGAAATATCAATTTCAGGGCCGGACCTCCTCCCTACAACTCCCTCAAAGGGTTTTCGGTTTGTTTGTTAAAAAAAAAAAAAAATAAAAAAAAAATAAACCTTTCCGAATAGACCCCAGATTTATTGCTTCCAATTTTGCGACTGTCAGGGTTTTGTCTTCTGATCTCATGAATCACTTTTGTGTGTGACTGACAGACCTCGTTTGCGGCTCTGGCACTAACAATACTCTCTTTCTGTACTACAGATCTTTTCAAAACGAATTCACTCCGCTCTGGCGATTGCCCAATGACGGAGACCAAGAAGCGGCGGATCAGGAATCCTCCCTCTCAATATTAGAAACGCGTTACTCTCTTAATTGTGACACGCATACCGTTCGAACGTGTTGTATTTGTGCCATCGCACGCGAACAATGCGTTTTCATTTGTAGAAACGCCACTAGTCCGACAAGGCGGAATTCCTGTTTGGGATGGGCTAACACTATACGGCCGTACCAGACCATCCTGTTATGGAGAGGAGAATATGAAGATCCGCTTGCCCTTGAGTCCATTTGTTGGTGTCATTTGTTGATTTCTGGTTGAAATATCGTGGCACTCTCAGTGGCTAACCAAGACTGTATCGGGCCCATCGGTATACCACTGTAGGGCGCCCACCTCAGTCTCTCGTATCGTTGACATGAGTGGTGGCTGGCCGCTGAATGGCAGCTGAAAGTTCTTCCACTCTGGCATGAAGTCAGTAGCAAGGACTGCTGCCTCTTCTAGCTTGAACTGTCTAGTCGTCCCTTGGAGGCTTGCCTTAGTCCTAGGGAAACATTTCCTGTCTGCAAAAGCCTTACCGCTCCTAGGTATGCGATCCTTTGACTTCCTGGACTTCTGTTGCAGTAATGTCCAGCTCATTAACTTATATCGTTCATTGTATTCCGTTATTTTATTTATATTCATTAACTGCGAGGGAGGCTCAACCAGCCCTAACTAGCTCTAATCCACTTGACCAACGCCACTGTTTCCACAACCCAGCACAGCACTCTCAGTGTTCCCTGGTCATCATCATCGCGACCTTGCGTGTGCTTTTAACGATCTCAGTACACCCGATTCTGCTGCTTTTGTGGAGTCTTGCATCCCGCTCACCTCCTCTTGTTTGAAATCCTACCACCCTTTCAGACTTTTTGGACTTCTGAACGTCCACCAGGGAAGACACCTGAGCGGGTTGTGTTCACTTTGTGCGTTCTCTTCGAACCGCGCCAATTGTGAGTTTGCGTTGGAGTTCCCAGCAGTTCGGACATTCGAAGTGCAAGTTCTAATGGTTTGCGGCGGATTGCCGATGGCGGCAACACTTGGTCGTTTTCCCTTTTACTGGTTTCATCAATTTAGTTTACAGCCAACTGCCAACCAATAAATTATTCAAATACTCCTGTTCCCCTTCGTGTCCAGCTATTCAACGTACAGTCCACGAATTACCCATCCAATAATCGTTTCTTTTTCAAATCGGCAAGCCGTGTGGGGTATTAGCCGTACGCCCAACGGCAGGCACAATTCCGTTATCGAGGTGTCTTCATGTAGTTCCAGCATGTTGTGGGTTCTTCACCTTCAATCCAAATTCTTGAAAAACAGTAATTTCGTTTTGTTGGAGCAGTACAAGTCAGACTGTGAGTTTTTTTTTCTTTTCCGAGGGCATACGGGGCAAAGTCACTGCGGCCGCACATGGGCATATTGTGGCACAATCCCTTCCTTAATGGAAGACGTCGTACATACCCGCCCCCCTTAGGAAGCCGAGTATTTCCTTCACCGCAGATTCCGCTACGATTTGGGGTTCAATAGACCCCTGAGCAAAGTATTCGAAGCGTTTGACTGCCAAGGCAGGGCATTCACATAGGATGTGGCCTGCCGCCTCGTCCTCCTCACCGCAAAGTCTGCATTCCACCGCCTCTGAGATGCCCATCTTGTTGAGGTGATACCTGAGTGGGCAGCGTCCGGTGAGGAAGCTAATCAAGACTCTCAAATCTCGTCTAGAGAGTGTCAGCGTCGCCTTCGCCCTTAGACAGGAAGGCGTAACAAGCCTTTTCGTGGCTGGCGATGCCAATGGGCGCTGTGTTCCTGTGTCTCCCATACGATTCAAGTGACTCCTCGTCACAAACTGTCGAACGCATTTCCTTGCATGCAACTAATCCTTGGGAATTTTGCACAACTCGGAGAACTGGAAAAGGAAGGTCCGATACAACGAAAAATATCATCAAAAGGGAAGAACGAGTTGTGAATAGGAATGAACAAAGCAGCCAATAGAGGCACGCTCCAAGAGCTCGCGGGGGTTTAGACATGAGTCCCGCGGTGTGCTTGATGGTAAAAACGTAACGAGCCCGATTATTAAGGAAACCTCACGCTACGTCAACATCGCGAGCCATTAAAGTGTGCACAATACATCAAACACTGCGATGATAGAACTCCTTTGAAGAGTCTGATGCGGACGTGAGCAAACCCCTTTTTCTTAAGAGAGCGGACGACCCCATTCACATTTTGACAGAGAGAGGGTTGAAGGGTTGTGACTTGCTCATCACCGAAGCGCCGCACTGCGCTACTCAAGATTACGTTAAATTGAAATGAAACGAAGACGGCTAAAACAGGTGCGTACTGTGTTCCTTCAAGTTCGCCCAAGTTTGCGTCCACCTTTTTGTGTGATGACCAAGTGAACAAGGAGACGAGAGAGAGACTAATTGACCATTGGCTGATAGTCGGCGTGTGTATCGATCCAATTGGTGATGACTATGCACTCAATGCACTAGTCAAGGGGCCTATGACAACACCCCCACAGCATTGAAATGGCATTAAATCGATTCAATGTAAATAGGAATGGAGCAGGATGGATCAATGTTGTGTTGAATAGCAGAGAGATCTGTAGACGAAGGGCACTATTGGGATGGCCTCGGCGAGGGGGGGAGTGCACTATCTGACGTAATAGAGCCCTGCAGATGGCTTGCACGTGTTGCGTCGAGATGGAACGCCGTCACTGCTAAGACGGCCGTAGTGATATTCACTAGACAAAGGCACCTACTGGAACCGAGGCTGCGGGAAGTAATGAGCAGAGTAGTTCAGCTCAGTGAACGTGTCAAGTATTGGAGAGTGATTCAGGTACGAAAACTGACGAGGAAGAAGTGTACTAGATACCCAACTAAGAAGACGACGATAGAACTGTGGAGATGTCAGTGAATGTTGGGGCATGAAGCCCTGAACGGCCGTTGGGAGAGCGATAATCTCACATGGGTCGATTCCACTGGGGCTCTGGATCATATTCACAGAGAATGTTGCCCACAAATAGCGGGGTTTATGACTGACTGCGTCTTGACGTTGTGAAGGCAGAGGCTATGAAGGTGCATACAGGTTACCCTAGCTTGGAATGGCTGAAGCGCCATAGGCTCGACACGAGCATCTAGCTGCATTCGGGAACTTGGATACTATTGCAGAGTTTGGCACGGTCACTGAAGTGATAGCGCTTGCGTACGAGTTTGACGGGAACCAGAAGGGAGTTTATGGAACAACGAATGCCCCTAGTATGGTATCAACATCCACGCAAATGGGTTGATGGTGCAGTTTCTCCAAGTTGGTGAGGAAGCGCAGGATGGGGCACAACTCTTCAGCAGTTAATGTTTACTGGATTGCTCGGGATGAGGGACAACTGGGTACGAAAAACCCATCTAGCCTGACTCGATTCATCTACTGTAGCTATAGGCCTGCCCCCCAATTGTGGGGCATCTGCGTCAGTGGACTAGAGGACGGTGAGAGAGTATACCAGGACCGACGCTCTCACAGGATGATGGAAAGGAAGTGTTGGGTGCAAGAATGGGGAAGCTGAGGATCGCAACAAAACTGAAACTTGGTGAGTGTGAGGAGGACTGTATTATACGTGCGTACGGAATTGAGTAGAATTGAAATTGAGGTGAGATGGAGTACAACTGGGCGACACAAGGGCAGTACTCGGAACGCGTGAACTGGCGCAGGCAACTATATGAGAAAGTGAGAAGTTAGTGGGGTGATAGTTGGAAGCTGAATGATTTTGGAAGAGCTCTGTCATCGATAGGAAAATGAAATTGGGAGAAAGAAATAAAGAAAGGGGAAAACCTAGAAAAGGGGGTGGGGGGCCCG
Source organism: Pachypeltis micranthus (assembly GCA_020466155.1). Taxonomy (NCBI): domain Eukaryota; kingdom Metazoa; phylum Arthropoda; class Insecta; order Hemiptera; family Miridae; genus Pachypeltis; species Pachypeltis micranthus. Next base: position 75,053,319 of record CM035768.1, on the reverse strand, counting down.
CAGCTTAGGGATTCCCGCAGGTGAGGGTCAGGTATTGAAATGGTTGGAGACAATTAGGCGGTCGGAGACAATGACGCGGGGAAGTCCGAGGTCAAAGACTTGGACCACTTCGACGCTTTGCGTCGAACAGGAAGGATTTAAAGCTTGCATGGTTCGGGTGCAAGTGACAGTGGGGTCCACACGAGGATATCTCACACCATGGCCTGACTCAGTGCCAGCGACTTGACAAATTGTTGATCTTAGAGTACAACTTCCCCGATTTCTTCGAATTCGTACACAAACAATGTAGTTTTCTGCAGGAGGTACCTGGAGTTCCTCTAAACCTATTGGGCATTACGACTGGCACAATGAGTCAGAGAGATTATGGTTATCAATTTTTTCCGTAGTTTTAATTAAACCAACGCTTTCTGCATGAATACGGAAATTGGAATCAAGACGTGAGAATTTATTCAAAAAGTTGTGTCTAACGAGGCGTTAGATGGTCTCGAGATAATTGAAATTCAAGCTGCACATGAAGTGGGAGCTGAACATTCGCGTGCACTGAAGGAGTCGTGACGATTGGGCGGCTCGAGAGGGCTAGAACCTTAACAAACTGCGCTCCTTCAACATTGTCAGATCTCTGGTTATCCGTCGACAGCTCTGTGCCTATTGTTTTCTTTGCCACTTTGTCGTGTTCTCGTAGGGAGTGTGCCATCTCTTCCCCAACAATCCCTCCAGACCCGTCGTTGCCTCCCCCCACCTCCCAACCCCCTACTGCGCGCTAATTCTAAGGGCTTGAGCTTGTCGCTCTGAACAGGGGATGTACGCTTGACTCGCCTTTGTTTTAATTTGTTGCCTCCAGGTTAATCTTGTGGCCAAGTAAGAAGGAGTGGAGTAGTGGCAGGCATCTGAAGGGGTCTTGCATCCCTCTTCCTCGCCACTTTCCAGAGCTCATCTCTACGGTGGGTCCTCTTTCCTCCTAATCACGAACCAGCCTCATTGATTGTCCCTTCTCCCGGTCCCGCACTTTTGTTTACGCTGCTTGAGCTCATCCTTACTTTCCGTAATACTCTCAAACCCCCTCCTGGGCCGGGAAGAAAAATAAATTGCGTGGGTTAGTCAGTTCGATGCTGAAGGAAACCTCAACAGTTACTTCACTATCGTGATATCCAAAATGAAATCATCCGTTGACTCAGCTTTCAGCTCAATGTTTGGGCTGCCGAGTTTTCACGTTTCGTAGCTTTAGTTATGTTTTCAGTGCAAACGAACACCATTCTAATAATTGGCCTGTTTGCGTTGTGTCGGAAGGAGTTGGCATTAATGCGCACCTACTCATGCTAAGACCGTTATTGAGAATCCAGTGCACAGGTGGTTTATGAAGCTGTCAATATGAGTTATAGGAAGAGAATTGTGTTAACTATTCCGAAATTATCAGGTAAAAATGAGGAGTGGTAGTATTTTTTTCGAACTTCTTATGATTGCCCCCACCTGGAATTACTACGGAGTTACGACTAACCTTTTAGCAAAGCTTTATTCTCTAAAAGCCACCACACACTACAATTTATCTGCGTCCTTCATTCTATATGGCGGAGCACGGTCTGGATGAATCCAACTTGCCCCTTTACTCTCCAGCAGCCCACAACTGTGGATGGTCGGAGGCCCAACGAGCCTACTGCAGACTGCAACGAGGCTCGGTCTACCAGGAACAGAAGAAGAAAACGTGGTCCGTGCTGACCACTGTGACTACAGTAGGTTTCCTCTTTTTCCCTCCAGGTAGCCTCCTGAAAACCCCAGCTCCAGGGTACTCCCAGGCCTGGTTAGGAACTGGGTGAGGTAAAAGTTCGCTTCACAGTGATTCCTCTCGATCCTATGGAATAACAGTTGAGGCCCACACTGATCAATGCGGGAATGCTGTTCTTCACAAACTGGGGCAGCCGCAGGCGTCTACAACTGGCGGTGGAAAAGACGCAGCTTGTAGTGCTGCTCTCTGGAATTGCCCTGCCTCCACACCGCCTAGAGCTGGCTCCCAACATGACCGTCGTCCCAGCTGCCACAGCTAGCTACTTGCGCACAGTCTTCAGCCCGCCTGGCCACCCAGCCAAACACTTGAAGCAGAAGTGCTCTGAACTCACGGCCCAAATCAGGTGTCTATCAGGGCCAACCTGGAGGGCCCGATATTATTATTACCGGCACGGTCTGGACGAATCCAACTTGCCCCTTTACTCTCCAGCAGCCCACAACTGTGGATGGTCGGAGGCCCAACGAACCTACTGCAGACTGCAACGAGGCTCGGTCTACCTGGAACAGAAGAAGAAAACGTGGTCCGTGCTGACTACTGTGACTACAGTAGCAAAGCACAGTTGTGGGCTGCTGGAGAGTAAAGGGGCAAGATGGATTCGTCCAGACCGTGCTCCGCCATATAGAATGAAGGAGTCAGATAAGTAGTAGTGTGCGGTGGCTCTTGACCACTGGACGAGCCAGTTCCTCACGGGACATGGTGACTTCAATGCGCGGCTCCACTTCTTTTCTCTGAAAGACTCTCCATTATGCACGTCTTGTGCCTCCAGTGCGGAGGAAACAAGTAACCATGTGCTGCTCCACTGTAGTTTCTACAACAGTGAGCGACGGTTGTTGAGAGGGCAAACGGACTTAGCAGCTTTGACTGCTACAAAGGAAGCCTATAACCATTTTGCAAAGTTCGCAAAGAAGGTAATGGCTAAGAAACGTGGTTATAGTTGATCAGTCCTTTTGAAACTTGCCACCCAAGTAAACAGTAAGATCAGGTAGGGAACCAGATTAAGAACTACTCCCAGATGGTACGGGATTCCTCAGGTGGTCACCTCCGCGCGGTAACACACGGGCAACAGCTCTCTACGGTGAGACTGGCTAACGACCACATACCTGCCGTACCTCCACAGGTCTGAGTTCGGTGGATGCTGCAGGGGCCAGCCTCTTGCATATTAGCGAAACCGCAACTTCTATGACTGATATAACCCTCGTCGAGGGTTTAGGTACAGTCATGAAATAAAGAAACAGATCTGTGAGGTGGCTCTTCTAAAGAATAAAGAGAAAGCTTTGCTAAACTCTGTCCTCATCCCCGTAGTGCGGTACGCAGCTACGGCATAGTGAGTCGCCCCCTCACAATATGATCGGCAGCTGGCGCTCACCATGCAACGGAACATACTCCTAGTGGTCCTGCCAGCGTACCACACTACATCACACCTCGCCCTTCAAGTGCTCAGGGGAGCCCTCTCTTGGACCTCCTCCTCGACCTGGCAGTACTACAGTCCCACATCAAGAGACGCTGCGAGGACAGGTACTGTGGGCCACTCGTAGCCCTGCTGCTGCTGCTTCAACGGGACGAATTGGTCGAGCACAAACTGAGCACTGCCATTGGGAATGCTGTTCTGGAGTGTCAAAGACGCTCTTCCATCCTCGCTCAGGGATTGGCTCCTCAGTCCTGCTCAGGAACAACCTTCTAAGTTTTGCTACCTTGGCCCATGAGAATGACCAAGGTGGCTGTGAGACTGTGAACTAGAAGCAGGCCATTCGCAGCGCCCTCTCCTCGCGCCAGCAATACAGCCGTACCAGCTAAGCCCTAATCAGCCCCCCCCCCCACCGTGATCGTGAGGGTGTCCACTTCAGACAAGACTACGACCAGAAAACTCTGATTCTATCCCCGACCAAGCATCCTCCCTCCTACATCTTGAGAGTGTGGAGATAGGACTGGAACGTGCTTTTCAACAGTCTCTTTCCAGGGATGATGGAAAATTGGCTTGGGCGACTCCTTGTATTGGACTCGGGTTCTGGATTTTAAATTATGCGTTGAGTTGTCTAAATATACGTTGCCTCACTTGGTCAATGATGCGGGAGGCAACCTAGTTTGACTAATTTAAAGGGGGAGATATGGGATTATTAATTACTTCTGGGTTGCACTTTTATAAACTGATATTTTTATTGAAACAATGTAGAAACCTACCTACGAGTGGATGCGCGTGACGTAAGAATAAAAGAGCTGATGCGTCATCACAACATCCTTCCTCTTCTAGGTAAAAGGTGAGCGAGATTGACATAATTCCTAGTAATCGAAAAGGCGGTGTAATGACAATCAAAGATCATAAAGGCATTGGCTTATCAAATCGTGACATGGCGGCGCCTCGTTTCATTAGTTGAATTATTATGAGTTCGAGCTAGGTTATAAACAATTACTTCGTTAATTGCAATCATAATAACAAAATAATTATTACTTACAATAGTTAACAAATTGCGCTAGTTCGGCGAAATAGTAGATATGGTATTAAATTAAATTCATTGAGCTGACATGAAAGTGGCGTGATAAAATAACATTTCTACTTATTGCGAAGTGAGTGAATTCAGTGAAGTGATGAAATTTCGCATACAATTTTATTCTTATAACTAAGTGAGTACAGTATTTCAAAACACTTAAATTAACCAACTTTTCAATTAAAAGTATTCTTCTTATAAAAATAAACGATTTCCTTGTGTAGTTAAAGTTTCTTTATATTTATCCTAGTTTTCCTCTGGTGTTATATCATATCTAATTGGTTTCTTGATGTTTTGTCTGTTCCTCAAATTATAGTTCTCTCTCTTTCCTTCCCTTATTTCCGTCTTCTGAATGTATTGTTGACTTTCATTTCCCTCATCCCTATTGTTCCTTACTATGATATCCTTACGATTCCTGCGATATTGTCTACCCAATTCATCTTTAACCCATATAGATCGTGGAGTATCGGCGTTTCCTGTAGCTTTTCCTTGAACCCATTTGTTTTTATTGCGAAAAACGACTTTATCACCTGGTTTCACCTCTTTTACATTTCTAGTACACTTATCGTATTGTTGTTTTTGTAAGTTTTGATGTTGCATCAAATTCTCAACAACCTTTTTGCGCTCGATAATGTTAGGTAGTAGTTCGTTTTCATTTATTGTAGTTTTATCTCTGAGGATTCTATTAAATAGTAATTGACTTGGGGAATAATTGGTAGATGGGACAGCGGTATTTCTATAGTGAAAAAGTAAGAGATAAGGATCTCGACCAGACATTTTAGATTTCCTTAGAATGGTTTTGCAAATTTTCACTCCTGATTCCGCTAGTGCGTGACCTTTCGGGTAATGGGGGCTGCTTGTGGTCAATTTTACACCCATTTCAGATAGAAACAATCTGAATTCTCGGCTTCCAAAGGGATTGTTGTCTGTTACAATTTCCTTTGGGAATCCGTGAACACTGAACATTACCATACAGGCTTTTTTAACATCGTAGATACTTTTTGTTTTGATTTTAGTCAATTCGATCCACTTAGTAAAGTAGTCCATTGTTACCAAGTAATTTTTGTTTTCAAATTCCAAAATGTCCATGGCTAGTCTGTACCACGGTAGAGTGGAGATTTCTTGTTGAATCATAGGTTGTGAGGCATTATTAGGTCTGTTTAATAAACATATTCGGCGATTGTTGATATAGTTTTCAATGTCAGTTGACATATTTGGCCAATAAAATTTGGCTCTAGCCTTGTTTCGAGTTTTGCTAACTCCTAAATGTCCTTCATGTAGTAATTTCAGCATTTCTTTTCTGCTGATGCGTCATCACAACACAACCTCAATGCGATCAGCGTGGTTCGTATTGGTGAAACGAGCTTCCAGTTACAAAGGTTTTTGAGAAAGTGACGGTAAACATTGAAATGACAGGTTTTCTGGAATGGGAGATGCAGAATCCTTTGAAACGCGCGGTATTTTGAGGGGCATGTAGGCTAGAATTGGCGAATGTATAAAACTACTCGCAATACTTCCCCGCTCACCTTCGAGCACTCAGATTTGGTCAGCGCCAGCGGCAACCCCTGCTGGGGCCAAGTAAATTGAATCGCGGATCGTGAAGTTAGTTGAAAACGTAATTAGTCGGATTCACCTGAACTCGACCGAATGAGAGGAACAGTTCCCCCGGAGCTGGTCTCATTTACTCGGTAGTCGCTCGATACCACTTTCCACACCCATCCTGTTCTTGGTGAAATAGATCTAATTTCCTCGTTAAAACGCTCAAAAATTGATTCGAAACGACCCGTCGACGAGAAAACGCAATTGTCACTCATCTCCAATTTCAACGCTGATTAAAATCCCAGCGTTCTTCCTCCCTTTAGCCGCTCACTACCCACTTCACTCCGATTGCCCTCAGACTCGGCTGTCACTTAAGACTATTTAATAATATTTCCGGGGAGAGCCACTGGATGCCGGATGTAAATACAAATAGCAATTACCCCAGTTCTGCGGTACGAATTTATAGGTAATTATTTTCTCGAAATGCTCTCTCGGAAAGGCCCCTTACCGAATTATGAAAGTAATTGCTGAGATGGGGTTTCAGCAAGACCGCAAATCCATTGCAAGTTGTAAATAGTTGATGACCGGCCTACGGAGTGCAGAGGTGCCTCTCTTGCTCCATTCCGCGCCATTCCCTCAACATACACACCGCCTCATCACGCGCCCAGTATGGTGGCCCCTATTACTATTTCATAACATTTACTTTGTAAGCCTTCGCCTTTCTAACGTCGAAACCGCTACTGCTCCTCGCTCTACCTCTGTTTTCACCTTTATACTTTGCCAACCCTTTCCGCTATTGTTTACCGCCTGGCGATATTTAACCGCTAAATAATTCAATCCCCCGCTCGTCCGATTACCCCGTTCGCAGGAGCCACAGATCCACTGCGGCCTCACCAACTCTCAATGAGATTCCTTAACGCTTCAACAAGCTCCGCTCCGCTCCGCTCTTCTCAAAACTCGTGGAACCCTCGGCGTTCGTCCAATCGAAAGGTTCTTGAGACAACTCGGCGAATTTCTCCGTTAAACCGTCCTCAGTCTTCATTTCAATCCCTTTCCTTCTTCCACTCGTATTTGCTCTCGTTCGCTTTCACGAGAGTCGCGGTACAGTAAATTACTGATATTTGAGGACTCAACTCAACTTCGACCTATACTATTTTCCATAAAATTACCCGGTGCACGGAAAAGAAGAAAAATTCGATCGACACTACGGCCGTTAACCTTTTCGTACACCTCACAAACACTCAATCCCCCATCCTGCATCAACATTGACATCTTCCCGCGTGTCTGACCCCGAACGACTTCTCACACGAGTCTGGGGAAACCACGCGCCTTCAAAAAGGCCTGGTGAAGACAAAACTCCATCGCCAGTGCCACATCCCTGTCATATCTGCGGCAAACATCATGGGGTAAAGAAAAGTGTCCACGTTTCCTCAGCTCCAGCCAGCAGGCTTGAAGAACCTACGTGGAAGTGCACAATCTGTGTACGAATTGTCTGGAAGCCTCACACACGCTCAAGAGCTGCCACTGTCAACACAGGCATCACACCCTGCTACACTCCATGAGCCAGAACACCGCGCTTGTTCCCAAAAGTGCAAGTAACTAGTGCACGGTAGACGCAGCATCTTCGCTCAGCACTACTCTTTCTGCAACACCTGAGGGCTGGTGTCCTCTGAGGAGGAGGGAAACTACGACTCCCCTTACCGAGAGAATCGTCTTTTGCCTAGAGATGGACCGATTCTCTGAGCCATGGATGTCGCAGCTGTGTGGGACGAAGCCGTACGATCCACACAAGACGTGTACGTCAGAGACATTGTGAGGTGACTGTTTCTTTGTAGTTTTAAATTCAATACTCCCACAACAAACATGGGCACCCTTTTGGAACTTTAATCAAAATTCTCTCTTGCTCGCTATCCTCAAGATTAGGTTCCCCCTTGTTGGGTGGACAGCAACGCCCTGAACTGCAGTGTTCATGAGTGCTTGAGGACAGGCACTTCATCAAGGGCGGAGTGGTGTAACAGGTCGAGCCAAACCCTTCAATTCAGCGGAGGCTCGTCCGGGGCATTAATGCTGACTGGGCACCTCAAATGCCCTAATTCTCTCGAGACTTCGCTGCCGTCAGTTGTAACCGAGCTGGTTCCCTCGTCGCCGTGTCGCCCACGTTCGTGTTCGCTCCCACTCAGTTCCCTGTCTGCGGTGGTAAAACATGTCCAAAAGTCATTCACGAATAAAACTCCTCGTTTGAATTGCATTCGGCTTCTCGAACTACTTCCCGACTCACCTAGTGCGACACCGCTTACTATATTGATCCCCCCTCCCCCCCCCCGTTACAGTAAAATAGTCCATCAGTCAGTACGCTGTGATGTCCTACAGCTCTGGTTATGCTTAATAAATTAAGCGAAACGTCGATCTGAAGAAAGTCTTTCATTAATCCCGACTGGCTTTCAAGAATCCATACCAGTTAGCTGTCAATGAGAAAATGTTGTACTGCGTTTTCTCCAGGAAGAATGGAAGACAGGGCCAATAAATCGACACCCTCTCACGCTTTCTCTCTCCACTCACTCCCACTCTCTCACCCCCCCCCCCCCCCTTTGGATTCGTTGCCGAGAACTTTTGCGCCGGGTACGCGGATGACTTGGCAGTTGTACAGATCGTGCAGTGTTGATGAGCTCGCCGAAACCGTCGAAGTATTGAATACATATTTAGAGAAACTGGATAAATGGGTATGTGCGCGTGGAACGACTGTCAATAAGACGAAGACAAAAGTTGTACTATTAAAGTACACGGAATTGCTGAAGAATTTGAAATATAAGGTCATGCTGAGCGAAGCACGACTAGAAATGGTTATTGAGACAAGCAATTCGAGCATAATTACACAAAACTCTCTGCGTTGGGAAAGCCAAGTCACGAAAGTGTGCAATGCCGTTTTCAGGAGCTTGTATCAGTTACGGAGTGTGGAAGCATTTGGTCGAGTCCCTCATATTTCCTTTGCCGTTGCGTACTGCGACCTAAGAGGCGAGGACATCCTCAGGCCGCAAAAAGGGCACGGCCCGCTGTGCATGGCACGCCAGCGTACAGATTGCTAGGAAGAAAATATCTGGTGCGTTGCAACACACAACTTTCCTTAGCTCTACGTCAATTCACATTGTACATGGCCTTTGAACTTGGTCAAACAACACGTCACAGCTGCCATATCTGCGGCAAACATCATGGGGTAAAGAAAAGTGTCCACGTTTCCTCAGCTCCAGCCGGCAGGCTTGAAGAACCTATGTGGAAGAGCACAATCTTTGTACGAATTGTCTGGCAGCCTCACACACGCTCAAGAGCTGCCACTCAATGTACACGTGTGAATGCTGTCAACACAGGCATCACACCCTGCTACACTCCATGAGCCAGAACACCGCGCTTGTTCCCAAAAGTGCAACAAACCAGTGCACGGTAGACGCAGCATCTTCGCTCAGCACTACTCTTTCTGCAACACCTGAGGGCTGGTGTCCTCTGAGGAGGAGGGAAAATCCGACTCCCCTTACGAGAGAATCGTCTTTTGCCTAGAGATGGACCGATTCTCTGAGTGGATGTCGCAGCTGATCCTGCGTATACAGCGATCCAATGAGATGGAAGTTGCATCAAACTTCTGGCATTTCTAGCGTCCCTATTATGCACCTGTGACATACATTTGAATTTATTGTACAGGCACTCGGGGCTCCTGTATTTCAGCACTTTAAACATCATCGCAGCCGCAGTGCTAGCTTTTTACTTTCTTTTACTGGCTCTACGAAGTAGAAAGGAAAGTTATGTAATCCCCTAAGTCCGAAAAACACTATTTGGGAAAATGGTCTGTGTGTCTGTGAACGATTTTTAGAGAAAACCACCGTACCAAATCAGCTCAAACTTCATATCTCGCCCGCAGGTTACTATGGGACGCCAAAATGAGGGTTTGAACAAAATCCACCGAAATTTAACTATAGTTATCATACTGATCAAAACACCAAATTTTTTTTTTCTCAAAAACGGCTCTAACGATTTTGATTAAACTTTTTATATTAGTAGCTCCCAATATGGCAACTATACCATGGAATTCTCATTTGTGGGAAAATGACGAAAGCAGCACAATACATTTCCAAAACTTTCGACGTAATCGATTTTAGAGTGGGTTTTAGAGAAAACCACCGTACCAAATCAGCTGAAACTTGATGTCTAGTCTACAGGTTACCATGGGACGCCAAAATAAGCGTATGGGCAAAATCCACCGAAAGTTAACTATAGTCATCATAGTGATCAAAACACAATTTTTTTTCTCATAAACGGCTCTAACGATTTTGATTAAATTTTTTATATTGATAGCTCTCAATATGGCAATCACACCATAAAATTCCCATTCATGTGAAAATGACGAGAGCAGCACAATAAATAATCAAAATTCTCGACGAAAAGCGTTTTTCGCGCAATTTTTCCCTTATAAACTCCGCTGGGATGTTAGTAGAAAGCTAAAGAAAATTGGTATTGTAGTCCAACCCAATACCTAAAGTGTGAGTGTTTAAAAACGCTCATGAGGTACATGGGGCTCACTTCAGAAATTCCTGAATTTCAACTACCGCCGTTTCGCTCACTGCCAGTTCTAATAGTTATTAACCAATTACTCTGCAAAAGTGATTATCATCCTTTTTCCAAAAATCCGTGTGTCATGATCACTATGGTAACTATAGTAATTTACGTATTTGTGACATCTTATTGGTAAGAAGTGATTAAATGTCCTCGACGATGATCGGTTTTAGGGACTGATTCATCGACGTGCTCCGACACGTACTTCGCTTTTCGCGTCGGCCTAATTAAAGGCTCCCCCGTAATCAAAGGAACAAGTAAAGCAGGATAACATTTGAGTCCTAAGGGCTGATGGAAGTAAAGATCCGTGGATGAGGCCGACGGAGGATGCGTTGGTGGAGGGGGGGGGGGGGTTAAGTGAGCTGAATGAAGTATTTACGTACGAGCGGAGTGTAAATAAAGAGCGGGGAGCGCGGTCCGTGCCAGAATAATTAAGAGAGAAGGAATAACCGTACAGAGGATATGAGGCATATCATGAAGAAATAGTCTGGCCATACATAGAACCCTCTGCTCCCGTTCGGTGTCCGCTTATGACCGTCCCCAAGTGTTTCAATAATCATTAAGCCGGGAAAAACGTGGGAGCTGAGGCGGATGACGTCGAGGCATTTTAATACCAAGTTCATTCCTGGTTTAACATCCCGAAACCCCCCCCCCACCATCCACCTCCTCCTCATCATCCTTCTCCGTAACCCTTACCACTACTCATGCCACTCTCACCCCGCGCGCGGATCGGCCGACAATTCAGGTGAGTTCAGACTAATTCCTCCTTAAATCCGTGCATCGCTCCCTGTCCCGCACTTTTCTTGCTCGTAGCGGCTTTGTGAGGTAGAAACGGCTACTGTCCCTGCGATTTAACTTTCCGTGAACTCGATTGCTAGCAATTTACGAACAACGACTTGACCCCGCGCGAGCCAATGTCCATTTTCGCTTTGTCAGAGGCGTAAAACCCATTTAAAAAAAAAACCTTGAAAATTATTGCGCAACGGAGTATTATTCTATTGTAAAGCTTGGCGCAGTCTCACACCTCCGAGACCTATCCCATTCGATTCAGCATCGAAAAATACCAGTAAACGATATGGAACATGACCTGACTACAATGCGCCCCGTAGGCAATTGGCACGAAGCGACCTGGCAGGTGGTTGGACTGCCACGAGGGGGAATGCAAAAGAGTGCTGTCCCGCAAGTTTTTCCAATTAGTAGACATTGGCTCACTATAATTACTGTGATTTCACTGTTTTTGTTCTAGGCGCAGTCTTGCACCTCTGAGAATCGTTCCATTCTAACCAGCATCAATACACTCCTGGAAAAGGATACTAAACGCAGCGTATTCGCAATAAAACTGCCAAAATTGCGTTTTGTTAATTTTTTGCCCATAATAACTTCGTAACTAGATACCAAATGGGATTTATGTGGGAAAGAGCGGATTTTTTAGACGATGTTGACGGCTTAATGGCAACTCGTATAGGACTGATGGACATTGCACATTATGAACTGTGATGCATTGAAACATAAACTATCAGATTTTTACTGGGGGGCGTCGTAAAAATGTTTTCCTGGAGTTGTGAGCAACAGTCAAGGCCGATGACATTCTGACGCAGCTTTCTACTCGAGCCATGATCCTGGATGGATTCGTCTGGAACGTACTCCAGAAAAAAATACAGGAGTCGAACGAGTAGCAGCATCCTGCTCTATGATAATGGGAGAAAATCTTAGTGAGCTAAGCGCTAAGGCTCCATTCTGAATAATACTGATTGCAGCCAATGTCGTAAGTTCTTATACGAACCTGTGGTTAAGTTCTTTTTTTCTGTGGTTCATTTTCTTTTTAGACGCAAAAATAAGATTATGAACGATTTTCTGCTGTGGGAAAGACCTCCCTTTCCCACAAATAGGAATAAAAATGTGTCGAAAATGATGTTTTAAAAAAATATTTTCGTAAATTCTGGCGTGACTGGTTCACTAAATTTGATGAATCTTACAAGAACGTATTTTAGCTACCTATACCCACATTCTGTTCTGTCTAATTATTTCTGTATCTAAGCGTTGAACGTAGATATCATAACTGAGAACTATATGATATGCGATAACTCGGAAAACGATATTCGTCGCATATAAATTTATCTTTAAAGTTAACGTACCTGTTTGGTGTGTCTGCCTCCTCTGGCTGGTGAGATACTGTGGGCGAGCGCTTTCGATGTAAAGACATCTTCGTTTGGTCGTCATGTCAAACTTACTGAGTACTTACATTTTGTTCTCGATGAATGTTATACAGTCAATCGGGGTAACTTTGAACCACGGGGTCTAACTTTGCACCACTTCACTTTTTTTCATTTCAATTGCCTCCTACAATTTTATAAACGTGAGTAGCTCCACAGCTGATAAAATAAACGCAAGATGAGATCATTATTTATTTGTGAAAGATGCCGTCAAGAAACAAGACAGTGAATTTGGATGCTCCAAGACAAGGAGTGCGGCGCTATGGCTGTAAAAGCAATTATTGTGAAGCTTTGTTGCAAAGGGCTTTGCTCGATGTACGGTTCCTTTTAATATAAAACTTATAAATATGTCTATGGTTGTGTGTTTGGGTGTGCAGCATGCAAGGTCAAACTTCAGGTCCAACATTGCACCAGGTGGGACATTTAGCTGTAGGACTTCCCTTACGGGGTACATGTATTTTTTCCCCTAGTTCTAATGGATTTATTGTAAAGGTAAGACAGTCTAGTATTTTGTTGATGACAGAAAAGACTACAATGTTAAAGGGAGCATCGTGTTTTTAGACGATAACATCCAGGCCTTTTCTGGACTCAAATATCAAGCCGAAACTTTTCAATTGTCGATGTATAGGAAACTACCCCACATCTACTGAGCTTCGAAACTTTTCAACCATTACCAAATCAAATACCAGACGAAAATATAACTCGGACGGAAAAAACTGACGAACTCAAAATAGTCCCAGTGACACTGAAAGAACTTAAGGATGAAATAAAAAGCAACATTAATGCTAAAAAACGCCCGGCTACGACCTGATATCAGGTCGTGTTGTGAAAGAGCTTCCCGATAAAGCAGTGATAAAATTGCTTCACATTATTAATGCTACATTTAGACTGAAATACGTACCTTCCCAATGGAAAGTTGCGGAAGTCATCATGATCTCCAAACCAGGGAAGTCACCAAACGAGAAGACGGGATATCGACCAATATCCCTCCTCCCCGTTATGTCAAAACTGTTCGAAAAATTGCTTCTTAAACGACTCAAACCCATAATTGAAGATAGAAACTTGATCCCAATCCATCAATTCGGATTCAGGCAAAAACACTCAACTATAGATCAAGTCCATCGAATAACTAATATAATTGAAAAGGCCCTTGAAGGTAAGAAAATCTGTGCCAGCATATGTTTAGATGTGGCTCAGGCCTTTGACAAGATTTGGCATGAGGGACTGGAGTACAAACTGCACCGAGATCTCCCAAAACAGTACTACTTACTGCTAAAATCTTACCTTGAAAATAGACATTTCAGGGTGAAGCAAGATGATCAATACTCTGGCTTGAAGCCAATTAAAGCAGGGGTCCCGCAAGGGAGTGTCCTAGGGCCAGTCCTTTATCTTCTGTATACCCGGGACTTACCTCAACAAGAAGGTACAACTGTTGCCACTTTTGCTGATGATACGGCTATCCTCTCAGTAGATGATGAAGCCGAAGCCGCAACTAGTAATCTACAGACGTCAATTACTGAGATTTCTAAGTGGACAAAGATGTGGAGAATAAAGTTAAATGAATCAAAATCAGTTCACATCAACTTTACTAACCGAAAAATTCCTGTCATGGATGTTGAGATCAATTCAAATAAAATACCCCACACCGATGCAGTCAAATACTTAGGTATGACCCTCGACTCCAAATTAAACTGGAAAAAACACATAGAAAAGAAAAAAGAGGAAATTAGAATTAAATTCAGAAAGATGTATTGGTTGATGGGAAGGAATTCTCGTCTCTCTCTCCACAATAAACTGCTTATTTATAAGCAGATCCTCCGCCCTATATGGACCTATGGAATTCAGTTATGGGGCTGTGCCAAAAAAACAAATATTAACAAAATCCAAACCTCCCAAAATAAAATACTGAGAAGCATAGTGCATGCGCCCTGGTACGTGAGAAACGATGATATTCATCGAGATTTGGGGATGGAAACAGTCCACGAAATTATCGCAAGGTACTCAAGGAGGCATGAACAACGTCTCCAAAACCATGAAAACCCGGAAATGCTCTACGTTTTGGACAACGAGGATGAGCTCCGACGACTCAAGCGGAAAAAACCTCTGGACTTAGTTAGTGCTGTTGAAGTACAAGTATAGCTCAGTGTTGTCGATAAACTGTTATGCGAAGGGGCTTGGTTTTACTGTAAACGGGTCCTCAAGGAGTGTATGAAAAGATATGTAATATTGCTAGATGGATTGTATTTTAATATTCAGTTGCAATAATAAATCACGAAAAAAATATCTACTGAGCTGTTATCATTGGGTGCCGAATTTATTCTACTTTCGGCTGATGGACGGTGTTTTGCCTAAATATCAACAAAGCTTCCGAAATTTCGCGATTAGCAGACAAGTAATTGAAGAGGTTCAAAGTTACCCTGAAAGCCTGGGTAACTTTGCAACGCCCTAAATACAAGCTCTTTGAGTATTTAACAGAAAGTTTTAGAAAAAGCACCTTTCATAATGCAAACTTTGGTCCAATTGATTTTTGTTTTCGACATAAAAAGCCAGAAAAGACGGAATTTATATGCATTACGAAGCAAAAAAACGCCAAAAGGTGGTGCAAAGTTACCTCAATTGACTATACGTCGTCGAAAGTAGTGAGTTGCTACGTGGCGTCAGTAGAGCTTTGAGCACCCCAAAAAACAACGACGTGTCGGCTTCGCGGGGAGGTTTTGGGGTGTTTTTACTTTACTTGGCTCTACAAAGTAGAAAAGGAAAGTTATGTAATCGGCTGAAAAAAAAGTTTGAGTTTTCTTCAGATCTTTACGTTTCAGACCCTCCTGAGTCCGAAAAACACTATTTGGGAAAATGGTCTGTGTGTCCATAATAAGAGTATGAACAAAATCCACCGAAATTCAACTATAGTTATCATAGTGATCAAAACACAAATTTTTTTTCTCAAAAACGGCTCTAACGATTTTGATTAAATTTTTTATATTGATAGCTCTTAATACGATAATTATACCATAAAATTCCCATTTGTGGGAAAATGACGAGAGCAGCACAATAAATAATCAAAATTGTCGACGAAAAGCGTTTTTAGCGCAGTTTTTTCCTTATCCAATACCTAAAGGCTGAGTGTTTAAAACCGCTCATGGGATACATGGGGCTCACTCCAGAAATTCCTGAGTTTCAACTACCGCCGTTTCGCTTACTACCAGTTCTAAAAGTGTTTACCCAATAACTCTGCAAAAGTAATTACTATCCTTCTTCAAAAATTTGTGTTTACAGCCTCATTAATTATCTGTGTACCAATTGCTCAGTAATGGTCCTGCAGTGAGTACGAGCAGCATATATATACAGAAATAATTATGGAGAACGAAATGTTGGTATGGGCGACTAGAAGATACTCTAAACGATTGATCGAATTTGGTGAAGTAGTTACTCCAGAATTTACGGAAATATTCGAAAAAACGTTAATTTCGACACATTTTGATTTTTATCTCTGTTCAATGGACTGTCAGAGGAACATTTATTTGAAACAACATGTTGGCATCAACTTTTTGAAAACATTTTGAAAGTTTGGTGATAATCGTTGAAGCCATTTTGCCAAAAAGCGTAAAAAACCTGGTTTTGCTTCATAGGCCTATATCTCCGTTCACCGTATCTTCATGGAGATATGTATGGAGAAGAAAAGTTGGATATTGATTAGTAGAGGATAATCTGAAAGTATGATCAAAATCGTTACAGCCGTTTTTGAGAAAAATGCAATACCGCTTCCTGCTGCCGTAAAGCGTTGTTTGACCAAGTTCAAATTAACTGAGTGGTAAATGAATTGATTAAATAGACAACGACGTGTCGGCTTCGCAGGGAGGTTTTGGGGCGGTTTATATTGTGAATTTCGCCCATGTCGCCGTTTTGGCCCCAGTTCCAACGGCATTGTTCCAATTTGCACTAAGCGAATTGAACTAAAACGTTAAAAGTGTAACGGAACGGCTCCCTTTTCTTCCCTCGTACCACCGCAATCCCCACCGTTTCTGCCCCCCCCCCCCCCACCGCGAAAAGTTTTCCTCAAACCGCCGACGCTTTAAAAACCGAGGGAAAAGCGTACGAGCCCGTGAAAATCTCACAACGAACATTTCTCAGTATTTTTAGTTTTATTGCCGGAGAAAGTAAGGAAAGCAAAGTCGGCTCCTCCTCGCTATTGTAGGTGCTCGCCGCCCCTGAATTTAATTAGAGATTTATTTGTGGAGAAAACCTCCGTCTCACTCTCTCTCTCTCTCTCTCTCACTCATTCCCTCCACAGTCAGTCCCCGCTCGGCAACGCACGCCGCGCCCTCAGCATCGGCCTTCTTTCCGAGGCCTCTTTCTAATTCGATTAGCAAGGCGGTCCTTTTGTCCGCAGCAAGCGGCCGAGCATCTCATGTGGAAAAACAATTGTATATTGTCGGAGGTGCCGGTTGTTGCCGGAGGAGAAGGGAAGGGAGTCGTATCTTGGCCCGCTCATCTGATAAATTAATCTTCGGACGTTTTGAGTGGTCGCTCTGCGGGCTCAGTGTTTTATCGCGCTTATCCTCAAGGGCGGACGGAGAAATTGAAAGTTAATATTTAAAAAGCGCGGTGGGGGGGGGGGGGGTTATGTTACAAGAATGAAAACGATCTGGCAGATGCGTAGAAGACACGCTTTTGGTTAGTGAGCGTGAGTTAGTATTTCTTCTCAAAAAATATCTGGTGCGTAGCAACACACAACTTTCCGCCACCCCCGTAATTTCGAACACCACCTACATAGACGGGCGCTATATCTTCGTTCAACGCATTTTTACAGGAACATTTATAGAGAACAAAATGTAGGGACTAGTTAGCTGAGAGTACTCCGAAAGTTTGATCGAAATCGTTAGAGCCGTTTTTGAGAAAATTGAAATACCGATCAATTAATGTTCGACGAATCTCCTTTTCTCAGTTAACTTGGCTTATATCTCCGTTCAACATATATATACAGAAATAATTATGGAGAACGAAATGTTGGTATGGGTAACCAAAAGACATTCCATTAGGATTTATCACATCTGGTGAAAAAGTTACCCTGGAATTTACGAAAATGTTCGAAAAAACGTTATTTTTGACACATTTTAATTTTTATCTCTGTTCAATGGACTGTCAGAGGAACATTTATTGAGAATAATATGTAGGTATTAACTATTTGAAACCACCCTGTGAGTTTGGTAAAAATCGCTGAAGTCGTTTTGCCAAAAGCGTAAAAAACCTATTTTTCCTTCATAGGCCTATATCTCCGTTCACCGTATTTTCATGGAGATATGTATAGAGAAGAAAAGTTAGGTATTGATTAGGAGAAGATAATTTGAAAGTTTAATCAAAATCGTTAGAGCCGTTTTCGAGAAAAATGCGAAAAACCCTAGTTTTTGGTACATTTTCGTCCCCACCCCCTTCCCATCGGCCGAAATCGTCCATAACCTTATTTTGGTGTCTACAAAAATAACGAACAAAACAAAAAGAACCAGCTCAATCGGATCAGCCGTTCTCCCGCAAATCGAACTACAGACACACACACATACACACACACATACACACACACACACACACATACACACACACATACACACGGACCACGCGCCGAAATTAGGTTTTTTAGGCTCAGTAGGCCTCAAAACGTAAAGATCTGAAGAAAACCCAAATTTTTTTTTTTGGGCCGATTACTATACTTTCCTTCCCTTCGGGTAGCGGAAAGTAATAAAGCGTGCGTAGCAACACACAACTTTGCACAACCCCCGTGAATTCGGCAACCCGTTACACACATCTTCGTTTAGCGCATTTCTGCAACAACATTTATAGACAACAATGTGTACGTACTACCTAGTTATCTGGCAGCACTGCGCAAGTTTGATCGAAATCGTTACCGCCATTTTTAAAAACGATAAACTAATATTCGACAAATCTCGTTTTTCGAGTTATCATGGCTCTCAGTTATCATATCTCCGTTCAACGCTTAGATACAGAAATAATTAGACAAAATAGAATGTGGGTATATGGAGCTAAAAGACGTTCTTGTAAGATTGATCAAATCTTGTGAACCAGTTACGCCAGAATTTACGAAAATATTTTTTAAAAACATTATTTTCGACACATTTTTATTCTTATTTGTGTTCAATGGACTGTCTGGGGAACATTTACTGAGACCAATACACATGTATTGAGTATTTAAAGGCATTCTGTGAGTGTGGTGAAAATCGTTTCACCCGTTTAGCTTTTTGGGCCTTTATTTCCGTTCATGGTAGTTTTAGGAAGATATTCATGAGGTAGAAAGGTTTTGTACCAACTAGCACAAGATAATATCAATGTTTAATGCGAGCCTTTAGAGCTGAGTTCGAGAAAAATTTGGAAACCCCGACACTTTGGTACATTTTGGTACCGAACTCCCCTTTCCCACAACAGGAAATCGTTCATTATCTTATTTTTGCGTCTAAAAAGAAAATTAACAAAACAACCAGGTCAATCGCAAATCGAACTATAGACAAACACGCGGAACACTCCCCAAAATTAGGTTGTTCGGACTCAGTAGTCCTCAAAACGTGAAGATATGAAGAGAACCCAGCCTTTTTCCTTGATACGATCACTATACTCCCCTTACTCTTTGAGTAGTTGAAAGTAAAAACGCTACAAATTATTATGCAACGGGTTATTATCATCTTGCACATCTTGGCGTGGTCTCACACCTCCGAGACTCATCCTATTCGATTCTGCATCGAAAAAGACCAGTAAACGATACGGAACATGACCTGACTCCAATGGAACGACGGACACATTCCAAGCGCCTGTAGGAAATTGGCACGACGTGACGAGCCGATGTACCGGGTGGTTGGAATGAGACGAATAGGAGTGCTAATGATGAAACGATTACTTTCGCTTCGTCGTCCCCCGAGTTTTTTTTATCAGAAGATTATGGCTCATGTTAATTACTGTGTTCACTTTAGACGCAATCGTACACCTCCGAGAATCGTTCCATTCGAATCAGCACCGAAAAATACCTTGAAAACGATACCAATCGCGACGTAAATGTGATGAAACTGTTAAAAAACTACGTTTTAGTTAATTTTTTAAACCATTTTCTGCTAATGACAACCAACATAACCGTTTGATCGGATTGCCGAGCAAGCGAGCACAATCATTTACCGAATAGGATTTTCGAGCGAATGAACGGATCGAGTAGGTGAGGAGGATAGGAGAGTGAGCTGGATAGAAAGAGGCGACAGCACATTTTGACGGGGTGAGGGCCAGGACATTGAAATTCCACGACTGTGGGAGGTTCTGCTGAAGGTGAGGGCTGCGTGAAGGGCCCCAAATGGAGGTGATACATTACTCATTTACCCTAGTGCCCTGCTGAGGCAGCCGCCTTACGTGGCTTTGCATATCGTGCACCAGCACGTGATGAAGGCGATTTTGAGAAAAGTTCCCTCAGAGATCGACACGATTATTTGCCAGGAATATGCCTGTGGCCTTGGAGAGGGTTCCCAGCTTCGTCGGTCCTGCCAGCAACCCTCAGGAGGATCTCCTGGCGAAACCACTGCCCCCACGAAGTTAAACCCATGGCTTCACAGCCGGCAGCGTCACGCCCCAAAGGGCTCCACGCCACCAGCTGCAGGCAGAAGCCCCCGTGGTACCCATTCTATTCGGCTGCAACTTGAGCAGCCTATGGACTTGAATGGGTAGCACGCCCCGATCTCAGAAGTGCCCAAAGGCGTTCCACCGTCACCCACGCTTTATCTCCATGGGAATTCCAGGGGTTGGACTTGCTGAACTGCGATCCCCTAGTCGACGTGCCAAAGGCGGACTACTTGATAGCCATCCAGTGACATGGAGAGGGTATCTAGAGGCTCCAACAAAGTTAGTTCCATTGTCTGAGTGATTGTTAGATGAAAGCCCCCCATCTAGAGACAAACCGCTCGAAGGCTGCTAAGAAACCGCTGGTGGAAAGTTGTGTGATTGCCTCAAGATGTAGTGCTTTTGCAGCCGTCCATACAAACGGGCACAAATACACTTCAGACACGGCTGCTTTCGGCTTGACGATTCTCTCGTTTGAATTGGTTCGCCTCTTTCTCTAGACACAGTGGACAGGGAGATCGCCCATTAGTGGGGCAACAGAGGCACCTTTTGAGCGATAACATTGAAGGCACAAAAACCCACGCATCCTTATAAGTCGTCTCGTAAGGTACCCAGTATTTTGTTTGGATCGCTGCTTGCAAGTTCGTAGGTCGAGGGTGGAGCATAAGCTAGTGGTCGGAGGCAGAAGAATGGGATGGTTCTGGTACGCAGGTAATCCAGCGTTGTGGAGACGTCCTCCGACACAGTTTGTAGCGATGCAAACCTGCAGAGAGCTTCTTCAGACAATGAAGTCTTGAGGGAACCCGTTGCTATAGGGCAACCGCAGCAATCGGCATGGTTCAGATTACATAACCAATGCTTCAACCAAGCCATTGAGCAACCTGCTCACAGGTCACTGTCCGCTGAGGTACCACCTTGCAAATATTGGCAAGTATTCTGCGAGGTGGGGCTAGAGACGGCAGAGCATGTGTTGTGCGTATGCGATGGACTCGCCACATCGCGCCATTGTGTGTTTGGGAGGCCCTTTCTTCAACCAGAAGAGGTGGCTAATGAAGAACTTGCGGATATCCTCCGCTTTGTACAGGGGTGGTGGTGGCGCATAGGTGACGTCACAACAAGTGAGACCACTGTCGTGGGGCCTGGTGGTGGTGCGGCCTCGTTTGTGGCCGCAGTGAAGGTATCGCCTGCATCCACCGTTTCGGACGGGCACTCGGTTTCATTTCAGGCAGGACAGGATTAACGTATATTGCTGATTTTGGCCTGTTCTGTTCGTGTTCCAGTAACCCAAGGTGGTCCATTCCACCAAATGGTGTTACGAAATAATTGACCAGGAAGAAGACTGGGATCACTCGGATTATTAGCTGCGTCGATGCGTCTCCATTGGCAAATTAAGCTGTGGTCCAGGGTCAACCATGGGCAAGGGGACGATGGTTATCGGAGATGCGATTCCACAATTGCTTCAGTGAGCAGGTGCCATGCTCGATTCAGCCACACTGCCCCACGTGGTGTTAGTCAACAAGACTGTACAGCCAATCGGATCATTTGCCGGAGCTGAGTGGTAAAACAAAGGTTTGTTGTGTGACAAGTCGTATCTATTCGTGTGACAAGATGTTACGTGTCAGTGCGTGAGCGTATTGATAGATTGACTATAGGGAAATCGGCCAGAGGACACAGTGGTGGTGTTAGTGGTGCGGGTAGAAGGGTGACGGGTAGGGGGTGAATGTAGCACTGCAGAGATACAGGGTGTCGGGTGGTGGCGACGAGAGGAGGGCGGGAGGGCGGTAAGGGGGTATTAAGGCTGTGTGTTTAGCTTTTTAGCTGGCGGTCGCAACCGGTGAAGATGGGATATAAGAGAGAAGGAAAGAGAAGGAGTCGAAGGGATGAGCGGTAGGAATGGCAAGGGCGGGGTGGAGGGTGGGTGGCGGAGGAGGCAGTGGTTGGTGGCGGTCGGGGGCGGGAGAGACGATACGGGAAGAAGAGAGATAGACTGTAGAGCAGACGAGGGGTTGACTGGGAAAAGAGAATGATAGGGAAAACGGGTTGGGAAGAGGAGCCGAAGAGAGTGCGAGGGAATGCGTGAGTGTGTGTGGGACGGAGACATAGGGAGTGAGTGAGAGAGTGGGAGTGAGTGAGAGAGTGGGAGTGAGGTTGATAGAGAGTGAGCGGGAAATAAGGGAAAGGATGAGATGGTGCGAGTTGGAGAGAGACGGAAAGGTGGTGAAGAGAAAGAGTGAGCGCGAGGAGGAAAGGATAAAGAGTGGTTGTGAGGAGGGCGAGAAGGAGAGTGTATGCGTTGTGGCTTTTGCTCTGTTATTCACCCTTCTCCTCCTGTCACCCTCCTCCCTCCCGCCCATTGCCAAGGCACAACCTCCTCTCCTCCCCATTCCAGCACGCTCGTCCTCACTCTTCATTCCACCCACCCGTCCGTTCATACCACTACTTTGGTTTCTCGCGCCCTTGTGACGCGAGATCTACGGGGAGTTATTGATCCAGCTCACCGCCCCTCCGCCCTGACCATACCGCCCCTCGCCTACCGCCCAAAACCCCTAAACCCTGCCCTCGCCCCTTCTCCATCAACCCCCCTCCCCCCTTCGGGTCTTTCCATCACACGGACCCAAAAACCAAGTCTACACTTAAAGATTCCTCCCTTCTTGCCATTCTTCCCCATCACCGCTGCCTCCTCCCCACCCCATCCCATCACCCACCCATCCCCCCAAACAAGGAGCGCTCTACAGCCTCCGGTTTCTCTCGGCTTCTACACCCCTGCCACCACCCGCACGACCGCAGCGAGAGTTAACCCCCACCCCCCTCTCGTCACTCTGGGGGTCTCTCTTGATCACAACATCCTGCCGTCACTTTTAATTGATAGTTGCAATTCTCGCTTCTTGGTATTTAATACTCCCCCCCCCCCCCGCCAACACGTTGGGCACAAAGAAGAGTTCACTCCAGAGTATACAGTGTGTGAGGTGGCACGCGGAGGACAGGATGAGTTGCTTCACGTCACAAAGAGATGTCGTGACAAAGGGAAACTCAGAGGTGACAAAGAGACGTCCTTCCTCGGGGTAATTGGCACGTGAGGACGGGAAAGCGATAAGTCCGATACCCGTGCTTAGAGTGGAACGGTTAACTCGTACCGCCGTTGGAACATACGACTAAACTCTCAACTTCGTCGTGTTTGATGTCCAAAGCTTGCCTGTTGTTGATCGTGTACAGAGTCCAGTGCTAAGTTAACGGTTACATTCCCCAGTACAGGCACGGCGGGGACATGTCATAATGCCAGTGTCGGTTGTAACGCCAGTGATCAGTACCGTCTACTTCCAACAGTTTGGCTTCCCAGCTTTGATGTGGAATAAGCCTTTGACAGAGCTCATGGGCACTTTTCGACGCTTGTCCCAGTGGGACCTGAGCCCTTTGTGGGGACCACCAAGACCCACTTGATCAGGGGGGTCGGCAAATGCAGGGCTGCTTATTGGCAAGATGTGCCCGGCTAAAGGCAGTCAAGGTTGTTCATCAAACTCTGTAGGGACCACCAAGACCCACTTGATCAGGGGGGTCGGCAAATGCAGGGCTGCTTATTGGCGGGATGTGCCAGGCTAAAGGCAGTCAAGGTTGTTCATCAAACTCTGTAGGGACCACCAAGACCCACTTGATCAGGGGGGTCGGCAAATGCAGGGCTGCTTATTGGCGGGATGTGCCAGGCTGAAGGCAGTCAAGGTTGTTCATCAAACTCTGTAGGGACCACCAAGACCCACTTGATCAGGGGGGTCGGCAAATGCAGGGCTGCTTATTGGCGGGATGTGCCAGGCTGAAGGCAGTCAAGGTTGTTCATCAAACTCTGTAGGGACCACCAAGACCCACTTGATCAGGGGGGTCGGCAAACGCAGGGCTGTTTATTGGCGGGATGTGCCAGGCTGAAGGCAGTCAAGGTTGTTAATCGAACTCTCCACAAGAGAGATTGTCCGTCCGGAGAGGAAATGTATACGGATGGTATCTGGCCTGTTCGCGGCCACTGTCCACTAAGACACCCCCTGGCCAAGATTGGTAAGTCAGAGATACAAAGTGGCAGATTCTGCAGGTCGGAGCGGGACTCAGTGAAGCACACACTACCTAACTGTGAGAGGGTAGCGGCAGTGCGCCTCAGAGTGCTTGGGGCGCCTCAACTGCAGACGGAGGAGGCTCCAGGGATGGACCTCAGGGTCGTCTTGCGTTCTATGGGCAAGCATTGGTGGCGTCGCATGAGAAAACACCATCACCACAGAAGCTGGGGATGGAACTGGGAAGGCATGATGTGGCTGATGCATCAGATTAGGGGGGGGGGGACTTGCAGGACAGGACGTTCGTGGTTTGAATTCGAAGCTTCCGCTCTACTCTTGGGCAGATCCGGGCTGGAGTGGCTCGAGGAAGTGTGCCTATACTCCAAATACACTAGGGATCAGCCTTTAAATATTCCAGAAGGGTTCTCTGTAGATGTACGAAGAATAAACAGTTACCAATCAGAACCAGCAAATGAGTTACGTACTAAGGAAGTGGTGCACGAAGCGGATGATCCAAATTATAGATGAAAAGCCTAAAGTTGTTACCTGAAACTCATACTTACGACCAGCTCCGAATCAGTTCCAATGAATCGAGCTACAACAAAACGACTTATTCTGAATGCTCCTTCTTAATCCAATAGCCGAAATGATGCCGTAGATTCCTCAGGTGGTCTGAGGTCTGGCCTGGGGTCAAACCACCCCACGTAACTTTAGCCTTGGCTAAGAGCACCCAGGATGCTAGAGCCCCCACCTGTATGGAGAATGTGGCACTCTGCCCGAAGTTGGAGGCACCCCACACCATGAGCATGTGTCGTCAATGAACTCAAGCCTGAACAAAGGCAGTTGCATGTCCAACTTGGTGGCCAGGAGCAATTTGGCAGCGGGAAGACGAGTACAAAAACATACATCGCGATAAAGAGGGCAGCTGATGAGCCAGTGAGGGGCTTATCTATTCCTTCCATTTATAAAATGTCAGGCGGGCGTTAATTGTCCCATGGTCTGAAAGCAGCTGTGTGACATTGGAATGTGGAGCGCCACCACCTTGAAGATAAGCGAATGCACATCGAGGGCAAGCGGCAGTGTCCAGAGATCCAGCTCGTCCCCCACCGGGTAAGCACCCACTCATGGCCCTACATGAGTGTTAGCTCGGTCAGGTTATGTTGAAAAAGCTTGCAGAGTGGTTCCTTTGTACTCCATTAATGTCCACTTCTCAATGTACCGTCGCACCACTACCAGGTATAGCTGCAAGTTCAATGGCGCCTTCAAGAATCTGCGGGGCCATGTGGGAGGTGGTGCGTTAGACTGGCAGGACTGAAAATAGGCTATGGAGGGTGCAGGCTATCTGTCACGCTCTTAGGGAATTGAAAGCTCCTCCAGTCGCAAGAAATACCACATTATTGGCCAACACCACCATCTTTCGAAGATGTGGTTATTGTCGGTGAACGCTCAGTGATTGGCTCTAACCACTTATGTCCGCTCAAATGGTCACCACACCATCTTTAGTTAAGCCCTAACTGCGTCTGGCTGAGGTGTCACACACGCTGTGGCTGGTGTTGAATCCGTTCGTGTGACGTGGCGATTCTATCTGCCTCTAAGCCCAACTCAGGCAGTGTCCTGACTCCCTTCTCCTACTCTTCTGTGTGGGTGGAGTGGACTTCAGAGGGCAATCATGTTAGGACCTATTTGTGTGGCGTCACTTCCTACAGCATTGAGGTGTACACGAGGCCAGGATCGTAACATTATGAACGCTCACTGTCGTACCTGTTGTGACCAGTTTGAGACACTGAATCATGTGGTGCAGATACTCGTGGGAGCTGCATCACGCGTCATGACGAAGTCTGCCAGGAGGTTGCTGATGCATTGTCATCTGGCAGCAGGGAAGTGGAGAGAGAGCGACACAACTGGGTTGACTCTGGAGTCGGACTAAGGCCTTACTACTTGATCCCGACGAGTCTGCAGTGGTCCTGGACGTTCAAGTGGTTTCTGTCAGCCAGAATCTTGCCCTGACTTAGCAACCCAAGAGGGGCCAATACATCAGGACGAATCTTCGTTTGACGATGTCGGAAGCTCGTGGAGTGGATGCAGGTGCCATCAGGGTTGCAGCATTCCCCGTGTTCTGGCGTGTTGTGTGGTGTAAGAAAAGTGCTGACGAGATGCTTCAGCTGGCCGTGTCAGCAGGCATTCTACGAGGTATCACCTTAGAAGTCCACGTTCCCGTTCTGTCGCAGTGTAGTCTGGTCGCCCTCCCCATTTCCTTAATTTTTATTTATTTAGATTCTCGTTTTTGGGTGCCACCGACCCATATACAGTGAGCGATCGGGCTAAAGCAGCCAAACCGAACGCCAAAATGAGGGTATGAGCCATATCTGCTCAAAACTAACTATAGTTATCTTAGGTGATCAAAGCATCGAATGACTACAACGGTTTTGATAAAAGTTTGATAAAAATTTTTCCTTTTGCTGGACTCTGAGAAGGCTTTTGATTCGGTATGGGTAGTGGGACTCATACATAGACTACACACATACAAATTCTCACTAGGCCTCACGAAAATCATCCACTCATATCTAACAGATCGCCACATTCAAGTTAAGGTAAATGGCTCAGTCTCATCGAGGCGGTTGATTCCTGCAGGCGTCCCTCAGGGATCAGTCTTGTCCCCCATACTCTTCAACCTGTACATTTCTGAGACCTTTGAGAACTTACCACCTCACGTTCACATAGCGGGCTTTGCGGACGACTTGGCGCTTTATACGTCAAGTACGTCCATAAACAAAGCGACAGGCCGACTGCAAAATGCCGCACATCAGGTCATACAGAAACTGGAGAGATGGAAGGTCAAGATCAATACTGCCAAAACTGAAGCCATCCTTTTCACAGCCAAACAAAAGACACCACAGTTCATTACGATCCGAGGTAACAAAATTCCCTTTTCCAAATCTGTCAAGTACCTTGGGGTTTATTTGGATAAACGACTATCCTTTGGAGACCACATTAAGGAGGTCAACAAAAAAGCCCTTGGGAAACTTGGCAGATACTACAAACTTCTGACATCACAATCACTGAGCACACCATTGAAACTCCTCATTTACAAAGCCATCATCAGACCAACAATAACATACGCGTGTCCTGTCTGGCACAGAGCGGCATCCACTAACATACACAAGCTACAAGTAACACAGAACAAATGCCTGCGGATCGCCACAAACAGCCCTTTCCGCACAAACACATCACGACTACACGAACTCCACAACATGGAACACATATCAGATCACATCACACGCATCACACAATCATACACACATAAACTTGCTTCACACCCCAACCCACTAGTAAGAAACCTGAACACCCTTAGGAGACCTCAATGGAGGAGCGCAAGGCGAGGGCGGCGGATCTGAGCCGCTCTTGTAAATAACTGTACATATTGTCAAACTGTGTGAATGGTCGAATGTATTTAATGGGTGAATGATGTGTGCTTGTGTGTAAATATTTAGTTGTAAGTAAACTTAACTTAAAATTCTAGGTTTTCGCCATTAAAGTTTTCTAGCTATAGTGTTATGTTAATTATCTAATAATTCAGTACTGTGACCCATATACCCCTTATGTTTACGCAAGAGAGGCAGCCATATGCCGATATTGTTAATTAGCTATAGTATGTGATTTAATTATTATTATTAGATGTAAATTTCTGTCAATAAACTATTTGGTATTTGGTATTTGGTATGGCAAGACGAACACTCTGAGTCTCGTCTGATCACCGGAGGTAAGCAACGTCGGGCGTGGTTAGTACTTGGATGGGTGACCACCTGTGTACACCGCGTGCCGTTAAAGCAATTTTTTCCTTTAACTATTCTTTGTTTGAACAATGAAACAAGTGTAAGTCTGAATTTGATCAACCGGGCGAATTCTAGTAACATACGTATACCGTCATTTGGTTACCCGCAACTATTTCTGTAGCTGTACATTGCACGGAAATTTAAGCCAACATACATCAAGTATCTAGATTTTTTTTTCCCCGGATTGAATTCTGTTTTCTTGTTTAATAAAATAAAATATGTTTAAATAATACAAAAAATGCATTCATTTTAATTTACCTACCCTAACCAAATCATAATTTGCAGTAAACCTGTGAATAAAGAAATGTGTGACAGTCACACATGGTAGAAGTGAAACTTTAACGTGCAAAACCGAATCGCAACGGACAAGTGGAAAAACGCATCGCAAAAACATTTTTACTCGAAGTTTTACGGGCAGGTTTTCAAATTCGACAAGTACATTAACAATCTGCCCGTAAAACTTCGAGTAAAAATGTTTTTGCGATGCGTTTTTCCA
Organism: Pachypeltis micranthus; assembly: GCA_020466155.1. Taxonomy (NCBI): domain Eukaryota; kingdom Metazoa; phylum Arthropoda; class Insecta; order Hemiptera; family Miridae; genus Pachypeltis; species Pachypeltis micranthus. Next base: position 75,024,743 of record CM035768.1, on the reverse strand, counting down.
CTTGTCCGTTTTTTTTTTAAATTTTTTTATTCTGGCATTAGATTTGTCCATACAGCCATATTTACAGATATATTACTACAACATTACTTCATTCAGTATTACACAATATTACAGCAACTTAACTATTTTCTTTTAACATAATTATCGATTTCATTATAAGTTATGTCCAACGTCATTAAAAAATTTCGTTATTTTTTCATATACGAGTACATCTGGTCTAAACAATATAGATGTGACGTTAAATGGCCGATTCAAATGTTCCCCAAGGTCGACTAAGAGTGTTGTTCATCGTCTTTCGAACTTTTTGCATGTTCAAAGCACATGCTCCAAGTCATCCACCTCACCCCACACGCCACATTGGTCCTCTAGATGGATTTTGTGCAGATAAGCTCGGCAGACTCCGTGACCCGTTCTAAGTCTTGAAATGCTTGAATAAATATCTGGTGCGTTGCCACACACAACTTTCCTTAGCTCTACGTCAATTCACTTTTTACATGGCTAATTCTGTTTAATCAATTCATTTATCACTCAGTTAATTTGAACTTGTTCAAACAACATTTCACGGTAGCAAAAAGCTGTAGCGCTTACAGTTCCGGAATTTATTGAGCTGCTCGTACTCATTCCAGGATCATTATTGAGCAATTGGTACGCAGAAAATTAATGAGGCTGTAAACACAAATTTTTTGAAGAAGGATAGTAAATTACTTTTGCAGAGTTATTGGGTAAACACTTTTAGAACTGGTAGTAAGCCAACCATGTATCTCATGAGCGTTTTTAAACACTCACCCTTTAGGTATTGGACTGGACTACGATACCAATTATTTTTTAACATTCTACAAAAATTCCAGTGGAGTTTATAAGGAAAAAACTGCGCTAAAAACGCTTTTGGTCGAAAAGTTTGATAATTTATTGTGCTGCTCTCGTCATTTTCCCACGAATGAGAATTCTATAGTATCATTGCCTTATTAATAGCTATCAACATAAAAAATTTAATCACAATCGTTAGAGCCGTTTGTCAGAAAAAAAATATTTGGTGTTTTGATAACTATAGTTAACTTTCGATGGATTTTGTTCAAACCGTTATTTTGGCGTTTCGTGGAGGCCTGCGGGCGAGATATCAAGTTTGAGCTGATTTGGTACGCTGGTTTTCTCTGGTGCCTCAGCCCATACAAATTTTATTGTTATATTCGCATTGCTTATGTTTAAAAAATAGGCAGGAACAATTCGATATCGCTTTGGGATTTTGTAAATTCTGCATCAAGCTCTTGGAGTCTGAGATGATGAGAACCGTTCGTGGGGAAGCTACCATCTGCTGTACATATTCCAGAGCCTTATCTACGGCAATTATCTCAGTTGTGTAAACCAAGGCCAAATTGTTGACATTGTATGACTTCGTCCATCCCCTGTTCCAATCATATATCGCACAACCGGCATTACCGTCGATCTTTGAGCCATCCGTACATATAACCGTACAATGTGGTCCTTGACGTTCAAGTTCAAATGATATAAGAAACCGCGAACACGAGTGAATTGACGCTATGGAATGTTGTGTGATGCGGCGCACTTGATATTTGACCGAAAATGAAATTCGGGAGCTACGCGAGTGTCTTCTACTTCGGCTCGAAGCCAATTCCCGGGCGTTTAGCGGAGTTTCGTAACGTTATCTCGAAAAAAGTTGACGAAAATGTGACTGGTAAACGCTCGAAAGACGGAACTGCGGGGTAAACAAAGCGGTAAACATGTTGTTTGCGCTTGAAAGATCTCGGAGGGATAAGTGGTTGAAAATTGTGTCAAGATAAATCTAAACAAGTTGAAGGGGGTTGGAAGGGGGATGTGGAGCTGAGCCGCTACGGATTCTCCCCCAAACGAGAGGTCGCGTGCCTCTGAACGCCCGAAAACCGAATTCAAACCGAACATGCACCGCCGAAAACTTCATTACGTCCTCGGGTCTCCTTCTTCCCCCCCCCCCCCTCCCCGGATCTTCATCGAACGTCCTCGGCGTCTCAACAAGCCCCCACTATGGGGAAGGGATGATGTTCGCCTTATTATGGCGTGTCAAGCTGGGGACACTGTAGTTTATACAACAGTGAGCGGCAGTTGTTGGGAGGGCAAACGAACTTAGCAGCATTGTCTGCTACAAAGCAAGCTCATAACCATTTTGCAGAGTTTGTGAAGAAGGTGATGGCTAAGAAACGCGGTCATAGTGGATCTCTCCCTTTGAAACTTGCCACCCAAGTAAAGGTTGGAAACCAGATTAAGAATTCCTCCCAGATCGTACGGGATTCCTCAGGTGGTCACCTCCGCATGGTAACACACAGGCACCAGCTCTCTACCGGGAGACTGGCTAACGACCTGGCTCCGCAGGTCTGAGCTCGATGGATGTTGCCGGGGCTGGCCTCTTGCAAAACCACAACTTCCACGACAATCTGACTGTCATCAAATGATGAAACAGACCTGTGAGGATGTACAGTGTTTGTTGAATAGTCTCTTCCACCCTCCCAGGTCACACTTCCACCATTCGCTTTCCCAGGTTTTCCACAGCATACATTTCGTCCACTTGGTTTCTATTTGCGTCCTGCAGTTTATGACGAGTGGTTTGGCAGCTCTTCCAACAACTGCCGGTCTCAGGAACTACAGTGGTAGCAGCTTGTGGTTTCTTGTTTCCTCCACACTGGAGGCAGCAGATGTGAACGATGGAGAAACTTTGAGGGAAAAGCAGTGGGGTGTTTTGACGTTGCCACGTCCTGTAAGGAACTGGCTCGTCAAGTGGTCTGGCTCAGCCCACTATCCTTTGACGAGGATCACCATTGCCATTTATCTTGCGCAGCAAGTTTTCGTTCAGCAGGCCAGTCTACGCGGGGTCCAGCCCAAATCGGAAGAATCTCCACCATTGGATGACGTTACGGAGCATTTAACAGGGTTTTGCCACAATTTGGTGGATTGAATGTCCACAGATCAGCGCTGTCAGGTCGTCCACTTCGGATTATAAGTCGTTTGTCATGTCATAAGCTTGCTAAGTGGCAATAAAGCTGTTACGGTTGGCTGTTCTTCCAACAACTCTCGCTCCCAGCGGAGCAGCACGTGGTTTATTGTTCAGTCCACACTTGAGACACAAGACGTAAAGGATGGAGAGTCTTCGAGAGAAAAGAAGCGAAGCCCTGCGGTGAAGTCGCCTTACCCTTTGAGGAAGTAGCACCTCCAGTGGTTTGGCTTAACCCACCTTCTTCTGTTGACAGTTTCATGAGGATTCCAATCTCGCTTGCCATCCATCCACTGCCATTAAGTGAGGTAATTTTTCGTTCAGGTCTATACAGAGTTCAGTCCAGAGCGAGGAAAGTTCCCTTTTCACTCTCCACTTGTTCACCATGCACTCAACGGCCAAGTTAACCGGTAACTGTCCAATGATTGCTTGCAGCGCTTCACTGGATGCCGTCCTGTACGCCTTGATGATCCCCGATAGGTTAGCTCTCTGGCATTGGGCCAGTCCTTGGATTAACTATGAGTTTGCTACCTCTGACAATGGGTCACGTTAACATACCTTCCATTTGGCCATACTGCTGGCTCTTAACGAGGCAAACGTTGCCAGGGTGGTGCCTTTGAGCAACTGGAGATGTTGACAGAAACGCCTCCTATTACCTAAGTACTTGACTCGCTTCTCAAGAAGGTTCCTGTGGCCCCCAAGACGTATTGACGGTTGGCTATTCAATTTCCCTTTCAAGAGGACGAGGTAGGTGTTTTCCTCAACCACCCAAAGCTTGAAGGGCTAGTCAGTTTGAACTACATCCCAGGTACATCCCAGGTGCTGCAGATGCTTGTAGGAGCTCATACTGGATTGGCTGACCTGCAGTCTAGCATCCGTTGTGGACGGCTCGATGACTACCAGGGAGCCCTGAGGTCGCTGATGCCCCACTGCTCAGCGTTTGTATGGCATCATCCCCTCCTTCTGGAACTGCCTGGTAATGAGAGAGTGGCACACTTCCTTACCTGTGGTCCAGTTCCTTTCCAGGCAACGGGACCTTCAAAGCCGCTCATTTGACCATTGCCTGTTTGGAGGGGTACTCGGCGAGAGTGCATCGCGTGTTCTCTATGCTTGGCTCCTCAAGAAGGACGTGCTGGCCCGAGTGTGCATCCCCCCCCCCCTGAAAGTATCTGCCGCGTCCTACGTTCCATCTCGCGCACGTGCCCAGCAGGTGCTCAGTTCAACGACTCCCCCACCCCCATGGCAATAATGAGCCGGCAAACCCCCCCCCCCCCTGTCTTGCTACCCTCATTACATTGGTTGGAGTACGTGAAGCGTTTTTGCCTCGATTTGTTGGATGGCTGCGCACTGATTAGACATACACACTCGGAACATGTGCAGAAATGAGGTTTTTTGGACTCAGTAGTCCTCAAAACGTCAAGGTCTGAAGAAAACCCAACTGTTTTTTCTTCTTTTGGTTTATTATTCATTCTGAATAATAACCCTATTTTTTCGGTCTCGAAAAATTTTTTACAACCCCCCTTCAAAATTTGATACTTTACGTTTCAAAACATGGGGATTCCAAATCTGCAACGTCCGTCCGCCGTCAGGGCCATTTTGTGCCTTTAACGTGGTCTAAAAAATTCGTTCTTTCGCACAAAAATCCCATTTGGTATCTAGTTGTGCCCGCCATCTCGACAATCCGATCGGAGGATCCCATGGTTGTTTTGGGCAAAAAATGGTCAAAAAAATTAACGAAACGCAGTATAATCGCAAATAAGCCGTGTTTTGTATCGTTTTCAAGGCCCACTCGACTCGCAGCGCTTTTTGACTCGCAACGTCCTGCCAATTGCCGAGCGAGGGTTCGCTGGAAGCCCTCGTCCCACCCCTCCATCGGATCAGACGTAGTCAGGTCATGTTTCGTATGGTTTACTAGTATTTTTTGATGCTGAATCGAATGGAATGGGTCTCGGAGCAGTAATACTAGGTCAAGCTGAGAATAATAAACCATTGTATAATAATTTGCAGGGTTTTTTTCACACTATTGCACTACTGTCCGTACTCTAAAATATATCCAGCTCAATCGGGTTTTCTCCCGAACCGTACTACAGTCAAATTACACGCCAAAATTAGGCTAGTTCGATTCAGTAGCTCTCCAAACGTCAAGCGTGCACGGTAGCTTACGCATCAATTCCCGTAACAATTAGGTACATTTAAAACACAATATCTACCGTCAACACGACGTTTATAAACATTTTTTGCTTTTAAATTGCGACGAAAACCGTGACAAACAAAATAATCGTGAAATATTCAAAATCCTCGAGGCAAAATTTAAAAAAAAAAAAAAAATGTGGAGAAGCGGGGAAAATGAGGTAGGAGCGAGTAAATTCTCAATCTAAGGGAAACGAGCAGCAAAGTCTTAATTAGCGCTGCAGCCAAGTCCCGTAAGGAAATGATACATTACTTGTGGCTACTTGGGGCTTCAATCCCCAATCCAATTAACCTAACACCTGTTGGTTTCTCCGAAGAAATTGAAGGGAAAACTTCTTTAGTTACCGAAGTTTCCACGTTAGGTAAATTTCGTAGTTCGACGCGCGTTCCCTTTGAAGAAGAAGAAGAAGATATTACATACATTACTGGGAATTGTGGCTGTGGGGGGCTTGATGAACGGAATGATGATTTGGGCATCTCTTGAGCTCCAGTATTGAACGGGCGGTAAAACAAATGTGGTGATGACTAAATGTGAAAGAAGGTAAAATTTCAACATCGTACTCACTGAGGAGTATTTTGAACGTAAAGTGCACAATAAACACAGAAGCAGGAACGGTTCCACGTTTGGACGGCCCCGAGCGATTGTAAGTTATTAAGTACTGTCATTTAACCTGCGCCTACATTTGCACGCGCGCGGCATTTTCTCAAACTCAACTTGTGTCCGATCATGGAGATATATCTCAAAGGCTGACACTAACCACACCTTTCGTGCCATTCATCGGCTATTTGTGCAGTCAGAGCGTACAACTTAGGACGCCTTCAGCCCTGCTCTCGATTTCCTTGGCTCTACGAAAAATAGGTTTGAAAGTTACGTAATCGGTAGAACAAAGCTTTCGGGAGTTCTCTTCAAATATTCACGTTTTGAGGTCTCATGAGTCCGAAAAACACTTTGGAAAAAATGGTGGGTCCAGTGAGTGCGCGCGCCCATGTGGACGAGCAGGCTGTGCAGATCCCACAAAATCGCGGCAAAACTCCGTCAAGTAATCCGAGCTGTCAGGTCGGTTTCGTTATCAAATCAGTCGACTGTCACGGTGTTTGGAGGGTCGTTATCGTGGGAGAGGCTGGACACTCAGCATCCTCCGGAACCCTGACTTGTGGACGTATGGCGTGTTTTTGCCAGTATCCCGGTTGAGAGCTGTTGCCCGCGTAGTACCGCTAGGTGGTATGGTCCTTAGGGAATCCTGTGCCATCTGGTATTTGCTCCGAATGGTCAACCAATGGCGTTGGAACGTGAGGCTGCAGGGGGCTGGTGTAAAATCCAGCTGATCCTCTTAAAGAGCCAACCGTTGATACGTTTCGTTCTTTAGGAGCATGTCAAGTACTTGCGAGTGAGAGGTAGCGTTTCAGCCAACACCATTAGACCCTCGAAATGTTTGCCTAATTGTGAGCAATTAGTCATGCCACTTGGGGGTGTGTGTTGCTGTGAAACAATCCTCATGTGCCATTCTCTGGAATAGCAAACTCACTCAGAGTTGCTGACGTTATCACAAAGAGCTGCGCTCCAGTGGATCACCAAGGCCTGCAAGACAGCATCCACGAAGCACTCCCAGTGAGCACAGGGTAGTTACCTGTTGACATGGCCATTGAGTGCATAGAGACAAGTGGAGGGTTTGAAGGAAGATTCCCGGACTCTGCGCTGAACTTTGGGTAGACCTCGCCCAAGGTGATTAGATAAATGGCGTCTCTGTAAACACAACGTCTTAGGGGAAAGTGGGTGAAGCCAGACCACTGGAAGGGCCAGTTCATCACGGGATATAGCGACTGCATTGCACGGCTCTACTTCTTTTCTCTCGGAAGCTCTCCATCTCGCACGTCTCGAGCCTCACGTGTGGAGGAAACCAGAAACCACGAGCTGCTCTATTCTAGTTCCTCCAGGGTTGAAGAGCGGACAAAGTACGAAGTAAGATTATAACATGGCAAAGAAACGAGGGCACAGTTGACCCTTCGAAACTCGCCACCCGAATAAAAGTTGGATCAAGTGGAAAACCAGATTAAGAACTTCCAGATACAATTCCTCAGAGTTACACCTCAGCGTGGCAACACATGAGCAGCAGTTCTCCGCAGGACTGGCTAAATAACAACCTGCCGTACCACCACAGGGCTGGATTAGGTGGATTCTGAGCGAGTGGCTTGCATGTTAGCGAGCCCAAGACAATTCATGAACAGTGATGTTGATTGGGAAGCCATCGTGTGTTTATAGTTCAGTTTGCAGTGAACGTGATTGAGCAAGAACAGCGAAACCAAATTAAGTTCTGGAACTGTCAGCGCTATCACTTTTTACTGCTGAAGTTCTGCCACAGTGCTGCCTCTCGGTAATGTACAGCCTCCATCATGTCGCACGTCCAATACTACCGTTATTATGTCCATCGTTTGCTACTACACTGTGATTGTTCGCCTGTGTCACGGTTGTGGTGACCATCTGACACAGTGCATGATTAATCCAACGAGGACGGCTCTGTGGATGCCATTAGCCTTGCCTGTATCACTAGTTGAAGGCTTGTCTGCCACTGCTGGCAGGAACAATGGGATTGAACAAAGTTGACGGTGGGCCAGCCTCCGGACATTCGGCTTATGGCTTATTCTCGTAAGATCGTATTGCTTTTTGGGAACATAAGTTGACTCGACGATTCATCTCGAAGATGTTTGACGAGCCGTTCAGGTGTTTTTGATCTCGAGTTCTTAAGAAGACCGAACGAGTCGTTGAAACGGAAGCTGAGTTGAGTGCTCCGCTCCGCTCAGCTCTGCTCTGCTTCATTCCCCAACCCGCCTGCCCCTTTTTTCGTCGGCTTACATCCGCGTTACGGCCCCTTCCAGTCCCCGAGTTACGGTAATTAAATTGTTAGAGGGTTTGAATGCCAAAGGGGATCGAAGGAATAAGGTTTATTCTGATGGGTCGGCGGGAAGGTGGAGCGAAATGACTTGGTATAAGAGGGGCATCTACTTTGGTACTTTGAACGGTTGATGGCGCGGAGGAGTGGAAAGGGGTAGATGAGACAATCGATATTACCTTTGGATTAACTGGATTGAAATCTTCGTTTGTAATCCGCAGTAATACCCGTTTCTGAAGCCTCCTGAACAACGCGTCTTCCTTTTGCAGGTTCCAATGAAGGAGGGGAACGTTTCCCAAAGAGGCCGTAACTTCCAAGCACCGCCCGACATAATTAGAACGAGGTTCTCTTTTACTGTTTGGGAGCATTGATTCCCCATTTGCTGTGGGGCCAATTTCTTGCTGTCTTCATCGACTCAACAGACGACGCATTATCTTTGACATCCACGTGTCTGAGGAACGGGTAAACTAACAACCCTATCGCCTCGTCTTTGCGCCAAACTGTCTTCTGCTTTGTTAAAATACGCAGATCTGTTCAATCTGGTAGTGAGTGTACCTTAACCCTTTGGCAGGAATCACGTAAAACGGGTTTATATGAGTCGCGTTTCTTTTTCTTGTCAGCCACGGCTAACCTTACATCCAGTCAAAACTTCAGTTGGTGCCATAGCAATCAGCACCAAGACGTTTTCCACAAGAAGTGGCTGCCGACTCTTCTGCCCTCTCCGAATGGGATATGATGAATCCGTCCAATACTTCCCAGTTTTCTTCACTTTCCAACGTCCTGCTGGTGACTGTGAAAAGTTATAGCTCACACAGAGGTACTAGCACGGTTCGGTCCTCCAGGGACAGGGAACAACGCATGTTCCACAACTGACCTGCCTTGTTTTACGGAAGTAACTTGCAGTTTGTGTGCCCATTAATAACTGGCTGGGTGATGTAGAGGGGCCCCGCTCTGTCTAAAGGCAAACCTGGGCTGTTGAGCCTGGTGGTCTAACTTATTATCATGTCGTGGACTTGCCAACTTGGTGTGTTTCTTGGAACTGGCTTCGTCACTTTTCACCTAAGGCATTGTGGGATGTCGAGTAAAAACTCCCAAGCCTGACGTTACATCGACGTGAATTATGCTTGCTAGTGGCGCAGTCGGCCGCCAGCACACTGATGGCCATGGATCACTAGGTGGACGTACTGGTGGTGAGGTGAGCGAACCACCCTATCCAGCCAGGCTTGGAAGGCTGATTGTTTGAAGGGGGGGGGGGGGGGCTGTGAGTCCGTGATGGGGGTTTTGACAGGAGCACCACTGCTGATGAGAGTTGTGAACCACGGCAGGACTGCTGGGTGTGAGTGCTGATACGCCAGAGCACAGATGAGCCAGTGGCTTTGTTGGAATTCATGCCATGTAGGGATCTTCTACTGCCCACATGGGGGGCCTTTGTGGGCAAGCATCAACCATCTTAGTTCCTGGTCACGCGCAGTGGCCTTTGTACCATTGTCTGTTGAGAAGGATGGACGAGGCTTGGAGAGGTCTTGAAGAGGCAGTCCTCCCCTGATGGGCGTAATGCAGGCCATTGGGATGGGGGAAGGAATTAGTTCCGAGCGCAGGATGGAGTGGAGGTGGTGTGTTGTCGTCCCCTCGTCCTACCGCCTCTGCCACTGGTCCGGGAGCCAATTGTGGGCCAAGCTGAGTGCCTGCTCACCAGCCTGCAGCAGGAGTAAAGCAGACAGCAAACTATCGTTCTCTCTGAGGGTCTCTTTTGATGTGGGTGTGGATTGTTGGTCTATGGGTGGAGTTCCTGCAAGGACCTGCAAGGCTGCGAGGGACGATGGTTCGATATAACGGCAGCACAGCTGTTAGGATGTTCCTCTGGAGAGTGCATGCCGGCTGTCAGTCATGCTGCGGCGTATTGCAGGATAGGCAAAAACACGGCTAGTAAATGAGGTGGCTGGAAGCGCGCCAGGAGAGCAGTTGAGCGACCTCTTGGGCACGAGATGGCCCCCAGATAGCTTGTGTGGGGATGCAGCGAGACTGAGACTCCTAGAGCAGCCTCCATGGAGCGTAATGGCATCCTAACTGCCGAGCTCATCACCAACAATTGTGTCTTGGCGCCTCCACCAGGAAGTCCTCGCCACAGAAACATCCTTCCAGCGCCTAACCGGTAATTACAATTTCCACAAACGACCACCAAACGAATATCATTCGAACTCGAGAAAGAATTTTCCGATCACTCGACGTTTCAAGAATTTTGAAAGTGACGACGACGGTGAAATGGTTCATTATGGTCTGATTCAACTCTTAGAATTAGGGAGAACCATTTACACATTTGTTGGGGTGTTTGGGGGTGAGAAGATGTGAGGGGCGCGTTACAACTAAATTATGGTAGCCAATAACTGATCCTCATCCCGACAAACGTCAGTGCCCGCGCTAACGTACGTCTTCCCTCTCACCCCCTTTACTACCTGCCACCGTCCGGGTTTCCAATCTCATTTCCAATTAGGATCGTTCATTCTGATTTGACCACTGATCCTTATATGAGAGAAACGTGACTTGACTAAAATCACGCCCTATTGTCACCAAGCAGATCGAAAAGCAATTTGGAAGCTCCGCACTGTTCACTCTTATTCTTCATTAACAAGTTACGGACTGAATGGAACGGTCGTTTTAATTTAGATGTGATAATTACTTCTTCCCTGTTTGTCAGTTCTATAAATGTCACAGAAGAAACTGAACACGAACGAAAACTGATTCCGTACTGAGGATAAAAAGACGGGGTGGTGTTGTGGTGGTCTAGTCCACACGCTTCGCTATATAAAGTCAACAGCGCACGATAGACTAAGCGAAGTTCAAGGCATGACGCACCAGTCAAGAAGTAAGAAGTGTTTCCTAATCAAAATGACTGTTCCTGAACCCTCGGATAGAGTTATATCCGTCGCATGTCATGAAGGTCACTCGCTCAGCTTCCACCGAACCCGGGCTTGTGGAGGTACGGTAGGTATGGCGGTATCCCTGGCCCAGAAACTCCAGCACCTGCCAGGCGACCTCTCACTGATCCGTCTGTATAATATACCATGGCCCCAGTCTCAAGAGGAGGACCACCCCCTTCCCATTAGGGTCATTCGTGTATTTGTACCCCGAATGGAAGCTCGAACTTATATTCTATCCATACCCAGTCCCAGATATGTGGAGTGGGCCCTTCACGCTCACCATGTCCAATAACAGATGTCAAAGGGCTCTTCTACCACTCCTGACAAGACTGAGTTCCTGCAAGCGTGCCACGGAAGTGAACAGCACTGTCAATACGTGTATGTGGAGATGTGGAAGACCCAGCAGGACCTCTAGCACAGCATTAGGGGCTGTCTTCTGTCTACATGCAACCCGTTCCTGCCAAGCAGTCAGCGGTTTACTGAGTCTTCTTGTCTGTCCTGGTTCACCATACTACATAGCTAACGATCGTCCTTCACATCCACACGACCAACCTCAACTGCAGTCACATCACGGATGAAGCCCTTTTGTATTGCTTAAGTTAACGTACTTGTTTGGTGAGTCCGTCTTCTCTGGTTGATTTGATACTGTGGGCGAGCGCTTTCGATGTAAAGATATCAACGTCTGGCCATTCACTCAGTACTAAAGTCAGATAGTTGGTCGCGGTCTTTATATGGGAAGAGAAAGGTTAACAGAGGAGAAGAAGGAGGTCATGCACCTTCTGGGAAATCTGTTGGGGGTGAAGGGGAAGGAATGTAAGGGCAGTTTTGTATGTTTTATATAGTCTTCTGACTGACCCACAAGTGGGATATGCACCGCGTCCAGATGGCGTATTGTGCCAGCCCTAATGCCTTACAGGTCAATGCCTAGCCTCCTGTGGAAAGCCAGGTAGTTCCTGCAAGAGTTTTCGTTGGTATCGATCCTGGGAGAAGTGGTACCAAAGACCAAAAGTCGCTCTCTCAAGTCTCCAGCACTGGGCCAGGACGTGGTAGGGAGTCTCCTCATCTGTGCCACACCGCCTGCATTGAGGGTGTTGACTGTACCCATAACATACATGTGTTGGTTCATTCTGCAGTGCCCGGTTATGATCAGAACAATCTGCCAGGAGTGTCTTACTCCTGTAGCGTTCCAGATTGAATGATGCAGTCTTCTGGCGTGTTCTTCCACAGTCCTCTTTACTAGTAACAGAGGAATGCCACAATGGGGCGGTGGCCCAATAGGTATAGGACCGCCTCATTCCCAATGATCCCCTTATGCCCAAGAATCCAATACACATTAACTCTATGGGCACTTGCTACGGAGTTAAGCCACATCCTGCACTCCCGCACCAATTTTGACGTTGTGCAGTAGTTCATCAGCGCCTTGCACGACGCTTGACTATCAGTCAATATGTTGATAGTTCTGTTGATGCAGCCTCTCTCATGCATTAAAATTGCCCCAGCGATAATAGCATAGATCTCTGCTTGAAAACCCGTTGGAGTGGGGCCTAGGGCAATATACGTCCCACTCCTTCCAGAGCCACTTATCCACACCCCAGAGCCTGTTACCTCCAGAGTTTTCGATCCATTTGTATAGATGTTGATGCCATTGGAAGGCCGAAACTGACGACTCTCGCTGCTCCATGGACCTCCCACTGACTGCACATTATATTTCCTGTCGAACTCATACATGGGCACCATCGGGTCTGTGATCATGTTGAGCTCTTTATAGGTCTCCAAGTCCCTGAATATAGCCAGGTGTCCACTAGTCGCCATATTGAGCTTGGTGAGTCTGTATGCTACCTTCATCGCCTCTGCCTTGGCATAAATGTCCAGAGGAAGAAGGTGGAACAATCTCCCCATGGTGATGTTGGGTGTCATCACCCCCGCTATTAGTAAGCACCCAGCCTTTCTACTTTGGTCAGGCTGCTGCCATCCCAATGGCAACTCTATGCCACCACACAATCGACCCATATGAGAATATTGGTCTCACAATGGCTCCGTTAAACCAGCAGGCCATCCTGGGCTTTAAGCCCCATGTCCTCCCGCACGTTGTCGCCTTTTTGGTCGTGTTTCTGATGTCCTCTTCCCTGACTAGTTTCCGATCTAGAATCACACGCAGATAGTTGACCTGCTAGCTGAGCTAAATTACCTTGCCCATCACTATCTGCGACCTCAGTCCTGACAGTTGTCTATTCCTTGTGAACGACACTATGACCATTTCGGCTGGGTTGACGGACAGCCCGATCTCACTACACCGCAGGCACGCCATCTGCAAGGCCGCCCCCATCAGGTCCAACCGCACACTTTGCACTCTGCCCTGGGCGGGCTAGCGACCATTCCAGCCTCAAGGGATATTTTTCCCGAAATGGTACAGCAGGGGTGCACATCCCGTGGGGCAGGCCAGTGCACCATGGGAAGGTCCACGCAAGGAGGATGCCTCTGCAGGAAGCTAGGGTAAAGGCGGGGTATCCGCCAATCGCTAGTATCCATTTATGAGATCTTGCAGATATCACAGTGGTCGAGGGTTCAGTGGAAGTAGTCCCCGTCCCGGTCTCCATTTTCTTTTATCGTGATGGGGCGGAGGCACATACCTGCCGTACCTCCACAGGTCTGAGTTCGGTGGATGCTGCAGGGGCCGGCCTCTTGCATATTAGCGAAACCGCAACTTCTATGACTGATATAACCCTCGTCGAGGGTTTAGGTACAGTCATGAAATAAAGAAAACAGATCTGTATTTTGGAAGGTTCGTGTCCAGCTGGCAAAATTTGAGTCGTCTTTGTTCCTACTTGGAGATTCAATGCATTCTGAATAGCTGGTCCGTACTTTTCGACCTGTTTGTCTTACGTACTAGGTTTTACACGTACAAGTTATGTTATATACTCCACTTTGGTGGGGGGAAGTGGGTCTGTCTTTTCAGTTTTTGCAGTTAGTTTGGTTCTAAGTGTGTTGTCCGTATGTAATGCAATTTGTATGTCTTCCTTTCGGAAGATGTTAGTTATTCCGTCTATTTTCCGTCCCGTGTACGTAAATGTGCAGTGTCAAAGTCTGTGTATTTTTTGTGTTTTTGGATCTTCTTTTGGTTTATTATTCATTCTGAATAATAACCCTATTTTCGGCCACGCAAGTTTTTGTACAACCCCCCCTCAAAATTTGATACTTTACGTTTCAAGACATGGAGATTCCAAATCTGCAATGTCCGTCCGCCGTCCCGCGTCCCCCGTCCGCCATCTGGGCCGTTTTGTGCCTTTAACGTGGTCTAAAAAATTCGTGCTTTCGCACAAATATCCCATTTGGTATCTAGTTGTGCCCGCCATCTCGGAAATCCGATCGGACAAAGCCCATGGTTATTATGGGCAAAAAAGGGTTAAAAAATTAACAAAACGCAGTATAACGCGGGAACTACAGCGGAAGTCAACGTTTCAATGTTAGTACTCCCTCCCTCCCGTCATATCAAACTCAATCACCTGCCCGCTCGACTCGCAATGGGTTCGCTGGAAGCCCCCGTCCCAGTGTCCGACTCTTTTGGCCCGAAGGGGCGGAGGAAGGTTAGGGCCACTTCCTCCGCACACCCCTTCATCGGATACATGCCTACAGACGTTTACGGGTGCCTGGCGCTGGGGGAATATTTAGTTTCCGTAGTTCCATTGTAGCCAGGTCATGTTTCGTATGGTTTACTAGTATTTTTCGATGCTGAATTGAATGGGATGGGTCTCGGAGCAGTAATACTAGGTCAAGCTTTTCATAATGAACCATTGTGTAATAATTTGCACGGTTTTTGGAGTCTTACTGTTCGTTTCGTGTAAATATTATTTTGTGAGATAGTATTGACGTGAATCTCTTTGTTGTAGGTTTGTTGGGATAGTGGGATAGTTTTTAGTTTACGTTGTAGCGGGTGGTTTGATGTATGGTGTATGGTCGTGTCTGTAGCAGTAGGTTTTCTAAAAATGTCGTTGTCCGTGTGATTCCAAGTTGTCTACTGCCTGGCTCACGTGAGCTCCCTGCCCAGGTCTGTCTAGACTCTCTCGCTTACATCCAAAAAAACAATGCATCCCTTGGGACATTTAATGTAAAGAGGTACGCGTCGGGACAAGGAAGATGAAAAAAGAACACTTAGAGAGAAAACTATTCTCATCAAATAAATAACAATAAACTTGAAACAAAAAACAAGTTCGCAAATTTCCACTGCTGGGCTCGAAGTAACACGAAACAAACATTTCCGGTAAAACTGTTGCCCGTGACAGTTGCCGAGTTTCCCCGCGTCAGCCAATGAGCGGTGACATGTTTTCCTCATTCATTCAAACAATAAGCCCATCATCGAGTTAGCGATTCGAGAAATTATTCGTAATTTCAACGAGATAACGATTCACTCGAAAATGAAGCGAAGGCCCCGCCGACTGGGTTTTATTGGCCAACCTGCGGAACCAGGAACTCGAATTCCGGTTTTCCGCTATCGAATGAAAAGCTGAGCTCAGATTAATATCGGAATTATAACTTTCTCCCGAATTTCCTCTGAGTTGGATCTAATATTAATCGCGGGAGGCTCGTTCTGTTGTCCAGAGCTCTCACTCTATCGCTGCACATCTCGCTCTTCCACTCCCCCCCGCCGTCACACCACCGCCTCAATCTCTCGCCGTTCCCCCTCCCTCCATTTTCACCCTCAAAAGAGAACGAAATGGAAAAAGGGCTGTTTGGCAGAGCGACTAATATCGGATTTAGAGAAAAGCGAACATCTCAGGATGAATATTAAACGTCTTATTCCCTAAAAGGATCGGGAGCCGAGGGTCGGAAAAGGCTGAAACCAGGAAACCAGAAGGCGGGCGTGTGGAGAGGGGATGGGCGTTGGGACGAAGGCGTTTCCGATATCAAAGAGATAGAGAGGGGAAATAGCTGGTGGAGTGGCGGTTGATTGGGAGTGGGGATTGCGGCGGCGGAGGAAGAGCTCATGATCCCCTTGTCCGTTTGGATTCATGAATATTCACCACGATTTCTGATTACCGCTATCCCAGTTAAAATATAAACTGGCCGGTTATTGTGTTCGAGTTGAGAAAGTCGGTGATGGGGGGGGGGAGGTGATGGCGTGGCTTGGAGTTGGGGGGGGGGGTGAAGAGGGGACCTGGGACAAGCCACGCAGTAAAAGCTTCCTAGGAAACTTACTTCGTTTTCTCACTGCCAACAATTCCTGAGCTTAATCAAAGGCAACGAGCAGCACCGCCAATTTACAACTTCGGAAGTGCACCCCCCCCCCTTCCTTCCCACACACTCTAACGGGTAATAACCACTTTTATGAATGGCAGATTTCACATACTGAAACCAAGTTCATGAACTGCGATCATCGTCAGTCGTAGCCATACTCCTACTGTCATTGAAGACAGCATTTCTATAATATTCCATTTTGGCCATTTGTAAAGTTTCTCGAAATCGTTTAACTTCACGTTTCATAAAACCAGAGAGCAATGTTGTCAAACCTCTCCCCTATTGCTGCTCACTTCACTCATTGTGTGTGTATCTTCGTAGAAATATTGCGGTATCTGTTCTGGGAAGGGTTGGAACTATTCGCACTCTTGACAGCGTTCTTGTTGAATGGGTGATGGTGGCAAGGGTTTTTTTTTTTTTTTTGAAACGGTGGATGCAGGCAATACCCTCACTGCAGCCACAAACGGGCCTATTGTAAGGGCGTCCATGATACTCGGATCATGGCCCACCTGCACCACCCCCAGGCCCCACGGCACTGGTCTCACTTGGTGTGACGTCACCTATGCGCCCCCACCACCCCCGCATAAAGTGGAGGATATCCGCAAGTTCTACATTTGCCACCTCTTTGGGCTGAAGAAAGGGCCTCCCAAACACAGAACGGCGCGATGCCGCGAGTCCATCGCATACGCACAGCACGTGCTCTGCCGTCTCTAGCCCTACCTTTCAGAACCTGCATACCTGTACCTCGCACTTGCCAATGTTTGCAAGGTGGTACCTCAGGCCACATATCATCCTCATATCCTTCCTCCCCAGTGCAAGCACCTCCTTGGACCTCTCTCTGGAGAGCCGGATGAAGAGTTTTGACTGTCTAAGGCCGGGCAGCCCCTGCCAATGAGTAGCCCTGCACCTGTCCTCCCATTTGCCAACCTCTCTACGTAGGTGGCTCCTGGTAGTCCCAACAAAGGGCTCAGGGCCAATAGGGATCTGGTCTGATCCCTTCTTATCCAACCTATCAGCCCGTTCGTTTCCCTCTATAGTGGCAAGGGTTTAGGTCGGCTCCTACGACTCCACAATGGTCCCCACAGGAGCACACCCACGCATCGGCAATGTTGACATAACTGGTTCCATTAATGTCCAACTATGCCACCGCCTGGTACCAAGTTGTCGTTTGGGTTCCACACCTGGCAAGCAGCAGATTTCCACAGCGTTGCAAGCACGAGGCGGCTGTGTGGGCTGATAGGCTGAGCATTGCCCAACATAGGAACAGAATGACAGTGGTGCAGCGAAATTGCGCCTTGCTCATTGCTTGTTCATACCTCGATAGTCATACATTCGTGTGTAATCCCAATCCACCATCTGGCAACCAAGCAGAAGGAGCTGTACCCCCAACCAGAGTATGGCCACCGGTAGAGAAGAACGGCTGTGTCGCTTGGTAGGTGGCAAGATGAGTGGGACACAGCCCAGAAAGTTTAGTGGACCAGATGGCTGATTTCAGCACTTGGTCCATGGCTCAGGCGACGCCACAGTAAGGTGCATCTCTACCTCACTCAGTTCTAACAGCCATATGCACTCGTCCCCTTCACGGTGCATTCAAAGGAAAACTGGAGGTTTATTGCCAGGGCAGTTCTCAGCTTGAGGAGGATGGAGCTTGCTGATCCGGAGCCAGCATCTCACAGGGATCATGAATGAAGGCATGGATGAAAGACCACTCCTGAACCTCCCAAACTGCTGGGTAGAATGGGAGTACGCATGGGGTGGCACGCTGCAAGATTCTCGTGAGCGCAAAGTCAATAAGAAAGAAGATCCATCCTAGTCCTTGTCTAGCTTCCTAAGGAATGCCAGGAATTTCTTGCAAGATCCTCGTTGGATGTCCACCCTTGGAAAAGGAGTGGTAAAGGCTAAAACTAGCTCCCTTGCTAGTCTCTAGCGCTGGGCTGGGAGGTGATAGGGAGTTTCCTCATCTGTACCACACCACCTGCACTGAGAACTCATGACTATGCCTATAATATACATACGTTCGTCCATTTTGAATTGTCATTGATCATCCTCACTGTCTGCCTGTCCTTCCTCTCCATCGTCAGAAGGCTACAGGGCTGGTTAGGGCTGTACGTCTTTGCCTTCAGGTAAGAGTTTGGAGTGCCTCAGTCCCGGCAGCATTGCAGACCCTCTGGTGCATTCTTTTGGCGTATTCTCTCATAGTCCTCTTGACTAATGACGGAGATGTCCCGCAGGTGCCCTATAGGTACAGTAGACGAACAGAATCTGACCAAATCGTCCGCCCTCTCATTTCTTGTGATCTTTTTGCGCCCAGGAATCCAATAAACTTTAACTATATCAGAGTTTGCTAAAGAGTTGAGTCACATATGCATTCCCTTGCCAGTTTTGACGTTGTGCAGTAATTCTTCAACTTGCAAGACGCTTGACTATCAGTCTCACGTTGATAGTTTTACTGCTACCGCCATGCATTATGATGGATATGATAGCATGATTCTCTGTTTGAGTTACCGTTGGAGTGGGACCCAGGGCAATGTACGTCCCCGTCTAGAGCCAGTGTCCTCCAAGGTTCCATAGGCTTCCTTCCGGTTGCACTTTGTATTGCCTGTCAAACTCGTACTTGGGCACCATCACGTCAGTGGTCGTGCCGAGCTCTGCAAAGGTTTTACAAATTCCTGAATATAGCCAGGTGCAACCTACCTGGATGTGGTACTTCAGGAATGCAAAGCCTGGAGAGTCTGTTCGTCACTGTCATACCTTCTGCCTGGACAAATATATCAATGGGTACTAATAAAGTGTGGTTTTCATCCTCATCGCTATTAGTCAGCATCCCATCCTTTGTACTTTGGACAATCTTCTACAGTTCTCTCCAATGGTAGCTCTGTGACCCACCAACTCACAATCCCGTTCATTCTTTGACCTGTTGTATAATTCATTTCCCCTTTTCTGATTTTACTAACCAGTTAACACTCTAGAATCACTCCCAAATACTCGACCTGAACTGCTTTGCCCATTAGGTCCTTTGGTCTGAGTCCCGACAGTCGTCTTCGTCTTTTTGGCTTCAATGCAGCCAGGTGATGGTGGATCTTGGGAGGCTGAATGCGCCGGGGCTGATACACGGACATGCTGATTATGAAGCTATGCAAAGCGTGCTATTTGACCTAATACGGGCGGCTTTACAGATCGATTGCACGAGATGCGGGGAGATGGGACTGTCCGCCTTTCCCGTCCTTTCATTTGATATTTTTGAGCAATTTGGATTCCAATTTACTTCATTTCATTCGGCTGTGCACCTCCAAGCCGGGTATAGACGCGATCTTTCGAATGTTTTTCCGTAAGGATTCTTTCATCTTGAAACAAATTCCGAGCATCTCCTCATCACACCTGAAAGATGGGACATAATTGATTTAATTCAATTCCAGCACGGGGGCAGCATGTTCAGTGAATGGTTTCTAATACAGTCCTCGTGAAGCCTTCGGGTACTCATCTCCGCCCTTTCGACTACCTCTCAGTGTGGAGATCCAGAATTGTGAAACATTTTGATAGCTCCTGCTCTCTCAAAGACCCTTGACGTACTGGCGACAACTTCTTGGACGTGGTCCGATCTGGATGTGAACACAACGGCGTGCGGCTGTATTCCCCGGAGGTTTTATCCCTCCGATCGGAATATTCCTCGTCGACAATTTTTGCAACAGCAAGGATTTTATTTCCGTTGTTTTCCGCAGCTTAAAAAGTTGTTCTTAACAGGTTTCCCGGGAGGAAAGTGTCGTTGAAAAGATGAAACTAAAAGGATGAGTACGGCGAGGGAGGATGGAGGGCGAGAGGTTGGAGTGGTTCTGGTTGGCATTGCCGGGTGGGAGGGCAGGGATGGCGCGAGTCTCTTGCGACTGTCTGACGGAAAAAATCGAAGATCTCGCTCCGTCCTCGTTCGGTTTCGGTCAGCCGCAACCCCCACTACCACCACTTTTCCTCAACAAAACTACGATCAACTCAACCACTTTCGCCTTCTTCATTCCATTAACCCCGTTCCATTAGCCAAATGTAGTTGTCTTCTCGTCATCCTATAAAACTATATTCGAGATAAATACGTCCTGGAACGATTACCTCCTCAAATCCCCCAATTACCGCCCGCATTGAACGAAGATGTATCAGGTCGTCGAATTTGCGAGGGTTGCGAAAAGTTGTGCGTTGCTACAGACTTTTTGTGTACGTTCCAGACATAACGGGAAAACTGTTGCTTGGGATTACACAAATTTCCGCAAATCCCGTGAATTCCTTCGTGTACTGGCGTTATATCTTCGTTCAACGCGTTTCTACGGAAACATTTATGTGGAACAAAATGTAGATACTAGTTAGCTGAGAATACTCCGTAAGTTTGATCGAAATCGTTTGAGCTGGTTTAGAGACAATTGGAAAAACGATAAATTAATATTCGACAAACCTCTTATCACGAGCTATCACGGCTTATATCTCCGTTCGAAAGATGGATACAGAAATAGTTGCGAAGCACAAAATGTCGGTACAGGTGACTAAAAGACACTCCATAAGATTGATGAAATCCGGTCGCGCAGTTACCCGGGAAATTACAAAAATGTAAAAAAACACCCGCCATATTTGACACATTTTCATTTTGGTTCATTATTCATTGTACATAATGACCTTATGTGAGTAGGGGGAAAATGGGGTTTGAAAGCCGGAAGTAGCGCTTCTGGCTCAATCTGGAGTGGGGGAAGAAAACCACGCCCCCTGGCCAATCGTACTATAGTACGAGGTTTTTGGCCACGCCCCCCGACTAATCACATTATAGTACGACATTTTTTATCCCCTCCACCCCGCCCCTTACCCCCTCCACCATTATTATTAACAAATCGTACTGTAGTACGACCTTTTTTACCCCCACCTCATTCCGGAAATTTCCGGAAGTTAACCACCTCTCCTTCAGTTTGCCTCTCCCTCCAACCAGTCATGTTATAGTACGACCTTTTTTACCCCTACCCCTGCCCCAGTTTCCAGAAATTGACCACCTCTCCTTTGGTTTGCCACGCCCACCAACCAGTCACATTATAGTACTACCTTTTTACCCCTTCTCTTCATAATAATGCGTACTATTATGACCCCCTCTCCTTACCCAACCCCAACAATTACTTACCGTTTTCCCCCTCCATTCAGCCTTCTCCCACGAGCCTTCTGTACTATAGTAGGAGTATCCTCCCACCTCCTATTAAAATTCCAAAGCGTTTGGATGACGTCATTTTTTAAAAAGATGTTCCTTCCCTGGGATCGAACGCAGCACCTCAAGTTCTGTAGTTGAGCATTATACCAACTGAGCCATGGAGGAAACGCTATAGACTAATGTAAACGTGCGGTATACAAGGGACAGACGTGACATCCTCCTTTTAGAACGGTAGAGTGGTCAATTTCTGGAAACAGTGGCAGGGGGTGGGGGTAAAAAAGGTCGTACTATAACATGATTGGGACAATTGGATGGAGAGGTGGTCAATTTCTGGAAACTGGGGCAGGGGTAGGGGTAAAAAAGGTCGTACTATAACATGACTGGTTGGAGGGAGGGGCAAACTGAAGGAGAGGTGGTTAACTTCCGGAAATTTCCGGAATGAGGTGGGGTAAAAAGGTCGTACTTCAGTACGATTTGTTAATAATAATGGTGGAGGGGGTAAGGGGGCAGGGTGGAGGGGATAAAAAATGACGAACTACAACGTGATTGGTCGGGGGGCGTGGCTAAAAACCTCGTACTATAGTACGATTGGCCAGGGGGCGTGGTTTTCTTCCCCCACTCCAGATTGAGCCAGAAGCGCTACTTCCGGCTTTCAAACCCCATTTTCCCCCTACTTATGTGTTTGGTCGGCAATATTGTTTTACACCCCCCCCCCCTCAAAATTCGATACTTTACGTTTCAAGAAAGGGATTCTCAATGTCCGTCCGCCGTCCGGGCCGTATGTAGTTGTGCGATCCGATCGGACGAAACCCATGGTTGTTATGGGTTTACTTTTAACGCAAATACGCCGTGTTCGGTGTCGTTTCCGAGCTACTTTTAGACGATGGGGCACATGGAATGAGTCTCACAGGTGTATGACCGGACTGTAGATCGAACGAGCGGTGCGCAGCAACACCCAACTTTCCGCCACCCAAGTTCGAACACCAGCTACATATGCGGGCACAATATCTTCGTTCAACGCATTTCTACGGAAACATTTATGGAGAACAAAATGTAGAGACAAGTTAGCTGAGAGTATTCCGTAAGTTTGATCGAAATCGTTAGAGCCGTTTTGGAGAAAATTAGAATACCGATAAATTAATATTCGACAAATCTCCTTTTCTGAGTTAACTTGGCTTATATCTCCGTTCAACATATGTATACAGAAATAATTATGGAGAACGAAATGTTGGTATAGGTAACTAGAAGACACTTCTTCAGAATCTATCACATCTGGTTAGGCATTTATCCTGGAATTTACGGAAATGTTCGAAAAAACGTTATTTTCGACACATTTTGATTTTTATCTCTGTTCAATGGACCGTCACAGGAACATTTATTGAGAACAATATGTAGGTATTAACTATTTAAAAGCATCCTGTGAGTTTGGTGATAATCGTTGAAGCCGTTTTGCCAAAAAGCGCAAAAAACCTATATTTGCTTCATAGGCCTATATATCCGTTCACCGTATTTTCATGGAGATATGTATAGAGAAAAAAAGTTAGGAATTGATTAGTAGAAGATAATTTGAAAGTTTAATCAAAATCGTTAGAGCCGTTTTTGAGAAAAATTCGAAAAACCCTAGTTTTTGGTACATATTCGTCCCTCACACCCCTTTCCCATCGACTGGAATCGCCCATAACCTTATTTTGGTGTCTGCAAAGAATAACGAACAAAAAAAAAAGAACCAGCTCAATCGGATCTGCCGTTCTCCCGCAAATCGAACTACAGACAAACACACACGGTCCACGCGCCGAAATTCAGTAGATCTCAAAACGTAAAGATCAGAAGAAAACACATTTTTTTTTTTTTTTTTTTTTTTTTTTTTTTACACGATAACTATACTTTCCTTTCCCTTTGGGGTAGCGGAGAGTAAAAACACTGCAAATTATTACACAACGGTTTATTATCATCATCTTGCCCTAGTATTACTGTTCCGCGACCCATCCAATTTGATTCAGCATCGAAAAAAACTAGTAAACCATACGAAACATGACCTGGCTACAATGGAACTACGGAAATTAAATATTACCCCGGCACCAGGCGTAGGCAATTGGCACGACGTTGCAAGTCGAACGGGCAGGTGGTTTGATGAGACGGGAGGAAGGGAGTACTGACGACGAAACGTTTATGTTTGGATTTGCAAGGAGGAAGGGAAGGAAAGAAAGGGAGGTGGTGTTGAATTGGAGTGCGGTGAATAGAGATGGTTGTGGTACCTGGGTTGGCGTTCTCGTTGGTTGCTCCTGGCCAGGAGGGATGCGATGATTCCAGCTCAAACCCGTTTATGCACCGCACTGAAGAAAATATAAAGTTCGCGTGCGCACAATGCTCGCGTACACGGAAAAAAAAAACGCGCAGAAAAGCCGAAAATAGTAAGAATTTTGGTTCACAAAAAGGACAGGTGATTGGTGACAGTAAATACCGCGGATAATAATAATTGTGATAAGTGGATTGTGAGAGCGATTAAAGTAAAAAGACGGTAAGAAATCTCAGGTGAGAAGACAGCAGAGGCTCTTCCAAGGTCGCTATCCTTGCCATCTCTGTGTCCGACTCCAACTCAATAAGGAATAAATAATTGTAAACGGAGGGACAGGTGATAGGAAGGGAAGTGTGGGGTAAATTTTCTGACTCAAACAGTTTACTTCAGCTGTAGTTCCCTCGAGTTCATCCAATTAGACCTTGGTTCACTATAATTACTGTAATGTCACTATGCGCGGTTGTACACGTCTGGTACTCGTTCCATGTAAAACTTCCTTGAAAACGATACGAAACACGGCGTATTTGCGATTATACCGCGTTTTGTTAATTTTTTTAACCATTTTTTGTCCATAACAACCATGGACTTCGTTCGATCGGATTGCCGAGATGGCGGGCACAACTAGATACCGAATGGGATTTTTGTGCGAAAGAACGGATTTTTTAGACCACGTTAAAGGCACAAAACGGCGAGGACGGCGGACGGACATTGCATATTTGAAATCCCCATGTCTTGAAACGTAAAGTATCAAATTTTGTGGTGTGGGGGGGGGGGAGGATGTGAAAAATTTTCCCAACCGAAAGCATAGGGTTATTATTCAGAATGAATAATAAACCAAAAGAACCGTCCCAATCGGAAAGTAAAACAGTGAGATTAAAGTAATTATGAGCCAAAGTGTCGTAAATAAACGCGTACCTTGAGATGTGGATGATGGGACGATCGGTCCTTTCGTTTGTTTTGAGCGTTCGCAGTTAGCTCCCGCGAGCTGCTCTCCTCAGCGGGTCGACTCCCCTCCCGGCCGGGGCTCGGTCTCGTCCGCCGCCTCAGTCCGCTCGCGACGGAAGTCGAGTCACCCGGAGGTTTCACCAAACGCTCACATTTATCGATTGAAACAATCATCAATGATCACTAAGCTGAGATTTACTATGCAATATAACGGATTTCACCGAAGTGGTTTACGATTAACACATAATAACAACCCGCGACTTCTTCAAAACGGAGTCGTAGCGTTTAGAAGTTGACTCGGCGCGTCGCGGTTACCGCTCGCCAAACGAAGACCGTTTTGCAAACAGGGAACTGCCTTTAACTAAATAATACGAGTTTTACGACTGCTTTTCGTTTTGTCTTGACTCGTTCCGTTAATTTTGCTTACTTGAAACGCCCTAAAGGAGAACAGGGGGTTCATTTTGGTTGTTCAACGAAACAAGAGAAGGTTATGATTTCGTTTGGATATTTCGTAATAAAATGATTCTGGTAGAATGATATGTTATCTGAATTCTTTGGGCCTGTTTTGGTCGACAATAACGGCTGCTGATGCCAATAAAAATTCTCTACCACACCTTATTGATACTTTCCGCTACCCGAAGGGAAGGAAAGTATAGTAATCGGCTTACTGAGTCTAAAAAACCCAATTTCGGCGCGTGGTCCGAGTGTATGTAGTTCGATTTGCGGGAGAACGGCAGATCCGATTGAGCTGGTTCTTTTTTTTGTTTTGTTCGTTATTTTTTGTAGACACCAAAATAAGGTTATGGACGATTTCAGCCGATGGGAAGGGGAGGTGGGGGACGAAAATGTACCAGAAACTAGTGTTTTTCGCATTTTTCTCAAAAACGGCTCTAACGATTTTGATCAAACTTTCAAATTATCTTTTACTAATCAATACCTAACTTTTTTTCTCCATACATATCTCCATGAAAATACGGTGAACGGAGATATAGGCCTATGAAGCAAAAATAGGTTTTTTACGCTTTTTGGCAAAACGGCTTCAACGATTATCACCAAACTTTCAAGATGTATCCAAATAATTAATACCTACATATTGTTCTCAATAAATGTTCCTATGACAGTCCATTGAACAGAGATAAAAATCAAAATGTGTCGAAAATAACGTTTTTTCGAACATTTCCGTAAGTTCCAGGGTAACTTCTTCACCAGATGTGATAAATTCTAATGGAGTGTCTTACAGCCACCCATACCAACATTTCGTTTCCAATAAATATTTCTGTATATATATATATGTTGAACGGAGATATAAGCCAAGTTAACTCAGAAAAGGAGATTTGTCGAATAATTATTTATCGGTATTCCGATTTTCTCAAAAACGGCTCCAACGATTTCGATCAAACTTACGGAGTACTCTCAGCTAACTAGTCCCTACATTTTGTCCTGCATAAATGTTCCTGTAAAAATGCGTTGAACGAAGATATAGCGCTCGCATATGTAGGTGGTGTTCGAAATTACGGGGGTGGCGGAAAGTTGGGTATTGCTACGCACCAGATATTTGTAGAAGTAGGAACTGAAATGAGGAAGCCAATGAAACGTTCAAATCGGCTGAGGACTCCTAAAAGTAAAAGTAAAAGTCATTAATGTAAAAATAAAATGTTGTTTGAGAAGTTTGGTGGCACCAGCGCGCGGTCGGGTTGACTGTTTCGCGTCGAAAATTCCGTTTCTTTTAAAACCGACGTGAATCCGCGATTCTCCATAATTAAGTGCTATTGTTCGGTGAAATTTCGTTTCGTGCTCAACCAGTCCGCGAACATACCATAACTCAGTGCGCGGCAAGATATTCCGGAGTTTCGGTCAAACCTACGGAAATGTTTCGAAGACTTCAGAGGTGAGTCTTTACACAACGTGCTATTTTGGTATGTTAGCTTAAGTTATCATTTGCTACTCGTTCGTCTTGAAAATAGCTCAATTCGAACCCGATTTGACGGGAACCACTGCCGAGATGTCTATTCTAACGCGAGGAATCCTATCGGACGAAGCCCACGGTTGTTATGGGAATATATCTGGTGCGCTGCAACACACAACTTTCCTTAGCTCTACAACAATTCACTTTGTACATGGCTAATTCTATTTAATCAATTCATTTACCACTCAGTTCATTAGAACTTGGTCAAATAACGCTTTACGGCAGCAGGAAGCGGTAGCGCTTACAGTTCCAGATTTCATTGTGCTGCTCGTGCTCATTGCAGGACCATTATTGAGCAATTGGTACACAGATAATTAATGAGGCTGTAAACACAAATTTTTTGAAGGAGGATAGTAATCACTTTTGCAGAGTTATTGGGTAATAACTGTTAGAACTGGTATTAAGCCAAACGGCGGTAGTTGAAATTCAAGAATTTCTGCAGTGAGCCCCATGTATTTCATGAGCGTTTTTCAACACCCTCTTTATAGGTATCGGATTGAACTACAACACCAATTTTTACTAACGTTCTAGTAACATTACAGCGGAGTTTAAAAGGAAAAAACCGCGGCAAAAACGCTTATCGTCGAAAATGTTGATAATTTATTGTGCTGCTCTCTTCATTTTCCCACAAATGGGAATTCTAGGTATGATTATCTCATCAAGAGCTATTTATATAAAAAATTTAATCAAAATCGTTAGAGCCATTTATGAGAAAAGAAATATTTGGTGTTTTGATCACTATGATAACTATAGTAAAATTTCGGTGGATTTTGTTCATACCCTCATTTTGGCGTCTCATGGTAACCTTCCGAGCGAGATATAAAGTTTCAGCTGATTTGGTACGGTTGTTTTTACTAAAAACCGCGCTAAAATCGATTTCGTCGAAAGGTTTGGTAATTTATTGTGCTGCTCTCATCATTTTCCCACCAATGGGAATTTTATGGTATAGTTGCCATTTTTGGAGCTATCAATGTATAAAATTTAATTAAAATCGTTATAGCCGTTTTTGATAAAAAAATTTGGTGTTTTGATCACTATGATAACTATAGTTAACTTTCGGTGGATTTTGCTCATACCCTTATTTTGGCGTCCCATGGTAACCTGCGGGCGAGATATCAAGTTTGAGCTGTTTTGGTACGCTGGTTTTCTCTAAAAATCGTTCACAGACACACACACACACAGACCATTTTCCCAAATAGTGTTTTTCGGACTCAGGAGGTTCTGAAACGTAAAGATCTGAAGAGAACTCAAAATTTTTTTTGTCAGCCGATTACATAACTTTCCTTTCTACTTTGTAGAGCCAAGGAAAGTAAAAATGGTTTAAATACGCCGTTTTCCGTATCGTTTTCCTTGTACTTTTAGATTTTGGGGCCATACTAAAAGATGTACAATGCGTCCAGTGCGAAAATAGTGAAATCGGTGAACCAAATTCTACAATAACTGCAGTGAAAGTAATCCCGTTAAAATCGCCCACCAGCTCGACGCGCCACGTCGTCCCGTGCCAATTGCGTACAGGCGCCTACTGGCGCTAGGAATATTTCGTTTTCGTCGTTCCTTTCTAGTCAGGTCTTGTTTCGTGTGGTTTACTGGTATTTTTCGATGCCGAATCGAATGGAATGGGTCTCGGAGGTGTGAGGTCTGCTGTGCCGTATAATAAACCGTTGTGTAATAATTTATCTCTGTTCAATGGGCTCCCAGAGGAACATTTATTGAGAACAACATAAAGGTATTACCTATTTAAATTTTGGAGGTGAAACAAAGAACAGAGCTGTCACCGCTTCCTCTGATAAGACGATATATCACGACCGAGGAAATAACATATTTATTTGATGATGATCCAACGAGGGCATTTCTGAAGGATGTGGTACAGGTGTACCGAGTGAACGGTGGTGGAGAGGAAGCATCCGGCAGTTCTTCGTCAGGGACTTCTTTGAACCTGTAAGTACAGTATAACATTGTTCCAACTTTCGTTAAATGTACGTTTTCGCGTCAGTTATCTCATATTCATTTCATATACCCATTCTTAATTTCATTAACTCCTTTTCATAGTCTTTGTACATTTAAAATAATTATATAACGGGTTATTACATAACGAACATTAAATAATTGGCATAATCGTACAGCTGTCGTTATTTCTAATTTCAAACACGGCGCCAGAGCCTACGATGTCGGGCATATCGATAACCTGACCTCAGTCGTGATATATCGCCTTATCAGAGGAAGCCCTGTTCTTTCATTTTACCAAATTTTGGTATTTAGTGAGAAAATAACTTGAAAGTTTAATCAAAATCGTTGTAACCATCTTCGAGAAAAAAGCCGAAAACCCTCAGTTTTGGTACATTTTCGTCCCCAGCCTCTCTCTTCCATCGATCTGGAGTCGCCTATGACCTTATTTTCGCGTCTACAATAATTCACGAACAAATCGAAAAATGAACCAGGTCAATCGGTTCAGCGGTGCTCCCGCAAATTGAACTACAGACACACACACGCCGTCCACGCGCGGAAATTAGGTTTTTCGGACTCGCTAGGCCTCAAAATGTAAAGAAAGTAATAAAAGCGCCCCACGGTAAATAGTGTCGACGCGGAACTCAGGAAACAACACGATGACGAGATCGTTCGAACGCACTGGACGCTTTCGGTCGCCTAATCAAAAGGCACCTCGAAGAGCGGTCCCAAACATGATCAGGTTTGAAAGCCGGACAGGTTTAAGGTCGAAGAAGCAGGCGTCACGACACGTTTTAGGATAAGGGGACAATCGATGCTTTTAATACCTTCGGTTGAGTAGCTTCGCTGGCCCAATCTCTCAAGCGGATGCCTCAGCCGCCTCTTACTTCCTCAAAGTCATCAATAAACCTCGTTCCTCCCGAGATCTTTAGTGAAGGATGCTGGAAGGATGGTTTTAGTAGTGGCTGAGAGAGAGATGTGGTGATGGTGAGGGGGGGGGGGCTGAAGACAGGTCCGAGCCCTCGCCTCTTAATAAACTCCAGTTAGTCTGTTTAGTGGTGAAAAGTGAGAAAGGGGATGGAGTTTGATGTTGTGAGGTTAACGGAGATAAGAATGAGGTGATGCCTGCGGCTAAACGCTTCATTTAACACTTTCCACCTTCGAAGGTCGATGACGGGGGCGACCAAATAAAACAACGAGTTTGCCGATAGACGTGAATTCTAGTGCAATGTCGCTGACCTGTTTGTTATGAGTAAAATGAACGATTTGGTCCACGGGTTATACTGTGATGTCGATGTTTGTGCGTTCAACGCGAAAGGGAAAAAACGTCAACTTATATGCGAATAAGGATGCTCGTAGATCATCTCATTCGATTCAGCATGGAATAATACTAGTGAACGATACCAAACGTGACCTGACTACAACGAAAATTGGCATATTCCAAACGATGCTCGGCAACTGGCACGACATTACTAGTCGAACTTACGGATGGTCAGAGTGAGATGGCAGGCAGAGCGGGAAATGAGTGCAGGTTGGAGAGGAACAATAACGTTCGCTGTATTGCCCCGGACTTTCTTCCGGTAGCAGAATTTGCCTCGCTATAC
Source organism: Pachypeltis micranthus (assembly GCA_020466155.1). Classification (NCBI taxonomy): domain Eukaryota; kingdom Metazoa; phylum Arthropoda; class Insecta; order Hemiptera; family Miridae; genus Pachypeltis; species Pachypeltis micranthus. Next base: position 74,994,613 of record CM035768.1, on the reverse strand, counting down.
TTGCTGTAATTTCACTTATTACAAGCTAGACGTAGACTCACAACTCTGCGACCCATTTCATTCTATTCACCACCGAAAAGCACTAGTAAACTATACCAAACATGACCTGACTACAACGAAAATTGGCATTATTTAGGGAGGCTAGGCAACAGGAACGGTGTGACTAGTTGAACTGACAGGTGGTCAGAGTGAGATGACAGGCAGAGCGGGAAATGAGCGCAGGTTGGAGAGGAACAATAACGTTCGCTGTATTGTCCTGCAGAGGCATTGCGTGGGCCTTAGCCGTCCGTGCACGAGGCTTTCACCTCAGGCTATGCAACCTCCGCAGTACCATTTTGGGAAAACTATCCCTCAAGGCTAGAATGGTTGCTTGCCCGCGCAGACTCGCATCCAGACTTAAGGCTTCGAGGACATCCGCCTTCGAGGGGTTTGGACTCCCTGGTACACAGCCCTCGCCCAGCATCTGGAAAGCCAGTTTTCCGTCCTCCAGGGAGGGGTGTATAACACCCCTGTCCACTCCACTATCCACGCACCCACACTCACTAAATCCACACAATGAATTACATTCTCAACACATCCCTTCATACAACACACTCACGCCTGTGTAGCAAAAACCCCCAACAGACTTCGAGCATAAGTGACCCCCTGGTACCCGTTCCTCAGGACGTTTTTAATGCAAAATGTGAACGAAACAACTTGAACATAATGGAAACAAAATAAACAAATTAACCATGGCGCCCAAAGCAGCCCCAGAAGGAATTTACCATCTCCCAAGGCCAGCCAGGACGCCAGTGGACAGCGTCCCGTGCACAGGCCTTATACCTTGAGGAACATCTCTTTATTTCTCCCTGCAGAGCCTAATAGCCTAAGCAGCCTTTGGCCAGGTTCATCACGCCAATAAGCAGCCCTGGGTTTCTCCTCCCATTTGCCAACCTCCTTATTCCCGTGATGCTTGGCGCGTACCTGGCCAGTTCGTCAGCCTCCTAGCTCCCTTCTATTCCTCCATTACTTGGGGACCCAACACAGTGTTGAAGAGTTCTCCTTTGCCAAGGTCTTCAGAACAGTCAAGTAAACCAGCAAACCAGCCTTAAGTGGAGCCTGACTGACATAAGATACATCTTTTCCCGTCTCAGCAGGAGGTGCTGCACACACAACAGCACTGCGAGATTTTGGAAAAACGCTGTTGTGCGAGTAGTTGTGGCGTTCGTTGGAAATCGTACGTTCCTTGGTTCTATCCAGAGTAGATCGACGGTAACAAATCTTTCAACAGTTCGCCAGGTGTTCCCATGAAGTTCCTCGCTCTCTCTCCATCAACGAGCTCAAAACCTTCTGCTTCAGTAGCGCCCCATTTAAATATCTCAGCATTTACTTCTCTTAACGTTCTCAGGTTTTGAGGATCAAGTCGGTTTTCTCCAGAATCTTCCCGAATGCTACCGGGGATACCTCAAAGTTCCCGTACCGAGTCAACGTGTCTGAAAACATTTCTCTGGGTTCGCTGAATCCGTGAGGCGCTCGCTTTGCAGGCGACCCTTGACTTGCTGATCAACTGGTGCGAGGCTAATGGCCTCCGATTGAACTTGAGGGGGAAATGTGCGATCATGACCTTCTCGAGATCTTCTCCTTGCTTGCTCCCGTTTAACGCGAATGGACGAGCGATTGCTCCGGGCGAGTTCTTACATCTTCGATCCTCGTCTGTCCTTGTTACTCGTCGACGGCATTTGTTCGCGAGCTACGGAGAATCTTGGATTTATGAGGGGTCACACGAGGGGATTCCAGGCTGTCCTTTTCAACGCGGTGATCCTTGAAAACGGTTCTATCGATTGGTCACGCTCCTCTGATGAGCTCTTTCCAGGTTAGAATCACATACAGATACTTGATCCGTTCACTGAGTCGAACTGCTTTGCTTCTTTGTCTCAGTCCTGACAGTTATTTTTGTCTAGTGAGCAACCCTATGACAGGTCGATTGACAGCCCTGCGACACGAGCACACAATCTGTAGCGCTGCTTCCTTCAGGTCAAATAGCCATCATCGGCGTAATCCCGCCACACTCAGTCTCCCCATAAGGGTCCTTCACCAGGTTTCATAAGAGCGGAGATGGGACCCCTCCCTGAGCAGTTTCACGAAGTCTCTGTCCCACACAGCGACGAACCTTATTGCATTCCTGTGGACATTAAATCTGGTCGATGTCATATCAATGCTGCGTATAGAAGTAATGCCAAAGGCCCCTAAGTCATTCTCCTTATTCCCTGTTGACTCTTGCAGTTCCCTGACTAGTTCACGCAGTGCATAGTCACACGATCTCTCTGCGCAATTGACATATTGACCACTCGCCAGAGGAGTCAATCTCAAGCATCCCCTCCACGTTCATCTTCGTACGAACGCCTGACAGGTTTTGGTGTGAAAGTCACTCGAACTTCCCTCCGCGCTTCACTTTCCCTAAATAGCCTTATATACTCTTTTTATCTGGCCAACTCCTGAAAAGCTGCTTCACAGTGACACTTTTTGCTGCTCTGGCGGTGCTGACGACGTTATCTCGGGCTTCAACTGAGCTCAAGACTGCCATGATTTTCCTTGGACGCTCCTTACGCACTGGACCCACTCTAAAGGCACTTTTCACAGTAGCACAATCAACATTGCTTACCTTGAAGGCTTCCTTTACGATTGATACGCAGTCTTCGTTTCGGGTCTCGGGAATGCCATGGAGTTCGACGTTATTATCGCGGGAAATTTGCTCCAGATAGTCAACTTTATGTTGAAGTTCCCCTACAATCGCCTTCAGGTCGGTGTTTTCCTTCTCCAGCGCGCTGAAATCACTCTTCAACTTGGTCATGTCTTCGAGAAAACGGTCAAATTGAATGCTCATATAGGAAACAGACGACTTTAGGTCTCGCATATCCCCAACCACGGACGACAACCCATCCAATTTATGGATCACAACGTCGAGACCAGAGTTACCCCCTGGGACGGGACTAGCCTCGTCATCCGCCTCTACAGCGTCCTCCGTTGTTTCCTCGGCTCCATCCGACGACTCAAGCACCCTATTCCGATTGCAGCGATCGCACTTCCATTTTTTTCGAGTCTCTTGACTCATTTTTACTTTCCGCTACCCGAAGGGAAGGAAAGTATAGTAATCGGCCCAAAAAAAAAAGTTGGGTTTTCTTCAGATCTTTACGTTTCAGACCCTACTGAGTCTAAAAAACCTAATTTCGGAGAGAGGTCCGTGTGTGTGTCTGTAGTTCGATTTGCGGGCGAACGGCTGATCCGATTGAGTTGGTTCTTTTTTTGTTTTGTTCGTTATTTTTTGTAGACACCAAAATAAGGTTATGGACGATTTCGGACGATGGGAGGGGGTGGGGGGGGGTGGAGGACGAAAATGTACCAAAAACTAGGGTTTTTCGCATTTTTCTCGAAAACGGCTCTAACGATTTTGATTAAACTTTCAAATTATCTTCTCCTAGTCAATACCTAACTTTTCTTCTCTATACGTATCTCCATGAAAATACGGTGAACGGAGATATGGGCCCCTGAAGCAAAAATAGGTTTTTTACGCTTTTTGGCAAAACGGCTTCAGCGATTTCCACCAAACTCACAGGATGTTTTCAAATAGTTGATACCTACATATTCTTCTCAATAAATGTTCCTGTGACCGTCCATTGAACAGAGATAAAAATCAAAATGTGTCGAAAATAACGTTTTTTCTAACATTTCCGTAAATTCCAGGGTAACTCTTTTACCAGATGTGATAAATCCTAATGGAGTGTCTTTTAGTCACCCATACCAACATTTCGTTCTCTATAATTATTTCTGTATATATATGTTGAACGGAGATATAAGCCAAGTTAACTCAGAAAAGGAGATTTTTCGAATATTAATTTATCGGTATTCCAATTTTCTCAAAAACGGCCCTAACGATTTCGATCAAACATTCGGAGTACTCTCAACTAACTAGTCCCTACATTTTGTTCTCCATAAATGTTCCTGTAAAAATGCGTTGAACGAAGATATAGCACCCGCCTATGTGGTGTTCGAACTTGAAGGGGTGGCGGAAAGTTGTGTGTTGCTACGCACCAGATATTTTTAGTTTCTCGATCGACTGGATGCGTGTGTGCAACTTGGGTGGTAAGGCACCTGGCATTTCGCACATTTCACGGTCTTTTTAGGGGACCCTAGGTCCCGCGTGCATTTTCCACAGTCCATCTCAGTTAAAGTATGTGTACAATAACTTCGGACGTTTGCCGATGAAGAGAACTCCGACCGATGAACCGATAATCAGTGAGCGGCAGGCGATAAGATAAGAGAGCAACCGGTGAACCAAACGACCGTACGAACAGCACACCAGTTTATAGGCGTTATGTGCGTATCCCCTTCGACACGAAGCACAAGCACTAGACATTACAAAAAAAACCGCGAATGAGAGCACAGAGCCTAACACCACGTCTCGCGAGCAGGAGCGCCTGAACCAAACGAATGGGGGCCTTACTGGGCTGGCTTGAACTCGCTCTATTCCCTTCTTTAGTTGAATAACGATTACCCTGGCACGCTCCAGCCAATGACACTGGGCAGTTTTGCACGAAGGAAAATGTTCACCAGAGCAGTCAGAGTATGGTGACTTGTTCAACATGCTAAATTGTCGATTAGTTTCTTTTTGACGGACAATCTAGTCAATTTTTTGCAGTTTGGTTCATTTTTGGAACATTTTCGGAAGTAGAACAAAAAAATTGGAATAATTGATACTGAGGGGTTAACGAACGGAGGGAAGTGACAACGCGCGGTGCGGAGGGGGTGGTAGCGGCGGGGCGGAGTGTGGTGGGGGGTGGTTGGCTGGGAGGTGGGGGAGGACTTTAAGCGCCTTGCAACGAGGAGGTGTAAGCTGCTTAAGTGCCGCTTAAGTCGACCGTCGAAAGACCGGAGAGCGCAGCAGCTGAATGTTTCCTCGTCCTCGGAACTGGCCACTTGTTCGTTAGCTGGCAAAAATTCAGCTGACAGTTTGGAAGGAAGTCAGGTGGGAATCGGTCGCCTGGGCAACGCTATCTCTGACCGTTACACCTTTCTTTGTATCGATTTCATTAAAAAGGGTGTTGGCGATGGGGGGATGGCGATGGGGTGTGCGGAGGGTGGAGGCGGGATATCGAGGAAGAACGAAATATTCGAGCAAAGGGGGCGGAGCCCGGGGGTGGTTCCGTATAGACTGTATCGACACTATTAGGAGGCTGGAGCGGTGGGGTGGGGTCGGTGAAGGAAGAGGAGGAGGTAAACGGGAAAAGTGGCGATGCGGAGAGTGGAGGCGGGCGGGCGGCGGTAGGGGCGGTAAGCGCAGGAAGCGGCGGGTGATGCAAAAAAGAGCGTGGCGAGGCCGATGGTGATGTTCATGACGATGCGGGTGATGAGGGGGGGGGGTGATCGGAAGGGAGCGGCGTGGGTTCTGCGAAGAGGATGGTGCCCCGTTCGGTTGTCGCGGAGTGGTCTGAAGGATGCGGTGGTGTTGGGTGAGTGCGATGAGGAGGTTGGTGAGTGAGGGGGTGAGGTCGTGGCGTTGGAAAAGTAACGGATCGGGTGGGAGGGCGAATTGGCGGAGAAGTCGAAGGATCGGAGGCGGGATGGTGGCGGGACGGGGTGGTGGAGGGGGGCGTAGATCGGATGACGATGATGCGGGCGGCGGAGGCGGCGAGGGGGTCGTGAGAAGACGAAGAGGCCGCATTGGAACGGAACGGTTGGAGGGGGGTGGCGGTGGTTGGGAGCTTCGGCGAATGGGCGAGAGACGAGAGGCGGCGGGTTTTTTGCGGTGGATGTGCGCATAGTCGACCTTCGATTGATTGGTATTGGGGCCCGTTGGGGAGAGAATCGCCGATCCAGCCAATCGCCGGCCATCTTCCCACCCGCCATGCGCCAACTCGTTCGACACTTATGTATTATCTATCAATACATTATCGCTTTCCCTTCTCCCCACCACTTCCCAACCCGATCGTTTCCACCTTTCACGAGCCGATATCCGACCGATGGTCAATTCCGCCCCAGAGCCCGGTTTCGCCGCCGCCCCCTCTTTGCCGCCTCCGACGGGAACCGTTTTCTAACTCCACCGCCTTTCGGCAACTTTCGACCCCCACCCACCCATCTCACGTCCTACAACCCCCTCCCCTCCCATCCACCCGCCCCCCCGAGGCCCCACCGTCAATTACCCGCTGAGTCCAACTTCTTCGCCTCATTAACAAAATACGCTGCAAATTACGACACAACCGAATATTATTATTCTCTTGCACAACTTGACGTCGTCTCACACCTCCCAGGCCCATCCCATTGGATACAGCGTCGAAAAATACCACTAAACGATACGAAACACAACCTAATTACAACGGAACGACGAAAAATGCACATATCCTAGGCGCCCTTAGGCAATTGGCACTCCGCGACGACTGGGGCTGATGGGCGGTTGAAATGAGTCGAGAGGGGGGGTGTATACTGTTTCCCGCGTGTTCTTCCAATTAGAAGACTTTGGCTCACTATAATTACTGCGATTTACCTGTTATTGGTCTAGGCGTAGTCGCACTGACGACAGTTCGTTTCGACCCGGCACCGAAAAATACCTGGGAAATGATACCAAACACGTCGTAATTGCGATAAAACTGTCGAAATTACGTTTTTGTTCGTTTTTTTTTCAAACCGTCTTTAGCCCATAACAACCATGGGTTTCGCACGATCGGATTGCCAAGCACGCCGGCACAACTAGATACCAAATGAGATTTGATCTGGACGGCGAACGGACATTGCGGATTTGGAATCCCGATAACTTGAAACGGAAAGTATCACATTTTGAGGTGTTTGGGGGTGGTGGTGGTGGTGGTGGGGGGGGGTTCCAAAACCCACTTTTCCGGGAGGAAATCGCACGAACTTACCTCACGGGGAAAACCTTGCGGAAAAACTTACGGAGTTATAATATTCGCTGATGCTCGGGGCTGAGGAAATTGTGTGATGCGTCACACCAGATCTTTTTATACTCGCGTATTTACTTTCCGCTGCCCAAGGGGTAAGTAATGTATAGCGATCGTGTAAAAAAAAGAAAAAATAGTCGTATTTTGTTTCAGACCGTTTTGAGGTTTGAAAGTATCCGAAATAGGTTTTTAACGTTTTTCGGCAGAACGGCTACAACGATCGCCACCAAAGTCACAGAACGATTTTAAATAGTTGATACCTATATATTGTTCTCAATAAATGTTCTTGTTGAAATGCGTTGAACGAGGATATAGCGCCCGTCGAATGTACTGGGGTTGCGAAAAGTTGTGTGTCGTTACGCACCAGATATTTTACTGACACGATCACTATAGTTTCCTTACCCTTTGGGAAGCGGAAAGTAGAGGGATGTTTATTCATTCATTTGCAAGCGCAGGTAAGAACCTTAAAATACATAAGAACACTTTAGAAAGATCGATGTTGCAGTTTCTTCTTCGCTTCCATTCACAAAAAGGCGCAATGACCCTGTGGTGGGGGGCCGCAAGCCATCAGGCAGCCCAGGGGGTGCTACAGAAACTGCAGCGACCGGCTTTTTCTTGGTATCACAGAGGCCATGAACACTTGCCCCACTGCTGGAAGAGTATTTGAATATCCCACACCCAGAAGACTGCGTACCTGGGAGCAGTAAGGCTTTTGCAAACCAGTTATGTTTCTGCCAAGGCTTAGGCCAGCCTCCAAAGGACGATTAGGCAGTTCTTGCTACTGACATTATGCCAGAGCGGTTGAATTTTCAGTTGTCATGAAGTGGACACACTGCCATGGTACACAGATGGTTATGCGATGGGAGGCAGGGCTGGTCCAGGCATCGTTGCCCCAAACTGCAGCCTTGGCAAGCCGCTGGGAGAGTATGCATGTCTGTGGAGAAGAAATCCTGACAAAAGTACTCAAGGGCAAGCGGATCTGCGTATTCTCGGACAGCCAGGGCGCGTTGAATGCTACTGCAGCCTACATCATCAGGTCCAGGCTGGGATGGGAGCGTCTTCAAGCGCTCTAGCGACTCAGTACCTCAGTGCAGTAGGCTTTCCCTCATCTGGGTGTGAGAGACAAAGGAAAATCACGCCCATTGGCATCTCTAGCCACGACGGAGACTGGCGAAAAGGCTCATTGTGTCTTTCTGCTCCAAGGCGAAGACTAAGCTAACATTCTCCAGACAGGACCTTTTTTTTTTTGACCCGAGGGGGTGTGGGACAAGTCCCTTTGTCACTGCGGCCGCATTCTTAGTAGAAGGCGTCGTACATACCCGCTCCCCTTAGGAAGCCGAGTATGTCCTTCACTGCAGAGTCCGCTACGGTTTGGGGTTCAGTGGTCCCCTGACCGACGTATTCAAAGCGTTTTGCTGCCAAGGCAGGGCATTCACATAGGATATGCTCTGCTGTCTCGTCCTCCTCACCACAGAGTCTGCATTCCACCGCCTCTGAGATGCTCATCTTGTTGAGGTTATATCTGAGTGGGCAGTGCCCAGTGAGGAAGCTTATCAGTACTCTCAGATCTTGTCTGGAGAGTGTCAGCATCGCCTTCGCCCTTTGACAGGAAGGCGTGACAAGCCTTTTCGCCTGTCTTAGTCGTGGCTGGCGATGCTAATGGGCGCTATTTTCCTGTGTCTACCATCGAGCAACCAGACGGTTCAGGTGACTTTTCGTCAGACCCATGTGTGGTTCAGGCCTGATGGGTAGGGATTCTGTACCCCTTTTTGCGAGCCTTTTCATTGCCCTCATGCCCCCTGTGAGCCGGCACCCAAATGAGGGAGAGCCTGTAACGGGCGCCGAGCTGCTTGAGCGCATGGAGGCATTCCCATGCCAGCTTAGACCTAAAACTAAAGGCTGCAATGGCCTTTAGTGAGAAACTGTAGATCCGCTTGCCCTTGAGTCCTTTGTTCAGGATCTCTTGGGTTTTGCCCATTGTTCGCGGCTGCTTATTCAGTCAGCATGCTGACCTTATTCACAGCTGGCCGCAGAGGCCCTGGTGACAATGCCGTGGCTGTTCCACTATCCAAAACCCGTGGTAGCGCCTGGTAGCATGGGCATGCCCCTGGGAAGATAACCCAGAACCAGGAGACAGGACCTTACTAGCCTCCTGACTGGGCACTGCCTGCTTAGGTATCTGAGCATTTCAGAGGTATTGCGGATAGGAGGACGACATGGCAGAGCACATCCTACGTTACTGCCCTTCCTTGGCAGCCAGGTGCTTAGAATACTTCTCCCAGGGGTTTGTAGGACCCTGAACCATAGCGGAATCTGTGGCGAAGGACATACTCGTATTTCTGAGGTGGGGGGGAGGGGGTACGACGTCTTTTATTGCGTAAGGGACATCGTTAGAATAGGCCCATGTGTGGCCGCAGTCACAAGTGTAATCGAGTTTTTGGAAAACTCAGGCTGTGGGGAGAGTACCCAGCTTTGCAGCCTTTACCTCACCCCTGCCGCACTCTACATATCTTTGGGAACCCCCACGAAACCAACCCATTATATTTGGCTGCGGTTTGAGCAGCCTCCAGAGCAGGCCCCAGTGCCGGAATAGCCAAGGGGCTACGCTCGATCTCCATGGGGATTCTGTGCCCCTGTCCACCCACCGGAGAAAGCTGTCAGGCCGTGGTGTGACATTGGGACTCGGTCTCGTGTGCTCGCGAAGAAAATATAAGACACTTAGCGTGCTTTTCATTAAAATCCTGCATTGGTCGCGCTCCTCAGCGAGCTCCAAGGACTGGGAAATCCCTGAGCGAACGCGGGGAGTGCGGACTAAAGTCGAAGGAAGACGACAGAACCAAGTAAGCGGCAGTCGTTCAGCCGATTACGTAATTTTCCATCGATTGACTCTGGAAAAGGCAACTGATCGGTCGGGGGTTGAAGAAACATTCGTCGTTACGTTCGAACGGTTGGGACGAGTCGTTAGAATTAAGTCGTTTAGGAGCTAACGATCGCGCGAGTGACGGGTTGCGTGCCGTTTGCCGCTCTAATCGCTACAGAAACTAACGAAGACAAAACTAGTGAAACTTCCTACTTTTCGGGCTCGAACTCCTTTCTTCACTTCGATCGCGTCAATTTCCACCTCATTTCGTACATGAGTTCGTGAGATGGCAGCTCGGGAGACTGATGACGGGACTCTTCAGCACGGGGACCGTCGGTACGGCCTCCTAATAGGTTAAATGCGAGTCAACAGGCAGCCGGCGAGTGATTACTTGGTGATCGCTCCGCCGGGTCAATTTCAATCGGTTGACTGACTCGACTGAGCTGCCTGTTATTCTTAAGCGCGTCGTCTCGTACACAGAGATGTGTTCACAGCCCAAATTCAGGAAGACAAACCTGGTCTTGCTCGAAAACACGCTATTTGAGGAAATTTCCAGTGTGTGGGCTTTCTTTCGACAACGACCGTAACGATTTTCGCTAATTTTTTCAACGGACAGCTCCAAATGACCCGATTATACTGCGAAATTCTCACTCGTGGGAAAATGACGGGAGCAGCGCAATACATTACCAAACATTCCGACGAAAAGCGCTTTTTACCACGGGGTTTCCCGTATAATCTACTGGGTTACTGGAATTGTCAGAAAAACGGAGGTGGTAGTCCAATCGAGTGCCTATACGGTGAGCGTTTTATAACGCTCGTAAAATATAGATGAGCTACTTCAGAAATGCCGGAATTACAACCGGATCGCTTACCACCATTTCTCACGGTTATTACCCGATAGTTCTGGTAAAGCGAGTATCGTTCACAAAAAAAAATTAAGTTAACAGTTCTCTGTGTGCAGATTTCTCAATAACGGTCACGACGGAAGTAGGAGCACCACAATAAATTGAGTAAGCGCCATCACTTTCTACCACCGCGAGGTTACGTTCGACCAAGTTCAAATGAATTAAGTGAAAAACGAATTGAATTTTTATTACTTTCCGCTACTCGAAGGGAAGGAAAGTATAGTAATCGGGTCAAAAAAAAATTTGGGTTTTCTTCAGATCTTTACGTTTCAGACCCTACTGAGTCTAAAAAACCTAATTTCGGCGCGTGGTCCGTGTGTGTGTGTGTGTCTGTAGTTCGATTTGCAGAAGAACGGGTGATCCGATTGAGCTGGTCCTTTATTTTGTTTTGTTCGTTATTTTTTGTAGACACCAAAATACGGTTATGGACGATTTCAGACGATGGGAAGGGGGGGGGGGACGAAAATGTACCACAAACTAGGGTTTTTCGCATTTTTCTCAAAAACGGCTCTAACGATTTTGATCAAACTTTCAAATTATCTTTTACTAATCAATACCTAACTTTTTTTCTCCATACATATCTCCATGAAAATACGGTGAACGGAGATATAGGCCTATGAAGCAAAAATAGGTTTTTTAAGCTTTTTGGCAAAACGGCTTCAGCGATTTCCACCAAACTCACAGGATGTTTTCAAATAGTTGATACCTACATATTCTTCTCAATAAATGTTCCTGTGACGGTCCATTGAACAGAGATAAAAATCAAAATGTGTCGAAAATAACGTTTTTTCGAACATTTCCGTAAATTCCAGGGTAACTTTTTCACCAGATGTGATAAATCCTAATGAAGTGTCTTTAAGTCACCATTCCCAACATTTCGTTCCCCATAATTATTCCTGTGTATATATGTCGAATGGAGATATTAGCCAAGTTAACTCAGAAAAGGAAATTTGTCGAACATTAATTTATCGGTATTCCAATTTTCTCAAAAACGGCTCTAACGATTTCGATCAAACTTTCGGAGTACTCTCAGCTCACTAATACGTACACTTTTCTCCCCTTAAATATTCCTGTAAAAATGCGTTAAACGAAGATATAGCGCCCGCCTATATAGCTGATGTTAAAACTAAAAGGGGTGGCGGAAAGTTGGGTGTTGCTACGCACCAGATATTTGAAAAAAAAATTGGCCCTAAAACGTATTACATTGCTCGGGTTTCATTTTAAAAAAAAACAACTGTTTCAGGATTTTTAGACAGAGATAATATTACATTCACAATGACAGCGAGTGAAGAAGTAAGTTCTCCCGCGGGCTAGGCTCATACAGTGAATTATATTTCTATTACGCATCGCAGGTTACATTGTTTTTTGTACAGTTGGAAAAATGGTTCATATTTATGTAACTCAGTTTGAAAATAAATTTAAAATATCTGGTGCATAGCAACATACAACTTTCCGCTGCCCCCGTAATTTCGAACACCACCTACATAGGCGGGCGCTATATGTTCGTTCAACGCGTTTTTACAGGAACATTTAAGGAGAACAAAATGTAGGGACTAGTTAGCTGAGAGTACTCCGAAAGTTTGATCGAAATCGTTGGAGCCGTTTTTGGGAAAATTGGAATACCGATAAATTAATATTCGACAAATTTCCTTTTCTGAGTTAACTTGGCTAATATCTCCGTTCAACATATATATACAGAAATAATTATGGAGAACGAAATGTTGGGAATGGTGACTTGAAGACACTCCATTAGGATTTATCACATCTGGTGAAAAAGTTACCCTGAAATTTACGGAAATGTTCGAAAAAACGTTATTTTCGACACATTTTGATTTTTATCTCTGTTCAATGGACCGTCACAGGAACATTTATTGAAAAGAATATGTAGGTATTAACTATTGGAAAACATCCTGTGAGTTTGGTGAAAATCGCTGAAGCCGTTTTGCCAAAAAGCGTAAAAAACCTATTTTTGCTTCAGGGGCCCATATCTCCGTTCACCGTATTGTCATGGAGATATGTATAGAGAAAAAAAATTAGGTAGTGATTAGTAGAAGATAATTTGAAAGTTTAATCAAAATCGTTAGAGCCGTTTTTGAGAAAAATGCGAAAAACCCTAGTTTGTGGTACATTTTCGTCCCCCCCCCCTTCCCATCGGTCGAAATCGTCCGTAACCGTATTTTGGTGTCTACAAAAAATAACGAACAAAACAAAAAAAAACCAGCTCAATCGGATCAGCCGTTCTTCCGCAAATCGAACTACAGACATACACACGGACCACGCGCCGAAATTAGGTTTTTTAGACTCAGTAGGGTCTGAAACGTAAAGATCTGAAGAAAACCCAAATTTTTGTTGTGGGCCGATTACTACACTTTCCTGCCCTTCGGGTAGCGGAAAGTAAAAAGTCTGTCACTAACTGTTCCATTGATAGGGATCTTGAATCTGCTGGGGAGGAATTGTTTGCAATTATTGATTTGTACGGAGAAACGTTTTGGGCTGCGGCGCTCCTCAGCTTTGGAGTGGTCAGGAGTGAGAACGCGTGCCGAAACTCGTTACTTTTCAATAACTGGTACCCCACTTCTTTCACTGGGATGAAGTAGGCTGCATATTCACAATCGAAACTTTGACCATTTGCCCTGAAGTCCAGGATGATCCAAAACATGAATGTGAAATGATCTGAATTAGACCCATCCAGACATTCCACTTCTGATTCTAAATATGTTACATATTCATGTTTTGGACCATCCCTGACTTCAGGGCAAGCGGTCAAATGTTATATTAGGTGGCCATTTTGTAACTAGGCCAAATTTCGGAAAACTATTAAAGACCCAGGTAGTTATTACTCTTTTGATTCTAAATATGTTTTGCTTCAATCGCTGCGACTGTCCCTGACTTCAGGGCAAGTGATCAAAGTTTCGATTGTGAATATTTAGCTAACTACAGCTCAGTCTTCTTTCGTACAGATCTCTCAACCTAAGTAACTATTTCCACTCTACCGTCGGCATTAGCGTATGCGCTGCCCCACAGGGGTAAACCATAGAGTAGAGCCGATTGCACGAGGGCACAGTAAATCGGCCTTAAAAGACTAGTTTTGACTCGTTTACGTAGGAAAGAGAAAACACACGCACTCTTCCACAATTTACTTGAGAGGACATTAACCTGTTTATCCCATTTGAAGAGGCTATCAATCACAATACCCAAATACCTTACATCGGCAGAACAACCCAACGTAAGCGCAAAGCACTCAGTTCCGTGGATTTTATGTTTTACGCCATCTGGTGGCAAATGGAACCACTACAGTTTTATCAACAATTAGCGAGAGCTTATATCCCACTAGTCATTCCCCAACCAGCCTCATCCCCCAAACGTTTCCATGTATCACTACCATAAATCATAGCCGTGTCGTCAGCAAACATCACCGCCTCATCATCCGCTCCAGCTCCTGAAGGAAAATAAACTGGTTTGCATATAAAATATAAAGCGCTGGCCCAAGATGCGTGCCTTGTGGAATACCGTAGCCCTCAGCAACGAGCACCGTGAAATCTTACCCTCTTCAATCCACGAAATTTGCGTATAGCTAAGGAAAGTTGATGATGCGTCGCACCCGCGGTTTTCCTTTGCACGGCTCGTCGAACTCACCTTCTAACGCGGACATTTGCCCATAAACGGGATTAATTTCCGTATCTTAAGATACTGATATAGTTCTGATACTGAGAACTAATCACGCACGGGAAGAAGCTTTTTATATTATTGATTTCGTTTTCTCAATATGTACATTACCGGGAGGTAAAGGGAACTTGAAGAACGTTACGTCGTTTAGACCGTTAGAAAAGTAAATTTGACTAAAGTTAACGTACCTGTTAGGTGAGTCCACCTGGCTGGTCAAATACTGTGGGCGAGCGCTTTCGATGTAAAGACATCATCGTTCGGCCGTTAAGTCCCGACGCTACACCTTTCACCGTTAACCTTTCTCTTTCTTCATAAGGACGACGACAAACTAACTGACTTTAGTACTGACTTAACGGCCAAACGATGATGTCTTTACAAACAAAGCGCTCGCCCACAGTATCTCACCAGCCAGACGGACTCACCTAACAGGTACGTTAATTTTAGCAATTTGCCTACTGGCGGATCTCACCCAATTAATTTAAAGTGAATTTTGTTTGAAGAGTTTTATCAATTCCTGTTAGTTGGACGTTAAACTTGAATTTTATAAAATTTCACTAGGATTTATTATTCTCAAGAACAGCATGATGAGTCGTACACCTTTGAGACCAACCCCATTCGATTCAGCTTTAAAAAATTCTAGTAAACGACACGCAACATGACCTGATTACAACGGAACTGACGGGCGGTGGAAATGAGCGCAGGTAGGGGAATAACGATAACTTTCAACGACATTGCCCGCAAATGCCCTCAAGTAGTTTAATTTGTCTCATTATAACTACTGTGATATCACTGTTTTGCGTCTATGCGCAGCCCTACACCTCTGAAACCACGTCCAAGTCGATTCAGAATCACAAACTAAGTGGGAAAAGATAGCAAACAAGGCGTGATTGCAATTAATGCTGACAAGTAGGTGAGCACTGGATACAAAATCGAATTTTGGTGAACGAATACATTTATTGACTACGTTAATGTGGCGGACGGATGTAGCAGATTTGGAATCCCCATGCCTCGAAACTTTGTGTTGAGGGGTGGTGGGGGGTAGTGGACAAAGTTTCCTGGCTGAAAACAGTAGGATTCAAGTATTGAGTGCGTTGAAGCGCGTTTTTCTAATACTCGTTCGCTGGAATGAAAAGTTGGATGGGGCCTCGATGCACCAGCTGATGTTCTGTCATTGACCACCGAACTTCAAAATGGAGCAGATTTAGGGGGATGTAAAGGGATTAGGGACAAGAGAGAGAGAGAGAGAGTAGTTTTGCAGAGAATGGAGACGGCAGTTATTTGCATTCTAAATAAACTCAAGAGTCAATCACCCGTCCTTCAAACGTGCGCTCAATGCGAAGACCAGGATTTCACGTCGCGACGTGCCGCTCGGCAGCCAAATTGGCCGAGTGGCGGTATTTATAAATCGGAACAAGTTGCGGAATCGATTGGGTTGCGTTAAACGAACGGGGTTGGTGGGGCAGAGGGTTGAAGAGGCGGCCACGATGGGCTGGTGGATGTGAGTGGGTGAGGGTGGGAGGGGGGTGGGGGTTATAGGAGTCGCGCGGGGGAGGCGGGAGTCGGCGAAGGCAGGAAGAAGTAACGAAAAGCTTTTGGGTGTGGCATGATTGTAGTGGCCCGCCCCACGCCGCCCCGTCACGTTCCGTCCCGTCCTGTCCTGCCCTGTCGTGTCCTGTCCTGTCCCATCCTGTCTCGTCCTGTCCGATTCGACAAGTTGTCACTCCTAATGCACAACCTGAGTTTCATTAAAAATCGCGACGCTCGTGAATCCATTTTAAAACCGGTTACACGTAAGGGAACATAAAATAACGAGTGTTGAGCGACGGGACGCCAATCTGCCTGAAGTGCTGCCACGGTTGTTTCCGAAGTTCCAAACGTGAAAAATGGTTAATTGCGCGTTTCACGGTGCATTGTGCCACCACATCTCACTGTTTTCACGACAAGCAGCATTGACTGCTACAAAGGAAGTCTATAACGTGGTCACAGTTGATCTGTTCTTTTGAAACTTGCCACTCAAGTACACACTTAGATTAGGTGGGAAACCAGATTAGAGCTCCTCCCAGAGGGTACGAGATTCCTCAGGCAGTCACACACGGGCAACTGCTCCCTACCGGGAGACTGGCTAACGACCAAGTACCTGCCATAACTCTGCAGGTCTGAGGGGTTTACTGATAGGGTTTAGGAACAGTCGTCAAATAAGGAAACAGACCTGTTTTCACAAGTTTGGCAACATGCTGGAGGAAGACTTATTATTATAAGCAATTGCAGACAAAGTTAGCAATGGCTGCGACCCACCGCACTATATGCATTCAGCGATTCTCACGACTTTAGCTGAAAATTCACTTTCACTTAGCGTTAAAAAGATTTCTGGCCGATCGAGTGGCCGCTGGCAGCTATTTCCGAGGCTGCGTCCCCATCCTTTGCTTAGACTCCCGACTTCGACTTCGTGGTTTGGGGCATTCCCGAGTGGAGGCCATTGTCTTGTTCCATTCTTCAGGTTCCAATGGTGCTCGTCAGAAGTTGTCTGACAAATAGAACCTGAATCGGGAGAACGATGGACCAGGGGTGTCCACATGGTTCAGTCCTTAGACAAGCACGTTGAAACGCCATCTTCAAAGGTCTTTTCAGGAGCTTCATGTAGGCTGACTGCGAGCCACACGCCTACGTGGACTACCTGACTGTGCTGAGCCATGCACAGTCAAGCGACCAAATTGGCGCTCCAACTCATTGCGTGCTCCAACCCGTCACCCAATGGTGGGAACGAATAGCCAACCGTCAATACGTGTTTGTGGCCACAGGCAAGTCAATTCAATTCAGCAAACAACTCCAGTCCTTTAGAGGCACTACCCTCGCAACGTTGGCTACATGACGCCCACTCAGGAAGGCACGAATGACACGATCCTCATGTACAAAGCCATTTACTCAAGTGTGATTGGCTGGTGCCCGGTTGTCAGAGGTAGCCAACTCCCAGTCATTCAGAGAGTACTGACCCAATCACATAGAGCTGTGCTTTTGTCGATCACCAACGCCTACAAGAGAGCATCTACTGAAGCACTCCAAATGATCACTGGCCAGTTCCCTGTAGACTTGACCAGCAAGTGCATGATCGAGAAGTTTACAGTGGAAACGGAGCATCCCCTGCTCTGGGCTGAACTTTGTTTAGACCTCTTTAATGAATGGGCGTTAGATGGCAAGCGAGGATGAGGATCCCTGTCAAAGGTATACGTACAGTTTTTTTTCAACATCCACGAACGTCTTAAGAGTAAGTGAGTTGAGCTGCACCACTGGACGAGCTCTTACTAGCGCTTCTCCTCTTCTTCGACTCTGACAAAAAAAAGGTGGCCACAGTTGATCTACCCCTGTGAACCTTGTCGTCCAAGTAAATAGATCAGGTGGGAAACCAGAATAAGAACTCCTTCCAGATGGTACAGATTCCTCAGGAGCACACCTCCAGGTGGTAAACATGTGAGCAACACCTACACCCTCCCCCCAACCTAATACTCTCCCTACGGGTCAACATTGTCACGTAACACTTTGGGATTACGTGGCGTAGTTAGAAAAATAGGGGAAGAAAAAGGGTTAAAAATGAATAAATCTTATTAAATCAAATTAGGTCCTACCTCAAAGAAAAAAGGGGAAACTCGCCTTTAGAAAAACTAAATAAAAGGCAGCCCTAAACTGTAAAAGCGCGGTGACCACCTCGACTAAAACGCACACGAAACGCACCGATCGCTTTAATGTTAAGCAGCAACTGACGATTTGCCCGAGAGCGACCGATCTTCCGCTAAAGCGGGGGGCTTATCTTTTACTGCACCAGAAGGGCTCCTGCTCATTCGTGATCAACCTGACACCATCCCCCCCATTTATTTTCTTTGTAATTTAAAAAAATTTCTTGGTTATTAAAATTGATTTACTTTTTTTCTGGAATTTTTATATTTATTTATTTTTTTTTTTTTAAGAAAACATTATTTGTGTTGTGGCCAACTTCAATTATGAGAAGGTGGTCGAAACGGTCACCGCGCATCATTGGAAGTGGCACGTGGGAAAAAATCTATATATAGCGAGTATTGAAAATGTGTTGCGTGGGGGGATGAGAAAAACCTTGTGGCTGTTTTTCGGCAAGGAAAAATCACATCCAGCAGAAAGCTCACCTCGAGTGACATGCTTGTCAATCGAGGAGGCACAAAACTGCAGCAGGAAACCAAAACCTCGGTAAAGACAAACGAGGCGAGCAAAAGGAGCAAAATAACATAAGATACTTCCTGTAGGGCTGCGACAATAAAATAGAGAGAAAAAAAAAATTAGGGTGCATTCGTGTTTCCTAGTCGCAAGAGGGCACATTACTCATGCGACAAATAAAACTTAAATATCGCTTATTAATAAATGAAACTAAATATCTGTACTCTTAATACCGGCGATGAGGTCCACATGAAAATTGAAGTTTGGCACTTTCTGGGTTGTTGTTGTTGCATGTCTATCGGCTGAATCAAGGAGGGGTGGATCGATGAAGTCTTGCCAATTTTAATTGTGAAATGTGAGCCGATTTGTAAATGTCCGGTAGATTGGCGTCTTGTAGGAGGTATGTTACAGGCGTCAGCTGTTTGTGGACTATGTAAGGGCCATGGAAACGGGGAGTTAGTGTTGCAGTTACTGATTTTTGTTTGTCGGATAGCGTGTGGAGTTGCACGTAAACCTGGTCACCCGGAGAATAAGTCACTGCCGCATGTTTACGGTCGTAATGTTTTGCGTAACGCCGAGTTTCTCGCTGAATGTAACTGCAGCTAGCCAAGTTTCAGGATGATTAAGTTGATCATCCGCTACATCCCACAAGAAGTTGAGCGGGGTCTGCATACTATGCCCAAGGAACAGCTGGGCTGGACTAAACTTAGTAGTCTCATTGTAGGCGCTATTAAGGACAGTTTGGGTTAGGTAGAGATGTTTTGCCCACTTTGTGTGATCATCAGAACATTGAGCTCGCAACGATGCCTTCAAATTTTGAATTTGCCGTTCTGCTTGATTGGGGTGGGGATAATATGGTGGTAAGCGGGTATGTTTGATGCCACAATTAAAGGGAAAATCCGTAAACCGCCTCGATGTGAAATAAGACGCGTTATCGGTAACTATCCTCTCCCAAAATCCAAAATAGCGAAAAACGTGGTTCGTGAGGGCATTGATTATTGAGTCGGAAGTGGTTCGGGTGAGTGGCACTAGAATCGTGTACCTTGACCACCCCAAAACATCTCCATCAATCAAAACCCCCTATTCATTAACCACAGGCATCCCCTCCCTTGCAATAGTCCTCTCCCCTTCGAACTCTGGGTAGTCATACACGACGTCCACCTGACCAGATTCACGTAGCCCATCCCCCACCATCTCTGAAACCCCACAGTTCTCCCCTAAAATCCCCATGGACCGCGATTAGTTGGGTGGAGTAGTAATTAAACCCCATCCACCCAGCCCATATGTGTACTTCCCTTTTGTCCCTTCCCTGTCACCACCACTACCACTCATCAACCAGGTCACGTTGACAGTCTCACGAATTTCCAACCCGCTGATTGCCCAATAATTATCGTGGCACAAGTAGGAGCAACTCAATAAATTTCAGTCAGTTTCCACGTAGAATGAAAAGCTGATTTGATTCTCCGTTGCAGTGAATGAAATCGCTAAATGTACGTAGGGCCAAGGAAAGTTACGTGAGGCGTCGCACTGGATATTATTCACCGGCGACCCCGTTAAAAAATTCCCCTCTCTTCGTATTTGCGCGTGGTCAACAGTGCACAGAACACTCTTCATCAACTTTATAGTGCGAGGGGGGCATGTTCATACTGTGTGAACCGCTCCGAACTTATGCGACGTCCAAAGCGTTCGTGGGGAACGGAACTGACGCTCTTTTGTTCCCTTCGACGGAAGAAAGGCGGTTCGGAGACGTTCGGCGGCGTCGGCGACGGCGACGGCGATGGCGAAGGGGCGTGAATTATTTATTTGAGAAGTTATTTATCGTTACGTTTCCAAGTTTCGGGGCGTCCGATCTCCGCGAAGATAATTTATTCGTCACCAAAAGGACGGCGATATTTTTATGTCAGCGAAAATACGAACAGCCTTTTTCAGTAGAACGCTCTTTGTCTCCTTTTTTTTGCAAAGATTTATACCGCGTATTTGGTATTATTTGTAAGTGTCGCCGTGGAGGGTGAAAAAAAAAAAAAAATAGGAGTGGAGGATGTGGTAAGATGAGGAAGGGTATTGGATCGTGTCGGGGGGGTTCAAGACAAAACTCCCGTGGAATAAGGGATGGAAAATATTTCTATCGTTGGAATTCAATTAGAGACGATGGACGAAGTGGTGGCGAATGTTGTTTGGCGATGGCGAGGAATGAGGAGGAGGGGGAAGGAATGGAAAACAGAAATGCAAGGCGGAGGTGGATGTGGCAGTGGAGGGGGCTGAAAGGTTGCAAGTGGAAGCCGTTGTTAAGGGAGTAGGGGTGAGAAGGGTGTAGGAACGCGTAACAAAACCTTTCAGTGGCGCACCACTCGGAGCGTTCAGTGGCGCATTGCCGTCGCTTCGCGATTTATAGTCCACCCCTCTACGCGCACGTTCTTTCGTCTTTGCACGTCTCAACTGCAATCGAAGGTTGAGCTAAACGTTTGAGACAACGCGTCGCGACGCATTGAACGCGAATGGAACGGTGTCTGAGTAGGTTATAAGGGTGTGATGGTTTCCTTCAAATCGCACTCATTGACGGATGTGGAGTCCTCAATGTGGAATCTTGCCGCAAGTTGGAAACCTGTCTCAATGGACTGAAAGTCTACGTGATTACCTGCTACGCTGTGGTCACCACGTCCTTCAATCATACGTCAGATCGTTCATGTCTCTTCGAGTTTTCAATGAACAGATCCGTTTGGACGTCAAAGCGATCCGAAGAAACTGATAATTGTCTTATGAAGAAAACCCGTAGCAAATCATTACACAACGGTTTATTACTCTCTTCCAAAGCTAAACGTACTTTGTACCACACCTCCGAGATCCATCCCATTCGATTCGAAAAATACCAGTAAAACGTACGAAACATGACCTGACTACTAGTGAAACGACGAAAATTGACATGTTCTAGTCTAGGCACCTACAGGTTGGCCGAACGTGACGAGTCGGTTCACGGTTGGCTGGAGTGAGACGGGAGGCAGCACGGGGAAATCACTAATAACGGCACAAGCCTAATTACAAAAAAAAAAAAACTGATAACACAGGCGCTAAGCACAAATAACAATAGTCCGTCAGACTAGAGCTGTTAGAAGGAATGAGACCTGAGATGAAGGAAGAGTTTGTATTTGACGGGAAGAGAGCGGTGATGGGAGAATGTGGATGATGGGAGGGGACGCTCAGAGAAGGTTGACTTCTCGAAGAATACGGTGATACGAAACGGGACGAGAGACAGGCGTGAGGAAGCTGACACGAGCAAGGTGACCAGGAGAATCAATCCGTACTGATAGCAGACCACTATAGAATGAAACATCGTCGTACAAAAGACGGTCACGGGGAGACAGCAGGCAGAAGCTGCGAAAGAGCTCGTCGTAGGACAGGTTCATACGGGGAATTGAGAGCTTGTAGCCGAGGTAACCGAGAAATGCTCTAAAAATACGCTCGAGCTGCACAATATCGCACTCCTAGTGGGAACTCCAGATTACTGCGTACTCCAAGAATTGCCGGGCTTCAACCTGAGATATGTGGTCTGAGAAGGAGGGCTGGGAGTCA
The DNA here is from genome assembly GCA_020466155.1 of Pachypeltis micranthus. Taxonomy (NCBI): domain Eukaryota; kingdom Metazoa; phylum Arthropoda; class Insecta; order Hemiptera; family Miridae; genus Pachypeltis; species Pachypeltis micranthus. Next base: position 74,972,510 of record CM035768.1, on the reverse strand, counting down.
AGGTACGTGCCAAGATCCACGAGGCTGTGCAGGTAGGTGAGCTGGATAGTACACAATTTGACGGGACGAGAGCCAGGCCGAAGGAGAAGGCGGTCTGGAAAGGTACTACATCGAGATAAAAAACTTCAGGTCGTCTCCATAAATTGAGAAGTTAGTGTGATGAAGGAAGGAACTGACTATATTGATCACAAGGTGAAGAGAAAGGGGCCAAGATGCGAGCCTTGAAGAATCCCGGATCCGGATGAGGCGGAGAAGAAGCCATTGATCCACATTGGAAGCCGTCTAGCGCTATGGCATGAAGTGGGCCATTTACGCGGAGTGATGGGAGCACGTCAAGAATTGTACAGTGGGGGAGCCTTGATGAGATCAACCATCCTCAACAGCACAAAGCTGAAATGTTGCCAAATTTGTCTCAGTTGAGCGCCCTTTAACAAACCCGTGCTGCTTAGCGGCTGAGAACGAGTTGAAACATTCGAGAGTTGAGCTGCAACCAACTTCTCGTGTAATTTGAGCTATGGCTTTGTACACAGTAGGCAGGGGTTGAACTCACGCGCTCCATTCTCAGGTTGTTCCCGCTGCAACCTGCATCTTGCCTCATCCTGCCCCACTTTCAATGGACGACACGTCGCAACCGTACGCTCTTGTCTCAGAATTGCTTTACTAGGCGCTCTAAATAGAGTGCGAGTCGGTCATACTGTTTTGGGCAGAATAAGAACCAGCTCATTCGAATCGCTTCTAGAACGTCAACGACAAGACAGAAGATGGAATTGTAAAGGGGGGGGGGGACAGAGCATTTCCAACCTTATCAAATTATTTACTAGGGTGGCAAGTTTCAAAGGGATCAGCTGTGACCACGTTTCTTAACCATCACCTTCTTCACTGAACAGTTATATACTTGCTCCCTTGCAGTCAATGCTGCTAAATTCGTGTGCTCTCCTAACTCCTAACTCCTGTCGCTCACTGTTTGTAGAAACTACAGTGGAGCAGCACGAGGTTTCTTGTTTTCTCTGCACTGGAGGAATGAGACGCGCATGATGAAGATTGAAGTGGCCATGTCTCATGAGGAACTGACTAGTCCAGTGGTCTGGCTCAACCCGCCTTCTCTCAAGACATTCTCAGATGTTGGGGAAGAACTAATACGTGTCACGTCTTTTTGACGAGAATTCCCATCCGAATTCCTCTAATGCTCATCCACTGAGGGCAGGAAGTTTCCATTCTGTCGTGAGAACATCACGGAGTTCAGCCCAAAGCGGGTGAAGCTCCCGTTTCACTCTTCCCTTGTCAACAATGCACGCAACGATCGAATCAACGGGTAACTGACCAGTGATCAGTTGGAGAGCTTCTGTTGATACAGTCTTATAGACCTTGGTGATCCACAGGAGTGCAACTCTCAAGGATTGGGTCGATACTCTCTATTGATTGACTGTTAGTTTGCTACCCCAGACATTGGGGCAGTAGTCAATCACGATAGATGGCCTTGACATGACATGAGGATAGTGTCATGGTGACATACTCCCCAAGTGGCCTTTTTTTTTTTGACCCGAGGGCGTGTGGGACAAGTCTCTTTGTCACTGCGGCCGCATATGGGCCTATTGTGACGCTGGCCCTTTCTTAGTAGAAGGCGTCGTACATACCCGCTCCCCTTAGGAAGCCGAGTATGTCCTTCACTGCAGAGTCCGCTACGGTTTGGGGTTCAGTGGTCCCCTGACCGACGTATTCAAAGCGTTTTGCTGCCAAGGCAGGGCATTCACATAGGATATGCTCTGCTGTCTCGTCCTCCTCACCACAGAGGCTGCATTCCACCGCCTCTGAGATGCTCATCTTGTTGAGGTTATATCTGAGTGGGCAGTGCCCAGTGAGGAAGCTTATCAGTACTCTCAGATCTTGTCTGGAGAGTGTCAGCATCGCCTTCGCCCTTTGACAGGAAGGCGTGACAAGCCTTTTCGCCTGTCTTAGTCGTGGCTGGCGATGCTAATGGACGCTATTTTCCTGTGTCTACCATCGAGCAACCAGACGGTTCAGGTGACTTTTCGTCAGACCCATGTGTGGTTCAGGCCTGATGGGTAGGGATTCTGTACCCCTTTTTGCGAGCCTTTTCATTGTCCTCATGCCCCCTGTGAGCCGGCACCCAAATGAGGGAGAGCCTGTAACGGGCGCCGAGCTGCTTGAGCGCATGGAGGCATTCCCATGCCAGCTTAGACCTAAAACTATAAGCTGCGATGGCCTTTAAGGCGGCCTGGCTGTCTGAGAAAATGTAGATCCACTTGCCCTTGAGCCCTTTGTTCAGGATCTCTTCTGCGATCTCTTGGGTTTTGCCCATTGTTCGCGGCTGCTTATTCAGTCAGCATGCTGACCTTATTCACAGCTGGCCGCAGACATGCCCCTGGGGACAATGCCGTGGCCGTTCCACTATCCACAACCCGTGGTCGTGCCTGGTAGTATGGGCATGCTCCTGGGAAGATAACCCAGAACCAGGCCCAAGTGGCCTTAGTTATTGCACATAGTGAGGTAAACCTGGCCTTTAAGGGTACTTCATCTATACTCGCCTTCCATTTATCGCCACAGGTCAACATCCACCCTGTGCCTGATTCCTTCCACATGATCACCTGTTGTCTGGCATCTAACTCTCACACAGTTCACTTCTTACGTGTTATAGGGTTCGCTCTATTCTGGAGACCATTTCACGGGTGTTGGTTCACACACACACACTCTCTCTCTCTCTCTCTCTCTCTCTCTCTCTCTCTCTCTCTCTCTCTCTCTCTCTCTCTCTCTCTCTCTCTCTCTCTCTCTCTCTCTCTCTTCTCCATTCAGCACAGTTATCGGAGTAAGTTTTAGATCTTTCAATTTATATTGAGCAAGAAAACGGCGCTCATTGCTGTCAGCTTGTCAATGGCAACTGTGATGGCTCATTGTCCAACTCGAGTTTTCCTTGTCGCCAGAGGAGTCCTACTTTATCACTGCCTCTTTTGAGCACTCCTCACGGTTTCTTTCTGTTCCACCGCCTCACAGGCTTCCTTCAGGTTCTGTCTTGTTTCTATTCGAACCCGTTCCCCATGTTTTTCCGAAACGCATAATGTCAACTTCCACGGCGTTCCCGTACGAACACGAGGTACTTCATCGCACTTGGCACCAGCGAGCCGACCATTCTTCATTTTCGACTGACGGGGGCTTTCTGATAAGGAGCTCGGAGTGCTCACAGGCTTCAGTACTCCACACTGGAAGGCAGCGACAGCGGGTTGGTTGTTTGAAGACGATGGACGATAGTGTTTTTACTTTCCTTGGCTCTACGAAGTAGAAAGGAAAGTTATGTAATCGGCTGAAAAAAAAAATTTGAGTTTTCTTCAGATCTTTACGTTTCAGACCCTACTGAGTCCGAATAACACTATTTGGGAAAATGGTCTGTGTCCCTGTGAACAATTTTTAGAGAAAACCACCGTACCAAATCAGCTCAAACTTGATATCTCGCCCGCAGGCTTCCATGAGACGCGAAAATGAGGGTTTGAACAAAATCCACCGAAAGTTAACTATAGTTATCATAGTGATCAAAACACCAAATATTTTTTTTCTCAAAAACGGCTCTAACGATTTTCATTAAATTTTTTATGTTGGTAGCTATTGATAAGGCAATTATAGCATAAAATTCCCATCAGTGGGAAAATGACGAGAGCAGCACAATAAATTACCAAAACTTTCGACGAAATCGATTTTAGCGCGGTTTTTAGAGAAAACCACCGTACCAAATCAGCTCAAACTTGATGTCTAGCCTACAAGTTACCATGGGACGCAAAAATAAGGGTATGGGCAAAATCCACCGAATGTTAACTATAGTTATCATAGTGATCAAAACACCAAATTTTTTTTTTTTAAAACAGCTCTAACGATTTTGATTATATTTTTTATATTGATAGCTCTTGATAAGGCAATCACACCATAAAATTCCCATTTGTGGGAAAATGACTTGAGCAGCACAATAAATAATCAAAATTTTCGACGAAACGCGTTTTTAGCGCAGTTTTTTCCTTATAAACTCCGCTGGAATGTTAGTAGAAAGTTGAAGAAAATTGGTATTGTAGTCCAACCCAATACCTAAAGTGTGAGTGTTTAAAAACGCTCATGAGGTACATGGGGCTCACTTCAGAAATGCCTGAATTTCAACTACCGCCGTTTTGCTTACTACCAGTTCTAACAGTTATAACCCGATAACTCTGCAAAAGTAGATAAAAATCCTTCTTTAAAAAATGTGCGTTTACAGCCTCATTAATTATCTGTGTACCAATTGCTCAATAATGGTCCTGCAATGAGTACGAGCAGCACAATAAAATCTGAAACTGTAAGCGCTACCGCTTCCTGCTGCCGTGAAGTGTTGTTTGACTAAGTTCAAAGGAACTGAGTGATAAATGAATTGAGTAAGTAGAATTAGCCATGTACAAAGTGAATTGTTGTAGAGCTAAGGAAAGTTGTGTGTTGCAACGCACCAGATATTTTCCCCACAAGATCGTTCACTCCCGTTGGGGGGAGATTCGCGTGTTCCCGTTTTAGGGAGCTCAGTCTCAGCTCCTCAGCCCAAATACTGGGCAGGGCGTCTTCAGGTGGTACAAGGAACCGCGCAAGGCAGTACACGTTCTTCCACACACCTCCGATCTACGAAAGCAAATCGATTGAGCACAATTCAGGAAATGGGTTCAAAGGATACCAAAAAATGAAACGCTCCCGAGCAAAAATGCCTCGAGAATGTGGGACCGTATTAAGATTTCTTGCAGCTTCCCCGATATAAAATGTTCGGTCGTTCGTCTCCTGGCCTCCAGCTCGGATATATTGTCCCGTTCCTGCCGCTGCCGCGCATTACTCTCGGCGAAAAGGGTTCAGCAACGGAAACCTCGACTCCTTTATTTCTCTCGCTCGGGAGTAGAGCAGTTGACGGGGAAGGAATGAGCGTTGGTGGGAGTAGGGGGGAGGGGGGAGAAGAGCGAGAAAGTGAAGAACGGGAAAAAGGGGCTATTTGAACGTACGGAAAGAGAATTTTCAGCAGACATTGCGCATGTGGTCACGTCAAGTGCAATCGATTCGCCGGTTCAGCGCCTCGTGAAGCGGTAAAAGATAAAAATCGACTCGAACTTTGACGCTCACACCCCTCAGTCTAGATCTGGCGATATTCAAATGTGATGACGACAACTGAGACTGAAACCCTCGCACACTTCAATAAACCTCGCGGCTCGGAGTACGTTAGTATGAAATATGGCGATCAGGAAACGTCGAGGGGAGACGAAGAATGTTCGGGTAAAAATGTTAATCAAATGTGAAACTGTAACGAAGCTTTCACAGTCGAACGAGTTCCTCAGAGAGGGCCGTTCTATCGTCCTGACGACTCCCTACTTCGCCAACGGTAACGAGTGAAGGATGAATCAAGGCGTTGTAAAGATTCAGAGTGCCGCTCTGCGAAATTCAAGGGGTCGCTCGCACACTGGCTGGTGGATGGTGGTGTTGGCGGGGGGGGGGGGCTCCAACACGCCACACAAAGTTCAAGGTAATACCCAACATCACAGGTTAATGTACTATCCGCACGATTTAGGGAGAATAGAAGTGGCGAGGAGATTGTCACTAACTAGACTGGCTGAGTTTGTCGGAACCCCGATATTTATGAAGTTTTTAGCCCCTCCCCACGATTTATCGTGAAGAATCATGAAAGGAAAAATTCGTGAAAGGAGCGTTTAAAACTATAATTGCTATCGACTACTGGGGGAACTGGCAAATATTGTACTTTATTAATTCTCGAGAATCTAATCTCGTTTCTGACTGGTACTGTTTAAGCGATTTATACGCCGTATCCTTTTTAAATCTGGATTTTATCGCACACAACTCCAGACCTACTCAGCAACTTCTTCTATTTGAACTTACTAAAGTGGACTGTCCTGCTTACGCATTTTTGCTTTCCGGAGGCCTTCGGATTCCAAATAAAAGTTTTCGAAACGTCTTTTCACAAAATGTGTGCCTGTAAACGCGATTGAGAGGAAACAGCCCAACCAAATCGGCCAACACTTCATAAAAAAATTGTCTTGAATTCTTGAAAGACTCCAAGGTCAGTTCACGACTGACTGTAGTTAAGTGATCGACACGACACATTTTTTTCTTCGAGAATGACCAACGATTTCGATTAAATATTTTGTATGAACAGTTCCGCGAGATTCTCATTTGTGGGAAAATGACGAGAGCGGCACGATAAATTATCAACGATTTCGAAGGAAACGACTTTACCGCAGTGTTACCCAAATCGCGATCGTGTCAAAAGGAAAAGTTGGATTTTCTTCAGATCTTTACGTTTTGAGGACTACTGAGTCTAAAAAACCTAATTTCGGCGCGTGGTCCGTGTGTGTGTCTGTAGTTCGATTTGCGGGAGAACGGCTGATCTGATTGAGAGCTGGTTCTTTTTTTGTTTATTTTTTGTAGACACCAAAATAAGATTATGGACGATTTCCGCCGATGAAAGGGGGGGGGGGGACGAAAATGTACCAACAACGTTTTTCGCATCTTTCTCAAAAACGGCTTTAACGATTTTGATTAAACTTTCAAATTACCTTCTACTAACCAATACCTAACTTTTCTCCCCATACATATATCCATGAAAATACGGTGAACGGAGATATAGGCCCATGAAGCAAAAATAGGTTTTTTACGCTTTTTGGCAAAACGGCTTCAACGATTATCACCAAACTTTCAAGATGTTTTTGAATAGTTAATACCTACATATTGTTCTCAATAAATGTTCCTCTGACAGTCCATTGAACAGAGATAAAAATCAAAATGTGTCGGAAATAACGTTTTTTCGAACATTTCCGTAAATTCGAGGGTAACTTCTTCACCAGATGTGATAAATCCTAATGGGGTGTCTTTTATCCACCCATACCAACATTTCGTTCTCAGTAATTATTTCTGTATATATGTTGAACGAAGATATAAGCCAAGTTAACTCAGAAAAGGAGATTTGTCGAATATTAATTTATCTGTATTCCAATTTTCATAAAAACGGCTCTAACGATTTCGATCAAACTTACGGAATACGCTCAACTAACTAGTCCCTACATTTTGTTTTCAATAAATGTTTCTGAAGAAATGCGTTGTACGAAGATATTGCGCCCGAATATGTAGCTGGTGTCAGTACTTAAAGGGGTGGCGGAAAGTTGGGTGTTGCTACGCACCGCTCGTTTACCTATTTGTTTGGTTAGCGATTTTTGTAGACATGACAATAAGGATATGTCCATAGGCGGGAAATCTACAGTTTGTTCTCTATAAATGTTCCCGTCGAAATGCGTTGAACGAAGGTAGCAGAGCTTGTATATACAGCAGCTTAATTTTCCGGGCAAGAGTAGGAGCAGTTCAATAAATTCTGGTACCTGAAGTTCATTGATACCTAACGAAAAACAGGTTTTATTAGTTTCTCGAGGGGTAATGACTCGAACCCACAACCTCCGGTTTAGGAGACCGATGCCTTATGCATTACGCCACAGGGGATGTGGTTGCAACTCGGGTTAGAACGTTGCCTTGTCCAATCGGCCTCAAGGTTAAATTTCGTGACACTTGGCCGTCACACTTTTCGAGTTTATGTAGCAAAGTTAAGACATAAAATGTCAAAAGTGGTAGTTGAGTGGCGCTTCGCGTAAGGTATTTTGACCGTGTCGCCGTACTATACTTCCAAAAAGTTACGTCGACAGTCCGATAAATTACCAATACGTGATATAATGGTCGTGACGTAAGTAGGAGCAGCGGAAGTACGAGTTTCATACTATGGAAAATTCCAGACTCACGTGAACTGGATCAAAAACAGATCGAGTTAGTGATTAGAGTGATGAAGATCGTCGTTTATGTGTGGCGCGTCACAACAGTTTTTTTTTTAAATTTTCCCACCTTTTTACGTGAACGTTACACGAGCAAACGTCAATCTGACCAAATGTTTTCTACTGGTGGAGTGTTTAAAACGTATATCTGAAGAAAAATAAAAGAAAAAGAATTTCAAACTACTCCGCAAGTTTCCTTTCTACTTCGTAGAACTAAGGAAAATAAGAAACTCGATTAGTTGCTAGTTTCACGGCGGTGTCCTCATAATTCCACAACTATACGCGAACGTTCCCGAGAAAATCAAAGTAGCAGTATCACAATAAAATCTGAAACTTTCCGCACACCCTGTATGTGTCCGTACGTACGTGGGGCTGAAGAAAGTTGCGCGATGCAGTGCCCCTGATATTTCGTTTGTTCGATCCAGCTTTTGGTTTGGACTTGTAGCAAGCTCCCGGAGTTGGGCTGAAGTCGATAAATTAAGGAAACCCGAACTATCTCGACCAGTTTTCTTGACTTTTTTTCACGATCTGGATCAAATTGGGTAACAGACTTTCACCGTGGGGATGGAGCGGTTTGAGAGGAATAAATAACGTGATGATCCGTTCAATGAGACGCCTCGTTCGGGTCTCCCTACTGAACAGTAATAGGCCGCCATCGATTAATGGGCATTAGTGCAATGAAAAGCGAGACGGAAATACTCGTCAAGCGTACGAGTTCTGTTCCCAACAACCACTTGGGGAGTATGTCACCAAGATACTATCCTCATGTACAAGGCCATCTATCTAGGCGTGATTGTCTACTGCCCCATTGTCTGGGGTAGCAAACTAACAGTCAATCAAAAGAGAGTATCGGCCCAACCCTTGAGAGCTGCGCTCCTGTGGATAACCAAGACCTATAAGCACTACAGATGATCATTGGTCAGTTACCGGTTGACTTGGCCTTTGAGTGGGTTGTTGACAAGTGGATCTCACGACAGAATGGCAACGTGCCGCCATCAACGAATGGTTAGAGATATTACACGTATTAGTTCATCCCCAAACATCTGAGAACGTCTTGAGAGAGGGTTGGTTGAGCTAGACCACAGGACGAGCCAGTTCCTCACGGGACACGGTGACATTAATGAGTGGCTCCATTTCTTTTCTCTCAAATAATCTCCAATGCGGAGGAACACGCTCAGTTCCTACAAAAGTGAGCAAATGAACCTACTGCAGTAAGGAAGCCTTTAACCGTTTGGCAATGAAACGGGGTCCCAATTGATCTCTCCCATTGAAACTCGCTTCCAAACTGAATAGTTAGAACAATGGGAAATCCAGATTAAGAACTCCTCCCAGATGGTACGGGATTCCTTAGGTGGCCGTACCTCCACGCCGTTTAACATGGGCCACAGCTCTCGACCCAGAGACTGTCAAAATACCAAAAACCTCGTGGTTCACTGCCGGCTTCTTGCATGATAGCAAAACCGCAACTTCCATGACAGTAGACTGATATAACTCTCTCTGAGGGTTCAGGGCCAGTCATTTTGAATAGGAAACTTGTGATGTGCCCTCGCGGTGTGTAGATTTGGAGTGTTGGGGCGTCTTCAGTGGCGATATCAGTTATAAGATGCGTATAAAGCCAACTTAGAAATGTTTCCCTGCGTTCTTCGGGTTGCTGTGGCTGATAAGTCCCGCAGCATCAGATGCAAACAATTCTTGAAGTATTACAAACAATACCTGGGGCATTCGTGCTCCCCCGTTGCAACTCTTAACCTCTTTTCAACGCGCCATAATCAAGACAATTATACAGAGCCGCGCTATTGTTGCTCCGCCGGGTTCAGCTCGGAGGCAAATCCACTTGGTTAACATTTAAAAAAAAAAAAAATAAAAAAAAAAGGGAAAAAAGCCCTCGTTTGATGAACGCGCATCTTAACTGCACTTCTGAAATTTAATGGGGAGAGGAAGAAATGGGCGGATAAAGGGGCTACTCCTTCATTTTTTCGAATAAGGGAATGCAATACTCGGGAGGTTTCGTTTTTGAAGAGACGGCGCGGAGCCCATTGGTATCTTCGTCAGATCTATTCATCAAGAACATTCTAAGTAGAGTGGAGTTCAATGATGGGGGGTTAATAGAATTTCCAGCGTAGGTTGAGAAATAAATTTAGCCACAATGGCTCAAAGGATCTGCTCTGCAGAGCAAAGACCTCTCAGGGCCCATTCACCGTTTGGCGTCTTACAGTTCAACATACTTCCCTGTCTAATGAGGAGAAACCGGAGAAGTGGCTTCGAAGTTGGTTTCTCGGTGAGGAGACGGGTTGATGTTGATGTTAAAGAAGGGCGAGGGGAAGGAGTGCTGCTAGTGGTGGCGGTGGATGGAAGGGGAGGGGAGGGGTAGGAGCTCACTGGAATGATGCCTGACTTTTGAGTGAAAAGTGAAATACTTCTTTCCTTGACCTCAGAGCTACATGTGAAACTGGAGCCCGTTCCATCGGCATTTACGTAACAGTCAAGAGTTGTCCTGCGGGAATATGGACCCCTTCACTGTACTGTTTCAAATTGCTGCAGAAAGAGTGACGTCAAAACTCACGAGACGCCCCAAGGTGTCCTGTGCACGGCCTTACGCCCATTCAGCGATTAATCAAATCAGTGTATTTGAGCTTGGTAGAACTTCGGTCAACTTCCTAGATAAAGTCCTTCTTGTAGATTCCGGAATTCATTGGATTGCTCCTGCTGTGAGTCGGAGGAACGACAACCGTTTCAATTCCGGAATTTCTTGAGAGGTCCCTAAATATATTATAACCTTCAGTAAAGTATCACTGAGTAAGGAACTTATTAGACTAGTTAGTTTTTAAAATCGTGCGCCGCACCAAGAAAGTTTTTTAGCACGGTCATAATACTTTATTCACCCTTTTGGTTGGGGAGAGTATTAAAGTGTAGGAAGTTCTCGATGTTTGTTGAAATACCAGGTGATTAACATTTTATATTATCGTCCAGTTGTTCATTCGTATTTGTCAACACAAAAAATGGTCAAAATCGTCAAAGCACCTTTTGAGAACAAACGCTCGATACTTTGGTTTCCATGACTATAGTAAGCTTTGCCTCAATCATGGCCCTTAATTTGGTCCAGTCCAGTGCATTGAGAAACCAATCGTGTTCAGACGCTTTTGTAACAAGTTTTTTTAATTTTAGAAGATGGCACGTAGGGCTGGAACTTAACACTGTCTTGGCAGGTCGCAGAGGACTAGAAGGGGACGAAGAGACCGACAAACTGTCTGGAATTGAGTACGGATGAGGTGAACGGTGAGAGGTGGCCAAACGGGAGCAGGAGTTCATGGTCCAGGGATTCGAGCAGCAATACCACTAAGTACACTGGCAACTGGTTGCTGGTTTTTTAGGTGCTCTTCGCAGTGATAGCGTGCATGCAGCACCTCCTGTGCAGGGGGCTGATACGGAAAAAGAGGGTTCTTATACAATTTCGCCGAGGCTTGTTTGGGAATGATGATTGGTCTGAAGTCCTTGGGAAAGGAGAACCCTCTAGCAGTATGTTGGGTGCCAGACCATAGAGGAATAGAAGGGTATGAGGAGACCGACTGGGGAGAGACGGATCTGTACTGCTCCAGGTCGAACCTGACCACTTCGTAGGGACCACCAAGTGCCACATGAAAAAAAAGGGTTGTCAAGTGGGAGGAATGCAGGGCTGGCCATTGGTGGGACGAGCCTGGCCAATGGCAATCAGGGTTATTTATTAGACTCTCCGAGGAAGGATCAAGAGAGACCCTTAGTCTAGAGAGAGAGAAACTATATGGTTGGTGTGAGGCCAGTTGACAGGACACTGTACACTAAAGCCAACATTGAGAGTACTGGTGAGGAACTGGATGTGGTGCGCCTCAGGTTGAAGGAACAATCACCAGTGGCACGGTTAATGCTGTCTTGCGGTTTGTGCGAGAATGGTAGGGACACTTTGGGAATGTAGCATCAGGCAACAGCAGCTCCTTGAGAACTGATATGACATGAGATAGCTCATGTACTCCTCGCAATAGGCCCTTTTGAGACCACAGTGGGTGTTTGATAGGTCTTGGATGAAACTCTTCACTCTTCAATGAAATCTGCGGTTCTCTAGTGCTAACTGAACAGAGAAGCTTCGTTTGAGAAGAGGAAAATAAGTGGAGCAGGGAGAAACGAAATGAAAATGAGGTTCTACCTGCTGTTCTGAAACGAAAGAGGTCTTCCTTTGAATCTGTCAGAATTGGTAAAGGAAAGGAGTTACGTGGTCATGAAGCAATAATTTATTCCAGCTGCTGGTCTCTTGTGCTAACTAAACAGAGGAGCTCTGTTGGAATAGGGGGAAATATTATAGTATGGAAAAGTGCAAAGTGAAGTTCATCCATTGAGCTTGAAGAGAAAAGTACCACTCTGAAACTCATCCTACATCCTACATGTGTGAGTGGATTTCTTCGTAATTTCTTATTGGTCTCCACGCCTGTTTTCTTTGTCCCTTCACTCTCGACCACCAAAGCCTACCTCTGTTTGAGCTCAACTACACGACGACCGACACTCTTTGGTGTTGTCATTCTTCTTTCAGTCATATTTGGCCTCACTCTCGTTTCTTAGTTTGGAGCAGCAACCTGATCAAACTGCAGATCAGTCACGAAGGTCGGCTGCCATCAGTCTGTAAGGTTCCACAGACAGTTCATGGCTTGGGCTCCTCCCGTTGAGGACTCGCGATGGATTGATTGTATCGTTTCCAGTACGGAATGTCAATCCAACGCAGATGCAGGATTCACGTGGATCTGGGAGGTATTGCAAGAACTTGAACTCGGGAGTAGATTCTGTGGTGGGTTCCTGAGTGGGACCTTACCGTAACGTGTTGAACGAATGGACAGTGTTTATGGTCATCGTCTAAGCCCGCAAGTCGCGGGAAATGGGGAAAATCCCGGGTCATCTCCCCTCCTCGTCCGAAATTGTTCTTTCGCGTCATTGCTTTCCAGCGCACTCTCGAGGGCTCCCCCTCGTCACTAAATAACTGGGTCAGTGTGTTAGGGAGGGATGACGACTGGGGCCTTTGATATCAGCGACGGAGGGCGACGCCGTCACCGACAACAACGTCGACGGCAGCCTCCGCTCCCCCTCAATCAGATCTCGTGGGTTTCTCACCCCTCGCGCCTGACCGCCTCCGACCCTTCTCTCGTCGGCTGCCGAATCCCCCGACGGTCTACACGCAATTCCTACCCGCGAGCCCACGAATTAAGGGGCGTGTGAAGCTCCTGACAACTTTTACTGGCTCGAGTGCAATCCCCAGAAGCATCTATACATCTATACACCCTGTGTGATATACTCGTTAATATTTGTCACAGTTGGCGACTAGGTCAACCACACTTGAGTAACGCGGACATTACAGAGGAACCTTCCCATCTGCCACAGCCACCATGTTTAGAGACAATATGAGTGCGTCAGTAATGACGAGCTCACCTTCATGTTCCTTCTGTACTTTACAACCTATCATTCCCTATTTATATCTCATTCAACCGAAACGGAAACGAAGTGTGCTGTCGAACAAAAATATCTGGCGTCAAGCACACAACTTTCCTCAGTCTCACGCGCATTCAGCGATATTAGTCATTAGCTATTATACAAGTCTATGTTCATAAGTTCGTGCTGGGACGCTGCTCAATGCATCTTGAATAAACTGGTAGTTACGCTGACCTTATTGAGTGATCAGTAATTGGTGTGATTGACCACATAATCAGTCTGGAAAGGTTCGCTATTAGAATATTGGGATTATAACAGCAACCGTCAGTCAAAACATACTTTCAGTCGCGGTATTTCTGAAGTTTCGCTCGATTATCCTATGATCCGTCGTGGAAGCAGGTTATTGGACTACCACATTTTTTTTCCTGAGGACGCTTGTGTGACATGAACGACATTTATGCGGTAAAAACTGCTCTAACATCGTGTTTCGTCGACATTTTTGATGCTTTATTGCTTCTCTCATAATTTTTTGCAGATATCAAATTTTTACATAATTTTCCACTATCTGTACAAAGCGTTTAATGGAAATCGTCAGCAATAGGGGGGGGGGGTGATCATTACGATAACATTAGTTACTTCTGGTTCGATTTGGTCTAAACCAGTATATTTTAGTCGCATGACAATTTTCCACAATAGAACTTCACCCAATTTAAATACGATTTGAAGAACACGCGAATGGTGATGCCCTTGAGTACACCCGCTGACACACCCTGCCGAAGTATCTCTTCAGCACTTTTCTTGAACAACATGCCCTCAACACAACACATACAACTCAATGCTCCAATCCAGATGTTGACTGCATCCACTCCACGAGCTCCTGGTAACGCTATATGCAGACCTGTGCTGTGCCCCAATCGTGATATTTGCTGCATCCAGTCCACGAGCTCCTGGCAACGCTATATGCAGACCTGTGCTGTGCCGCAATCGTGATATTTGCTGCATCCAGTGCACGAGCTCCTGGCAACACTATATGCAGACCTGTGCTGTGCCGCAATCGTGATATTTGCTGCATCCACTCCACGAGCTCCTGGCAACACTATATGCAGACCTGGGCTGTGCCCCAATCGTGATATTTGCTGCATCCAGTCCACGAGCTCCTGGCAACGCTATATGCAGACCTGTGCTGTGCCGCAATCGTGATATTTGCTGCATCCAGTGCACGAGCTCCTGGCAACACTATATGCAGACCTGGGCTGTGCCGCAATCGTGATGTTTGCTGCATCCACTACACTAGCTCCTGGCAATGCTATATGCAGACCTGGGCTGTGCCGCAATCGTGATATTTGCTGCATCCAGTCCACGAGCTCCTGGCAACGCTATATGCAGACCTGGGTTGTGCCGCAATCACCATGTTTGCTGCATCCAGTCCACGAGCTCCTGGCAACGCTATATGCAGACCTGTGCTGTGCCCCAATCGTGATGTCTGCTGCATCCATTCCACGAGCTCCTGGCAACGCTATATGCAGACCTGGGCTGTGCCCCAATCGTGATATTTGCTGCATCCAGTCCACGAGCTCCTGGCAACGCTATATGCAGACCTGTGCTGTGCCGCAATCGTGATATTTGCTGCATCCAGTCCACGAGCTCCTGGCAACGCTATATGCAGACCTGTGCTGTGCCGCAATCGTGATATTTGCTGCATCCAGTCCACGAGCTCCTGGCAACACTATATGCAGACCTGGGCTGTGCCGCAATCGTGATGTTTGCTGCATCCACTACACTAGCTCCTGGCAATGCTATATGCAGACCTGGGCTGTGCCGCAATCGTGATATTTGCTGCATCCAGTCCACGAGCTCCTGGCAACGCTATATGCAGACCTGGGTTGTGCCGCAATCGCCATGTTTGCTGCATCCAGTCCACGAGCTCCTGGCAACGCTATATGCAGACCTGTGCTGTGCCCCAATCGTGATGTCTGCTGCATCCATTCCACGAGCTCCTGGCAACGCTATATGCAGACCTGGGCTGTGCCGCAATCCTGATGCTTGCTGCATCCAGTCTACGAGCTCCTGGCAACGCTATATGCAGACCTGGGCTGTGCCGCAATCGTGATGTTTGCTGCATCCACTACACGAGCCCCTGGCAACGCTATATGCAGGCCTGGGCTGTGCCGCAATCGTGATGTTTGCTGCATCCACTACACGAGCCCCTGGCAACGCTATATGCAGACCTGGGCTGTGCCGCAATCGTGATGTTTGCTGCATCCACTACACGAGCCCCTGGCAACGCTATATGCAGACCTGGGCTGTGCCGCAATCGTGATGCTTGCTGCATCCAGTCTACGAGCTCCTGGCAACACTATATGCAGACCTGGGCTGTGCCGCAATCGTGATGTTTGCTGCATCCACTCCACGAGCTCCTGGCAACGCTATATGCAGACCTGGGCGGTGCCGCAATCGTGATGTTTGCTGCATCCACTACACGAGCTCCTGGCAACGCTATATGCAGACCTGGGCTGTGCCGCAATCGTGATGTTTGCTGCATCCACTCCACGAGCTCCTGGGAACGCTATATGCAGACCTGGGCTGTGCCGCAATCGTGATGTTTGCTGCATCCACTACACGAGCTCCTGGCAACGCTATATGCAGACCTGGGCTGTGCCGCAATCGTGATGTTTGCTGCATCCACTACACGAGCCCCTGGCAACGCTATATGCAGACCTGGGCTGTGCCGCAATCGTGATCACTCATATTATCCGTTAAACGAATCGAAAAGGAGCTCTGTGATCCAACATGGCGACGGTCACTTTCCAAGAAACAGGAGAAATGGAAGCCAATCATTTTTCTTCACGCAGGCAAAGTTTTGATGAAGTAGTAAACTGAACGAAGAAAGAAGCGAAGTTGTTCAGGTGGGATGAATTCGTCCATGAGCCGATACTCTGATGATCGGTCTGAGGTCGGAATTCTGAAGAGCTCCGAAAGTACGGGTAACGTATGTTCCGAGTCTTCATCCCTTTTGTGTAGGGGAACTGCCGCAATTCGAGTCGGTCTCTAAAACCGATGGTGCGTTGCGTTCTGAGGGGAGGTATCGCTAATCTTGAGCAGTGTATCTTGGCAAGTAATTGCAACACGGAAAGGCCCTGCTTCTGTACCTCCTCTCTGGAAACGTTAATGGGTCGTCTGGCAGACAAAACCGTTTGGGGGAGAGAGAGCGGGAGTGAGAGAGAATGAGTGGGTGGGTGTGTTTCGAGAGGTAACTTGTGAGAGCGCTTTCCTCATTGATATATTTGCACCGGAGGGCAGGTGCCATCCCTCCTTTCTCACTCCCTCCCACTCTCCAGCATCAACAATTGCTCTATTTCTTATTCTCTCTTCCGCTCCGTTTCTCGTTATTGCACCGAAGAACCGCACGTTTCGTCCAAATGGGCAAACTATTCATCGGATACTGCAATCAGGGGAACATCAACGACTTGGGACCGGAAGAGCCCGGCCATATTTTAAGAATTTACGAGTTTCGCGGATAAACAGGTTGTTAAATTATCGCCAGGCGTCTGCTAGGAATCGAACGTTCAAATATTCAACGAGAAAAAATCTGAAGTTGTTTGGACCGGAGCGTCACATGACATTCCTTTCTGTGTTCCCAATTACTCAATTCCTTGCACGTCAACAACTTTTCGGTTCAGTATTAATGGACGTTACTGCAGCTCTATTCTCATCGGGGGGCAATCACAACTGTGTCAAGTTTCATGACTGGTAGAGAGGAACGCTTGGTGGAAGCAAAGAAACACGACACGCAACTCATGAGTCGATTGTTTCTCTTTGGATCGTCATCAATACAATCATGTGTTAACTTAGTCTTGTCACGTGGAGGGGCTTCTGACACTCGACCGGTTGCGTGTAAGGGGGTGCGCTTCGCATGTCAGTAATTTAGTACGAATGAAGTGCAATCAGTGAGAGGCGGCCAAGCGGAGGCAGAAGTTTATGGGCGAGGGATCTGTGCAGCGATACTGCTATGTGGGCTAGCAACAGTTTTCCAGACGGAGCTTTCCGCAGTGAAGGTGTTCACGCAGGGGGCTGAAATGAAAAAAGATCTACAAGATGTCAGACAGTCAGGCTGCACTTAAGCCGCTTTTCGTCGGAGCTCGTTTGTGAATGCCTCACTGCCCTGAAGACCTTGGCAGAGGAGAACACACTGCTCTGGGTGGGACCTGAGCCCTTTGTCGCGGCCAACTTGAATGAGGAAGTTGGCAAGTGGAAGGAGAAAATCCACTGCTGCCTATCGGCGGGACGTACCTGGCCAAAGGCAGTAGGTTATTTATCAAACTCTCCAGGGATCTTCAGTCTGGAGAGAGAAAGCAAATGGATTGTGGATTGTTCACAGAACACTGTTCATTCAAGTTCCACCTACCCTAGATTGGTAAGTTAGAGGCACAGAGTTACGGATTCGGTGAGGCAGAGCTGGAGCCAGTGGAGCATGTACTGTGAGGAGTTGACTGCAGTGACGGAGGTGGTACAGCAATACACGGAATAAAATCCCGAATTAACTCATTTTCAATAATTTATTGTGTTGCCCCAGTTATTTTCCCGCGAACGAAAACATCATGTCACCTTAGAGTCATCTAAAAGAGTCCACACACAAAATCTACAATGGAGTTAATCTAAATTGTTGTAGTGTTTTGGCGTTTCCACTACGATGACTACAGTCTCTCAAACGGCGTGTTTCTGTCTTCTGCGATCGAAATCTGAAGAAAACGATTAATTTTTCTTTCAGCCGTTTACATAACTTTCCTTCGTTAAGCTAAGGGCAGTACAAAAACAAAACAAAAAAAACTATCAGAAACAACGAACATTGTTGTTTTCGTGTTCCGTAGAGTCTAAGCAGAGCAGCCTGTCATTCGACCAATTAAATAAGCATTAGTTGGGATGCGGTTCGGCATCACGGTCGGAGGAGTTAGGCCCTGAACCGGTTTATCAGGCGCATGACTGATTCCACCTCGCGGAGGTCGTTTGGAGTATCTTTGAGAATCTAACTCAGGGAAGATGCGCCAGGATCCGCGGCTAATCGACATTTAAATGAGCGCGGAACGACATCTTCGACGCTTATCGATGTCAATGAACGAGCGCCTCGTGGTTAACGCGCGTATGAAGCCTCGCAGTTTTTTTGAAGTGAGCGGAAATTTGAGTTAATGGAGATAGTAGAAATGCGACGAAAAGTATGCAGCAGTGCGGTTAATAAGTGCACGCGTCGAGGATCTTGAAGAAGCGCTTTGCAAGAAGGTTTTTAGAGTTTGTAATTTCGTTGACAAGGCAGTACCAAAAAGTGCCAAAGTCTCGTCCACTCTAATATTGCAAGGGGAACACAAATGTATCCCCTACGGCGCTTCATTACTACCACGGCAACATAACAGGGACAACGACTGTGTAGAGTATCATCGCAGTGATCGTAGTAAGTGACTGTTTCCAGATAAAGCTGGAGCGGGTAACGCGATGGGTGAGGGAGAGGATGGGAGCTCATGGGTTGCCCTTCGCCCTGCGGAAGGCAGAGCTGGTCCCGGCGACGGTGCGAAGAACAGGGACTCTCCTTCCCATTAGTTTGGGGACCACGAAGCTACAAACGAGGGAATTAGTTCGATATATGGACGTAGTTGTGGATACCAAGTTGTCGTTTGGTTTCCACATCCGGCAAGCAGCAGACAAAGCTGCCACACTAAAAACGGTTCTTTTTCGCTTGATGGTCAACACCATAGGGCCACGAGCTAGCCCAAGGCTGATACGCTGAGCATTGCCCACCACAGGAAGTGGATGGCAGCGCCCTCCACATTGCTTGTTCTTATCGCACAGTCTCTCAGGAGACAGTGCTAGTGGTGGCGACTGTTCTCCAAATCCACCCTCTAGCAGCCGAGTGGGATGAGGTGTACTTATCAAAATGGCAACCAGAGAAGAAGAATAAGAGCTGTAACCCTCGGGAGGTGGCAAAATGAGTTGCACACAGCCTAGAAGGGCCCAGACCCACCACCAGACGGCTTCCAGCACTCGATCCATGGCTCGGGCGACGCCACGGTGAGGTGAATTTCTACTTAACTCAGTTTCTAACAGGAGCATTTAGTGTTTATTTGCACTGAATTGGAAAGGCTGCCAGCCCAAGTGGCCAATACTGCAGAGCAATGTTGGATATCAAGTTGTTGTTTGGCTTCTACTCCCGGAATTCAGCAGCTCCCTCCCGTTTGAGTCAAGCCCGAGTTCAACGTATTCTTGAATTAACTCCAAAATAACACCACACGCCGGATCAAAGGAATAGGCTCTTATGCATCCCTCAGAAAAGGTAAATTTCCTGCCAAATCTGAAACAGTATAACTATTTAACCTGTTTTCATGATCTGCGGAAAACAATGTTCCCTTGTTCTACTCTAGAAAGCACTCAGCCTCAGGCCAATGTCAGATTATCAGATCAAACCTGTTAACACCATTGTGCAGAATTAACTGCTGAGCCCCTGGTTCTGGGTTATCTTCCCAGGAGCATGCCCATGCTACCAGGCGCGACCACGGGTTGTGGATAGTGGAACGGCCACGGCATGTCTGCGGCCAGCTGTGAATAAGGTCAGCATGCTGACTGAATAAGCAGCCGCGAACAATGGGCAAAACCCAAGAGATCGCAGAAGAGATCCTGAGCAAAGGACTCAAGGGCAAGCGGATCTACATTTTCTCAGACAGCCAGGCCGCCTTAAAGGCATTCACAGCCTATAGTTATAGGTCTAAGCTGGCATGGGAATGCCTCCATGCGCTCAAGCAGCTCGGCGCCCGTAACAGGCTCTCCCTCATTTGGGTGCTGGCTCACAGGGGGCATGAGGGCAATGAAAAGGCTGACCGCCTCGCGAAAAGAGGTACAGAATCCCTACCCATCGGGCCTGAGCCACGCGTGGGTTTGATGAAAAACCGTCACAGGTCACCTGAACCGTCTGGTTGCTCGATGGGAGATACAGGAAAATGGCGTCAATTGGCATCGCCAGCCACGACTAAAACAGGTGAAAAGGCTTGTCACGCCTTCCTGTCGAAGGGCAAAGGCGATGCTGACACTCTCTGGACTAGATCTGAGAGTACTGATAAGCTTCCTCACCGGGCACTGCACACTCAGATATCACCTCAACAAGATGGGCATCTCAGAGGCGGTGGAGTGCAGACTGTGTGGCGAGGAGGATGAGACGGCAAACCACTTTGAATACTTCGGTCAGGGGACCACTGAACCCCAAACTGTAGCGGACTCTGCGGTGAAGGACATACTCGGCTTCCTAAGGGGGGCGGGTATGTACGACGCCTTCTACTAAGAAAGGGCCAGCGTCACAATAGGCCCACAGGCGGCCGCAGTGACAAAGGGACTTGTCCCACACGCCCTCGGGTTAGAAAAAAAAACAAAACCGCTGAGCCACAGATGTTCTTACCGAAATCGGCCTGAGACTTATCCTAACACAGCTCCTGGTTCTTTCATCAAATTTATCAATTGAAAATTACTGTTGTTCTCTCTGAAAAGAGTTTCAAATCGAGTATTCCAAAGTCCTCAGTCTTGCTGCACTTGAGGCCCAGGCCTCCTTTACTATGGCGTTGTCGCTGGTTTGGGAAGGCCTGGCTGCTCTGAGGATCTTGGGAATGAGGCAGACAAACAGGTCAACGACGGGTCTAAACTTAACCCGGAGAGGCCCCGAACCCTTCGTAGAGGCCATTAGAATGAGCAGGTTGGCCAGTGGGAGAAGAAGGGCACTATTAGACTCTCCAGTGAGCGATAAAGAGATGTCGTCATTTTGGAGAGAGAAAGCATTTGGATTGTGGCTTGTTCAAAGAACACCATCCGCTTAGGTTCCACCTGGCCAAGATTGGTAAGTCAGGGGTACAGAGTCGCAGATTCAGCGCGATGAGCGGTCAGTGGAGCAGGCTGTGGTGCGCCTCAAGTTGCTTGGGGTGCAGAGATACATTTTGCGCGAGAATGGTGAGGACCCTTTGGTAACGCCGAATCAGGGAAGCTGAAGTGGAACTGAGAGGACACGAGGCAGTGCGTACACGCCACCCAATAGGCCCAAAGGCAGTCCCGCCTGAGGCTGCAATGGAGTTTTCTCGGTTCAAACTGGTACGTAGGGAGGAAAGTCCCCATTTCGGTAATGCGTAGTAAACTACTTCCTGAAATTCCAACTTCACGACAAAGTGGAATATGTTTTGAACTAAGAGACTTCATGTGCGGTTCAATGCATTGATTTATACGTTTAATTAACTATTCAGGTGGCTTAAAATTCACATTAAATCTGTTGGAATGTCTGGAATTCGTTGAGAGTTTCATTTACTGCATTGACGAGACGAAAAAATGTTGATGGGCAGACGAAGGAAAGATGTTTGATCCTTCGCACCAGATGTTTCATACAAATGTAAGCATAATTCCCTAATTGCAGAAGCACGTAGACATTGGTCGTTTATACCGGGGGGGGAGGTATAACGGTGCAAGTAATTACTCGTTTCTACAGTCTTTCTGTTCAGGGAACATTGCTGATATCTTTTTTTTCCCCCCTTTTAACGGCGATACTGGCGGTGAGGGGTGGGGGTATGAGTGGGGGCGGTGTCGCGGAAGGGGCTTTTAAAATAAAGAGGCAGGGAAGGGAAGTTTGGTCTTAATATTCTCTCACTTGCCTTCCATCCGCAAAAACACTCTTTCGCCTCCCTACTTTACAACATTTTAATCCGTATTTTTCTTAGGGGGGTAAATTCCCTTCTTTCGTTCCCTCTTTTCCAAGAGATAGGCCCACTGACAGCGTTACCGTTCCAATTAGTGACCCTTTTCCATCTCCTTTACTTTCGACGTTTTGGATCCCTGAAACTCGGATTAGTCGAGCTTGCAAGAGGAATCATTTTCACACGATGGAAAAAGCGAATGCGAGTTACTGCGTCAATTCCGAGAGTTCGTTTGTTGTGTTCATTATGCTATACGCCGAGCGCATGCGTTCGTCTGAGTTAAATAACTTGGTTGAACTGAGAGCGCTGAACACTTTTTGAAGTCCCAAATTTTAATATCTTTGTATCGTATTATACGTAGCGAGTGATTCCATGGAAAGCTTTCCTTCGTATTAACGATCTGCTTGCTACTCAACAGGGGAACTAGTCGGCGGAAGGCACCTGGATGCACTTATTGCTTGTGCACCTCTGAAGGTGGCCACCGAGCTTTGAACCTTATGGTGACTACAGGTTGATTTTATCCCATTAGTGCACTAACTGGGATCATTCGATTCATCCTTCAGTCGTTGTTCAACTACAACCAGATGCAGTTTTTGCTCTCAGTCAGCACGGCCCATGCAAGTTTTCATAAAACTAGTAAGAGAGTATCAGTCTGAAGACATTCGCTTGCATGTGAGAGCACGAGCACTCGCTCAGCGTCCACTCAACTAGTGAAGGCACGGCAAGTTGTTCTCCAGCCAGCCTTCTGATAGAGAGTTGTTGCCCATGTGTGGAGGTGTGAACCCGGGAAATCCATACCATGTGGGAAGAGTTCTTAATCTCGTTAAACTGTGACCACGTTGGTTTGTCATAACCATCTTCGCCAACTGGGAGATGCATTTATAACCTTGCTTAGTAGCAGTCATAGCTGGGAGGTTTGACTACACTTCCAACATTAGGAACTACAGTGGAGCAGCACGCGATTTTTGTTTCCCCCACACTGGAGGCGCCAGGCAGGCAAGATGGGGAGTCTTCGAGAGACAAGAAGTGAAGCCCTGCTTCGCAGTCGCCATATCTCGAAAGGAACTGGCTCAACCCACGCCAATCGCGCCACGGAGGCTGTTTACGAACGCGGCCAGGAGGCTACGATCCGACTCGATGCGACGCGACTTCGATGAGACGTGATTTAGCAAGTCTGCTTCTGAGCCCAACGCCAGTTGCCTCCCACACATTTTCTCGCCTCACCGCCATTCGATCTGTTTAACAACGACTTACTGGTCGGAAGTTTATTTTATTTTTCACGATTTCATTTTAAAAGGTCCTCCACCTACTGTATTGCCTGGCCCAAGCCGTTCTTCCTATTATAATCCTTCGTGCCAGCCCTATACGTTATTTAGTCTACGTCCATCATACCAGTCGTATCTAACTTCACGCTACAAAGTCGATTCGAGAGGGAACCGTGGTCATCCCATTCCCCAACAGTCTGGCTCAACCCACTTTCTCCTTAGACGTTCACAGATGTTGGGAAATACTCCGATACGTCATTTAACAAGCATTCCCTTCTCAATTGCCGTTTATAATGTGAATCAACATCATCAGCAAGTTTTCGTTCAGTGGAGAGGTCTATACAGAGCTCGGCTCAGAGCGAGGAAAGTTCCCTCTCCACCCAACACTTGTCCACCACGAACTCAATGGCCTTGAGATCGACAGGGGCGCTTTTTCCTTTGATTGACTGAGTTCGCCATACCAGTCACCAAGCCCACCCAAGTAAATGGCTTCGTACATGAGGATTGTGTCACAGTAACACACCACAAGTGGTGTGGATGCAAACACGTATTTATTACATTCTATTTACAGCCTGATCTATGAATTCCCATCAGAGCTAACCCCACGCATGTGTAATGTGGCAAATAGCGCTTTAAACAGTCAGCAATTTTTACTTTCCTTGGCTCTACGAAGTAGAAAGGAAAGTTATATAATCGGCTGAAATAAAAAATTTGAGTTTTCTTCAGATCTTCACATTTCAGACCCTCCTGAGTCCGAAAAACACGATTTGGGAAAATGGTCTGTGTGTCTGTGAACGATTTTTAGGAAAACCACCTACCAAATCAGCTCAAACTTGATATCTCGCCCGCAGGTTACCATGGAACGCCAAAATAAGGTTATAAACAAAATCCACTGAAAGTTAACTATAGTTATCATAGTGATCAAAACACCAAATATTTTTTTTCTCATAAACGGCTATAACGATTTTGATTAAATTTTTGATATTGGTAGCTCTCAATAAGATAATTATACCACGATATTCCCATTTGTGGGAAAATAACGAGAGCAGCACAATAAATTATCAAAATCTTCGACGAAATCGATTTTAGCGCGGTTTTTGGAGAAAACAACCGTACCAAACCAGCTGAAACTTGATGTCTATTCTACAGGTTAGCATTGGACGCAAAAATAAGGGTATGGGCAAAATCCATCAAAAGTTACCTATAGTTATCATAAGGGTCAAAACACCAAATTTTTTTTCTCAAAAACAGCTGTATCGATTTTGATTAAATTTTTTATAATGATAGCTCTCAATAAGGCGAAAATACCATAAAATTTGCATTTGTGGGAAAATGACGAGAGCAGCACAATAAATTATCAAAATTTTCGACGAAAAGCGTGTTTAGCACAGTTTTTTCCTTATAAACTCCGCTGGAATGTTAGTAGAATGTTAAAGAAAATTGGTATACAATTCCAATTCAATACCTATACGGTGAGAGTTTAAAAACGCTCATGAGATAAATGGGACTCACTCTAGAAATTCCTGTTTTTCAACTACCGCCGTTTCGCTTACTACCAGTTCTAAATGTTTTCACCCAATAACTCTGCCAAAGTAATTACTATCCTCCTTTAAAAAATCCGTGTTCACAGCCTCATTAATTTTCTGTGTACCAATCGCTCAATAATGGTCCTGAAATGAGTACGTGCAGCACGATAAATTCCATAACTGTAGGCGCTACAGCTTCCTGCTGCTGTGACGTGTTGTTTGACCAAGTTCAAATTAACTGAGTGATGAATGAATTGAGTGAGTAGAATTACAAAGTGAATGGACGTAGAGCTAAGGAAAGTTGTGTGTTGCAACGTACCAGATATTTTCTCTCAAAAACGGCTCCAAAGATTTCGATTTAATTTGTATCGACAGTTCCAAATGCGACAACTTCATTACGAAATTTTGATTCGTGAGTGAATGACGGCAGCGACAGGATAAATTATCAACGTGTTTTTCTCTTAAATACCGTTCTCACAGTTTCAGAATAGGTAGTGTAGTTAGAAGCACCTGCACGATTAAAGTGTAATGGCGTTCATAAGATAATTAGTAGCAAATCAAGAAATTTCTGAATTCAGACCTCTTGTTATCATTGCTCAGAGTTTTCACTCGATAATTCAAATCGATCAGTATTTCTGAGAAAAATCGTGTCGACAGGTACAATTCTGCATTTGAGGATGTCTGGGGGAGTACCGACCGGGTGGCCGACCCCGCAGTTGAAAAACGAAATTCGGGGAGAACTACCCTCCAGCGACTCGACGACCACGTCAATCTCGGCAGAGCAAACGCATTTTCCAGCATTGCCAGCCCTTGTCCTGGGTAGGATTTGGATTGCTCCTTGGGCTGCCGAGGTAGCCTACTGTCGTGGCTCTAACCGGCGCAAGGCCGGCGGACTGTGCATTACCGTGGTACCATGTTGGGGTCAAACAGCTATTAAGAACAGAATGCTCGCTGGCCCGTCTCATCTTTCAACGGCACTTACGGTTTCTCCTCCGCCCAGGGCAAGGCAGTTAGGACTTGCTGCCCTCCATGAGGTTTGGAAGGACCTCAGTTTGCCGCGGCAGAGGTCGTTCAAGCTTCCGCCCACTATTCAGAGGCTCATCCGCCGCGCATCTGGTCCCCTAAATCGTGCTGACAGTTCAATTAACCTCCTCTGTACCGATTTTCCAATGATTGATAAAAATTTCTTAAGAAAGTAGCGTGATGCGTCGCACGAGATGTTAAGCGACGTTTATCCGCAGTAATTTGGAGGATCGCGGGGGCAGTTGATGCAGTTTATTGCCCTTCTCAGTAATTGAGTGGTATTATATGGTGCGTCGTGAACCATTCGGTACATAGAGATACGATTCAGCATTAGTATGCATAAATAATAAAAAGAATCGAGAAGAACGGGTTAAAACCGATCAACTTTGCCGTATGTTAGCTCCGACTAACTGATCACGGATCCATCAAAGTTGTCATGAAACGCTCCAGTATGAACCGTACTGAACAACACTGACAAGTCCGTCGTTGATATCGTATTTGGTGTCGGTAACATGACGTAATGTGCACGATAGGGTGTGTCATCAAAGGAAAAAGCGTTGTAAGAGAGGGGGGGGGGTTGGAATGAGTGGGGGGAGGTAGCTTTGAATAGGCATTAAGGAAGCAGACAAAGAAAGGTTGATACATTTGAAGGCTTCAAGAGAAGGATGGTGAAAAAACCAAATAGCCGAGAGGGAGAGGAGTTACGCAAAAACTGTCGTTAGAATAATATTTCACGGTGGGAAGCAATTGTAGACCGGAGCCCCTGATGGTTTTCCTTCTTTTTTTTTCTACTTCTTCCGAGGTGAATGGCTCGACATCTCATTTGGACGCCTCTTCACCGCCACCATCCCCACCGCTGCAAACCCTCGTTCCAAACACCATCGCCTACACAACTGCTTCCTCCACCCCCACCACCTCAAAAAGCATCTAAATCACACTTTTGGCCCCCCCCCCCACCTCCACCCCACCACCACCATCAACCCCTTCACCATCGCAAGCCGTTCATATCCCCAAACCATCCCATTCCACGCCTGGGCCTTTCTTCTGACGTCGTATCTCTTTTCCCTTTATCTGCATTAGTAATCGAGAACGGTGAGCAATCGACACTGGCGAGAGCGATCTGAGGGAAGGGGCATTAAGGAGGCTCAGGGGTGTCGTCAGAGCCGACAGCGCGACGGACTATTTTGGGTCGTTGAGCGGATTCAAATGAGAGGAGGCTTATAATTTTTAAGTTCGGCCGTGTGCAGGTTTCATTTGTCGAACGTTTTCACAGGAAATGTATCATTTCTACTCAATTTCAGCGAAAAAACGGATTTTTGGAAAACCCGAAATTTCCCAAAGTACTAATTGGGGTTCGTGTGACTGAACACAATGAGAGAAAACGGCTGAAATCAATTCTATCTAATTTCTCATTTAGGCCAACATGAGAATAAGAGGAATAATCTCCAAACTATCATTATCATCGTAATCACCACACCAAATACTTTTTACTTTCCTTGGCTCTACAAAGTGGAAAGGAAAGTTATGTAATCGGCTGAAAAATAAATTTTGAGTTTTCTTCAGATCTTTACGTTTCAGATCCCCCTGAGTCCGAAAAACACTATTTGGGAAAATGTTAAGTGTGTCTGTGAACGATTTTTAGAGAAAACCACTGTACCAAAATAAGGGTTTGAACAAAATCCACCGAAAGTTAACTATAGTTATTAAAGAAATTGGGTTGTGTCCGCCAGTAGGCAAATACTAAAGTTAACGTACCTGTTAGGTGAGTCCGTCTCCTCTGGCTTGTGAGTTACTGTGGGCAAGCGCTTTCGATGTAAAGACACCTTCGTCTGGCCGTTTAGTCGGTAGTGGAGTCCGTCAGTTGGTCGTGGTCTTTATATACAAAGAGAAAGGTGAAAGGAGTGATGGAGCGTTGGGGAGCCCCTTCCACAACGCTCCATCACTCCTTTCACCTTTCTCTTTGTATATAAAGACCACGACCAACTGACGGACTCCAGTACTGACTAAACGGCCAGACGATGATGTCTTTACATCGAAAGCGCTTGCCCACAGTAACTCACAAGCCAGAGGAGACGGACTCACCTAACAGGTACGTTAACTTTAACTATAGTTATCATAGTGATCAAAACCTCAAATATTTTTTTTCTCAAAAACGGCTCTAACGATTTTCATTAAATTTTTTATGTTGGTAGCTATTGATAAGGCAATTATAGCATAAAATTCCCATCAGTGGGAAAATGACGAGAGCAGCACAATAAATTACCAAAACTTTCGACGAAATCGATTTTAGCGCGGTTTTTAGAGAAAACCACCGTACCAAATCAGCTGAAACTTGATGTCTATTCTACAGGTTAGCATTGGACGCAAAAATAAGGGTATGGGCAAAATCCACCGAATGTTAACTATAGTTATCATAGTGATCAAAACACCAAATTTTTTTTCTCAAAAACAGCTGTATCGATTTTGATTACATTTTTTATAATGATAGCTCTCAATAAGGCGAAAATACCATAAAATTTGCATTCGTGGGAAAATGACGAGAGCAGCACAATAAATTATCAAAATTTTCGACGAAATCGATTTTAGCGCGGTTTTTAGAGAAAACCACCGTACCAAATCAGCTGAAACTTGATGTCTATTCTACAGGTTAGCATTGGACGCAAAAATAAGGGTATGGGCAAAATCCACCGAATGTTAACTATAGTTATCATAGTGATCAAAACACCAAATTTTTTTTCTCAAAAACAGCTGTATCGATTTTGATTACATTTTTTATAATGATAGCTCTCAATAAGGCGAAAATACCATAAAATTTGCATTCGTGGGAAAATGACGAGAGCAGCACAATAAATTATCAAAATTTTCGACGAAAAACGTGTTTAGCACAGTTTTTTCCTTATAAACTCCGCTGGAATGTTAGTAGAATGTTAAAGAAAATTGGTATACAATTCCAATTCAATACCTATACGGTGAGAGTTTAAAAACGCTCATGAGAAAGATGTGGGTCACTCCAGAAATTCCTGTTTTTCAACTACAGCCGTTTCGCTTACTACCAGTTCTAAACATTTTTAGCCAATAACTCTGCAAAAGTAATTACTATCCTCCTTAAAAAAATTCCATGTTCACAGCCTCATTAATTATCCGTGTACCAATTGCTCAATAATGGTCCTGCAATGAGTACGAGCAGCACAATAAATTCCGGAACTGTAGGCGCTACCGTTTCCTTCTGCCGTGAAGTGTTGTTTGGCCACGTCCAAATGAACTGAGTGATAAATGAATTGATTAAATAGAATTAGCCGTGTAAAAAGTGAATTGACGTAGAGCTAAGGAAAGTTGTGTGTTGCAACGCACCAGATATTTATTCCCGAAAACGGCTTTTACCGTTTTTATTACATTTCCAGTACATAATACCGTCAATGATACAAGTGCTGAAACATTTGGGGTATATGGCTAGAGAAGTACAATAAATCATCACAAATTTCGACGATATGCTGCTGTTTCCTTATAATTTTTGTTTATATGATACACAATGGGGACGTTCGCGATGCCATTGTCAGGCCTACCTGCTCATTGGTCATGTGGATCCCGTATGGGATATGAAAGAGATGTGATGCTGCGATGAATGAGGCACTCCGCTCGTGGCAAGAAGCTCCGAGGCCTCGAGCCTGCATCGCAAGGGCGGTGAACTACCAAATGCCCGACCTGGCAGGTTCCTTCAGGCGAAGGCGTGCATGGTAGGGAGGACTGTCGAAGAGCATGTAGATAAGACATTTATTAAACGGCTAAATGCCCCATGGCTTGTAAGGAGCATAGATAGGCGATCCCACACCGAGGGGAAAGGCGCAAATAGGTGGCGCAATCTATGTCTAGGGCTCCAATTTGCCTGCCACTGGGTAACCACTCATTGCTCACATGGGTTCCTCATAGTTCGCCATAAACTATTATACCACTCATATTACCCGATTCATTATACCACAGGATCCATCACACTACCATGATACCACTTGTATGATACCTAATGGGTGAAGCAAGCCCGACCATTTTTCTGGCCTCCATCTGTGATTGTTTAATTTAAACTTGATGAGCTCGCTGTATCAGGCCCTGTGCTGACACACGAGACCTGTTTCTGTGCAGATATGGAACCCTAATTTACCGCATTACAAGTATTAGTGGTTGTAGGCTCCCAAGTTTCCAGTTTGTAGCGTTCATTCGCCCAACTGGTTGTAGCCGCTTTTCCTTGACCAGAGAGAAAGTTGGATGCCACCAGCCCATCCTCAATTGGCCGCCCACTGAGGCAGAATGGAAGGAAGGTGCCTTGCGGTGACCCTTGAGCCCCATGACTCCTCCTACCGACTTATGAGCCAGTCGTGGGACAGAGTTTGCTTTACAGGTCGAAAAGTGGTCCGCTGTAGTCTGCCAGAGGCCCACTTTTGACGTGGTTGAGCATGAGCACCTGCAAGGCCAGCTAGGACCAGCCTTACGTCTCACTGCAACGTACGGACGCTTCGATGGTTCAACTGTAATGTGACTACCCATCAATTAGCTGCGTAGTACTGAACAATGCGCACGAACGCTGCTTGATAGTATGGACGGTTTGGTGACGCCCCCCACGGTGGCCTTGCCAACGATCTAACACGTGAGAGATGACTTATGATCACCTACCTAAACGTAGAAAGGTTAAAAGTAGTGATAAGATGATCAAGAGTGACCACGCGAATCCCAGAATTCGAATGAACGTCGTTTTGTCGACTAACTTGTTACTCAGTGTTTTTTTCCTACGTATAGCTTTACGCGCTACCAGTATAGCGTCAAGTTATATTTTACGAATTCATAAGAACTGAGTGAAAATATGTAAGATCAAGAGGAAGAAGCTACGTAGGGCTCGGGAAAGTTGGGAGCGCGTCACACCTGATAATAACTGACATGTTCGTTTTAATTACGTGTAATGGTTACTGTGTGTAGCTGATAACGACGTGATGTGAGAATGATCCATTTTATGTGACTTGTGCTGGATAGGTAACAGGAATGACCTGTTTTTACTTTCGTTGGCTCTACGAAGTAGAAAGGAAAGTTGTGTAATCGAAAATGGCGAAAATGGTCTGTGTGTGTGTATGTGTCTGTGAACGATTCCTGGGGCAGATAAAATAGAAAGCTATATGCTAAGGAAGGCTGAGCTGCAACCTCACAGGCAGGAAATACGGTTGTACCAAAGGAAGGTCCACGCAGGATGTCATTGCCGAAATTCGGCGTGTTTCCCTGCAAGTACGTCGTAGCAGTTCTGATTGACATCAGAGGAGCGTTTGACAACCTTTGGTGGCCAGCGCTCCTTAATGAGCTCAAAGGTACGGGAATCCCCTGCAACCTGTACTCGCTCGTCAGAAGTTACCTGACAGACAGAACTGCTACGATCGAATGCAGGCATGTATCTGTCCGGAGAAAGATTGAGAAGGGGTGCCCACAGGGCTCGATCCTTGGACCAGCACTCTGGAATGCCTTCTTCGTAGGTCTTCTCAGGAGATTCATGGAGACTGGCTGCGAGTCGTACGCCTATGTGGATGACTTGACTGTGCTGATCTTTGCAGAGTCAGTTCGCCAAATCGAAGAAAAAACCCACCACGTGCTCCGCACCGCCATCCAATGGTGCGAGCATGCCAAGATGCAGGTGGCTGAAGAAAAAACCCAGCTAATCCTTTTGAAAGGCAAAGTGAATAATCCACAATACGCTTTGGCGGCTACAGGCTCCATTTTCCGTGATCACTGGTCAGTTACCAGTGCATGGTTGACAAGTGGAGAGTGAAACGGGAGCTTCCCCCACCTTGGGCTGAACTCTGTGCGGACCTCACCACAGAACAGAAACGTGCCACCATCGACGAATAGGCTCTAGAGAAATGGCAAGCGAGATGGGAATCCTCGTCAAAGGGACGTGACAGGTATGAGTTCTTCCCCAACATCCGTGAACGTCTTTCAGTAAAATGGGTTGAGCCAGACCACTGGACGAGCCAGTTCCTCACGGGACTTCAATGCGCGGCTCCACTGTAGTGTCTAAAACAGTGAGCGACGGTTGTTGGGGGGGCAAACGAACTTAGCAGCATTGACTGCTACAAAGCTAGCCCTTAAACATTTTGCAGAGTTCGCAAAGAAGGTGATGGCTGAGAAACGTGGTCATAGTTGATCTGTCCTTTTGAAACTTGCCACCCAAGTAAATAGTTAGATCAGGTAGGAAACCAGATTAAGAACTCCTCCCAGATGGTACGGGATTCCTCAGGTGGTCACCTCCGCGCGGTAACACACGGGCAACAGCTCTCTACGGTGAGACTGGCTAACGACGAGGTCTGAGTTCGGTGGATGCTGCAGGGGCCAGCCTCTTGCATATTAGCGAAACCGCAACTTCCATGACTGATATAACCCTCGTCGAGGGTTTAGGTACAGTCATAAAATAAGGAAACAGACCTGAACGATTTTTAGAGACAACCACCGTACCAAATCCACTCGAACTTGATATCTAACCCGCAGGTTACATTGGGACGCCAAAATAAGGGTATGAGAAAAATTCACCGAAATTTAACAATAGTTATCAAAGTGATCAAAACTCCAAATTTTTTTTCTCAAAAACGGCTAGAACGATTTTGGTTATATTGTTTATATTGATAGCTCTCAATCAGGCAATTATACCATGAAATTCCCATTCGTTGGAAAATGACGAGAGCAGCACAATAAATTACCAACACTTTCGACGAAATCGATTTTAGCGCGGTTTTTAGAGAAAACAACAGTACCAAATCAGCTGAAACTTGATGTCTAACCTACAGGTTACTACGGGATGCAATAATGAGGGTATGAGAAAAATCCATCGAAAGTTAACCATACTTATCATAGTGATCAAAACACCAAATTTTTTATCTCAAAAACCACTACAATGATTTTGATTACAATTTTTTTATTGACAGCTGTCAATAAGGCAATTATACCATAAAATTACCATCCGCGGGAAAATGACGAGAGCAGCATAATAAATTATCAAAATGTTTGACGAAAATCGTTTTTAGCGCGTTTTTTACCTTATCAACTCCGCTAAAATGTTACTAGAATGTTAAAAATAATTGGTGTTGTAATCCAATCAAATTCCTGTATGGTGAGTGTTTAAAATTGCTCATGAGATACATGGGGCTCACTTCAGAAATTCCTGAATTTCAACTACCGCCGTTTCGCTTACTACCAGTTCTAAATGTTTTCACCCAATAACTCCGCCAAAGTAATTACTATCCTTCTTCAAAAAATCGTATTCACAGCCTCAATAACTCTCTGTGTACCAGTAGCTGAATAATGGTACGGGAATTAGTACGAGCAGTACAATAAATTCCGGATCTGTTAGCGCTACCGCTTCCTGCTGCTGTGACGTGTTGTTTGACCGAGTTCAAAGAACTGCTTGGTAAATGAATTGATTAAATAGAATTAGCCATGTACAAAGTGAATTGACGTAGAGCTAAGGAAAGTTGTGTGTTGCGGCCCACCAGATATTTTTGATCTGTACTGAGCACAAGAATGTTGATTCTTGTTATCTACGGCGATGTACAATCATGTTTGCCAACGATGAATTACGTTGACGTTCGATTATTAATAATACAGGTCACGTTTTGGCTGAAGAACGATCGGCTCCACTCATTTCTATTTCCTTCCCCCAATCAACAGCTCGTTTGAGTTTTCTCGATGAAAAAAATAACGTTATTTTCCGGAGAGGACAAAACGAAGCGTTCGACTTTTCAGCCCTAACACCCTCGCCACGGTCGTCCCCGGCCCTCACGGTTAGGGCCGTCGTAGAAGTAATTATAAATTGACTGTGGATAGCCATCTAAAAGCGAATGAGACACGCGAAGAGCCCACGACATGTGCTCTCATCATTAATGATAATTGGTAGGAATTAGTCGGGACCCGCCGTAATTTTCTCGAAGCCTCCTTACAACTCGTAATCAACTCGACAAATAATCGAACCTCCCCTCGACGAAATGGTCAAAGAGACGGAGGCTGTTCAGTCGAAAAAGACCAAAGTTGATGGCGAATAGTAACGATAATTAGCGTTATCTCCACACGTAGCTTCCCTTCAGATCTGCAACATATCCCTGTTCATCCAGTGAGTGTACCTGCGGAATTTGACCACTAGAACCTCCTATCCCCTCCTGCCAGCACACCAAATTACATACTACTCCTGGAGAGTAGCATGGTTACATTTCCAAGCCATTTTGCCAAAAAGTGGTCAGAAAAAAAGTGAAGGGAGATATAGGCTTATGATGTAGATTTTTTTCTGACGGCTTTTTGGCAAAATGGCTTGGAAATGTAACCATCCTACTCTCCAGGAGTAGTATATAATTTGGTGTGCTGGCAGGAGGGGAAAACGGTACTTTGAGGAAAGAGCGCTATCTACTTCATGTAAGTACCTGTGCACCTATGCAGTGATACGTTACCATTGCCTCCTACGTTCTCCTCTCGACGTGAGTTAGGAAGAGCACGCGTTCCGAAACATGTTCACAGTTATTTTACGGGAGAAACCTGCGGTCTAATTGCCATGAGGAAAGCCTCGCGAAACACCAACACATAGTTCACGGGATCGAACCGCGTTGTTAGTTGGCCAGCGACGGAGGCTGCTTCAAAAAAAAAGGCAGAAGACAGTCTGAACGAGATAAGAAACTAACTGTCGAGCTCAAATTGATGAACAGAAAGCTTCCCCCCCAGGGAAAATGAGCGTTAATTCAAAAGACATTTTTTCACAACCGTCTTTGATGCGAACGTATCACCGATCGGGATCGGTCGATCTGAAGCGTCCTAAGGCTCGAAGCTTTGATCAACAGAGGAGGATGCTGGGAAGCCTTCAGCAACTTCAAGGCGGCCCAATTATAGAGCCCCTCCTCGGCCAATCGTCAATAGAAGAACCGGCCGAAAGATCTGAAAGGGAAAAGACAAGTTGGCCCAGTGTCTGTGCCAGTTCAATGACGTGTGACGCGTCACTCAGCGCACACAACCACACAAGCTTTCCGTCTTCTTCGCCTTCTACCGCCTCTTTGGTCCAGCGATGTCAATATGACATTTTGTTATCTTCGAACGCATTTATACGTTGACGAGTTGACATCGATTCGCTTCTGTCTACAAAGTCTCTTCAAAATCCAAAACGTTTCATTTCCACTTAGCTCGAGAGATTTCGATCCACAGAGCCCGGACATTTTTATTTGATCGCGATAAAAATGTATCCTATTAGAAACAACCTCCGAGCTCGTTCAGGAATGCTATAACTAACATCCGCTGTGTGAGAAGCCGCCGACGAATGCGTTGATTATTTGCGATCACAACAAATTTCAAAAGATATTTCAAACGTATCTTGGAAGATGTCACTCAATCATCGCATTGACAGCCATCAATTATCCATGCTTTTAAATGAAGGTGTGGCATACATAGGAGCAGCTCAATACATTTTGGAACAGTGAGGATGCACGTGGGACCGAGTGTTAGCAGATATTTGTACTTCCATTTGCGCTGGACTATTCCATTTTGAGTTCTTAGAGTTAAATTTTCGTACTATTTTTGTATTTTCTCTGTGAATGTCGGTTCTTCAATTTTTACTTTCCGCTACCCAAAGAGAAGGAAAGTATAGTAATCGGGTAAAAAAAAAATTTGGGATTTCTTCAGATCTTTACGTTTTGAGGCCTACTGAGTCTAAAACCCTGCAAATTATTACACGGTTTACTATTCGGATAGACAGCTTGACCTAGCATTAATGCTCCGAGACCCATCCCGTTCGATTCAGCATCGAAAAATATCAAAATGAAACCCAAAAAAAGGTCGAAAAGAACTGAATCGTAATATTAAAATAAACAAAAAAAAACGAAAGTATCTAGAAAAAACTGAATTTTAATATGAAAACATGCACGGTAATTACTAATATCAAAATGTAACCAAAAATCTATGAAAAAAACAAAATGAGAATGAAACGAAAGAATCTAAAAAAACTGAATCGTATTAAAACCAAAAAAAAAAAAATGAAACGAACAAACTATTAAATAAATAAACCAAAAATAAACGAATAATGAAAAGTTCAATCGAAGATAACAGAAATTTTGCTAACGGAAATAGTTGAGACGGAGCGAAACAGTCATTCGTGGAGGTGAAGACGAGAATAAGGCAATCGGACGATAAAGAGACAAATCGTAATGCCAAAGGTTATATACGAAACACGAGCGCTTCCTAGAGGAAGCAAAAAAAAAAAAAAAAAAAAAGAGTCGGGGGGGCTTCCAACAAGTAGAGCGGGCAGGCGAGCGTTGCGTTGCGAGGCGGGTTGTTTTTTATTGAGACGGGGCGGGAGGGAGGGAGTTCAAACGACGAAACGTTGACTTCCGCTGTAGTTCCCGCGTTGTACTGCGTATCAATTTTTTTAAACCATTTTTTGCCCATTAAAACCACGGGCTTTGTCCGATCGGATTGCCGAGATGGCAGGCACAACTAGATAACGAATCGGATTTTTGGGCGAAAGAACGAATTTTTTAGACCACATTAAAGGCACAAAACGGCCCGGACAGCAGACGGACATTGCAAATTTGGAATCTCCAAGTCTTGAAACGTCAAGTATCAAATTCTGAGATGGGGTTGTAAAAAATGTTTCGTGACCGAAAACATAGGGTTGTTATTCAGAATGAATAATAAACCAAAACCTAATTTCGGCGCGTGGTCCGTGTGTGTGTCTGTAGTTCGATTTGCGGGAGAACAGCTGATTCGATTGACACCAAAATAAGATTATGGACGATTTCAGCCGATGGGAAGGGGGGTGGGGGACGAAAATGTACTAAAAACTAGGGTTTTTCGCATTTTTCTCGTAAACGGCTCCAACAATTTTGAATTAAACTTTCAAATTGTCTTTTACTGATCAATACCTAACTTTTCTCCTCATACTCATCTCCATGAAAATACGGTGAACGGAGATATAGGCCCATGAAGCAAAAATAGGTTTTTTACGCTTTTTGGCAAAACGGCTTCAACGATTAACTCCAAACTTTCAAGATGTTTTCGAATCGTTAATACCTACATATTATTCTGAATAAATCTTCCTCTGACAGTCCATGGAACAGAGATAAAAATCAAAATGTGTCGGAAATAACGTTTTTTCTAACATTTCCGTAAATTCCAGGGTAAGTTTTTACCAGATGTGACAAATCCTAATGGAGTGTCTTTTAGTCACCCATACCAACATTTCGTTCTCTATAATTATTTCTGTATATATATGTTGAACGGAGATATGAGCCAAGTTAACTCAGAAAAGGAGATTTGTCGAATATTAATTTATCGGTATTCCAATTGTCTCAAAAACGGCTCCGACGATTTCGATCAAACTTACGGAGTACTCTCAGCTAACTAGGCCCTACATTTTGTTCCCGATAAATGTTCCTGTAGAAATGCGTTGAACGAAGATATGGAGCCCGCATATGCAGCTGGTGTTCGAACTTGAAGGGGTGGCGGAAAGTTGTGTTGTTACGCACCTGAGATTTTGAGAGTTGTATCGTGTGTGAATTCATCAAAGATCACATGTGGACATTGGTGCGAATTGCGGGGTGAATGGTGGAGTAGGTTTTTGCCGGGGGGGGGGGAGGGGTTGTGATGACTGGTTGGCTGTGTGGTTTTGGCGATCGGCTGGAGGGGTGGAGGGTATGAGCCAGCGGTTAAAGATGAAAGAAGCATTGGGTGCCCATCGATTGACATTCTCTCAGCTCGAGTCCTCTTGTCCTGTCCCCTTTTTAGGCTATAATTGACTAATTTCCTCCAACCCCTCCGGAACTCGGGATCGGCAAAAACCCGGAGAGAGGACGAGGAAAAAGCGAACGAGTCCGATCAGTTCTCATTACCCACATTGTTCCGACCTCCAACCGATCATCTCCTGAATATTTCGACTGCTTTCCGAATCCAAGTTTGGCCTCCTTTGCCGTAAATCTTTTCTCTTTCTTCACTCGACCTCTTTTCTTCGTACGTTTTCCCCCTCCTAACGTCCGTAGGGCTCCAAACTCTTTTTCCCAATAACCCGGGCTCGGCTCCGGGAAATTATTCAAAAGGCCGATTAAAGGTCAACCGGTGGAAGAATGTTGATCACCATTGTTCGATCGCTTGGAAGCCCGGGTTGAGCATCTTCGACAGCCAACAAAACAGACGAGCGTTAAGCTTTTCGATCGGCGAACCCTTCGCTTAAGACGGGAACACGGCGAGAGCCACATTCGTCAAAAGATTCCCGTCGTTCTCGTCTTCCTGAGGGGTAATTCCACACCCCCCGACTCCGCTTCACGAATTGGCGGTTCATACCAGGACTCTGTTAGTAGAGGAGAGAGAGAGAGAGAGAGAGAGAGAGAGAGAGAGAGAGAGAGAGAGAGAGAGATTGATTGAGATTTTTATTTAACAATCAGGGATGAGTTAGGGCCATGAGGCCCTCTCTTCCTCTCACCCTGAAAACATATTTACCATTATAAAAGTTCTCTTATAACATAAAATAAACTGTTGCTTTAACTAGATATCGCAAAGTAAATAACTAAAACATACAAAAACAGTTCAACTGAAACAATAAATCAAATTCTATTTCACTACAAAGTTTCTCTCGTACGAAAACTCCTTATTTAATATAGCCTCAACAGTTTATTTTTAATTTTCTCCCTAAATTCTACCACTTTTTCCTTCATATCAAACCACTCAACATTGTCATTGTATAGCTTGCACCCCTGAACTTCGAAAGAACGCGCAAACATTTCGGTTCGATGCTGAGGCGCCCGAAGCACTCTATTGCGGTTCCGTGTGCCTCTTGATGCTAGGAACTCAAATTTGCAGCGAAGATATGCCGGTTTCCTGTTTTTCAATATTTTAAACATCATTGTGGCCACGTGCAGTCTCTTCCTTTCGCTCATTTTCAACCAGCCAATCCGACGATAGTGAGGGGTGACGTGATCATCCATTTTTAGCCTCAACATGAAACGGAGTGCTGCATTTTGGGCCTCCTGTAACCTACTCAGTTCCTCGCTCTTCAAATGACACATTGTAGCAGCAGCGTAGTCCAAATGAGGCATTATGAGGCTTTGAACAAGCTGGACCCTTACATGCTGTGGAAAGTTTGTAGCTGTCCTAAATGCTGCGTTGCATGTGGCTGTCACTTGATTACCCCAGCACAAGTTGTTTTGCATCATGATTCCAAGACTCTTTGCTACGTTTACGTATTCTATTTCCACGCTACCACAGGTGGCTCTAGGGATCGTACTCATATCTATTCTGGACAAAATCTTCGGATACCCAAGCAACATTGCCTTCGTCTTGATGGGATTAATTTCCATTCCACGATTTCGGCACCAGATTCCACTCTTTCAAGATCTTCGTTCAGCTTTCCAATTGTGCTACACAGGAATTGCTTCACACATTGATATCTCGTCTACTCCTATTGATTTGGACTTGATGCTGAACAGAGACTCCCTCACTTTCTCTTCACACAGTGGAGGTATGGAGAAAGGTTCATACAAAGGTCTAGACTTGCGGTATCTTCCTATTACCTCTGGAGAAGACGGAGTCTCAGGGAAGCGGCTGAAATATTGACCTAGTGCTTCAACAGACACATTTATTTCTGATTCAGACTTCTTGCCGCAGACACCCAGACCTCTCATAATCCTCCACAATTCTGCAGGATTCCTGTTTTCCTTGAAAAGATAATGATAATATTTGCTTCTTGAATTTCGCAGCATTTGTTTTGATCTGTTCCGGAGCTTCTTATATTTATCCCGTCTCTTCATAAATACCCTTATTTCCTCGGTAATCCATGGAGCTGGCTGGTGTTTTGTCCAAATACGGATCAAGGGACAATGCTTATTAAATAGATTCACTATCATGCGATTGACAGTGCAGTATCTGCAGTGAGAGAGAGAGAGAGAGAGAGAGAGAGAGAGAGAGAGAGAGAGAGAGAGAGAGAGAGAGAGAGAGAGAGAGAGACTGACTGACTGACTTTCTTTATTGATCAGACAAAATTAGGACCTATGGTCCTCTCTTCCATTTTATCTGAATACATAGATTACACATTACGTTTAAAATAATACAATCAAATTACAATTACAATCAAATAAGTCAAATAATAGAAAACATAATTATTTACACAAAAGAATAAAAACAGGTAACAAACGAAAATTTTAACATTGACAACTGACATAGGTGTTTCTCGAAATAACAAGTAAAAAGGATGAAAACATTATAAACTTAATTATACTTTTCCAACAACTGCAATTTAAACAACTTTTTAAATTCGTTCACTGAATGGGTAAATATTTTGGGATTTGCGTTATACATTTTTGTGGCTTGTACTATGAATGAGTTACTGAGGGCTGATGTTTTGCATTTCGGAATTTGAAGGTGGACGCTGGCATTTCTCGTGGTTAACCCATGGACTTCTTCTCTCCGGATTATTTTACGGGCTAAATTAGAGGGGTACGGAGCTTTACCAGTTTCCATACCAGAACCGCACGAGAGAGTTCGAATCGCTCCTAACCTTTAACCACTTCAATCTCTTGAAATACGGCGTGACATGATCAGCTAGTTTTAGGCTATAAATGAAGCGAATGGCGGCATTTTGTGCTTTCTGTAACTTTCTTAATAATTCTTCGGTGATATCGCTCAGTACATTACAAGCGTAATCAAATAAAGGTAAAAGCAACGCACGAACCAGTGATATTTTGACATTTCTAGGAAAGTGTCCTGCACAACGTTTCAGTTGATAGAATTTATTACACACATTTTTCACGTGTGTGTGCCAAGTCAAATGTTTGTTAACTGTGAGGCCAAGACTTTTAATTTGATCAACGTAATTTATTCTGCT
This sequence comes from Pachypeltis micranthus, assembly GCA_020466155.1. NCBI lineage: Eukaryota > Metazoa > Arthropoda > Insecta > Hemiptera > Miridae > Pachypeltis > Pachypeltis micranthus. The sequence continues at coordinate 74,931,854 of CM035768.1, read as the reverse complement.
GTTGCCTATTCGTAGAATAGGAAATGTTGAGAAGTCGAGTCTTGCCAAGAGTTTCCTGTGACCTATAACTATTGCTGCACATTTTTGTGAGTTTACTTGCAGACCATGTTCATTTACCCAATTGAGTAACCTATTTAAATCTTCATTTACTAGCCCAATAATTTCCTCGATTTCGCCCACATTTCCAGTAGCATAAATCTGAAGATCGTCTGCATATAGTTTAAATTTACAATTTTTAAAACATTGACCAATATTATTTATGTAAATGAGAAAGCAAAGTGCCGACATTACCGATCCTTGTGGAACTCCGGTTCTAACTACATTCCAATCTGACATTTCATTGTGCATCCCTTTAACAGACTGTATTCGTCTGTCTAAGAATGACTGAAACCATGCAACAGTCTCCTGAGAAAACCTCATCGACTTAAGCATGGCTAATAACAAATTATGTCCCACCTTGTCAAACGCTCGAGAGAAGTCAATCGTAACCAGCAACGTTATTTTACGGTTGTCAAGACCATTTCTAACGTCGTCTAATAACTCGATCAACAGTGTTTCGGTGTTGTTCCCTTTTCTATAGCCCGCTTGATGCTCGGTCAAGATTCCGTTGTGTTCTATATGGTTTATGAATTCCTCATATATTATCACATCTAAGACCTTTCCAAGGGCACATAAAATGTTTATTGCACGAAAATCAGCCACCACTTTGGGATTTTTATTTTTAGGTATAGGTTTTATTACCGCCTTTTTCCACTGAGTCGGGTACGTACATGTCTGGATTGATAAATTGAAAATACCACATATCACATCTTTTACTAAAGGTAATAATAAACCAAGGATGTCTCCGGGGATTCCATCAGACCCAACTGAGAGAGATTTCACCCGTTGAAAGGCTTTGGTTATTTGCTCCGGGCGTATCTGACTTAGTTTAAACTCAGGAACCTCCTTATACTTCTCAGAATTGGCGTATTCATCAATCAAGGTGGGGTCAATGGGACACTCGTTTTGAAGACAAAAGAAATTATTTAGCTGATTTAGCGATATATTACTGGGAACCGAGTATTCTTGTTTGTCCTTGCCTATCCCGTAATTACTCATTATTTTCCAGAAGTCCTTAGGTGATAGATCGGATTCGAACAGAGATTTAAAATGTTTGTTTCGGGCATTTCTAAGATATTGCTTAGCCTTATTCCTCAATGATGCGTAATTTCGTCTATCACTTTCGTTTCTGCTTTTCAAAAATTTCTTGTATAGCCTATCACGTTCATTCATAACTTTCCGAATCTCAGGGGTGATCCATGGGGCAGGGGGGCGAGACACTTTTATCCTCTTTTTCGGAACATTTTTGTCATATAACTCCACAACTAATCTATTGAAGTACTCTACCTTGTCATCAACACTGGTAATTTCATTCACACGAGCCCAATCTTGTTTTTTGGCTTCATTAAAAAAAGCTTCTTTATCAAATCGGCTCCGATCTCGAATGAAAATATTTTTCGTTTTCAATGGTGGGGGAGAAACAGCAACTACTGCGTATATCAGTTCATGAAAGGAAAGAGAGAGAGAGAGAGAGAGAGAGAGAGAGAGAGAGAGAGAGAGAGAGAGAGAGAGAGAGAGAGAGAGAGAGAGAGAGGAAACTGGTGCGACTGATGCACATACCTTAATAGAGAAACCTCCACATAGGATTATGGGAGTGCTAAAATGATTATTCGGCGAAGTTTCGTATTTACCGCTCAGCAATTACCCGGTAAACGCTTTGAAAGAGCCAAACATGCGACAGTACTTCGAATTATAACATTTTATGGGATGCCTCTTATTGTTTTAGGGTCAGCGAGAACTACGGCGTATTAATTAAACCTCTAATGCGGAGGGAACAAGAAACCTAGTTCCTACAACGGTGAACAATGGTTGTCGGGAGAGCTGACGAACCAGATCAAGAACTTCCAGATGGTGCGGGATTCCCCAGGTAGTCGTACCTCCGCGCGGTTGAACACGGACAACAGCTCTCCATCCAAAAACCTGCCGTACCTCCCACAGGTCTGGGTTCGGTGGATGCTGAGCGAGCGGCCAGCCTCTTGAATGATAGCGAAACCTCAACCTCCATGACAGTAGACTGAAATAACAGTCATTTTGATACAGAGACAGACTTGTACCAAAAGCGGGATTTACACGGAGAAACGCAGCAACAAAATACACTTTTGTCGAAATTTTGATAATTCGTCCGGCTCCTCTTGACATTTTCCCACTGCCGTTTTGTTGTTTGAGGCTGTGAGCTCACCAAATGAATTCGTTAGTGCCGTTTTTTTACCACGTCGAATTTCCTGAAAACGCTAACGATTATAGGTGAAACGGCGGTGGTTAAAATTCCTTAATTTCTAGGGTCGCTCCTAATTATCTTACGAACGTCGCTGAATCGTATTATTCGTATTGGACTACCACACCTTTTTCTGAGAATGTTAATATTAATTGAGCGGGATTTATTAAAAAAACGACGTTAAACTCGACTTTGGATGGAACGTTCGACAATTTATCAGGAAAAAGCTAAAGGAACATGAATGTGTGATTTGTGTGGACCTAAGAATGTAGAACTTTCTCCTTGGACAGCGAAGTGACTACGCCAAATATCCTTGCTTCTTGTGCCGCTGGGTTAGCAGACAGAAAACATGGAGGTTGAGAAAAATAATGTCATTAACGACGCCTTAGTCGAACGGGAGAAAATGGGTTTTCCTCCACTGCATATCAAGCTGTTCGTAAAGGGTTTTGATAAACCACCAGGAGTGCTTTTGTCTTATAGGCCTTGGCCATCAACAGGAGCACAGACCACTAGAATTGAGCCAAGATTCTCTTTTGATTGAATGTAAGTTCACTACTCTTGACAACAGGGCTGTAGAACACGCCTAGATAGATGTCCTTGTACATACGGGTAGCGTCACGGTAACACACTCCGCGAGGCAAATCTTGCGACGTTGGCTGAAAACCCACCTTTCACCTACGTTCACTTGCTTTTCAAGAAGGAACCTGTGGGTGCCAAAGCGTATTGTCGGTTGGCTATCTAGTTTTCCCTTGAGGAGGATGGACTGGGTCTTTTTCTCAGGGACTTGCAGTATGCCGCTCAACACCCACCGAACCCTGACATGTGAAGTTACGGCAGGTTTGCTCACTTTGCCAGTCTCCCAGTGGTGAGCTGAACCACACACTCACACACACACACATACACATACACATGGAAAAAGTACCTAAATTAGGTTTTTTGGATTCAGTACATCCCAAAACGTAAAGATCTGAAGGAAAAACACTTTTGGTTTATTATTCATTCTGAATTCTGAATGATAACCCAATGTTTTCGGTCACGAAAAATTTTTTACAACCCCCCCTCAAAATTTGATATTTTACGTTTCAAGACTTGGAGATTCCAAATTTGCAATGTCCGTCTGCCGTCCCCCGTCCGCCGACCGGGCCGTTTTGTGCCTTTAACGTGGTCTAAAAAATTAGTTCTTTCGCACAAAAATCCGATTCGTTATCTAGTTGTGCCCGCCATCTCGGCAATCCGATCGGACGAAGCCCGTGGTTGTAATGGGCAAAAAACGGTTAAAAAAATTAACGAAACGCAGTACAACGCGGGAACTACAGCGGAAGTCAACGTTTCGTCGTTTGAACTCCTTCCCTCCCCGGCCGTCTCATTAAAAAACCCGTTCGCTCGCTCGCCTCCCAACGACGCCGCCACTCAACTCCCCTTTCGCCTCGAAACGGGTTCGCTTCGAGCGCCCCCTTTCCAATTTCCCCGCCAACGGGGCGAAATCATCAGACGTTTTGTTTCCGTAGTTCCATTGTAGCCAGGACATGTTTCGTATGGTTTACTAGGTCAAGCTATTCATGAGAATAATAAACCATTGTGTAATAATTTGCAGGGTTTTTTGTTTACCTATTTATATTGAAATTATAATCTTTTATTTTTGGTACGTAATCACGAGTATTCTTTGGCTAATTCTGACGCACCGCGAAGTTCCACAGCCAATCCAACTAGGAGGAGACTAGACGATTGACGTTCGGCAAGTTGATGGATATTAGGAATCGAGTCACAAGAACTGCGCTGTGAGTAGTTAGGGCTATGGCACTTCTGGGATAGTGACGTCAGACCCCCCAATCCCCTCCCTCAGCCTGATGTGACGATGTCAACCCCTCCCCTCTGCCCCATGAGATATGACGTCATATCCCCCCCCCACCACTAACAGCTGTTACTTTTTTTTTTCTTTTCCGAGGGCGTACAGGACAAGTCCCTTTGTCACTGCGGCCACGTGTGGGCCTATTGTGACAATAACCCTTCGTTAGTAAAAGGCGTCGTACATACCCGCCCCCTTTAAAAAGCCGAGTATGTCCTTCACCGCAGCTTCCGCTATGATATGGTGCTCAATAATCCCCTGGGAAAATTATCCAAAGCGTTTGACTGCTAAGGCAGGGCACTCACATAGGATGAGCTCCGCCATCTCGTCCTCCTCACCACAGAGTCTGCATTCCACCGCCTCTGAGATGCCCATCTTGTTGAGGTGATACCTGAGTGGGCAGTGTCCGGTGAGGAAGCTAATCAAGACCCTCAGATCCCTCCTGGAGAGTGTCAGCATCGCCTTTGCCCTTTGACCAGAAGGCGTAACTAGCCTTTTCGATTGTCTAAGTCGTGCGTTTAAGACTCTCAAAATGTTATGTATGGTCTGCTCTCTTGTACGGAGTCGAAACATGGACCCTAAAAACACAAACAATCAACAGGCTGGAAGCTTTCGAGATGTGGACATATCGCAGAATACTCAAAATACCATGGGCATCGCATACCACGAACGAAGAAGTCTTGCGAAGGATTGGAATAGAACGAGAACTATTCAAACTTGTAAAAGCCCGTAAAACTGCATACCTAGGTCATATCCTGAGAAACGACACATACCGTTACGCACAGATCATCGTCAAGGGAAAGATCGAGGGCAAGCGGGGCCTAGGACGGAAGAAGATGTCATGGCTGAGGAATGTACGTCGGTGGACTGGCATGGGCTTCGAGGAGCTCATCAGAACCGCTGAAGACAGAGAGGGATTTGCTACTGTGATATCCAACCTTCATTGATGGAGATGGCACGTCGAAGAAGAAGAAGAAGAAGTCGTGGCTGGCGATGCCAATGGGCGCTATTTCCCTGTGTCTCCCATTGGGCCACCAAACGGTTCAGGTGACTTTTGGTCATACCTACGTGAGGTTCAGGCACAATGGGTAGGGCTTCTGTGCCCTTCTTCGCAATGTGGTCGGCCTTTTCATTGCCCTCATGCCCTCTGTGAGCTGGCACCCAGATGAGGGAAAGCCTATTGTGGGTGCCGAGCTGCTTGAGCGCATGAAGGCATTCCCATGCCAGCCTGGACCCGAAGCTATAGGCTGCGATGGCCGTTAATGCGGCCTGGCTGCCCGAGAATATGTAGATCCGCTTGCCCTTGAGTCCCTTAGACAGGATCTCTTCCGCGCAGCTAGGATTTCAGCTTGGAATATCGTGGCGTACTCTCCCAGCACAGCTGTTACTTAGAATAGCATTTATCGGATTGCCCCGTATCAAATCAAGTAGTTCACATAAAATATCTGGTGCGTGGTAACACAAAACTTTCCGCAACCCCATTAAATTCGACGACGTTCTACGCGTGCGGGCGATATATCTTCGTTCAACGCATTTTTACAGGAATGCTTATCCGGAACAAAATGCAGGTACTATTTAGTTGAGAGTACTCCGTGAATTTCATAGAAACCGTTTTGAGAAAATTGGAAAACCGATAAATATCGTTTTCCGAGCGATCATGGCTTTTATCTCCGTTCAATAGACAGATACAGGAAGGATCACGGGAAACAAAATGTGGGTGCAGGTTGCTTAAAGACAATTCGTAAGATTGATGGAATACAGTTACGCATTTACTAGGGAAATTACAGATATGTGAGCTCCAATTTTTGGTGCATTTTCCAAACGGAAAGTAAAAACGTTCACGCTACACAAACGGAGTGTGAAGCTAATCTTAATGATGTTGTTTCTCTCTAGAACTTCCTTTTGCGGTGTCTGATGGCAGAAGAAACTATCGACTCAACCTCCAATCTGTGTCGTCCACCAGACAAGATTACGCTAACAAAAGATGTTGAGGCTCGCATAGGAGTGCACGGCCAAAGCAAGATCGCAGCTCAGTGATGCCCCGCGTGTACGTCGTACACCAGAACTCGAGGGACTTGCGGCATTGTCCACGATGGGTCGTATCGTGTGGAGGTTATCAGAGTGGAGCGACTTACTCGGCGCATAAACGAAGTATCGAGCGGAACGACGTTGTTCTTCGTTGAAATTGAGAGCCATAAAACGATTATTTCTAGTCCTGAAGAATCGGCCTCGAATTTCCGACCTCGAAGACCAAAAATGACTAGTTCCACTCGACGGTTTTATTGTTCAAGAGCTCAGTGAGTCTGAGTTGCCTTGTGGGCGGTGTTTGTCATCAACTTCGTCATGGTTTAGCGACTCCCATCCTCTTGCCTACCGAACTTTAACCATCCAAAACGCGAAATATGCGGTGGAACGCATCGTACAACTTTCCACACCTCGACGCTTATTCGAGAATCGGCCGTAAGTGCAAGTTTTCTATTTCTCAAAAACAGCTCGAACGATTTTGATTAGACTTCCGTATTATCTACTACTCGTTGAAACCTAACTTGTCTTCCCCATAAATATTTTCAAGAAAATACGGTGAACAGAGATATAGGCCTAATAAGCAAAATATTTGTCGAATATTAATTTACCGTTTTTCTGATTTCTCAAAAACGGTTCTAACAATTTTGATCAAAGTTACGAAATTATCAACTAACCACCACCTACATTTTGATCTGAGTAGAGGGTTCCTTAAAAAAGCATTGACAGGAGAAGCAGAATTTACGGCGGTGGTGTGTTGCTGCGAATCAAGTATTCTTTTATATGAGGTGGTTCTTTGGCAGAGGAGTTTGAAAGTACATTAATAACTGATCCATCTGGTAGGAAGATCCAGCTGTTTACAATGTTTCTTAGACACGATTTTTCGACGATACTGTTTCTTCGGAGCTGGTTTGGGAATACTTGACTGGTCTGAAGACCTTGGCCAAGGACACTTCAACACAATGTTGGGCGCCAGGTCATAGAGGAATAGGATGGAATGACGAGGCTGACTCGCGAGAGACGAATCTGACTCGCGAGAGACGAATCTGCACTTCTCCCAGTGGGACCTGTGCCCTTCGTAGGGACCACTTGAAATAACGAGGTTGGCAAGTGGGAGGATCGGTGGGATCCGCCTGGCTAACGACAGTCGAGGTTATTTATTTCACTGCAGGAAGTACGACGAGAGGTCCTCAGTCTGGAGAAAGTATACTACCAGGACAGACGTAGAGTTGGTGCAAGTTGCGAGGCCGGGGACAGCACAGTTTACTTGCGTGGTGCGCCTCAGCTGTGGCCAAATCAGAGTGCAGGTATGGACCTGAAGGCTTTCTCGCGTTTTTTGCTAGAACGTCGAGGACACGTGGGGGACGTCACATCAGGGAATGCCAGCTCTGTGGGAACTAGAGGTGGAGGCAGCTCATGAACGCCAGACAACACCCCCATTTGAGGCCGCAGTGGGGGTTTCCTCGGTTGCCAAGACTAATTAGCGGAATAAGGGTTACGGAAAAGGTACTGGCTGAGACATATGGGGGTGATTTCACGTACAATTGAGCATTAGGTCAGTATTTCAACATCATACTGAAAGGGAGATTTTTGCTTTCACTTTCTTTATTTTTAAATTTTTCTTCGCATGATTCCTATTCCCTAATTCCCCTATTATTGTTTCCTTTCAAATTTGAGGTAAGTTTTGGTTTTGAGTAATTTGGATTTCCACGCGACTTCCACATACACTGTGAATTTTGACGGCAAACCCAAGACAACCTACTTTACTCAGTTTAGTTCTTTTGATCCTGAATCAAAACGAAGAAACATGGCACACGGCACTCCACAGTGATAGAGTGGGGGGAGGTATGTCCTTGAAACAGTCAGCGTGGGAACTGCGTGAAAAAGCGCGCTCCTCAAAATAGTCCCGTACAAACGTGTGCGTGTCAAAATGTCTCAGAAAAGATATTTTAAACAAATTTCAATGGTGTATCTCCGCACACAGCCCATCATGTTGCGTCGGTGTGGTAGTTGGGCTATTGAAGTGGATTGTCCGATCCCTCTTCGGATGAGATGGAAGGGATCTGCTTCTCGTTAGAAACTCCAGATGGAAGTAAAAGCAGGAACAGACGACGAAGAGCGGGAAAGAAGAGAATGGTAACTGAAGTTGAATTGTTCGAGTGGGAGAGAAAGCTGAAGCCGCGGCTTCGACAAATGAAAAGGGGTTTGGTGCCACCGCCATGGTATCAGACGGGGGTAGTATTAGAGACGGGGGAAGTGGTGTACACATTAGGTAAAGAGTAGATATTGGTTCGATGGCTGGGACTGGGAGGATGGAGAAGCGAGTACAGTGTTTGAAAAGACAATAAGTAGATATAGGCGTTGTAGAGGGGTAGACAGGGGGGGCGCAGTGGCGTGAAGGAGTGGCGGGGACTGAGACAAGGTGTTAAGACCCGGTTTGTTAATCGCATTAACCAATTATTGCCTAAGCAGCAGCGCCTCCCATCCACTTTCGAGATATGGAAGCGCCGTTTCCCGAAAAGGAGGCAGAGAAAACGCGAGTTGTAAAGGGCTCCAATGGATGGCGGTGGTGGTGGTGGGAGGGGGATGGGAGGGCAGATGAAGGAGTTTTGTAATAGCGTAAGAGAAGTGGTAGTGGATTGTGTGTGGGGGTACGGGCGAAGAGAAGGAAAAGACGGCTGAACGGCGGTGAGTGGGAAGTACCCTCGGTGGTAGGGAAGAGGGGAGGGGGGAGGTAATCGTTTCTGCCGAAGGAGGTTGTCGAGGGTTAAAGGGACTCGGCAGAAGCTTTCGCCTTCCAATATTCCCTTAAAACCTGAATTTATTTCCACTGTTTAATTATAAGGCGTATTGAAAGGGAGAGGGTGTTTTCTCGCTTCTTCGCTCGCCGACTCGACTCGCAAGGGCTTCTTTTTCGCTTCCTTCGAGAGCTGCTGCAGAGGACTTCAGTTTACTTGTGGCAACTTACCGCAGAAGCGACTCACAGGCTGACCGTCATTTCATTGATTCCCTTTTCACGATCTTTTCAGTACTGCTTCTACTTCGTGAGATCCATAGAAAAAAAAAAAAAAAAATCATTGGCGGTTCAAAAATATGGAACGTGAAAGCTTCTTTGGGTCAAAGTCCAAACTGGAGGAAGATTTAAGGATCTCTGGGTGTCTGGGAGGTATTGCGCCATGTCGCCGCAATTTTATCCGCTTTAAGAGAAAAGACATGGGGTGTGGTCGTAAGGGCCGATTTTCGTGTTCACTTTCGCGATGTCATTTCATTCCCTCCCAGCGTGACGCTTTTTAGCAGTGAAATAAGAGTAGAAGCCTCTTTTGTGCTAAGCTCTGGCACTTCACTAACAAAGTTGAATTCATTTTAGACACAAGAGTGATGCATCATGCGCTCCTGTTCGTTCCATTTCCACGAATAAATGTCATATTTCGCTGGTAACTCTAGGAACCTCTGTTTCTTTTGAGAGAGGATGAGGGATTCTTCAGCGGTAAATCTGTTGCAAATACGCAAAAGTTCGTATTTTAATTTTTACAGCCCCACGGAGTAGGAAGACGAGTTATGTATTGGCAGAAAAAGTCAAGAAATTGAGTCTCCTTCAGGTCACCAAAGGACCTCAAAAAAAACCCTGCAAATTATTACACAATGGTTTATTATTCTCATGAACAGCTTGACCTAGTATTAGTGCTCTGAGACCCATCCCTTTCAATTCAGCATCGAATACTAGTAAACCATACGAAACATGACCTGGCTACAATGGAACTACGGAAACAAAACGTCTGATGATTTTGCCCCGTCGGGTCGGGGAAATTGGAACGGGGGCGCATCGAGCAAACCGTTGCGAGTCGAAAGGGGAGTTGAGCGGGCGGCATTGCGAGGCGAGTGGGCGGCGTTGCAAGTCGAGCAGAGACGGGAGGGAGGGAGTACTAACGACGAAATGTTGACTTCCGCTGTAGTTCCCGCGTTGTACTGCGTTTCGTTATTTAAAAAATTAACAATCATGGGCTTCGTCCGATCGGATTGCCGAGATGGCGGGCACAACTGGATACCAAATCGGATTTTTGTGCGAAAGAACGCAATTTTTAGACCACGTTAAAGGCACAAAACGGCCTGGACGGCGGACGGACATTGCAAATTTGGAATCTCCATGTCTTGAAACGTAAAGTATCATATTTTGAGGGGGGGGTTGTAAAAACATTTTCGTGACCGAAAACATAGGGTTATTTTTCAGAATCCGTACGGGCCGTTACCACCGTACTAAAACCACTGAGACTTGATATCCAGCCTACAGGTCACCATGAGACGCCAAAATAAGGGTATGGGCAAAATCCTTCCTAAGTCAACTATAGTTATCATATTGATCAAAACACCAAATATTTTTTTTCTCAAAAACGGCTACAACGATTTGAATTACATTTTTTATATTGATAGCTCCTAACATGGCAACTATACCATGAAATTCTCATTTGTGGGAAAGAAACGAGAGCAGCGCAATAAATTACCAAAACTTTCGTCGAAATCGATTTTAGCGCGGTTTCTAGATAAAACAACCGTACTAAATCAGATGAAACTTGACGTCTACCCTACAGGTTATCATGGGATGCAAAAATAAGGGTATGAGCAAAATCCACCGAAAGCTAATTATAGTTATCATAGTGACCAAAGCACCAAATTTTTTTTTCTCAAGAATGGCTGCGCGATTTGGATTAAATTGTGTATATTGAAAGCTCTCAATAACGCAATTATACCATGAAATCCCCATTCGTTGGAAAATGACGAGAGCAGCACAATAAAGTATCAAAATTTTCGACGAAAATTATTTTTAGCGCGGTTTTTTTCTTATAAACTCCGCTGGAATGTTACCAGAATGTTAAGAAAAAGTCGCTTTTGTAGTTCAATCCAATACCTATAGAGAGGGTGTTTAAAAACGCTCATGAAATACATGGGGCTCACTCCAGAAATTCCTGAATTTCAACTACCGCCGTGTCGCTTACTACCAGTTCTAGAAGTTTTTACACTATAACTCTGCAAAAGTAATTACTATCCTTCTTCAAAAAATCGTGTTCACAGCCTAATTAATTATCTGAGTAACAATTGCTCAATAACGGTCCGGAAATGAGTACGAGTAGCACAATAAATTCCGGAATTGTTAGCGCTACCGCTTCCTGCTGCTGTGACCAAGTCAAATGAACTGAGTGATTAAATGAATTGATTAAGTAGAAAAACCACGTGGAATGTTAATTGTTGCAACGCACCAGATAGTGTTATAATGTACCTACCACACATTCTCACCTTTCATACGTGTTTTTTTTTTCATTTTTACTACCATTTCTTTTAGTCTTTCTGTTTTTCTTCTTTCATAATTTTTGTTTGTCAAGCCTTACGTTGTATAAGAGCGAAATTAATTGCTTATGTAAGATGAGTTTTACGTTACATATTAAAAGGGCCAATGAGGCCTATCTGCAATATGGACTTCCAATAATTAAGTTTTTAAAAAGACTGGACTAGTAGTCAGAGTGATAAATATCACTAAATGTAAAAACACTTGATAACGCACTAAATAGTTTCCTATTTGAGATGAGATTGCGAGTTCTAACCGTGAGATCATCCAGTTCTTTTGTTACTGTCGCTGTCTGTTCGCTCCAACACGACGAGAAATATCGTTAAACGAACGTTTTATTTAAAATATTACGTACAATTGTGAAAATGATGAACTACGTGCTGGTTTGGGGTTTGATTTAACGAAATGTGTTGATTGAGAACGTTAATCCCCACTAATTATCACGCCTTTTTAGAGCTTGAATCGAAAGGCCGATGATTGAGAGTAAAGTATCTCGGGTAATTGAAACAAATAAAAATAAAAGCTGGATCTTAGAAAGACTTCGTAAGGCCCGAGGGAGAGTTGAAGGAAATGTGAACAGTTTCGAGGCGTTGAGGTACAGGTTCAGGTACAAGTCCAAACTCGCTTCCGAATTCGCTTGAATTATTCAACGGGCAACTGTTGCCGCTACTGGAAAACCGTCTGTAGAAGTGAAGCCGAACGAAAAAACGAGCCTCGAAAATTGGGGATCTGAGTCATCGCACAAGAAAAACCCCTGCGGCGGAGCTCAAGACGCGATGAGGTCGGACGTTCGGGGGTTTCCGGTGCGATGGTTCGGAGGAAGCGATTAAAAATCGAAATTCTTGATAAACCGAACGGTTTAATGAGCAGAGTTGCGTGTAAGACGACGTCGTTAGTCCCATATGGCGTGTAGCGAGGGAATGGTGTATTTGAGGAGGGGACTAGGCCTATGGATTCATTAAAAAGGAGCGCCGCTCCTTCAGTTTTTCATTCGACTCGAAGAACTATAAATCGACGGAGAACGTTATTGACGAAGAACAGACAGGCCCTTTGTGACGACACGGTCTACGATCGCCTGTCACGCAATTCTGAATCTTGGGACAGATTTCCGTCGCCCGAACGAAATAATCAGTACGCGACTATTCTCATCGATTTTTCATCTTCAGCCCCAAATCCGGGGTAACGTGTCACGTTCAGCCTCTGGGCCATAATTTCCAATTTGTCCAACTTTTTTAAAAGAATTTCCGCCAAATCGTTACTCGTATCAACTTTGACGAAGGTGAAATGGGTAGTAGGAATTACATTTCGAGAAATGTTCTCCATAACCTCAAATTTAGTGAAGGCATGAGAGGCCCCCGATTCGAACACCTAGTGCCAATCGGTGAAAGTTAACGAAAGTGGTATCTCGTATAAGATATTTTCCTATTAATTTCACGACCACCTTTATTAGCAAAAGGTTGGTGTAGTATTTCTATCGCAATCGTATTGCGTAATTTTTACATTCCTTGGCTCTACAAAGTAAGAAGGAAAGTTATGTAATCGGCTGAATTTGTTTTTTTTTTTTTTAGTTTTCTTCAGATCTTCACGTTTCAGACCCTACTGAGCCCGAAAAACACTATTTGGGAAAACCGTGTTCTGTGGGTGTGTGCATGTGAGTCTATGAACGTTTTATAGAGAAAACGATAGTACCAAAATGAGCTCAAACTTGATATATAGCCCGCAGGTTACCATGGGACGCCAAAATAAGGGTATGAGCAAAATCCACCGAAAGTTAACTATCATAGTGGTCAAAACACCAAATATTTTTTTCTCAAAAACGGCTCTGAAGATTTTGATTAAACTTTCAAATTATCTTCTGCAAAAACCCTAGTTTTTGGAACATTTTCGTCCCCCACCCCGCCTTCCCATCAGCCGAAATCGTCCATAACCTTATTTTGGTGTCTAAAAAAAATAACGAACAAAACAAAAAAAGAACCAGCTCAATCGGACCAGCCGTTCTCCCGCAAATCGAACTACAGACACACACACGGACCACGCGCCGAAATTAGGTTTTTTAGACTCAGCAGGCCTCAAAACGTGAAGATCTGAAGAAAACCCAAATTTTTTTTTTGGGCCGATTACTATACTTTCCTTCCCTTCGGGTAGCGGAAAGTAAAAACTGTCAGGTACCTTGGGATACAGTTGGCTAAGGCTGACTTGGGAGTCCCATACTAAACACCTCGTCACCAAGGTGCGTCAACGCATCAGGCAACTTGGATTCCTCCTAGACCACAATCGCTCGCCATTGGCCTCGTCGGCTAAGCGCTTATTATATTTAATACTAATCAGACCGATATGGTACTACTCTTCTGGGTAATGGTGCTCGGCAGCGAACAGTCACTTACACCGGATACAAACTACACAGAATCGGGTCCTCCGTCTCATCACTGGGTCACCATGGTATGTTAGGAATACTCTGCTTCATAAGGATCTCAATATACCATTCGTACATGAGGTACTCCGTCAAAACTACATCCAACTCCACAGATCAATGGAAAGCCACCCCAATAGCCTGATGACGGAAATGCTAACCAATTTACCTCATCCACGAAATCAGCGAAGGCTAAAGCGAAAGCGACCTTCAGACTTTCTCCACTAGCCACTTTTATTTTTATTTTTCTCTCTTTTTTTTGGTAAATTGTTATTCTGCGTAAATATTTGCAAACTATTATCACTACGTCTGTACGTATTCAATATGTCTATCTTATATTAACGCGTTGTTGTAAATCTCACAAAGTCAGGTCTGCTAATGAGCTGTTCCTGCTACATGCTTCATGTTAATTAGGAATTTCAATTCCTACTATATATTTTGTTTTCATAATTGTAATGTTTATAAAGTGAACAATAAAGTTGTATTAATCCTTTAAAAAAAAGGAAGAATACGACCCTTCACCCTTCATTTTGAGTGGTCTTTATTTTGTTGTTCTTCGTCAAGTAGGGTACTAATTAGTTTTCTTTGAGCTGCAGCTAGTATAAATGGTTTATTTGTGCCATTCTTATTTCAAGGCGGAGAATATTTAGTATAACTTTTGTTGTGTGAAGGTTTCCTTTATTTTTCTAAATTTGTTTCCGTGGGTTTATCCTCCAATTTTGGCACAGAGCTCAGTCGTAGTTATCATGTCATACGCTTCCAAACCAGCGAGTCTCGTCTTAATAGGAGCAAAATGGTCGAAACAGTCGATTTCATTTCCCGTGGTGGAACGCTCTGAGTACAGCACGTTGTCTTCGTATTAGCTTGCGCTACGAGTTCCAAGACAAATAGAGTCATCTTCACGAGTTTTGTGCGCTTAGTTTAGTGTACGTACTGCTCCTAGAAGACGTTGCCTTCCAAATGCGGTAACTGACTGAACTCACCTCCAGCTACATCTTTCCCGAAAAACCAGACCCGTTTCGTTTTTTTCTTTTTTTTTCTTGCTTTTCCTACGATGGTAAAAGTTGTGCATATGGAAATTCGAGGCGAAGGCGGAAATACCAAGCAGAATGTTCTCCGAGCGGTTTCCCACTCCATCCCCTTCATCCTTCCACCTCGCCACCCATCCAAACCCTTTTCCTTGCATCTGAGCTACTTTTCCGTCCCCGCCCTTCTCCCCTCATTCCATCGTGGCTTTTTCCGCCCTCTTGCCAAACCAGATCTCCCTCCGTCGCCGCTCCTATCCCCGCACCATCACCACCATATTATCCATCTACAGTCAGCCTGTTCCCCGCCGAGCGTGCAACCTCCACCATCACCATCGCCACCACCACCGCACCAACCTCACACACTTCTTCACCACCTTTATACGGCCTCCGCATTGAAATTTTCCTCACCCCTTTTACACCTTCGCCCATCATCTGAGCATCTGAGGAGGAATTCAATCAATTATTGAAGAGCAGACTCTTCCTCTCATTCTCTTCTCACAAAGCCATCCATTCTCCTCGTTGCTATACCTCTTTCAGTACCAATTACTTCTTCGCTTCTCAGCTTTCAAGGAGCGTAGAGACCAATTAATAATACGAACGTGCCACTGGATTTCGAAGGGGTCCAAGACGCAGAAGAATCAAGGAACCTGCAAAATGGAAACAGAATTATGTTTGATGATTCTGGGGCGAGCGCTTTCAACACCACAAAACACGCCCATCCGAGAAACGCTCACTTTTACAAATCTAATGGGAAGCTCTTCAGAGTCAAGCTTTCGTATGAGCTTGATTGTAATATACAACTTTCATTCGCGAGAATATGACAAGAGCAGCACGATAAGTTGACAAAAATTTCGATTTCTGCACGCTTTTTACTTATTTACTTCAGATCGTTTGACTCCCTTTGAATCGCATAAAAAACCAATTTCGGCGAGTTCAATTTGTAAGCGACCGGCTGAGCTGATAGACTGATTTTTACTTTCCGCTACCCGAAGGGAAGGAAAGTATAGTAATCAGCCCAAAAAAAAAATTTGGGTTTTCTTCAGATCTTTACGTTTCAGACCCTACTGAGTCTAAAAAACCTAATTTCGGAGCGTGGTCCGTGTGTGTGTATGTCTGTATATCGATTTGCGGGAGAACGGCTGATCCGATTGAGTTGGTCTTTTTTTTGTTTTGTTCGTTATTCTTTGTAGACACCAAAATAAGGTTATGGACGATTTCAACCAATGGGAAGGGTGGGTGGGGGACGAAAATGTACCAAAAACTAGGGTTTTTCGCCTTTTTCTCGGAAACGGCTATAACGATTTTGATTAAACTTTCAAATTATCTTCTACCAATCAATACCTAACTTTTGTTTTCAATACATATCTCCATGAAAGTACGGTGACCGGAGATATAGGCCTATGAAGCAAAAATATGTTTTTTACGCTTTTTGGCAAAACGGCTCGAAGGATTATAACCAAACTCTCAAGGTGCATCCGAATAGTTAATACCTACATATTGATCTCAATAAATGTTCCTCTGACAGTCCATTGAACAGAGATAAAAATCAAAATGTGTCGAAAATAACGTTTTTTCGAACATTTCCGTAAATTCCAGGGTAACTTCTTCACCAGATGTGATAAATCATAATGGACTATCTTCCAGTCACTCATACGAACATTTCGTTCCCCACAATTATTTCTGTATGTATATGTTGAACGGAGATATAAGCCAAGTTAACTCAGAAAAGGAGATTTGTCGAATAATAATTTATCGGTATTCCGATTTTCTGAAAAACGGCTCTTACGATTACGATCAAACTTTCGGAGTTCTCTCAGCTAACTATTCCGTACATTTAGTTCCCCATAAATGTTTCTGTAGAAATGCGTTGAACGATGATATAGCACCCGCATATGTAGCTGGTTTTCGAACTTAAAGGGGTGGCGGAAAGTTGTGTGTTGCTACGCACCGCTCGTTCGTTAGTGGTTTTCATGAAAGTTGAAAAATGTGGTCAGGTTTCGTTTTCTTTTCTCGAAACAAGCTTCAAACGATTTTCTGCGCAAATCCAGCGAACGGAGATGGAGGCCCATTCTCCACAAATACGTATTTTACTGATATTCGCGCTTTTTGGCGAAACGGGTTGAGCCATTTGTCGTGAACCAGTCAACACGCGGCTATCGTTCTCCATAAATGTTCCCCTAACAGTCCGTTGAACGACGTGGCAACCAAAATGTGCAAAAAACTCGTGTTGATTTGAACTTTTTCGAAATTACGAGTGTGAGAGTCAATGAACAGCTGCGAGCTAAGTGACTTTATCTCCAGATATGATGAACCGTTGTCTATACCCATAATTTATTCTTGACAGCTATTTCTGCGACCATCACTCAAACAAAATTTAATTCAAAAATTCTAGTTAAGATTTTGACCAAACTAATCGGGTGCTTTCAGGTGGCTAGTACCCATATTTTGTTCTGTGTAACTATAAAATACTGTATAACTGTAAAATGCGTTTTTTAAAAACGTAAATGGCCTCAAATAATGTGAAATTCGTAGTGAGCTGATTCACTGAAGCGGGTTGTGCTGGAGGCAACAAGAGGTCATTGTTGGGTGCAAGAATGGGGGAGCTGAGGATCGCAATGAAACTGAAACTCGGTGAGCGTGAGGAGGACTGTATTATACGTGCGTACGGAATTAAGTAGAATTGAAATTGAGGAGAGATGGAGTACAACTGGGCGACACTAGGGCAGTACTCGGAACGCGTGAACTGGCGCGGGCAACCGTGTGAGAGAGTGAGAAGTTACTGGGGTGGTAGTTGGAAGCAGAATGATTTTGGAAGAGCTCTGTTGTCGATAGGAAAATGAAATTGGGGGAGGGAAATAAAGAAAGGGGAAAACCTAGAAAAGAGGGCTGGTGGGCCCGCAGCTGAGGGGCAGGTATTGAAGTAGTTGGAGACAATTAGGCGATCGGAGACAATGACGCGGGGAAGTCCGAGGTCAAAGACTCTGACTACTTCGACGCTTTGCATCGAACAGTTATCATGAGCAGCCAAAACTGCCCCATCTGAATTGTATGATTCCACGAGAACAGTTAGAGCAGAAAGCACAACTTAATATCAAAGCCATTTTAACGGGTTCCGGATCGGTGAAAAAATTCCCTCTGGTCGTCTAGAATAGTGAATTGGCACAAATGGCAAGCTGAGAGAAGACCCTTATTTGGGATCTCACCGCAGCGTATTGTGCCAGTCTCAATTTCTCACAGGTCCATAAGGAAGGCCAAGTATTTCCCGCAAGAATCTATTCCGATGTTTACCTTCGAGGAAGTTGAGCCAAAGACCAAAAATCACTCTGTTTCGAGTCTATGGCACTGGGCCAGGGCATCGTAGGGAGTCTCCTCATTTGTACCTCACCACCTGCCTCGAGGGGTGTCATACATACATGTGTTTGTCCATTTTGCAATGTCCCACTATTTGTCCCATGTCGTTCTTCTCCGCCAGCAGAAGGCGGGAGCGCTTGGAGTGCCTCACTCACGCAGCGTTCCAGACTGATGCACTCACCAGTGTACTCTTGACTGCTGACGGAGATGCTCCGCAGTTGGGGTGGCAGTGGACGATCTGAATCTAACCAGATGGTTCATCCTCTCGTTTCTAGTTGTCCCCTAATAAACGTCAACTCTATTGGAGCCACATCCTGCACTCTCACGTTGTGCAATGGTTCTTGACCGCCTTGAAAGACGCTCGATTATCAGTCATTATGTTGATGGTTTTATTACGATATCTTTTTTTAACATCCACTCTCCATCTCCATTTGAAAATATCTGGTGCGTTGCAATACACAACTTTCCTTAGCTCTACGTCAATTCACTTTGTAAATGGCTAATTCTATTTAATCGATTCATTTATCACTCAGTTCATTTGAACGTGGTCAAACAACATTTCACAGCAGCAAGAAGCGGTAGCGCCTGATGTTCTGGAATTTATTGTGCTGCTCGTACTCATTCCAGGACCATTAGTGAGAAATTGGTACACAGATAGTTAATGAGGCTATGAACACAAATTTTTTTGAGAAGGATAGTAATTACTTTTGCAGAGTTATTGGGTAAAAAGTTTAGAACTGGTAGTAAGCGGAACGGCAAAAGTTGAAATTCAGGAATTGAGCCCCATGTATCTCATGAGCGTTTTTAAACACTCAATCTGTAGGTATTGGATTGGACTACAATACTAATTTATTTTAACATTCTACAAAAATTCCAGCGGAGTTGATAAGAAAAAAACTGCGCTAAAACGCTTTTCGTCGAAAATTTTGATAATTTATTGTGCTGCTCTCGTCATTTTCCCACGAATGGGAATTTCATGGTATAATTTTTTTATCATTCTTTATCTATATAAAATCGTTGGAGCCGTTTTTGAGAAAAAAAATTTGGTGTTTTGATAACTATGATAACTATAGTTAACTTTCGGTAGATTTTGTCCATACCCTTATTTTGGCGTCCCATGGTAACCTGTAGGCTAGACATCATGTTTCAGCGGATTTGGTACGGTTGTTTTCTTTAAAAATCGCGCTAAAATCGATTTCGTCGAAAATTTTGATAATTTATTGTGCTGCTCTCGTCATTTTCCCACAGGTGAGAATTTTATGGTATCGTTGTCTTATTGGGAGTTATCAATATAAAAAGTTTGATCAAAATATTTAGAGCCACTTTTGAGAAAAAAAAATTGGTGTTTTGATCACTATGATAACTATAGTTAAATTTCGGTGGATTTTGTTCATACCCCTATTTTGGCGTCCCATAGTAACTTTCGGACTAGATATCAAGTTTGAGCTGATTTGGTAAGGTGGTTTTCTCTAAAAATCGTTCACACACACACACACACACAGACAGACCATTTTCCCAAATAGTGTTTTTCGTACTCAGGGGGGTCTGAAACGTTAAGATCTGAAGAGAACTCAAAATTTTTTTTTCAGCCGTTTACATAACTTTCCTTTCTACTTCGTAGAGCAAGGAAAGTAAAAACGCCTCACTCCTCCCAAAGCCATGCCACAGAGCCGGTTTCCTCCAGGGTTTTAGATCCATCTGAGTAAATGCCGATGCTACTAGGAGGCCGAAATCGACGACTTTCACTCTTCCGCTGTGGTTTGGCTTCCTTCTGGTTGCACTTAGTAATTCAGTATTTCGTACCAGCCCTCCTTCATATCTCAGTGACCACGTTGAGCTCTGTAAAGGTTTCCAAGGTCCTGAATACAGCAAAGTGCCCATTACCAGCCTGTGGAACCTTAGCTATTCCAAGCCTGGCCAGTCTCTGACTTCTCAAAGAGTAGAATCCACTATTAGTAAGCTCCCCAACCTTTGTACTTTGGCTAGGCTGGTACAGTTCTCTCTGATGGCAGCTTTATCCCACCTGTATATCGGCCCTTGTATTGTGGCCCGGTCACACAACTGCCTCATAAAACCGGTAGGCCCCATGCTCCCTCGCACATTCTTTCACGCGTCCACAAGAACGTCGTCCAGGTTGGTTTACGATCCACAATCCCAGATACTTGACCAGCTTATTGAGCTGATGAACAGGTATGAAAAAGACGAAAATCCGTTGAATGAAGACACAGCTCTGGTACGTGTAACGGACTGTCGAAGGTTGTTACGGATGTTTCAATGTGATACGCAGATTTCATCAAAGCTGTGAGATATCTGAGAGGGATAGATCTGCGTCTAGACCCCACGATCTCACCGCTTTTTCCACATCCTCCTCAAGAAGATCAGAGCTAGAAAGCGAGGCATTGAAGGATCGAAGGTAACAAATATTCCGTTTCTAATTGATCCCAGTTATTTTTCTCACTCGTTCCCTCTCAATGAGAAACTGCCTGCGCTCTCCGAAACGTTCCCTCTTGTTATGGGTCGTTTTTCATGTACAATTAAAAGTGATTTTCAGATACGGATCTGAAAATCGTTGGAAGGCAGTTGCGAAGCGCCCAAATGAATTATGGAGGACGCCGTCTGTAAGATTCGTGGACCACTGTGGCGGGCAATCACCGTCTGCAGTCAATGAAACCAACTTGGACAATTAAAAACGACTTGTGAAAGATTTTTTTGACGCGATAAGAAAACGCGTGTAGCGGGAAATAGGGAAGTATAATGAGAAGGGAAATAATTCGATGAATGATCGTTGTCAAGTCTCGTCCGGAACCGGAGCGACCCAAACGCTCGTGAGAACCGCCTCTGTCTTAACTTTCGAGTTAACCGAAATCAGCATCTTGAATCCACGCTTATACGATAAGGAAAGGAAGATCTTTATGTTTTGAAGGTTTCGCGAAAACGCCGTTTGGCAAGATGTTAATACCTACATATTGTTCTTCCTCTGAAAGTTCATCGAGCAGAGATAAAAATCAAAATGTGTCGAAAATATCGTTTTTTCGAACATTTCCTTAAATTCTGGAGTACCTGCTTCACCCGCATATGTAGGTGGTGTTCGAACTTGAAGGGATAGCGGAAAAATGTGTGTGTTCCTTCGCACCGCTCGTTCATAAATTTCGCTCATGTCGTACCAGCGTGTCCAAAGAAATGAGGGTGGTAGTGTGACCAAGGACGTATCCTATTTAAGTTTAATTATGGTCTTCAGATAATTAGGAGCAACCATAAAAAAAACCAAAACTTAAACTAACGTTTCTTTCGTTTCACTTTAAATCGGAACCGCGGAGACTGAAAAAAAGTGATATCGACAATCCCATTATTCACCAACACGTAAGTTTTTTTAATGAAGGCCGTGAGATGCGTAATACGACGGACGCCCCAAAAGTAAGTTCCGATCATTTGTAAATCCGTGGGAAAATGCCGTAGGGAAAAAATTCCAACGGGGATACTTCGTTTTACATCTAGTGGCCACACTGAATTTTTCTTATGCGAAATCCGTTCGGTGATCCGTTTTTTAGTTTTTGAGAATGTTTCTGTGCCCGAAATTCACCGCAGACGCTCTTCAGCGTATGGAGAAGTGGTCATGAGCATCGAAATGGTCCGTAAGTGGAAGAGAAGTTTCCTGGAAGGGCGGGAAAGTGTGCACGATGAGCAGCGAAGTGGGCGCCCTTCCACTTCTTGTGGAGAGGACGCAGTTTCTGCAGTTCGCAAGCTTTTGGAGGAAGATGCGCGCTTTACTCTAAGTGATATTGTCGAGAAAGTGCACAACAAACATCAATTGACTCGTTCTTCAGTACACCGAATCATTAGGGAAGATCTGTGGAAAAAAGTGTTGCTGTTCCACGACAATGCGCGACCCCATTCAGCAAAAATCAACCAACATTTGCTTGTAACATTTGATTGGGATGTTTTCCCCCACCCCCCATACTCTCCAGACCTTGCACCTAGTGACTTTTTCCTTTTCTTCCTCTTCAAAGTCCACCTGGGCGGAAGAAAGTTCCGTACGAACGCCGAACTCGAAGCCGCGGTCTCGGAATTCTTCAAACAAAATGACGCAGAATGGTACAACAAGGGGTTACGTAAACGGGCACCACGGTACCTAAAATGCATCGATCGGAATGGCGACTACGTCGAAAAATAAAGTAGATCCGTACCTTTAAGAATAATTTTTTTTTTTCAAATTGGTAGAGTTTTCGATTTTTCCCAGCACTTCGGAACTTACTTTTGGGGACGTCCCTCGTAGTACCTCAATAAATTCGGGAACTTTAATCGCCTCGTTGTACGTGGGGCTGGGGAAAGTTGCGTGACGTCTTGTTTTCGTTGAAAAACGGCTTCGACGATTTCGATTAAATTATCAAATATTTCGGGACTGACAAAAATTGTGTTACGCGTTAGATGTGTTTCCCCCCAATTCGTCTTTGGGCCCTTTCTTCGCGTCGATGCCTCTCAGGTGGTTGTCACCGGGCGAACGAGTTTTAGGATTTCATCATTTCAACTCGGACGCAGCCACTGCACCACCAGCGCGTGGCGACGTTTATATTATATTCAATTTAGAGAACGTTCCAAAAACAATTTCGGCCACCTTTAATTTGGTTCTGGTAGCCCAAAACAAAGTAAATCGGCTGTTTTCGAGTCCTTCGATGATCCCGTTGAAACATAAAATGCGGCCGTGAAAATAAATCAAAACGAAGAAGAAGAAGAAAAAGGAAATTGTATAGTCGAAGTGCTTACTTTTTATTATGAATAAGAGAGAAGAATAGGAGACGGATACACCCTCCGCGCATGAATGGACCATCACGCATACATAATACATGCGCAGCCTACCTTCGCCCGAACCTCACCCTCAAAAAACCGTGAAAAAACGTTAAAATATTTATAAGCCTCCGCATTGAATTTCAATAAAGAAAATAAGTTGACAAATAAATTTCCTTTTTTTTTCCTCCTTCGTCTTATCGCCGGCGATGGGGTGGGAATCGATTGTCCCTTTCTGAGTTTTTTTTTTTTTACTTTTTCCCTTGTGCTCCCCAAGTCGGTTTCACTCGGCAGTGAATGCGTTTACTACCTGAAAAGTCGTGGGACGCGTCAAAGTCGATAATATATTTGTTAATATTGAATTATTTACTGGTTTCGGCTTTGTGATCGGGTCGGGACAGGTGGCGTGGGCTCATCTGTCGATCCTTCATGCGATACCTTTTATTCTCGTGTAGTTAGACACGTCGCCTTCCGACTGAAAATATGTCGTCAGCCCATTGATCCCAACGGTGCCGCTCCCCTCACGTTATACCTAATTTCTTCTCTTCTTTCTCGAACGGGTCTCTCAAATCGTTTCACTTTTCTCAGCCCTTCCTCAGTAGGACGGGTCTACCTTTAAAAAAATGAAGGAATTAGCCCTAAAACACGCGAAATCGAAGAAAAACATCAGGTGCAACGCATCACACGACTTTGCTGTTTTCCATCCAGTTTCACTATATGAAAACCAGTGGCGTTTGAAGTTCCGGAATTTATTGCGCTGCTTCTACTAATTCCATGACCATTATTGAGCAACTAGTGCACAGGTGATTCAAAACACCGTGCACGTGATTATTTTGAGAAGGATCGTGTTTATCGTTTCGGAATAATCGGGTACGAACTTTTAAAAACGATAGAAATTGGAATTCCGGAATTTGTGTAGTAGCTCTCGTATATTATATGTGCGTTATTAAATTTTGGTCGCATGGATAATTAATTCGACTACATGCTCAATTTTTCTGGAGTGACATTTGAAGTGGAAAAAAAACTGCGCTAAGTTCGATTTTCGTCGAATTGTTTGGCGAGTTATTGTGCCGCTCTCGTTATTCTTCCGCAGATGATAATTCTACTGCATCACCGCGCCATGTAGAGCTGTGAATGTACGAAATTTTATCAAAATTGTTACAGCCGTTTTTGAGAAAAATACACATTAGTGTTTTGATCAATATGATGACACAGTTAGTTTGGCGCCAATTTTGCCCATACTGTTATTTTTTGCGTCACTTGTTAATCTGTCTGCTGGGGGGAGGGGTGGGGGGGTTACGAAATGCCGAACAAAGTAATTGCAGAAACCTGATCCAACAACATACGTCACTTGCATCAGGTGTTTGACACAAGATACAACGGGATTCCCTGGCCCTTGATGGCAAAGTTATCGTTTCCCCAAAGATTTTCGTACCTGCGGGGGCGGCACCTCTGGTTATTTCCAAAGTACCGTTTCCTCCCCTCCTCTTCACATTCCTCTCCACAACAGACAGCTCCTCCAAAATTCATTCACCTATGAACTCTCGGGAAAGACACTCGTCTCCCTGTGCTCACTCATCTGATACAGTTTCCCGTTCCAGATCACGCATATTATGAGTCGTCCCCTTGTGTCGCCCTTTAGTACACAAACTCCACTCACTCCATTGCACGTAATACAGTCCTCCTCACAGAGTTTCTTTTATTTCGATCTTCAACTCTCGCCCTCTCGTGAGCTCAACATTAAGAATGGAGAAATTTAAAGTACTGCGTATTGGTCAGATTATCGAACTACCCTTGCCATCCCAACAACCCCCCTCGTGCTACCTAATTATTTTCCTATAATTTCGCCTGCAAGAATACTTTAATACGCGCCACATTTATCCTGAGTTTTCGTGGTTTTTTTTTTTTAAATTGAATCTGACGAAGATTTGAGACTACTATGACCTCAAAATATGTCGCGTTTCCCCAACCCCCTCAAATTGGACGCGCTATACCTATGGGCGCTGTATCATCGTTCAACGCATTTCTACACGGAAATTAGGTTTTTTGGACTCACTAGGCCTCAAAACGTAAAAGTCATTTAGTAGAGGAAAGTAAAAAATCGTGCAGACGGTTTCATAAGTCATGTGTGCGGAAATTACTTAATAATTGTCGTAACAATAATAGGAGCACCTAGATAAATTCTGGACACTTCACCGCTACGAGGGTATGTGTCAGGTTCATATAAACTGAGTTGACAACGTGTTAACGTTTGTTAACATTTCGGTTAGAATCACTTAATGTGCGCGAGATCAGCGAAATTAGTGGGCAGATCAGTTAAGCGCGGAACTGAGGAAAGTCGTGAGTTACCTCGCACCCGATGTTTTCAACTCAATGCTTTTTTTCATACCTTCGCGCTAACGTTTGCTGTTCAAACGAATCACTGATTCATGAAGGGGGAACCCTCATGATTTCAACCCCCCCGAGTCTTCGAGAAATCCACGATAATCAAGAAAAAGCGAGCGGTTGTATGTGGAGATGGGGGGGGGGGAGAGAGAGAGAAAAAAGGTAAGGCAAAAGTTCGGAGTATGTGTTTTGGGAGAGGGTTTATATTATCTCAAGCAACGTATGAGCTAATGAAAACCCGCAGTACAAATAGACTTCTAAGGGGCCGCTTCAAGTCCCTCCGAGCTACCTTTACATCATTTAATAAAATAATCTCATTGTATTCTTTGGCCTTCCGTGGCGCTGCCGCTCGTAGAGATTAGCAAACACAACGATGTTTACCTTTTCTTTCACTAAATTGCAAACAACGAAGAAAGAAAACGTGTTGGCTGGAAAGTGCGTTTCCCCTTTTTCTTTCGAGTTGGTCTCCTTCAGGATTTGCGCTAATTTATCTGCTTCTTGCGGCTCATGATTATTGTTATTGTTATTTCTCTCGGCTCCAACTTGTCCAACGGCTTTCTTTTCTTTAGTAAGCGGAGCCTGCGCGGTCAGTCGCCGCAATAATCTCTTCAAGCCCGCGCTTAAGCCGCGCACGTAGTCAAATGCGAATGTAATTTGAATCCTCAAAAGCCTCGTGGAAGCTCAAATCTGCTCCCCCGTTCTTTAGCCCTTTTCTACAGTCCGCGTGTGTTTTCCCGTTCTATCGGGCGTAACGCGACGCAACGCATTTCTGCAAGCTTAATACTTTAATAAGAGAAGGACGGGTATCTGTTATACCATCAGAACGAGGCGAGGAACGAGGAGTTTCACGCTGTTGAGGATTCGGGCGTGAAGGTCGTCAATAGGTTCGGGTTTTGACTTAAGGAAGAGCGACCCGATTTTTTTTCGCGAATTTCGGTCAATAAGGGGACTACTGGAACTGCGTTGTAAAGGAATGGTTTCTTGCGTGAATTGTCTTTCTCCTTTGAATAATCGTGAGGTATTACACGCACACAGGTCCGCTCCCTTCAGTAGCCTAAACAAGAATGAACTGCTTCATCTTCCGACTTCAATTTCAGCGTTGACGTTCTCGTAGATGTTCTGCCGAGCTGAACGCTTGACGGTGACTTCTGTTGTCACCGTAGGTTCCAATCACGACTGTAACAGCGTCGAAGAAGTTCCAGAGAGACTTCTTTACTACATGTTCCACTATAAATTTGTTTTTACCAACGATAAATATTTACAAGAATAACAAATAAATATGCGTGTTGATGAAGTTCTGTAATGATCTCAATTCAGGTTGATAAATTTCGACGTTCTCGACCTCAACAGCCACTTTCTTTGACGTCGACAGTGCTCTGAGTGATGGCAGAATTATTATGCCAGCTCACATTAACGAATCAGAACCCGCCAGGCTTATTTGAGCACAGCAAAACTGCTCATTTCACTTTCCATAGCTCTAGGATGTAGAAAGAAAAGTCACATGGAGTGTGGACGTTTCGTGGGCTTCCGAGTTCGAAAAATATCATTTGGGAACATGTTTTGTGCGTCTGTGAACCCGGTTGAAAGGAAACGGTTAGATCAAATCGGCTCAAAGTTAACATTTAGACTGCAGATCACCATCGATCAAAAAGTAACTACAGTCATCTTAGTGACAGAAGGTGAAAGAGCCTGATGATTGCGAGCGGCATCACCCGTCAAAGACGGCCCAAGGTAGGGCCGATGCGAGTATAATCATACCGGCGACCACATGCATCGAAGCTCTGCAGCTAGGGTCAGCCGAGAAGAGGCTGGTGCAGGTGTTGGGGATGTCCTAATTGAATTGAATAATGATATATATTTCCGAAATATTTACATATATAAGGAAAACAAAAAGCGAAAAAAAACACAAAGAGAAAATCAATATTAATTCCTATCCTGTCATGGAAACTACCCCCCTCATGGATCATTGATCCGTGCCAAGAGGGGAGTTGCAATAGTGAATTACTTCTTATTCTATATTAATTTATAACATTTAGTTCCTCAAATATTGACCTAAGATTTTTCATGAACAACTAATTACTATTTACCTACCTACTATGCTTCAAAGAGAAACAGAAAAATAATATGATATGTAAAAGAAATATCTGGTGCGTTGCAACACACAACTTTCCTTAGCTCTACGTCAATTCACTCGTGTACATGGCTAATTCGATTTAATCAATTCATTTATCACTCTGTTCTTGTGAACGAACATGGTCAAACAACTCTTCACAGCAGCAGGAAGAGGTAGAGCTTACAGTTCCGGAATTTATTGTGCTCCTCGTACTCATTGCAGGACCATTATTGAGCAATTGGTACACAGATAATTAATGAGGCTGTGAACATGGATTTTTTTAAGGAGGATAGTGATCACTTTTGCAGAGTTATTGGGTAATAACTGTTAGAACTGGTATTAAGCGAAACGGCGGTAGTTGAAATTCAGGAATTTCCTGAGTGAGCCCCATGTATCTCATGAGCGTTTTAAAATACTCACCCTATAGGTATTGGATTGGACTATAGTACCAATTTTCTTTAACGTTCTACTAACATTCCAGCGGAGTTTAAAAGGAAAAAACCACGGCAAAAACGCTTTTCGTCGAAAATGTTGATAATTTATTGTGCTGCTCTCGTCATTTTCCCACTAATGGAAATTATATGGTATAATTATCATGTTAAGAGCTACTAATATTAAAAATGTAATCAAAATCGTTAGAGCGGTTTTTGAGAAAAAAAATATTTGGTGTTTTGATCACTATGATAACTATAGTTAACTTTCGGTGGATTTTGTTCATATCCTTATTTTAGCGTCCCATAGTAATATGCTGGCGAGATATCAAGTTTGAGCGGATTTGGTACGGTGGTTTTATCTAAAAATCGTATACAGATACACATTTCATTTTTTTTATTTTTTTATTTTTTTATTTTTCAGATTGATATGAGTGAATCATAGCACACGAAACATGCGTAGTCACTTGCTAGGCACTGTAATAATGTTTTATAG
This sequence comes from Pachypeltis micranthus, assembly GCA_020466155.1. NCBI lineage: Eukaryota > Metazoa > Arthropoda > Insecta > Hemiptera > Miridae > Pachypeltis > Pachypeltis micranthus. The sequence continues at coordinate 74,903,338 of CM035768.1, read as the reverse complement.
GTACATGTTTATCCTATTGAGTTTGTGTTTGGCATTATTTTTATTTATTTTTCAATGTGATTTGGTATCAATAAGGAATTTGATTGTGTCAGTTATGGGTATGGTGGGAAAATATCGGAACTTTTGGAATTTATTATGATATTGGAGCTACTCTGGCCCGTCAATACAGGTTTACCTACAGACGGGCCACACTATTCAGCGCGTAATTCTGTTTTTTTCCTGTCTTCAAGAATATTTCTGTTCCGAATAAAGTTTGTTCTATTCTATTCTATTCTATTCTACATACACACAGACACACTGACCATTTTCCCAAATAGTGTTTTTCGGACTCAGGAGGGTCTGAAACGTAAAGATCTGAAGAAAACTAAAAATTTTTATTTCATCCGATTACATAACTTTCCTTTCTACTTCGTAGAGCCAAGTAATTTATCAAACAGTATAAATACTGCCCATCATGGCGTCACATTCCGAGGCAGCAATGAGGTACGAGAAGACTGACTTTTTGTAAACCATTCTGCTGACGGAATGAGGGTGGGCCAGAGAGCTCGATACGGTCCGCAAGGTGTGTGGCAGGTTGTGATACAGGTGGCGAGACGTAGATATTAAGCGGCTAGGTGGGATGGGTATCACTGCTTTGGTTGTTAATCTCACTGCACGGGTACTCTGTTCAGATGAGTTCGGCTTGTTGGTATCCAATATTTCAGGATGCTTCTGGAAGTAAAGCAGAGCGTGCTTTATATGGAGCTGCTTCATAGTAAAAACTTTGGCCTCGTCAAACAGCTCAGCACTAGGGAACCTCCGGGGTTTTTTTAGAAGTACCTCAAAATGGCTCTTTGCAGCACATTTACTGGTTCCAGCACGCTACTGTAAGCATTACCACCCCAGAGAACGCCAAAACCAAGTACTGACTGTACTAAGGCTTTGTACAATAAAATGAGAGTGCTCTTCGAGAAGTAGTTTCGGATGGTATGGAATATGTGAACAAATTTCCTGATTTTCTTCGCCAAAGCGATCACCTGGGCCTTCCAATCAAGACTCTCATCCAACACTAACCCTAAGTACTGTGCGCTTCTAACTCTCTCTATTTCCGAGCACCCACATGCCATGTACTCTGAATTACAGAAGTGCAATTTCAGGTTGTAAGGATGAGAGTCCTTGTCTCTGGCACGGGAAAACAATAGGTATTTTGACTTATTCACGTTTATGGTGAGAGATTGGGAGTTGAGCCATGAGCATATGTTATTCATTCCCTCATTTGCTCGAGTGAAAGCCCCTTGCCTTGACTCCTGTTCAAACAGGAAGGCTGCATCATCGGCGAATAGGTACACCTTTCCGCTAATGGGTATTTCCACAATATCATTGATAAATATCCTAAATAAATCCAGTTAGCCAAACAGTTAGCCTGCCAGACCCGGAAAGGTTTGCTCACAAGACCCAAGAGGCTCTTGGTGATCGTTCTATGGTCAGGACTGCCCGGATGGCTCAATGACTGTGTAAAATATCCTGGCAGCTTTGCAACGGAACCTTCAACGAGAGGGAGTGGTTGAAAGTGAGGTCTTCTTGACAAAGACTAATACAACAGACCAACAAAGAGCCGTTATTAAGATTGAAGCCAAGGCTGCTGCTATCCCCTTGGGGAAAGGCACAGTAAGCATCAGCTGGGTCAGCTGTAGGATCCGTCTTAGCGTCATGTGTGCTAAGATGCTTCCGATGCCTCAATTAAGGGCACAGAGCAGCTAACTGCGAGAGATGCAGGGAACGAGGTCACAAGAAGAGGAAGTGCACATGACCCGTTAGGTGCATGCTCAGCTCTGTGATAAGGATAAGGTGGCCCACCTGACTGGTGGGGGGAAGTGCAGGGTGTTTAAAGAGTCCCAGTGAGAGGCTGTGGCCAATGACGGTTCACATCTTCCAGGGCAAAGTTCGCTGGAGCCCAACAGCACAGGATCTTCTGCAGCAGTTTCAGTGGGAAAAGCTTCACTTCAGAGGGTGCTGTACTGATCAAATAGCAGCCACAGAGTGCAGTATCTGAGCCAGATGCCTCTAGCGCTTGAAATTGCTTCTGGTACAGAAACAGAATGGTGGTAGAGTGAGACCGCACACCCAGTTCTCTAAATCGGACCGAAGAATGATGGGGCGCGCTAGAATTCGTTTTGGAAATACCTACCCGCAGACTCGGCACTTGCCTACAGGTAAAGGTTAGAAGAAGAACATTCATTACATCTTCAACGGCCCTCCTATCGCCGCAGGGCGATGCTCTCTTCTTGTCAATCAATAATAATTATTCAGAAACAACCAGAATATGCACAGATCATTTTCCCAAATGGGCTTTTCAGGGCTCAGAGGATGTCGTCATTTTATTATGGCCAGTTACAAATCTTCTCTTCCCATCTGGAAGAGCTAAGGAAAGCAAAAACCCATATACCCGTATCCTCATCTTCCTCTGCCATAACCGACCTTCGACACGTTTGAGTTCGTCTTCAGCCGAAGGTACGCTTTAAACGTGAAGGGCAAAGAAGTGGTTGGCGGTGCGCAATTCCGTCATGCGCGTATTGCGCTCCTTCCTCGAGGATTCTGGGGCTATGAAAAGGAAGGATCGAGCGTAGACGTAAAATTGGGTAAAACACGTTCTGCGTCCACTTGAATGGAAATAAAAGGTGCTCAGCGGTGAGGATTAGATGACCACTTAAGCTTCTCCCACAATGAAAATAGAGGTGCTATGAATGGGCGCTTCTGTTCAGGTTTCCCCTGTTTTTCATCCCCCCACTCCCCACACCAACGCAGAGGCAACCCAGACCGCTCCACCACGTCCAGCCAGCTCTTGTAACGTAGCTCCTCACTTCTCACTCAGGACCCTCCCCCAATCATTGCATACCTTAACATCTAAGTGGGAGTCGAGCTTTGTCTTACGATGGGAAACAGACTTCTGCCCCCGGACTTTCGTCCCAACTGCCCATTTTGGCCATTACCAACCTAATTTCTGACCCCTCTCACGCATTAACATATTCCATTGTAGCCGCTAGAGAAAAGATTACTGCATTTGTAAATGTTTATTACCGAGAATGCGAGTTTTGGACGTTGAAGGGACAAAGGTTACTGGCCATTGTAGCGCACCATTGTAGGTTCGGTTTTTCAACCGAAGAATTGTTTCTCCAAACTGGGGCCGGCAGACAAAGGCCAAGCAAAAGGGAGCCCTTAACTTAATTACAAAGGAGGAAATATCAGAAATTTCAAGGTCTTTAACTATTTAGCTTGTGTGTTTAGGTCTGAGGGCGATGTATGTAAGACTTATTCTGGCCCTGTTTGTGCTCGGGTCTGAAATGTGTTTAATAATTCAAAGGTGGCCGAGGTGAGCGTTCGTGGCTCTAGGGCCCCAGTCTTGTGTGTCGATTACACAGCTCGGTTCAATTGTCGAGAAAAACTAAGGGTCGTTTGTCGCCAATTACGCGCTGAGGGAGAACGCACAAATAGATCGCTCTGAAGTACCACGGACTCACGTCGATTGAAACTTGGGGAACTGAAAACCAGAAGAAATGCTTTACATTGAAGAATCTCATATGTAAGGGGGGAGAGGGGAAACACGAGAGATCACACGAGGGCTTGTTCGGGCGAAGCTATTTTTGGTAAAACTGTGACCATAATAGACACGCGTTTTTAAGCATTTAAAGAAGAACGCTAAACAAATATCTGGTACGTAGCAACACACAACGAAATGAATCCGACGATACATACCGGGGCGTATCTTGGTTCAACGCATTTCTATGAGAACAAAACGCCGGTTTTTGGGGTCATTTCCATCCTTCCCGTTGATGAAAATTGCTCATTACGTAATTAGAGTCCCTGGAACAGAATGATAACGAAACGATTAACTAACGAGCTCAATCGGTTAAGTTGTCGTCCAGTAATGTTGACGACAGACGCATATACTGACACATGGGGACACGGAATGAGTAGATCAGCTTAACTGTTTTACCACATTTAATTTTTCATTCTCTACAGAGTAGCAAGAAAATTAATGTTATCAGCTGAAAACCCATTTTTTCGTCATTAGAAGGTAAACCGCACATGTGAAGGAACGGTTCCTGGTCAACAGTATCGATAGCCTCTACGAGATAGAATGACTCGACTGATCATGCTGGATGCCATTAGCCATTTTGCCTTCATCTGCTGACTTCGACATTTACAGTAGTCGTTCTCACGAGCAAAACCCTTGATCTCGTCTTCTTCCATTGTCACTGAAGGTTCCAATCGTGCCTGTAACATACCGTTGAAAGAAAATGGATAAACTTAACTGCCTTAAATGTCATATTTAGCCTGCAATCACCGTACAACACCAGTATAAGGGTTTGATCCAGATCATTCACATTAAGTAATGTTAGGCCGAATCAGTTGAAATCTTGAGCTTGGAAGTTCAGTACCTGCTTCTAACAGGAGTCCTTGGTTTGGGCCTTCCCCGAACATGGAGTCAAGTTCTTCTGACCCGAGTCCTCTTGTCTGTAGCTGCGGGAAAGTTCAAACTGCACGTTCAGTTTATTTCTGAATGAGGTTTTCCCTTTTGTATTGTCCAGATGATCCACATTCCATCACTCGGTTTACCTCATTTCCAACTCACAGATCTTCCCCGACCCAAACCCAAAACAAACACTTATCTCACACCCCTCCAGCCACCCCAAACCAACACCATTCGGGGTGGAGGGGCTGAGACTGGGAACCATGCGAGCTGGCAGTATTCAAAATGAATGTGTCAAGTGTGACCGCCTGACTCCTATTAAAGGCACCGGGGCGATCGTGGTCTAGTGGTTAAGACAATTGTTCATACTTCGCGACGTAAAGTCGAGGATTGTGGATCGGAGCCCCGGCGCGATTGCCGTAATTTTTGCCTGAGTCAGCGGATCCCCAAACGTCTCCAAACCCTCCTGCCACCGCTGCCACCAATGTCACGAGGGGGATTTGGAGACGTTTGGGGATCCGCTGACTCAGGCAAAAATTACTGTTATCGCGCCGGAGCTCCGATCCACAAACCTCGACTTTACGTCGAGAAGTATGAACAATTGTCTTAACCACTAGATCACAATCACCCCGGTGCCTTTAATAGGAGTCAGGCGGTACAAGTGCGTTTGAACTTCACGAACGCAATGTCATCCGAAGACGCTTCTGTTTTTATTCCTACTTTCCTTGGCTCTACTAAAGTAGGAAAGTAAATTTATTCAATCAGCTTCAAAACAAACAAAAAAAATGAATTGTCTTCAAATCTGTACGTTTCAGACAGTAGGGTCAGAACGAAAATCGCTATTTGGGAAAATGGTCTGTGTGTGTGTACATTTGAACGTGATTGACAGAAAATTGCTCAAACCAGCTCAAACTTGATACCTAGCCTGGAGGTCACCATATGAAGCCATAATGAGAGTATTAGTAAAGCCCGCCTAAAACTAACTAGTTATTATAGAGATCAAAATATCAAGATTTTTTTTATTTTTAAAACCACTATAAAGATTTCGTGTAAATTCTTTACGTTGAAAGCTTCTAATACGACGACGATACCTTGAACTTCCTATTGGTGGGGAAATGACGAGAGTAGCACAACAAATTACTTCATTTCGATTTCCTCATAAACTCCGCTCAAATCCGTTCAGATGGCAATCTAATCGGATATCTAATGGAAAAAGCGATGAACACAAGTGAATTGACGAACAGCTAAGGAAAGTAGTATGTTGCGGTCCACCTGATACTTAATCCCAGCTCCGAATCGAAACGATTTGCCTTAGTTTGGTCACGGAGTGTCTACAGTGTTATAAATGTCTTTCCATTTTTATTTTCCTTTACCTGCGAGTGTCAATATAGTTTGGGTTTTACTAAGACTTTGTCCAAAGAGCTTGTTCGGAGATCCTCACAAATTTTAAGTTTTAGCGCGAAGAGAACTTATTTTAGTGGAGGTTCATTGTTTTTCGAATTTTAGGTTTTCTCCATAAGAACGGAACTCGATGTTTTTCGAGCAATTGCAGCGCTTTCTTTACTTTTTGGGTTGTATGAAGTGGAAATATGAAAAGTGGACATTTTTTGTGGCGTATGCCATTTTCTCGCAGACGCCAATTTCGTTTCTCCACAGAATTACTGGGTACAATTCATACTCAGGTTTCATTCAAGATGGTTTGGAGAAAAAGAAACGCGAGGTCAATTGGCGTCCAATTGAGCTCAATTGAGCTGATTTGGCGTTTGAGCCTCAGCGGGACGAAATGGGATACAAAATTTCGGACGAATTACCCTTCCTCCGGCGTCATTTGGAGGAAAAAGGTCGAAAGAAGAATGAAGAAAGCACAATGGTACGGAGGAAAAAGGTAAGGCAGGAGAAGAGGACTTAGTGGCCGGCAGTGAACGGGCATTCGGCGTAATACGAGAAGTTGTGATTGTCGACCGTGGGATGAAAGGAGCCAGAACGAGGGGAAGATGAAACGTTAGACGACGATTTGTTGATCACGGGAGCGATTGTGCCGAGCTCAATGGAGTCGGGACAATGCTCCATCATTTGATAAAATAACGCAGATGTTATATGTATTGCCGTAATGACAAAGTTGCACGTCTAATGAAGACTCCGGGATTTTTCTTCTTCGTACGGTAAATATCTTTTCCTTGAAGGGAATCCCCGACGGTGTCCATGAATGGGTGATCATTTCTTTATCGTTAGAGCTCCGAGAGGAAATGATCATTATTTTCGTCGGAACGCCAAGGACGAGGAGCTCTGGGAAAGGATTATCAGCAATCAATTTTCGAGGAGGGGGAGTCACGTCATTTCGACGTTCACACAGATGACGATTTTCTTCGCTTCCATTACCGGCGCACGTCTTCCATTCGCCTAGTGTCAAGTGGTTTCGTTTGTTTCTTCTTTGAATTGATGCTTCTCCATTCCGTCGGCCTCACTATGATTTTTGGATCATTAGCTGCGAGAATGAATCACAACAGCCGCCAAAGATCAAAAATGTGCCTCTCTGCTTTACGCCTCAATGTCTTCCACAAAATATTTGTTACGAAATATTTCACCACCGAATTGCGCATGCGAATGAACCAATAAATCATGTAATTAGTAATTATTACTCCTATTTAAACGATTCATTTTTAATAACACTGGTGAACACTGCAACTATATAAGGTAAGATACATTAATACTGCCACGTCAGTTCCTCTTTTATCCACATTACCAATAACTTCCTCAATCAGAGCGCTCTAATTGCTACAACCATCATCAACGTTACGGTTTTTCTTAGGGCTTAAACTTGCGGCACACCTTCAGAATCTGCGAAAATTCAGTGTGTTTGGATTCGGATCAATGGAGGAGGACACTGGAAAATAACGCCCATTGGCATCGCCAGCCACGACTAAGGCAGGCGCAAAGGTTTATTAGGTCATCTTGTTCAAGGGCGAAGACCGACGCTGACGATCTCCAGACAGGATCTGAGAGTTGTGATTAGCTTCCTCACTGGACACTGCCGACCTAGGTATTACCTCAACAAGATGGGCATCTCAGAGGCGGAGGAGTGCAAATTGTGCGGTGAGGAGGACAAAACGGCAGAGCACATCCTGTGCGACTGCCCTATCCTGGCAGCCAGGCGCCTTGAATACGTCTTCCACGAGTTCATCGAACCCCTAACCATAGCGGAGTCTGCTATGAAGGACATACTTGGCTTCCTGAGGAGGACTGGTGTGTACGACGTCTTCTGTTAGGTAAGAGATAGCGGGGATTAGTAGATCAGCGGGGAGATCCCGACCTCGTCATGCTGTCACGTAACTTATATATATGTTCTTTCACTCCCCGTTTTTCCACTTTTCGCGCAGTTTTTTCTCACTTTTTTCCATAATGTCTGGCCACTGTTTGGAGGAATGATTTTCCATCAATCTTTCCTTCTCGATATTCAATTATTAGTGGCTGAATCATTATCTTCTGTTTTTTGGACGCCCCTGTGTCCGGCTTGGGCACATTCGAGCCATTCATTATGAGGAAGGTGTCCGTTGGCATTCGTTTCAAGGCATTGAGAAACGCGAAAATGTTAGGATGAGGATGGGAAAACTGGCCATTGAATTTCGAGTGGAACGATTCACAACTGTTTGTGGTTCTTTCCGAAGAAATTTCTGCTGCAGCCCATAACTCAGGAGGAACTTAGCTTGAACACCAACGTAGTTATCGATGATGTATTCCGCGTACTTTCCAACCCGTGTATCATCTGGCAACGACGTCATACAATGTTCCAAAAATGCAGCACCGACCTCACTTGGATCCAAGAACGGTATACCGAAAACGAGACGAAGCCAATTTCGAATATCCCCCCTTTGCTCTGTATGCTTTGGTTAGCCCGAGTGCTTGGATTTTCCTCCACCAAGATTGTGACAATCGACATCCCACAATTCGGGAATCTGGGAAAGCATTCCCACGACGCACTGCGACGTGAATTCCTTCTTCAAAATCAGCCGCCACACAATCTGGCTGCAGCCTCAATTGCAGCTCCTGGCATTTTTGTTGAGCAAGATTTAGCAACTTAGTGTAGGTTTCAGCTTTTTTATCGTCATTCATCATTATAAAAGCGCAAAGACGAGTGGTATGTAGTGATTGTTTCAGACATTGCAACACGTAACAACTGAACCTATGACATTACCGCGCCAATTACGAGGATATCGGGCCATCGCATTCACCGATAAGATAAGTCCGTTTGGAGCGAGGAAAAATAAACAAACGCAGTTGCTATACGACACCTCTTCCGGTCAACGCTGGTCGGCGCGGCTGCCATACGCCCTTTTCGAACTATTGAAGAAAGTCAGTTAAATATGATGGAACATGAATTGTTTTTAATTTTATTTAACCGAGTTTCTTCAATAGTGCTTGAATAATACGATCATAATACAACATAATACAATAATAAATTTCAAGTTTCAACTCCGTAGGTCATTTTTTGACCAAAATTTCGTCAAATTTTGACCTCATCTGCAAGTCGAAGTCCGCGTAACTATTGTGGCAGGCTTGGGTTTTTCGACTCAGTTACTTGATGCGAATCCACCATACGAATTTCCAATAAGTCAAAATTTGGTTCAAAATTCGACGAATTTTGATTGGCTCTGCAACTTAATGGCCAAGCATAGGAGGTAGCAGAGGTATGAATTGGGAAAGTACAAGCCAATTCCTCAACTGAGGTAAATATTGTAACTATCAACTAATAAGTCAAATTTTGACAAATTTTGACTTTTTTGATGAGCTGACATTATCTTAATCCATACTTCTGAGAGAGCAGACTTCCGGGATGTTACCAAACATTGAGGCAACTATCAGAAATTAATCGGTATCATTTATCACTCAGTTAATTTGAACTTGGTCAAACAACACTTCACAGCAGCAGGAAGCTGTAGCGCCTACAGTTATGGAATTTATTGTGCTGCTCGTACTCATTGCAGGATCATTATTGAGCAATTGGTATACAGAAAATTAATGAGGCTCTAAACACCAATTTTTTTTCAGAAGGATAGTAATTACTTTTGCAGAATTATTGGGTAATACCTGTTAGAACTGGTATTAAGCGAAACGGCAGTAGTTGAAATTCAGGAATTTCTGGAGTGACCCCCATGTATCTCATAAGGGGTTTTAAACACTCACCCTTCAGGTATTGGATTGGACTACAGTACCAATTTTTTTAACATTCTACAAGAATTCCAGCGGAGTTTATAAGGAAAAAACTGCGCGAAAAACGCTTTTGGTCGAAAATTTTGAAAATTTATTGTGCTGCTCTCGTCATTTTCCCACGAATGAGAATTTTATAGTATCATTGCCTTATTGAGAGCTATCGACATAAAAAATGTAATTAAAATCGTTAGAGCCGTTTTCGAGAAAAAAAATTTGGTGTTTTGATCAGTATGATGACTATAGTTAACTTTCGGTGGATTTTGCCCATACCCTCATTATTGCGTCCCATGGTAACCTGTAGGCTAGACATCAAGTTTCAGCTGATTTGGTACGGTGGTTTTCTCTAAAAACTGCGCTAAAATCGATTTCGTCGAAAATGTTGATAATTTATTGTGCTGCTCTCGTCATTTTCCCACAAATGGGAATTTTATGGTATAATTGCCTTATTAAGAGCTATCAATATAAAAAATTTAATCAAAATCGTTAGAGCTGTTTTTGAGAAAAAAAATATTTGGTGTTTTGATCACTATGATAACTATAGTTAGCTTTCGGTGGATTTTGTTCATACCCTTATTTTGGCGTCCTATGATGACCTGCGGGCGAGATATGAAGTTCGAGCTGATTTGATACGGTGGTTTTCTGTAAACATCGTATACAGACACACATACACACAGACCATTTTCCCAAATAGTGTTTTTCGGACTCAGGAGGGTCTGAAACGTAAAGATCTGAAGAAAACTCAAAAAAAAATTTTTCAGCCGATTACATAACTTTCCTTTCTACTTCGTAGAGCAAGGAAAGTAAAAATAGTAACCAACTTTCAACTCAACGGTCAACGTTTTTAGCCCTCGGCTCCTGGACTTTAATTTAATATGTTGTGTTATCGTCATCTCACCCGGCGCCTCAGATGGCTATGAGCGGGGTCGTCAAAAACAAGTTGTTGTTGGCGTAAAATGTGTGCTGAGCAGAAAAAACCAGACGTCATACTGCCGTGTTAGAAAACCCAAACGCAAATGGCTTAGTTGGGTGGATTTAGTAGCAGATAAGTAGGAAATATTAAATAATACCACGCTTTTACACACACATTAGTGTATTAAACACGACGATTCTCCCTTCCCCTTTAAAGTTCCTTGCTTGTAAAAGTTGTAACCTCATAATTTCGGTTTTTATTATTTCTTGTACCGCTTTCGAATTTTTCCTACACGCACAAAGCATTCTCCCGGACTAATTTGGCTTTTCCCGCAGCTCTTGCTGTTGTCGTACGCGTATTTTCACTTTGTGCTCCTCACCAGTTTCACCTTCGGCAGAGTTTAATGCAGCCACTCTGGTGTCTGACAATAATTAGAATCAATAATTTGGTCAAATCCGGATTGTTGAGCATTGGGCATCTACGGGATTCACGGCTACGCGGCCGTTTACGTTTACGTGACGCTTGTTTACGGGACGGGATGTCAAACAGATGCCCAATTTCCTTACTTTAGTGTAACCTCATTAGTTGACTGCTTTCTCGATGTGGCTTAATCGCAGCGTAATCACGTCTATGCTAACCGCATCCCACAGTGATTTACTTATCTAGCCCTGATCAGTTGGATCGCGTTTAGCGCTGTTTTAGTGAAAACGGCCCTATGAAATTAGTTTAATGTGAAGTTCGTGAAATCAACAGCTGCCGCCTTGTCCACAAATTTCGACGAATTTCTTTAAGTTCCAAGATAAGAAAAGTTGGGCGACGCCAACTCGTTTCCCCGATCTCCGACAGAGCGACGGAGACGTGTCGATCCCGAAAAAGACGCTGGAAGCCCCCCCACCCCCCACACGCCAAACTGGGTGAGTTTTAGGTAGAAGTTAATGCGAGGCAAAACATACAGAGGAGCCGAGGCGGTGGTACAGGGAACGTAGAGGCCGAGCTTTACAAGTAATATATAAATATAAGGCCGAAACGAGCGGCGGAGAGCCGCGTATTTGCATGGGAGTCGCGTACAACTGGAGGGCTCGGTCACAAATAAATAACCCCGAATCTGTCCGTTCGGTTATCTGGTCGAAACCATCTAGCGAGTGGATTGTTTTACAGAGACGGACCAAATAGGGATAAATAACTATTCCTACGTGCCCTGAGCTGTAGCAGATAACCTCTGAGAGTTGACTTATTATTATTATTACCAGTTGTCTTTTGTCCCCTAGAGCACGTAACAGTGGGGGTTCACACGCTACCCCTTCACTTTACCGCGCCATACAGCACCATCACCACCACTTCCTTCTCCTCAGGCTCACTATACGCCCTGACCATAAAAAAAGTTGTAAAGACGAATTTCATACAACTCGCTCTCTCTTTTTTTTTCATAAAGGAACCAATAAAAAAAAAAGAAGAAAGCCCAACCCATTTTATGCGACAATAAATACGACATTGTACCAACCGTTCATTGTGCGACTTTTCTTTCGTTTTTATACATTAGAAAGTTTAATGGGGTCGTAATGTGAGGTAGCCGAGAGGGCTGTTACAACGTCAAACTAGAGGGTTGCTTAGGGGGAGGGAGCTTATAGTCAGAGAGCTGGGAGGAGCGTGAGTGGCTAGAGCAGCTAGGACAACAACGTCTTCCTGGCCCTCGTTTTAACCTAACAGGATTTATAGAAGACCCACCGCACCAAACCACGCACGCCAAGAATAAACATGACGAAGAAAGGACTATCGAAGACGGATGAAATCGGAATTTAAAACGAACATATTTTATTAACAACACGACAGTTTTATTTGAACGTTTACAACGAGGAAATAATCGTTTGATCCAGAGAGTGTGTGCACGGATGGTGGCGGAGCGAGGGGGAAAATTAGTTTACGTTATCCATAGTTATATTCATAGCGTACGTTAAACTCAATAAACGATTACATTTTTAATTAAGTAATTCATTTTAAAACTGTAAATAACATCGAATGAACCTCTTCTACAAAAACGAATACGAATTACAGTAACCTTACGCACACGACAGTTACTTTCCTTGGCTCTACTAAGTAAATAGGAAAGTTACGTAATCGGCTGAAAAATATCTGGTGCGTTGCAACACACAACTTCCCTTAGCACTACTTCAATTCACTTTGTACATGGCTAATTCTATTTAATCAATTCATTTATAATTCAGTTAATTTGAACTTGGTCAAACAACATTTTGCGGCTTCAGGAAGCGGTAGCGCTTACAGTTCCAAATTTTATTATGCTGCTCGTACTCATTGCAGGACCTTTATTGAGAAAATGGTACACAGATAATTGATGAGGCTGTAAATACAAATTTTTTGAAGAAGGATAGTAATTACTTTTGCAGAGTTGTTGGGTAAACACTTTTAGAACTGGTAGTAAGAGAAACGGCGGTAGTTGAAATTCAGGAATATCTGGAGTGAACCCCATGTATTTCATGAGGGTTTTTAAACACTCACCCTTCAGGTATTGGATTGGACTACAATACCAATTTTTTTTACATTCTACAAGAATTCCAGCGGAGTTTATACGGAAAAAACGCTTCTGGTCGAAAATTTTAATAATTTATTGTGCTGCTCTCGTCATTTTCTCACAAATGGGAATTTTATGGTATAGTTGCTTTATTGGGAGCTATCGACATAGAAAATTCAAACAAAATCGTTAGAGCTGTTTTTGAGAAAAAAATTTGGTGTTTTGGTCACTATGATAACTATAGTTAACTTTCGATGGATTTTGTCCATCCCCTTATGTTTGCGTCCCATTGTAACCTGTATGATAGACATCAAGTTTCAGCTGATTTGGTACGGTTGTTTTCTTTAAAAACCGCGCTAAAATCGATTTGATTTCGTCGAAAGTTTTGGTAATTTATTGTGCTGCTCTCGTCATTTTTCCACTGAAGAGAATTTTATGGTATCGTTGTCTTATTGGGAGTTATCAATATAAAAAATTTGATCAAAATCGTTGGAGCCGTTTTTGAGAAAAAAAATATTTGGTGTTTTGATCACTATGATAACTATAGTTAAGTTTCGATGGATTTTGTTCATACCCTTATTTTGGCGTTTCATGGTGATTTGTGAGCGAGATATGAAGTTTGAGCTAATTTGGTACGGTGGTTTTCTCTCAAAATCGTTCAAAGACACACAGACCATTTTCCCAAATAGTGTTTTTCGGACTCAGGAGGTTCTGAAACGTAAAGATCTGAAGAAAACTCAAAAAAAAATTTTCAGCCGATTACATAACTTTCTTTCCTACTTCGTAGAGCCAAGGAAAGTAAATAGTTGTCCGAAAAGTTTGAAAAACACGGGAAAATAGTCTGTGTGTGTATGTCAGTGAACTTGATTCAGAGAAAATGGCTGACCTGCATCTGTTCAAACATGGTATCTAGCCTGAAAGCCACCATACGACGCACCATAGTAATATACGTGAAAAACAAACTATAGTTATCATATTGATCAAAACACTAAATTTTTTTTTCTTCCAAAAACGGCCGAATTTTAAATGTTTTATGTCGACAGATCGTAATGAGACGTCGATACCACAGAATTCCCATTCGTGGGAAAATGACGAGATCAGCTCAATGGAAAGGTTGATTGGGGGGGGGGTCTTCTTTAGATCTCTCTTCATTTTGAGACCTGCTGAGTACGAAAAACACTATCTGAAAAATTGTCTGTGTGCGTGTGTGTGTTTGAACAATTTTCAGAGAGAACGACCGTACCAAATCAGCTGAAACTTGATATCTAGCTCACAGGTTACCACGGAACGCCAAAATAAGGGTATGAGCAAAATCTACCGAAAGTTAACTATAGTTATCATAGTGGCCAAAACACCACATTTTTTTTCTCAAAAACGGCTCCAACGATTTTGATTAAATTTTGTATATTGATAGCTCTCAATAAGGCATAATATACCATAACATTTCTATTCATGGGAAAATGACGAGAGCAGCTCTAACAGGTATTACCCAATAATTCTGCAAAAGTAATTACTATCCTTCTGAAAAAAAATTGGTGTTTAGAGCCTCATTAATTTTCTGTATACCAATTGCTCAATAATGATCCTGCAATGAGTACGAGCAGCACAATAAATTCCATAACTGTAGGCGCTACAGCTTCCTGCTGCCGCGAAGTGTTGTTTGACCAAGTTCAAATGAACTGAGTGATTAATGAATTGAGTAAGTCGAAAAAGTCATGTACAAAGTGAATTGACGTAGAGCTAAGGATAGTTGTGTGTTGCAGACGCGAAAATAAGGTTATGGGCGATTTCCGAACAGGTGAAGGAAGGTGTTAGGAGCAAAAGTGTACTAAAAACTAGGGTTTTTCGCATTTTTCTCGAAAAGGCTAGAACGATTTTGATTCAGATTATCTTTCACTAGGCAGTACAAAACCTTTCTTCCCATAAATATCACTATGAAAGTACAATGAACGGAGACGTAGGCTTAAAAAGCCAAAATTACATTTATTCGCTTTTTAGTAAAAACGGCTTCAACGATTTGGATCAAACTCACAGAATGTTTTAAAGTAGTTAATGCCTGTTGTTCCCAATAAATGCTCCTATGTCGGTCCATTGAACAGATTTAGAAATCAAAATGTGTCGAAATGTGTTTTTTTGTTTTTTTTATTTATCTTATGAAGAGTGTTTAAGTGCGCAAATATCTCGAAGCTATAAGACATGATTGCTCGGAAAACGAGATTTTTACTTTCCGCTACCCGACGGGAGGGAAAGTATAGTAATCGGCCAAAAAAAAAAATTTGGGTTTTCTTCAGATCTTTACGTTTCAGACCCTACTGAGTCTAAAAAACCTAATTTCGGCGCGTGGTCCGTGTATGTGTGTCTGTAGTTCGATTTGCAGGAGAACGGCTGATCCGATTGAGCTGGTTCTTTTTTCGTTTTGTTTGTTATTTTCTGTACACACCAAAATAAGGTTATGGACGATTTCGGCCGATGGGAAGGGAGGGGGGGGCGGTGGGGGACGAAAATGTACCAAAAACTAGGGGTTTTCGCATTTTTCTCGAAAACCGCTGTAACGATTTTGATTAAACTTTCAAATTATCTTCTCCTAATCAATACCTAACTTTTCTCCCCGATACATATCTCCATGAAAATACGGTGAACGGAGATATAGGCCTATGAACCAAAAATAGGGTTTTTACACTTGTTGGCAAAACGGCTTCAAAGATTATCACCAAACTCACAGAATTTGTTTTCAAATAGTTAATATCTACATATTGTTCTCAATAAATGTTCCTCTGACAGTCCATTGAACAGAGATAAACATCAAAATGTGTCGAAAATAACGTTTTTTCGAACATTTCCGTAAATTCCAGGGTAACTTCTTCATCAGATGTGATAAATATTGATGGAGTGTCTTCAAGTCACCTATACCAACATTTCGTTCTCCATAATTATTTCTGTATATATATGTTGGACGGAGATATAAGCCAAGTTAACTCAGAAAAGGAGATTTATCGAATATTAATTTATCGGTATTCCAATTTTATCAAAAACTGCTCTAACGATTTCGATCAAACTTTCGGAGTACTCTCAGCGAACTAGTCCCTACCTTTTGTTCTTCATAAATGTTTCTGTAAAAATGCGTTGAATGAAGATATAGCACCCGCATACGTAGCTGGTCTTCGAACTTACGGGGGTGGCGGAAAGTTGTGTGTTGCTACGCACCAGATATTTTATTTAAAAAACTATACTAGTATCGGGTGAAAAAAACTGCTAAGGTCAATTATCTTCGAAATTTTTGATAATTTCTCGCGCCGTTCTCGTCATTTGTCGTGTGTTTTTCATTAGAGCTGCTTTTGAGAAACGAAAGTCGAAGTGAATCGATTTCGGCCGTACCATTATTTTTTCAACAAATGACGATCTGCAGGCTAATTGGGACATAATCTCGATTTAGTTGAACCGTTTTCTCTCACCCCCCCCCCCCCCCACCACACACACACATTACTGAATCCTTGCAGTTAAACCGAATTTCGGCGCGTGGTGTGTGCGTTCGGTGTTACGCATCTTTTTAAGAAGTCGCGCGGCCTTAGTTACTGGCCATCGAGTCGAGGTTAGTTTGAGCCCCCCTGCAACGCCCTGGGGCTTCCGCTGCCCATAACATACTAACCTGGGGTAACGGAGAAGGCGGATCGATTGTCCAAAAAGGGGGTCACTGCGCTACTAATTGGTCCCAAGCCACCAGTTCACCTGACAGCTTGCGAGAAACGGATGGATAGATGCTGAGAGAGGGAGGAGTTGCTGAGGGGTAAGAAGAAAGAGGATTTAGAATGGGCAAGCTTGAACGTCTTTTTACCTTGAAGCAGGCCGTCACTTGAGGCGAGTGGGACACTCAAGCGAAAGGTGAGTGCCACTCGGGAGAATTTTCGTATTAATAGTCTTGGAGTGAGTGATCGCTTGAAGGAAAGCCTCAATTCGCGCCTTCGACAATGTGGAGGACGTGCACGGGACCCTCAAGTTCGAACTTATGGTGCTGTACCTAGGACGAACCAAACCCTTCCATTCAGCGGAGGCTCGTCCGGGGCATTTGTGCTAACTGGGCACATCAAATGCCCCGATTCGCTGCCGTCAGTTGTATCCGGTGGAATTGAAGCGAAATAAATTAGGTTTAAATAGTTAATATTTTATTTAGTATCGGTGCTATCGTTTCATTCTACGTTTCGGCAGAAGTTTTCTGTTTGTGCAACCCCCCTCCCCCCTCCCCATTAACCCGCTCAATATAGTGTCACACTCTGGGGATTATTAGCTCAAAATGTGAATATGCCCAAAAGGTACATCCTCGACGCTGAAAATCTTATTGAAATTCCCTATAACGATGACTCTACAAAAGCTTCGCCGCTTGATAAGAATAACATTAATAAAACCTGAAGCGAACAAAATTCTGAATAAAACGTTGACATCAAAACATTGTAAACAATAGCCGGTAAGAAGATCTCTCCATGATTTAGATACTAAACAGGTCAAACACACAGTGAGGCGGACTGATAAAATAACAGCTCACGTGCCAGTTCATCTTCAATTTCGTTGGCATTATGAATTGCGACTCGACCAATTGACTCAACCTCCCACTCGATGTCAGTGAGAACTCCAAATATCGATATTCCCTTTGCAGATACTGACAGTGCTCGATTTGCTACCGGACGAAGAAGGAGAACTTGGAAGGCATAAAAACAAGAACGCTTGACAGTTCTGTTTCCTTATCAATTGACTGTTCCCGAACCTCGACGAAGGCCATATCAGCCTAATGTCATGGAAGTTGCGGTTTCGCTACTTGCGCACTTGCTCAGCATCCACCGAACCAAGAGCTGTGGAGGTTCGGCAGATTTGGTCATTTTGGCCAGTCACCCGGTGGAGAGATATTTGCCGTGTGTTAGTGCGCTGAGGAATGACTTCTGGGGATTCACGTACCATCTTCTGGCACGGGTTCTCAATCTAGTTTCCTGCCAGATCTAACTATTTACTTGGATGGCAACTGTCAAAAGGACAGATAAACTGTGACCACGTTTCATAGCCAAGACCTTAGTCACAAACTCAGCGAGACGGTTATAGGTTTGGTTTGTAGAAGTCAATGCTGGTAGATTTGGCTGCTCTTCCAACAACCGTCGCTCACTGTTGTGGAAACTACAGTGGAGCAGTGCGTGGTTTCTTGTGTCCTCCTCACTGAAGGCGCAAGACGGGCATAATGGAGAATCTTTTAGAGAAAAGACATCGATGCCGCCATGTCCAGTAAGGAACTGGTTCGTCCAGTGGTCTTCGTCCACTCTCTCCCAAGACGTTCACGGATGTTGTGGAAGAACTCATGCACGTCTCTTTCCTTTGGCGACGAATCTCGTTTGCCATTTCTCTGACGCCCATGATCCTTCATGCCGTATAATGCGATCGCTACTTACTGCGCACAATCTGCCTATTTAGCTATGCACTTTCCAACCAACTGGCGTATTTCTGACACGTTTAGAAGGAGACAATAATTTGCAACGGTTTCATCGTGTGTCGTACGTTTGGTCTATGAAGGAACTAAAACGGGTGTTTCATACCGCGTTTAGCGGATGATTGAGGGAAGTTAACGTGGAAGTTGAAGGATTCCAACGGAAGGTGGAAATATCGACAGCTCTTAAAACGTTGCAAGTTTCGGATCCTTTTGAGCTCCCTTCTTCCTCTTCACAACTATCCATAACTCAACCAACGCTCTCTCGGCTTTTTTTTTTTTACTCACGCCAGGTTCTTGTGTAAGCTTACCTTTTGCGTTAACGCACCAGTCACCTAACCATCTCTCCCCATCCATCACTACCCGCCATTTACATCCCTTGCAACCACTCCCTTCCACTCTTTTCCATCTCACTCGCGCATCACACTACCGCTCATTAAGAGAAAAATACTGAACCATGCCCCCTCTCTACTCCCGCACCGACGTTTCGCCCCTTATACCGCCCTTCGCCTTCATATGCTCCTTTTTTTTCTCAGCAAACATCACTCATTACACGATAGCCAAACATTAAAAAGCGCCACCTCTGATCTTCAACGGGCGAATCAAAGGGGGGAGAAGATGAGGGAAAAGAGGGCGAACGTATGCGGAAAGAGACAAAAAGTAGAGGGGGTGGGTTAAATGGATAGGGAAGGAAAAAAAGGTGGTAAAGAGGGAGAGAGGTAACCTGGCTGACAGGCTAGTGGAGGGGATGGAAAGAACCTCAGGCGAATACTCGCCTTCTCTTTGACCGCTCTCCGAAACACTTTCCCCCAATAAGCACTGAAAAGGATTTTCAAATTCATCACTAATCGCACAGTCTTCGATATCCCTTAAAAAAGCAGCTATTGAGTGATTTGCATAGTAAGCGAAGCTACTGCAGTCATGTCAAAAAACGCGACTTTTTGAAAAACCATTGCACCAAAATTCGTTTGACGGAAACCCCCCCAACTACTATTTTTTAACGAAGGGAACAAAACGCGATGACAATGTGATTGAGTCTGTAACTTCCTTGAACCACCATCCATATTTGGAGAAGCTAATAAAAGTTTTTTTTTTTTTTATCGTTCGCCGGTTTGTGGCAAAATTGCCATCTCCCTCCGTGCAGCCCAATACATATAACTTTCTTTCTTCCATCTTGAGGAATCGTCATTTATTGGTCGTAATTGTGTGAGCTTTGGGCACGCTTCTAAGTGCCCAGCGTCCATTTCCACCTGCATATCACAGAGGGGACACACAGGCGAGTCGGCAACTCCAATACGGTGTAAATGGCTCTGGAGAAAGTCGTGGCCTGTAGCCATGCGAAAATTCGCAACGAAATCCTTTCGTGGTAATCCTGGTGGTATTGGCTCTTTCACGAGTTGAGCCCACTTTTTCCCAGCTGCTTGGTCCCGTGTCCTCTGTAGCCACTTATCCTTAACTTTATGACGCGCATCATTTATGGCTTGGCTTAGGGTAACGGGTTCCGATAAGGTAGCAGGTTGGTTGCTGCCCTGCTTTGCCAATCTGTCTGCTCTCTCGTTGCCAGGGACCCCACAATGTGAAGGGATCCATTGAAGGGTTAACTCCCAACCAGCAGCGATAAGCGCTCCAATAGCTCTCCTTGTGGTGCGCATGAAAGCGTCCGGTGCTGGGTCGCTTGAGCAGAGAGCTATTATTGCGGCCTGGGAGTCCACGAAAACCACTGCTCTTCTTTCTGCTGTTTCGAGGGTTGCCAGGCACCCCACCGCCTCATGAATAGCTCTCAATTCAGCATCATAATTAGACGCTAGCCTGCCCAATGCTAATGAACCCTCGAAGTGGCCTGGAGAGCAGTATCCTGCGCCAGACTTTCCTGCTGCCTTGTCAGATGAACCGTCCGTGTAGATATGTATCCAAAACTCGGCGGGATAGAGTTCCCTAACTGTTTTGAGAGAGTGAGCAAGCAGCTCTGGAACGGTTAAATTTCCCTTATTAGCAGGCAGTCCTATTGACAAGTTGTACTTTGGAGCAGGCAACTGGAGGTCAGCCAATGTGTTGCCAGAGAGAGGCTCGGGATTCGGCCAGTTGAGAGCGTACTTTCCGCGGATAGCCGCTGCCGAGGTAAGCAAAGTGGGCTGGGTTTTAAGGCGCGTGCTTGCTTGGCGGTACTCAGTAAAAGTAAAAGTAAAAGATTTACATCGATTGGTGCAACAGGCTAACCGTCAAGGATAGTAAGAAACTATATTTAGAAAGTGAGACCATCGTGCTTCAAATGTAAAACGCCCACGTTTTGTGTTTGTGTTTATCTAAAAAATAGAATCGTTCGCCAAATAGAGAGACTTTAAAAAGTAAATTTATTTTGCTACACGAAGAGATATCAGGCACAGACTGACTGGTAACGAAAATACTAACGACGAAGGGTGTATCAAGACTGATTGAATAGCAGCCGAAGGCAAAGTCATTTATGCTATCCAAATAGACATTTGCTCAGCAGTTATATACGGGAGGGGGGGGGGGTTATATCCCTAGTGCATCAAGGGATTTATTGGGGTACAGATATGTAAGTTGTACGCATAGAAAATGAAACCGTCTAAGAATTTGCATGTGTATGAGTTCTATGGCAGACTGATCCTAAAGAGGTGGCAAAAGTAAGGGGTGAGAAACGTGAAAGGGGGAAATAAGAACCCATCGAATGGTCAAACGTTGTCGGCTCTGGACATGGCAATTATTGAGCTTGACATGACTCGACTCACTGGAAGAGTGAAGTTGTTTGACCGAGGTTGTTTGTAGTGGACTGATACAACCCTCTGAACGTACAGACCAGGATAGTTGGGAGTTACGTGGCAACTCCAACAACAGAAATTTGGGTGTCATCAAGCCTGATCGGGACGAATCTCAATAGTTACGATTTTTCTAAAATGAATTCGACTGGCACGGGTGGTTCATGGGGAATGAATATCGATTGGTTTTGATCATTACAATGCGTCTCAATTGAATCAGTCCGCTAATGACGTGTTTCAATCAATGTGGATGGAAAAGGGTCACAACCGGTCTGGTTCACTAAGAATGGTGGCAATCGATTTGGTTGAGTGTAAATGATTCAATTCTTGAGGTTCGTCAGGAACGAATATCATTTGGTGTGGTTAATCAGGAATGAATATCAGTTTGTACGGTCCACCTGGCTATCCGTGGACACCAGTAAGGGGGTCTCCCACAGCACGGCACAGGGACGCTATCCGCTGCTTCCAGGGGGTGGCGCATCCAAGCGAGCGCCGCTTAGTGGTGGCGGCGTTGCTTGATGTGAGCGGAGCCTTCGACTATGTGTGGTGGCTGGCGTTGCTCTGCTCACTGCGTCGCCTACCACTGCCGCCCAACCTTTTTCGGCTGATCTCCAGTTTCCTGGGCGACAGGGTTGCTTCCTCACTGCATTTCTTCGGGCGCCACCCTTTCAGCAACTGCCCCTGTGGGGAGGCCCCGGAAAGTGCAGCACACACACTCATCGTCTGTCGCCTATACCACGATGCTCGAGAGCGTGCAGGGCTTCCTGCGGTGGGAAGAGTCTCGCAACTCCTCTCCAGCAAGGCGGAGGTCTGCCGGGTCCACGTTTTCGCTCAGGCGTGGGCAAACCAGCGGAAGGGTTTGGAGTCATGGTCGAGGTCCAAGAATAAGGATAGAACTCCCTTGCAATCCCAACGCACTTGCCGCGCTGCGCCTCCGCTACGGGAGATCATCCACCACTCCAGGGTTGCGGCCCGTGTGCCCCTCGGGGAGCAAAGAGCCGGTATGCCAAGCCAGGCGTGGCTCGTTTCCCCATTGGGTTCATCAGGAATGAATACCATTTGATGTGGTTCATCTCGATTGAACATCTGTTCTCGATCACAACTGTGGCGCGACAAGGTCTGAATGCTACAGTGTTTGAATTTGATAACTGAAATTCTTTGGTTCTTCAATGAATGAAAAAAGGACCACAGTAAAATTATGAGTTTTGTTTACTCCGGAACGACACGAGCGCTCGGTAATATCGAGACCTTTTTTATGTACTCGTATACATTCAACAGTTCAGCTGGTTCGGTACAAAGTTCATTGAAACGAAAAGAAAGGAGGTCCCAGAATTTTTGATGAGTTCGATCTGTCGCCCGGCCATTTCCCTACATGGAACGACGAAACCTAATTTAGAACGCTCAACGTCAAATGTTCTGCGTGAGCTCAATAAGGAATTTGAAGATGGCGCAACAATCCAAAGCCTGAAACGTTGAAATGAAAGCGAAGTTGGCGGAAATTCGTGTTTCTTCAATCTTGGCGATGGTTTTATAGGAAACGGGAGGACGAGTATTGAGAGAAGAGGCGGATTTAAAATTGTGGCGGAAGGGCCTTGAGGGGAAGACTAAGGGGGATGAAGGCAGGAGAGACTTGCAAATTTAATTAAACAGTTTTGGAGAGACGCTGTTGCCGGTGGTGGTGGTAGCAGTGGCGGCAGTGGTGGCAGTGGCGGCGGTACGATGAGCGGGGGCTATCTTTTGGGATCCCAACCCTTTCCGAGCTAACGCCCTTTAAACCGTTTGATTTATTTTTATCGCCCGACTTTTAGTTGTCATTAAAGGGTTTTTTGCCCCTTTCGAACCCTTCCTCCGTTCTCCCCCACCACAACTTGAGCCCGATCACCGCTTCCAGTCCACAATCTTTTCACCGCCCGACGACCCCCAGTACCGGGGTGTCACTACTTTGCATTATTGGGATTTTCCCTTTTCTTCGAGTAACTTCTGATTACTTAGGTATTAAGCAGATGCAACTCTTGTGTTAAACAAGGCATCGAAATGAGAATGAGGGACAATGTCGTCGAGTTGGGATCGATACTTTGGCTGTTGAAAATCCGCCTAGTTGCGACGGATTTCATTGAGTTTCGATAATGGACAAAGGGTCGGTGTACAACACTCATTTCCCAGGGACTGCTCATTACTTCGTTCCACTGCAGATCCAAGAATGAAGCTGGTATTAACGCTCTTCTGGTTTTGACTTTCCTCAACCAGTCCACAAATGCCAATTCGTATTCTCGTGTGGAGTGCTGCGTAATGGAATCGAGTGCTTGATATTCGCAAAAAAACAACAGGTTTTCCTATCAGCTAGTTACTCATTAAAACTTAACGTCCTGCACACTAACCGGCACTACTATTTACTCCTACGTCATGACCTTTATTGCCGCATGGACAACAACATGATTTTTTATCGGGTCTTTCTCGAATAATATAACGAAATCAGTCAAAGTAACGGCGCTGGTTTGAATTACGGAATTTCTGCAGCTGCCTCCGATTATCTTCCGACTATTTTGATTTTATTTTGGATCGTTAGTGTCATGAGTGGAACTTGTAAGGAAAAACTGAGGAAAAAACTATTTTTGTACAAGGTTCCGATATTTTATTGCCCTACACTAGTAATTTTCCCAAGAGCGAACATTTTAAAATACCGTTGTGCTCTATGAAGCCACACTAACAATTTAATCAAAGAAAAGTAATGTGCCATTTCGTTTTAGTATAAAAATGTTACCTCGTGAAGTATCACAAAAAGTATACAGTACCTTTCTGATTAAAAAAATTGAGAAACGTGGGCGGTACTTGTTCGGCTCAGCTCTGGCCGAATTGATTTGTTGTTCTTGGCTCTTACGAGAAACCCCCCCCCCTCCCATCACCATGGGGTGTTGGTTTTTTCCTTACCTTATGGAAGTTCAATTAGCCTCTCTTGATAACAGAACGCTTTAAAAATTATTTCCGAAGTCAACAACGAGGTTTTCCCTCGGTGTTTCCAAAGTGTTCACTCTCCACCCCTAATTTACTACTTTTCCTTAGTCATGTATACTCACAGCCCCTCAGACGTGACTGTAATCCAGAACTGTCCCCAATCAGTTTCCATAGTGTTCAGTAAGTCTTTGTCTGTAGTTTGGAGAACACCAGTTCACATTACATACCCACCGTGTTGTGCAAACTACCTCTACTGGCTGTTCATGCTGAGGTACGAGTATATCGTGCTAATCGAGTCATCGTTAATACCAGTGTATAGATACAGTCTCTTTTTCTCTTGGTACTTTAAGCAGGATTAAAATATAACGGCAATATATAATTGAACAATAGCTATAACGTACATGGTCAAGTCCACTGGTCGAATTAAACGTGTGTGCGGTAGGGGGCCGAGTTGTAGCTCGAAGATTAATGTGAAAACGCCTCGGGCAAACTTTGAATCCGCATGAATTGAGTTTAGATAGACGCTCGTGTGAGCCGCGAACTCCTCTATTAACAGAGAGCAGCAGATTTCGGACGAATGCACAGCAAACTTTTCTGGCGCGAACGTCGATACCAGGGAACGCACTGCGGTAAAAGGTTTGGGAGAACGTCTCTAACTAATTTCGCCAATTGAAAATGATTCAGGGCTTAAAAAAAGAGCCCCGTTCGGGCAATCGAAGTAGGTAGGATGGCAAGGTGTGCGCTATGACTTCATTCTTCACGACGGGGTGTTGGAATCTGTTTGGGATAACCAAAAAAGTTCATTTTATCAGATGGAATGTATTCCAAATATCGATTGTTGTGAGCGGTTCAGAATGAGATGAACGGGATTGGCAAATAGACTGATTGTCCTTCTGTTGCCTGTTCCCAGGATGATGCCGATTTTAGTATAATAACCGATAATTCTTCGAACACTGTACGATAAACGGGTAAAAACAAATTACCTGGAAGCTCTAGCTGAAAAAATATTCTGGACAAAATGGCACTCTTAAGAGAGCAATCGCATCTCAAAGGGAACTGTAAAAACCCTCTTAGTTGAACGCTTAGCCGACTGAGTAGTGCGCCGTGCACTGCAAGAGCGAGCTAGTGTCAATCTGAATAAAGTTAAATTAATTGCAACTAGTCAACTATTTAAACTCACAAATAACCAAGGGGTATGTTTTGAAATCACTTCCATAGTACACATTCGCTGCCTGAGCTGGCTTTCCTTAGACCTAAGATACTTGCACAGTAACTCGAAGTAATGTGGAGCCGATTTGGCCTCATCCACATTTTGGCGTCTCGTTGTAATCAGCAGATTTGAGATAATTCGGTTTAACAGCCAGGTCCGGACAATTTTTTTTCTTCAGCTAATTACATGACATTGGATTAAAGAAAGTAAAAATGAATCGAAACTCGGAAATGAACACTACTTGCGCCTTTGTGGGTGACTCCCCTTGAGTTTCAGAACGATAAACACGAACTTTGCCGATAGAACCATTTTAACAGGGAAGTACGTACGCCATTCTATACCAATTAAGGTAAGGTGCCAGCGATGAAGGCCCTGGGCGAGGACAACAGGGTAACTCTGTGTTGGGTGCCAGGTCGTCAGGGAATAGAGGGAAACGATGGGCTGGCGAAGAGCGGATCGGTACAAATCACTGTCGACCCAGAGCCTTTTGTTGGGAGCACGAGGAGCCACCTATATAGGAGAGGTTGGCGAATGAGAGGATAGATGCAGGGGGTACCCAGCCTTAGACAGTCAAAACGCTTCATCCGACTCTCCAGAGGGACGGTCAAGGAGATGCTCAGACTGGAGAGGAAGGATTTGAGGATCGCATGTGGCCTGTGTCCACTAAGGTACCACCTTGCAAACATTGGCAAGCGTGATGTACAAGTATGCACGTTCTACCATGCCATGGGCTCGTGCCATCGCATCGTCATCTGTTTGGGAGGCCCTTTCTACAGCCAGAAGCTGATGTCCTCCGCTTTGTGCAGGGGTGGTGGGGACGTGTAGGTGTCGTGCTGAGGCTGACAAGTGCCATGGGGTCTGAGGGGGCCTTGTGGCTCGTTTGTGGCCGCAGCATCGAAAAAAAAAAAAAAGGTGCCAACGAGCAACCGTATAAGTCAACGTAACATGGGCGAGCGCTTTAAGTGTAAAGAAGGCATGAGTCAGTGCTGAAGTTGATTCGGCTCGTGGATGGTTGTTTTGAGAATAAATATCTGGTGCATTGCAACACACAACTTTCCTTAACTCTACGTCAATTCAATTTGTACATGGCTAATTCTATTTAATCAATTCATTTATCACTCAGTTAATTTGAACTTGGTCAAACGACGCTTTACGGCAGCAGAAAGCGGTAGCGCTTACAGTTCCGGAATTTATTGTGCTGCTCGTACTCATTGCAGGACCATTATTGAGCAATTGGTACGCAGATAATTAATGAGGCTGTAAACACTATTTTTTAAAAAAAGGACAGTAATCACTTTTGCAGAGTTATTGGAAAATAACTATAAGAACTGGTAGTAAGCGAAACGGCAGTAGTTGAAATTCAGGAATTTCTGGAGTGAGCCCTATGTATCTCATGAGCGTTTTTAAACACTCACCCTTTACGTATTGGATTGGAATACACTACCAATTTTTTTATAACATTCTACAAGAATTCCAGCGGAGTTTATAAGGAAAAAACTGCGCTAAAAACGCTTTTAGTCAAAAATTTTGATAATTTATTGTGCTGCTCTCGTAATTTTCCCACGAATGAGAATTTTATAGAATCATTGCCTTATTGAGAGCTATCAATATAAAAAATTTAATTAAAATCGTTAGAGTCGTTTTTGAGAAAAAAAAATAGTTGGTGTTTTGATCACTATGATAACTATAGTTAACTTTCGATGGATTTTGCCCATACCCTTATTTTTGCGTCCCATGGTAACCTGTAGGCTAGACGTCAAGTTTCAGCTGATTTGGTACGGTTGTTTTCTCTAAAAACCGCGCTAAAGTCGATTTCGTCGAAAGTTTTGGTAATTTATTTTGCTGCTCTCGTCATTTTCCCACAAGTGGGAATTGTATGGTTTAATTGACATATTGAAAGCTATCAATATAAAAAATTTAATCAAAATCGTTGTAGCCGTTTTTGAGAAAAAAAAATTTGGTGTTTTGATCACTATGATAACTATAGTTAACTTTCGGTGGATTTTGTTCATACCCTCATTTTGACGTCCCATGGTGATGTGCGGGCGAGATATGAAGTTTGAGCTGATTTGGTTCGGTGGTTTTCTCTAAAAATCGTTCACAGACACACAGATCATTTTCCCAAATAGTGTTTTTCGGACTCAGAAGGGTCTGAAATGTAAAGATCTGAAGAAAACTCATTGTTTTTTTTTTCAGCCGATTACATAACTTTCCTTTCTACTTCGTAGAGCCAAGGAAAGTAAAAAGGGCTTGGTGTGAAAGGGATTAGAGGCAGTTCAGAACTCTGCCGGGCCTCGTCTATAAATCGGTCGCTACGTCGTTTTTGCTCATGTCAGGATGTATAGAGAACTCGGAACTGCTCGTGTCATCATCTTTCTTCTCGTTCCAGAACTCTTAACAAATATTCCATGATTCAAATGGAAAAAATCCTTGTTTTTAAGACGACTAAAACTCACGTCTGTGTCTTCCTGTTCTATATCCCAAACCCGATATAGCCCATTCCTCAGAGCATCCCAATAGGCACAGGAAGTTGCCAAAGCCGCAAAACTTGGAAGGATTCAAGCTGATATTTGTAGCGTCCCTTCAACCTCATTTCGGTCAGTCCATTCAAGCGTACGTCACAATTTAGACTCTGTAGTGGTTTTCGCGACGGCCTGCGCGAAGTGGCAACACTGACCACCACCCATGCAGGCCGCCGCTGTTTATATTAGCGTCGGAGCGGTTTTTCGAGATAAGAACGGCTATCGGCTATATTTATTTGATCGAGTGAGTATTATTGAGCGTATTTGATGTGTTATTTTTTTTGGGTCCAGACACGACTTTCACGAGTGTTCTGTACGCAGGAATTGTGAGACAATTCCCCAAGTACGTCGAAACTCATAATCAATTTCATAAATAAGTCACAAAATGAAACCTGGCAATTGTAATTAAAACCAGATTCAGGACAGAGGAACAACAAAGGAAAATATGGCGAATGCTTTGAAGACTTGACTGTGACTGTGATATGAAGAAGACCTGACCCAGTGCGCACATTAGCCGTGCCAATTGAATATTTCAGTAGTAAATTCTACGGTATAATAAACGACGTAATTCCAGTTCTTAGCGTTTTAACGTAGTTTTAATTTAATATTAAGGAAATTACTGTATTCATAACGACGACCGATTCGCACGAACTTATTACATGGGGAAACCATAAAGTGTCGCGTGTGATTCTTAACTTTGTCGTTCTTATCGCAATTGTGTATATCGCGTTGAACTTTACTTCGATCTCAATACAAGTCCATATCGCTCACGACAATGTCTTCTGACGTAATTCAATTCTCGCCGGGAAAAATCTGGTTTTCGTGCACTTTATCGAGCGCCATGATGAGTCGAAACCACCACAGGGTTTCAGGGACACTGGAGCGTGAGATGAGTGGCAGGCTGTTGTACGGATAATGTTGATTGGGACTGCAGATGTTGATTGCCCACTGCGAGCGATTAGTAAGGCCACTTGGGGAGTGTGTTACCGTGACGCTATCCTCATGTAAACGCCATCTACCTGAGGTAGTAAACTCACAATCCCAATCCCAGAGAGCTGCGTTCCTGTGGATCACCAAGGCCTATAAGACAGTATCGACTGAAGGGCTTCAAGTGACCGTAGGCTGTTGACCTGGCCATTGAGCCAAACCACTGGACGAGCCAGTTGCATGCGGGACACAGCGAGTTCAATGGGTGGCATAACATTCTTTAAAAGATTCTCCATTCTGAACGTCTTGCGCCTCCAATGTTGGAGCAGCAGCCAAACCCACAAGAACCCACAGCTACTAAGGGAGCTTATAACAGTTTTGCTCAGTTTGCGATGAAGGTCGTGGCACAGAAACGTGGCCACAGGTGCACAGGTGATCTTTGAATCTTGCCACCCAAGTAATCAGTTAGCGCTGGCGGGAAACCAAATGGGATTTCCCAGGGGTCATACCTCTACTCAGTAACACTTGAGCAACAGCTCTCCGGCAAAACGACCATACCTGCCGTACCTCCACAGGTTCGGTGGGTGCGGAGCGAAACCGCACCCTCCATGTCAGTCCACTGATATAACCCTCCCACAGGGTTCACAAACAGTCATATTGATATCGTTAAAGACCTGCACTTGAGATACAATTAACATGTGGATGAGGGAAGTACTGTGATGTTTCGCAGGCGTTCCTACCACCTTTTTTCGTTTACTCGTTAATTCGCTTATATTTTTCAACGACATCCGTCAATTTGTAGATCCCCAACTCCGATTGATTAGAAATTGTAGCTATACAGTGAAGTATCATCGAGCTCGTGTCGTGGGGCGAATGAGCAGTTCCATTTGCTCACAAAATGGCCAGTTCGTCCGAATATTTGGTGCAACCGAAATGACGCCATATCGACCAAAATTGAAGAGCATTTCGCTCGTCGTTCTGAGCGTGTATAAGTCGCGAAAGAGTCTTTTTGATTGAAAACAGTTGATCTTCGACGTTGACTTCAGTCGCGGCACAAGTTCCAGGGCGACCTTTAATTTCGAGTTTTCATTTTGAATATAAATCACGTTGAGTCGGCGGGTTCAGTGAATTAGGAGGACAATATTTTCGAGTTACCCCTCGCTGTGTTTCGCGGGCGCCGTAAAAAAGGTAACAGGGCCCAGAGCTTCCCCATTTCGGAGGTTCCGTAATTTATCAGCAAGTTTCCAAGCGATCCCTTAGCGGGAGAAGCGAAAGGAGGGTGAGAAGAAGGAAAAATTTCCTTGATAAAGGTGACAACTTTGTTTTTATCCCAAGGTTTTGTGATTAAAGTTTCAAGGGAGATAATATTTGATGACGGAAGTGTCGGCGGCGGAGAGAGAGGTCGGGGCACGAAGGGCGGCAGGGCATAAATTTCCAGTTTTACAGAGACGTTGCGTTGGGATGAGAGAAAATGGCAGGCGAGAGTGAGGAAGAGTGGTTACAATAGACGAGATGAAAAGAGGAGGAGTCGTCGCTCTATCCACCGCCAGGCCTGTTTTCTGCCCAGAGATTGTAATTATCACCTTCGCTCAGGGAAAAGCCGTGTGACCACCCTCATCTACTTGCAAACCTTTGCCTTTGGATGTAGCTCGTAAGGCCCCTTTCTGCCGCGAGAATTCGATCAATCCTACTTAAGTCGAACCCTCATAAACGAGGTAATTTTTATAGTGATAGTTCGACTAGAGCCACCATGTGTCAGATTCCAGGACACATCGTGCTGCTCCTACTTATTCCACGACAAGGGTAGATTCATGGTGCCCAGAGAAGCAGGCCCTCCGTCCTAAGTACACCAATAAACGCGATACGTCTCGCATAACGCATCAATCGAAAAGAGTGTGGACTAAATCATTCGCGAGGATATTGTGGAAACCCATTTCATTAAAAAACAGAATAAACAATAAATTGTCTATATTTCCACAGAAATAATGAGCACAATTGTTAAATCGATTTCGAGGGTTAGGTCATCATCAGTAACAAACATGAACTGAAGGTACCTCATAGAAAGAACATCTTATATAGTTAGGTGAACGGAGATATTGAATCCTATTGGCTCAGAGAAGTGAAAGGGGGCGGGGCAGGGGAAACCAGAGCAGTAACATCGGAAAAACCCGATGTCAATCAACTCAAGACAATGGTGGAGGGAAAACACAAGCTATTGTAAATATCTGGTGCGTAGCAACACACAACTTTCCGCCACCCCCGTAATTTCGAACACCACCTACATATGCGGGCGCTATATCTTCGTTTAACGCATTTTTACAGGAACATTTATGGAGAACAATATGTAGGTATTACCTATTTGAAAACATGTTGAAAGTTTGGTGATAATCGTTTGGAGCCGTTTTGCCAAAAAGCGTAAAAAACCTATTTTTTCTTCATAGGCCTATATCTCCGTTTGCCGTATTATCATGGAGATATGTATGCGGAAGAAAAGTTTGATATTGATCAGTAGAAGATAATTTGAAAGTTTAATCAAAATCGTTAGAGCCGTTTTTGAGAAAAAGGCGAAAAACACTAGTTTTTGGTACATTTTCGTCCCCCCCCCACCCCATTCCCATCGGCCGAAATCGCCCATAACCTTATTTTGGTGTGTACAGAAAATAACGAACAAATCAAAAAAAGAACCAACTCAATCGGATCAGCCGTTCTCTCGCAAATCGAACTACAGACACACACACACACGGACCACGCGCCGAAATTAGGTTTTTTAGACTCAGTAGGGTCTGAAACGTAAAGATCTGAAGAAAACCCAAATTTTTTTTTTGGGCCGATTACTATACTTTCCTTCCCTTCGGGTTGCGGAAAGTAAAAATGAACCTATTAGTGCAGATAAAGGTAACACCACTGTCATTTTATCTAAACAAGATTATATTGAAAAGACTCTTAAATTTTTAGATTCCAACTGATAATTATCAAAAATTAATCCGTAAAATAGTTACCAAGTCAGATAATATTCTTAAAAATATGTACAAACCAAGCTTTGTAGAAATGAATCCTCATGCGCCTAGGTTATCCTGTCTTCCAAAAATTCATAAAGTAGGAGTACCAATGAGACCAGTTGTGTCATATATTGGTGCCCCGGCTTACAAATTGGCTAAAAAATTAAATGTTTTGTTTAGGAGTAAAATCAACTTTCGGCCACAAAACACCGTCCTAAATTCACAAGATTCGGTATCAAAAATTAAAGACATACAAGCACCTCCAAATGCCAAACTTGCTTCATTTGATGTGGTGAGCTTGTTTACCAATATCGATGTAGCTACCTGCAAAGATGTGGTTAATGGGCTTATCCATAGTTCGAACTTCGATATTTTTGAAAAGAATGAATTGTCTAGTTTAATGTCTGTATGGATCAGAATTATTTCATGTTTGAGGGTAAATATTATACTCAGCCGGGGGTTGCACTGTCTCCTTCGCTGGCGGACATTTATATGGATTATATTGAAAAACAAATTTTTGGAAAATGTAAATCAAACAGCCTCTTGTATTGGTATAGATATGTGGATGATATCATAATCTTATGGACAGGGACCGAAAGACAATTAAATTCCTTTCATGAAAAAAATTAATAAACTAGATCCGTTCATTCAATTCACCCTTGAATTTTCTAAATTTGTCTATTTCACTGATCAACAAAAAACATAATTTCTCAATTTATAGAAAAGATACGTATAGTGACATCACTATTCATAGTACCTCAAATCATCCCCTGGTTCATAAACATGCGGCCTTCCATAGTATGATCAATAGGGCACTGTCTATACCAATGAATAGTCAAAATTTATTAAAAGAAAAATCAGTCATTAAAAGCATAGCAGCGAGTAATGGATATGGAGGAGAGCTCATCGACTTTATTTGGAATAGGGTTCTTAGGAAAAAAAAGTAGGGAAGAGGTCTCAAATTTAGTGAGGGAAAATGTGGTAGAAGAGAAAAAATGGATAGGAATACCTTACTATGGGAAAATTTCGGATAAACTTGGCAAAATTCTATCATCTAGAGGTTTCAAAGTAGGTTTTAGAAATAAAAATAGTCTTAAAGCTTTATTGGGTTCTGTTAAGGATAAAATTAACGTCCAGGATAAAAGTGGGGTCTATAAACTAAAATGTTCATGTGGACTTGAGTATTGTGGTCAAACTGGTAGGGAATTTAGGGAACGAATAAAGGAGCATGAAAAGGATTTTAGGGATAACATAGGTGATTCTGCGTTTGCAAGTCATCTGAGTGAATCCAATCATGACTTTAGTTTTGATTTAACAAATAAGCAGTGTATAGAATTTCTTCACTTTTGCCCAAAAGGAGGTATGTTGGATGTTCTGGAAAAGTTCGAAATTGTTAAAAGTGATAGGTGTGGGAAGTTTCTAAATGAGGTAATCCCTCAAAACATTTCACCACTAATAGGTTCATTTTTACAATAGCTTGGGTTTTCCCTCCACCATTGTCTTGCTCTGGTTTTCCCTTTCACTTCTCTGAGCCAATAGGATTCAATATCTCCGTTCACCTAACTATATAAGATGTTTTTTCTATGAGGTACCTTCAGTTCATGTTTGTTACTGATGATGACCTAACCGTTGAAATCGATTTAACAATTGTGCTCATTATTTCTGTGGAAATATAGACAATTTATTGTTTATTCTGTTTTTTATCGAAAAGAGTGCTCAAACTCCACTTTCGGTGGACTGTCCATCGGCTGGTCGTTCATTAGGGGAACCATTGATCGCTTCTAACTCCGAAAACCTCCGAGTATTAGATCATGATATCGCTAAGGTATACATATTCATAAAGGGAAGGCGCTAATAAATGGTAGCGCGAGAGCTCATTAAGAGAGGCTCGGTGCATATTTAGAACAAATCGAAAACTAGGAAAGGGCCCATTGATAGGCGCGTATGTGAAGCGAATGGAAATTGTTTCTGTTCGATAACAAATTACAGGAAGCCCGAGCCCGGAGGTCAAAAGCGGGACCGCAATAGCTGACAGGATATGGGCCTTGGTTTTCTGAATTATGACAAGAAAGGATGTCGCGTGATACTAAAGGGAAATTGATTACGATGACGCATTAGCGATAAAATTATACGTATCGCGGCGAATAGAGTGGGAACCTCAAAAACGGCCGTTGGTTAGTTACAACCGGTAAACTGGTTGAATTTTCGCAGGTGCTATGTGCACTTACCTCTTCAACGAAACGACCAACCTGACGCCCATTATGAGCCACGCGCCTCAGCCTGCCGATACAACAGAATAATACGCATCACACAACTTTCTCCAGCCCCACGTACTTCCAGAGGTTCTCGCGACTTTCACAACAAATCCAGTATGTTCGTCGCTCAGTTTATATGAGTGTGTTAAAACTCAACTCAACGTTCTACGGCTCTAACCTGGAGGCGCTTAACGTTCCGGCTGCCGTACTCATGCTAGGGTGTTCACCCAGTGACCAGCATATGAACGATATATGGGCGAAGGACCAGTGGCGAGGACGAGGGGAGCAACCTCTACTGGTCAAGGCAACTTCACCTCCACGAGGTCCCTGTCGGGTGCGCAGTAGGACTCAGAGCGGTCGGTTGGTGCTGCTACCCAGCTGGGAGCGCTTTCCTCGTTAGGTGCAAGCCACTTTGCTGACTGTTTTTGCTGGAGGACGAGGACAAGCACAACTCCTTTCGGTACCGGGGCTTGCCACACATTTAGGCAGCGCTCAAGTGGCAAAGGCTGTGAAGCCAAGGTGTCAGAAGCGGGGGCATGGTTCCTTACGTTTCGTAAGCTTCGACCAACGCTCCCTTTCAATTGTCGACGTGATCTGTAAGAATAGTTCGTATTTATCGCTGACTTAACACGCAGAAAAAAAGTTAATCAATCCAACGACAGTAGTTGGGATTCTGGAATTTATCACAAAATCCTTTCACGAAAACTGTTGAAAATTCGTAGTGTAAGTAGTATGTTGGACTATAACTGAGTTTTTTTGAAAACGCTAATTAAGTATGAGTGGCATTTTCAAGAAGAAAACTGTGCTCTATTATTAAATCTCAAGCTGTTGCCATATATAGACAGTATTTACATCGTTTAAATATATGGTTTGTTCTCTTTTTTTAAGTAATGCATTTATTTAAGAATACTAGAAAAAGAAACACAAATACTGCATAATGCGTTCCCCCTCGATAAGTAAAAACTTGTGCTGAGGGGAGGAGCCGTTACAACTTTCTAGCTACAGATAGGTACCAATCGCAAACTTATATAGTACAATATACTGATCTATCAAATATGATAGATAGTTCATTTTAAAAAAATCAGAAAAAAAAGTTAAAAAGGAGAATCATCTGAGCATTTCCACACGGACGTACTCTTTGATGCGCCGCTTAAACCCTGCTAAATCATTTAGCATCTTTAATTCCTATTAAACAGGCAGGAAGGCTATTAAACAGCTTTATTCCATTGTACGCGAAAAAATTCTGACTTCTAGTAGTGAATCTAAAAGGCAACTTCAGTGTAAGGTTACCAGATGACCTCGTCCGCCCATAATTCTTTTCATAAACAGATAAATTTTTTAATACATGTACGGATGCAATTTTTTTGTAAATGTGAAAGATGTCCAATACCTCGAATGTCTTAAAAACTGCTGAGGAGGGGAATCTCATTTTCTTACGCAGTAAAATTTTGATAATTTTTTTCTGGGTTATATGCGAAGGCTCTAGGTAAGTTCTGTAGGCCGACCCCCACACAAGAATACAATAGGATCACAGATTGCACTAGAGCATGATAAAACATTTTAAGTGTGCCCATAGACATAAAATTTCGGATTTCAAGGCACAGGGGTATGACTTTACAAAATCTGTTGCATATATTGTCAATATGGTATTTCCAGGACAAACATTGGTCCACAACCACCCCCAAATACGTAGCTTGTGGAATCTTCTTGATACCAGGGCAACTGCAATCACATGCACTACAGGTTGACACAATGTAGCATTTGATATTTCCTAGAACAGGGACAGAGGTATTACGCAAGGAAACAAAGGAACAAAAAAAATGTGGTATTTTGATTACTATGATAACTATAGTTAAATTTCAATGGAGTTTGCCCATACCTTTAATTTGGCGTCTCATGGTAACCTGTAGGCTAGACATCATTTTACAGCTGATTTGGTACGGTTGTTTTCTCTAAAAACCGCGCTAAAATCGATTTCGTCGTAAGTTTTGGTAATTTATTGTGCTGCTCTCGTCATTTTCCAACAAATGGGAATTTTCCACATTTTTTTGGTGGATTTTGCATATACCCTTACTTTGGCGTCCCATGATAACCAGCGAGGCTGATATAGACACGCACAGACATTTTTCCCAAATAGTAATTTTCGTACTCAGTAGGGTAATTCATAGTCAAATTTATTTTTTTCAGCCGATTACATAACTTTTCTTTCTAATTTGTAAAGCTAAGGAAAGTTAAAATAATTGTCTGGCTCAAACTGCAAAAGAGTCCTTGATTGTTGAAGCGATGAACTGTGAGATTTGAAGATCAATTTTCACGTTTTCGGTGAATAAGCCCTGCACATCGCTTCGACGTACCGCGATTGGTTGACCAGGCACATACGTTATTTCTGGTCATATGATTTTTGTCTATGAAAGATCACAGTTCGTTTCGTGACATCGTCGAGTACGTTTATTCTCGCGAATTAACCGTTAATATAATTTTTTCTTTAAAAGGTTATAGGCCCAGGTACGTTTGCGTAGGGTTCTGGTTAATTGATGATAATAATAATGTCGTAATAATTTCGACACATGGCGTCTTCAAATGCAAGCCTTATAAAGAATGACGGCTGGATTTACGCTAGCGGCGAACTTGCGAAGCCCGCGGAAGATGCCGAAGCAGCGAAATGGGAAGACGTAGAATTGAAAGCCGGATCAGACCGCATTTTAGCGATTAGTCCGTCCGAATTGAGGCAAGTAAAGTGTTTTGAGACATTACTTTGGACGAAATTGCGCGAAATACATCATTCGAAAGGACCAGCCAGAAAAGCGACTTGAATCGGCCGATTTTAAAGCGAATGGAAATTGAAGAGGAAGTTCGAGATCGCGCGTGTTTATTCGATACGGTGGACAGAATCGCTGATCTGTACATCACCATTAACATAATGTTGTTATATAGTTTGCCTAGCAACTTCGAAAATTTCCTGTGCGCGATCGCGTCGAGGGATAATTTACTTACCCCTGCAGCATTCAGGACAAAAATTTTGGAAGAATTCGATACTCAAAAAACCAATTCACATAGTGATATTCCTTACGCGTTTTACCGGAAAAATATGAATAAGAAGCCCATATCTCGCGAAAGTGGAAGCGTAAATCTGAACTTTAAAGTGCGATGTTTTGGATGTAAGAAGTACGGACATAAGCGACCTGAATGCCCATTGAGTGATCGGAATGCTGAGCAATTTAAGGATCTTTCGTTGTTTGTGTCTCTTTTCGGGGAATCTCAAAACAATCTAGAACGTCGGTGGTGTTTGGACGGTGGCTGTAGCATTCATTTCATAGTATAGTGACCCGAACAAACTTTCGGTCGTGACTCCTACATTGAACTTGGCAAACGCTGCACCAACTGACATAACTGGTCGAGGTTGTGTCAAGTTGATTGCTGATTGTGGTGACTCAGAAAAAGTGGTGACATTGAAAAATACTCTTTTAGTGCCTGACTTAAGAAGTGGCCTTATCTCAGTCTATAAAGTTACGGACAATGGATGTATTGTTTTCAAAGACTAGAGCGGATTTGTTGAAAAATGGTAAAGTCGTGATTTCAGCTAAACGGGAATTTATATTTTATTTCGGAAAAGAGTGAAAAATGCTTGAAGAACAGAAAATATCGAAAATTATGATGTGGCATTATCGATAAAGAAAAGAATTTTTTCTTTAATACTGTTTTTATAGGTTGTAAAGCAGGACAGCGCAAGAGAGTGCGAAATGCTCGGTAATGTTCGACCGTTCGGGCAGTTTATAAAATGATGAACTTGGATTGAGAGAGACTTAACCACCTGAGGGAATGAGGGCCACGATACAGGTTTCACTAGGAGAGTTCACGCATCTAAAACAGGTAAAAACGGACACCTTTCGGTTTTTCGGAACGTTTTGTACTTTACTTTTCGTACGTCCGCTAGTAATAAATAAGTAACGGCGGGGAACGAAGAAAAACACGAGCGATCACGCACAAAACGCATCTACCGAGGATCGGGTTCAAATTAATTACCAAGAAACTTCAACTGTGATGAAATACGGAACTCGGTAAATCCGATTTTTGCGCGTGTAATTTTTTTTTGGCTGATAATAATTCGACAATATGATTGCGATGGTTATTCAGCGAGACTAATGTGACTGAGCACGAAGGCGATGTTCGTGGAACTCATCAAAAACGATTCTTTGTACGTGTTCGGTCCGTTTGAGAAGGTCGTAGCGCTGCAGTTCGCATTAATGAAATCTAACTTGCGGGTTGCTCAGAATAAAAAAGTTTAAAGGTTATTTGCAACAGAAACGAGGGCAATCCATTGCGGTTTAGTTAATGACCCGATATGGTTGGAGTGACTGAGTGAGATTCTGCGGGGATTCTCACGTCACGCATGTCGGCAGGAGCACCATGACTACTCACATCACCCTCAGAGGACTGCGCTATGACGATCGTATCAAAAGACTTCGTCGTGTCGGGCAAAACAAGGGTACATTTTTGCATCGTTAGTGGAAATCTACGTATGTTTGTGGCGTTATTACATTTCCGTGTTACGATTGCGAACAAAATCCACTATTCTGACTGTATTGAGAAGTTGGATCGGGGTATGGTCTCCGGTGGAGATTCAAGGAATTCTTATTTAGTGAAGTACACGTTTATTTCCAGATCCTTGCCGCTCTTGCACAACCGGGCAGATCTTGACGACTTGCCTCTTGTCATTTCACCATTCAGCTCGTCGGGTCAGCCTCGATTTTCAGAGTTATCTCTCACGAACTGGCTAGTAGCTGGGTCGATGGCTTTACAGACTCAGGCACTAGAGCACCTCGGCATAGGAGAAGCTTCATAACTGACGGAGAGCAGGATAATTAACGCGTAACAATTACATTCCCACATTGCCAATCACTCGAAGAGTTCGTCAGTTTTGATAGACGCGACCTCGTCCCGTATGTAACATTCCAAACCGTCCAAAGTTCCCAGAACTAAAAATAACTTCTATTCAACTCAAATTCGAACCCACGCAAAAGACTCGCGTGAAATAATCATTGAAAATCGAGTTAGGCCTCCGTGCAAAGCAAAAAGTTCTCCATCCCGTTCCCCAGGCAGGTAGAGCTCAACTCACCAGAACCGGTCACCCGTGAATCAACAAAGCGACTCTTTTATGGGGCCGCCTATGTCTCACGCTTTACGAATCAAATCCTTGGTGATTTGTCCAGTATTTTTTCTCTTCATCTTCTCTTTTTTTCGGCCCCAGTCTCTTCAAATGGTGTCCCAGGTCGTGCTTAGAATATTAGGCAACCGACCAGCAATAGTGACCTTTCGCTCCTTTCGGTTACACGAACTGACGTTTCAATTCATTCTTACCGCCTGCTAGAGTTTTGTACTTTCACTCGTCGCCCTTTGGATAACGATAGTACTGCGTGTGAAAAGCTAAGGTGCTCATTGACGTTACACTCCTCTTCAATAGCAGGACACTGGAATCAGTCAGTGGGTTATTGTGAAAAATATCTGGTGCGTTGCAACACACAACTTTCCTTAGCTCTACAACAATTCACTTTGTACATGGCTAATTCTATTTAGTCAATTCATTTATCACTCAGTTAATTTGAACTTTTTCAAATTACGCTTTACGGTAGCGCTTACAGTTACTGATTTTATTGTGCTTCTCGTACTCATTTCAGGACCAATGTTGAGCAATTGGTACACAGATAATTAATGAGGCTGTAAACACGATTTTATAAAAAAAGAATAGTAATTACTTTTGCAGAGTTATTGGAAAATAAGTGTTAGAACTGGTAGTAAGCGAAACAGCGGTAGTTGAAATTCAGGAATTTCTGGAGTGAGCCCCATGTATCTCATGAGCGTTTTTAAACCCTCACCCTTTAGGTGTTGGATTGGACTACAATACCAATTTTTTTAACATTCTACAAGAATTCCAGCGGAGTTTATAAGGAAAAAACTGCGCGAAAAACGCTTTTGGTCGAACATTTTGATAATTTATTGTGCTGCTCTCCTCATTTTCCCACAAATGGAAATTTTATGCTATAGTTGCCTCATTGAGAGCTATCAATATAAAAAATTTAATCAAAATCGTTAGAGCCATTTCTGAGAAAAAAAATATTTGGTGTTTTGATCACTATGATAACTATAGTTACCTTCCGGTGGATTTTATTCAAACCCTTATTTTGACGTCCCATGGTAATCTGCGGGCAAGATATCAAGTTTGAGCTGATTTAGTACGGTGGTTTTCTCTAAAAATCGTTCACAGACCATTTTCCCAAATAGTGTTTTTCGGACTCAAGAGGGTCTGAAACGTAAAGATCTGAAGAGAACTCATAATTTTTTTTTCAGCCGATTACATAACTTTCCTTTCTACTTCGTAGAGCCAAGGAAAGTAAAAACAGGTGCGCCGCGTCATTCAGCCAGTTTATGTTGTGTACACAAACTACCTAACTATCCAGAATTATTTGGTTTGCCACTATTTACGTTTTTTCGGTCCTACCACTCGAAGAACGTTTGCGCCTTCTCTCGCTCGTTCTACCGCGTCCAAATCGAACCAATTGTTTAACATTTCTTCTTAATTTCCTTCCAAAATACTTTCATAACAGACTCGGTTAACTGCTGCTGTCACAAGTGGCGCAATTTCGGCGCAAATCGTAGTGTTCCGTGAATCATATCTCATTACCCGGCAGCTCACTGTCCTTGGCCAGGGATTCTCCGCATCCGGAAGACGATAGGGTGCACAAATAGGACTCTCCTTCGATACAGTCGTCCATACTGCCCACGTAAGCAGAAAGGGGTGTTTTTAGCCCTTCGCCGTACTGTTTGGTACGTCAGTGACGACCTGAATTGATAAATCATGGGGCTGCCAGCGCGAGTTTTGCGGGGAGGTTCGTGTTAGCCATTTTAGAATTACGAGGGATCTACGCTGTGAGGTGCGACTCGTCAAACAACTTTCCTCAGCTCGACGTACGCACGGATGTACCGATTAATCGAATCTGTTTTTCACTCACGTTGTCGTAAATTTATTGTATCGCTCCTGCTTATGCCACCTTTCTTGAGTAAACGGTGCATACGTAATTTATGTGACTGTCGAAACGACTCATTTGGGAAGGTTCGGGCTCACTTTTCAGAAGTTACACGGAATAGCGGCGCGTAGCAACACCCAACTTTCCGCCACCCCCGTAAGATCGAATCGAACACCAGCTACATATCCGGGTGCTATATCTTCGCTCAACACACTTCTACAGAAACACTTATGGAGAACAAAATGTGGGGACTAGTTAGCTGAGAGTACTCCGTAAGTTTGATCGAAATTGTTAGAGCCGTTTTTGAGAAAATTAGAATACCGATAAATTAATATTCGACAAATCTCCTTTTCTGAGTTAACTTGACTTATACCTCCGTTCGACAGATGAATACAGAGATAGTTGCGGGGAACGAAATGTGGGTATAAGTAGCTTAAAGACACTCTGTAAGATCTATCACATCTGGTGAAGCAGTTACCCTGGAATTTACGGAAATGTTCATAATAACGGCGGTGGCATGAATGAGCGCCACTCAATAAATTACGGAACATTAATTGACACCAGTTTCTACAATGAATTATATGTAGCTCATTTGAACCAAATGAAAAACACATTTTTACTTTCCGCTACCCAAAGGGAAAGGAAAGTATAGTAATCGTGTAAAAAAAAAAAAAATTGCGTTTCCTTCAGATCTTTACGTGTCGCTTTCAGTTCAATTTTCGGGAGAACGGCTGAACTGAATGACCGTCGATTGCTTAACACTTCTTTCTACCTCGTTGAGCTGAGGTAAGTAAAAAGTATAAATTCTGAATTCTGAGGTTGAGATTGCCAACCGCAGGTCGTTTTTATTCCCCAGGAAGCCCGTGTCAACCAAAACCTTCACGTTTCCGAAGATAAGATTAGTGATCTTAGTTCAGCGAAAAGTAATAAGTTACTGTTATGAATCAAAAATGATCTAATTTATTCGGATTCATAGCCAACGCTTTCGAAGGTCTAGAAGAGAACTCTAACTTCGCACGCACGAGTACAATTTTTTACGCTTTTTAGCAAAATGGCTTTAATGATTTTCACCCAGCTCACATGATGTTTTTGAATAGTTAACAACTATATATTTTTCTCAATAAATGTTCCTCTGACAATCCATTGAACAGCAATAAAAAACCAAATGTGTCGAAAATAACGTTTTTTCGAATATTTCCGTAAATTCCGGGGTAACTGCTTCACCAGATTTGATCGATCTTGCGGTGACTTCTAGCCAACCCTACCCCTACCCACCTTTCGTTCTCAGTAATTATTTCTGTGTATTTCTGTTGAACGGAGGTATAAGCCAAGTTAACTAAAAATATCTGGTGCGTAGCAACACACAACTTTCCGCCACCCCCGTAATTTCGAACACATATGCGGGCGCTATATCTTCGTTCAACGCATTTTTACATAAACATTTATGGAGAACAAAATGTAGGGACTAGTTAGCTGAGAGTACTCCGAATGTTTGATCGAAATCGTTAGAGCAGTTTTTGATAAAATTGGAATACCGATAAATTAATATACGACAAATCTCCTTTTCCGAGTTAACTTGGCTCATATCTCCGTTCAACATATATATACAGAAATAATTATGGAGAACGAAGCGTTGGTATGGGTAACTGAAAGACACTTCATTAGGATTTATCACATCTGGTGAAAAAGTTACCCTGGAATTGACGGAAATGTTAGAAAAAACGTTATTTTCGACACATTTTGATTTTTATCTCTGTTCAATGGACCGTCACAGGAACATTTATTGAGAAGAATATGTAGGTATTAACTATTTGAAAACATCGTGTGAGTTTGGTGAAAATCGCTGAAGCCGTTTTGCCAAAAAGCGTAAAAAACCTATTTTTGCTTCAGGGGCCCATATCTCCGTTCACCGTATTTTCATGGAGATACGTATAGAGTAGAAAAGTTAGGTATTGATTGGTAGAAGATAATTTGAAAGTTTAATCATCATCGTTAGAGCCGTTTTTCAGAAAAATGCGAAAAACCCTAGTTTTTGGTACATTTTCGTCCCCCCACCCCCCTTTCCAAAGGCCGAAATCGTCCATAACCTTATTTTGGTGTCTACAAAAATTAAC
This sequence comes from Pachypeltis micranthus, assembly GCA_020466155.1. NCBI lineage: Eukaryota > Metazoa > Arthropoda > Insecta > Hemiptera > Miridae > Pachypeltis > Pachypeltis micranthus. The sequence continues at coordinate 74,860,004 of CM035768.1, read as the reverse complement.
AAACAAAAGAAAAAAAGAACCAGCTCAATCGGATCAGCCGTTCTCCCGCAAATCGAACTACAGACACACACACATACACACGGACCTCTCTCCGAAATTAGGTTTTTTAGACTCAGTAGGGTCTGAAACGTAAAGATCTGAAGAAAACCCAAATTTTTTTTTGGGCCGATTACTATACTTTCCTTCCCTTCGGGTAGCGGAAAGTAAAAAGGAGATTGGTCAAATATTAATTTATCGGTCCAATTTTCTCAAAAACGGCTCTAACGATTTCGTCGAACTTACGGCGGAGGACTCCCAACTAACCAGTACCTATATACTGTTCTCTATAGAAGTGTGTTGAGCGAAGATATTGGGCCCGCATATGTGGCTGGTGTTCGAACTTACGGGGATGACGGAAAGTTGGGTGTTGCGTCGCACCAGATATTTTACTCAATGTTCCGTGTCAGTGGACATTCGAGTAACACTCGATTTTTTTTCCACACCGCAACTTACTTCTGCGTAAAATCGCGCTTTACGATCGGTGGTAATTGTCAAAAAAAAAAAAAAAAAAGACGTGCGTCAACTGCCCGAATATTGAACTCCCGGTAGCCGAAGCAGAACGCTCCTTCAGACTTCAGCCGACTCCGCGACGCTATGAGCCATCGAAATATCGCATTCTTCCATCTCTCGTTCCACTTTAAAGTTGAATTGAGGAGGAAGACACCTGAACGCCAGAACGGATCTGCGTGATCATTGCCACGACGAACTCATGACATTTAAGTGCAGGAAGATATATTTCTGTCGAGCGTTCTGAAGCGTGACTACGTTATAGAGAAACGCGTCTCGCCGTGATCGTTCTTATTGTTCTTTAATTTATTTTAGAGGACAACAGTTATGAAGCAGAGAACGCCGTGCGTTGTAGTGTTACGAACAATCGCAAAGCTCCGCGTTGGCCATTTTAGTCGGCCACTTCCAACACGACGTGAGGATGTTGTTGAAATCAGGTTCATACCCTTATTTTGGCGTTCCATGATGACCCGCGGGCGAGATATGAAGTTTGAGCTGATTTGGTGAGGTGGTTTTCTCTAAAAATCGTTCACAGACACACAGACTATTTTCCCAAATGGTGTTTTTCGGACTCAGTAGGGTCTGAAACGTAAAGATCTGAAGAAAACTCAAAACGTTTTTTTCAGCCGATTACATAACTTTCCTTTCTACTTCGTAGAGCCAAGGAAAGTAAAAAACGCATACCTGTGGAGGTACGACAGGTTGTCATTTAGCTAGTCTCTGGGTGGAGAGCTGTTACCACACGGAGGTGTGACCCTTGAGAATCCCTGCCATCTGGGAGGAGTTCGTAATCCAGTTTCCGACCTGCTCTAATTATTTATTCGGGAGGCAAGTTTTAAAAGGAGAGATCAACTGTGGGCACCTTTTTTTTGCTACGACCTCCTTCGCAAACTGGGTGGAATGTGTGGGTGCTCCTCAACCATCGCTGGAGCAGCACATGGTTCCTAGTTTCTTACGCACTGGAAATGCAAGACATGCAAGATGGAGAGTCTTAGAGAGAAGAAGTGGAACGGCGCATTGAGGTCACCATGGCGTGTAAGGCACTGGCTCGTCCACTGGTCTGGTCTCAATCCACTCTCTCTCAAAATATTCGCGGGTTTTGAGTCAAATATCCCTTTGACGAGGATTCCCATCGCGCTTGCCATTCATTTAGCGAGGCAAGTTTTCGTTGGGAGAAGTTCAGCCCAGAGTGGAGGAAGCTGCCTTTCCTCTCTCAACTCTCCATCATGCAATCAATGAATAACTGCCCAATAATCACTTCCAGTGCTTCAATTGGCGCTGTCTTGCAGGCCTTCGTGATACAGAGGAGCACAGCTCTGTTGGATTGGGACACTCTCCTGTGATTGACTGTCACTTTGCTACCCGAGTCAATGGGGCATTTTTGGCGCAGAATCGTTTATGTCGCGTGTCTCTGTAATGACGCCGTTTCCAATGGCAATGTCGGTAACTGGTGCATTCTCTGCGTTGCTCCTGGTACGACTCGCCAACCAGTTATTTTGAGCAGTAGGGTATGAGACACTGCAGTGTTATCATTGGATGACGATCCTCTCGGTACGTCATAGGTTTCTTTTCCTTCACTACTCGTTTACGTCTTCTTCTTCTTACACCATCGCAATACACTCATCACTCTTTGGGTAGCGGGGGCTGGTTAGGGCTGGAGGAATTAAGGTGACATTTTGAGGAAGAATATTCAGTTGCAATAATAAATCACGAAAAAAAAAAAAAAAATTTTGAGGAAGACGCCAAAGAAATGGGTTACATTATTTGATAATTTCTGTTACACCGTCCGGAAATAGTCCCAGTTGTACAATTGGGAAGCACACATGCACGTGGTTACTGTCGACTTTACACCTGTCAGTGGAGAGGATTGGTAGGTAGTTGTGGGATGGGATTCGCTGATAGGTTTTGCTCATAGCACGTACGTATTCAATTTTGTTTTTGGAAAACCTCCCATTTCCAAATCCGGTCCATTATGAACTGATTCGGCTTTTCTACAGACAGAATATGATTTCAGCTTGACGATTTAATAATGGCAGGTTCCCCTGACGACTGATACATCGAGTTATTACTCTGATTGACACAGTGATGATTTAACTGATTATAATGGTCAAAAACGACGATTAGTTTGCTTCCCCAGACGAAACTTCGATAACATCTCCGTTTTACTTCCCCTGAAACTAAGTATTTGTTTAGCGGGGGAAGGGAGTTGTTTGAGTTATTTCATTCACAGGCAGGTATTTAAAATATTTGTAGGCGCAAGAGAGAGAGGAAACGTTCGGTGATGGTAAAACAAGGCAGGGCATGGCAGGGCAGGGTCTTATATCTTCAGAACAGGCTCGACAAGAAATCTTCGCCCTTCATTGGATACTTTATAAGAGCACAAGAGATGAGATGTTCGAAACTTTTTAATAAATGCAGAAGAAGTTGTCTCTTTGCCCTTCCTCCTTCGCACCCCTTCTCAAAAACGTTTTTCATCGCCATGCATGGGGCTAGGGAGGGAAAGGGGACCACCCCAGCGTCCTGGCACCTGGAGTCACCTTTCTCGACTACGTCTCGTCATAACTCACCCCCCTCACCATCACACCTCACCATCACCCCCTCCAAACTGCGAACCCCTTCAACAACATCACTCACACGCCACACCATAACTTGCTATAGACCCCCCTCCCCCCCGACTACTTTCGAATTTTCAAATAATGTACAGCTACCGAAGTTTGGGTCTTGTGTTGAAGTAGAAAGAAGCCTCTCGGTTACGCTAAATGCCAATTAAATGCATCCAGGGTTTTCATCCGGTTTTTTTTTCTCGCTCCCGGAATCCACGTCGTCCCATCTATTACATCCCCTCTCCCTCATCACACTCCCACCAACCTCGCTCCCTGCAATATCCCTCCCAATATAGCGCTTCATGTTGTTCCTTCACCAACTTATATTTGCTTTTTGATTTTGTGATGGAAGTTTCAAAAGTCTTTTAATTTGTACGACGGATTATACAACTCGTGGGCTCCAAAACTGGCGTAACTACCTCAACCCGTACTTTTCCGATTTAAAAATGACGCTACGAGCGGTATTAAATGAAAGAAATGCCCGAAACTAACGCAAAGCGCTTTTTAAACGTTTATGCTCAATCGAGCTGTGCTGATAATTTTTTGAAAAACTCCAGAGCAAAAAAACATTTATAAAAGAATATGGGAGTGTGATTCCTCAGCCCTCACGTACATTCAGGGATTTTTATGGCTTCAGCTTCTAATCCGTTAAAGTAAGTTCGTTACAAAATCCCCGAAGTTCCGTCGTTTATTGAGTTATAACTGTGGCACAACCGTCATTGGGTCCAATTTTTACGTTTCAAGGGCTATTGAGCTACATCATATGAGAAAACGATTAGCGTGTCGGTGGAGAAAACCGATAAGACGTCAAAGTATGCGCAAAGAAAATCCGCTCTAAAATAACTACCGTTATCATGGTGGTCAATATATCCAATATATATATATTTTTTTCTCAAAAACGGCTCCAACAATTGAAATTTTTTGTGAGGATACTTCAAAATAACGCAGCGGTACCGCGCATTTCCTATCTGTGGTAATATGACGAACGAAGCTCCATAAACGATCGAAAATTGTTCCACATAAATTTCGCTCAAATGATCATGATGGAAAAATCAAGTTACATCCTCTAAATTCCTCGTATGAAGAGAGTTTAGTAACACTCCTAAGATGATTGGGAGCTACTCCAGAAACCATCCTCAACCAGCCTGTTGGGCGCACGAATGGAGGAGCTTGAAGGTGAGAAATAAATGAACGCGGTGAGCGTGAGTGAGGACTGTATTTGCCAGAATAGCGATAACTGGTTGAGTATGAGTATATAAACGCCCACGGGGGACTCTCAATACATGGTTATGGTGTTGCTAAGTGGAGAGAGAGAGAGAGAGAGAGAGAGAGAGAGAGAGAGAGAGAGAGAGAGAGAGAGAGAGAGATATTGATTGATTGATTGAAATCTTTTATTTAACAATCAGGGATGATTAGGGCCATTAGGCCCTCTCTTCCATCATCCCTGAACAATTTCACAAATATTAATCAGTTGCGTTCATTAACAAATTAAATTAAAATAATTTTCTTCTACATATAACTTTACAATACATATAAATTCTTCAATATTCCTCAATTAACATTTCTTTAAATTTTTCTTTGAAAGAGTCTACCTTTTTACTTAAGACAAACATATGGATGTGATCATTATACAATTTGGATGCCTGTACCACAAAGGATCTTGAATATGTCGAGGAACGGTGCGCGGGAATTTTTAAAAGTTTGTTTTTTGATCGAGTGTCTCTTTGGTTGAAAAACTGAAATTTGTTATAGACGTACAGTGGTTTTTTAGTTTTTAAGATTTTATATAGTGTTGCAGCTATCTGAAGCAATTTCCTCTCCTTAATTTTTAGCCATCCAAGGCGTCGGTAGTGTGGGGTTACATGCTCATCGGGACGCAGTCTCAAAGCGAGTCGGAGTGCCGCATTTTGTGCTTTCTGCAGTCGACTGATTTCGCAGCTCTTGAGATCACATAGCGCGGAGGTAGCGTAATCAAAGTGTGGCATTATTAGGGTTTGCACTAATTGTTTGCGCACGTATGTGGGAAAATCCATGGCAATTCGTCGAAGTTGGTAGATGCTGCGGAAGGCCTTATTGCAGATAGACGTGGTTTGAAGATCCCAAGATAAATTATCGTCAATTGAGATTCCCAAGATACTTGCAGACTCGACATATTCAAGAGGGGTATCGTTGTGGGTGATGTTTGGGATTCCTAAATTCTTTGCTTTATTGAGCATTTTAGGATATCCCAATACCATTGCCTTGGTTTTTCGCAGGTTAATTTGCATACCAAGAGAGAGAGAGAGAGAGAGAGAGAGAGAGAGAGAGAGAGAGAGAGAGAGAGAGAGAGAGAGAGAGAATTGAGTTGGGACTAGAGCGAACTGAGAGAATTGAGTTGGGACTAGAGCGAACTGAGAGAAGAATCGTTGGGAGAACTGGGAGACGACTGTATCTCGAGAGCTCTTAAATGACTGACTTGGAAGGAGCTGTCTGTTGAGAAGAGGAATCTAAAATTGAGGGAGGAAAGTCCAGGACAGAGGGAAATCTGTTGTCAATTGGACATAAATGAAGAGGCGGACATTCCACAGGTAACAAAAGGGCTTGAGGACGAAGGTGTTTGGGGAATTATATATTTCCATTAGGGCTAGTGCGGACATTCTGAAAGTCAAAGACCCAGTCAATTCGGCCTGCTGAACACATCCATTTCAATAATTACCATTTCTGACCGTCCGCATCTGATAATTCGGAAACCTAAAAATAACCGTATTGATCGCTTCATGAACTACCTCTGTACTTATTACGTAATAATAGTGTTGGCATGAATTGGAGCCACGGAATAAATTACGGAACTATAAGCGCTTCCACTTTTTACGTAAAAGTTTACGTTAAGTTTACCAAATCCGAAGGAACTGAATGAAAAATTGGTTGGATTAGTAATAACTAAAGGCATGAAAACCTGGGAAGGTACGTAGCGGTAAAGAAAGTTGCGTGATGCTTCACACTAGATATTTAATAAATACAAATTGAGGTTAATAATTCTTATTGCCCTCTTTGGCTATACCTAGTATAAAGGAACGTTAAGAAATCGGCTGAAAACCCAGTTTTGAGTTTTCTTGAGATTTTCCATTTCGCTTGCCGATTATCTGAGAGCGAGAGAAGCACCCTTTTCACCATGCACTGGCCAAGTGAACGGCTAACTGACCAACGTTCACTTGGAGTGCTTCAGTGTATGCTGTCTTGTGATCTACAGGAGCGCAGCCCCCTGGAATCGTGACAGTACTCTCCTTTGACTGATTGCGATTTTCCTACCTCAGACGACGGAGCGTTTCACGCGCGTCTCGACGGGCTAAAAACAATTTTTGAGTTATCTTCAGATCTTTACGTTTTAAGGCTTATTGATCGTGAAAAACACAAATTGAGAGAACGATCTGTGTGTGTCTGCAGTGATCCTGAATGTTCAGGTAGTATCTCGGCAGTCAGATAAAGCTATCTTCACAAGCCACGAGGCGCAAATATGACAGGACACATCTTCGTAAGGCTGTGTCGGAGTAAAATCAGGTCTTGGCACGGCGTGGTGCAAGAAAAGCGCGATGGCTGGGGGCGAAGCGGGCGTTCTCCAAGGTATCACCAGCCACGCGGGTTGTATCTGAATTGGTGGTCGTTCTATCATGGAACATCCTGATTTCCTTCTTTCCTTCCCTCTCGCAGTCCTCCTGTCTCTAGAGCCGGCGTAGGGTAGTCCGGGCGCCCTCCCCATTGCCTTAATTTAGTCTATTTAGAATCTCCGTTTTGGGTACCACCATTCCCATTCATAGTGGGGCTTCTTACCGTGAACATTAAAAAAAAATTGTGTGTCTGTGAAGGCGAATGACATGGAAATCGGCTCAAATTTGATATCTAACCCTCAAGTTACCGTGGAACGCTAAAATAAGGCTGATAGCACTCCTCAAACTGGCGATGAAAGCGCTAAACTAACTTTGTTTTTCTCAAAAACAGCATCAACGATCTTGATAAGTAATTGCATGGACAGTTCAAAATGACAAAACTGTAACATAAACCTTCTTTTTTAATTTTAGAGCACTTTTTACTTTCCTTGGCTCTACAAAGTAGAAAGGAAAGTTATGTAATCGGCTGAAAAAATTTTTTTTAGTTTTCTTCAGATCTTTACGTTTCAGACACTCCTGAGTCCGAAAAACAATATTTGGGAAAATGGTCTGTGTGTGTGTATGTGTGTCTGTGAACGATTTTTAGAGAAAACCACCGTACCAAATCAGCTCAAACTTCATCTCCCGCCCGCAGGTCATCATGGGACGCCAAAATACGGATATGAACAAAATCCACCGAAATTTAACCATAGTTATCATAGTGATCAAAACACCAAATTTATTTTTTCCTCAAAAACGGCTCTTACGATTTTGATTAAATTTTTTATATTGGTAGCTCCCAATATGGCAACTATACCATAAAATTCCCATTTATGTGAAACTGACGAGAACAGCATAATAAATTGCCAAAACTTTCGACGTAATCGATTTTAGAGTGGTTTTTAGAGAAAATGAACGTACCAAATCCCCTTAAACATGATATCTAGCCCGCAGGTTATCATGAGACGCTAAAATACGGATATGAACAAAATCCACCGAAATTTAACTATAGTTATCATAGTGATCAAAACACCAAATATTTTTTTCCCCAAAAACGGCTCCAACTATTTTGATCAAATTTTGTATATTGATAGCTCTCAATATGGTAACTATACCATAAAATTCCCATTTGTGGGAAAATGACGAGAGCAGCACAATAAATTATCAACATTTTCGACGAAATCGATTTTAGCGCAGTTTTTAGAGAAAACCACCGTACCAAATTAGCTGAAACTTGATGTCTAGCCTACAGGTTACCATGGGACGCCAAAATAAGGGTATGAGCAAAATCCACCGAAAGTTAACTATAGTTATCATAGTGATCAAAACACAAATTTTTTTTCTCAAAAACGGCCCTAACGATTTTGATTACATTTTTTAAATTGATAGCTCCAAGTATGGCAATCACACCATAAAATTTCCATTCGTGGGAAAATGACGAGAGCAGCACAATAAATAATCAAAATCTTCGACGAAAAGCGTTTTTAGCGCAGTTTTTTCCTTATAAACTCCGCTGGGATGTTAGTAGAAAGTTAAAGAAAATTGGTATTGTAGTCCTACCCAATACCTAAAGTGTGAGCGTTTAAAAACGCTCATGAGGTACATGGGGCTCACTTCCGCCGTTTCGCTTACTGCCAGTTCTACCATTTATTACCCATTTATTCTGCAAAAGTGATTATTATCCCTCTTCAAAAAATTTGTGTACAGCCTCTTTACTGTGTACCAATTGCTCAATAGTGGTTCTATAATGAGTATGAGCAGCACAATAACTTCCGGAACTGTAGTCGCTACCGCTTCCTGCTGCTGTGACGTGTTGTTTGACCAAGTTCAAATGAACTGAGTGATAAATGAATTAGCCATGTACAAAGTGAATTGTTGTAGAGCTAAGGAAAGTTGTGTGTTGCAACGCACCAGATATTTTCCGTACAAACTCCGCTCAAATGTCACTAGGTTCTCCAGAAAAATGTATTTGGTGGTCCTGTCAAGTTTCTATGCGATGAGCCTGTAATATCAGAGCTACTCCAGGAATTACGGAATGGCAACTCCCACTTTACTCACAGTTCAACTCGTAATTCTAAATCGGTGATTACTCTCGTCTCAAAAAAAAGTCGTGTTTACTGTCTCGTGGACTAATTGCTTATTAATGGTCGATGCACAAGCAGGAGCACCACAATAAATTTTGGAACTTGAAGATACCACCGTGAAGTTAACATTTGACCAAGTTCGAATGAGTAGTTCGTTAGGTCGTACGAAGTCAACCCGTGGCTGTTGATGACAAACATTGGGACTGTCGTAACACCACTATAAACATCCCCTACTACATTCAGAACATAATCCAACGAGAAGACGTCACACGCGAAGTGAACGTGGGCGTCGAACGACAATACGTTGACAAATTAGCAAATTTACCGACTGGTATGTAAAAATACTCGCGACATGACGATGAATCAACGTGTTTCGACGTCATTACAGAAGCGGACGGACAAAGGCTCGTCCCCCCCTTTCTCCTCGCAAAATAAAAACCTCCAACCCCTTTCGGATCCTCGTTCCCACGAATCCTTGAAAAGTGGAGAGGCGAAAAAAAAAAAGAAAAAAGTGTGACGCCAGCGGAATCGTTTAAGGGAGGGGAGCTGTGGAAATATCTTCGGTAAATATGAATCTGTGGATATTGGCTGATAAAAAAGCAGGCCATCAAGAGGCATCAACAGGTACACCCTGCCATGCCTCGTCCGCGTCCTCTACCCCTTCCCCGCCCCAGTCACCCGATCCTTCTTTCACGGCAGTTTCCTCTCAATCCCTGGCAGTCAAATCCCCCGTCCCCCGCCATTACACCGGAGTTTCCCCCTTATTGGAAAACCATTAGATCACCCTCCTTTTTTTTTTCGACAGACAGCTGTTCACCAGGAAAATAGCGTGTTTTTTTCCGTCTGTCATCTTGAATTCAAATCCAATTCACCCCCTCTTTGCAAAGCATTTCCTCAATCAGCCCTCTTTTAGTTCCGTTTGGATTTACATTCAACCACTGCAATTCTATTGGCTCACCCACGCCATTTAATCATCTGTGTTTACATGTCACGCCCTCGTTTGCCAGCCTTCGCGACTTTTTTTTTTTTTTTTTTTCTCACCCTCTTGTCACCACCGCACACAAAACACGGGGGCGTAAATTTAATTGAGGGAACCCAGCGCCGCCGATAAGATGTTTTTACAACGGGATTTCGTTTGTTGTCACGATAATTAGGGCTGACAGGTTTTTGACGAGGCCAATTGACGCCGCTTTGACTGAATGGTTTGACGAATTTAAGGCCTTGAGGGTCCTCCTTCATCGGATTGGGGTAACTTAAGATTCATCCCTTTGTGCGAATGTGTGGAGAGGTGGTTTCCGCGTCATTTTTGGTTCAGGTACTGTCCGAGTAAATTCCAGCTTGTTCGGCACTGCGCTTTTCTGCTCGGGTTCGGTCATGTGGCTGCTACTTTTTTTTTATTGTGCAGAAGTTTCGAGGTTCCGCTATAAACGATGGTAGGTCTATACTCGTTAGTTAGCAATCGAAAGAATTGTGGAAACTATAGGCGAGTTGACGCGTGGAGGCCACGTGAGCGTTAACTCGAAGCGAAACGACGTCCCAACACTCAACTCATTGCCGTCTTGACTAAAAACGCTCGCATTTCGCGAATGTGTTCCGGCAAGCAGCCGAATGGGACAGACGAACCAACGAGGATGGAGATGCCGGGGACAGGAAAATTTCTCCGAGGCGAAAGAAGTGTAATTGGGGAGGTGAGAAGTATGTGAATAATGCAACTTGAAAGGAGCCGCTCGACTCGCTGGCCCCTCGACGCTCTACTTTTATGACACCGAAACGATAAATAATGCCGCGCAGTGGTCCATCCGACGGAATAAATAATCAATCAGAAGCCTCTCCTATTTATTGGTGATGAGGCTTTTTAGCTTTCGCATCCTCTTCACGACAGTCCCTCGATGCCTCGCTCGACTCCATTGTATCCCGCTCTTTTTCAACTTTTCTCAACGCGGATAATGGAGAAAATGAGCTTAAGCCTTCTGAAGCGATCAAAGGCTGTAGCTGTCAGCCAGTAGCCTGTGAGTGACTACACTATACTTGGCGGAGAACAGCGACATCAATTGCCGGCTGGAATTTGGATTGATTCAATTATAGATGATATTATACTGAACTAAAACAATTTTCTCACGCTACTTATAGAGTTCCATAAGCGAAACGAACCCTAAAAGCACTCGCACGGTAAGTCTAGTTGTCCACGTTAGATGTGACAACTGACGATCCTCGTGCGAAAGCGCCAGCGCATCAGTGCCTTAAAATAGTGTCTGGAGACATGTACTGTACCTCATATCTGTTCGTGTGACTAGTATCGCCTAACACAATCTCCACCACGCTCGCTGACGATCACGTCATTTTCGAATCTTTCAAAGTGTAGTGGCTTTGTTGGCCTCTGAAACTTTGCGTGTGAGCATAAATCAAATCTGTAGAGTTCTTGTCGAGCTTCCTGTGGGGAGAAGAGTGTTTACCTCTTCTGTCTGTTGGGGGTGTCCCTGTGAGTTTCAAATTCTGGTTTATGTAAATTATTTTACTGTTGTTAGCAAAATGCGTTTGCACAAACTGCTTTATCTGAGCGGACAATTCTGACTCGGTAAGCATAACTGGCTAGGCGAAAGTTAGCCGTTTCCTCTGGCTGTCGTGGTCTTCTATTGGTAACGGCGAGAACAGAAATCAGTCCACCTAAGTAACTATTCTGTTCGTTATGTGAGAAAAGATCATTGAACTTACGGATTACCTCCATTCTCTCATCATGAGTTATTTCCTCAAAACATTTGAACCTCGTGCAGTTACACGGTGGTTCCATTTCGTGAGTCGGAATCCTCAACTTTTCAGCAACGTCATGTACCCGGCCCGTACGTTTTCTTTCATTCGCCTCCACTCTACTACACTGTTCTTCAACACTGTCGGAACCACTAGTAGATATTTTAATTGTTATTTATAAAAAATAAACGCAGAATTATTTCGAGGAACTGGAAAAAAACTGTCTCACACACGCGTTGAAGAAAACAATACAGAACTGATAAGAAATGTTGTGAATCACAGAGACCACGTGTTGCGCTGTTGGGGGTTCGGTCAGGGAACAGTGACGTCGTCGGTTCTTTCCCTGTACACCAAAAACTCCAAGCCGGGCTTATAACTTCCGACTACGTCGGTTTTTCCTCTTTTTCTACTTACTAAAATGAAGAGCATCATTTTCTGAGTTCAACGATATAAAAAACTCGATTTGTGAAAAAAGAAATGTGTGACGGTCACACATAGTAGAAGTGAAACTTTAACGTGCAAAACCGAATCGCAACGGACAAGTGGAAAAACGCATCGCAAAAACATTTTTACTCGAAGTTTTACGGGTTTTTCAAATTCGACAAGTACATTAACAATCTGCCCGTAAAACTTCGAGTAAAAATGTTTTTGCGATGCGTTTTTTCACTTGTCCGTTGCGATTCGGTTTTGCACGTTAAAGTTTCACTTCCACCATGTGTGACTGTCACACATTTCTTTATTCACAGGTTTACTGCAAATTATGATTTGGTTAGGGTAGGTAAATTGTAATGAATGCATTTTTTATATTATTTAAACCTATTTTATTTTATTAAACAAGAAAACAGAATTCAATCCGGGAAAAAAATCTAGGTCCCTGATGTATGTTAGTTTATATTTCCGTTCAATGGACAGCTACAGAAATAGTTGCTGGTAACAAAATGACGATATATGTTACTGGAATACGGCCGGTTGATCACATTCAGACTCACAGTTGTGTTATTGTTCAAACAAAGAATAGTTGAAGGAAAAAAAGACACTAACGGCATGCGATATTTCCAGGGGGTCACCCATCCACGTACTAACCACCCACGACGTTGCTTAACTTCAGTAATCGGACGAGAACCGGTGTGTTCAACGTCGTCCACATGACCGGTAACACAATTTTTCGTGACTGCAAAATCCTAAGACCCCGTCTATATAGAAGTTTCACTTCAAAAAGTAACTTAGTCGGTTTTTTCGCTGGACCCTTCATATGTACAATCAAACGGTTGTAGCGTGGCGCCATATTAGTAATAATGGTTTCGTATTCTATGTTAACTGTACTTTTCAACAAATGTGCCATTTTAAAGCCTCGTAATAATCATGAAACAAACTAATTTCAATAATTTGTTCAATCTATGAGAGGGGGGGGGGAGTTACTCGGCAAACTCAGTTTCCTTTCGGGTAATGACTGAATAGTGGTTAACGTTACCAAGCCATTCTCAGTCAATATTTGCGATATTCAAGTATGGTGTGGCTGTTCACATTTCAGACGGGACCACACATAAGGTGGCAACTTAGGAAAGAAGGACGCATTTTATTTTTAATTTCACAAATACAACCAAATATTTTGTTTATCCAATTTTTCTTTTATTATTATTATGGAACGATTTGTGACGGGATGAAGTAGTTCGTAGTGTCATCGATTCCGTAGACTCGCCCACCACTGACGAAACCATCCAAAGAAGAAACCTTCCTTTTTTATCATCATCATCGTATCTACCATCGCCGTGTTTGCTTCATACCCTTTATGCATACCGGTTTATCCTTTTTTACCACCGCCAACTATACCTACTACCGACTTCAGTCTTCGACATCGTTCATACCCACCCTTTTCAACACCAACGTCATCCGCAAGACTATAAAAACTTTTAGCTGCTGTGAGTTATCCGTGGGTGGAAGACGTACATTTAACCAACCGATTGTCTCCAAAGCATTGTTTTATTTTATTAATTTATATATTTAATCGGAAAATTGAATTGTTTATTTTGTTTCGTTTCTGTTCGATTATATTTCGTTTTCCCATTACACCAGCCGTATCTTTTTTTGTTAAATGTTCATTAACACTTTTTATAGCGGCATATCATAATTAGCCCCCTGTTCATCAGGACAAGGCTCTTAATAACCCAACCAAAGTACGTCATGAACATAATTTATACAGTAATGTAGTCAAAACGAAGAAGGTCTCAAGGCCTGTAATTGAACGGCAACCTGGGCACAAGTGCCGTTGTACTTTCGTACAAAAATATTATTTATTGTGTGTTATGGCGTAACATATAGAACTAAGATATTAAAGTGATTTGGTCCATTCCACCACTAGGTAAATTATTCAAGTTAACGTGACGTAAAGACATCATCGTATGGCTCAGTCACACTCACAGAGTACTCTCATCTAACCAGTACCTACATTTTGTAATCGATTAAAGTTCCTGTAGAAATGCGTCGAACGATGATGTCGAATTTAAGGAGGGGTTGCGGAAAGTTGTGTGGTGCATTTGTTTGATTAAATTAGCTCAACTTATTTCGTCCATTTATTCAACAACCAGACTCGTTAATGTTTTATCTGAATTTGTTTAATCCCTGGGTCATGGGTTTCTCCCCACGAGGGTAACGAACTCGTTCCTTGATGGCGCAAACTTTTGTAATTATAATTTAATAAATTCCGAAGTTCCATAGTGTCCACATTTATAGGGGTTTTATGTAGGGTGAGGGTCTTGAATCTTTTCAGCCACTTTAACTTGCAATACGCTGGAATCTTGCATGTAGGACATAGGTCACAGTTGTACTTTAAGCGATCTGTAGGGGTGTGCACTGTGAACTCGCTCCATAGTCTTCCAACGATACGTACGAGCTTCTAGTTTATTTTTTAGAGCCGATGAAGCTCACCGGGCACCCGTGCTAGCTGATGAGTTGGCGGCTTCTCTCAGCTTGCCTCACGGCTCAAAACGGCATTCGGGACGTCGCACGTTCTACACATTTTTTCGTCAGTTCTCAATAATTATTTTAAGGGGCTACGCAACTACTTGACGACGGATCTGTTTCGCTATTGCGAGGGGGAGTTGCGATGTCGAAAATATGTCAACGGAGCCGTTGCTATTGGATTTATCGCAACACCTCGATCAGGAAATTCGTTATAAATAAAGGCCAGTTCATTTGCGGCACACGTCGAAATCGAGAACAATTAAAATGCAAACTCAACAGTTGACGACGCTTCGTATCTTATTCCATATCTGATCCTTGCTCCAAATAGTACAGCCGTAATATCAGCATTTTGTCGTATTTTTCTTTCGTTTGCGCAACGGCTATATTGTCGAGGTGCCATTCAGCAGTTATTGAGAGGGCTCAGTCTCTATTTACTTACTCTTTTAGTCTCAATATGAATTACGGCCACTTTGAAGGCTGCAGTCATTTTGTCTCGCAGGATGGAAAACATGCGTTCGGCGTCTCGTTATTTGAATCCACTGAAAGCAATAAATCGTGAATTTAGGTTCCACAACACATAGGAAATGTGTACACGTTGACGTGTTGTGGTACCAACCAGGAACCGTTCAGTACGTTGCAGGTTGGCCTCAACGCCGGCCTTTGATGGAAACTCTTCTTTCTCGTTGTCTGGACTTGTGCCGCCATTCCCATGCTCCCTACGCAGTTCAGATGCGGACAACCCTTCGCCTTGCTACTTCCCAAGGGTTACAGTCAGGAGGTTCGTACTGAGGATGCCCTCTTGATGGGTGCAGTTCCACTCGATGTCCAGAGGGTGAGTTAGGATAACGCCCGCTTCATCCAACAATGCGGAATGAGAGTAATGCGGAGGGCACACCTCCTATTCGCCACTGATACCCGTTTTCGCGACTACCTACCTCAAAAGAGGATGGAGTGGACAACGGTCGTCCTGCCTTGCTCTCGTCTGAAAGCTTCGGCCATCAAACGGGAAGAAGCCCGTTGTTGCTGTGATGGCTTTATCCTACAACACGAGGACAGCCTACTCGACCCAACTTTATCTGGTTTGACTCCTGCGTGCGACCGACAATCACAGCTGCCTCTCCATTTCCCTACCCAACGAGGATCACGTTGTCACGCATCTGGAGACGAAGCAGGTTCCCCAGAGTCGACCCAAGATCCTCCAGTACGCCTTTCCATCGCACAGAGTTGTCCGCTTTTTACATTCCTTGCTCTACGAAGTAAAAAGGAAAGTTATGTAATCGGCTGAAAAAAAAAATTTTGAGTTCTCTTCAGATCTTTACGTTTCAGACCTCCCTGAGTCCGAAAAACACTATTTGGGAAAATGGTCTGTGTGTCTGTGAACGATTTTTAGAGAAAACCACCGTACCAAATCACCTCAAACTTCATATCTCGCCTGCAAGTCACCATAGAACGCCAAAATAAGGGTATGAACAAAATCCATTGAAATTTAACTATAGTTATCATAGTGATCAAAACACCAAATATTTTTTTTCTCAAAAGCGGCTCTAACGATGTTGATTAAATTTTTTATATTTATAGCTTCCAATATGAGTACTATATCATAAAATTCCCATTTGTGGGAAAATGTTAGAGTTTTTAAAGGGGCAATGAAATTACGCAAACACTCGGATTGAATTTAAAAACGTTCGTTTATCAAAACACAGGAACAAAAGTAAAATTGCCTGAAGGGCGATACGAAAAGTGAAATGAAAAGAAAAGCAATGGCGTCGGTCATCTGGTACAAAGATGGTGGGCGTACGTCGGCAAGACCCAATGTAGCCAACAGAAAATGACGAGAGCAGCACAATGAATTACCAAAACATTCGACGAAATCGAATTTAGCGCGGTTTATAGATAAAACAACCGTACCAAATCAGCTGAAACTTGATGTTTAGCCTACGGGTTACCATGGGACGCCAAATTAAGGGTATGGGCAAAATCCACCGAAAGTTAACTGTAGTTATCATAGTGATCAAAACACTAAATTTTGTTTCTCAAAAATGGCTCTAACGATTTTGATTAAATGTTTTATATTGATAGCTCTCAATAAGGCAATGATACCAGAAAATTCCCATTTTTGGGAAAATGACGAGAGCAGCACAATAAATTATCAAAATTTTCGACCAGAAGCGTTTTTAGCGCAGTTTTTGCTTATAAAGTCCGCTGGAATGTTAGTAGATAGTTAAAGAAAATTGGTATTGTAGTCCAATCCGATACCTATAGGTTCAGTGTTTAAAAACGCTCATGAGATACATGGGGCTCACTCCAGAAATTCCTGAATTTCAACTACGCCCGTTTCGCTTACTACCGGTTCTAACAGTTATTACCCAATAACTCCACAAAAGTGATTACTATCCACTTCTAAAAATTCGTGTTTACAGCCTCATTAATTATCTGTGTACCGTTTGCTCAATATGGGTCCTGCAATGAGTACGAGCAGCACAATAAATTCTGGAACTGTAAGCGCTACCGCTTCCTGCTGCAGTAAAGCGTTATTTGACCAAGTTCAAATTAACTGAATCATAAATGAATTGATTAAATCGAATTGGCCATGTACAAAGTGAATTAACGTAGAGCTAAGGAAAGTTGTGTGTTGCAACGCACCAGATATTTTCATACCCATTAGAACCAAAACACTACAGTGATGCCACAAAACAAAATGTGAGTATTAGTTAGTTGACAGTATTCATTAAATTTGGTCCGAATCATTAGAGAACACCAGCAAAACGACCGCCTTATGCTCGGCAAACCTCATTTTCAAATCTGCCTTGGCTCATGTATCCGTTCAACGTTGGGTTTTCCATAAGCGTTTCTCATTTGCT
Source organism: Pachypeltis micranthus (assembly GCA_020466155.1). Taxonomy (NCBI): domain Eukaryota; kingdom Metazoa; phylum Arthropoda; class Insecta; order Hemiptera; family Miridae; genus Pachypeltis; species Pachypeltis micranthus. The sequence goes on along the minus strand of CM035768.1, from coordinate 74,842,581 downwards.
TCGAACGAACGTATAATAGAAAAGGTGCTTTGTGAAGAGGTGAGGGGACGCGCTTCGCGCCACATATTCTCTCTTTAGGACGAGGAAAGCGGAATGCAGTTCGTAAAAATTAAATTGAAAAACACGTAGCTGTCGGAAAGGGTGCAAGAAGGTTGACGCGGGATTCGAGCTGGAAGGGAAGTGGCGTCAACTGGAGAGGTTGCTATTGAAGCAACTTGTTATTATAACCAACGGAAAAGCGTGGAGCTGTCGGTTATCAATGGATGAAGGGAAGGAGAAAGACTGGAGAGAGCGAGAGGGCTGAAGGTGAGGGCACATACGACGACGGGAGTTGACATTTAATCATAGATTGGGAACTCTCAAGAGTGAAATGGCTCACCACCGGCGGGAGAGGGGAGACGAAAAGCGAAGTTTGTTTTAATTATCACAAACCAACTTGTGCGAAAGCATTGATTACATGTTCCGGCCGAATACCATTTATTATTTACGTGTCACCCTTCCAAACATTCAAATGAAACCCCGTTTTCGCCCTTTTCTGTCACTCGGTTCTCACTTTGGTCACTTATAATTGTTATGACGGAAGACGATTTTGATTATGTTCGTCAATGAAGCGGCGATGAAATAAATAACACAACGAAATAGAATCATAGAAAGTTGTCTGTTCCCTCTAATTTGAGGGATGTTATTACGACAGTCATCATCAGAATGAACTATAATTTAGAGTAGCACCTTACGATATGCACAAAGACAAGGGAATGGTGCCTTCTGTGGCATAGTAATGACGAAGAGAGGAGCGTCATGAAGGGACGTCTTGAGAGAAGGCGATTGAAATTCGGCAGATAAATCAATTAAGTAGCTCCTACTCACTGCTGGATAAGAGAAGTATCTGACCATGTAAACAGAAGAGAATTGACTGGTAATTGGTAGCGATTGACTTTACCACAGAAGGAAGAAATGAAATCGGGGCTCTGGAACCGGAGATGAACGAGTCTTGAAGGAAATGCGGAATCGAGTACCAAAATTTCAAATTAAACCCGGTATTTTTACTTTCCGCTACCCGAAGGGAAGGAAAGTATAGTAATCGGCCCAAAAAAAAATTTGGGTTTTCTTCAGATCTTAACGTTTCAGACACTACTGAGTCTAAAAAACCTAATTTCGGCGCGTGGTCCGTGTGTGTGTGTGTGTGTGTGTGTGTGTGTGTGTGTCTGTAGATCGATTTGCGGGAGAACGGCTGATCCGATTGAGCTGGTTTTTTTTGTTTTGTTCGTTATTTTTTGTAGACACCAAAATAAGGTTATGGGTGATTTCGGCCGATGGAAAGAGGGGGTGGGGGACGAAAATGTACCAAAAACTAGGGTTTTTCGCATTTTTCTCGAAAACGGCTGCAACGATTTGGATTAAACTTTCAAATTATCTTCTACTAACAAATACCCAACTTTTCTTCTCCATACATATCTCCATGAAAATACGGTGAACGGAGATATGGGCCCCTGAAGCAAAAATAGGTTTTTAACGCTTTTTGGCAAAACGGCTTCAGCGATTTCCACCAAACTCACAGGATGTTTTCAGATAGTTAATACCTACATATTCCTCTCGATAAATGTTCCTGTGACGGTCCATTGAACAGAGATAAAAATCAAAATGTATCAAAAATAACGTTTTGTCGAACACTTCCGTAAATTCTGGGGTAACTGCTTCACCAAATTTCATAAATCGCTCAGAGTGTCTTTAAGTCACCCACTCCCACATTTCGTTCCCCATAATTATTTCTTTATTTATGTTTCACGGAGATATAAGCAAAGTTAACTCGAAAAGGAGATTTGTCGAATGTTAATTTATCGGTATTCCAGTTTTCTCAAAAACGGCTCTAACGATTTCGATCAAACTTGCGGAGTACTTTCAGCTAACTAGTACGTACATTTTGTTCTCCATAAATGTTCCTGTAAAAATGCGTTGAACGAGGATATAGCGCCCGCCTATGTAGGTGGTGTACGAACTTAAAGGGGTGGCGGAAAGTTGTGTGTTGCTACGCATCAGATATTTGGTACTCGTGTTGCATTTTTGTTGATTTGCTCATGTATGATGTGTCTATTGAAGTTCTTGTATTCATAGATTTCCGTGTTTTCTCTGGTGTGAATTCTTCGTATTGTTTAGGTAGTAAGGTGGTGCACTCCTGATTAAATGTGTTCTGAATATCCGCTCCGTATTTTTCGTTCTGTCTGTCCTATGTATGCGTTTTTACACGTACAAGTTATTATATATACCCCACTTTGGTCTGTTTTTGGTTTATTATTCATTCTGAATAATAACCCTATGTTTTCGGTCACGAAATATTTTATACGACCCCCCTCAAAATTTGATACTTTACGTTAAGACATGGGGATTCCAAATCTGCACTGTCCAGCCGCCATCCCCTTTAATGTGTTCTAAAAAAATTGTTCTTTCGCACAAAAATCCCACTCGGTATCTAGTTGTGCCAGCCATCTCGGCAATCCAATCGGACGAAGCCCATGGTTGTGAGGGGCAAAAAATGGTTAAAAAAATTAACGAAACGCAGTATAATCGCAAATAAACCGTGTTTCGTATCGTTTTCAATGCCCGCTCGACTCGCAACGCCCTTTGGACTCGCAACATCCTGCCGATTGACGAGCGAGGGTTCGCTGGAAGCCCCCATCCCAATTTCCCTGACTCGTTTTGCCCGATGGGGCGGAGGAAGGTTAAGGCCACTTCCTTCTCACACCCCTCCATCGGTTCATAAATGCCTACAGACGTTAACGGGCGCCTGGTGCCGGGGGAATATTTAGTTTTCGTAGTTCCATTGTAGTCAGGTCATGTTTCGTATGGTTTACTAGTATTCGATGCTGAATCGAATGGGATGGGTCTCGGAGCAGTAATACTAGGTCAAGCTGTTCATGAGAATTGTGTAATAATTTGCAGGGTTTTCAGTCTTTGCCGTTGGTTGGGTTCTAAGTGTGTTTTCCGTATGTAATGCAATTTGTATGCCTTCCTTTCGGAACGTGTTAGTTATTCCGTGTAGTTTTGGTCCTGTGTATGTAAATGTGCAGCGTCTTGTCCAAGTCGGTGCATGTTGTGTTTTTGGATCGTCTTATTTGGAGTCGTATTGCTGTAATAATTTGTTTCGTGTAGCTATTATTTTGTGCGATAGTATTGATAGTATCAAGTTCTTTTTACTTTCCTTGGCTCTACAAAGTAGAAAGGAAAGTTATGTAATCGGCTGAAAATTGTTTTTTGTGTTTTCTTCAGATCTTTACGTTTCAGACCCTCCTGAGTCCGAAAAACACTATTTGGGAAAGTGGTCTGTGTGTGTGTGAACGATTTTTAGAGGAAACCACCAGAAAAAATCAGCTCAAACTTCACATCTCGCCCGCAGTTCGTCATAAGCCAAAATGAGGGTATGAACAAAATTCACCGAAATTTAACTATAGTTATCATAGTGATCAAAACACCGAATATTTTTTTCTCAAAAACGGCTCTAACGATTTTGATCAAATTTTTTATATTGATAGCTCCCAATACTATACCATAAAATTCCCATTTATGGGAAAATGACGAGAGCAGCACAATAAATTGCCAAAACTTTCGACGTAATCGATTTTAGAGTGGTTTTTAGAGAAAACGACCGTACCAAATCCCCTCAAACTTGATATCTAGCCCGCAGGTTGTTATGGGACGCCAAAATAAGGGTATGAGCAAAATCCACCGAAAGTTAACTATAGTCATCATAGTGATCAAAAAACAAAATTTTTTTCTCAATAACGGCTCTAACGATTTTGATTAAATTTCGTATATTGATAGCTCTTAATATGGTAATCACACCATAAAATTCCCATCCGTGGGAAAATGACGAGAGCAGCACAATAAATTATCAAAATTTTCGACGAAAAGCGTTTTTAGCGCAGTTTTCTTCTTAAAACTCCGTTGGGAATGTTAGTAGAAAGTTAAAGAAAATTGGTGTTGTAGTCCAATCCAATATCTATAGTGTGAGTGTTTAAAAACGCTCATGAGGTACATGAGGCTCACTTCAGAAATTCCTGAATTTCAACTACCGCCGTTTCGCTTACTGCCAGTTCTAACAGTTACTACCCATTAACTCTGCAAAAGTGATTATTATCCCTCTTACTTATTCGTGTACAGCCTCATTAATTATCTGTGTACCAATTGCTCAATAATGTTCCTATAATGAGTACGAGCAGCACAATAAAATCTGGAACTTTAAGCGCTACCGCTTTCTGCTGCCGTAAAGCGTTGTTTGACCAAGTTCAAATTAACTGAGTGATAAATGAATTGATTAAATAGAATTAGCCATGTACAAAGTAAATTGTTGTAGAGCTAAGGAAAGTTGTGTGTTGCAACGCACCAGATATTTTGTAATTTTGTTTGCATAGTGCACAGCTCTCATGGGTTGGGCCGATACTCTCTTATGATCGACTGTCGACGGGGCAGTAGCCAATCACGCCTAGATAGATGGCGTTTACATGAGGATAGTGTCATGGTAACACACACCCCAAGTGGCCTTTGTAATCGCACGTAGTGAGGCAAACTTTGCAATGGTAGTGCCTTTAAGGGACTGGAGGTGTTGGTTGAAACCCCACCTCTCACCTATATTCACTCCTAAATACTTGACGTGCTTTTCAAGAAGGAGCCTGTGGCCGCCAAAGCGTATTGAGGGTTGATTATTCACATTTCCCTTCAAGAGGATTACCTGAGTTTTTCCTTCAGCCACCTGCATCTTGGCATGTTCGCACTATTTGGGACTCGTTTGATGGCGCGGTGGAAGGCTTTCTACACTCGGATGAAGGCAGTTCGGAGTGTGGTTCTGGCATCCGGGTCACGAGTGTTTTGGTACATCCTTCTGGCTCTATTTACACTTTGCTTGAGGGGATTAAGTTCCTCAGTCCACCATGGGACTTTGATCGCCCTGTGCTTCTGTTGCCCAAGTACACAGAGCCCAGCAGAGTGCAGCGCTGTGGTAAATACGTCCACTTTGCTGTCCACCTCTTCAGGTGTGGCAGCTTGCAGGTCGGTGTCTGCAGCACGCAGTTCACCTTCCAGTACCTCACATAATTGTGGCCAGTCAGCATTTTTTGTGCGGAATCGCTTTTCGCGCGTGTCTTTGCAGAGGATGACAAAGTCAAAAACCATGTGATCGCTCTGCGTTGCACATGGTACGACTCGCCAACCCTGCAATGACATTTCCTTTGTCTGCTTTTGTTTCAATTAGAATTATTTTTGTTGAGTTGGGTTCTAATTTGTTTGGCTATTTGTACGTCTTAGAGGATTACTTTTTCTTTGATCTGAACACATTTATGCAGTTCTTGAAGCTCAAATTCACGAATGTATGTACTCGATGGTTATTTATTGCGGACATTGAATTCTTGAAAGGAATATATACCACCGATTTGAACCAGTCTCGTTCAGGTTGTCTACGTGCCTTCTAGAAGGTGTACCACTGAGAGATCTTTAGATAACAGATGTCCCAAGGAACTCACCAGCGTCACTATCTCAATAAAAGAACTCTAAGGAGTATCGAGGTTAATTTCATTTCCAAATCACTCCGCAGCTCCGCAATCTGACAGACAAACGTGGTTTTCGTTTTCATCGCTTCCATTCGTATTAACGGCATTTCCAATAAACGTTCGATCGTTGTTCCGATTGATTGATCACGGCTTCGAACGGTTATCGAATAACAATTTCAATAGTTGAACCGAGCCCAACTTAAAGGCCAAGTATCGCCGAACGGTTCCTATCGCAGTTCCCGGTCAGTCGTCAGATAAGGAGACCGGCGAGGAAACGAAACGACCGCCGAAGATCCCTCCGGAATTGGAGAATCCGGGAAAACATCCTGAACGGTCAATCGGAGCGTCACGGCCCTCGAAAGGGGTATTGTACCCCGTCAATGAGTTCGATAAAGATGTTGAGTTTTATACAGACGTTCGTGCGTCCGTCAATAGCCTCCGCGCGATAAGAAGATAGTTGAGGGGATTGTAACCGGCGGATGCTGAACTTTTCTCTCCGGGTTTGCTACCAGAAGTGAAGGATATTTATACCAGGCGACCGATCAAAGTATATTGCGCTAAGCAACGCACTGCTTTCTTCAACCTCAATTAATTCGATGGCACGAAATGTATCTTCGTGTTTTTGAGACTGGATGAAAATCGTACGTACCAGGTTCGTCCAGGAAATAAATTTCATTTCAAAAAGAAAAATCCGCTTTTATCAACTTTACTAGAACTGTGCGAGATACGTATTATTTTTCAACATGCTCTCACAAATACTTCAGCCCTCATACAAATTTCGACAACTTTCCCGATCTCAATCGAGTTCTTCTTCGAATTTTGTCAAAAAATGATATTACACGAGTGCCAAGTCCGGTCTTTAAGGGGGATGAGTCAAAGCATCTGGTCAAAGTTAGTCTAAAAGCTCAGTTGCGACACGGAGAAGGTTAACTGATGTCAACATTCCTCGTCTTTCATGTTGGATGTTCCGGGTTTCACAATATTTTTCCGGCATTTATTGTTCCCCCCTCAAGGGCAACGTTCGACGAGAAATACCTCATTTCGGCCCAAAAAAAACAAATTCTCATAGAGTTGGGTGCTTCCGTCTCGTCGGTCGAATTTCGTTAATAGGGGTATGTGCGCCGGAAAACCCAAATGTCGTCCCAAGTCTATTGACAGCGCTCAAGCTTGGCCCACCTAGTCAGCTGCCTTAGAGCCTGATGCGGTACTTGAAGACGCTAATTAACAACTTATTATACGTATTGGTCCACTACGACAAACTTTTTACTTTCCACGAGCCCCACGCTTTGAGGCCAGTTGAGCCCGAAAACCCTGATTTCGGCGCGTCGTCCGTGTGTGTATGGTCTCTGTAGTACGATTTGAGGGTGAACGGCTGGACCGGTTGAGCTGATTCTTTTTTGAAGACCCGAAAATCGGGCGATTCCCATTATTAACGGGGGGGAGTGGACCAAAAACTAAGCTTTTTCGCCTTTTTCTCGAAAAAGGCTTCATCGATTTTCACCAAACTCGCAGAATGTTGTTAAATAGTTAATACCTATGGATTGTTCACCGTAAATGTTCGTCTGGCATTCCATGGAACAGAGATAAATGTGAAAATGTGTTGAAAATAATGTTTTGTGGCTCAATAATGGTCCTGGAGTGAGTACGAGCAGCACAATAAATTCCGGAACTGTATGTGCCATGTACCCGAGTGCATTGACGTAGAGCTAAGAAAAATTGTGAGTTGCAACGCACCAGGTATTTTTTCATTCATCCTGACTGGCTTTCAAGAATTCACACCAGAGATAACAAAATAAGGTTATATGTTGCAAGAAAGCGCTCGGTAAGATTGATCAAATCGAGTGATGCAGTTACTTATCACAAATATCTGGTGGTTGCAACACACAACTTTCCTTAGCTCTACAACAATTCACTTTGTACATGGCTTATTCTATTTAATCAATTCATTTATCACTCAGTTAATTTGAACTTGGTCAAACAACGCTTTACGGCAGCAGCAAGCGGCAGCGCTTAAAGTTCCACATTTTATTGTGCTGCTCGTACTCATTGCAGGACCATTACTGAGCCATTGGTACACAGAGAATTAATGGGGCTGTAAACAAAAAAATTTTCAAGAAGGATACTAATTACTTCTGCAGAGTTAATGGGTAAAAACGTTTAGAACTGGTATTAAGCGAAACGGCAGTAGTTGAAATTCAGGAATTTCATGTATCTCATGAGCGTTTTTAAATACTCACCCTTTAGGTATTGCATTGGACTACAACAAGACTTTTTTTTAACATTCTAGTAACATTCCAGCGGAGTTGAAAAGGAAAAAACCGCGGCAAAAACGCTTTTCGTCGAAAATTTAGATAATTTATTGTGCTGCTCTCGTCATTTTCCCACAAATGGGACTTTTATGGTATAGAAATCTTATCAAGAGCTATCCATGTAAAAAATTTAATCAAAATCGTTACAGCCGTTTTTGAGGAAAAAAATTTGGTGATTTGATCACTGTGATAACTATAGTTAACTTTCAGTGGATTTTGCCCATACCCTTATTTTTGCGTCCAATGGAGACCTGTAGGCTAGACATCAAGTATCAGCTGATTTGGTACGGTTGTTTTCTCTAAAAACCGCGCTAAAATCGATTTCGTCGAAAATTTTTATAATTTATTGTGCTGCTCTCGTCATTTTCCCACAAATGGGAATTTTATGCTATAATTGCCTTATTAAGAGCTATCAATATAAAAAATTTAATCAAAATCGTTGGGGCCATTTTTGAGAAAAAAAATATTTGGTGTTTTGATCACCATGATAACTATAGTTAACTTTCGGTGGATTTAGTCCAAACCCTTATTCTGGTGTCTCATGGAGACCTGCGGGCGAGATATCAAGTTTGAGCTGATTTGGTCTGAAGACTGACTGACATAGACACAGACCATTTTCCCTAATAGTGTTTTTCGGACTCAGGAGGGTCTGAAACGTAAAGATCTGAAGAAACCTCAACATTTTTTCTTTTCAGCCGATTACATAACTTTCCTTTCTACTTCGTAGAGCCAAGGAAAGTAAAACACTATAGCGCTGATGATGATCAATAAATTAAGCGAAACTTCGGCCTAGAGAAAGTTTTTTTCATTCTGACTGGCTCTCGAGAATTCACACCAGAGTAAACTACTACAGTCAGTAACGACCCCACATCACTTTTATTTTGTTCTTTGTAATTATTTCTGTATCTATGTGTTGAACGGAGATATCAGCCGTCATAGCTTGGAACACGATATTAGTCGAATATTAATTTATCGGTTTTTCTAATTTTCTCAAAAACCGCTTCGACGATATTGAACAAACTTACGGAGTGCTCTCAGCTAACTAGTTTGCACATTTTGTTCTCCATTAATGTTTTCGTATAAATGTGTTGAACGAAGATATAGCGCCCGTAGTAGGTCGCGGAATTTACGGGGGTTGTGGAAAGTTGTGTGTGGCTGCGCATGAGATATATTTATGTGCTATTCGTTGTATAAACAATGTACACAATCAGTCGCTTATCGTTTCTCGGTTTTGGATTACGTGAAGGTAGGGAAAGGTGTTGAGGGTGCCGTGAGCTGTTTTGTTGAGCATGACGCGGTCGCACCCTTTGAGGCCAGTTAGGATGCTCCGGGTGGATGGAGGTTGATAAAGTACGTTCCTGCTGGAGCCGTATGCTCGCTCAGCTGGCTGTTGGCGAGGGATTGGATTTTGAGTCGCGTCAGGCGAGTTAAGTCCTCCCTCGACACTTCCTCTCGGTCGAGTTATCTTTTTCCCCTCCAGTTATTTCTTCGGCTCCCAATTCATTAGCTTTGCGGTTTCACCACAACTCAATTGTCTCAATTTTCGATTGTTTTCCCCGAAACAATGTTTCAACCTGTTACGCAACTTTATTCATTCTCGCTAAACTTCAAAACCTCAGCATTGTGGTTGTGCAACCCTTCCATAACAAATAATTCTGTTCGAGAAGAGGGGTCCGATGGGTTTCGCAAAACTCGGTTTGAAGGAGCGATGAGACTTTGAAAACTGACTGAGACGTCTATTGAAAATATTTTGGTAGCTGTAACGTCATAAAACTGGCATGAAATGTTCGACTTGACCGCTAACTGATGGCAGGTTTCCGCAGTTCTATTGTAGAAACTAGACGAACAAGCAGGTTTTTTGTTTTCCCCAGTGTACTTCCAAGAAGAGAACGTGCACGGTCTGCCGGAGAAAAGAAATGGCGCCTTGTATTCAAATGAATGTGTTCCCTAGGGAACTGCCTCCTTCAACGGTTTGGCTCAACCTATTTTCTCCTTAGACGTGGTCGGATGCTGCTCCAGTGTCGTCTTCGTATTAAACGGGTGTGTGATCCGAGGGAGTGTACTAACCAGACACATGCTAACATAATAATACCGCACCGACCTCAGACTCTTTATTCCAATAACATCCGATTGAGCATGATATACCTACCCGATTTGTTGCTTGGTCTTCAAGACCTTTCCCTGTCCAAAAGCGTTGTCTAGTCTTGAGGACCTACCCTCTTCATGCTCTGAAGACTTCCTCCACGTTCCCCAGCAAAGCCAACTTCCCAGGGCCTGGAAACATCCAGATATTGTGCCACCTCCTCCATTTCTGGAGGCTGGTCTCATTTGAGTGTGGTGACCTGTTTGACAAACGAAATGATCCAGCTGTACATCGTCTTCCACCTTCATGATCCATCCTCCCAATGTGATGGAGGTGTGTACAGAAGATACAATGCTTCGTAACTAACTGGGTGGTGTACTAGTTTACCTTATTGTTGATGGTGCAGACACAGCCGGTTCTATATGATGTTTCAATTGCAACAATGTGCTACGAAAACGTTGGAAGGTGTGCCTATGGGTTTTGGTGAGGGGGCTATTAAGAAGTCAGTGTATTCTTCTAATTTTGGGGGTTGTATCGCGTCTTTGATGTTTGAGGCCTACTGTATCGAAAATACCTTTCAGCGCGTGGTCTGTGAGGGTGCCGCTGAGTGGCCACCGAATAATAGGAGCTCAATTCGGAAACGGCTCACAAGCAGGGAGAGTTGATAGCAGCTTGGCTTATGGGTCGTTCGGTTTCCAAGGACCTGGCTTCAACTACGAGGAAAACTTTCTGTGAGGCATGAATGTTGCGCCCTGCTGCGTGTGGCTAGGCCTCCCACATAGCGTCCCATGTGCGGTTCGATCTGGGGGACTCAGTGTTCCATTTCTCTGTACCACTATTCCGTTCATGCGCCCGCTTGCTTTGCAGGCATCTGGCTGGGATGTTGCACGCACTGTGCTGGAGGTTCAGAATCAACTGCAGTGGTGCGACTTGGCGACTCCATCTGCCCCTAAGCCTGTAAACCTTCGGAGTTTGTGGCTGCTCATCAATGACCTGACTCCCTCCACTCTGGGTGTTGTGGTCTTCAGAGAGGATCCATGCAAGGGATCATTGGCACTTCCACGCCATTCATGTGGTCTAAATTGATGAGGTGTACAAGAGGCCAGGCTCGCTGTCGTGCTTGTGGTAACCAGTTTGAGCCACTGAATCATGTGTCTGCATACTGGGTTGTCTCTGGAGATGGACAAAGGCCTGACATCGTCGCCGTTGGTCCTATCAGTCTGCAGTGGTCCTGCGTGTCCAGGTAGTACCTGGCAGTCGAGACATTCACTCACTTGGCAAGACGGACCTTCTTATGGCGGTGTCAGGTAACACCAGGGTTGCTTGAACAATGTGTAGTGCAAGCAAAGTACTGAGGAGACGCGTCGGCTGGGTGTGTCAGGCGTTTTCCGAGGTATCACGTGCTTGTGACTCAGGTCGTATCCAAACTGCTGGTCGTTATATCATGGGAAACCCTCTTATCCTTATTTCCTTCCCCGTCCCAATCGTTCTACCCCTAGAGCCTGCTGGGGTAGTCTGGGCACCCTCCCCATTCCCTTCATTTTGTTTATTTAGTTCCTCCTTTTTGAGTGCGAGCTTCATTAAAAAAAATTGTGCGTGTGTCTTTTGCTGTGTTTGAGTGAAGATATTTTATTGTGGCTTCGAAAATATATAATTATGTTATGAGCAGGAGCTACGCACGTGAAGAAACTTTATTTTATGGATTTTATTTTATTGACGAACTGCCACGAATTCCGGATGTTCCGTTCAACAGGTGGCAGTGAACGTTGGGAAGTGGAACAATGAATCGAAATTGAAACGAACGGAACGAAAGGACGTCACGTCGGGTCAAGTCACGGGTTTGACTGTAGGGTGTTAACAACGTAGAGGAAGAGTAACAAGTGATGAAATGGCCGAGTTTAATGACAGTTTCCAGTCCCGGTCAGCCGCTCGGATAGCAGGACGTAAGTATTTGGTCAAACCAGATGCTGTTCCCATGTCCGGCACCAACCTCCACACGTATAATCAGTTCGCTTACGTGCAATTAATGCGAACGACTCCCCGGAGCATATGACCTCATTGTGACCGCTTGAGTGTCTCCCATTTCACGGTTCCCCGCACCAAATTTTTATTTCTGTTCCTCGTCCGCGACTTCTCACGTCAACTCGACGCCGACTCCATTCGTTTCTGATTTCTCCGCTCTGTGAATTGAGACGACACCTCGGGCTTCAGAGCGTTCACACTGTTGAACCCAACCGGACAGGTCTGTTTCCTTATCAAATGACTGTTCCTGAACCCTCGAAGAGGGTTATATCGGGCTAGAACCCAACAGGGCACTGAACCACCTGATTCGCTTATTATTCAACTGACTTCGGATGTAAATGACTCGAATTTTTTCACGTCTACGTCTATTCGGGGATGTTTCGAGGAACGTAACCTACCAATGACAAACAATCGAATTTTTTCGACTGGTTGCGAATATTCCTAGAAACACCATTTGCGCCGGGAGAACGAAATTTGTCTCCAGGGTGTCCAGCGATTTCGGACTTACGCTTACATGTAACTTACCACATCACCCTGAACACGTGTTATGTCTGAAACCTCCTGCGATTCAGCTTAGGTATACCTACCCTCTCTTCTCACGTAACAGGACATTTTCAGACAAATAGTGGGTTTCCATACTCGTCTTCTTTGCCATTAGCCGCGTTACAGATTTTTTCTCAGCATCACACCTCGCTTCTTTTGTAGTGGCTTTAAAACTGGGACCAATTTCAGCTTGTGACGGCTTCCTCTCGTATTTGTTGCGACGTCAGCCTGGTTTGGAGCCCTTCAGATTTCTGTAGAACTGCTAGCAGGGGCGATGGTAATTGAACGACCCCAAAAGCACCGAACATTTTTATTTTCCGCTACCCGAAGGGAAGAAAAGTTTAGTAATCGGCTCAAAAAAAAAATTTGGGTTTTCTTCAGATCTTTACGTTTTGAGGCCTACTGAGTCTAAAAAACCTAATTTCGGCGCGTGGTCCGTGTGTGTGTGTATGTAGTTCGATTTGCGGGAGAACGGCTGATCCGATTGAGCTGATTCTTTTTTTGTTTTGTTTGTTCTTTTTTGTAGACACCAAAATAAGGTTATGGACGATTTTGGCAGGTGGGAAGGGGGGTGGAGGGACGAAAATGTACCAAAAACTAAGGGTTTTCGCATTTTTCTCAAAAACGGCTGCAACGATTTTGAACAAACTTTCAAATTATCTTCTACTAATCAATACCTAACTTTTCTTCTCCATACATACCTGCATGAAAATACGGTGAACGGAGATATAGGCCTATGAAGCAAAAATAGGTTTTTCACGCTTTTTGGCTAAACGGCTTCAACGATTTTCACCACTCTTTCAAGATGTATCCGAATAGTTAATACCTACATATTGTTCTCAATAAATTTTCCTCTGACAGTCCATTGAACAGAGATAAAAATCAAAATGTGTCGAAAATAACGTTTTTTCGAACATTTCCGTAAATTCCAGGGTGACTTCTTCACCAGATGTGATAAATTCTAATGGAGTGTCTTTTAGTCACTCATGCCCACATTTCGTTCTCTGTAATTATTTCTGTATATATATGTTGAACGGAGATATAAGCCAAGTTAACTCAGAAAAGGAGATTTTTCGAATATTAATTTATTGGTTTTCCAATTTTCTCAAAAACGGCTCTAACGATTTCGATAAAACTTACGGGGTGTTCTCAGCTAAGTAGTACGTACATTTAGTTTTCTATAAACGTTTCTGTAAAAATGCGTTGAACGAATATATAGCGCCTATGTAGGTGGTGTTCGAAATTACGTGGGTGGCGGAAAGTTGTGTGTTGCTACGCACCAGATATTTTCAAAAATGTATGTATTTAATTTTCAATTGTCTCTTCCGAAGTTCTCTCCCCTGGCAATAATACGCTTGTCCAATCTTTTATTCCATTGCTGGAAACAATTTTTAAATTCTGTGTTACCTGACAGCGCCTCCGTCATTTCTTTCTTGACTTCAGTAAAGTCGGCAAAACGCAGTATTTTCATGTCTGTTTTCATTCGGAGAAATGAACGAAAGTCACAGGGAGTAAGATCGGGTGAGTAACAGGGTCGGGGCACAAGGATCATGCCATTTCCTGTCAACAATTTGCGTTGTTTTTCTTCAGTCAGCAGTCTAGGCACGAATTTGGCAGCCACCTTTCGTTCCCAAATCTTCCGTTGAAAATTCGCTGAGCCGAACTAACTGCAAGCCACTCCAGAAAGCTCCACAATTTCTTCCATAGTCCCTCGTCGATCTTTCAGGATGATTTCGTCAATATTTCCAACGTTTTCATTGGTTCGGGCCGTGAACGGACGACCAGGGCGAGGTTTGTCTTCAATTTACTTTTCGCCGTTTTGGTTTATTATTCATTCTGAATAATAACCCTATGTTTTCGGTCACGAAAAATTTTTTACAACCCCCCCTCAAAATTTGATACTTTACGTTTCAAGACATGGAGATTCCAAATTTGCAATGTCCGTCCGCCGTCCCCGTCCCCGTCCCCGTCCCCGTCCCCGTCCCCGTCCCCCGTCCGCCGTCCGCCGTCCGGGCCGTTTTGTGCCTTTAACGTGGTCTAAAAAATTCGTTCTTTCGCCCAAAAATCCGATTTGGTATCTAGTTGTGCCCGCCATCTCGGCAATCCGATCGGACGAAGCCCGTGGTTGTAATGGGCAAAAAACGGTTAAAAAAATTAACGAAACGCAGTACAACGCGGAGCTACAAGCGTTTCGTCGTTTGAATTCCCGTCTCATTAAAAAACCAACCGCTCTCGAGGCGAGCGAGTGCGGCCTCCCGCTCGCTTCCCTCCCAACGACCGGTCTCTCCCCATTCGCCTTACTCTTCCAATTTCCCCGACGTTTTCGTTTTAATACGATTCAATTTTTAGATTCTTTCGTTTCATTCTCATTATGTTTTTTCATAGATTTTTGGTTAAATTTTGATATTAGTATTTAGCGTGCATGTTTTCATATTAAAATTCAGTTTTTTCTAGATACTTTCGTGTTTTTTTGTTTATTTTAATATTACGATTCAGTTCTTTTCGGCCTTTTTTTGGGTTTCATTATGATATTTTTCGATGCTGAATCGAACAGGATGGGTCTCGGAGCATTAATGCTAGGTCAAGCTGATTATCCGAATAATAAACCGTTGTGTAATAATTTGCAGCGTTTTAAAACGGGGAAACCCCTCCAACGCTTCAGTTTTCCCAATAGTAACATCCTTAGAGGCCGTTTTTAACATTTCAAGAGTCTCCGTGACGATTTTTCCGAGCAAAAACCGAAACTTCACACCCACGCGCTGTGCGCAAGAATCAGCCATTGTTAAAAACGACTAGAACACAGAACACCTTTCACTAAAAAATTCACAAAAACCGAACGGGCGCTTCTCAAGTGATGAAACTTGGAATATTGGCCCAACACAATATCAGTTCGGTTTCTTTTGAGTAAACCACTCGTACCACATGAGGAGAGCGGGGCAATCAGGGTGGTAGTTCTAGGTTTACTTCGTGCACTGAACAAACAGCCCCCGTTAGGCTTAATAAATACTCAGATTTCCTGCACATGAGTAGCACATGTCGAGGCAATAATAACCGAAGTTAATGTATGCGGTTATTTACAAAATGAGTAGTTTCTCCATAGTATTCCGAAATAAATCGCGTGCTTTCGTTGCGCTCGGTAAAAATGCACCAAACCAAAAAAGTGACGTCATGAACGAAGTTGTATCACGGCGAATGTCTGTGTACATAAGAAGCTGAGAATATTTGTGCAGACGCCATCCCAGTAGAACGTCTTAGTTTTTATAATCGGGGCAGGATCGTGTTTCAGAAAATACTGGTTGGGTATTATTTCCTGCCCCCAGCTGTCGGCCGTTTTATCATCACGAGTTCCCGGTCATTTGTGACCTTTCGCGCTGGGGATCCAACTTAAGTGCAATCAGAAACACTGAGTACGTAGGAGTTAGCTGTTAATCCGTTCTCCGGCCCAAACGGCGGGACGCTATCTCGGTTCACTTGGGTCAACCCTTCGGACGTCCCCGTCCAGGCAGCTAGAAGCTAGGGGGCCTTCCTCGTGTCGTATCTGGTCAAAGTTTCTTGCCAACTCTGGATCTTCTCTTGCCCCCTGCGGCGGTTTGAAAAACACTCCGACGTAACGCCGTTGTTTATCTTCTGTAATCCAAACCGTTTTTAGCAAACCTCCGTGAGAAAACCTATCAATTTTTAATACCCTTAGCTGTACGAAGTAAAGAGAAAAGTTACGTTCCCGGCTGTCAAAAAATTAGTTTGAGTTTCTTCGGATCTTACCCATTTCAAACGCTTCATAGTCCAAGGATTTGAGGCAATTTAAGAATTTTGTCTGTGAACACTATAAAGAGAGAACGGCTGTTCCAAATCAGGTCAACGTCGATATTCACCCTGTATCGCCATGGGGACGACGTATAATGATTTAGGTTAAACTTCTTGTATGGATGTTGGGCGCCTGAGAGGGAGAGAGTTGAAGATCGAAATAAAAGAAACTCGGTGAGCGTGAGGAGAACTGTGTTATGTGCAATGTATTGTTTGTCAATGAGTTTGTACACAAAAGGGTGACACAATGGTACGACTCGGAATATGCGTGAACTGCGTGAAGCCATTTTTCACTCAGTTCATTTCAATTTGGTAAAACACGTATTTCGTGAGGTGGCGCTTACAGTTCTGGAATTTATGGAGGGGCTCACGCTCATGATACGACCATCAATAAACAAAAACCCTGCAAATTATTAAACAACGGTTTATTATTCTCATGAACAGCTTGACCTAGTATTACTGCTCTGAGACCCATCCCATTCGATTCAGCATCGAATACTAGTAAACCATACGAAACATGACCTGACTACAATGGAACTACGAAAGCTAAATATTCCCTCGGTGCCAGGCGCCCGTAAACGTCTGTAGGCATTTATCATCCGATGGAGGGGTGTGTGGAAGAAGTGGCCTTGGCGCCCTGTCGGGCAAAAAGAGTCGAAAGGGCGTTGCGAGTCGAGCGGGCGGGTGATTGAGTTCGATATGACGGGAGGGAGGGTGTACTAACGACGAAACGTTGACTTCCGCTGTAGTTCCCGCGTTATACTGCGTTTCGTTAATTTTTTGGACCATTTTTTACCCATAACAACCATAGGCTTCGTCCGATCGGGCACAACTAGATACCAAATGGGATTTTTGTGCAAAAGAACGAATTTTTTAGACCATGTTAAAGGCACAAAACGGCCCGGACAGCGAACGGACATTGCAAATTTGGAATCTCTATGTCTTGAAACGTAAAGTATCAAATTTTGAAGGGGGGTTGTAAAACATTTTTCGTGACCAAAAACATAGGGTTATTATTCAGAATGAATAATAAACCATAAGAGGAATGTGTCTGAGTAAGCACAGGCAGACGAGCATAACTTTCGTGACAGTTTGTAGGTGAATGAATTTGGGGGGAGCTGTTTATTGTGGATAGGAATCTGAGCGGAGAGGAAAAATAAAGAAAGGAAAAACCCACTTCAGGGACCAATAACTGCGGAGGTGGAGTTTCCGCAGGTACTAAGGTCTTTGGGGAAACAAGGACTTTGCCGTTAAGGCCCAGGGAGTCCCATTAGGGCAGGTGTGGGAACTCCGAGGTCAAAACCTGGTACCTACTGCCTTGGCGTTTTGCGTTGAACAATGATTGTATATGATATTTCGATGGTATATGATTTTTATTTTTTTTCAAGTTGATGGGCCTATCACGGAGCGGGTGTTCTCTAATCCCAACCATTCTCTCTCAAAACGCAAAACAACCTGAGGTCCATCGATGCAACTTCCTTCGGCCATAGCTGAGGAACCCTGAGCACCCTTACGTACACAGTACATGCTTCACCGACTCCCGGTCCATTCCGCAGAATCCATATACTTTCTGTGTACAGACTGACGACCTCTCTTGTTCACCCCCTGAAGAGTTTAATGAAAAACCTTGTCTGCCTTTGGCTCGGCACACCCTTTTGCAGTTTTATCGCTAATACGCCGAGTTCGGTATCGTCTTCTAGGTGCTTTTAGATGCTGGGTCAAATGGAACGATTCTCAAAGGTGTACGACGGCGTATAGACTGAAAAGCGAAATCGCAGTAATTTTAGTGAGTTCAAGGCTACTAATTGAAATAACTCATGTTTCGTATCGCCTCAGATGTGTTTGGTGCGATTTTCACCAAATTCACGGGATGTTTTCAAATAGTTAATACCTGTATGTTGTTCTCAATAAACGTTCCTCTGACAGTCCGTTGAACAGAGATAAAAATGAAAATGTGACGAAAATAATGTGTTTTTGAACATTATTGTTATTTCCATAGAAACTGCGCCATCCGGTAATTCATCTCACGGAATGTCTTCCAGCAACCTTTACCCACATTTTGTCTTTCGTGACTATTTCTGTATCTATTTGTTGAACGAAGATACGAGTATAAGCCATGATAGCTCGCTAAACGATATTTGTCGAATATTAATTTATCGGTTTTCCAATTTTCTCAAAAACGGCTGTAACGCTTTCGATCGAACTTACGGAGTTCTCAACCTACATTTTTGTTATCCATAAATATTCCTCTAGAAATCGGTTGAAATATCTACAAACCAGATATTGTATCATTCGTTGCTGGGAATGTCCAATGAGACTCAAAGATTAAATTTGACAAATCGCGAGTGTGACGTTGCGTTTTTTAGTTCTTCTCGAGAAACATGTTTCGGCTGAATCGTCGGCGACGTCGCATGTTTCCCGTTCAGCTTTCAAAAAGTCGGAATTCTCGATGGATTTTCATTCACCGACGAACTGTCGAGTTATATTTTTCTGTAACGTCAGGTTTATTAGTCATCTTTCGTGTTCAATGGGAACCGGCTGGTTCGTGAAGATGAGGGCAACGAGATCCCCTCGATCGCGCGACGTTGCTATCTAAACGAGGATTAATGTTGGAGGAAAATGAAATATTCAGGAACTTGTACGTCGTTAGAGGGTGAACTCGGGCGATGGGTTTCTCCACCGAGTTTTCCTCCCGCCATCCTCAATATTTTTTTTCCTTTCTCTTTCCCTATCTACCTTTCTCTTGTTCCTTCATTTCTATTTCATTTCTTTTTTTTTTTTTATTAAAAGCGAAACTGGCATTTGAGATATTGAATCAGGTATCAGGGGCTGAGGCAGATGTCGGATGGCATGTGATGCGAGTTATGTGATGTGGTGATGTGAGTGTGAGTGCTGCGAGTGGTAGGGCGAACTCGTTGAGTGGGGAATGGACGGAATAATGCCGATACCGCAGAAATGTTGGAAGGAGGGAGCTCGTCGTGGTACTGAAGGGAGGAGGGGAGAGATGTTCCTCGACATCAAAGGAACAGAACGTTAACTTCGATCACACGAGAGGGAGAGAGAGAGAGAGAGAGAGAGAGAGAGAGAGAGAAAGGGCAACGTTGTTTACATTTATATTGAGAATCATTAATTAAACAAAAGGAAATAAGACCTCTCTGAGGCCGGTGAGGGGTTTTGGTTGAAAGTTCTCGGTCGGCCCCCCTCGCAGCTCGAACAACAAAGAGGTCCATCGATCCTGTTGATGAATCATTTATCAAATTAAAACCGGAACCGAATTAAAAAAAAAACAAAAAAAAAACAAAGCTACCAATTGCGAGCAGCACGCAGCTTCCACACTTCCATTACGCGACTAAATACGTAACGAAATGGTTCAAAATGCGCGTTCACTTCTAAAGACACGGCCCTCGAGGGTTGTGAGCTTTTGAAGTCGTATGGTTCTCAACTAAGTGGAGCGAATAACTCCCCTCTCCCACCCCCGATCGCTACATTCTCGTTGTTGATTTGCCGAACGGTGGAAGGTCACTACAACCCAATCTTTCCAAAGAGACGCACCAGTTGCTAAGGCTAACGTGAATTTCTTCAGCCCTCGTGAATTTAATCATGCGCGATATGTACATTTTCGTTGAACACGTTTGTTGAGAGCACGACAAAAGTGACGGGCTGAGAGCTCAAATTGTATTTATGTATCTACCAGAGGGAATTAGGGCCCATTTCCCGTTATACCAACCGATCATCGTTTGAAAACGTCCACACGTTGTTCGTGAACGCGCACGTTGTTCTCGACCGTCTCGACGAAGGTCCGACGAAACTGGACAATCACGGCATTGCCCTCGTTTTCAAAGCTATCAACATGTGTCTGATTCTATTTGGAGTCCAGAAGCGCCGGCGGAGGAGGCGTAAAATGTTGGAGTCTTCATTTTTGAAGGGGAAACATTCATCATTATACGCCACCGCTGGCTGACGTGAGGGCGTGTGAAAGTGGACTTTTTAAAACTTGCCCCTTCGTTTTTTGGCTACATGATGCTCATATGCCTGTCTTAGGTACGTTCTCTGAAAGATGACAGTTCTTTCAGATTGACCCATTCCATTTTGACTGCTCGCGTGCTCGTTCAGGTTCGTCGGAGCCTGAAGTTCAGAGATCAGTGTTCCTTAACGCAGTGATTTAGGGTAGGGGAAATCGGAGCATTTAAGCGACTTGCCATCGGGCTGAAAATCGGCAGGTTTGTGCTTTCGGATATGTCAAATCCAAAAATGAGATTGAAAGTCCTCCGCGACTTAGTTCCGGGATAATCCTGTTGGGTTATTCATCTCTCCTGGCTCCTCTCAAACTTTACCGCGTAACTTTAGTCATCCAAGTGGACGTTATATAAAAGCCATCAAATGACCGTGATGGCTGCCTTCTTTTCTTTTTCTTTTTTTTCTATTTATTGTTTGAGTCTGTTACGTAATATTGTATCATACCTCATTGACATGTGTGTAAGCACTTAAATTGCTAATCTTTTTAGTTCTGCATCAAGGTATCTGACGTTGGCTTTTACTCGGTTGGAGGCGTGAGGAAATCTAGGATATGCCGAGGTCTGGTTAGTCTTCTATCGTTGAAGGGTGCACAGCCACTTGTGACAAGCGGGTTGAAATGGTCGGAATAATTTCTGTGGAACTTTTGCGTACAGAAGCGACGAAGTTCAGATGGCGATTCCAATACGAAGTCCTTATAAATTGTTGCATTCCTCACAAATGGTGGGGTATGGATGATGTTCCGCTGCAGCGTGATGTTCTGCTGGGCCTCGAGTCTCCTAAAATGGGAATCCGAGCACGTCCCTCAGATAGCTAGACCGTAAGTCCAGATCGGACGAACTAAGGTTTTATACAGAATGATTTTGTTGGACAGTGATAGGTTGTGGTTGTTGAGGAGTGGCTTTAGTTGGTTCGTTCTAATTTTCGTCCGCTTAATGACGTCTGAGATGTGGTCTTGGAATGTTAAGCGACGGTCTAGGGTGACTCCTAAATATTTGTGGGTTGAGGCGAGGGGTAGTTGGTAGTCATTATAAAACAATGGCACTTCTTGGAACCTCCGACGGTATGAGAACGTCACGGTAACAGATTTGGCAGGGTTAATTTTGAGTCTCCATGTAGTGCACCACTGCCCGAGTTTGTGTATAAACGATTGTAGGACATGGGAAGCTTCGTCTTGATCAGGTCGGCTAACGGCGTAAACTAGGTCGTCTGCAAAGAGCCCAGAAAATTCGGGAGTGTCAGGAAGCGGTATGTCATGGCAATACAGAGTGTAAAGATAAGGGCCAAGGACACTTCCCTGAGGAACTGATGCTCTAATCATTCGAACTGACGACGTCTCATTTGCAATATCGACAACAAATGTTCGAGCGTCCAGATAGTTTTAGAGTAAGTCGAAAATTGTTTTTGGGAGGTGGGGCTTTAGCTTGATCAGAAGACCAGTGTGCCACACTCTATCGAACGCCTGTTCTGCATCAAAAAAAGTGGTTTTACAGATTTCTTTTTTTTGATAAGAATTTTTGATGAAATTTACGAGTCGTTGGAGCTGCAGAGGACAGGAGTGGGATTCTCTAAATCCGAATTGTTGATCAGGAACCAGTTGCCCAGTAAGGCGCTTGAGAAGCGGGAGAAGCAATCGCTCAAATATTTTCGCCAGGAGAGAAAGTAGACTAATCGGCCGATATGACTCTGTTTCGTTTTCTGACTTACCCGGCTTTAAGATCATAATAATCTTTGCATGTTTCCATTTATTTGGAAATAGCTCAAGCGAAACGTTGCATTATATATCTCTGTTAGCCACGTGATGACTTTCCTCGGAGCATGTTTGAGTAGTGGCTGCACGAGCAGGTCTACTCCTGGAGCCTTTCGAGAAGATGAGCGATAGATTATTTTCATCACTTCTTTGCGAGAAAAGAACGTAGCTATCGAGGGAAAGTATGAATCACGGATGGAGGCGCCAGGTTGGATTGGTGGTGTGTGAATCTATCTTCGAGCATGTCAGCAAACTCATCAGCCTTTTCCTTGGGTAAAGATATCCAATGGCTACCATTTTTGAGTTGAGGTATATCTCTTCGACACTTGGTGCCTTCTTTTCATGGAATCCACCGCTTACATTGTACCAAACTTCGAACAGGTCTCTACTCACATTTGTTGATATTGCGGCATCTTCCGTGCCATAAAGAGGACAAAAATAAGCAAAATGAATTTTCGTTCACAAGAATCTTCGAAAAATAGGTAGAATAAAACCGTAATTAGACTTTATATTGACTTTTTCAAAAATGTGACGGTCTTCGTCAGAGCACGTTGGGAAGATGTTCCCCAAAAAATCGGACCAGGAGTTTTTTGGAAGCTTATTTTTAGAAAGTGCTGCTTGTTTCGGTTTATTATTCATTCTGAATAATAGGCGTATGTTTTCGGTCTGGTAAATGCTGTGAAGGAATTAAAGATTTTGCGTACACGTGGGGATGAAGCCCACAACAACAAGATATTTCTTTACAGAAATAGAAACAAAATAACAGACTTCTCCTTCCAATCAAAATTTCAACCAAAAGAAAAAAAAAGTTCTCTGGTTAAATAAGAATTAAATTAAAAGTCTTTCTACCCTACTTCTGGCATGCCAAAAAAAATGAAGAAACGGATGAAAATAAACGCAACTTGCGGCCAGGTATCTTCTTTCTTCGTTCGAACCTAAAGCTCTCCAGAAGAACCCAATAACGAATCGGAACCGAAAAACGGGAAAATAACTTGAAAAACGGGAACCGGAACGAGTCAAAACCCCCCTTTTTTCGGGAAGCAGGACACGCGGAAGAAACTAAAACAGAACACAAACAACTCCCTCCTCAACCTCTCATAAACCTCCCATCCGGTTATCACCTTGGAAGGCACTGTTCCAAGCCTCGGCCCTGGGTCTGTTCCAGGCGCCCCACCGCACTTGAAAAGTAACACGTTACAATGCAAAGCATCATGATTCCAAATCTCCTGTCGGCCATCCGGGCCACATCTTTTTCCTCTGGCGTGCTCTAAAAAATCCGTTCTTTCGGCAATCCGATTCGATACGAGCAAAAAATGGTTGAATAAATGAACTACAAAACGAAATTTTGCCAGCTTCATCGCATATTATGTCGTGTTCGGTTTAGTTTTCGAGGTATTTTTCGATGGAACGAGTCTCAGAGGTGGATGACTGTGTTTGGCCCGAAACCAGTGAAATTACAGTAATTATAGTGAACCAATATCAACTAATTGAAAGAACTTGCGGGACTCTTTGTCCGTGTCAGGTTACGGTGGATATTGTTTAAGTCCTCTAATATTTCGTCAGTGTTGTCACTGCTTAACATGCAGATAATATCATCTACTTATATAGCGTGATACGCAATGTTGTGTTTTGTCATTAAGGTCTGGATGTGAGTTTCTTCGTAATGCTGTAGAAATATTTCGGTCGATATGGACGAGGTAGGCCCCTAAGGCCATCTGCTTATTACCCATTGACTCCTGTAGTTTCCTAACTAGTGCATGCAGTGTAGAGTCACATGATCTCCCTGCGCGGTAGGCATGTTGGCCATCCACCAGGGGGGTCAGTCTCAAACATCCGTCCCTCAAGTACTTGTCAAGGATTTTCTCCACCGTCTTGAGCAGGAAAGATATTGGTCGGAAGGCCTTTGGCTTCCTCGTATGAGTCCCTGCCAGGTTTTGGTATCCAGGTTACTCTAACCTTCCTCGTTCACTGCCCCTAAATAACCTTAAAAGGCTGGGTAGGATGCACTCTGTTCCCTTTTGTAGGAGGATCGGGTAAATACCATCCGGTCCAGGCGACTTGAATGGTTTAAACGAGTTTACCGCCCAGCTTACGGCGTCTTGGGTTATAATTGCCCTGGCGAGTTCCCAGTCTGGCGTTCCTGTCCGCCTCCCTGCGATCCCCGCCACCGCCAACAACTCAGGGTCAGTTCTGCAACCAGTAAAATGAGTGTTCAGCAGAGCGGTTAGTGTATGGTGGCAGTCCAATGTGTCACCATCCGGCTCATTGTAGCTCATAAATGTTTCTTTGACAGCCCGTTGAACAGAGATAACAACCAAATGTACGCAAAGTTGTATTTTTGTACTTTGATTAAACCACTTTCAAATTATTCTTTACTACTCAGCAGCCAATTTGGGCTGAAAATTGAGTGATCGCGGCCTTCAAAGCCAAATAAGGGGGTTTCCTACTTTTTAAAACATGCGTCATAACGATTTTGTCAAACCAGTAGGCTAGGTATGTATTAACGTTTTTTTTTTCAAAAAATGGGTTCCAGGCCCCTTTCCCTCACGGCTACAATTGGTCCTGGGCTCCGGAAGCAAGTTCGAACGGCTGGAATGAGTTTCTTAGGCTGATGGCGTAATGAAATCGTAACCTGAGATGAGGAGAAGACTCGGTTTACTATATAGAAGAAAAAGGAGGAGGAAGAAAAAAAAAACAAAAACTTATCGGCAGGTGGTGGGGTCTATCTTGAGGATCTCCAAGGAAAGACTCGCCACTCACGTCTCGACACCAATTGGCGCAATAAAACTTTATTATTCAACTATTACATCATTGTAAACGGGTGGAATGCTACCTGCGTCGTCCTAAACACTTTCGGCTCTTCGCTCGGCTCATGTAACTCTCCAACCTTCTAATTCATCCCACGTACCAGGTAGAAATACAGGGAAAACTGAAGCGACGGATCGACGGGATATTTCATAATGGCTTCTGTTGTCCACCCGTTGCAGGAATCGTGGTTCCGCGGCTCGTTAGGCGCTACTACTGCGAACAAAGATTGACAGATGAGGTTGACAATTAAGTACGTGCGTTTAAAAGCGCTTCCAGGGACGTAGCAAATTATAGGGAGGCCCCTAATAGTTTTGGTCAGTCACGACTCAATATGCCTTACCTGTAAATGATACGGGAGATGGTTGATGTGATGCAGTACAGAGCCACATGACCTGACGCTCTGTCAAAGAGAAAAGGACATTGAGACTCAGTTCAGAAATGAATAGTCGGCAAATTAAGATGGACACCACGGTTATGTACGACACTACCGTATTGCGAAGATGGAAAAAAGGAGATAAAAGTGTAGAATATCTGATGTTACGCATCACACCATTTTCCTCATCGTGCATGTATCTCTCTACCACCTAATTGTAGCTGTTTCATTCAGTTAACGCGAACATTGTCGAAACCAGCTCAACGTTCTACATAGAAACTGGTGACGCTGGCGGTTTCGGAATTAATTGAACTGCTCCCACTTATAACACAATTTTTATTGAGTGATCAATGCGTAGATGATACGTGCGACTGCCAACTTCGTTTGTCGGGCTATGCGGACTCGCACACAGAACGTTGTCGAAACGCACTTTGAGGGCCCTGTGGAGGATTGGGTCTATGGAAAGTAAAAAGAACCAGCCTGTTCAGTCAGGCCGTTAAAATGTAACAGACACACACTGTTTTTCTGGACTAGTTCCAAATACGTTTTGTCTTCGTAGGTTCAGGATTATTGTTTGGTGAATTATACAACATTTGAAGCTATTCCCCACCAAGTTCTAGACGACCTTAGACATATTCGATGTCAACTTACAAGGTTTTGCTGTGGATTCACTCGTCGCTCGACATTCGACTGTCCCGCACTCTTCCGGATCACGTTTGTCGCCGTGAAAACATCAATCTGCAGGGATTTGGGATACTTCCGAAAGGCGAAAGTCGCTCAAGAAATGCAATTAGTCACCCGAAACGGAGACAGAATCACTTCGTGTCATCTGCTAACAAATGTAAATAAAAAAGGTCGAGTCGTAACATCGAAAGTTGAAGCCTTCGAAAAGAACATGGTAACGCAAAGTGAGAGAAACAGAGGTAAAAAAAAACAGTTAGCATTTTCGTCATCCCAGTTGACACGGCAAGTACCCGCGTTCCGAGCGTCTTTGTCTGCCCTTGACGGGCTCCTTCCATATTTTTCTTTTGTGCGGGTTTGGCGACCCGTTTGATTTCTCGTTCCGCTGTCTATAGCACGTAATGTATTTCGCAATGTTTCAGGCTCATTACCGCACCAGCTCATCAACTTATCGCTTCCATCTTCCGCTCCCACTCGGGCCCTTCGCCGTCTTTCACGACTGCCACAATTGCGCTTTCCATTTCCGATCTTGTCTGGATTTCTCGGTCCCCAACAATCAACTGTAATGTCGCCAATGTTGCCCTTCAGCTGGTCGAGTCGTCCGAGCTTCGGCTCATTTCCTGAACCGGTGATCTCCCAGCAACATCTACAGATGAGTTTTTGTAACTGAAACGGCCTCCAGAGAAGTCTCTTCAATCGCTGTTCCTCACTGTCGGCTCAAAGGTCTGTCCCAGATGAACTGAAACAACTTTAACCAGAGATTACTAATCCTCACTAGGCCTTGGTACTTCATCATAAGTTTACTAAAGAATTAACTGCAGTTCCTGGCATCCAGAGACAGGGAGGTGACATAATTAAGTTAAGCGTAATTTAATTACAGGTTCTCCAAAGGATTAAATGAGTTGAGTCCCCGAAGACGTCAGTACAACGAGTGTCACTGAACTTTTCAGCATTATCGCGATCCCCACAAATGCAATGCCTTGGTTTCACAGCTGGTGACACTTTTCCCGAGAGTGCTGTGTCTGTGGCAGCTCGAGCAGAAGGTTCCTGTGGCGCCATTTCATTTGACTGCTTCTTCAGCAGTCTAAGGATCTGAATGGGACAGTTAGTTACGTTAAGTTCCTGATGTGGAGGTGAGTAAAGGCAGTACCTAATGGATGTAATTTTTTTTTTTTTTTTTTACCCGAGGGCGTGTGGGACAAGTCCCTTTGTCACTGGGGCCACACATGGGCCTATTGTGACACTGGCCCTTTCTTAGTAGAAGGCGTCGTACATACCCGCCCCCCATAGGAAGCCAAGTGTGTCCTTCACCGCAGAATCCGCTACGGTTTGGGGTTCAGTGGTCCCCTGACCGAAGTATTCAAAGCGTTTTGCTGCCAGAGCAGAGCATTCACATAGGATATGCTCTGCTGTCTCATCCTCCTCACCGCAAAGTCTGCATTCCACCGCCTCTGAGATGCCCATCTTGTTGAGGTGATATCTGAGTGGGCAGTGCCCGGTGAGGAAGCTTATCAGTACTCTCAGATCTTGTCTAGAGAGTGTCAGCATCGCCTTCCCCTTTGACAGGAAGGCGTGACAAGCCTTTTCGCCTGTCTTAGTCGTGGCTGGCGATGGCAATGGGCGCCATTTTCCTGTATCTCCCATCGAGCAACCAGACGGTTCAGGTGACTTTTCGTCAATCCCTCGTGTGGCTCAGGTCCGATGGGTAGGGTTTCTGTACCCCTTTTCGCAAGGCAGTCAGCTTTTTCATTGCCCTCATGCCCCCTGTGAGCCGGCACCCAAATGAGGGAGAGCCTGTTACGGGCGCCGAGCTGCTTGAGCGCATGGAGGCATTCCCATGACAGCTTAGACCTAAAACTATAGGCTGCAATGGCCTTTAATGCAGGCCGGCTGTCTGAGAAAATGTAGATCCGCTTGCCCTTGAGTCCTTTGTTCAGGATCTCCTCTGCGCAGATCTTTATGGCTAGGATTTCCGCTTGAAATATCGTGGCGTACTCCCCCAGCGGCTTTGCAAGACTGTAGTTAGGCCCTACAATGCCCAGCCCTGCTCGGCCTTCCTTAACTGAACCATCGGTATACCACTGCAGCGCGCCCACCTCAGTCCAGATTGTCTCCTTCTTCCACCGTTCCCGTGAGTGGACGCTGACGCTGAATGGCAGCCGAAAATTCTTCTGCTCTGGCATGACGACAGTAGCAAGGACTGCTGCCTCTTCTATCTCAAACTGTCTGGTTGTTCTGTGGAGGCTCGCCTTAGCCCTGGTGGAAATTTTACCTGTCTGCAAAAGCCTTGCCGCCCTCAGGTAAGCGGTCCTCTGAATGTGTATATGTAGAGGTGAAATGTTCAGAAGGACTTCCATTGCAGCAGTAGGGCATGTACCCATGGCCCCTGTGATAGCAAGACACGCCTGCCGCTGCAGTTGTTGGAGTTTTCCTTGTACTGCCAGCCAGCGTGTCGCCTTCCACCACACCGTGGAGGCATACGTAACGCGGGGCCTTATTATCCCCTTAAAGAGCCACTCCATCATTTTTGGAGTTATGCCCCAGGATTTGCTGCACAGCCTCCTACAAGCCCAATGGATGTAATGGGCTGGTGGGCTTCTCTGAGTTTGTCAGTCTGCAGGCTCAGGGCCATGCTCCTGTCTGTGCTAGGACGGGGTAGTTGATTGTGCAGCGAGGAAATTACCGTTTATGATGCACATTCATAGTCAGCGAGCGAATCCCTCCTGATATGCGACCTCAGTACGCCTAAATTCAGGAGCAGGTCCACCAGGGGAGTACCAGCCAGTGTGTATAAGGCGTGGTGGATGGCACCAATAGAACAGCCAGGAGGGCGTCGTGTTGCAGGAGTCTCGCTGTATTGGGGCCATCCACCAGGAGTCTGCTGCATATTGCACGATTGGTAATTGTTGGTGCATTTTTCTAGCGTTGGATGATGCTCCCCATGCAGATCAAGACAAAGAGCGTACATGTGCCGTGAGGGCTGAGCGTTTCGGCCTCAAATACGTCATGCACCCCATAGAGCGGCCTCGTGAGCAGGAAATGACGCCATGGTATCAGGCAGTTGGTGTCAGTACTGTTGTATTGCCCGTTGCAATCTCTACGCTGTCATTGGGGGGGGGGGGGGGGGGGGTATTCATGAGCGCAATGCGAAAAGTTGCGTTTTTGAGGCTACCAGCTGAAGGCACCTACAATTATTCACAAGACATGTGGTTCTTTGAATTAGAAGCTTGGCCACGCCAAGTGTGTATGCGCCGACGATTACCACAGTATCACCTATGTAGCCAGTGGGTGTGTAGCCATCCATGGTTACGAGATGACGGAGGTGATCGTTGACGACACCGCTACCTGTGAGCAGCCTACTCTGATCTCCAGCTCTGCCACAACCCCGTGGCCTCTACGTGCCTCCAACCCGTCAGGGCTACAAGAACATAAAGATTGGAGGGACTCTACTCCCCCGTGGGTTACATGCATCCCATGCAACACCGTTTCGGGGATGTATCACTCGAGGCGAGACTGATTGCTAGTCCGAAGTAATAGCTTCATATTTCGGGCTTGCGACAGAGACCGCTGCCCTCAGTTTAGCTTGAAGTGTCAATTGTCGTTACTTTTAATTTCCCTTTTCCAACGTAATTCCCGAACAAACCAGCGGACGCCATTTGATTAAGAATTAATTGAAGAAATAAAATGATAACTTTGAAGTTCAAAGACATCGACATTTTTGAAGTTTTGTCGCTGAAGAGGAAACCGGATTTGAGCTTCTAAGCGCTGCTCTGTCATCGCCATCGGAAAACTTCACTTCTCCCACGAGATCTCATTTTCATTTAAGTTTAAATCCATCCCCACTCCTCACCCACCAAAGTCGTCCCAGCCGCGACCCGCAATCGCGCGGCTCCGCCGAATGTGGGAAGGAGAAGTTAGGCGAGCTCGACAATATCCACTTTATCCTTGCACTACGACACAACTACTTTTCCTCCTTTGCTGGCAAATAGGGCGAAGTAAATTTCATCGTTAAGTGGAATCGAAAATGTTGTGAGACTCGTAATATGATTATTGTTTCAAGTACGTTCAGCATTCAATTGTGTATTTAATTATTCCCGTTGGGCTCTATTAGTTATCAAGTATTGTACTATTGAGGATTGGCCCAGGAGCGCATGAACTAGACCCTCATCTTTGGTTGAGTTGTTTGGCTCAGTGAACTCTCACTTCAGCAATTGCTGTGTTAACTGATTCCTCACGAAGTACTGTTCTCTTCTTATACTCGTATACTCTACGAGGAGGTCTAGAAAGGTGTGTCTGCTAAGACTTCGGCCTGTCACGCGGAAACGTTCCCTTTATCCTTCTTTACTTTCCCCGCTCAAATCTTCTGTGCCTAGAGCTGGCGTACGCTACTCCACCCCTTGCCCTACCGCTTCTATCATTCCTAATCCATCTGCACCCAGGTAGACTGATGGATGAACTAGCTATTACCGGTTTGAGAAAGTTTCGCAAATTGCCACAACGTCAATTAAATTTTGCCTTGTAGAATAAGTGTGCCACCACCGATTCAATAATGACATGTATTAATTTAAACCGTTTATGGTTCCCTAGCTGATCCCTCAAGAACGACCTCGTACTATTCATCATCATTAATGGAATAAAAAGCAACCGACATTGGAGAGAGAGAGAGAGAGAGAGAGAGAGAGAGAGAGAAAGAGAGATTGATTGAAATGATTTATTTACATTAACCAGGGGCAGTTAAGGCCATAGGGCCCTCTCTTCCACTGTCCCTGGAAGCATTGACCTTTTTTTCCACTTCTGGCAGTAGTTATTTACATAAAATGATCGCTTCATATTAATAAAAAAACAAACGAAAAATAAACGTACAAAAAGATAAAAAAGAAATAGAGAGAGAGAGAAAGAGAGAGAGAGAGAGAGAGAGAGAGAGAGAGAGAGAGAGAGAGAGAGAGAGAGATTGATTGATTGATTGATTAAGCGCTTTATTTAACCAACCAGGGAGGATTAGGGCCATAAGGCCCTCTCTTACATCATCCCTGGCAAACAGTATTGGTTACAATTGGTTGGTCTTGTGCGGTGTACAAAGTAAAAACAAGAAAAAAATATAAACATAAATAAATCACTTCTGGATTGTCCTTTCTTTCTCTCTTCTGTCTTTCTTCTTCTTCTTGTCACTTCTACGACTTCTGAGTGCTATTCCGTCCTTTCCTACTCTTCGCGTTCCTCTATAAGCGCGTTCTTGCAAATGCTCTTGAAAGACGCAACGCTCACGGAGGTGTCAAATAGGGCTGGGTTTTCATTATAAATTCGAACAGCTGTGGCAGTGAATGATTTATTGAAGATGGTGGTTCGATGGCGAGGGATTTGAATTAGGCCATGTCGTGTCTCATGTTGGTGAATTGAGTGGAGGAATGCAAATTTTTCGGCGATATAGGGAGGGTTATGGAATTTTAAGCTCTTAAATAGGAGCAGAGCAACAGTGTATCTGATTTTTTGTTGGATCTTCAGCCAGCCTAAGCTTTTATAGTACGGTGTAACGTGTTCGTCCAACTTTAACCTGTAAACAAATCGTACTAAGGCATTTTGTGCTCTCTGGATAGCTACCAGTTGCTCGCCATTGAGGTTACACAACGCCGCCAACCCATAACTGAGGTTGTGGGCGACGAGTGCCTGTACTAACTTGAGTCTTACATGGTACGGGAATTCTGTAGCGAGTCGTCGAAGTTGGTACAATGCTCTAAAAATTTTCGCCGTTGTCTTCGATACCTGTGGCCACCAAGAGAGTGTGTGGGTCATAGTGATTCCAAGGTTTCTAAGTTCAGTACTGTATGGCAGGCTCTGGTTGCTTATGTGGACAGAAGGGATCTCTCTAAGGTTGATCCTCGAGAGAAGTCTAGTGTACCCACACAGCATTGCTTTGCATTTCTGGGGGTTAACTGACATCCCATGATTGCTACACCAGACTGTTAGTGCCTCAAGCTCTCGATTTAGTACCTGTACTAGCTCGTCGACTCGTGAAACTTCTCCAGACAGATAAACCTGTAAGTCGTCCGCGTACAACATGTATCTGCTCTTCTTAAACACCTTGGACACTGTATTTATTGTTTGCATGAAGAGAGAGAGAGCGAGAGAGAGAGAGCGAGAGAGAGAGAGCGAGAGAGAGAGAGCGAGAGAGAGAGAGAGAGAGAGAATTTTAATTAAAGTTCCAAAAGGGAGCCCATGTTTGTGTTTGTGGTGGAAGTATTGATTGACAAATACAACCGTACACATCTCCTGTGCATCGCACGTCTTGTTTTACACAGGTGCAACATCCAGGGTCCAGAGAATCGGTCCATCTCTTGGCGAAAGACGATTCTTTTAGTAAGGAGAGTCAGAGCTTTCCTCCTTCTCAGAGGACACCTGCCCTCAGATGTTCCAGAAGGGGTAGTTCTGAGCGAAGATGCTGTGGCTACCGTGCACTGGATTAGTTGCACTCTTGGAAACAAGTCCTGGGTCATGGGATGGAGAAACGTATGTCTGTGACAACATTCACACGTGTACGTTGAGTGGGAGCTTTTGAAAGTGTTGCCAGACAATTTGTACGCAGATTGTGCACTTCCACGTAGGTTCTTCGAGCATCCTGGCTGAAGTTGAGGAAACATGGACACTTTTTTATCCCATGATGTTTGCCACAGATAGGGTAGGGTTGAGGATCTGGCGATGGAGTTCTGTCATCACCAGACCTTTTCAAAACCGTGTGATTTCCCCGCACTCGTTGATTGAGAAGTCGTTCGTGGGTCGGGTCAGACCAACATATTCCAGACACAACACTGCACCTACTTTCATGGCAGAACGAGTTGACTCAAAACACTCATAATAAGTAGTCCTGGAACTAACTCACTAACACCTACGAGCGATCCCCTATATAGGTGTGGCCTCCGGAATGAGGAGGGGGAAAAATCGAGTTCGACCATTCCGAGGGAGGCTGATAGTGCGTGTTCCACTCGCCACACCACCACTGGCAGAGGGCACTACTTTGAGAGGCTTTCACTCATATACCACTAACACACAGCCAAGGGTACGCTATATCAGTCTGCTTCTCTACCCCCCCCCCCATCCTTCATTAACAAACATGACTAAGTCTCATAAGAAAAATGCAGGTAATAAAAACGCCACCTGCGCCTCATCCTCAGGCTCATCAAGCTCCCCCCCCCCTCTATGGACGATTAGCAAACAGCCCTAACCAGGTCGTAAAACCTAAGGCGGTAAGAACTAGGCAATGCCCTGTCTCCTTCCCTTCTCTAGTAGCCAAAGCAAATCTGGTTACTACATTTAACTCAAAAGCGAAGAACTAAATCTGTATGAGATGGAACACATTCGGGGCTACCTCCAGCTGGCATGTATGGGGATCAATGCCGTGGGTCCAACGCAAGACCTGGTCACTGACTACCTAACCCAAATGCCCTGGAGCAACTCTGCCTCCAGCCCTCTGACAGAAACCTTGGTGAGGGAGGAGCTGTACAGGGATCCGACAGCAGCCCCACAGGAGGTCGATGTCAAATGGCAGCCCAACCCAATGAAAAAAGAGGAGCAGAAAGTCCAACAAAAAGCAGGATAGCCCAAATGGGGTAGGCAAAAGGTCTAGGGGGTGCAGTGCGCAAAAAACGGTAAAAAGACTGACGTTTGGTATTTAGTCTGCAGGTCAGATTTAGACGCCAAAATGTGGGTATGAGCAAAACCCGCTCAAAACTATAGTTATCATAGTGATCAAAACACCAAATTTTTTTTCTCATAAACGGCCATTACGATTTTGATTAATTTTTTCATGTAGACAGGTCTTAATAAAGTGCCTTTGCCATAAAATTCTCATTGGTGAGAAAATGACGAGAGGAGCACAATAAATCGCCAAACCTTTCGACGAAACTCGATTATAGCGCAGTTTCTGCCGTGTAAACTTCGCTCAAATGCGATCTGAATCTTCAAGAAAATTGAGGCGGTAGTCATATTACGTACCTATACGATGAGTCTTTATTAACGCTCATAAGACACACAAGGGCTGAACCAGAAATTTCGAAATTTCAACCACCGTCGTTTCGCTTAGTACCATTTCTTGAAGTTTTTACCCGATAACTCTGGAAAAGTGATCGTTATTGTTAAACAAAAAGGTCTCGACAGCCTCAGCAATTCTCTGTGTTGGACAGGGCACAACAAAAATCGGGAACTGTAAGCACTATCGCTTTCTGTGATGTATGGCCAAGTTCAAATGAATTGAGTAAGTAGGGAAAGCCGAGTGAATTGACGCTGAGCTGAGGAAAGTTGTGTGTGAATCTCGAAAAATTTGCGTAGAATTACCCGAATAAACTAACTCGACGCGTGAAACGCGAAGATATGTTTTACCAAGTTCAAATGGACTCTAAGAGGAAACCATACCCTTCGGGTCAAACGCAAAGTACGTTTTCTCACCCTCAAAAATCCATGAAGTTAAAAGGCCCCTTGGGACGCGAGCTTATTACTGTTTTAAGACAGGATTGACTGTATGTATACCTATCAGTCCCTTAAGACAAGTATTGTTCACGCATTCCATGCGAATAGGAAAAAATAAAAGACTAACGGCCACATTTTCGTAATTCGTGACCGAAAACATAGGGTTATTATTCATAATGAATAATAAACCAAAAGGAGATTTGTCTTATATTGATTTATGGGAATTCCAATTTTCACAAAAACGGATCGAACGATTTCAATCAAACTTACGGACTACTCTCAGCTAACTAGTTCCTACATTTTGTTCAATATAAATGTTCCTGTGGAAATGTGTTGAGCGAAGATATAGCTGGTATTTGAACTTACGAGGGTGGCGGAAAGTTGGGGGTTGCTACGCACCAGATATTTTGTACTTGGACTTTGTTTTTAGCACGAAAAAGCCAAAGTGAGAATTTCGGCGATTTTTTGTGTATCTACTGAAATTTTTCGTGACTGCGTTTAAAATTTGAGTGCAGAATCGTGTAGAGCACAGCAAAAAAAAACATGGAAATTGATTGTTTCTTTCTGAGTTTTCTATCATTTAAAGCGATATCAATCTTTTAGAGGAATTCGAATCAATATTTTAATTTAAAACAACTGATTCTCCGGTATTTCGATTCCCAAGATGCATGGAGATGGGATTCTCTGGCATGAGGCATGAGAAGGCTAAATGCTGAGCCCGATCCGAGTAAGGTTTGCCCCTTGCGAGTGAAAAACGGATTGGATTCGAGCCACGAAAAACGCTAAATGTATCAGAGGCTGAAGAAAGTTGTGCCCGCCGCACCATATATTTTCGTCCAGTGACCGTGTAACGAGCGCCCTTTTGTCCCATTCCCGAGGCATCGATTCGGTCGATAATACGACTCGCAGATTGTCTGACAGCTGAACGTCAACGATGCGAGCAGTCACTTCCCGACCCAAGAAATTGTTGACGGATTCAAAAGGTACGTGAGGAGTCGAAGAAAGAAGAAGCTGCGGAGTGCCGTCTGCGTTGGTGTCCGTCGGATGATGCTATAGAGAGGGGAGAGGGGGGGGGGCAATGGAGGGGGCAGTGGAGGGATGGATGTATAAAATTAAGTGATCGGCAGCACGAAGGGAAGAGCATTAAACAGGAAAACGGAAATCAGCTAATGGAGACGGCCTTTTGTGAAGCAATTCATTTTTTTTAAGGGCGAGTTAGGTTCGGTAAATTAAATGAAAAGAATATAATGGGGGTGACGAATGAACAGCGATTGGTTTTCGAAAAGAACCAGTTCGGCGGTTCGGCTTCCTGGGCCCCTCGTCATCGCTGAATAACTTCGAAACGAACCGCGCTAATGGCGGGGTTTTTCACTTCCGTAAGCCGACAAATCTTTTTATTTGTTGACGATTCGCGAGCTTCGACTTCGTTGATTAACACTTGACGTAAGTTTATCACCGGGTTGACATTGTTGAAAGCGGCACGTCAACGTCAGTTCTCCATCTCAACGAGAAAATCCCATTTTAAACGGCGATAATCAGTTTAATACCTAGATGTACAGCAGCTACGAATTCTCCGTAATCGTTTATGGAGAACAAAATGTAAAATCTTGTTAGTTGATAGTACTCCCGCAAATCAGATGGACAAACGTTCGACAAACCTCATTTTCTCAGCAGTCCACGGGCTTATATCTCCGAAATTGTTCCGGATAACGAAATGTGCGTGCAGTCGCTAAAAACCACTCCGTCACGTTTGCCAAAACGGAAAAAACGCTATCTTTATTTGGTTGCTATATTTGTTCAACGGGCTGTCAGAAAAATGCATAGGTATCGACTGGTTTAAGATATCCTGCGAATTCAGTGAAAATTGCTGTCGCTGCTTTGACGAAAAATGAAAATAACTTGTTTTTGCTACACAGGCCCACGTTTCCTTACACCAAATTATTACAACAGTATTTATGAGAAAAAAAGTTTGGTCTGTGATTTCTGCCTCCCACCGATACTGTTAACGCGTTCGACCCATGTCATTTTACCTGTTTTACTCCAAGACCCGAAGTGAAAAATACCATTTCATCGCTTTAATACCCCAACATTTTGAATGGAATGTTGCTAAAATGATTTATTTTTCGTAAATTCTTGTTAAAATTGAAGTTCTTAATTGGACGCCGATCGGCAAGGACATTCTCGTTCAGTTGAGAAAAACCTGCAATACCTGAGTTTTTTTTTCGAACATGGGAGAAAGAGTTAATCTAAACAACACAAAATGAAGCTCGTTTTGAAAAGAACAATTTTTATTTTACAAAGACTAAAATTGAAACTTACATGGGAGAAAATATATAATAGGACTTCTTACTTTCCGCTACCCGAAGGGAAGGAAAGTATAGAAATCGGTTCAAAAAAAGAAATTCGGTTTTCTTCAGATCTTTACGTTTTGAGGCCTACTGAGTCTACAAAACCTAATTTCGGCGCGTGGTCCGTGTGTGTGTATGTCTGTGTCTGTAGTTCGATTTGCGGGAGAACGGCTGATCCGATTGAGCTGGTTTTTTTTGTTTTGTTCGTTATTTTTTGTAGACACCAAAATGAGGGTATGGACGATTTCGGCCGATTGGTAGGGGGGGGAGGGGTAGGGGACGAAAATGTACCAAAAACTAGGGTTTTTCGCATTTTTCTCGAAAACGGCTATAACCATTTTGATTAAACTTTCGAATTATCTTCTACTGATCAATACCCAACTTTTCTTCTACATATACATCTCCATGAAAATACGGTGAACGGAGATATAGGCCTATGAAGCAAAAATAGGTTTTTTACGCTTTTTGGCAAAACGGCTTCAACGATTATCACCAAACTTTCAAGATGTATCCGAATAGTTAATACTTACATATTGTTCACAATAAATGTTCCTCTGACAGTCCATTGAACAGAGATAAAAATCAAAATGTGTCAAAAATAACATTTTTCGAACATTTCCGTAATTTCCAGGGTAACTTCTTCACCAGATGTGATAAATCCTAATGGAGTGTCTTTTAGCCATTCATATCCACATTTCGTTATCTATAATTGTTTCTGTATATATATATATGTTGAACGGAGATATAAGCCAAGTTAACTCAGAAAAGGAGATTTGTCGAATATTAATTTATCGGTATTCCAATTTTCTCAAAAACGGCTCTAACGATTTCGATCAAACATACGGACTACTCTCAGCTAACTAGTCCCTACATTTTGTTCTCCATAAATGTTCCTGTAAAAATGCGTTGAACGAAGATATAGCGCCCGCCTATGTAGGTGGTGTTCGAAATTACGGGGGTGGCGGAAAGTTGTGTGTTGCTACGCACCAGATATTTTACTTTCCTTGGCTCTGCAAAGTGGAAAGGAAAGTTATGTAATCGGCAGAAAAAAGCCAGAAAGAACCAAAGGTTTTAGAAAGAACCACCGTACCAAATCCACTCAAACTTGATATCTAGCTCGCAAATTACTATTGGACGCCAAAACGAGGGTATGAGAGAAATCCACCGAAAGTTAACTATAGTTATCATAGTGATCAAAACACCAAATAATTTTTTTCTCAAAAACGGCTATGACGATTTTGATTAAATTTCTTATGTTCATAGCTCTCAATAAGGCAATCATACCATAAAATTCCCATTTATGGGAAAATGACGAGAGCAGCACAATAAATTACCAAAATTTTCGACGAAATCGGTTTTAGCGCGGTTTTTAGAGAAAACAACCGTACCAAATCAGCTGAAACTTGATGCCTAGCCTACAGGTTACCATTGGACGCAAAAACAAGGGTATGGGTAAAATTCATCGAAAGTTAACTATAGTCATCATAGTGATCAAAACACCAAATATTTTTTTTCTCAAAAATGGCTTTAACGATTTTGATTAAACTTTTTGTATTGATAGCTCTTGATAGGGTTATTACACCATTAAATTATCAAAATTTTCGACGAAAAGCGTTTTTAGCGCAGTTTTTTCCTTATAAACTCCGCTGGAATTTTGGTAGAATGTTAAAAAAATCGGTATTGTAGTCCAATCCAATACCTAAATGGTGAGTGTTTAAAAACGCTCATGAGATACATGGGGGTCACTCCAGAAATTCCTGAATATCAACTACTGCCGTTTCGCTTACTACCAGTTCTAAAAGTGTTTACCCAATAACTCTGCAAAAGTAATCACTATCCTTCTTCAAAAAATTTGTGTTTACAGTCTCATTAATTTTCCAGTGTACCAATTGCTCAATAATGGTCCTGCAATGAGTACGAGCAGCATAATAAAATCTTGAACTGTAAGCGCTATCGTTTCCTGCTGCCGTAGAGCGTTGTTTGACCAAGTTCAAATTAACTGAGTGATAAATGAATTTGATTAAATAGAATTAGCCATGAATTGATTAGATAGAATT
The DNA here is from genome assembly GCA_020466155.1 of Pachypeltis micranthus. Lineage (NCBI taxonomy): Eukaryota > Metazoa > Arthropoda > Insecta > Hemiptera > Miridae > Pachypeltis > Pachypeltis micranthus. Next base: position 74,803,795 of record CM035768.1, on the reverse strand, counting down.
AGCCATGTAAAAAGTAAATTGTTGTATAGCTAAGGAAAGTTGTGTGTTGCAACGCACCAGATATTTAGACTCAGTAGGGTTTGAAACGTTAAGATCTGAAGGAAACCCAAATTTTTTTTTGACACGATTACTATACTTTCCTTTCCTTTTGGTGTAGCGGAAAGTAAAAATATAAATAATTACATGTTTTGTGGTACATTAGGCTTTTCTCTGATCTTTATAACCTCGTTAAAAACTTCCACACTAGTTCAATCTGTTGTTTACTATTAAGGCCTGCTTTCCTCCGAATGCCATTATTTTAAGAAACCATGAGCACCCGAAGTATGTATGTGACTAATTGCCAATCAGTCATATGTATTCCTTATAATTTATAAGATCAAATAAACTGAGTGGTAAATGAATTGATTAAGTGGACAAAGCCATATAGAAAGTGAATTGACGTAGAGCTAAAGAAAGTTGTGTGTTGCAACGCACCAGATATTTTGCTCATGGAATAGGTTTCGTTCGAGTGGGCTGGCGCGACTATGTCGCAAATGAAATTGGCAAAAGGACGGATTTTTACTTTCCGGTAACCCAAAGGGAAAAGGAAGTGTACTAATCGTGCCAAAAAAAATTTGGATTTTTCCAGATCTTTACATCTTGAGGCCTTGAGTCTAAAAAACCTGATTTCGGCGCGTGGTCCGCGTGTGTGTGTGTTTGTAGCTCGATTTGCGGGAGAACGGCTGATTCGATTGAGCTGGTTCGTTTCTTGTTTTGTTCGTTATTTTTTTTAGACACCAAAATAAGGTTACGGTCGATTTTCACCAATTGGAAAGGGGAGTGGGGGACGAAAATGTACCAAAAACTAGGGTTTTTCGCATTTTTCTCGAAAACGGCTCTTACGATTTTGATTAAACTTTCAAATTATCTTCACTGATCAATATCTAACTTTTTCTCTCTATAAATATCTCCATGAAAATACAGTGAACGGAGATATAGGCCTATGAAGCAAAAATAGGTTTTTTACGCTTTTTGGCAAAACAACTTCAACGATTTTCACCAAACTCTCAGGATGTTTTCAAATTGTCAATACCTAAATATTAATTTCAATAAATGTTCCTCTGAATGTCCATTGAGCAGAGATAAAAATTAAAGTGTGCCGCAAATAACGTTTTGTCGAACACTTCCGTAAATTCTGGGGTAACGGCATCACCAAATTTCATAAATCGCTCAGAGTGTCTTTAAGTCACCCACACCCACATTTCGTTCCCCATAATTATTTCTTTATGTATGTTTCACGGAGATATAAGCCAAGTTAACTCAAAAAGGAGATTTGTCGAATATTAATTCGTCGGTATTCCAATTTCCTCAAAAACGGCTCCAACGATTTTGATCAAACTTACGGAGTACTTTCATTCAACTAGTCCCTACATTTTGTTCTGAATAAATGTTCCTGTAAAAATGCGTTGAACGAAGATATAGCGACCGCATGTGAAGCTGGTGTTCGAACTTAAAGGGGTGGCGGAAAGTTGTGTGCTGCTACGCACCGCTCGTTTAGACTACGTTGAAGATAAAATGTAGTTCGAACGGCAGACGGGCATGCAGATTTGGATTCCCCATGCGAAACGTAAAATGTTAAATTTTGAGGGTGGGTTGTAATAAAAGCATCTTGACAGAAAATATGGTCGTATTATCCAGAACGTATTATGGACCCAAACAGATTATTCATTGTCAATGATTGTTACTAATTTTCTCAGTCGATTGAATCAAGTTATTACAACAGAAGATGTTGTACTTTAAGGTACTTCATGTGTATTACGTCTGACCCTCCGTCGCCCGTTCAATCCGTAGCTCAAGTTTCACCGAACTAAAAACCCGACGTAGAGGGTCGTGTGAAACAATAGCAGATAAACAAATGTAGTAATAGGTCGAGGAGGTCCATTCACTACCTGGGCCTCGCCCTTATCAACATCCCCGAAAGCAGGAAGTGGTCATAAAAAGCCGCAACTTCCTCAATTTTGGTACGTTGAGAATCTAATCTTATTGACGAAGGACGTTCCTTTCTTTAGGGGTCTTTGAAAAACTTCGTCGCGCATCCCCTAGTCAGTGCACCTGCGGCTAAATCATCGTTTTCTAGTGATCTAACTGCGAACGAAGACGGAAAGTTAAGTTTCTGTTCATGTTCACTTTCTTCGGTGCAGAGTTGCTCGTTTATGATTTATTAGCACTTATTCAGAACACCGTTTGAGAAAACGGTTTGCGTTCGTGTTACCAGTTGATATCACGTTCAGCGTGCTGATCTAAGTGGTGTGCCAAGACAGGGTTTTGGACACATCTCGTTTAAAAACCGCAATGGGGGTTTTCTCGAAAACGGCTCGGACGGGTTTCATTTAAAAAAATATCTGGTGCGTTGCAACACACAACTTTCCTTAGCTCTACGTCAATTCAGTTTGTACGTGGGTAATTCTATTTAATCAATTCATTTATCACTCAGTTAATTTGAACTTGGTCAAACAACACGTCACAGCAGCGGGAAACGGTTGCGCCTACAGTTCTGGAATTTATTGTGCTGCTCGTACTCATTCCAGGACCATTAGTGAGAGATTGGTACACAGATAATTAATGAGGCTGTAAACACAAATTTTTTTGACAAGGATAGTAATTACATTTGCAGAGTTATTGGGTGAAAAGTTTAGAACTGATAGTAAGCAGCAAATTTCCAGGAATTTCTGGAGTGAGCCCCATGTATCTCATGAGCGTTTTTAAACACTCAATCTTGAGGTATTGGATTGGACTACAATACTAATTTATTTCAACATTCTACAAGAATTCCAACGGAGTTTATAAGGAAAAAACTGCGCTAAAAATGCTTTTCGTCGAAAATTTTGATAATTTATTGTGCTGCTCTCGTCATTTTCCCACGAATGGGAATTTTATGGTATAATTTTCTTATTGAGAGCTATCTTTATAAAAAATTTAATCAAAATCGTTAGAGCCGTTTTTGAGAAAAAAATTATTTGGTGTTTTGATCACTATGATAACTATAGTTAACTTTCGATAGATTTTGTCCATACCCTTATTTTGGCGTCCCATGGTAACCTGTAGGTTAGACATCATGTTTCAGCTGATTTGCTACGGTGGTTTTCTCTAAAAACCGCGCTAAGACCGATTTCGTCGAAAGTTTTGGTAATTTATTGTGCTGCTCTCGTCATTTCCCCACAAATGGGAATTTTATGGTATACTTGCCTGATTGAAAGCTATCAATATAAAAAATTTAATTAATATCGTTAGAGCCGTTTTTGAGAAAAAAAATATTTGGTGTTTTGATCACCATGATAACTATAGTTAACTTTCGGTGGATTTTGATCATACCCTTATTTTGGCGTCCCATAGTGACTTCCGGGCTAGATATCAAGTTTGAGCTGATTTGGTACTGCGGTTTTCTCTAAAAATCGTTCACAGAGACACACAGAGACACACAGACCATTCTCCCAAATAGTGTTTCTCGGACTCAGGGGGGTCTGAAACGTAAAGATCTGAAGAGAACTCAAAATTTTTTTCTCAGCCGATTACATAACTTTCCTTTCTACTTCGTAGAGCAAGGAAAGTAAAAAAACCCACAGCTTCAAAATTACAGAATGACGAGTTCTTTAACATAAAGTTGAAGCTGGTTTGTTTTGAATGAAGAGCGTATTGAATTAGTAACTTGAAAAAAAATCGGTGAAAATCGTGGATTTTACGTGGAGCTAAGGAAAGTTGTGGGATGCGTCGCTCCAGATATTCTAATTTTGTGCGAGTTTGTGTATATAGTGGAAATAGTACGTTGATTATTGTCCTGGGAGGAGGGCAGACATGGCCTGATGTCCTTAGTTCTCCCAGGTAGATAAATAAAGCGATATCATTCTCTCTCTCTCCCTTCTCTAGTTTTCTGGTTCCGTTCGCTGTTCCATAAATACAAAAAAAACGTCCAATGCACTAACACCTACATATGATCTCGGTTAATGTGCCTCTGACACTCCATTGAACAATGATAAAACCAAAACGCGCCGAGATTAACATTTTAGGGAAAATGTTCATAATTTACGATGGATCCGATTAATCTTACAAAGCGCCTTACAGCAACCTACTCGCTGTGGTGTGGTGGTTTCTGTTTCTATTCGTTGATCGATGACATAAGGCACGGTAGCCCGGAGATTGGTCGAACTGGAGATTAACGGTTTTCGGACTTTCTCAAAAGCGGCTTCAACGATTTTTTCAGTTTTTCAGTGCTCTCAGCTAACTATTATCTAAAATTTTATTCTTCGTAAGTGTGTGTGTGTGTTAAAGAAAATCGTACGGGTTGGAGTGGTGGACGCATGAGAGCCAGTCGCGCGATGTTCAACATTGTCAGCGCCATCGGATGTGCGAGACTTGCGAGCATTCCGCCGTGAACCCGGGGCCCTGATCTTGGAGTCGGAAATGAGATGAAGTTGCATCTTCGAGCCCAACAGCCGCCTCAGGTCAGCCCTTTCACACCAGTAAATCTCCCTTTCGGAGTTCCCGTACGAGTGTTTGTTTTGCGAGGTGGTTCATGCAATTACTAAACTGCTAGTCACCCGAAGGGGAAGTTTTAAACCTCGGCAATTGCTTCGAGCCGCTGCCAGACTTCGATGGACGTCGAGACGGCCTTTAACGTCTTGATTAAAGCGGAAAATGCGCAAGCATTTCATGCTCGATCGTCGGTTAAGTGCACTGCTCTCATGTTGACGAGCCCTCGCGAGCGGCCACCAACGGTTTTATGAGTTGAAATTGTTCACTCATCGTTTTCTCATCTTCGGGGCACCAACAGAATCGGTTCGTCGGTTCCGGGAGATTTAAATCCGCTCTTCGAGCAGCACCGATTCTTTGGTTGTTCCAAATGTCCACCGAATTACGTACAGAAAAACGTGGACCACTTTCATAATTGCTTTTTGGAAATTGTGCGGAACGCAAAAACGTTCGACTAAGCGCTTTTGATTACTGACGCCCGAGTCTAGTTAGGCGTGAATAGAGAGGAACCTCCAATTAGGTGGTCAAGGTCGCGTTTGATGTTATGCTCCGCAACGCAAGTTTGAGGTGAGAGGATTCTGACGTTTTTAGTAAAGAGGTGGTTTTTTCCTCCAACAAACACTTCGAGTTGTGTGGCTTCGATCTAAATCACAGCATATAGCATTTCAATTAACACTGGAACTTCACCTGAATGAGGAATTGAACAACCTTTAGATGTCGTACGAGGTTTTCCAACTCCGCTGGAAGAAGTACTGGGATTTACAAGCACCACGGCTGGGAAAACGTCCCCCACGATTGTCTGACTCTGCAGTACGTCCCAAACGGGCTGAACAAAAATACACCGATAATTCTCAAGAACTTGTGAGAGGGTTCGATTAAAAGAAGAAAGGCAGATACTCGAGTGACGTAGGGGGGGATGTTGTACACAAAAGGCTCAATCTAGGCCGTCAACGGATCATGATAGTAAAGAAGTGATTCACTTCTTAAGGAATGCCACCAGGAAGTTTGAACGTATCAGAATTGATTGGTGCCAGGGAGTTTACTGCCAAGTGAAATGATAAGCCCGAGTGGCCTTCACTAGTTAAATACACCCCGAGGGTAAAGGTATCAGAACTTCCTTTGAATAGCTTGCTTTTCAAGTCTCAATTCATCCTCGAAGTAGACACCGTTTTTACTTTCCTTGCTCTACGAAGTAGAAAGGAAAGTTATGTAATCGGCTGGAAAAAAAATTTTGAGTTTTCTTCAGATCTTTACGTTTCAGACCTCCCTGAGTCCGAAAAACTGGGAAAATGGTCTGTGTGTGTGTGTGTGTCTGTGAACGATTTTTAGAGAAAACCACCGGACCAAATCAGCTCAAACTTGATATCTGGTCCGGAAGTCACTATGGAACGCCAAAATGAGGGTATGAACAAAATCCACCGAAATTTATCTATAGTTATCATAGTGATCAAAACACCAAATATTTTTTTTCTCAAAAACGGCTTCAAAAATTTTGATTAAATTTTTTATATTGATAGCTCCAAATATGGCAACTATACCATGAAATTCCCATCTATGGGAAAATGACGAGAGCAGCACAATAAATTACCAAAACTTTCGACGAAATCGGTTTTACGCGGTTTTTAGAGAAAACAACCGTACCAAATCAGCTGATACATGATGTCTAGCCTACAGGTTACCATGGGACGCAAAAATATGGGTATGGACAAAATCCACCGAAAGTTAACTATAGTTATCATAGTGATCAAAACACCAAATTTTTTTTCTCAAAAACGGCTCTAACGATTTTGATTAAATTTTCTATATTGATAGCTCTAAATAAGGCAATCATACCATAAAATTCCCATTTGTGGGAAAATGACGAGAGCAGCACAATAAATTATCAAAATTTTCGACGAAAAGCGTTTTTAGCGCAGTTTTTTTCTTATAAACTCCGCTGGAATTTTTGTAGATTGTTAAAATAAATTAGTATTGTAGTCCAATCCAATACCTAAAGATTGAGTGTTTAAAAACGCTCATGAGATACATGGGGCTCACTCCAGAAATTTCTGAATTTCAACTTTTGCCGTTCCGCTTACTACCAGTTCTAAAAGTTTTTACCCAATAACTCTGCAAAAGTAATTACTATCCTTCTTGAAAAATTTTTTGTTTACAGCCTCATTAACTATCTGTGTACCAATCTCTCACTAATGGTCCTGGAATGAGTACGCGCAGCACAATAAATTCTAGAACTGTAGGCGCTACCGTTTCCTGCTGCTGTGACGTGTTGTTTGACCAAGTTCAAAGGAACTAAGTGATAAATGAATTCATTAAATAGAATTAGCCATGTACAAAGTGAATTGACGTAGAGCTAAGGAAAGTTGAGTGTTGCAACGCACCAGATATTTTTTCTTCATTTTAACCAACTTTTTGTAACAAAGTGCACTTAATTTGTGATCTGTGCTGATCATTTTTCAAGCCAGCTTCCGACCGATTGATCTAGTCTTTTTTGTTTTGTTTGTGATGTTTCGGAGGCGTGAGAATAAGGTTATGAACGATTTCCATCGATTGATAAAGAAAGTGGGGGACCAAAATGCACCAAAAACCAGGGGTGTTGGGCGCACGACAGGTGGAGTTGAAAAACGAAATTGAATGAAACTTGGTATGCGTGGAGGGGACTGTATTGAGCATATAAGGGCGACACAATGAGACGACTCGGAATACGCGTGAACTGGCGCGAGAAACTGTATCGGAGTGCAAGCTGTATGGGACGAGAATTGATAGAGGAATGTGTTTTTGTGAGCACTGGGAGACGAGTGTATCTGGAAAGAGCGGCGTGTGTTGGTGTAGGAGGTCAATCGAAGGAGGGAAGGGCGTTTTGGAAAATACAAAAAGAGGAATCTGTTGTCATTGGAAATAACCGAGGACCTGGGATTTCCGTAGGTAACAAAAGGGTTGATAGAACCGTTAGGATATTCTGGAGGCCGTAGACCCCACTAATTCGGCCTGTTCTCAAAATGAACTTTGAACTTTCAAATAACCCAGTAGTGATTAGTACTTAACATTTCTTGTTCATAAATATCACGGTTGAAATTCGATGCACAGAAGTTATAATGTTAAAAAGTGCTAGAGCTCTCGCATAATAGCGAAAGTGCAACCTCCGTGACTTTCGACTGACACAACTCTCATATGACTGTTAGGGAACTAGGGCCTCCAAAAGGAGGTCATTTTTATGGTGTTATGCGCTGATATCCAGAATAGCGGAGGTTCATCGTGTGACAAAAGCGTTGACTCCCATTCAGTGCAGCGACAAACGGCTTTTCACCTCTAAAACCAAATTGCGTTGTTCGATCCGTGCGGGAATACGGCGATTTTGACGCCTGCGCCTCGACGTTTCGACGTGGCTGGTCGAGCGGACTGTTTTTTTTTTTTTTTTTTTTTTTTTAGAGCCATCGTTCCCCCGGACATGGGAGCCGAATCGAAGAACAATGATGCTCCTCTACCCCTGCCCACCGCCACGGCACTACCGCCACTTCGATTATCGCTAGAAGCTCTTCAGTGGAATCGCGGACTCTCCTCCGCGGGGAACCTTCCCAGCACATTCCTCGGCTCGTAATATGACAAGCGGAAACCTCCGGGGGGACATCGGCACTAACAGGAATTTACACGGTTTATTTCCTCTTGTTTGATTGCTTATAATCCGGCCTTTGCCGCCTTCTACTCCGCCCCTATTCATTGCTACAGTTCCGCAACCGCAACTTTCCACATCCGATCCGTTCCTTCATATTTTGGCCACCCGGCCTTTTTTCCGTTTCTTTCCCACACCGTTGGATTTCAGCCACTCCAAATATTACTGAGATGAAGAGAACCAATCGGAGGAGTTCTCAACTTCCCGTTGCTTCGACGAGAAGCCAATAAAGCAATTGCTGCTATTATATCAACATATATTTGTATATGTTGCAATTTAAATTTTTTTTCAAATAATCCACATATTTATTGTATTTCCGAGTCAAATTCAAGATTTTCGAATTTAACATTTTTTGTTATATATCAAACGAAAGGATTTTATTCACAAACAAATCAGAACAAAGTGTTATGCCGAATGAGAAGACGTGAATGAATTCATTAGTTATTTAAACAGGTCAACGCAATACCAGCTGCGGAATCGTAACATCATGTTCATTACATAATTAGCACAATCTGTGCCGGTGACTGTTGATACACTTTGAACTTTGACCGCACACAAATTGCGCTCCTCAAGTGGTTTCTTGCATGGAGCACTTTTGAAAATACGTTCTCCGCTGGATTCAGTTGTGATGAATAAGGTGGAACGTACTTTGCATTAGCTCAGAGTTCTTCTATCCGACGTTTCACTGCGTCTGTATGATGAATTCGCGCATTATCCGTTATTAAGTAGGAACTGGTTACATCATAGAGCTTGAGGGATAGTTCTGTCAAAAATACGCGGAATTCACTCGCATGACGGTTTCCAAGTGATAACGTCTTGTAATGCCCAATACTGCGACTATTCATGGCCAGCTCTGGAGTATTGTTTCTCCCTCTCACGGTTGGAACCGAAATGACAGCGCGTCCACCCCTTCGGCGGAGGTGAAGATCGAAACTTGCCTCATCGATGAAAGCCATCTCTCGTGGGGCCCATGAGTTGAATAACGTGGCATATGTTCTCCTCTTGTCTTTTATCGCGTTACAATTCATGCGATCTAATTCTTTATAGGATAATTTGTTGGATTGCTTTCAATGTTCTTCGGTAGCATCCTCAATCGCCTCTCTGTAGTTAATAATGTACGGAGTGAGCCATCCTGTGACTCGATGTAGTACCTCGCTGTTATTTCGTTTGTAGATCATGACAATGTAGTAAGCTGTTCACCTTCAAACCGGGTATTGTAGCAACCTCCTTAATGAACCGACCCTCCTCGTACAACCTCAGAAACATCACTTTTTGGTACTTCCTACACTTTCCGTGATTACCTCTTCGTTGGCGACCGTTGGGCGCATGAGAGAGTGAGATTAAGAACGAAATAAGGAGAAACTCGATGAACGTGAGCGAGGACTTTATTGCACGTTAAATGAATAGTGATTGGAGCTTGAGTTCACAAGGGCTACACAAGGGGATTCTGAATACGCGTGAACTGGTTGCGAGGGAAACTAGATCAGAGAGAGAGAGAGTAGGGCTATAGCCCATGAGTTACTGGAGGAATGTCTGTGTGTGCACAGGGAGACGAGTATATCTGGGCAGAGCTGTGTTTGTTGGACAAGGAGGTAAGTCGAGGGGAGGGAAGGATATTTTGCAAAAGTCCAAAAGAGGGATATCCATTGTTGCTTGGAATCCTAATCCCTTTGTCTAGAGGAGAAGCCGACTAAACAGGCAGTTCTCGGACTTCCCCGCGGCGTAACATGAAGACGGCGAAGCACACCTGGGAAACGCCCAAGTTCATCATCCCAACTACTTCACCCTGTGCCGAACAATGACGAATCGCATCACTTTCGACAGACGTATCGCTTCCAGTCGAACTTAGTGCACGAACTCGTCGGCTATCAGGCTGGAAGATGACCTGAAATGTTCCATTCGAATCATTATCCATCGTCAATGTTGCGTTGTACTTGTAGATTCAGAGTTAAACACTCAGGCAGCGGGTGCATAGCAAAGGAATAGGCATAACGAAAAAATACCTGCCCCCCCCCCCCGTCACCTTGTTGGACCTTGCGAATCGTAGCGATTAAAGTTGGCGTCTGAATTTGGGTACAAGAACCTCGAACTAGAACGGGAAAATCTTGAGTTTAGTTAAGAAAACCTTGACTTTGTTTCAAAAACCTCGATTTTGATTGGAAAAACCTTGAGTTCGGTTAAAAAACCTTGTTTTTATTTCAAAAACCTCGATTTTGATTTAGAAAACCTTGACTTTAATTCAAAAACCTCGATTCTGGTTGAGAAAACCTTGACTTTGTTTCAAAAACCTCGATTTTGATTGAGAAAACCTCGATTTTGGTGGAGAAAACCTCGACATTGTTTCAAAAACCTCGGTTTTAGTGGAGTAAACCTCGATTTTGATTGAAAAAACCTCGATTTTGGTTGAGAAAACCTTGACTTTGTTTCAAAAACCTCGATTTTGATTGAGGAAACCTCGATTCTGATTGGAAAAACCTCGATTTTGATTGGTAAACCTCGATTTTGGTTTGGAAAACCTTGACTTTGTTTCAAAAACCTCAATTTTGATTGGAAAAACCTCGATTTTGATTTGGAAAACCACGATTTTGGTTGAGAAAACCTCGATTTTGATTGGGGAAACCTCGATTTTAGTGGAGTAAAACTCGATTATGATTGGAAAAACCTTTTTACGTTCAAAAACCTCGATTTTGATTGGGAAAACCTCGATTTTAGTTGAGTAAACCTCGATTTTGATCGGGAAAACCTCGATTTTGATTGGAAAAACCTTTTTACGTTCAAAAACCTCGATTTTGATTGGGAAAACCTCGATTTTTGTTGAGTAAACCTCGATTTTGATCGGGAAAACCTCGACTCTGATTGAGAAAATTTTGACTTTGTTTCATAAACCACGATTTTGATTGGGAAAACCTCGATTTTGGTTGAGAAAACCTTGACTTTGTTACAAAAACCTCGATTTTGATTGGAAAAACCTCGATTTTGATTGGGAAAACCTCGATTTTGGTTGAGAAAACCTCGATTTTGGTTGAGAAAACCTCGATTTTGATTGGGAAAACCTTGATTTTGGTTAAGAAAACCTTGAACTAGATTCGGAAATGCTATAATCATACCATAATTACTTCTACGACAATGGAAATTAGTACAGAATAGGTATGTTCCACAAAAAAATTACTCATTTGTCGACTAGCCTCGGTTTTAAACCATCATAAATACGGATGTATGCCGAAAAATGTTTTTTTCGAACATTTGCGCCCTTCACTGGATTTGATCATTCTTATAGAGTCGCTTGTAGCAATCTATTCATTCCGTATTCCGTAAGTATCTCTGTATATATCTGTAGTGGTGGTTTGGTGAAGAATAGGTAAACTCGGCAGAACTTCGTTTATTCTCCTATCTCACAAATCGGAAAATTTCCCCCCCTCTTTACAACTCATGACCTCCTTTTTTGTTCCGTTCAACAACCTCGATCATTTTCTGTCTGCGTATCAGCCTCTCAGCCTGCCCTGATATGATTGTAGCCTCCTCCTGTGGTTACACTTCTTCTTCTTTGTCCTTGCTGTTGTTGATCAGCACTTATGTGTTGCACGGAGATATAAGCCGGGATAGCTGGACAAAAGATATTAGTATTAATTTAGCGTTTTTCCCAATTTTCTCAAAAACGGCTGAAACAATTTCAATCAAACATACGGAGTATTGTCAACTAACTGCAACCAACATGTTGAACTAAAAACTAGCGCCCCAATATGCGGCAGGTCGTCGGATTTACGATGGCGGCTGAAAGTTGTGAGTGTTGCTACGTACCTTTTTTGAATTCAGTAGTCCTCAAAACGTGAAGAGATGGGAAAAACTCAACTTTTTTTCTGACAAAATCACTACGCTTTCCTCACGCTTTGAGCAAAAACGAGGCGGTTGATTGGGCTATTGAACGCGACCGAAGAGGCGGCAATTGAAGGGGAATTTCCCCAGAAAAGGTCCCAATTACAGAAACACGCGCCAAGTTCGTCAAGTTTGTCGAATCTCGTTCCAAACTGACTCTCCGAGGACTTGACGTTTAATTTATTCATCGCGAATCTTTAATCACCTATTTATTACCTTCAAGTTCGTCACAATCGCTAATTTCTCCCCTTCATTTCGTTTTCTCCGTTCAAACGAACCTTCGACGACGATTTTTGTTAGTCGAGAATTGGGTTTCCAATCAACGAGCCGCTTGAAACCTTCGTCGCACACTTCGACGTTTCACCGTGCTAATTCGGAGACTATATTTCCGATATTGTTATCAAAATTTGTGTCGCCTCAATCTACCGTTTTCGGGCGATTACTCGGAATAGTTGGCAAATTAAATTTAACAAATAATTAAAACGTGTGAAAAGAAACAGCACAATAAGCTGGTTACCGTTTAGCACGACGGTTATAATTCAAATAAATAATAAATTCTACACAGTCTAAGCATTCACATAACCGAGTGTGGGGGTTGTTGGCTCCGTGTATCGAATGACCATAAATAGCAATCCGCGGATATATCTACCTATAAATGTACTGACTACAACCCACGTCATTAGTTCCATTCTTCAGTCTGTCTGGATTATACTCAGCTTACAACTACGTTGCAGGGTGGTTGTAGGCACCATCTAGCGCGAGGTTGCCCCAACTGCCGAAGGACAATCCTCGTGCGTCGGGGATCCACAAACAAAATGTTACCAATCCGTTAATCGGCAACCATCCCGTCATTTCACTAAGCAGTGCCGATCTGGATAATCGACAACATTCAACTATGCTGCAGGGTGATTGTAAGGTTCATCTACAGGGGAGTAGCTAAACTATAACAGTGCTCGCGCATGGCAAATCCTCGTTTAAATGTATGCAAGTTGAATTATTAAACGTATGTTGTGCCAATGGTGGACTCAAGAACGAACCGGCTTGGCTTGAACTGTGGGAGGAAGTTTGTCGAAAACCCTGTTGATGTCACCTGGGGTCCAGACGCTAAACCCAAGTCTCTGGCTATCTGTGAGTGTCGATGTACGAAAAAAGAGGTTGTTCAACAATTGGTAACTGTGTTTTCAGGAGGTGTGGAGGGGCTATTCAATCGAAGTTACCTGTCGTGAAACAAAGGAGGGAAAGTTGCGTGATTCTTCCGTGAAAACTGCATTGACGGCGAATCGAATTCGTCCCACCGAGCCCCAAATGAGATCGCGTTTTGAGAGGGGGATTTCGCAGGGTCGAGGACCATCTCGCGGAAAAAGAAAACTGAGCGGACGAGGAAAAACCGCGTTTTCGAGCTCGTGAGTTCGCGGACCCGGAGATGAGTCCCGTTGCGGTCGAATGGTCGGGATCGGACGGGATCCGTCACGGTGAGGATCCGTCTTTTGACGAGGAAACAAATCTTCCTGAACGAATCCGACACCTCATCAAAAATATATCTGCGGAGTCGACGGCGCGGGGGAAGAGGTAGATGAAGAAATGGAGCGCAGTTCTGTTGGCCGCCAATCGCTTTGTGATGTCCTTCGCTCCACTTGCCGCTTCATCGTCGACTTTCCGGCGTCACGCGGAGTTACAAACTCCGAGCGACGGGGGAAGGACAACCCAAAGCCGAAAAAAATCCCGAATGACCTGACGCAAACCCTCGAGGGTCCCTCTCCACAAGGGATGTTATCGTGAAGTTTTATTCGCAATATTTTACTTAAGCAGAAGCTGGACGGTAAAACGGAAAGTTACGTAATTCGCTGAAAAAATATCTGGTGCGTTGCAACACACACCTTTCCTTAGCTCTACAACAATTCACTTTGTACATGGCTAATTCTATTAAATCAATTCATTTATCACTCAGTTAATTTGAACTTGGTCAAACAACATTTTGCGGCTGCAGGAAGCGGTAGCGCTTACAGTTCCAGATTTTATTATGCTGCTCGTACTCATTGCACGACCATTATTGAGCAATTGGTACACAGAAAATTAAAAAGGCTGTAAACACGAATTTTTTGAAGAAGGATAGTAATCACTTTTGCAGAGTTATTGGGTAAGAACGGTAGGAACTGGTAGTAAGCGAGACGGCGGTAGTTGAAATTCAGGAATTTCTGGAGTGAGCCCCATGTATTTCATGAGCATTTTTAAACACTCACCCTTTAGGTATTGGATTGGACTACAACACCAATTTTTTTTAACATTCTACAAAAATTCCAGCGGAGTTTATAAGAAAAAAACTGCGCTAAAAACGCTTTTCGTCGAAAATGTTGATAATTTACTGTGCTGCTCTCGTCATTTTCCCACGGATGAGAATTTTATGGTGTGATTACCTCATTGAGAGCTATCAATTCAAAAAATTTAATCAAAATCGTTAGAGCCGTTTTTGAGAAAAAAAATTTGTGTTTTGATCACTATGATGACAATAGTTAACTTTCGGTGGATTTTGCACATACCCTTATTTTGGCGTCCCATGGTAACCTGCGGGCTAAATATCAAGTTTGAGGGGATTTGGTTCGGTCGTTTTCTCTAAAACCACTCTAAAATCGATTACGTCGAAAATGTTGGTAATTTATTGTGCTGCTCTCGTCATTTTCCCAGGGATGGGAATTTTATGGTATGATTGCCTTATTGAGAGTTATGAACATAAGAAATTTAATCAAAATCGTCATAGCCGTTTTTGAGAAAAAAATTATTTGGTGTTTTGATCTCTATGATAACTATAGTTAAATTTCGTTGGATTTTGTTCATACCCTTATTTTGGCGTCCAATGGTAACTTTCGAGCGAGATATCAAGTTTGAGTTGATTTGGTACGGTGGTTTTCTCTAAAAATTGTTCACAGACCCACAGACCATTTTCCCAAATTGTGTTTTTCGGACTCAGGGGGGCTGAAACGTAAAGATCTGAAGAGAACTCAACATTTTTTTTTCAGCCGATTACATAACTTTCCTCTCTACTTTGTAGAGCCAAGGAAAGTAATAGTACTGAAAACCCAGATTTGGGAAAACGGTGTGTGTGTGGGAAGTTGGCTGTTGCCAAGGCTTCGCTGAAGCCACAGCAGAAGCTGCGCCTCCTTACCTACGGGCTGGTTTTTTCGGGGAGGTTGAACGTCCGAAGGCTAATAAATCCTCGATAGATTGGTACGCTCTGCTGTCCGAGCTAGGCTAAGTCAACCACTTAGCGTCCCATATGCGTACATTCTTAGCTTCGGTTCAATCTGGGAGAGCTATTCCAGATATTGCACTGTGGTTGGTTTTAGATTCGTTCAGGATCAGCAGCCGTGATTTGGCATGGCGACTTCATCCGCCCCTAAACTCAGTAAGCCTTCAGAGGTTGCGGCTGCGCTGCATAGTTCCGTTTACAGCCGGAAAATCAGGTAGCCTCCTGTCTCCCCTTACTTTTCTGCGTGGGTGGAGAGGGCTCCAGACGGCATGGAAGGGCGCATTCACGCCGTTTGCGTGGCGTCACTGCCTATATCGATGAGGCGTACAAATTGTTACGTTGTGAAAGCTTCTTGTCGTGCCTACGGTAACCAGTTTGAGTAGCTAAATTATACTGCGCCGGTGTGCCCGCACGCTCATGGGGTCTATGTCAACTGCCATGACGCATTCTGCAAGCAGGTTGTTGGTGCATTGTGCCTGAAGACTGGGAAGTGGAGGAAGAAAGGCACTACCAGGTTGTCTTTGGATAAAGACTGAGGCCTGACATCGTCGCTGCTGGTCCTAACCAGTCTGCAGTCGTCCTGGATGTCCGCGTAGTATCTGGCAACCGTGATTTGATCCTAACTTGGCAAGCCAAGAGGCAAAAATATGACAGGATGGGTCGTATCTAAACTGAAGGTCGTTCTATCGTGAGAGACCCTCATATCCTTCTTTCCTTCCCAGTCCTAATCCTTATATTCGTAGAGCCGGAGTAGGGCAGCGAGGGCGCCTTCCCTATTGCCTCAATTACTATTTATTTAGTTTCCCTTTAGCTTTTGGAAAAAAAAACGTGTCTGTGATTGCGATTGACTCAAATTTGATATCTAGCCCGCAGGTCACGGGTGGGACGCTGTCATAGTGTTTATAATAACTTTATAATGTTTATAATAAAATTGTACGGTCTCGAAATCAACATACAAAAAAGTGCGTTGTCACCGAAAAAAACTATCAGGCTACTTGGTCATCTTGTCTCTTACAAGATAATTCGCCCCGATCCTTCTAGATTAGCTTCACTTCTTGAATTGCCTCTACCCTGCGCTGCTGCTTCATTGAAGCGTGTTCTTGGCTTATTTGCTCACTACTCTAAATGGGTACCCCGTTTTTCGCATAAAATTCACTCTCTCGTCGATTCAAAACATTTTCCACTGTCTGATCAAGCTATAAAAGATTTTGAGAATATGAAGCTTGATATTTCTAAAGCCATTGTTACTACCATATCTCCAGATATGGTTGTTGAAACCGATGCGTCCGACATTGCTGTGGCTGCTACTCTTAGCCAAGACAATCGCCCCATTGCCTTCTTCTCTCGGTCACTAAACCATTCTGAAAAACGACATTCAGCTATTGAAAAAGAAGCTGCCGCTATAGTCGAATGTCTGAAGAGGTGGAAATGTTTCTTGCTTGGCAAAACATTTCAACTTATAACCGATCAAAAGGCTCTCTCATTCATTTTTGATTGGAAAAACTCTAGCAAAATTAAAAATGATAAAATTTTGCGCTGGCGGTTATAGTTAGCACCGTTTAGATACGACGTAACCTATCGACCTGGAAAGCATAACATCAAAGCACATGCAGTCTCAAGAGTATGTGGTGCAACCACTAGTGCTAACAAGCTGTTTGATCTCCATTCGTCACTCTGTCATCCCGGTGTCACACGAATGCATCACTGGATAAAGAGTAAAAATCTACCTTACTCCCTCGAAGAAGTCCGCAAAATGACATCCTTGTGTCCGATATGCGCCGAAGTATGCGCAGGCATCTCATTAAGGCGACTGCTCCATTTGAACGCCTAGATGTCGATTTCAAAGGTCCATTACCCTCGAGAAGCAACAATCGCTATCTTCTAACTATAGTAGATGAATACTCACGATTCCCTTTTGCATTCGCTTTCAAGGATACTAGCGCCGCAACGGTTATACATTGCTTCACTCAACTTTTTGCAATCTTCGGAAACCCAAGTTTTGTTCATTCGGATAGGGGGTCGGCTTTCTTATCCAAAGAACTGACCGATTTTCTTCATTCTAATGGAATAGCTACCAACAGAACCACACCCTACAATCCAATGGGGAATGGATTAGTAGAACGTTATAATGGCATCATATGGAAGTCCATAACTCTTGCTTTGAAGACACGAGAACTCGATAATACCGATTGGGAAAAGGTACTAACTGAATCTCTACATTCCATAAGATCCTTGCTGAATACTTCTACCAACTGCACCCCTCATGAACGCCTTTTCAATCACCCTCGAAGGACAATCAATGGAGAAAATATCCCGACCTGGCTTTTGAATCCTGGACCTGTTCTACTCGCCAAACAAGTTGGAAATTTCAAGTACGACGATCTTGTTGAAGAAGTTGACGTTGTAGAAGTTAACCCTCAGTACGCTACTATTCGACGTCAAAATGGCGTTGAATCAACAGTGTCATTAAGGCATCTTGCCCCACGCGGAGACAAGACTATTCTGCAACGCATAGATCAAACCAACCCTGAAAACAGCCAAGAAGATTTACCAGTACATCTGCAAGAGTCCACTCCAAACGAGAGCTCTGAGATCGAGTCTGAGCCTCGGAATCAGCAAGTACCTCGGGAACAGTCTAATGATCAAGACAGTCGTCCGTCATCTGATTCTCGCCCAAGAAAGGAGATTTCCAGGCCAGCTTACCTAAAGGACTATCTGACTGGGTATCTTCCAACAAAATGAACCCACCACTTAACTGGCAATATTAAGTTCTCATCCTAGTTTGCCTTCCTATGATAGATGGGGAGAATGTCATAGTGTTTATAATAACCCCATTTTCAGTTAAATCATCTGATCAGCTGTTGTAATTGACCTGGCTATTTTTACTTGTGTCATCCGTTAGTCAGCTATCTTTTCTAATGAATAAAAGCCAACCTTTTGGTCTTTAGTTTACGATTCGTCTATAACAGACGCACATATAAGGGTCTGAGCAAAATCCACTCAAAACCAGTTATAATTATCATAGTGATTAAAACACCAAATATTTTTTTCTCAAAAACGACTCAAACGATTTTGATTAAAATGTGTATATACACAGCTCTAAATAAGATCAAAATGCCAAAAAAAGTCGCATTTGTGAAAAAATGACGAGAGCAGCACAATAAATTACCCACGATTTTAGTGGCGTTTTTTCTTCGTAAACTCCGCTCAAATGTTACTGAAACCTTCAGAAAACTGACGTGGTAATCCAATCAATTACCTATACGACGAATCTTTGATAATGGTCCTAAGAGGTATTGGGGCTACTCCAGAACTACGTGAATTATCTCTTCTTATCATTTTTCAGCAAAGGCGAACGCGGTCCTTGACGGAAAAATCATGTAGGCCGTATCTTAAATTCCCTGTGAACCGATTACTCAATGATGGTCGTGGAGGAGGTAGGAGCAGCACAATAAATTCCGGAAATGCCTCTCGTGTCACGTAGGACGTTGTTATAAACATAATGAACAACACATTTGATTAGTTTCTCTCTGGCCGGGGAATGTTGTATGATGCGTCGTACGAAGTATTTTAATGTATCTAGTAACGGAATAAATATTCGATTCGTTCAAATCACGTTTACCGTCAAGAGTTTAAAAATTGCATTCAGAGTCCCCGAATTGAAGACTGATCCTTTGTTAAAGGCAAAAGCGAAGTTTCTATAAAAGCGAAGAACTGAAGAGACCCGGCGGGGAAGTGGAGAGTGTCGGATGAGTCTTCTAATTCTAGGAATCGTTGAATTCGAAGTTACTTACTACCAAAATATTGTCACGTAACTTTAATTCGTGAATGACGAACTTGTTCGATTTTGTGAACCGATGACGATGACGCGGTATATTCAGGATCTGCGAGGGAGGAAGTTTTTGCGATCCCAACTATTGTGTCCCGGGAGCTTAATGTAACTTTGATTAAATAATATAGATGGATAATATTCGTCAAAGGTCGGATCGGAGGGTTTTATTAAGATGGATGAGGAGCGCTCGTTACAAAGGTTCTAGAAACAAA
This sequence comes from Pachypeltis micranthus, assembly GCA_020466155.1. Taxonomy (NCBI): domain Eukaryota; kingdom Metazoa; phylum Arthropoda; class Insecta; order Hemiptera; family Miridae; genus Pachypeltis; species Pachypeltis micranthus. The sequence goes on along the minus strand of CM035768.1, from coordinate 74,784,461 downwards.
AGGTGGAAGGTTAGGAACAATGAAGGGAGTTTGTTAATCCTTATACAGTCAATACCGGCTAATATATATACATTACTCCCCTCTTACTCCACTCTCTCACTCTCTCTCTCTCTCTCACTCACTCCCTTTACCATCCTTCCTGACGCCCTCTGCGGACGTTACCCCGGCGCCGTCTCTTTGCCGCCTTCCTCGCTCCATCCCTTATAATCCCTAGACCTCGCCATCCTCCCCTTCCCGGCTAATGATGGAGCGATTGAGGAATATTCGTGAATATTAACAGGCCAGAGGAAATTGTGCTCCTTGCAGATGGAATATATTGTCCCAGTTTACCAACATCTAAATGTAGATTTTACTAAATCCTCTACCATTCCCAAAGCTGAGATCCCACTCAGCGTTCCCTCACTCCTTCCACCCTTCATGACCTCAAATTTGAATTACAGATCAATGTACCATTTCCTTCTTCTGGACTCTTCTCCATTTGGTTTCTTTCATTTAAGATTAGCGAGGCGATTATCTTTGGGTTAGCTCCAGCTCCCGGCCAGAGCTTCCGTGAACCGGATATCAAGTCAATTTTTGTACCCATTTCAAGCTGCAGTAAATTAGAAGTCTCGGTAAAAGTGGATAACTGACACTAGAGACGTTAAAAAAGAGTCATGTGACTCGTCAAGCGTCGAATTCTAAAAGATTTCAAATGAAACTCCGGCTGAATATTTAACAGCGGAAAGCACCGCTGATTTTGCTGGCGGTCGCTTCAAAAAAGTAGAAGAACAAATTTTCGAACGAACATACCAATTACCTAGCCGCATAAATATAATCGGAATATTCAAGACACGGGAAATTGAAAGAGGGGTGTGAACAGCATGACCGTTGTGCTTTCAGCTCGTCAGAACTTAAGCTAAAAGTACAATGGCACTTTGTTTTCCTATTCAGTGTTTTCTCTAACTCATTTTTACTTTCCGTAGGTCCAATGAGAAGGAAGAAAAGCTGTGTGGGAGGAATAATGAGGAGTAATTCCCATATTTTACAGAAATTTACTGCCAACTGTATGAAAAACGTTCATTCATGTTACCGTCCGTTCATTACTCGAATGCTTCCCTGGGCAATTAAATTGGGTTGACTAGTAGTACTTGAGACAATTACTCAAATTAGTGAGATCACACGAATTTCTCAGACGATAACCACAATTATTTAATTTAGTTACTGGTGGTGGTCACACTCACACCCTTGAGCAGAACGTATAGACCACGTTGGTAGTATACTTTTAACGATATTGTCTTCAGCACAAGGTCCGTTGAAAGCTAAATCCTGTTGGGTAACAGAGAAACTACACGTCAATGTTGCATAAACAAATAACGGTGTCGATAACACCCTGATTTCGTTCATTATTAATATTGGACGGTGCACAAACATGGGAATTGTAACTTCTTTTACTACTATCACTAATGAATCATTGGAGCATTCAAAAATACTAATATATGGCGCGTTGCATCACGCAACTTCTCTCATCCTCACGTTGTTTTCCTCGTATATACTCGTGGCAACCGAGAAAACTCCCACTGCGGCTCCAAATGGCTCTATTGTGAGGGCGTGCATGAGCCTAATGCGGCGACCCCACTACTGTGGCTCAAAACGCAAGACATCCGTGAGGCCCGTTCCTGCAACCTCATCCCGCCGCAGCTGAAGCACCCCAAGCACTCTGAAGCAACACCACAGCCAGCCCCCGGGCTAGTGCACAGTACGCGCTCCGCTGTCTCCAGCCCTGCCTCGCAGAATCTGTCGCTGTGTACCTTTGTCTTATCTATCTTGGCCAGACGATACGTATCCTGGAAACCGGCCACATGCCGTCCGTATACTTTCTCTCAACAGACTGAGGACGTATTCTAATTGCTCCCTCGGGAGTCTAATAGAGAACGTTGACTGCCTTTGGCCAGTTACATTCCCTCAATGGGGATCCCTCCACTTCTCCTTCCACTGGCCATTTTGTCTACTCAAGTAGCTCTTGGTGGTAACTAGGAAAAGCTCAGTTTCCATCGGGAGTAGCGCAAACACTTCTCTCGCCAGTTTGTCGCCCCCCCCCCCGCCCCCCCAATTCATTCCTATCACAAAATGACGGGGCACCCAGCACTGTGTTAATGTATTTCCCTATCCCTAGGAAGCCAGTCTGGCATTCTTAAACCAGCCCATAATATAATGTATTTCCTTTTCTGTGTCAGCCTCTTGCGCAGTAGGTGCCGAATGCTCAACACCACTGCGAAGAGCTTCGTCTGACAAACCGAGTGGTATCAATGCTTGGATCCCTGGCCCATAAACTGCTTCACCTGCTAGGCTACCTCTCACTTGAGCTGACGGGAGTATCCTGAAGGGCATGTGGAGCATCTCCCACACCTCTTTGCACCCTGACCAATATAAGATGTTGCGACGCCCTTCTCCCCTGCCTGACAAGCTCCACTTGCAGCATTTGCGGCACGTGGCAAATTTATTTATCGAGATGCTCCTGCTCAAGCCACAACAATTATTGAGCGTTGATGATGGCAATAATGTCACTATATTCACTTTCATACGAAATTCATGATAATCTAGTGTACTGCTCTCGTCATTTTTCCACGAATGAAAAATTTCATGGTAATTTCTTTAGATTTAGAACTGTCCATGAAAAAAATTAATCACAATCGCTACTACCATTTTCGACAAAACAAATTGCGAGAGAACCACCGTACCAAATCAGCTGAAACCTGATGTCTAGCCTACAGATTACCATGGGACGCAATAATGGGGGTATGGGCAAGATCCACCGAAAGTTAACTATAGTCATCATAGTGATCAGAACACCAAATTTTTTTTCTCAAAAACGACTCCAACGATTTTAATTACATTTTTTATATTGATAGCTCTCAACAAGGCAATTATACCATAAAATTCCCATTCGTGAGAAAATGACGAGAGCAGCACAATAAATTATCAAAATATTCGACTAAAAGCGTTTTTAGCCCGGTTTTTTCCTTATAAACTCCGCTGGAATGTTGGTGGAATGTTTATGAAAATTGGTATTGTAGTCCAATTCAACACCCAAAAGGGTGAATGTTTTAAAACGCTCATGAGATACATGGGGCTCACTCCAGAAATTTTTGAATTTCAACTACCTCCGTTTCGCTTACTACCAGTTCTAACAGTTATTACCCAATAACTCTGGAAACGTTATTACTATCCTTGTTCAAAAAATTCGTGTTTACAGTCTTATTAATTTTCCAGTGTACCAATTGCTCAATAATGGTCCTGCAGTGAGTACGAGCTGCACAATAAATTCCAGAACTGTAAACGCTACCGCTTCCAGCTGCCGTAAAGTGTTGTTTGACCAAGTTCAAAGGAACTGAGTGATAAATGAGTTGATTAAATCGAATTAGCCATGTAAAAAGTGAATTGGCGTAGAGCTAAGAAAGTTGTGTGTTGCAACGCACCAGATATTTGCACACTCAAAAGGCCGGGGAAAGTAATAAATAATTCATAGCCAATGAGTTGGATGTCACTGATTTAACGACGGTTGTTTGGTGCAACTGCCCCTTGAAAAACTTTAGTTAACACTTGGTTTGTAATGGAGTCTTTCTGCTGGAGGGTAAACCGTTCCACTAAGAAGTTACGGGCCAAAGCAGTTGGAAAAATATAATTCTTAGAACGTTTAACACTTTTTCGTCGACTTTACTCGCGAATGGATTATTATCGATTTTGTTTAACACTCTCAGACCGGAGGGCCCACTGGTAGGTCACGACCATATGGTGATCTCTGTCCTGGGTCTGCCACACCCAGTTCCTCATAAGACACGAAGTATTCAGAGCGTAGCTGCATGGAATTGGTACGGCTCCAAACCAAAACTGCCTGCGCTGCATGGTAATGGTGGATGATGCTTGCCAGAGGCCGGCAGGCTGGCTGGAATTCGGAAGAAATCTAAAGGTGCGTAATTTGCCCTAAAAGTGCTCTGCCAGAAAAGGATGGAGCTTGCTGATTCGAAGGCTGTATCGCCCAAGGATGAAGGATGTAGACACGGAGTAGATAACGCTCTTGAACATCCAACTCGTGAAGGAAAGAGGAAAGAAAGAAGAGCTGCCTTTGCAGAACTTGAAGAGTTCTGGGTTCATGGAACCACTAGGAGCACCCCCCCCCCTTCGCTCTTCAATAGTACAAGGCATCAGTACATACTGCCCACTACATATTCTGTGCGACTTACTCGAGACTGACTTCCGATGACCGATGAATCAAATGTAGTTTCGAAACCAGTTTCTCGGATGAACAAATTGTTTGCGAAGGAGGATCCTTAGCAATTAATGGAGCCCGGCATCATAGTCTTAGTGTTCTACAGCTAACTGGCTCGTCCAACGAGCGGTTTTCGCCCTCCCCCACTTTTTTCTTCGTTGTTATTGGATAGCAACCGACAAGATGTTATCTCTACAAGAAAACCTTTTCAAAGTTCAACTCACAGATCGAGGATGCCCCTTTTGTCAGCTCTTCCACTTTTCTATTCACTCTGAAAACAAGCGTGAGTTTGGAAAGCTAGTCGTAGGATGTCTGTCAAATTCTTCTAAATTAGGACCGGCAAGCGTGTTGAGTGGTTTCACCACAATTCGGATGTTAATGTAAGTTTGTTTTCCCTTGCTTAATAGATGACAGCATACATATCGACCCCCTTAGGAAGCCGAGAAGGCCCTCCGCCGCAGACTCCACTACGATTTGGGGCTCAATGAGCCCCTGAGAAAAGTATTCAAAGCGTTTGGCTGCCAAGGCAGGGCAGTCACATAGGATATGCTATGCCTGTCTCATCCTCCTCACCGCAAAGTCTGCATTCCACCGCCTCTGAGATGCCCATCTTGTTGAGGTGATACCTAAAGGGCAGTGTTCGGTCAGGAACCAAATCAAAACTCTCAGATCCTGTCTGGAGTGTGTCAGTATTACCTTCGCTCTTGAACAAGAAGGCGTAACGAGCCTTTTCGCCTGTCTTAGTCGTGGCTACCGATGCCAATAGGCGCTGCTTTTCTGTGTCTCCCATCGCACCTTCAGACGATTCTGGTGACTTTTCTTTGGGTAGCGGTTTTGCAAGGCAGTCAGCTTTTTTGTTGTCCTCATGTTCCTTATCAGCCAGCACCGAGATACGAGAGAGCCTATCATGGGCACCTAGTCGCTTGAGCGCTTGAAGACACTCCGATACTAGCCATGATCTGAAGGGGTTGGCTGCAATAGCCTTTAAGGCCTGGCAATCAGATAATATGTAGATCCGCCTGTCTTTGAGTTCTTTAGTCAGCATCTCTTCTGCGCAGATCTTTATAGCAAGGGTTTCTGCTTGAAATATCGTGACGTACTCTCCCAGCGGCTTGCCAAGGCTCTCAGTTTGGAACGATCCTCTCTCCCACCGTTCCCATGAGTGGACGCTAACACTGAATGGCAGCTGAAGTTCTTCTGCTGCCTCTTCTAGCATGAACTGTCTAGTCATTCCTTGGAGGCTCGCCTTAGTCCTGGTAAAAATATCTCCTGTTTCCAAAAGCCTTGCCGCTCCCAGGTATGCGGTCCTCTGAATGTGTATGTCGAGAAGTGAGATATTCAATAGGACTTCCATTGCAGCAGTGGGGCAAGTACACATTGCCCCTGTAATAGCAAGCATGCATGTAATAGCATTGCCAGCCTGTCGCCGCAGTTGCTGGAGTTTTCCCTCTGCTAGCCAGCCTGTCGCCTAGAGCCCTGTAGAGCCACTCCATCATTTTTGGAGTGATGCCCCTTGATTCGCTGCACAGCCTCCTACACGCCCACACAGCTTTAGTTTCCTTGTGCAGCGCATATTTGACGTGCGAGTTACAGCAAATTACTACAAATCCATTGGTTTTGGTGCGGCTCGATGGTAATTTTTAAACATTCGCCGTTTCAAATAACTGCAAAGAAGCATCTTCAAAGGCGGTGCGGTACACGACTCGGGTCTCTCTACATGATTGGGAAACGGATTTTCAAGACACGTGCGAGAAGACGAGAGCCGATTGTTGGGGAGGAAGCTGTGATTGAGGAAAAGGTTTCGGGCCCTCGGAGGTTCTCGGAGCATTAACATCGAAATAAATGCCTTGAGACTGTAGCAAGGGCTTTCATCCACTCATGAATGTTAATCATCAACCGTTTCTCTATAACGGGCAATACCTTTCAACATTATCACATACGAGCTTGAAGAGTGGCTTAGCTCACCCTCTTGTCTTTACTCGCTGCCTTTCCCTCGCTCGCCATGCCATGCCATGCCACGCCGAGCCCGGCCCTCTTTCATCTCTTCAACGTTGCCTCTTACTCACTGATTTACGCAGTTAATAAAGGAAACGAAAGGCATTTCAATTGAAGGGGTAAGTCTCTTACAATCCCAATTAACTGTTCATAGCGTGGGCATTAAGTGGCACTTACCGTCTTAACGGCATTTGTACGAGGAGCTTCCGCGCATTGAAAACAGACGCAGGAAATTAATTTTTACTCGAACGCTAAAAAGACATGTCCACCTTCGGCCGATGTCAATATTGCACAAGCACAAGTTGAAGGAACTGAGTCGAATGATTGCCGAATGAAGCTTTGATTGACGCTAACTCTAAAGCCGAAGCTAATTTAGATACTTTCGCGATGTTTCGCAACAGCAAGCACCTCACAAGAAGCATCCAAACATCCGAAATTGAAATATTATGAGCCACTTGTGAAGTAGTAATGACTACCGATGTATAACAACAGGGACTTAACCTGTTCAGTGCGTCACTTATACATCAAACCACGCTACGTCCAATTAACGTGCGACATTTCAGGCAAGATGTCAATAAGTTTGTGGGTGCCTTTATTGAGATGATTTTCACACCGAAACTTAAGGGTTGAGACCTTTATTAAAATAGCTGATTGAACACATGAACATGAAAAACTGATAGCGAGAGAATGAATGAATTAGTGTTTTGTTATCTGGAAGGTTGCAACGCCATAATGAGTTTTCAAGTGAAGTAGAGTCCATCGTAGCTAGCGCGCTCTGTATGCCGAGACCGATGGTCGCCACACCACTCCCCCCTTAGAAAATTTCAAAGTCCCTTAGGGCTGTTGGAAAGTGGACACGTCTGCCACTGCGAGTAGTTGGAGCACCAAGTGGTGTCTGTTGAGTCTGCAGTTGGGCGCTCAAATGTGCTGGCTGTGGTGCTGCTGAGTGTGTTGGCTGGTTCTCGTTTGGGGAATTTGAAGAGGAGTTACTCAGCGGTGTGGTGGTAAAAATTCAACATTCCCAAAAAACGTTTTAGATCTGTGACATTTTTTGGTCTTGGGTAAGAAGATATTGCTGCAACCTTTTCTTTCATTGGAGAAATGCCTTTAGCTGAAATGTGATAGCCCAAGAAATCGATTTCTTTGCATAGGAATGTGCATTTGGCGGCATTGATATACAAACCATGCTTCTGGAGTCGCTCAAGGATTATGTTCAGGTGCTGCATGTGTTCGTTATGTGATTTTGAGAAGATTAGCCAGTCATCAATGTAGCAGAATACAAATGGAAGATCCCTAGTGATGGAGTCCACAAAACGTTGAAAGGTTTGAGAGGCATTGCGTAATCCATAGGGCATCATGAGAAATTCAAAGGAACCAAAAGGTGTAGTTACTGCTGTCTTTGGAATGCTACTAGGATGGACCGGTATCTGTAAGAATGTTTTGCAGAGGTCGATTTTGGAGAAAACGGTGGAGCCAGAGAGATTCGAGGTGCAGTCCTGGAGATTCTGAGATGCTATCTGGAATAGTTTGTGAATTTAATTTCCGGAAATCCCCACAGGGCGCCAGTCGCCACTTTTCTTTTTGACCAGATGTAAGGGGCTAGCCCAGGGACTGCTAGATGGGCGGCAGATACCCTTTTGGAGCATATACTCAAATTCCTCCTTAGCTGCTTTAAGTTTATCTGGAGCAAGACGTCGAGGTCGTGCATAACATGGTGGACCAGTAGTTTCTATATGGTGGAAGACATCATGTTTGATGTTGGGAGCAGAAACGGGTCGGGACATGGAATGTTTGTTCAATAATGCTGTAATTTCTGGAGCAAGTGATGTACCTATAGTGGAGATAATAGGGGTTTGACAGTTGATAATGCTCGCTGAAGCAACTAGAGAAGTATTAGAATCAATGAGTCTAGAGTTCTTGACATCCACCAGAAGTCCAAAATGTCGGAGAAAATCACTGCCAAGAATGGGACGGTTGACGTCAGCAATGGTGAATATAAAAGGGAATATGCGTCTTCCAAGGTCCAAGTGTAGGAGACGTTCCCCATATGTCTTAATAAGTGAATCATTGGCGGCAAACAATGTTAGATTACTGATGTTGTTCATGTCAGAACGTCTTGGAGGAAGGAGACTAATGTCAGCACAAGTATCGACAAGAAATTGTAAATTAGAGCGGTTGTCAGTGATGACTAGGCGGCGTGATATTGCCTCGTCCCCGGTTGCCGCTAATTCGAGGATGCTTGACAGTTTTCCGACTTATGCTGTTTATAATTACATGGAGGTTTGCAATTACGTGCACGATCTCCATATTGCTGATGGTAGGAGCAAATCTGGTTTGAGCCCGAATTTTGTCCTGTGTTATTAATAGGTTTGGAACGTGATCTGTGGCGCTGATAAGAGAGTTTTTGTACAGCCTTAGTCAACTGTTCCACTTGTCGGCACAACTTTAAGAGTATTTCAGTTTGATTGGGAGAGTTTGTTTGATTATCATGTGTTACCAATTCAATGAGCTGAAGTCCGCGTCACTTTTTCGATAAATTCGCGCTAAAATATTTTCGTCGCATCCCCCGAATATTGTCAGCAAATGACGGAACGGCGTAATAACTTGTACGCAGCTCCGTTCAAGTTCCTGAATGTCGCGTGTCGTTAAGAACGGGAAACGTCCCAACGCGAATGACGTCTCGAAGCCGTCGACTCGACTTCATAAGAAGCAATTGCTACAGCTTCCCGAGAATCTCATTTACGCGTTCCGCCACTTTGAATTCACGCGAAAACCAATCTTGTCAAATTTTCACGAAGAAGCGGAGGATGCGAGTTGGTGAGCTATGAAAACAGATCAAAACGGAGGTTGAGCAAAGCGTTCCCCCGAGTATTGGCTGAAATCCCAACGCCTCCCTTCCACATCAGATCCCTTTCTACTTATCCGTTCGCTAACGTTTTCCCAAACTTCCCCTTCCTCCATATTTTGTATCAAGTGTGAATTTATTTCGGAGTTTCTCGTTTAATATAAAAGAGCGGGAAGGAGGTCGGAGGGGGGGCGAGGATGGTGGGGGTTGGGGAGTTTTCATCCCTCCGTTAGTGTTAGCGTTAACCTCTAATAAATTGCATAAACAACTTCCCATCCTCCGCCTCGCACCTTTCCGTTGAAAAACGAAGTAATCCTCGGGAATAAATATCTGCAACGGGGACATCCTCATGTGGAGCTCACGAATTTATTACGAGTCGTGCAACAATTTCGCCGCCTTCTGCCGCGCGTAACTTGTCGTTCACATTTCTTTCAAATGAAACGAAACTCAGAGAAAACTCACCCCCCCCCCACCCCACCACCACCTGTAAAATATTTTTTCCCGAAAAGAGTATTCTCGAGTGAAAATACGCGTTATGAACTGCGTGAAGCTTTTGCGCCCTCTTAAACGGTTTTACACGAACCTTCTCGTAAATCGGGCGCTAAAATTTAAAACGGCGTTTATTGTTTGCGTCCTTCATTCCAGTTTTCGGGGGCTGAATCAGACGTTGGCAACACTATTTCATGGGAGCGTGTAGCGAAGGGGGTGATTCATGCCTATCAAGACGTTCTTAATTGGGAGATTATTTTATTTCGTTTCTTTGTTTCGTATCCTTACGCTCATATCGTGACTCATCGTCTCATCTGCGGCCTCCAACCTTCGACTACAGACAACGAACCAGAGATCATTCACCAGCCCAGACCAAGCTCACCTGATAGACAAACCGCGACTTGCCACGACCAAGTAAACAGGTGAACTAAGAGAAGCAGGGGGGGTGGAGGAGTTCCTCTATTCCTCTCTTCTTCTCTCTTAGTAAAGTCTTCACTTCACCTACAGCTCTCGTTTTTTGCTTCTCGGGTCACCAGTATCCTTTTCGCTAAAACCGACTTTTTCTCGTCTTTTACAGCAGTGTCGTGTTTCATGGATCCTATAATCCTGACACCAAATCGCGGCAGGAACAATTGAACATTTTCAATGCATAGACCCTTCGTATTTTCTTGGCCATTGTCTCAACATCTTCGAAGCTGCATCACCAATTTTTATTTTATTTCCATTTTTCCTGGTTTGATAAACCTGTTAATTTAACACGAAAAGGGTTTTCTGTCGAGATCCCTTCATTGCGTTAACATTTGATCATCAAAGTGTGTGGTATAATCTTTTGTTTTTGCATGGACCATCTGGATCTCCAGGCCCGTAGAAAAGCCCTGAAAAGTGTATCAAGCGGGGTCAAGCTGCTGTAGGTAAGTCATCGGAACGACAAGTTAAACCTAATTAGGTGGGTTCACAATGTATCTAAGCGGTAGGAAACGATGTTCGTAATATTGAAGAATCGCAAACTTCCAAACTTGTAGAAAATTTACGATTCAGGCTCATAGTTTGGCGGTGCAGTGCTGCGTGTTACTGTTACTCGCGGTATCTGGCGTCTCTGTGGCGTCAAATATTATACCGAAAAATCACAATTGAGCGCTTTTTCGAAGTGGTTGGAGTCTTTGACCTCGGACTTCCCCGCGTCATTGTCTCCAACTATTTTAATACCTGCCCCTCACCTGCGAGAATCCCTCAGCTGCGGTCAGTTGGTTCCAACCGCCCCCTTTCCCAGGTTTTCCCGTTTCTTTATTTCTACTGCCCAATTTCTTATCGACAGAGCCCTTCCAAAATCATTCCGCTTCCAACTATTGCCCCGGTATATTCTCGCTTTCCCATACGGTTGCCCGCGCCAGTTTCACGCGTTCCGAGTACTGCCCTTGTGTCGCCCATTTGTACTCCATCTCAGCTCAATTTTAATTCAACTCAATTCCGCACGCACGTTCATTACAGTCCTCCTCACGCTCACCGAGTTTCAGTTTTATTTCGATCCTCAGCTCCCCCTCTCGTGCACCCAACAGCGCTCTTAGTTCCTTCAGCAGACCTTACTTCACTAGTTCAGAGCACTCCCACTTCCTGACCTCTTACTTGTTGCGAAACTACTGCAACCTTATCTCACAGTCAGGACGTTTGAAGTATATGCTCTACATCACTCGATTGTCCATAAATTCTGGCGTTCCACGGGGGAGCGTTTCGGGCCACAACATCCCTCTGCCGAAGTGATGTCTCAGGGCTGTTTGCCGATGGCAAGGGCAAAAATAAACCGTATGGGACGTAGTGGGATAAATAACGTATAAAAACCAGTTGCCAAAAAAACGACGTGTGTTCAAAACTAAATTCCCTGAGTCAAATATGTCCTACCGAGGGCAGATTTTATACGTACAGAAATCCCCTTGGTTTCTCAGGTGTAATCATTGTTTTTCGATTAACATTCCTACGTCATGGGTCAAACTGCAACCCATTTTATTCAACCCTGAAGCGTTCCGTTCGAACTAAATGCTAGTTTATGAACAGCGTGTTAAACCGTCTTTTGGAAGTGTGCACTAACTGTAGGGAGCACTCAGTTTATTCGGGTTGAAAGAAATCTAATCGATTGGTAGGCTTCTCAGTTAGCAGGTCTGAATGGAGCGTGAAATATTTTTGTTGGTTTTAGGTAACTTATTGGGAACATGACATTTCAGGTTAGGGAGTGGGAGAGATGTGGATGTAATTTTTAGTGTGTCCGGTGAGTCGAAGAGCTGACGTTGGAGCAAATTATACTGAGGCAGAACTGGATTCAGGGCCCATTGACTGGTTTTATTGCAGGAAAGTGACGAGGCTGGTTAGGGCTTTGGCATAACAGACAGAGAGCTGCTGGACAAGTCAAGACCGATCTAATCTGAGGGCAGACGAAGCCTCAAGTTCGAATCTAGGTTGGGCCAGGCGACTAACTGTCTCAAGAGAAATAAGCCGTGAAACAGTGAAACGAGGGTTATATCAGTCATGGAAGTTGCGGTTTCGCTAATATGCAAGAGGCCGGCCTCTGCAGCATCCGAACTGAGACCTGCGGAGGTACGGCAGGTATTTGGTCGTTAGCCAGTCTCCCGGTAGAGAGCTGTTGCCCATGTGTTACCGCCCGGAGGTGACCACCTGAGGAATCCCGAACCATCTGGGAGGAGTTCTTAATCTGGTTTCTCACCTGATCCAACTATTTACTTGGGTGGCAAGTTTCAAAAGGACAGATGAACTATGACCACGTGTCTTAGCCATCACCTTCTTTGCGAACTTTGCAAAATGGTTATAGGCTAGCTTCGTAGCAGTCAATGCTGCTAAGTTCGTTCGCCCACCCAACAATTGTCGCTCACTGTTGTATAAACTACAGTGGAGCAGCACGTAGTTTCTTGTTTCCTCCACACTGGAGGCACAAGACGTGCATGACGGAAAGTCATTGAGGGAAAAGAAGTGGAGCCACCCATTGAAGTCACCGTGTCCAGTGAGGAACTGGCTCATCCAGTGCTCTGGCTCAACCCATTTAATTAAAAGGCGTTCACAGAAGTTGGGGAAGAACTCATACGTGTCACGTCCTTTTGACGAGGCCGACGGGTAAGGGGAAATCCGATCTCTATCTCCAAGGTCTTGCCCAAGAGCTGTGCAGATGTGATTGCAACTGCCGTCAAGATGTCATTGGAAGAAGGGTTCTCTCATACGCTGTTTTTATTTTTCAAGGCTAAGTGGGGGTGGGTCAGACTCCTCATCGGCCGTTCGAAGCTCAGACATGCCACATGTTGTATCGTCAAGTGAGTATAAGGTAAGAAAGTGATTAGGCATCTAGGAAGTGAGCACGCGACGTGAGGGACGAGGTTCTGAACGCCTAAAGGACGGAAGCCTAAGGCCCCGTGGCATCTCGTGTCAAACATATCCTTAGGTCTCGTTTGAAGGTTGTTCGTTTTGTAATCTATGGGTTGGGGTGACGAAGAGTCAAAAGAGGTCAAAACTGCCAGGTTTGGGCGCCCGTCAACCAAATGCTCCGCCGGGTATCTTCTCTCTGGTCTCTCCTCACGGTGAGCAGAAGGTTATTGTTCAAGAAGCTATGTGCGCACAGGTAAACGGGCAAGGGAGTAAAGCTGGTCGAGTTGCGTTCATTTTTTGGCGGTTTCTGAACCAAACCATACCTCAAAGGCTTCTGTGATGGTGAGTTTAGCCACAAAGGAGTGTTTGAGAGCCTACTCGGGCCAGAGTGAGGCAGAAGGAATAAAATTCAACCTGCACGGAGCACTGGAACTCGTGTCATTCCCAGCGCCGTTGGATAACCGTTATTGGTGCTCTGAACCATGCAGACTTTTGGTACTGGTACTTAGTCATGCTCGATGGCCACTATACCCCTAGAAAACATGACAGTGCGCAATAGATAGTGTATGCGCCTGGAATATGCCCTCCAAACCTGAACGTCCAGGAACACGGCCTCAGTCCATCTCCGGAGGTAATTGGGTAGTGCCGCTCTCTCACAACTCAGCTATTGTATTAAACGGCATCACCCCTTTTCACCGCATAATGAAACTGGTACGATTCTTGTGTGTCTGAAGGCTCGTGTGTGCATCACGTGTAGACCAAATGCTATTACGATTTGATGAGATGTTAAATTTTTACTTTCCTTGGCTCTACGAAGTAGAAAGGAAAGTTATGTAATCGACTGAAAAAAAAATTTTGAGTTTTTTTCAGATCTTTACTTATTAAATTTCTTATATTGATAGCTCTCAATCAGGCAATCATACCATAAAATTCCCATTTATGGCAAAATGACGAGAGCAGCACAATAAATTACCAAAACTTTCAACGAAATCGATTATAGCGCGGTTTTTAGAGGAAACAACCGTACCAAATCAGCTCAAACTTCATATCTCGCTTGCAGGTTACCATGGACCGCCAAAATAAGGGTTTGAACAAAATCCACCGAAATTTTACTATAGTTATCATAGTGATCAAAACACCAAATATTTTTTTTCTCAAAAACGGCTATAACGATTTTGATTAAATTTTTTATATTGATATCTCTCAATAAGGCAACTAAACCATAAAATTCCCATTCGTGGGAAAATGACGAGAGCAGCTCAATAAATTACCAAAACTTTCGACGAAATCATTTTAGCGCGGTTTTTAGAGAAAACGACCGTACCAAATCAGCTCAAACTTGATGTCTAGCCTACAGGTTACTATAGGACACAAAAATAAGAGTATGGGCAAAATCCACCGAAAGTTAACTATAGTTATCATAGTGATCAAAACACCAAATTTTTTTTTTCTCAAAAACGGCTGGAACGATTTGGATTAAAATTTGTACGTAGATAGCTCTTAATAAGATGATCATAGCATAGAATTCCCATTTGTGGGAAAATGACGAGAGCAGCACAATAAATTATCAAACTTTTCGACGAAAAGCGTTTTTAGCGCAGTTTTTTCTTATCAACTCCGCTGGAATTTTTGTAGAATGTTAAAATAAATTAGTATTGTAGTCTAATCCAATACCTAAAGATTGAGTGTTTAAAAACGCTCATGTAGTACATGGGGGTTACTCCAGAAATTCCTGAATTTCAACTACTGCCGTTTCGCTTACTATCAGTTCTAAAAGTGTTTACCCAATAACTCTGCAAAAGTAATTACTATCCTTCTTCAAAAAATTTGAGTTTACAGCCTCATTAATTATCTGTGTACTAATTGCTCAATAATTACCTCTTCCTGCTGCCGTAAAGCGTTGTTTGACCAAGTTCAAATTAACTGAATGATAAATGAATTTAATAAATGGAATTAGCCGGTTAATTGACGTAGGGCTAAGGAAAGTTGTGTGTTGCAACGCCCCAGATATTTTTAAATACGCTCAAGCACTTATTTCTACTAACACGTTACTAAAGCAGTTAAGGCCAGTTTAATACGGTACATACGCAGTAAATTTATGGAACGTTATAATTGGTAATGTAACGGTATTCACAAGTTTCCAACTTACACGCGGTTAAATTCAATAGAAAACGGCTTGTGAAAACTCCAGCGTTTGAAATGATAAAACAACGACGGAAAGCGCCATCAATTGTCTCCTCCGCGGCATCCACTCATTTTCCACGTTTTCGTTTTCAGGTAACAGAAATTGCTGCAGAGCAAACTGTTTTCATAAATAAACGGGTTAGCTGAGGCAGCGCCACGTACTGCCATTAGGCTCAGCCCGCATTCGAAAGCCATTTGATGCTCAGTTTCCTCCCTCTGATAATTATTTAGGACTATAAATTTCAATGCGCAATTAAGGTTTAATACTGTAATACTTAAAGGGAAGTTAGCACCTCGTGCCTTAATAAATACCATCGGAGACATTCTTTGCCTCGCTCCTCCCCCTTGTCGTTTGGGCTCTGCCCGCAAGCTGCGAATTTCCACGCTGGGCAGAGTCGCTTGCTCTCAGTTAAATAACCGACGATAAAGTGAAAACCGGTCGATCCAAAAGTTTTGTTTTATGTTTTTACAACTTCCTCACTTGGAGTTACCGATTTCTCTAATGTCATATTTTTCGTTTAATCGGTACGTGATTCACATGCTCATGATTTAGGGAATCTTCTTAGAGCGCGGAACTGTTGCAACAGGTGACAAGAAAGTAAGGGGTTTCATTTCTGACAAAAGAGTAGTGTTTTTCGTTTTTAATGATGGAAATGAAGATAAAGTTGAGTTGTTCTAGTTATTATCGTTATATTAATAGCACACTACACGTAGTCACGAACTAAGTCTTAGTGCAGGTACAAAGGCAAGTTCTTCCCACTCCTCTCATTTTATCCAACCTGCTAAGTGACTGAAGCATAACGAAGCGTACACCACTGGGGCATCTTTCCTTCATCCTGCTCAAGGTCATGCCTCAAATGAAACTCTCAGACGTCAGACGTCTGTCCAATGATCACCTAATCGGTAGAGAGATGTCTGAACCCAGCTCCCTCAGGAAGTACTGCAGTTCCTCCAACGTGCCACCAAATACCGATTCCGCGAGGCTCTTCTCGCTTGCAACGCATCCCAATAAATCTTAGTGCGTTAAGAGCACTTCCTACGTCAATATGTCGCATTACGTGTTACCAAGTTCCAAATGAAAAATAGACTGGGTATATATAATCTTCTGACTGTAGTCCCAGTAATGAGATGTGCACCGCGGCCAGATGACCTATTGTGCCAGTCCTAGTGTCTTACAGGTCTATGCCTAGCTTTCTGTGGAAAACCAGGTAGTTCCTGAAGGAGTCCTCGTTGGTATCCATCCTGGGAGAAGTAGTGCCAAAGACCAAAAATCGCTCCCTCTCAAGTCTCCGGCACTGGGCCAGGACATGGTAGGGAGTTTCTTCTTCCGTGCCACACCACCTGCATAGAGGGGTTTCGGCTATACCCATAACATGTGTTTGTTCATTCTGCAGTGACCTGTTATGATCCCAACAACCTGCCTTCAGTCCTTCCTCTCCATCATCAGAAGGGTGTCTCTCGTCTCACTTGTTTGCTCTGAGACAAATCGTTTGGAGTGTCTTACTCCTGCAGCGTTCCAGATTGTCTGATGCAGTCTTCTGGCATGTTCTCTCACAGTCCTTTTAACTAGTGACAGAGAAATCCCGCAATGGGGCGGTGGCCCAATAGGTACTGTGGACGAACCACGTCTGGCCAGATGGTCCGCCCTCTCATTTCCAATGATCCCACTATGTCCTGGAATCCAATACACATTAACTCTATTCGCACTTGCTAGGGAGTTAAGTCACATCCTGCAATCTCGCACCAGTTTAGACGTTTCGCAGTAGTTAATCAGCGCCTTGCATGACGCTTCAATATCAATCAATATATTGATAGTTCTATTGCTATAGCCTTTCTCATGCATTTGGATTGCCCCAGCAATAATAGCATAAATCTCTGCTTGAAAAACTGATGGAGTGGAGCCTAGGGCAATATAAGTCCCACTCCGTCCAGAGCCACTTATCCACACCCCGGATCCTGTCCCCTCTGGGGTCTTCGATCCATCTGTGTAGATGTTGACGCCACTGGGAGGCCGAAACTGGTGGCTTTCGCTGTTCCATGGACCTCCCAATAGCTGGACATTATATTTCCTCTCGAGCTCATACATGGGCACAATTGCGTCTGTGATCATGTTGAGCTCCTTGAAGGTCTTCCAGTCCCTAAATATAGCCAGGTGTCCATTAGTCGCCTGAGGCACCTTAGCTATTCCGAGCTTAGGGAGTCTGTAAGCCACCTTCATCGCCTCTGCCTTGACATAAATGTCCAGGGGAAGAAGATCGAACAGTTTCTCCATGGTGACGGTGGTGGGTGTAGTCTTCATCACCCCCGCTATGAGTAGGCACCCCAGCCTTTGTACTGTGGCTAGACTGCTGCCATTCACTCCAATGGCAGCTCTATGCCACCACACGATCGAGACTGGGTAAATGGCTAAAGCTGCGAAAATCCCCGAAGGAATGTAGGACTGAGGCATGTTGTGAAACGCGTGTTTGAGCAGTATAGACTTAGACCCTCCAGGATGAATTGACGTCATACCTCTGACGTCTGGGGGGTTGAAGGGGGCAGTGGGCTGACGGCAATCCACCCAGGAGTGCCTAACCCTATACTACTCGTCGGACCAAATATTTGCACTGTTAGCATACAGTTTGGTCCTCAGTGTGTTGTCTGTACACAATACAATTCGTTCAAGTGCCCATTCCAGGCAAAACTTGCTGTCTTGCGGTGGCGGGGGGGGATTGGCTCCACCTAGCGGGATACCGCCTAACCTCAAAAAATTGTAACCCTCTTGTGTGGTCATTCTCGCTACAAATGCTCTGTCAGGCAGGCTGAATTAGCTGGCTCTTTGACCTCCAAAATGTCCGCAATCGCAGTAATGGAACTAAAGTTAACGTACCTGTTACAGACCACCCTACACAAAAAGACGTAAATTCCACAATTGACAGACCATCTAACACGTTCCATTTATCTCTAGGGGGTTTCCCCCTGAGGTACGTGACCTCCTCTCCCCGACGCTCCATCACACCTTTCACCTTACTCTTTGTATATAAAGATCACGGCCAACTGACTGACTCCAGTACTGACTTAACGGCCAGACGATGATGTCTTTACATCGAAAGCGCTTGCCCACAGTAACTCACAAGCCAGAGGAGACGGACTCGCCTAACAGGTACGTTAACTTTAGTAATTTACCTACTGGCGGATATAACCCAATTTCTTGCAGTAATGGAAAGTCGTTTCCTTGAACACAGTCGTCCACAAGCCCTAGAGGCCCCCAGTTATTGTTGATTGACAACGGATTTCTCCCTGTCGTGGGCTTTCCCATATATCTTTTCCCACGCCTCAATTTCAAATTCCTCTTCTCAACCGACGTCATTCTTCAGCTCTCGTGATACAGTCGTATCCCAGTTCTCCCGCTACTCCCAAATCAACTTCGTATCTCACAACCAGTTTCACATGTATTGAGAGTCCCTCGTGTGCGTTTGTATACTCATACTAAATCGGGTATCGCTATTCTATCATGTGTAATACAGTCCTCACTCACGCCCCCCACGTTAATTTATTTCGCAGTTTCAAGCTCCTCATTTGTGCGCATCCACCCCAAATGGCACTTGAAGATCAACACAACCAAATCTATAGCCATAACGTACATCTTTCTTAGGAACTTCCAGATCCCGACATTTATTGTAATGGCGCAGGTTTTACATCCCAAAATACCTATAGGCATCCAGAGGTTAGTCTGTGCCTTACTTACCACAATAACATTTCTGATTTGATTGTAAGAATGAGTTAAAACCGCTTCTCAACAGTCTTTATACCTCTTTTGCAAATCGAGTTCTCATATACAAATTTTTGATCCTGTTGGGGTGTATGCTCAACTTACATTGGGCACATGCTCCAACTCACGATTTAATCGACTAGAAAGCCAACGAAAAGACTACCGCAATTCCACTATATATAGAGACTTGAGGCTTCAGTGCATGGAGGAATTTGTTCACCCCGTGCCTCAGTCCACGACTGAAAACGTCCTCGACACATTGCGCAGTTCATCTCTCCAGAAATAAACTTATCCACCAGCGTAACACAATTACCTTGAATATCCCAGCGTCAAACCAGCTTAACGGCATTGTTCAGTGTGTACAATTCATTCTTTCTTCGCCGTTAGGAATAATGCTGTTGTAGTTGTCTTGTGGCAATACAGTTTTCTTAAAGGCCAATCCACACAACGCCCATGACTTGTGTCACTGACTCAACTACAGAACTACCATCCAGGAAAGACGAACTCACTCAACAAGTTTCCTTTGACCGCTATATCTAAACCAATCTCTCTCATACCCAATTTGTGCAACTCCCTCATCAATGGGCTAAGTGGAGAATAACATCGGCCCAATTTAATGTGAGTACGCTCTCTTGCTGAAGTCACTACACTACTTCTACGTTCATTAGAGGCGCGAAGTTCTCAAACAGCAATTGTCGATGACGGCTGAGATCGAATGAAAATCGGCGGACACGGCGGACGAGAAATGCTTTGTTATAATAATCCGAATGACAAACGACCTCTAAATAAAGTGGCGTGATACGTCCCATTAAAAACATCGATTACTCGGGTAAGATGGAGGAATTAGATATTTTTTTTGTCGGAGTTCAGAACGCAGTTCTTCTTAAGTATTGTCGCTTCTCACGATAGGGGGCTCAAAATAAATCAACGCAATTCCGCTTTTATGTTGAACTTTCGGTGGTAGAGACTTATAGCCGTGTTCGCTTCTTTTCTTGTCCTCGCTCTCGTAAATCAATCACAGCTCTTTTGTCCTCGAGCCCGCCACCGCCACCGCCATCACCATCGACTACCGCGAAGCCTTGTTATCGTTCCACTTCATTTCGAGCCTTCAGTGAGTATTTGGAGCGAAAGGTTAACGCGTGAAAAGACAAACACTTGAATGGACGAATTGCGAGTGGTCAGCTCACGGGTAAATATTGTAACCCATCAACGTGGAATTAGCAAATACAGCGATTGTACCGAACTTCAAATGAACGACGCGTGCTGTCGTTCTCAACCTCACATTTCGTTTAGTTGACAACCAGATTCGAACGTGAGAAGCCCCGATAATTGAATTCATACTCCAACAGCGCGCCCGAAGACGAAATAATTTACAGTTGAAGAAATGACGCGGGCGAACGTGTAAAAAATAATTGGGCGAGTTGAACTGAAAATATAACGATCTGATAATTTTAGATTATCGGAAGCCCCGGCCGATGGCTTGACGGGAGACGTTTAATCTTAATGCCGATCTCGTGCCGGATGGTTCAGGAGCTAATCAATGGATAACAGTTGGAGTAGACGTTTTCTACGAAACGCCATGTGCGGTTACAGCGGCGTGACGGCCAGTGAACCGCGCCAAGGCAGCGGCGGATGATTTAATAACTACCTATTCGCCTGGATGGCTGAACCGTGAGATTTCAATCGAGTCTCCTCTGGCGGAAATTTTGAGTGGATCACCGAAGCAATCATTCGAACAGCTTCAGGTAGTTGTTGATTCATCGGAATATTGTTCGTCTCGACGTGCGGAAATTCACTATCGAAGCGAGCTCGTCAATTTGTTCTTTAAAACGCGTTGGAGACAATCAAATTTGTGAGCGATTAAGTTCTTAATGTGAGTCCGCATGAAATGTAGCAACATTCGAGTTAGTTATGAGTGCAGTAGGGCCGTGGTATATTGCTCAATAACGGTCGCGGCATGAGCACCACAATAAACTCCGGAACTTTAGGCACTGCCTCTTGCTACCTAAAAGTGGAAAAATTAGTAGCTAAAGCCAAGAACACCGGTGAATAGAGCTAACATGCGCATGACTTAGGAACGTTGTGTGTGCGTCACACTCGATATTTTTCTCACCAGGGTTCCTGTACTGTTTCTTAAAGTAGCGTCTATGACTGTAGCCGTTTTGATGATGTTTACTTGTAAACTGGGTTGTATCGGGTTCATCGCGGTAAGCATCAACTCTCAATTAAGTACGCTATTGTTTTGCAGAACCTGAAGCACTCATTTTCTCTCATGGCTCAATTGCGGGCCTTTATTCTACCGATACTACTTCACCCGTACCACGGTAGTAACTAGAGTAGTTTCTAAATTCGTTTTCAACAGGCTATTCCTATCGTTCAGGAGTGTTTCGAGAACGATTGACCGCGTTCGAAGGAAATCCCGCTATACGCCTGGCGTGGAGTGAGTTAACGCTTTTCTCTCGTCCATCCGAAACACGTAGTTTTCGCTAATGGAATTGAAATAATTAGGCGAATGAATTTTCATCAGTGGCATCGTTTCCGTTTGAACGGAGACCTTTCTCGAGCCCCTTCTCAATTACACGGCAACTTGAGCCTAAAACTTGAATCACTTGGTTGTCATTTTGCATTGCAAAATCAGAGTTGCTGGGGCGTTGAAGAATCGTGAGTCTTAACTGGGTTTAATCCCAAAACAATGGCCGCGGGGTTTTTTGTCCGGTTCTTCGGTTCGAGATTCGGAACGTTTACTAGCGTCACTGATACTGGTGCTAGTTACAGTTTTTACTCTCCTTGCTCTACGAAGTAGAAAGGAAAGTTATGTAATCGGCTGAAAAAATCGGCTTTTTGAGTTCTCTTCAGATCTTTACGTTTCAGACCCCCCTGAGTCCGAAAACCACTATTTGGGAAAATGGTCTGTGTGTGTGTATGTGTGTCTGTGAACAATTTTTAGGGAAAACCACCGTACCAAATCAGCTCAAACTTGATATCTAGTCCGGAAGTCACTATGGGACGCCAAAATAGGGGTATGAACAAAATCCACCGAAATTTAACTATAGTTATCATAGTGATCAAAACACCAAATATTTTTTTTCTCAAAAACGGCTTCAACGATTTTGATTAAATTTTTTAAATTGGTAGCTCCAAATATGGCAACTATACCATGAAATTCCCATCCATGTGAAAATGACGAGAGCAGCACAATAAATTACCAAAACTTTGGACGAAATCGGTTTTAGCGCGGTTTTTAGAGAAAACAACCGTACCAAATCAGCTGAAACATGATGTCTAGCCTACAGGTTACCATTGGACGCCAAAATAAGGGTATGGACAAAATCTACCGAAAGTTAACTATAGTTATCATTGTGATCAAAACACCAAATTTTTTTCTCAAAAACGGCTATAACGATTTTGATTACATTTTTTATATAGATAAGGAATAATAATACAATTATACCACAAAATTCCCATGTGTGGGAAAATGACGAGAGCAGCACAATAAATTATCAAAATTTTCGACGAAAAGCGTTTTTAGCGCAGTTTTTTTCTTATCAACTCTGCTGGAATTTTTGTAGAATGTTAAAATAAATTAGTATTGTAGTCCAATCCAATATCCAATACCTAAAGATTGAGTGTTTAAAAACGTTCATGAGATACATGGGGCTCACTCCAGAAATTCCGGAAGTTCAACTACCGCCGTTCCGCTTACTCTCAGTTCTTAACTTTTTACCCAATAACTCTGCAAAAGTAATTACTATCCTTCTCAAACAAATTTGTGTTTACAGCCTCATTAATACCAATTTCTCACTAATGGTCCTGGAATGAGTACGAGCAGCACAAGGCGTACGTCCTACGTACGTCCTTCACTGCAGAGTCTGCTACAGTTTGGGGTTCAGTGGTCCCCTGACCGAAGTATTCAAAGCAGTTTGCTGCCAAGGCAGGGCATTCACATAGGATATGCTCTGCTGTCTCATCCTCCTCGCCACACTGTCTGAGTGGGCAGTGCCCGATGAGGAAGCTTATCAGTACTCTCAGATCTTGTCTAGAGAGTGTCAGCATCGCCTTCGCCCTTTGACAGGAAGGCATGACAAGCCTTTTCGCCTGTCTTAGTCGTGGCTGGCGATGCCAATGGGCGCCATTTTCCTGTATCTCCCATCGAGCAACCAGACGGTTCAGGTGACTTTTCGTCATACCTACGTGTGGTTCAGGCCCGATGGGTAGGGTTTCTGTACCCCTTTTCGCTAGGCGGCCAGCCTTTATATTGCCCTCATGCCCCCTGTGAGTCGGCACCCAAATGAGGGAGAGCCCGTTACGGGAAGATAACCCAGAACCAGGATCTCCGATGTACATATCCCGCGTAACGTTTTTCGAGTAAATGTAGCAAAGTGAAGACATAAAATGTCAAAGTGTTATGTACCATGGTGTGACACAATAACTTTTAGTAATATGCAGTGTATTTCGGTAAAAAATCTACCACGACGTGATATAGTAACTTAATGTGATGTAAGACTTTTCAAAGTGCTACGACCAAATCTCACGAAATGTATCGTACTAAATAGTGCTACATAATAGAGTATTGTACGGTAAGAAACATAATCGATCATCGTATAAAATTTTCTAACATGATGTAACAGCAACTAAATGTAATGTAACACAATTTAAATTTCCACATCAAAACGCTACAAGACACAGTGTCTTGTGATCCTCTTGTAACGTACTACTTTGTAGTGTGGTCAATCCAGTATGACTGTTTAGTATGGTAGCACATCGTAGTGTAAGGCGAGATACTATAATGTTATGTAACATCTTGTATGAAATGTAACAACGTATAGCCTACTGCCCCACAATGTATAGTAACGTAATGTTGTACAACACTCGATGAAACATACGGTAACATATCTTACACACAATGTGTTGTATACCAGTTCATGTAGCACAATGTAATATGATTAAAACCACTTCAACTGTTCCTGAACCCTCATGAGAGTTATATCAGTCATATGTGTTACCGCGCAGTGGTATGACTCTGGGGAATCCTGTATCCTGGAGGGGCACGGGAAGTGGCATTGCTTGCTCGCTTCCGCCTACGTTTTCTTTTGGACAACGGGCAGCTCGCTCATCATTTCACCACGAGGGAAGGGTTGGGCTTGGCTAATCCGAGGGCAGGTGGCATTTTTATTACCTGCTCGTTTATATCGGTCGTGTTGGTTACTTTGGGGTTTGTAGGTGGGGTAGGGAGAAAAGAAGCGGACTGATGTAATGTACCCTTGTGCGTTTAATTGTTGTGTGTGTTTGTGGTACGAGTGAAAGCTGCTTGAAGAGGTGTCTCGGCAGCTGCTACTCAGGCATAGTGATTGCTGGTCCTTTGGGGGTCAAGGGAAGCCACTCGCTGGAATTATGACGCATGATGGATTATTCTGCTGCTGCTAAGAGTCAGTCATCAACCACTGGTGCATGGTGAGCGGGACAAACGCCAACAGCCACACCTCGTTCTCAGATCGTTCATATCCAGATTTTCTCTCATTCTCATTCCAAAGGCACAGCGGATCGCTCGCAGGTGTTAGTGACCCCCCAGGACTGCCTTTCGCTCATTATCACGAAAGTCGGTGCAGCATTGCGTCTGTAATCTGTCGGTTGTGTCAGTGTCGTGTGCATTAACCCCCTTTAAGGCTGGCTTTTATGGCCATGCAGACGATACGGCAGGTGAGTTCTGTCCCTCATCCTGCTGGGGGTGTGTTCTGCAGTCCCACTTCAAGGAAGGGACCACAGTATGCAGCGTACGTGAAGGAAGTGTAAATTGTGCCCTTCCGAATCCGCCTCTTACGCAGAGAATACCGCAGTGGAATTCTGGACCTCCGACTGCAGTGTGAGTACAGGGATAGTCAGGTACAGTTAAGCCTCGTCAGTTGGTTATTCAGTAGAGACTGTAATGGAGAAGAGGTTGTTATTCAAGCAGGACCCTTACCCTGCTTACTCCACTGGTACAATATAATTTGCCAAAAAACAACACAACATAATATAATACAAAATGGTGGATTTATTTCCACATGCAAATGGCGGTGACGTCGCAAAAATGTTGTTGGTTGCGCGTTTGTTCGCGGTAACATTTCTAAACTTTACCCCTCTCATTTCCGCAAGTTTGGAGTATCACGATGATCAGTAGCTGCCGTAGGAGTGATATAATGCGCAAGCTACATGATAAATAAATAGATCAAGTCTTGGTCAATTACTGGATGGAAGATTTTTAGCCCCACCAAGTTCGGAGAGATTCCTCAGTTCTTCTCACAATTGCTATTCAGTTCACCTTCGAAACGCGGCTGCTCGCAAGCGGTGAGTCAAGAGGCCCCGAGGGCTAAAGGCGTTTTCTCTTTGAGCAGCGTCGCATAATTCCACGTTTGCCGGTAAACTTGAAAGAACACGTTTGGATGTCATATCTGTCTAGAGTCAGCTGGAGAACTGAACTCGGCTCAATTCTTTATCTTAATCAGTGACACATTCTCAGGCAGCTCTTCCGCCTTCTTTTAAAGACGTCTTAGGAACACGTGAATTATATCGGCTGCCTCAGAACGCGGTATCAAGATGACCGTAACTTCGGTAGCAGATGGACGTCCACGACAGCGAGGACCACAAATCGGTTTCCTTATATTGCGAACTGGAGTTCAAACCCAAACAGGGAGAGTTACACTGAACCAGCGCGTCAATGAGCGGGGAAGAGATAACTTGAGTACCCAAATAGCTATCAGTTTGAATCTTTTCAAGCCGCTTCGCGGGCACGAGAATGTTTTCTGTCGACCGGAGATCTTTAGAAATAGGCGCGGGAACAACCCTTGAACTCCTCAGTAAGGACAGGGAGTGGTCAGAGTATGCTTGCATTATCAGGTTCAATTCCGCTTCCACACCGCGCTACCGCATCCTGACCTTCGTTACTTTCCTGCAGTCCCATCACTGTCCGGTTCACCCTAGAAGTAGAATACATCCTTCACATTCTCACCACTGTCGCCGTTTCCATTCCTAATTGCCGCGTGTCAATTACCTCTGTCATTAATGAACCTCGCGCGCATCCATCCCAAGAAGAAAGAGTAACGTGCGACGCAAACTTCGCACAGCCCACGTACATACAACAATATCCATTTCTCTGGGCTCTTACGATGAATATGTGGATTCAATAGCGTAGAACTTGTTAAAGATCACCGCAAGACAGTTGAAAACGTGGAGAAGTGCACATGCGATCCAAATCAATGGTGCATATACGGGAGTCAAGTAAATCGTATTGAAATAGATAAATTCCTCTCTTACGAGACGGTAAAAAATAGTTAAGGACAAGGCCTTTGTTGAAAAATGAAGTTGAAGTCGAACGAGCGATTCAAAACCAGAAATTGTGTACAAATTGTGCGTGTAACACAAATTGTGCGTGTGATCGTAACGATCATTCAAAAAATTGGTGTGACATTTAGCGAATATTGTGAAGCGATTTAGTATTTGTTTATTAGGACTATGTTCAGTGTAAGGACACTACTAATGTACCGTACTCTAATGGAAGATCTGGAGCTCAGGGCCTTTCCTGGCTTTCGCATGTAGCCGCCAATTGTCCAATTCTAGAGCACCCTGTCAATCAACCTTTGGACATTTCAAGCCTTGGAGACACAAGAACTCGAGGCAAAGTAACGTCTCAGGGTTTTCCTTAGACACTCCCATCGTCAAACTTCTCAACCCTTCCTTGCCAGCTCCACCATTTGACTCTCAGCTCTTGCCGTCGCTAATCACAGTTCAACTTGCAACATACACCTCTTGGTCACGTGAAGTCATACTCATATGGCTGGACTTCAGGGGTACTCCATTCCTTAGAGCGCCCAACAGTACCATAAAAATCTCATATGTGGGGGAAATGAATGGAGCAGCACAATAAATCTACGTAAATAAAGATAATTAGGAAATTACATTACGTCGGACAGTCTGGCTGCACTTAAAGCCCTGGCTTTCAATACCTAATGGGGAAACGAGCCAGGCCCGAGAGGACCTATAGGCTCGTTGGCCTACAAAGCGAGCCTTGAATGGTTCACATATCCTCGCCTTAGGTACCCTCAGACGTCTTCACCTGGCGAGGGAGAAGGACTCCAGGTCTCGAGACTCCGCCTACGATTGGTCCACGCCTGTGCAAATGCGCGAAAACGGCGAGCCGTGGCTTTGGTAGCGATAAGGAGGGTAGCGATCTGAGGGAGGGGAAGTCGCACCCTCTCCCGCACGTCTCTCACGCATGGGACACGAGAAGAGGACGTGGGCCGCGTTCTCGTAGACCCCCGTGCCGCACCGACAGTCCGGAAAGGACCGCCGTTGGAAGAAATGGAGCCATTTGTTGAACGCTCCATGCCCAGAGAGAAGTTGTACCTCCGGAAAGGACGGCTGCCACCACCCCTTGTCCAGACGCTCACGCACCAGGCGGATGATGCTGTGGAGGTGCCTTTCAGTGGTGCCTTCATCCCAGCGAGCCTGCCACAGTTCCGTTAGCTTGTCCAATGCCACTGTCAGCCGCCGCTCTATTGACTCTTCACAGAAGAGCGTGGGGAGAAGGTCCTGTAATGCGCCGTGGTATTCCTCCAGGCCGTCTCTCCTGATGTGAGTCTGAAGAACCGCGAGATCAAGGACCAGATCCAGAGGGACGGCACCGGCGAGCACTTGGAAGGCTAAATGAGAGGTGGTCCGGTATGCTAGCAGGATAAGGCTTTCAATACCATCACGTCAGGGCGGTTTTGCTAGTGCCTGACTGACCTGAAGACCTTGGGGAAGGAAAACATATTAACACTGTGCTGGGTATCAGGAACCAGGAGGCCGACAAACTAGCGAGGAAAGGATCTGCACTTCGCTCAGTGGGACTCTTGGAAGCCCTTCACAGGGACCACCAAGAGCCACTTGATCAAGGAGGTTGGTAAGTGTGAGGAGAAGTGTAGGGCTGCATATTGGTGGGATGTGCCTGGTCAAAAGCTGTTTATCAGACTCTCCAGGGAGCGAACGAGCCTGTTTACAGGCTGTTCACCAAGGTACTGGCCAAGATTGGTAAGTGGGAGAAACTGGGAGGACGCGTGGGGGCTCATTCTCGCCCGCACAATAGACCCAGTTGTGGCCGCAGTGGGGGTTTTCTCAGTGACGCCACGGAACTATATTTAAAAATGAGCGCCCCCGCACAGATGCTCCCAGGACTCTCAATGGAGACTTACTTACTCTTCAGCAATAGCAATGTTTCCCTGTTTCTCGTCCATCGTCATTAGCCCAGCACTTTTTCAAAATTGTTTTCGACTCTCTGCATCTTGAGTTCTGTGGTATGTGTCTGCGCGCGAATGCGATATATGCTGGTTCTATTTTTACCATCACCCACCACTGCGGCCAATCGGTGCAAAACCATCCTGGTAGATCAAAATTGACATTATATCTCATCTCTCTCAACCTCGTGCCCACCATTATTTACTGTTCATCGCTGCCCTTTTTAATTTCCTTCGCTCTACAAAGTAGAAAGGAAAGTTATGTAATCGGCTGAAAAAATGTGTTTGAGTTTTCTTCAGATCTTTACGTTTCAGACCCTCCTGGGTCCGAAAAACACTATTTGGGAAAATGGTCTGTGTGTCTGTGAACGATTTTTAGAGAAACAACCGTGCCTAATCAGCTCAAACTTCATATCTCGCCCGCAAGTTACTATGGCATGCCAAAATGAGGGTATGAACAAAATCCTTCGAAAGCTAACTATAGTTATCATAGTGATCAAAACACCAAATATTTTTTTTCTCAAAAACGGCTCTAACGATTTTGATTAAATTTTTTATATTGATAGCTCTC
Organism: Pachypeltis micranthus; assembly: GCA_020466155.1. Taxonomy (NCBI): domain Eukaryota; kingdom Metazoa; phylum Arthropoda; class Insecta; order Hemiptera; family Miridae; genus Pachypeltis; species Pachypeltis micranthus. The sequence continues at coordinate 74,755,769 of CM035768.1, read as the reverse complement.
AATATGGCAACTATACCATAAAATTCCCATTCGTGGGAAAATGACGAGAGTAGCACAATAAATTATCAAAATTGTCAACGAATAGCGTCTTTAGCGCGGGTTTTCCTTATAAACTCTGCTGCAATGTTACTAGAATGTTTAAAAAAATTGGTATTGTAATCCAATCCAATACCTACGAGGTGAGTGTTTGGAAACGCTCATGAGATACATGGGGGTCACTCCAGAAATTCCTGAATTTCAACTAATGCCGTTTCGCTTACTACCAGTTCTTAACGTTATTACCCAATAACTCTGCAAAAGTAATTACTATCGTTCTTCAAAAAATTTGTTTTTTGCAGCCTCATTAATGATCTGTGTACCAATTGATCAATAATGGTCCTGGAATGAGTACGAGCAGCACAATAAATTCTGGTACTGTAATCGCTGCCGCTTAATGCTGCCGTAAAGTGTCGTTTGACCAAGTTCAAATGAACTGAGTGATAAATTAATTGATTAAATAGAATTAGCCATGTACAAAGGTAATTGACGTAGAGCTAAGGAAAGTTGTGTGTCGCAACGCACCAGATATTTATTAAAATTAATTGTCTTCTCTTCGATGGTCGCTTGGTGAACAATTCGACAGGAAGAAAGTAAGAAAATATCTTAAACTGGGGCCATCGACGATCGTTTGTTTTGACAGCAAATCTAATTTGAAAATGACGCAGAAGATAATGGTTGCCAACATAGAACGCTGAGTCTCCACCCTAGTCTTTTGATAGGTACGGCTTCAGAAAACTCTACAGAGCACCAGTCTCTACATAACAAATCTCGTGATGACACGAACACGTTTAGTTGTGTTCTCAGTAGATTTTAAATGCCAGCCTCTGGAACTGAATATTCCACGCAACGTAATTTACGTTTATACTCGAAAATCTGGTAGGTCGACAAATAAGTGATAAAATGGCATCTCGGACGCAGTTCTCAGGTGCGCGGTCGACGGAAGGGGTCTTTTTACGGGAACGAACTAAAACCTAGTTATTTATTCTGAAAGGGCCCATAAAAGCGACATTCAATGATCACCTTCACTTACTTTATCAAATTCGCAAGGTTCATAACGTCACCAGATGCCATCAAAGTTCCCTCAGCAACCGACGCCCCCCTCGACACGTCGTATTCTCCATTCAAATTTATTGTAAACTTTCACGCTTTAAAACCGGTCGTAAATTCAACTGCTCGTTGTAGTCGTCGGCGCCTGCAGTCGACTTCTGTCATTTAGCGGCCGCACAATGGAGCGCACAACAAACAATGCACTTTTAATCAAGCGTGAGCGAAAAAAAAAGTGGATCGCGAGAAAATGAGCTGAGCTTCCGATCTTCGTGAAATGATGTCATACTCAGTTGTAAATCATTCAATTTTTCTAGAATGAGTTGACGCAGCAACGCGACAAGTTCCACTGAAGAACCTTAATTTTATCAGTGACATTTTACAGGCCACGACTAGAAACAATGTCGTACTGGCAACTCAATAGAGCATCTTGCTTTGCCCCGGCTCAACTAGGGCACTGTTCCATGCGCCTCTGGTCAGTTCTACGGTTGATGTTACTTCCAACAACTTAAAATGTAAATACTGAGATAAACAAATAGAAGTCGAGTTCCCAGTTCGTATGAGGGGGGAGGGAGGGAGAAGATAACTTAAAGTTCTGGAATTTATTGAGGCGCTCCTACTCATTGAGCGATCGACGCACAGTAGATTTATGAGACTGCCGGCATTATCGGTTTAGTATCGCTTTACTTTCGTCGAAAGTTTTGGTAATTTATTGTGCTGCTCTCGTCATTTTCCAATAAATGGGAATTTCATGGTATAGTTGCCATATTGGGAGCTATCAATATAAAAAATTTAATCAAAATTGTTACTGCCGTTCTTGAGAAAAAAAATATTTGGTGTTTTGATCACTATGATAACTATAGCTAAATTTCAGTGGATTTTTCTGATACCCTCATTTTTGCGTCCCATGGTAACCTGCGGGCGAGATATGAAGTTTGAGTGGATTTGGTACGATGGTTTTCTCTAAAAATCGTTCACAGACACACACACACACACAGACCATTTTCCCAAATAGTGTTTTTCGGACTCAGGAGGGTCTGAAACGTAAAGATCTGAAGACAACTGAAAAAATTTTTTTCAGCCGATTACATAACTTTCCTTTCTACTTCGTAGAGCAAGGAAAGTAAAAACAGTACTAACACATGACACACACACACGCAGATAGATACGTTTTATTTGTATAAAATACTAAATACTCCTTGAACATTGGTATGTCGTGCTTGGGTGGGTGTTACCCGTGGCATTGGAGAGGGTTCCTAGCCTTCGGGCCTTTACCCCTCTCCATCCAGCACCTATCTTTTCTTTAAGGGGGGGGGGGGATTTCCAGCGAAACCACGGTCCCCGCGAGACCAAACCCATGGCTTCACGGCCGACAGCGTCACTCTTTTGAAGGCTCCACGCTGCCAGCCGCGGGCAGAAGCCCCTGCGGTACCCATTTTATTTGGCTGCACCTTGAGCAGCCTACGGACCTGAATGGGTAGCAGGCCCCGGTGCCGGAATTGCCAAGAGGCGTTCTACCGGCACCTACGCTTTATCTCCATGGGGGTACGGGGATTGGACTTGCCCCCGTACCGGCCATGGAGAAGGGTGTCGCCTTTTATGGCCTGAACTGCGATCCCCGTTCCGCAGTGGCGAGGGCGGACTACTCTATATTCGGCCGCCCTCGCCCGCGCTCCCACCCAACTCGCTCTACCCTAACTAACACATTCACACATCCATACAACCCTTAAATACATCCACACATTTCCCGATGGTCCAGGGCGGACTACTCGATATTCATCCCCTGGAACCATCCCTACACCACTAACCTATACTAACGAAACCTACTGTACATATACACAACACAACACAAACACAAACATTCGCACTCATTCACTCATATTTACTTTCAGCCCTTAAATACAGACATACCGACGGTCCAGGGATGGGCTACTTGATATTCGACCATCCCTGGCACCGCCCACTCAGAACCACACACAAACACAAACACAAACACAGACTTTATACACCTACTCCTACTCCTAAGGCCCTGCGCACGTTACCTAATCTCGTTTCTTCCCTAGCCTTCAATACCGTTTCCGCATACCACTTCCACCAAACAAAACTTTCCTGGTTCTTAATCATGTTCATGTCCCACTGGCTTCCTGTGCTCGTTAACTCATTTCTTACCCTATTCCGCTCGTTTTCATAGCTTACACAGTGGAACACCACGTGCTCCACTGTGTCGAGCCCACCACACTCGCACAGCCCTTCCGCCACCAGTGAAAACCCACGGAGCTTTTCCCGAAAGTCTCCGTGACCGGTGACTAGCTGGGAGGTGTAAAAACCAAAACCCAGCCAGTGGGACTCAATTCTGTCTCGAACCTGTGGCAGCCACGCGTACGTCCATCTACCCTTCTCGCTGGAGCTCCATCTTTCCTGCCACTCATCGACAACTAACTTGTCGATGAGGGCCTTCCTTTTTCTACCTTCGACTTCCCTGCCACTCCACATTACACGTCCCTGTGCTCTTAGCCGGTAGCCCGCCCATCTTCTCTTAACTTCGAGGTCCATGGGCGGCTCCCCGGCAACGACACACAGGGCATCAGAGGAGACTGTTCGGTAGGCCTTTACCATTTTTATCAACATCTTACGTTGGCCACCCACCAGTCTCCTCCTCGTGTGGGCATTTAGCTTGTCCCACCAAGCTCCAGCTGCGTACGCGATGAATGCCATGTACATCCCCCTATAAATTGTGCGCAGGGCCTCCTTGCCTACTCCCCATACTTCTCTAGCCAATCTTACTACCCCTCCTTGAACAGTTCGAAATAAAGGAGTGAGACAAACAACCTGCACATAAGTTCACATCGGCAAGGGAGAACCCGAATCTCCCAACCAATCCATCCGCTCTCAGGATCACGGTTCGAGTTTTTAAATCGATATTGGATAAACCGGGAGTGGAAGAGCAACTGGACCACTTAAGAACATCATATCCCTCATCCCTCATTATGATATATAATTTCATGTTGGGAAAAACAATTCGACGATCAAATTAGTCCTGAAAAAAATTGTGACTCTTGAAAGCGAAATTCGTCACTTCTGCAAAGAAGTCGTCAGTTTTGGAAACATAACTCGAGAGCATTGGAAAGTCGTCGCTACTGGATACAAACGTATCACAAAAAAAAACAAACAAAAGTCGTCACTCCTGGAAACAGCGTTTGTCACTACCGGAAACAAATTATCACAAAAATACTCGACTAATGAACAAAAACAAAAAAAATTCAGGAAACAAAACGCGTCAAGTATTAAAGTGATTGAGTTAGTTCCGCCAGTAAGTAAATTATTAAAGTTAACCTCCCTGTTTGGTCAATTCGTCTGACTTAACGGCCAAACACAAGACCTTCTCATCGAAAGCGCTCGCCCACAACATTCTACCATCCAGAGAAGGTTGGTCTCTCCAAGCAGGTGCGTTAACTTTAAAATTCGTCACTTCTTGAAACAAAATTGGTCACTCGCGTAAAGAAAGTTCGTCACTGTTGGCAATAAAATTTGCCACTTCTGAAAAACCCTGCAAATTATTACACAATGGTTTATTATTCTCATGAACAGCTTGACCTAGTATTACTGCTCTGAGACCCATTCCATTCAATTCAGCATCAAATACTAGTGAAACATATGAAACATGTCCTGGCTACAATGGAACTACGGAAACAAAGCGTCTGATGATTTTGCCCCGTCGTCGGGGAAATTGGAACGGGGGCGCTCGAAGCAAACCCGTTGCGAGGCGAAAGGGGAGTTGAGTGGCGGCAACGATGGGAGGCGAGCGAGCGCGGGTGGTTTTTTAGTGAGACGGGCGGGGAGGGAGGGAGTTCAAACGACGAAACGTTGACTTCCGCTGTAGTTCCCGCGTTGTACTGCGTTTCGTTAATTTTTTTTAACCGTTTTTTGCCCGCAACGATCATGGGCTTCGTCCGATCGGATTGCCGAGATGGCGGGCACAACTAGATACCAAATGGGATTTTTGTGCGAAAGAACGAATTTTTTAGACCACGTTAAAGGCACAAAACGGCCCAGACGGCGGACGGCGGACGGACATTGCAAATTTGGAATCTTGAAACGTAAATTATCAAATTTTGAGGGGGGGTTGTAAAAAATGTTTCGTGACCGAAAACATAGGGTTATTATTCAGAATGAATAATAAACCAAAACATCATGGAAACAAATTCGTCTATGATGTTGCTTTGGAAGGTTTATTTTATCGTTTTATTTCCATTTGAACTCGAGAAGCGCAAACGATGAAATTAGAGTTTGGCAGCTCAACGTTTAAAGATAATTTTTGAAATCGTGTCCCGTATATGCGAAAAAAAATGCTGCTGGTATAACCAGTTGTACAAAGCGACGATTTATTTCAAATTTCTCAGCATGCCCTCGATCGAAGCAGTCGCCAATACGGTTTTCGTGGTCCGGGCCTGGAATGAGTCAAGTCAAACAATATTTCGTGAAATTGCGCAGGAAAGTCAGAGGTGAAGACTCGTCATAACGTTTTCTCGAAACCTCATTAAAGCGTCTGGCCTCACAAATAGTGAACAACCTTCACAAACGGGTTCATCGTTAAACGAGCAGGAACTTCGCTCGTCCGTTCCGATCGAGTACTTCACGGAGGGCCCATCGTGAATGACAAAAACCAAAATCGTCGTAATTCTCATTCATTTGCTCGTTTCCGATGTCACGTAGCGGCGACTGGCGCTTCAAAACGACGTCCTCGATTTCCTCCTCAAACCGCAATCTCATCTTCGAATTCTTTTGTATTGCCTTCATTTTTATACGAACGTTATCTCCGAGAGCTCTTGGGAAATTGACGAGAGGATGATTTGTAACCGCTGTAGCGCAACTGGAACGGTCAGTGCCACCCTCTGAGACACGTAAGGCCCATCGTGCGTTACTATATTCAGTCTAGCGGAAGATCATTTGGCGGATTCTTGTCTCGATCACGTACTTCCTTTGCCAGAAGGAAAACGCTATGAAATTGGTTTTTCGACTATTCAACTGAAAGACATTCGTTGTTGGCTATGCCGGATGCGCTCCAGAGCGGGGAACAAAGTCGCCGCTGGAACAAACGACGGCAAGGCCGTTAAATTGGAATCGATTCTTCACACGCGAGTTCGAACTGAACTAAAAATTGTATTTTTGGTACAATCGATGATAAATTTTCTGGAGGCTACACGCCAGAACTGTTTCTTGCGGAGTGTGTGGAGTCTCCAGCGCAACTTCCTAATACGTCCAGCATTTCATAAATCTTCTGTCTGTAACGCGTTGAATTCGTTGAACGCACACTGAAACTTTTGTACTTCTTCATGCCCGAACACTGTATTCTTTTTTACGTTTGGTTCCATTTTATGTATTTACGTTGTGCTACTTAGTAGGAAGGAAAGTTATACGATCGACTGAGAAAAAGTTTTGCAAGGTACCGAATTCAAAAACGGCATGGCTGTGAACCAAATTGATTCAAATTTCATATTTTGCCAACAAAATTCATATTATCTGATATGAGCCGAATCAATCCTAAACTAACGATAGCTACTACAGTCAAAACACCAAATACATTTACTTTCCTTGACTCTACGGCTCTTCCGATCTTTACCCTACTGAGACCGAAAAAACAATATTTTGGAAAAACCACCAAATCAGCTCAAACATAATATTTACCTAGCAGGTCACCATGGGACGCCAAAATACGAATATGAGCCAAATCCCCTCAAAACTAAATATAGTTATCATAGTGATCAAAACCCCAAACATTTTTTTAATCGAAAACAGCACTCACGGCTTAGATTAAATTTTTTATGTGAACAGCTTCTAATGAGATGATAAAACTATCAAATTCCCATCTGTGGGAAAATGATGAGAGCATCACAATAAATTACCAAACATTTCGACGAAACTCGAGTTTATCGTAATTTTTTACTTTCCTTGGCTCTACAAAGTAAAAAGGAAAGTTATGTAATCGGTAAAAAAAAAATTTTGAGTTTTCTTCAGATCTTTACCTTTCAGACCCTCCTGAGTCCGAAAAACACTATTTGGGAAAGTGGTCTGTGTGTGTGTGTGTCTGTGAACGGTTTTTAGAGAAAACCACCGTGCCAAATCCACTCAAACTTGATATCTCGCCTTTAGGTTACCATGGGACGCCAAAATAAGGGTATGAACAAAATCCCCCGAAATGTAACTATAGTTATTATAGTGATCAAAACACCAAATATTTTTTTTCTCAAAAACGGCTATAACGATTTTGATTAAAATTTTTATATTGATAGCTCTCAATAAAGCAATTATAGCATGAAATTCCCATTTGTGGGAAAATGACGAGAGCAGCACAATAAATTACCAAAACTTTCAACGAAATCGAATATAGCGCGGTTTTTAGAGAAAACAACCGTACCAAATCAGCTGAAACTTGATGTCTAGCCTACAGGTTACCACGGGACGCAAAAATTAGGGTATGGACCAAATCCACCGAAAGTTAACTATAGTTATCATAGTGATCAAAACACCAAATTTTTTTCTCAAAAACGGCTCTAACGATTTTGATTAAATTTTTTATATTGATAGCTCTTGATAAGATAATTATACCATAAAATTCCCATTTGTGGGAAAATGACGAGAGCAGCACAATAAATTATCAAAATTTTCGACCAAAACCGTTTTAGCGCAGTTTTTTCCGTATAAACTCCGCTGGAATTCTTGTAGAATGTTACAAAAAATTGGTATTGTAGTTCATCCCAATACCTAAAGGGTGAGTGTTTAAAAATCTTCATGAGATACATGGGGCTCACTCCAGAAATTCCTGAATTTCAACTACTGCCGTTTCGCTTACTACCAGTTCTAAACATTTTTTCCTTATAAACTCCGCTCAAATGTTGGTAGAACCTTCAAAAAATTCGAGCGGTAGGCCAATTAAGTAGCTATACGATGAGTCTTTAATAAGACTCATTAAATATACAGGGGCTACTCCAGAAATTCCGGAATTTCAACCACCGCCGTTTCACTTAATAACGTTTCAAATTATTCGGATTATTATCCTTTTACAAGAAATTGGGCGTACACCCTCATTAATTCTCCGTGCACCGATTGCTCAATAATGGTCGGTGCATGAGTACGAGCAGCATAAAAAATTCCGGAATCGCAAGCACTACCGCTTTCGTCAGTCGTGAAGTAATATTGAAAAATAAATTGAATTAGTAGCAAATGCCATGAACACAAGTGAATTGACGTACAGCTAAGGAAAGTTGTTTGATGCGGCGCACCTGATATTTTTTCTCTAAAACGGCTCCAACGATCTTGACCACGTTTTTTACGAGGACAGCACTCTCATTCATGGAAAAATGACATGAGAAGCTCAATAAGTTATCAAAAATGTTTAATTAAATGGATTTTAGCACAGTTTGTGGTTTATTAGGATATTAGCATTCTGAGGAAAATCTGGGTGGTAGTCCGATAAAATATCTGTGTGAAGAAAATCGAATGACACTCATAAAGTAATTAGGCGCGACCGCAGAAAGTACGGAGTCCTAACCAATACCGTTTACTATAGTTTTCACCCAACAATTCCAAAACAGGGAATACTATCAGAAGAATTAAATTGACAGTCTCTTACATCATCTATCCGCTGTTAAATTAATAAGTAGGAGCGACTCAATTAAATTCGGAACCTTGTACGTCGAACGTTGTTGTATGCTGTCACGAAGTTGAACGCTGGTAGGGCTGAAGAAAATTGTGTGGTGCGTCGCACCTGATTTATCAATTTATTATTTAAATGACTAGCTCACACTTCACGTGATGCACAGAAGGATAAAGTGGTTGCAATGGGGGGGGGGGGGATGTTTTCGTCAATTGTCGAGAGACGGTTTGAAAATAATTGACAGGCTGTGAAACGGGAAAAGGGGAACAAATCGCAGGGTTGAAAATGTTACCTCAAGTGTCAATGTTAACTCCGCTCAGTGAACATACAAAACACGGGGGAGCCAAAAAAAAGGGGTTTACGAAAAAAAAAAGAATAGGCTCCGGGAGGACGATGAGGACGGGGGGGGAGGGGTGGAGAGTGAAGGGAACGGCGTATATGAAGGGGACTGAAACCAAGAGCCGTGTAGATCTAATCTCGGAGTATTGTCGTTGCGCCTGCACGCAACGGATCCTGTGTAATTATTCTACATCGGATCCTCCTTCACCGGATACGCCGATATTATTAACTTATCTTGACTTCTCGAGTTGATTACTCCTCTCGACTCGCATAATCAAACGCAAATTATGTTTTATGATAGTTCGGCATATTACTCTTCACAAGTACCTCATCGTATCTTCCACTCTTCGTTTGCATCGGTTTTAATTAGCCTCCGTCCCGCCGATGAACGGCTTCGACGACTCGTCGGATCTTCGCGAATATTTCACGTTCGATCCTCAATTTCGGGCCTTCGAAGACTTCTACAACAATCTTTTGTCAACGTCTCGGGCAGTTGTAAAGAACTGTCGTTGGGGATTTGTCTGAAAATCTTCAGAGAGATGTATGAGAGGTGAAGAAATGTGCACGGGTCCTAGGGGGGCTAACTGCTCTCGGCCCTTCACTGGAATGGTAAAACCCTTACGGATTGTAAGGTTCCATCTAGAGGATTCTGGAAGTGTCGCTAGAAGTGACGATATCGAAATTATTCGGAACTTCAGGGAATCTAGGGAGCCTAGTTAGACGGCAAGCTGACTAATTTGAGAGATCGGTTCCGCCACGATATGAGTTGCTAGGGAGAGCGGAGGTTTTAGACGGTGGTTGGGTCAAACAGACATCTCGATTAGCTAGTAAGATCCGCTTGATGACCGTTATGATACCCAATGTGGCCTCCAACAGCGCTGCTTCACTACTCCTCTCTCAAACCTTTTCTTATCACATAATTGTCGTAATGAAAGCAAATCGTACAGTCTTTAAAATATTCTAGCAACGTCTCATTTTTCCAGGTTGCTCAACCACGCGCAGAAACTCAGCTCTTCAAGAGAATCATCAATGTAAGTCCACTCAGACATTACCAATCATGTCCCGGCCTGTGTACTTACAATATAGATTACGGCTTTTTTAGAATTAAATTTTCAAATCGCGTAGCCATTTTAGAATTAATTAATAAAAGCCGTTGTTTGTACACTCTGCTACAATTATAGAAAATACATTCTGCTGCTTGGCTTTCGACGTTACAAAAGGCTAACAATGAGGCTGTTTGACACAAGTCAAATCAGTCTGAGTCTTTTGATTTTGGACTTTCCCACACCTGCCTTAACAGGACGAATTCGTTGTCTCCGCTTACCCTTTCGTACCTGCGAAAGTTCCACCTCAGCGATTATTTCTAACGGCAGCAGATTTCCCGGAAGTAGGTTTTTCCTTTGTTCATTTCCCTCTCCTCAATTTCAAATTCCTCTCCATATGAGACAACTCCTCTCAAAATTCATTCAGCTACAAACTCTCGCGAAATTCACACTCGTCTTTCTGTGCCCACTCAGACATTTTCCTATATCTATTCTCCGACCTCCTTCCGATACAGTTTCCCGCCACTTCACGCATATTTTCGAATCGTCCCTTCGTGTCGCCTTTTTGTACATAAACTCTACTCACCTCATTGCATTTGGGAATTTCGGGGGGTTGAACGTCATTCCTCAACCGAAACGACCTCTAGAAAAAGCGAAGGAATAACATGTTCCCGAAAGCGTGACTGAAGTTAGGCAGAAGCGCTGAACCGTTTGAGTTTGGTGAACGAAAAAATAAATAAATATTTGCTGAGTAGCGAAGTACAACTTTCCGTAAATTCCACGACCTGCCACATATCGTTCAACGAATTTTTACGGAGACATTTATGGATTATAAAATTAGTTGAGAACACTCTGTAAATTTAATCCTAATCGTTAGAGCCGTTTTTGAGAAAAATGAAAAAAAACAAACATAAAATAGTGTGCGACTAACTCCGCTTTCAGAGGTATCATGGTTTATGTCTCCGTTCAGCAGATACATAAAGGAATTATTTCGAGGAAATAATAATATATTATTATTGGAGAAATAAATGTGGGTATAAGTTGCTACAAGACACTCTAGAAGATTCATGAAATGCAGTGGAGCAGTTACGAACATGTACGAGAAAACATTATTTGTGACGCATTTTGATTTTTTTGTTCCATGGAATGTCCGAAGAACGTTTATTGATAACAATATATAGGTATTAATTATTTGAAAACATCCCGTTAGTTTGGTGAAAAATCGTCGAACCCATTTTTCCAAAAAAATAAGAAACCTATTTTTAGCTTTTGAGGCCTATTATCTTGGTTCACCGAATTGTCGTGGAGGTATTTGTGCAGAAGCTAGGTAAGTCTGTACGCCACCTTCGTAGCGTCTGCATAGTACTGGCAAAGGGTGATATTCGTCACTTCCGCTATTAGTAAACACCCCAGCCTTCATCCTCAGGCTAGGATTCTACAGTTCTCTTGGATTGCAGGTATGTTTCCTTATTAAATTACTGTTCCTAAACCCTCGGCGAGTCATGGAAGTTGCTGTTTCCCTAATATGTAAGAGGCCGGCCCCTGCACCGTCCACGAAACTCAGATCTAATGAGGTACGGAAGGCTCGCCTTGTAGCAGTCAATGCTGCTAAGCTCTTCTGCCCTCACAATAACTACCGCTCACTGTTGTATAAAGTGAAGCAGCACGTGGTTTCTGGTTTCCTCCGCTCTGGAGGCGTAAGACGGTACATTGGAAAGTCTTTGAGAGAGAAGAAGTAGATTGAAGTCGCCATGGCCCGTGAGAAACTGGCTCGTCCAGTGGTCTGGCTCAACCCACTTTCTCTCAAGAAATTCACGAATGTTGGGGAAGAACTCATACGTGTCACTTCCGTTGGGTGTCAGCTCTGCGCCATCAAACGAACCAGCAGGCCATTTAGGGCTTTACGTGCCATGTACTCCAGCACATCCCTTGACAGGTGCACAGAGCCATTGTCGCCATCTTGGTCGTATCGTGTTTTTTTTTTTTTTTTCCTCCGAGGGCATGCGGGACAAGTCCCTTTGTCACTGCGGCCACGTGTGGGCCTATTGTGACTCTAGCCCTTCCTTAGTAAAAGGCGTCGTACATACCCCCCCCCCTCTTAGGAAGCCGAGTATGTCCTTCACCGCAGCTTTCGCTATGATATGGGGCTCAATAATCCCCTGGGCAAAGTATCCAAAGCGTTTGACTGCTAAAGCAGGGCACTCACATGGGATGTGCTCCGCCATCTCGTCCTCCTCACCACAGAGTCTGCATTCCACTGCCTCTGAGATACCCATCTTGTTGAGGTGATACCTGAGTGAGCAGTGTCCGGTGAGGAAGCTAATCAAGACCCTCAAATCCCTCCTGGAGAGTGTCAGCATCGCCTTTGCCCTTTGACCAGAAGGCGTAACTAGCCTTTTCGATTGTCTAAGTCGCGGCTGGCGATGCCAATGGGCGCTATTTTCCTGTGTCCCCTATTGGGCCACCAAACGGACGGTACAGGTGACTTTTGGTCATACCAACGTGAGGTTCAGGCCCAATGGGTAGGGCTTCTGTGCCCTTCTTCGCAAGTTGGTCAGCCTTTTCATTGCCCTCATGCCCCTTGTGAGCCGGCACCCAGATGAGGTAAAGCCTATTGTGGGCGCCGAGCTGCTTGAGCGCATGAAGGCATTCCCATGCCAGCCTGGACCTAAAACTATAGTCCGCGATGGCCTTAAATGCGGCCTGGCTGTCCGAGAATATGTCGATCTGCTTGCCCTTGAGTCCCTTAGACAGGATCTCTTCCGCGCAGATCTTTACAGCTAGGATTTCAGCTTGGAAAATCGTGGCGTACTCCCCCAGCGGCTTAGCCAGACTGTAGTTGGGCCCAACAATGCCCAGTCCAGCTTTGCCTCCCATGACTGAACCATCGGTGTACCACCGCAGGGCGCCCACCTCGGTTCGGAACGTCTCCTGCTCCCATCGTTCCCGCGATTGGATACTTACCCTGAATGGCAGCCGAAAGTTCTTTCGCTCCGACATAACGTCGGTAGCAACGACCACAGCCTCTTCCAGTTTGAACTGTCTAGTTGTTCTTTGGAGGCTTACCTTAACCCTGGGGGAGATGTTCCCTGTCTGCAGTAGCCTTACTGCTCCCAGGTAAGCAGTCCTCTGAATATGTATATGGGGAGGTGAGATGTCTAAAAGGACTTCCATTGCAGCAGTAGGGCACGTATTCATTGCCCCTGCAATAGGTAGGCCTGTCGCTGCAGTTTTTGGAGTTTCTCTTGAGCTGCTAGCCAGCATGTTGCCTTCCAACACACCATGGAGGCGTAGGTGACGCGGGGTCTTATTATCCCCTTATAGAGCCACTACATCACGATCCAGAATCACACCCACATATTCACTGAGCTGAACTGCTTTGCCTATATCTTCCCGCAGTTTCAGTCCCGACAGTCTTGTGAATGACACTATGACCGTTTCAGCTGGGTGGGTGTACAGCCCCATCACTCCACGAGCGCATCATGTGTAAACTTTGCACTCTGCCTCGAACGAGTACAGCCACATCATCGGCATATCCTTGGGCGTAGAACCTCACCCCGTTCAGTCTCCCAAAAAGAGAGTCCACCGCCAGGTTCCATAGGAGCGGAGATGCAACCCCTCACCGTAGGCGAATCTCCTAATGAGGTCTAAATCCGTCGACTGTTCGACACGGCAACGATCCACCTTACTGCATTCCTATTTTCATTCAATCTAGTCAATGCCATTTAGATGCTGCGTATGGAGGTATTGTCAAAGGTCTCCTCAATATCGAGAAATACCCCTAAGCATCCTTATTTCATATTGACTCCTAGTTTCCTGACTAGTGAACACAGTGCAGAGTCACACGATCTCCCTGAGCGACTGGCACATTGACAATCAGCCAGTGGTGTCAATCTAAACCATCCGTCTCTCAAGTACCTATCAGAGATCTTCTCCGCGCTCTTGAGCAAATAAGATGCTAGGTATATAGGTCTGGTTTGGTTTGAAATCAACACCAACTTCCCTCCAACCCCGAAGATCGTGGCCGCTGAATTAGTGGCAGCGGCCGAATACATTTCAGAAATAAAGTGCTACCAGTTGTGTTTTGCCAAATCCAAATGAACTGAGTGAAGAACAAATTGAATTAGTACCTAAAACCATACGAATCGCCGAATGTACGTACGACGAAGGAAAGTTGTGTGATGCGGCGCACTTGATATTCGTCCCCCGACTTAAATCGTTACCTCCGTCACCTCATTTCCTCTCGGTTGACATCTCTTCCAAACAAAAAGCCCGAACGACGTATCGCGCACGAGAGACCACTCAAAGCTCATCAGAGCTCAACATCCGCAATGAAGCGGTTGCACGGCGAACTGTAACATGCAGATTAAGGAACTGCTAATAATTCGGAGAATTAACGTGAGAAAAAGCGGGCGGCTCTGGAAAGTTTGTCGTTCGGCGAATTGAAGCGTTCGAATGAGAGCGATTCTAATGGTAACTTGGTTTAATAAAGTCAAAACCAAGACTACAAGGCAACGGGGTAATTATCTCTGTAGGAACCTCGCATAAGCGGCATATGCACGGAGATTCTCGATAGATAACTCTAAACAATTTACATACTCCCACTTCATTAATCTTAACACTGGGACCGACACCTGCCCGTCATCGTGCCTCATAAACTTTTCTCTCTCTCTCACACCCCTCCCTCCCCCCCCCACCCACGATCACCATTTCACCGTACCCCTCTGTTCCTATGTTCCGAAACAAAATAATAATTCCGCATAATTTTTTGAACCCGATTTCCAACCTAATAATTTATGGAGGATAATCAAGCGTTCGGATATAAGTTCAATGGCTCCTTCCACTAATTACATACAGTGAAATACAACTGGGAAACAACATCTGTACGCTAATTAGAAGGCTGCCTTGTTACAAGAATCGCTCACGTTCCAGGCGGATTAGTTATTTCTTCCCTCATTCTATTCAGACTTTCGGTTATTAAAAACGTTCCATTACTTGGCGAACTTTGACGAATTTAATCTTTTTACAGCGAAATACTGTTCTTTCGTTCGTACTAATTGGATCTTGCTTGAAACTACCTCTTTACGTACAGCGGTAGAAATGAGAGCTCGCACACATTTTCTCGACGATGTTAGTCGCTCTACAAGTATAACGTTGTAATTAAATACAACGTACTTATCGTTTGTAAGTCGTCACTAAGTATTGGTCTGGATTACACGGTACCGATGACGCATTTACACCAAAGAAACTTCTCAACAGCGAGCATGATCTGACAATTGGGTAAAAATATACCGAAAATGGAGTCAAAGGCCACCGATCGCATCTTTCTATATCTCGATCCGTTGCCGAAATACGATTTTTTTAACCTATTTTAGAAAAAACCACGGGTTCCACCACGTACTTCCACTTTGAAACCACTTGACCACATTTCAGAAAATGCGCGTATGTGCTATACTCAATTAAATACTACCCTAAAAAACTCTTAAAGAGCATATACCAAGCACTTTTCGAGTCAGTCATACTGCATGTGATCATTTGGGGCGGAACTTACAAATATTTAATTGAAAAAATATACAAACTACAAAAAAGAACTCTAAAAATACTATTCGATAAATCTATGAGACACTCGTCTGAACTATTGTACAAAGAACTACGCGTACACCAATTATATGCCAAAAACATATTGATGATGGTCAGAAAAGAAGAAAACCTATTCTACGAGTATGTTAGAGAGTCGAGGACAAAACAATATAGAATAAAACTTCCTAAAATAAGATACTGCTACTCTCAAAACACCACGAGATATAAGGGAATCAGAATAATTAATAAAGATTTCAAGGTGATAAACGAGCTATTGAAGATTAACAGTAAAAATATGTACAAAAAAGAGGTAAACAAATTTATAAACAACAAACACTTGGATTATTATACCAACACATAAGGACGTAAAGATAACAACAGCAAAGTAGTTCAACAACGAACAACCTGCAGTAGTTAAAGAAAAGTGATTGTGCTGTAGAACGAATTAAATTTGAATTAATTAAGCCTGAATATGAGCGCTGGAGCACAGCATCTGATGCTTTCCAGCGTAGTCCGAAGAATAAGTGGTAAAGATGGTTGCCTAAGCATAAGGACCCCATTTTATGAAGTACCAAATTTTTTGTACTGACATGTACAGGAGGACAATAAAGAGCTTATTATTATTATTATTATTCAGGGTTCAACGTTAAATTTCCTGCACACCTAGTCGTACGTTCTCAATCAAAAACGAACTCATGCAGTCCGCAATAGCAGTTCAAACATTTAAAAGGAAGTTTTTGGAAATACATGGGCGTTAACTGCATTTACATAAAACTTCCTAGATGCTGTTCAATTTCTACTTGTCGATTTGATGAAAAAATTCAATTTTGGATTTGAATGGGAAAGAACAGTGAAACATGTTTTGAGGGACTTGATAGAGATTTTATTTATCAAGGACAATATTATGAGACCGATGACTAAAAATACGTTCACAAAAATATGTTTAATTTTCTTCAACTCCTATTTTTGCAGGTGCCTTCTGTTTTTTCTCAGTCAAACTTGAATTTATCTCCGTCAGATCTTACTGGTTCCACCTAAGATCTGGAGAGAAAATTACCGTACAGTAAAATGTTCTGTTGAATGTTCCTAAAACAATGTATTTATTATAAATTCTTGTTAAAATTTATATGATGATTTCGGTCTTCAGGCTTTGTACCTAAGGACATGCACTTTCAGTTAAGCAAAAGCTGAAGTGCTGGCAGATCCATTGAGTCTAGAAATTAAAAACAAACTTTCTGCTAGTAGTGTGCAATAGTATCGATAAATCCATTAAAAATTACTTCAAATATTGAAAACCCATAACAAAATTAAGAAAACTTAATCATTTATTATCCTAACTGTAGTGTATCCCCAAATAAGTAAATGCAGAGGCGACTGTTCTTAATGGTGTCTGGGAGGGTACTGAGAGACGAGACCTAGACCTTGAGTCAGTGCTGGGTGACGGGCCCAAGCCAGAGTACCCAGCTGGGAAGACCTCGATCGGCGGCTTCCCACACTGGTTGGGTTGAATCGACGAGGACTCATTGGCAATGTTGACCGTACCGTTAGAAAGCTGATTGAATTTGCTAGTTTCCCCGACATTTTACAGCTTACAAGACATGGTTTTATAAAAAATCAGTTAATGCAGAGAGAGAGAGAGAGAGAGAGAGAGAGAGAGAGAGCGAGAGCGATTTGATTTGATTTTGGTTTATTATTCATTCTGAATAATAACCCAATGTTTTCGGTCACGAAAAGTTTTTACAACCCCCCCTCAAAATTTGATACTTTACGTTTCAAGACATGGAGATTCCAAATTTGCAATGTCTGTCCACCGTCAGCTGTCCCCCGTCCACCGTCTGGGCCGTTTTGTGCCTTTAACGTGTTCTAAAAAATTCGTTCTTTCGCACAAAAGTCCCATTTGGTATCTAGTTGTGCCCGCCATCTCGGCAATCGGATCGGACGATGCCCATGGTTGTTATGGGCAAAAAATTGTTAAAAAAATTTACGAAACGCAGTATAACGCGGGAACTACAGCGGAAGTCAACGTTTCGTCGTTAGTACTCCCTCCCTCCCGTCATATCAAACTCAATCACCCGCCCGCTCGACTCGCAATGCCCCCCGACGGGGCGCCAAGGCCACTTCCTCCTCACACCCCTCCATCGGATCATAAACGCCTACAGACGTTTACAGGTGCCTGGCGCCGGGGGAATATTTAGTTTCTGTAGCTCCATTGTAGTCAGGTCATGTTTCATATGGTTTACTAGTATTCGATGCTGAATTGAATGAGATGGGTCCCAGAGCAGTAATACTAGGTCAAGCTCTTCATGAGAATAATAAACCATTGTGTAATAATTTTCAGGGTTTTTACTTTCCTTGGCTCTACAAAGCAGAAAGGAAAGTTATGTAATCGGCTGAAATTTTTGTTTGAGTTTTCTTCAGATCTTTACGTTTCAGACCCTCCTGAGTCTGAAAAACACTATTTGGGAAAATGGTCTGTGTGTGTGTGTGTCTGTGAACAATTTTTAGAGAAAACCAACGTACCAAGTCGGCTCAAACTTCATATCTCACCCGCAAGTTACTATGGCACGCGAAAATAAGGGTATGAAGAAAATCCACGGAAAGCTAACTATAGTTATCATAGTGATCAAAACACCAAAAATTTATTTTCTCAAAACGGCTCTAACGATTTTGATATAATTTTTTATATTGATAGCTCCCAATAAGGCAATGATACCATAGAATTCCTATTCTTGGGAAACTGACGAGAGCAGCACAATAAATTATCAAAATTTTCGACCAAAAGCGTTTTTAGCGCAGATTTTTCATTATAAACTCCGCTGGAATTCTTGTAGAATGTAAAAAAAAAATTGGTATTGTAGTTTAATCCAATACCTAAAGGGTGAGTGTTTAAAAACGCTCATGAGATACATGGGGCTCACTCCAGAAATTCCTGAATTTCAACTACTGCCGTTTCGCTTACTAAAAGTTCTAAACATTTTTACCCAATAACTCTGCAAAAGTAATTAATTAATTGTAACTATCCTTGTTCAAAAAATTCTTGTTTACAGCCTCATTAATTATCTGTGTACCAATTGCTCAATAATGGTACGAGCAGCACAGTAAATTCGGGAACTGTAAGCGCTACCGCTTCCTGCTGCTGTTTGATCAAGTTCAAATTAACTGAGTGATAAATGAATTGATTAAATAGAATTAGCCATGTACAAAGTGAATTGTTGTAGAGCTAAGGAAACTTGTGTGTTGCAACGCACCAGATATTTAGTTTATTTAACCACCAGGGAACAAATAGGGCCATAAAGCCCTGTCTTACTTTGACCCTGGAAGAGCCATTACAGGTTTATCCTTATACTAATACAAATAAATAATTAAAACTAACATACTCGTGCATGAACTTCTTAAAATACTGAGATTTCACAATACTTACATCTACAAAATCAAAATAAATAAATAAATTCAAAACGAACAAATAAATAAAACGAAAACACACCATGGGACTCATTGAAAGAACTAAGTAACGGTGACCTATAAGCATAGAGAGTTCTGTAAATAAATTGTACAAGGCCCTAAATATTCGGTGTTCTCATTACGTAATCGGATGCTGTTTGCTGTAAATGATTTATTAGAGATACTTGTTCTGTGAAGAGGGATTTGAAAATGTTGCCTGGCATTACGGGTACTACGTAAATTGGATGTCACCCATTGTGACATAGAAGTTTCCAAGATAAGTTGGTGTGGAAAAGTTTAGAATTTTAAATAACAGCACTGCGGTCCCCAGTTTAATACGCTCAGAAATTTTCAACCGCTTCAATTTTACATAAAAAGGTGAGACGTGTTGGTCGAGCTTCAACCGATACAAAAATCTAATGACAGCATTTTGTGCTTTTTGTAATGAGCGGATCTGTTCCTTATTGAGGTCGCAAAAAGCAGAGGTTGCGTAGTCAAAATTGTGGATCACTAAGGCTTGAACTAGTTGCAGGCGAGACTGGAAGGGAAAATCAATTGCCATTCTAATGAGTTGTGTACGGACTTCTGTACAGAGTTTTGCAAATGGCCGTAACATGAACCGACCATGTCAAGTTCTGAGTCATATACCTAAATTTTTGACCTCTTTCACATATTCCAAATTCACATTGTTCAACCTGATCTTAGGTAAGCTATCTAAATTGACATTTGACACAAGTCTGGAATAGCCCATTACTAACGCCTTACATTTCAGAGAATGAGAGAGAGAGAGAAAGCGCTGGTATATTGAACCATACATATGTTTGCATCAGAGCGTGACGTGTGGCAACCATGACCGCGTGCGTGATACAATTATCCCCAGGTTTTTTATGTTGGTCACGTATTCTAGTGGTTCACTACTAATGCACACTTCTGGTATCCACATCGCATCACACTGTGTCACTAGCTTAGTGGTCCCCAGGATCATGGCTTTAGATTTGGCAGCATTTATCGTCATTCTATGACTTTCGCGCCATGATACCACGCGTACCAACTCCTCATTTATTGTCTTGACTCCTCCTGACAGGTGAGACAATGGTACGCTTGTATAAAGCTGTAGGTCATCCGCGTACACCATACACTCGCACTGCGTAAAGAGACGAGGCAGCTGGTCTGAAAAAACTGTGAATAGCCGAGCTGACAATACGGAACCCTGGGGTACCCCCTCCTCCAAAACACAGCTTTTTGATAGGATACCGTTTGGTGACCTTGTGTTCAGAGTCCTTAAACTCAGATATGAGCCAAACCATTGCAGCATTTTGCCTGAAACTCCTATTGACTCTAGTATTGCCAGCAGGAGTGTATGCTCCACTCGATCGAAGGCTTGGGAAAAGTCGATCATCACTAAAATCGTGACCTTTTTTTCGTCCATGGCATTCCTCACGTCATCGAGTACTCTTATTAGGGCAGTTTCTGTACTACAACCCACACGATATGCTGACTGCCTGTCGTCCAAAATATATATCGTTTTCACACACGAAATCGTTGAACTGCGGGTAGACACACTTGTCAAATATTTTTGCGGGGACGCACAGAATACTTATTGGTCTGAAATCGCTCACACCCTGTGGCTTCTCTACTTTTTTCAAAGGCTGAATAGCAGCTTGCTTCCAGCAGAGAGAGAGAGAGAGAGAGAGAGAGAGAGAGAGAGCGAGCGAGAGAATGCATGAATGATTTCATTTATCGACCAGGGAGAATTAGGGCCATGTGGCCCTCTCTTTCATTCTCCCTGGCTACATCACACTGTTACATTTCCTCCTACATTCGTCGTAACTCATTATGTTATTTATAAATACATCCCATTCACACCAAATAAATTACATTCATACACTAACACACTCGTCCATACATATACACTTACTGACACATACAAACACTCACTGCCCCGACTTTAGAGAAGGGTGAGTACTTGGATATTCCTCCCCTTCTCCGCAGTGGATATCCTAATCCTAATAGTTGACAAACACTTAACAAACAAAAAAAACATTCAACGATTGACAACAAACTATTTACAATGTAGGAGTGCGTGATGACTAAATAAATAATATTAGTATGAGGTCCAACTAGAACACAACAACGATACAATCTAATAGCTCTCAATTAATATTTTTTTAAACTTTCCTTTAAACACTTCTATCCTACCACACTTTTGAAACAGCTCTGCATGCTCATTAATGTATTTTTGTTTCTTGGATTACGAAAGATCTCGCCAACATGTTCGTCCGATGGGCAGGAATCCGAAAAACACTCTTGCTCCGAGTATCGTGCTGAGAGAGAAACTCGAACGATTCGTAAAGATATTGCGGTCTACACGATGTTTCAATATCTTGAAAGCCAGATAGGCGATATGGTATCAGAGAAAGAGAGAGAGAGAGAGAGAGAGAGAGAGAGAGAGAGAGAGAGACTGACTTTCTTTATTGATCAGACAAACTTAGGACCTGTGGTCCTCTCTTCCATTTTATCTGAATACATAGATTACACACTACGTTCCAGAGTCAAATAATAGAAAACATAATTATTTACACAAAAGAATAAAACAGGTAACAAAAGAAAATTTTAACATTGACAACTGACATTGGTACTTCTTGAAATAACAAGTAAAAAGGATGAAAACGTTATAAACTTAATCATACCTCTCCATTAACTGCAATTTATACAACTTTTTAAATTCGTGCACTGAATGGGTAAATATTCTGGGATTAGCGTTATGCATTTTTGTGGCTTGTACTATGAATGAGTTACTGAGGGCTGATGTTTTGCATTTCGGAATTTGAAGGTGGACGCTGACATTTCTCGTGGTTAACCCATGGACTTCTTCTCTCCGGATTATTTTACGGGCTAAATTAGAGGGGGTACGGAGCTTTACCAGTTTCCATACCAGAACCGCACGAGAGAGTTCGAATCGCTCCCTAACCTTTAACCACTTCAATCTTTTGAAATACGGCGTGACATGATCAGCTAATTTTAGGCTATAAATGAAGCGAATGGATGTAGAGAGAGAGAGAGAGAGAGAGAGAGAGAGAGAGAGAGAGAGAGAGAGAGAGAGAGAGAGAGAGATTATGCGTTTTGTTCAAACAAACAGGGAGCATTAAGGCCGTAAGGCTCTTACATCACCCCTGGAAGAAGACAATATACGTAAATGAACAAATCTAGTTATAACTGAACAGAATTCGGTTGCTTCTAGCTCCGGTGGCGAGAGACTAGCTCAAACTACAGTTAACTGATTTCAGATGTTCACTGTAACGTATATACAAATGAAATCGTATCCCTGAACGAAAGAGCATGAAAACGGAGAACCCTGAAGAGGTTCGCATACTTGATCAGCTTTCAGCTTGAGGCCGTCCGAGCCGAGCTAAAGAGATAAAAATCGCTGAAGAAAGTTGGGTGATGCGTCACACAGGATACTCACGTCAGACGGCTGCAACGTATTCTCATACGTGATTGTACATTCAAAGCTCTCCTTAGACTTCTACCTCTTTTCACAACGATTATTTATTTACTGGAAAAAGTGAGCTGTCTTCGCAGTAAATCCGTTCAATTTATTTCCGTTTAAGGTAGTGAAAGGATGTAAAATGTATTCTTAATGACCAATATTCCTCCCCAAAAACAATCTTCTCTCGTTCTCATCGTTTGAGCAATGTTCTTTCTTTGGCATTCTCGAGTAACGTTCGTCGAGCGCAGTATGTGGATCGTACAAGAAATTCGCCAAAATGGCAGTTGAATAACGAGATGGTTCGGGTCGTTCCGGAGCGTCAGATTAGTTTTTCACGGTTGAGAACAAACGAACACTGGAAGGCGCTCAACGCCGTCATTTTGCTCACCTTTTTCTTCAAACGAGTGTACAATTATAACTGAGCGACAACATTCAATTATCTGCGGGCTCGCAACGGGTTGTAGACGGCGAGAAGGTTCAGAGCGGTCCATACGTCTTCCTCAGAGGGGCTCTCGATGAAGGACAGTTGTCATTTTACCAGCAAAAGAAGAAATGATAAACCGGTTCACCTTCGTGAAGTCGGGGTATCTATGGAGAATCCTCACCCGGGCTCGGGACATTCTGAGCATTTCAGGATAATGGGATAATATCGCCCTTTTTGCATTCACTTACCGATGACACGATGCGTGTCAAAGGAAAAGGGGAAAACCATGCGGAGGGGCAACAATCTTTGTTATCCGCCTGCCCCCGCATTTTTCCCAGCAAAACCAAAATCGTGCCGTCGACTGAAGAACCGCTAAGCGGAGCAGAGCAAAACAGAGCGAAGTTCTACCGAATAAGCGGACACGGGACACCTGTCGGACTGGGTTGTGCTGATCGGATGGATAGAAGGAGGCTGCTTCAATTACTCGTCTCTCGGAGATTCATCAACTGTCCCTTGCGGTTTGTCCTCCAATCAGGACAATTTAGCCCGCAATAACGGTATCAGCACCTGCACAGCGGGAGAGGATTCCCCAGCTTTTGTGTCCTGTTACACGTTTGAGCCGGCTGCTCTGCTACACGAATGTCTCTCATGACAATGAAACGCTCTAAATCACCAACGACTCTGACAATTTTGGTTTTTTCTTTCAAGCTTTTGTCCGCCGTAAACACACACTTGGTAGCGGATGTGCCGTTCGATCAAAACTCTGAACAAACAATCGACCACGGCGTCGTGAATTGGACGTGAACTCGTCTTGTCACTGACAACTGAATTCTGTTGTGAAAAAAAGAGATATTAGCCCGAGGAAGAACTGTCTTCTATTCATCTCACATCTGACAAAGATATTAGGAGGATCCTTTGGGGTCATCCTAACGGTCAACCATTGTCTAGCCATCCGCAGGTCAAATCTCAAGTAACTTTTTCTCCAGCAAATTATTGATGTATTCTCCATCACACTTAGCCATTTGAGAACTTTAAATGGTGTAATTATTCTGATTCGTGTGGAACGAGATACAATTTGGCGCTAGAAAATAAAGTAATAATAAATATAACTTTTGATTCTTTAAGGTATAAAATAAAAATTACAAAAACGATTTAAAAAATATCTTCAAATACACATCTCTCTCATATTAAATGCTTCATTTACTCGTGAGCTCGATACAAAAACACCAGATACGTAAAGATTAAAAAAACATAATATAACAATAAAAACATTTAAAAAAGACGTTAAGGGACCCAAGCTCTCACACGACTAACTGTGCTCTGTTGCTATTCTAGGAGGCGATGGACAACATACCTTGTACATGGGGATTTTGTCACGATAACGCTCACCAAAAGAAAACTTCGGATTTGAAAAATACGTGGTGTTTTGATCGATATTGTTTGGCAGGCCGAATTAGCTGGGTCTTTGGCCCTAACGAAAAGTCATTGTTTCCTCAAACGCCTTCGTCCTCAAGCCCTTTTGTTGCCAACCAAAAGTCCACTTCTTTAGTTATTTCCTATTGACAACGGATTTCCCCCCTGTCCTGGACTTTCCCATTTATCTTTTCCCACACCTCAATTTTAGATTCCTCTTCTCAACAGACAGCTCCTTCCAAATCAGTCATCTAACAGCTCTCGCGACACAGTCGTTTCCCAGTTTTCTTAACGATTCATCCCTCAGCTCACACTAATCACAACTCGACTCTCTCTCTCCCACATGTTAGTGTCTCACAACCAGTTCACATGTATTGAGAGCCCCTTGTGCGCGTATAAATAGTCATACTCAACCGCTTATCGCTATCCTGTCAAGTGTAATAACCAATGGGGTAACGTAGGCCGGCCGGCTCGTTGTCCACTTGACAGGCGCGACTCTACGTTGCTTTGGTTATGATCAGCACTTTCCAGCACCTCCATTCGTGCGCCCAACAGAACGTGTTAGCTACTTGACCACTATTCGAGAATTGAAAAGTTTCACAACTTAGCTTCTCTCCCTGCATCTTGGGGCGGTCGCGACGATAAGAAAAGAAAGAAAGAAACCGCAGTTCAGAAACATTGCGGTGGCCTCAGCCAAAAATTGGGGGAGAACGTGGCAAGCGTAAATACGTATGCTCTTATAAAAGTGGGCTTTTCTTCGGTAGTTGTGATTTATATGGCACTTAAGTGGACACTGGTCGCAGCTATAAATGGAAATAGATTTCGCGCACCCCCATTAACCACTTCACGTCCTCCTCGCCTCTCTTGGCCGTCTCAGACTTCGCAGTGTTCAACGTTTGCTTTGTTTAGTGTACTGAACCAGTCGATTCTTCGTTATAATATCCTCAGCTTGTTTTTCCCGCGAACTTTCGGTAGCCGCTAGGCTTTATGAAGCGCCTGTGAAGCTACACAACTTTTGCAGAATTCAACTCCTTATTTATTTAAGTGGCGCGATCGAGTGCGCATTTGTGCAGTGGTTATAGAAACTGCTGTAGCTTCCTCGTGTCCACGGCGTCCAAGTAGCCTCCAAGATAGAAAAGAAAGTTACGTAACCAGTTTACATTTCTTCGTTGAGTTTTTTTCGGTTCTTCACGGCTGAGTTCGAAAAAATAAGGAAATGGTCCGCGCGCATGTGTGTGTCTATACACGCGCACAAGGGGCTCTCAATATATGTGAACTGGTTGTGAGACACTAACTAAGAGCGAGGGACATAGAGAGAGAGAGAGAGTCGAGTTATGAGGCGACCTATGATGGGCCAGAAGGAACGTCATTCATAGACGTCACAGCCTTGTCTCAAACCCTGCTACTTAAACTGCAGGGTTGGCGAGTTGTACCAGGTGGAACGCAGAGCGATCACATGGTTATTGACTTTGCCATCGCAGATGACAACATCCTCTGCAAAGACACGCGTGAAAAGCGATTCCACACACAAAAATGCTGAATGGCCACAATTCTGTAGTGTACTGGAAGGTGAACAGTGTGCTGCAGACTCCGACCTGAAGAGGTGGACAGCAAAGTGGACATACTTATCACAGCACTGCACTCTGTACTTGGGCAACAGAAGCACAGGGCGATCAAAGTCCCATGGTGGACTGATGAACTCAATCCCCTCAAGCGAAGTGTAAATAGAGCTAGAAGGATGTAACAAAACACTCGTGACGCTGATGCCAGAGCCACACTCTGAACTGCATCAGCTAAAAGGCAAGGCTGGCGAAATTTTGTGGAAGCGGAGAGCTCTGAGAACCCCTAGGGCAGGCATTACAAGTCCATAGGGAAAGCAAACGTAGGTCTTAGCTGCAATGCAAAATGAGTCAGGCTGGCCTGTAGCATCGAAGGTTCACTGGAAACCCTCCTTGAAAAGGCGTTCCATGACAACCGAATAGCTCAAGATACTGCAGCCCAGAGGGCAGCGAGGGATCTGATCATGGACCCTCCGAACGAGCCTGACATTCCTTTGTGAACTACAGGCGACCTCGGCAGGCCCCTTGCTCTTGGGCCAGATAAAATAGAAGGCAATATGCTAAGGAAGGCTGAGCGGACAATCTCCAGCGGCTTCCTTAATTTATTTAATGACTGTCTGCAGGTCCGACAGTTCCTCACTCAGTGGAAGTCTGCGTGTGTTGTCACTCTTCAAAAGGGAGGCAGAGTCTTTGGCAGCAACCTCACAGGCAGGCAGTACGGGTGTACCAAAGAAAGGTCCACGCAGGATGTCATTGTCAAAATTCGGCGTGTTTCCCGCTGGCACCAGCTAAAAAGGTCGTAGCAGGAGAGCGTTTGACAACCTTCGGTCGCCAGTGCCCCTTAATGAGCTTAAAGGTCGGGGAATCCCCGGCAACCAATACTCGCTAGTCAGAAGTTACCTGACAGACAGAACTGCTACGATCGAATGTAGGCATGCCTCCATCCAGAGAAAGATTGAAAATGGGTGTCCACAGGGCTCAGTCCCTGGGCCAGTACTCTGAAATGCCTTCTTCGAAGGTCTTCTCAGGAGGCTCATGGAGACTGACTGCGAGCTATATGCTTATGTGGATGACTTGACTGTGCTGATCTTTGCTGAGTCAGCCGCCAATTCGAAGACAAAAGAAATGAAACCCAATGGTGCGAGCATATCAAGAGGAAAAAACCCAGCTAATCCTCTTGAAAGGAAAAGTGAATAATCAACCCTCAATACGCTTTGGCGGCCGCGGGCTCCTTCTTGAAATGCACGTCGAGTATTTAGGAGTGAATATAAGTGAGAGGTGGGGACAAGAGTATTGGCCCAATCCCCTGAGAGCTGCGCTCCTGTGGATCACCAAAGCCTATATCAGCAGAAGCACCCCAGGTGATCACTGGTCAGTTACTTAGAATGAAGGTCGAGTTCTCGTCATATCTCTACGTTTTGAGGCGGTCTGTAGTTTAATATACCGAAGAATGGCTGAATCGATTATTCAACCACAATCTACCAAAAACAAAGGGTGTCGGCGCAACAAAAGATAAAGAAAGAGACAGACCTTTCCCTTGTGACAAGACACAGGCATCATTTGTAGCCAAACTGAGTCACTTACCAGCGTAAAATCAGTCGCGTTGCGTTCGCCGCCAAGAGTCTGCATATTGTTGTCTCTCAACTTGCCGTATTTTCGTGTAAGTTATTTAGGGTTGAGCTCACCTCATAGTGACCTTTTCTGTGTCTTTATCTTTATTTTGGCATTGAATTATTCATTGTAATCAAATCAATTTTGATTCAATTTCCCCCCAAGGCTTTTCTTTGACCTCGTACGACCACTTTTTTACTTTCCTTGGCTCTACGAAGTAGAAAGGAAAGTTATGTAATCGGCTGAAAAAAAATGTTGAGTTTTCCTCAGATCTTTACGTTTCAGACCCACCTTAGTCCGAACAACACTATTTGGGAAAATGGTATGTCTGTGTGTGTGTGTGTGTCTATGAACGATTTTTAGAGAAAACCATCGTACCAAATCCATTCAAACTTCATATCTTGTCCGCTGGTCATCATGGGACGCCAAAATAAGGGTATGAACAAAATCCACCGAAAGTTAACTACAGTTATCATAGTGATAAAAACACCAAATATTTTTTTTCTCAAAAATGGCTCTAACGATTTTGATTAAATTTCTTATATTGATAGCTCCCAATAAGGCAATTATACCATAAAATTCCCATCTATGGGAAAATGACGAGAGCAGCACAATAAATTACAAAAACTTTCGACGTAATCGATTTTAGAGCGGTTTTAAGAGAAAATGACCGAGCCAAATCACCTCAACTGCTACCGCTTCCTGCTGCCGTAAAGCGTTGCTTGACCAAGTTTAAATTAACTGAGTGATAAATGAATCGATTAAATAGAATTATCCATGTGCAAAGTGAATTGTTGTAGAGCTAAGGAAAGTTGTGTGTTGCAACGCACCAGATATTTTTTCTCAAAAGCGGCTCGAACGATTTTGATTAAATTTTTTATATTGATATATTTTCATAAGGCAATTATGCCATAAAATTCCCATTCGTAGGAAAATGACGAGAGCAGCACAATAAATTATCAAAATTTTCGACGAAAAGTGTTTTTAGCGCGGTTTTTTTCTTATCAACTCCCCTGGAATGTTGGTAGAATGTTAAAGAAAATTGGTATTGTAGTCCAATTCAATACCCAGAGGGTGAGGTGTTTAAAACCACTCATGAGATAGATGGGGCTCACTCCAGAAATTCCTGAATTTCAACTACCGCTGTTCCGCTTAATACCAGTTCTAACAGTTATTACCCAATAACTCTGCAAAAGTAATTACTATCCTTCTTCAAAAAATTCGTGTTTACAGGCTCATTAATTATCTGTGTACCAAGTTACAGTAACTGAGTGATAAATGGATTCATTAAATAGAATTAGTCATGTACTATGTGAATTTTTGTAGAGCTAAGGAAAGTTGTGTGTTGCAACGCACCAGATATTTTTTGTTTGTTTCAACCAGATTATTGTATTGGCGCGAGCCATTGGTTTTCGCACTTTTTTCCAAAATGGCTATAACGCTTTCGATCAAACTCCCGAATTCTATGTTTCTAGTTAGTACCTAACATTTCTTCTTCTTGAAAATCCGGTGAACGGCGATATAATTATATTTTTACACACTAACTCACAGAATGTTTTCAAATAGCTAATACCTAGTCGTTCTCGATAAATGTTCCTCTGACATTTAACAAAGATAAAAATCAAAATAAGTCGAAAATAATTCTTTTGTTGAATATTTATAATTTCCAAAGTTACGGCTTCACTGGACCTGATTAATCTTACGTAGTGTATTCTGGCAATACAGTTTGATACAATTGTTTCTGTATCTATCTGTTAGCCGGGGACATAAGCCATATGACAGCTCGGTAAATTTCCCCAGAACGGCTCCAACGATTTCGATCAAACTTACGAAGTACTCTCAACTAACTGGCACCTGAACGTTGTTCCGCTTAAATGCATTGAGCGAAGATACAGCGCGGATATATGTAGCCAGTCGTCGAATTTACGTACGTTGTGGAATATTGTGTGTTGCTGCGGAAATAGGACGAGGTTGCTGCTGCTTCTTCCATAAATGTGAGCCAAATTGGCCAAAGAATCAACTTCGCTGGAGAAGAGCGCGACGCTGTCCCCGAGCTCAACGGGCCGGAGATGATTATATTACTCGAAGAAGCGGTAGGAGAAC
Source organism: Pachypeltis micranthus (assembly GCA_020466155.1). NCBI lineage: Eukaryota > Metazoa > Arthropoda > Insecta > Hemiptera > Miridae > Pachypeltis > Pachypeltis micranthus. Next base: position 74,726,029 of record CM035768.1, on the reverse strand, counting down.
TTCCCGTCAGACACACGATTTCGAAAACAATTGCTAAAACTTCTCCGCTCGAAAGTGAACAATTAGCTGTAAAGGCAACAAGACGTGTTCAGAAGCATTTCGCGGGGCCCGTGTGTTTGAAATAAAAGTTTCGAAAACGGAGGGAAATTGGAGGAGGCACATGGAGCGATGCTGTGCTCCCCCCTCGACCCCCCCCCGCAACACCCTCCGTCAAGGCGTCGCAAGACCCTCCACGCCCCGCTGTTTTATTGGACGATTGAAGAGAATGAGGGTCGGAAAATGTGACAGCAGTAAAGAATTATAGGGACATTGTTCGACAAGTTCATTGATAATTAAATTCCATGAGGTCCGTTCTGTGTTGTTCAGATCATTTGGTCCGCTTAATAATGAAATGTCGCCCTTTTCGGGTTATGGGCGACATACCACCCGACCACTTCGGAGGTCTGCGTTCGATGGGCTGAGGCCCGAAGATGTGGAAAAGGATTCGAAGGAGAAGGGGGGGGGGAGAGAGAGAGAGAGAGAGACGAAAAAAAAAAATGGAAATTGATCCCCGTCGTCGTTTTTAGGTTCAGGAACAGCGCTGACTATCGCAATACTTCACCGTACGTTCGTCATATTTCCGATTGGGCACTAAAATAATGATGGGGAATTTCCAGGGGCGTTGGTGATGTTGGACGATCAACGTGTGCTTTGAATTGCCTCCCGAATGTTCATGTATTTGTTTCCTATGAAATCTTCGCTACTTTTGAAGATCGCCAAACAGGAGTTTATTACGTTCCTTAGCCCAACGTAGTAAGTTTTGTAAACTAATAGTACAAGCTAAGAATTTAGTTAACGTCTGAACGACTTGAACCGGAATACCGAATGAATACGCAAGTTTTACAAACGTGGAAAAGCTGGTATAAATAAAATATAGCAGTGCTGGACTGGGAATGGTAGGGCCCAACCAAGTCTTGCTAAGCCGCTGGGAGAGTATTTCAAGCGGAAATCCTACCTGTAAAGAACTGTCCAGAAGAGGTCCTGACAAAAGGACTTGTCGGACAGCCCTCAGGCCGAAGCTGGTACGGGAGTGTCTCCATGCGGCTCGATGCCTATAGTAGGATCTTCCTTATCTGGGTGCCGGCTCATAGAGGGCATGAGTGCAACGAAAAGACCGACTGCCTTGCAAAGAGGGGTACGAAATCCCTACCCATCGAGCCTAAACCCCACGGAAGAGTGACGAAAAGTCACCTGAATCGTCTGGTGGTCCGATGGGAGACACAGGCGAAAAGGCTTGTTACGCCTACCTATCTAAGGGTGAAGGCGACGCTGACACTCTCCAGACATGATCTGAGAGTTCTTATAAGCTTCCTCATCGCACACTCCCCACTTAGGTATCACCTCAATAAGATGGGCATCTCAGACGCGGTGGAGTGCAGACTGTGAGAGGAGGATGAGACGGCAGACGGCCTTGACTGCCAAACGCTTTGAGCACTTTTCTCAAGGGCTTGTTGAACCCCAAATCGTAGCGTAGTCTGCGGCGAAGGACATACTCGGCTTCCTAAGGGAGGCGGGTACGTAAGACGCTTTCTATCATAGAAGGAATAGTGTCACAATAGGCCCACGCGCCGCCGAAGTTACAAAAATACTTTGTCCCGTACACCCTCGGAGAAAACAAAAATCTCCTTCCGAATTTGTTTCCTATGAAATCTTCGCTACTTAGATGCCTTAACTATTGATGACCGCCAAACGTAGTAAGTGCTGTGAACTAATAGCTAAGAATTCAGGTAACGTGTGAACACCTGAATACTCTAGTTTCACAAACTAACGTGGAAACGCTAAAATAAATAAACTATAGCGACAAAACATTTGTTGATGCAGCTTGAGTTCTGACAGATGCAACTGGAGAACATGAAAGACCCAGATGGGAAGAAGTGGTTCCACTCTTGAGGTTAGGGGCATGGTATAGTGATGGATCAGTAAGGTGTGGCCTAACATGGGCAGGAGTTTATAGACCAGGAACCCAGGCTGGCAACGGTTTTCCGGGCAGAGCTCTTCGCCGTGATAGTGTGTGCGCAGCATCTCCTGCGCAGGGGTCTGAAACAGAAAAGAATGCCTTTGATGGGTCTTTGTAAACAACCAACGATTTCTGCTATTTATCTAAGTTTTCTAATAGTTTACTTTTACCTGTCAGAAAGCCTTACTGATAATTGTTCAGTATCTTATGGTTACAAAGATGTAGCGATACATCCTGACAGACACAAGCAAGCTGTAACAGCAAGCGGTGGGGTTCGTTTTAGTCCACTCGAAGCCCGACATTTGATAATAAATAGACACATGTTTTAATGGGTTATTTACGCCCTACAACCTGCGCGTTCCATTTTCCACAGCAGTTAGATATTCTTCTCTAACGCGAGGGCTCCAACGTCCATAATTTAATGGAGCCACTTGACTTTTTGTTCTCGCCATATAATTTACGTATTGGTCATCTTTGACGCACTCCATTACTTCATGGCCATTTCTGTCTCTGTCTTTATTTAGGGTAGTTGCCGCAAGGGCTTATAGGAAGTAAGGGTTGTAACTCCTATTTAATAAAGATTTTAGTTTTTCCGTAGATTGATGTTAGCTTTACTAAGGTTGTCAACACACTCAAAATAATTGTTGCTAGTAGCTGTATATAACGTATGATCGCCGCCACACTACCCCCCTTGGCAGAGAATTAGGCTACAAATTCAAGATGTTTCTAAACTTGACTTTTCTGCCAGATCGCGTTGTGCGGTCGGGAGCTTGTGTCAGTTCTGCGGGCGCAGGAACAGGTGTAGAAACAGGAACATCATCTTGTAAAATAAATGCAGGCTCCACTCGATCGATAGAGACTTTTGTAGGTTTGTTGTAAATCTTTAGTGTGATTGTCTTGTCGCCTCGATCGATGACTTCGTAGGGGCCGTCGTATGGTGGTTGGAGTGCCTTAAGGACAGGTCCTTCCTTCAAATATGCATGACTGCACGTCTAGAGCTCCTTCAAAACAAAAATGTGAATTGAGCACCACGATCTGAGGTTAAAGTTTCAGGAACGCCAAAACGAGAGATCCAACAATCCAAAAGCGCGTGAGCCACAGTTTCTGCAGTTATATTCTGTAAAGGATAAACCTCGGGCCATCGAGTAAAGCGATCGATGACAGTCAAGCAATACCAAGAGGAATGTGCAGATGGAAGTGGACCAATCAGATCAATGTGAATGTGCGAAAATCCCTATGTCGGTTGTTGGGTGCAAGAATGGTGGAGCTGAGGATCACAATAAAACTGAAACTCGGTGAGCGTGAGGAGGACTGTATTACATAAGCAGATGGAGTACGAATGGGCGACACAAGGGAAGTACTCGGAACGCGTGAACTGACGTGGGCAACCGTGAGAGAGAGTGAGAAATGACTGGGGTGATAGTTGGAAGCAGAATGATTTGGAGATGCTCTGTCGTCGATAGGAAAATGAAATTGGGAGAAAGAAATAAAGAAAGGGGAAAACCTAGAAAAGGGGGCTGGGGGGTCCGCGGCTGAGGGATTCCCGCAGGGGCAGGTATTAAAAATGGTTGGAGACAATTAGGCGGTCGGAGACAATGACGCGGGGAAGTCCGAGTTCAACAACTCCGACAACTGGTGTTTGAAAATTTCCAAGAGGAGCATGAACATGAGGAGAGATTTTGGATCGTTGACAATCGTTGCAAGCACGAGCCAGTGGTCACCAATATAGGAAGTAAGGGTTGTAACTCCTATTTAATAAAGATTTTAGTCTTTCCGTAGATTGATGTTAGCTTTACTAAGGTTGTCAACACACCCAAAATAATTGTTTATAAAAATAACAAGAAGTCCTTCGTTGCTAAGCGCGTGCTAACAGCTGTTTATAACGTATGATCGCCGCCACAGGCTCATTTGCCTGAAGCTCTGCAAAATTGTATCCATCCTAGCAAAATCCCAAAATTTCACATCATGATCGACTGACCGTGAAGCCAATTGGTACCAGAAGGGTCAATTGTTAGTGCTACAACAGTTTTACTGCCACGCTCTCAATTTATCTCTCGCGAAAGAAGCCCGGCTTCGCCTTCATCGCTGACAGTGACTCCGTCATTTACTGAGTCTGGTTGGCTTATCCACACCTTCATTTTCGCTGATGTGTTTAGGAACTGGTGGCCCTATTAGTTCGTCATCTTCTTCTCCGTTGTGCTTCATTTGATTTGAATTGACCTGACAGGTCATCGCGTTCACTCATATCTTTCAGACTCTGATTTCCCTTCGTATGATTCGTCCGATTTCAAATCCTTGAGAGTAAGTAACTTAAGCTCATTACTACCCGAAGCCGTATTCGTTGCATCAGTGTCATTTTGAGAGCCACAATGAGCAGGTACCTGCGGTCCGATGATGTCATCTTCATCCTCGCTCGGAATGTGCACCGCCAGTATCTGCCTAATGTCCAGACACAGCCACACAGCTTCTTTGGAGGGTATTATATGGTTTGATCAAAGACGAGGCATTCGATTTGCCTTGCGCGTACTTCCTTACGAACGTTTCATGGGCGGATATTACTCAGCGCCTTACCATCGGACAGGCTTTGCGTAGAGGTTGGATTCGATCGGCATTGCTACATCTTTCAACCTGTTTCTTCCGATCGGCGCACTCTATTTCGAGGCTGTTTGAACATTCTGTATGCTCTACTGATCTGACTTTCGTTCGCAGTACGCTTTATTTGAAGTAACGCTAACGAGAACGCGTACATATAACGTGACGCTATCGAATCCTACAAGGACTAAATGAACGTTGTCGAAGAGCGTCGTATTTTCAAACCGCCAAGGGAACGTTGGGAAAACCTTAATGAGCTTCTGAAGGGCAAACTCAAAACGCGACGAGCTCTCAGGAAATAAGTTATAGGTCGTCAATTTCGAGAAAATGATATTCTGCGGAGGTGATAGGGTTGTGGAGTGGCGGTGGGGGGGGATTAATTTGCGATCTCCTTTCAACTGCTCATCTCCTCAGCCAGAAAATCGTCAACACAGTATAAAAGCGTCAATCCAATTACTGGGTCGGTAGATAGCGTTCCGATCGCAACTAAATTAAGGGGAAAAACGAAAAGTCAACCACCTCTCCTTCCTCCGCACCGGCCCTTACTGTCCCCCTCTTCGTTCCCTAACCATGTCAGGTCCCTCTTTTCTTGAAGAAAATTGGGCTGAGAGCCATCTTGGTGGGCGAAGGGAACGAAGGCGGTCGGAGCAGTAATTAAAAAGGAATATCAAGGAGCAGGGTTTTATAACTAATATTGGCTTTGGACAATTGAATTATGAGAATAAGGACAAAAAGGCGGAAGACCCCTTTCCTGAATATTTCCCCGGGATTTTTTTTTTCCCTCTTTTCCCTTCTTCCTGCCGACTCCCTCGAGCCTCAATCCAGAACCCCGTTGATACCCTCGACTTGTCGCATTGCCGCCCTCGTTCAATTAACCACTTCAGGAATCAATCAAAACACTCCTCCTCTCGTCCATCACATTTTCCAACCCCTTCCATCTACCGATGCCACCCCTTGAACAAACGTCGACTTCAATTAGTTTTTTCACAGTTGGATTCTCTTTTCCTTCAGTTCATTAACAGAGAGGCTCCTAAATAAAGCTCAATTAGCGATCTGGGGACTCAGTTGATTAGGAAGCATCGCTTGAGCCCTCTTTTTTTTCGAAGGAGTCTCTCGCCACCTGTAGCCGCATCCTTTGACGGCTCCGACCTGCGCGAATCTTTTCGATTTGTCACACCTTCGCCACTTGTAACGTTTCCCATTTTGATTACACACAAAATGATTTTCGAGCGTATTTCACTGAGGCGTAGAGAGCTGGAGAGGAGATAGGAACCATTCTCGAAATTAGCCAAATGTGTTTTCGAAATCGAAGTCCTCCCACGCATGACTCATTCTGAAGGACTGCTTCGATGTCCTTCTTGGCGTTATTGCTGTGTGGGGGCCCACACGGGGGAAGAAAACCGAAGACTAGGGAGCAGTCAGCGCTGAGCTGATAGTGCATCCGCACGAATTCCTCCTGATGAAACCAAAAGTCTCCAAAAGCCGCGAAATGTGGTCAATATCTGCCCTGAATGACAAGAATTCATCGAAGATCGCTTACTGTCGACTGACGCTGTACATTATGGCTGTCAAGCGTGTCTGGATCTGGAGTACGTAGTGGTCAAGCCCCCGGCCCACTCAGGCAAGCTTGCAACGCGCCTGAATCACTGCCATTCTTCGCAAAGACCCCCAACCCAAACAAAGCTAAAGGCAAACCCTCCCAGCAAAGGCTTATGATTCTTACATAATAAGAAAACAGATGATTTGCTTTTGCGAGGAAAGAAGCCAGTTAAATGTCGGAGTACTCCATTAGCACTCCCGCGGACACCAACGCATTCCAGTGAGTAAACTCGCCCATCTTTTTACTTTCCTTGGTTCTACAAAGAAAGGAAAGTTATGTAATCGGCTGAAAAAAAAATTTTGAGTTCTCTTCAGATCTTTACGTTTCAGACCCCCCTGAGTCCGAAAAACACTATTTGGGAAAATGGTCTGTGTGTCTGTGAACGATTTTTAGAGAAAACCACCGTATCAAAACAGCTCAAACTTGATATCTCGCCCACAGGTTACCATGAGACGCCAAAATAAGGGTATGAACAAAATCCACCGAAATATAACTATAGTTATCATAATGATCAAAACACCAAATATTTTTTCTCAAAAAGGGCTTTAACGATTTTGATTAAATTGTTTATATTGGTAGCTCTTAATAAGATAATCATAACATAAAATTCCCACTTGTGGGAAAATGACGAGAGAAGCACAATAAATTATCAACATTTTTGACGAAATCGATTTTAGCGCGGTTTTTAGAGAAAACAACCGTACCAAATCAGCTGAAACTTGATGTCTAGCCTACAGGTTACCATGGGACGCAAAAATAAGGGTATGAGCAAAATCCACCGAAAGTTAACTATATTTATCATAGTGATCAAAACACAAAATTTTGTTTCTCAAAAACGGCTATAACAATTTTGAACGAATTTTTTATATAGATAGCTCTTAATAAGATAATCATACCATAAAATTCCCATTTGTGGGAAAATGACGAGAGCAGCACAATAAATTATTAACATTTTCGACGAAAAGCGTTTTTGCCGCGTTTTTTTTCATTTTGAACCCGCTGGAATGTTACTAGAATGTTAAAAAAAAGTCGTATTGTAGTCCAATCCAATATCTATAGGGTGAGTGTTTAAAAACGCTCATGAGATACATGGGGCTCACTCCAGAAATTCCTGAATTTCAACTACCGCCGTTTCGCTTAATACCAGTTCTAACAGTTATTACCCAATAACTCTGCAAAAGTGATTACTATCCTCCTTCAAAAAATCTGTGCTTACAGCCTCATTAGTTATCTGTGTACCAATTGCTCAGTAATGGTTCTGGAATGAGTATGAGCAGCACAATAAATTCCGGAACTGTAAGCACAACCGCCTCCTGCCGCTGTGAAGTGTTGTTTGACCAAGTTCAAAGGAACTGAGTGATAAATGAATCGATTAAATAGAATTATTTATTTACAAAGCGAATAGTTTAGGCAGGGAATCGTTAACAGTTTATAAGATCTGCTCGTGAAAACCACATTTAGTGACTGGGTTGGGCGAAAAATGTGTGGTGAGGATATCATCAATGAGAACTGCCTTCCCCTTCCAGGCAACTTGTTTGGCTAACATTACAGCACTACTGATCTCAAATGAACGAATAGTTCAAGTCCCAATTTAAGCAATGCGTTGTTACATGCTATCGTAAAGTTATTTCTTTTTTGCAAAACCCGATCGAATGATTTCGATCCAATTTCGGGTTGTGAACAGTTCTAAACGACTGTAAGGTAACATATCATTTTAATAAGTGGACAAATACTGATAACAACGCGATAAAACAAACATTTCGACAGTTTTCGTGAGGTTTATTTTATAAATTCCTCCTATATCGCCAGCGTTCTTACATAAGTCATGTTAGCAGTTCATCGGGGGCATTTGGACAAAGATTTATGAACTGATTCCAGAACAGTAGACACAAACCTCCCTAAAAATAATTACGTTGACAGTCCCTTGGATTACCCACAGGCTGATAACTCATTAGTAGGAGCAAGGCAATAAATTCCGAACCGATTTCTGAATAGAACGTCAAGTTCTCGCGAGTACATTCATTCCTTTTTGACATAGTTCAGTTATTTTTTGATAGCTCTCCTGCAACACATCCGATGCCGTTAAAACGTTGAATTTCTAAAAGAATGCCGTGAATGGAGTTTTGGAGCTGACATTTTTAGAATACTTTGTTTATAAAAATTGTTGTAACCAGCCGACGGGTCATATAACGCAAACCCTCGTGTCTAGTTCGTTGGGTTTCGTATTGAAATGTGAAAGTGATTTAATGAGTTGGGGAGGCAACGTTGTGAGCTCTCAGCGGCGAGGAGATCGGTGATGAGCTGTCGTCCGTGGAAACGTGAATAACGCGACGTGGTGGTACCGAGGAATGAACAATTTTGAAAATCCGCTCTCTCCGTAACCAGGTTCTTCCCCTCAGACTTCGAATGATTTCAAGAGACGGAGGAAGAGAACGGACCGCACCACCGGCAGTTATGTCGAGGGAGTCGGATTGAGCTCGAAGGGAGTTGCGGAGTAAAAAAGTAAGAAAGGATGATAAAGGCAGAGGATAGCGGGATTGGAAATAACGTGGGGAACCGTGAAGCGGACACTCAAAATATTAATAACTACTTTGATCCGAGAGGCTAACCAGTCACGTCTCGTGGACCACACAGGGCCGACTCATTCCCCCGCGTTTTCCTCATTTTCGCGGATATGGGGCTCCGACGTTTTCAACTCTGGCGGCAGTAAAATCGCGTTCTCTTTCGATAATTCCGAAAAACAAAAAAAAAGTACAATCATTTGCGCGAAACGTCAGGCGCACGCGCGTCTAATTGACGTTAATCTCAAAAACAGTTTTGGATTCGAGCAGCTTCACCGCGATTCTTGTGGCGACGGATGTGCTGCCGCTCGCTACTCAACCGCAAGGTGTACATTTGGCTACTACTTCACCGGTACAACCGTTTCTTCTTAACATAGTCGTCAAACTTCTGGGTTAGGTTCGTTTTTATATGAGAGATGCCTAGTGCTAACTACTGGTACATACCCTGAAGCCTCCGAAGGTGACGGTATTGAAAAATAGCTGGCGCACATGAGGGGGACTGCACAACAAACGCTTTTCGTTCAAATTGTTGACAATTTATTGTGCTTCCCTCGACATTTCCCCACAACTGAGAATTATACGGTACTGTTCAGTTGAGTAAATCTGTCCATACACAACGTTTGAATCCGTGAATCGTAATTTGTTTTTTTTAATACCTATGATAACTAGCCCCTGCCACATCCACTGGACTTAGGCCAGCGGAGGTACGGCAAGTTTCCGAGTCTCTTGGTAGAGAGCTGATCTAACTATTTACTTGGGTGGCATTTTCAAAGGGACAGATAAACTGTGACCAGTTATTTGGCTTGTATTGTAGCAGTCAATGCTGCTAAATTCGTCTGCCCACACAACAACCGTCGCTCACTATTGTACGAGGTTTCTTGTTTCTTCCACACTGGAGCCGCAAGACGTGCATAATGTAGAGTCTTTGAGAGAGAAGAAGTGGAGCCGAGCATTGAAGTCGCCATGTCCAATGAGGAACTGGCTCGTCCAGTGGTCTGGCCTAACCCGTTTTCTAGAAAGACGTTCACGGACGTTGGGGAAGAACTCTTACGCGTCATGACCCTTTAACGAGAATTCCCATCTAGCTTGCCGAGTTTCCCACCAAGTCAGCCAAGTCAACTGGTAACTGACCAGTGATCACTTGGAGTGCTTTGGTTGATACAGTCTTATAGGCCTTTGTGATCCACAGGAGCGCAGCTCTCTGGGATTGGGCCAATACTCTCTTTTGATTGACTGCTAGTTTGCTACCCCAGGCAATGGGGCAATAGCTCCTCAGGGCTAGAAAGATGGTCTTGTACATTAGGAGAGTGTCATGGTAACACACACCCTAAGTGGCCTTAGTAATTGCACAAAGTGAGGCAAACCTTTCAGGTACTGGGGGTGTTGGCTGGTCACCTGTGTTCATTCCTAAATACTTGACGTGCATTTCAAGAAGGAGCCTGGGGCCGCCAAACCGTATTGAGGGTTGGCTATTTACACTTTCTTTCAAGAAGATTAGCTAGGTTTTTTCTCAGCCACCTATCAGCCTTGACGTGCTCGCACCATTGGGTGATGGTGTGGAACAGAAGGTGGGTCCCGGATGTGTATCAGAACTGCTACGATGTACTTAGGCGGTGCCAGCAGGGAATAATAGAGCAAATTTCGACAATTACATCCTACGTGGACTTTCTTTTGGTACACCTGTATTGTCTGCCTGTGAGGTTGCGACCAAAGACTCCATTGAGGGACTGCAACATAAAGATTTCTACTGTACTGCCTGATATGGAAAGAAGGCATAGCGGTCTTCATGAAGGCGGGTCGGACTGATTCCGGTCGTGCTGACGTCCAGTGAGTAGGGAACTGTCTGACCTGCAGACAGTCATTAAATAGATTAAGGCGGCCGCTGGAGATTGTACACGCAGCCTTCCTTAGCGTATTGCTTTGCATTCTATTTGGCTCAGGATATTTGTTACGCTTCAAGGTCACAAGGGCCCTGCCAGGGCCGCCTATCATCCACAATGTGATATCGGGCTCGTTCATAGGGTCCATGATCTACTCCCTTGCCGCTCTCTGGGCTTCAGTATCCCAAGCTACTTGGTCGTCAAGGGACACCTTCTCAAGGAAGGTTTCCAGTGAACTTTCGATGCTGTGGGCCCTGCCTGACTCGTTCCCCATCACAGCTAAGACCGACTCTACGTTGGCTTTTCCTTCGGAGGACTTGCAATGTCTGCCCCAGGGGTTCTCAGAGCTTTCTGCTTCCACAAAATTTGGCCAGCCTTGCCATTTGCCTTGTTTGATGGGGCGGTGGAACGCTTTCTTCTCTTGCATGAAGGCAATTCAGAGTGTGGCTCTGGTATTAGGGTCACGAGTGCAGTGGTACATCCTTCTGGCTCTGTTTACACTCTGCTTGAGGGGGTTAAGTTCGTCAGTCAACCATGGGACTTTGATCGCCCTGTGCTTCTGTTGCCCAAGTACAGAGAGCCCAGTAGAGCGCAGTGCTGTGGTAAGTATGTCCTTTTTGCTGTCCACCTCTTCAGGTGTCGATGCTTGCTATATTAGGTCGGTGTCTGCAGCACGCAGTTCACCTTCCAGTACCCTACAGAATTGTGGCCAGTCAGCATTGTGCGAAATGGATTTTCACCCGTGCCTTTGCAGAGGATGTTGTCATCTGCGATGGCAAGGTCAATAACCATGTGATCGCCCTGCGTTGCGCCTGGTACGACTCGCCAACCCTGCAATTTGAGTAGCAGGGTGCGATGTCTATGCACAATCTTCCTCCTGGCCTATCATTGGTCATCCCAGTCATGGGGTAGTTGGCCAGAATCAAGGTGTACTTGGTGAGCAACTTTATATACATCCAGGCTTGGGGATCCTCACAGTGGTGATCTGGTGTTTGCATCAGCACAGACTTTGCAGGGTTGTCCTGATAGGCCTGCTAGAGCCCACTCGAGTGGTTGAAGGTTGACGGTCACTGGTGCGCCAAATTGCCAGTAAAATTATGTTACAACCAGCTCAAAGCCACTAGGTCGGACAAGCATAGTAGCCAGGTGCTGGCTGTGTCGGTGGGTGAGTGTGAGCATGTCTATGGACAGGTCACTGCCGCCTTGGCTCCCGTTCTTGCTCCAGCCACCACTCGTGTCTGCGATCCCAGACTGAGGGTTTTGGAACCTACGTATGGTTCTTGTATGGCGAGAACTCTGCAGCGTTTCTTGAGTGCACTTTGCTGCAACTCAGCCCTAACCGAGGAACTCTTATTTGTTTTGTGCTGAAAGGTTCGAGCTGTTTTTAGCCTATTCATAATCCACTCGTGACTCTTGGAGGGCAATTGCTCGCTGACGCATGGTACAGCGTGCGTCTCCTGTAGTTGGAGACCTGTTGCAATTGGCGCTTGAGGAGAGCCTCACGCTTGCACTCTTTGCTAAGATGCGTGGCATGACGCACCAGGCACACACCACAGGTCTCGAGCAGGCTACCTGGTGGCCATAGCGTTTGTAGCACTGCAACAAACAACACCAAGCCCCCACGCCTTTGTATGGCGCACCCTTTCCAGACTATTTGGAGGCGCTTTGCTCCCTCTGGTTTCACATTTATGTTGGGTGTCATTTCGACCACGCTCTCCTTTGGTTTGCCCCGCTTTTTTGTGAAAAGCAGCCAGACTTCCTGCGGCTGCGAGCCTAATTTAGGGTTGTGATCAGGTCACATTGAACCAGGTCCTCTTGTTGTTGGTCGACATGGTGGACTACATACGTCTGCTGATCTTCGTCGTGGTAAGACAACGTAGAGCTGTGTGGCACAGAAATGTCCATCAAATAATGTACAGGTTTCTCGAGCATCCGTGGATACGAAACGTTGTCAAACGACTGGCACAAAATAAATGTATCAGTATCTTGTATTTCCCAAGATTTACCTTTTTTCTCTACTGGTCGAACGAGTTACGTTAAATATGCTTACATTTTATTTCCTATAAGCGAATCTGTGGAGCATCGTTGAGTTGAAATACAGTTGTTATATCAAAACTCGATGGTGAGAATAGTTGTGTGGTGTGTTTTTGTTTTCTTAAGTTCGCATTAACTCGTCATCCGGCCCTCCCGTGAGGAGAGAAAGAGTTCGTGAAGAAACAGAGTAGATCCACACAATGCGTCCGTTCTCCAGCTATGAATCAAAACGACCGAGGAGATAAAACTGCTGAGAGTATAAAATTTGAAAGGGTGCGAAGGAGAAAAATCCTTAAAAGGCGAGGTAGAGCTATAGCAAAGCGGAAAAAGCTCTACACTCCAATGAAATTCATAAAGTTGGTTATATTTGACATAACTCCAAGGAAAAGCTGCCGGGGACGTTACGTATCGGCGGTCGTTTAAACAGATAGCACATTAAGAATTGTGTTGACAGTCTTTGCGAACGTTCTCAAAAGGCTGTAAAACGGTCGGCATAGCCTAATATAAAGCCACTGGGCTCGTTGAAATGCCGCACGGGCGATAGTCAAGAAAGACCTTGATTCTTGAGGATATTCCTTTTGAATACTGAGTGACCAGTTCCCGCCTACATCAAACGAATTTCAAATTTCACCGGGATCACAATTCCCGACTTACATTGAGCCAGCAGTGACTCATTCTCCTACGCATCTCTTCCAATCCGCCTAAACCGCTCGTTTCCTCCGCAAAATATGACCAGCATCCACCTGAGCTCGTCATTTGCCTCAACATTGAGCTCATCCCTTGTCCCGCTGAGTCAGAGCTTACGACCCGAATGGTTCGCATGGAACGGATCATATCTTCATTGGTTTTTTCCTCTAATCGCTTCATCAAACAGTAACTCCGCACGCTCGATTCATCCACATTCAACGACACATAACGAAGATGAGTGGAAGACGTCACTGTTGTTAATTGTTTGATATAAGAGGAACCCACTATCCACGACCTGTTCAAGTATTTGTACCCCCAAAAGTGGCATCAATTTACAATCCTTCGACCTTGACAATCAGTTCTTCTCGTAGCAGTCCTCAAGAGGTGACAAATTTATGATTCCTGAGGCTGAAGTGTTTTGCATGGTATGTAACGTGAAAGAGGAAGGATACGGACGCGGCTGGGTGTCTCCTCTCGCGCTAATTAAAGCATCAATCGAGTGGCTTGGATTGGCGCTTGTCGGAGGTTGATGAGAGAAAAAAGGTTATGCTTTTCCCTGGCGGATTTTTTTGGAGCACATTCCCGATTTTCCCGTTCTGCGATATCTACCGTTCTCTTCCCAAAGAAATCCCTGTTCCTTAGAACTTCATTTTTGTTCGAACGAAGAGAGAAGACTGCACAGTGTACAAGTCAGTAGGTGAGAAATGAGAGAGCGAAACCGGAAATGAGAGTTCTGGCTCAATTTGGAGTGGGGGAAGAAAACCACACCCCCTGGCCAATCGCACTATAGTACGAGGTTTTTGGCCACACCCCTAACCAATTACGTTATAGTACCACCTTTCCTATCCCCTCCACCCCGCCCCTTTACCCCTTCCACCACAATTTTCAACCAATCGTACTATAGTACGAGGTTTTTACCCACTCCCCCGCCCCTTTCCCAACCAATCATGTTATAGTACGGCCTTTTCTATCCCCTCCACCGGGCCCCTTTACGCCCTCTACCACAATTTTCAACCAATCGTACTGTAATACGACCTTTTTTACCCCCTCCTCCTACCCGAATTTCCGGAAATTGACCACCTCTCCTTCCAATTGTTCCAATCACGTTATAGTACGGCCTTTTTACCCCTTCTCTTCTGAGTATGAACAATTTTCAGCTTTCTAACCGAATAGTAGGTATTATCTTTCAATTGCTCCAACTTACCGTTTTATTGTATTCTATGTTATTGTAATCTATCGACGAATGTTGCCATTGTATGACTGTGCTCCTATGCTGGCGTATGCTGCTTATATCATGCTCCTCGCGCATGCGCACTTGTATTTTTAACTACGTGACAAAACTTTTAGAGGCGATAAATTCTAATTTACTGCGCAATAGACGAGTCGAAACACGTTTAGAGATAATTTGTGCGTCAATATTAAATTCCAAAAATAGAACGCCTAGGGCTATACAATCACATGAACACGTCATGCTATTGCATCATATTTTGAAACCTCTCAGCTATTAAACATTTCCGAGAATACTACGCAGTAGCCTGAGGCAGCTGCTATTGCGTCATGCTGATGAGTCATGCCCTTGAACGATTGTGTGACCACTCTAGCGTCCCACAAGGAGGATGTCGTGTCTGCCCCTCTTATACCACAAGTTTACGATATTTTGCAACGTTGCGTTGTGTCCTAGTGGATAGAACGTCTGACTATAATACAAAAGGTACTGTGTTCGATCCCAGGAAAGGAACTTTTTTTAAAAAAATGACGTCATCATACTTCAGCTGTACAAGGGGGGGGGGGTACTCCTACTATAGTACAGAAGGCTCGTGGAAGATCGCTGGGGGAGGTAAGTAGTTGAGGGGGCTCATATTATTACATATTAGTATGAAGAGAAGGGGTATAAAGGTCGTATTACAGTACGATTGGTTGAAAATTGTGGTAGAGGGCGTAAAGGGGCCCGGTGGAGGGGATAGAAAAGGCCGTACTATAACATGATTGGTTGGGATAGGGGCGGGGGAGTGGGTAAAAACCTCGTACTATAGTACGATTGGTTGAAAATTGTGGTGGAAGGGGTAAAGGGGCGGGGTGGAGGGGATAGGAAAGGTGGTACTATAACGTAATTGGTCGGGGGCGTGGCCAAAAACCTCGTACTATAGTGCGATTGGCCAGGGGGTGTGGTTTTCTTCCCCCACTCCAAATTGAGCCAGAACTCTCATTTCCGGTTTCGCTCTCTCATTTCTCACCTACTCAAGTCGGTGGACTAGTTTTTTTTTAAAGTTAACGTACCTGTTAGGCGGACACAACCCAATTTCTTTAGTTTTTTTTTGTTCTTTCTACGCAAGTAGTAATTTTAAACCAGTTTTGTGACAGTTAAATTTTGTATTCTTTTCTTTCCTCCTTTTTAAAATATAATTTCCTTCTTCAATATATCTATTTGATTTTATTTCAAAATATGGGTTCATCCCCACAAGCAATTTATTTTCTTTCCCGTTCATTTTAAATTTCACAAATATAATTGGCGCCCAACGTTAAAACGATAAAGATTAAGTTATTTATTTGTGTAAATCTAGCGTAGTTATTACACACGAGTTACGTTTGTTTTCCGTTCCGTAAAATGAGCAAGGAAGAGAATAAAGATTTGGATTTCGGAGTAAGGAGTTCGTTACTCCTCGCCCAGGGCGTGAGTTTATTCGCCGTTCTGCAATCGATATATGAACGTTCAAAGTTACTTACCACCGATGCCGATTTTCTAGTAAAAGCCAGCAAATTAAAGTAACAAAAACACATTTCTCGTTTATAGAACTAATCGATAAGGTAACCAGTATTCTTGCGAAACTTAAGAGGAATGCTGTGGGATCAAAGGCCTCGAGCGAGTAGTGACGAGTGGAAGCTTGTTGTTCCTTGGAGTATAAGACCACAAATTCTACAGGAATGCCATGATAATCCTCAGTCAGGAGACTTGGGAGTATCGAAGACACACTGGAGAATTGGTAGGTTATACTATTGGCCAGGCATGTATCAGGACACATTACGATACATCAGCCGTTGAGATATGTGCCAAAGAGTGAAGCCGCAGAATCAATCTCCAAGGGGCCTAATGTACCCTCAATATTTAACGGGACCTTGGGAAGTTGTGTCTGCTGATATCATGGGTCCATTTCCGCGGAGTTCTCTGGGAAACAAGTATTTGTTAGTATTTGTGGACGTATTTACCAAGTGGACAGAGCTTGTACCGATTAGAATTGTTATTTCTACCATCATTCTCAACAAATTCAAATCCGTAATTCTCAACTTTTTTGGCACTCCTTCTGTTTTAATTACCGACAACGCCTCTAATTTTGTTAGTAGTGCTATGAATAAATTAGCTGATGCTTGTGGGATCAAGCACAGGTATTAAGAAACGACTCGTCCGAAGAACGTGTATTATTAAACACGTATTTCAGAGGCAATGAAAGAAAAAATCGTCAAGGAATTCGGTAACGCAAATGGTTAAGTCGTCATCATCTTGTTAGGGGGGTAGCTACATCACTCCCTCATCCACGTACATGGCAAAACCTGAGCGTAGGGCCCACGTGATGGCTGATATCCGGGGAATGAGAATGTGTGATCACGACAGGATATTGGTGAGAATGAAAGCCAGTCTGACACTGAAGTAGCCAGCCTTGAGGATTTTACTCTCGGATACGCGTGGACTGATTCGAAAATAACCTGGTAGAAAGGCGAAGTGTTGAAGTTGGGTTGTTGTGGTTATCACTACGTACAAACATGTGGGGTACGTCAGCAAGTGTGGAGCTGGAAAGAGGCCGAGTGAATATTTATTACGCGTGCAATCTGTCTTGGGATTTGGATGTTGTAATCCACCGTTCACAACGGAAGTAAGCCGTGTGAGATTCAATCATCAATTCGTTATAACTCAGAAGGAAAAGTATTGGCCCAAGAACTGTTCCTTGAGAGACACCCCAATTGAACTGAACCAATTTGACTTATATGTGGACGGTCAGTCAAGTACGATTTTACGAGCTCTCACGGTAACCCCCTTATGTCACATTGTGGCATGGCAGAGAGAGCCAGAAGGCTTGCGAACATCAAGGAGCATTCCCAATACAAACGAGCGGTGCGTAGCAACACCCAACTTACAGCAATCCCTTTAAGTTCGCACACCAGCTACATATGCGGGTGCTATATATTCTTTCATCGCATTTCTACAGAAACATTTACGGAGAACAAAATGTAGGGACTAGTTAGTTGAGAGTAATCCGTAAGTTTGATCGAAATCGTTACAGCCGTTTTTGAGAAAATTGGAATTACATTAGTTCGAGATGCCGGCCACCCACGCAAAAAAACTTGAAGGTTCTTCTAATGCGACGGGAATTTTTGATCGAGGTGGGGTTCAACATTTCTGCCCTACTGCTGTGACCTACTCTCTCTCCCGTCATTATGTTCGAACGTTGTCCGTTCTTGACGAACAGTTGAACACAGCTTTGTGTTCGAACGACGACGGCTGCTTCGAGGAAAGCAGGACAGATGTAAAGGAGTTTCTGGTCTATAAAGATCTCACGCACGTCTTACCTAGCATCGCAGCAGCGGAAACCTACAGACTGTACACCACACAACCACTCAATCCCCTATCCTGCATCAACATCGACATCTTCCCGCGTGTCTGTCCCTGAACGACCTTTCAAACGACATGTCCGGGGAAACCACGCGCCTTTAAAATGGCCTGGTGAAGACAAAACTCCATCGCCAGAGCCACATCCCTACCCTATCTGCGGCAAACATCATGGGGTAAAAAAAGTGCCCACGTTTCTTCAACTCCAGGCAGGAGGCTCGAAGAACCTACGTGGAAGTGCACAATCTGTGTACGAATTGTCTGGCAGCCTTGCACACGCTCAAGAGCTGCCACTCAACGTACACGTGTGAATGCTGTCAACACAGGCTACCCTGCCCCACCCCATCAGCCAGGACGCCACACTTGTTCCCAAAAGTGAAACTAACCACTGCACGGTAGACGCAGCATCTTCGATGTGCACTGCCCCTTCTGGAACACCTGAAGGCAGGTATCCTCTGAGGAGGAGGCCAACTCCGACTCCCCTTACTCAGAGAATAGCCAAGAGATGGACCGATTCTCTGAACCATGGATGTTGCAGCTGCGTGGGACGAAGACGTACGATCCACACACCCCAAGATGTGTACGTATATTGTGAAGTTCCCCTTTGTTGGGTAGACAGCAACGCCCTGATTGCAGTACATGGCAAGAAACTGCAGTACTCATGAGTACCTGAGGACAGGCACTTCATCAAGGGGGGAGTGGTTCAGAGGACGAACCAAACCCTTCGATTCAGCGGAGGCTCGTCTGGGGCATTTATGCTGACTGGGCACCTCAAATGCCCCGATGCGCTCGAGACTTCGCTGCCATCAGTTGTAACCGAGCTGGTTCCCTTGTCGCTGTGTCGTCCACACTCGCGTTCGCTCCCACCCAGTTCCCTATTTGTGTTGGTAAAACTTCCCCAAATGTAATTGAGAATAAAACTCGGTTCCAATTGCATTCGGTTGATATCGTACTCTCTTACTGCGATATCACTATCAATATTAATCAACCCCCGTAACACTCCTTTTCTGAGTTAACATGGCTTATATATGCGTTCAACATATATATACAGAAATGATTATGGAGAACGAAATGTGGGTATGGGTGACTACAAGACACTTCATTAGAATTTATCACATCTGGTGAAGAAGTTACCCTGTAATTTACGGAAATGTTCGGAAAAACGTTATTTTCGACACATTTTGATTTTTATATCTGTTCAATGAACGGTCAGAGGAACATTTATTTAGAACAATATATATGTATCAGCTATTTAAAGATATCTTGTGAGTTTGGTGAAAATCGGATCAGCCGTTCTCCCGCAAATGAAGCTACAGACAGACACACGGACCACGCGCCGAAATTAGGTTTTTTATAGACTCAGTAGGCCTCAAAAAGATTTTAAGAATACCCAAATTTTTTTTTTTACACGATAACTATACTTTCCTCTCTCTTTGGGGTGGTGAAAAGTAAAAACTCCCTCATCGCATTTTTCGGCAATCCTTCATCTGCATGAGCTCAATCACTGGAGCCGTTTCCCGGTAAATACAACGTTGAACTACATCTTCCTGTCCGGTAACAACACTTTTAAAGAGCGAGGCGAGTAATAAAATACGAATTTCCCGAGTCTCCACTAAAGTCGTCAATGTTTTCGAACGGCCCCCAATTATTTGTCGCGGAAGCTCAGAAAATACCGCGAAAGTAATTCCGAAGAAGCGAAGAAAAGGTAAACCCGAGATGCGGCAACAGCAACTGGCGTGGAGGGAGGGGGGGGAGGACCTGAGAAAGCTGCTGCGGCATATTGAACGGATTAGAACCTTTTTTGGAGTTGAGTAAGCCGGTGTGAAATTAGGAACATAACAATAAAGCCCTGGCCCTCGCTGGGTATTGCCATCGCCCATTCCCTTCTACCATTTCAATAAATAATTGTCACATTGTTTTTAGCTGCTATAATCCGAAGCAACTGGGACGGTCGGTCCTCTTTTTTTTCTTCTTTTTTTTTTCACGCGGTATCGTAAGGAACTCAGGTAATGGCCAATACTTACGGCTTTCAACGCCCGATTCCTAAGAAATACGTCCTACGGCTGCTCCGAGAAATCGGAGTTACGAGCCACGATAATTTTCTGTCGACCTTTCAGTTGAGAGCAGCCACTTTTGAGAACCCGCACTTTGAAATGGTCGATTTCGTATGACTGAATTGTTTTTCACGGATTAACTCTTTTATGGATAGTCACAGAGAGAAAGAGAGAGAGAGAGAGTTAGAGGATTTAAGATCAACAACGGAGGTTCATCCTAACAATCTTTATCGCGCAGCAGTCGGCGTATCTCGTTTCGAAGATTATCCTTCACACAAATAAGACGCCCGTATGGCTACAATAAATATTTTATGACCGTCATCAAACTTTCATCGTGCTCGTAACTTATTGGACTACCAATACCAACCCTAGTGTCACATGAACAGCATTTGAATTACCTGGAAATTGAACTATTTAGGTTGAACCGGTGTGGCTCGATGACACCCAAAGACACACACACGAACCATTTGTTTATCATTCATTCTGAATGATAACCCTATGTTTTTGGTCACGAAAAATTTTTTACAACCCCCCCTCAAAATTTGATACTTTACGTTTCAAGACATGGAGATTCCAAATTTGCAATGTCCGTCCGCCATCCGCCATCCGCCGTCCCCCATCACCCGTCCCCCATCACCCGTCCCCTGATCCCGTCCCCCGTCACCCGTTCGCCGTCCGCCGTCTAGGCCGTTTTGTGCCTTTAACGTGGTCTAAAAAATTCGTTCTTTCGCCCAAAAATCCGATTTAGTATCTAGTTGTGCCCGCCATCTCGGCAATCCGATCGGACGAAGCCCGTGATTGTGATGGGCAAAAAACGGTTAAAAAAATTAACAAAACGCAGTACAACGCGGGAGCTACAGCGTTTCGTCGTTTGAACTCCCTCCCTCCCGCCCGTCTCATTAAAAAAGCAACTGCGCTCGAGGCTCGCTTGCCTCCCAACGACGCTGCCACTCAACTCCCCTTTCCCCTTTCGCTTCGAGCGCCCCCGTTCCAATTTCCCCAACGTTTTGGTTTTAATACGATTCAATTTTTTTAGATTCTTTCATTTCATTCTCATTTTGGTTTTTTTCATAGATTTTTGGTTAAATTTTGATATTAGTATTTAGCGTGCATGTTTTCATATTAAAATTTAGTTTTTTCTAGATACTTTCGTTTTTTTTTGTTTATTTTAATATTACGATTCAGTTCTTTTCGACCTTTTTTTGGGTTTCATTATGATATTTTTCGATGCTGAATCAAACAGGATGGATCTCGGAGCATTAATGCTAGGTCAAGCTGATTATCCGAATAATAAACCGTTGTGTAATAATTTGCAGGGTTTTTTACTTTCTGCGACCCTTGAGGGAACGGAAAGTGTTGTGATCGTGTCAAACAAATAATGTTGCCAATTATTACGCAACAGTTTATTATTCTCTTGCACAGCTGAATGTAGTCTGACACCTCTGAGACCCATCCCATTTGATTCAGCATCGAAAAATACCAGTAAAACCTATGAAACAAGACCTGACTACAACGGAACGACGACAACTAAATATTCCAGGCGCCTGTGTCATGTAATCGTAGTCACGACGTGGCGAGTCGAGCTGGGGGGTGGTTTTAATGAGACGGGATGGAGGGAAGGAGTACAAACGATTAATTCTGGTGTAGTTATTGTCCCGCGAGTTTCTGATTAGTGGATTTCGCTCACTATAATTACTGTGATTTCACTAATTTCCGTCTAGACGCAGTCGTACACCTCTGAGAAGTGTTTCATTCGACCCTGCGTTTAAAAATACCAAGAAAACGATACTAAACACGGCATATTTGCGATAAAACTGTCAAAATTGTTTAACCATTGGGCTTTGGATGGCCGAGCAGGCGGGTTCAATTAGATACCAAATGGGATTTTTGTGCAAAAGAACGGATTGTTAGACCATGTTGAAGGTACAAAAGGGCGCTAATGGCAGACTGCAAACGAATTCAGGATGAATAATAAACCAAAAGATCTTTAAATTTTGAGGCCTACTGAATCCAAAAAACATGATTTGGACGCATGGTCTGTGTGTGAGTATGGGTGCGTGGCGAGATCTGTCTTCAAGATGTGATAGTACATTTAGAACGAATTGTCAAGTCTATGGGCTGATTTGGGGGAGGTTGGCTGTCTGAAGACTAATACTTCTCGACAGAATGGTGCGCTCTGCTGTGCGTGCTTCCCCCTACCATCAAGACTTGGTAGTACTTCACTCTGCAGATCCTTACTTCTCTTCATGGGCCTGAACAAGACAAGTTGTGATGGATCCCGGAGGCTACAGAACGATTTCAGTATCGCCTGTGGTCTTTCAGCACTTTCAAGTCTCGTCTTCACGTGGCTGGTATCATTAGTGACGTCCAGAGGGCATTCTGGCCTGTGGATCGTACTACCAAGAATATCACGATTCTGCAGACAGTGCTGTACCTGGCTCGAAAGAGAGAGAAAGAAACACATATGATTGTCCTGAACGTTGCTAAGGCTTTTGACACGGTAAGCCACCAGGCCGTGGCCGATTGCCTCCGTGGTATGGGGGACCCCTGATCAACTCATCGATTATGTGAGTTCTGTGTACTGCGAGGGTGTGACGACCCTGAAGTTTGGAGGAGAGATGTTTGGGGATGTGACAACAGGCAGAGGGACCTTTTGTTTCCTATACTCTTCAATCTTGTGATTAATACTGTGCAGGGTATGCTGTCTCAAGAAGGAGGGTTTGACATCGCCCCAAACGCCGAAGGCGTATTAGCCTTCGCGGATGATTTCCTTCTTGCAAGTACCAAGCTGGGCTTGCAGATCGCTCTTGACTACTTTTTAAGGTAGCTGGGCATGTGTGGATTAGGGGTGAATCCTGAGAAGTGTGGATTTCCTTCGTGCCAACCTATCGAGGTTACAGCATGAAGGTCGTGGATACGGGGTTCGTCATTGGTGAATCTCAGGTCCCAGCTAGAGGTGTCCTCGAGATGTGGCAGAAGTTTGGGATCGAGTTTTTCGATGCAGCCTCCTCGGCCAGAAGTCGCATGGACCTTGGTAATTATCTTTGAAAAGTTAACAAGACTCCATTGAAGCCAGAGCAGAAGCTTGGACTCCTTTGGACGTACTTGCTCCCAAAGCAGACCAACAGGCTGGTATTTGGGAGGTTGACTGCCTAAAAGCTTATGAGTCTCGACCGAATGGCGTGCTTCGCTATGTGTGTTTGACTAGGCCTCCCACATTGCATCCCTTGTGCGTAAATTCATGCTCCGGCACGATCTGGGGTACTTGGTGTTCAGGCGCTTGCTTGCTTCAAGCCACTCGGCTGGTACATCTCATGCACTGTGGCTGATCTTGGATTCGTCCTGAATCAGTTGCGGTTGTTTGGATTTGCAAGGAGGAAGGGAAAGGGAGAAAAGGGATTTGAGAAAGAAATTGGGTAATTTTTCTGGCTCGAACAGCGGTGAGTTCATCATCCCTTAAGCCCAGTAAGCCTTCGACAAGTTTTCCCCCGACAGTAACTCAGGTAGTGATTGCCCTGACTCCCCGGTTTTCAAAGGGCGTCTGTGATTACCGGCTGTTTCACGCGAATGCTCGCTGTCGTGCCTGTGGTGACCAGGTGCACCGACGCGCTCAAAGTCACTAGAAGGACTATGAAGATCACTGAACAGTTGTAATCGGGCATTTAGCTCAACTACACTGAAAAATTGAAATCCCACAGATGAGAAATTTTTGGAATAAATGCGTTTCAATTCCGTATCGTGTTTTGAGTGAAGAGAGGTGAAAGATAATTTTGTTCCTCGAGGAGGACGAAGGGACCAAAGTTAGAAATCCTGGAACAAGAATCGTATTTTAGGAATCGCATAATGCGGTGTGGAAAAGTTGCGAAGTTCGGTTCATCCGAAAACCACATCAGATACTCGAGTCCCTGGGTTCGATATTCAAATGTTGGGTCGTCTCTTCGGGGCTCGGGGGCTCAAAGAGCGAGAGATGGAATAAAGGAATCATTAGAGGACTTGGTCGCTGGCTTTGATTGGAACGCGGGGAGGAGATGTTGGGGTTGTTGAAGCCTGGGATTTGGTAATCTTCTGTTTTGTGGAGTTTTAGGACCAAAGTGTTCCAAATTAACTACCTTTCCCTCTTCTTCCCCTGATCCTCCTCTCCCCGTCTTCACTCTGAACACTCCCACCCTCACCAGGGGGTTGGAATCAGATCATAAAATATTCTCAGTCGTGAACTCGATTATGTTCTCAGTCCGTGGGTTGAATTCGATTAAAACCTTGTGCTCTCAAAGCAGTTTTGCCTATAATTAGTTTCCTACCGCCGACTTCCTTTCGGCAACGGCTCATCCTCCGTCAGCAATAGCCCTACCGTCGTCCTTTTCGTGAAAACTTTTTGGTGTAACTTCACCGCACACACTTGCCTACTCTAGTTTTGTGTCCTGGGCGATTAGCTTCCGTCTCTTTCTGACCCTCGTGAAAAGCGGACTCCAATTTGAAGGCGTTTCGTCATTCGCTCTCACGCGCTGAAACTGCTCAAGCGTAGGCTAATTAAGAGCGGAATGACTGAAAACGCACTAGCGAGTGTTTACCCCAAATCTTCCGACACGAAGCGAAACATAAATGCTGTTCAGCATCGTTCAACATTTCTCACCTATTCCCCCTCGCGCTTCAGTTAATTTTGTGATGCTCCATACGTACAAAAGCAGTATTTTACATTCTACAGTAACACTAATCCAGACCAAAACGTATAACAGTTGGCCGACACCCCGTTTTTGGAAATTGAGTTTTTTCGATTCAGTATTCGTCGAAAGATCCGGAGAAAACTCAAGGTTTCTTTATGCATGATTTCCCCAATATTACTCTGAAACCGAGGGGGATGAACCTTAGGCCTTGATACGGTTTTTGCGTTCTCAGACTAGATACATCCGGTGTTACGCTTGATGAGATACGTTGGTAGTGGAGCTACGGTGTCTATAATTGACAAAAACCCTGATTTTTGGTTTATTATTCATTCTGAGTAATAACCCTATGTTTTCGGTCACGAAACATTTTTTAGAACCCCCCCTCAAAATTTGATGCTTTACGTTTCAAGACATGGAGATTCCAAATCTGCAATGTCCGTCCGCCGTCCACACCCCCCCCCCCCTCGCCGTCCAGGCCGTTTTGTGCCTTTAACGTGGTCTGAAAAATTCGTTCTTTCGCACAAAAATCCCATTTGGTATCTATTTGTGCCCGTAATCTTGGCCATCCGATCGGATGAAGCCCATGGTTGTTATGGGCAAAAAATGGTTTAAAAAAATCAAGGAAACGCAGTATAACGCGGGAACTACAGCGGAAGTCAACGTTTCGTCGTTAGTACTCCCTCCCTCCCGTCATATCAAACTCAATCACCCGCCCGATCGACTCGCAACGCCCTTTCAACTCTTTTTGTCCAATGGGGCGCCAATGCCACTCTCCTCCGCACACCCTTTCATCGGATCATAAACGCCTACAGACGTTTACGGGCGCCTGGCGCCGGGGGAATATTTAGTTTCTGTAGTTCCATTGTAGCCAGGTCATGTTTCGTATGGTTTACAAGTATTCGATGCTGTATTGAATGGGATGGGTCTCGGAGCAGTAATACCAGGTCAAGCTGTTCATGAGAATAATAAACCATTGTGTAATAATTTGCAGGGTTTTTATTTTTTTGAAGTAGAGGAAACGAGATGACTTTGGCACAGTGGCCAAGGAGGGGTTTTCACTCATCGCGCTCGCGCCTGCCCCGAAGGAATGTTCCTGGACAAAAGGAAAGCAGTGAAGTTAGTACTTCGATGACGGTAAGAGATTTAACGATTAGAGGAGGCTGAATGAATAGGTTTCAAAATTTTGAAGTGAAAAATAGAAGAAATGGCGGAACGATGCAAATAGTACTGGAGATTGGTGTCAGGATGTGGAGGTGACGACCGCGATCGATTGTATTTTCGAAAACAAGTACATATATAGGGCATTGCACGCATTACACAGCCCGTCATTTACAATGAAGCAAGTTCTTCCCTGATGAGGTCACGTATAAGCGAATGTTTTGGAAGCCCTGGCTGTAGGGAGAGTACCCAGCCCTGTGGTATCTACCTCCCCCTTGCCTGCACTCTACACAACTTGGGAACTCCCAGCGAGACTGCAGTCCCCACAAAGCCAACCCATGGCTTCACTGCCGGTTGTGTCACGCCCTAGACGCTCCATGCCACCAGTCGTGGGCAGAATTTTAAATGGCTGCAAAATGAGCAGCCCCCGGACCTCAACGCCAGAATAGCCAAGAGCGTTCCACTGGCACATTCGCATGAAGATTTCAGAGATTGGCTCTCCCACAACCTATGTTCTGGCCGGAACTGCGATCCCTCTTTCCAATGAGCCGAGGGCAGACCACTTGATATTTGGCCGCCCTCAGTCCCGACCCATCCCACCCACTCTAACCTACACTAACACATTTGCACAATGAACACATACACACCTACACACTCTTTCACTCTTATGTACTTTGAGCCCCTAAAAACACTCACACACTGGGGTCCAGGAGCGGTCTACTTGATCTTCGTCCACCCCAGGCACAAAACCAACCCACGAACACAAACAAAATAACCCACCCCTTAGATCTCCCCGCCCAAGGCCCTGCACACACTTTGCCTTAGTCTTACCTCCTCCCACTCCCCAAACCATTTCCACCACTCTAAAGTACCCTCCCCTCACAACATACTAACATCCCCTCCAGAACCCCATTCCTAGCCCTGTCCCATTCCCGATCATAGTTCTCACACCGGAACAACACATGCTCCACAGTGTCAACTTTCTCACACATAGCCCATCGGTCACCAGCCCTCCATGGCTGGTGATGAGCTGTGTGGTGCAGAACCCAAACACCATCCACCCTGCCTCCACCCTTTTTCTAACTTGCGGCAGCCACCTGTGAGCCCACCTCCCCTTCATACTCCCATCCCACCTCTACTGCCTCTCATCCATTACCTGCGTATCAATGAGCTCCTGAAAATATTCAATTGTATTTTAATTTAAGGAATTTTACTCGTTAGTTCTTCTGGCTACTGTAGCCCATAAATCATTGTAGTGGACGTTGGCTTGTATAGTAAAGCAGTAAAATATTCTGTAAGTCTCATATGGGGAGGAAATAAACGAAAAATCACTTCAATGAAATTAATTGAATGAATTAAATTTTCCAAAACCAAAAAATTCCCCAAACTCGAACTTAAAATTACCTCATGTTTTAATTAGAGATTTAGTGCCATCTCGAATAGCGTCAGAAACATACACTGATATGATCTTGATTGCCTGTTGCTTTCATATCTGCTGAGAGATGGTTTCTTGGAATCTGCTCAAATGCCCTTAAAGCCGGTGGGAACAAGAAGAAAATTTACCTTCGAATTTTGTTTCATTGCGCGGAACAGGAGGGTTTTCGAACGTCAACGGACTAGACATTAGAGCAACATTAACTGATTATTTAATGTCACGAAGCAGTGGACTGACAAGAAAAACATGTCACACGGCTGGATTCAGTTGTTTCCACCTACGTGTTATTGAATTAAATGAAAAATACAACAATCAAAAATAACTAATCTATTTTATTTATGCTTTGTGCAATCTGTTTCTGGATATTGCCTTTCAACTGTTCGTCTCCGTACGAATCGAGTCGTACGTTGTGAATCGGCTGATGATGACCAATGAGTTCAATAATATTTTCGCCAAACGCAGCCATTTTTCTGAAAGAACGCAGGAGCTTTTCGGAAGAGACACTACTGGTCCGGGACGGAGACTGCCTTCTAGCTCTTGCAGGCTCGGAGGATGGACGATGCATACGACCGGCGTAAAACACGCCTTGGCGACATGAACGATGTCTTCAGGAATCAACGAACAGTGACGGGGAAACAAGAGGTTGGGGGGGGGGGGCTTGGAAGGGGATCCCGTGCACAGCAGGAAAGCCCTTACTTGCTTCTGAAAGAGTCAACAGAAAACACTACCGAAATCGAATTATAATCGGAAATTATCAAGTCGTCTCGATTATATCAAATTCCAGGTGTCTTCGCGCTTGAGATTGTATCTTCCTTCATGTTTGTCACGCCTGTATTCGCCGGAATACGTTCAACTCGTTGAATTTTCATTGATTTTTTAACATGACCGTGTGAAAGGACTTTGTTGAAGGCAATATATCGTATACATGTCCAAATACCGTCGCTCGATTGAAAAATGATGTTAATCTATTGAAAAACGCGCGTTAACGAAAGAATGACAATAAATTTTGTTCGGAACACACACAATAAGAAATGAAATGAGATGATAAATCGTATCTTCGTCAAATGCCGCTTTTCACGTTATTCGATTCTAACTCGGAAAACGGTTTCCTCTTTTTTTTTTTTTTTTTTTTCTTCTCCGGCAGACGGCGGCGATATGACGATACAGTTGAAATGCGAGAAGGGGAGTGATACGTAAGAAAGAAGTTGAAAAAGAGAAGCAATAACATGTCAACAAGTGCTAACTTTTGAACGTGCTTCAATAACGAAGGGACGGAAAACTCTCCCAAAACCCCTGCAGTAAATGTACTGGAGTTTCTTAGAGCGCCATAACCACGTAGATCCAATAAACGCAAAATTTTCTCCAATATATATGCAGATTAAGTTCGCGCCTTCTTTGATTGATATCGATTTAAGACGAATAACGCGTAGCAAATTCAAACCCCTTTTCTCTCTTGAGGAATCCGAATCTCCTCTCGTCACATCCGCTCAAACTCGGCTCTCTATACATTTTACTTTGTTTCGAAACTAATTTGTGACTCGAGCCGCTCTCTATTTCCCGATGACTGATCGAGTTAAGATAATCTTCGGCATTGGTTGAATTAAACGCGGGATTACAATTGAAATTCGGTCGACCGAACAGAAATGAATCATATTTTGATTTCTTAGTTCTCTATGATCATTATAAGAGAGAGGCGTAAAGTAACAAGATCAAAGATCACTACGTGTGTCGATAATAGCATATTGTCTCTAAAATGAGCGCAAGTCGGGTGTAAGAGGGGGAAGGTTAAAAGTGAAAGATAGAACGCAGAATGAGGTATATAGAAACATGATGGCCAGCTGTAACGAGTGACTGTGTCCTCAGCTTCTCAGTGGGGTTGTATCGAGTAAAATAGGGCTTTTCAAGAATTGAAAATCGTAGTTAGGGTCCTTAATCCCTTTCAATGAGAGACTATCGACTGGTGATTGCCGAGAGAGGAATCAATGTTGTTGAGGGATTTCAGACGCATTGACCTCTAAAGCAGCGCTACTTTTGCCGACGGTTTGAATTTGAAGTTGAAAACGCCGCAAATTGTAACAAAATGGTTGACTCTTGCACAGTTCGATGCAGTCTCACACCTACGAGATCCGTCCCATTCGATTCAACATCGAAAAATACCAGCAAACGATACTGTCGGGTGCACGAAAAAGAGAGAGAAATAGACGGACGAATTGAACGAGATATAGGACTGTATTGACAACCTTCTCTACCTCGATAAAGCTTTGATTACACGGTACACTTGGTTCTTCGAATATGTGAGCTGTTGGCGAGAGTTGATAAATGAGTGTCGATAGTGAGACCTGAGAGATGAGTGTCTGTTGGGAGAACTGGGAGAAGAGTGTCGATCGCGAGAGCTGGTAGACGACTGAGTGTTGGAGAGCTGTATATATGTTTGGTGTAGACACCAAAATAAGGTTATTGACGATTTCTGCCGATTGGAAGGGGTGGTGGGGGGTGGGTGGGGTGGAAATGTACCACAGACTAGGGGTTTTTCGCCTTTTTATCGAAAACGGCTCTAACGATTTTGATTAAACTTACAAATAATCTTCTACTAATCAATACCTAACTTTTCTTCTCCATACATATCTCCATGAAAATACGGTGAACGGAGATATAGGCCTATGAAGCAAAAATAGGTATTTTACGCTTTTTGGCAAAACGACTTCAGCGATTTTCACCAAACTCACAAGGTGTTTTCAAATAGCTAATACCTACATATTGTTCTCAATAAATGTTGCTCTTACAGTCCATTGAACAGAGATAAAAATCAAAATGTGTCGAAAATAACGTTTTTTCGAACATTTCCGTAAATTTCAGGGTAACTTCTTCACCAGATGTGATAAATTCTAATGAAGTGCCTTTTGGTCACCCATACCAACATTTCGTTCCTCGTATTTATTTCTGTATTTATACGTTGAACGGAGATATAAGCCAAGTTAACTCAGGAAAGGAGATTTGTCGAATATTAATTTATCGGTATTCCAATTTTGTCAAAAACGGCTCTAACGATTTCGATCAAACTTCCGGAGTACTCTCAGCGAACCAGTCCCTACATTTTGTTCCCCATAAATGTTCCTGTAAAAATGCGTTGAACGAAGATATAGCGCCCGCATATTTTCGTAACGTTTCAAAGCCTTATAATCTTGATTGACAGGTAACGTTGGTTGTCCTGAATATTCTTAGCAGGTATTTATGAGTCAAAACGGACCGACGCAACAATTTAACTCGTTCAACCCGACCCTAATTTTACCTGTTCCACCCGAGGACCCGAAAAACACCATTTCGTCGCTCTTATACCATAAAACGTTGTACTGAATTAATTTGTCGTAAATTTTCGCAAAATCTTTTTATTTTAAATTGGTCAACGATCAGCGGCTTCCAGGCATAGGTGCAGTCGAAATATCGCCACAACACGAATTTAGGGCGAAATGGGGGAGAAGGCGCGATAAATATTGATCGCTTCGCGCCGATATTGCGACGTCATCTCGCGAGTCAAAGAAGATAATTAATTTCGTTCTGCAGCCTCTTTCGAGCGAAAACGAATTTTCGAGAAGGAGAAAAGAAAAAGTTACCAATCAGTAGGAATCACATCAGTTGGTTGAGCCGAGCAGAAGGAGGGCTGAAACTGGCGGGATCTCTGATGATTCATAACCTACCCCTTTCTCGAACTTCCTTTTTTACTTTTCATTCTCACCAGCTGCCAGTATTTATTGCCTTAAGATATGACACCTAAATGAAACTTCGAGAGAACTTAATTACAGTTCAGATTTCTTGAGCGAAATGGGGAAAGGAGTAAAAAAAAAAAAATAATAATGAAAGATCTGCAAACGAAAGGGTTCTTTTTATTACGAACTCTTTGCTGTCTCTATAGGGATTTAATTACGAAACACAATGTTCAGCCGAATGAATTCTACTGTGTAATTGTTATATTAAATTAAATCCATTGATTTTTCCCTTCACTCGGGGGAACTCGTACTTTCGGCCGCCGGTTTCATTCTGAAAACGTATTGTATCGCACCGATAATGAAACAAGTTTCTTTTCTTTTGATCCTTTTCCCATTTTGAGAACCAATCAACAAATTTTTTGTTTCAAACGGTAAAACGGAGGGAAAAGAAAACTGTTTATTTTTCCGCCGACCTTCGCTCCGCCCTTTGGTGTTCGCTCTTTGCTGTAGAACCATCCACTCCAAGCAATTTGTTGCCTCTCTCTCCCTCCTCCTCCTCCTCCTCCTTTTCCTCTCTTTTTCCCTTTTCCCATTAAAGAGCAGCGAATGATGTCGCGGAAACAAAGTTGAGTTCTGCGTTTGAGTGGAGAAATCTTCAACGCGCGTTGGCACTTTTAAATGGCAGAACTCGAAAGTTCACAATCGAGTGACACCGCGCGGACGTTTTTCAGAGCTCAAAGCTCAAATGCGCGTCAAAGTTGTCAACGTTAATCGCTAACTCGTAACGAAGCGGTTTCAAATGGCGCATCGTGTGAAGTCGACGGACAAAAAAGGGGAAGTTACGTAATCGACTGAAATAATGTGGCTTCTTTTCAGCACATTTTCAATTGTTCTTAACGCGCTAGAGATGGAAAATTGGAGGTGTTTCGGCACGAGAATACGATGTGTATCAGGGTAGTGTGCCAGGGCCGCGAAAGCACATAGGCTGGAGAGATGAAAACCACACCTACCAGGACTACGAAAAAAATATTTGACCTTCACCCCCTTGGTATATTTATCGAGCCAGAGGCTATGAAGGTGGCGAACAGACTTAGCAGGCTTTGAATATCTAGTGCCCCAAGAGGAAAAACAGCGTGCAGCCAGAAGGAAGCCAATTTCGGTCTACTAAGGGTATCGACATCTGCACAGTTGGATCTAAAACCTTGGAGGGCACTGGCTCTGAAGAGCGAGGGGGGGGGGGGGCGAACATTTGAACTTTGCACTTGCCCTGGATACCCACTTGGTTTTTCGAGCAGAGAGTTACGCTATGATTGCTGGGACACATAAGGCATGATAAAGACTATAACAATAAAACAACATTATGACTGATAATCAAGCCTGGTGAGGGAATGCAATTTGCTGCTCGACTATTGTTTAATATTGGGGCGAAAATTTCTGAGGCCCTCGAACTCTGCGATCTCCTCATTACTGGCTCCGCTGCTCCTTTGACCAACAACAGGAAGGAGCAGCCAACAAACGTGGCCCTGAAAACTTTGCTCATCTAATCCCATCAAGACACACCAAAACTGGCATCACCCCACCAACTTTCCTCCGCCTACTGAGCTGCTCATGCGATCAGTGCGTTTCTACATCTACTGCAGTGCAACCGCGTTCGATCCAACCTTTTAAGACGCGATCCATCAAACCCTTTTTCTACGTGTCTCTTCACTTTTACCTCATCTCATCTCTTCCCTTCATCATCTCCGTTACTTCCGAACATCGGTAAGATCGTTCCAATTTAATTCCACATATCACGTCGCCACATTCACCGTATTTTCATCCACCTCGTCACTTCATCAAGGGCCCCAACGAAAATCAAATTCATTTCTTTGCTCGAGCCTTTTTTGTATTTTCATTTTCTCAGCAGAATTTCTTATTTTAATACAATCCCCTTCAATTTCGAATTATTTTCCTCATTGTTCTTTTTCGCCAAGCTTTCCCTTCTTTCACCACCTGTTTCACATATAAATTCTCGGTATTTTACCGTGGTCCTCCAAGCCAGCCCTATGTGTTGAGGTCACGAAATTCCCATCGTAGCACCTTAACAACTATTTAACAAACTCGCTTATAAAATTAACGTTTATTGAATTCCTGGGCACGGAGAAATCACTGGAAATGAAAGGGAACAAATAGGACCACTTGTGGGAGGTCTTCGTCACTATTGTAGAGGCCTGTGAGAGAATATGCCAGAAGAATGCATCAGACAGTCTACAATGCTGCGGGAGTGTGGCACTTCAAACGGTTCGTCTCAGGGCAAACATGCAAGTTGAGACGTGGTCTTCTGATGATGGAGACGAAGGACTTGGGCAAATAATGGGGATCATTGCGAGACACTGCAGAATGAATAGACGCACGTACGGCTTAGGCGACACCCTCTCAATGCATGTGGTGAGCGCCAGAAGAGTATCACGTTTTTACTTTCCTTGGCTCTACGAATACAAAAGGAAAGTTATGTAATCGGCTGAAAAATTTTTTTTGAGTTTTCTTCAGATCTTCACGTTTCAGACCCCCCTGAGTCCGAAAAACACTATTTGGGAAAATGGTCTGTGTGTCTGTGAACGATTTTTGGAGAAAACCGCCGTATGTAATCAGCTCCAACTTGATATCTAGCCTGCAGGTTACCATGGGACGCCAAAATAAGCGTTTGAACTAAATCCACCGAAAGTTAACTATAGTTATCATGGTGATCAAAACACCAAATATTTTTTTTCTCAAAAACAGCTCTAATTATTTTGATTAAATTTTTAATATTGGTAGCTCCCAATATGGCTACTATACCATAAAATTCCCATTCATGGGAAAATGACGGGAGCAGCACAATAAATTACCAAAACTTTCGACGAAATCGAATATAGCGCGGTTTTTGGAGAAAAAAACTGTACCAAATCAGCTGAAACTTGATGTCTAGCCTACAGGTTACCATGGGACGCAAAAATAAGGGGGCAAAATCCACCGAACGTTAACTATAGTCATCATAGTGATCAAAACACCAAATTTGTTTTCTCAAAAACGGCTCGAACGATTTTGATCAAATTTTTTATAAATATAGCTCTCAATAAGGCAATTATACTATAGAATTTCCATTCGTGGGAAAATGACGAGAGCAGCACAATAAATTATCAAAATTTTCGACGAAAAGCGTTTTTAGCGCGATTTTTTTCTTATAACCTCCGCTGGAATGTTAGTAGAATGTTAAAAAAAATTGGTATTGTAGTCCAATCCAGTATCTAAAGGGTGAGTGTTTAAAAATGCTCATGAGATACATGGGGCACACTCCAGAAATTCCTGAATTTCAACTACTGCCGTTGCGCTTACTACCAATTCTGACTGTTATTACCCAGTAGCTCTGCAAAAGTAATTACTATCCTTCTTCAAAAAATTCGTGTTTACAGCCTCATTAATTATCTGTGTACCAATTGCTCATTAAAGGTCCTGGAATGAGTACGAGCAGCACAATAAATTCCAGAACTGTAGGCGCTACCGTTTCCTGCTGCTGTGTTTCTTATTTTTCAACGTGCCGATTCATACTGCAATAATTATAATGTATTTTACGTTGCCTGAGAGTAACTTCGTCAATAGCGCGTTTGTGGGGGTGAGGAACCACCACGTCATTCTCGTCTCCACTTCAATTTCAGACATAAGATATAAATGTTGTATGACCGATAGTGAATGAGTCGTAATCCAAGCGCGGCGCGTTGCACAATTTTGTTTCTCGTTCGCAAGTCCAAAAAAAGTTAAAAGTGTCGTTCTTCGTGCTCAGAAGGGATGTCGAACCGACGAACATGGGGGGGGGGGGGGATTTCGCTCGTTTTGTGGCGTGAAAATCGAAGGCATATTCAATTAGTATATTAGTCTATTTCATTCGGAGGACCCCGCTTCTGAGCGAGAGGAAGTTCTCGAGGACAGCGGACTTTGAATGATGAGCGCTGAATGAAGCGAGTGGGTGCTCGCTCCGTTACGACCGAACATTAATTACTTCTAATACTGAAATTATTACCAGAGATTCGATCCTCACAATGCACAATGGTGGCCATTGTCATCTTTCGAATTGACATATTTAACATTCAATTGACGACGTATGTAGGAGTTGTGACTGAGTCACGAGCCCACAGGCCTCTAATCAGCACCGATGTGTCCGTTTCCTTCATTTAGCTTTCGTAAGCCATTCTTGCGACGATCCTCCTGTGTGTCGTCATTCTCGTTTAGTGTTCTGTAAAGAGCGAGTTGAAAGAGGCTTCCTGTTATTCCACCGAATGTCTGTAATGAGCCGATGAAAAGTTTTGCGTCATTGTTGAACGCTGATATGCACCGCAGCTTAAAGTCCCACTGAACGAGCCCTAGTGTCTCACTCGACCGCACTTAGCTCCCTGGAAAAAGCCAAATACGTTCAGAGGGGTTTTCGTGAGAACATCTCGTTTCAAGTGCTTCGGAAACTACGTTCTTAGCGTGTGTGACCGCGATTGAGAGAAAACTACCGATTCAAATCAACTCAAATTTTACGATTAGCAAATACCATGGAACGACAAAATGAGAATATGAGCGAAATCGGTTCAAAAGTCACTATAGTTATCATAGTGCTCAGTAGTCATGTAGCTTTTTACTTTCCTTGGCTGTACGAAGAAGAAAGGAAAGTTATGTAATCGGCTGAAAAAAAAATTTTGAGTTTTCTTCAGATCTTTACGTTTCAGACCCTCCTTAGTCCTAAAAACACTATTTGGGAAAATGGTCTGTGAACGATTTTTAGGGGAAACCATCGTACCAAATCCATTCAAACTTCATATCTCGTCCGCAGATCATCATGGGACGCGAAAATAAGGGTATGAACAAAACCCATCGATATTTAACTATAGTTATCATAGTGATCAAAACACCAAATATTTTTTTTCTCAAAAATGGCAGTAACAATTTTGATTGAATTTTATATATTGATAGCTCCCAATATGGCAACTATACCATGAAATTCCCATTGATGGGAAAATGACGAGAGCAGCACAATAAATTGCCAAAACTTTCGACGTAATCGATTTAGAGTGGTTTTACGAGAAAACGACCGTACCAAATCCCCTCAAATGTGATATCTAGCCCGCAGGTTACCATGGGACGCCAAAATAAGGGTATGAGCAAAATCCACCGAAAGTTAACTATAGTCATCATAGTGATCAAAACACAAACATTTTTTCTCAAAAACGGCTCTAACGATTTTGAGTAAATTTTTTATATTGATAGCTCTCAATATGGCAATCACACCATAAAATTCCCATCTGTGGGAAAATGACGAGAGCAGCACAATAAATAATCAAAATTTTCGACGGAATGCGTTTTTAGCGCAGTTTTTTCCTTATAAACTCCGCTGGGATGTTAGTAGAAAATTAAAGAAAATTGGTATTGTATTCCAACCCAATACCTAAAGATTGAGTGTTTAAAAACGCTCATGAGATACATGGGACTCACTCCAGAAATTCCTGAATTTCAACTACCGCCGTTTCGCTTACTACCAGTTCTGACAGTTATTTTCCAATAACTCTGCACAAGTG
Organism: Pachypeltis micranthus; assembly: GCA_020466155.1. Classification (NCBI taxonomy): domain Eukaryota; kingdom Metazoa; phylum Arthropoda; class Insecta; order Hemiptera; family Miridae; genus Pachypeltis; species Pachypeltis micranthus. The sequence continues at coordinate 74,689,494 of CM035768.1, read as the reverse complement.
ATTACTATCTTTTTTTTTTTAAATCTTGTTTAGAGCCTCATTAATTATCTGTGTACCAATTGCTCGATATTTGTCCTGCAATGAGTACGAGGAGCACAATAAAATCTGGAACTGTAAGCGCTACCGCTTCCTGCTGCCGTAAAGCGTTATTTGACCAAGTTCAAATTAACTGAGTGATAAATGAATTGATTAAATAGAATTAGCAATGTGCAAAGTGAATTGTTGTAGAGCTAAGGAAAGTTGTGTGTTGCAACGCACCGGATATTTTTTCTCAAAAATGACTGCAACGCTATTCACTAAATTTTTTGTACGGACAGCGGGAAACTACGCTACAGTAAAATAAAATAAACTTTTATTTAAACCCTGCTTGATTTGATAGTGGCATTCTCATAAAAGTTGAGATGGTAGTTCAATATACGATGAACGTTTAATAGCGCTCATGAAATAATTAGGAGCGGCACCAGAAATAGCAGAATTAAAACCCCAGTCGTTTCGCTCTTCCGTTTCTTACAATATAACTCCCATAAATTTGACACACGCCTTCTCATAAAAATCGACACCATCTACGCAATCATAATTCAGTAAAGGTAGTTGGATGAGTAGGAACAACTCAATGAATTCCGGAAAAGGTTGTTACAAACTAAACGAAAATCGTGTTTATCAGTTGCCAGAGTGACAAAAATCGCCGAAATCACGCGGGGCTGAGGAGAGTCGTGTGGTACGTCGCGCCTGATATCTCTTTTCCGGCGTCCCTCTTCTTTTGACACACGAGTTCACTTAATTGAAACAATTGTGATTTTATTGGGCCATCAAAAGTAACGTCTCAATTTACGCTCGAGAAGTTTTTTCCCTCGTTTCGAAAGATTCTTGGGTCGTCCTGGAAGAGGAAGAACGGCCTCAACCTGCAGGACTCTCCAACGGCTCGACTCGCTGAAGCCCAGTGTCGATCATTATTTCAAAACTTGGCGGAATTCAGTTTCGCAGTCAATTCTCACGGATTTTCAATGTCAAGGGATCGTTTCCACAGAATTCAACGATTTCGAATAACTTTTGGATACGGTTTTTGTCTACTGAAAATCAAATTCGAATTTGAGTTATTGACGGGCTGGATGAACAAGGACCCTTTCTCAAGAGTAACACTCTGCGACAACCGGAGGAAATGTTTCACATTCAAGTTCCATTGAGTTGTCTGACACAACGTCTGACGTGCCCCTAACTCCAAGAAAAAACAAAAGTAAATTCGAAATTGACGATTTTGACCTTTCGAACTGAACTGAGATCGTCAAACGTGATGTTAGGTTCCATCCATTCTCATCCAAGTTTTAGTGTGGATGGCAGTGGTGGCTTTGGATAGCTGCATCAAGACCATCTCTTCCGCCATCTCATGATCGATTCCAGTGGACGTCTCCGGTGCTACCCTCCTTGCTCTAATTAACACAAGGCCTTTTTTTTATACTTAAGCGTACCACCACCAACAATCAACTGGACTTGAACGTCTTATTTGTACTTCCGCAATCCAATTACTGAACTACGTCTCGATTCCAATTTGAAGTCTCTAATGCCGCATTGGATAAACTAGTGGCCTTTTTGTTGTTGTTGAAGATATCATGTAGGATCACATTTGGTTTTTACTTTCCTTGGCTCTACGAAGTAGAAAGGGAAGTTATGTAATCGGCTGAAAAAAAAATTTTGAGTTTTTTCAGATCTTTACGTTTCAGACCCTCTTGAGTACGAAAAACACTATTTGGGAAAATGGTCTGTGTCTGTGAACAATTTTTAGAGAAAACCACCGTACCAAATCCACTCAAAAATCATATCTCGCCCGCAGGTTACTATGGGACGCCAAAATAAGGGTTTGAACCCAATCCATCGAAAGTTAACTATAGTTATCATAGTGATCAAAACACCAAATATTTTTTCTCTCAAAAATGGCAGTAACGATTTTGATTAAATTTTTTATATTCATAGCTCCCAATATGGCAATTACACCATGAAATTCTCAACTGTGGGAAAATGACGAGAGCAGCACAATAAATTACCAAAACTTTCGAGGAAATCGAATTTAGCGCGGTTTTTAGGGAAAACAACCGTACCAAATCAGCTGAAACTTGATGTCTAGCCTACAGGTTACCATGAGACGCCAAAATAAGGGTATGGGCAGAATCCACCGAAAGTTAACTATAGTCATCATAGTGATCAAAATTCAAAATTTTTTTCTCAAAAACGGCTCTAACGATTTTGATTAAATTTTTTATATTGATAGCTCTCAATAAGGCAACTATACCATAAAATTCCCATCCGTGGGAAAATGCCGGGAGCAGCACAATAAATTATCAACATTTTCGACGAAAAGCGTTTGTAGCGCAGTTTTTTCCTCATTAACTCCGCTGGAATTTTTGTAGAATGTTAAAAAAAATTGGTATTGTAGTCCAATCTAATACCTAAAGGGTTAGTGTTGAAAAACGCACATGAGATACATGGGGCTCACTCCAGAAATTCCAGAATTTCAGCTACTGCCGTTTCGCTTACTCCCAGTTCTAAACGTTTTTACCCAATAACTCTGCAAAAGTAATTACTACCCTTCTTCAAAAAATTCTTGTTTACAGCCCCATTAATTATCTGTGTACCAATTGCTCAAAAATGGTCGTGCAATGAGTACGAGCAGCACAATAAAATCTGGAACTGTAAGCGCTACCGCTTGCTGCTGCCGTAAAGCGTTATTTGACCAAGTTTAAATTAACTGAGTGGTAAATGAATTGATTAAGTGGACATGGCCATGTACAAAGTGAATTGACGTAGAGCTAAGGAAAGTTGTGTGTTGCAACGCACCAGATATTTTTTCACTTAAGCGTACCACCACCAACAATTAACTGGACTTGAAACGTCTTCTTTGTACTTCCCGCCACTCCAATAGTGAAATAAGAGGGGGAGATGTAGTGGAGTCAAATGCGAATCCTTCAGCTCTCACCCCCTAGCCATACAAGCACGCCTTAAAGGGTAGGACAGTGCACAGTTGTATGGTAGGTCGTTTGAAGTTTTTTCCGTAAACGGTGTAATGAAACTGTTGGAATTGGATGTTTTGACTCTCACCACCACTTCCAAATAACACGAAACCTCGTGATAGGTGGATGAATACGTGATGGGGTTACTGAACTACGTTTCGATTCCAATTTGAAGTCTCTAATGCCGCATTGGATAAACTAGTGGCCTTTTTGTTATAGTTGAAGATATCACGTAGGATCACATTTGGTTGTTCATGTTGTTTTGGGTCGACAACCACAACTACACTGTCCAATACCCATCGCCCAAGTGACCGAGATTTTGCCTTGGATTCGGCCAGATATCATTCCCACACCACTCAATGGGTTTCGTGAAACATCAATATATCCGTTCAACAGGAACACTGTTGCTAACCACTTCTACGCACCTACTAAAACGACTAACTGCCCGCTGCAACTGATGAAGGAACCAGAACATGAAGAGGTTGAATCAGCGCACCATTTCAAGTCATATTCTTCACCTGCACCAACAATGCCTGCCCATTCTAGCCAGCTAGGAATGGATCATCGCCCTTCCAGTTCTCCCCTGAGGAAATATGGCCCGTCCCGAAGGAAAAGGAAACTAAGAAGAGTTAACCGGAACAAGGTTGCTACCGCCATTCCACAAGCATCAACTGCAGCAGGATGAATCTAGGGCAAACATGAAACGCACAAAATGAAAAAGAGCAGTCTGAAAAGAGAAATTCCAAAGAAAAGGAGAGCCGGCGCAGAAAACAATGTGGGGATCCAAAGGGGGGAAAATAAATCACGGTTTATTCTTCTCGGGCACAGCATGCTTGCACGACTTGACGATGTCACACGCCCATGTGACGGGGGGAGGGGGGCAGTGCGGGAAACGATCTCAGGCGGGGGAGAAACGATAAGCTCGCCCGGCGAGTTCCTTCAAGTAGTAGAATTCTCCTCACTCTGTTTACTGCCATTTCCCTCTATAGCGTATGCGTCCGGGGTATGGTGGGACAAGTTGAATGCCCACACAAGGAGGAGACTGGCGAGTGGGCAAAGGCAAATGTTAATAGGAATGGTGAAAGCCTACCGGACAGTCTCCTTCGATGCCCTATGGGTCGTAGCCAGGGAGCCGCCCATCGACCTGGCGGTGAAGAGGAGATGGGCGGGCTACCGGTTGAGGAAGCAAGGACGAGTGGCATGGGGAGAAAGGGAAATCAAGGGAAGGCAAAGGAAAGCCCTCATCGACAAGTTGGTTATCGATGAGTGGCAGGAGAGATGGGAAAACAGCGAGAAAGGTAGATGAACGGGCTGTGTGAGTGTCGAGAGCTGGATATGCTTCACGTGTTCCACTGTAAAAATTACCAGCAGAATATGGATACTGCCAGGAATGAGATAATAGGAATGGAAGGGCAATGGGATATGACAATGGTTAGGGAGCAGGGATGTTTTGTATCGGTGAAAAGGTTTTAAAGGGTAAGGAGGAGGATAGGTTAGAAAATGTGCTCAGGGCCTCAGAAGTAGGTGTTTAGGTTATGTGTTTGTGTGTGTGTTCTGTGTTAATGTGTGGCCTTGAGTGGGCAGTGCCAGGGATGGTCGAATATCAAGTAGCCCATCCCTGGACCGCCACTGTGAATGTATTTAAGGGCTGAATGTATTTATGAGTGAAAGTTTTGTGAATGTATATGTGTGTTGTTAGGGATCGGTAGTGTAGGGAAGTTTCCAGAGGGGACGAATATCAAGTAGTCCGCTCTCTTCTTGTCAGAAAGGGGATCGCAGTTCAGGCCACAAAAGACAGACTGACACCCTTCTCCATGGCAGGTGCGGGGGCAAGTCCAATCCGTGTACCGCCCATGGAGACAAAGCGTTGGTGCCAGTAGAACGCCTCTTGGCAATCCCGGCACCGGGGCCTGCCACCCATTCAGATCTGTAGGCTGCTCAAGGTGCAGCCATATAGAATGGGTACCACGGGGGCTTCAGCCCGCTGCCACCAGGGTGGAGCCTTGAGCGCGTGGTACCACAGTAATCAGTCTCATTCGACTCAGTATAAAAAATACCAAACACGACGTAAATGCAATTAAATTGCCGACATTTCGTTTTCGGCTAATTTTGCAACCATTTTTCGCGTACAAAATCCCTGCGTTTCGTCGAATCGGGCTGCTGAGATAGGCGGGCACGACGAAATCACCAACGGGATTTTCGGGCGAATGAATGGATTTTCTAGACCACGCAGGCATTGCAGATTCGTGGTCCCCTGGACTTGAAACATAAAATGACCGAAAACGTAGGTGTACGATTCAGAATGAATAATCATCCAAAAGTGTCTTCTTTTTAAGAAGAATCAAATGGGACGTAGGGGCCATCAACAGACAGACGAAAACAGAGGCAATGCCTGCACGTACTGCGATTCACTGAGAGTTGTTCAATCGGTAAAGACGCAGCAGAACATGACTCATGCAGCAGGTTTGGAGGGGATGACGTGTGCGACTTTCTCTCAAACGTAGTCTCCGAAATAAAATTGTAACGCGGTGGTTCGGCCAAAAGAAATCTATAACGCTTTATTTTTATCAGAAAATACTGAAGCCAATCTGCAAAATAATAATTTGTAACTATTTCCTAATTAAAAACCCTACAAATTATTACACAATGGTTTATTATTCTCGTGAACAGCTTGACCTAGTATTACTGCTCCGAGACCCATCCCATTCGATTCAGCATCGAATACTAGTAAACCATACGAAACATGACCTGACTTCAATGTAACTGCAGAAACTAAATATTCCCCCCGGGCCAGGCGCCAATAAACGTCTGTAAGCATTTATGATCCGATGGAGGGATGTGCAGAGGAGAGTGGCCTTCTTCCGCCCTGTCGGGCAAAAAGAGTAGGGGAAATTGGGATGGGGGCTTCCAGCGAACCCTCGCTCGACGATTGGCAGGACGTTGCGAGTCCAAAGGGCGTTGCGAGTCGAGTGGGCCTTGAAAACGATACGAAACGCGGCTTATTTGCGATTATACTGCGTTTGGTTAATTTTTTCTTCCATTTTTTGTCCTTAACAACCATGGGCTTCGTCCGATTGGATTGCCCAGATAGATACCAAATGGGATTTTTGTGCAAAAGAACGAAATTTTTAGACCACATTAAAGGCACAAAACGGCCCGGACAGCGGACAGTGGACGGGAGACCGTTGTCGAAGGACAGGGGACGGGGGACGGCGGATGGCGGACGGACATTGCAAATTTGGAATCTCCATGTCTTGAAGCGTAAAGTATCAAATGTTGAGGGGGGTTGTAAAAAAATTGTTGTGACCTAGGGTTATTATTCAGAATGAATAATAAACCAAAAACGGTGACTGGAGACGGCGTAACTTTTCATAAGTATCCCATCTCGCACCCTCCCCCCCCCCCCCACCGCTTGATCGAACTTGATCGAGTAACTGGAAAACGTAAAAATCCACCCATTCATCCAGATTTCTCATAAGCCGAAAACTTGTTTGTACATAATTTTGAGAAAAATCATAGACGTAATCGTCCAGAAGAGTTATGGCAGGAGGTACGTTAGGTGTTGTCTTTCCCATCATTACCCCATTGGGATCTTGCACATCGAGAAAGTTGAGATTCCTCCACAATCTCACGTTTTGAGGCCTGCTGAGTCCAAAAAACATAATTTCAGAGCTATGCCAGTGTGCGTCTAGTTCAATTTGAGGGAGAACGGTTTTTTGAAGGTGCGAAAATAAGATTAAGAAGGGTTTCGGGCTCCGTTACGCGAGGGAAGGGCTTGTATTTAGATTAGTGCATCCAAAACCAGGGAAAATGAAGATTTCCATCCCATCGAACCTGCCACACAATTCAAATACATGCACGGCTTGATTCAGCGACTCGAACTTGTTACTGCAGGCACAACAGCGAGCAGCCATCAGCCAGTGATGATAATCACAATGATCGATGCGCTCAGAAGAGTTCGGGAGGTGAACACACTCTCCGTCTTTTCCTCTGTATCAACTGAACCACGGAGAGTTGGATCAGAAGGCCTTGGAGCAGATGTACGCCGTGTCATACCATTGCAGCTGGCTGTGAATAAGATGGCTGTATAGCACGGTGTTCCTGCCCTTCTTACTTCGTACTTCGTAAAGTGTAGAGGTAGTTATGAGAAATAGTTAACGTAATCCTCTAAGTTGTGGGCTACTTCGAAGGCCCTCGGCTATTTGTTCTGAAATGAGTGGAACGACGTTGGAATATCCGTAATCCGTCGGACCCCCGAGATGTTAAACATCGGCGGTCGATTAGCTCGCGAGATACCGAATTTGGCCGGACAGTTGTCGGAATTGATTTAGTGGCGTCGGTGGCGGTGGTTGTGGATGGTTGGACCGAGTGCTAGGCAGTGGGAGGTACGTCGCAGCAATCGTCCGGACTGGGGATTATAATGTGGGGCTCGAGAGGGAGAGGGGCCCCGCAGCAGGCCAGAGGTGGCTTTGGACACGGCCTCAGACTCAGAACCTTCTGACACCCAATTGATTTATCTGTGGCCTACCGTTCTGCATCCGAAACACCGTTCGGAGCCGCCATAAATTTGGCGATTATACATTTTTAAGTTGGAGAGCTCGGTCGCACGTCTGTTTCTCTTCCCTTCGGGCGGAAGGGAGGCCCAGCGAGTCTTTCCGCATTAATTAATGATGGATTTGCGGAGAAGGGCACCCTTACCCCCTTCGCCACTTCCCCAACTCGTGGAAACGAACCGACGTAGGAATATCATTTATAACATGACCTGACTGACGCCTTGTAATTAGGTTCAATGGATCTCCCACTTCTCTTTCACTTGGACAACGCGTCATTGGCAAATGGAAATTTCGTCCCCTTTGCTCGAGTTCCTTATCAATTAATAACCTCGTGGAGTTTCTTCCGCCCTTCAAAAATTGTTAATCTCTCAACAGCCCGACAGTGACAGGGCATAAATTGAAACGTATATCCCATTAAACTCTGTATCCGGTATCACACGTTCAAGTGGACTACGTCGTATACTTTTACTCTCCGGAGGTGGAAATCTATGAGCTGTCACGCCCCTCAAACCTCGTCCCTCCACCTTCACAACGAAATTATTCAGTTTGAAGCACTCGCCAAGAGACGACCATTTTCCACGACGAGCGGCTGGACGTCTTCTCGACATAGTTCAAGATTTCGAATTCCATTCAACACGGACCCGGCTATTCTGCCCAAAATTAACTATAGTTGTGAATGAATTTATTCCACCCGTTTTACGGTAACGTCATAAGCTTTACGAACAATCAATAATTCCCGAACGAGTACGAGCAGCACAATAAATTCCGGAACAGTAAGCGCTACCGCTTCCTGCTGCCGTAAAGCGTTATTTGACCAAGTTCAAATTGTCCAACTGAGTGATTAATGAATTGATTAAGTAGAAAAAGTCATGTACAAAGTGAATTGACGTAGAGCTAAGGAAAGTTGTATGTTGCAACGCACCAGATATTGTTTTTAAACATTCTAGTAACATTTCAGCGGAGTTTAAATGGAAACCAGGTATCAATTTTGAGCTGATTTGTTACTGCCGTTTTCTCTAAAAACAGCTCTAAAATCGATTACGTCGAAAATATTAGTAATTTATTGTGCTGCTCTCGTCATTCTCCCATTGATGGGAATTTTATAGTATAGTTGCCATATTGGGAGCTATCAATATAAAAAATTTAATCAAAATAATCTGGTGTCTTAATATAAAGTTTTCTCTCGGAAACTTTCACATGAACGCACCCAAATACGGTCATACCGAATCAATATCCCTTGAAACGTGATGATCTGACGACAACTGACAAAAAAAAATTAAATCGAAACGTTCTGACCGTTGCACTGACGCTACGTGCAGTTTTCACTTTCTTTGGCTCTTTAGATCTTGACGTTCCAAACCCCACGAAAAACGCTGTGGGGAAAAATGGTATGGTATGTGTGTGTGTGTGTGTGTGAACGCAATTGACAGAAAACGGCTGAACCAAATTAGCTCGTACATCACCAAAGGACGCCGACAAAAAACAGTATGAGCAAAATCCGTCCGAAACATACTATAGTTATCATAGTGATCCAAACACAAAATCTTTTTTTTCTCCAAAACGGTCGTAACGATTTTGAATGAATTTCCAATATAGACCGCTAAAACTAACATTATGTCACTATGAAATTATAAAATGACGAAAGCCGCACAATTTTCAGCGCAGGTTTTTTTCTCATTAACTCCGCTCAAACGTTATTAGAATGTTCAGGAAAAATTCAGCTGTTAGTTCAATCAAGTACCTGTACGATGAGTCGTTAATAATGCTCGTAACGTATAGAGGCTATTCCGTGAATTCCGGAATTTCAAGCACTTACCACCCATTTCTAAAAGTGTTTGCCCGATACTGCGCGTCAATAATGGCCCGGGCATGAATGGGACCAGCAATATAAATTCCGGAATTGTAAGTTGGTAGCACTTCCTGCTATCGTTCAAATGAACCGAGTGAAAAATGCAGTGAATTTGTAGCGAAAGCCGGCGAATTTACGTGCAGCTAAGGAAAGTTCCTGTGATGCGGCGCACCTAATATTTTCATCGTCAATCTCACTCGCATAGTATTATTACTTTCCTTGGCTCTACGAAGTAGAAAGGAAAGTTATGTAATCAGCTGAAAAAAAAAATTGAGTTTTCTTCAGATCTTTACGTTTCAGACCCTCCTGAGTCCGAAAAACACTATTTGGGAAAATGGTCTGAGTGTATGTGTCTGTGAACGATTTTTGGAGGGAACCATCGTACCAAATCACCTCAAACTTCATATCTCGCCCGCAGGTTACCATGGAACGCCAAAATAAGGGTATGAACAAAATCCACCGAAAGTTAACTATAGTCATCATAGTGATCAAAACACCAAATTTTTTCTCAAAAACAGCTTTAACGATTTTGATTAAATTTTTTATATTGATAGCTCTTAATATGGACATTATACCGTAAAATTTCCATTTATGGAAAAATGACGAGAGCAGCACAATAAATTATCAAACTTTTCGACGAAAAGCGTTTTTAGCGCACTTTTTCCCTTATAAATTAAAAAATAAATTTTTGTAGAATGTTAAAAAAAAGTGGTATTGTAGTCCAATCCAATGCCTATGGGGTGAGTGTTTAAAAATGCTGATGAGATACATCGAGGTCACTCCAGAAATTCCTGAATTTCGACTATCGCCGTTTCGCTTACTACCAGTTCTAACAGTTATTACCCAATAACTCCGCAGAAGTAATTACTATCCTTCTACAAAAAATTCGTGTTTACAGCCTCATTAATTTTCCAGTGTACCAATTGCTCAATAATGGTCCTGCAATGAGTACGAGCTGCACAATAAATTCCAGAACTGTAAACGCTACCGCTTCCTGCTGCAGTGACGTGTTATTTGACCAAGTTCAAGTGAACTGAGTCATTAATGAATTGAATAGGTAGGATAAGCCATGTACAAAGTGAATTGACGTAGAGCTAAGGAAAGTTGTGTGTTGCAACGCACCAGATAATCGTTCCCAGGAATGGTGGTAGTTGAATAATCAAGAGCAACTGTAAATGTTCCGGAACCCAAATTAATGCCGTCCGGTTGACTAACGTTTTAAGCAGTTTTTTTCATTAATTTCAAAATTGTTCACTCAAACCTTCTGGAAAAAAATCGTTGCCACAGTCCCATCAATCGCCTACACGTTTGATCGTTCTATGAAGATCGTGCAGTAAATAGGAGCAGCTCAATAAATTCTGGAACTGTACGCTCAACCAGTTTCGACGTAGAACGTCAAGTGACGTTTTAAAAGTTCTTGTGAACCAAGTAAAAATATTTGATTAGTAACTGGAACGTACGTAGCTGAGGAAAGTTGCGTAATCGGAACGAGGATGTTTTAAACTAGTCAATACACGCAAATCATTGTGCGTTTCGTGCAGTCAGATAACAGTTTTAAAAGAAAGAACGTACCAATAACGTGTTTTTAACGTTTTTAACAATTCTACTATAATTTTCCTACTACTCACACCGATAGGTTGTCTCCTCCCTTCTAGTCCATCCACTTGTTTTGATGTACATAACTGCTCTTGTAACCTGTTCGTTTTTTTCGGTTTTGTGGTGGACGCGCTTTGAAGGAAAATGGAGCGTCTGTACATGGAGGGAGTCACCTAATTTACTGTCAGTCACGAGTGGTGGGGGGATAAGTTGGGTATTTTGATCTTGAGAGACAACTCTTTGTTAGCGCTGGTAACTTGACGCGCTTTTGTCGCAGTTGAGCGGATTTAGCTGCCAAGTAGGTGTAAAAAAGGTGTTCGCGACCGTGAAACCAGTGACCACGTCAGAGCTCTCCTTACCCACTTCTGACGACTCAAACTTCGGATTACCCTTAGGAAAATTCGATTTACTCGGAAGGGCAAAAGGTAGCAACACCCGATTAATTGAATTGGGTTTCCAATGGCGATGCCGGCTCTAGCTGGGGCCGCCTTCTCCCCGGCACCTGTTGTTCTCTTGGGCGGTCAAGCTAATTGAAAAGGGATGCGCGTGCAGGCGTGTGCTGGTTCTCGGCAACAAATGATCCGCCTCGTTTCCCATTAGCGAGGAGCGACGGGCAGACCTCGTCGGAGAAGCGGCCGACTCGACTGGCGAGGGAAAACGACGCCGATCCTGTTCCTTAGTGGCTGGTCATTTTGAACAGTTTCTACCTCTTAATTTTGTTGATTTATTTCCGCCTTCGTCTTCAGTAGGCGCTTGCTCGTACGTCATGAGCCTCCGGGGCAGTTGAGCCGACGTTCAGAACGAAAAGAGCAAAACACTTCGAAACGCAATGGAGACCATCGACAGTCTCGAATATCGAAGCCCTTCGCAAAATCTGAGATACGGTTCATCATTCGTTCTGAATAACACAACTACTTATTCGGTCAGGTTTGAAACTTCACGGGGATTCCAATCTGCCATGTCCGCCCATCGTCCAGGCCATATTTCAGCTCTAACGTGGTCTAAATCCAAAACGTATCAAAATTCATTCAAACGAAAGTTCCGTTCGGATCTAGTTGCGCCCGCCTGCTCGGCAATCCGATCGGACGAAAGCCATGGTTGTTATGGACCAAATATGGTTTGAGAATACGCAATGTTGGCAATATAATTGCTTAACGTAGTTTTTCGTGTCTTTTTAATGCTGAGATGGGACGGGTCTCAGAGATGACTTAATGCTGTACAGAAAACGGCGAAATCGTATCGATGGAAAGTTATCGCTTCTCCCTGGCGTGAGCTCCCACCTCATTCGAACCCCCCGTCAGTTCGACTCGCCCCGTCGTGCCAATTGCCTAGCGTCTAGAAAATACCAATTTTCCTTGTTTTATACTAGCCAGGGCTGCGTATGGTTTGCTAGTATTTTTCAATGATGAATCGAATGGAATGGATCTCCGTGGTGTGTAGCATCGTCAAGTTGTGCAAGCACGCTGTGCCCGAGAATACTAAACCGTTCTGTAATCGTTTGCATCTTTCCCGTTTGTTTCCCCACATTTTTTTCTGCGCTGGCTCTTCCTTTCTTTGGAATTTCTCTTTTCAGACTCTTTTTCTCCTCTTCGTGTTTCACGTTTGCCCTGTTCATCCTGATTTAGTTGGTGCTTGTAGGAGGATGGTGCCAAAATGGCGGTGACAACCTTGTTCTTATAGTCAGGTCAGGTTTTGTATCGTTCACTGGTATTTTTCGATTTGGTTCGAATGAGAAGTGCTCTCGTTTGCACATGATTTGTCGTTTCCCGGATTGTTGATACATTCCTGTTATGTTCTTAATATTTTTCGTCCTTGAATTGAGTAGAACAGGTCTCAGTCGTGCAGAGCATGAAATAATAATTGTGTAATACTTTGAACGTCATTTTTTTTGGCGAAATCAACATGAGCGCAGTAAGTTCACAAAAACGTTTTGTGACTTCTAGAGGTTTTTCATGCTTTGAAGCGTTCTGGCATGACTCAATCATACTGTTCAATGACACAACTTCAGTCAGCCCCGCGTATCGTCGCTTTGGCTACCAATCCAATCTATTTATTCACTGACTTCACTTGAACTTCATCTTCAAACGTAACTTAACGTAGAACGTGGTAGGACTTGACGTTCTAGAATTTATTAAGATGCTCCCACCTATGCCACGATTACTTTTCAAAATATCTGGTGCGTAGCAACACACAACTTTCCGCCAACCCCGTAATTTCGAACACCACCTACATGGGCGGGCGCTATATCTTCGTTCAACGCCTTTTTACAGCAACATCTATGAAGAACAAAATGTAGGGACTAGTTAACTGAGAGTACTCCGAACGTTTGGTCGAAATCGTTGGAGCCGTTTTTGAGAAAATTGGAATACCGACGATAAACTAATATTCGACAAATCTCCTTTTCTGAGTTAACTTGGCTTATATCTCCGTTCAACACATATATACAGAAATAATTATACGAAACTAAATGTGGATTTGAGTGACTAGAAGACACTCCATTAGGATTCATCACATCTGGTGAAGAAGTTACCCTGGAATTTACGGAAATGTTCAAAAAAACGTTATTTTCGACACATTTTCATTTTTATCTCTGTTCAATGGACCGTCAGAGGAACATTTATTGAGAGGGATATGTAGGTATTAACTATTTGAAAACATCCTGTGAGTTTGGCGAAAATCGTTGGAGCCGTTTTGCCCAAAAGTGTAAAAAACCTATTTTTGGTTCATAGGCCTTTATCTCCGTTCACCGTATTTTCATGGAGATATGTATGGAGAAGAAAAGTAGGATATTGATCAGTAGGAGATAATTTGAAAGTTTAATCAAAATCGTTAGAGCTGTTTTCGAGAAAAATGCGAAAAACGCTAGTTTTTGGTACATTTTCGTCCCCCCACCCCCCTTACCATCGGCCGAAATCGTCCATAACCTTATTATGGTGTCTACAAAAAATAACAAACAGAACCAAAAAAGAACCAGCTCAATCGGATCAGCCGTTCTCCCGCAAATCGAACTACAGCAAACACACACATACACACGGACCACGCGCCGAAATTAGGTTTTTTAGACTCAGTAGGCCTCAAAACGTAAAGATCTGAAGAAAACGCAATTTTTTTTTCGGGCCGATTACCATACTTTCCTTCTCTTCGGGTAGCGGTTTAAAAGAACGCAAACACGAATTTTGAAAGAACGATCGAGTTTTGGGATTACCGGGTGAAAACATTGTAAGAATTCTGGAATTTTTTGGGGTTCCTTCTACGTATTTTGAGAGAGTCATTGAACTCTCGTCATGAAGCTAGTTAATTGTACTACCAACCCGAGAATGCTGGTATCATATCAGCGCGATTTATGAGGAAAATACTGCACTAAAATCGCTTCATATCGACATTTGTCGTAATTTATTGTGCTGCTCGGGTCATTTTTCGATGAAGGGAAATTTCATGGATCCGATGCGATTGTTGAAGCTATAACTTTCCTTTTGTATAGACCAAAAAAAATTAAAACAAAAAAAACTTGGAAGGAAATTTAAAAGAAATGATGAATCTCGAAATTTAATGATAATATATTATAAAATAAAGTTAAGTTTGGTTGGGGGGGGGGTGGGGGGGCAAAATGAATTATCTTCTCAGGGTATACGGCACAAACACTAATTACAATAAATATCGAAATTAAGTGAATCCTGAAATCTAAACGGAACAATTAGAAATACAGCAACCCCCTTTAATGTTCCGGCGAGTGGCGGCGATGTCGATGATGTGTATGGAGATCGATTGACGTGACAGCAGTCGATGAAGAAGTTCGCGAAATTTGGGGAAGACTTCTTAGAAAGTGAGGGGGGGGGGGGGGCACGGGACTTCGAAATGTCGGGATCGGGCACCAAAACGCGGACAACCTCTTGAAATCGTTCGTTCGTATTGAGCTCCAAAAGGCGATCATGCGGCGGCGTTTGAAAGTCAGCTATTTATTCGAGATCCGCGTAAAAACTTGGAAGTTACAGCACACGCAAAAAATGTAATCAAATTCGTTGAAGCGGTTTCGAGCAAAATCGTTTTTGGCGTTTTGATCACTATGATAATTATGGTTAGTGTGGTCACTCTTCTCACTGATCTTCAGGCTGCGTATGAAGTTTGGGCCACAGGCACTAAACCCGTTTTCAAAATGGCGTTTTTTGGAATCGGAAGCCCTTGAAACGTTAAAAAGCGTGATCTGAAGGAAACGTTCTTCCTCGTCCAATCCCATAACCGTCCTTCCTACCACTTAGAGCTAAGGAAATCATAACTTGAGTAAAAACAAGACGCTCGCTGAGGTTACTTTTGACCATCTTACGACCTCCCATTGCGTAAGCACATCATGGAACGAACAGAGGGCGGATTACTGGTTTTTTGGAATGCCAGTGCCGTACTATGGAGATTCATGATGAAAAATCTGCTCTACTATTGCTTTGCGTCGATCCTTTCGATAATCCATTACATTCTATTGCGACGCTCTTCTCACTTTCTCACAAATGACGAAATTTTGACGTACAGTATCACTTCGAGCTGATGTCGTCTTGATCGTTAGATCCGTCTTCGAGAAACAAACGGTTTGTGTTATGATCGTCATGATAATTACGGTTGTTTTTAACCCGAATTTGTTCATACGCGCATCCGTCGGCTAAATATGAAATTTGATCCGGTTTGCTTCCGTTTCCTTTCAATCCGATTCACAAACGCACACGTTATGCTCTCAATCGGCGTTTTTTGGGCTCACCATCATTTAAAACGTATTGATTTGAAGAAAACGAAGTAAAAACTTCAACCGATCGCGTAAATTTCCTTCGTACCAGGTAGAGCTAAGGAAAGTAGAAAGTTTCGGAGACAAAGCGTGGGAATATGTTCCTATTTGGAAACGTGGACATCGCGAGGGGTCTCACTTCCGGTAAAGAGATTAAATTGACTCACTTCGACCTGTCTCGGAAGGTTCACACACACATTCGTCCATAAGGTAGGGATTACTGACTTCTTCCGCGTTTCTGAAAACGAATCCACGAGCCCTACGATTACCTGATCCCCCTTTCTTACCCAATTCTCGTAAACGCACGCGCACCAAGTCCGGTCAGCAGTATCCCGACTTCGTACTCAATTTTCTGCCAATCAAAACGGGAAATCGCCATTCGCCGATTTCTGTCACCTTCGAGAACCTTCGGACCACCCCTTACGACACGCAAACCCGATCTGTGAGCCATTAATTGAGCAAACTTTATTTCAAATGTATCCTCTACGTTTGATTTCAGATAATTGGTTTTCACTTCCTGTTAACATCCCTTTTCAACTGTGAAAAATTCGAAATCGTTGGAAAATATCTGGTGCGTTGCAACACACAACTTTCCTTAGCTCTACAACAATTCACTTTGTACATGGCTAATTCTATTTAATCAATTCATTTATCACCCGGATAATTTGAAATTGGTCAAACAACGCTTTACGGCAGCAGAAAGCGGTAGCGCTTACAGTTCCGGAATTTATTGTGCTGCTCATACTCATTGCACGACCATTATTGAGCAATTGGTACACAGGTAATTAATGAGGCTGTAAACACGATTTTTTAAGAAAAGGATAATAATCACTTTTGCAGAGTTATTGGAAAATAACTGTTAGAACTGGTAGTAAGCGCAACGGCCGTAGTTGAAATTCAGGAATTTCTGGAGTGGCCCGCATGTACCTCATGAGCATTTTTAAACACTCACCTGTTAGGTATTAAATAGGACTACAATACCAATTTTGTTTTAACATTCTACAAGAACTCCAGCGGAGTTTATAAGGAAAAAACTGCGCTAAAAACGCTTTTGGTCGAAAATTTTGATAATTTATTGTGCTGCTCTCGTCATTTTCCCACAAATGGGAATTTTATGGTATAATTGCCTTATTGAGAGCTATCAATATCAAAAATTTAATCAAAATCGCTGGAGCCGTTATTGAGAAAAAAATATTTGGTGTTTTCATCACTATGATAACTATAGTTAACTTTCGGTACATTTTGTCCATACCCTTATTTTGGCGTCCCATGGTGACCTGCGGACGAGATATCAAGTTTGAGCTGATTTGGTACGGTGGTTTCCTCTAAAAATCGTTCACAGACACACAGACCATTTTCCCAAATAGTGTTTTTCGTACTCAGGGGGGTCTGAAACGTAAAGATCTGAAGAAAACTCAAAATTTTTTTTTTCAACCGATTACATAACTTTCCTTTCTACTTCGTAGAGCCAAGGAAAGTAAAAACAAGTTTTTTTTTACACACTGAGAGAAGGTAATGCACGCTGAAGAACATAAATATTGACTTATTGACCAAACCTCTGTATATTTGTAGTAAATCGTTACATCACTTTCTCCAACAATTTGAAAGGAAAATAGAAGGGGGACCTGCTTTTCCACAGATACGAGTATATCTCACGTGGGAGGAATGGATATTTTGAAGTATAACCTGTTGAGAAATCTACAGTATATTATTGTTACAACAGAAGTTTCAGGTTTAACTTCAATAAATTATTTTTTGTCTCCCGTCCTTTAACAACATCCAAGGTTTTTTTTCTCATAAAATAAGATTATCCGAGTTATACGACATATCCTCGACATTTTTGGTACTCCTGGTGGAGACATGGAAGGGATAATCAGGAAGAGAAACATTCTTCGTCGGATAGTCAGGGAGGCTATCGTAACAGCGGAAGAAGCGATTGCGATCCATCGAAGTTTTGGGATCATGCAGAGCAGAGCGGAACGAATGTTTGCTCTTGATGAAGACATTTCGGCAAGAATCATTAAAGATTCAACGATGATGAATACGACAGAAATCGACAAAGAGCTGCAGAAATTGAAATGGCACACAGCGGCGTGGTAGACGTAAGGGTGCAATACGACGTACCTCCAAAGTACGACACACGGAGTAAGTGGTGCGATATTCAGTAACGTAGGACCAACAAAGAACATGAAGAATTTACAATTTCCAAAAATAGAGCTTAGACAATTCGATGAAGACATCAAAAATCGGTTGACATTTTGGTCTCAATATTCGACGTTGGACCGAGAATGAAAGTTTGTCTGCTGTTGATAAATTTGCTTATCCGCTAAATGCCGTGGTTCCAGGTTCTCCAGCATTTAGTAAACAGTTACGTACTTTCGGAGCAAATTTACCCCAAAGTAGCGCAACATTTGCAAGAGATGGCGTGCTTATTGAAACTTGCGTGAGCTTGTGTTGTGTAGGTATGAGACCTCTTTTTGACAAACTAGAAACAGAATCGCTAGGTCTATCATCGAATAAGTTTGCTGCAATACTGAAGAGCCCCGTTGAACCCAAAACATCTGTTGTAATAATAAGATACTGTAGATTTTTCAACAGTAACCTAAATAGTTGCTACTAAAGCCCTAATTTTTGGTGTATTTCAGTCACTCTGTGCTTCGGAAAAACAACCAACAAAACAGAAAAAAAAACGAGCTTTAACTTCTTTTTACTTTCCTTGACTCTACAAAGTAGGAAGGAATCGGCTGAAAAAAACATTTTGAGTTCTCTTCAGATCTTTACGTTTCAGACCCCCCTGAGTCCGAAAAACACTATTTGGGAAAATGGTCTGTGTGTGTGTATGTGTGTCTGTGAACGATTTTTAGAGAAAACCATCGTACCAAATCAGCTCAAACTTGATATCTAGCCCGAAAGTCACTATGGGACGCCAAAATGAGGGTATGAACAAAATTCACCGAAATTTAACTATAGTTATCATCGTGATCAAAACCTCAAATATTTTTTTTCCCAAAAATGGCACTAACGATTTTGATTAAATTTTTTATATTGGTAGCTCCTAATAAGATAATTATACCATAGAATTCCCATTTCTGGGAAAATGACGAGAGCAGCACAATAAATTATCAAAATTGTCGACGAAATTGATTTTAACGCGGTTTCTAGAGAAAACAACCGTACCAAATCAGCTGAAACTTGATGTCTAGCCTACAAGTTACCATGGGACGCAAAAATACGGGTATGGGCAAAATCCACCGAAAGTTAACTATAGTTATCATAGTGATCAAAACACCAAATTTTTTTTCTCAAAAACGGCTCTAACGATTTTGATTAAATTTTTTATATTGATAGCTCTTGATCAGTTAATTATACCATAAAATTCCCATTTGTGAGAAAATGACGAGAGCAGCACAGTAAATTATCAAAATTTTCGACGAAAAGCGTTTTTAGCGCAGTTTTTTCCTTATAAACTCCGCTGGAATTTTTGTAGAATGTTGAAAAAAATCGGTATTGTAGTCCAATTTAATACCTAAAAGGTGAGCGTTTGAAAACGCTCATGAGATACATGGGCGTCACTCCAGAAATTCCTGAATTTCAACTACTGCCGTTTCGCTTAATACCAGTTCTAAACGTTTTTACCCAATAACTCTGCAAAAGTAATTACTATCCTTCTTCAAAAAATTCTTGTTTACAGCCCCATCAATTCTCTGTGTAACAACTGCTCAATAATGGTCCTGAAATGAGTACGAGCAGCACAATAAAATCTGGAACTGTAAGCGCTACCGCTTCCTGCTGCTGTGAAGTGTTGTTTAACCAAGTTCAAAGGAACTGAATTGATTAAATAGAATTAGCCATGTACAAAGTGAATTGACGTAGAGCTAAGGAAAGTTGTGTGTTGCAACGCACCAGATATTTTTTTTAACCAGTGAAACATGCGTTGGAAGTCCTTTCGTTCAGCTGATACCAACTCTTTTGCTCCCTTTGACCGAAGAGAGAAAATGGATACCATTCTTAGAATGTTTCTTAATTTTTCCAGCTACGAAAGATAACTCGATTGAAGGCACCACTTCGTGAAGCGGGTGATCCCCCCATTGAACGCCTCACGAAAGTATCGAGTCAGCAAATAGAATTATCTTATAGTTGAATAAGTTGTCGTTCCGCTGTCGTACGATGGAACATAATACGTTTTTAAGGTGGCAACTGAGTGATCGTTTTCTGGGCCCCGATAAGCGAACTATCGTAGGAATCAAGTGGCGTCTCCTCCTGTTTCATTCATCGTCAAGCGATGAGCCAACGTCGAACGAACCTCCGTCAAGCAATTACAACATAAGTAGAGATAACGGAAAACTGTCCACGAAAGGGAGATGGACGTTTCGTGTCAGCGAGTTCGCTCGGGACGTGCATCGATGCACCGCTCAGCGCTTTGACAACGACAAGGTTCAGTTAAGTGATTTGTCATTCAGCTCTCAGTGTTCCGAGAAACTGAACGCAAAGTTGCGCCTCGAAAAAAAAGGAGAATAAATATAAAACACGAGGACGAAATGAGAAGAGAAAATAGAATAAAATAAATGTTAGAATAAGCGTTCGAGTGCGTGAGCTGCGTCTGAGATAAGAACAAAAGGTACAGGGCTCAGTTTCTCACGGGCAACGACCTGAGTTGTTCGGAGATAAAGTAGTCAAATCTACGTGAGAGCAGGTTGCAAGCGGTTCACCTCCGAAAGAGTTTTTCGTCGCGGCGGTGCGCATGTCCGTGAGCACACGTACTAACCTGATGTGGAAACAGAAATATAAATTTCCATTCGCGCTCACAACTTGGGCCTCCGTGCGAAGCCCAACCGGCTGTAACCGCCGGGATCAGATGAAAAAAAAACAAAACACGCGATTTTACCCAAAATCGCCCGACCAACGGAAGGATCCGAGACCCATAACTACTTGACGTACTTGGCTGCTATCGCACTCTCAGATCATCTAGAGTTTCTCCAATTTGTGCACCGGATGCGGAAAGTCGGGGAGTTTGTCCGGTTTAAGGAACACGTTCGTAAACGTAGAAATAATCAAGTAAACGTTTTCATTTATCCGAGGAGCAAAGAGGTAAAAGTCCGGTTGAAAAATCACAAGAACACGCGAGCTTTGTGAGTGGAGAAAAAAAAGTACCTCCAAAAATATCTGGTGCGTTGCAACACACAACTTTCCTTAGCTCTACGTCAATTCACTTTGTGCATGGCTAATTCTATTTAATCAATTCATTTATCACTAGTTAGAACTTGGTCAAACAACACTTTGCGGCTACAGGAAGCGGTAGCGCTTACAGTTCTAGATTTTATTATGCTGCTCGTACTCATTGCAGGACCTTTATTGAGCAATTGGTACACAGAAAATTAATGAGGCTGTGAACACGAATTTTTTGATGAAGGATAATGATCACTTTTGCAGAGTTATTGGGTAAGAACGGTTAGAACTGGTAGTAAGCGAGACGGCGGTAGTTGAAATTCAGGAATTTCTGGAGTGAGCCCCATGTATTTCATGAGCATTTTTAAACACTCACCCTTTAGGTATTGGATTGGACTACAACACCAATTTTTTTTAACATTCTACAAAAATTCCAGCGGAGTTTATAAGAAAAAAACTGCGCTAAAAACGCTTTTCGTCGAAAATTTTGATAATTTACTGTGCTGCTCTCGTCATTTTCCCACGGATGAGAATTTTATGGTGTGATTATCTCATTGAGAGCTATCAATTCAAAAAATTTAATCAAAATCGTTGGAGCCGTTCTTGAGAAAAAAAATATTTGGTGTTTTGATCACTATGATGACAATAGTTAACTTTCGGTGGATTTTGCACATACCCTTATTTTGGCGTCCCATGGTAACCTGCGGGCTAAATATCAAGTTTGAGGGGATTTGGTTCGGTCGTTTTCTCTAAAACCACTCTAAAATCGATTACGTCGAAAATGTTGGTAATTTATTGTGCTGCTCTCGTCATTTTCCCATGGATGGGAATTTAATGGTATAGTTGCCTTATTGAGAGTTATGAACATAAGAAATTTAATCAAAATCGTTGGAGCCGTTCTCGAGAAAAAAAATATTTGGTGTTTTGATCACTAGGATAACTATAGTTAAATTTCGATGGATTTTGTTCATACCCTTATTTTGGCGTTCCATGACGACCTGCCGGCGAGATATGAAGTTTGAATGGATTTGGTACGATGGTTTTCTCTAAAAATCGTTCACAGACACACGGACCATTTTCCCAAATAGTGTTTTTCGGACTCAGGAGGGTCTGAAACATAAAGATCTGAAGAAAAGTCAACTTTTTTTTTTTCAGCCGATTATATAACTTTCCTTTCTACTTCGTAGAGCCAAGGAAAGTAAAAAAGGACGAGTAGCCAAAAATCATCTGGAACACATATAATGAGTAAAAGCTCGAACAAAAAGGATTTCAGTACAGAGAGCAAGTAGAGCTGAGCAGGTTAGCAGTACAAAGAAAGGGCCAGAGTGCATTCAGTACGCATTAGTACGTAGTATTGTGAATAGAAGAGGGGGGGATGTCATTCCCTCGTTAATTTGGTAAAACGTCCAAACGAGATGGCGGCGCTCGAATGAAAAATAATAAATTCGATCGAAATGAAATAAACCACGAGTGAAATGTGCGTAATTGACTGTTAAAGAACGAAGTTAGTTAACCCGCTCGCGCTCCAGTTTGGGGGATTCCATCATGATCTCCCAAGCTTTTAACTGTTTCGTTCATTTGGCGTAAAAGGTAATGACAACACAATGTTACCCCAGTTGATTTCTTTGGAATTCGCCTCATAAGTAAATAGATCCACGGGTTTGGAACCGATGGATGGTGGGAGAATGCCCGGGTTCTTGCACGATACTGAAACCGCAACCCTCATGACGATTTTCGATTTTCTCTCAAACGGCTGAATCGAGTTCGACGGCATGAGACCGTTTCCCCAACCAATGTGCAGTGATCCTGGACGTTCGCGTTGTATTTCCAAGCCGAGAGGCGCTAATATTGGATAACAGATCTTCTCAGTAAGGTCTTCCGAGTCGGGTAACTTCGGGATTGGAGCATTGACCGTGTTCAGGCGCGGTGTGTGGTGCGAGAAAAATGTCGAGGACATAGTGTGTCACCAGGCTGGCTCGGTTCGTATGAACATTCTTTTATCCTTCTCCCAACTCTTCTACCCCTAAAGCTGCCGAAGGGTAGTCCGAGCTACCTCCTCATTTCCTTAATTATTACTTATTTAGTTTCATTCTTAGGTTGCCACTGCCCCCAGAACCACTGTAGCCAAGGGTTGAGATGTTTCTTATCTGGTTTTGTTCGTTATTTTTTGACGACGCAAAGATGAGGTTATGAGCGATATCCATTGATGCGAAAGGGGGTGAGGGACCAAAATGAACCAAAAACTAGTTCTTTCCGTATTTTCTCGAAAACGGCTCCAACAATTTTGATCAAACTTTCAAATTATCTTCTACCAATTCTGTAAATATTTGTATGCAAATTCAGTGAGCGGAGATGTGGGTCTATGAGACAAATTTAGGGTTTTTACGACTTTTGGCGAAATGGCTTTAACGATTTTCACCAAACTCACAGAATCTCTTTAAATAGTTAATACCGACATATTGTTCTCGATGAATGTTCCTCTGAACAGAGATCAAAATTAAAATGTATGGAAAATGGTGTTTTTACTTGCCTTGGCTCTACGAAGTAGAAAGGAAAGTTATGTAATCGGCTGAATTTTGAGTTCTCTTCAGATCTTTACGTTTCAGACCCTCCTGAGTCCGAAAAACACAATTTGTGAGAATGGTCTGTGTGTGTGTGTCTGTGAACAAATTTTAGAGAAAACCACCGTACCAAACAAACCAGCTCAAACTTGATATCTCGCCCGGAGGTCACCATGGGACGCCAAAATGAGGGTTTGAACAAAATCCACCGAAAGTTAACAATAGTTATCATAGTGATCAAAACACCAAATATTTTTTTCTCAAAAACGTGTATAACGATTTTGATTAAATTGTTTATATCGATAGCTCGCAATAAGGCAATCACACCATAAAATTCCCATTTGTGGGAAAATGACGAGAGCAGCACAATAAATTACCAAAACTTTCGACGAAATCGATTTTAGCGCAGTTTTTAGAGAAAACCACCGTGCCAAATCAGCTGAAACTTGATGTCTAGCCTACAGGTTACCATGAGACGCAATGATGAGGGTATGGGCAAAATCCACCGAAAGTTAACTATAATGATCATAGTGATCAAAACACCAAATTTTTTTCTCAAAAACGTCTCTAACGATTTTAATTACATTTTTTATATTGATAGCTGTAAATAAGGCCATTATACCATAAAATTCCCATTTGTGGGAAATGACGAGAGAAGCACAATAAATTATCCAACGTTTTGACAAAAAACGTTTTTAGCGCGGTTTTTTTCTTATAAAGTCCGCTGAAATGTTGGTAGAATGTTTATGAAAATTGGTATTGTAGTCCAATTCAACACCTAAAGGGTGAGTGTTAAAAAAGTATCATGAGATACATGGGGCTCACTCCAGAAATTCCTGAATTTCAACCACTGCCGTTGCGCTTACTACCAGTTCTAACAATTATTTTCCAATAACTCTGCAAAAGTGATTACTATCCTTTTTTCAAAAAATCGCGTTTACAGCCTCATTAATTATCTGTGTACCAATTGCTCAATAATGGTCCTGCAATGAGTACGAGCAGCACAATAAATTCCGGAATTGTAAGCGCTACCGCTTTCTGCTGCCGTAAAGCGTTGTTAGACCAAGTTCAAATTAACTGAGTGATAAATGAATTGATTAAATAGAATTAGCCATGTACAAAATGAATTGACGTAGAGCTAAGGAAAGTTGTGTGTTGCAACGCACCAGATATTTTCAAACATTTTTGGTAATTTCTGCCTCACGGATTGTCTTTTAACCACCTATACCCACATTCAGTTGATAGCAATTATTTCTGTATCTTTGTGTTGGCCGGAGGTATAAGCCATGGTAGCTCAGGTAACGAAATTTGTCAAACACGAATTTATCGTTTTATTTTTTATTTAAATTCTGAAAAACGGCTCCAGCGATTTCGTTGAAGCTACTTACTAAGTAGATGTTTCCATAGTAATGTATTTAGCTTGCAGGGATGTGGAGGTTTCAACCCAAAAGGCCGTTGACAGCTTCATTACTGACGTAGTCATAGATTTTGTTGACGGCACGAAGGGCTTTCTTGTGGGCGCCGCGCTGCACAGTGCACTCCACCGAACGAGTCAAAACCCATAGCTTCAAACGGATCATCATTTCGACGACTACTCAATCCGCGTTGTGCGTGTTGTTCGCTTCATTGTTTTGTATCCGCAGTGTAAACTATGTTTTAAACGGGATCGTGGACCCCTGCCGACCCTGATTCCCTTTGTTCCCTCATTCGTGTTTAAAACGTTCTAAATTTGAAGGAGATTATCCCTCCGCTCGCGCCCACACCAACCGCCATTCTCTCCTCCACCTAACAGGACATAACGGATGAGGGCATCACACGACATCCAATTTTACAAGAGGAAGGCGAAGGACGAAAGTTCATCAGAAAAGAGGAAAAGGGTTTGCCCCCCTGAAAGGACGGGAAGCTTTTGTAAATGAAAGCGGGACCTTTGTCGTTGGAAAGGGAGCAAAGGAATCTCCCCCCCCCCCCTCCACCTTCCTTCCAGCCGCTCACCTGGCCCAAGGAAAATTTTCGGAAATCCCGATACTCATCTGAAGAATACGAGGAAAAAAGGAAGAGCTTGTCATGTGGCCTAGGGGTGACGGTGAGGTGTGGCGAGGAGCGGAGCGGGGGAGCTGGAAAAGAGTTGAGCGATGAAGAGGGAGAATCCACGTCATCAAAGGCGCTGCTTTGGAGAACCACAAAGATGGGGAAATTAACAACAAGTCCTTTGTTTAATTTATTAAAATATGTCCAGAAACGCTGATCGCCTGAGGGCCCTCACATGAAAAACATATTTCCTTGCAGGGGAAAAAAGTGGTAGTCTTTTGTGCCCACTCCGAACCCTAACTATTTTCCTCTTGGATTATTTAAATTTTCCACGAGCCTTTAACCGCCTGAAAACATTGGGAGAGACATTCTTCGAGAAGAAAAAAAAAAACAACGAGGAAGGGGAACCCACAAAGATGGACTTTGAACTGAGCGGTGGCGGTAAGTGCAGGACGAAAAGGCGGTCATAGTTTGTTGTTCAGTAGCCCCATCCGCGTTTTTTTTTTTTTGTCAAAGCGTCTCAGAGTCTTCACATCGTCTGCCCTGCAGGGGAGTTCAGGAACGACGGCGTCACTTGCTGAAACAGGTTGAACAAATTGTGGGTTGGACGGAAGATGCCAACATTTTCTGAGCAACTATACAACGGTTTACGAAGTAACGGGCGGTGGACGTAATTAATTCCAGAGGAAAACGGCGGGACGTGGGATCGTTTTCAGGGCTGTATTTTTTTGAAAACGGGTTTCCCTTCTGTTTCTGTTTATCGCCTCTTGAGCGTATTCCGTAAACTCTTTCAACGCGATTCCGCCGATTTGTTCATAAAAAGCGACTTAGTACGCATTGAGTTTGTCTATTAAAAAAAAAAAAAAAATCACAGTCAAAACGAAGATGGAAAATCTTGTTCCGAAAAGGTTTAGAAACGTTTATGAGTTCTGAGTTAAACGAAACTGTGCATGAACTAACAATCCGAAAGACTGCTTCCTGAATTTGTCCGGATTATTGTAAAAAACGCGGCAAATTATTACTCAACCCGTTATTATTCGCTTGCACAGCTCCCACACCCATTCCATTCGATTCAGCATCGAAAAATACCAGTAAACCATACGAAAAATGACGTGGCTACAGCGGAACGACGAAACATGACAACGACGTGACGAGTCGGTTGAAGTGAGACGATGAAAGGATTTCTTTCGCTGTATTGTCCCGCGAGTTCTATCAATTAGTAGACTTCGTCACTCTATATTTACTGAGATTTACTTGTTTTCGATCTAGACGCAGTCCTACACCTCTAAGACCCAACCTATTCGACTCATCATCGAAAAAACACCGAGAAAACGCCAAACACGACGTAATTGCGGAAAAAGTGCCAAAAATTCGTTTTTGTTTATTTTTTTAAGTATTTTTGGCCCATAACAACCGTGGGGATAATTTGATCGGGTCCCCGAGCAGGCGTGCACTACTACATACTAAACGGGATTTTTGTGAGAAAGAACGAATTTTTTAGATCGCGTTACACGCAAAATACGGTCCGGACGGCGGCGGACGTTGCAGATCTGGAATCCCGATGCCCTTAATACGTGCCTTAAGAGTGCCAAATTTTGAGGCGTGGTTGTGGCAGGGAGGGGGCGAATAAATGGGCCCGAGGATGTTAAGTTTAGTCAATAAATAAAATCATCCAAATTTGTCAAAAGAAGAAAGACCTCATTGGTCAAGAACAGATAAATCTGTATAGACGTCATTGAGAAATTATGAGAGAAAAATATCTTCCACGAGACATCTCACAACTTTCCTCAGCCCTTGAATCTTCGCAACCGTTTCGGTGAAACGTTTTCAACTATTTCAAACCGCAACCGTAGAAACGCCTAAATAGATGCAATTTGTAGAATTTTCGGCAGTTTTCAGGTCCAAATACAGGGTGAGCCATAACAAATGGTGCAGTTTCAAAGGGCGATTTAAAAAACGGTGCAACTTAGAAGATTACGGTTTGTTTTATTGAACGCCATACATCACCCCATTTCGGTAGATTAAGTCCTGAAAATTACATCAGGAAGGTGGGCGCCCTCAGCAGCGACGCACTGATGTAGGCGATTCCTGAAATTTTCAGCCGCCCTCTGGCACATTTCGATGGGCATCGCGGCGATTTGTTCTCTGATTCGAATCTTGAGGTCTTCCAGAGTGTGAGGTCGATGTTTGAACACCTTTTCCTTTAAGTAGCCCCACAGGAAAAAATCACACGCACTCAAATCTGGCGATCTTGCCGGCCACCCCAAGTCACCCCTGAGAGAGACGAGGCGTGCGGGGAACATCTGCCGCAGTTTCACCATTGAGATTTGCGCTGTGTGGGCCGTAGCCCCATCTTGCTGAAACCAAATATCCCCCAGATCCTCTTCTTGAGCTAACTGGTTCAATTCGGGTTCAAAAAATCTTTCCAGCATGAAAAGATAACGCTGAGCATTGACGGAAACAGTCCTTCCATCCTCCTCGAAAAAATAAGGCCCAATCACCCCAAATTTTGAAATGGCACACCAGACAGTGACTTTCGGGGAGTGGAGAGGTCTCTGGTGAATTTGTCTTGGGTTCCCGGTCCCGGTGAGGGACGGGATCACGACGTGGGATGTTGTAACGCAGTCGGAAGGCCCGCTGGGTGGCGATGAACGAACGGCCACTTTCAAAAAACGTGCGAATGACGAAACCTCGTTGCTCTCCGCTCCAAACCATTGTAACGACTGAAAACGGGACCACTGCCCGGGCACAATGAGACCCCTCCCAGGTCGTTAACCCCACTACAAGGCACGCAACACCCTTTCGAAACTGCACCATTTGTTATGGCTCACCCTGTACCAAGAAAAATGCTTCGAAACATTTTCGGATGATAAGTGCGTACCCCCCCCCCCCCGTTACCGAAGCTGTCTGAATTATTGAATGTTAACACAAATTGGCTGAGCCAACCAAGAGGGATAGCTACGAGCGTAATATGTGTTGTGACTTCAATAGGCTCTTCATTTGACAAGTTTCGTGGTGTAATTCCACATTGGTGCGAAGCATCACACGAATTTCCTCCGCCCCACGTCCGCTCAGCGGATTTAGCTACTAATCCAATGTACCTTTAATTCAATTCTTCCGAATTCGTTAACACGCAACACATGGTAGAACTTAGAGTAAGAGATTGAAACGGTTCGTGCTAATCGTTCGCAAATAACAAATAAATACTCTGAGAAATGGTAGCAAGGGGAGCGGTGATAGTTTGAATTTCGGAAT
The DNA here is from genome assembly GCA_020466155.1 of Pachypeltis micranthus. Lineage (NCBI taxonomy): Eukaryota > Metazoa > Arthropoda > Insecta > Hemiptera > Miridae > Pachypeltis > Pachypeltis micranthus. Next base: position 74,660,716 of record CM035768.1, on the reverse strand, counting down.
GTGTGGGGTAGCTCGTAATTATTATACTAATATTATATTAAACTCTCCTCGTGTTGGCAATTACCCTTTCTGCCGTCCCAATTTTTCTGAAAATTGTAACTTTGTACGACCAGGATTTATGAAGTGGAATATCAAGTGGGACGCATTTCACAACTTTCTATGCCGCGAAAAGAAGGTTCTGAGCAATTAAAGTTAACGTACCTGTTAGGTGAGTCCGTCTCCTCTGGTTGGTGAGATACTATGAGCGAGATCTTTCGATGTAAAGACGTCGTCACCTGGCCATTAAGTCAACTACTTAACAAATTAACTGACTTGAAGGCCGTTAAATCAGTAAGTTGCACGTGGTCCTTATATAGGAAGAGAAAGGTTAACGGGATGGTGAAGCATCGAGGGTGGAGACGGGGGAGAAGGAAGGAGGTCATGCACCTCCGGGGAAATCCGTTGGAAGTGAAGGAACAGAATGTAAGGGAAGTATGTATGTCTTAAATAGTTTGTTGATTGTCGATTCTAAGTTTACTAGAATTAATTAACGACCGTTAATTCAGTTAATTAGTTAAGTAGTGGACTTAACGGCCAGACAATGATGTCTTTACATCGAACGAGCTCACCTACAGTATCTCACCAGCCAGAGGAGACAGAATCACCTAAAGGTACGTTAACATTAGTAGTTTGCCTACTGGCGGGTCTAACTCAATTGCTTTAAGTTCATCGACAGAAAAGAGGAGAGGGTGAACAAAATTTACCAAAAACGAAATTTTTCCACAGTTTTCCTAAAATTGACTCCAATGTTTTAAATTAAACGTGATTGTCTAGTTGTCACTCAATAACTTTATTTTCAAATGAACATCGTGACATTTCGATGGAGCAAAAATATTTTTGTTTTACTTTTTCAAAAAACTCGAAGGGCGTCTTCAACTAGTCAGTACTTATATATTGTTCTCAGTACATTTCCCTCTGAAAGTTTGGTTAACAGGAATAACAACCACAACGTGCCAAAAATGTTCTTTTTTCACGGTGTCACAATTTCCACGGTAACAGCATAACTGTTTGGTTAACTTGGAAGGAGCTGTCTGCTGAGAACAGGAACCTAAAATTAAAGGTGGGAAAAGATATTTGGGAAAGTCAAGGACAGGGGGAAATCTGTCGTCGATTGGAAATAACTGAGGAGCGACACTTCCACAGTTGCAAACAACAGGGATGAGATAGAAAGATGTTTGGGGAAACAATGACATTCCGGAGGACAGGTGAATCCCATTATGGCATTTGGAAGGTCAAAGGCCGAGCTAATTGCGTTGCAACGTTACAGAAACAACTTTCACATTGGCTCAGCAAGAGTTGCATTACTGTCAAAGTCCGGTTGACGAATTCTTTGAAACTTGAAAAAACGTCAAGTAGTGGAAGGATTCGTCAATTTGCCTTTATGAATTGACACGGAGATGTGGGAAGGAACTAGTTTATCTTTAATACAATGAACAAAACCCTGCAAATTATTACACAATAGTTTATTATTCTCATGAACAGCTTGACCTAGTACTACTGCTCCCCCATCCCATTCCATTCAGCATCGAATACTAGTAAACCATACGAAACATGACCTGACTACAATGGAACTACGGAAACAAAACGTCTGATGATTTTGCCCCGTCGGGTCAAGCGAACCCGTTGAGAGTCGATAGGGGAGTTGAGTGGCGGCGTCGTTGGGAGGAGAGCGAGCGCAGGTGGTTTTTTAATGAGACGGGAGGGGAGGGAGGGAGTACAAACGACGAAACGTTGACTTCCGCTGTAGTTCCCGCGTTGTACTGTGTTTCGTTAATTTTTTTAACCGTTTTTTGCCTATAACAATCATGGGCTTCGTCCAATCGGATTGTCGAGATGGGGGGCACAACTATATACCAAATGGGATTTTTGTGTAAAAGAACGAATTTTTTAGACCACGTCAAAGGCACAAAACGGCCCGGACAGTGGACGGGGGGTGGCGGACGGCGGACGGACATTGCGAATTTGGAATCCCCAAGTCTTGAAACGTAAAGTATCAAATTTTGAGGGGGGGTTGTAAAAATTTTTTTGTGACCAAAAACATAGGGTTATTATTCGGAATGGATAATAAACCAATACGACAGTACTAAACCGAATACAAAATATCTGGTGCGTAGCAACACACAACTTTCCGCCACCCCTTTAAGTTCGAACACCAACAACATATGCGGGTGCTATATCTTCGTTCAACGCATTTCTACAGAAACATTTATTCAGAACTAAATGTAGGGACTCGTTAGTTGAAAGTACTCCGAAAGTTTGATCGAAATCGTTAGAGCCGTTTTTGAGAAAATTGGAATTCCGATAAATCAATATTCGACAAATCTCCTTTTCTGAGTTAACTTGGCTTATATCTCCGTTCAACATATATATACAGAAATAATTATAGAGAATGAAATGTTGGTATGGGTGACTAAAAGACACTCCATTAGAATTTATCACATCTGGTCAGAAGTTACCCTGGAATTTACGGAAATGTTCGAAAAAACGTTATTTTCGACACATTTTGATTTTTATCTCTGTTCAATGGACGGTCAGAGGAACATTTATTGAGAACAATATGTAGGTATTAACTATTTAAAAACATCCTGTGAGTTTGGTGAAAATCGTTGGAGCCGTTTTGCCAAAAAGCGTAAAAAACCTATTTTTGCTTCATAGGCCTATATCTCCGTTCACCGTATTTTCATGGAGATATGTATAGAGAAGAAAAGTTAGATATTGATTGGTAGGAGATAATTTGAAAGTTTAATCAAAATCGTTAGAGCCGCTTTTGAGAAAAATGCGAAAAACCCTAGTTTTTGGTACATTTTCGTCCCCCCCCCCTTCCCATCCGCCGAAATCGTCCCTAACCTTATTTTGGTGTCTACAAAAAATAACGAACAAAACAAAAAAGAACCAGCTCAATCGGATCAGCCGTTCTCCCGCAAATCGAACTACAGACACACACACACACAGACATACACACAGACATACACACAGACATACACACGGACCTCTCTCCGAAATTAGGTTTTTTAGACTCAGTAGGGTCTGAAACGTAAAGATCTGAAGAAAACCCAACTTTTTTTTTTGGGCCGATTACTATACTTTCCTTCCCTTCGGGTAGCGGAAAGTAAAAATAAACAAAATCTGGTTTTTAATACCCTCAAACTTTTTACGTAGCTATTGGAGTTTTATCATCAACAATATCAAATACCACGTTATTCGAATAAATACTTTTATGCGCGTTTTATTCGATTGATTGAGTGACATGCGTACAGAAACTTGAAGGCGATTATAGTGGCGGGTCCCGTCACTCGTCGTTGGGATGATTTATATACACAAATAGCGGACTGTAGTCGAATGATCGGTGGAAATTTGTCGACGTTTGGGTAGATAGTAACGGAGAGAGTCATTTTTCGTGAAAAGAAGAATGATAGGAGGGGGGGGGGAAGTGCGAGAAGAAATATGACGAGTGTGGGGGCGAGTGGGAGAGAGCGACGATGATGACGACGACAACAACAACGATAAGTCGAAGGTTCTGATAGGTTCCACTTCGATATAATATCCACACTTTAATGCTGCACCACACTTGGATAAGTTATTGGGAGGGAACGGCCAGCACAATATAAAATCACCGAGTTTATCTCCAGATCGGAGCATGAGACGATTAGCTGTACATTAGGATGGGCATCTCACATATTTATGGGATAGCGTTACAGGCCGACCCTATCTGATTCTCACATAACATGCTGCGTTATCTTCCCCCTTTTCTTATTTTTCATCTATCTTTCTTCTTCCCCGTGAAGTCACAGTTCAGTATAATCCACTAGGAAATGAAGCTCTTCTCTCTCTCTCTCTCTCTCTCTCGCTCTCTTCGGTTGTACGTTCATCGGCTTTATGTATGAATGACGGGAGAGCTTGTCCCCTAAAATAAATATATAATATCTACGTATGTAAATACACGTTTATACGTGAAATAAATGAAAGCGACGTAAACGCCCTCGCCTGTTTCTCTTTCAATAATGGTTTCCCCATATCGTAAAACCTTCAGCATTAATGTTTTTCATCGTGAGGCTGCGGATGGAATGAGGAGAGCGGGCAGCCTGCTGGAATATAATCGGGGATCTGTGGATGGTGAGAGAGAGAGGAAGAATATACGCGAGAGAGGACGGCGTCAGCGAGCAGGAGGGAAACGAAAACTCAACTCGAATAACTGCGGCTTACGAACATTCAAAATCATTCCCGACCGGCTAACGGCTTGTCTCTTCAAAATATTGACGCTTTCGGCAACGCGAATGAAAACGTTCCATTCTCATCCGAATATCAACGTTTAATTTCGAACGATTCCGCCCGTTTTGTAATATAAAAACATCTGGCGCTATTCCACGCACGACTTTTATCGGCACCGTGCACATTCGGCGCTTTTCGCGGCTTAACGTATTTTGCACTTCGCTTGAACTAAGGTTTTCCTTAGGGAATAGTAGAGCTTAAGCGTTTTGGAATTTACTGAGGCGCTCCCGTAGTTTCCCCCACGGATGACAACACGATGACTATAATAAGTTTCAAAGTGATTTCGTTTTTTCGTCGTTCCACGACGATTTGTCGGCTAAATATCGAATTTAACAGTTCTAAAGTGCGGCGAAATCTTGTGACTGGGCGTGCGGGGCACTCTTTTGACTACACCCGCCTAATTTTCTTGCGGATTTTCACTTGAATTTACTCAAAAATGTTTTTAAATTATTTGCTTAAGTTAGAAAAACAAAAATTTCATTTGTTTGTTCGTCATTGCTGTGGTACAAACGTTTTATTAAATATGGATGAGTATGAAAAATACAAATAACCTTTTAGTTCCATCAAGCGTTCTCTCCCTGCTGCATTCGTCAGTTTTAGCTTCAGCACAGCGCGTGGTGGAGATTTGTTTCCCAAAGTGCTTCTTGCAAGTAGACTTGGAGCACTGGTCTCTTTTTTATTTCCTTTCATTGTTCCAACAACTCTGATATTGTCCTAACCGATTCGGGGTGTTTGAATCAACAAATTAAATCGCAGAATACGCAGAAAAATAATACCTGGTTGCGTTGCTACACAGAACTTTCCTTGGCTCTACGTCAATCCACTTTTTACATGGCTAATTCTATTTAATCAATTCGTTCTTTTGAACTTGGTCAAACACTTCACAGCAGCAGGAAGCGGTAGCGCTTACAGTTCCGGGATTTATTGTGCTGCTCGTACTCATTCCAGAACCCTTACTGAGCAATTGGTACACAGATAATTAATGAGGCTAAAAACACGAATATTTTGAAGAAGGATAGTAATCACTTGGGCAGAGTTATTGGGTAATAACTGTTAGAACTGGTAGTAAGCGAAACGGCGGTAGTTGAAATTCAGGAATTTCTGGAGTGAGCCCAATGTATTTCAACAGCATTTTTAAACACTCACCCCATAGGTATTGGATTGGATTACAATACCAATTTTTTTCAAACATTCTAGTGAAATTTGAGCAGAGTTTATAAGGAAAAACCGCGCTAAAAACGCTTTTCGTCGATAATTTTGATAACTTATTGTGCTGCTCTCGTCATTTTCCCGCAAATGGGAATTCTATGGTATAATTATCTTATTAAGAGCTATCTATATAAGAATTTTAATCAAAATCGTTAGATCCGTTTTTGAGAAAAAAATTTGGTGTTTTGATCACTATGATAACTATAGTTAACTTTCGGTGGATTTTGCCCATACCCTCATTTTTGCGTCCCATGGTAACCTGTAGGCTAGACGTCAAGTTTCAGCTGATTTGGTACGTTGGTTTTCTCTAAAAACCGCGCTAAAATCGATTTCGTCGAAAAGTTTGATAATTTATTGTGCTGCTCTCGTCATTTTCCCACGAATGGGAATTTCATGGAATATTTTTATTATCGATAGGTATCGACATAAAAAATTTAATCAAAATCGTTACTGCCGTTTTTGAGAAAAAAAATATTTGGTGTTTTGATCACTAAGATAACTATAGTTAAATTTCGGTGGATTTTGTTCATACCCTCATTTTGGCGTCCCATGGTAACCCGCGGGCGAGATATCAAGTTTGAGCTGATTTAATACAGTGGTTTTCTCTAAAAATCGTTCACAGACACACAGACCATTTTCCCAAATAGCATTTTTCGGACTCAGGAGGGTCTGAAACGTGAAGATCTGAAGAAGACTAAAAATTTTTTTTTTCAGCCGACTACATAACTTTCCTTTTCACTTCGTAGAGCCAAGGAAAGTAACAAGTCTAACTTCTGATCCACTGTCCTGAGATGACGTCGGCTTCAGTTGCCTCGTCGATTTTGATACGAATATTTGATATTATTGAATCCCAACCGCGGAGAGTATCAGTAGGTACCGAAAGAAAAATGCACAAATGCGAAATCTCTAAAATAAGTGAAATTAAATAAAATAGATTGGTGATGGTGATGTTGAAAAGGTTCGTTCGATGGGTGATGATAACAACTTGGATTGTATTTTATAGACAGTGAGATCGAATTTTATATGACCCTCGGATGATGGCGCAGGGGTTAGAAATGATGGTAAATTCAAACGGATATCTTTTGAGAGCTAATACGTGGTCATTAGTCTTTGGTGGGTAGCCACAGTAGATTTCAATCTTTGGCGAGTAATAAGTGCGCAGATCCACGATGAATGACTTGGAGGGATGTACCTTGACCTACGAAATGTCCGCACTAGCCCTTAAGGAAAGTCATTGTTCCCCCAAACACTTTTCTATCTCAACCCTTTTGTTTTTACCTGTGAAAGGAGCGGAGCTTCAGTCATTTTCAATTATATTATATTATAGTTCTATACGCTCCACCTGCGTTTCTTATCCTTAGCAAGAGCCTTCTGCACTCTAGCCATAGTCCTCCACGCCTCCACAGAAGCTCTGCCAGGGTAATCTTTTAGCTTCAGGGCTCTATTATACTCCGTGAGCTCTATAGGCACCACAATCCCCTGCCTTCTTCGCCCTATTAAAGAACCTCCTCGTTTTTGTCTGGAGCCTAGATCCTTGTTTGGCCCCGGCACGTCCCTATTTGACTCACGGGTTCATAGACTTCCTTTATAGCTGCGTTAATTATGACCGTTGCTTGCTCTACCTCCGCAGCAGTTCATATATCGCAGCTGAATCCTTCCAATCTTGATGAAAGAGTGCAGCTCTACAGAGCCCAGTCAGTGTTTTTCGGGTTCTGATAGGTCCCTCGATCACTGTTTGGGAAATCCAGCTGGAACATCATCATCCGGTGATCTGACATTCATGTCTCATTCGAAACATGCCAGTGCACTATCTGACTGGCAGAGAACTGACTGGATATTATTGCGTTCTGCGTATTGACCACCACTTTACTTTGCCATCACAAATGTAGTCAAGAAGGAGCTCACTACACTCATTTGGGTCTGCACTGCCCCACGCCCGATTATGGGCATTGGCATTGCACAGCCAACCAAGAGCTGCTGGCTTTCCCTTCTACAGTAATGCACCAGCTGCTGAACTCTTCTCGGGGGGGGGGGGGGACGCCACCACCGATACTCTCTGAACGGTCCACACCCCTCCAGGTTGGAGGGATGGACCTCAAGGTTGTCTTGCGTTTTGTGCGACAATGATGGGGACGTATTGGGAACAGGAGCTGGGTGTGGAAGTGGGAGAACCTGAGAGGGCCCAGTTGTGGCCGCGGTGTGGGTTTTTCCCAGTACCATCTAGTAGGAAGGGGGGAAAAAAGTTCTCGTACCCTTACTTGGCCGTCATCGTGATTTGAGTTTATTTGGTTCGGCCGCTTTCTCTCCATCGCGTTCACGGGTGAACTAAAGAACATGGACCGAGATAACGCTACGACTGCATGTATCGATAGGTCGCTTGACCGATCGCTAGTATCGATAACAGAATGGAAAGAATAATAACCGGAGTTGTTTGACCCTTCACCCTTCCACCTTATTCCCTGTTCCCTCCGCCTTTCTGTATTCCTCAGTTCGTTAACGGTTCTCGTGCCGGTAGTTCGCGCCTTTCCTTCACATTTTACCTTTACCACCCTTCAAGTTTGTGCGTTTCTATTTTGTCTACGTTTGAATCGTGTGAAAGTCTTCTGTCCTGCTCTATATTTACTCTTCCCAACTTTATATTCATAAATCATGAGTTCTCAAAGACTTACAACTAACTTTTTCCATCGTTTGAGTGTGAAATCTCTGATCCTACCGCTACCGACTGGATGATGTTTTGTAGTGAAGTATGTATGGAAGTGTGTCGTGATCAAGCGTGCATGAAGTTCGGTGGCGATGGAAAAGTTGTTGAGATTGACGAATGTAAATTTGGTAAGAGGAAGTTTAATAGGGGCAAATCGGTAGACGGACGCTGGGTGTGTGGCGGGATGGAGCGTGTGTTCCGAAAGTGCTTTTTCCGGGTCGTTAAAAACCGAGGGAAGGAAGTCCTCCTCGCAATCATAAAGGAATTCATTCATTCTTCCAGGCCCGACAGTGATCTCCGATTGCTGGAAGGCCTATGATTGCCTGGAGGATTAACCACTCCTTGTTTTTCAAGGTCCCGGCAACAGGCCCACACAAATTCGATCGAGGGAACATCGAAGCGAGGGATTCCCTCTAGATCGCTCACACATCATTTTGATTCGTACCTCTTCGAATATATTTGGATAAGGACGAGAAGTGACTGTGATGATCTAATGAGGTCATTTCTGAAGGATGTGGTACTGGTGTATAAAGTGAACAGTGGATGAGAGGAAGCATCTGGCAGTTCGTCAGGGACTTCTTAGAACCTGTAAGTACACAATGTCGTTATTTCTAATTTCAAACATGGCGCCAGAGCCTACGATGCGTCACAGGCGCAGTTGGCGGGGAAGAGCCTACGAGCGATGTCGGGCATATCGATAACCTGACCTCGGTCGTCATATATCGATATTATTGCCTTATCAGAGGGGTCGGTCCATGTTCTTTGCTTTTACCGCGTTCACGCACGTACGTAATGATTTGAAGAACGCTTTTCCAGGCGACGCGACTTAACTCTTCTCCCTTCTACGTAGAGCTAAGGGACGTAAAACGCATCGCGATCACCTTGATTACGATAACAAATTGTATGATTTGATTGAATCCTGTCGGCAGTATTGAAAAAATCAGTGGGCAGTGCACTTCGATTGATTCGTGAAAAGGAAATAAAAATGCTGTTGCCAATTTTGAACGGAACCTATAGCGTTAGTCATTGATTAATTACGTGCGTATTGCTTTTCAGGATTCTCATTTGTGTGACATCAAACGACGAAGGTGTAACGGTAGTTACGGTTGCGATACGTTACGTTCATTCACTGGTTTGAAACCCAAAACCATTCGAACCGACTTCAACAAAGTTGTCGTTAGTCTTGTGGAGCTATTTACCAACTAGCAAGTATAATAGCATCAGGAAGTGTCGTAAATGACATTAAAATTATTCAGTGAGCAGTGCCGGGATCGATACTGTGAAGGCACTTGATGGTTTTTGCTCCCTTAGCTCGACGCTTCCACTCTCCTACATCTCTGCAAATGGAGGAGTCGTCGCGCCGGGGGCTGGCGGAGGTGATGAGACCAGGATGAGGCTCTTCTTCTTTTTTTTTTCTTTTTTTCAAGATGATGAAACGAAGGGAAAGTGTCTCAGATCGATGCTTTTGTTCCAGATGCGAAGAACGGAAGGACAAAAGACGAGTCCCTCAGTTGATGGCATCTATACAGCCGAGGGACATTAAGCACAGGAAATGAGGGTATATAATTAGGGTCGGGGAAAAAAAAACTGGTTGAGAAATCGTGAAATACTCAGTTGTTTGGGTGAAGTCATTGGCTCTTTACTTTTACGCCTGGCGATGGGGGTAAATGACATCCCCCTGGCCCCACCAAATCACTTCCTCGCCGACATCATCTCGTGGGGCGCCTCCGAGGTTTCTTATGCACCCCGAGCGTGGCGCCGAAACGATGATCCCTCTGGATATTACGAAATATTTTTCAACGCCGCGAACTTGGAGTGAAGAAGAAGACAAAATACGCATTTGAATAAATGAACAATAATGTTGCGCGTGAACATACGCAGTAGGACAGCCGTCTGCACTAGCCCTAACGGAAAGTCATTAAATCCCCAAACCCTTTTGTTTGTTACCTGTGGAAACCCCAGCTCCCCAGTTATTTCCTAGTGACAACAGATTTCCCCTGTCGTGGACTTTCCCATCCATCTTTCTCACTCCTCAATTATTGGTTCCTCTTCTCGACAGACAGCTCTTTCCAAGTCAGTCATCCTCACTCACGCTCACTACGTTCATGTATTTCTCTTTTCCAAGTTCCCCCATTTTTATTGCCCAACAACGTCCTTGACGCCTTCTGCCAGTGTTTGGGCCCAACAGGTTGGGCCTGAACATCACGACATGTTTGGCCACTACGTTCTTCAGATCAAGGCAACCCCACCCCTATCAAACGACTACATGCTTGGCATTAAGAGCCCGCAGCGTCAGAAGACACTATTTGTGATTTTAGATGAAACGTAGTGATTCAGGACACGCGTTGACTGTATTTCTGAAAGATCTGTGTGGACTTTTGTTATTGTTAGTAGGAATTCGTGCAGTTTCACTACCAGGTCTGCGTTGATTGAACTTCAACGGAAGTTTCTGCGATTTTTGTCTCAAGAACGGGTGTAGCTTGGGAGGAGGACTTCAATGCTAGATGGAGGAAGGTGAAGGTGGTCTTTATACCAAAGCCAGGTGGCTCCTTGGCCCTGGCTAAGGGCTACCAGTCACATGTCCTTCGTGTTGAAAACAATGGAGAAGATAGTGTGCCTATCAATAAAGCAGTACTATCTTACTCAGAACCCCATTCGAAGTTCCCAGCATGCCTATCAGAGGGGATGATCCACTGAGACTGCTCTGAAGGAACTGGCGACAGTGCTGGAGGATACTCTGAGATCCGGGGAGATTGTGCTGTGCTGCTTCCTGGATATTGAGAGGGCTTTCGACAATACGTCGTATGCCTCAATTACGGCTGCAGCTGGTAGGAGGGAGTACATCCTTACCTAATCTCTTGGACCAAGGAGATGCTGAGTAGCAGAGTGGTCTTCTCTGAGATGGGGGGGGGGGGGGAGATACTCTCAGTGATGCCCACCAAGGGGTGCCCAGAGGGGGGGGGGGGGGGGTGCCTCGGATGATCCAGTGGCTGTACACTGCGGTTTTTACGCCTGTAGTCACCTATGAAGCCCTGGTCTGGTGTACTAGGGTGGAAAACAAAACAGTGCAGTTGCAGATAAATAAACTGCAGCGTAGGGCGTGACTGGCCATCACAGGCTGTATGACAACATGCCCTACTGCTGCACTGGAGGTCTGGCTAGATTCAGCTAGCTACACTCCACATACATGTTAAGAGGATGGCGTTCCTCCAGGCTGTGTGTATGTTGGAGTTGGGTCTGATCATACGGGGGAGGGAGAGTTCATGCCACTTGATCCTTGACATGGTGAAGGTGGGAAGGCCCAAACTGCATGTGGTAGACTCAATGCCCGCGAGGTTCAACTTCGTGCTACCCTTTTGGATACTCATTCATGAGCGATCCAGGTGAGAAGGAGTGCTCCCGCTTTCGAAGCTGGGGCTCTGGTATACTACACTAATGGCTCGGTGCAGGGTGGCCTTGCAGGGGCAGGCATCTTTGGGCCGACGATCAGAGCAGCGATCCCATTGGGGTCACTGGCCACAGTGTTCCAGGCAGAGGTAGCTGCAGAGGGGACTGAAGCGGCAGAGAATCTACATAATAGTGGACAGTTAGGCCACTCTCAAGGCCTTAGCCTCATACAGTCTCACATCACAGTAGGTGTGGGAGTGTCTGACTGGACTGAAGGCCCTGGCAGAGGACAACAGTGTAACACTGTGTTGAGTGCCTGGGCAACAGGGTATAGAGGGAAACGAATGGGCTAATAGGTTGGCTAGGAAGGGATCAGCGCAGATCCCTATTGGCCCTGAGTCCTTTGTTGGGACTACCAGGAGCCACCTACGTAGAGTGGTTGGCAAATGAGAGGACAGGTGCAGGGCTGCTAATTGGGAGGGGCAGACCGGCTTTAGACAGTCAAAACTCTTCATCCGGCTCTCCAGAGAGAGGTCCAAGGAGGTGCATGCACTGGGGAGGAAGGATATGAGTAGTTACCACCTTGCAAATATTGGCAAGTGCGAGGTTCGGGTATCAACCCGAAGAGGAGGCAAATGCAGAACTTGCGGATATCCTCCGCTTTCTGCGGGGGTGGTGGGGGCGCATAGGTGACGTCACACCAAGTGAGACCAGTGCCATGGGGCCTGGAGGTGGTGCAGGGGGGCCATGATCCGAGGATCATGGACGCCCTTCCAATAGGCCCATTTTTCGCTGCAGTGAGGATATTGCCTGCATCCACCGTTTCAAACAAAAAAAAAATGCTAGACGGACCATGATGGTCTGTGGCTTACGTTAGAAGAGATGGGCACTATAAAAGGAACTATACCATAAAATTCCCATTGGTGGGAAAATGACGGAAGCAGAAAATCAATTCCAGCGCATTTGTTTCCTTATAAATTCCGCAAAAATGTTCAGAAAAATAGGTGTGGTAATCCAATCAAATACCTATACGTTGAGTCTTTAATAACGATCATAAGATATACAGGCGCTACTCCAGAAATGTCAGAATGTCAATCTTACTGCGTTTCCTTAAAGTCTTTACTCCATAACTGTAGAAATGTGATTATTATCCTCTTCAAAAGAATCATGGTCACAGCCTCGTTAATTCTCTGTCTATGCTTCGCTCTATAATGGTTCGGACATGAGTACGTGCAGCACAATAAATTTCGGAACTATAAGCGCCGCTGTGTGTGAGACTTTCTGCCACCGTGAGTGATGTTTTACCAAATGCATATGAACTGTGTGATTAATGAATTGAGTGAAGGCAAGCGAAATGAGGTAGAGCTGTAGATAATTGTATAACGCGAAGACTATTTGTGGGGGGGGGGGGGGAGGATATCTCCAGGAGCAAGATACTTCAGAAAAGTGAATCCTCAAGAGAGTTTTTCCGTTTCGTCGCAGCAAAAGAATCAGATGAAGCGAGGAGCGGTCAATTAGGCGAAGCATTGGGAACTAGTGTAACGTTAAGTGGATTAAAAATAATTAATCCTCCTTTTACCGCGATCCCAGACCGTCGATAAGGGACAATAATCCGGTTGACGAAGGACGGGACGAGAAAATGAATGGAAATCATATCACTCAACTCATAGCCAGCAAAGTGGATTATCCGCTTAGTTCAAGAAAGCCTTCTTCCCTCACCTTTCCCTCACCTTCCCCCCCCCCTTTCCCCCTTTCACTCAGAAACACGGCAGTCCCTTCCGCGGCTTAACCCTTCAAACTCCGGCAAGTTCCAGTTTCAACTAGGGGTTTTTGCTCGAGAGGAAAAACCACCGCGGCTCTAGGACGAGGGAAGGAAATCAATCATGCTGTAGAGGAGGAAGGGCAACCCTTCAACAAATTATGCGGTGTTTTCAAAGATGTCAGAAGCTACGGTTGAAGAGTTAGTCAGTTTCGACATGCCCCAGGTAGAGATATGCAGTAATCATTGTTTATTAATTAACACAACATCAATCAAATTCTTGCCTCAAGCAGGCCGAAGTCGTCTCCTCCAATCCCCCCCACCGCCATCACCTTCTTTCGCGCCACTATTTTGCCCCGTTTTCGAATTTTTCGCCTCTTGGAAACAACCGGTCTGGAAAACGCTAATTCCTTCTCTTGCTCCTGTGTTTTCTGTCCCCCTTCCATCTTCAAACGGCCTCCTCAACCATTAATTCACCTTGTAAGTGTATCTTAAAATTAGCGCCCAGATCCGCATTGATGCCAACTAATCAGTACATTAATTTCCGATACGATCCTTCCTAAGGAATTCACGAAAGAACTTGTACACGAATCAAATTAAAGGTCACGAGGGACAAGGACTCTGCATGCAACTCAAACTGAAGGGAATCGCGAACATTTTATCTTCTCCTTCATCTGTCGTAAAAAAATAACCGGGATCTGCGTCTTTGTGGTTGGCTGCGGTACGCACGATCGAAGATTCGAATTTAAACGCAGGACAAGGGCGATTCCCGCGAATTTGATCGACGCGCATTCAAATAGCTCCCTCCGCCTGGCAGGCCGAAGACCAGGGAGTGGCGGAAGTACCGGCTTGACAATCTGGTGAGAACAGTAGCGCTCGAGTTCGACTAGGTGTTTGTTAAAAGGGAGCTTCTCTCGCTACACGTGTGAGTATTTGTGCCACATCCGTGTACGTCTTGGAAGAAGTAATTTGAGCCAGACCGTTGGACGAACCAGTTCTTAACGGGACATGGCGACTTCAATGAGTGGCTCTACTTCTTTTCTCTCGAAGACTCTGCACGTCTTACGCACCAAACCTTCCAGCTTCGACAACTACAGAGAGCAGTAGCGCTTACAGACCCGGAATTTATTGTGCTGCTCGTACTCATGCCCCGACAATCATTGAAAAGGATAATAATCGCTTTTCCAGAGTTATCGGGTGAAGACGTTTAGAATATGGTACTAAGTAAAACAACGAAGATTGACATTCCAGAATTTCTGTTGTAGCCCCCGTATATTTTATGAGCGTTATTAAAAACTCATCTTATAGGTACTTGGTAGGAGTACCACCTGCATTTTGTTGAAGAACCTAGTAACATTTGAGCGGAGTTTATAAGAAAAAATTACGCTAAACTCGACTTTCGTTGACGTGTTTGGATAATTTATTGTGCTACTCTCGTCATTTTCCCACACATGGGAATTTCGTGGCATTGTCATCCCATCAGGAGCTGTCTATATAAAAAACTTGATAAAAATCATTGGAGACGTTTTCGAGAAGAAAAATATTTGGAGTTTTGATCACTATGATAACTATAGTTATTTATGAACGGATTTTGCTCATGTGCTCATTTTGTCGTCTCATGGTGACCTGTTGGCTAGATTTGATTCAGCCGTTTTTTTCTAAAAATCGTTCATCGACACACAGACCATTTTCCCAAATAGCGATTTTCAGCTTCTGAGACGTAAAGAATCAGGAGAGAACTCAAAAATTGTTTTTCAGCCAATAACATACATTTCTTTCTACTATGTAGAGCCAAGGAAAGTAAAAAACGTTCTCACTGTTGATATCTCCTTTTGAAACTAGCCGCCCAAGATTAAGAAGCCCTCCCAAATGGCACGGGATCCCTCAGGGTCATCATACCTCCACGCGGTAACACATGATAAATTGGATAAATGACAACCTGTATCTCCATAGGTTCAGTGGGTGTTGATCGTATGACCAGGCTGCACGTCAGCGAAAATGGTACTTCCATGCGACTGATATAACTCTCTAAAGATGGTTCAGGGAACAGTAGTAGTTCCCTCCATGGCACTTCTGGGATAGTGACGTCAGACCCCCCTCCCACCGCTGCCACAAACAGCTGATGTGGGGGGGGGGAACCTCTCAGAAGGGGGTATGACGTCACATGATGATGATGCGTGTCATGGACAAGACAGCCCGCATCATGTTCGCAATCCAGCGCGCCTGTGTAGTGGGATGCAGGCCTAACGGGCGACAAGACCAGTCAGTCCGTCGTTGAAGCCGCTCCCGAGTCATCGCAGTCAGACTGTCCCGTTTGCCGCTATTTTCTTCACTCGGAAAATTGTTTCCTCGGAAGGCGGGTGCGCTCCCAAAACGTTTCATTTACTTTCGACATTTCCATTTTATTTTTTAACAGCAAGATTTCAGTTACCTTTTTCGTAAGTTGATTAATTTAATTTTAGCACAGCATAATATTTTATTATAAATTTTCTTAAAC
Organism: Pachypeltis micranthus; assembly: GCA_020466155.1. Lineage (NCBI taxonomy): Eukaryota > Metazoa > Arthropoda > Insecta > Hemiptera > Miridae > Pachypeltis > Pachypeltis micranthus. Next base: position 74,644,855 of record CM035768.1, on the reverse strand, counting down.
TTTCCACCTTTTGTTATCCCGTTCTCTCCCCAAATTTCTAAGATCGCCGCGACAAGGCGGCAAAATATTAATTGCGACGTCTTTGGAGATTTAGCCAATAGCACCGTCGCATATCGACGGAGGGGGGAGAGGGGCTGATGTCGCTTCAGGTGTTTGCGATAGGGGGGAGGGGGTTACCTCATGTCAGCTGTAGTTGGTAGGGGAGGGGCGGTGACGTCACATCAGCTGTTTGTGGCAGGTGGAGGGGGGCTGACGTCGTCGCTTCAGATGTTTGCCATAGGGGGGAGGGGGTTACCTCATGTCAGCTGTAGTGGATATGGGAGGGGCAGTAACGTCACATCAGCTGTTAGGAGGGGAGGGGGGTCTGACATCACTATCCCAGAAGTGCCATGGAACTACTAACAGTAATTTTTATAGAGAAACATACCTGTATCTGACGTCCATGGAAGAGACACCAGGAACGCTGTTCTGCCCTAAATTTCGGACTTTTTTCCGTGAGGAGACTTTTCGCGCCCGTCCATACAACGAGTTTGAGGGGTTGGACCATTCTGTACGCACATTAGGATCATTTAAGGAAAAGCTTTCAGAGGAATATCATAAACATTCGTCCCTTTGCGTACAAAAAATGTTACTTTATCAAACACTCGCGTTGGACAGCCACAGAAATCGAGCTAGTACCGTGATATAATCATTTGTGGGGAGATGACGAGATCAGCGTTTTGAATTATCGAATATTTCGAGTAAATTTAAGCGCCGTTTTTTCCTTATTAAACCCGATCTTACGGTATCATTCTCAGAATAATTAGGGCGGTAGTCCAATAAACAGTACGATGTGAGTTAAAAAACGTTCATACGATAACTAAGAGCAACCCCACAAATATCAGAATCCGTTACACTTACCTCCACTTCTCTCAGTTATTATCCGATAAATCGGCAACTGAAAGAATGATCCTTCTCAAAAAACATCTAGTCACCCGCACCGCAAAACTGTCCTCGGCTCCACGTTCTTCGCGTTTGCAAATAATCTAATCGGGATTTCCTTCAGTTTATAAAAACAATCTACGTAAAAACTGGTGGCACTCAAGGTTTCAAAATTTATCGTATCGCTCCTAATTGCACCTCGGCCGTTATTGAGCCATCAATGCACAACAGAGTTATGAACACAACACGCTGATTTTTTTTTTCATTTCCGAAAAGTATATACTTACGCTTAAGTGATATTTTTAGTTTTATTTCCTTATGGTAGAGGAACATACTGATTTTCCCCGCAACCCAATCTTGACAACGCGACATATAGTTGGCCGCGTGTAAAGCAGTCTCACGTAAATCGTTTAAATGTTTGCCCCTGTGATTTACTAATTGTTACGGAACGAACAATGGTGCGGATGAACGAAGATATAGCACCCGCATGCTTAGCTGGTGTTCGAAATTACGGAGGTGGCGGAAAGTTGTGTGTTGCTACGCACCAGATATTTATAATTTCAACTGTACCAGAATAACGTTATTTTTCATTTTGTGTGGTATATTAAATCAACAATCAACGGGCAAAGGAATAAAATACCAGGTTGATCCAGAAGGCGCAGGCAGTGCACGGAAGGCATTGCCCAGCTCGGCAGAGGACAAGCCATTCAACCATTTTCTCTCTCTCGTGCGTTACCACCTCCAACTGTTAATTCTACGCGGATCCGTAATTCCAAAACTCGGAAGCCCATCTGGCATCCGGATTGGTTCCTAAACATCGGTATTGCAGACTTCAGTGGAGCAGTACTGCTCGGCAACCGACAGAATATACTGGGAGATTCCGCGATGTGCACGTCGTTTCTTCATCACCGATCCTATGTGCGTGGCTATCCACCAAAATTGTGGTCATCGAAGTTTCGCTGACATAATCGTTGTCTACCACTACGAAGTCTACAGGGCGGATTTATTTAGTTGATTTTGAATTGGGACAATTTACCGGAATTCGTCGTTTTAATTTACTTAGGAGTTTGTTTTATTTTCAATCCGTTATTCTAAGATTATATTATTTTCATGTTACATTTCTTAAGGCCGAACGGTATGCTTCTTTACCAATAAAGAGCCACTACAGGCCGTAACAGCTATTCCTAAAATGCAAAGTAGTGTGATTAGCACTCTCCAAAATGGGTAGGCAATATGCCAAAACTGAGCGAACCAGGGCAAAATAAAACACTTTTAGCGATTTTAAATTCATCATTCAGTTTAGATGGGAGAACATTAATACCACTTCAAATGTTGATCAAAAATGACGACCAAATATGTAAGGTTTAGCGTTTAGTTATTAGCAACAAGGGACAGGCACGCGAAGGCATTTGCTTTGGTGAGCGGTCAGCGTGTCCGACACAAAACTTTGCCCGCAATGTCGACACGGGACGAGACGTTTGACGCATTCGTTGGCTTTGTGACGACTCAAGTGCCTCCTCTGGAAAGTTAAAAAGCGAATTTGTTGGAAAAAATATCTGGTGCGTTGCAACACACAACTTTCCTTAGCTCTACGTCAATTCACTTTGTACATGGTTAATTCTATTTAATCAATTCATTTATTAAGATCCAGATTTTATTGTGCTGCTCGTACTCCTTGCAGGGCCATTATTGAGCAGTTGGTACACAGATAATGAGGCTGTAAACACAAATTTTTTTGAGAAGGATAGTAATTACTTTTGCAGAGTTATTGGGTTAAAAGTTTAGAACTGGTAGTAAGCGAAACGGCAAAAGTTGAAATTCAGGAATTTCTGGAGTGAGCCCCATGTATCTCATGAGCGTTTTTAAACACTCAATCTTTAGGCATTGGATTGGACTACAATACTGATTTATTTTAACATTCTACAAAAAGTCCAGCGGAGTTTATAAGAAAAAAACTGCGCTAAAAACGCATTTCGTCTAAAATGTTGATAATTTATTGTGCTGCTCTCGTCATTTTCCCACGAATGGGAATTTTATGGTATAATGGTCTTATTGAGAGCTATCTACATAAAAAATTTAATCAAAATCGTTAAAGCCGTTTTTGAGAAAAAAAATTTGGTGTTTTGATCACTATGATAACTACAGTTAAATTTCGGTGAATTTTGTTCATACCCTTATTTTGGCGTCACATAGTGACTTCCGGGCTAGATATCAAGTTTGAGCTGATTTGGTACGGTGGTTTTCTCTAAAAATCGTTCACAGACACACATACACACACAGAGACACACAGACCATTTTCCCAAATAGTGTTTTTCGGACTCAGGGGGTCTGAAACGTGAAGATCTGAAGAGAACTCAAAATTTGTTTTTCAGCCGATTACATAACTTTCCTTTCTACTTCGTAGAGCAAGGAAAGTAAAAACAGTTTGTCCCCGCAGCTTTGGGCAAATATCAGGTAGTGCAGTTTTAGTGACAACAATCTTTATGTCAGGTTTAAATGTATTAAATTGAAATTCCCTTAAGTGGCCCCATTAAAGAGTCTTCGAGAGGACGTATGACATGCCAGAGGTGAAGAACACGACCCGTTGACGCTCCCGCGGTTCTTACAGGATGGCGCGTGCTGTAATGGAAGATGTGAATAGCGAAAGGAAACCGTTGTACGATTTCAAGTGCCGAGGATTTGAAGATCCCCCGCGAAGGTAAATTGAGGTGCCGCGATGAGAGGAGAATCACACACGGGCAGGTCAGTAATGAAGGGGTATCCGAGGGCTCATCCGCCGTCCAATCGTACAAATTCACATTAGGAAACCGTTTGGTGGGAGTTGTGGCCATTAGAGTTCCGAGGAACCTATACTTTTTCGATTCGTCGGGTCGCTCGTGACGCGATGGATAAACAATTAGTTGAATGGGGGGGAAGCGATAGCTATTCAATAGAAGCGGAGGTGAGCGGCGGCGCCCTTGCCGGAGGACCACCTACGAGGCCGTTGCCGATCACAATTAGACTAGGAAGGTGAAATCCAGGGAATTCGGCGAGTAATCACAGACGCGTCCCGCCCGACCTGTCATTAGATCGTCCAATACCTTATCCTGCAGGACCTCACACTTCTCTGTCAACACTTTGCTCCCCTCTTTGCGTCCGAGCCGGACTTTTGAATGAAGACATCAGCGGCTCAAGAGGAGCTTTTACCGGCTCGTTGCACCACGAAGTTCGAGAAGTTGTACTCGTTTTAAAACTCGAAGAGATGTTCTTTAGACTGCATCTTCTCACAGCACAGTGACTCGGGTAGAATTATGATGTAGGGGAAGGATGGGTAAGATGGGATACCATACCTTTTTAAATGACTGTGTCCATAACATGATTTAAACCTAGTGAAAAGTGACATGGTTGAGACTGTCCACATATACTCTAATGAGAAAAGTTAGAAATTTGATGAAATTTAACAATGCACAACCACTATTTTCAATTTAGTAAAAAATTCAAATTTGCAATTTTCGAGGTAGGGATGGGTAAAATGGGATACCTATGAAAAATTATACAAAATCATAGAAAATAATCATTTTTTATTATCTCACGTCGGCAAATCAAAAATGTTCAGCAATAAGTAGTAAAAAATGCAAAAAAATACATCAATGTCACGGAAAAATCATTTGAACGTTAAAAGAAATAATTTAAAGTTAACTTGAAGGGTAAGACTTTTGCAAAAGTCGCAGAGAAATGGTTCATTCTCATCTGAATCAAATTCACAGCATTTTCCATGCGCTCGTAATATGTATTGAGTGGATACATAAATGACACGTCCAGGGGCTTCAAACGATGAGTGCAGTGTGGAGGCAGGCATAGAATGTGAACATTATTCTCACGAGCAAGATTAATGAGCTCAAAAGTTTTCGTGTGTGAAACATGCGCATCTAAGATTAAAAGCACTGGCGTAGCAGTAGATGGATTGGCAAATTTTATGAAGCTCTTAAACCACACTAGAAAGAGCTCTTCCTGGATCCACCTACTCTCGTGATAAGTTTCAAAAGAACCAGATCATCAGTCTGGAATTCTTTTTGCTCCTTGGGAAATCAAACATGGGAGGCATGTAAGTCCGTGCTGCGCTCATGCAAGTTTCGACAGTTACTAGCACACCTCTCTCAGCAGACGTTATAGCACCAACTTGTTTTTTCCCTCGGAGTGCAAGAACCTTAGACGTTCTTTTGGGCACAGTTAAAATGCCTGTTTCGTCAAAATTGTAAATGTTGTTGGGCATAAACTTGTATTTAACCATGAGGGCTTCGAGCAAGTCATAAAACTTACCAACAGCTACTTTATCAAAACCTTTTGCTCGAGCCAACGAAGTTGCTTCTGGGACGCGCAGTGAAATCTCCTTGTGCCTCTGCCTGAATCCAAAAAGCCAGTCTTTCCCAGCTCGTCCATTTTTCTGACTGAATGAGTGGGGAATTTCATTTTTTTCGGCTGATTCGAAAGCAAGCCGTCGAAAGTCCGTTAATGTCAGGCCAAAAAGCCGTTCTTCTAACATCAAGATATACTTGACTAGTTCCTCCTCTTGTTCCTTGGTCAAAACGGTCTCATACCTTCCTAAATTCGAGACACAAACTTTTCTAGGTGATAATCCCCCCTTCGTAACCTTTTGAACCTTCCTTAACAACGTGGATCGAGGAACAGCATAGGTATTAGCTGCTTGCAAATAACCCATTTTGTTGCTCATCACCTTCTGTATAGCCAAAGCCATATCTTCCGCCGACCAACTACCTCTTTCTGTCTTCCTCGTGTATTTCCGCGGCATGCTGGTCACCTGAAACCACGAAAAAAAACAATGAATGAATATTAGTAAGGTGAAAAATATTTAGAATAACGAAACATGAGAATTTTTTTGTTAGGGGTGGGTAAGATGAGATACTATCCCATTTTACCCCGTCAACCAGTATCCCATCTTGCCGCACAGGAAATCCTCAACTAAAATGGCCGAAAAATGAAATCTTAGGGCAGGTTAGACACCGGACCGGGAGCCAAATGTAGCTTAATGATCCCTTCATTCATCCAGTCACTTACCTCTTAAAGTTGTGATGCCAGGTTTAATGATGGGGGTCCTGAAATCCAGGTTCCGGTGAATTTGATCGACCACTTTCGCGAAAATAGTGACGGTGAACGAACAAAGGCCTTTCCACTGTGAAAACCTGTTGTGCAATGTTTCATTCTTCCTGGCGGACGTATTTCATTGATTATGGGACAGAAAGGAGCATCTGTTTAGGATATTTCTCCTTCCCCTACATTATTTTTGGTACACCTTTGTTAGTTATCATGCTTTCTTTTGGGCTGAGGGCCAACTCAAAGAGGTCGAGCTAGGGCCAGTCGTTTCTAGGTACAGTCTTGGGCATAGCAGCTCCTGAAAACTGGAGTCTTCGTAGCAACAGCACATAGCTGTCAACGGTTATGTTCGTTTTGGTGGTTGATGTCAATAAATAAATCTCATGAGCAGTCGCTACGTGTTTGTGGCATCAATCTTGAAAATGTGTGTTTTTATGTGTTGCCTGTTCCCGAGTCGGAATACCGACAAAACTGTTAACATACGAGCCTGTGTTCGTCAGTAAGACGGGCGCGCAGAAGTTAACGGCCGAAGGGATCGAACCGTTGAGTCTGGTCAGCATCGAATAAGTTGGACTCGACGACAATTTTCTTTTTCTTCCCCCGTCGCAGCTAATTCGTCTGAATGCACCTGACTGTGTGTGAATTCTCGAGATGCCTGGAAGGCGCCCGCGGATGAAACGTCTAACTATCCACGGAAATCGATTCGATCGGCTACTGAGCTCCTGATGATGAAGGGGGGCGAAGCTCAAAGGGTGACCAGGACGTTTTCCTGAAGAGCCCCGCGGGTTCCTAACACGCAGACGTCTGGACGGAACATTACCAGCGACGGCCCTCCTGTCAACCGCACAAAAATGATAACTTTGACGCCGCAATCTCTCGTCACAACCGGCACAAAGGAACTAACTACAAAAAATCAACATTCCTCGATATAGGGAAACCTTTTCCTTTCTTTTTTTCGGACGATCGGTTTGTGCGCAGCCTTCTTCATTTCCGCTTCGAATCCATTTACTCGGAATTCGAAAATTTTGACAGCCGTACAGTTCTGCATTCCTTCGCCGTGGCGTTCCGGCGTAAAGTAAAAGTAAAACAAGTTTAGTGAGCGACTCGTTTCTCGACTGCGCCGGATTAAGAATACGATATTTTCGATATTTACTGGCAACGATCGATTCGATAGTTTTTTAGGTCATCCTTTGAAAACCTGCTAACTGCATGACATCCCTGACATCAGTCAAATCTCTTTGGCTCACGAATCGGAAACGAAAGAGGAGCTGAAGGATGCGTTAGCCGCGGACCGGTCAACTTGAATGTTCAATTCTGTTTGGATACGAAATGGTATTCATTAGCATTGTATTATCGGCTGCGCCTCAGGTTTCACAGCATCACAGTGGAAACATTGAAAAATACAAATGAAGCCGCATATCTCCTCTTGCACGTATTATTAACAAAAACTGTGAAAACTGTAATTTCCTGCAGATATACGAAATAATTATAATCACGACATTGTGTAACCCTGGGGACCCCAAGCTGTTGACAAATTAAAGGCCAATTTCATCGTTGTCGAATGTCGCTGAGATATTTGAAAAAACGGTAAAAATATAACTAAACTTAATTACACCTGGTTCTGGGTTATCTTTCCAGGAGCATGCCCATGCTACCAGGCGCGGCCACGGGTTGTGGATAGAGGAACGGCCACGGCATTGTCCCCAGGGGCATGTCTGCGGCCAGCTGTGAATAAGGACAGCATGCTGACTGAATAAGCAGCCGCGAACAATGGGAAAAACCCAAGAGATCGCAGAAGAGATCCTGAACAAAGGGCTCAAGGGCAAGTGGATCTACATTTTCTCAGACAGCCAGGCCGCCTTAAAGGCCATCGCAGCTTATAGTTTTAGGTCTAAGCTGGCATGGGTATGCCTCCATGCGCTCAAGCAGCTCGGCGCCCGTAACAGGCTCTCCCTCATTTGGGTGCCGGCTCACGGGGGGCATGAGGGCAATGAAAAGGCTGACTGCCTCACGAAAAGGGGTACAGAATCCCTACCCATCAGGCCTGAACCACACGTAGGTATGACGAAAAGTCACCTAAACCGTCTGGTTGCTCGAAGGCGAAAAGGCTTGTCACGCCTTCCTGTCAAAGGGCGAAGGCGATGCAGACACTCTCTAGACAAGATCTGAGAGTACTGATAAGCTTCCTCACCGGGCACTGCCCACTCAGATATCACCTCAACAAGATGGGCATCTCAGAGGCGGTGGAATGCAGACTCTGCGGTGAGGAGGACAAGACAGCAGAGCATATCCTGTGTGAGTGCCCTGCCTTGGCAGCAAAACGCTTTGAATACTTCGGTCAGGGGACCACTGAACCCCAAATCATGGCGGAATCTGCGGTGAAGGACATACTCAGCTTCCTAAGGGGGGTGGGTATGTACGACGCCTTCTACTAAGAAAGGGCCGTCACAATAGGCCCATATGCGGCCGCCGTGACAAAGGGACTTGTCCCACACGCCCTCGGGTCAAAAAAAAACAAAACTAAATTACATGACAGAACACAATGTAATAACTGATACTCAGTTCGGATTTCAAGAGGGAAAAAGCACACTGGGTACTATATTAACCCTAATGGAGAAATTTACTCGTACAAATTGGTCCCCCGCCACAATCACGTTTTCGGGTCGTTAAAAAAATATGAATCAGCCTCGGAAGTTAACTACAGTTATCATAGTGATCAAAACACCAAATTTTTATTAAATATTTTTTATATTAATAACTCCCAATAAGGCAACTATCCCATAAAAATCCCATTTGTGGGAAAATGACGAGAGCAGCCCAATAAATTACCAAAATTTTCGACGTAATCTATTTTAGAGTGGTTTTTAGAGCAAACGACGGGACCAAATCCCCTTACACTTGATATCGAGCCTGCAGGTTACTGAAGTTAACGTACCTGTTAGGTGAGTCCGTCTCCTCTGGCTTGTGAGTTACAACAAGCCAGAAGAGACGGACTCACCTAGCAGGTACGTTAACTTTAGTAATTTGCCTACTGGCGGATATAACCCAATTTCTTTAATACCTGCAGGTTACCATGGGACGTCAAAGTAGGAGCGAAATCCACCGAAAGTTAACTAGTTATCATAGTGATCAAAACACCAATTTTTTTTCTCAAATACAGCTCTAACGATTTTGATTAAATTTTTTGTATTGATAGCTCTCAATAAGGCAATTATACCTTTAAATTCCCATTCGTGGGAAAATGACGAGAGCAGCACAATAAATTATCAAAATTTTCAACGTAAATCGGTTCTAGCGCGGTTTTTACCTTTTAAACTCTGCTGAAATATTGCTAGAATGTGCGTTGCACACACACAACTTTTCTTAGCTCTACGTCAATTCATATTCATTATTTTGAACTTGGTCAAACAACGCTTTTAGGCAGTAGGAAGCGGTAGCACTTACAGTTCCGGAATTTATTGTCCTCCTCGTACTCATTCCTGAATGATTATTGAACGAGTACGAGCTGCACAATAAAGTCCGGAGCTGTAAGCGCTACCGCTTCTTGCTGCCGTGAAGTGTTGTTTGATCAAGTTCATTTTTTCAATGGTCACCCTTAATGGGACGGTGGTACCCTAAAAGGAAAACCTAAATAAAAAATAAGTAAGGAAATGGGGAGGGCGGTAGGGATATAAGGATCGGCACGGGGAAGGAAAGAAGGATGGCGTGTCCTCGATAGAACGACCTCGAAATAGAAATAGAATAACAGAATAGAAAATAGAACGAGGAACACGCGGGTGGTGATACTTCGTAGAACGCCTGCTGGCACACCCAAGCGACGCATCTCCTCAGCACTTTTATTGCACCGCGCACCACGCCAAGAAGCGGTCAATGCCACAACCCTGATGTTACCTGCCTCCACTCCACGCGCTTCCGACACCGCCATACGATTATCCGGCCTGTCGTATTTGCGCTTCTTCGCTTTCCAAGTCAGCGTAAGATTCCGGAACCAACGGCACACACGTAGCACTGAAATTATTCTTCCCCGAATCAGGAAGTTCCAAAACAATAATCCGCGAAGGCAACTCAAAATTCAACTTTTTGTGACCGATCACAATATTTTTTTCGCGCTGCAGGTTGTACGAAATAAGTGAAAAAAAAAAGTGGTATACGTACAAGTTAACCAATGAATCGCCCCAGGGCTGATATACTGAGCCCATTGAAGCGTTTGGAGAGCACTTGGGGAGTTGCCCAACAGCCCCCGGGCTTGGACCCTTTCATAAAAATCACCCTTCTTTTGCGCTAATTTTTCATTTCGGGGAATGAAAGGATTCCGTGCTCAAACCTCCTCTCGTCTCGAAGTGAATTGGAAAATAGTCGGAGGTTGAGGAAGATGAGGCAACGGACGGGACGGGGGAGGGTAAAAAGGAGGAGTGGGGGAGGGATGGAGAGTAAGAGGGAGCGAGAGGAGGAGTAATGTGTTATAGATAAGACCATTTTTTCATCTCGGCGCACTTTTTGTGGGAGCCTGACTCTGTCCTTTTGAGAACTCTTATCCGATCGAAATGAAATGGAAGGGCGTCAGAAAAGGAAGAATATGAGGTGAAAGGGGGGAAAAAAGTGGGTTACTCCATTCATATGGAAAACAGTAAAGAGTGAAAGGGGTAACTGCAAGTGATATATAACTCACTTCAATGGCCCTGAATACAAAAAACCTTATAGAAATTAAAAATCTTCTCTCGGGGTTGTCTCTCCGCCCAATATGTACTTTTCCTTTTGAAACGAGAAACAAAAAATTCAGAGCCCCTTTAGCGGCTCCCTTTTGCAGGTTTTGAAAAATTGTATTTTCAATATGCCATTATTCATGGAAGAACAAAGCGATTTCATTTGCGCTTCTCATCTTTGACTCCTTCAGTAGTAATTATAAGCTTTTTACTGCCCTCCGGCAGGTACCTCCAGCTCGCGGCATTTTTTTCTTCATAACTCTCCCCGTGTCAAGTTGAATAATTGACCTCAGAGCTGCGGAACTCGCACAGCTTTCTGCGCATTTCAAATGGACTAATTAAGGTCGAGACGTTCAACGAATGAAATTTCCACGACCGATTCGAGCCAAAAAAAGCGCGGAATTTCAATTCAGTGTGAACATTCCATGAAGAGAACGAACTCGAGTCGGTCAACGTATCGTCGATGGTAAGTGTTTGACTCATGAGAGAAGTTGGCGCGTAGTGAGTTGCATGGCTTCAGTGCGGATTTAGGGCTGGTTTATCAATTCTTTAGTTAAAACGTTGATTAGATCTGTTAACGATAATCATGGAGTGATGCTCGGATCGCATTCATCAATCGGCAATTGACTAATAGTTAGCTAGCGAGAGTTTCAACGCGGGGAAAAAGGGCTGCCACTACGCTCAAACGAGGCGACTTGGCGAGTTTTCCTCCAAAACAATGTGTGGAGAGTTGGTTTGCCGCCTGTCGATTTCATTATTTGACATTTTCATTCGAATACCCAAAATATCAGTTGCATAATTGTTAAATAATATTTTTGTGATCTTACTTGATACTTTCCTCTTTTTTCCAATTCTTTTCTTATCTTTCCTTACTTCTCACTGTTTTCTTACTCCTCTACTTATTGTGTAGCTCATTTTTCGTATGGTGATTATTTTTGTTAAGTGTTTGTCGTGATTTTTTCCGTCGATTTTATAACTTTCCGTCGTGAGTGGGGCAAGCATAAGTAAAAAAATGTTCCTTGCAGAAAACGTCACGTGTACTATTCAAAATTAATCATACACCAAGCAACTTTAAAAAATTTGAAAAACGATACATGATGCTTCTCAACACCAAATGTGCGCTGTGTTTCACTCAAATTGACATTTTCACGTGTGTACAGTCGATAACACCAGTGGTCTGTGCCATTCTAGCCCAGTGGTAAAACGCTCTTTGGGCTTTTGAGATTTTTTCTTCTCCGAATATCGTCTTTAATAAAGTAGCGGCAAATGAACAGTGGCCTGGGAAACTAGTTTCACAATGAGGGAGCCAGGAGTTTTACTAACGCCACAAAAGTCGCCTACAGCTATTAGCATCGAACCTGCAAAGAGAAAACAAAAATGGTTATTTACGTGCTCTACTACCACATAATTCTAAAATGTATACGAATCATCGCATTGAATTGTAATTCCCATTTTCTTTATACAGCCTCATTAAAGTAGGATGAGAGCTACGTGATTGCCAACAAAGACAATTGGATTAAGTTTTCTTCAGATATTTACGTTTCCAACTTTTCCAAAGCCCCCATTTCAGAACATGGTGTGTGCGATTGTGGACACGATTGAGAGAGAATGACTGAACCCAGTCAACTCACGCTTTATATTCACGATCCCACACCCACATTAGACGGTGACACAAAATTATAGTTTTCATTGTGGTCAAAACGCATAATTATCACCGCCGTCGTTCACGTCAAATTCGTGTTGGGAATCCAATAAGGTACGAAATAGAATTTCAATCATAATCAGCAACAACCAAATTACGGCATTCAAACAGCTAATTCCAAAAGAATCAAAACAACTTCCCACAACATAATCGTCTTGGCATAGTCTCGTCAAACGTTACTCATTATTGGTTACTCAAACAATGACATGTAATTAGGGATAACTATAGATTCCTCGACGTTCTTCTTTATCGGTTTATACGTACACGTTGTGAACACCATTGCACTATGCTGCATTATTAGTGCATTGCGCTGAACGTACGAGGGGACTAGAGAACTCGTGATTAGTCGAACCCAGACATTTGGACTAAAAGAATTGAAACGTTAACATTCGATGAAAGCTCTTAATTACTTTTCGAACTTGACGTAAGTTATATCATGCACATAAGTAACGTGGTAGGTCGATAAAATATTAGGTCTGTACTTACCGAGACCGTAGAACCTGAGCGTTAAGAGGAGTTTCGTCATAGGCGTAATTGCGTGATTGCGATTGCTTGGCTATTCTATTCGCGTTCGAATTAGCGAAAGTACAAACTCCGTTGTTTCTTTCGACAACCGGAACCTTGAATGGAAATCTACGTCGTCGAGTGTGTCAAAATATTAAATTCTCGGACGGACCTGGTACGGCCTTCTCTCCCACTCAAGAAACGCGTATACCTCTTCGTCGGAGAAATCAGAGTCAGACAGATCGTAGTCGAAGTCCATTGTTAATGCAATGATTTAAACTTTAGGTGACGAAAACCCAATAGAGTAGAATAGTAATAAAATCGTGAAAGCGCAAACGAAAACGGAACGAGGCTAGCGAAACACAACCGAAAATGGCTGCCAACAAACTAACCGATAACGGTTAGTTATCCGATAACTAAAGAGCGAAGAGACGAGTTAAAACATAACTAACAGCTAGCGCTAACCCGGTGTCAAAGTGAATTGATGAACGCGTCTTCGGGAGTTAACGAACGATTTGACTTAGTCAACCTTAAGTCAAGCTAGCAAATGACATTGATAAACCGGCCCTTAGCGTTGGAGAGTTCCACAACATCAAATTAAATGACGTGTTCATCAGTAACTGCGCTAATTCTGTATCGATCCTCTAGACAGCTCGATTTAGGTGTCCTGTGGCGATCTGCAGACTACATTTCAAATTTACGTCGAATTGGTACTGTCGTTTTTAAGGTGGACTCACAGAACGTTCTCTCAAATGGTGTTTTCAGCCTCTGTAGCCCACGAAACGCTCGTTCATTACGAAGGTTCATTACGAAATTCAAACCGCATCATGTAAACTTATTTTTTGTCACAATTGGCAAGATCACATTCAATTGTGTCACAGATAGTTGTTCTTCTTAATGGAAATTTGCTGAGATGCAACGACATTAACAAGTTAGTTTATTTTTGTAGTTTTTTCAGGTTTTCATAAATAGTTCAATTCGGAGGAGCGTAACAGTCGGCGTGCCCCTAAAACGTGCAAACGCAGCGATGAAGTTTCGAATAATTGACTTCGGATTGTCGCTATTGTCGTCGTTGTTGTCGAGTCGAGGGGATTCAGAAGCTGTGGAGCGGAGAAGGGCCGAGCCGTCGTGAACGGGAGCTGGATATAAGTACAGTGCGATTTCTATCGATTATGAATTAGTCAGCGGTGAAATACCGTAGGAGGGGGGAAATGCCGAGTCGAGCCGCTCGTGTTCCGTAAACTGTTGATGACAGGCTTAAGTTATTGTTTGATCGAATGGGATCCCCCATAAACCTGATCCCAAATTGCTCTTAGGTGTCGATACACAACGGTTTCCCAACGTCGTCCCCTTTCCTGTAACGACAACCAAAACTCAACCCCCGCATTCCCTGCGGCTCCGTTTGACCGCAAGACGACACACAATCGGGCAACATCCCCCGTTTACATCTCGTTCGTAAATTAAGGGCATTAGCTGGATCGATGGATGGGGGAAACCGATCGTTCAACTCAAAACTGACGAGCGAGACGGAAATTATCAAATTGCGTGAACAGTGAGGTTCGTGAAAAAGCAGAAAGTCGTCTTTCTGAATTGTGCACATTTTGTGTAGACATCTTGCCAATTCAAGTAACTCACCATTGGAGAAAATTTTACGTGAGTGTGTGTCTGTGGACGCGTTAGCTCAAAGAACGGAAGAATCAAATTACAGAATACGATGGAAACCCAGAATGAGAGAATAAATTAAGTCGCTCCTAACCACAGCTATCATAGTGATGAAAACCCATGATTTCAATCAAATTCCTTGTGGGGGAAAAAAACAGATAAGAGAACGTTATTTGAACATTCCAGGAGCACGATGCGTTTTCGACCATTTCGAGGCCAATCTATTTACTGCTGCTGCCCATGTGACAACAGATTTATTAAAAACTGTTGGTCCCACAGCACCAACCATGGTCCAACTGTTGGTCCATTGCACTACTGCAATGGGCAATCGGACCTTCCCACATAGACTTTCAAAGGACCACATAACAGTGAGCGGTAAACCTCTTGAAGACCAGCGCTATTTTTACCAGGGCAAAGGCAAGCCTCCAAGGAACTGTGAAACAGTTAGGGCCGCATTCACCAAAACGCCGGTGATGGTGATCCAACTGATCAGGGCTAGATAAGTAGATCAAGGCTAGTCATTTTCGCGCCCACCACGCTAGCCGAGATCACTGTGGTATGCGGTTAGCATAGACGTGATTACGCTGCGATTAAGCCACATCGAGAAGGCAGTGGACTAATGAGGTTACAGTAAAGTAAGGAAATTGGGCATCTGTTTGACATCCCGTCCCATAAACAAGTGTCATGTAAACGTAAACGGCCGCGTAGCCGTGAATCCCGTAGATGCCCAATGCTCAATAATCCGGATTTGACCAAATTATTGTTTCTAATTATTGTCATACACCAAAGTGGCTGCATTAAACTCTGCCGAAGCTGAAACTGGTGAGGAGCTTAAAGTGAAAACACGCCTACTCAATTGCAAGAGCTGCAGGAAAAAGACAAATTAATCCGGGAAAGTGACACGGCTTTGGGCGTGCAGCAAAATCGGAAGCCGTACAAGAAAATGAGAACTGAGCCGTACAAGAAAATGAGAACTGAGCAAGATATAATAAAAACCCAAATTATGAGGTTACAACTTTTGCAAGCAAGGAACTTTAGCAAGGAAGGGAGAGTTGTCGTTTTTAATAAAAGTTGTTTAATACACTAATGTTTGTGTAAAAGCGTGGTATTATTTAATATTTCCTACTTATCTGCTACTGAATCCACCCAGGTAAGCCGTTTGGGTTTTCTAACACGGCAATATGACGACTGGTTTTTGCAACTGCTCAGCTTGCATTTTACGCAAACAACAACTTGTTGTTGTGTCGTAATATTTTGTTCGCAACAGAATTTAAATTCATACTTCTAGAAGTCGTCGGACCCTGCTCACAGCGATCCGAGGCGCCGGGTGAGATGACGATAACCCAACATATTAGATTATCATCGTAGTGGAATAGTAACTGAAATAACTGCGCACTAGTAAACAGTATCTTTGTTTATTATCATTATTCCAAAATGTACGTAAATTATTCACAATAATAGAAGCGAATACTCGGCAGTGGAAGGTAATGGCGGACAAATATCAGAACATGATAAAGAATGACAGAGCTAACCGTGCCAAACCACACAATTTTTTGGGGTTAGCGCTTGATCAGGGCAAGAGCTTAACCCAGTTTGGTGAATACCGTTTTTGTGGCGGGAGCGGGTTAGGTGCTGTTAATCGACTCTAAACGAGATCAACGCAGTTGGTGAATACGGCCCTTAAAAATGGAAGAGGTAGCAGTCCTTGAGTAGATGAGAAATGAGAGTTGAAACGGGTTTTGAGAGTTTTGGACCAATTGAAGTGGGGGAAGAATACCACGCCTCCCTGGCCAATTGTACTGTAGTACGAGGTTTTTGGCCACGCCCCCTGACCAATCACGTTGTAGTACGGCCTTTTTTATCCCCTGCACCACTTTTCCAAACCGATCGTACTATAGTACCACCTTTTTTACCCCCACCTTCCTGCACCAATTGCTGGAAGTTGTCCACCTCTCTCTCCATCTGCCCCTCCCACCAACCAATTACATTATAGTACAACCTTTTTTACCCCGCCCCCACCTCCTTACAGTCTCGTTGTACTAACGAATTTACTTTTTTTTTCTTTTTTTTTGACCCGAGGGCGTGTGGGACAAGTCCCTTTGTCACGGCGGCCGCATATGGGCCTATTGTGACACTGGCCCTTTCTTAGTAGAAGGCGTCGTACATACCCGCCCCCCTTAGGAAGCCGAGTATGTCCTTCACCGCAGATTCCGCCATGATTTGGGGTCCAGTGGTCCCCTGACCGAAGTATTCAAAGCGTTTTGCTGCCAAGGCAGGGCATTCACATAGGATATGCTCTGCTGTCTCGTCCTCCTCACCTCAGAGTCTGCATTCCACCGCCTCCAAGATGCCCATCTTGTTGAGGTGATATCTGAGTGGGCAGTGCCCGGTGAGGAAGCTTATCAGTACTCTCAGATCTTGTCTAGAGTGTCAGCATCGCCTTGGCCCTTTGACAGGAAGGCGTGACAAGCCTCTTCGCCTGTCTTAGTCGTGGCTGGCGATGCCAATGGGCGCCATTTTCCTGTATCTCCCATCGAGCAACCAGACGGTTCAGGTGACTTTTCGTCAGACCCACGTGTGGTTCAGGCTCGATGGCTAGGGATTCTGTACCCCTTTTCGTGGGGCGGTCAGCCTTTTCATTGTCCTCATGCCCCCTGTGAGCCGGCACCCAAATGAGGGAGAGCCTGTTACGGGCGCCGAGCTGCTTGAGCGCATGGAGGCATTCCCATGCCAGCTTGGACCTAAAAGTATAGGCTGCGATGGCCTTTAAGGCTGTCTGAGAAAATGTAGATGCGCTCGCCCTTGAGCCCTTTGTTCAGGATCTCTTCTGCGATCTCTTGGGACGAATTTACTATAGTAGGGGTATTCCCTTCCAACAGAAAAATCCGAGTGTTTGGATGACATCACTTTTGTACCAATTACGTTATAACACGTCATTTTTACACCCCCCCCCCTCCAGCCGTATCCCACGAGCCGTCTGTACTATAGTAGGAATATCCCCTCTTCCCTTCTAATAAAACTCCAGAGCGTTTGGATGAGGTCGCTTTTTTAAAAAAAGTTCCTGCCCTGGGATCAGCAGCACCTCACGTACTATAGTTGAGCACTATATCCAATGAGCTATAAATGAATCATTGTAAAATAACGTAAACTTGTGTTATAAGCGTTCGAGTTTGCGTTCGCATTCAGGTTGTAGTTTGCGTTCGCGTATGGGTTCACGTTCGCGTTCGGGTTCGCGTTTGTGAACGCAAACTCGAACGCTTATACCACAAGTTTACGTTATTTTACAACGATTCATTTAAAGCTCATTGGATATAGTGCTCAACTATAGTACGTGAGGTGCTGCGTTCGATCCCAGGGAAGGAACTTTTTTTTAAAAAGCGACGTCATTCTAACGCTCTGGAGTTTTATTAGAAGGGAAGGGGGGATATTCCTACTATAGTACAGACGGCTCGTGGGATAAGGCTGGAGGGGGGGGGGGTGTAAAAATGACGTGTTATAACGTAATTGGTACAAAAGTGATGTCTTCCAAACACTCGGATTTTTCTGTTGGTGAGGGAATACCCCTACTATAGTACATTCGTTAGTAGGAGGTGGCTGAAGGAGGGGGGGTGTACAAATGACGTACTATAATGTAATTGGTTGGTGGGAGGGGCAAACCGATGAGAGGTGGACAACTTCCAGCAATTGGTGCAGGAAGGTGGAGTTTAAAAAGGTGGTACTGCAGTAGGATTGGTTGGGAAAAGTGGTGGAGGGGATAAAGAAGGCCGTATTACAACGTTATTGGTCAGGAGGTGTCGCCAAAAACCTCGTACTACAGTACAATTGGCTAGGGAGTCGTGGTTTTCTTCCCCCACTCCGATTGGGCCAAACCTCTCAAAACCCGTTTCAACTCTCATTTCTCATTATCCTTCCTTGCTACTGGCGTTATGCGAGTTGCTTTATGCTCGACGCCGCTTCCTGACCAGGGCAACTTCTTAGGACCGCAATGTCATCTGCAAATTGAGCCGTTGCAATCGCATGCGAGGAAATTGGATCAGTATGGTACTACATGAGTGATATCGCACTAAGTGAGAAGGGGGGTTAGTATGATATCGACTATATGCAATTGAAACAACGAGTTTTATTCGCAAAACATTAAGATATGTTTTAACCCCACAATTCGGGAGCGACACGGCGACGCCTCGATGAGACGAGAGCTCAATTACGACTACTGGCACCGTACTTTTGAGTGAATTGGGGAATTTGAGGTGCGTAATCAGGACGAACCTTCGCTAAACGGAATAGTTCGATTCGTCCTGATACATCCCTCCTGTCCTCAGGTACTCATGAACACTGCAGTTTCTTGTTGTGTTCTGCTTTCAGTTCGGAAAATTTTCACCACTCCCTCAATAATTTCTCGAGGTAGTAAAACCTCCTCCAAATATGTCCAAGTAGCGCTTCATTCTTTTGCACACCCGCACTTAATCCTGGAAACCTCCCTCGCCAAGAATACAGGCATGCGGTTTTCATGCGTGGATTTTACTTTATACAAGTAGTTCATAAGTGACCGCAAGGTGAAATCAAAGATTTTCTTCAATCCACTCACCTTGTGTACAACATCGTGCGGCGGTGTTCTGGGCAGTCTGAAAATATTTTTATTTCAAGAGTCTCTCCTTGAGTCCCTACACCCAAGCGCCATGACAGGGTGCGGTGTGTGAAACCGCCTAAGAAATTTTCATTTTTGTATCGACGGAAATACTGTGCCTCATGAAAAGCCGGTCCCAAACGCAATTTGGGCGGCTGCCAATCTTTCCGCGAAGTGACAACGAAGGGACATTGTATGATCAACGCATCTCCCCGGTATTTGTATCTATTAACGATTCTTGGGCGTACATCATTAAAGTTGCGCTTAGTTCGCTTTAATCAGCTTATCTCAAGTTGCGAGTACGCGGAAGCTTTGTGCCACTCTCCCGCGGCAGACCCTCGTCTCACTATTTTCTCCTCCGCGGGCTTTTTATCGACTACGAAACTCTCCGGTCAAAAAAACTTCACGGTAAGACCGTTGCAGAAGAAATTAGTCGCATCTTGCGCCCTCCCCAAAGGGAAAAGAAGGATTTCATGATTGTGGTAATGATTACAGAGTACGGCCTATCGGTGGTCAATGCTATCGCGTTCCTCAAGGCAAACCCAACCATTAACTCGGAGGAATCGGGCTGCGCGGCGGGTGGCCTGTCAGAAGAGACACCTATGAACCTAATCGCCTACCAAAAACCTACTTTCCTTTTCATTTCCGTTTTTTCGATTGCCGGAGCCCCGAAATCTCACGGCGTTTACTTTTCTCTCCTGAAAGCGATGACGCGATGATTGGTAAACGAAACGTCACGATTTTGAGACCCGCGAGTCCGACAAATGAAGACTACGTCGAGGAACGGTTTGGAGCAAAACGATTCAAAGCAGAACAATTTTTGTGAAACGTTGCTTCAATTAACCCTTACATTAAGTAACGAAAGCTAAACAAAACGTAGCACGTTTACTATTATCACGCAAGGCTTGACGCAGTCTCACACCTCCGAGAACCATCTCCTTCGACTTAGCATCGAGCAATACTAGTGTTACGAAGGGGGTTGGGAGACGCTTTTGGGGATCTGCTGACTCAGGCAAAAATTACGGCTATCGTTCACGTCTGGTGTGGTTATAGAAAGGTTACAAACAATAGCTACCACAGGATCAGCCTGTCATATCGTGGTGCATGTGAACCTCTCAGAGATCACGGAAGGGGCAAACTCTTCAGTGACGTTGCTGACTTGACCCACCAGGTGTCAACTAGCCAATTACTAAGGTCCAGGTTTGACGTTCAATGGGAGGTGAAATGGTTGCATAGGCACGCTTTAAAACACCGGGAGAGGGTGCGATTAATTAAAGCTTGTGCTCCAAGTTATCGCATTCTAAAACGGGGAATTTTTAACCCACTCGGTAAAGTTTATCATTATTTGTTTGGGGTAGCCACTGAGTCGGATGTCCGAAAATTAAAACATGAATTTTTCGAGCACAACAACGCTCTTGCCCACGATGCCAGTGCTCAACTCAGCATCCTGAAAGGGCAAGAGGATTCCCTAGCCAATCACGCATACGTTATCCAGCGTCTGATCAGCGAAATTAACAGAACCCAATCCAAAGTAGAAGCGGAATTAAATAATATCAGAGGACGCATTGGTGTATTGGAAGCAATTAGCGTCTGGAATTCCTTAAAGGCATCAGTTTTTATGGAGTTAAGTGGCGCGGAGCTGATTCTCGGTCGCTTCCAAGCGGCTCTTCAGGCTGCTGGCGAGGGTAATCTCACCCCCGATTTACTGCCCCCTGAAGACCTAAAACGTGTTTTGCGAGCAGTCCATGACCAACTCCTCCAGTCGCACCTACAGCTACCATTTGAGGAGGACTCTGAAGAACTTTTTTGGTTCTATCAAGTGGCTACAGTGAAGGTCGCGGCCAGCCCGGACGATCTCGTTTACATTGTCTCCTTACCACTCTTGGAGTCTTCAAACACATTTGACCTGTACAGGATCCACACAGTCCCCGCCTATGCTCCAGCCATCCACACACGGATCACGTGGGGGGAGGTATATGAATACATTGCCCTTAGTGGTGATGGAGTCCACTACATCCTCATGAACGAGGGTGACATTGAAAACTGTGTGGGAGGAGTCCCAGCTATTTGTACAATCCGACTTCCTCTCCACAAAAACGAGTCAAACTACTGGGAACTCTCGGAAACTACAGCGGAAGTGAACGTTTCGTCGTTAGTACTTCCTCCCTCCCGTCTCATCCAAACCACCCGCCCGCTCAACTCACAAAGTCGTCGTGCCAATTGCCGACATATGCTTACGAGCGCCTGGTGCTGGGGGAATATTCAGTTTTCGCAGTTCCATTGTAGGCAGGTTATGTTTCGTATGGTTTACTAGTATTTTTCGATGCTGAATCGAATGGGATGGGTCTCAGAACAGTAATAATAGGTCAAGCTTTTCATGAGAATAATAAACCGTTTTGTAATAATTTTTTCGTTTTTCTTGGTCACCAATCTACAGTCCGGTGACGTTTACAGTCTTTTACCAATGATGGTCGAAATTAGTGATTTAGCCTCCTGGTTTTTACAACCCCCCTCAAAATTTGATACCTTACGTTTCAAGACTTGGAGATTCCAAATTTGCAATTTCCGTCCGCCATCCGGGCCATTTTGTGCCTTTAACGTGGTCTTAAAAATTCATTCTTTCGCACAAAAATCCGATTTGGTATCTAGTTGTTCCCGCCATCTCGGCAATCTGATCCCGTGGTTGTAATGGGCAAAAAACGGTTAAAAAAATTAACGAAACGCAGTACTACGCAGGAACTACAGCGGAAGTCAACGTTTCGTCGTTTGAATTCCCTCCCTCCTCGCCCGTCTCATTAAAAAACCCGCGCTCGCTCGCCTCCCAATGACGCCGCCACTCAACTCCCCTTTCGCCTCGGAGCGGGTTCGCTTCGAGCGCCTCCGTTCCAATTTCCCCGACGACGGGGCAAAATCATCAGACGTTTTGTTTCCGTAGTTCCATTGTAGTCAGGTCATGTTTCGTATGGTTTACTAATATTCGATGCTGAATCGAATGGGATGGGGGAGCACTAATACAATTAATTTAGTTTTTTCAGCCGCTAAAGTTCGTTTAGTAGGTTGAGAGTAATGTACTCCTCCCTCCTTGTGTTTGTTGAAAGCTACATGACGAGACGGGCCTGGGGGGGGGGGGACTACTAGTCCCTGCTCCCAAACTAAACTACCCCTGGACTGTTAGGCAGGAGCAGTGGATGGGCGCAGGGGGTTTATCCCTAGCCTCACAGCTTGTCTTTATCCTGAGTTTTATGAGCCATGAGGCTGATTCAGAGGTGAAACCGAGAATTAGAAGAAGTGAAAAGTGATAAGATGTTGTTAGCCCCAAGTGCGTCACTTAATGTTATACTTATCTGTTCTTCATCCAACTGATGGCGCTCCTGTTTGATTGTTTTCGATGCTGTGAAGCACCCAACTGTAACCTCCAATGAAAACTCACTGATTCGCAAAATGGAATAAAATAATGTAACAATAAAAGTGAAAGAAAAATTGCTGGTTTTCAGAGGTTCCATCTCAACCCTTTTTCTCTTTGAGGTTCAGAACAGATGTTTGAAATAACTCATACGTCTCACATCCCTTTGACAAGGATTCTCATCTGGCTTGTCATTCATCTGACACCTACTCATGAATGCTACAAGAATATGGGAGGATACTTCATGTCTAGAACTTCTACTTCTATCAACTAAATGAATGAAAACAACAGTGGAAAAGATCCAGAAAAAATTAAATAAAATGACGACGCACCTTGTGGTCTTTGACAGAGAGGTAGTGTCAGCAGTTGTTGTAAGTGGCGACATCTCAAGGTGTGAGCGTTTTTTGTCCAAATCGCAAAGACCCATTTTCAAATTCGTTGGCGATTCATGGATGTTTTCAGTAGACTCCATACTACAGATGAACATGTCATGTGGCGAAGGTCCTCAATCCTCAGTTGAACTAAAATGGGCAGTTCTGATCACTGAAGCAGCTCAGTGTACTTTGACCGCCCCCAGTTTTACTCTATTTGGCCAAAGAGTGATAGACACCGAGGACTATCAAATGGTACAAGACCTGCTCACCCCCACACTAAACCTATCCTTGTTCAACTCGCAGACAATTTTAACGCATCAGGAACATGATACGTTTGTGCTGCATTTAGACGAATTGGAAAGTTTATTGAACCACCTTCCACGACCCGACTACAGCAGAATCACCATTGGAAAATCTACAAATGGACCACAGGAACCACCATCCTGGCGATTGCTGCAGTAGTGGGGCGTATTGGTGCTGTACAAAGTACTTTTAGGCAACCAACAGGCCTCCATGGTGTTGATAAATAGGCCAGTCTCTTCCTCGCAGCCTCAAAACTCAACCCCACTTTAGTACTTGTTCAAAACAAAACGAAAGGAGAGGGCGACAATTTCAAGCGCTGGGTGGTTTTCGGTACCGTTCAAATCATCTTTCGTACAATATTAGGTTCGAAATGGACCATGAGCTCGTAAAAGCAAGGGCCAAGTCGAAAGGACAATTTTTTGGTCTGAACCCATCAAGTTTGATGATTCAGAATTGACCTCAGTTCATCAACTCGGTTCCAGCTCCTTCTCCTCGGGAGTCTGATTCTATTCCAATATTCGCGTTGAGTCAGCGACACTCAAGTCCACTCCGACAGTTGTCGGTTTTCATTTCATTTCGTATTTCCAAATGGGGTCTCCGCCTCAGTCAAATGGGCCTCTTCTCGTTCGCCTCTAATTAATATCGTGGATCGCTCGTATTGATCATCAAGCCAATTAAAAAATTATTACCAACTGCTGTCATCGCCGTTTACGAAGCTCCGTCGCCTTTAATTTCTGTTAGGAGTCATCTCATCTCTGTTTTTTTCTTCCTGCATCTCGATCTGCTGATCTCCGTGGAGTGAGTGGAGTTGTTATTAAATTCATGATTGCTCAAACCACATTTGAGGGAAACTGGTCTGTGTGTGACTGTGCTGAAACACATGATGATCCACTGTAGTTCCTACATCAGTGAGCGACGGTTGGAAGAGCAGACAGAGCGTTGACCAAGGAAGCCTATAACCGTTTCGCCCAAAAATATGATGGCAAAGCAGCGTGGTCACAGTTGATTTGTCCCTTCGAAACTTTCTGTCCAAGTAAATAGTTAGATCCAGTGGAAAACCAGATTAAGAACTCCTCCCATTTGGTACGGGAATTGCGGTCATACCTCCCACAGTCAACTTACAGGCAACACTCTCCACCGAGAGAAGGCTAACTGTATATATCCAGTATGTGTATAGCGGAAGTAGTGCCTGGTTATTGCATCGACGACGTGGGCTGTGCACTTCTGCAGCACTATTTTGGGAACAATATCCCTCGAGGCTAGAATGTTTGCTAGCCCGCTCAGACTTCCGCTCGGAATTGGCTTCAGATATCTCCACCTTGACGGGTTTAGACTTAATAAATTACATTCGACTCATGCTCTAGCCTAAAACTATTTGCTCAATAAATTACTTGCATACTCAACCGAACACCTGCCTGCTGAGCGAGGAATGAAATCCCCAGCTGGCCTTGAGCTCACCCACGATAACTGGCCCCCTTGGGGTCTGTCTCTCAGGATTCCCCTAACACTCAAGGGGGGACTAGACGCATGAGCATCCACAAGGAAAATGGAAGTAACCAGATAAGCAACACAAACCTCCTATGGCAAAAAACTATATAACTTAAAACAAACCCTGCAAATTATTATCATGAACAGCTCAACCTATTATTACCGCTCCCCCATCCCATTCGATTCAGCATCGAATACTAGTAAACCATACGAAACATGATCTGACAACAATGGAACTACGGAAATTAAAAATATTCCCCCGGCGGTGGGACGAGGGCTTCCAGTGAACCCTCCACGGCAATTGGCAGGATGTTGCGAGTCCAAAGGGCGCTGCGAGTCGAGCGGGCCTTGACAAAGATACGAAACACGGCTTATTTGCGATTATACTGCGTATCGTTAATTTTTTTAACCATTTTTTGCCCATAACAACCATGGGCTTCGTCCGATCGGATTTCCGAGATGGCGGGCACAACCAGATACCAAATGGGATTTTTGTGCGAAAGAACGCATTTTTTAGACTACTTTAAAGGCACAAAACGGCCCGGACGGAGGACGGGGGACGGCGGACGGACATTGCAGATTTGGAATCTCCATGTCTTGAAACGCAAAGTATCAAATTTTGAGGGGGGTTGTAAAAAATTTTTCGTGATTGAAAACAGTGTTATTATTCAGAATGAATAATAAACCAATAGCTACTGAAAAGAAGATATACCGCCCACCATGGCAAACTGGGGGGCCACCTACCCAGCCTGACACACAATTACACTCTCGCCCATCTAACAATAGCTATACATAATCCAAGCACACATATACCAACCTATACCCTACCTCACAATAGGCCCATGTGTGGCCGTATGTCCTCGGAAACAGCCTGTACTGTAAATAGGCCATCGATATTCCTCCCCTACATAGGACCTAACCTACCATTCTCCATATCACAGCCTATACCTACATTCCTTCCATGCCTTACTAAAGTGACCCAACACCCAAGGGCCGGGCCTGCCAGATGGAGGCGCCCCTGTACAAGCCCCCCGGACGGATGCCTCCAAAATCTCCTCGCACCTTCAAATCCTATTTCCTCATTCCTTCCTCCTAACCTATGCAAACAAAAACTCCCCCCCTCCCCCCTCCACAAGCAGCGCTTCCATCCATACCTCTCAAACTCCTCTACCTGGCCCTCCTCCTCCTATAACAAATTCTAACCACATTTTCTCCGACCCCGGCTTCAAATAATTCCCCATTCTGCGCGTGGCAATTCCTTGCTCCTCCAATCTCCCTTGCAACTCCGTTCTTCCTGCCTCATACAGTGCGCAGTCCCACAAAAAATGTCTAACCGTTTCGCACCCACCACAGCGACAACACTGACAGCAGTGAATCGTTCCACTCGTAGTTTAATAGTATTTTTATGACACTATCACCTAACATTTTGGTATATTATTCAGTATGAATAATACACCTATGTTTTTGGTCAGAAACATTTTTTTTTATTCTCCCCTTTCCCCCATGTAAAATTTAACACTTCACTTATTGGCAGTTTTATCGGAAATACGCCATGTTCGGTATCGTTTTCTGAGTATTTTTCGATGCTGGGTCGAATGGGATGGGTCTCGGAGGTGTGAGACTGCGTCAAGACCAGGAACAGTGACATCACAGTAATTATAGTGAGCCAAAGTCCACTAAACGAAAGAACTCGGGGGACAATACAGCAAAAGTAATCGTTTCATCATTTCTACTCCCTCCCTCCCGTCTCATTGAAACCCCTGGAATATTTAGTTTTCGTCGTTTCGTGGTAGTCAGGTCATGTTTCGTATAGTTTACTCGTACTTTTCGATGCTGGATCCAATGGGATGGGCCTCGGAGGAGTGCGACAACGTTAAGCAGTGCAAGAGAATAATAAACCGTTCTGTAATAATTTGCTCGCCTGTCAGATTGACACGTATGCTGTACAAAACGGTTATTGTTACGATTGACATTATTTTAATGACTATTACATCAGATAAACATGATGAAATACAACGTTCTGAGCTGCTTGAATATTTGGCTACTTTGACGGAACCCTGAAACGTCCGCTGCAGCTGATATGGCCCGGGGCATCGATCCAGATGAGTATATTCCCTCTGTAACAATAGTATGCCATCCTTCAGTCGAAATTAATTTGTGAAATCCATGAGGATTAGCAGATCTTATTTTTACTTTCCGCTACCCGAAGGGAAGGAAAGTATAGTAATCGGCCCAAAAAAAAAATTTGAGTTTTCTTCAGATCTTTACGTTTCAGACCCTACTGAGTCTAAAAAACCTAATTTCGTCGCGTGGTCCGTGTGTATGTGTGTGTGTATGTGTGTGTGTGTGTGTCTGTAGTTCGATTTGCGGGAGAACGGCTGGTCCGATTGAACTGATTCTTTGTTTTGTTCGTTATTTTTTGTAGACGCCATAATAAGGTTATGGGCGATTTGGGCCGATGGGAAGAGGGAGAGGGGGACGAAAATATACCAAAACTAGGGGTTTTCGCATTTTTCTCGAAAACGGCTCTAACGATTTTGATTAAACTTTCAAATTATCTTCTCCTAATCAATACCTAACTTTTCTTCTCTATACATATCTCCATGAAAATACGGTGAACGGAGATAATGACCTATGAAGCAAAAATAGGTTTTTAAGCTTTTGGCAAAATGACTTCAACGATTATCATCAAACTCTCAGGATATTTTCGAATAGTTAATACCTACATATTGTTCTCAATAAATGTTCCTCTGAAAGTCCATTGAGCAGAGATAAAAATGAAAATGTGTTGAAAATAACGTTTTTTCGAACATTTCCGAAAGTTCCAGGGTAATTTTTTCACCAGATGTGATAAATCCTAATGAAGTGTCTTTTAGTCACCCATACCAACATTTTGTTCTCCATAACTATTTCTGTATATATGTTGCACGGAGATATAAGCCACGTTAACTCAGAAAAGGAGATTTGTCGAATATTAATTTATCGGTATTCGTATTTTCTCAAAAACGGCTCCAACGATTTCGATAAAACTTTCGGAGTGCTCTCAGCTAACTAGTCCCTACATTTTGTTCCGTATAAATGTTCCTGTAAAAATGCGTTGAACGAAGATATAGCGCCCGCATGTGTAGGTGGTGTTCTACCTTAAAGGGGTGGCGGAAAGTAGTGTGTTGCTACGCACCAGATATTTTTTTAACGACATCGTAATTTCTGGTCAATACGGAGGACAACACGCCATCAAGTTGGAAATCTACTTCGTTCCTAGATCTTCAATGGTAATTTCGTATGAGCGTCGTGGAGAAGTTGAAGTTCGGAGAAAGCTTAAAAGCCTTTTCCGCTTCTTACGAGACTCCTTCAATTCCAACGGGAGCTGAATGCAGCTGAAATATTCGTACATGTCTCCTTCTGGGATTGTCTTTTTGCGATTTGAAGTTCAAATCAGAGCTTTGAGCTCGTACGGGAAATTGGCCGCTAAATTCAGGGTCTGTGTAATAATCTTCGCTCCTCTTCATCAACCAGTTTCTTCTACGTCGCTCTCTTTCTATCTCTACATATTTTTATCTTTTCATCTCAGTTACTCTCCTGCTCGTTCGACCAGATGCTCCATGACCGAAGAAGCGTAGAAATTGGTTGAGCTTGAGAAGGTAGCAAGTGGAGCCACAGAAAGAACTGAATGGAATGCGACGATAAAACGTTGTCTCGGAATCCCACAGTTAGAAACGACCGATTTCGTGCGATTATCCTTCGGGTGTAGATCCAGTTGACAAGTTTGACGCCGATCCGCGCTTCAACACAAAGAGCCCCTTTCTTTTTCTTCAACACCCTTTCGTTTTCCATCGTTCCTTTTTTTTCTTGTTGTTCTTCTTATAGCAGTTTCCGTTATCTTTCATTTGGAGTCGGGCGTCCAATTTAGTCAAAAGGGTTTTGAAAAGACGGAATCGTAACTGACGAATGCGATTGCGGACGTAATAATTGAAATTTCGTTCAATTTACGTACCACCATACACCCGAAGCCCGGTACCTGAGCCGTCCGGTAACTTATCGACTCATGCGGGTGCGACCGGACTTCGAACGAGGGAGCCCTGTTGATTCAAACGAGTGACCTTGACATTACAATAATATTATTTATTTGCGTTCGTTGATCGCTCATTAAAGGTCCAATTCACTCGTCTCACCTTGAAGCACTGCCCTAATTGGCCTCGCAAAGTAGCAGCATTATTAGTAATAACGAAGAACAAAAAATGTGTCCGTATGAGAAATCAGCAGATGCGCTACCTAAATTATTCGTTTGAACACAATTAATTGCATGGAATTGCAAGAGTTAAAATAATTACCTTCTTCGCTTTCACGTAAGCTTCAGAACGAGTTTCCTATTTGCCCTACGTTTTGGTAAAGTACGAAGCTCTGATACCGTTTTTGTGAGTAAAATCTACCTTTTATCTTCAGATCTTCGTGTTTCAAGGACGACTAAGCCCGAAAAACACCATATATTTACTCATTCGAGGAAGGAGTCCATCGTGCAGGGATCTGGGCAGCGATACAATTACATGCGATGAGAATCGTTTCCCAAGGAGTGACACCACCTCTTTAGGAGGCGGTAACGGAAGAAGACCTACATCATGCCGGACAGTCACGCTGCACTCAAGTCCGTTGCTTCTTGTATCATTGGTCCGGACTGACTTGGGAACGCCTGAACTGGGCTGAAGGGTCTGGCTAGAAGGAACATGCCTGGTCATCTAAGAATAGAGGGGAATGAAGAGGCCGACAAACTGGCGAGGGACGGAACCGAACTGTGGGACCAGAACCCTTCGCAGGGAAGTACCACACGAACAGCCGCTTGCGTGAGGAGATGTGTGAATGGAAGGAGAAGTGCAAGGTTGCCTGTTGACGGAAGCTACCTAGCCAGTCAAGATTATTCAAAAGGAAGTGATCGAGGGAGATCCTCAGTCTAAAGAGAGAAAGTATATGGACGGTATGTCGGCTATTCAGGGTACTCTCCACTAAGGTACCACTTGGTTGATATTGGCAAGTCGAAGGTACACAGCTGTAGGTTCAGCGTTGCACGTACAATGTGCTTTGTGGAAGGCTGGTGGTGGCTCGCCTTAAAAGTGATTGGGATGCCTCTCCTGCAGCAGAACGAGGTTGTATGGATGGACTTCCATGTTTTGAAAATAATGGTGTATTTGGGTCGTCGCGTCAGGAAAATGGGATCTAGGGGTGGAACTGAGAGGATATGAGCCTGCTCTTGGACTCCACACAGTGGGAATGGGTCTCAGTTCGGAGCTCGATTCCTGTAAGAATTGAGAGCTGGGCAATAACAGAAGGAAACCGACTTGTACGTGTCTTTGAACGCGATCAGGAGAAAGCAGCTAAACAAAACCCACTCACATTTGTTTGTTGGCGCGCAGATCACCATGGGACACCAAAATGAGTGCATTTGTTTCGTAAAACAGCTTCAACGATTTTGGGAAAATTTGTTTTTTGGACAGTCCTAAACAACAAAACAGTGCCGTTAAATTCCCATTCATGGGAAATTGGCGAGGGCAATGGTAAGTCGTGCTTTGGGGGCATTGCCCGTGGCGTTGGAGAGGGTACCTAGACTCACGGCCTTTACCCCTCTCCAGCCAGCACCTATCACTTCTCTAGGGGGGATTTCCAGTGAAACCACGGTCCCCACGAGGCCAATCCCATGGCTTCACGGCCGACAGCGCCACGCTTTTAACGGCTCCACGCAGCCGGCTGTGGGCTGAAGCTCCCATGGCACCTATTCTATTTGGCAGCACCTTGAGCAGCCTAAGGACCTGAATGGGTGGCAGGCCCCGGTGCTGGAATTGCCAAGAGGCGTTCTGCCGGCACCTACGCTTTATCTCCATGGGGGTACGGGGATTGGACTTGCCCCCGCACCGGCCATGGAGAAGGGTATCAGGCCGTAAGTGACTGCGATCCCCATTCCGACGTGACGAGGGCGGACTACTCTGTATTCGGCCGCCCTCGTCCACGACCCACCCAACTCACTCTACACCTATCACTAGCTAAGTCACTCACCCATCCATTCAACCCTTAAATACATTCACACATTTCCCGATGGTCCAGGGGCGGACTACTCGATATTCATCCCCCCTGGATCCATCCCTACAATACCTAATCTATTCTACAAAACACTAACACACATATACACAACACATACATTCACTCATATATACACTCAGCCCTTAAATACAATCACACCGGCGGTCCAGGGATGGGCTACTTGATATTCGACCATCCCTGGCACCACCCACTCAGAACCACACACTAACACATAACACAAACACAGACACACAACCTAAACACCTACTCCTGAGGCCCTGCGCGCATTTCCTAACCTAACTGCTTCCCTATCCTTTAAAACTCTTTCACCAAACCACTTCCACCATACAAAACATCCTTGCTCCCTAACCATATTCGTATCCCACTGGCTTCCTATTCCTATTACTTCGTTCCTTGCCCTATTCCTTTCCTGCTGGTAGCTGACACAGTGGAACACCACGTGCTCCGCTGTGTCCAGCTCTCCACACTCACACAGCCCATCAGTCACCAGCGCGAACCCACGGAGCTTCTCACAGAAGTCTCTGTGGCCAGTGACGAGCTGTGCGGTGTAGAACCCGAAACTCATCCAGCAGGCCTCTATCCTTTCTCTATATATGTATCTACATTTTTCACTACTTTCCCATCTGTCTTGCCACTCATCGATGACCAACTTATCAATGAGGGCTTTCCTTTTCCTACCTTCTATCTCTCTTCCTCCCCATATCACCCGTCCCTGCGTCCTCAGCCTGTAGACTGCCCATCTCCTCTTCAACTCCAGGTCGATGGGTGGCTCCCCGGCCACGACACACAGGGCATCGGAGGAGACTGTCCGGTAGGCCTTCACCATTCCTATTAACATTTTACGTTGCTCACTCGACAGTCTCCTCCGAGTGTGGGCGTTCAACTTATCCCACCACACACCGGACGCATACGTTATCACTGCCACGTACATCCCCCTGTATACCGTGCGCAGGGCCTCTCTACCCACTCCCCATTCTTCCCTAGCCATCTTCACCATCCCATAGAATTTATCCCTTGCTTCCCCTATAACATACTCCACGTGCTTCCCTACTGTCATTCCTACACCCCACACTAGACACAAAATAAGTGCATTTTTTTGTAAAACAGCTTCAATGATTTTGAAAAAATTTGTTTTTTGGACAGTCCTAGACAACAAAACAGTACCGTTAAATTCCCATTCATGGGGAATTGGCGAGGGCAGCACAATCAAATATTAAACTTTCGATAAAAATCGATTTAAGCGCCGTTCATCTCATAATTACGAGGAACCCCACAAAATCCCACCGCCGTTTCACTTACAACCACTTCTGACAATTTTTACGCGATAATTCGAGCGGCTTTCGGATCCTCCTCGTGTAGGCTGATTCGTGAATCTTCTCTGCAGTGAATTGGAGCAACTCAACGAATTGTGGAACCCTAAGCCTCAATCAGTTTCCGAGTGAATGAGCTGCGTTGCAAATTCATTAACTGAACGAACAGCAACTTTTATTAGTTGGTTGAGTGGTAAAAATCGCCGAATGTACGTGAGACTGAAGGAAGTAGAGTGATACGTCGCATCTGATATTTTATGTGTGATTACACCAGTCGGGGCTGAAGGGTTACAAAAAGGACGACTTCTCCCGTGTAAAAATTCGCGCACGATGCGCATCCACGTGATCCTCGTCGGTATTCGTATTCGTGAGAATTTCGCGTTGTTCTCGTTTTTCCTGTTCTCTCAAACCGCCGGGATTTAAAAAGAAAGTTTCGTGGTAATTTCCAGACTCGTAAGAGAACGGGAGAAAGCATATTACAACTCTATACTTCTCTCTGTTTTCTCCCTCTCGCTAGTTTCGTACACATCAGAACGACGGCTCGGATGAAGAGAGGACGGAGTCCTCTCAAATCAAATGACGGGATGTGCGGGAACGGATCACCAACTGGCAGCAATAAAGAGAAGATAATGAATAAATCGAGTGATTGAGGGAGTTGGTTGAATTAGCCAGAGCAGCGGTGGTCTTACAATGTCCCTGGGAATGACGGCTTAGTGAAATCTCACGACTGAAGATTCACCACGGACCAAGTAACCAGTGATCTTAAAGCCCATCTTATAATACTCTTTCCTTCGAAGAGTGACGGAAACCTTTCACGACGACTCTCGACGTTTCCCCGTTTCTCGGGCGTATCCAACCAAATCTGCCTTTCAGTTCGAAAAAATCGCTTCTTTTCATCTTCTGGTGCCCCGTTCTTCCTGCGAGGAACCTCGTCAAACTTGAACCTTCGTCGATTTGCGAAATCGGGATCGTCGTGACGTCGTTTTTGGTAGCGCGCATTGGTGGTTGCGGGAATATAGAATTACGCTAGACGGTGCTAGACTTGCAAAGAGCATGTAAAATTAACAAATCTGACCCAGAATATGAGTTGTAGCGTGAACACGATCGCAGGATTCTCCGCGCCCTTGGGTAGCGGAAAGTAAAAACGTTGCGATTTCGTCCATTGCACAGCTTGAATCAGAGAGCCATCCCATTCGATTCTGCATCGAGCAATATTAGTAAGGCGTACGAAAGGATAGGATGAGGCTGGTTGTGGTGGTGTTCACCTCCCTAGCGCAGTCAGTAACGCAGTATGGTATGACAATACGAGGAGGTGCGACCTTCCTAAGATAATTGAGTAGTGTAAAAAGGGGCGAATGGCGTATCAGTAACTGACCTTCTCAACTGATAAGGGATCAGGTGTGACGTCTGCCTCTCCCCCTCCCGCCCTTGACGTCAGTGCCTCCCTGAGAATCAGCTGTTCCAGTGCCTTCTGGAGAGCAGTGTTGCCAACAAAACAGGTAATTATCGTCAAAGAGAAGGGATTTGAAGCTATTACTTAACCATGTTTATGTGATGTCAGAGGTCTATAAGGCCTCCCAGAGAGCAGTGTTACCAATATAACGAGCGTTTTCGTCTTACGGAAGGAATAAAAAGTTATTGCTTGACTGTGCTAAGCCCTGAATCAGCTGGTACTGAGGTCTTGACATATGTCATTCAAGTGTCAGTTTGACATTTGTTATCTAAACCAGATGATTGCCAAATTGTTTTTACGTCTATTTATTGAGGCTTTCCGAAAAGAGGGGCGTAGGAACCAAGCGACAATCGAATGCCTTATCAAGAAGCCTTGATAAAGAGAAGTCTAAAGAATCAGACAATCAGCTGATTTTGTATAACGAACGTCAATCTGGCGAGGAGGTTGTGGTAGTGGTGGTTGGGTGGGAGAGCGGGGGGGGCCTCCAAATGACAACTCAACTGTCTTTTCGGAAAGCCTCAAAGAATGGCTGATGTGATACGGGCGTTTTCTCTAAAAATCGTTCGGAGCAAACACACAGACCATTTTCACAAATAGTGTTTTTCGGACTCAGGAGGGTCTGAAACGTAAAGATCTGAAGAAAACTCAATTTTTTTTTCTCAGAAAAAAGAAAGAAAATGGTCTGTGTGTCTGTGAACGATTTTTAGAGAAAATGCCCGTATCACATCACATCAAACTTGATATCTCGCTCGCAGGTGACCATGGGACGCCACAATAAGGGTATGGGAAAAATCCACCGAAAGTTAACTATAGTTATCATAGTGATCAAAACACTAATTTTTTTCTCAAAAACAGCTCTAACGATTTTGATTAAATTTTTTACATTGATAGCCCTCGATAAGGCAATTATACCATAAAATTCCCATTCGTGAGAAAACGTCGACAGGAGCACAATAAATTATCAAAATTATCTACGACAATCGGTTTTAACGCGGTTTTTTTTTTCTTTTAAAGTCCGTTGAAATGTTACTGGAATGTTGAAAAAAAGATCTGGTGCGTTGCCACACACAACTCTCCTTAGCTCTACGTCAATTCACTAGGGTAAATGTTTTTTTTCCTACTTTCTCAATTCATTTATCGCTTAGTTAATTTGAACTTGGTCGAACAACGCCTTTAAGGCAGCGGGAAGCGGTAGCGCTTACAGTTCCGGAATTTCGGGGCTGCTCGCACTCATTCCCGACGAGTAGAAGCAGCACAATAAATTTCGGATTGTACTGCTCTCGTTTTTCACCCAATTCATTCGAACTAGGTGGAAGAAAACGGTAGCGCACGCAGTTCCGAAATTTACTGGGCTGTTCGTACTCATGCCCTGACCTTTATTTAGAAATCGGTGCACAGAGAATGTAAACCTAATTTTTTTTAAAAGGTTAACAATAACTTTTTCAGAATTATCGGGTAAAAACGTTTTGAAATGGTAGTAACCGAATCGGCGAGGGTTGACATTTCTGGTATAGCAGCTTCTATATATCTTACGAGTGTTATTAAAGACTCATCGTTTAGGTATTCAATTGGACTAGTAACTCAGTTTTTTTTTGGAAGGTTCTAGTAACATTTGAGCGGAGTTTAACCAAAAACAACTGCGCCAAATTCGAATTTTTTGGTAATTTATTGTGCTGCGCTCGTCATTTTCTCAGTGATAGAAATTTTATGGCATTATCGTATCAGGAGCTGTCCATATAACAAATTTAATCAAAATAGAGCTGTTTTTGACAAAAAAAAATTTGGCGTGTTTATTACTATGATAACTATAGTTGATTTTAAATGGAATTCGCTCCTCCCCTTATCTTGGCGTTCTATGGTGACCTGCGAGGCAGATATCAAGTTTGAGCTACGGCTACAACAAATTTTCTCAATTAACTAAATAGTTAATTTCGTACTCTGTAGGTATGCAACATAAAGATCTCAAGAGAATTCAATTTTTTTTCTCGGCCGATTGTATAAGTTTTCTTCCTACTTCGTAGATCCAAAGAAAATAAAAAAGATAACACGTTCAGTGGCAAACATAGCTGAAGTTGTGTAAGATGACGGGGGTATTTTATTTCCGTAGTTTGATAGATCCATAGATGTCCGGAAGCAGGGGTTTAACTTCGTGTGGCAAGCCAGGATGTCAAACCCAGTCCAAGTCCAGAATAAGCCCCTGACACACCTCCCGATTATCGAATGGCTCTAGGATCTCTTCTACGACCCTGTGGAGGTGTTAATAACAGGAATCCAAATTGGCAGTTCGGTATGGTAGTGGATTGAGAAGCATGAGGCTCAAAACGTTTTTGGAAATAAGGAGATAAGGCTTACCGGATGTTTTGTGTTTCGGACATAGGTGACGTTTCCCAGTAGATGGAAAGCCGCGTGAATTCTCCCGTTCTGAGGTTCTCGTGATATGCTCGGACGGAGCCCTCCTGGGCTTTCCGTGTTAGCCTCGCTCGATTTTTTGCCCGCAGCCCGGACTCGTTCGTTCCATTACGCTCCGTTGACCAACGCTCGGCGATACAATTGGCAGCCGCGGCTCATTTTGTGGATAATGTACATCGGAGATACATCGTTGACGTTTCTTTCCGAGCAATTTCGAAGCAGAAGAAGGCGGAAAAATGCGGGGACAATAAATCGAGAGCCGCGCTATTTGTCGCAAACTGGAAGAGGGATAAAGGGGCGAGAAAAAAAAAAAACGCCGAGGACAAGGAAACTTCACCGAGTCCCGGATTTCCAGGCGGTGCTGACGTTCCGCAACTGGGCTCAAAAGCGCTTAAAAGCGAAGGCGCATAAATAACGCGAAAAACGAGTCACTAAGCAAAATGTTGCGACAACGGCTCTTCTCGATAGGTTTATATTTACCGGCCATTGTTGTCGAGCCAACAGTTTGCACACGCTATTACTGAAGTCGTTCTCTTCTCGAGGCTTGGCGGGTACTTCTTCGAGCTGCGGAGCTCCATTCGCATGGCCACCAGCCTGACAATCAACACCGCAAGACGCGTTCTCCGCTCTGCAAAACCCGCGGACACTGAGAGAACACCCGACAATCTCCTGAATGCGCAGTTTCAATAACTCTCGTGGAAAGTAAAGCGCAATTCTATTTTAAAATGTTTTGCACGGATCCCTTAACGAACATCAGACGTCAACAGTTTTGGGACTGTTCGGATGCCCATAAATTACAATTTCCGCGACGCCGCGCGTCAGCGCTCGCGGCGTTTGGGTCGTTAAACTGTTTCCAATGTCTGGAGTTTGATGAACGTTCATTAGCAGCTTCAGACGGATAACTGGGGAGCCTGTAATTGAGAGCAGGGAGTAATTAGATCTAAACGCCCTATTGGGTGTCTATCGCTCGCTTAGCCGCGGACTAAATGGAACCTCGGTTGGCAGCCACGAATCGTCGAGTAGATTGGGTGACAATACATCAATTTCAGATCGCTCGACATCGACTCCATTAGCCCTTTTATTGACGCTAACTTCCCAATCAGTTCGAATCAAAAGCCACCTTCCTCTCGCTCAACCCTTTCCGCTTTGATACCGCGACGAGGGGCCTGACGAAGCTTAATTAGCGGTTACCTGTATCTTCCTTAATCGCTCTCTAATCCGATAAAACGCGCTCGTCGTTTCTCAGTTCGTGTATAAGCGAAAAATGTAAATATCCCGCACAGTCCTCGTGAAGTTATAAAAGACACACGAGGTGAATTAACAGCAACACAACCAATTCATGCATTTTTTTTACTTTTTAAAATTACTCCTGTGAAGCACTTATCTCCATTCGAGGTTGATGAAACTCATTCCAATCTTTTACAATGCCTGAAACGTAAACAATTTGAAGCTCACATTTTGGTTTATTATTCATTCTGAATAATAACCTTATGTTTTCGGCCACGAACAATTTTTTACAACCCCCCCCCCCCAAATTTGATACTTTACGTTTCAAGACATGGGAATTCTAAATCTGCAATGTCCGTCCGCCGTCCCCCGTCCTTCGTCCTCCGTCCGCCGACTGGGTCGTTTTGTGCCTTTAACGTGGTCTAAAAAATTCGTTCTTTCGCGCAAAAATTCCATGTGGTATCTCGGCAATCCGATCGGACGAAGCCAATGATTGTTATGGGCAAAAAATGGTTGAAAAAATTAACGAAACGGAGTATAATCGCAAATAAGCCGTGTTTCGTATCGTTTTCAAGGCCCGCTCGACTCGCAACGTCCTGCCAATTGCCGAGCGAGGGTTTGCTAGAAGTCCCCTTCCCTATTTCCCCAACTCTTTTTGCCCGACGGGGGAGGAAGGTTAAGGCCACTTCCTCCGCACACCCCTCCATCGGATCATAAATGCCTACAGACGCCTGGCGCCGGGGGAATATTTAGTTTCCGTAGTTCCATTGTAGTCAGATCATGTTTCGTATGGTTTACTAGTATTCGATGCTGAATCGAATGGGATGGGTCTCGGAGCAGTAATACTAGGTCCAGCTGTTCATGAGAATAGTAAACCATTGGGTAATAATTTGCAGGGTTTATGGTTTGGTGCAGTTCGCTGCAATATGTATGGTCGTCTGGGGACTAATGGAATTCTTGAGGTGATTTGGGAAAAACCACGGAGGTATCATCCGCATTCTCATTCGAAACTACTAAAATGTTGGCAATTAATCAGGTTTTTCCAAACAAGGTTCCTCTTTGTTTTCTATTCTCATCTCTCACAGCAACGACAAAAACTGCAAAATGAATCCCAATTTCCCTCGGTCACGCCATCACGCGTGAACGGCAAAACCGGTTACACTAATTATTTTCTTATTGTGAGAAAAAAATGGTTAAGAAATATGCGCGGAAAATTGGGAAATTTAAGAATACTTAACCACAATATAAAATGATTTCTAATCTAGCGCTGTGGAAAAAAAAGCGCTATGGACAATATCAACTTGTTGAATGTAACGACTGTTGGATTATTTACGTGTTTAATTTATACGAAATCGTCACGAATAGTAAGGGCATTTTCATTCGTATAGCTTATGTGATTGGTAAAAAAGATAATTATTGAGTTTTCTTCGAATATTTACGTTTCCAACTTCCAAAACGACCTTTTCAGAATATGGTGTGCGATTGTGGACACGAATGAGAAAGTACGACTGAAGCTAGTCACTTCAAACTAGATATTCACGATCCCACATCAACATCGAACGGCCACAGAAAGTTATGAGCACAAAATTATACTTCTCAGTGAGGTCAAAACGCATAATTCTCCCCTATCGTTGGCACTAAACTCATGTTCCAATAAGCTACAAAATGGAAGGTCAATAATAATCAGAAATAACCAAACGAAGTTTCCTGTATTTCCAAAAGTATCAAAACGGAACTTCGCAACAATCGTCTCGTCATACGTTACCAATGCTAGGTCACGCAATGACGTAATGTAAGTAGGGGCCCTGTAAATTCCACAACGCTCTTCTCTATCAGTTCCTACGTACACGGTTAGAAACACCATAGCACTACTTGATAAAAACTGCAGAATGTACGAGAGTTGTGATTCGTCGAATCTGATTTTGGGGCTAATGGAATTAAAACGTGAACATTCGATGAAAGCTCTAAATTACTTTACAATCTTGACGTAAGTTATATCATGCTCGAATGTGACGTAGGTCGATAAAATATTAGTTCTGTACTTACCGAGGCCGTAGAACCTGAGCGTTAGGAGTTTCGTCATTCGCGTAATTGCGTGATTTCGATTACTGAGCGATTCTATACGGATTAGAATTAGCGGAAGGACGAACAGCGTTGTTTCTTTCGACAATCGGAACCTAGTATGACAATTTACGTCGCCGACCGTATCAAAACACTCGATTCTCGGACGGACCTGGTACGCGTTCATCTCTTCACCCGAGAAATCAGAGTCTGTGAGCTCCCAGTCGGACTCCATTGCTCATAAAATGATTTTAAATTGAGTTGGCATAACAATAAATAATAAAACGATAATAATAATATGGTAACGAGCGCACAAACGGAAACAGATCGAGGCGAGCACATTATTTGACAGATATAACGGTTTAGTTATCCGACAACTGAAGATTGAAGAGACGAGTTAAAAATAACTCACAACTAGCGTCAAAGTGAATTGATGAACGCGTGTTCAGGAGTTATCGGGAGAATCGACTTATTCGGCCTTTAGTCGAGCCTGCAAATGACATTGATGAACCGGCCCTAACAATTTCTGTGAAGATTCGTCGACGTTAGATATTGCAAAAGATACTTCTTTTTACTTTCCTTGGCTCTACAAAGTAGAAAGGAAAGTTATGTAATCTAAAAAAGAAGGAAAGTTATCTAATAATTCTGCCGCTTCCTGCTGCTGTAAAGTGTTTGACCAAGTTCAAATGAACTGAGTGGTAAATGAATTGCGTAAGTAGAAAAAAAGTCATGTATCCGACTGAATTGACGTAGAGCTAAGGAAAGTTGTGTGTTGCAACGCACCAGCTAATTTTTCAATATTTTTGCAAAACGGCTTCAACAATCTCAACCAAACTGACAGGTTGTCTTCAACTATACCTCATTTCCGAGAAAAAAAAAATTTGGCGCTTTCAACACTGCGGTAAGAATAGTGTTTTACTTTACTTTTTTTTGTGCTTTGCGTGCTGATGATGATGACCCGCAGGCTTATTATCCAATTTGAGCCGATCCGTACGATCGAGTGCATGGGTACATGGACAGACACAGACCGTTTTCTCGAATGATTTCTTTCGAGCTTAGTAGCCCTTGAAACTTTCCTTCCTATTGTGTATGGCCAAGGAGAGTAAAAACGGGAATGAAAGTGAATTAGAAAGCTTAAAATGAATGAAACTGGGACAGAAAGCTGTAGACAACCTAAAATATTAAAGTAATTGGGTTAGTTCTGCCGGTTGGTAAATTACTGACGTTAGCTGTTTGGTGAGTCCGTCTTCTTTGGCTGATGAGTAACTGTGGGCGAGCGCTTTCAATGTAAAGACATCATTGTGTGGCTGTTCAGTCAACTACTTGGCTAATTAACTGACTTAACGGCGGTTAATTAATTCTAGTAAACTTGGAATCGACAATTAACAGACTATTTAAGACTTACATACTTCCCTTACATTCTTTTCCTTCACTTCCAACAGATTTCCCCGGAGGTGCATGACCTCCTTCCTTCTCCCCACCTCCCCTTCCATGACGCTACACCATCCCAATAACCCAACTCTTCCTTTATAAGGACACGACCAACTAACCGATTTAACGGCTCAACGATGATTTCTTGACTTCGAAAGCGCTCGCCCACAGTATCTCAGAGGGACCCACCAAGCAGGCACGTTAACGTAGTAACTTAAAATATCATCAGGAGTAGACTTTACCCTCATATCCCCCTTACCCCGCACCACAGGCCAGGCAGTTGGTGATTCGGCGCTTACCAAAGTGTGTCAGGCTCCTAACATTTGAGACTATGAGGCGTGTTGTGACTTCTTCCAGGTCCACTTGTACGTAAATAATTTCAGCGCAACTGATTTGCAAACGTCGTAGGAAGTGTCCCGATTGTCCTTGTTTAGGTTGTCTGACGTTCGTGTTTTGAGATGAGTTGAAGGTGGCACGTGAGATATGATTAGCAAAATGATCTATGCAACTACGACACAACTGATCGTGTTGCATGTAACATGTTTCTTTGTGGCTCCAATCCGCGTGACACTGTTGCGTGTCTAGATGCTCCGAACGACCCCTCAATTGTTCACCGACTTTCGATCCATCACACTTCGTCGTTGCTTCTTCTTCTCTCCGACGAAGAATGTCGTTTGAAAAAGGAACGACAGAGCGGCAGATCTTCAGTGGCCAAGTTATCCAGCCTATGAAATTCTTTGTCTCGCCAAAGTTAATTAACTTTTACGCCTCCCGCCGGGAGAGTCGGGGGAAATGCTGGATCGTCAACCTGTTGAAGTGGACCAACTGATCCATCGCTGATCATGGAGAAGAGGCAACAACCAAAATACCCGCGAGTGAGCCCATAATTCAGTGTGGTTCACGAGGCACTGATTTTAGTAAAACTTTTCTTTGATGATCCTACGTTAGCGGTTCAGTTCTTAATGGTGCATGGTGAACGAACGCTCGTGGTTTGCTCCCTTTCTTTAACTTTTCAAGGAAAAGCGAAGAAAGTCGCTCGACGGGCCCATTTTAATAATACCAACGACGCATTGAAATATGCCCCCACGCCCCACAATTTGCGTAGGTCGAGAAGCGCGAACTGTCTGACCGATTCTTTCAGCAGAATCCCAACTCAGCTTTGAACTTTTGACAGGGTGAAATCGTCCGAACGTGCAGAATTCAGGAGGACAATTTAGATTGGTATGAATGAAGAGCCACGCCAACAGATCTTCACAGAACGATTAAAGTCAGAGTAGCAACGAGCTCAAGATCGACAACCCTCTGGGGAATTGCAACAAATCATGTTCCTAAGACTCATCTTGTTCCTTTCGGCGACCTTGAGATAGGCCACAAACTGAGGGCTGACGTGGCGTCATGTCCCATGGTGAGCCTGGAGTTGCACTAAAATCCATTCAACACATCCTCCTCACATGTATGCTCATTCCATGTTATACAGCTTTCTAGTGGCCAGTAAGCCAGTAATGCACTTATAGTTTAATATTTGAATAATCCGAAGCAAGAGTGGTTGACTAGTCTATTAAGTGAGCATATTCTAGAATGTCGGAGTCATGGCCATACAGAACGAAGGAGAGATGTGCGATAATATCAGGGCGTGGTATCAGCCAGGGGGACACTACGTCTCCAATTCCCTCCAATTTCTCAAAAAATAGATTGAGCGTCTTTGGTGATGACTTTAACCTCTCAGGTACAAAACAAGGATTGCAGATCGCCCTGTACATGTTTGTACAACAGCTTAGAACACGTAGATTAGGGTAATGTGCATCAGTTTCCTGGCCACTGTATTGAATTTATAATTTAATGTGTATGGACTGTGACCAAGTGTATGAACATTTGGGGCTTACAGTTTACAGTAGGAGGCTCTTTTGAGACGTACATTCCTCTCTGGCAGGAAGGCCTTACAACGAAATGACATTGAGGGTTGACCTGAGCCATAACAGACGCTTCGCAGGTGATTTATGGGCTAGATATTTTTAGGCTGATTGTGAGGGTATGAACGAAGATTGGTCATCTGTGGTGTGTTTGCCACTGATTCATTCTTGTACAGCAAGTACACCCTACCCGCTTTCTTACATCCATTAATATGAAGCAGTGCATCGTTCCTGACGTACATTGTAAGCCTCACCTTGTTCTGAGGGTAGTTTCTTGTGATGTGACGGAACTGGCGTTAGTTTTCAACAGAACAATCTACAATAGGTTGACGTATCATCTGCCCCGAAGATCACCTTTTCAGTTCACTGCTGCTCTGCATAGGTTGGATGGTAGAAGCAAAGTA
The DNA here is from genome assembly GCA_020466155.1 of Pachypeltis micranthus. Taxonomy (NCBI): domain Eukaryota; kingdom Metazoa; phylum Arthropoda; class Insecta; order Hemiptera; family Miridae; genus Pachypeltis; species Pachypeltis micranthus. Next base: position 74,601,788 of record CM035768.1, on the reverse strand, counting down.
CGACAGGCTGCAGACACCCTCAACTCTTCGCCGAGTCCTTGCTGGAGCAACGTAGCCTGCTTTCATTGGACTAAAGGCTGATCTTTGTCTTGCCTACGAACTCTTAATAACGAGTTAGACTGTCCAGAGGTGCACAGCGCAGATGAGTCCCTGAGTAGTGTGTGGAAGCTTGGAAGACCTTTGCCGAGGCTTACTGGGGTCCTTCCACACCTCAAGGAAGGCAGAATGTCCAAACTGTCTTGTTCTGGGAAAAGCCAAGAGTGCCATCGAAAGCCAGTGCCGTCCCCAGAGCCAGACAACCCCCAAATGCAGAATCGTAACTGTCAACCGGTGTTTCTCTTCTACTTCAAAGTTGTCCGATTTCTTGTATCGGGCGGTCTGAGTTAAACGCCGTCCCCGTTTTGACTGTTAATAGACTCGAGATTAGTTACACGCGTTTAATTGTGAGAGCGATGCCGGAACTAATCTGAAGCCTATGGAATCTGTAACAAGAGAGATAGCAGTTAAATCTATTGAGGATTTAGGCACAAGCGCCTAGTTGACGGTTGAAGCGATGGTGATGGAGGGGGGGGGGGGTGAGAGCTTGATTGAGGGCGGTCGGCTCTGCCGCATTGTTCGTCAGGCACAAAGGACGTTCTATTAGCTTGAACCGAATGATCGCTCCGTATTTGTGTGGTAAAAGGCCGGTGCGGTCGACGTCATTGAAACCGATTTGACTTCCCTTTTATTCCAGTACAAACAAATGACTGTAGGATGTACTCGTAGGTACGTTGTTGCTCAAATCCCTCCCCGAGGCCTTAATACGTGTCACCGGTCTTATTTCCAGCCTTTCGCCGCTCACGTTTCTTTCCTTTTCTTTAAAGGCTATTAATCAGATTCCCCTCCGCCGTCAAGTTCCTTCGCCTCAATGTCTCTTCGTGTCTTCTCATCTATTTGTGAGGTGATCGCTCCGCTCCGGGAACTGACTCGTCCGGGACAAAGCTGATCTGCGAGGGAGCGTTTGACCTCTTCAGCCCGACCAGATGCCTCCGCGCCCCCTTCGCCCTTTGGCTCCACCGTGAAAAGAGTGTTGTTATGAGACATCCCTGACGCTCCGTTGTCTAGCTCCGCTATGCGTCGTTGAATTCCCTCCAGCCGCGTTACCAACGACGTCGTTTGACAACCTCCCACCAGCCAATAATCAAGGCGTCTGCATCTCCTCTAAGAAGTGAAGAAATTTCACGAAACCGAGTCTTATTACTCTCTTGAAAATCATACAGTGGAGCGAGTCCTGTTCGAAAAGGGTTAGCGACACACAAATGTCTCTACACGGTGCTGTGGTTTCGGAAAAAAGCAGAACAAAGTGAAAAGTCTTTACTATCGCAGAAAGTTGTCACCGCGGCCTCTATATCAACCATGGACAATATTTTGCCAGAGAAATTACAGTTTTGTGAAGTCCCCTACACGTTGAATACGAATATCACCCAGCAAACATCACACACCACTCATCGTTACATGTTTTAACCGGTCGCAGTGAAGAAATCCCTTGAGTGGTCTTCCTTGCTCCAATGCCAATAAAGAAACAAACACATTTTACTCGCAAATTCATGGCCACGATTTTCTAGTTCAAAACAGCTTCTATTTTTGTTGACTATGCGCCTTACTGGACGCCAACGAACTCTGAATCTTATTCTCAGACATTGAAAAACGCCAATGAGCAGACAAAGGAAATACGTCTCCATCATGACCGCGTTGTACGTTTAACAAAACATTTACTTAAAATTGCCTAGATTGTTGGGTTGGATCGATGTATTGACTTGTAGTGATCGTGTTCCCACAGAGACGAGGCTTACTGAGTCGAAATTTCGTAATTCAGTCATTGGTGTAATGTGAGTCCTTCCACATAATTTCCATTTGAGTGTACTGATGGTGCGAAATATGATGAAATGTTAAGTATTGAAATGCGTACCGTTTTCTTTCTCTTTTCAGTTTTTACTTTCCGCTACCCGAAGGGAAGGAAAGTATAGTAATCGTGTCAAAAAAAAATTTGGGTTTTCTTCAGATCTTTACGTTTTGAGGCCTACTGAGTCTAATAAATCTAATTTCGGCGCGTGATCTGGGTGTGTGTGTGTCTGTAGTTCGATTTTGCGGGAGAACGGCTGATTCGATTGAGTTTGTTCTTTTTTTGTTGTGTTCGTTATTTTTTGTAGACACCAAAATAAGGTTATGGGCGATTTCAGTAGTGGGAAATGGGGGCGGGGGACGAAAATGTACCAAAAACTAGTGTCGAAAATAACGTTTTTTCGAACACTTCCGTAAATTCCAAGGTAACTTCTTCACCAGATGTGATAAATTCTAATGGCTTATCTTTTAGTCACCCATACCAACATTTCGTCCTCCATAATTATTTCTGTATTTATATGTTGAACGGAGATATAAGCCAAATTAACTCAGAAAAGGAGATTTGTCGAATATTAATTTATCGGTATTCCAATTTTTACTTTCCGCTACCCGAAGGGAAGGAAAGTATAGTAATCGGCCCAAAAAAAAAATTTGAGTTTTCTTCAGATCTTTACGTTTCAGACCCTACTGAGTCTAAAAAACCTAATTTCGTCGCGTGGGCAGACACTACAAGTCCTCCATAGGAAAAGCAAACGTAGAGCAAGTCTTAGCTGCGATGCAAAATGAGTCAGGCTGGGCCTGCAGCATCGAAAGCTCACTGGAAACCCTCCTTGAGAAGGCGTTCCCAGATGACCAAGTAGCTCGAGACACTGAAGCCCAGAGGACAGCAAGGGAGCTGATCATGGACCCTCCGAACGAGCCCGACATCCCATTGTGGACAACAGGCGACCTCGGCAGGGCCCTTGCGACCTTAAAGCCCATCAAATCCGCCGGGCCAGACAAAATAGAAAGCAATATGCTAAGGAAGGCTGAGCGGACAATCTCCAGCGGTCTCCTTAATTTATTTAATGACTGTCTGCAGGTCGGACAGTTCCCCACTCAGTGGAAGTCTGCGCGTGTTGTCACTCTTCAAAAGGGAGGCGACCGCAATCAGTCAGACCCGCGATCATGGAGACCACTCAGCCTTCTTTCCATATTAGGCAAAACACTAGAAATCTTGATGTTGCAGTCCCTCGAAGGAGTCTTTGGCCGCAACCTCACAGGCAGGCAATACGGGTGTACCAAAGGAAGGTCCACGCAGGATGTCATTGTCGAGATTCGGCGTGTTTCCCTGCTGGCACCGGCTAAGTACGTCGTAGCAGTTCTGATTGACATCAGAGGAGCGTTTGACAACCTTTGGTGGCCAGCGCTCCTTAATGAGCTTAAAGATAGGGGAATCCCCCGCAACCTGTACTCACTCGTCAGAAGTTACCTGACAGACAGAACTGCTACGATCGAAAGTAGGCATGTCTCCGTCCGGAGAAAGATTGAGAAGGGGTGCCCACAGGGCTCAGTCCTAGGACCAGCACTCTGGAATGCCTTCTTCGAAGGTCTACTCAGGAAACTCATGGAGACTGACTGCGAGCCGTACGCCTATGTGGATGACTTGACTGTGCTGATCTTTGCAGAGTCAGTCCGCCAAATTGAAGAAAAACTCACCATGTGCTCCGCACTGTCAACCAATGGTGCGAGCATGTCAAGATGCAGGTGGCTGAGGAAAACCCAGCTAATCCTCTTGAAGGGGAAAGTGAATAATCCACCCACAATACGCTTTGGCGGCCACAGGCTCCTTCTTGAAAAGCACGTCAAGTATTTAGGAGTGAATATAGGTGAGAGGTGGGGTTTCAACCAACACCTCCAGTCCCTTAAAGGCACTACCATTGCAAGGTTTGCCTCACTGCGTGCCATTAGCAAGGCCACTTGGGGTGTGTGTTACCACGACACCATCCTCATGTATAAGGCCATCTATTTAGGTGTGATTGGCTACTGCCCCGTTGTCTGGGGTAGCAAACTAACAGTCAATCAAAAGAGAGTATTGGCCCAATCCCAGAGAGCTGCGCTCCTGTGGGTCACCAAGGCCTACAAGACTGTATCAACGGAAGCACTCCAGGTGATCACTGGTCAGTTACCAGTTGATTTGGCTGTCGAGTGCATGATTGACAAGTGGAGAGTGAAACGGGAGCTTCCCCCGCTTTGGGCTGAACTCCGTGCGGATCTCACCACAGAACAGAAACTTGCCGCCATCGACGAATGGGCTCTAGAGAAATGGCAAGCGAGATGGGAATCCTCGTCAAAGGGACGTGATACGTATGAGTTCTTCCCCAACATCCGTGAACGTCTTTCTAGAAAATGGGTTGAGCCAGACCACTGGACGAGTCAGTTCCTCACGGGACATGGTGACTTCAATGCGCGGCTCCACTTCTTTTCCTGAAAGACTCTCCATTATGCACGTCTTGTGCCTCCAGTGCGGAGGAAACAAGAAACCATGTGCTGCTCCACTGTAGTTTCTACAACAGTGAGCGACGGTTGTTGGTAGGGCAAACGAACTTAGCAGCATTGACTGCTACAAAGGAAGCCTATGACCATTTTGCAAAGTTCGCAAAGAAGGTGATGGCTAAGAAACGTGGTTATAGTTGATCTGTCCTTTTGAAACTTGCCACCCAAGTAAAAAGTAAGATCAGGTAGGAAACCAGATTATGAAATACTCCCAGATGGTACGGGATTCCTCAGGTGGTCAACCTCCCCGCGGTAACACACGGGCAACAGCTCTCTACGGTGAGACTGGCTAAGACCAAATACCTGCCGTACCTCCACAGGTCTGAGTTCGGTGGATGCTGCAGGGGCCGGCCTCTTGCATATTAGCGAAACCGCAACTACTATGACTGATATAACCCTCGTCGAGGGTTTAGGTACAGTCATCAAATAAAGAAACAGACCTGATTTGCGGGAGAACGGCTGATCCGATTGAGCTGGTTCTTTTTTTGTTTTGATCGTTATTTTTTGTAGACACCAAAATAAGGTTATGGACGATTTCGGCCGATGGGAAGGGGGTTTTTTTTCGCATTTTTCTCGAAAACGGCTCTAACGATTTTGATTAAACTTTCAAATTATCTTCTACTAATCAATACCTAACTTTTCTTCTCCATGAAAATACGGTGAACGGAGATATGGGCCCCTGAAGCAAAAATAGGTTTTTTACGCTTTTTGGCAAAATGACTTCAACGATTATCATCAAACTCTCAGGATATTTTCGAATAGTTAATACCTACATATTGTTCTGAATAAATGTTCCTGTGACGGTCCATTGAACAGAGATAAAAATCAAAATGTGTAAAAAATAACGTTTTCTAACATTTCCGTAAATTCCAGGTAACTTTTTCACCAGATGTGATATATCCTAATGAAGTATCTTCTAGTCACCCATACCAACATTTCGTTCTCTATAATTATTTCTGTATATATATGTTGAACAGAGATATAAGCCAAGTTAACTCAGAAAAGGAGATTTGTCGAATATTAATTTATCGGTATTCCAATTTTCTCAAAAACGGCTCTAACGATTTCGATCAAACTTTCGGAGTACTCTCAGCTAACTAGTCCCTACATTTTGTTCTCCATAAATGTTCCTGTGAAAATGCGTTGAACGAAGATATAGCGCCCGCCTATGTAGGTGGTGTTCGAACCTAAACGGGTGGCGGAAAGTTGTGTGTTGCTACGCACCAGATATTTTCAAAAACGGCTCTAACGATTTCGTTCAAACTTACGGAGTTCTCTCAGCAAACTAGTTCCTACATTTTGTTCTCCATAAATGTTTCTGTGGAAATGCGTTGAACGAAGATATAGCACCCACATATGCAGCTGGTGTTCGAATTTAAAAGGGTGGCGGAAAGTTGTGTGTTGCTACGCACCAGATATTTATTTGGTGGGAAAGTGAGTTGAATGATTTGAGTTTTATCACAGTCCCTCGGGTATTTCAGAACTCCATGTGACGAGTAGCCGATAATTATTAACTCAGTCCGGTGTCCTTGGCTCGAGTGCAGGGCTTTCCTCAGCTTTGATGTATAGTCGCCAATCTCGGAAATCTAGAGCCCCGTGTCAATCAACTTCTTTTTCGGACATTTCAAGCTGTGCCAACTCCAATTATGACCCGAGCCGACACTGTATTTTCCCTATTTCTCCCAATTGGCTTCTCCTCGCGTCAATCCCTAATCCTACTTCTCAGCTCCTACTCCACCCCTGGTCTAACATTGGAACAGTTGGACGTTTGCTCTCTGATCTAGTCAGCCGACCGTACTGCTTCGTGTAACCTTGTGACGTATGCCAACGAGTGAAACCTTCTAATACTACCCCCAGGGGTTGGATGTACCGACGTTACAATGCCACCCCTTGGCATATTGTGTCTGCAGATATCATGGGTCCCCTCCCACCTAGCAGATCAGGGAATAAGTATCTACTGGTGTTTCAAGACCTTTTTACCAAATGGGTTGAACTAATACCTATTCGCAGTGCTAATTCCCCTACCATACTGGCTAGATTCCGTGCAAACATTTTAAACCACTTTGGGACTCCGGCTGTCCTAATTACAGATAATGCTACTAACTTTGTTAGCTCAGCTGTACGTTCCTTGGCGCACGCATGTAAAATTGAGCACCGTACCACCCCATTGTACCACTGCCAAGCCAATCCAACGGAACGGGTGAATCGTAACGTACGCCAACTACTACGTGCATATGTTGACTAATCACGGCACACTGAATGGGATACATACATGTGAGAGTTCCAATTTGCTCTAAATAGCGTAGTACATAGCACAACAAAGTACTCTCCTGCTTTTCCTAACTTTGGCTGCGAACTAAACCCAATTAGTTCTTTCCATTATCTTATTTCTCCAGACCAGTCGAACTCTGTAGTCTTCAACACAGATGAATGGGGAACTCGAATGATAAAACTGCAAGAGATTCACCATTTAGTAGAGAAGCATATCCTCAAAGCCAGCACAGAACAAAGCCGTCGTTATAACTTGCGCCGCACACAAATGAAATTCCAGGTCGGGAATTTAGTGCTACGTACATCCTTCAACCTCTCGTCAGCTCAAGATTTTTCAGCAGCCAAGCTTTGTCATAAGTATGAGGGCTCATACACCGTCGTGACAGTTAGCCCCGGAGGCACTTGCAAGCTCCAGGACTCTTGTGGTAAGGATGCAGGTACTTGGCACCCATCTGAGCTTAAACCATACCAAGCACCTCAACCGCATGAGGGGGATGTGTAACGAGTTACTTTACAAATGCGGTTGGGCGCCTGGAACAGACCAGGGTGGAGGCTAGGAACAGCGCCTTTCCAGGTGATAACCGGATGGGAGGTTTATGAGAGGTGGAGGAGGGTGTTGTTTCTCTATCTCGCGGAGGTGTTTTTATTTTGGTTTTTCTTCGGGGTGTTCCTGTTCCCCGAGAAAAAGGACGTTTTTACTCGTTCCGACTCCCGGTTTTCAAGTCGTTGTTCCGTTTTTCGGTTCCAATTCCTTATTGGGTTCTTCTGGAGAGCTTCAGGTTCGAACGAAGAAAGAAGATCCCTGGCCGCAAGTCGCGTTTATTTTTTGTTTTTTTGTCATGCCAGAAGTAGGGTAGAAAGACGTTTTAATTTAATTCTTATTTTCTTAAATATCTTTTGGTTCAGATTTTGGATAGGAAGGAGAAGTCTGTTATTTTACTTTAATACATCTATATTTCAATTATTTTTAGTTATTTTCCTTCTGTTTGGTTTTTATTTCTGTAAAAAAATATCTCTTCGTTGTGGGCTTCATCCCCACGTGGAATTGTACACGAATCTTTAATTCCGTCATAACCTGTAACTCTCATGCTCACAACTATTCTCTCGGTTGTGTCTGTAGAGTGACAATACAGTCCTCAATCTCACTCATCTGATTCGTCAACTTGAAACTTCACACTGTAGTGAACGTCAGATCTCCCCCTCACTTACAACCAACAATTACTTCGAGTTTTTCATTGTTAATGAGTCTTCGCTCTTCGCCAAGGCCCTCCGGCTCTAATCTTGCGAAACGTCCACTGAAACTCAAATAAAACATAGTTGTTATCAGCCAATCACATGATTCTCCTTCCTAATTCAGACAAAAGAAAGTGATATTACGAAAAGTATTCGTGCTACAACCTTTTTGTATCGGCTTTTCTAAATAAACGATCCCACGACTCGCGCACAAACGCGCAACTGGAAAACGATAGAAACCGAGAGAGAAAGCCTCCTCCGCGCTCTTAAAGTCAAGTTGAAATAATTCCTCGTCTCATCGAGAAATGATAAATCCCGCTTTGAAGTTTACAAATACCGATAAGTAAAAAAAAAAAAGAAAAGTGTGATGGGGGGAGAGGAGGAGCTCAAAGGAGTTTCCCCGGAATGTTTCGAAACCCCTTCACTCGAGAACTTTGATTAAATCATTTTTCTTTTTATTTTTCTTCTCCTCCGTTCAAAGCAGATATTGAAGGGGGAACGGTAAAAGACGCGGGTTCCCCAGTTGTCGATTTCCCGCTTCTCCCGTTCAACTGCTCATTTCATCCCGCGTAACCAGCGAATCCATATTTTGCCCGACAAAACCCGCTTTTCGAATGTTGTTCGGATGGATTTGAGGAGGAGGGGCAAGGGTGAGGGTGAGGGGGGGGGGTGATATGACTTTTGGCCGGAGAATGTTTTCATTTTCCTGGGGCAATAAATACAGTGAACTGTTGTGCGACGCGGTATCCTTTTCGTCGTCATCGCAGCTAACCACACTTTATCGCTATCTCGCACGATTCCACCAAAATTACGGGAAAATATCCAGTGCGTAGCGACACACAACTTTCTGCAACCCTCGTAAATTCGACGTATTCAATACATTTGTACAGGAACATGCGTGAAGAACAAAATGAAGGTACTGGTTAGTAGAGAGTACTCCGTGAGCTTCATCGAAATCGTTAGCCCTGGCCATTGGGTTGAGGAATAGAAAATGGTACTCCCTCTAACCAGAACGTAAGGGTTGAATTGTGAGTTCACGAGTTCTTCTTTGACGCTATTATAGATGTTTATATTAAGAATAGGGTGAGCCGATCGGTTAATTCGTTGTTCAACAAAAGAACCACGCGATTCTTTACGAGCTGCATTCCTCACAATATCAACTCCTTCTCTGATGTTCTACCGAAGGGGTCGGAGCCCGGAATCTCGAAAAGGTCTGGAATTCGCGTTCTCGAACGTTGCATTTATAAAATAGTACGGAAAGGAACCTGGAAGAGCGGACGTTATGGTTGTAGCGAAGGACGCTTAGTGGTGTTGTTGGTGGTTTGTCGAAGTGGATGGTCTCCGGTGATGGAGCGGAGGGGGCTTAAGGACGTTGGATGGGCCTGGATCATAACTCAGGTTTCCCTCTTTTGAGACTCGGGTTTGTTTTGGTGAAGGGCGAACGGAAGGAAGAGGAGAAGGGTAAAAGAGGATTGATTCACGCGGTAAGGCGATCCGTTCCTCCCCGCCCCTCATCCTCTCATCATTACCCTTCCTCTTCTTCTAGACCCCTTCTAATCCCGAGCACTCCTCGGGAATCGACTGAATATATAAATAACGACTGGGCGAAGCCGATAATGCAGGACTAATGTAGACTTATTTATCAACCTGAGTCTGCTTGTGTGCTTATATCCAGTGAATGAGGAATAAATCTCGGGGGATCCACTCAGTATATCTTTCCAAGAAATAAATCCACATTGGCTGTGTGGTCCAATCTATCTAAACTGTACAACGACACACTCTATCATTTTTTTATATAAATATAATAAAATTATTCCCTGGTCAGGAATGACGGGGATATTTCATAGGACTTGCTCTCTGCGGTAATTATTTAGAGAGGAAGTTGTGGTTGGTTTGAGTAATCTTTTCTGATAGCAGCTACAAATCTGCTGTCACATCCAACTGATTCCCATCATCGATTTATGGCCCACCTCACGACCATTCCATTTACATGGAACCTTTCACATTCTTTATAACCGATAGCAACTGAGGGTTCATTTAAATCAAAGCCAGGTCACGGACTTGGTATCTACCCTCGAAAAAAAAAACCTGTCTTAACTGTAAACTACAATTGATTTGTGGTCGCAACCACCGCGAATTCCACCCCCACCGAAGCGCGATCCTGTTAATCGAAGGTTGAGAGTCGTCGAAGTCCCGGATGAAGAGTGGCCACGCGTTGGAGGACCCTCTTTCGGAATCGGACTCGCCGTTCAATTCAGCCGAGTCCGATAATCGAGCTCATATTTCACGTTCTCTGGTCTTCACGAGTCTCAGATTGTGTGGTACCGGGCGAATACCTAACCTTTCGTCCTCACCCTTTTTCGAAATCAATCGCCTGGACCCCATAAATATCTAGTCAACTCGCGAGCACCGACAGTCGCACAGAATACGAGGACATCTGAAGTTTTGAACTGAGTCCGAAAGTGGAATGATTGGTTCTTTCAAATTTCCTCAAACACGGCGCTAAACATCGTGACAAAATACATGTACATTTGTAAAGGGTATTTACGGATAACTAATGCTCACGCTTTGTAGTCCATACTTGTTTTCATAAAAATGCTGTGCTCGATACACCTCTCGTATAAATGGATATCTAGATAACGGCCCAACGTTGCGTGATGCATGATGATACTCAAACATCAAGTTATCAATCTGCAAAACTCCCATACGAAACTCGATGGTAAATTCCAAGTACCAATTCAATCTATTTCTACTTTCCTTGGCTCTACGAAGTAGAAAGGAAAGTTATGTAATCGGCTGAAAAAAAAAATTTGAGTTTTCTTCAGATCTTTACGTTTCAGACCCTCCTGAGTCCGAAAAACACTATTTCGGAAAATGGTCTGTGTGTGTATGTGTGTCTGTGAACAATTTTTAGAGGAAACCACCGTACCAAATCAGCTCAAACTTCATATCTCGCCTGCAGGTCATCATGGAACGCCAAAATGAGGGTATGAACAAAATCCATCGAAATTTAACTATAGTTATCATAGTGATAAAAACCCCAAATATTTTTTTTCTCAAAAACGGCTCTAACGATTTTGAATAAATTTTTTACATTGATAGCTCTCAATAAGGCAATTATACCATAAAATTCCCATTTGTGGGAAAATGACGAGAGCAGCACAATAAATTATCAAAACCTTCGACGTAATCGATTTTAGAGTGGTTTTTAGAGAAAACGACCGTACCAAATCCCCTCAAACTTGATATCTAGCCCGAAGGTTACCATGGGACGCCAAAATAAGGGTGTGGGCGAAGTACACTGAAAGTTAACTATAGTTATCATAGTGATCAAAACAACAAATTTTTTAATCAAAAACGGCATTAACGATTTTGTTTAAATTTTTTATATTGATAGCTCCCAATATGGTAATCACACCATAAAATTCCCATCTGTGGGAAAGAGACGAGAGCAGCACAATAAAAAATCAAAATTTTCGACAAAAAGCGTTTTTAGCGCAGTTTTTTCCTTATAAACTCCGCTGGAATTCTTGTAGAAAGTTAAAGAAAAGTGGTATTGTAGTCCAATCCAATACCAAAAGGGCGAGGTGTTTAAAAACGCTCATGAGATACATGGGGGTCACACCAGAAATTCCTGAATTTCAACTACTGCCGTTTCGCTTGCTACCAGTTCTAAAAGTGTTTACACAATAACTCTGCAAAAGTAATTACTATCCTTCTTCAAAAAATATGTGTTTACAGCCTCATTAATTTCTAGTCTACCAATTGCTCAGTAATGATCCTGGAATGAGTACGAGCAGCACAATAAATTCCGGAACTTCAAGCGCTAGCGCTTTTTGCTACCGTGAAATGTTGTTTGACCAAGTTCAAATGAACTGAGTGGTAAATGAATTGATTAAGTAGACAAAGCCATGTACATAGTGAACTGTTGTAGAGCTAAGGAAAGTTGTGTGTTGCAACGCACCAGATATTTTACTTCCTAAAATAACTAAACGTTCTACGTTGAAACTGGAAGCCCTCAAAGTTACGCATTTTATTAGGCTTCTACTGTCGTGACCTTCGTCGAAATAACTGGTGCGTAGCAACACACAACTTTCCGCCACCTCCGTTAATTCTGCCGTACAAATGGGGAAGCCGTATCTCCTTTCAACGCATTTCCACAGAAACATTCATGGAGAACAAAATGTAGGGACCAGTTAGTCGAGAGCACTTCGTAAGTTTGATCAAAATCGTTCTGGCCTTTTTCGAGAAAATTGGAAAACCGGTACATTAATATTCGACAAATCTCGTTTTACGAGGTATAATGGCTTATATCTCCTTCCAACGGATATATGCAGAAATTATCACACACAATAAAATGTGGGTATATATTGTTAGAAAACATTTTGTAAGAATGATCAAGTCTGGTGAAGTGGTCACACCGGAATTCATGAAAATGTTCAAAAAAACTTCAAGCGTAAAAACCCAATTTTTGCTCGTTATGCCTATATCTTGGTTCACCATGTTTTCACGGATTTAATTACGAAGTAAAGTTAGGTGCTAAGTAGTTACAAAATAGTCGGAAAGTTTACATGTTCGCCCCCACCCCCTTCTCCCATCAACCGAAATCACTCATAACCGTATTTTTGCGTCCATGAAGTGGAGAGGGCGCCCTTACTACCCTAGGCCCTACGTCCAGGCATGGAAGGATTGGAACGAGGAAGGAAAGAAGGATAACAGGATCCACGATAGAACGACCAACAGTTCAGATACGACCTGAGCAACACACGGGTGGTGATGCCGCAGTGAACGCCAGCTGATGCATCTCCTCATCACTTTTCTTGCGCTGTACACCACGCTGGGACGCAGTCAATGCTGCAAGATGTTACCCGCCTCCACTCCAAGAGCTTCAGACACCGCCATACGAAGATCCGTTTTGTAGTATTTGCCCTTCGTGGCTTGCCAAGTAAGCAAATACTAACAGTGCTGCAATATCCCGGATAACGGACGCTACCTGGGCGTCTAGAATCACTGTAGACTGGTCGGGACCAACGGCGACGAAGTCAGGCCTCAGTCCTTCTCCAGAGACAACCTGGAAGTACCACCTCCTATGAGTACGCGGACACACCTGCGTCACATGATTCAGCGACTCGAACAGGCTACCACGAGCACGACAGCGAGCATTCAGAACGTTACGATCCCGGCCTCTTGAACACCTCATCCTTGTAGACACTGACGTCACACGAACGGCGTGAAAGTGCCAGTAATCATTCCCATGAATGCCCTCTGGAGCTCAATCCACCCACGCAGGTCTGTTTCCTTATTTGATGACTGTACCTAAACCATTGACGAGGGTTATATCAGTCATGGAAGTTGCGGTTTCGCTAATATGCAAGAGGCCAGCCCCTGCAGCATCCACCGAACTCAGACCTGTGGAGGCACGGCAGGTATTTGGTCGTTAGCCAGTCTCCCGGTAGAGAGCTGTTGCCCGTGTGTGACCGCGTGGAGGTGACCACCTGAGGAATCCCGTACCATTTGGGAGGAGTTCTTAATCTGGTTTCCTACCTTATCCAACTTTGTACTTGAGTGGCAAGTTTCTAAAGGACAAATCAACTATGACCACATTTCTTAGCCATCACCTTCTTCGCGAACTCTGCGAAATGGTTAAAGGCTAGCTTTGTAGCAGTCGATGCTGCTAAGTTCGTTTGCCCTCACAACAACTGTCGCTCACTGTTGTAGAAACTACAGTGGAGCAACACATGGTTTCTTGTTTCCTCCGCACTGGAGGCGCAAGACGTGCATAATGGAGAGTCTTTCAGAGAAAAGAAGTGGAGCCGCGCATTGAAGTCACCATGTCCAGTGAGGAACTCGCTCGTCCAGTGGTCTGGCTCAACCCATTTTTTAGAAAGAAGTTCACGAATTTTGGGGAAGAACTCATACGTGTCACAACCCTTCGACGAGGACTCCCATTTCTCTAACGCCCATTGGTCGATTAGTGGCAAGTTTTCGTTCTGTGGTGAGATCTGCGTGGAGTTCAGCCCGAAGCGGGGGAAGCTCTCGTTTCACTCTCCACTTGTCAACCATGCACTCAACGGGCAAGTCAACTGGTAAATGACCAGCGATCACCTGGAGTGCTTCTGTTGATACAGTCTTATAGGCATTGGTGATCCACAGGAGCGCAGATCTCTGGGATTGGGCCAATACTCTCTTTTGATTGACTGTTAGTTTGCTACCCCAGACAACGGGGCAGTAGCCAATCACACCTAAATAGATGGCCTTATACATGAGGATGGTGTCGTGGTAACACACACCCCAAGTGGCCTTAGTAATGGCACGCAGTGAGGCAAACCTTGCAATGGTAGTGCCTTTAAGGGACTGGAGGTGTTGGTTGAAACCCCACCTCTCACCTATACTGCTAAGTACTGCTCCTCAAGAAAGAGCCTGTGGCTGCCAAAGCGTATTGTGGGTGGATTATTCACTTTTCCTTTCAAGAGAATTAGCTGGTTTTTTTCCTCTGCCACCTGCATCTTGACATGCTCACACCATTGCGTGACGATGCGAAGCACATGGTGGGTTTTTTCTTCGATTTGGCGGACTGACTCTGCAAAGATCAGCACAGTCAAGTCATCCACATAGGCGCACGGCTCGCAGTCAGTCTCAATGAGTCTCCTGAGAATACCTTCGAAGAAGGCATTGCAGAGTGCTGGTCCAAGGACCGTGCCCTGTGGGCACCCCTTCTCAATCGTTCTCCGGACGGAGACACGCCTGCATCTGATCGTAGCAGTTCTGCCTGTCAGTTAACTTCCGACGAGCGAGTACAGGTTGCGGGGATTCCCCTACCTTTGAGCTCATTAAGGAGCGCTGGCCACCAAAGGTTGTCAAACGCTCCTCTAATGTCATTCAGAACTGATACGAAATTCCTGAGGCCGCTCCTGATTTTTTTATGACCATTATTAAAATTCCAACTTCAGGTAGCTCATTTAAATGCCATCCTGATTACTTGAGAACGCTATCATGCGAGCAAGGTTTTAAAACGAGTTATTTTTTAAAACTAAGCTGAAATTATTTTTCGTCAAAATGTTTGATAGCGTTACCCAAAAATGAGAACTTTATAGAAGCGGGGTTATTCAGAACTATGTAAATAAAAAATTGGTCAAAATCGTTACAATAATGTTCGCAAAAAAATGGAGTTTTAGATCGACATTGCTCATGTCCCTATTTTGATGTCCAACGGTGCCCTGCAGGCCAAATATGAAATTTGAGCCGAGTCAGTTCAGATGTACTTTCTCAAATGCGATTACACACAGACACAAACTATTTTCCCAGATGGTATTCCCTTGGAACATACAGACCTGAAGGAAATGCATAATTTTTCTTCTGCCGATTACATAACTTTCCTTCCGACTTCCTAGGGCTAAGGAAATTGAACAGGACTGACGAATTTCGTTTAATTTCGGGACGGCCTTTTGTGAACGTCAAGAGCCTCCAGCCCTCATCCCGCGACGCCATCCGCACGCTCAAGATTCGAGATCAACCACTCCGCACGATGGGGTTGAGCTGTTACCCAAAAATTGCATGGGAACTGAATGGAGTCTCCACGAAATTCGTGCGGAACGAACCGAGTTGACGTATTGGGACTGGAGTAACCCACACAGGTCTATTGACACTACGCGGTAATGATGCTCGAACGTAACGGAGTAGGTCAAAAGCCCCTCGAAGGACGAAAAATCCATCGGATGGCAAAAAAAAGAGTTCAGATGTTAAGGCTTCCGAGAGATTTCAAAATATCTGGTGCGTTGCAACACACAACTTTCCTCAGCTCTACGTCAATTCACTTTTTACATGGCTCATTCGATTTAATCAATTCATTTATCACTCAGTTAATTTGAACTTGGTCAAACAACGCTTTACGGCAGCAGAAAGCGGTTGCGCTTACAGTTCCGGAATTTATTGTGCTGCTCGTACTCATTGTAGGACCATTATTGAGCAATTGGTACACAGATAATTAATGAGGCTGTAAACACGATTTTTTAAAAAAAGGATAGTTATCACTTTCGCAGAGTTATTGGAAAATAACCGTTAGAACTGGTAATAAGGGAAACGGCGGTAGTTGAAATTCAGGAATTTCTGGAGTGTATCTCATGAGCGTTTTTAAACACTCACCCTTTAGGTATTGGATTGGACTACAACACCAATTTGTTTTAACATTCTACAAGAATTCCAGCGGAGTTTATAAGGAAAAAACTGCGCGGAAAACGCTTTTGGTCGAAAATGTTGATAATTTATTGTGCTGCTCTCGTCATTTTCCCACGAATGAGAATTTTATTGTATCATTGCCTCATTGGGAGCTATCAATATCAAAAATGTAATTAAAATCGTTAGAGCCGTTTTTGAGAAAAAAATTTGGTGTTTTGATCACTATGATAACTATAGTTAACTTTCGGTGGATTTTGCTCATACCCTTATTTTGGCGTCCCATGGTAACCTTCGGGCTAGATATCAAGTTTGAGGGGATTTTGTACGGTCGTTTTCTCTAAAAACCACTCTAAAATCGATTACGTCGAAAGTTTTGGCAATTTATTGTGCTGCTCTCGTCATTTTCCCATCAATGGGAATTTTACGGAACTGTTGCCATATCGGGAGCTATTAATGTAAAAAACTTATTCAAAATCGTTAGAGTCGTTTTTGAGAAAAAAAATATTTGGTGTTTTGATCACTAGGATAACTATGGGTAAATTTCGGTGAATTTTGTTCATACCCTCATTTTGGCGTTCCATGATGATTTCCGGGCGAGGTATGAAGTTTGAGCTGATTTGGTACGGTGGTTTTCTCTAAAAATCGTTCACAGACACACAGACCCACCGACCATTTTCCTAAATAATGTTTTTCGGACTCAGGAGGGTCTGAAACGTGAAGATCTGAAGAAAACTTTTTTTTCAGCCGATTACATTACTTTCCTTGGCTCTACGAAGTAGAAAGGAAAGTAAAAACGTCTGCACGTGTGTGATATTTGGCCAGCAGGTCACCTCCAGATCTGTTCAAAACTCATCATAGTGATCGAAGTTTTCCTTGGCTTATTACATTTTCCCTTCTCAGTAGTTCAAAAAACGTTTTGTTCGTATCTTCGCGGCGTGTGTGTCTTCGTGGGACTGCACTGAACAAAGATAAAGCGCTTCTATAGACACAGCTTACCTCAGAACTTACGAGGGTTTGGGAAAATTGTGTCTTGCTACGCACCGGATATTTATTTTATTGATACGCAAAACAAACGCGCGGACAAATACTCGCAAGAGCGACCGCTCCCGGAAATATATCTCATTAATTACTTGAGGTCTATAGTTCGCTCGACAAATCAACGAAGAAGACGTCACCGTTCGCCAGAAGGCAAAACATCTTTGGAGGGCCTCAAAACATCGACGGCCTCACATGCGGAGAGGGGTGGTGAACATGTGGCTTCTGAATCGTTAGTAGGCGATCAATTAACCGTGGGATCTGTTAAAAAAAGAAACGGGGAGCGATCGCTTCAACGGACGGAGTTTCAGTCTCATCAATTTAATTGCCGGTTTCCTCCCCCATTAAACGACGTCATCGACACTTCTTTCAAGCTATTATTGTTCCCATAATCAATCGCCTTGTTCAAATGAATGCGTCAGCAATATGAATACAGAGCAATCTTTATTAGTTCTAATGGCGGGATAATTTGTCAAACGTCAGGCTGCAGTCACCAATTCGAACGTTAATCGGATGAGAGTGTGGACTTTTTTTCGTCCGTTGCATTCGGAACGTGATTGTTCTGGTGGTACTGGGATCCTGAGCAGTTCTGCGACGCGGCATGTCAATCGTCGGGCGGATTCGGGTCGTCCTGATCATTCATCAGGACAACTAGTCATTTTCAAACGTTCCAGCGATATGTTTACTTTCCTAAAACGTCCACAAACATCAAGTTGCACTGAGTCAGAAACTCCAAATTGATGTGGGTATACTGAACTTCAACGGGGAAACTTTTTCAAGGGAGTTACCGTGAAAAATAAAGTTGTTGCTACCGCCTGAAAACATTTAGGGCCCAAATGTGCAAAATGATGGCACCACACTCCAATTTAAGTAATAACTTTATTCGTTTTTACGCTCGACAGCTTTCGATGGGAGTGATGGATGCCGTATGCCATGTCATATGGGCACGATGAAGACTCATGAACTTTCCCCCTTTCAGTTCGTACTTCAGATATTGGCAAGTACTCCAAAATTGATTTTGTGTCTTCAAAAAATGTCTATATCGACGCATCGCTATTGGCAGTGACGCCACGCCAACGGCGTGAAAGCGCCAGTAATTCCTTTTGCTAATGCCCTCTAAAGCCCATTCACTCCACCCGCGCAGAAGAGTAGGGAGAATCGGGGTATGTTGGAGTTGCGTCTGATCATGCAGGGGAGGAGGAGTTCCTGTCACTTGATCCTTGACATGGTGGAGGTGGGGGGGCCCGAACTGTATGTGGTAGGCTCAATGCCCGCGAGGTTTAAATTCGTGTTACCCTTTCGGATACTCATTCATGAGCGATCCAGGTGGGAAGGGGGAGCTCCACTTTCGAAGCTGGGGCCCTGGTATACTACACTGATGGCCTTGCAGGGGCAGGCATCTTTGGGCCGAGAGTCAGGGCAGCGATCTCATTGGGGTCGCTGGCCACAGTGTTCCAGGCAGAGGTAGCTGCAGAGGGGACTGAAGCGGCAGAGAATCTACATAATGGTGGACAGTCAGGCCACTCTCAAGGCCTTAGCCTCATACTGTCTTACGTCACGGCAGGTGTGGGAGTGTCTGACTGGACTGAAGGCCCTGGCAGAGGACAACAGTGTAACACTGTGTTGGGTGCCAGGGCATCAGGGTATAGAGGGAAACAAATGGGCTGATAGGTTGGCTAAGAAGGGATCGGCGCAGATCCCTATTGGGCCTGAGCCCTTTGTTGGTACTACCAGGAGCCACCTACGTAAAGAGGTTGGCAAATGGGAGGACCGGTGCAGGGCTGCTCATTGGCAGGGGCTGCCTGGCCTTAGACAGGCAAAACTCTTCATCCGGCTCTCCAGAGAGGTCCAAGAAGGTGCTTACACTGGGGAGGAAGGATATGAGGATCATATGTGGCCTGTTCACAGGTACAGGTACGCAGGTTCTGCGAGGTAGGGCTAGAGACGGCAGAGCATGTGCTGTGCGTATGCGATAGACTCGCGGCATCGCGCCGTTGTGTGTTTGGGAGGCCCTTTCTTCAGCTCGAAGAGGTGGCAAATGCAGAACTTGCGGATATCCTCCGCTTTATGCGGGGGTGGTGGGGGTGCATAGGTGACGTCACACCAAGTGAGACCAGTGCTGTGGGGCCTGGAGGTGGTGCAGGGGGGCCATGATGGCTTACAATAGGCCCGTTTGTGGCTGCAGTGAGGGTATCGCTTGCAGAAAAAAAAAAAAGAAAAAAAAGGGAGAATCGGGACATTGTCCCAGTCCCAGTGCGTCAACTGACCCACGCAGTAGCAAACCTCCAAGGCTTACTAGGCTTAGGAGCAGATGGAGTCGCCATGTCACACCACCACAGCTGATTGTGAACGAATCCAATATCAGACACAGCCCGTGCGACATTCCAACCAGATGCCTGGAAAACGAGCACATTTTGGGACTGTTCAGCTTGAACATGACCTCAGAGGGTGAGATTCCAGGGAGGAAGTCGAAGCTGCGGGAACAATGGTGGTTTTCCTTGGCCTCATGATTGGCTCATTTCCATACTCCCCTATGCGGACTCATTGGGAAACCTGTACAGCGCCCCCAGCTGCATCCCATCGCCCCCACCTCTTGGTTTGGAGGAGAGGGGATGCCTAGTCAGGGATCGAGCCAGAGTCAAGCCCCAACACACTTTGCCACTGCCTTCCCCAAATCACGACCCTAATCAGTGCTACTAGTGGACCAAAAACAAACATATATGTGTGTAGCACAGGCAGCCGTGCTGATGGCAATTCAAGAGTTTTAGCACTTAACTTGAAACTCAGTTCGATAATATTGGTATCAGACTGCTGTTAACAAAGCTTCCTTCTTGTTCTTTCTAGTACTGTTAGGTAATGAGTGTGAGTGACTCACAGCCACGTGCCTGCAGGTTAAGCATAGCTGCACCAAGAGTTCTTCTGCTACTCTATGAAAGTTGATTCATCTCAACTATCTTTCGTGTGTTCTTGACTACAGTCAACACCACACATCTGTTATTTGTTGTCAACAGTTATAGTATCCCTGAAAATATATTAATACAAAATGTACTCAAGACATTTTGAATCAGTTCAATTTCGTTCAAAAGTATAGTATGAGATGTACGGTCATCTACATCTTGCAGAAGCCATTCTTCCTTGTCAGTTGGTGTGTTTAATAATCCTTCCTATTATTACTATTCACCACGAACAGGAACGCAATTAGCGCAATGATTCAACGCTTGGTCCATAGCTAAGGCCGCGCTACGATGATGTTGATTTTCACCTTACCCAGTCCCTCAAAGGACGTAAGGGTGCAAGCACAAACTGCCTGCGCTTTAGAGCAACAGTGAACCGAAGTCCGAGGCAGACTGGGGACGTGGCAGGTGGGGCCGGCTCATGCTCTCGTTGAGTTCCGAAGAAGACTCGAGGGTTGCTCAGTTTGGCCAGGCAGTGCCGCACCAGATCCAGGGCCAGTTTCTTACAGGGATGAAAACATTACATGGTGGCCCAGTCCAAGAAGCTGGTTAGGGTGAGCAGAACAAGAAAGGCTGCCATTGCAGAGAGACGTGATGGCCAAGCAGGCGTACGTTCACGGGGCCTTTAGTATCAGACACTCCCTCCTACGTCCAAAAGTAAAAAACTAGTGAACCAAAACCAAATTTCTATCTTATTGATGGGCAGCCGTGCCAGTGGCCACCCAGGGGTGTTTGATTTTTGGCACATTTCTCTCAGAACTTTGATCAGTTAGATTTCCATCTGATTGCTGTTGACTATTCTCACTCATCATTCCTTTTTCTCGTGACACAAATTAATTTATTGATCTTTTCTTTCCAATTTGTAGTTCTTTGCCTGTTAAATAGAGAGTGTGGATGACACACACCGCTGCATGGGAGTTCGTTAAGGATAGCAGCACCAAGAGCCTCTCCACTACTTTCTAATCGGTTCGTCACAACTTGTTTTTGTGTTTTTAACGCCAACATACGCGACACAGCATACGTGAACGTAGAAACCACTCGACAATTATTTAATACGTTCAGTTCGTTTGAAAAATGAAACGACATCGCAGACTACTACAGCAGATTTTGTACAAACCTACATTGAAGTGGAAAAAAAAATTCATTATTTGACAAAAGGTTAACTTTTATTTTGAACACATCGTTTGGTTCAACGACAAATTTCACTGACAGTTTGCTACGCAATTTTAACAAGCGACTCGTATTTTTACGAGGGATGGTGTCATTAGCCCGAAGGTGGGTAATGTTTTAGGCATCGACGTTGTCCTAATTCAACTGTGCGGGTCGTTCGGGGGGGGATAATGTTCGAGCTTTGGTTCATCTCTCACAAGTGTAGCTCGAGGAACGCGATACGTTTGGAGCTGTTCGTTCGACGAGCGAAAGGTGTCACGTTGCTCATTTCCCTCGAGCGGGTTTTGGCGGAATCGAGAGGCGCGTTTTGCTATAAAAACACACGACTGAATTCGATGGGCACGTGTCTGAGCTGAACTGAGTTCGGTACGATATTGAAATGGTGTAGTTTGAGCTCATTAAGAGGCGGAGGTGAATGCGTGGGATGGGCAGCGGTGACACCTCCCGTGCCCCCCCCCCCCCCCCCCCCCCCGCTCCAACACATCCTCCTCGGCCTCGGTGATATCATCGCCGTCACTTAGGCAATTTAATGCGCTGCCTCATTCTGCCCCAATTCAGAATATCCAACGGTAAATGGAGAAACCATCGACTTCAAAAACAACATCCTTCTCAGCCTCCCGACACCGACGTCTCATCGTTCATCATCTTGTTCGAACAGTTTTCGTCATATCAACGACGTTTGCCCCCTTCACTTGGTGACGGCGCAATCATCTGACGCTGTGAGTCTCAATTGTCCCGTTAAACAGTCGCAACTTGCACGTTAACATGACGCTGGAGTCACGCTGGATGGATAAGGAGGAAACCCTGTCAAACGCGTGAGAAATATTGACCCGTACACAGTTGTAGCGACCATGCTGCGCGAGATGTCACATTGGAGAGCACTATTGGAGTACGTCCAGAACTGAGTACGGCAGTATTGCCTTTGATTTCCCTGATAAAGTGCGACAGCAGCCGGTCCAGTCACTAATTTCCCCATTGTTGGACTTCGCAACTGCCGCATATTGTGATGTGACGGGAATGGCATTGTGCAGCTTGCAAAGTTCGCTCTGGGGAAAGCTAGAAAGAGGAACTCCACAAGGAACAACTTTTTCGGCCATCTCGCACCTGCCCTGACGGGACTCTCCGGCCTTTAACGGCAAAGTCATTGTTTCCCCAAAGACATTCGTCCTCAACCCCTTTCTGTTACCTATGGAAATTCCACCTCTTCAGTTAATTCCACTTGACGACGGATTTTCCTTTCGTCTGAACGTTCCGAAATATCATTTCCTCCTGACTTTCCTGACATTCCTCCCCACGACAGACAGCTCCACCCAAACTCATTCTCTGATGAAGTCACGCGAAATTCGGTCGTCTCCATTTCTCTGAACACAGTCATGTAACACCTTTCGTGATACAGTAGTCTCCAATTCTCTCAACACTTGTTTCAACTCTCATCGATATCTAATTCGGATTTCTTCTTCCTTCCCTGTACAACCAGTTTCACGCCTTCAGAGCCCTCTTTGTTCGCCCTTATATACTCAAATCCTATCCTGTTCAAGTCACCTCGTTTTGTACAGCTATGATCTTCTGCCTATACATCAACAAGCTTTCGAATGCAATCTCAACATTCTGCAGAATCGCGTACGCAGATGATCTCCACATTTATTTAATCTGTGAACCAGAAGACGCAATTGAAATGGTAAATCAAGATTTGTTGGATTGGTTAAATAAACACGGCCTAGTTCTGAACCTTAAAAAATCGTGCAGCATGATAATAGGACCAGGTTAAGAGCAAACCTTCCTATGAGTGATAGTGCTACGTAACAATCTATTGTGGACTTCACAGACCGATGTTTAGACTAGGTATAGTGTACTCATTGCTTTATGCGTTCAGAATATGTTACAAGGAGGTTTGGAGAGCCGCTGACTCAGGTAAAAATTACAGTGATCGCGAGCTCCGTTCCAATAGCCCAACTTTTGTCGGATTAGGAGGCCTTTGTCTTGCCACTAGACTACCATTGCCCGGTGCCTCACCATTAGCCGCTGCTCCTAGAGCAGGCGACTTTAATGAACGGTTTTTTTGAGATTTGAGTGAATCCCCGGAAAATCCGATCAAAGATTCAAGGAACGAGGGCGCTACAAGGAAAGGCGTTTCTTTCTCAGTGTAGCAGGCTCGCTGCCAATGTTTCCTTCCCACTGAACCTTTCACAGCATCTGCGAGTTTCGGACCCCATTAATGTAAAATAGTGTAAATTAAAATTGTAAATTAATGTGAACAATTTTTGTTTTGAACTATTATGCCTGTTGTGTAAGATGCCGGGAGCCGCGATGCATTCACGATACATTTAAAAATCTACAAACAACCACGAACAAAGTCGACGAATAATCTAGCAACCATGTTCAAAATGGATGGTTCGTTCGTTCGTTCTTTGGTTCCTTGATTCGTTCGTTGGTTCGTTGATTCGTTCATTGGTTCTTTGGTTCCTTGATTCGTTCGTTGGTTCTTTGGTTCGTTGGTTGGTTCGTTGGTTCGTTCGTTCGTTTGTTCGTTGGTTCTTTGGTTCGTTGGTTCGTTGGTTTGTTCATTCGTTGGTTGGTTGGTTCGTTCGTTGGTTGGTTGGTTCGTTTGTTGGTTCATTCGTTCGTTTGTTCATTGACTCGTTCGTTGGTTTTTTGGTTCCTTGATTCGTTCGTTGGTTCTTTGGTTCTTTGGTTCCTTGATTCGTTCGTTGGTTCGTTGATTCGTTCGTTGGTTTGTTGATTCGTTCGTTGGTTCTTTGGTTCGTTCGTTCGTTGGTTCGTTCGTTTGTTCGTTGATTCGTTCGTTGGTTCTTTGGTTCGTTGATTCGTTCGTTGGTTCGTTGGTTCGTTCGTTGGTTCGTTCGTTGGTTCGTGGGTTCGTTGGTTCGTTGGTTCGTTGGTTCGCCCGTTCGTTGATTCGTTCGTTGGTTCTTTGGTTCTTTAATTCGTTGGTTTGTTGGTTCGTTCGTTTGGTCGTTTGTTCGTTCGCTGGTTCGTTGGTTCGTTCGTTCATTCGTTCGTTTGTTCGTTGATTCGTTCGTTGGTTCTTTGGTTCGTTGGTTCGTTCGTTCATTCGTTGGTTCTTTGGTTCGTTCATTGGTTCGCTCGTTCGTTGGTTCGTTGTTTCTTTGGTTCGTTCGTTGGTTCGTTGGTTCGTTCCATTGGTTCGTTCGTTGGTTGGTTCGTTCGTTGGTTCGTTCGTTGGTTGGTTCGTTCGTTCGTACGTTGGTTCGTTGGTTCTTTGGTTCCTTGATTCGTTCGTTGGTTCTTTGGTTCGTTGGTTCGTTCGGTCGTTTGTTTGTTGGTTCTTTGGTCGTTGGTTCGTTGGTTCGTTGGTTCGTTTGTTGGTTCGTTGGTTCGCTCGTTCGTTGGTTCGTTGGTTCGTTGGTTCGTTGGTTGGTTCGTTCGTTCATTCATTGAAGAACGATAAGAGCTCTACAGATACGAGTTCACACCAGATATTTTTGCGATGCTCCAATGATGGAGCTTCAACAAGCTCTCGTTTTGTTCATATGAAGTGTTAATCAAATGTTTAAATCGTTGATCACGTTCGTAACGCCAGTTTGCGCTAATTGACGCACAGTCAGGGCTATTTGATGAAACATGCCCAGAGCGCGAGCCACCGATTGCTATATAAATAGTTCCAAACGAATGCGGAGAAATACCGCAATACCGCTTAATAGCTGACTCACGAATACGATGTAACGACATGCGTCAGGCGGCAGTTCCCAAACGGCGCCTGTCTGCCACAACCGCGTCCTCACGGAAGAGCCAACATCAATCTGCTTCTTTCATCTCGCGAATTCACAACAAAAAAACTGTAGCGGTAAGCAGCTAAATATTTAGCGTCACGTAACAAAACCGTTCATTCGGGATGAGGTTGTCGAAGAGCGACCAGAAGCGTTCACCTGCTAAACGTTTCGCTGCCCGGCCAACTGGTTCTTGCCAGCAGAGCCGACCCCTCATTATCAGCCGACAAAGTCTCAAACGGACAACAGTGTTCTTCCAACGGCGCATATTATTAAGAAAGAACCGGGGGTCCTTCGGTTTTTTTTTTTCGCCAGGCAGACGCGTAATTAGTGCGACTGATCCTCGTCACCCAGCCGCCTCTTACTTGCCCTGATAAACCTTCACTGTGTCGAACAAGCTGTGTTTATTCCTGCCCTAACTCTCACATTGTCGACGTTGTTATGCAGACCGCCACTTCTTCGAGGTTTCCTTCTCCCCACAAAGAAGTTATTAGTAACCGCCTCTGATAGCCGGAAGACCTTTTGCTCCTCGTTTCTCTCGGTCAATTATAATCATGCGACTGAAAACCGATGATCACCTTTTTTTCACCTCCGTCCTCCACATGTCTGTCCTCCGCGCAAATGTTCGTTTGAAAAATACAAACAAAAAACCATATATCTAGTGCGACGCATCACACAAATTGTCTAAGGGCCGCGCGCATTCAGTGATTTTCAGGGCGATACTCCTAATAATACCACGACAATTCGAGTTTTCTCCGAGCACAGACGATTCATGGGACGGTCTACGTGATTTATTCGCTAAGGATGGTACGAACTATTTTGAAATTATCGGGTAAAATCAGTGAAATTACGCGTAGTAAGTATGCGACTCGCCATACAACTTTCCTCAACTCCACATGCATTCCAATACGATATTTTTATCGTGCAGTTCGCACGAAATGGTAAAACGTAACTTAACCTTTGACGTCGACGCTGGTAGCGCTTTCAGTTCCTACATAGCAAAACTGCAGGTGAGTCAGTGGATGTTCAACGCGGTTTTTCCGAAAAGGTCTGCTATCGTGAACGAAATGCTGGTAAAACGTTTAACGACAAAACGAGTTTAGAATTTTCGTGGTTGTTCTCTGTAATCTAAAGACCGTTATTAAACTCTCGTCGTATTGGTAGCCCATTGGACTACCGCTTAGATCATTCCGGGAACGCCAGAGCCATGTAAGCTGCATTTATAGGAAAATATCTGGTGCGTTGCAACACACAACTTTCCTTAGCTGTACAACAATTCACTTCGTACATGGCTAATTCTATTTAATCAATTCATTTATCACTCAGTTCATTTGAACTTGGTCAAACAACGCTTCACGGCAGCAGGAAGCGGTAGCGCTTACAGTTACGGAATTTATTGTGCTGCTCATACTCATTATAGGACCATT
This sequence comes from Pachypeltis micranthus, assembly GCA_020466155.1. Taxonomy (NCBI): domain Eukaryota; kingdom Metazoa; phylum Arthropoda; class Insecta; order Hemiptera; family Miridae; genus Pachypeltis; species Pachypeltis micranthus. Next base: position 74,575,358 of record CM035768.1, on the reverse strand, counting down.
ATGGAGCAACTGATACACAGAAAATTGATGAGGCTGTACACGAATTTTTTGAAGAGGGATAATAATCACTTTTACAGAGTTAATAGGTAATAACTGTTAGAACTGGCTGTAAGCGAAACGGCGGAAGTTGAAATTCAGGAATTTCTGAAGTGAGCCCCATGTACCTCATGAGCGTTTTTAAACATTCACACTTTAGGTATTGGATTGGACTACTATACCAATTTTCTTTAACTTTCTACTAACATCCCAGCGGAGTTTATAAGGAAAAAACTGCGCTAAAAACGCTTTTCGTCGAAAATTTTGATTATTTATTGTGCTGCTCTCGTCATTTTCCCACTAATGGGAATTTCATGGTGTGATTGCCATATTGAGAGCTATCAATATAAAAAATTTAATCAAAATCGTTGGAGCCGTTTTTGAGAAAAAAATTTTGTGTTTTGATCACTATGATGACTATGGTTAACTTTCGGTGGATTTTGCTCATACCCTTATTTTGGCGTCCCATGGTAACGTGCGGGCTAGATATCAAGTTTGAGGGGATTTGGTACGGTCGTTTTTTCTAAAAACCACTCTAAAATCGATTACGTCGAAAGTTTTGGCTATTTATTGTTCTGCTGTCGTAATTTTCACATAAATGGGAATTTTATGGTATAGTTGCTATGTTGGGAGCTATCAATATAAAAAATTTGATCAAAATCGTTACTGCCGTTTTTGAGAAAAAAAATATTTGGTGTTTTGATCGCTATGATAACTATAGTTAAATTTCGATGGATTTTGTTCAAGCCCTCATTTTGGCGTCCCATGATGACCTGCGGGCGAGATATGAAGTTTAAGCTGATTTAGGTCGGTGATTTTCTCTAAAAATCGTTCACAGACATACACCCAGACACACAGACCATTTTCCCAAATAGTGTTTTTCGGACTCAGGAGGGTCTGAAACGTAAAGATCTGAAGAAAACTCAAAATTTTTTTTTCAGCCAATTACATAACTTTCCTTTCTACTTCGTAGAGCCAAGGAAAGTAAAAAAACTGCACTAAAATCCTTTTTCGCCAAAATGTTTGCCGATGTATTTTTCTGCTCTCGTCAGTTTTACAGGAATGAAAGTTTCACGGTATCGTTTTGTCGTTCGACACTGTTTTTGCAAAGTTAATGAAACGACTTTTCTTCAAAAAGTTGGGGTTTTGGTCATTACGGTGACTTCATCACGCTGGCCTGCGGGCTAAATATACGATGAGGGCCGATTTTGTACAATCGCAGTCAGACACACACACACACACAGACCATTTTCTCGAATGATGGTTTTTGCGGACGTAGTAGCCTTTGGAACGAGCCCTTTTCTCCATTTATTTAAATTAGTTTCCAGAAATTCTGGAATTCCAACCACCGCGATTTCACTTACTACCATTTCTCACCGACGGCCGACCGTGAGAGAGCCTAAAATAATAAATTATGGTGTCATACAGGGGAGGATGTTAGCCATAGCTTTGTTCCTCATCTACATCAATTCTCTCTCCGCCGTATCCAAATAGGGAACATCCTTTCCAAATTCTAGAAAAGTGTTTGAAGATGAGTGTCTTTTCGTGGAAAATGTTACGTTATCTCGAATAATAAGGGCTTATGAACAGACCATGCTTTGTATAGGGTAATTAACGTCATATCACAAAAATTGGACGAAGGATTATACGTATACGGAGCTTTATTGGTCGCTAGAAAAGCATTGATTCTGTTAATCACACAGTTATACTTAAAAAATTATATGCTGCTGATCAATTCCTTCCTGTCGCATCGTCCGCAGACAAGTAGAATTGATGGTGATTTCAGTGATGAATTGACATTGTCTTGTGGAGTGCCACAGGGGACTGTGTTGGGCCCAATTTTATTTTTATTGTACATTAATGAATTACTTAATTTAAAAATAGATGGTACAATGTTGGGTTTTGCTGATGGCGCAGTAATTTTATTTTATGGGAAAGACCTTCCTGAGTTAATCGATACCATTAATCACAATTTGATTCGTGTCAAGATCTGGATGGATATGAATTGTTTGGCTCTCAATGTAGACTAAACTTCGCTAATTACGTTCTCTTTTTATAATCGCCCAAGCTCTTGTCATTCAGGGGTGGCTTTTCATCGCTTCTCTTGTTTTCATAATTCTTAACAGTGTAATTGTATTTGCCTACAAATTGAAAAATGTACTAAGTAAGTAAATCTCTGCTTTAAGACCCGTTGGAGTTGGTACGCCCCCCTCTTCCCAGAATCATGATGTTCCTATGCGAAAAATTAGGCTGGAACGCCTTTTCGCATCTTGGCGCAGAATTTGACATCGAATACTCTAACAGCACTGCTGCATTTTCTTGTTTCATGTCGTGTGTGTTGTTGTCTTTAAAAAACCAACATTGGGTTCTCCTGAGGTCAAATTATTGAATGAATTCTTGTGTACTTGTTTGTAAAAGAACTATTATTTTGTTTCAGGTAAGTGCGCTCTATCGTGATTCTGTATGGACTACAACTCTCCTAAGTACGTATATGTGTTTCATATTTCATTTGAATTACTTCTTAGTTCCGTAGTCGCTACTCTTGTACGCGTAATGAGACCAAAATCACAATATTCATCCAATACTCGTGTTGGAGGCACGAGAGGGCGAGAGTTGGAGATCGAAATAAAAGAAACTCGGTGAGCGTGAGGAGGGCGGTATTATGTGCAATGAAGGGAGTAGATTTTGAGTAGAAAGGGCGAAACAAGAGGACTCCTCGTAATATGCGCGAACTGGCGCGGGAGAGAAGGAGATGAGTGAGCACAGGGAGACGAGCTACGAACTCTTTCGCGAGAGTTCGTAGGTGAATGAATTTGGGAGGAGCTGTGTGTTGTTTCGAAATACCCCGATGAATCGGGAAATCCGTCGCCGTTGATAATAACCGCGGAGGTGGAATTCCCGGCAGGTAACAAGGGGGTAAGGGGAGGTGTGGGCATTCCGAGGTCAAATAACTCTGACTGATTTGACTTGCTTCGAACAAATCTTAAAATGAATTTACATTCAAAATTCGGGCTGGAAACACATCAATTCCGAATGGTGGCTCGACTTTTATCCTGTTGAGTCCCCTAGAGAATGGCGAATAATGTTACATAAACGATAAATTGCACTCACATTTGGTTGTGAACGAAATCAGGACCTCGACGTGCGTGTCAGATTGAGCCGGACGTGCTTTAACCGAGTGTGGGGGCCTGATTAGACGGACACGAGGTGGGGAGAAGTGATGATGATGCCAATAAATAGGTGTGAATACAGTTCCCCATGCTCGTAAAGGTGGTGCCAATAATACAGTCAACATGTAAAGTCAAGGCAGCAGTTTCTGTAAACCAGGACTGACGTAGACACAGAAGGCAAATGAGGACAATTGGTGTAGGGCGCACGAGAGAGGCCTTTACTTGCCTAAGTTGAAAAATGTAAATGTTTAGGAGTCATATTTGACCATACCTTGAAGTTCAATTTTCATATTGATGCCTTGGTATCTAAATTGGGGAAATTATTTTATGCTTTCAAGGTGGCTCGAAACTTCCTGCGCAGCTCAGAACTATTTATTTTGGATTAGTTTTTCCTTTGTTAAAATACGGTATCTCTTGCATTGGGAAGTGCGTATAAAATGAAACTAAGATCCTTGCAGGTTATAGCCCTACGTGAGAGTCCCCGATATCCTTCTGTGCTGCTTTATAATGAATTTGATGAGCTCAACGAGAAGTAGTTGTTTTTATTTCAGTCATGCTTGCTGGTCTATAAGACTGGTATTCAGCGTAATCGTAGGGGCAGTGTCTCATCGAATGTAAAACTACCTAAGCTTAATACCGAACGTGCAAAAAAGAATGCATAATATAAGGTTTTACAGTTCCTCTATTCTTCTAAAACCAACCCTGATTTGCTCAGCAGTGTAAATTTTAAGAGACACATTTTGAAGAAGATTAACTAGTAATATTAACTTATTGAGAGTTTCCTTTTGTAGGTTTTGTGACGTACTTGGGGAATTCTTTTGCAGAATTACCCGCGTACAGGACACGAGGGAATGTCGTGTCAGGGCCCAAAAGACGAACAAGCTAAATATACTCACTTGGTGTAAAATAAACAAAATAATGCCTCTCAGGAAAGTACTGGAAAATGAAATTATAAACCAAGTAGGACCCACTTGAATTTAATCAGGAAAAAGTAGAAATAAAATAAACTCCTTTTAGAATTAAACAAATAACCTATGCTCGGATTGTAGTAAATGACAATAATGGGGAAATGTGGAAAATGAAACACCAAGCTCTGATCGCTTACCTTCTTCACACAATATAAAGGGACGTTGAGTACTTGTTCACTGGCTTAAAAAAGGGGAGAGATTCGTAAGTGTAGTAGTGGGGGTAGCCGTTCTAATGAAAATGTGGCTCCTCTGCTTTTATAAACAGAAGCGAACTGCACGGGTGGCGACAACAGTGTTGCCACCATCGGCAGTCCGCTGCAAACCATTTCAGTTTTTAAAGTTATTACTTTGTACATGATTATATTAATACCCAATTTTGGCTGAGACCTGCTCCACCAGCCGCCACAAGTTCTTATGAACTTATTTGGTTGGTGGGCAGAAGGAGATTTTTGTTGTTTTGTTGGTATGCCGTTTTGATTTCAATTTGTATCATTTCCGTTCTGTCAATAAATGTTTATTATATCCTATTCTTTCTAGTCGCGGATGATACGGCGCTCATTATTCGGTCTGTTTTCTTTTCAAATTACTGTTCCTGAACTGTCATGGAGGTTGCGGTTTCACGATCATGCAAGAGACCGACCACTCGATCAGCACCCATCGAACCCAGACCTGTGGAGGTATGGCAGGTAAAGATACAATCGCCAGTCTCCCAGTGGAGAGCTGATGCCCATGTTTTTTTTTTGTTGACCCGAGGGCGTGTGGGGCAAGTCCCTTTGTCACTGCGGCCGCATGTGGGCCTATTGTGACGCTGGCTCGTCGTACATACCCGCCCCCCTTAGGAAGCCGAGTATGTCCTTCACCGCAGAGTTTGCTACGGTTTGGGGTTCAATGGTCCCCTGACCGAAGTATTCAAAGCGTTTTGCTGCCAAGGCAGGGCATTCACGTAGGATATGCTCTGCTGTCTCGTCCTCCTCACCCGCAGAGTCTGCATTCCACCGCCTCTGAGATGCCCATCTTGTTGAGGTGATATCTGAGTGGACAGTGCCCGGTGAGGAAGCTTATCAGTACTCTCAGATCTTGTCTAGAGTGTCAGCATCGCCTTTCGTCATACCTACGTGTGGTTCAGGCATGATGGGTAGGGATTCTGTACCCATTTTCGCGAGGTGGTCAGCCTTTTCATTGCCCTCATGCCCCCTGTGAGCCGGCACCCAAATGACGGAGAGCCTGTTAAGGACGCCGGGCTGCTTGAGCGCATGGAGGCATTCCCATGCCAGCTTAGACCTAAAACTATAGGCTGCGATGGCTGTCTGAGAAATTGTAGATCGCCTTGAGCCCTTTGTTCAGGACCTCTTCTGCGATCTCTTGGGTTTTGCCCATTGTTTGCAGCTGCTTATTCAGTCAGCATGCTGACCTTATTCACAGCTGGCCACAGACATGCCCCTGGGGACAATGCCGTGGCCGTTCCACTATCCACAACCTGTGGTCGTGTCTGGTAGCATGGGCATGCTTCTGGGAAGATAACCCAGAACCAGGTGATGCCCATGTTAAACCGTGGGGAGGTATGACCACCTGGGGAATCCTAAACCATCTGGTTTTCCACCTGATCCAAATATTTACATCGGTGGCAAGTTACAAAGGGACATATCAACTGTTACCGTGTTTCTTTGTGACGATCTTCTTCGCAAACTCGGCAGAACGATTATAGGCTTCTTTAGGAGCGGGTAGGTCTGGTTGCTCTTCTGATAACCATCGCTCACTGTTATAGGAACTGCACAATACGTGCTTGATGGAGAGTCTTTGATAGAAAAGTTGTGGAGCCACTCTTCGAAGTGGCCATGCTCCGCAAAGAACTGGCTCGTCTAGTGGTCTGGGTCAACCCGTTTTCCCATAAGACATTCACCTGCAATGAGTCATGAGAGATATGGATGGGGGTTGGAGAAGAGTAGTGGCTGAGCTTGTGTGATTTAGGGATGGTAAGCGGATGGCGGGAGGGGGATTGAGGGATAGGCCCTGGTGACGAGCTGTGTGGTTGGGCAGTAAGGGCGGAAGTGCAGTGAAGGGGGGCTTAGGAACCCCCCAAATGGCAATCGTACGCCTCATGAAGAAGCCTTGATAAAGAGAAGTTTAAACAATCTGACAATCAACTGATGTAATATAATCTTCTGACTGTACTCCCAGTAATGGGGTGTGCACCGCGGCCATATGACCTATTGTGCCAGTCCTAGTGTCTTACAGGTCTATGCCTAGCTTCCTATGGAAAGCCAGGTAGTTCCTGAAGGAGTCCTCGTTGGTATCCATCCTGGGAGAAGTGGTGCCAAAGACCAAAAATCGCTCCCTCTCAAGTCTCCGGCACTGGGCCAGAACATGGTAGGGAGTTTCTTCATCCGTGCCACACCACCTGCATAGAGGGGATTCGGCTATACCCATAACATACTCAACTGATGTAAACTACAATCGCCAAAACGACAAGGAGGTGGTCGAGGCGTTGGTGGGGTTTTGGAACTTTTCAATAAACCTCAGTAAATAGACGCCAAAAGGATCTGACAACCAGCTGATTTAGTTAACAAACGTCAAACTAACAATTAGATTATAGATATAAATCCTGCAGTAAGAAACAAAAAAATCACCATGAGAAACGTCAAAACCATGTATATATCAGCTGATTAGAAGGGAAGACAGAGAGTGAAGTGGTAATGTCGAAGATGGCAATTGATAAAGAGTCTTCAAAACAATCTGGCAATCGCCTGGTTTAGATAAGAAGTGTCAAACTGACATTTAGATGTCAAGAGAACGAGATTAGCTGACGCAGAGCTTAACGTAGTCAAGCGAAAACTTTTTATTCCTTTCATTAGACGAAAACGCTCGTCATGTTGGCAGCACTGCAACAGGCGCTCAGTGATAAGAGATCACTAAGTTCAGTTAACGGAGTTTCAACAAAAAGTTAAAAAATAGATTGTTGCATGATGAAATTGAAGTGTTCGTCCAATACAACTCATCACGCATCATTCTACAGCCTCCCCATACCTAACTGACGCTCTAAAATTGGGATTCTCTCCGAATAACTGCAAGTTGAACTCGTAAATAGGAGCGGATTGAGGAAGGTCCTAAATGAGAAGGAGGCGGTCATTTATCGGGAAAACGCCTAGAGTTTCGGGCGAAGGTGTTTCGAAGGGGTTGAAAGGGCCGGATTAACCTGTAATCCGAAGGGTAAAGACGAGGGTATGGGCCGAGGGGCCGGTTGATATTGAAAATGACCCCGAGGTGTGAAGTATATTAATGAAGAGGGGTTTGGGTAGAACATTGGCAGACGCCAATTAGATGGCTACCAACTAATTATAGAAGAGCCCACCCCTCTTCCTCTTACTAACTGACCTGCTACTAACCCCACCCCCCTCCACCAACTCCTCTCATCCCTCACATCGTCGCCATTCTACCGCCAACACCAATTCCACCCTTTTAACAACTTCAAGTATTGAGTCCGAGACGTGCTGCATTAATTGATAGAGGCTCAGTTGATATTACAACTTCCGTCGTCGTGACGTCATCAATCAATTAACTTTAATAACGAGAAGTTTTTTGTCTTGTTTCCCGCCTTCGTCTCCGCAGCTCGACTTCCTCTTGACCGCAAACTCGCTGTTTCTTCTCTGCGCACCTCGGCACGTGTTGCAACCTTACTGAAAGCTCACGACCTCAACCGAAGAACCTTTCCGAACCATCCTAGAAGAAAAAGTATTTATAATTGCGATAATTATAAGCAGGCTCGTTCGAGAGTTTGTTTGTTTTACATTGGAAACATATTTCTTCATTGATACCTTCCCATTCGTGAAGAATCAACAGCAGACGATTCATATTTTCCTCCAACTCTGTACATGTTGTAACTTTTATAGAATACAGTCGCACACGACACCCTTTTCCTTGACAGTTGGCGTAAACAGATGACTTGCATTTTTACTTTCCTTGGCTCTACGAAGTAGAAAGGAAAGTTATGTAATTGGCTGAAAAAAAAATTTTGAGTTCTCTTCGGATCTTCATGTTTCAGACCCCCCTGAGTCCGAAAAACACTATTTGGGAAAATGGTCCGTGTGCATGTGTGTCTGTGAACGATTTTTAGAGAAAACGACCGTATCAAATCCACTCAAACTTGATATCTAGCCTACAGATTACCATGGAACGCCAAAATGAGGGTTTGAATAAAATCCATCGAAAGTTAACTATAGTTATCATAGTGATCAAAACACCAAATATTTTTTTTCTCAATAACGACTCTAACGATTTTGAATGAATTTTGTATATTGATAGCTCTCAATAAGGGAATTGTAGCATGAAATTGCCATCTGTGGGAAAATGACGAGAACAGCACAATAAATTACCAAAACTTTCGACGAAATCGATTTTAGCGCGGTATTTAGAGAAAACCACCGTACCAAATCAGCTGAAACTTGATGTCTAGCCTACAGGTTACCATGAGACGCCAAAATAAGGGTTTGGGCGAAATCCACCGAAAGTAAACTATAGTTATCATAGTGATCAAAACAACAAATTTTTTAATCAAAAACGGCTCGAACGATTTTGATTAAATTGTTTATAGTGATAGCTCTCAATAAGGCAACTATACCATAAAATTTCCAATCGGGGGAAAATGACGAGAGCAGCACAATAAATTATCAAAATTTTGGTGAGTGGTACACTTGCATGCTGCTGAAAGAAACAGTCGATTCGGAATGGAAAACAAGGGAGCAACATTTTCGAAACACTTTTGGAAACAAAGGATGGTCACCCATCAGATATGCTTTGGCCTTCAAATACCAAACGGGTTCCTTGCTAGAGTACGCCTTAAAAAAAGAAAAACTTTTACTGACGCCGGTACTCAATCAAATCAACGAGAAACCTTACGTGAAACAAAGGATCTTTACAATGAACTGGGAAAATTAGAACATCTAGTCGGGAGGAATAAATTTGAGAAGAAAAGTTTCAAACAAACGGACACAACACCAAGACACATTGAAGACAAAAAACCCTGCGGAATCTGCCTTGCCGAGAGGAAAGGAAAACGCTACCACTCTGAAGAAAAATGCTGGTTTCAGGAAAAGACTCAGAAATCAAATTTGAGAACTATCAATAACGCTGAATTGGAAGTTGAACTGCGCACAAACGATCCAAAAAACTAGTAGCACCACCGTTAATACGAGTCAAGTTACTCTTGAACGATACTCTAATAGTTTCAGGAGTTTATGATTCGGGCTCGAACGTCTCTCTCTTTCATAGTTTTCCTTCCGACTTCGTAGAGTCAAGGAAAGTAAAAGTCGTACTAATCTAGCGTTTACAGTCAACAGACCCCGCAGTGCGCGTTGTTCTACTGATTTCAGCGTTGCTGCGACTAATGCACTGAAGAAACAGAGAGTTTTGGAATGTTTTACAACAATTGGCCGGTTGGAACGTGGTAATCTGAGTTAGGGGCGTGAACGTGAGCGGACTGTGAGTGTTTATTACAGGAAGGGCGACCGTGAATCCCTCCATCCTCGCCCACTTCCACCATGTCCAGCTCCATTGAAGGCCTTCATTTGAGCGGCAATAAAACCAATCGGCGCCTTTGTTTTGCCCCGGGGCCCCCGAGCAGGGCCAAGAAGCCCCCTCCGATAATTGCGGGATCCCGTTCATTAGGATGACAAGGTAAAAGCACCTTTTCTCGTTGATTGGATCGAGACCTTCGAGGAGATTGGCATATCGCATGGGCAAATAATAATTCCAGGCCGGGCCGCGGATTAAAAGGAAAAAGGAAAGAAGGTCTGATGGGTTGGGTCTAAGGGAAAGGTACAGGTTCAGAGCCGGGATGCTGGCCCGAGGACGGATCACGAGGTAATTTATACGCCATAAATTGTCATTACTGTCGCCCGTGTCTTCCTTTTACTCTTCGACTCTATTGAAAAATACTTGGCGCTTCCCTGAGCCGCTTCAAAGGCTGTCAGCAACAGGAATCGACGGTTTTCAACCGGTGGAGCGCGATCGATCATTTTTTCATTGGCCGCGGGAAATTTTCCTCCGACAGGATCACAGATCTTCCAAGCCTGGTGATGGTCGCAGCTGTCTGGGACTCTGTTTTGACCACTCCCTTACAAGATGGAATCCAACAGAATCCCATCAATAATTATGAAAAGATATTTACAAGTCTCAATGCAGTTAAAATTCGAAACTATTCACACTTTGAACACAAATAAAACTGCGAATTAACTCTTTCAACTGCTGCTTAATCCAAAAACAAATCACGGTAGCAGTTCAATAAGCTACTCATACAACTGCTTAATATTTGTCATCAGAGTCCGCGAAAAATTCCGGCATCCGACTCACCGTCGTTTAACTCACCTTATCTTATCATTCAAGGACAACATAGTGTCAACAGCCCAATAGCACACTTATACCTTGTTTTGTCAATGATTAGCTTTAGAATGATCACGGGGCTGAGGAATTTTGTATAACGAGCTCTGGCGGCCACAGGGTCCTTCTTGAGAAGCAGTACTTAGCAATATAGGTGAGAGGTAGGGCTTCAGCCAACACCAGTTACCAGTTGAATTGGCCGTGGAGTGCATGGTTGACAAGTGGAGGATGAAACGGGAGCTTCCCCTATTCTAGGGTCCATGCGTCTCTCCACTGAACGAAAACATGCCACCATCAATGAATGAGCATTAGACAAATAGCAAACGAGATGAAACGTACCCCCCAAGTCTTAGGAGAAATTGAGTTGAGCCAGACGACTGAACCAGTTCCTCGCGGGACATGGTGTCTTCAATGCGTAGCTCCACTTATTTTGCCTCAAAGTATCTTCATCACACATTTCTTGCGCCTCAAGTGCGGAGGAAACAAGAAACCACGCTGCTGCAATAATCCAGCGATAATTGTTGGAACAGCAGCCAACCCTACCAGCATTGACTGCTACTTAGGAAGCTTATAACCTTTTCGCCCGTTTCTCGAAATAAAAGGTCACACGTCAAACGTTGCCACAGGGTCCTTCGTAACATGCCACACAAGTAAATAGTTAGATCAGATGGGAAAGCCGCCTCTCAGGTGGTGACGGATTCCCCAGGAGGTCACACCTCCCCACGGTTTAACATGGGCATCAGCTCTTCAGAGATTGGAAAAACAACAAAACCTACCGTCCCTCCACAGGTGTGTGTACGGTGGATGATGAGGAGTGGCCTGCCTCTTGCGTGATATTGAAACCTCAACTTCCGTGGCAGAAGACTGATACAACTCTCTCCGAGGGTTCAGGAACAGTCATTCCGATAAGAAAACAGACCCGATATGACCTGATTTTTTCTCGTAAATGTACCTGTGGTTGGTTTAATTTCTATAAAAATTCACCCGCGCAGCGTACTCGTCCTTCGTCTTGCGGCAAAGGGGTTGATTGTACAATTACGTTCGAATGGGGAACATCAAATGTAATACATAATAATTTGATTGTTGTCAAACAACACTTCATATCAGCAGGAAGCGGTAGCGCTTACAGTTCCAGATTTTATTATGCTGCTCGTATTCAATGCAGGACCTTTATTGAGCAATTTGTACACAAATAATTAATGAGGCTGTAAACACGAATTTTTTTGAAGAAAGATAGTAATCACTTTTGCAGAGTTATTGGGTAATAACTGTTGAAACTGGTAGTAAGCGAAACGGCGGTAGTTGAAATTCAGGAATTTCTGGAGTGAGCCCCATGTATCTCATGAGCGTTTTTAAATACTCACCCTATAGATATTGGATTTGACTACAATACCAATTTTTAAAAAACATTCTACTAACATTCCAGCGGAGTATATAAGGAAAAAACCGCGATAAAAACGCTTATCATCGAAAATTTTGATAATTTATTGTGCTGCTCTCGACATTTTCCCATAAATGGGAATTTTGTGGTATATTTGTCTTATTGAGAGCTACCAATATAAAAAATTTAATCAAAATCGTTAGAGCCATTTTTTAGAAATAAAATTTGGTGTTTTGATCACTATGATAACTATAGTTAACTTTCGGTGGATTTTTCCCATACTCTTATTTTTGCGTCCCATGGTGACCTGTAGGCTAGACATCAAGTTTCAGCTGATTTGGTACAGTTGCTTTCTCAAAAACCCGCGCTAAAATCGATTTCGTCCAAAGTTTTGGTAATTTATTGTGCTGCTCTCGTCATTTTCCCAAGAATGAGAATTTCTTGGTATAGTTGGCATATTGGAAGCTACCGATATAAAAAATTTAATCAAAATCGTTGGAGCCGTTTTTGAGAAAAAAAAAATTTGGTGTTTTGATCACTATGATAACTATAGTTACCTTTCGATGGATTTTGTTCAAACCCTTATTTTGGCGTCCTATAGTGACCTACGGGCGAGATATCAAGTTTGAGCCGATTTGGTACGGTGGTTTTTTCTAAAAATCGTTCACAGACACACATACACACACACAGACACACAGACCATGTTCCCAAATAGTGTTTTTTGGACTCAGGAGGGTCTGAAACGTAAAGATCTGAAGAAAACTCTTTTTTTTTCAGCCGATTACATAACTTTCCTTTCTACTTAGTAGAGCCAAGGAAAGTAAAAAGAATATAGATGTAATTGTTGAGAAGTAACAAAAAGCAAATATAGAATGAACCGCTTATAATTACAAAAAAGATATAATAATTACTTGATGTACGTTGTCGGCTTTGCCTCGTCAACACGAAGTACGACGCTTGTCATGGTCCAACCTACACTCCAACAGGACTCAGGGATACTGGGACCTGAAGAGCCGGCCGAATCACTATACACGACATACATCGTTGACAAATAGGCGCAAATCAAGATAATCCTGCAAGACGGTGGGCTTTTCCGGCCGAGTTGATGGCTAGGGTATAATAATGGCGGTAATGGCGTTGTTACGTGCGGTTTAGGCGTCTCGCCCACGGAAGAGAAATAAAAGGAAATATTTCCGAATGACCCCACATAAAATAAACTAAAATTGACCATTAATACTCTAGCTGCCCTAAAACTTAGTTTTACACGCTCACTCTGTTAGTGGCAATTTAGAGGGAGCACATTTGGACGACTCACTATTCAGTTTTAAACCTTATTTCGCTGCCCTGCGCTGACTGAAAGGTAAATACGAACGTTTCATTTATTTGATTCGGTTGTTTTCTCTCAATTGCCGGCGCACAAACAAATTCATCCTGCGGCAAAATGCGTTTCAACGGATGCAGTTATTTGGCGAACGGGCGACAACAAATTGGTTTTGTTTTAATCATGCTGTCAGGCCGCGTAGGTATAATTGATGAGCGAGCCAGTGAAATATTGGCCTAAGGCAGTAACCACTGATTCGGAAATATTTTCGAAACGCCCAGTAACGAAGTTTGCTGATGGAGGATATGTGATCTTCAAGAGCAGCTTCTGGCTCCGCTGGGATTTCCCGTGAGCTCTGCGGATTCTCGGACGTTGGTTCCAACTTAGATCAGTTACTTGCACTCACCACATTCTACTCTATTATCCAACTGAGAAGTAAAGCTCCTGGTATGATCCGGTGACGATGCAGTATTACTTATTTGTTATAAACAAACATTTATCTATTTGCGTATTTATTTATACAGGTGAGATCGCATAAGAAAGCATATAACAAGATAAAAAAGTGAACAATGAGGTGGGTTATTGTATAACAAGGTTCAGAAGGTTTATACAGCTCTCTGACTGTTGCGAAATTGGTTGAGTACCGTGGCCTAAAGATCTACTGTGCCAATCCAAATGTGTCTCACAGGTCCATCATACCTAGCCTTCTAAGGAAAGCCGGGAATTCCCTGCAAGAGTCTCCTATGATGTCCCAAAGACCAGAAATCGCTCCTCCTCATGCCTCCGGCACTAGGTTAGGACGTGGTAGGAAGTTTTCTCATCCATGCCACCCCGCCTACACCGAGGGATGTCAACCGTGTCCATAAAATACGTGCCTTTTTTTCAATTCGCAGTGCCTCGTGATGATCTCCACGATTCACCTCAGGTCCTTTCGCTCCATCCTCTGAAGGCTCTGTTTCATCTCATGCATTTGCCCTGAGATAAAGCGTTCGGAGTGTCTCACTCCGCAGCACACCAGACTGTCCGACTAGAGACATTTAAGATACAGTGTGAAGGTGTGCGGAGGAAGTACCAACCTCATTGGCCCTGACCTTCCTCCGCCCCATTGGGCAAAAATAATAGGGGAAATTGGGACAGGTACTACTTCCAGCGAACCCTCGACCACTGCGATATCTGCTGTGGCCCATTGCTGGACTCTGACAGAGACATCCACCTTTCGCAGACCTATCCCACGGTGCACCGGTTTGCGCCGCGGGCTGTGCACCCCCGCAGTACCATTTTGGGATAAATATCCCTTAAGGCTAGAGTGGTTGCTAGCCCGCCCGAACTTGTGTCCAGACATGGGGCTTTGTGGACCTCCGCCTTGGAGGAGTTTGGACTTGCCCCTCCTTGCCTGGGGACCCCTGGTCCCTGGTACGCAAAGACCCACCCCCAACGGGCCACACCCAGCAGCTGGAAGGGGAATACGGGCTCCGAAAATGCCAGTTTTCCGTCCCCTGGGGGGTTTGGGTTCCCTCCTAGTCCCCACTCCCATCCCTCTCTCATTCACCCACGTACCACCTTTATAAATTACTTCCGTCCATCCTCACTCATAGAGACAGAGGAGTCACACGATGAGGAGGTTTTTTTTTTTTTTTTTCAAAAAAATATGCAGAAGTACAGCATTATGAGAATTTAATGCTCACCATCTGATGGCCTGCCACAATGGCTAGCCAGTCTTCACGGAAACGCAGAATCCAAGCGCGAAGCTGCTCGAAGATTTGAAAAATCGTAGTAGATCTAGAAAACATTTCATCTCTCCAACAATAATTCCGTCTAAAAATAACTCCACTCTACACTTAACGATCTCTAATAATGAATAGAACAATAGTGACTTAACGGCAGACGATGATGTCTTCGCATCGAAAGCATTCGCCCACAGTATCTCACCAGCCAGAGAAGACGGACCCACCAAGCACGTTAACATTAATAGTTTATCTAGGGGTGGAATTAACCCAATCACTTTATTACCAAATGTTAACTCAATTTGTGCAGCCTGCTCTCCTTCGCCAGTTTTGACGTTGTGCGGTAATTCTTCAGCTATCAGGCATCACGTTGATAGTTTTATTTCTACAGCCTTTTTCATGAATTGTGATCGCCCCAGCAATGATAGCATAAATCTCTGCTTGAAGAACTGTTAAGTGGGGCCCAGGGCAATGTAAGTCCCACCTCTCCCAGAGCCGCTTATTCACATCCATCTGTGTAGATAGGTAGGCGACTTTGTACGTTTCATAGGCTTCCTTCTGGTTACACGCTGTATTTTCTGTCGAACTCATACATGGGGTGACGGGTTTCAAATTCCTTAATATCCAAAGCCTCGTGAGTTTGTGCGCCACCTTTATAGCTAACACAAAAACGACGAATTCTCTTAACCTACAGTGAACAGTATGAAGTATCAGTGATGATTTAGTAACGCTATGAAGATCCCTCGTAAGCTCTCCCTTCTTCGAAGGCTTGAAATTCACACAACTATGAAAAAAGAAGCATACGTAACTACACGACTACCTTCCTCCTTCCCTTCTGATGACCGGCGGGCTAGTAAGCTCCCACTAGGAGTGAACGATACACATCGATGTTTTAAAAATACACGATGTATAGTAATGATGCATCGAATCAAACCGATGTATTGTTAAGTTATAAACATCGAGTATACATCGATGTTTTTATTCGAAGCATCGAAAAGGCAAACAATAAAACCTACCCCCTATCTCTCCACGGTTAATAACTATTTTTTTGTCTTTTTCAATTACATTATTCAGCACTCGCAAGGCGTTTCGTCAAAAAGTGGTATCACTAGTTGAAAAGGCCGCCATTATTATAGAGGTCAGTGCAACCTACCCATAAAAATTATAGATGCAAATGGCCGACTGAATGGACCCGCCGTCTCTCTCTCCCTTACAGTTAGTTGCAGTCTCTCGCTTCAAAAAACATATTATTTTAATTTTTGTATTAATTAGATACCGATTCAGCTTGATTCGAAATTCATTTTAAAATCTGCTGTGTCGTGCAATAATATTTATAAATCACAGTGTTAAACTGAACAACACGTTATTTGTAATATTAATATCATAATAAATTTGGAAGTTTCCAACATTGCATAAAATTGCCTTCAAATATCTAACAATGGTGGACACATCAGTGCCATCAGAGAGACTGTTTTCGCGAGCGGCGCAGGTAATACTCAACAAAGTATTTTACAGGTTTTTACAAAGTATAGATAAAAATTATCGGGGTTTATATAAAAAATAAAAGTGAAGGCAATAAAGTTATTTTAATAGATGCTCGCTTTTTGTATCTAAACCACATACATATTTAACTTATAGAAAAACAATCGATGTATAGAAAATATTGATTTGTTTTTTGATACATCGATATTACGTCGATGCAACAATGCTGTGCAGTCAATCGAAAGAAACAACGATGTTCTTTACTTTCCTTGGCTCTACAAAGTAGAAAAAAAAGTTACGTAATCGGCTGAAAAAAAAAATTTAGAGTTTTCTTCAGATCTTTACGTTTCAGACCCTCCTGAGTGCGAAAAACACTATTTGGGAAAATGGTCTGTGTGTCTGTGAACGATTTTTAGAGAAAACCACCGTACCAAATCAGCTCAAACATCATATCTCGCTCGCAGGTTATCATGGGACGCCAAAATAAGGGTATGAACAAAATCCACCGAAAGTTAACTATAGTTATCATAGTGATCAAAACACCAAATATTTTTTTTCTCAAAAACGGCTCTAACGATTTTGATTAAATTTTTATATTGACAGTTCTCAATAAAGTAATTATAGCATAAAATTCCCATTCGTGGGAAAATGACGAGAGCAGCACAATAAATTATCAAAACTTTCGTCGAAATCGATTTTAGCGCGGGTTTTAGAGAAAACAACCGTACCAAATCAGCTGAAACTTGATATCTAGCCTACAAGTTACCATGGGACGCAAACATAAGAGTATGGGCAAAATCCACCGAAAGTTAACTATAGTTATCATAGTGATCAAAACACCAAATTTTTTTTCTCAAAAACGGCTCTGACGATTTTGATTAAATTTTCTATACTGATAGCTCTCAATATGGCAATCACACCGTAAAATTCCCATTCGTGGGAAAATGACGAGAGCAGCGCAATAAATTATCAAAATTTTCGACCAAAAGCGTTTTTAGCGCAGTTTTTTCCTTATAAACTCCGCTGGAATTCTTGTACAATGTAAAAAAAAATTGGTATTGTAGTCCAATCTAATACCTAAATGGTGAGTGTTTAAAAACGCTCATGAGATACATGGGGGTCACTCCAGAAATTCCTGAATTTCAACTACCGCCATTTCGCTTACTACCAGTTCTAAAAGTTTTTACCCAATAACTCTGCCGAAGTGATTACTATCCTCCTTCAAAAATGCGTGTTTACAGTCTCATTAATTATCTGTGTACCGATTGCTCAATAATGGTCCTGGAATGAGTACTAGCAGCACAATAAATTCCGGAACTGTAAGCGCTACCGCTTCCTGCTGTCGTGAAGCGTTGTTTGACCAAGTTCAAATTAACTGAGTGATAAAAGAATTGATTAAATAGAATTAGCCATGTACAAAGTGAATTGACGTGGAGCTAAGGAAAGTTGTGGGTTGCAACGCACCAGATTTTTTTAAAAATGTCCATCACTAGCTCCCACTCTTTGTAGCAGTCGGAGCTCGTTAGGGACGTCTCCCAGATTCCCGCGCTTATTTGACGCGACGAAAGAGAACGTGCCTCCTTATATGTCTGGGTGAACAAGGTCAAATATTCCATCTCTGGTCCTGGTAGGTGTGGTTTTCATCACCTCAGCGATGTGTAAGCCCCACAGCCTTTGGCACTTTGGCCAAGCTACGTTCAGAAGGTAGCAAGGCCCAAGGCCCAAGGCCATGATCAGTTCGATAAACAACAAAACGAAAGCTGCAAAACAAATTCAGGTGATAACAACGAGCAACGCATTTATTTAACAGAAAGCAAAGAAAAAGCCTGTCTGGCGGCAACCGGCTCGAGGTAACGATGAGACAGCACGTCAGCCTATGATGGACAACGAAAAGTAGAAGAAAAGTCGTAGTGAGGTCGTTTCTGGACAGTATAGTTAGCCTTACGAAACTTTTAGCAGATCCGTCGACGATACAAGTGTAAGTGCTACCAACATGGAAGGCTTAGACTAAAAGATAACTCGAGGAGGAGCACGCTTGTCAGTACAACAACGTTCTGCACACAGGAGAGGGAATCACACTTATTTATCGCCACCGTGCGCAAGGCGTTGAACGCACGGGTTTCCTCTTCGTATCGAAATTCTGACGCGACTTAGGGTCGAGTTGTAACGTAATAATCTTCGAAGCTCATAGTCGAAGGTTGAAGTGCTGTTGTTTGTTGGAGTATAAAATAACTGGGCTGGAGGACGAAGAGGAAAACGGATATTTGGCGTTGAAGGGGGGAAGCTGAGTTGAGTTCTACAGATAACGAAGCGATGACAACGTTACAATCTTTTCATGTAGTAACTTATCTAATAACACGGGAGAGAAGCTGTCCCGCGATAGAGACGTCGTCATGTGTTTTCCTTCCGACACATTCAGCGAATCGACACTCGCAACTAAATCGTCGCCCTTTTTTTCTTCTCGATCCGCCATCTCGAGACCACTTCGCAGATTTACTTATCAACGGGTTTCAACTGACGAATGTCCTCTCAATCAACTCGACGCGATTCAGGTATTCGTTACGAAACCCTCGTCCTTCTTCGTCGTGTCACAGAACACCGACAAAACTCGTACAGTCAGGAAACAATTCTGCATGCGCGCTTAGAGCAGAATTATCTGGTGCGATCACGCAGCTTTCCTCCGCCTCTCGTACACTCAAGCATTCCTATCCCTCCTACTGTCAATTCTCAGTTTCGCTGAGCAAAAATACTTGGTCCAACTTATCGCACGAGTTTCTCTTATCTCAACCAGCTAATCCTATCCGTTTTTCACTTAGTATGATGGAACTACCTCAACCTGATGGAACTAGACTCAACGTTCTATATCAAAACCTGCAGCGCTAAAGATTCCGGAATTTACTGCCTTTTCTCCACTTCTTCCACAAGTCATTTGGGGGAAGCAGGGTCCCGTTTACAGTTCCGAAGCCGTTGGAATTTAATGGGAAGCTCCTAACTATTTTACAACCGTCAGTAAAGTTTTATCGGGTCGGCAGCATATTGGGCTGTCGACGCGATTTTTGTGAGAACTGTCGCCACAAATCAGCGGGATTTGTTCGGAAAAATGATTCAGCTCCGGGTGGCTGACAAAAGAGCCTGTTAAACTTCCTATTATCAGAGTTAGCCGGAACTGCTCACGCAAGAAATGTGGTCGAAGTTATTGCGGCGCTTTTGGGAATAAACGTAAGATACGGCACGTCACGCAACATTCCTCAGTTTGGGAATGAATAAAATGATTCGTAGTAATTTTCTTGGGAAAGTTCGCGTTCGTTGGTCGAAAATCCTCGGAAAAATGGTTGATCTGACGTTTTACATAACTTTCCAACGTTATACGTGCACTCTGCGACTTTTGTCGCTCTGGAAACTGATACAATTTGCTTTTCACACAGTAGGAAGTAACGCTTCGCACACAAATTGGCGATGTTCAAAGTTTCGTAATTTATCGGGTAGCCCTGACTCATCTCATGGGCCTTAATTCCAGAATTCTTGAGGCCACTTCTAATTACCTTATGATCAGCATTGAACTATCATCGTGATTTCCTGAATTGCCACTTTAGAACGTTAGCAAAATATCTGGTGCGTTGCAACACAAAACTTTCCTTAGCTCTACGTCAATTCATTTTGTACATGGCTAATTCTATTTAATCGATTCATTTATCACTCAGTTCCTTTGAAATTGGTCAAACAACACTTCACAGCAGCAGGAAGGAGTAGCGCCTAATGTACTGAAACTTATTGTGCTGCTCGTACTCATTCCCGGACCATTATTGAGCAATTAGTACACAGATAGTTAATGAGCCTGTAAACACGAATTTTTTGAAGAAGGATAGTAATTACTTTTGCAGAGTTATTGGGTAAAAACATTAAGAACTGGTAGTAAGCGGAACGACAGTAGTTGAAATTCAGGAATTCCTGGAGTGAGCCCCATGTACCTCATGAGCGTTTTTAAACAATCACCCTTTAGGTATTGGATTGGACTACAATACCAGTTTTCTTTAACTTTCTACTAACATTCCAGCGGAGTTTATAAGGAAAGAACTGCGCTAAAAACGCTTTTTGTCGAAAATTTTGATAATTTATTGTGCTGCTCTCGTCATTTTCCCACAGATGGGAATTTTATAGTATAATTATCTAATTAAGAGCTATCTATATAAAAAATGTAATCAAAATCGTTAGAGCCGTTTTTGAAAAAAAAAAATTGGTGTTTTGATCACTATGATAACTATAGTTAACTTTCCATGGATTTAGCCGATACCCTTATTTTTGCGTCCCATGGTAACGTGTAGGCTAGACATCAAGTTTCAGCTGATTTGGTACGGTTGTTTTCTCTAGAAATCGCGTTAAAATCAATTTCGTCGAAAATTTTGATAATTTATTGTGCTGCTCTCGTCATTTTCCCACAAATGGGAATTTCAAGGTATGATCATCTTATTAAAAGCTACCAATGTAAAAAATTTAATCAAATTCGTTACAGCGAGGTTTGAGAAAAAAAATATTTGGTGTTTTGATCACTATGATAACTATAGTTAACTTTCAGTGGATTTTGTTCATACCCTCATTTTGGCGTCACATAGTAACTGGCCGGCGAGATATCAAGTTTGAGTGGATTTGGTACGATGGTTCTCTCTAAAAATTGTTCACAGGCACACATACGCACAGACCATTTTCCCAAATAGTGTTTTTCGGACTCAGGAGGGTCTGAAACGTAAATATCTGAAGAAAACTAAAAATTTCTTTTTCAGCCGATTACATAACTTTCCTTTCTACTAAAGTTAACGTACCTGTTAGTGAGTCCGTCTCCTCTGGCTTGTGAGTTACTGTGGGCAAGCCACAGGAGACGGACTCACTAACAGGTACGTTAACTTTAGTAATTTGCCTACTGGCGGACATAACCCAATTTCTTTAATACCTAACACAGCCAGTCCGGCTAAGGTACTACTAACAAGACTGACCAACAAGACCTCTCCCCGCCCCTTCCCGACGCTCCATCACCCCTTTCACCTTTCTCTTTGTATATAAAGACCACGACCAACTGACTGACTCCAGTACTGACTTAACGGCCAGACGATGATGTCTTTACATCGAAAGCGCTTGCCCACAGTAACTCACAAGCCAGAGGAGACGGACTCACCTAACAGGTACGTTAACTTTAGTATTTGCCTACTGGCGGACACAACCCAATTTATTTAATACCTAACACAGCCAGTCCGGCTAAGGTACTACTAACAAGACTGACCAACAAGACCTCTCCCCGCCCCTTCCCCAACGCTCCATCACTCCCTTCACCTTTCTCTTTGTATATAAAGACCACGACCAACTGACTGACTCCAGTACTGACTTAACGGCCAGACGATGATGTCTTTACATCGAAAGCGCTTGCCCACAGTAACTCACAAGCCAGAGGAGACGGACTCACCTAACAGGTACGTTAACTTTAGTATTTGCCTACTGGCGGACACAACCCAATTTCTTTAATACCTAACACAGCCAGTCCGGCTAAGGTACTACTAACAAGACTGACCAACAAGACCTCTCCCGCCCCTTCCCCAACGCTCCATCACTCCCTTCACCTTTCTCTTTGTATATAAAGACCACGACCAACTGACTGACTCCAGTACTGACTTAACGGCCAGACGATGATGTCTTTACATCGAAAGCGCTTGCCCACAGTAACTCACAAGCCAGAGGAGACGGACTCACCTAACAGGTACGTTAACTTTAGTATTTGCCTACTGGCGGACACAACCCAATTTCCTTTCTACTTCGTAGAGCCAAGGAAAGTAAAAATCAAGCCAAACACGTTATTTTCCCACATACTCACAGGGAATGTGTACGCAGGGCATGTCCTCACTCATACCACGTACTATTTAGATCCAATAAAAGGGAGTTGGTAAAATAACATTGTGCGGACCGAAGGGTTCACAACTCCCGATAACCGTTCCTGATAACAGCTCGAGGCAACAGTTGAGACCTTCTTAAACCAGACGTAAACAAACAATAGCCCAAAAACGGTGTTGAAGAGAACACCTTGAAACGAAACAGTGTGCGAAGAAGGTTAAAATGAAGGTATTAAAGAAATTGGGTTATATCCGCCAGTAGGCAGGAGTACTGACTTAACGGCCAGACGATGATGTCTTTACATCGAAAGCGCTTGCCCACAGTAACTCACAAGCCAGAGGAGACGGACTCACCTAACAGGTACGTTAACTTTAGTTAAAATGAAGGTTTAAACACGTTTTGATTTAGGCTAATTCGGACCGTTTGATTCCACACTGCGAAAATTCCCCTGTTCATTTTTACGGTAGTCGGGGAACAGTTGAGAGGGAACTGACGTACAGTCTGGACAATCCAAATCAGCCCGGCATTTTCCACCTGATCCATTGATCTGTGGGACTGAGGAAGGTGAGACGCATAGTCAGTCTCGGTTTCATAACGCCCAATTCCCGGTTGTGGACGCGATTAATTTCCTTTTGCGTCAAGTAATTTATAATTACGTGTTGTAATACGTTCAATATTTTCGAAAATAATTCAATAAATACATGAATAAACATCGGGTGCGCCGTTATTTCCCTTGGCTCTACATAAATGCAATGGTTTTCACTACTTTGGCTACAAATTCAATTTATTTTTAACTCACATCATTTGAAACCTCACTTCACGGCAACAGGAAGGACAGGAATTTATTGAGCTGCTCGTACTTATAACCTATCCATTATTGAGCAATAGGTACACAGAGAAATAATGAAGCTGTTAACACGATTTTTTGAAAAGGGTAACAATCAATTTTTCAAAGTTATCGGGTAAAAAACGTTTAAAAATGGTAGTAAAGTGAAACGGCGGTGGTTGAAATTACGGAGTCGCCCTTATATCTTATGAGCGTTGTTAAAGACTCAATTTATAGGTACTTGATTGCAGTACGACCTGAATATTTTTGAAGAACCTAGTAACATTTGATCGGAGTTTATAAGGTATAAATCTAAACTCGATTTTCGTCGAAATGTTTGGTAATTTATTGTGCTGCTCTCGTCATTTTCATCACATATGGGAATTTCATGCAATTTTCGCCTTATCAGGGGGTGTCTCTATAAAAAATTTAATCAAATTCGTCGTAGCCGCTTTAGAGAAAAAAATTTACTGTTTTGATCACAATGATAGCTTTGAGCGGATTTCAACGTAAATGGGACCCAAAAAGGAGAAACTAAATAAATAATAAGTAAGGAAATGGGGAGGGCGCCCAGACTACCCTACGCTGGCTCCAGGGATGGAAGGATTGGGACGGGGAGGGAAAGAAGGATAACAGGATGTTCCGCGAAAGAACGACCACCAGTTAAGGTAGGACCTGAGAAAGAGGCGGGTGGTGATACCCCAGAGAACGCCTGCTGACGCATCTCCTCAGCACTTTTCTTGCATCACTCACCACGCCAGGACACGAGCTTCCAACACTGCCATACGAAGATCAATCCTGTCGTATTTTGCGCTTCTTGGCTTGCCAAGTCAGTGCAAAATCCTGGATGCCAGATACTACCTGTACATCCAAGATCACCGCAGAATGGTCAGGACCAATGGTGACGATGTCAGTCCTCAGTCCTTCACGAGAGACAACCAGGTAGTGCCGCTC
This sequence comes from Pachypeltis micranthus, assembly GCA_020466155.1. Classification (NCBI taxonomy): domain Eukaryota; kingdom Metazoa; phylum Arthropoda; class Insecta; order Hemiptera; family Miridae; genus Pachypeltis; species Pachypeltis micranthus. The sequence continues at coordinate 74,551,250 of CM035768.1, read as the reverse complement.
CCTTTCCACTTCCCAGTCCCCGGATGACAATGCATCAGCAACCTTGACACGGCACCCAGGAGTACGCAGACACGCCTGCACCACATGATTCAGTGACTCAAACGGGTTACCACAGGCTCGACAGCGAGCATTCACAACATTACGATCTCGGCCTCTTGTACACCTCATTGCTGTAGGCAGTGACGCCACTCGAACAGCGCGAAAGTGCCGGTAATCCTTTCCATGCATGCCCGCTGAAGCCCACTCCACCTTCGTAGAAGATTAGGGGGAGTCACGACATTGCCAGTGTTCCCGCCTGTCAACCGAACAATGGAGAGCAGCCGCAAACTCTGAAGGCTTAACTGGCCTTGGGGGCGGATGGAGTAGCCGTGTCACACCACCCCGGCTGATCCTGGACGAATTCAAGACCAGCCACAACGCGTGCGACATCTCAGCAAGCAAAGCAAGCAGGCATAGAGAGAGATGGAGCACCGTGTCCCCCAGATCGAACTGGAGCGTGAATGTACGCACATGGGACGCAATGTGAAAGGCCTCGCCAAGCACAAACAGCACAGCGCGCCATCCTATCAAGGCTTCAACCTTCGGACAGTCAACCTTCCGAAAACTAACCCATAGGGCAGCTTTGGGAGCGAGTACCCAGACACACGCACAAACCGTTTTCCGAAATTTTCGTCGACTCAGTTACGTCTGAACGCAAAGAACTCAGGAGAATACAAAATTTTTACTTTCCTTGGCTCTACGAAGTAGAAAGGAAATTTATGTAATCGGCAGGAAAAAAAATTTTGAGTTTTCTTCAGATCTTTACGTTTCAGACCCACCTGAGTCCGGAAAACACTATTTGGGAAAATGGTCTGTGTGTATGTGGGTCTGTGAACGATTTTTAGAGAAAACCACCGTACCAAAACAGCTCAAACTTGATATCTCGCCCGCAGGCCGCCATGGAACGCCAAAATAAGGGTTTGGACAAAATCCACCGGAAGTTAACTATAGTTATCATGGTGATCAAAACACCAAATATTTTTTTTCACAAAAACGGCTCTAACGATTTTGATTAAATGTTTTATATAGATAGCTCTTAATAAGATAGTTATACCATAAAATTCCCATTCGTGGGAAAATGACGAGAGCAGCACAATAAATCATCAAAATTTTCGACGAAAAGCGGTTTTGCCGCGGTTTTTTCCTTTTGAACTCCGCTGGAATGTTACTAAAGTGTTAAAAAAAAGTTGTGTTGTAGTCCAATCCAATACCTTTAGGGTGAGTGTTTAAAAACGCTCATGAGATAGATGGGGCTCACTCCAGAAATTCCTGAATTTCAACTACCGCCGTTTCACTTACTGCCAGTTCTTAATGTTTTTACCCAATAACTCTGCAAAAGTAATTACTATCCTTCTTCAAGAAATGCGTGTTTACAGCCTCATTAATTTTCTGTATACCAATTGCTCAATAATGGTCTAGCAATGAGCACGAGCAGCACAATAAATTCCATAACTGTAGGCAACTTCTACAGCTTCCTGCCGCTGTGAAGTGTTGTTGACCAAGTTCAAAGGAACTGAGTAATAAATGAATTGATTAAATAGAATTAGCCATGTACAAAGTGAATTGACGTAGAGCTAAGGAAAGTTGTGTGTTGCAACGCACCAGATATTTTTCATTCGATTACGCAACTTCTCTCTCCACTTCGTAGAGCTCAGGAAAGTAATAGGTAAAGAACAAGTACAGAATAAATTAGGAAATAAATCATTTTTAATAACTTCCTGATTAGTTTTCTTAAATAATTAAGATTAAATTAATAAATTGTCCGTGTAACTAATTTCGTATGCATAACGTAGTTCGAGTGATACGAAATTCTCAAATTCTCGCTAAGATCAACTCAAAATTCAAAAAGGCCCAGAAAATTGTGCCACACTTGGAAGCGTTCTCGCATACGTTGCAAATTCCTTTTATCGAATGGATAACGTTAAATGCTCCTCACTGCGCCCGGAGAATATTTCAATTCCGATTTGAGGCGAATTCTGAAAACAAGTTCTTCTCCCGCTGGAAAAAAATAATAATAATTGGAGTATGAATTGGAGACTCGGTCACGAAATAGTGGCTTCTCGTTCGGAGAATCAATCACGTAGCGGAGGGTCCTCTCGACATTTCAAACCTGAGCTCTTGATAGACGTTGGTTGATGAGAAGGGGCGGGCCGCATGATGGATTTCGCTCAATTACTTTTTCAGGAAATAATCAGAGTGGATACAGTTTCATCGACCTTCAGCGACGAAAACTCAGACGGAGGCCACTTTCTGGACTTTGTTTTGGAAATGAAAGTTTGGGCTAATGATCTCCCCCTCCGCGGTGGCTCACACGAAACGTCGCCGTTCGCATTGATGTAATTCTAGATACGTCGCGTCACTCTAAACCTTTTTGTGTCCTTCGCGGGCCTCTTCGAGTCTCTTGGGGAGACGAGAATGACGGCACAACTACCATAATTTCCTAAACTCGAATTGGGCGATAACGCCACCAATCAACTGTCTATCAGGTTTCTCTCGACGACAAGAGTTGCCTGACATAGCTGGCAAATTGTACATAAAAAACTAGACGAATTGTTCAGAAAACATTCGAAGCTTCTTTGATTGTATTCAAAAAACGAAGTGCATAAGCTGTGGTGACAGCAGTTTGACTGTGTTTTAACAACTGCCTCGTTCGTCGGAAATGCTTCGTTCTGAAAGTCCCATTTGGGTCGAAATCACCTATACGAGGTGTGTTCAGAGGTGGTTTTGGAGAGTCCAATTGTCACATTTTTATTTTATTATGATGGTATACATCCCCCTGAAGTACGATAAAATTGTCAATTGTACTCATTGCTTACTTTTTCTGTGGCAGCCGCTAAGGTTAGACGTGTTTTTATGAGCTCGGCGATTTTCATTTGATAAAAGAAATGTATCAAAGGATTTCTATCAATTTTTGCGTAATAAGTGAAATAAAGTGTGTGAAATGTTAACGAAGGCCTACGGTGAGTCTGTTAAGAGTGAAACAAGAGTTTACGAGTGGTATAAGCGTTATCGAGATGCCCTCGTAGATGACTAACGCTCCGGACGCCTCAGCGCATCAACGACCCGCTGTTCCTGACCGGTGGAGAGGCGGTTGCACCCGGCCCTCTTTTGTGGCCCATAACAACCCATCAGCTCCTCGGTGGCCTTATATAATCTTCTGACTGTAGTCCCAGTAATGGGATGTGCACCGCGGCCAGATGACCTATTGTGCCAGTCCTAGTGTCTTACAGGTCTATGCCTAGCTTCCTGTGGAAAACCAGGTAGTTCCTGAAGGAGTCCTCGTTGGTATCCGTCCTGGGAGAAGTGGTAGCAAAGACCAAAAATCGCTCCCTCTCAAGTCTCCGGCACTGGGCCAGGACATGGTAGGGAGTTTCTTCATCCGTGCCACACCACCTGCATAGAGGGGTATCGGCTATACCCATAACATACATGTGTTTGTTCATTCTGCAGTGCTCTGTTATGATCCCAACAACCTGCCTTAAGTCCTTCCTCTCTATCCTCAGAAGGGTGTCTCTTGTCTCACTCTGGGGTCTTCGATCCATCTGTGTAGATGTTGACGCCACTGGGAGGCCGAAACTGGCGGCTCTTACTGTTCCATGGAACTCCCAATAGCAGAACATTATATTTCCTCACGAGCTCATACATGGGCACATTGCGTCTGTGATCATGCTGAGCTCCTTGAAGGTCTCCAAGTCCCTAAATATAGCCAGGTGTCCATTAGTTGCCTAAGGCACCTTAACTATTCCGAGCTTAGTGAGACTGTAAGCCACCTTCATCGCCTCTGCCTTGACATAAATGTCCAGGGGAAGAAGATCGAACAGTTTCTCCATGGTGACGGAAGGTGGCAGGAGCGGTGGGACGAGGGTCCCACAGCAAGGCATCTCCACGGCATCCTCCCCTCCATTGTGGGGAGACTACAAATGAGCTGGTGGCGGCCGTCTTTCGTGGAGGTGCAGCTGCTCTCTGGTCGGGCGCTGCCCCTTCAGCGAGTGCCCATGTGGAGAGGCAGAGGAAAGTGCAGCGCACGTACTCTTTGCCTGCCACCTGTATAGCGACGCCCGGGAGCGTGCCCGGCTTCCTGCAGTTAGAGGAGTCCAATGGCTCCTCTCCAACAAGGCGGGGGTCCGTCGGTTTTGCACCTTTGCTCAGGCCTGGACAAACCGGCGGAGGGTCCTGGAGTCGTGGTGCCCCCCCCCCCACCCCCCAGGTCGAGGCCGATGAAGAGTAGGGACCCCCTGCACTAGCCGTCATGCGCCTCCACCACAGGGGGTAGTCAACACCCTGGCGTAGAGGCGCTCACTTGCAGCGCACCAACGAGCCGGTAGGCCTTGCCAGGCCTGGCTTTTTACCCCATTTGGTTAGAAGTCCATCTCACCTAGACGCCACCCCGAGCCGTGGACCAAATGCTGGAATTCGGGAGTCGCGCACGCGGATTACAACAGCCCTCAGAAGGTGGTGATTGGAAGAAAATTCAATTTTGTTTCTTGAAACGATCGAAATACTTCGCTTTGAAGTGAGTGGATGATACGCGCGTCAACATAAAATCGCTTAGTGTTCGTAGGGCCGAGTTGTGCGACGCGTCACCCTTAAGGTTTCCAACATCCACCCATCCCAAGTTATTTCAACTCAAGTTTCGTCCGAACGACTCGAAACCCCGGCTCTGATGTCGTTAATATGAAAAGTAAATCGGATTCCGACTATTCAACGCATAATTTCCCATCAGCGAATTCCGCAGTCTCTCAATTCCCGGTACGGGAGCGAGAAATCATTTTTCATCGTCTCGCCCCCGCCATCTTCGATGAATACGAAAAATCGCCAGCCGGCGGCTCTGAAATTCTCGAGAGGCCAACGGGATGTAACAAAAGTGAGCGGAAAGTCGAGCCGTTCTCCGTCTGAATAAAATGCGGTGACGATGACAAAAGTTTACTGCGAACACTTTCAATAATATTCAAAGGGGCTCCTCGAGCGCACAACAATCGCAGGAGGTATCAGCGAAAATCTGATCATTTATATTCAACTCATCGATATGCTGAACAATTAAATCACCGACTAAGCGATTAAAACCACCAGCTGTCAATGTTTGATTTTCCATTTCTTTTGTTGCTGCGGAATAATTTTCTTGAGTTTTAAAAAGCGGAACGTCGTCGGTTTTTTTTTTACGTTGAATTCAGTGGACTTTTCAAACTAACACGACGATTTTTCATCGTTGAACTCGTGAAATAACAAAATTCTGTGACATACGGGGAAACTATTCAGTGCGACACCACACGTGGCACATTCAAACTTTTTTCGAACAAATTTCTAATATTGTTGTAACCGTTTATGAAAAAAATCAGATACGACGCACAACTTTCTTTAGCATTACGTCTATTCACTGGGCTACTTGAGTTTTGAGGATTAATTCAATTTCATTTGGTCAAACATAATTTAACGGTGGTAGAAACTGGCAGAGCTAACAGTTCTGGAAATAATTGTGGTGCTCCTACTTATGCCTGGAACATTTTTGAGGAATTAGTACGTAGAGAATTGAAGACCTACGGGGAGGAATGGTACATGCCCAAAAAATTTAATTTTGAGAAAAAACAATTTGAAGGTTTGTGGCATGGTTGGGGAAAATGTACAATGGATTTTTTAATTAAAAAAATAACACCTTAAGCAACAAGTATTTATTATTAATCTCAAAAATGTTCAAATTAAAATTCGCACATTTCGCACGTTTAAAAAATAAAAATCGAAGAAGGTCCAGGACAAAAACCGTTATTCCCTCACAATTCCTCTCCAATCACTATTTCGTCACTTAAATATTCGTCATCGCTGTCTTCGCTTTTCTTCTTTTGACCTCTTGGGTTTTCCAGGGTCTGACCTGCATTTTTTTGAGATGCCCCCGAAACATCAAGTTTTTCATAAAAATTACGGGACTTTGGTTTTTCCAAAAAATCCTTCAGGAATTGCAAATCTGCATGTTTAGCTGCCTTTATGGGAACCGGTGAGTCGTAAAGTTTTTTACTTTCCTTGGCTCTACGAAGTAGAAAGGAAAGTTATGTAATCGGCTGAAAAAAAAATTTTGTGTTTTCTTCAGATCTTTACGTTTCAGACCCTCAAGAGTCCGAAAAACACTATTTGGGAAAATGGTCTGTGTGTGTGTGTGTGTGTCACAGCCGACAATCTCCAGCGGCCTCCTTAATTTATTTAATGACTGTCTGCAGGTCGGACAGTTCCCCACTCAGTGGAAGACTGCGCGCGTTGTCACTCTTCAAAAGGGAGGCGACCGCAATCAGTCGGACCCGCAATCATGGAGACCACTCAGCCTTCTTTCCATATTAGGCAAAACACTAGAAATCTTGATGTTGCAGTCCCTCGAAGAAGTCTTTGGCCGCAACCTCACAGGCAGGCAATACGGGTGTACCAAAGGAAGGTCCACGCAGGATGTCATTGTCGAGATTCGGCGTGTTTCCCTGCTGGCACCGGCTAAGTACGTCGTAGCAGTTCTGATTGACATCAGAGGAGCGTTTGACAACCTTTGCGGCCAGCGCTCCTTAATGAGCTCAAAGGTAGGGAATCCCCCGCAACCTGTACTCGCTCGTCAGAAGTTACCTGACAGACAGAACTGCTACGATCGAAAGCAGGCATGTCTCCGTCCGGAGAAAGATTGAGAAGGGGTGCCCACAGGGCTCGGTCCTTGGACCAGCACTCTGGAATGCCTTCTTCGAAGGTCTTCTCAGGAAACTCATGGAGACTGACTGCGAGCCGTACGCCTATGTGGATGACTTGACTGTGCTGATCTTTGCAGAGTCAGTCCGCCAAATTGAAGAAAAAGCCCACCACGTGCTCCGCACTGTCAACCAATGGTGCGAGCATGTCAAGATGCAGGTGGCTGAGGAAAAAACCCAGCTAATCCTCTTGAGGGGGAAAGTGAATAATCCACCCACAATACGCTTTGGCGGCCACAGGCTCCTTCTTGAAAAGCACGTCAAGTATTTAGGAGTGAATATAGGTGAGAGGTGGGGTTTCAACCAACTCCTCCAGTCCCTTAAAGGCACTACCATTACAAGGTTCGCCTCACTGCGTGCCATTACTAAGGCCACTTGGGGTGTGTGTTACCACGACACTATCCTCATGTATAAGGCCATCTATTTAGGTGTGATTGGCTACTGCCCCGTTGTCTGGGGTAGCAAACTAACAGTCAATCAAAAGAGAGTATTGGCCCAACCCCAGAGAGCTGCGCTCCTGTGGATCACCAAGGCCTACAAGACTGTATCAACGGAAGCACTCCAGGTGATCACTGGTCAGTTACCAGTTGATTTGGCTGTTGAGTGCATGATTGACAAGTGGAGAGTGAAACGGGAGCTTCCCCCGCTTTGGGCTGAACTCCGTGCGGATCTCACCACAGAACAGAAACTTGCCGCCATCGATGAATGGGCTCTAGAGAAATGGCAAGCGAGATGGGAATCCTCGTCAAAGGGACGTGATACGTATGAGTTCTTCCCCAACATCCGTGAACGTCTTTCTAGAAAATGGGTTGAGCCAGACCACTGGGCGAGCCAGTTCCTCACGGGACATGGTGACTTCAATGCGCGGCTCCACTTCTTTTCTCTCCAAGACTCTCCATTATGCACGTCTTGTGCCTCCAGTGCGGAGGAAACAAGAAACCATGTGGTGCTCCACTGTAATTCCTACAACAGTGAGCGACGGTTGTTGGGAGGGCAAACGAACTTAGCAGCTTTGACTGCTACAAAGGAAGCCTATAACCATTTTGCAAAGTTCGCAAAGAAGGTAATGGCTAAGAAACGTGGTTATAGTTGATCAGTCCTTTTGAAACTTGCCACCCAAGTAAACAGTAAGATCAGGTAGGGAACCAGATTAAGAACTACTCCCAGATGGTACGGGATTCCTCAGGTGGTCACCTCCACGCGGTAACACACGGGCAACAGCTCTCTACGGTGAGACTGGCTAACGACCAAATACCTGCCGTACCTCCACAGGTCTGAGTTAAGTGGATGCTGCAGGGGCCGGCCTCTTGCATATTAGCGAAACCGCAACTTCTATGACTGATATAACCCTCGTCGAGGGTTTAGGTACAGTCATCAAATAAAGAAACAGACCTGTCACTAAAGTTTGTCTGTGAACGGTTTTTAGAGAAAACCACCGTATCAAATCAGCTCAAACATCGTATCTGGCCCGCTGATCACCATGAGACGCCAAAATAAGGGTATGAACAAAATCCACCGAAAGTTAATTATAGTTAGCATAGTGATCAAAACACCAAATTTTTTTTTCTCAAAAACGGCTCTAACGATTTTGATTAAATTTTTTATATTGATAGCTCCCAATAAGGCAACTATACCATAAAATTCCCATCTATGGGAAAATGACGAGAGCAGCACAATAAATTACCAAAACTTTCGACGTAATCGATTTTAGAGCGGGTTTTAGAGAAAACGACCGAGCCAAATCACCTCAAATTTGATCTCCAGCCTACAGGTTACAATGGGACGCAAAAATAAGTGTACGAACAAAATCCACCGAAAGTTAACTGTAGTTAGCATAGTGATTGAAACACCAAATTTTTTTCTCCAAAACGGCTCTAACGATTTTGATTAAATTTTTTATATTGATATCTTTTGATAAGGCAATTATACCATAAAATTCCCATTCGTAGGAAAATGACGAGAGCAGCACAATAAATTATCAAAATTTTCGACGAAAAGCGTTTTTGCCGCGGTTTTTTCCATTTAAACTCCGCTGGAATGTTACTAGAATGTTTAAAAAAAGTGTTGTTGTAGTCTGATTTAATACCTATAGGGTGAGTGTTTAAAAACGCTCATGAGATACATGGGGCTCACTCCAGAAATTCCTGAATTCCAACTACCGCCGTTTCGCTTAATACCTGTTCTAACAGTTATTACCCAATAACTCCGCAAAAGTGATTAGTATCCTCCTTCAAAAAATTTGTGTTTACAGCCGCATTAATTTTCTGTGTACCAACTGCTCAAAAAAGGTCCTGCAATGAGTACAAGCAGCACAATAAATTCCAGAACTGTAGGCGCTTCCGCTTCCTGCTGCTGTGACGTGTTGTTTGACCAAGTTCAAAGGTCATGTACAATGTGAATTGACGTAGAGCTAAGGGAAGTTGTGTGTTGCAACGCACCAGATATTTTCTTAGAGACAATTGTAATAACTTTTTTTTTTTCCTGGTGCCTAGTTTTTTGGTGACTTTTTTCCAGCTCTTAAAGGCTTACTCTTGGAAGCAACAGTTTCTTTGGTTTGAGTTTCAGTGTCAAAAGAAGCTGGGGTTGTGTGATCAAAGTATGTGGTTTTGTAGGCAATCTTAGGCTCTACATTGCTCACCTCGAGAACTCTTATTGGCAGAGTGGGAAGTGGGCATTTGTGTGGGTAAAATCCAGTCAGGTGCTCTGTCCAATTTGAAAATTCCATCTCCTTTCCGCAGTCTAGAACTTTGAATGGATTTGGTTTCACTCTGCTCTCACGAATTACTTCTCGCCAGTCAACAGGAACTTCTGTGTATGACTTTTGATTGATTAGGGACATGTCTTTATCACATTCCATGTATGAATGGCCCCTTATTGGAAAGAAGACGTTGATCTTGTCAAATCGGCGCTCCTCATCAACGAGATGGTAAAAAAGTCTGACTAAAGTATAATTTTTAATTTGCCCGGAGCATGAATCACAAAAAACGTTTAGTTCTCGAACGTCTTTCGACAAAATATTATGGAAAAAATGGTAAACCATAGAAGCAACATCATCGCAACCTTTCTTAGCCACAGATTCATCATATGTGTAAAAAACAGCTTCGCCATCAGACAACGTGTGCACATTAAAGCTTATAAAATTCAATCGCCTCTTGTAATATACTTCATTACATGTTATGTTTGGAGTAGGAAGATTTTTTTGATACTCTAAAGCGATTCCTTCTGTGTTTATTCTTCATTGCAAGTCGACGGTACTTTTTCTTTAGCGAATAAAATTGTTCGCTCTTCTTTAGGTGCACTATTTTTGCAATTTCTATCGATTTGAGCTGTTTTTCTAATCGTTTCTTTTTTTCAATGTCAGAGGTAGAAAGGTGTTGTTGATTCAGGTCGGAAATCCCAACATTCATCTTGTCGCAATACCCACATGTATCTTTTCGAGGGTATCCGAATGATATATTGAAGTTATTCTCAAAAATCTCGTGGAATTTCTGGTATGACAATGGATTTTGGGGGTGAACTTTAAAGGCCGTTATACGGACAACAACCGTTTCTCCCCAGACGCGCGGAAGGGAACCGTTCTTCCCCAACATGGCCTATCTTTGTAGTGTAATATCTTTGGACTGGAAGATTTTTTTCCCCTTTAACAATTCATTATTTCTTAGAGATCCTTAAGATGCTAACGATGGCGTTGAAATCGGCATTTTGAGAAAAACTGGACAAAACCCCGTAGGTCTTCAATTAATAAGACTGTAAACACGGTTTTTTTAAGAAGGATAATAATCACCGACTCAACTGAAACGGCGGTGATTGAAAATCATTCTACAGATACCTGGTCGGACCACAGTACGAAATTTTTTGACGATTTGAGAGGAGGTATTACAGCAATTGGTTTAGATCCGCCAGTAGGCGAGTTACTAAAGTTAACATACCTGTTAGGTGAGTCCGTCTCCTCTGGCTGGTGAGATCTGTAGGCCCCAGCATCCTAGCCAGTGGAGACGGACTCACCTAACAGGTACGTTAAGTTTAGTATTTGAGAAGAGTTTATAAGGAAAAAAACTGCGCTAAAATTGATGTTCGTAGCCACGCTAGGTAATGTGCCGCTCTCGTCATTTTTCAATAAATAAAAATTTCATGATATCGTGTTCTTCGGAGACGTCCGTACAAAAAATTCAATCGAAATTGTTATCGCCGTTTTTGAGAAGAAAACCATTTTGGCGTTTTGGTTACCATGATAACTATAGTTAGTTTCAAGCGGATTTTGCTCATACGTTTACTTTGGCGTCCGACGGTAACCTGGGGACCAGATATCCAGTTTGAGCTTCTTTAGTTCAGCCGTTTGCTCTGAACGCGCAGAAGAGAATGTAACATTCCGCTTTACTTTGCAGAATCAGGGAAAGTAAAAAGAAAAGGTTACGTCCTGGGTTATCTTCCCAGGAGCATGCCCATGCTACCAGGCGCGACCACGGGTTGTGGATAGTGGAACGGCCACGGCATTGTCCCCAGGGGCATGTCTGCGGCCAGCTGTGAATAAGGTCAGCATGCTGACTGAATAAGCAGCCGCGAACTATGGGCAAAACCCAAGAGATCACAGAAGAGATGCTGAACAAAAGGCTCAAGGGCAAGCGGATCTACATTTTCTCAGACAGCCAGACCGCCTTAAAGGCCATCGCAGCCTATAGTTTTAGGTCCAAGCTGGCATGAGAATGCCTCCATGCGCTCAAGCAGCTCGGCGCCCGTAACAGGCTCTCCCTCATTTGGGTGCCGGCTCACAGGGGGCATGAGGGCAATGAAAAGGCTGATCGCCTTGTGAAAAGGGGTACAGAATCCCTACCCATCGGGCCTGAACCACACGTGGGTCTGACGAAAAGTCACCTGAACCGTCTGGTTGCTCGATGGGAGATACAGAAAATGGCGCCCATTGGCATCGCCAGCCACGACTAAGACAGGCGAAAAGGCTTGTCACGCCTTCCTGTCAAAGGGCGAAGGCGATGCTGACACTCTCTAGACAAGATCTGAGAGTACTGATAAGCTTCCTCACCGGGCACTGCCCACTCAGATATCACCTCAACAAGATGGGCATCTCAGAGGCGGTGGAATGCAGACTCTGCGGTGAGGAGGACAAGACAGCAGAGCATATCCTGTGTGAGTGCCCTGCCTTGGCAGCAAAACGCTTTGAATACTTCGGTCAGGGGACCACTGAACCCCAAATCATGGCGGAATCTGCGGTGAAGGACATACTCAGCTTCCTAAGGGGGGTGGGTATGTACGACGCCTTCTACTAAGAAAGGGCCGTCACAATAGGCCCATATGCGGCCGCAGTGACAAAGGGACTTGTCCCACACGCCCTCGGGTCAAAAAAATAAAAAATAAAAAAAAGGTTACGTTGTGTGGGTCGACTTCTGTAAAGAAACTTATTTTGGGGGAACCCCGTTTTTGACTCAGTTTCTACGAAGTTGGCAGAACGTTATGTTATGAGGGATTTGGAAATGTTTGGAGAGCTGCCGACACCGGCAAAAATTACGGCGATCTCGAGCTTCGATCCAACGCCCGTATTATGAATCTTCGTCTATAACCAATAGACTATGATAGCTGCAGTGCCTGCAGTGGGAGCCAGATGGTACCGTTATACGTGGTAACTGGTGATGCTTAAAGTTCTGGAATTTATTGAGTAGCCCTCATGCTACAACGACTACTAAGTTGGCGGTGTATTGGTCGTTCCCCACTTGAGTAGTGAGTGGGAAGCTTGGAGAACCTCTGCCGCGGCTTACTGGGGTCCTTCCGAAACTCCAGGATGGCAGAAAGTCCAAATTGTCTCGTCTTGGGATGAGGAAGAGCCGTGAGTGCCATCGAAATATCGGGCGGGCCATCAACCATTTTGCATCATCTGTGGCCTCGCGCGGGTGCCTCATGGGTTAGGGCCACAACAGGTGGCTGCCTCCGCAGGGCAAAGCAGTTAGAACGAAGAAACCCAACTCTTACCCAGGGCAAGGCCTGCAAATGCTGGAAAATGCGCTTGCCCTGGAGGGTAGTTCGCTCATCCCAAATTTCGTTTTTAAATCTGCAGGGTCTGAGGGAGGTGAAGGCCCCCGATCGGCACTTCCCCAGACATCCCCAAATCGTAACCTTCAAATTGATTTTTATGGGAAGGATCACGTCCACTGATTGGGATTTCTCCGGGAAAACTGACAAATGTGAGTAAAAAGGTTGGATTTGATGGAAGTTGACCTACCATCTAAATGTTTGGCTGAGAGCGATAGCATCGTATGAGGGGGGTTTATAAGATATCTCAGTCGCATTCACAGTCACATAGACCGTATCACCAAATGATGCTTTTTGGAGTGGTCGTCGTCATGAGATCGGATATGTAGTCCTGAAAAGTGAAGCGTTTGTCCGTGTTTTTCTCGTACTGTCCAAGGACCACGTTTGGGAACTGGTAGATTTTGGAACTTCAGGTCAGCGACCACACGACCGACCAGCGCGAGGTCAATCACGTAATTTGACTCGCAATTGGCTTTAAAAAAAGGGGAATTAGTGTTGCGGCGGGGGAGAGGGTTTTCTTCCTCTCTTATTGTAAAGGGTGTGAGGGAAGAATGAACCAAGTCGTTTTATCCCCCCGGAGCTCACATTCGAAGGCACTAAAACGGACCGCGGTCCTCCATCTCGCGCCGTTTATTGGCCGAGTATTAAAAAGTAATGATTCCTCGGTTCTATTTAATGATTTTTCTCCTAACCCGCCGATGCGTTTCTGCTGTTCTCCGACATAAAACTCTACGGTACGTCTTGTTGACGAACCCCCAAATCCGAAAGGAAGGCAGGTACCCGAATGCGCGTCGACGTCAGTTCTGACAAAATTCGTCTGGTGGTCAAACGAAGTTGTTCGAATTACGTGTTTCGACAAAAAAACACGAAAAATCCAAATCCGTTTGACAAACTGACAACTGAACTGAAATACCATTCTGCTTAGAGAAGTGCAAGTAGTTAGTATACCACGGTACTTCTGGCTGGTTTGAACTAGTCTGTTTCCTTATTTGATGAATGGTCCTAAGCTTTCGACGAGGGTTCCTGCAGCATCCACCAAACTCACACCTGCGGAGGTACGGCAGGTATTTGGTCGTTAGCCAGTCTTCCGGTGGAGAGGTGTTGCCCGTGTGTTACCGCGCGTTGGTGACCACCTGAGGAACCCCGTACCAACTGGCAGGAGTTCTTAATCTGGATTCCCACTTTTCACTTGGGTGACAAGTTTCAAGAGGACAGATCAACTGTGGCCACGTTTCTTAGCCGTAATTTTCTTCTTGAATTCGGCGAAACGATTATAGACACGCTTTATAGCAGTCAATGCTCCTAAGTTCGTCTGTCCTCACAACCACCATCGCTCATTGTTGTGAAAACTACGTGGTTTCTTGTTTCCTCCGCACTGGAGGTGCAAGATGCGCATGATGGGGAGTCATTGAAAGAAAAGAAGTTGAGCCGCACATTGAAGTCGCCATGTCCTGTGAGGAAGTGACTCGTCCAGTGGTCTGGCTCACCATACTTGAAAGACTTTCACGGATGTTGGGAAGAACTCATACGTGTCATGTCCCTTGCTTGCCACCTCTCTTCTGCCCACTTGTGGATGGTGGCAAGTTTCCATTCTGTGGTGAGATCCACACGGAGTTAAGTCCAGAGTAGAGGAAGCTCCCGTTGCACTCTCCACTTGTCAACCATGCACTCATCGGTCAAATCAACTGGTAACTGACCAGTGATTACCTGGATTGGTCTTATGAGCCTTGGTGATCCACAGGAGGGCAGCTTTCTGGGAGGGAATGAGCCGATACTCTCTTTTGATTGGCTGTTCGTTTGCTACCGCAGACAACGGGGTGTACCCAATCACGCCAAGCTAGATGGCCTTGAACATGAAGGCACACAGTAACACACACCCTGCCTGGTTCTGGGTTATCTTCCCAGGAGCATGCCCATGCTACCAGGCGCGACCACAGGTTGTGGATAGTGGAACGCCCATGGCATTGTCCCCGGGGGCATGTCTGTGGCCAGCCGTGAATAAGGACAGCATGCTGACTGAATAAGCAGCCGCGAACAATGGGCAAAACCCAAGAGATCGCAGAAGAGATCCTGAACAAAGGACTCAAGGGCAAGCGGATCTACATTTTCTCAGACAGCCAGGCCGCCTTAAAGGCCATCGCAGCTTATAGTTTTAGGTCTAAGCTGGCATGGGAATACCTCCATGCGCTCAAGCAGCTCGGCGCCCGTAACAGGCTCTCCCTCATTTGGGTGCCGGCTCACAGGGGGCATGAGGACAATGAAAAGGCTGACCGCCTTGCGAAAAGGGGTACTGAATCCCTACCCATCATGCCTGAACCACACGTAGGTATGACGAAAAGTCACCTGAACCGTCTGGTTGCTCGATGGGAGATACAGGAAAATGGCGCCCATTGGCATCGCCAGCCACAACTAAGACAGGCGAAAAGGCTTGTCACGCCTTCCTGCCAAAGGGCGAAGGCGATACTGACACTCTCTAGACAAGATCTGAGAGTACTGATGAGCTTCCTCACCGGGCACTGCCCACTTTAGATACCACCTCAACAAGATGGGCATCTCAGAGGCGGTGGAATGCAGACTCTGCGGTGAGGAGGACGAGACAGCAGAGCATACCCTGTGTGAGTGCCCTGCCTTGGCAGCAAAACGCTTTGAATACTTCGGTCAGGGGACCACTGAACCCCCAAACCATAGCGGACTCTGCGGTGAAGGACATACTCGACTTCCTAAGGGGGGCGGGTATGTACGACGCCTTCTACTAAGAAAGAGCCGTCACAATAGACCCATATGCGGCCGCAGTGACAAAGGGACTTGTCCCACACGCCTTCGGGTCAAAAAAAAACAACAACAAAAAACACCCTGAGTGGCCTTATTAGATGCACGCAGTGAGGTAAACCTAGCAATGGTAGTGCCTTTTAGGGACGGAGGGTGTTGGCTGAAGCCCCACCTCTCACTGATATTCACTCGACTTGCCTGTGGCTGCCAAACCGTATTGAGGGTTGGCTATTTACTTTTCCTTTCAAGAGGATTAGCTGGGTTTTTTCCTCTGCCACCTGCATCTTGACATGTTCGCACCATTGGGTGACAGTTTGGAGCACGTGGTGGGTATTTGCATCTATTTGGCGAACCGACTCTGTAAAGACCAGCACAGTCAGGTCGTCCACATTGGCATATGACTCGCAGTCAGTCTCCTTGAGACTCCTGAGAACACCTTCGCACAAGGCGTTGTAGAGCGCTGGTGGTAAGCATTTCTGTCGATCTATGGAGAACAAAATGTTGGTACTACTTAGTTGAGAACGCTCCTAAAGTTTGGATCTAAATCGTTAAAGCCGTTCTTGAGAAAATAGGAATCCTGATCTCCCGAAAACCAAACCGTAGGTAAGCTTTGGGAGCAAGTTCGTTTGAAGGAGGCGCAACTCTGACAACTTTCTGAGGACAATTGCATACATACATCCCCCCCCCCCCCCAGCTCACCGTAGATAGGACGGTGGCACTCAAAAAGGAGAAAGTAAATGAATAAAATTAAGGAAAAGGAGAGGGCGCTCAGACTACCCTGCGGATAGGAGTAAGTCCCACGATAGAACGACCACGAGTTTGGATACGACCCGAGCAACACGCGGGTGGAGATACCTTGGAGAACGCCTGCCGACACACCGAGCAGGCGCATCTCCTCAGCACTTCTCTTGCTGCCAGGACACGGTCAATGCTGCAACCGGCCTTCTCTCTGCAAGCTTCTGACACTGCCGTATGTTACGCAAATCTGTCCTGTCATATTTGCGCCTCTTCGCTTGCACAATGGAAGCACCAGTTAAGGTACGACGACCCGAGCAACACGCAAGTGGTGATACCTCGGAGAATGACTGCTGAAACACCTCCTCAGCACTTTTATTGTATCACACACCACTCCAGGACACGGTCAATGCTGCAACCCTGGTGTAACCTGCCTCCATGAGCTTCAGGCACCACCATACGAAGATCCGACTTGTCATATTTGCGCCTCTTCGCGTGACTTCGATGAAATCGTCTTACCTGTTTTCCCGAAAACCCCTATTTTTCTACCAATACCGCATTAAGATTGCACAAAGATGTTCGCAGTAAACAAAAGTTGGCCAGTGATCACTAATTTGTAAGTCACATCAGAATCTTTGGAACCCAAAGGTGCAAAACCCACGTTTTTGGTGTGTTTGCCCCCTTCCGATGGATTCTCATAGCTTTATTTTGGCGCTTTCATAAAATAACGAACAAAACGGAAAAAGGATCAACTCAGTCGGCCTTGTGGCGATCGAAAGTTAACCTTATTTGCACGGTGGTAGTCTTTGAGTACCATAGAGTGAATATCTGGTGCGTTGCAACACACAACTTTCCTTAGCTCTACGTCAATTCACTCGGATACATGGCTTTTTTTCTACTTACTCAGTTCATTTATCACTCAGTTAATTTGAACTCAAACAACGCATTACGGCAGCAGGAAGCGGTAGCGCTTACAGTTACGGAATTTCAGGGCTGCTCGTACTCATTATCGAACATACACTCATTCTATTCCAGGACCATTATTGAGCAATTGGTACACAGAAAATTAATGAGGCTGTAAACATAAATATATTGAAGAAGGATAATAATTACTTTTGCGGAGTTATTGGGTGAAAACGTTTAGAACTGGTAGTAAGCAAAACGGCGGTTGTTGAAACTCAGGAATTTCTGGGGTGAGCCCCATGTATCTCATGAGCATATTTAAACACTCACCCTATAGGTATTGGATTGGACTGCAATACCAATTTTTTAAAACACATAACACACACCAGCTAACATTCCAGCGGAGTTTATAAGGAAAAACCCTGCAAATTATTACACAATGGTTTATTATTCTCTTGAACAGCTTGACCTAGTATTACTGCTCCCCCATCCCATTCAATTCAGCATCGAATACTAGTAAACCATACGAAACATGACCTGACTACGATGGAACTACGGAAATTAAAAATATTCCCCCGCCGCCAGGCGCCCGTAAACGTCTGATCCAATGGAGTGGTGGGACGAGGGCTTCCAGTGAACTCTCGCAAGGCAATTGGCAGGACGTTGCGAGTCCAAAGGGCGCTGTGAGTCGAGCGGGCCTTGAAAACGTTAAGAAACACGGCTTATTTGCGATTACACTGCGTTTCGTTAATTTTTTTAACCATTTTTTGCCCTTAACAACCATGGGCTTCGTTCGATCGGATTGCCTAGATGGCGGGCACAACTAGATACCAAATGGAATATTTGTGCGAAAGAACGAATTTTTTAGACCACGTTAAAGGCACAAAAAGGACGGACATTGCAGGTTTGGAATCCCCATGTCTTGAAACGTAAAGTATCAAATTTTGAGGGGGGGTTGTAAAAAATTTTTCGTGACCGAAAACATTGGGTTATTATTCAGAATGAATAATAAACCAAAACCGCACTAAAACGCTTTTCGTCGAAAAGTTTGATAATTTATTGTGCTGCTCTCGTCATTTAAGAATGAGACAAACGGGAATTTTATGGTATAATTGCCTTATTGAGAGCTATCAATATAAAAAATTTAATCAAAACCGTTAGAGCCGTTTTTAAGGAAAAATTTGGTGTTTTGCTCACTATGATAACTATAGTTAACATTCGGTGGATTTTGCCCATACCCGTATTTTTGCGTCCCATGGTAACGTGTAGGCTAGACATCAAGTTTCAGCTGATTTGGTACGGTTGTTTTCTCTAAAAACCGCGTTAAAATGGATTTCGTCGAAAGTTTTGGTCATTTATTGTGCTGCTCTCGTCATTTTCCCACGGTTGAGAATTTTATGGTATAGTTTCCATATTGGGAGCTATCAATAAAAAAAAGGTAATGAAAATCATTACTGTGATTTGCGAGAAAAAAATATTTGTTGTTTTGATCAGTATGATAACTATAGTTAACTATTTCGGTGGATTTTGTTCATACCCTTATTTTGGCGTCCCATGGTAATGTGCAGGCGAGATATCAAGTTTGAGTCGATTTGGTACGGTGGTTCTCTCTAAAAATCGTTCACAGACACACACACACAGACCATTCTTCCAAATCGGACTCAGTAGGGTCTGAAACGCAACGAGCTGAAGAAAACCATTTTTTTTTTTTCAGCCGATTACATAACTTTCTTTTCTTCTTTGTAGAGCCAAGGAAAGTAAAAACATTTTGTGAGTTTGGTGAAAATCGTTGAAGCGAGAAAAATGCGAAAACCCCTATTTTTTGGTATAGTTTCGCCCCCTACTTTTCTTTCCCATCGATAGGAATCGCCCATAACCTTATTTTCGTGTCTACATAAAATAAACAAAACAATAAAATAACCAGCTCAATCGATTCATCCGTTCTCAGACACACACGCGCCGAGATGAGGTTTTTCGGACTCAGTAGGCCTCAAAACGTGAAGATCCGAAGAAAAACCATCTTCTATTCGACAGGATTACAATACCTTCCTTGCCCTCTGAATCGCGGAAAGCGAAAAAAACCGCATCTCAATGATTCAATCGGATAAGCAATATTCCCATTATAGTTGCGACGGCTGAAAAATGTTTAGATGAAGCGCGTGCTCTTGTTTTCCAAATAGTTCCCGCTGAGCGTGCGGATTAACTGCCACCTCAAAATCATTGTGTATTTGTCGGCTCTCGTTTTTTCTTTTCTTTTTTCACAACTAATCACCACCTCGCCCACGTACAACTGAAAATAAAAAACCCGAAATCGCGTTAAAAGTTCATTACTCAGTTTCCGCTCCGCGCTCGTCAACCTCGTCGTCAGCAGTCGGGAGCACGTTGAAGGATTACGATAATGGCGAAAAATCGACTTATCCGATTTACCGAAAATCTCGCGCGGGGGATCCGAGTGATATCTGATACCTGAAAAGTGGCTGCGGGGTCGCGCGTGAGATCTGTACTACTGGAACGTTGCCGCTTTTTCTTATTGACGCTGTTTCTATTCGTTTCACTAAACAATCCTAATCGCGGTGCTAGTAGTCGAGCACGAACTCGTCCGTCCGAAGTGCGACAAGACCGACCTGTAAGGGATCAACATCGAGTTTACGTCACGCGGTTAAAACTGTGCGCGTACGCGTTAAATTCTCGGAATTGAACTTTTACTCCTCACACTTGCACGTAGTCGCCAAATCCCACAGAGGGCTTTGCGCCTCAATTCGCGTTAGATTCACTGGGTTCCAGTGACGAGGATTGTCACGGGGTAACTTGCAAGGGGAACAATCAGACGTCCGAATAAACGTGGAAGAAATGAAGACTCGTTAATGATGAAACAAAATGTAGGTGCTCGCTAAGTGAGCGTGTGCCGTGATGCTGCTTCGTCGGTTTTGGGCAAACGAGTAAAACGATAATATAACAAGCCAAGCGGAAAGGTTTGTATGGGCTTGGTCAATAATGACGCCAACTGGTGCAGTTGATTCCTACTCTCAGACACGGATATTGTTTTGTTTTTTTTTTTTTTCAAAATTTAATACGGTAAAACGGTAAACGGTAATTAGTAAAAAATAAACCTGCGGAGGTTGTAAACAATCACAATTCTTCTTCCTTTGAATAATATTGCCCCACGGTAGGCAGAGCCTGTATTGTTGGGCAAGAGTCGCTGAACGTTGATATGTAGGACTTACTTAAGTAATTTATAGTAGTTGTAATTTACAATTTTATGTAGTAGTATGTAGGGACCAGCATGATAACTGCTCCTACGAATGACATCGTCGGTATGACCACATAATGAAATTGACAAGGAATTATTTGCCGAAGCTGCACCAGGTATCACTGAGTGTACACACTTCTAAAAAACCTCAAAATAACCTCAGGACCACTCACGATCAGCCAAGACGAAATTTTCTTTTTACTTTCCTTGCTCTACGAAGTAGAAAGGAAAGTTAAGTAATCGGCTGAAAAAAATTTTTTGAGCTCTCTTCAGATCTTTACGTTTCAGACCCCCCTGAGTCCGAAAAACACTATTTGGGAAAATGGTCTGTGTGTGTGTGTGTATGTGTGTGAACGATTTTTAGAGAAAACCACCGTACCAAATCAGCTCAAACTTCATATCTCGCCCGCAGGTTACCATGATCCACTGAAAGTTAACAATAGTTATCATAGTGATCAAAACACCAAATATTTTTTTTATCAAAAATGGCTCTAACGATTTTGATTAAATTTTTTATATTGATAGCTCCCAATATGGCAACTATACCATAAAATTCCCATCCATGGGAAAATGACGAGAGCCGCACAATAAATTACCAAAACTTTGGACGGAATCGATTTTAGCGCGGTTTCTAGAGCAAACAACCGTACCAAATCAGCTGAAACTTGATGTCTAGCCTACAGGTTACCATGAGACGCCAAAATAAGGGTATGGACAAAATCTACCGAAAGTTAACTATAGTTATCATAGTGATCAAAACACCAAATTTTTTTTCTGAAAAACGGCTCAAACGATTTTGATTAAATTTTTACTTTCCGCTACCCGAAGGGAAGGAAAGTATAGTAATCGGCCCAAAAAAAAAAGTTGGGTTTTCTTCAGATCTTTACGTTTCAGACCCTTCTGAGTCTAAAAAACCTAATTTCGGAGAGAGGTCCGTGTGTATGTCTGTGTGTATGTCTGTGTGTATGTCTGTGTGTATGTCTGTGTGTGTGTGTGTCTGTAGTTCGATTTGCGGGAGAACGGCTGATCCGATTGAGCTGGTTCTTTTTTTGTTTTGTTCGTTATTTTTTGTAGACACCAAAATAAGGTTATGGACGATTTCGGCCGATGGGAAGGGGTGGGTGGGGTACGTAAATGTACCAAAAACTAGGGTTTTTCGCATTTTTCTCGAAAACGGCTCTAACGATTTTGATCAAACTTTCAAATTATCTTCTCCTAATCAATACCTAACTTTTCTTCTCTATACATATCTCCATGAAAATACGGTGAACGGAGATATGGGCCCTTGAAGCAAAAATATGTTTTTACGCTTTTTGGCAAAACGGCTTCAGCGATTTTCACCAAACTCACAGGATGTTTTCAAATAGTTGATACCTACATATTCTTCTCAATAAATGTTCCTGTGACGGTCCATTGAACAGAGATAAAAAGCAAAATGTGTCGAAAATAACGTTTTTTCTAACATTTCCGTAAATTCCAGGGTAACTTTTTCACCAGATGTGATATATCCTAATGAAGTATCTTCTAGTCACCCATACCAACATTTCGTTCTCTATAATTATTTCTGTATATATATGTTGAACAGAGATATAAGCCAAGTTAACTCAGAAAAGGAGATTTGTCGAATATTAATTTATCGGTATTCCAATTTTCTGAAAAACGGCTCTAACGATTTCGATCAAACTTTCGGAGTACTCTCAGCTAACTAGTCCCTGCATTATGTTCTCCATAAATGTTCCTGTAAAAATGAGTTGAACGAAGATATAGCGCCCGCCTATGTAGCTGGTGTTCGAGCTTAAAGGGGTGGCGGAAAGTAGTGTGTTGCTACGCACCAGATATTTTATATAGGTAGCTCTCAATAAGACAATTATACCATGAAATTCCCATTCGTGGGCAAATGACGAGAGCAGCACAATAAATTATCAAAATTTTTGACGAAAAGCGTTTTTAGCGCAGTTTTTGTCCTATAAACTCCGCTGGAATTTTTGTAGAATGTTAAAATAAATTAGTAGTGTAATCCAGATCAATACCTAAAGATTGAGTGTTTAAAAACGCTCATGAGATACATGGGGCTCACTCCAGAAATTCCTGAATTTCAACTACCGCCGTTTTGCTTAATTCCAGTTCTAACAATTATTACCCAATAACTCGACAAAAGTAATTACTATCCTTCTCAAAAAAATTTGTGTTTACAGCCTCATTAATTATCTGTGTACCAATTGCTCAATAATGGTGTTGCAATGAGTACGAGCAGCACAATAAATTCCGGAACTATAAGCGCTACCGCTTTCTGCTGCCGTGAAGCGTTGTTTGAACAAGTTCAAATGAACTGAGTGATAAATGAATTGATCAAATTTAGCCATGTACAAAGTGAATTGACGTAGAGCTAAGGAAAGTTGTGTGTTGCAACGCACCAGATATTTTTGTTTTTTTTTTTTGACCCGCGGGCGTGTGGGACAAGTCCCTTTGTCACTGCGGCCGCATCTGGGCCTATTGTGACGCTGGCCCTTTCTTAGTAGAAGACGTCGTACATACCCGCCCCCTTTAGGAAGCCGAGTATGTCCTTCACCGCAGAGTCTGCATTCCACCGCCTCTGAGATGCCCATCTTGTTGAGGTGATATCTGAGTCGGCAGTGCCCGGTGAGGAAGCTTATCAGTACTCTCAGATCTTGTCTAGAGAGTGTCAGTATCGCCTTCGTCCTTTGACAGGAAGGCGTGACAAGCCTTTTCGCCTGTCTTAGTTGTGGCTGGCGATGCCAATGGGCGCTGTTTTCCTGTGTCTCCCGTCGAGCGGCCAGACGGTTCAGGTGACTCTAAGTCAAACCCACGTGTGGTTCAGGCATGATGGGTAGGGATTCTGTACCCCTTTTCGCAAGGCGGTCAGCCTTTTCATTGTCCTCATGCCCCCTGTGAGCCGGCACCCAAATGAGGGAGAGCCTGTTACGGGTGCCGAGCTGCTTGAGCGCATGGAGGCATTCCCATGCCAGCTTAGACCTAAAACTATAGGCTGCGATGGCCTGTAAGGCCAGGCCGGCTGTCTGAGAAAATGTAGATCCGCTTACCCTTGAGTCCTTTGTTCAGGATCTCTTCTGCGATCTCTTGGGTTTTGCCCATTGTTCACGGCTGCTTGTTCAGTCAGCATACTGACCTTATTCACAGCTGCCCGTAGACATGCCCCTGGGGACAATGCCGTGGCCGTTCCACTATCCACAACCCGTGGTCGCGCCTGGTAGCATGGGCATGCTCCTGGGAAGATAACCCAGAACCAGGGAGTGTTCTGTTAATGTGCGTCTGCAGTTTGCTGGAGGAAGTCGATTTACGTCACCCAATGGGTTAGGGTTTTTTTTTTACCCGACGGCACACCGAATTAAGTTGCTTTATCACTGCGGCCACATATAGTGACGATGTTCTTTACCAAATAATAGACGATGTACATAACAGCCCCTCTTTAGAAGCCCAATATGTCTTTCGCTGCAGACTGTGCTATGGATTGGGGTTCGACGAACCCATGAGAAAAATGTTTGATGCGCCCAGCTGCTGGGCTAGGGCACTCACACAGGATGTGCTCTGCCGTTCCATTCAACTGCCTCTGATTTGTCCATTTTATTGATGTGATACCTAAGTTGGCCGAGCTCAGTGAAGAAGCTGGTAAGGACTGGTTGCCGTCTGGTGAGTATAATCCGGGTTCTCGTCGCTTAGACACATTAGGAAGAGATTCTGTTCATCTTTTTGCGAGGCGGTTTAGCTTTTCGTCGTCTTCGTGGTCTCTATGAGCCAGTATTGAAATAAGGAAAAGTTTATTATGCACACCGAGTCATTTGGGCGCTTTAAGATATGCCCACGGTCAGCCTGGATCTGAAGACGCGGGCAGGGGATGGTCTTTAAGACAATCTGGTTGTCTGCTTACCCTTGAGTCCTTCTGCCAGGATCTCTTGTGATTACAATTTCTGCTTGATATATTGTGGCTTACTCTCTCAGTGGTTTCACAAGGCGGAAGACCAGTCTAGTCCATCACAGGACCGTCAGTGCACCATAGCGGCGCACCCACCTCTCGCACTGTTCCCGTGAGTAGACGCAGACCCTGAATGCCAGGTGAAAGTTCTTCCACTCTGGCATAACGTCAATAGCAAGGACTGTTTCGCACTTTCTTGTAGGCTTGCCTTTGTCCTGGTAGAAATAATACTGGCCTGCAAAAGCTTTATAGCAAGTAGGACAAGTGTTCGTGGCTCTTGTGGTCGCAAGGAACACCTGTCTTTGCGGTTTATGGAACTGCCTGACGGCTTTCACGCTGGGATATGAATGATGGGTCTTACTATCCCTTTATAGACCCAACCCATCAGTTTTAGAGCGATGCCGCTCATGATTTTCTGCATATTCTCTCGCGTGCCCACAGAGCTGTGTTTGCTTTGTACAGCGCATATGAACAGCTGGAGTCTCGCTCCTTGCATATTGGGTGACACTATGTCCAGGTTTCAAGGGTTCCAGGCAGGAAGGCATCGTTGCAATAGGAAGAAGAGCAATGCAGCCGAACATTGATATGCACTTACACACTCAAGTATTCTTCTTAGAGCTACACAAATCGGTAACGCTGTTTGGAGTACCAAGTGACCATTTACGTAACCTACCTTCCACTTTACGAGACAAGTTCACATTCACGAGGCTTCGTGCAAGGTGTGGGAATGTTTCCAACCACCTGAACGTGTTTTGTCGATCTATGGCAGAAACTCTTCTGAAACCCGACAACTCAACCCCACTTTGTGCCATGAGTGAGCTTCTTGGAAAGTCCTATCTCTCAACAAGCTGAAATGACACTTCAAATTCACACACATCTCTAGAGCTAAGTGAGCAATTCGATCGCTGAATAAGCGCGTTCGTGGTATGAAGCCTCCGAAGAGGCTGACTTAATCATTAGACTGTCAACGACATTTCGTAATAAAATAATGCGGGCTCGAGTGCATGTCGACCGTTGAACCCACTCATACGGCGTTGAGTGGCTCGGCCACTAATTGTCTGGGTACTTGCTTGAAACGCCGGTAGGTAGTTCCGGGGTATTATTGCAAACGTTGAGCGTACCTAATGTCGAGAATGAATTTACTTTGAGGATTGCATCCTTTGAGCAGAAATCCTTCCGTAGTTAATACATTTCAATTACTCCTATTAGCCCATATAGTTTCTAGTGAGGAAAGTGAGTTTGACTATAACTAATTTAATTAATATAAATTCATACGACTCTGATGAAGGGAATGAGCGAATTCCTCTCGTCACGGGCCTCTCGTCCGGAATTATTCGACTTTTCGTCACCAAAGGCGGTTACTGAAACCGTATTGACGCTAAAAAACCGCCAGCTCGACCGATTATAAATGTTGGGACTCGGTGAATGGTATTAACCGCGATGACTCATCCTAATCTATATATTAATAGCCTCGGGTTCTCAGAAACCTTGTTGGCGAATCATTCATTAGTACGCGATATATCTAGAAATGCTTCGGCTGGGCTCGAGCCCAGTGTCGTACATCACCGGCCGAGTCAATAGCTGCGGGAGATTTACGCCCCTTCGCCTTTTATTCGATTATTTTTACTTTCCTCGGCCCCACGAAGTAGTTAACAAGTTTTGTAATCGGATGAATTTCGTTTTTTCAAAAAATGCGGTTTGACAAAATGGTTTCTGCGTGCGTCGGTGAATCGAACTGCAAGAGAACGACAGCACGAAGAGGTTTTTTACTTTCCTTGGCTCTACAAAGTAGGAAGGAAAGTTATGTTATCGGCTGAAGAAAAATTTTGACCCTACTGAGTCCGAAAAACACTATATTTCCAAAAATGGTCTGTGTGTGTCTGTGAACAATTTTTAGAGAAAACGACCGTACCAAATCAGCTCAAACTTGATATCTAGCCTACAGGTTACCATGGAACGCCAAAATTAGGATATGAGCGAAGTCCTTCGAAAGTTAACTATAGTTATCATTGTGATCAAAGCACCAACTTTTTTTTCTCAAAAATGGCTCTAACGATTTTAATTAAACTTTTCATATTCATAGCTCTCAATAAGGCAATAGCATAAAATTCCCATTTGTGGGAAAATGACGAGAGCAGCACAATAAATTACCTTTCGACGAAATCGATTTTAGCGCGGTTTTTAGAGAAAACAACCGTACCAAATCCACTCAAACTTGATGTCTAGCCTACAGGTTACCATGGAACGCAAAAATAAGGATATGAACAAAATCCACCGAAAGTTAACTATAGTTATCATAGTGATCAAAACACCAAATATTTTTTTTCTCAAAAACGGCTCTAACAATTTTAATTAAACTTCTTATATTGATAGCTCTGAATAAAGCAATCATAGCATAAAATTTCCATTTGTGGGAAATGACGAGAGCAGCACAATAAATTCTCAAAATTTCCGACGAAAAGCGTTTTTACCGCGGTTTTTTCCTTTTAAACTCCGCTGGAATGTTATTAGAATGCTAAAACAAATTGGTATTGTAGTCCAATCCAATACCTAAAGGGTGAGTGTTTAAAAACGCTCATGAGATACATGGGGCTCACTCAAGAAATTCCTGAATTTCAACTACCGCCGTTTCGCTTACTAAGGTGTTAAAAGTTTTTACCCGATAACTCTGCAAATGTGATATTATCCTTTTCAATAAAATCGTGTTTACAGCCTCATCAATTCTCTGTGTTTCAATCGTTCGATAATGGTCCAGGAATGAGTACGAGCAGCACAATAAATTCAGGAACTGTAAGGCGCTACCGCTTCCTGCTGCTGTGACGTGTTGTTTAGCCAAGTTCAAAGGAACTGAGTGGTAAATGAATTAAGTAGACAAATCCATATAGAAAGTGAATTGACGTAGAGCTGAGGAAAGTTGTGTGTTGCAACGCACCAGATATTCAGTTATTGGCTTCTAAAATAAAGTCGTACAGTCGTGTAATCAAAAGAATGAACTGAAGTATTAAAAAACAAAAAGGAAATTGATTAACTTTCTTGAAATAACGTTACAATTGTAAAATAGTGCAACTGGAGCAGAATGTCAAATTGAAATCTACGTCACGCTGCATTTTATTCTTTCAAGGTCTATGTACCTTGAGCGTTCTAGGGTTTTGTTGGCTAAGGAGCTTGTGAAACAGGTGGTCAGGCAGTGGCCGCTCCGTAGACGGAATAGCGTTTTATGGATCACTGTGGGCCGAGGACTCTTCGGAACCAAGTCGTTTCGTTAAGGCGTTGAAATTGTTCCTTATACCGATCGCTAAAGGTATTTTAAAAATACTATATCCCTTGAAGAAAGAGAGAGAGAGTGAGGGAGAGCTAGAGAGAGATCAATATTTCATAATAACAGACGTGGAAAGAAGAAGAAAACATCTTAGAAGTTAGAGAATAATAGATCCCAACTGTAGGCCAGGCCTATGGTGTTGTGATCGAGTTGTTACTAATAAGATACTGAACAATACAAAATAATAAAAGAGTGTGTACAGTTCACGAAATAGGAACCCTTCAAATAAAATGGTTAAATCGCTGTATATTTTAACAACAATATCGCAATATTTTCGTCATACTTCATCTTCTTATTTACATCCAGGGCCGCATTTTCGGGGTTTTTATTTTTACATTCGGATTGACAATGATAATCAGGCCTAGTTACATTTTGAAACGTCGATGGCCCAAGATCTCGGTCAAGGTCCTTCGCATGAGCCACCTTATTACCGTGGACAATTTGAAAATGTTCAGATAATCGACTGGTATTGACTAGTTGTAGATATATTGTGAATTGGATGAAAGTCACTCGTTTATTCCAGAAAATTAATAAAACCTTCCACCGAGTTTTCACAAAGGCGATATTTGGACACTGAATCCAAATGTGCTGCGGTTGAATTCTTAAGTTGGTCTGCTTTCTCATTCCCTTAGAAGCTCTAGTTCCACTCACTCTGCTCTTCCACCCAATGAATTAACAACCCGAACAGTATTGACCCTTTGGACATGAGTTTGATTGAGTATTCAGCGCGAACAAGGGGGTCTCTGAATAGGTGAAGTGGTTGCCGTGAATGAGAGCAGAGAGCGAGTGAGTAGCACAAGAGCTGAGAGGTGAGTGTGTGTTTTGGGAATGGGTCTGGGATGATCTGTGAGTTGGTGAGGAGCTAAACCGAGTGGGGGGGAAGTGGAAAATTTGGGAAAGTCCAAAAAGGGAAAATCCGTTGTCAGCATCATAAATCAATTTAAGCCGCGTGATGGCTGGAGCAGCTCACTGAATGGGCAGTTCGAAATTTCCCTCAGCTGCAGACTAATGTCTTCAGGTCAGAAAGAGTTGGACTCAATGCTTGCAGAAGCTCCTAGTTCAAGATTTGAACTAATTTGGCCTGAACCGAAGACATTACGTTTTCCATTCCTTGATATTAATTGTTCTTAGTTTTTATTTTTGTTTCTCGTTGTTGCAGGACGACAGCAAGTTCAAAGCATGCCCGTGGAATTGAGAAAAGTACAAACGTCTTCCAAACGTTCTTGGATCAGCATGTTTCCCTGTCCTGGACCCTCCGAGAACCTGAACACCCGGAATCATTGGAAAGGTTTAAACGACGCAAAAACTTGTTAACTCTTCCATGCGAGGTGGGAGAGCTTTGGGAGGGGATGAAAGGATGGAGAGGCGTGGGTGCAAGCGAGGCCCTAGTTTCTTGCTCACTTATTTCGTGACACGATTTCGTTCCCTTCTAACGTGACGCTTTCCGGCTGTTGAGTGGAGTGTGAAGCACATATTTAGTCTTATACTATAAACACAGCACGAGTCTGTGCTAACAGGCAAGAAGTGTGCAAAAATGATTATTGGGTACTCGGCGTTCTTCATCCTGTGGTACTGAATTTAATCAGGAGAAAACGTTTAAAGAATAATCAGTGATACACTCGAGCTGCTCCTAAGTCTATGCTCTGAAGGTCTTCCCAATGTTTTTTCATTTTTCTGTAGCCCTTCCTCTCTTTCATCCCATCTCTCTGTCAGCTACGTGATAGCATATTCTGTGCAGGCATGTGATTGGTGTTTACTTAATATTACTATTATGTTGCTATTGCAAGTTTCAATTATCGCTCGTTCACAAACTGGGACGTTCCTCACATTAAAGTAAACCGCATTGTCGGGTAACGGACGCGTGGAAGCTTTGTGCCATTATGCGTTTTTTTTTTTTTAAATTGTTTGCTCGTTTGCGGTATTAAAATTCGAGGGGCGGGATAAAAACTCGTTACGTGGTCAAGTGGTCGGGGTATCAGATTTATGAGTCCAGTTACCGCGATAAGGTGAGTTCAGCGGCGGGGGAGTATCGATATTTGAACGGGGCGGAGTTGATGTTGGAACAAGAGGATTAAAAAACACGGGGGTCCGAAGGGTCGGTGGAGGCAAAGGGTATGGGTAGCTGTGTTTGGGGGGGGGGGGTGATGGGGATGAACTGCGGACCAGTTCAGTACGTCACTAAGCGCCAATACGCGGCCATTAATTATATCTCAGTCGCGTAATGGAAGACAAACAGTGACCTGTTGTGATACCCCCTCATCACCATCATCACACCCTTCCACTGGGCCCACGTGGGCCGCACGACCCAGTCGCCCGAGCATCCACCTGACGCCGGCTCCGATTTTCCTTCCTCCCCCAATCAACCACCACGAACCCTCCGCAACAACCATAAGCTTCATCACAAGCGACAATTAGTATCGGAAACTGTGCACCACCCTCTTGTCTCGCTCTTTTTTTTTCATATAACGCACACTGAAGCGTTGGGACCTATCAACTGTTTTCCGATGATAGTCCTCCACCCCGTTCACTGCGACACATATAGGTACCACACGATATCACAACCGCAAACATCATAAAATACACACAGCTCTACGAGTCCTGGCTCATTGGTCATGGGTTCGGTCATGCCATTGAGTAGATCCTGTTTGTGTGTTGGCGCTGGATTGTTTGCGAATTGGAGCGTAATGGGTATTATCCCTCCGTTCTGTTCGGCCCCTACTATATGTGTCTGTGGCGTGTTTTACGCCTGCTTGCCCACGCTTGCGCTAACACGGTTAGGCGCCTAATGGAGGACCTTGAGGCATGTAGAAAATCTTTAGAAGACCTGAGCGCGCTCTCGTACAGGGGACAGTCGTAGAGAACGTGCAAGGCATCCCCCACTTCGCATGAGCGGTCTCCAACCATCTGAAGATAACTCAACATATTTTTACTTTCCTTGGCTCTATGAAGTAGAAAGGAAAGTCATGTAAACGGCTGAGACAATTTTTTTGAGTTCTCTTCAGATCTTTACGTTTCAGACCCCCCTGAGTCCGAAAAACACTATTTGGGAAAATGGTCTCTGTGTCTGTGTGTGTGTGTGAACGATTTTTAGGAAGAACCACCGTACCAAATCCACTCAAACTTGACATCTCGCCCGCAAGATACCATGGGACGCCAAGATGAGGGTTTGAACCAAATCCATCGAAAGTTAACTATAGTCATCATAGTGATCAAAACACCAAATATTTTTTTTCTCAAAAATGGCTTTAACGATTTTGATTAAATTTTTTATATTGGTAGCTCTTAATAAGATAATTATACCATAGAATTCCCATTTCTGGGAAAATAACGAGAGCAGCACAATAAATTATCAAAATTTTCAACGAAATTGATTTTAGCGCGGTTTCTAGAAAAAACCACCGGACCAAATCAGCTGAAACTTGATGTCTAGCCTACAGGTTACGATGGGACGCAAAAATAGGGGTATCGGAAAAATCCACCGAAAGTTAACTATAAGTATCATAGTGATCAAAACACTAAATTTTTTTTCTCATAAACGGCCATAACGATTTTGATTAAATTTGTTATAATGATAGCTCTTAATAAGATAATTATACCATAAAATTCCAATCTGTGGGAAAATGACGAGAGCAGCACAATGAATTATCAAAATTTTCGACGAAAAGCGTTTTTAGCGCGGTTTTTTCCTTATAAACTCCGCTGGAATGTTAGTAGAATGTTGAAAAAAATCAGTATTGTAGTCCAATCTAATACCTAAAGGGTGAGTGTTTAAAAATGCTCATGAGATACATGGGGCTCACTCCAGAAATTCCTGAATTTCAACTACCGCCGTTTCGCTTAATACCAGTTCTAAACGTTTTTACCCAATAACTCTGCAAAAGTAGTTACTATCCTCCTTCACAAAATTCGTGTTTACAGCCTCATTAATTATCTGTGTACCGATTGCTCAATATTGGTCCTGGAATGAGTACGAGCAGCACAATAAAATCTGTAACTGTAAGCGCTACCGCTTCCTGCTGCCATAAAGCGTTGTTTGACCAAGTTCAAATTAACTGAGTGATAAATGAATTGATTAAATAGAACTAGCCATGTAAAAAGTGAATTGACGTAGAGCTAAGGAAGTTGTGTGTTGCAACGCACCAGATATTTTTCAACCGATTACATGTCTGTTCATGAAACCAGGGTGAAAAGAAAAACAAACCTAGAAAAAAGAAATACGAATCTAAATTTGAAGCGTAACGAAGAATCAATATTGAAGGATTGTTCATTCAGAAAATAATAATGAAGCGAAATTGAAACGATCTATTTACATTAAAGTCAAATGCATACGGACGTCCGGATAATAATAATATTTTTAATGTAAAATTGTCCAAACGTCCCAGAGAAGGAAAGTAAATTGGAACGAAGTACCGGATTGATGGTGAAAGGCCTTCTCTTCAATGATTGAGGAAGTTCAGGGTTGAAGGTATTAAAACTTTAGGACACACGAAGGAAAGAAGCGAGCGAACAAACAAGGCAGCGTAGACACGGCGAATGAATGGAGTGGCAAGCTGGGCGGTGCTCACGTACGTGCAAAGTGAGGAACGCCCCAGACATCACCAACTATGGACTTACCCTACGTCGTGTGAACGAACGGGGAAAATTATATGCAATTCCCGAACAGAGGGAAAGTAAAAAACGCTGCAAATGGTTAAACAACGGTGTATTATGCTCGTGCACAGCATGGTGCGAGCTATTCCACTCAATCCAACATCGATAAACATTGGGCATACAACATTGGTAATCATCATTCCAGAAAACGAAAGATCAGATGCAAACGAATGTGTTAATGAATGATCACTACACTTGAACAACGTAAATTGACGTGTCCTAGGGGGCACTAGGTAGAAAGCAAGATGTGGCAGGTCAAACTGATGGATGGTTGGAGTGAGGCGAGAGACTCTGAGAGGAACTTTCGCTGCCTCGTCTCGCGATTTCCTTCACACTACTTGAATTAGTTCAATGTGATGTCACTATTTTCGAACCAGACGCAGTACTACACCTCTGAAATCCGTCCTATTCGACTCAGCGCCAAAACATGCCCTAAACACGACGTTAATGCGATAAATCTGCCAAAAATTCGTTTTCGGCTTTATCACAGTTTGTCCATAACGTGACAGCCATAAACGAGAAGACGGGTACAACCATGCGTTAAAGGCAAGATATGGCCTGGGCGGGTGGACATTGGAGAGCTGGAATCCCCATGACTTGAAACGTCGGATGGGGGGGGGGGGGGTGTAAGTAGCAGCACCCGGTATTTTTTAGAAGCCTTGGTTTTGGGATGATCAGATGGATTTGTGTTTGTTGTTGTTCGTCTTAGCGTGGGGGGCCCGTCCGTGACGAAGTCTGTCGAGACTCAGTATCAGAAAGACATCCTAAAAAAGGCGAAAAGTCATCCCCCAGTACCTGATGAGACGAAATGACAGTCTGGTCGATGCTTCTGCTTCAGTTGTACTCGGCGGTTTTGTGAGAACTGTCCTTCAGAGGTATTGACGCCGAAGGCATCGCAAGGGGTCCATTGGCGTCTTCCCAATGACAGTCGTCGGGAGATATTTGCGCCTGGCGAATGACGATAAGAGCAGAACTCGCAATCATCGAACTCGTCGGACCGCACAGAGGCGATAGTTGGAGCGAGTGTGTTAACCGCGTCGTCTAACCTCTTGCTCCGCCGCTCGGCGCCATAAAAACCCCTCAAGTACAGGAATAATGATACTAATTGAGAGGTTTTACAGCGGTGTGCACTGCGAAAGATGGGAGTCAACCTGAGTCTTCAACCTTCGGCCCTTACCACCGCTCACATTGTCTCAGTCCCCACAATGCGCCATTCATAACGTAATGAGGACTCGCCGCGGGTGGTTCGCGTCAAAATTACGCGGCTCCAAAATAAAATAACCACTTCCGACGAAATACAGTGCGTTCCGCCTTCACACGGCCCAAATGTAAGTGGCCGATGAGGAACTGGCAGGAAATAACGCTGGAGGGGTCGTCTAGCAGACCCTCGTCATCAAGCGATGGGCGGGTGAATGGACAAAGGTGAGTTACGACAAACAGAGTGGAGAAGTTATTGGGAAAAGAGAATATGGACTGGAGGGAAGGGCGGACCTACAAAACCCCCCCTACTAACTGTGTGAAATTGAAGTAAACGGGAAAAGTAACAAAATAAATAAATTGTGGGCATGAACCCATGAATTGAGAACAACAAAATGTAATAAAATCAAGAAAGGAAAGTTATGTTAAGAAGAGGAAAAAGACAAAAATTAAGCTAACACACAGCAATTGATTTAAAATAAACTTATGCTGATAGAAAAAAAAACAAAATTAACAATGTCTTCTCCTACCTACGGCATGCCGAAAATAATGAACGAAAGAGGAAAAATGAAATGCTGTCCAAAAGGAACCGATATTCCTTGTGGAAGAGAGCAGGGGATGGTGGAACTCTTTTTGACATTGCACACTCCTCCCCAGCGGCTGAGGTGGAGTTGAAAATTTTAACTTTTGATGCCAGCCCTTCCACCCCTTGGCTATCTTGGAGATGGCAACTTCCAGCTGAACTGACGTAGTGTCTTAAAGGTTTGCCTCACAGCATGCAACTAGTAAGGCCACTTGGGGTGTGTGCTACCATGACACTATCCTCATGTATATATCTAGGCGTGATTGGCTACTGCCTCGTTGTCTGGGGTGGCAAGCTAAGACTATATCAACAGAAGCACTCCAGGGCAGTTACCAGTTGACTTGGCTGTTGAGTGCAAGGTTGACAAGTGGAGAGTGAAACGGGAGATTCCCCTGCTTTGGGCTGAACTCTGTGTGGATCTCACCACAGAATGGAAACTTGCTACCATCCACGAATGGGCCTTACACAAATGACAAGTGAGATGGGAATCCTCGTCAAGGGCGTGACACGTATCAGTTCTTTCCCATTATCCTAGAACGTCTCCCAAGAAAATGGGTAGATGCACGGTATTGACTGCTACAAAACAAGCCTATAACCATTTTGCAGAGTTTGCAAAGTAAATAGTTAGGTCAGGTGGGAAACCAGATTATTAACTCCTCCTAGACAGTACGCAATTCCTCAGGTGGTCACCTCCGTGCAGTCACTCACGAGCAACAGCTCTCTATCAGGAGACTGGCTAACGATCAAATACTTGCTGTCCCTTCAAGCATTTGCAGCATTTGGCTTATTAGCCCCTCTCAAAAGTAGCCACCTAACGTTTCCAGGCATAGAGATTCCAAATCTGCCATGTTCGTCCGCTGTTCGTGCTGTCTTCCCAACATGCTGTCCATTAAAGCCGCTCCTTCCTAAAACCATTTCGTTATGCCATGCTAGGTAGTTTTCGACGCGGAGTAGGACAGGAAGGGTCTCAGGCGTGTAGGACTGCGTCATGATGGAAAACAGCAAAATCATAGTAAATATACTGACGTTCGTCCACTGTGCCTATAGGGCCACCTCCTCACTGTGGGACTTCTCCATCTCTCGTCAACAGGACTGTGGGAGAATGTTTCAGAAGTCTGGAGAACACATGAGATAGACGTAGCCTTCTGATGATAGCAAAAAGTGGGGATCACCACTGGGCACTGCAAAATGAACAAACACACACCGGCACAGGGGACACCCCTCAGTGTAGATGTTGTGGCAGAGATGAGGAGACTCCCTACCACGTCCTAGCCTAGTGCCAGAGCCATGGGAGGAAGCGATTTTCGGTCTTTGGTACAACTTCTCCAAGGGTGGACACCAAAGAAGCTGAAGTTAACGTACCTGTTAGGTGAGTCCGTCTCCTCTCACTGGTGAGATACTGCGGGCGAGCGCTTTGGATGTAAAGACATCATCGTCTGGCTGTTAAGTCAGTACTAGAGGCAGTCAGTTGATCGTGTTGACAACAAAGAGAAAGGTAAACGGGATGGTGGAGCATTCGTGAAGGGGTGGGGAGGAAGGAGGTCATGAACCTCCGGGGAAACCCACTAGAGGTGAAGGGAAAGGAGAAATGTTCTGCCATCTGACTGACTTAATGGCCAGACGATGATGTCTTTACATCGAAAGCGCTCGCCCACCTAACAGGTACGTTAACTGCTTTAATACCTGTCACCAAATAAGACTCTTGCAGGGAATACCGGGAATTCCTTAGGAGGTTAGGCACGAGACATTGGTACTGGCACAATGGAGACTAAATATACATTGATTTGGTTTATGGATGTTTTCATCGTCGGTTTTAATTTCTATTTGGTTTTTACTGAGTGTGGTTTTGGAGTTTATACTCAGCCTTCTGATGGTTTCGCACTGTTTCGTATAATTTTACCTTTCCTTATGTTCAACTGGCGGTATTGGTTTATTATTCATTTCGAACACGCCTACGTTCTCGGCCAGGGCCATGTTTTTACAGCCCCTGCCCCCTCTCTCTCCAAATTTGACATTTAAACACATGGGAATTACAAATCTGCAATGTCCGTTCATATTTCGCTTATAACGCGGTCTAAAAACTCTGTTCATGCCCACGAAGGTTTCAGTTGTGGCCGCCTGCTCGGGAGTCCCATCGTGGTCGTGGTCTTTATGAACCAAATATGGCACACACACCACCTTTATGGACATATTACCCGAAATGTTACCAATTTTATTGCAATAATGTCGTGTTTGGTATCGTTTGCTAGGTAGTTACCCGATAACTCCTGGAAAGTGGTATTGTCCTTTTTTTAAATAATGGTCCTGGCATGAGTACGAGTAGCACAATAAATTCGGATCAGTGCCGTGAAGTGATATTTCAAATAGAGTTAGTAGAATAACCTATGAACACGTGTGGACTGACGTAGAGCTAAGGAAAGCTGCGTGATGCGGCGCACCTGGCATTGAGCCCTCCATTATCGCATGAGCAATACGAGTATTTGCACGTTATACGGAAGCGTGAGCTTGTCCTCGTCTGTCCTCCGCGCTTCAGTTGCCACTTCAGATGTTCCGTTGTCACGTTCACCCCTCCAAATCCCTTCAAAACGGAGGTCATCGACGATCGGTCAGATTTAACTGCCTTTCCGTTTCCACCTTCGCGGAATCTGATTTACGGCTCTGTCCGAAAACGGCGGTGGACGATATTTCATCGGATCGTTGCGAAGTTCTCTCATCCGAGCGGACGAGAGCTCTCGGTGAATAAGGTTTCAGGTGCCGCGCGTGAAAAGGACGAATCAATTTTCCGAAGTATTTTACAGGCAAATCCCGCGCTCGCTTGTTGAATGATTTCCTCGCCTTTTCTCCGTTTTTTTTTTATCGCTCCGTTTTCCGGCTTTCAAACGGGGGTTCGCTCGGAATAGGACGGAAACAAGTTGAAGCGTCGAGAACCAATGGAGCTGATTGACGCAATAAACATCGAATCTCCCACGTGATTGCGATTCTCGCACTGTCAGTTGATCTATTCCCAACGCATCCAAATCCTCTCTTAACGTCGCCGCATGCCTAGGTGTAGGTCTAGTTAACGTGTGACTATGAAAGCCCTTGGTCTGTTCCGTTTTCGAATTAATTAGTGCCCCCAATATTCCAAAACTGTGAAATGTTTTTGCTTTCCTTAGCTGTACAAAAGTGTGAAATTGGCTGGACAAAAAGTTCTGACTTTTCATGAGAACTTCACAAATCAAACGCTTCTGGAGTCCGAAAAACACTGGTTGGGGAAATGGTATGTGCATGTGAAGGTGATTGAGAGAAAACAGCATGACCGAGTCGGTTTTTATACTTAACCTGCGCATGACCACGAGAAATCAAAATGAGACTACGAGTAAAATCTGTTCAAAACTAATTATAGCTATGTTCAAGCGGTGGAAGGCGACAGGCCGGCTAGCAGTTCTGGGGAAGCTCCAGCAACTGCAGCGACAGATGTGTCTTGCTCCCACTGCTGCAATCGAACTCCTCTTGAACATCTCACCTCTTCACATACACATTCAGAGCGGTACTCGCATACTTGGGAGAGGTAAGGCTTTTGCAGACAGGAAATGTTTCCACCAGGACTAAGGCAAGCCTCTAAAGAAGAAGAGGCAGCAGTTCTTGCTACTGACGTTATGCCAGAGCGGAAGAACTTTCAGTTGCCATTCAGTGCTAGCGTCCACTCACAGGAGCGATGGGAGAGAGGGCCATTCCAGACTGAGGTGGGCGCCCTGCAGTGGTATACTGATAGTACTGTAATGGACTGGGCATTGTAGGGCCCAATTACAGTCTTGGTAAGCCGGTGGGAGAGTACGCCACGATATTTCAAGCAGAAATCCTAGCTAATCCTGTGTCCTCCCAATTCTGTGCTGAAGAGATCCTGACTAAAGGACCCAAGGGCAAGCGGATCTACGTATTTTCAGACAGCCACGCCGCCATAAAGGCTATCGCAGCCTACCCCTTCAGGTAACGGCTAGTATGGGAGTGTCTTGAAGCGCTTAAGCGACTCGGAGCCCATGATAGGCTTTCTCTTATCTGGGAGCTGGCTAATTTGGGGCATGAGGGCAACGAAAAGGCAGCCCGGAATCGTCAGTCGGTCCTATGAGAGACGCAGGACAGTAGCATCCTATGGAAT
The DNA here is from genome assembly GCA_020466155.1 of Pachypeltis micranthus. Lineage (NCBI taxonomy): Eukaryota > Metazoa > Arthropoda > Insecta > Hemiptera > Miridae > Pachypeltis > Pachypeltis micranthus. The sequence goes on along the minus strand of CM035768.1, from coordinate 74,512,966 downwards.
GGCCAGCCACGGCTTGTAACGCCATCCTGTCTAAGAGCGAAGGTAATGCTGACACTCCCTAGAGGAGGATCTGAGAGTTCTCATTAGCTCCCTCACTGGACATTACCCACTTAGGTATCCCCTCAACAAGATGGGCATCTCTGACGCGGTGGAGTGCAGACTGTGCGGTGAGGAGGATGAGACAGCAGAGCACATCCTATGTGACTGCCCTGCCTTGGCAGCCAAACGCTTTGAATACATTTCTCGAGGGCTCTTTGAACCCCGAATCGTAGCGTAGTATGCGGCGAAGGACCCACTTGGCTTCCTAAGGAGGGCGGGTATGTACGACGCCTTCTATTAAGGAAGGGATAGTGTGACAATAGGCCCATGTGCGGCCGCAGTGACCAAGGGGCTTAAAAAAAACCAGCAAGACGGATCTAACGATTTTGATTAAATAGCTTGGATGGACAGTGTTCAATATAATTACAGTACTGTGAGTTTCCCATCCTTAAAGAAATAACAAGAGCAGCACAATAAATTATCCCAATGGTATCTAGTTGTGCCCGCCGTCTCGGCAATCCAATCGGACGAAGCCCATGGGTGTTATGGACAAAAAATGGTTAAACAAAAAAACGAAACGCAGTACACTCGCAAATAAGCCGTGTTTCGTATCATTTTCAAGGTATTTTTACATCCTGGGTCGGATGGACTGACTTTCAGGCGAGTACAACTGTGTATAGGGAAAATACAGTAATTATTAGAGTCAACTAATTAAACGAATTCGCGGGAACCACAGCAGAAGTCAACGTTTCGTCGTTAGTGCTCCCTCCCTCCCTCCTGTCTCATGAAAACCACCCGCCTGCTCGACTCGCAATGTAGTGCCATCTGGCGAGGGTTCGCTGGAAGTCTGCGTCCCAATTTCCCCGACTCTTTTTGCCCGAGGGGGTGGAGGAAAGTTAGGGCCACTTCCTCCGCACACCCCTCCATTGGATCATAAATGCCTACAGACGTTTATGGGCGCCTGGTGCCGGGGGAATATTTAGTTTCCGTAGTTCCATTGTAGTCAGGTCAAGTTTCGTATGGTTTACTAGTATTTTTCGACGCTGAATCGAATGGGATGGGTCTCGGAGCAGTAATACTAGGTCAAGCTGTTCATGAGAATAATAAACCATTGTGTAATAATTTGCAGGGTTTTTACTTTCCGCTACCCAAACAGAAAGGAAAGTATTGTAACCATGTCAAAAAAAAAAAAGTGGGTTTTCTATAGTTCTTTTGAGGCCCACTGAATCTGAAAAACCTAATTTCGCTGCACTGAACCGATTGAGCTGGTTCTTTTTTTGGTTTTGTTTGTAATCTTGTTAAGAAACCAAAAAAAGGGTATGGGCGATTTCAAACGACGGAAAAGGGGGATGGGGGACGAAAATGCACCAAACAGCTGCAATGATTTTGATTAAACCTTCAAATTATCTTTTACTAAATAGTGCAAAACTTTTCTTCTCCGTACATATCTCCATAAAAATACGGTGAACGGAGATATAGGCCTATGAAGCAAAAATGGGTTTTTCACGCTTTTTGGCAAAAAGGTTCCAACGGATTACACCAAACTTACAGGATGTTTTCGAATAGTTGATACCTTCATATATTACTCAATAAATGTTCCTCTGACAGTCCATTGAACAGAGATAACAACCACGATTTGTCGAAAATAATGTGTTTTTTTTCAAGTTCGGGGTAACTGCTCCACCAGATTCGATCAATCGTGTCTTCTAGCCACCCATACCTCCATTTTGCTCTCCATAATCGTTTCTGGATATATCTGTTGAACGGAGATATAAGTTAAGTTAACTCAGAAAAAGAGATTTGGCGAATATTAATTAATCGGTTTTCCAATTTTCTCAAAAATGGCCGTAACGATTTCGATTAAACATACGGAACACTCTTAACTATCCAGTTCCCACATTTCTTCATGTTTAAATGTTCCTGTAGACATGCGTTGAACGAAGATATAGCGCCCGCACACGTAGGTGGTGTTGGAACTCACGCGGGTGGGGGAAAGTTTAATGTTGCTACGCACCAAATTGTATTGTTTTCAACATAATTTACATGAATTCTTGTGTACTGCTGGTAGCGTGCCTTCACATTGTCATTCGTTAAGATAGCTCGCGAGTTCATCTTCTCTTCAATATTCTCAGTAGGTCGTTGTCATCAAGCGAATGGACAGCTTCGGTGTCGACATGAACTCTCACACGCTCCAAATAGGCGATTACAATTGTCTTAATGGTCTCGCTGATATTGTTCACTCCTAGACCATTCCGATCGGTTATCTGCTCATTTTGTGGTCAAATTTATTTATTTGCTACACTAATATAGGTAGGCGCGCTCTCGGACCAGATTCCCGCGCTCCTCCAACAGGGGTCTGATAAGCAGCGACACTCCATGGCACTGCAGAGGATTACTGAGGTCTGCCCGGCACCTCCACAGCATCCTTCCGGTAGTGAGGCATCGCATAACCATGAAGTGTTGTGGTGGCCATCGTTTCGGGACATGCAACTCCTCTCCGGACATGGTGCATTTGATGAGAGACTCCAATTTTTCCAGCGGCGGACGTTCAGGAGACTGCCGGGGGTGTACGAAAACGCGCCTCATGTCCTTTTCGGGTGTCCTGTCTTCGAGGACGTGAGAGTAAAGGAGCGGCTTCCCCCTGCTGATGGTTGCGGCCGCCTCCGTCTGTTTCGCGCGTTTGCACAAGCATGTGCCAACCGTAGAGGGGGCTTTGAGGCATGGTGTCCGCAACGTGAAGAGGTACAGTGATTCTCACTCCCACCACAGTTGGCACTCGAGGCTACAAAACCCCCTACCCTTCCCATACAGGGGACCCCATGTTCCCGCCATGCCGCGCAGAGTCATGAGCCATGAACGGACATGATTCGCCCCATTGGCCAACGGACCTATGGGTACCCACCGGCCTGGTTCGTTTCCCCATTACGTTAGGTACACTGCGTGTTTAAAAGCAAATCATGCGACAGGGAAATGCTAAAAGCAAAAGTCAAGAAAGCGATGAAAGTAGCTGGAATTTGTGAGCTTTCAACAAGAAGAGCGAGCCAAGTGAGGAACCGATGTTGTATCTAGAAATAATCGGGTTAGCCCCCCCCCCCCCCTCCGTTTGATAAGATTTCGAAACCTTTCACAAGCAGATCGCCTACAATTTCGCATAATGTCGCTATGAACCGGATCGTCTTGACACCCTCCAAACTGACCTTTTCAGTGGTCACCCGCAATTGGGGTACCCAGTGACGAAAATGGATGAATGCGCGGAGCCTGAGGGAAGTCGTGTGAAATTTTACCGATCAACGCCTAACTCTTGTTCTCGGTCAACTATGCGAAAATATTCTGAACTAAAATATTGCCAAAAATGATCATGATTTACACGAAACACGCTACAAACGTTCGGCTAACTATTTAATTCTCCATAAACTCGTGAGATTTACAAGGTTCGGGGGAACGTTATCAAATCGTCAAGCGCTGGGCATGCTTCGCACAATTTCCTGGGAAATCGGTCAATCGTCGGTACCTCGAATTTCGAGGGGACAAGAGAAACGATTGTTCGGATAGTCAGAAGAGGACGAGGCTCGCCTGTTGAGAAAGAGACAATAACCGGAGAGTCTGAATAGAAAGAGCTCAATATCCCTCGAAACATCTTTCCGGATCCGAACAATAAAAATTATTCTGAAAAGAGGAGCAGCGAGAAGATGAGAGAAGACGAGTGGGAGGAGATTGTTTGTTTCCGTCGTGGACAGAACGGAGAAGAGTCAGACTAGGGCAGGCCCAGCGGTCGGACTGCCTTCAGTTCAGCCGATACACAGGCGCCGTTCGGATTACTCCATCTCAAATTAGGCCATTAGGCTCACTTTAGCTAATACGGGAAACGGAGGCAAAAAGATGGTCCGTCCTGCGTTGTGGAACAGCATTCTATAAAGAATCCCCCTTCCCGGGCAATTAATGAGCGCGACGAGCGACGGGAAGAAACTCAAAACGTGATGAAGTTATTAAAGGCCCGCATGTGCGCTAATGGACGTTTGGTGAGGATCTATCGGCCCATAAAAGTAACGTATTGATATTGTGGAACTAATGGGAGAGGGGAAGGGGGAATATTAGAGGAAAAACCTCGGCTGACCATTCGGGGCCGTGCAATTGGGACGCACTGAACAGCCAACTGCTGAGATCCTCATCGGTGTAGCTTTTCACTTCTTGATTGGAACAGCTCTGCATCAATCACTCTCTTTCTTAGTAACCCGTCGGCTAATCAATAATCATTAATCTTGCTCCACCGGCCACGTTGAAGAGCTTTCTTACGTCTTGAGGGAGAACCGTGCAATGGAATTGAGTTGTCACTTTCTCCCGGTTGTCACTGGCAAAGATCTTATTGCCCCGGACGTCATAGCAGTTCGATGACGAAACGATTTTCGAGAGGCCTCCGTTTCTCTTGTGTTCTTCAGGATGAGGGAGTTGTGTTGAATGTTGGGATATTTGTGCGATCACCTAATGAAATCCTGCGCGTGTCCAATGCCATCCTGAGAATTAGGGGATAAGGAAGGAGGAGGTTGTGTATTATTTGTTTTTAGTGGGAGACAACCAAACCGTTCTTCAAGTTTCACTCCAAGCGCTCAAGCAGCTTATAGCTTTTAGCGCCACGTCCCCAATACGCCCTTACCCCTCCCATGTAAAATACGGTACGTAACATTCATCAATCCCTTCTCTGGCTGGAGGGCAGCCCTACAGAGCAACAAAAAGTGCACCCACCGCAACTAGCCCTTCCCGTGTGCACTGTATGCGCTCTGTTGCCTGCAAACTGAATATGCGCATTCAGACCTCATCTCCAACTTCCCGATAGTAACTAAATGGTACTTCATTGAAAAGTGCCTCGTAAAAAGGAGCATTAGCCGTCCACATATCTTGCACGTCACAGTGTACCTTCCTTGCATGCTCGTACAAGGTTTTTAGACTTTTCTTCAGACGTAGGAGGGAGAATCTGCACCCAGTGGCTCCACGATTTTACTCTTGTGCGTGGACGACCCACTTAGAACTGTTTAGCACATTGCATCAAGTTGGCCCTCGCGCCTCTTTGCGATAGCAGCTCCTCTTTCTTGTTCTCTTCGCCCTCACGAGAATCTTGCATCGTGCCGCCATTCCCATACAACCCATTCCTAATGCCTGCGAGATACTGCCCCTGGATCAGCAAGCTCCATCCACTTCTTGCTGAGCACTGCCCGAGCAATGCACCTCCTCCAATTTCTCCTCGAAGACTCCAATTGGGTCTCTGTAAGGTAGCCACTGAAAAACGCAAGGCCATTACCCTTCACCCATACGTAGCCTCGACTTACCCCATGCTCAGTCAAACCGACCCATATAGCTGCAGTGCCAAGCTCGTCTTTTAACTAGTGGAATGACCAGTTAAGGCGCTGTTCGCTCAAAAGCAGCAGATAAACTTTCTTTACCCCTCTGAAACTGCTGCAGAAAAACCTGGGTTGTTGTATTCCGGTGAAGGTTGCCCTGGAGGATGTGAACTATCATTGGCCTCGGTGACTAACCTCCTCCTCGGCCTCTCTAAACACCCTGCACTTACCCTTCAGGTCATGGCTAGTATGGGAGTGTCTTGAAGCGCTCAAGCGACTCGGAGCCCATGATAGGCTTTCTCTTATCTGGGTGCCGGCTCATTTGGGGCATGAGGGCAACGAAAAGGCAGCCCGGAATCGTCAGTCGGTCCAATGAGAGACACAGGACAGTAGCATCCTATGGAATGGCGAGCCACGGCTTGTTACGCCATCCTGTCTAACAACGAAGGTAATCCTCACCAGGCAGATGTGCCACCTCATCCCCTGTGACCCCCTGGGCAAAGCGTCGGTTTTGTGCACTCCCTCTTCTTGTGACCCCATCCCCTGCAGCAGTAGCAGAGAAGGGAGCAGTCAGCTCCTTTTCAGCTAGTCCTCATTAACCTCATGAGAATCTTCCAGCCAACTGCCATTCCTTCCATAGTGCCCAGGTTCAGGAGCGGTCTTTCTTCCTTGTCTTCATCTCTTCTGAGATGCTGGCCCCGGATTAACAAGCTCCGTCTTCTTATGACCGTGCGCTGCTCTGGCAAATTGAGCAATGCACCTCAAGTTTTGTTCACAATTCAACATGGTGGGGTCGGAAACCTCGAGCGTTTGTTGGGTGACTGCCCTCTGCCCTACTCGTACGATTACATTCAAAACCCGGAATTCCGGAATCCCACCCACTTACAATTATTTCTGACAGTCATTACCCGATGATGATTATTAAACAGCAATTACCTTCTTTCCCGAAGAATCGTGTTGAGAGCCTTGTAAATCCTCCGTGAACTAAAGGGTCAGTAGTGGTCGCGGCATAGGTAAGAGCACCACAATAAATTCCTTAACTTCCTGACGTTAAATGTTTTATCAAGTTCAAATGAACTGAGTGAAAAAGGTTTAGGTTGTCATGGTTTTCGGTGGGCTGCCGATGGTGGCAACCCTGTTGCCGCCACCCGTGCAGTTCGCCGCTGTTCATAAAAGCGGAGGAGCCACATTTTCGGCAGAACGGCTACCCCCACAACTACACTTACGAATCTCTCCCCTTTTTTAAGCCAGTGAACAAGTACTCAACGTCCCTTTATATTGTGTGAAGTAAGGTAAGCGATCAGAGCTTGGTGTTTCAAATTCCCCATTGCCTCTTTATTTGTCATTTACTACAATCAGAGCATAGGTTATTTGTTTCATTCTAAAAGGAGTTCATTTCATTTCTATTTTTCATTGATTAAATTCAAGTGGGTCCTATTTGGTTTATAATTTCATTTCCCAGTACTTTCCTAAGAGTCATTATTTTGTTTATTTTACATAAAGTGAGTATATTTAACTTGTTCGTTTTTGGGGCCCTGACACGACTTTCACTCGTGTCCTGTCCGCGGGTAATTCTGTAAAGGAATTCCCCAAGTACGTAACGAGGTATGGAGCTACAACCGACCGATGTATCTGGTGCAGTACATCGTACTCGAAATCCCACTCATGTGATACCAACGTTTTAAACAAATTGTATGGCAGTTCAGTATGCTAACTAGACAAATGTAGTTCGACAACAGTATTATTAAATAATTTTAAAAATATCATCTTGAAATAGGGGCATGTCGTCCGTGATTGAATATCGACGGTATTCCAAAATGCTGACTATTGCTGTTTTGACTAACTTTTTTCAAATTGTTACACCTATAGCTTCAAAACTACGAACAGAAAAATACCCCTTGACTGTCTCATACATTACCAACGTAATGATCTCGCAATGAAGGTTGCGACGTGAGTAGGGGCACCCCAATAAAATCCAGAACTGTAAGTACGGTGGTTTTTCAGTTAAAGTAATTTTGAACATCGGCGTTCCATCGGTTTCAAGGACTTGTCCTTTGAATTGATCGTCAATTCGATCATCACATATCAGATTCAGAATATGCTCACGGAACTGTACTGGTAAGTCACGAAAACGAAAATCGTCGAATGCACTTGTGGCTGAGGAAAGTTGTGTGATGCGTTTCACCATATATTCGCACAAACGAGGTTTTAAGCGCGATTCAATAAGCGTAGCGTAGCACAATCAGGTGATGGGAAGGGCGTTCGAGTTAGGGGATCGAGGAAACGTTAATGGAAGAGGGTTAGAATTTTGTCACTGCGGCTGTTGGTAGGTTATTGTCAGAGATGAAGGAGCCGAAGCCCCTCGAGCCGCCAGCAATGCGCCCCTCGAAACTGCGTGAGGTCTCGAAGCCAATGCTACCATGAAATACTATCGGGCCGCCGGTGATTCATTGCCCGCTCTGCTGGATGGCGGAGCAGGAGGGTACAAGTAGCCAGAGAGTCAGCCGCCCTCGCGCACCACCGCTCCGTCCCGAAGATGGGGTTAATGGTACCCATCAAATCAATAGGTAGATCTGTGGAGTTGCCGTCGTTCCCAGTCGGTAGCTCGACTCGCCCACCGATCACTTACCTGGTCATTAGACTCGCGAATTATTGCTCCTTCCCGGCTGGTTTCCAACTGCTTTTCTCAACCTCAACCGTCAACTGGTATCTCTCCCTGTCGGAACGTACCATAATTCCCCCGGCGTTTAGCTGCTCATATTCGGTTAGCTGCCGAACCGAGGGCTCGCCAATGACCTTCCATTGTCTGCCAGACCTCCTTCAATATTATCTTACGAGTATTTCATTGCTTCAGCCCTTTCTGTGGATTCCCAATAGAAGCCACTTCTTGCCGTTTTGCACCTTTCACACCGAGGGCCGACTACTCGACTTCTCACAACTCACATGGTTAAGAATAAGACAAGTACAGGTACTGGAAATCGGCTTCGGGACGCGAATATCTGCTGCGGAGAAACTCACAATTTTCCACTACCTTCGTAAACTTGACAACTTGCGCTACATATACTGCGCAACGCATTTCTATGGAAGCATATTTGAAGAACGAAATGTAGGTACTCGTTAGGTCAGAGTACCCAGCATGTTTGACGAAATTGTTATATACCTTTTTCGAGAAAATCGGACAAACGATCATGTGATTTTCATGTGATATATTCGTTTACCATATTTTCTCAGGGATATTTATGGAGAACTAAGCTTTAGGTACTGATTACGAAAAGATAATGCGAAAGGTTAATATCAATCGTTAGAGCCTTTTTTGACATAAAGACGAAAAACTCCTAGATTTGGTCCGTGTCCCCTGCTCCCTGTTCCCATCGACCGAAATCGATTATAACCATTTGGTCTTCTATCGTAATACGTTTGGGTAGTGGAAAGTAAATATTAACCCGTGTACATAGAAATCTGGATAATATTATCAAGGAGCGGGTTAAGAGGCTACCTCACAGCACTATCGCCACCTGGAACTATCTAACTTCAAAATAGCACATGAGATTGATAAGTAAAATACGGGAGGAGGAGACCTACTCGACTTAGCCTCTACTAGGCAGGACAACCTCACTTCCACGAGGTGACCGCTGGAGGCGTGGAGAGAGTAATTTTTATGTCTCGTTTTTCACGTCATAAGCCAGGGAAACTGTGTTCGTAAGCAAGTCTCTGCCGGGTAGCAGCAGGTCTCTGATGGGGCGGTGGGAGCTGCTACTCACAGTGAAGGCCATCCATTGGACCTAGCTACCTGGCTACAGAAGAGCCCAGTTCAAGTCCCATGCGACCCGACACCATTTCTCATATGGAGGACGGAGGCAAGTCCTATCCTCTGAATCCGTGCGTGAATAAAGTGTAGGGCCAGGGAGATCCCATTTAGGCAATTCATGCACATTCAGGACTTTAGGCTGCTGGAGCCGCAGGTAAGTCAAATGGCACCACACGCAGCTCGTGGCTACTAACAGAGTGTCACAGGCTGCAAAGCCAAAGCGTTGGATTTGTGGTGGCTGTGGTTTCAATGGAAAGCTCCCCGTGTCGCGGTTGCATGAGAGAGAGGTAAAGACCACATTGCTGGCGACTCTCTCCATCCGCCTCAGGTCTCGGACCACACCACTAGTATCTTTTTTCGTTTCAGTATATTTCACGCAGCTTAGCAGTCTCATGACGAGCGATGCCTGAGGACTGTCAGTCATCAAATCCAACAGAAACATCGATGTGCTTCGAGCAATTATCTATTTATGACGAAGCGCCATGAGCTATATTGACTGATGCCACATCCGAGGAAATGGATTAAGCCAGATCGTACTCAGAAGATGATTCGGTACTTTCTGAAACTTAGTATGTTTATTTTGTCGCTTAATTTTAATATCACCAAGCGACTGACCATTCGCACGTGATCAGTTGTCGACGGTATTGCTCGCAATTCTCGCAGGGAGCGCGAGAGCTGCGTACTGCTAAATGGAAGCGTCAACGCTCGACGACATCGGAAACAAATGAAAAGAAACGAAGGATGGTCCAAGATCTTGAAACGCTCAGCATTGAACAGGTGCTTCTCGAACAATTATCGCCCTCTATGTAATGTTATCCCGCGGGAAACGACTCGCTGAAACTTATTTTGTTGTTATATTAACCTTTTGATATCCTCGAGGAGAGCGTCAGCGCATCATCAGCGGTTGAGCGGGATCTGCTGATATCGAAGAGCTCGACCGTTTGCTCGCTTTGACACCGTGTCGTAATTTGATTTCTTCACCTCCGCGACAGTTCATTTTCTCTTTCAATCCTCGAGATCTCTCGAGTCACTTTGAAGGCGGAGAAGTGCACACTGCAAGAGAAGCTAACACGTCAAAGAATGTTTCACGACGAAGACATAACACAAAACGAGAAATATTTAAGTAACCCTTGGAATCATTTGAGTGAGGGGACTTTGCTCTCATTCGTTCTGACTCAGAATTCTTAGCTTTTCCATTCATTAGAGATTGAATGATATGCATTTAAATTACTCTCCCTGGCTAAATACACAGTGTATCATAAATAATCCTGAGCAGTATAACAAAAAATAAGCATTAACACAAACGTCTCGCTTCTGGAGTATTGTTCTTATTCATAATCCCTGGGTGATGATTTCCAGGTGCCGTTCCGTTCTGTCATGCACATCACGTTGTTCTAAGAGCGCGTTCTTGTACGAGTTTTTGAATGAAGCAACGCTCACAGAGGTGTCAAAGAAATCATTCTCATTAAAAATTCGGATAGCTGTTCCAGTGAAGGACTAATCGAAGATCGCGCCATGTCTTGTCTCATGTTGGTGGTTTGTGTGACGAATTGCGAAGTTTTTTGCAGCGTAGGGAGGATTTTTGAGCTCCAAGGTCCTGAAAAGGAGCAGAGGGACGGCGTATTTGAATATTTGCTCCGCCTTCAGCCTAAGGTAACGTGCCCACCCAACTTCAATCGGTATACGAACCGCACTGGGGGCATTTTGTGCTCTCTGAAGTGCTACCGCTTGCTCGCGTACATCGCAACCAACCCATAACTGAGGTTGTGGGAGACAAGTTGTTGGGTGCACGAGAGGGGAGCTAAGGATCGAAATAAAACTAAAACTCGGTGAGCGTGAGGAGGACTGTAATGAACGTGCGTGCGGAATTGAGTTGAGTTAAAAATTGAGCTGAGATGGTGTACAAATGGGCGACGCAAGGGCAGCACTCGGAACATGTGAAACTGGCGCAGGCAACCGTATGAGAGAGCGAGAATGTACTGGGGCAATAGTTGGAAGCAGAATGATTTTGGAAGGGCTCTGTCGTCGATAAGAAGATGAAATTGGGCGAAAGAAATAAAGACAGGGGAAAACCTGGGAAAGGGGGCTGTTGGAACCAACCGACTGCAGGTGAGGGGCAGGTATTGAAATAGTTGGAGACAATGACGCGGGGAAGTCCGAGGTCAAAGACTCTAACCACTTCGATGCTTTGCCTCGAACACAAGTGCTATATATATTTCTAAAATAGAAAAATGTTCCACGTTGTTTCCGATACTTCTGGCTACCAAGAGAATGTGTCTATGCTTAGATTCCTGAGTTTGGTTCCAAAGTCAACTCACAGCATTAGGCCACTTCCTTGAATACCATGTGTATTTCCCAAGAGAAAAGTCCACTTGGCCTCGGAAGCCTCTAAAAGGCAATGTTACGAGGGAGGGTTGGAAATGTTTGGGGAGCCGCTGACTCAGGCAAACATTGCAGCAATCACGAGCTCCAACCCATTGCCCAACTTTTGTCAGATCTTGAATCTTCGTCTATCCTCACTAGACTACAATCGCTAGGGTGCCTACAATGAAAGTCAGGCGGTACATCTCCCCCCCCCCCCATCACCCATTAGCTGCTGCTCCTGGAGCGGACGACTTCAATGAGTGAATGTTTGAGCGTGGAGAATCACTACCCGCATCCACACTTCTCTCTACTGGGTCGGCTAGGCGTAGGTTCGCCAGATTCGCCCAAGCATGGGGAGCTAGACAGCAAAGTCTGGAGTCATGGACCCCCCCTGTCGTGTCCCCCCCCCCCCCCAGCAACCCCTCTTATATAAGGGGCGCCATATTCGCACAAGCTCCCTCTGCACACGCCTTAGTGCCAGGACCTATTGCTGCAAGTTGGTCAGCAATTAGTAGGTTAGTATAACCTGCGCTAGACATGGGCAGGTTATACTAACCTTCCTCGCCCCTCTTTCCTGCCACTTCCTAGCACCAACGACCGGGTAGGCCACAATTGGGCCCCCATTAGGTTGTGCTGATCAGGACATATCGCTCTACATAACGTCAGACAAAGGAGGAAAATTTTACTTTCTCAACATCGCTCATCTCATCAATGTTGCCGAACACTGTACAAACGTGACGAAGGCACAATGGACCATCGTGCATTCCTCAGCTACGCATGCTGGGGGCATGACGTCACACAAGGGTATCCACTTAGAAATGACTATAGGGGAGTCGGGGTATGACGTCACACAATCCACTTAGGAATGACTAGAGGAGAGGGGGGTATGAAGTCACATCGCCTCCCGCTCGCTTGCCTCCCAACAACACCGCCACTCAACTCCCCTTTCGCCTCAAAACGGGTTCGCTTCGAGCGCCCCTGTTCCAATTTCCCCGACGGCGGAGCAAAATCATCAGACGTTTTGTTTCCGTAGTTCCATTGTAGCCAGGACATGTTTCGTATGGTTAACTAGTATTCGATGCTGAATCGAATGGGATGGGGGAGCACTAATACTGGGTCAAGCTGTTCATGAGAATAATAAACCATTGTGTAATAATTTGCAGGGTTTTTGTATCGTTCTCGTGATGTGAGTAAAAAAGTTATCAGACTCTCGTCACATTGTTTTCTATTCCCACGTGGCACATAAATTCTTCATATTACCAAATATCAATAGCTATATCACAGAAAATATTTTAGTGAGAGTCCTTTTCTGTTCGTTTAAGCGAAAATAAAAAAATAATTCGGAGTTCGTTCTTATTTCGCGATCCGGTTATTATTTTGCGTACATAGCCACTGACGACCTTCTGGAAGAATGGGCTCGTGAGGCGTTACTGAATGATGGAAACCGACAAAAATATTTCATTCCCATTTTGAGAGGTCCTTAGAGGGGGAGAAAGTGTTCATGTGGAAATGGAGGGTATCACACAAACCCGCCAACCGATCAAAGTCGCAAGGTTGCGCGTTCACATGGATTTTCTGACGCAACAAGCCAAATTACAGTCGAAATTAAAACTTCAGTTGGCGACCGCTTCGTGATAATATTTTCTGATTTCCCGCGCGTTGGCATCGGAACAAGATGGAGCGGAATATTCATTGCTGGCTAAGCATCCTGCTCGTAGAATTGCATTGAAATGCGTCTCATCGACGGCCGTTGGCGGCTGAGACCTCAATAAACGAACTCACAACGTCTCCGCCCAAGACTTTATTTTAGATGATCCGAATGAGCTGATCTCTCTCTCTCTTTCACGCACCCTCTCCCCCGGTTGGTTCCCAATAATTCAATGTCAAGAGTTTGGCATAAGCGAGGAAAGCTGGCCTGCATCGGTGACGCTGATCATTAAAACCCAGTCGAATGACCCAAGATTTGCCGTCTGGAGCCGCTAACAAACGCCCTCCTCCTAATCCCACTCGGTTATTTCTTTTCCCTCTTTCGAATCATCATTATTAGTTATATCTCGTGATCGTAATGCCCGCGATGTACCTGGCAGGGCTCCCAGGCTTCGGTGCATCCTCTCTTTCTCTCTCTACGTAAATATATATATATATATATATATACACGCACGCCGCTTTGAAATCCGCCGTAACTTAACGCCGCTTGTCTGTCGGATCTGCAGTTGACAAGGAGAGAGTCGTAATTGGTAAGCGATGAATCATTTTGAGTTTACAATCCCAGAAATAAAAGGGGTACAACTCGAAGGGCGTCGGGCGGAGTTCGGACGTTTCTTTTACGAAGACAAGTCACTTGATGTAACGAAGTATTTTGGTCCGACGAGAAACCGGACAATCGTATTTCCAATGTCGTGAGTGACGGTGCATTGACTGCGTGGATCTGAAAATACGGAACGGTAATCCTCGGTTATATTTCGGGCGTGTGAACTATTTGCGCGTCACTGATCAGAACATCACAATTGCGTTCGGCAGTTCTATCGTTGACGCTTATAACGTTTTAGGTGCCCTCAGTTTCCTCAGAATAAACAAGAAAGAAATGAAAAAAAAGTTGAGTTTTCATGAGGTTTATGTAGTGAGCTCAAATCAGATACATCAAACGTCAACGGTTCGCTGTTCCATAAGCATTATAATGAGTGGGAAGATGACCAGAACGTTCTGTGACAATAGACTTCAGTGGGCAACACGCCGACACGCCCCCATCCCCACCAGCTTACTATCAAGTGCAGATTGTGCTTCCCAATCACATCATTTCACTTTGCAAGCGGTTGAGAACTAGTTGTTAAATTGCCCCGGTTTTGTTCCGTGTAGGGAGTAAAACACTATCAACCCCCATCAGAAGCTAATGTGCTCGTTGTTGAGGAGCTGGGTACACATTAGTTGATGCTTTCTCGGTGAAAGGAGCGAATACCGAGGTGAAGCTGAGAGCACTTATTAGAACCTCTCAAAACGCCGCAAGCCTCCGAAAAATGATATTAGCTCTGACGTTAGTACTCATGAAATGCTTAGTTCATATTTGAGCCTTAAATCCTCTAGAGTTTGTGAACGCCTACCAGCATTACCCGCTCTGCCAGTCATCCGTGGATGAAACTGGAAAGGTATAAGATGTCGAAAAGGATAAAGAGGTCAAGAGAGATGGACTGCCATTTGTATTCAAGGCTGAAGGAGGAAAGCGAGGAGTCCGGGGTCTCATTGGAAACCCCTTCCCATCCTTCGCTGGCGCCGATCAGTCAATAAAGAAAGAAATTACTGCCTCCTGAATGAGTCGCATATCTTTGCACTACGTTTCCACTTACTAAAGCGAGAAAGAACCCGTCATATTCGGTATTACAGTTCTTGTGACATCCAAACGTGATGGGACCGATGAAAAATGCATTCTTTGGGGTCGGTTAGTGTAGTCACTGTGTGTAGTTTCGTTCGAGGAAAGTAGGTTATGGCATCCGAGCATAAAAAAAAGTAAATTTAGCTTTATTGCGGGTGTATCACTATTCAGTATCATAAAGCACATATGAAATGAGGAATAACTAAGACAGCCAGTCCTGGTTCTGGGTTATCTTCCCAGGAGCATGCCCATGCTACCAGGCGCGACCACGGGTTGTGGATAGTGGAATGGCCACGGCATTGTCCCCAGGGGCATGTCTGCGGCCAGCTGTGAATCAGGACAGCATCCTGACTGAATAAGCAGCCGCGAACAATGGGCAAAACCCAAGAGATCGCAGAAGAGATCCTAAACAAAGGACTCAAGGGTAAGCGGATCTACATTTTCTCAGACAGCCGGCCTGGCCTTACAGGCCATCGCAGCCTATAGTTTTAGGTCTAAGCTGGCATGGGAATGCCTCCATGCGCTCAAGCAGCTCGGCACCCGTAACAGGCTCTCCCTCATTTGGGTGCCGGCTCACAGGGGGCATGAGGACAATGAAAAGGCTGACCGCCTTGCGAAAAGGGGTACAGAATCCCTACCCATCATGCCTGAACCACACGTGGGTTTGACTTAGAGTCACCTGAACCGTCTGGCCGCTCGATGGGAGACACAGGAAAACAGCGCCCATTGGCATCGCCAGCCACAACTAAGACAGGCGAAAAGGCTTGTCACGCCTTCCTGTCAAAGGACGAAGGCGATACTGACACTCTCTAGACAAGATCTGAGAGTACTGATAAGCTTCCTCACCGGGCACTGCCGACTCAGATATCACCTCAACAAGATGGGCATCTCAGAGGCGGTGGAATGCAGACTCTGAGGTGAGGAGGACGAGACAGCAGAGCATACCCTGTGTGAGTGCCCTGCCTTGGCAGCAAAACGCTTTGAATACTTTGGTCAGGGGACCACTGAACCCCAAATCATGGCGGAATCTGTGGTGAAGGACATACTCGGCTTCCTAAGGGGGGCGGGTATGTACGACGCCTTTTACTAAGAAAGGGCCGTCACAATAGGCCCATATGCGGCCGCAGTGACAAATGGACTTGTCCCACACGCCCTCGGGTCAAAAAAAAAGAAAAAAGAAGACAGCCAGTGATAGCAAATTACAAAACAGTTACTACGACAACGCATAGGATGGACGAACTTGGAGCGCCAGCAAGTGCAAGATTTGGTGGAGAGTAGTGCTTTAATGTGCGCATATTGGGCTTCAATTTGTGTTTAACCACTCACTGTCTATTGAAGGCCTGTGACTACCATAGCGCTGCGGGCCAGAGTCTCATGACCATGCCTGACTGAAAGAATAATAACGTCGTTACGCAAAGTTGAGTGCTGTGAACCCATAAAGCTCTGTTATGTACAGTGAAGCTTCGTATAATTTGAGAGTCGCTCGCCAAACCCCAAATTCGGCAACCGCACTACCAGAAGGGTTTGACGAGGCGTTTAAACTGGGTGTTGGGGCGATAGTATTGCGAGTGAACAGGATTGGTAGGTTCCTGGTGGTGGTTTGTTTGTCGGAGGCTGCCTGACGAGGTGATACATCTGACTGTTGTACGAGGGTTACAGACAGTTTGTTGTTGAAGTAGACTAATGAGGTGTTTAGCGAAACTAGATTTATTCTCATCTGTACTTGGTCGTCTATTCATTGGCTCGGTGGAGGCTGAGGCTGGGTTGGGCTGAGAGTCCAACCTTGGAGGACCCCTGGTTTGACGTCGCAAGTCCTGGAGCATATTCCATCAAGCAAGTGCGCCTGGTAGGCAGTATTTAAATCTATCAAAGAGACCCTAGTTGCCAGACTTTTTCGAAGTTCGTCAGGCCAGTAAAACTGACTCAGCCTGCGGCGTTCAACTTTTCAGCACGTGCTCCGTCCTCTTCGCCCGAAAGAAATCACAGTTCATCGTTCGGAGCGCATCACCAAAGGTTAAATCAGCGCAGCTGGGCGAGAAGAAGCAGAACTTGGCTTCTGACTGATAGGTGCACGGTGTATGAAAGGCGTTGAGGGGGTTGTGACGGGGAAGAGACCGAGTTGAGTTGATCCACTGACGAAAGGGTAGTTTATAGCTATTTATTTAAGCGTAAAACAGTCAGAGCCAGGGATAAGGTGGGTGTTATCCCCTCTTCGTCATCCCCCCTCCGACAGAACGCTCCCATTTCATCAGAATAGGGGACACTAACTTCAGGCGCGTAATAGATGCAAACTTCCAAGCTCGTAAAACTCCACACGGAACCTATCGCGAAGCCCTCGCCGAAGATCCCCAGTTAAAATATAACGATCCTCGTGACATGTTCTGGAACTTGTCAACGCGGCCTTCAATCGCTTTTCCTTCTCTAATCTTTGCTGAGGGAGAGCTCGGAACGTTATTGCGGACCATCTTTCATTATCCTTCAAGATGCCCATTGTGCTCTCTTTATCAACGAAGATTAACGCCTGCCCCATTGTAGCCATTCTATTCGAAAACATCAAACCGCAGAATGAGAGCCCTCAGCTCTGGATAAGGGAACCGCTTCAAACGACACTTTTGACTCCTCTGACTCCAATGATTAAACCGATTGTACTCTTCTCCGTTTAGTGAGTTTTCAAAATTATTCCGAGAGTCGCGAAGATGTTTCGGTTGGAAAATCGCAACATTTTGAGGTACTCAATCAACTGTCACGTTATACGACAGCTCCAGAAGCGAATGACGGGAGTTCAGCGTCCTGATAACCATTTCGTACGTGCTGGATGAATCCCACATATCTTTGCTGCAAGCTACGTGAGAGTGTATGCGGCCAACAAACGACGAACTTACAAATTATAGGCCATCGGCTAGCCGTGGGAATTAATCTCCCTTATAGGCTTGGAGAATAAGTAGAATTTATACAAACAGAATTATCAGTAACAGATACCGAAGAAAATACACAAAACTGGTCGAAAGAGAAAAAAACTTGCAATGATTACCGGCTGATAAGCCTAATGAGCCACATGCTGAAAACGTGTTTGCAAGTTCTTCACGCTCGCATCCGCTCCAAGTGTGAGTTTGACCTTGATGATGCCCAGTTCGGTTTCCAGCACGCCTTTGGTACGCGAGAAGCATTGTTTGCCTTCAGCGTCCTAATGCAGAAGTGTCATGATCAACGTAGAGATGTCTTTGCCTGCTTCATTGACTATGAGAAGGCGTTTGACCGTGTCCTGCATTCAAGGCTTTTTGAGGTTCTGAAGGAGTGTTGAGTAGATGGGAAGGATGTTCGCATAATCCACAACCTGTACTGGAAGCAGGTGGCCGAGGTACGAGCGGGTGATATTGTGACGCCTGAGCTCAGCATCCAGAGAGGGGTTAGGCAAGGATGCCTGCTTTCACCTCTTCTTTTCAACCTTTACGCAGATCGTATATTTAAGGAAGCGGTTGAAGATCTTGATGTTGGGGTCAGAGTGAACGGGGAGCGAATCACCTCCATCAAATATGCTGATGATACCGTGCTGTTGGCTGAGAGCCTGGAGGATCTTCAGCTTCTCTTGAATGGACTCTCGAGTGCTGGCCAACGGGCGGGTCTGACAATCAATATTATGAAGACCAAATGGGTGGTTTTCAGTCGTTCCTCTCATGATGATGCTGTGTTGACATTCAATGGCCGCAGAGTTGAACGAGTAAGGAGATTCAAGTACTTGGGCTGCCTCATCAACGAATCTATGGATCCGGACATGGAGGTCAAATGTAGAATTGAGAAGTCTCGTTCCGTATTCTTGAAAATGAGAAATCTTTTCTGTGATAAGAACCTCAACTTCTCTCTCCGATGGAGAATGGTAAAATGTTATGTATGGTCTGTCTTGTTGTACGGAGCGGAGGCTTGGACCCTAAAGGCTGCCACCCTTAGCAGAATAGGAGCCTTTGAGATGTGGCAATTGCGTAGGATGTTTAGGATCCCTTGGACAGCCCGCATTTCAAACGAGGAAGTTCTCCGGCGGGCTCAGGTTCCGAGGAAGCTCCTGGCTACGGTGAAATGCCGTAAAATTGCATACTTGGGACACATATTGAGGGGAGAAAAGTATCGGCTACTTCAGTTGATTATGAAAGGGAAGATCGAGGGTCGGCGCGGTGCTGGAAGAAGACGGCTCTCCTGGCTGAATAACTTGAGGAAGTGGACGGGTATACAGCGTGCGGAGGAGCTTTTCAGGACTGCAGAGGACCGGGACGCTCTCGCCGCAGTGATTGCCAACGTCCGGTTAGCCGGATAAGGCACATACAGAAGAAGGTCGAAAGAGTGGCAACGGGAACTGGTACCCGCAAACCCTCAACAGTGACAGAACCGTGGATGGTGTACACTACCACCACAGCTTCATACATGCTTCTACATGATTCCAATACATCCGAAGGAACTAGCTATGCGTTCAGAGGATTCAGATTCCAATCCGCTCAAGTAACGTAATTTTAATTTATGAACGATTTTCTTCGAATTACTTGTACGAACCGGAACAAACTAAGAGTTGCAGTTCGACAGTACATACATACTGTACCTAGTGAGTGTTGTAGTGGTGCGATGAACTATAAGATTGGTATTAATCATGAATCTGATTCCAAGTACTCTTTGAATTCCTCCGAATCAACGGGGAGAATGGCGGAAATTGAAGTTACGACTTACACAAACAAGAACGTACATGCTCTCACAGTCGGTTAGGCTTCAAAGTATAGGGTAAAGGCACCAATTGCTGACACTTTAAGGACAATTTTGTGGTTTTTCAACAATTTCTCTCGTCGTGAGCGACCGATCCTTACCATCTAAAGTTTTTCTATTGGTTCTCTCCATTCTGTTCATTAAATTTATCAAAACCATAAATCAAACCTTTTTTTTGTTCAAAATTCGGGTGTATGATTTTTCTCCTATTACCGACATGCATGCACCAATTACTGGCAGTGTGAGGACCCAATTACTGACACCTGTACCAACTTCAAAATAAATGTAATTTTAGCTTTAATATAGTAAATGGTATCCCTATCTTTCGAAATCAGAGAGTTGGGAACTCATGACTGTCATCAGTCGTACAATCATAACGCTTACAATCATAAAGTGAAAGGGGTTCAAATTCTTAAGTATTCAGGTACCAATTTGGTGGTACTAGTATCTTTCTAGATTTTACTGGCGTAATTGGCTGAACGTGAACGGTAGCTTCTACAGCATGCTTTGTTAACTCCTCATTAACAATGGCTTCTGGAGTTATCAACTGATGTGGCTCAAACTAGGTGGAACTGGAAGGATCAACCGACTCGGCTTTCTTGGAGGTGCTGGAGGGCAGGAAGTTACTGGAGTTTTTGAGAGGTTCAGGTGAAACGAGTTCAATGGCATCAACCAGTGAATGCTGATTGGAAAGCATTTCGCTTAAAGGGCATACCGCTTTACCTGCCCCATCTCTTTGTGCATCTTCAATGAGTTCTTCTTGAGCTGTGTCAAAAATCTCTTCCCTAGCAAGCTCCATGAGGCAACACCTTCGCATCCTTTTCCAAGTCATGAAGGGAGAGGCATCTTCAATGCGACCAAGTACCTCGTGGCGATTCTTTGAATAACTTCGTAGTCTCTTCATCAATGAATCTCTCAAGAATCAACAACGCTTGTTGAACTGCGCCCTTGGAAGGAGGTTTTGAGCCAGTAGGGTGTGAGGTACATACTTCTTCAGAGAACAGCATAGTGGCTCCCATGTGCCAGGGTACAAGCCCACGTTTTTTGAAGCCATTCTTTACTAATGCGGATGAGATTCCTCTAATGACCTCATCCAACAAGGGGCAAAAGTCTTTATTTTTCAGCATCATGTTCATGTGTTCTACTCTGCAATCATGCACTGTCGTCTTCCAGATTTCTTTCAAGGACCTAAACACGGATACGTCCATCGGCTGCATAAAGTGGTTCGTATTTGGGTCGTACCTCCTTAGTAAAAATGTTAACTATCGGACAGCAGAGGGGAGACTGATGATAAAACTTCATTTCTGAACTCCTTATCATCAATGCTGACTAGATCTTGGCGGGAATCTGTCACAAATTACTGTGGCATTGATTTCGCGCCAGTTTTGAATTTCTAAGTGTCCTGAAACCCTTATTTTTCAAGGTAGAATGAGCATGTGTCAGTAATTGGGGTAGTGTCAGCAATTGGTGCCTTTACCCTACCACTCGAGAGAATGGTTCGAGCGTCTGTGAACGCCATTGAGGGAACAAAATTGAACCATCTGTAGCTTTCATTCAAATCACGTTGGTACCTCAAAATACAGGAATGGCCCAAATCTTATGACGACCCACTCAAAACTGTTTAGCGCATTGCGTCAGGTGGGCGCTCACGCCTGTCTGTGATGGCAGCTCCTCTTTCTTGTTCTCATAACCGACACGAGAATCTTCAGGGTTTGGGAGGTTCAGGAGCAGTCTTTCCCCGGTGTCTTCATTCTTGATCTCTGTGAAATATTGGCCTCGGATCAGCAAGCTCCATCATCTTCTGGCTGAGCAATGCCCCGGGCAATGCAACTGCACCAGGCAGATGAGCCACCTCATCTCCTGTGACCCCCCAGCGCAAAGAGTGCACCTTACAGGTTTTCTGCACTCCCTCTCTCCCTCTTCTTGTGACTTTGTTCCCTACAGCAATATCAAAGAAGGGTGCTGTCAGCTCCCTTCCAGTTAGCTGCCCGATGCCCACAGCCACAGGGAAGCATCTCAGCACATCTACCTTAGGATGGACCCTGCAGGTGAACCATATTGTTCAAGCAGCAGCTGGCTTTCATCTTAGCAACAGTTGTTTGTTGCTCCCTCGTATTACTCTTTGTCAGGAAGACCTCATTGTCACCAACTCCCTCTTACTAAAGGTCCTGCTGCAGACCTGTCAGGATATCCTGCACGGTCATTGCGCTGTTGAGATCCCTACTCTTTATAGACGTCTGAGAAATGGCAAAATCGGCTTGCTACCAAAACATCAAACTTGGTTTCTCTTAAAAATGGCCAACCCCGAGTCTCTCTTAAAATGAAATGGTATTGATTGAAAATTTTGTGTGGGCTGTTCAAAATAACGAAACTGTCTGATGGAGAGGGAAAGCTACGAAAGGAGCATAATAAATTTTCTAAATATCAGGAGCGCCGCAATACACAACTTTCCTCAGCTTCACGTACGCTCACTGGTTTCTATGGTATTTTCCATTCATTTCATTTGAACTTGTTGAAACATCCCTAGCAAAAACCGCTTACAGTTCCGGATTTTATTGTTCTGTTCGTACTCATGCCAATACCATTATTGAGCAATCGGTACACAACGAATTATTGAGGCTGTAGACATTTTTTGAGAAGCATAATAACCACTTATCCAGAGTTATCGAGTAAAAACTTTTAGAAATGCGTAGCAAGTGCAACGGCGGAGGTTATGGTTCCGGAATTTATAGAGTAGCTCCTATATATCTTTTGAGCGTCATCCAACGCTCTTCTTATATATACTTGCTTGGACTACCACGTCATTTTTTTTGAAGATTCTAGTAATATTTGAACAAAAATCGATTTCCGACTAAATGTTTGGTAATTTATTGTGCTGCTCCCGTCATTTTTCTACAAATACGAATTTCATGGTGTTGTCATCTCATTCGGAGCTGTCCATATAAATCGTTGCAGGAGTCGAGAAAAAAATGTGGTGCGTTGATCACTGTGATAATTATAGTTACTTTTTGAATGGATTTGGTTTATACTATTAATTTAGCGTCGCATGGTGACCTTCGGGCTTTATCTACTTTGAGAGGATTTGGTAACAGCTGGTTTCTCTCAATCGCGTTCACACACACGGACTTAGTGGGGTCTGAAATGTAAAGATCTGAAGAGAACGTAACTTGGGGTGATAAAAAAAAAATCTGGTGCGTTGCAACACACAACTTTCCTTAGCTCTACAACAATTCACTTTGTACATGACTAATTCTATTTAATCAATTCATTTATCACTCAGTTAATTTGAACTTTGTCAAATAACGCTTCACGGCAGCAGGAAGCGGTAGCGCTTACAGTTCCAGATTTTATTGTGCTGCTCGTACTCATTGCAGGACCCATATTGAGCAATCGTTACACAGATGATTATTGAGGCTGTAAACACGAATTTTTTGAAGTGGATAGTAATCACTTTTGTGGAGTTCTTGGGTAATAACTGTTAGAACTGGAAGTAAGCGAAGCGGGCGTAGTCGAAATTCAGGAATTTCTGGAGTGAGCCCCATGTATCTCATAAGCGTTTTTAAACACCCATCCTTTAGGTATTGGATTGGACTACGATACCCATTTTTTTAAGCATTCTACTAACATTCCAGCGGACTTTATAAGGAAAAAACTGCGTTAAAAACGCTTTTGGTCGAAAATTTTGATAATTTATTGTGCTGCTCTCGTCATTTTCCCACCAATGGGAATTTTATGGTATGGTTGCGTTATTGAGAGCTATCAACATAAACAATTTAATCAAGATCGTTAGAGCCGTTATTGAGAAAAAAAATATTTGGTGTTTTGATCACCATGATAACTATAGTTAACTTTCGGTGGATTTTGCCCATACCCTTATTTTGGCGTCCGATGGTGACTTGCCGGTGAGGTATGAAGTTTGAGGTGATTTGGTATGGTGGTTTTCTCTAAAAATCGTTCACAACACTCATACACACAGACCTGTTTCCCAAATAGTGTTTTTCGGACTCAGGGGGGTCTGAAACGTAAAGATCTGAAGAAAACTCAAATTTTTTTCTTCAGCCGATTACATAACTTTCCTTTCTACTTCGTAGAGCAAGGAAAGTAAAAATTGGTCGTGACGTCATGAACCTGAGGGGAAAAAAGGGATCGGGTTGGATCCACCAAAATCACTGAATGAAGTTTTACGAGGCGTAGCCCCAGATATTTCTGTTTAGGTGTGGGATCTAGAGCAACACTATTGAATTCCTCCGCAATGAAAGCGCGACTTGTGAAAAATGTATAGTCCCTTGTGAAGCATCAACTGGTTTTTTTGTTTTTTTTTCACCAAAAAATGAAGGAAGCGCTGATATTTCGAGTGAGGGTTGACTGCAAAACTTTTATAAATAAAAAGAAATTAATTGCAATCAGTTTCAGTGCTCTATGGAAAATGGTAATACGATAATGAGCCAGTTTCGACGTTCTGAATCGTCGGCCGTGGAAGTAACGAGCGGCGTTGACCAACGGCATTTACTCGCTGGTCTCGAATGGAAGGAAACGCTCCATCAACTGGAAACTGTCGACCGGTCGACAGGTGAGTGGCGAGGGGGAAGACTCCTAGGCAATTCCGTGAGATCATTTCTCATGCAATTTCTTAGACAAGAAGGAAGTTGTGCGAAGTTGTATTGATGTTTGGTCACATCTGCTGAGTAGGTGTTGGTTGCCGAGTCTTAAGGGCCTCGTTGACTAATCTAAGGGTAGCTCTGATGGATACACCACCCTCATCTAATGGCACCCCCATTATCAATTTCTGGCGAACACTTTGCCTGGTAGTTAGGATTAAGTGATGTGTACACACAGTATGGATATTAATGCTATATTTTAGTTGGACGCGGATTAATGGGTGAGTGTGAGGCGGTGACCAAGGTCTATATCTCAAGGAGATGTCTTAGGGGCCCACGAAACCATTAATAACAGGGTCTTAGGGGCGACTGATATATGCAATGAGAGACATTGTCTTAGAAGGTTGCTACTATGGACACAGCCCATCTGAGTCTCTTGCTCCTCCTTCTCGTCCTAATTTATTAAAGGGCTTACCTGCCTTGACATCGTCTCATTACGACACTGGCACCTCACCTGGATTATCCCGCCTCGGCCCTTCACGCTCAAGTAATTGTTCGCACCTACGAACAAATCCGAACTTCTAAACCGACCTTCTTATTTCCGCAACCCGAACCCTCACAATTAAAAAAGTATTCTAATCTGTCGAAATAAATATAAATCGAGTTTTCCCCGAATCTTCACGGCTGAATGAGAATAACCCACTTCCCAAGGACGGTCTGACTGTTGGCAGAGGGTTGTAAGCCCTAGCTTTTCATTCATGTGAGTACAAAAAAAAAACACTATTTGAGAAATTGGTGTGTCTGTTTCCCCATTAAATTACTGTTCCTGAAGCCGCAAAGTGGATTATATCAGTCTACTGTCATGGAGGTTGTGGTTTCTCTATAATGCAATGGCCTGGCCGCTTGTACAGCACCGCGTACCAGCCTGTGGTTTCCTGTTGCCTCGGCACTGGAGGTGCAAGAAGTGCAGGCTTGAGAGTCTGTGCGAGAAAAGAAGTGGAGCCGCGCGTTGAAGTCACCATGTCCTGTGAGGAACTGGCTCACCCAGTGGTCTGGCTCAACTCATGGTGTGTCTGTTTCCCCATAAAATTACTTTTCCTGAACCCGTGAAGTGGGTTATATCAGTCTACTGTCATGGAGGTTGTAGTTTCGGTATAATGCGATGGCCTGGCCGCTTGTAAAGCATCGCGTACCAGCCCGTGGTTTCCTGTTGCCTCGGCACTGGAGGTCCAGGCTGGAGAGTATGTGAGAGAAAAGAAGTGGAGCCGCGCATTGAAGTCACCATGTCCCGTGAGGAACTGGCTCGTCCAGTGGTCTGGCTCAACTCATTTTCTAAGGAGACGTTCACGGATGTTAATGAGGAACTCATACGTGTCAGGACCCTTTGACGGGGATTCCCATCTCGCTTGCCAGTTCTCTAACACCCAATCATCTATAGTGGCAAGTTTTCATTCAGTAGTGAGATCGGCCCAGAGTAGGGAAAGCTCCTGTCCACTTGTCAATCATGCACTCAGTGATCTGGTCAACCGATAACTGACCACTGATCACCCGGAGTGCATCTGCCGATACAGTCTTATAGGTTTAGGTGATCAACAGGAGCGCAGCTGTCTGGGAAGCGGCCAATACTCTCTTTTGATTGACTGTTAGTTCGCTGCCCCCGACAACAGGGCAGTCGCCAATCACACCTAGATAGATGGCCTTGTAGGCAAGGATGGTGTCACTGTAACACACACCCCAAGTGGCCTTACTAATGGCAAAGGGCCGGTACTGCCTTTGAGGGACTGGAGATGTTGACTTACCACCTCTCATCACCTGTGGCCACCAAAGCGTATTGAGGGTTTTCCCTTTTAGAGGATTAGCTGGGATTTTCTTCAGCGACTTGCAGTTTGACAAGCTCTCACGATTGGGTGACCATGCGGAGCACATGTTGGCTTTTTGCTTCTATTTGACGGATCGACAGAGCACAGAGATTTGTAGAGTCAAATAGTCCACATAGGCGTGCCAGAATGCAGGTCCAAGGACCCCTTCTCAATCGTTCTCCGGACAGAGACATGCCTGCATTTGATTGTAGCAGTTCTATCTGTCAGGTAACTTGTGAAGATCAAGTAAAGGTTATCGAGGATCCCCCTCCGTTAGAGCTCATTGAGAAGCCTTGGCCACCAAAGGTCGTCAGACGCTCCTCCGATGTCAATCAGGACAGCTACGACGTACTTCCACTGCCAGGGAAACAAACGGCAGTATGAAATGACCCTCCAAAGAAAAGTAACGAGAGCAGCTCTTTTGGATCAGTTTAGCTTACGCTCACTTGGTATAACAGAGAGCGCTGTTCTCCACCCAAATGGAGTTCTCGAGGTTGAACTGTTCTAACCGCTGGATCTTCCTTCACCTGTCGTTTGATCACACAGCCGCAAAAAAAAAAAAATTGACCAACCCCACCAATCAACTCCATTCTTAGTGGTTTTTTAAAAGTATACAGCACACTGCATTGTTCAACATTCCTCTGCCCTACGTTCATTCAGCAGTTTTTATTCATCGACAACAATATTTCCATTCAGCTAATATGAACATGGTTCAAAATGTTATCTAAAAGAGGCTGTTATTAAGTAACCACTGTATGGATCATTTATAGTAGCCTCAACAACAAGATTTTATTGGGTCGTAATTTCTGTTTAATAATTTTTTTGGGGAAAACACCATTTATAAGCGCAAAGCCTTGCTACGCACGTGCAAAGAGGAAAATGTCATCCGCAATGACTAATGTGCCCACCTACACGTCTGGGCCAATATCAAACTCTACCTCGTGCGACAGCCTACCCAGCGCCCAGATGGGTCCCACGACATCTCCTGCGAGGCCATCTCAGTTCCAACATAATTGACAAGTGCTCAATAGGCCTGATGGCTTACTCCGTGGAAAGAAGAAGCTTTTTTTTCTCCTGGGACAGGGGATTGCGCGGGCACAGTGTTCCGAACTATAAAGTTCTCAGCAGTACCACCCACTTCCTGGAATGCCCTTTCAGCCACCTGGAGTCGATATGTAAATCTCTCTGGCTGGAAGATCACAGAACGACACGGAAATTGGTCTGTAGCTTTCAGCATGTGCCCCAGCTTTCTTGGAAACGAAGACAGTTCAATTCAACAGAAAAGTCCATCCACGCAGAGATGGAAGTTGAAGGAAACTCGTGTACACATCATTATTGTGAATGGATTTTCTTGGGCAGACGCTTATAGGACGTTCCTTTCTACTTTGAATGGTAACGGAAAGTCTCTGCAGTACCCCAGTTGAGTCCAGTGAACTAGGTATACTTGGCCACTCGAAAGACACGCCCCTTGGCGACGTATCATCAGAACCCACTCAACACACTCTTTGGAACGACACTCCTGCGGAGTCAATTAGACGACTTGCGCGGAAGTGCTTGGGGCTCTCATCGGGTCGTCAGCCGGTTATCTGTCGGGAAAACTTAATTTTGAAGCGGCGCATGCGCTAATAATTTGAGAACGTCGTAACGTCCCGAGGCGTTCACATTTTGAACGAGTCCCGTCCCGTTCCGTCATTTCGCGATCGCGTTTTAATAAGAAATAGCGTGAAAATGTCTCCGCCTCGTCGCGATAGGTACATTAGTTGGTGATATACAACATAATAAATGGAACAAATGAAGGGAGCCGCGTACAGATCAGGGCAAGTAATATTGTGTAACGTGAGAGCGTTGTTAAATAAGGGGTGGGTAGGGCTTCGTAGTTAAATCACACGTAATAACGGGTCCCTTGTAACGGGAAATATGTGTACATTTGTCCTACGCAGAAATGTGCTTAGGTATTAAGGTTGGAGGTGGATTCATTGCCGTCCTTTCCTCCTTCAACGTCGTATACATACCGAATTAACTCGCTCTATCATTCACCATCTACGGAACAAGAGGCGGTGCCCCTCGCTCCATTCACTTTTCACATACTGCCCTCAAGTTTCGTCCATCGGATTCATCTCCGCGTTCGTTCAACGGTGTGGATTTTACTCGCTTTTCATCTCCCATTCGCCCGACGCTTCAGTTTCCTTTTCGATTGTTCCATATTTTCCCCTAAGAGTTAGAACTCTAACGCTTCGATTGTCCATTTACCTTCGTTAAAATACCTCACTTCGCGGAACTCTCTCAAAACACACGCCTGGACATTGAAAATACCTTAATTCCGCCAATTCGTTCGCCTGGATGGATTAGTTTATTCAGAGATTGAGAGGTAACCGTTACTCAATCCTGCCCGGTAATTCGATCGTAACCGACTGACGTTTAATCGAGAACGGGGAGGAAAAGGATGACAAAATGGGGAGGAAAAGGGATGACAATATGAAAAAGGTCGGTAATCTAATTTAATCTCACTGAATGTCTCGATTTAATCGCCACACCTCGCGTGTTACATTTATCCACACAGTTCGGAACTGACTACGACGACATAGCGTAGATATTTTCATTTCTTCGTGTCTCTTTCGTATCCTCCTTTTCCAACGCCAATTGTTTTCTCGTCTTTCGAGAACACTCTACCTAATATGCACTCAAAATTGATAGTTTCCACTCAATTTCTCAACATTTGTTTGGCATCCCCTCCGATTTTTACTTTCCTTGGCTTTACAAAGTAGAAAGGAGAGTTATGTAATCGGCTGGAAAAAAAATTTTGAGTTTTCTTCGGATCTTCACGTTTCAGACCCTCCTGAGCCCGAAAAACACTATTTGGGAAAATGGCCTGTGTGTGTGTGTCACTAAAGTGTATCTGTGAACGATTTTTGGAGAAAACCACCGTATCAAATCAGCTGGTTACAATGGGACGCTAAAATAAGGGTATGAGCAAAATCCACCGAAAGTTAACTATAGTTATCATAGTGCTCAAGACACCAAATAATTTTTTTCTCAAAAACGGCAGTAACGATTTTGATTAAATTTTTCATATTGATAGCTCATAATGAGGCAACTATACCATTAAATTCCCATCTATGGGAAAAAGACGAGAGCAGCACAATAAATTACCAAAACTTTCGACGTAATCGAATTTAGAGTGGTTTTTTGAGAAAACGACTCAGCCAAATCACCTCAAATTTGATCTCCAGCCAACAGATTACTATGGGACGCAAAAATGAGGGTATGAACAATATCCACCGAAAGTTAACTATAGTTATCATAGTGATCAAAACACCAAATAATTTTTTCTCAAAAACGGCTCTAACGATTTTGATTAATTTTTTTATATTGATAGCTCCTAATAAGGCAATCATACCATAGAATTCCCATTTGTGGGAAAATGACGAGAGCAGCACAGTAAATTATCAAAATTTTCGACGAAATCGATTTTAGCGCGGTTTTTAGAGAAAACAACCGTACTAAATCAGCTGAAACTTGATGTCTAGCCTACAGGTTACCATGGGACGCAAAAATAATGGTATGGGGAAAATCCACTGAAATTTAACTATAGTTATCATAGTGATCAAAACACCAAATTTTTTTTCTCAAAAACGGCTCTAACGATTTTGATTAAATTTTTTATTTAGATAGCTCTCAACAAGGCAATTTCACCATAAAATTCCCATCCGTGGGAAAATGACGAGAGCAGCACAATAAATTATCAAAATTTTCGAGGAAAAGCGTTTTTAGCGCAGTTTTTTCCTCATAAACTCCGCTGGAATGTTAGTAGAATGTTTAAAAAAAATTGGTATTGTAGTCCAATCCAATACCTATAGGGTGAGTGTTTAAAAACGCTCATGAGATAGATGGGGCTCACTCCAGAAATTCCTGAATTTCAACTACCGCCGTTTCACTCAATACCAGTTCTAACAGTTATTACCCAAATAACTCAGCAAAAGTGATTACTATCCTCCTTCAAAAAATTTTCGTTTACAGCCTCATTAATTTTCTGTATATCAATCGCTCAATAATGATCCTGCAATGAGTACGAGCAGCACAATAAATTCCATAACTGTAGGCGCTACCGCTTCCTGCTGCTGTGACGTGTTGTTTGACCAAGTTCAAAGGAACTGAGTCGTGAATGAATCGATTGAATTGAATTAGCCATTTACAAAGCGAATTGACGTAGAGCTAAGGAAAGTTGTGTGTTGCAACGCACCAGATATTTACCTGAAGTATTAGTAATTTCAACTCCACGTCCCAAAATCAAATAAAATTGGACTTTTGAACCACGTGGAATAAACTTTATTACCTTTAATAGTCAATTCCTCATCGATCATAGCGCCATTTTGCCAAAAGTTTGTACACTATTTTTATTCGGGGTTTCCACAAATTTTCCGCGAAGTTTGGTTCAACTGGAGAGCTATTGGAAGACGGTCGTTCAAGTTGCAGCAGGTTACCGAGCTTAGGTCACCAGCCCCTCTTCTTCGGTGGGACTGTGAGCCTTCTAACGAGCGGCACACTCGGAAAATCCCTTCCGACCGTCCAATCGAAGTTTTTTCCGAAGTTATTGGGGATTTTATCGCTCACCGGGAAATTTCAGATCAGCCATCCCAATCTCAAGTACGTCCACAGTTCGTCCGTGTAATGAATTCAATCGGTAACATAAACCTTCGCTCCTAAACCGCGTCTCATCACCTTAATATTTACTGCTTCCTACTACGAACAGCCAAAATGATGCTACCTAGCCATTTCGTACATTTCATGAACGTCCTGTCCTTTCAGTTAATTTTCCTGCTTACCACTGTTCTGAGAACTAAATTTCCTAACTCGTTTATTCGATATTTCAATAACATCAGCTCGACCATTCAACACACTTCTCAAAATTGCTGAGCAACGAGCTACACGTCCTGTTCCTCCATTATTCTCTCACTCAACCCTCCAGCACTTTTTACTTTCCTAGGCTCAACGAAGTAGAAATGGAAGTTATGTAATCGGCTGAAGAAAAAAATTTGAGTTTTCTTCAGATCTTTACGTTTCAGAACCTCCTGAGTCCGAAAAACACTATTTGGGAAAATGGTCTGTGTGTCTGTGCGTCTGTGTGTATGTGTCTGTGAACGATTTTTAGAGAAAACCAACGTATCAAATCAGCTCAAACTTCATATCTCGCCCGCAGGTTATCATTTGACGCCAAAATGCGGGCTTGAACAAAATCCACCGAAATTTAACTATAGTTATCATAGTGATGAAAACACCAAATATTTTTTTTCTCAAGAACGGCTCTAACGATTTTATATTGGTATCTCCTAATAAGCCAATTATACCAAAATATTCCCATTTGTGGAAAAATGACAAGAGCAGCACAATAAATTATCAACATTTTCGACGAAATCGATTTTAGCGCGGTTTTTAGAGAAAACAACCGTACTAAATGAGCTGAAACTTGATATCTAGCCTACAGGTTACCATGGGACGCAAACATACGGGTATGGGCAAAATCCACCGAAAGTTAACTATAGTTATCATAGTGATCAAAACACCAACTTTTTTTTCTCAAAAACGGCTCTAACGATTTTGATTCAATTTTCTATATTGGTAGCTCCTAATAAGATAATTAAACCAAAATATTCCCATTCGTGGGAAAATGACGAGAGCTGCACAATAAATTATCAAAATTTTCGACCAAAAGCGTTTTTAACGCAGTTTTTTCCTTATAAACTCCGCTGGAATTGTCGTAGAATGTTAAAAAAAATTGGTATTGTAGTCCAATCCAATACCTATAGGCTAAGTATTTAAAAACGCTCATGAGATACATGGGGCTCACTCCAGAAATTCCTGAATTTCAACTACTGCCGTTTCGCTGACTACCAGTTCTAAACGTTTGTACACAATAACTCTGCAAAAGTAATTACTATCGTTCTTCAAAAAATTTGTGTTTACAGCCTCATTAATTATCTGTGTACCGATTGATCAATAATTGTCCTGCAATGAGTACGAGCAGTTCAAATTTCAAAGTTCAAATTAACTGAGTGATAAATGAATTGATTAAATAGAATTAGCCATGTACAAAGTGAATTGTTGTAGAGCTAAGGAAAGTTGTGTGTTGCAACGCACCAGATATTCATTTCGTTCGTTTTACGAATGTATTATTCGCGGTAAAATGGAAAAAAGTCAGGCTCGAATTGTTGGGTTAGACACTTTAATGTGTCTTTCTGCTCGATACCCGTTCCCAGTGGAGTCACACGTCGTGTCGACAATTACGCGATTAATAACAAACGAAGAGACGAAATTCATTTTCATCCGCTTCTGAATGCATAACCAACGAATGGCTTCCTGATGGTACCGACGTTTTATTTGTTTCTCAAACGGTTTTGAGTTGCGTCACCTCAAGAGAAAACAGCAGCCGTACGATTTTCTTCTGACGCAACGCGAGGAAAAAAAATTGTCGTCCGCGTCACGAGAACTCGACTGATGAAGCTTCTCCTCAGACGGGAAGTGATTTTCGCGTGATTACCCCAACTTTCTGAGAACGGGAATAAAAAAACGATGACCAATTGAAAATTGGTTAAAGTTGGTCACGAGACATACATTGAGATACACGTTCATAATGAGGGCAGGGGGTGCGAGAGATAGAGAGCGATAGGGGGAGGGAGGGAGGGAGGGAGGAAGATACTGAAATGGAGTGATAGATTGATTGATTAAGCGTTTTATTTAACGACCAGAGAGGATCAAGAGGCCCCCTCTTCCACCCTACCTGGATTCATACGTACAGAAGTGAATGCAGATAAATGAACATGCAAAGCACAGAAAGAACGCGTAACACAAACGAATGAAAAAATGCAACTGGCATATCAAAAGCCAAGAAAGAACGTAGGGTTCTCAAAACATCCTCAGTGTTCGCTAATAAATTTATTTTTCGGCTTCGGACCATAAGTTTTGATGATCTGTTTCAGTTTAATGCCGTCACAGCGTGCAGGGATTTCCTTGTATTGCACATTATTACTTGTATTGCGATCATGGACGTTTTCCAGGAGCAAAAAATTAGGTTTCTTGAATTCGAGCAGTTCAAAGACTAGAGATGCCATTCGTTACGAGGGTTTTGGAGAGCCGCTTACTCGAGGAAAAATTACAGCCCACCTCTCGTATGAACCTTCGTCTATGACTACAAGACTAAAATCACTGTAGGTGCCTACAATGGGAGTCAGGTTAGTTCCCTGATTTTAGCAGCTTTGACTGCTACAAAGGAAGCCTATAACCATTTTGCAAAGTTCGCAAAGAAGGTAATGGCTAAGAAACGTGGTTATAGTTGATCTGTCCTTTTGAAACTTGCCACCCGAGTAAAAAGTAAGATCAGGTAGGGAACCAGATTATGAACTACTCCCAGATGGTACGGGATTCCTCAGGTGGTCACCTCCGCGCGGTAACACACGGGCAACAGCTCTCTACGGTGAGACTGGCTAACGACCACATACCTGCCGTACCTCCACAGGTCTGAGTTCGGTGGATGCTGCAGGGCCTCTTGCATATTAGCGAAACCGCAACTTCTACGACTGATATAACCCTCGTCGAGGGTTTAGGTACAGTCATCAAATAAAGAAACAGACCTGTATGTGTGTGTGTCTGTAGTTCGATTTGCGGGAGAACGGCTGATCCGATTGAGCTGGTTCTTTTTTTGTTTTGTTCGTTATTTTTTGTAGACACCAAAATGAGGTTATGGACGATTTCGGCCGATGGGAAGGGGGGGTGGGGGACGAAAATGTACCAAAAACTAGGGTTTTTCGCATTTTTCTCAAAAACAGCTCTAACGATTTTGATTAAACTTGAAAATTATCTTCTCCTAATCAATACCTAAGTTTTCTTCTCCATACATATCTCCATGAAAATACGGTGAACGGAGATATAGGCCCCTCGAAGCAAAAATAGGTTTTTTACGCTTTTTGGCAAAACGACTTCAGCGATTTTCACCAAACTCACAGGATGTTTTCAAATAGTTATTACCTACATATCCTTTTCAATAAATGTTCCTGTGGTCCGTTGAACAGAGATAAAAATCAAAATTTCTCAAAAATAACGTTTTTTCTAACATTTCCGTGAATTCCAGGGTAACTTTTTCACCAGATGTGATAAATCCTAATGGAGTGTCTTTCAGTCACCTATACCAACATTTCGTTCTGTATAATTATTTCTGTATACATATGTTGAACGGAGATATAAGCCATGTTAACTCATAAAAGGAGATTTGTCGAATATTAATTTATCGGTATTCCAATTTTCTCAAAAACGGCTTTAACGATTTCGATCAAACTTTCGGAGTATTCTCAGCTAACTAGTCCCTACATTTTGTTCTCCATAAATGTTCCTGTAAAAATGCGTTGAACGAAGATATAGCACCCGCATATGTAGCTGGTGTTCGAACTTGAAGGGGTGGTGAAAAGTCGTGTGTTGCTACGCACCAGATATTTATTACTCCTAGTTTTTCAGAGACAGGGGTCACACGATCGTCTACTTTAGTCTCATATGAAAACGAATCGCAGCGTTTTGTGTCTGTTCAATTCTTCGCTTTTGAGGTTACTGAAAGCAACGGCGGCTTAAAGTGCTTGAAATTAGAGATTGCACCAGCCTAATATGTAGGGAGACGTCTATAGCTACTCTCCTCAGTTGGTAAATTTTGTTATTACTTGCTTTTCCCGCGAGATGGTATTCAGTATAACAATAATCCCACTATTCGCCAAAGCACTCCTTCGTATTGTGGTGATATCAAGTTTAGTGAGAACCTTCGCATACCCGAGTATCAGAAAGAGAGAGAGAGAGAGAGAGAGAGAGAGAGAGAGAGAGAGAGAGAGAGAGAGAGAGAGAGAATGAATGATGGCGTTTATTTACAAAAACAGAATGAGATTTCTTACATCTATCCTGTAATTATTAGTTAAACAAAAAGACTATTAACCACTGTAAGTGGTTATCTTTTAAAACAAAAAAGTATACAAAAAAAGTACAGAAGTGTAGTAAAAAAAAACACATCAACAGTCAAATGAAACGATTTCTTCTAATATAAGGGAAAATGAAAAAAAATGGAAGTGGATCAAGTTGGGTCTTCGTACGTTTTGAGGAGATCTTTTTTATCACGGTTTCGGAGTGGATGAGGCATGGCGAGTATTAACATCATGAACATTGCATTGAAAAATGTATTGCTCGAATAAATACTCCAGTTTCTTGAATTTGAGAATTTTAAATAGCTTCGTAGCCACTGCGAGCTTCTTTTTCTCCTTGATTTTGAGCCAGCCAAGCTTCGCAAAGTACGGAGTTGTGTGGGTATCAGGCCGTAGGCGGAACACAAATCTCACGATCGAATTGAGGGCTCTTTGCAGGGTCGTGATCTGCTCCGCACTAAGATCGTACTAGGCGAGGGAGGCGTAATCGAAGAGTGGCAGCAGAAGTGCTTGGGCTAATCGTGCTCTTACGTATTGTGGAAAGTCTATGGCAAGTCTCCACAGTTGGTACAGACTCTGCGACGTGCATGTTCCAGTCAAGCGTGCTGGTCATTAGTACACCAAGGTTCTTGAACGAATCGACTACTTCCACTATTTCCTTGCCAATCCGAACTGATGGAGTGTAAGCATGAAGGATCTGAGATCTTAGTCTGGAATTTTCCAACAGCATGGCCTTGCTTTTTTATTGCATTTGGGGACATACCATGCTCGGAACACCATGTATGTAGCCTGATAAGGTCCTCGTTGATCATATCGACTGCTTTCCCTACCTCTTCCACCCCACACGTCAGATATATTTGTATGTCAACCGCATACATTCCGTAAGAGCAATGCTGCAGCACATCTGGCAGCGTATCAATAAACACTGAAAACATCAGCCCAGACAGCACAGACCCTTGTGGGCTCCCTATGTCGACGCTCTTCCACGACGACAATGAACCATCAGGAGCTTTCGTACAATGTGACCTACCCGCCAGGTAGGATGCAAACCAGCTTACCACTTTTTTTTGACACACCAATCGATTTTAAGATAGCCTGAAGAAGATCGTGTCTCAACAAGTCGAACGCCCGACTGAAATCAAGACCCACAAAAACTGTGACTCGTCGCTCATCCATGGCCTTCCTAACGTCGTCTAGTACACGAATCAAAGCCGTTTCAGGGCTGTAGCTTCTCTAGAGCTGTAGAGAGAGAGATTGTGAGAGTGGGAGGGTGGGAGAAAGAGGGAGAGAGGGGGAGTGAGTGATAGAGCGAGAGAGAGATTGTGTGAGTGGGAGGGTGGAGAAAGAGAGTGCGAGGGGAGTGAGTGATAGAGAGAGAGAGAGAGAGAGAGAGAGAGAGAGAGAGAGAGAGAGAGAGAGAGAGAGAGAGAGAGAGAGAGAGAGAGCGAGAGAGAGAGAGAGAGAGAGACATAATGAAGGAATCAATGACGTATACGACCTTATTGTTCCTTATTGTTGTATTGTGTTACTGTCCAGGTTAAGGTTCGGAACTTACGATCTAGAACGATGAGAGAAGCGGGATTTGGTTTGAGCAGATCGAGTCAGTTCTTTTTTTCTTGTTAAAAAAAAATTACCATTTCTGAAGAAAAATGAACGAGTCGTGTGACTCCTCCGAACAGAAATTGGTTTAGTTTCAGTAACACCAAACTTCAATTTTCTCGAGGAAGGAGCCAATTGATGGAGGACATTAGTTGAGAGGAGCGATGGATACGTTTCGGTAGTCGGAGACGTCGGGTTTGGAACAAATCGGGAGAACTGTAGAAACACGCACACGGCACGGCACGGCGGGGTCACGCCTCGCTATAAATTATCGCGCCCGATAGAGGGGCATCAATTCGGAGCGCGTTATCGGGCAGAAAATAGGGTGCGAGGCATCGGTCCCGAGGAACGGCGGGCCCCGCGTTTTACCTGCTCCTCTAAGTCTTCGCCTCAAGTGCGCCACGAAACGGACATGAGATCCGAAAACAAATACCCGGCTCCGCTCACCATAAACGGGAATTCACTCATTAATCTGACAAATGAGCGGCCGTCAAGTGATTAAGTGGGCTCAGAAATCGATGCCTCTTGAACCGCTGGAATCCGAGAGGGCGCAAGGAATGCAATAAAAACGAGTGTATTACAGAGTACTCTGAGATACATGCATTAATTTATAGGGTTTTTATGTATATGTAATCGTCGCGAATAATTTATTAGAATCGAGGACGCGAGGGGGGAAAGTTGAGTGAGCGAGGGGATACGGGGCTCTGAGGGTAAGAACAGAACAGAACTGAACAGAACAGAACAACCCAAAGCGCAGTCCAGTCCAGTCCAGTCCACGGCTTCCTCGATAATTAGTAACACCGTCAGCCGACTCTTCCTCGCACCATCCGCTGTCCCATAAATCTCCTAGCCCGTTCGGATCCTGGTTCCTTTAGTCCCGCCGATGTCCTCGAACACCCCCCCCACCACCACCCCTCTACCATACCACTAAAACCACCTGCGCAATCAGCATCTCTGCATCGAGTCTCACGAAACAAAGAAAATGTACGACGCATCGCACAACTCCCCTGTACCCCCCAAAGACAACAAATCCAAAATATTCTTCGTATTTTTCAATTCACAGGACTTTTTTTTTTTTTTTTTTTTATTGGCTTCTCAAACAATTACAGCCGTTACAAAAATTAATGTTTTACCAATCTAAAGATAATAAAAAGTACTTATTTACAAAAAACAATTGAAATCGGTGCGGTTTTTAAAAATAATAAAGTAGGTACTTAATCACAAGATAATGTCACACTTTTTACTTTCCGCTACCCGAAGGGAAGGAAAGTATAGTAATCGGCCCAAAAAAAAATTTGGGTTTTCTTCAGATCTTAACGTTTCAGACCCTACTGAGTCTAAAAAACCTAATTTCGGCGCGTGGTCCGTGTGTGTGTGTGTGTGTCTGTAGTTCGATTTGCGGGAGAACGGCTGATCCGATTGAGCTGGTTCTTTTTTTGTTCTGTTCGTTATTTGTGGTAGACACCAAAATAAGGTTATGGACGATTTCGGCCGATGGGAAGGGATGATGGGAGACGAAAATGTACCAAAAACTAGGTTTTTTCGCATTTTTCTCGAAAACGGCTTTAACAATTTTCATTAAACTTTCAAATTATCTTCTCCTAATCAATACCCAACTTTTCCTCTCCATACATATCTCCATGAAAATACGGTGAACGGAGATATGGGCCCCTGAAGCAAAAATAGGTTTTTTACGCTTTTTGGCAAAACGGCTTCAGCGATTTTCACCAAACTCACAGGATGTTTTCAAATAGTTATTACCTACATATCCTTTTCAATAAATGTTCCTGTGGTCCGTTGAACAGAGATAAAAATCAAAATTTCTCAAAAATAACGTTTTTTCTAACATTTCCGTAAATTCCAGGGTAACGTTTTCACCAGATGTGATAAATCCTAATGGAGTGTCTTTTAGTCACCCATACCAACATTTCGTTCTCTATAGTTATTTCTGTATATATATGTTGAACGGAGATATAAGCCAAGTTAACTCAGAAAAGGAGATTTGTCGAATATTAATTTATTGGTATTCCGATTTTCTCAAAAACGGCCATAACGATTTCGATCAAACCGTCGGAGTTTTCTCAGCTAACTAGTCCCTACATTTTGTTCGCCATAAATGTTCCTGTAAAAATGCGTTGAACGAAGATATAGCGCCCGCCTATGTAGGTGGTGTTCGAACTTAAAGGGGTGGCGGAAAGTTGTGTGTTGCTACGCACCAGATATTTTATAAAATCATACAGCATAATATACACTTCTAACTTTGCTGAGGCTAAAATGGTGTCCAAATTGAAGGGATTGGCTACCTCCTTCGAGATTCTTTTTAGGAGCTCCTCTCTATGCGGTGAAAAAGCAGGGCATTCCAAAATTAAATGTTGTGCTGTTTCTGGGTCAGTGACACACTGTCTACATTGTGAAGTTTGCACCATATTTATTCGGTAGAGGTAGTCGTTTGTGCAGCTGTAGCCACTTCTTAGTTTGACGATTGTTTTGTAGGACCGTTTAGGCAGCGCATTCGTAGCGTCCGTAAACCATGGTTTCATGTTGGTCGGGGGAGTTTATATCTGTTCCCTCCATGGTGCTCCAGGAACAGTTTCTTCCATTTGTGCAGAAGGTGAAGTGCCAGAGTGCGTCTCAAGTCAGTGGGTGGAAACTCTGGAGAGGGGCGTGGAATGGCTAACGATAAAGCTCTATTGGCTTCTCGGTCAGCTGATTCGTTGCCGGGAACACCACGGTGACCCCGAACCCAACAAAAGGTGACTTGGACTTCAGATGCCTTTAACTGTCCCACGATACGGAGAATGGAGGATTCGATGTGGAAAATGAGCAGCAGAGAAAACGCCGAACTCAGATGAAACACGAGAAAGACTTTTATTGAACGAACTGAACTGCAAAACGACAGGTAACGCACTGACGAGAACATAAGTAACAGTGGGGGTGAGAGCTAATTGTCTAGGGAACTAACTTGCAGCTAATATTCGATCAGTGTCAATTTTGATGGCGGAGCTACGTTTTGGAGTTTAGATGTGAAACTCTTCGAGTCAGTCATGGCCACAATGCTAGCGATGGACGACGTATATTCTTCACTTGCATATGTGAGAGCCTTTAAAATTGTATAAGTCTCGGCGCTGTAAATTGTTGCATAATTCCATAACCGGAAGCCCTGTTGGATGGAAAGAGCAGGAATGACGTAGGCACAACCTACCTTTCCCTGTCGCGCCGAACCATCCTCTACCGGCAGGACAGAGAAAGGGCCATAAATGAGGTAACTGGATTAGGAAAACAGTGGGATACGACGATGGTGAGGAATCAGGAATGCTATAAATGGTGGAAGTGGTTTGGAGAAAGGGCATTAAAGAGTAGGGAAGAAAGTAGATTAGGAGATGTGCGCAGGGCCTCAGGAGTAGGAGTAGGTGTATAGATTGTGTTTGTGTATGTGTTATGTGTTAGTGTGTGGTTTTGAGTGGGCGGTGCCAGGGATGGTCGAATATTGAGTAGCCCATCCCTGTACCGCCAGTATGATTGTATTTAAGGGCTGAATGTAAATATGAGTGAATGAGTATGAATGTGTATGTGTTGTGTATATGTACGGTAGGTTTCGTTAGAATAGGTTAGTGGTGTAGGGATGGTTCCAGGGGATGAATATCGAGTAGTCCGCCCTGGACCATCGGGAAATGTGTGGATGTACTTAAGGGTTGTATGGATGTGTGAATGTGTTAGTTAGGTTAGAGCGAGTTGGGTGGGAGCGC
The DNA here is from genome assembly GCA_020466155.1 of Pachypeltis micranthus. NCBI lineage: Eukaryota > Metazoa > Arthropoda > Insecta > Hemiptera > Miridae > Pachypeltis > Pachypeltis micranthus. The sequence goes on along the minus strand of CM035768.1, from coordinate 74,472,562 downwards.
GGGCGAGGGCGGCCGAATATAGAGTAGTCCGCCCTCGCCACTGCAGAACGGGGATCGCAGTTCAGGCCGTAAAAGGCGGCCTGACACCCTTCTCCATGGCCGGTGCGGGGGCAAGTCCAATCCCCGTACCCCCATGGAGATAAAGCGTAGGTGCAGGTAGAACGCCTCTTGGCAATTCCGGCACCGGGGCCTGCCACCCATTCAGGTCCTTAGGCTGCTCAAGGTGCAGCCAAATAAAATGGGTACCGCGGGGGCTTCAGCCCGAAGCCGGCAGCGTGGAGCCTTCAAAAGCGTGGCGCTGTCGGCCGTGAAGCCATGGGATTGGCCTCGCGGGGACCGTGGTTCCGCTGGAAATCCCCCCCCCCCTAAAGAAAGATAGGTGCTGGCTGGAGAGGGGTAAAGGCCCGAAGGCTAGGTACCCTCTCCAATGCCACGGGCAATGCCCAAGCACGACACATATCAATGTCGCGCCGAACCATCAGTGTAAATTATTAGGCTACCGGGCCAGCGACCTAGGGTGTAGTCTGCTGGGCCAGGCGCGTTGTATGCAGATTGCGGCAATGCGGTCACGAATGAAGGGTACTTGAATAGGTCGAAGGGAACTGTATAGTTGTATGGAATACGAGACTGATTGACACAGGGGAGGTCCGAGCTCAGATTCGTGAAGCTATTGCACAGAATAGGTGATGTCTTTTTCATCCAGTAACGAGCTGTGAGATCATCTATTGCTCACATTCTAATCTTATTTATCCTCTCTGGATCTTTGCTGTAGATTTTCGCCACATACGGTCAGATAGCAACTTTCTCCGTAAAGTTAGAGGGGGTTCTCCAGCCTCAGCCAACACCACATTAATCGGAGTTGAGCGAAGAGCTCCCAGAGCCAATCTTAGAGCTGCGTAGTGCACTTTATTCAACTTTTCAGGCCACGTGACCGCTGTCACAGGACTTTCAGTCCCAAAACTCCTGATGCCGCTGCCATAACTGATTCCCGACGCTGAGCTCAGTTCTTGGTAGCCTCACCTAGCTTCGTTGGACGTGCTGTCCGGCTCTCAGTGAAGACTCGACTAGTCCAGTGATTATTCAGAGGTAACTCGGTTTATTGGATCTAAGTACGAAATCAAAGTAATTCTTTACTGCAGCACTTCCCCTTTTACCAAAACGCTGCCAAACTCGTTTTCTGTGTACACTCAGTCGTAATGGAATTTATTGTGCTCCACCTACTCGTTCTGGGACGATTATTGAGGTAACAGTTCACTAGTGACGTGATAGACCGTCTACGTGATTTTTTTGAGAAGCATCGCGTACACCGTTTTGGAAGTAATGAGTGTAATACTCAAGATGAACAACATCCCATCCAAAAGCCCATCCTACCAAACATGGTATTATCGTTAGCCGTTATATTCGACAGTCAGATCGTGAATCTGAATTTGTCCACGCTAAATCTATACGGAGACGTCCTGTGGAGCCATCGAGATTTTTGAAAATCTTTTATGCAACTTATAGGTTTACAGGCCAAAACGTACTTGCCGGATTACGAGAATCGTTTGAAAATATTTAGAGACACTCTCTAAACTAATCAAATCGGTTTTCTGTTCTGTTTAGAACAAGACAGCGGGAAGCGCTTATGATTCTGGAATTTATTGTGCTCCTCCTACTCGTTCTGGGACGATTATTCGATTTACTTTTTAAGAAAGGAGACAAACTTGATCCAGCGAATTACCGACCAATATCTTTATTAAATGTCACCGCAAAATTATTCGAGAAGCTGATCAAAACAAGACTACTCACATACCTGAGGAGAAATAACATCATATCTAGCCAACAGTTTGGGTTTCAGAGGGGTATAAGCACTCAAGATGCGCTCTTTAGAATTACGGACACCATGAACACCCACCTCGACCAAGGAGATAAGGTTATATTAACGTGCCTAGATGTCGCTAAGGCGTTTGATTGTGTGTCAAAAGGAAAGCTCTGCGCCAAATTAAACAAATTTGGTATACGGGGACTCCCCCTGAAACTCTTCGAGTCATACCTGGCGAATCGAGTACAGGCAGTTCATATCAATCAAACCAAGAGCGACGAGACCATCATTGATCAATACGGCGTAACGCAAGGAACAGCACTTGGGCCTATTTTATTTCTTCTCTACGTAAATGGGTTAGCATCACAGAAGTATGAAGGTAACATATTTCTCTTTGCCGATGACATTGCGCTGGTGAGCTATGGGAAAAACTGGGAAGAGACCTACAAGAGTGCAGAAGCAGATCTGAGAATAATCAAGAAGTGGATGAACGCCAATATGCTGACGGTTAATGCTTGCAAATCAGCGCATATGGCAATTTCGAAGAAAGACACGACGCTGGATCAACGGACGGAAAGAAAACTCCAATTCCATCACTGCAAGCAGGATACCTGCGAATGCCCAGCGATACAAAGAACACACAACTTGAATTACTTAGGAATAACAAGAGATAGCCAACTGAAATGGAAGGTGCACGTCGAAAAACTCTGTCAAAAACTGAGAAAATGCGCGTATGTGCTATACTCAATTAAATACTACCCTAAAAAACTCTTAAAGAGCATATACCAAGCACTTTTCGAGTCAGTCATGCAGTATGGTGTGATCATTTGGGGCGGAACTTACAAATATTTAATTGAAAAAATATACAAACTACAAAAAAGAACTCTTAAAATACTATTTGATAAATCTATGAGACACTCGTCTGAACTATTGTACAAAGAACTACGCCTACAAACAATACACCAAATATATGCCAAAAACATATTGATGATGGTCAGAAAAGAAAAAAACCTATTCTACGAGAATGTGAGAGAGTCGAGGACAAAACGATATAGAATAAAACTTCCTAAAATAAGATACTGCTACTCTCAAAACACCACGAGATATAAGGGAATCAAAATAATTAATAAAGATTTCAAGGTGATAAACGAGCTATTGAAGATTAACAGTAAAAATATGTACAAAAAAGAGGTAAACAAATTTATAAACAACAAACACTTGGATTATTATACCAACACATAAGGACGCAAAGATAACAACAGCAAATTAGTTCAACAACGAACAACCTGCAGTAGTTAAAGAAAAGTGATTGCGCTGTAGAACGAATTAAATTTGAATTAATTAAGCCTGAATATGACAACTCTGCGCTGGAGCACAGCATCTGATGCTTTCCAGCGTAGTCCGAAGAATAAGTGGTAAAGATGGTTGCCTAAGCATAAGAACCCCATTTTATGAAGTACCAAATTTTTTTGTACCTACTAACATGTACTGGAGGACAGTAAAGAGCTATTATTATTATTATTATTATTGAGGTAACAGTTCACTAGTGACGTGATAGACCGTCTACGTGATTTTTTTGAGACGCATCGCGTACACCGTTTTGGAATAATCGAGTAAAAACTGTGTGGATGGAGAGATGTCTCTGTGATAGTTTTAGCTGAGTAGGATTCCATACTGTGAAAGCTGCGATCAGCGGTGTTGTTCCCAACACGCTGCTGGCCCATCACTGGAGTGAACCAGGCTGCAGAACGTTGTTATCTTGTTATTATTCTCGCGCTTCTATGTTCCCGATCCTGCTTCTTTTTTCGGCGTCTTGCATTCCGCTCAGCGCCTCTCGTTCGAACTTTTACCACCTTGCTCGGATCTGTCGAGCAGCGATTGCCGACCATCCATCGGGGAAGACGTCGGAGCGGTTGTCATTTACTCGCCCGCTCTAATTGCCACTCGTCATTCGTAATTCCGAGTTGAAGCTCCCAGCAATTCAACATATTTGCAGTACCGGGGCATTTGTGCTGACTGGGCTCCTCAAATGGCCGAGCTGTAACCAAGCGGTTCCCTCGTCGCTGTGATGTTAAGGGCACGATTGGACTAAGCGGCGAGAAGCTGGAAGACGACGAAGTCGGCCAAAGCTGGTGAAGTGGGGGGGGGGGGAGATGCATGGCCGCGATTGGAGAGGTTACGGATAAAGAGTCGGGCTACTCCAGTACAATTCGAGCAATCCTTGAAGAAGAAACTAATAAATAGTTCACGATTCAGGAATCTGTGATGATTGAAGAATAATGTTTAGCACCTTGTTAGCCGAAGGTGGACAACAGGTGATGAACCCTATGGGGCAGTTAAATGCTCCGTGTCCGTGGAGGTAATGTTTTTTGCTCGTCCCAGTGGTATACCTGTCCTGAAGGTTGGTTGTAGAAAAGACAAGTCAGAACCTTTTTACTTTCCTTGGCTCTACAAAGTAGAAAGGAACGTTATGTAATCGGCTGAAAAAACAAATTTTGAGTTCTCTTCAGATCTTTACGTTGCAGACCCTCCTGAGTCCGAAAAACACTATTTGGGAAAATGGTCTGTGTGTCCGTGTTTCTGTGTGTGTGTACGTGTGACTGTGAACGATTTTTAGAGAAAACCACCGTACCAAATGCACTCAAACTTCATACCTCGCCCGTAGGTCACCATGGGACGCCAAAATAAGGGTATGAACGAAATCCACCGAAATAAGTAACTATAGTTATCGTGGTGATCAAAACACCAAATATTTTTTTTCTCAAAAACGGCTCTAACGATTTTGATTACATTTTTAATATTGGTAGCTCTTAACATGATAATCTTACCATAAAATTCCCATTAGTGGGGAAAAGACGAGAGCAGCACAATAAATTACTAAAACTTTCGACGAAATCAATTTTAGCGCGGTTTTTAGAGAAAACAACCTTACCAAATCAGCTGAAACTTGATGTCTAGCCTACAGGTCACCATGGGACGCCACAATAAGGGTATGTGCAAAATCCACCGAAAGTTAACTGTAGTTATCATAGTGATATAGTGATCAAAACACGAAATATTTTTTTTCTGAAAAACGGCTCTAACGATTTTGATTATATTTCTTATATTGATAGCTCTCAATAAGACAATTATACCATAAAACTCCCATTCGTGGGAAAATGACGAGAGCAGCACAATAAATTATCAAAATTTTCGACGAAAAGCGTTTTTCGCGAAGTTTTTTCATTTTAAACTCCGTTGGAATGTTAGTAGAATGTTACGAAAAATGGTATTTGTAGTCCAATCCAATACCTAAAGGGTTAGTGTTTGAAAACGCTCATGAGATACATGGGGGTCACTCCAGAAATTCCTGAATTTCAACTACTGCCGTTTCGCTTACTACCAGTTCTAAAGGTTTTTACCCAATAACTCTGCAAAAGTAGTTACTATCCTTCTTCAAAAAAATTGTGTTTGCAGCATCATTAATTATCTGTGTACCAATCGCTCAATAATGGTCCTGAAATGAGTACGAGCAGCACAATAAATTCCATAACTGTAGGCGCTACAGCTTCATGCTGCTGTGACGTGTTGTTTGACCAAGTTCAAAGGAACTGAGGGATAAGTGAATAGATTAAACGGAATTAGCCATGTACAAAGCGAATTGACGTAGAGCTGGGGAAAGTTGTGGGTTGCAACGCACCAGATATTTTTTGAAGTTTAACTAAGGGCATCTTACGAAAATAAGTGGTTAATCTCGCTATTGTACTGAGAAGTGAGGCTAATACGAAAACGGTGCGTTCTCACACCAGCTGGAACTATTTGGTTCCTTTCCGTGCATTCGATATTAATTCCTAACCTCCTCGTTCCGAAGTAAATCCCACGAACCCGCCGAAGGTCTCGGGAAATCGACGTTACCGTCGTGACCCATCAATCGCCATCTTCCCGAACTAGAATCGGTTGGCCAGTTGGTGGTCTAAGCAGAGTTGACAATATTACAACCTCATGGCTCCGGGAGTCAAGTCATCCCATTTGATGGCTCGCTCCTTCTGAGACTCTCCCGCATAATACGAGTCTTCCCAGGGCCCCGGGACCGCCTTCAACGTACGTCGCTTCCCTTAACGCCCCTACAAATTACCAACCGCAGCCCCCGGCAGCCGCAATCCCGCCATCAGATTGTCATCACCTTCTTCGAACCTCAACCTTCTCACGATCTGGAGACAAGTTAACACGAAACGGAACCTCCGCCGAAATAATATAAAATATCCGGTCGACGCCGTCATAGGAGATTGCCCAGTTTCCGAACAAAACACTTTTCGTTTCATGAGCAAATAATCAAAGTCGTGTTGTGAACGAATTTGCACGCTCTAAGTTCATTTGTAACATAAATCAAAATTATGTTTGCCCGAAGGGAAACTGAGTTTTGAAATAAAACGTTTATTACGGAAATTACTTGGTTTACAAAGGGAACAATCGTTGGAGACGGCTATCACAAAAGTGAAGTATCTCGAGTGCTGGTCTAAGGACACATCGTAGGGAGGTAGGTACTGCTGAGCTAGCCTTTTAATCCCGAGAATCTTCGGGTTAAAAGTTACCTACTACGCAAATATCTTCTCTTAACTCCTCCCCTCTGAGATTAAACAAATTATTGAAATTAATTTGTTATGAGGCTTTACAATGATAAATTAGTTGAGAAATACAGTTAGCACAGTGTACGAAACCCATATACCAAATATAATGAACACAATTACAGTCCATTTTGTTCCCACCGTCTGATTGCACACGGGAGTTATAGTAGGTTTGGACATGTCGACAACATCCAACTGCACCGAGTCAATTTTCTTTAACTTAATTTTGTTTTCCGAAATATTTATCGAATTTAACTTTAGCTGAGGGAGACTAAGAAGCTTCGTTTCGAGTTTTTCCGCTCTAAGAGTAATTTGTTATGGTAATAAACTCGATCATTAGCGGGCTTAATAAGGTGGATGCCTTTAAGTGTTATTTCTTTCAGCAAATATTTCTTTTTTTTGGTTGTATAGGAAGCTCCATTACTTTTTACTTTCCTTGGCTCAACGAAGTAGAAAGGAGAGTTATGTAATCGGCTGAAAAAAAATTTTGAGTTCTCTTCAGATCTTTACGTTTCAGACCCCCCTGAGTCCGAACACAGCGATAGTTGAAATTCAGGAATTTCTGGAGTAAGCCCCATGTATCTCGAGCGTTTTTAAACACTCACCCTTTAGGTATTGGATTGGACTACAATACCAATTTACTTTAACTTTCTACTAACATTCCAGCGGAGTTTATAAGGAAAAAACTGCGCTAAAAATGCTTTTGGTCGAAAGTTTTGGTAATTTATTGTGCTGCTCTCGTCATTTTCCCACGGATGGGAATTTCATGGTATAGTTGCCATATTGGGAGCTATCAATGTAAACAATTTAATCAAAATCGTTGGAGCAATTTTTGAGAAAAAAAATATTTGGTGTTTTGATCACTATGATAACTATAGATAAATTTCGATGGATTTTGTCCAAAACTTCATGTTGGCGTCCTATGGTAGCCTGCCGGCGAGATATCATGTTTGACTGGTTTTGGTACGATCGTTCTCTCGAAAAATCGTCCACAGACACACAGACCATTTCCTCAAATAGTGTTTATCGGACTCAGTAGAGTCTGAAACGTAAAGATCTGAAGAAAACTCAAAAAAAATTTTCAGCCGATTATATAACTTTCCTTTCTTCTTTGTAGAGCCAAGGAAAGTAAAAAGGAAATGAATGGAGTTGATTGGTGGGTGTGAAGGCGCCATGATGCGAATTTGAACTTCGTATTGAGTAAACGTTATCAAATTAATCAATTCATTTACCACTCAGTTAATTTGAACGCTTTACGGCAGCAGGAAGTGGAAGCTCTTACACATCCGGAATTTATTGTGCTGCTCGTACTCATCGCAGGACCATTATTGAGCAATTGGTACACAGATAATTAATGAGGCTGTAAACACAAATTTTTTGAAGAAGGATAGTAACTACTTTTGCAGAGTTATTGGGTAAAAACCTTTAGAACTGGTAGTAAGCGAAACGGCAAAAGTTGAAATTCAGGAATTTCTGGAGTGAGCCCCATATATCTCATGAGCGTTTTAAACACTCACCGTTTAGGTATTGGAATGGACTACAATACTAATTTTTTTTAACATT